>JAFJYJ010000004.1:10000000-12751709 GCA_019022615.1 Acacia melanoxylon
CTATCTAGAGGGCCCAAGGCTGCACTTGGCAATGAGTAATTTGATATTTCATAAATGGGTGTGACTAGATGACACAATCCTTATAGCCATATATTTGGACCGAAACAAAGAGAAAGGGTGAGGCTTTTTATAATGAATTATCTCTTTAGCAGGCTGTGTATTTTGCAGTGATATAAAAGACTATACAAAAAGAAATATGATATTGGTGGTCTGACACTGAATAAGTTATTGAAGAACTATCTAGGACTGTATATGAAGAACTCTTGATTTCACACTTCTTTATTTCTGGTGATTCTAAACAATGGAGTGAATATCAAAAGGCAACAGCATGATGTATCTTCTGTTTAGCTATTAAAATTTAAAAATGAATTAGATTACTACTTCTAGGGTTAGGTGTTTCTAATCAAGTCAATGTTAATAGATTCTCCCCATCAATAAGTACACACACACGTGATAAAACTTAAAACCCAACTACCATCAATCTATTTCTATTTCATGTAAATAATGTCAAGTATGTAATACCCAGATAATTATTTATTTTAAATATTGTAGTTAAATAAATAATATGCCTTACATATTATGTTTGAGTCAATATTACCTATTTAAAATAGGTGAATATGTGGTCTCAATTTTCTTAATATTCTTATTTTATTTCTAAGTGATTTTATTCTTAGAAATTAGATAGTTGAAGATTTAATTTTCTAAATCTTATTAGGGATCATAAAATACCCTAAGACTATCATAATTAAGTACAAACTTAATTATATCACTTTAGCAATTAAAATCATCAAAGGATGACAAAATCAATTAGAGAAAATTAGCAATAATTATTGGGCAATTAAATTTGCAATAATTGGAATATTTATCTAATTTTCGAAATTAATTCATAATTAAATTAAAAATGTTATAATTAAGGAAATATCAACATAATTAATATCCAAAGGATATTTAAAAGCTAAGATTAGCATATAAGGAGATTTTAATCATCAAGATTAATTTAGAAACCTATCAAATTTTGGTAATTTAGTCTAATAACCCCTAAAACACTATATTAGCAATATTTAACTAACGATTAATTAATTTCCCCTTAATTAAATTAAGTGACTAAAATTACCAATGAAAAGGGTTAAGAAATTTTATTAATCCTTAATCCTAAATCACTAACAAATATCACTATTAGTGTTTAGATTTTTCCAACCCAACATCAAAGGCTTGGATTAAATTTAATAAAGCCTAAATCTAAAGGTTTTAGAATTAATTTCATAAAGCTTAGACCTTGTGAGATTAAAATCAACCAATAGGAGAATTTTACCACGCTTTTGTGAGGCAAATGAAACACAAATCCAAGAATTAAAATTAAGAGTGAATTCGGTTCATACATACAAAAGGAAAGGAAAATTATATTATCACAATCAAACATTTATGTAAGAAGACTTTAGAGGCTAATTGAAAATGACATATTAATGAAATTAACATGTAATTCAAATTCAAGAGGAATTAAGGGGAGGGGTCGGTTTGTGCATGAAGAAAAAATGAAGCAAAATATCATGATATTTTGCTATACACATGTCCTAATCACCCAATTAATTCAAGAAGACTTTTTAGGTAAATTAGGATAAAATGAAATGCAAATTAAAGAGGTAAATTGAGATGCTAATGAAACTCAAATTTAAGTCAAATTAAGGGGAGGTGGCGGCATTTTGTGGATGAAAGAAGAGCCAAAATGAATATCTAGATATTATGTGTAAACATGTCTTAATCACTCATAAATTGCAAGAGGACTTTTGGGGTAATTGTGACATAAGCCTATGTAATTAAGGGTGATTAATGGTTAATTAATTAATGGTAAAGATGAAAACCATTAGGATAAATTCAAGACATAAGTGAATGAGAACCAATAGAAAATAAATCATATCTTGAAATCCATGAACCCTAGAACAAATATAAGTAGATATTGTGAATAAGCATAATTTAAGCTTGAACATAGTTGTTTCAAAAGTGATTTTCATAAACTTTTGAGATTCATACTATTGTGATTTAGAAGTTTAAAAATACCATAAATCAAGTCATAAAATGGTGATTCCAAAAGTGAAAGTGGATCTTGAAGAAAAACACCAACTTACACCTAACTAATTAAGCATTTGGGAATGGAAAAAAAGAAAAGAAAAAAGAAGAAGAGTGTTGAGAGAGGGAAGAAGTCGGTTGAGAGGGAGAGAGAGAATTATAAGTTTGATTTAAGTGATATTTGAAATCCACCAATTAGATGAACCCATGAAATGCTATAAATAGGAGGCATTAGCCTTCACAATTTCTCACACCAAATCAGCCTAAATTGTTCTGATTTTAGAAGTTACAGAGTGAGTAGAGAGAGTTCTTTAAGCAAGAAGGAAGGAGGAGCAAAGTTCTATGTAAGTTCTTTTGCTCTAGCTTTGTGTTTTATAGCTTAGATGTTGTTTTGATTCATAATCTTCCAATTATAGTGTTATTTTCATGTTTTTATGGTTACCATTGTCTTTATTTCGAAAAAATGATGAAGAAGAAGTTATAGCAAAATTTTGGAAAATTACACAAAAAGAATGCTCTGGCGAAAATTTGTCGGTTAGCGACTCGAAAGCCTATTTCAAAAACGCTGGTATCTTATGTTGAAGATGCTATGCCAAAATTCTGAGAAAATTCATGTTGCAATTAGACATATAGAGATTTCTAAATATACCTATAGTATATCATTTTGAGTTTTTTGCTAGGAGATAAATATTCTACAAAATGGGCTACGAAATTCTGAAAAATTCTGGGCAGAGGTTGGAATTACGAAAACTGGGAATTGTTTATGAAATCTGGGTATGAACCAATATTTTTTCTTAAAATTAGACATCCTAAGGATTCCGAGGAATTTTACGGATCCTCATTCCGAGTTCTGTAGAATTAATTATGATTTTTCAAAGTTAGGTGAAAAATCAGCCCATTTATTGAATAATAGCGTTTTTAAGCAATTAAAATGGGATTAAGTTGAAAATAATTAATCCAGGGGTAAAATGGTCTTATATAGACAAAATATCTCTTGAAATAATATTTTTGAATTAATAGAGGCGATATTACCCTTATAGGATATCGTGATCGCCATCATCAAAACATACCGAAAATCATCAACGAAGGTACGTTCGCGACGTACTGTAACACTGACTCTGATGCTTGTGATATGCTTATATATGATTGCTGGGTTCCTATATTGAGACTCTATCTTAAATTGTTTTTGATACAAGCATGAGTATACAGGTTATGGTTTTGATAACACGTTGAGAGTTTTCCTAGCGCTGAGGACACGACCAAAAATCGGACTTTGGATTTGATAGTTAGATTTGGGATAACAAACATCTGCAGGGCTGTGTGTATTGTTATTGCCTTACATACATTATTATGTATTTCCTACATCTGTTATGGGCTTTTGTAGTGATTATTGCGAAAATGTCATGAATACCGTCATACATATATTGTTTACATAAGCGTGAGGTTAATCGTTACCGGGTCCGATGGGCATTGGACCTCGAGACTTAAATTAATAGTCGGGAAAGGATCATGGATCACGAAGGCATCGGTAGATGGAACCATAGAAAGACGCCGGAGGGACGGAGCCGTGAGGAGGAGGCTTGGGTCAAAGTAAAAGTAGAAAGAGGAATAACAGAACCTACGTTATAGCATTGAATCTAATAAGGTTACTTCATATCATTTGGTCTTAAACTAGAAAGGGTCGTCATGTGGTTTAGTCAATCGATCCAGTAAATACTCGGGAGACTTCCACTAGACTTTACCCGGCTGGCTAAATGGGATTATTTAACGAAGTTAGGTTACGCCCCAAGTCTACCTAAGGCTTGGTTGAAGAGGGATAGTTATATGGAAGAAATGTAATTATAAAGTTTTGTATTATTGTATCACATGAATATTCCGGAAAATTTTTAATATACCAAGTATACGTCGACATCATCATATGCCTGGAAGTATTTTATATCGATTACTCATTGTTAAACTCGTTGTTCATATTTTTAGTACACGCTCTCCGTTTCCGCAAAAACGCAAGTACAGAAGACTCAAACTTTGATGAATTTTTATAAAACCACGTGTCACTGGCACGATTTATGCAATGGAAATTGGGGTGTTACAAAGTAATTTTATAAATTACAGAAAATAAGAGTTTCCTTAAAACCCTACCCACCATTATTCCAATAAACAGGGTAAAATACCCATAATTTTATAAATTGGCAATCACTGAGAAGGCCATGCAAGATGTGCCATAATTATCGTCACTCCCTCATGAACCAGTTCAAGTCAATATTGTTTTCCAAATTTATACGACGCTTGAAATCGATTTTTGTCCAAGTTTCAGCCATACTAAGTCGGCAAATGAACACAAGCAATAACTTGAAACCATATAAACAGTATTAAAATACTTAAGATCTAATCGGCAGACTTGATAATCATAAGGGGCACCGCTTGGCCTATTGATAATTCTATAAAATAAAGAGAAACCTACGTACTTCAAAATTTCATGTCAATTCGGCTATCAATGAGTTCATTGCCACCCAGTACCTCACCAAGACCGCCCTATTTATGTGCAAGGTTAGCAGATGGGTGACAAAATGGAAGGCTGTAGTAGTTGTATGTTTCTTGTGGATTGTTATAAGGGCCAACTTTGTTCACCCAAAGGGTAACCGGTTCTCCTTGCTGATACTGCAACAAAATTAAATCCAAGCTTTGAAACAGAAATCTATGTGTGCTTAATAGATTCAAGTCAAATTCTCAGTTTAAATCAAAATTGAAGATTGAAGTGTAAGTCTGAGTGCACTGAAATCCAACTATTGGAGCAGTCAAGGTATTAAAAAACACTGACTTATCTGTCCTGTTTAATTCTAGCTTATGCCTCCCAGTACAAATCAAGCCCTGTTGCCTCACACCTCAAACCTCTATCATTAGATATCTAAAACCAACATTCATGTCTGTTAGAGTCAACAAAATATTTAAAACAATAAACGCCAGTCTAGCTGTCCAGAGACTTTGAACTAGATTGCTAGGTACATGAACGATAAACCACTAATTTGAAAGAACTGCCGCATAGTTTCTGGGCTGCCAGCATTGTTCTATATCTAGTTATCCAAAATTTTCCATTTGCTTCCATATTATATAATGCCAAATTCAAAACACATTAGCGTAAATTCCCATCAGAAGATGAAAATACCTTCCAACTTATTTTGAAAAAACAAAGACCCAAGATCACTAGCTGACCATAATATGGGGAAGAAGTGAAATTGAATTTAATATACAGGAACAATGAATCATGTCTAAACATCTACATTGTACAGATGCCAAAATGATTACAACTGCATAATCAAATCCAAAGCCTGCTAAAGATCTAGCGCCAAAGCGCCCGACCATTCCACACAATACAAGTAAAAAAAAATGCCCACAATATCCCTCAGCTGAGAAAAACCAAGGAAAACAGTATGAATTTACTGAAATCAAATTTCAAAGCGAGATCATCACCCAAAACACCGAATGCAACAGCTGGAAGCCTCACTCACTGGCAGATCTAATCCCAATTCAGAAATCAAAAGCAAGCAAAAACCAGATCCAGGGGGCAGAATCAGAAAGAAATGAAGAATGAGGGAACATAGAGAACAGATAGTCATGGGAATGGTTTGGAAATGGGCAACAGATAAGGAAGGCGGAACTTACCCTGTGATCTAACTCTGAAGCGAACGCCGAAGAGACAAGCGAAGACGAGAGATGGAGGTGAAGTCTCAAACGGAGGTGACTGGTGGAGAGACAAGAGACGGAGTTCAAGAGGCGAGACGAGAGACGGAGAGGTGAAGTCATGCACTGGGTTAACTAGTGTGGAGATTTAAAAGTTCAGGAATGACTAAATTTTTGTGACGGATTTTTTTTTTCTTGTCGCAATTTGCGACGGATTTTTTTTTTTCTATCACAAATTGTGACAGATTTTATTTTCCGTTGTAAATTGCGATAGATTTTTTTCCCTTACAAATTCTGTCGCTGTTTTAATATTTTCTAGTAGTGATCATTGTTTTACAATTGAAGCTATTGAACAAAGCTCAACTCAGCCTTTTGCAAACTATGCTACAACAAAGAAGGTAAATGGATAATTGACTCGGGTTTTTCTCATCATGTGAGTGGAAATGAAACATTGCTATCTGAAGTACATGAACATCATGGAGACCAAGTTATCATTACAACATATAACTCCTCAAAAGGTGTAAAACTACAAGATGTTTATCATGTTCCAAGTTTGACCAAAAACTTAGTTTCAGTCCTACAAATCACTGACTCTAGAAAATATGTGTTATTTGGACCTAAGGATGTTAAAGTGCTAGATAATATAAAGGATATAGCTGCTGATGTTATCTTTTCTGGTGAGAAAAAGGTTTCTCTGTATGTTATGTCAGCAGGAGTAGCATTTGTGAAGAAGACAAGCCAGATTGATAATGTTGCAACTTGGCACGCTCGACTAGGTCATGTTAGATATAAACTATTGCAGCAAATTTCATCTAAACGATTGGTAGATGGAATACCTGATTTGAAGAATGTTCATGAAGATGTAGTTTGTTAAAGCTGTCAATATGATAAATCTCATCGTCTCCCATATAAAAGGTCAACAAACCGACGTTCTACAATGTTTGATTTGGTCCATACAGATTTGATGTGACCAACTAAAACACCAAGCTGCAGTAGGCAATGGTATGTCATGGTATTGATAGATGACTACTTGAGGTTCACCAGGGTAAAGTTCTTGAAGAAAAAGAGTGAAGCACTTTCTAAGTTTGTGGAGTTTAAGGAAGCCATTGAAATGGAGTTTAGGAAGAAGATAAAGTGTCGTCGTAGTGACACTGGTAGAGAATATATGTCAGAAAAATTCTTTAAATTTTGTACTTATAATGCCATCCTTCGTCAAATGACCTATCCAGACACGCCACAAGAGAATGAAGCTGTAGAAAGGAAGCTTGCATATCTCACTTCAGTTTGCCTTTCATGGTTGCATGATAAGAATCTCCTTCCAGTACTTTAGGCAGAAGCAGTTTAGTGTGCATGTCATGTAACAAACAAACTTCCCCTATGGCTAGGTACAAAAAAAAAACCCCCCTTTTGAATTCTTGTATGGTGAAAAATCAAATGTAAATTAGTTCAGAATATTTGGTTCTATATGCTACATTTATATTCCCAAAAGCAATAGAACCAAATTAGACCTAAAAGCAAGGAGGTGTATCTTTGTAGGCTATGACTCTCACAAAAAGGGTTGGAGATGTATGGACCCACAGACCAAGGAATTCATTGTTTCTAAAGATGTAGTGTTTGATGAAGTGTCTACACCTTGCTTGCTCTAAAATCGACTGCTCCTGATAATAGCTAGAGAAAACATTCTAGAGATATTGTTTCATGAACTTGATATGCAAATGTCACATGACATTGAGAAGGAAAAAGAATTACCAATAGAAAGTGAAAAACAAGGTGAAAAAGTTGTGAGGCGGTCAATAAGAGAGAAAAGGCAACCCAAATACTTAAGGAATTATGAGGTTAATAGTTGCTCGGTAACTTAATGTTTCTTTGCAGGAACACTAACTGTAGAGGAACCAACAAGTTATGAAGACGCTAAGGGCAATCCAGATTGGGAAAAAGCAATGCAAGAAGAGAATGATGCTTTAGATAAAAAAGAAACATGGGACTTGGTACCAAGACCAGAAAATTGTGAACCAGTAACGTGCAAATGGGTTTTTCGACTGAAAAAGAAATCTAATGGCACTATTGACAAGTTGAAAGCTCGCTTAGTTGCTCCTGGATTCTCCCAAAGTTATGGATTGGACTATGAAGAAACATTTAGTCCAACGGCTTGTTGAAGAAAGACGAAGGAAAAGCATTAAAGGATCCTAGAAGGTTCAGGCAACTTGTTGGAAGTTTAATCTACTTTACTATCACTAGACTAGAGATTTCATATGTTGTAAGTGTTATCTCTCAATTGATGCAAGATCCAAGGGGGGCACTTGGAAGCAGCCAAAAGGATACTACACTAAGTGAAAGGAACTATTGGCCATGGCCTTTTATACAAGAAATCAAATAGCCTTGTGTTGAGTGGATTCACTGACGCAGATTAGGCTAGTGACGCCAATGACAGACACTCAACTTCTGGCTATTGCTTTAGCACTAGGTCAACTGCAGTTTCTTTGTGCAGTAAGAAACAAGACATAGTGGCACTGTCTAGCACTGAAGCTGAATATGTGGCAGCAACAATGGCGGCACAAGAGTATGTTTGGTTAAAGAGGTTGATCGAACATATGCTGCATGAAGTTGACTACGCTGTGGAAATCAGATGTGACAATGAAAGTGCCATCAAACTCGCGTCCAATCTTGTATTTCATGTGAGAACAAAGCACATAGAGGTTCATCATCATTTTATTGAGAGAGTTTTGAGTGAAGAAAAATTGGTGTTCAAACCAAAGCTCAAGTTGCAGACATATTCACTAAAGCTTTAGTGAAGCCCAAGTTTTAGAGTTTTTGTAGTGCTCTGGGAGTAGTTGATAGAAGGTTTGCACTAAGGGGGAGTGTTAAAAATTTAACACAAACCTTACAGATCGAAATGCACGTGACTTGAATCTTTTATTTATTTTATGTGTCTAATTTTTCTGTTGCTCGTTTTACGAAGTCAAAATACGTGAGGCTTGTTGCATGTAACTGTAAGTCAGTTCCTATTTTTTTATTTTAATTTGTTGAGTGAATAATGAAAGTGCTAATGCAGTTAGAGAGAATTGTGGGAGACAAGTCTATGGCTCTACACTATAAAGAGTCTCATTGAGATTGTTAAAAACACAGAAAAATACATAAAAGCACTTTCATAGAAACCATTCTCATCTTCTTCATTTTACTTTCAATTTTTTGTTTTAAAGCATGCATGCCATGCCTTTCATGTTCTCGATTTTTTTGTTGGAGATAAGTTTTTATTCTTGATATTTTGAGGTAACCAAATATGTATATGTAAAGTATTTTAATTAATGAAAAATATGCAGAAACATACCCATTAAAATATTTCTTACCTAAAGGGAAAACCATTTTTTAGGTGTCTATAGTTTTCTTAAATTTTTAATTTGTCACAAGTGTTTTTTTTTTTCTTATTATTAATTCTGTTAATTTTACTCTATATTAGCACAATGAACTTCTATATAGGGGCTGACAATTCTAATTGAGCCAAATTGTACGAACGAATGGTGTTAAAACTTAAAAGAGTGAAATTAAAATATTTAATAGGGAGAAAAAACCATACAGGTGCCAAATTAAAAATTGAAGGAAACTGAAGGCACCTTAAATATAGTTGTCCCTTACCAAAAAATACCTAAAATTTGTTTAAGAATCCAAGTTCTTGAGTGGTGCAACTCATCTTAAATAGGTGCATCTTTTTTCATCTGCGACTCATTTTTAGCTATGTGCAAATCTATCTTCAATCATATCTAAAATAGAAGACATTTAGCATGTTACGTACAATTGAAGAAGATTATTGTACCTGCTCAAGGACCTAAGTGCTTGAATAATTTTAAGGCACTTTTTAAAGATTTTTCAGGAATTTTCTTTTGCAGCAGATATATTGACTTATGTGTTGGTTTGAAATTTGTTGAAGTAAAATCTCCCTCAAGTTTAAGGAAGTAAGATATTATCAAAAAAGATTCAAAGAAAAGTCATATATCAGAAAAGGCCATAGAGTCTTTTTTAGTATTATTTTAGAAATGTTAACAACTATATCAGTACAACATTTAACAACTAAATTAGTACATGTTAACAACTATATCAGTACACGTTAACAACTAAATTAATCCAATATTAACAACTAAATCAGTACATGTTAACAACCAAGACCTTTTCTAACATAAGATTTTTCTTTAGACCTTTTTTGACAATATGTTGCTTACTTGGGCCCTAAGGGAGATTTTCCCTTTTAAAGGGCCTACATGCGCTGTTTGTCGACTAGACAGACATGCTCATCCCCCAAAACAATAACATTTTTGGGGATGAGGGATTTTTGTGTTTTTTATTAATTTTTATTTTTCTTATTTATTTGGATTAAGTTGTATCTCGCATCCTAAAATATTTTTCAATAACCCTCAGTATCCTAAAATAATTAATTGTTAGTATATCCAGCATCCTGATTTTTTTTTTAAAGTATAATCAATTATTTGGATTAAGTTGTGTCTCGCATGCCCTGTTTATTGAATTTATGATCAATTATTCTAACAGATTCTAAGATTGTAACCTCATACGTTTTGTTTTATATTGTCAATACTAAAGAGGGCAAACAGTACACTTGTGCACATAAAAAATTAATATTGGAAACCATTCTAAATTTGGAAAAAAAATTATAATGATCACTCGAACAAAGATGCCTTAATTTGGACCACTCTAATGATCACTTGTTTGGGAGACCGTGGTGAATCTGACTTTGGAAAAATTCGATTGGGTATAAGTCCGATGTGAAACGTGATTTATGTTTGGATGGGTGGTTGTATAAGTAGTTTTATGGAAAAGTCCGATTGAGTGACAAACTGTTTGGAATGACTTATGGATAAATGACTTTTGAGATAATTATAAGAAAAATAAAATCAAAATCAAAATCAAAATTACCAAAAATATGAAAAATGCTAAATTACAAAATTTAGCAATATTAAAATACATAATTTGATTAAATAAATATTACATAAGTAACTAAGAAATTAAGCCCATAAGTCCTTAAGTTGATAAGTTGCTGTTGATAAGCTACAAAACCCAGCTTATGAAATAAGTTAACTTAAGCCCATAAGTCCTTTTGGGAAAGTTTTGTAGCCAAAAGAAAAAAATAAAAAAAAAAAAAAAAAACACCCATAAGCACTTCTTAAACCGTAAATAAGCCCAAAAGTTGCCTCCAAAAGCTCTTCCAAACACCCTCAATATTTGCAACGCACAGTAGGGGGACAAAAACAAAAGGGCCAAAGAAATGGTCCTTGCTAAATGTTTTTTTTTAAAAAAAAAACTTGTATATGCTATTGATCACATTTTGTTGTTGAGATAGTTACTCATCACTCTCGATATTAAGATGTCGTTTGAGTTGATGTGGGAAGAAATATTATAAGTCTACAGAATTAGACTGATATATATGCAATCCCTTCGGTTTTTAATACAAGATCATTTTTGTATGTGGATCTTATATTGACGACCGGAGGTAAAAAGTGTGTGCGCTATTTGAATCCATTAATGGGATTTTCCCAAAAAAGTATAGGAGTAAATACCCTTTCTGGTCCCTGACAAAAAATACGGACCCCATTTTGGTCCCTTACAAAAAAATGAACCCTTATTCGTCCTTTTTATGGATTAAAAATGACCTTTTAGACATTTATGAGGGATCAAAATGTCAACCAATCAACCCTTATTTGTCCTTTTTATGAACTAAAAATGACCTTTTTTTTTAATGGATCAAAATGGGGATCATGTTTTTTGTTAGTGACAAAAAATGGTATTTACTCATAGTATAGTATGTGAGCTGGTCAGGGGAGAAAGAGACCCTCATATTTTGTCTTTTTCCCCCACAATAATGCAGCCTTCCGATACACCTTTAGGGTTTTTTTTTTATGAGGGATTTAGAGGGGAGGAAAATTTTTAATGATTTGGATTTAAGAAAATTGGAAAAGTAAGATTACCAAATTTTAATATAGAGAAGTTACAAGATAAAAGGATATGGAAAATCAATTAAAAAATTTTAAATCTATTTCTCTTATTTTTCTTAAATCCAACTCAAGAAAATTTCCACTCTACCCATGCTTCCTTCTCTCATACCAAACACACTCTTGAAGTCGAAATGTTCAATTTTCAGAATATACTTTTCAAAACTTATAACACAAGATTTCTATGGGGTAACGCAAGGCTACTTATCAACTCAACTAATAAGTTGCTGGTAACACCAAATGAACTGTTAATATTATGATTTTAAAACTAAAACCCATAACTTGAAATTTTAGGGACTAAATAAAATAAAGACAAATCTAAAAAAATCAAATAATACTCATCTGGTTTTAAACATAAGATCTAGTTTTTAATGTAATTTCTATTTCTTGCATAAATAATTGGAGTAGTACATTGTAAATTGTTTCAAAATAATGTATTCCTTCCTGTTTTTTAAATATAACTATAAAAGTTGTAGTACAATTTTTAGGGAAGGGCCCTTCATTTTTGTAAATTATTATTTGCATTTATGTAAATATTTAATTCACTTTTTGTCCTATTTTTATTCCAATTAGTTACATGTTATTCTCATTATCTCTTTTTCCAATCCATCTTCTTTGATCTATTTTCCCATGCATCTCTTTTATTTACGTTATTCAGTTATTTATAGTTTAATTTAATTTTATGCATTTAGTCCATATCATTCAAGATAGAATACAAAAAAGCATTTCATATCCTTAGAATTTTGCGTGAGGGTGATAAATTTTGTCTCAATTTACGTGAACGTATTTTTTAAACGCTAACTCAATCAAGCCCTAGGTCAATGTCAATATGTGAATCTCAAAAGTCAATTTAATTTTCTTTGTTGTGAAGAATATTTAGTGTATTTTTTTTTATTTGATCAAGCTTTCCCCTTGAGGCTTAAAGGGCAAAGAGTTCTCACCTCTCCTAATAAATATAATTCCTGGAATTCAAATTTGTGTTCTCTTTTTTACAGGATGACATCTCTTACGACCTCAACCAATGACTTGCTGATAACTTATATAATAGTTATATTTAAAAAACAGGAGGGAGTACGTTATTTTGAAAAAGCAATATACTAACTCAACTTTTGATTTTAAATATATGACCTGATTTGTAGTATAAAATTACTGAGCTGGAAAAATGATGGAGTATGATTGATGCTGAGATGAAAAAATAAGGCTAAAGTATACATGTGGTCCTTTATGTTTGTCTCTGGTATCATTTTAGTCCCTTAAATTTGTAAAGTGCATATTTGGTCCCTTAATGTTAATACCATTAGTCTAACTTAACGGAAAATACTAACTCAACAATTTTAAGCGATGACTGTGCAATTAAATGTTGATCAAACATGCTTATATGCTAGTATTTTATTAAATTAATATTTTAAATCCTATTAATTGAAGAAAAAAAACTTTACAAACTGTTTTGTGGTTTTTCACAATTTGTAAAGATTAAATATATTTTTTTTGTTGAAGAAAATTAAATATTTTTCAATTAATAGGATTTAAAATATTAATTTATTAAAATACTAACATATTAGTATGTTTGATCAACGCTTAATTACACAATCATCGCTTAAAATTGTTGAAGTCAAGATTTTCCGTTAAGTGAGACTAACTAAGTTAATATTAGGGACCAAACATATACTTTATAAACTTAAGGGACTAAAATGATACTAGAGCCAATCATAAAGAACCAAATGTATACTTTAGCCAAAAAATAATGGAGCGTACTTAATCCTTTTAAAAATGAGCACGTTGTTTATACGGAAAATGTGATCGATTTCACGCCACAGCAAGTAATAATACAGAAAGTGAAACTGAGAAAAGAATAGTATTGAGAGAAAGTAGTGTGCTCATTGATTACTCTGATTATGTACAGTGGGTCTCTTTATACACAGAGAAATAGTTACAAACTGACAAACCAGTTACTATAATCAGTTACAACAGATATCTATAAATTACAACAGATATACTTAGGGGTCCACATGTGGTGCTTATAGTTAGGTGCTTAGTTAGGTGCTTATACCTCTAATTAGAGGTATAAGCAATTTTTTTAATTTTTTTTAAATTTTTTTATATATTGTATTTATTTAGTTTTAAATCATATGGTACTTTCTGAAATTTTTTTTGCACCCAGTATCTCAAATTAATTAATTTTCATAATCGGGTGTTACTGCATAAATACGTAATCGAGAATTAATTAATTTGAGATACTGGATGCAAAAAAACATCTCAGAAAGCACCATATGATTTAAATCTAAATAAATACAATATATAAAAAAAATAAAAATAAAAATAAAAAATTACTTATACCTCTAATTAGAGGTATAAGCACCTAACTAAGCACCTAATTATAAGCACCACATGTGGATTCATATACTTAGGGGTGAGCAACAGGTGAATGGGGCTGCCCCGGGGGTAACCCGCGCCCCACCCATTTATTTTCCACGGGTACGGGGCAGCCCGTACCCGCGGCCAAACCCGTGTAACCCGTACAAAAACGGGTACGGGTTAAACGGGTTTTAATAAACGGATCCAGGGAACCCGTTTATTAAGAACAGTTTTTGGGCCTAGAACAGAATTTTTTGTTGCGTCCGAGAACAGTTTTTTTTTATGCCTTTTTTTACAATTCCTGCTCCAAAAAATTTTTATGCGTTTTTGTTGTTGCATTTTTTTCAATATGATATAGTACAATACCTGCTCAATACAATATAATACAATGCGTTTTTTAGCGAGAGTAATGTAGGAAACTTTGCTAATTTTTAGATAAACGATAAGCCTCGTAAATGAATTTCCCAACTCTAAATCCTTATTTTAGACCAAATAAGGACAGTTTTTCCCATCAACATTTCACGTCCAAAAACTTTGCTCTGCGCTTCTATGACTGTCTTTGGCTGCGACTTCATGACTCGGGTAGCGGGCTTAATCTGTGGACTGTGGACTATGGCTCTCTGATTCTTTGTGTCAAGCTGAGGGGAAAGCCCCCCCCAAAAAAAAAAAAACCATTTAAACGGGTATGGGCGGGCACGGGTGCCCCGTGCCTCAACCCGTGACCCGCCCGTATAATGTAAACGGGTACGGGGCTGCCCCGTACCCATGACGGGCCCAATAGGCGGGGCTTAATCAGGGAAAATTTACGGGGTGCGGGCGGTTGGGGGCGGGCCACTCGCTTTCACCCCTAGATATACCAAAATAAACAATATTTAATTAACTATTTGTTAAGTAATTCATATCTCAACAAGTAATACCTTATTTTCTTAATATAAGATCAATTGATTAATTTATGAAGACAACAGAAATTAAATTAATTACTTAATTATAGCATATATTACATAATCTCTCTGAAATATTTACATATATTATTAGATCACATATTAGTTTACAAGTCAAATAAATTAGTTATAAAAAATAATAAATACAAATGATTTTCAACAAATCAAAAGCATGCATGCCATGTTCTCTTTCTCTTTTTTTTTTTTGTTGGAGATAAGTTTGTATTCTTGATATTTTGAGTTAACCAAATATGTATATGTAAATTATTTTAATTAATGAAAAAAATGCAGAAACATATACACCCATTGAAATATTTCTTACCTAAAGGGAAAACCATTTTTGAGATGTCTATAATTTTCTTCAATTTTTAATTTGGCATCAGTGTTTTTTTTTTCCCTTATTATTAATTCTTTTAATTTTACTCTGTTAGCACAATGACCTTCTGTATAGAGGCTAACAATGCTAATTGAGCAAAGTTATAGGAAAGACCGACATTAAAACATAAAAGAGTGAAATTAAGAAATTTAATGGGGAGAAAAAACTATACAGGTACCAAATAAAAAATTGAAAGAAACTTAAGCCACCTTAAAGATAGTTTTCCCTAACCTAAAAGTATCTAAATTGTATGCAAATCTATCTTCAATCATGTCTAAAATAGAAGACATTTAGCATGTTACGCACAACTAAAGAAGATCATTGCACCTGCTCAAGCACCTGGGTAATTGAATAATTTTAAGACACTTTTTAAGATTTTTCAGGAATTTTCTTTTGCAGCATATATATTGACTTATGTATTGGTTTGAAATTTTAGGAACTAAAACCAAAATATAGACAAACTTTTAGACCAAATATTGTATTAACCCTTTTTTTTTAAAAGGTAATACAATACTAAATTAGAAACTTTTCATTTTGAATATTAATATAATTCAATCAATTGATCCCGTATACACTAAAGAAGGCAAACACTTGTGCACATAAAAAAGTAATATCCGAAACCATTCTAAAATTTGGGAAAAAATTATAATGATCACTCGAACAAAGATGTCTTAATTTGGAGTTTGGACCACTCTAATACGGTCCTTGAATTTTTTTTTTTTTAAAAAAAACTTTTATTTCATATCTAATTTAAATTAAATGAGTTTTTTATTATAATTTAAAATATATTGACTTTTAATTATCTTTGAAATACTTAACAAGAATATAAGGAGAGAAAATATCAAGATTAATAAATAATTTTTCGTTTTTTCAGAAAAAGAGTGTGATCCTGTGAGAGAAAATATCATTCATTAGAAGTACACACGTGAAAAAAAAAAAAGTGAAAGTAACTTTTGGAAGCAAGTGCAGCTTTGTGACAGCTCATTTTGTGGTTGATATCGCACATCTATCTTCTCATTGTGGATTCATTTTAGAATTATGACTTATTTTTTAATAAACTAATTTTAATTCATCAACATTTTTACATGAAGAATTACGAAAGCAAACCATAATTGAAGACAACGAATAAGTGCTTTACATTTTCCAAAACTTTAAAAAGTACATTTTGCTATTAAGATTTTAAGAGGGTAGATAAAAACATGATAACAAAAACTCAAAAATATTAATACGGGTGTAATTTTACCTTTTAATAAGAATATTGTATATTTTTATATGGGAAAATTCCATTTAAATACCAAATGAATTTGTAAAACCCTGGAAGTCTAAATTTGTAAAAAGACCGAGAATCTGACAAAAAAGGCACAATGAGGGATATGAATTCGCGTGAAATTACCTTTCTATCCTTAAATTTAAATACATTAAAAAAATAAAAAACCCCACCCCCACCTCCACCACCACCACCACCGCCGCCGCCGGTCGGCCACCACCCCCACCGCCACCACCACCGCCGGTAGTGGTGGTGGTGGTGGCCGCCGACGGTGGTGGTGGTGGTGG
Source organism: Acacia melanoxylon (assembly GCA_019022615.1). Classification (NCBI taxonomy): domain Eukaryota; kingdom Viridiplantae; phylum Streptophyta; class Magnoliopsida; order Fabales; family Fabaceae; genus Acacia; species Acacia melanoxylon. Next base: position 10,016,965 of record JAFJYJ010000004.1, read on the forward strand.
GGGTGGTGGTCGGCCGGCCGCGGTGGTGGTGGTGGCCGGCCGGCGGTGGTGGTGGTGGTGGTGGTGGGGGTGGTGGTGGGAGGGGGTGGGATTTTTTTTTTTAATTTATTTAAATGTAAGTAGAAGGTAATTTCACGCGAATTGCGATATCCTCATAAGTCCTTTATACCTCTCAATCTTTTTACAAATTTCGAGGACCTATGGGGTTTTGCAAATTCATTTAGTATTTAAATGAAATTTTCCCTTTTTATATTGGATTCTTTAGTTTTCCTAAGGGCGTGTTTGGTTGGAGGAGAGGGGAAGGAATGGAAGGGAAGGGTAAATGCTCCCTACCCCTCATTTGCTTTACAATTTTTTACTAATTTTTGTATGGGTAAAGGAGTAAAAATACACATGTGCTTTACCTTCGGGAGCGCCCAGCACCATATGCTTTTTTTAGAAGCAAAAATACACACGAGCTTTCTCAAATAGAACAAAAATATCATCTCCGTTAATCACCTTTAACTCCGTTACTTTTTTGGTTGGTGAGCCCCACAATTATCACACCTTTCCTGCTTTAGTCTGTCTGGCCCACACACACACTCTCTCTCACCCCATTTCTCTGTTTCTTGACTTCTTCATTCCCGCGAATCCCTCTCTCTCTTTCTCTCATTCTCACACCCCATATTATTAAGATCTGATATGTAAACCAAGTCCATGACTTTACGTTCATCAGATCATCTTCAACCATTCAGAACAACTTCATTCTCTCACGTATCAGAACAACTTTTTCTTCCTCACTTTCTCCATGGCCTGCTTCTCTGTACTCTTCTGCTTATTATTCTCTCTTTTCTTCTTCATCGCACAATCCAAACCAGTGATCCTTCTCAATACTTCGCCTTACTTATCACCCACCACAATCCTCAACTATCAAAAAATGGTTCAAAATTTCAAAGTCTTCAAGCAAAAAAAATTCTATTTTTATAAATGAATGTCACTGATTGCAAGATTTTAGCAAGAAATAACTAAGAAAAGTGAGATTAGTCTCGCAACCCAATTAATACATTTTATTGCCGACAGAGGACGCCCTCAAGATTGAAGGAGACGGAAAGAATCGAATTTCCCAAAAATTCTCCGAAAATCGTATAGAATAGAAGATAGAGTTCAATCGAGTGGTAAAGAGCGGATAAGAAAACCTAAGCAATCGATTCCTCGTCATCTTTACAATTGGCGATGTTAACTACTATGATTGGAGAGAATAATTAGGAGAAAAAAGATTAGGAATGATGTATTATTAATAATAGAGAGCATAATGCTCTTACAAAGGGTAATTGTGATACTCATTAATCTCATTAGCTTAAGACCCTTTATATAGACTAGGGCCCCTAACTAACTCTCTAACTAACTAACTAATTCATTAACTAATCAATTACACCCTTATATTCTAACACGCCCCCTCAAGTTGAACACTATTTATTTTAAATGTGTTCAACTTGAACAACACAAAATAAGGGGTAAGGTGAATTAAATTGACTAGTTTTCAATCAACAAAAACAATACAATAATTTCTCAATCCCATTCTTCTTTTCTGAAATGCTTCACTTTTGGAATGCTTCAGTCTCCAAGTTTCTGCAACCACCAATAGTTGCTTCTTCCCCTTTCATATGCCTTCCTTCATTGTTTACAATTACAATGATCACTGAGGCCTTTGGCATGTCCTTAACCTGCTAAAGACAATCAGCTTGCTTGAACTCATGGCATCATATCTGACCTGATTATATGCTCAAGTAGAACCCTTAAATTCTCTTGCTTGCTGCTTATATAATATCACATCCCTGGGAATTGCTCCTCTATCTTAATTGTTGTCCAGATTTGGATTCTCAAGGAGTATCCCGCAGAGTTGATGGTTACAATTGATAGGAGCGAGGAGGCGATTCTTCACTGCTCTCTACTCTACTTTCCCTTAAATCGACAGGAGCGAGGAGGCGTCATTTCTCTGCTCTCAACTCTGCTCTCAAACATCATCACTTGCATAAGCACAAACTAACACATGAATAAGAACTAGTGATCTCTACTTGCACTCAGGCACACCCAACAAAGCTATTTGTTTGGAATTAAGCAATTTGTCCACGGGGGTTGAAAATCATTGGCATCCAATAACACTTACCAATTGCCAGGAAAACCATAGCAAAGATGAAAATCCAACATTAATAATAGTTGAACCTTCAACCACAAGGCTAATTCAATAATAGCAACACCCAATTATTCTTTCGCTATAGTGGACCCTCTGGATAGTGTGATCAAACAACTCTCCCCATAACATGGTATATATCATAGCAGTCCAAGAAACCAAATTTAACAAAGGCGTTGAATTCTAAATAGAATAAGCATAATCAAACAGTGAGAAGCAAAACCCATGAGACAAAATCTATGTGAGCCATTTCTTCCAACAGTTGAAAAGCAGCTTCTGCCTGATTCTCCATAAATTTTACTAACAGCACCACATGTGCGTTTGAAGGAGCTGCCAAGCAAGACTCTAATCACCACATGTGCGTTTTCTTGAAGACCCAAATATAGCGTCTGGGTGTACTATCATCTTCTTGATAGGCCTCGATAAAACAAAGAACCAAAAAAATGGACCATAATGTCATCTCAGAGTAAGAAATCCAATTCAAATTTGAGACACAGTTGCGCTGAGAACAACAGATCTTTCACAGAGAACCAACCGTAACCTCAGATTTACCAAGAACAGCCGCCAAACTCGCCATAACCTCCAACTTCAAAACTTTTAACTTCTGAGTTTTCTCGGGTAAAGAAAAATATATGTGACGGTCTGGAGAGAACATGTCAAGAACTAGATCGTCGAATGTAGCAGAAGGCAGAATCGATCTTACCGGATTAAAGAAGAGTTTACTAAAAACGCGAAATTGACGGCAAGTGAGAAAGACGATGATGGTGAGAAAATGGTGCTCTGTAGACCTCGGTAGCGGCGGCGTCGGTGAAGATTACTGGAGATTGCAATGTTTCTGGCCAAGGAAACTTACTCACGAATCGGTCGAAGAAGATCGTACATGCACATCGATCGGAGACGGTGTCATCAACTTTTCTTGCGGAAAACGTGGATTCAGGATCCGACTGATCTTGCGGAGTATCGTAAACATACTCCACAAAATGGAAGAACGCCTTTCGTGCTGTTCGGACGGCGAATCTTGACGGGAGAAGGACGATTTGCGTCTTCCGTCTCTCGCTATTGTAATCAACCTCTGTTTCAATCTCTTTCCACCTACTGGGAACACCTTGATCTTGAAATCAACACTTCGAATCAGGCTTGAGTTTCTGTGGAAGCGTGAAACACTTCTGATCCCCAGCCTCTCGTTCTCTCCGAATCTCAGTCCTGATTGTCTAATTGGAGCTTCTTGAGAATTCGACTAGGCTGGGTTCAGATCTTGGAAAACCGCCTGCTTTCTTGGGCTGTTTCTTTACTCTGGGCCTCTAAAGCTGAGGCTGTTGCTTTGCTTGTGGCCTGTGGCTTTGATAATATCCGATTGAGATTTTGGCTCTTCTTGATTATTTGGCCTAACCCAAAACATAGGCTCACGATACCATGTTAACTAGTATGATTAGAGAGAATAATTAGGAGAAAGAAGATGAGGAATGATGTATTATTGACAATAGAGAGTATAATGCTCTTACAAAAAGTAATTGTGATACTCACTAATCTCATTAGCCTAAAACCCTTTATATAGACTAGGCCCCTAACTAACTCTCTTACTAACTAACCAATTACACTTATAATAGTCGAGGATAGAGTTCTTAGCGCGAAGTATGTCATCGAAGGAAGCACCCTCAGAGACTCCAAGCAGCGTGAGGGCATTTTCGATGGACATCTCGTAAGGCGCCGAGTCATCGGCTCTTGAGCCCGATTTAACTGGCGGTTCCGTCCTCGTTGAGGAGTGTCTACTGGATACAAGTGAGACTCTCCAGGGTTCGGTGATTATAGAGTTTCCGATGAGAGACGAGTGAAGTCATCTGACCAGCGGTGTGGGGAAGGCTGAGCCGAGGGAGAGACGGTGGGGCCGAGGAGAGAGGGTGGCAGCCATTTTCTCAGAGAAATGTGAGGCTGAAGTGACTGGCACGCCCAGATGGTACACCCAAAGATTAAGATTAACGGTAATTGTATTATACATCAGCCCCTGTGTTTGTCCTAGCGAATACATGACGGAAGGAATCTGTATGCCGACGGTGTATCATTAATGAGAGAAAGAGAGAGAGGGATTTGTGGGAATGAAGAAACAGAAAAAAAAAAAGGGAGAGAGAGAGTGTCTGTGTGGGGCCCAGACGAAATAAAAGAGGAAAGAGGTGATAATTATGGGGCCCACCAACCAAAAAAGTAACAGAGTTAAAGGTAATTAACGGAGGTGATATTTTTGCTCCATTTGAAAAAGTTCATACGTATTTTTGTTCCAAAAAAAAAATATATGGTGGTGGGCGCTCCTGAGGGTAAAACACATGTGTATTTTTGCTCCTTTACCTTTTTTTTTATTATTCCTTGAATGGCCATTAAAAAAATACCAAGCAGCTACATGGATCACACCCATTATACTTTATCGAAAATTAAATCTTTAAACAAATTATTAACCAATAAATCTCACTCTATTACCACCATTTTCTCTTTAATAGGTGTCCCTCCAACTCTTTCACATCATTACCAATCTTATCTTCCCACCTATTTTTAGCTCTTCCCTCCAACTCTTTCACATCATTACCAATCTTATCTTCCCACCTATTTTTAGCTCTTCATTCCTCCCAAAATCAAAACCTCCAAAAACATTGCGTTAAAATTTATTAAGAACTCTATAAGTTATTAAATCATACTGAATATATAAAACATACGAAAACTTGCACACACACACACACACATATATATATATAAGTAGTAGATCAAGACCTTGCAAGCAAGGCACACTTATTTGATATTCATCACATAACACTAGTACAACACTCAACTAAGGTTCTCTGAATCTGCGAGTTGAGTCTTTATTTATCATAGCTGAATCATCATCAGCTACTTTGAAACATCCCATTTGAAAACGGCGGAATATTTTTTTTTTAAAACGTTTCCAAATATTTCAAAGTAATCGAGTAGAAAGACGTTGGAGCGAAAAGAATCGATTCATAACAAACATCAACCACACGTGTAACATTGTAATGATTACAAGTAATCCTAGAGTTTGAAATTGGATAACCGAATGTGGTAAAGATAGATAAGTCTACCGCACGCACGTCATCGATGCTTGCCTCGATCTTCGATCCATATTCCTCAGGATCGATGCTATAGGCGAGATTCAATTCACCGCATTGAATCTCGTGTAACTGAGTTAATCTCAAACCCAAACAATACAAAGTATACGAGATAACGAGATATTCTAGACAATACAACAAAGATATCACTACATAAGCATACAAACAGATGCATGATCATTATGCCGACAAAACATAAGCATTACGCAGTATGTAAAGCCCCACAATGTAAAAAAACAATAATAACAGCTTGCACTATTCACCGGTGCCACGATACCACTCGTGTTCTCGGCGCTAGAAAAACATACGGCGTTATCATGACTATAACCCATGTAAAACTGTTCGTATATCGGTCTACGAACGTATCTATCACATATATGCATTTAAGCAAGACAAGATTAGTGTTACAAAGACGCGTCCGTACCTTCGTTGACGAAGTTAGGTACTTCGGCGGAAAAACGTACTTTTTACGGAAAAACGTGAAATGTTCGACAATGCACGTCGGGCGGCAGAACGGCGAAGCAAATCGAGTTTCGATGCCCTATAGGAGTAATACCACTTTCATTAGTGATTTGACATCATAATCGGCATTTTAGGTAAAAATTACCATTTTGCCCTTCTACCCCTAATTTGGCGGAATTTCGCGTAACTTCGTTACTTTGACCGTATTCCATTTCAAAATTATCCCCACTATGTTTTTACCTCGTCAGGCATCTTTCAATGCAATGAGGCATAAAAACAAGCATAGGAACAAATTATGAAACTTCCTAGATCAAAACAACAGTTCTACTATAACTACCGAAAGAACTACGGAAACTAAAAACTAAGGACGGAAGAACTTACTCGGAGCTAAGGCAAAACTTTTGCAGAGCTTCTCACTCTAAGTTTCGGCCAAGGTAGAGAGAAGAAAAGGTGTGAAGAATGAAGAAGGGAAGGGTGCTATTTATAGAAAAAGGGAGGGACAATGTGGGTATTAACAAAAGTCTTCGAAATGATTCGGCCGTTGGATCTAGGGTTTTGTAAGATGCAATCTTGACCATTCAAGGTCTTGGCCGACTTCTTGGTCCCCCAAAAGTCAAAGATTGATTTTTCATCTTGCTTTATGGCCTCCGGTCCGATAAAGCTACCCGTCGTGTCCGTTTCGCGATTTCGAAACTCAAAAATCCGGGCATGTAACTTTGAAGATCTTTTCATCCTCTTTCATATTATATATTTTGATCCTCTTTTTGATCATATCCAGGTATTCTCCGGTGCGTCGGAAGATATTCGGACAAACGCGTCGGTTACTTTAAATCGCTTCCGATAGAACCAACTTCTCGGACAATAATTACCAGAATCGTAAAACGTCCGGTGGTTGCCTAACTTAATCCCGTGTTTGAAAACACGCAATTGTTTCTATAGGTTCTCACTTTGCCTATCCGGCTCTACTCTATCCGATCGCCTTTCCGTCTTATTAGGAATTAGGGTTTTTTGGTTGCGGAATCGGCCTGGTAAATTCTTTCTTCGGGTAAAAATTCACTTGTTCTTAATTTGATCAGTCTGAAAAGACTTTTACCTCTGGTTTACCTGTAGAATTTATTTCTAACTTTTCCCTGGGTCGCCTATATGTTCGACTCACCGCATTATATTATTATTTTATTCTAATTACCATTTTAATTATTTAAACAATTCTTTTTAATTAAAAATAACCATAATTTCGACCCCCTCTTTTAAAAATTCAGATTTATTTATTTTTCTATAATTTTTTCCATTTTTTAAAAAATATAATATTTTTTACCACAAATTCCCGTTTTACCCCCCCGTTAGGGCTTAATCGACCTAATTTCTTCGTTTAGTGATCTTTTTAGGATCAGGTTTCTTCATATATTTATCTTTACTAATTTACAGTATATTGTTATCTTACAAACTTCTATCGATATTGTCATTTTATATCCTGTGTAAAATATTAAAAATGTTTACCCCATCAAAGTTACTTTATGATTCGAAATGCTTTTTAAACTTTTCTTCAAGTTATTTCCTCGAAATAATTTATTAAATTCTCATAATTTAGGGATATCACTTTCATATTTTTCTCATAATTTTTCATGATCTTTCGTATTTATCATAATACTTTTAGTGCTTTTTTTATCACCATTATATCATTTTTAGTCATTCTGTTCATGATTTTCCGTAACTTTTTCAACAATTTACTCTATAATTATAACAATTTTCTATAACAGTTTTATCTCATGAATTTACTTCATTAAAATATTCAATAATTTTCCCTTATCTCGTAAATTCCAGATTTGCTAAAACCCTAGGGTATTACATTTCTCTCCCCTTAAACAAAATTTCGCCCTCGAAATTTAATCTATACTCACTAGACTACGGGCCATAAACTCGGGTACTTCTCCTTCATGTCACTCTCGGTTTCCCAAGTTGCCTCGTTTGATGACAAACTCTTCCGACCACCTTCACTATCGGTATAGTTTTAGTCCTAAGCCGTTTCTCCTGGCGTTCGAGAATTTGCTCCGGCTCGACTACAAAGGTGTTATCATGCCGTACTTCAACATCATCGTACTTCATGACATGATCTCGCTCTGGAAGGTATTTCTTTAGCTGTGACACGTGAAAAACATCGTGGAGATTACTCAGGTTCGGGGGTAACGCTAGTTGATACGCAACTGGTCCTCGCTCGGCTAACACTTCAATTGGTCCAACGTAACGCGGACTAAGCTTCTTTCTCTTCGGTGTTCTCGCCGACACCGGTTCATCGGAGATAATTTCGAAACACATGGTCTCCGACTTCAAACTTCAACGGTCTTCTCCTCTTATCTCGCATAGCTCTTCCGTCTCACCGTGTGCGGCAAGGAGTCTCTTCTTGATCGAGCGATCTCGCTCGGAGGTCTCTTTTAGCATATCCGGTCCAAGCAACCGCTTTTCGTACGCATCATCGTCCAAAGATAAAGGCGATTGGCACTTTCGCCCATACAAAGCCTCGAACGGGGCCATTTGTATGCTTGAATGATAACTATTGTTATACGCGAATTCCGCTAGTGAGAGGTGTTCGTCCCAATTTCCTTTGAAATCCGGGGCACATGCTCGCAAAGATATCCTCCGGCGTACCGTATCATCCTCTCGATTGACCGTCGGTTTGAGGGTGATAAGCCGAACCGAACTTGACTTGGTACCCATTCCTTCATGTAGTGCTTGCCAAAAGCGGGATTGGAATCGAGTATCCCGATCGAGATAATACTCTTAGGGACTCCGTGCGGTCTCACGATCTCTTTGATGTAGATTGCGGCCAATCGTTCGGAGAGTAGTGGATGCTAATGGGTATGAAATGTGTCGACTTGGTTAATCGGTCGACGATCACCCAAATGGTATCGTGATGCCTAATCTTAGGTAGACCTACCACAAGATCCATGGTCACATTCTCCCATTTCCACTCCATAGTTCTAGTCCTTACGAGAAGACCGGGGGTCGCCGGTGCTCGATCTTTACTTTCTCGGCAAGTTAGACACCCGACTACGTGCGAGTTACGTCTCTTTTCATTCCAGGCCACCAAACTTCGGCCTTCAAGTTCTGGTACATCTTGACCATTCCCGGATGCGAGTGTACTTACTCTTATGAGCCTCATCCAAGTATCTTCCGCTTCGGTTCATCAACCGGCGGTATGTAAATGCGCCCTTGTGTCGACCAATCCACTCGATGAAAGGTCGTGGTCTTGGGTTTCACCTTGAGAGATCTTCTCCCGCATGGAGATTGCCCAATCATCTTGTCTCTCGAGCTTTATCAACTTCATCTCTCAGTCGTACTCCCCTTGACTCACAAAAAGATTTGCAAGGTAGGCGTCACTTGGTGCGTTGAAATTCATGCAGATTTGGTTTGAAAGATTCAGTCTCGAAATCTTCAAGTAATTTCGCTCTTGTATCATCATGTATGACACTTGCACCTTCTTCCCGCTAGAGCATCTCGCAACGACGTTTGCTTTCCCGGGTGATACTTGATCTCCAGGTTGTAGTCTTTCAAAGCAATTCCATCCAACGACGTTGCCTCATATTCAGTTCCCTTTGATCAAAGAGATACTTCGTGCTCTTGTGGTCGCAGTATAGTTCTACGGTCGTACCGTACAGATAATGCCTCCATATCTTCAAAGCGAACACGATGGCAAAGCAAGCTCCAAATCGTGTGTAGGATAGTTCGACTCGTGCGGCTTCGGTGACGAGAGGCATAAGCCACCACTCGCCCAATTGCATTAGGACACAACCCAATCCTTGCCCACCGGCATCACCGTAGACAACATATGTCTCATCGGGATCCGGGATTATCAATGCGGTGCCGTAGTCAACCTCTCCTCGTCTCGAAAAGCTCTCCTCACGTCGTCATCTCCCCATATGAAGGGTTGATTCTTCCTCGTAAGCTTTGTCAATGGTAGGGCAAGACGCGAGAAATCCCGTATAAATCTGTGGTAATATCCCGCTAGACCTAGGAAACTACGTATCTCGTCACTTCGTCTCCGCCTCTTCCAGTCCCGTAACCTTCCACCTTGCACGGGTCAACAAAAACTCCGCCGCTAGATATCACATGGCCCGAAATCTCACTTCCGAGCCAAAATTCGCATTTGCTCAACTTTGCGTAGAGCGCTTCTCTCTCGTATGTTTAATACTAAGCGTAAATGTTCTTCATGCTCTTTTCGCTTTTGGAATAGACGAGTATATCGTCAATGAACACCACCACAAACCTGGTCTAGGTGTTGTCGGAAGATACGGTTCATGTAATCCATGAATACCACAGTGCATTTGTTAATCCGAAGGGCATCACAAGGAATTCATAGTGCCCATATCTCGGTTCGAAAGCCGTCTTGGAAATATCATCGTCTTTGACTCGAATCGATGATATCCCGAACGCAAATCAATCTTGGAAAAGACGGTGGAACCAGATAACCGATCCAAAAGATCATCAATCCGGGAAGTGTATATTTGTTTTTGACAGTCACTTTATTTAGTTCACGATAATCGATGCGAGTCGAAAACTTCCATATTTCTTTTTCACGAACGTAATCGGAGCTCCCCGGGGTGATACACGGGTCGAATGAACCCCTTCTTCGAAGTTCTTCCATTTGTTTCTTCAACTCTTGCATTTCATTTGGAGCCATACGATACGGCGCCTTTGATATTGATCTGTGCCAGGCATCAATTCAATATTGAACTCCACCTCTCGGATAGGAGGTAACTCGGTGAGATCCTCCGGAAATACATCGGGAAAATCATTCACCACGGGGATATCCCGGAGTGAAAGTTCGGCTCTCGCTTTAACCGAAAAGAATACCATGTAGGCATGGCATCCCGTTTCACGCATCGATCAACTTCGTAGCGGAGAGAAAGCTCGTGCTCACATCAACCTTGTCTCCGGAAATGATATCTTCTTCTTGCCACAATCGATCATTGCACCGTTGGTCGTTAGCCAATTCGACCGAAAATGACGTCGATGCCGTGAAGAGGTAGACGGATGAGATCTATCTTTGAAACTCGCCCATCCACGTTAGCGGTACAGTTCATACACGCGTCAGAAGCTAAAGACTTTACACCCAGTGGTGTAGACACTACCAGATCAAAAGGTAAACTACAGGCATGCATTCCTAAACGACTTGCACAATCATATGATATAAACGAATGACTGGCACCCGAATCATACAATGCTTGCAATTTATTCCCATTAAGATAGATGGTACCTTGGACCATTTTCGGAGACCTGTCGGCCTCGGTGTTTGTCAACGCAAAGATCCGGCGCTTTGAGGTCTCGCCCCGAAGCCTTCTCGGGGCAATCCCGCTAATGTGTCCAGCTTCGGCACCGAAACAGAGACTTGTTTCCCATCACGCTTGGCTCTGGATGGTACTTCTTGCATTTTGGACACGTGCGGGATCCCGGCTGTTTGGGGTAATTCAATTGTCCAGTTTGGTAGGGTCTCTTGTTTCCGCCTCGGTTATCGTTCCAAGGCGCCTTCCTTTTCGTGAGGAGCCTCGCGGTTAAACCCAGCTGCGGGTTGCATTGTTTCCTTCTTGGCCTCGGAATTTGTGCGGTTCTTTCAAATTGCGCTCGGTCAATCTGCGCAGGATTCCACGGCTTGGGCCATTCTCGAAATCGCTGCGATACTAGCCTCGCCCTTATGTCATATTTCAGTCCGGTCACTAGTCGATTCGCCTTCCGGCTCTCATTTTTGTGGCTGTTCGGATATGATGAATAACGAGACAAAGGTTGGTGAAACGGCGAAGTAATCGTCGAATGATTCTTCATTTCCCTTTGGATGTGAAGAAATTCTTCTTCCTTAATCACCCGTACCGAGGAGGAAAATCTTTTGTTCGTTGAACCTGTTCCGGGAATGCCTCCCAAGTAACGGGGCCTTGAAGGGTTGTGGAAACACTCTTCCACCACCCGCGGGCATCGCCCTCTAGTTTGTAGATTGCCCCGAGCCTTCCGGTTTCCCGGCACTCAATGACTTCGAATATCTTCTCCGGACTCGAAGCCAATCCTCGGCCAATTCACTTTTTCCCGGAAACCGGGTGGTTTAAGCTTGCGTAACCGGTTGAATTGACTTTCCGTGGTTCTTTCTCTTCTTCCTTGTCGTGGAGGTGATCGGGATCGATCGATTCATTTTCTTCATCGTTATGTTCATCGTTGTCCTCCTCTTCATTATCATCTTCTTCTTCGTCGTTGTCATTGTCACTTTCCTCATCACGTTCTTCCTCGTGTTGTCGTGCTTCCACTGTCTTTGAGCTTCTTCATCCCGTTGATGTTGCCTTGCCAAGAGTGCATCTATGAGAGCTCTCTCGCTCTTCGAGAGTTCTTCTCGGTTTTGCACTTCATTTTGGTCCGGCGATTTGGTATATTTTGTTCGGGTATTTCGTCCGGTTGAGGTTGTCGCCTCCGCGTCTACCACGACCTCGGCCTCGGCCTCGGCCCCTTGGTACACCGGTACCTCTCATAATGGCCATGTCTTATTCTTTTTCCTTTATTTATTTAACAAATATGTAAATATTAGAAATGACACAATGATTTTTACATTGAAATATATATATTCACATATATTCATTTCATAACATTTTACATATTAGTCGGTCTAGTCAGTACAAGTCATATATTACAACAAGTTACAACCCCTCTTTATTCAAACATATTTTACAAGATCTTGTCATGTCGTACTTTGATATATAGTGTTTCCCGTGGCACCCATATACCGATCAACACTAGATATCAAAATGTCTCCATGGCGCCCATACACCATGGTAACACAAGATACCTTAAATGTTTCCATGGCGCCCATACACCATGACAACACAAGATACCTCCTACTTAATGACACGGTCGCGATCCGGTTGTAGTAACCAAGAGATATGCATCGGAAACTAAAATTTTCGCGGCAAGTAAGATAACTATTTATCAAACCATAGGGGAAAAACGTTAGATTTAGGAAGACAATGATTAGTCTATCGCAGACTTTATCACACTAATACTACAAACGAACGGACACTCGTACTATTTCCCCTCGTTCAGGATTTCGTTGATTCGGTCTACTTAGAAACGGTACGGAATTTCGTATCGAGAGTTCCTCTACATGAGTCAAATACGCATGTATCTATCCTTGTTGGTCTCGGAGTTTCATCCGGCGTGGCCTAGCTCCACATATAAGCTCTGCGCTAGGACGGAATAATAGTCGTCCGTACAAACCGACGATTATCGAATTACGAGTTATCGAGGCGATATCGAGTTATAAGAATTATCGTGGTCGATATCAAATATGAATATAGACGATGGATTTACTCGATTTCGGGTTAGAATGATGCACCGACAGAGGGTGGTTCACGGTTGAGAATGGTATACCGGTCCGACCGGTACACCGACTTAGGGCTATCTCGTACTCATTTTCAAAAATGTGCTCACAATTTAAAAGGCTTTTTGAACATAACTCCGTTATCCGAACAGAATGGCGAGATAAGTGTCTATCATGGGACCTCACCAACTCTATGGCGACTCGATTGGCCACACCCACATAGACTAGCCTTAACTGTCCTACCATACTATCCGTAATAACATAGTCATATCAATGCCAGGACTACTGCTCTGATACCATAAATGAAACATCCCATTTGAAAACGGCGGAATATTTTTTTTAAAAAACGTTTCCAAATATTTCAAGCAGAGTAATCAGAGTAGAGCATTGGAGCGAAAGAGTAACTGATTCATAACAAACATCAACCACAGTGTAACATTGTAATGATTACGGTAATCCTAGAGTTTGAAATTGGATAACCGAATGTGGTAAAGATAGATAAGTCTCCGTCGCACGTCTCATCGATGCTTGCCTCGATCTTCGATCCATATTCCTCCGGATCTCGATGCTATAGGCGAGATTCAATTCACCGCATTGAATCTCGTGTAACGGTTAATCTCAAACCCAAACAATACAAAGATATCGATAATGAGATATTCTAGACAATACAACAAAGATATCACTACATAAGCATACAACAGATGCATGATCATTATGCCGACAAAACATAAGCATTACGCAAAGTATGTAAAGCCCCACAATGTAAAACAACAATAACAGCTTGCACTATTCACCAGTGCCACGATACCACTCGTGTTCTCAGCGCTAGAAAAACATACGGCGTTATCATGACTATAACCCGTGTAAAACTGTATGTATATCGGTCTACGAACGTATCTATCACATATATGCATTTAAGCAGTACAAGATTAGTGTTACAAAGACGCGTCCGTACCTTCGTTGACGAAGTTAGGTACTTCGCGGAAAAACGTACTTTTACGGAAAAACGTGAAATGTTCGACGGCGGCACGTCGGGCGGCGTAACGGCAAAGCAAATCGAGTTTCGATGCCCTATAGGAGTAATACCACTTTCATTAGTGATTTGACATCATAACGGCATTTTAGGTAAAAATTACCATTTTGGCCTTCTACCCCTAATTTGGCGGAATTTCATTTAACTTCGTTACTTTGACCGTATTCCATTTCAAAATTATCCCCACTATGTTTTTACCTCGTCGGGCATCTTTCAATGCAATGAGGCATAAAAACAAGCATAGGAACAAATTCGAAACTTCCTAGATCAAAACAACGGTTCTACTATAACTACCGAAAGAACTACGGAAACTAAAAACTAAGGACGAAGAACTTACTCGGAGCTAAGGCAAAACTTTTGCAGAGCTTCTCACTCTAAGTTTCGGCCAAGGTAGAGAGAAGAAAAGGTGTGAAGAATGAAGAAGGGAAGGGTGCTATTTATAGAAAAAGGGAGGGACAAGGTGGGTATTAACAAAAAGTCTTCGAAATGATTCGGCCGTTGGATCTAGGGTTTTGTAAGATGCAATCTTGACCATTCAAGGTCTTGGCCGACTTCTTGGTCCCCCAAAAGTCAAAGATTGATTTTTCATCTTGCTTTATGGCCTCCGGTCCGATAAAGCTACCCGATCGGTGTCCGTTTCGCGCGATTTCGCGAAACTCAAAAATCCGGGCATGTAACTTTGAAGATCTTTTCATCCTCTTTCATATTATATATTTTGATCCTCTTTTTGATCATATCCAGGTATTCTCCGGTGCGTCGGAAGATATTCGGACAAACGCGTCGGTTACGGAAATCGCTTCCGATAGAACCAACTCTACGGACAATAATTATTTGAATCGTAAAACGTCCGGTGGTTGCCTAACTTAATCCGTGTTTGAAAACACGCAATTGTTTCTATAGGTTCTCACTTTGCCTATCCGGCTCTACTCTATCTGATCACTTTCCGTCTTATTAGGAATTAGGGTTTTCGGTTGCGGAATCGACGCCTGGTAAATTCTTTCTTCGGGTAAAAATTCACTTGTTCTTAATTTGATCAGTCGAAAAGACTTTTACCTCTGGTTTACCTGTAGAATTTATTTCTAACTTTTCCCTGGTCTGCCTATATGGTGACTCACCGCATTATATTATTATTTTATTCTAATTACCATTTTAATTATTTAAACAATTCTTTTTAATTAAAAATAACCATAATTTCGACCCCCTCTTTTAAAAATTCAGATTTATTTATTTTTCTATAATTTTTTCCATTTTTTAAAAAATATAATATTTTTTACCACAAATTCCCGTTTTACCCCTGCCTTCGTTAGGGCTTAATCTGACCTAATTTCTTCGTTTAGTGATCTTTTTAGGATCAGGTTTCTTCATATATTTATCTTTACTAATTTACAGTATATTGTTATCTTACAAACTTCTATACTGATATTGTCATTTTATATCCGTGTAAAATATTAAAAATGTTTACCCCATCAAAGTTCTTTATGAT
The DNA here is from genome assembly GCA_019022615.1 of Acacia melanoxylon. NCBI lineage: Eukaryota > Viridiplantae > Streptophyta > Magnoliopsida > Fabales > Fabaceae > Acacia > Acacia melanoxylon. Next base: position 10,032,571 of record JAFJYJ010000004.1, read on the forward strand.
TAAATGCTTTTTAAACTTTTCTTCAAGTTATTTCCTCTGAAATAATTTATTAAATTCTCATAATTTAGGGATATCACTTTCATATTTTTCTCATAATTTTTCATGATCTTTCAAGTATTTATCATAATACTTTTAGTCTGTTTTTATCACCATTATATCATTTTTAGTCATTCGTTCATTGATTTTCCGTAACTTTTTCAACAATTTACTCTATAATTATAACAATTTTCTATAACAGTTTTATCTCATGAATTTACTTCATTAAAATATTCAATAATTTTCCCTTATCTCAGAAATTCCAGATTTGCTAAAACCCGGGTATTACATACTTGATTCATATGATACTGAACTTGCCTTTAACAGACTGAGCTTTCACGAACACCCACGTTTTGGCACTATTTCCAGTGTCATCATGTTTCACAACCAGATTCCGTTTAGTTCCCAACCCAATGTCATAGCATGTTGGAGGCACTACCAGAACGCTTCCTGGGCAAAACACAAGCCTGTAAGAAAATGAGTTGACAGCCTGGATCTGGAAATAACCGATCACCGACACAGAATCTCCAATCACCAGCCTGTATAAGGAGGACGATGCAGAATCAGAAGTCGCCTCCCAGTTGGAGGATTCTGCACACTCTGGCTTCTCCACGAACTCAATTTCCAGAAATGTCGAACCTAAATATATCTTGCCCGTGCTACTTCCTACGACATGGAATTTTACTGGAGTACCCTTGAACAGGTCTGAAGGCGATTGGGTAACAGAATATTCACATGATGAGAGCTCACCAGATTTTACTGGGAAAACCCCCCCACCTCCTGCTCCCCATATAGCTGAGGTTATGTAGTATTCTTGACCTGGTACAAGAGGTTCTCCATCAGTGTCAGTCACTGCATTTTCAGAAGCTGAGGCTAGTGATAAGGAAATCCAAAGGAGGAAGGAGAGAGTTGTGATCAATGACCTCGCAGGCATCTTGCTCACGCAGTTCAACTCAAAGTTCAAGACTTTTTGTCACTTGAAACTTGAGAAAAACTCAAGGCGTGCATGTTCTTTATATAGAGAATACCGCGAAGGAGGATGCTAGCAAGGAGGACACGTGTCACTGCATGCTTAAATTTGAAATGAAATAATTAGCTTGCTTTGTGTTTGGTTAATTGTCAAGAGCGATATGGCCTAAGAGTACTGTATTTCTGAGAAATTGAGAGAGAGATGAATGAAGATATTCCTCACCCGTCAAATTATGGGTTCGTGTTTGATCTTGAATTATTGAGTGCATTAACATAAAATAAAAATTCATAGAGTGGCCATTTATGTTAACTAAATCAGTTCCTATTAACTATGTCACTATATTGAAAAATCATAGAGTGGTCATTACAAGCCCATGTATGTTAATTAAAAAGAGTTTCCATTTATAAGTGTAAGTGACTATATTAACAAGTAATAGAATAATCATTGACAAGCTCATCTATGATAACTAAAATAGCTTCCATTGATAGTGTAGTTGACTTTATTGACAACTTATAGAGTGATTATTGACAAGCTCATCTATGTCAATAATAAGATAAGTTGACATTTAATTTGGAATCTATATCACTAAAGTCCCTAAGGACATTTTTGATATAGTAATCTACACTGGGAATTTTTTATTTTATTTTATTTTTTGTTCTTGGGACCTGAGTGAGATTTGTAATAGGGAAAATCCTATATAAAAACGGTTGAATTACTTAAATTCTAATTTGAGTTACTAAACATAACAAATTATTAATTAGGTTACGTGACACAATTAGGGATTTAGAAGTTGGGTCAAATTACCTTTATATCCCTTAGTTATTATTATTATTATTATTATTATTATTATTATTAAAAAGTAAAATTGGAGACATAATAAAAGAACCCTAATGACAAAAAATTCATTGGAAACCTTGACACCGCGGTAAAGAAGGCTACTATAAGTTAGTTCTAACATTAAATCTTCATTTCTTAACTCATTTTAATTAATATATGTACTGGAAGTAGAGGTAGTAAAGCATATTAGTACAACATTGGAGCCAAATTTTCACAAAACTTCAAACTTTTTGAAGATATAAACCTGTGTGAGATCCGAGCCAACTTTACCGATGGTGTCCTTTCCATTCAAGTGCCAAAGCAGGTGAAAGAACCGGTAAGTGAACTTGTTGCGGAGAAGAAGGTAGCCATCATCGGAGGGATTCATCGGTTGGTTGGGGAATAGTGAAGATGAATAATTGGGGAGCAATAAAGAAAGATGCAGTAGTGCTAGCTATGACGGTGGTTACAGTGGGGGTTATGATCAGAGCTAAATCTACAGCACCACCACCGGTGCTTCCCAATAAGGAAGATGTTGTTCTGGATCGGGTTATAAAGGAACCAGATAATCGACCCAAACCCGACTTCAAATTTCAGTTCCAGTAGACTGTTAATCAAAACTATAAATAGAATTCGTGCTTTTATCTGCATAAATTGTGAACTTTCTTCCTTTTCTCTTTTTATGGGTTATAGGTTATAGGCATTATTGAAAAATAACCAAAATTTAAATATTCTAAATTGGGTCATTGACCCAATTTAAGACATGTTGAGTTTACCAACCTTATATAAAAAATTTCTATTTTAATGAGATTATCCCTTTGTAATATCCTAAATTGTATTCTTAGGATATTAACAAAAAATATTATATTATATTATTATAATATAATAATATATATTTTATTATTATATAATATTATAAAAGTTTCAGACAGTGAAACGAAGGGAAAAAGTTGTGATTTTATATTTTGGCGAAAGTTACCAAGAATGACCCAGGTGAAATATTACATCTAACGACCCATTTTTCAACCATTATATAATCTCTTACACACGCACACGGCCACGGTTACGAAGAAAGAAAGAGAGTGAGTTAGAGAGCTTTACGGGAGTTTGAAGTAGGACCAAAACCTTGCATGCAATCACATAATTTGACTCAGGTGAGTCTCTTAAATCCTATCCTATCTTCATTTTAAGCTGATTCATATTGTTCTTGAGGTCAAAAACTTGCTGAAAATTGAGAGTTTTTTATAAGAAGTTTCTTGACAGAAAATAGAGGGTCATATGCATGACGATTTCAGAAGCTACAACTTGTATTTTTCAGTGAAATTTTATCAGGAGAAACTACACTTCCTAAGCTTTAAAACTAGTCTTAGAATGTGTTAATTGAAGGTCTACAACCCAATTTATGATTTTTCAAAGTTTGGTCGTGAAATTCTGAAAAATCCTACTTTCAGGTTCAAGTGTATCTTTTTCGAAATTCTGGGAATGACTCAGTTATCCTTTGATTTGTGGATTATTTTTCTTATAAAATAGACTTAAAGAGCTTTAATTAGGAACTAGAATCACTTGCTTTAGAGTTTTCTAGACCAAGATATGATTTTTCCAAGTTCCTAGAGAAATTGAAAGCTAAATTTCTGTTAAGTCTAGAAATAATCACGTTTTGGAGCAAATGGCATCTAGCCTTTATTTAAGAATTTTGAGTAAGACTTGAAAGGCTAGATAGCTATGTGTGGGCAGAATACAAAAATACATAATATATGATAACCAACTAATGAAAATAAAAGAATAAGCTCTTAGGGCGGGTCTAGTGAAACATAATCTTAATATTGTTATTAAGATTAGATTGAATAATGACTCATCTCCATATATTATAGGATTTGACATTTGTATTGGCCTAAAAGATAAGCAGAGCAAGAAGAACTCTGGTGAGAATACAGAGTTAGTAAGGTGTCCAGGTAGTAACTCTTCTCTCACATACTATGTGTGACTTTATATGCATGTGCGAACATGATTATGATTTGTGTTGTAAACATGCGTTAGGAAGTAGGGCCTAGTGGACCAGTGATCCTTAGGTCGCGAAACCTTTTTTGCATTAAAGTTGAACGCCCAGTACTGAGGCTTAGGACAAGTTGAGTCCTGTGTTTTCCCAGTCAACATTGCATGTGATCCTTTATTTGCATTTGTTGTTGTGCGTAATTTGTGATCTCTGAATGCTAAATGTTTTTTTTATTGGTTGCCTACCATATACTGTGCATGCATTTTATGTGAGATTAACTGTTACTTTGTGATTCATTTGACATCCCAGACATTCCCCAAAGTTCAGGGCGTGAAAAGCATAGTGGACGCGGCTTGCAAGGCGTGGCAGGGGATGCGGCTTGCAAGGCATGGCGGTGGACGCCGGTAAATGATTATGCTGGGCCGAACTATGAGTAACTGATGTTTATCTATATTTTGAATTGAACTATTTTGGAATTTAATAAATGTTTTATGAACCCTGCGGGGATTTGAGTTGTGTAGTTAGATTTTAATATCAGTAATACTACGCTAGAACTATTTTTCCTATTAAGTTGTGTGTTAATACTCTGATGAATGTCGTAATTCCAATGGGGTTTGACAAGATTTTCCCATTATATTTTTCTAATTTTAGTTACCAGAATCTTTATTGAAAATTGAAAGGGTAATCCTCCTATCCTAAATGTAAAACCTAATTTGGGGGTGAATTTTGAGCATAAATGTATAGACATTTTTCTATAATATCATCTCATATATTTATCATTTTTCTTTAGATTAATTTTTAACCTATAAATTGATATATAATTTAAAGTATTTTAGAGAGATCATGTGTCACATATATTATAGTTAAGCCACTTATTTAGTTTCCTTCATCTCTTTAAATTAGATAAATATGTCTTACTTTAATGACTAGATGAGTACTTGAGACTTGCTCCTTCAACATATATATATATATATATATATATATATATATATATATATATATATATATATATACACTCTTTCTAATCCATTTGTGTGTACCTTTTTTTTAATGAAAGCTGAAATATATTTTTTTGTTGCGAAGAATCTTTGTACCATTATTTGGGTTATAATCTAAGGCGACCACATTTTTCCATTTCAACAACGTTGCTCATGTTTTAAATGTCCAGCACGCTCCATTTGATAATATTTGGAATGTAACTTTAAGGGACTAGAAACAAAAGGCCTAAAGAAGTGTGGCCCATATAATACGGATCTTAGAAAATTGGAGGGGGAAAAACGTTTATATGTTATACAATCGTGATAAATCATTGAATGAAAACAACATGAAGTGTTGAGATTTTGAATTTTGGATGAGTGACTTTAGAAGGAAAGTACCTAAGTATATATTTCTGTATATGTCTATGAAATACACGTCTGTTTTCATTTCTTGTGTGGATGATATTGTATTGAGCTGGTTTATATTCATCTAATAACTCCTAAACCTTATTCCCCATTTTATATTATGAATTAATTAAAATTTAATATAACATTTGAATTAAGAATATCGAAATTTAGTAAAAGTAAATTTAAAAGGTCCAAATTAAATAAAAGCGAGCGTTCATAAAAATCATACTTACATTGAACATCATAGAAATTTGGTTCGGTTTCATTATTTAAGTAAGTTGTCTGTTCATAATAAAATGTCATTTATTACCTTGTTGGTGCTAGTCCTCATAACACAAGTTTAAATAACGAGAAGCACACTTGTTGAGAGATATGAAAATCTTTTATGCTTTTGCACTTTGTGCTGCAAGTTTTGAAATGGATTATACCTTTGATTAAATAAAATGAATCTTGATTATTTCTTTTTTTATACAATTACACTAGTCACAAATAGGTATTATGATAAAAAAAAAATGCTTTGTTTAAGATATATAAAGGGAAAATTACATAAGGTCCTAATTAAGAAAAATAAGATCAGAAAAGTCTCATTGGTTGTCAATAACAAGTAAATGACTCATTGACAAGTGAAAGAGCTACTATTGACAAATTATGAGACTTTTTTAATATTATTTTTCTTAATTGAGACCTTATTGTCATTTTCCCATATATGAAGGTTATCTTATATACTGTACCTTAATTTTTTTTATCAAATTTTAGTCAGGCAAAACAACAGTTTTTTCAAAGAAAAAAACATTTTTTTTTTTATATGTGGTTCTCACATTGACGTAAAAAAATGGAAGAGGACAATGTAGATAACAGGAAATTTTAACCAAATGTTTAGATTTCGAGGACAAAAGATTTCCATATTTTTATAAGGGAATTCGTTTTGTGAGAACAAAAGCATGCATACCATGCCTTTCATGAATTCGTTTTGATATTTTGAGTTAACCAAATATGTATATGTATTTTAATTAATGAAAAATTTGCAGAAACATACGCATTGAAATATTTCTTACCTAAAGGGAAAACCATTTTTGAGGTGTCTATAATTTTCTTCAATTTTTAATTTGGCACTAGTGTGTTTTTTTTCTTATTATTAATTCTTTGAATTTTACTTGGTTAGCACAATGACCTTCTATATAGGAGCTAACAATGCTAATTGAGCAAAGTTATAGGAGAAAAAACAGTGTTAGAACTTAACAGAGTGAAATTAAAATATTTAATAGGCCGAAAAAACTATATAGGTACCCAATTAAAAATTGAAGGAAACTTAAGGCACCTTAAATATAGTTTTCCCATACCTAAAAATATCTAAAATTTGTTTAAGAATCCAAGTTGTTGAGTGCTACAACTCATCTAAAATAGGTGCATCTTTTTTCATCTGCGACTCATTTTTTAGCGGATGCAACTCATCTTTAGTTGTGTATAAATTTATTTTCAATCATGTCTAAAATAGAAACATTTATTAGCATGTTATGCACAACTAAAGAAGTCATTGCACCTGCTCAAGGACTGGGTGCTTGAATAATTTTAAGGCACTTTTTAAGATTTTTCAGGATTTTTCTTTTGCAATAGATATACTGGCCCTTTTTTATATAAAAGATAATACGTAGTACTTGTGAGTTGCGACACCTATTACTCTATCCGATTGTTGAGTGAGTAGCTTTTTTTAAAAAAGAAAACTGAAATCTTTTTTGTGGGAAGAGTCATACCATTATTTGGATAGGCATAATAGCTGGCGTGAAAGCGAACACACTTTTCCATTTTAACAACACGCTCATTTTTAAAGGGTCTGCATGTCGATTCAATGAGCAGGCATGCGCATCCTCCTAAACGGCAACTTTTTGAGGATGAGGGACTTTTTTGCTTTTTATTACTACCTCGATCCTAATCATAAGACATAGTTGACTTTGTTTTGAGAGATTAAGGAAGCTAAATAAGTTACTTAATCATTTTATATGTTGTGTATCTTTATATTATATATTAGTTTATTAGTCAAACTAATTATTTTGAAGAAAAAAATAAAAATACTCTAAAGTAATTTAATTAGTTTCCTGAATTTCTCTACAAAAGTCAACTATGTCTTATAATTAGGACCGGAGGAAATAATTTTTATTTTTCTTATTCATTTAGATTAAGTTGTATCTCGCACCCTAAAATATTTTTTAGTAACACTTAGTATCGTAAATTAATTAATTTTTAGTATATCCAGCATCCTAAAATATACTTCTTTCAGGATCATCAATTATTTGGATTAGGTTGTATCTTGCATGCCCTGGGAAAAGGGGGAAAATTGTTGAAAATTTTCCATTGTAAAATTGAATAGCCAAAGGTACCTGAAATTTGTTTAAGAACCCATGTTCAACCTATCTTTAACTGTGTAACTCTTCTTCAGTTGTATACAATTTTTAATTATTTGCATGATGAAAGAAATTTGCACATGATAATATATATCTATATTTTTTTTGTTGGTTAATATATATCTATATTTATATGGATCTTCATACGTAATTCTAATCACTTGACACTTAGGCTAGGCTAGGCCGAAGTGCATTGGTTTAGATTGCCGAACACCATCCCAACAATATTCTAAGATTTTCATCGGAATTTAAGTGCTTAAATGACAAAATTTGATTACATTGAATTCCCTGAGTGCATTTACCTCTTGAGAATATATGATAACACAGTAAATTAATTAATTTTTGAAGGTGGCACGCTTGGAATTAACTTTGAAGTCAAGTAATGGCAGCCAAGACCAACAAATTTAACTTGAATTGAAGGACCGAAAATAGAAGATGCTCTGGTCGCAAGTTCGAGCTGGGCAATTACGGACATATACATTCATGGACTTAGACACAATATGGACAATTTTTTCGGACCCATATCACGCACTCGGACAGTCGGACCCTCCAGGTGCTCTTGCCCACATCACTTGGTGGGACCATTGGGGCCCAGCATCTTCGCTCGCTTATACACTTCTTGTTGCTGCCATGGTTGAGTTGGTTCAGAGGACGTTCGGGTAGTGACAGTCTTTTTTACAACGGAATCATCAATTTCTGTTGCTAATTCACTGTGTTTTTGGTATTACATATCCAATTTATGCTAGTTTAGGTGTTTAAGATGCTTGATTGTTGAGCTGAGAGATTGAACTTGCACCTGAGCTCTGTTCTGGGATTATTTGATAATATAGTTCATGATGATAGACAAGGTTTTGCTATGAATTTATGATTGAATTATTCCAGGTAGTGAAGTAGGCCGATTGGTAGCTTCTTAGAGGGTCTAAATTGTAAATTGGTTCTTATTTACCCATTAAGATTTGCTATGAAGTGTAAGAGCTTGATTTCGCTATGATTATTCCAAGAGGATTGCTTCTGTATAGCGGTTAATCGCCATTCATAACATCACAAATACACTTGCATTCATTCAATATATAGAAAAATATACATAAATAATAACCTAGGTTCAGTTTTGATCCATATAGAAAGAGGTATAGTTCTAGTGATATCCAAACCACCCATAATTAAATTTGTTTTGGTGCTTAATTGAGCTAGGATTCTAACTTGTAACACCCCATTTTACGAAAGTAGAATATTTTTTTTTTTTCATCAGAGTAGAGCATCGGAGCAAGTAAAAGAGTGAGTAACTGATATATAATTAATTGTGGCGTATTTGTCTGTTCATAACGAACGGTACATTTATCGGGTATTATAACAATACATATCTAAAAATCTTTAGCCGGGTCTTCACGCGTATTGTTCACTCTGCTTACTCTTGTCTTCGGTCCTCTATTCTTCGGACCCCGAAGCTATAGTAAGAGCGAGATCCACGCCCATCGGACCAGTGTTAACCTTACGCTCTTCGTATAACAATGTATGTATGACAAATATTCATGACATTACAGCAATAATCAACACATAAGCACACAACAGATGTAAGATTAATATATTAACAGTATATATCACATGTAAAGTTATCTATACAATTCACATGTATAGTCGTCTACACCTCACCGTGCCACGATGGCCTATCGTGTCCTCAGCGCTAGGAAAACTCTAACGGCATTATCAAAACTATAACCCGTGTATAAAGCTGAATGTATATGTAGTGATCTAAGCCCCATAAACTTAGTCACGGTGCATGACCCAAGACAGAGTCTCGTTCATGACTTTATGAAAGTATCTATCACATATAAGTATACAATGTGCATCAGAGTTAGTGTTACAATACGCGTGCGTACCTTAGTCCGTTCGGTTAGCGGTACGCTTGCTTGGTCGATACGTCTCCCGATTTTCCCGGATATCCTATAATAGTATTATCGCATTATTACCTCGTAAATAATATCTTATGAGATATTCTAGCCACTACTGGCCTTTTTACCCCAGATGGATTTGTTACACCAATTATATCCCTTTATTCTCTAAAAAACGCTGATTCAGCATTTTGGGGTAGAATTTTCGCTAACTTTGAAAATTCATAATTAATTCTAAAAAAATCAAAAAGAGGATCCGTAAAATTCCTCGGAATCCTTAGGATGTCTAGTTTTGAGGAAAAATACTGGGTTTTACCCAGATCCATCGAAAAATTCACATTTTTCATTTTCTCAACCTCTGCCCAGAAAAATTCCAGAAAAACGTAGCCTTTCTTTGAGAATTTTTATCTTCTTCCAAAAACTTCAAAACGACACATTCTAGGTATATTTGGAAAGCTCTATATGTCTAATATAACCATGAAAAATTTCAGATTTAATTAACTTCATCTTCAACATAAGATCGTGGCTTTTATGAAACTGACTCCAGAAATTTCTAACCGAACAATTTTCGCCAGAACTTCGCTACTTTGATCTTCAACTTCCAAAATTTTTGATCCAACATATTTTCCATCAAATTTTAGAAATAAAGCCATTTTTAACCATAAAAACATGAAAATAAAATTGCTCTTGGAAATTTAAGATCAAAGCATAAACTAACTATGAATTTAAAAGCTAGAACTTGAAGAACTTACCTTACTCTTGCTTCTACTCCTCCAAGCTTCCCACACTCACTCTCTACTCTCTATATTCAGATGCTATTGCTTGTGTTTGGTGTGAAAAATGAAGAGGCCAAGCCTCTCTATTTATAGGGAGAGATTGGGGACACCAATGGCAATTAAATTGCCCAAGTCACATTTAATCCATTGGATCCAATTCAATTTACAAGAGTTAATCTCATCCCTTCATGTGATTTGAAAACCCTAACTTGGCCACCAAGTTTTTCTTTATGAAGATTAATTTATTATTTTCCCAATTTCTTTTGCATGTGATTTGACCAAAATGCCCTTTGCTTTGTCCCCAAGTTTCTTTTCTTTATCCCCAAGTTTTGTTTTTCTTCCATGTGCAATTATCCCATGTGGTTTTATTATAATATAAACTAATTCATTCTTCTTCTCCAACAAGCAAAGAAACCGCCCCCACCTTCTTCAATTGGCTTCAATTTTTGTGTTTCATTTGTTTAATAATAAACAATGTTACTTCTTGATCCCCAAGCAAAGAATTTGTATTTCATGTTAATTAAATAAATAAAAAGCTAAGCCTCCTATTGGTCCATTAAAAGTCACATGGATTAATAATGTAATTAATTAAGGCCATTAGCTTTAACTTTAAAAACCTAATCTTGACCTTCCATTGTTATTAGGCTTATTTATCATAGTGTGATTTGTTCTTAGGTTAATTATGAGCATTAGTAATTCATTTTATGCTAATCTTGAACCTCTATTGGTCCTTGATTTTCAATCAAGTTAGAATATCTCTAATTGATGCTCTTTAATTGCCACTAAGTTAATTATGGAAATTAATCTAATTATTTTAATTAATGTAAATTTAATTTTCCAATAGTTGTTGGTAATTTTATTTAATTGATTTAAGTATTTTTCACACATTTTATGGCTCTTTATGATTAAACATAAACTATGTTGTAATATGAAAATTATAAGGTATTTATGATCCCTAAAAACATAATTAGAAAATTTGGTCTTAATTCTTAGAGAAAATTCCCTAAATTAAAATAAATAATAAGTTACAAAATTTTGAGACCGCATATTCACTTTTATTTAATAGGTATTTATTATCAAAATATAGTGGTTAAGCTAACTAGAAATTTTAGGGTAAACCCTAAACCCTATTACATTTCTTCCCCCGTTAAATAAAATTTCGTCTTCGAAATTTGCTCTATACTAACTAGACTTTGAACCATAAATTCTGGAAATGTACTCTATCGGAACGTTTCTATGTCTAAGCCGCTTTTCTCGGTGATCAAGAATTTGCTCCTGTTCGACTACGAAGGTATTGTCGTATCGTACTTTGACATCCCCATAACAAAAATGTTTCCATGGCGCCTATATACTGTGGCAACATAAGATACCTCATATGCACTGACATAATCGCGGTCTAGTGGGTATTTCTTCAATGGAGGAATATGGAAAACGTTTTGGAGATTAATCAGGCTCGGCGGTAAAGATATCTAGTAAGTAACTGGTTTATGTTTAACTAAAATTTTGAATGGTCTTACGTAATGCGTATTAAGTTTTCGCCTCTGAAGTGTTCGACTGACAAGTTCGCCCTTGAAATTTGATCGTATAAACTCGGAAAACTCTAGACATCTTGTCTATCTCCTTACTATGCATGCTTACTTAGCACGCACTCTAGTATTCAAATAATAATCTTATTCATTTTGTACCCAGGTATAGTATTCAAATACAGGACCTACTCGTTCATCCTCGTCGTGCTTGGTTACGTAGGCCTTACTGCCTAACCCATTCAGCCTCTTGGCTTTAATATGTATTGGCCTTCCGGCTCAATCCACTACCACATCACTAGGGATTTTTATCCTTAATACCTGGGAGATTATCCTCAGGCTTTAGGCCCTCCAACTATTACCTGGTACAATAAATGTTTTGTCAGACTCAAGACGTACTGTAGACATACTAGTCTTTATTACAACGATCCGCATTTCTTATAGTGCTAAGTATCATTTGTCTTAAGGTTTAGGGACACTGCCCTGTGCATATTTGCACACCTAGATCTAAAGCATCTGCTCGTCTATCTTATCTGAACCTTTCCCATTCAAGCTCTCAGACTATCTTAGGAGCTCAATTATTCCTTAGGTCTCTAAGGTTTTTACTAGTTTCTATACAAGAATAAGATTTATTTATTTGCAACAACAAATCTTTTCTTCGCTAAGGTAATCACTACACCAAATTTCTAACATAAGATGAGGATTTTAAATTCTCAATATTTTTATCAGGAGTGAGGAGAAGTCAACATACAAAGTAACCGAAAAATAGTTTCAACGAAATCCAGAACAACTTTTAAGTACCATTTAGTTCCTATGAAATTCACATGCTACTACAAATTTCATGTCCAATACTTATCAATAGATGCAAACAATAATGAAGACAAAAATTCAACTTCAGTTACTACAGCAACCTACACATTCCAAAGAAGTGTGGTCCTTGCTGAATAAATTAGCCATATATTTCGGGCTTTTGTCTCTTGACTATCAATCGCTCTAGTCTGTGTCTTTTGAATGCATTTCAAAAAGGGTTAAGGTTTATAACCCCCCCCAAAAAAAAAAAAAAAAAGGTTAAGGTGTCTTAAGCGAAGGCGTATCTAACACCATAAAGTATTCTTTTAGTAGCAACTTTAAGGTGATTAACACACCCTGAAAAACACTTACTTTAGTGTGCTAGATAAACCACAAAATCCTTTAGGATACTGGATCAATCTTAACCCTTCAAAAAAGTAAGTCATGTTAATTAAATGCATGGGTCCCTTTGGATATATCACTTTCCCTTCACTTATTCAACTATTAAATTGAAAAACAAGTCAAGGAATGATAAAAACATATGGTAATTAACGATAGAAGAATATCAAGTGTCCTTGGGTTTTGATGTGTGCGAAGAGACGAGAAGATAGGGATGGACGCGGCTTCGGTCCACTCCGCTTAATATCCACTTCCCCCAAAACAGTGTCGTTTTGGCACAAAATGACACTGCTGGTCCTTTTTTAAAAAAACAAATACACATATTTTAGGGTGCTGTACATACTAAAAAAATACTTTAGGATACTGAGATATCATGAAGTATTTTTTTGACTAAGATATCTCGAGTCAACATCCTAAAAAAATATTTCGCAGAGTCTTATTTGATGCACTAAAAAGATCTTACGATACTAAGCGAGGATCTTTGGCGGGTATTGAAAAAAAATACTTTATGATCTTGAAAAATTATTTCATGATATGAAATAATTTTTCAAGATCATGAAGTATTTTTCGGTACCTGCTAGTATCATCAGTCAGTATCCTAAAGTATTTTTTTAGTATCGATCCAAGACTGAAATATTTTTTTAACATCATAAAATAATTTTTCAAGATTATGAAGACTTAGTCAAGTATTTTTTGATCTCGATCAAGATATCCGAAGTATTTTTTTAGTATGTATGCAAGTCTGCGAAATATGTGTATTTAAAAAAAAAAAAAGGACCAGCAGTGTCATTTTGCGTCAAAACGACGCTGTTTTGGGGGAAGTGATTGGCAGTGGATATTAAGCGGAGTGGACCGAAGCAGCGTCCAAGATAGGGAGGCTTATTTATATGTGAACTTGAGGATATTATCATTCCACGTAATTCATAATTATACAAATTATTGCCACACACAGTAAGAATGATATTATATATTGAAGTGTATTTAGATGATTTCACGGACCAGACACGTACCCTTATTTATATGTGACTTTGAGGGATACTATAATTTCCCGGGATTCACAACCATACAAATTATGGTCAACACAAGATAAAGATAGGAAGGTAGACACTTCACCGTACGAGAGTTGAGATCTATATATCTTTTCATAGGGAAAAAAACAGAGACCTATCTCTTCCATTTACCGTAGATCGACATTTTCAATGAGTGGTGTTGTATGTTTGGGAAAATTCCCAAACTGAAAATTTTGTTAGTAAGAACGATTTGGATGAGAGTACAGGTACTCTGTGTGTGCAAAATTTGCAGAGTGAATTACGTGCAAATAGTTAACGAACTTCTTTAAAATGAAATTTGGTTTTTTGCTTGTCAAAATTTTAATAGGTTAAGATACAAAAATACTTATAAATTTTTTTAAGAGAGAGGGGATGTTGGCGGGGAGGGCGAAGAAGAGAGAGTGTGGTTTTTTTTTTTTGGAATAATAATTTAAAAAGAAATCATATGGGGCTCACCCAACAGAAGTAACAGAGATCTATCAATATTAACAAAGGTAGCTTTTTTCTCCCTTTTCAAAAGTTTATGAACTATATCAACAAAAAAAAAAAAAGTTTATGGACACTTTTACCCCTAAAAATAGTTTATGTTGTTGGATTCTCTTTTGTTAAAAATATATAAATATTTTTGCACCTAACCCTTTAAAATATATATTGTACCTAGAATTTTTATTACATTTTTGCCAGGAAAAAAGTCAATTTTGATTTAAAAAAACATTAACTATTTGGACGTGATTCACTTTGACATAAAATATGGATGAGGACAATGTAGATAGCAGGAAATCTTAAAAAAAGATTTTGAGGACAAAAGATTTATATATTGCGAGAACGCGTTTTGAAATATGAAGTACCTGCGAGTTGCGACAAATATTACCCAGCAGACTGATGTGTGTAGCTATTTTCTAAATGAAAACTAAAATCCTTTTCAGTTTTTTGAGGTGAAGAATCATACCATTATTATGATAGGCTTACTAGCTGGCGTGAAACCAAAAACTTTTCCATTTTAACAACGTGCTCATTTTTGAAAGTGTGAGTACGCTCCATCATTTTTCTATCTCGGCATCAATAATACTCATTTGGTTCTAAACATAAGATAAGTGTAATTTATATTATAAATATGTCCTGAGTTAAGAATTGGAGTAGTGCATTGTAAATAATTGTTTCAAAATAATGTATTCCTTCCCGTTTTTTAAATATAACTATAAAAGTTGTAGTACAATTTTGAGGAGAGGAATTATTCTTTGCATTTATGTAAATATTTAATTCACTTTTTATCCTAAATAAATCATGATTTGGAACTGTTATTTTCCAGTACTGAACATATATAGTGCCTTCATATATAATAGTTTAGAACTATGATTTATTATCAATAATAGATTGTGTAGTAGTGCAAAGGCATTTTAAAAAATGGATTAAGGTGTATATGCTCCCCGTATTTTTTTCCTGGTAAATCCATTATCCTAAAGTATATTTTTGTGTTGGGTCTAGCACCATGATTTATTTTTACAAATTCGTCCAACCCCTAAAATATTTTATGTCGCAATTTTGACATTAAAGTATTAAATTTGTTAGGAAATGTTTTCCCCAAAAAGTATTTTTAAGGAGCAATTTCAAGCTCTCTCTTTTCTTTTTTTGTGAATACAATTTTAACCTCTATTAAATCGGGAGCAGATTCTCTCAGTATCTGCTCCTCCTCATCTCTCAGTATCACTCAATCTCGACCGTTCAATATTTGATCCAACCATGTAGAAAGAGACACATCATACATTTCAAAATACCGCATGCAGTAAAAATTACCGCATGCGGTAAATATGAAAATTTTGAAATGTATGACGTGTCTTTCTCTACGCGGTTGGATCAAAAAATGGACGGCTGAGATGGAGAGATACTGAGGGATACTGAGGTCTCTGCTTCTGAGGCAATCCGGATCCCTATTAAATCTGAAAAAGTCCTTTCAAGTGAATGTGCATTTAGCACCCCAAAACATCTTTTCAATTGCTGAATGAACCACAAAAATATTTTAGGATGCTAAAGCACTTAAAAAACAATGCTTTAGGCTAATGGATGATGATCAGATGGACCACAAAATGCTTTGGATACTGGGTTCAATTGAAAAAATAGTTCATGTTACCGGAGGCATCTTAACCCTTAAAAAAATTTGAAAGTGGTGTTAAATTTAAGGGTCCCTTGAAATATTACTTTCCCTTCACTTGTTCAATATAAAATTGAAAAACATGTCAAAGTGTAGTGAAAACAGATGGTAACTAACGATAGAAGAATATCAAGTCCTTGTTGCTAGTAATTATCCAGTTTGCAAACAGCAAAAAGGAAGCATACATGCAAGGCACGAGATAGTTTATTTCATTAACGTACACACACGGAGACAAAAGCAAAGCCTAATAAAGTACGGAGTAGTAATAGGCTTTGTTATTCACATAACATGATGGATCATGCAATCTGAGGCTTAGCAGAAGCAGATGAGCATTTATCATAGCAGAAGTTGTTGGTATCCAAGCAACGGCACTGAGGAGGATAGGAACGAGTGCAGATACAGGCCTTACATGCAGAGTGGCAAGTTTCTCCGACGTCTCTGCAGTGGCATTGAGGAGGGATCGACTTCGTGCAGATGCAGAAGTCGCAGCAGGCGGTGGTGGTCGACTTTATCAAGTAGTTGGGTTCACCATTGTCCTTAAACATCTCAGCCAGCAAGTTGTTCGGATCGAAGCGAGCCTCCACAGTTGCAGCGGTGAAGGCCACCAAGAACAGAACCAGAACTACGCCCACCTTCATCATCTTCTTCTTCTCTCTGATCTCTCTCAAAGTGGCTTTCTGTGTTTGTCTTTTGATGTGTGTGAAGAGACGAGAAGACAGGGAAGCTTATTTATAAGTGAATTTGAGGGATACTATAATTCCACGCGATTCACAACTATACAAATTATGGTCCACACAAGATAAAGATAGGAAGGTAGAACCTTCATCGTACAAGAGTTGGGAAAAACAGAGACCTATCTCTTCCATTTACCGCAGATATTTTCATTGTGTGGTGTTGTATGTTTGGGAAAATTTCGAATTGAAAATTTTATCGGTAAAAAAGATTTGGATAAGAGTATAAATACTCTGTGTGTACAAAATTTACTGAGTCAATCACGTGCAAATAGTTAATGAACTTTTTAATAAAGAAAAATTGATTTTTTGCCTCGCCAAATTTTGATGAAAATTTAAGGTACAAGATATATTTTATAGGGTTAAGCATCAAGAAACCGTTAACTTTGTTAAGAGGGGGGGAGGCTGGGAAGGAAAGATATTCTCTCTTTATCTTTTTTTTTTATTATTATTATTTTCTTTCATTGGCCTCATATGAGTTGTTAATTGAGAAAATGAGAGAAAAGTTAAAGTAGTATTATATTGATTGGACGGATGTGATTTAAAGATTATGAGGAATAATGAGAAAAAGATAATGAGAGAAACTCAACCTAGAGGTTAATGGAGGAAGGTGAGGAAGAGAGAGAGGCTGTTGTAGTCTGTTTTAAATAATAATTTGAAAAGCAATCATGTGGGGCCCACCCAACAAATGTAATAGAGATCCATCAATAAAAACGGAGGCGACATTTTTTGTTCCATTTTCAAAAGTCCTGAAAAAAAATATATTGCTAGATGCTCGTTTATGAAAAATATATAGGTATTTTTGAACCTGGACCTTTTAAAATAAATATTGTACCTTAAAATTTCATCAGATTTTTACCAGGCAAAAAATCAATTTTTCTTTTAAAAAATCATTATCTATTTGCGCATGATTCACTTTGACGTAAATGATGGATGTGAACAATGTAGATAGCAGGAAATCTTAACCAAAGGTTACGATTTTGAAGACAAAAGTTTTAGTATTTATTTTAAGAAAATACTTAGACCAAATTTCTTATATACATTTCGTTAAGTTCTCCAATCATTTATTACCATGTGTCATGTTTTTGAATTTTTATCAGTTAACTATAAACCCAAATGAAAAAATAGGACACATGGTTTTATGTGATTAGTGAATTTAATATAATAGATATAAAGAATTTGATGTAAGTATGATATTTGATTTTAATTTTTTAAAAAAATATTGTGTGTGGGCGCTACCCTACCTGCCTACCTTTCATGTTCTCATTTTTTTTAATCCCTGTCACATTTATATGTTAACAGATCTTTTGGGAAATTAAAATTTCATATAGTATTTAAATAAAATTTTTTCTTATTTTCAGTGAGTAGTGTTGTATGTTTGGGAAATTTTCCTATTGAAAATTTTATTGGTAAAAAAAGATTTGGATAAGAGTATAGGTACTCTGTGTGTACAAAATTTACAGGGTGAATCACGTGCAAATAATTGATGAACTCTTTAATGAAGAAAAAATGATTTTTTGCCTGGCAAAAATTTTAAACGGTTAATGTATAAAAATACTTATATACTTTTCTTAAAAGAGTATCCAGCACTACATATTATTTTAGGGTAAAGGTACAATTTTACACATGAGGTTTCTTTCGTGAACGCTTAAAGATCACAGTCGTCGCGTTTTTTTTCGGAATAAAAAGACACACGACGTTACGTTTTGAGTGCAAAAATACCACGGGTAGTTAGTTGACCGCCAACTTGGATTAACGACGTGGCATTGATTTTGACGACACGTTGACATGGCCGCTGACGTGGATTAAAAAAAAATAAATAAAATTCGAAAAAATTTAAAATAATTAGAAAAAAAATCAAAAAATTCAGGAAAAAAAAAAATTAGAATAAAAAATTAGGAAAAAAATTTAAAAAAAAATTAGGAAAAAATTCAAATAATTAGAAATTTTTTTTTTAAAAAAATAGGAAATAATTAAAAAAATTAGAAAAAAATTAAAAACTTTGGAAAAAATTCAAATAATTAGGAAAAAATTCAAATAATTAGGGAAAAATTAAAATAATTATAAAATAATTAGCAAAAAATTAAAATACCCCCACCAGTTCTTAGTCGGACTTGACACATCAGATTAGATTTATCTTTATAGGGAGAATTGACTAGAAGATTATCTTAATTAATTAATTAATATTTTTTTTAATGAACAACTTACCCCTACAGATCATTCAACAACCGCATCGGCCCGTGTATATACAACTCCTCCTCCACCATTTGGTTATCCGGTCGCCGGGTGGCGGCGCCTAGCCGTGGCGGGCGACGGTTGCCGGTGGTGGGGCCCATCGGCGGAGATGTATTTTAATTTTTTCCCTAATTATTTGAATTTTTTCCTAATTATTTGAATTTTTTTCTATTTGTTTGAATTATTTCCAATTATTTTAATTATTTCCTAATTTTTTTTCTAATTATTTTAATTTTTCCTAATTATTTGAATTTTTTCCTAATTTTTTTGTTTATTCTAATTTTTTATTCCTAATTTTTTGAATTTTTTCCTTTTTTTTATTTTTTTTCTAATTATTTTTGAATTTTATTTATTTTTTTAATCCACGTCGTTCCACCCAAGTTGACGAGTAACTAACTACCGCCCGTGGTATTTTTTTGCACCCAAAACGTAACGTGATATCTTTTGTTAAAAACGCGTTGTGGTGCGGACAAACCTAAATGTATAAAATTGTACATTTACTCATTATTTTAAGAGAGAAAGGAGGTTCACGGAAGACAGTGAAGAAGAGAGATGGTGTGATTTTTTTTTAAATAACAATTTAAAAAGCAATTATATGGGGCCCACCCAACAAAAGTAACGGAGATCCATCAGTATTGTTTTTTTTTTCTCCATTTTTAAAAGTTTATAGACACTTTTACTCTTTAAAAAAATTTATGTTGTTAGATACTCTTTTGTGAAAAATATATACTGTACCTTAATTTTCTATTAAATCATTAACTATTTGTACGTGACTCACAGATGTGGTCCTAGGCGCGCGTCAACCTGCCTGCCTTTCTTTTTTTTTTGCTCTGAAATGCTGCATATATTAAACGGAAGGAATAACAATTACATAGCATGGCATCAACTGCCCAAACGTAGTCCTATAAAACCACTCAAGCAGGTCTCACACCGAGACAATAAACAAACCATAGAAAGCTAAACAACACCAGGGCTATTACAACAGCCGAGATACAACATAAAGACATAACAGAAGGACAAAAGCAGTAACCATAATCAAAGACAGAAAACAAAAGAGCACCATCCATCAGAGAGAAGTTGGAGCATCATCGTCAGCAGCCATATCTGCCTCCAAAATATCCACGGTTAGCAAAGAGATCAAAGAGGGTGTTGGTTGTGGAACCCACCCCACATTTGAGACACCCCTTTATAAAGACTACCGCAAAGAAAGTCATTCTTGATTACCCCTTCAGGAGTAAAGGACGACGTAGAACCCAACCCCTGGAATCGAAGACAAATAATGTCTGAATTACAATTCTACACCTCCATTCTATCATACCTGCCTGCCTTTCATGTTCTCATTTTGTGTGTTGAAGATAAATTTTGTATTTTAATTATTATTATTTTTTTTAGGTTACCACATATTTGTAAAAGATTCTTAAGTTTATTAATAAACATTATGATTTATTTTTGAAAAATTGTTGAAAGTCCCCATTTAAATATTTATTACTCAAAACTACCTTAAATTTATGAAAGACCCAAGTTCTTGAGTGGTGTAACTCATCTTTAATGAATGTAGCTTTTCTTCAATTATCTTTGTACAACATATCTTTAGCTATATACAAATGTCTTACTACCTTCATTTTTAATTATAAGACTTAATTAGCTTTTTTGAAGAAATTAAGGAAGTTAATTAAATTATTTAGAGTATTTTTATTTTTCTTTCTTCAAATTAATTAGTTTGACTAATAAACTAATATATAATTTAAGGATACACAATATATGAAATGATTAAGTATCTTATTTAGCTTCCTTAATCTCTCCAAAAAAAAGTCAACTAAGTCTTATAATTAGGACTAGAGGTAATATATTTTACCTCAAAAATAAGATATGTGCAACTCATCTTCAACTAGTGCAAATTTATCCCAAAAGTAAATTTAGTTTTCTTTGTGGTGAAGAATCTTTAATGTATTTTTTTTTTTCATTTGATTAAGGTTTCTCTTAGAGTAAAGAGTTCTCACCTCTTCTAATAAGAAAGATTTTAAATTCAAATTTGTGTTCTCTTATTTATGGAGGTGAGACATTTTACCACTTCAACCAACAGCTTATTGATAATTTATATAGTTATATTTTTTAAAAAAATATGAGGGAGTACATTATTTTGAAAAAGCAATGTACTACCTCGACTTTTGATTTTAAATATATAAGCTAATTTATAGTACAGATTAATGAGCTGCGCATGCAGATCATTGACACTACTAAGAAGGACAAATAATGGAGCGTCCTTTAACCCTTTTAAAAATGAGCACGTTGTTAAAAGGGAAAAGTGTGGTCACTCTCACGCCAGCTAGTAAGGGGTAATGCCTTATCTCCTCGATATAACATCAATTGATTAATTTACGAAGACAAAAGAAATTAAATCAATTCACTTAATTATTATAGCATATGTTACATAATTTATCTAAAATACTTACATATATCATTAAATTATATATTAGTTTATAAATCGATAAATATTTTTGAATCTGCAAAAACCGAAAACTAATTAATTTGAGATATTTGAGACTTTTTTTTCCTCCTCAAAGTAGCGTATAAATTAAGGGAAAAGTATTTTCAATCATTTGGAGATAAGTTATCTCCAGGTGACCCCTAAAACAACGTCGTTTTGAATTAATGAATGATGCAAAATTACGTAAACACACTTCATTAATCCAAAATAACGTAGTTTTGGGGGTTCGAAGATAACTTATCTCCCGATATTTGGAGAAATCATTACCCATAAATTAAATTTAAATAAATACAATATATAAAAAAAAAAAAAAAATGTTCATCCATCTAATATGAGCACATAAGGGGCACCTAAGATTTGGACACCTAATGTGGACTCATGGATAAGCATGGGTTGAACAGCCCCCCTCCCTTGTCCTTGTCCGTTGCTCATTTTTTCATTTTTATGGAACTTACGTTGCTCATTTACTCAAATTTTGACCTAATAAAAACAAATATACAGAGAATATTTTGTTGAAATTATTTCATTGTTAGAGAATATTTATGACTCCAACTTAGGTTGGGATGAAGACAGGCAGGGATTATTAGACTCTATTATTGACTGAGTACACTGTCTAGTAAAAAAATATTTTTGAATATTTTAAAAATAAAATATGTAGTGGTATGGATATTTGCTAAAAAAGGAAAACTTCTACAAAACCCCATTTACCCCATTTGAACATTGGCTCAGTTAACTTCTTGTTTAACCATATTTTTATAGGGTTTTTAATGATTAAATTGGGGATTTTAATGTACTTCTTAGGTCATTATTGCATGATTAAGCATTAATTTAAGTTAGGGATATTTATATTGAATTCAGTGTAATCAGGGGTAAATTTGTCATAATTTATTAATTATTCATGCAAATGATTTTTTGGACTTTTGATGCTACCTTATGCTTAATCTTGCATTGTAGGTATTTAAGAAGAAAATTATAGATTTTGGAAGGTAAGAATTAATATTTTGAGGATTGGGGAAAATTACATAAAAATTTCCTGAATTTCTGAGAATTGCAAATCAATGAAAAAAAGGGGGCAAGGAAAAGTACATAAAACTACCAAAGGTTTTTGAACATTACACATACATTAATAAATGTTTTAAAACTTTTCACTTTTGTTCCTCTACGAACTTTTGAAACGTTTCAGTTTGGTCCCAGGTGAAAACACGTTATTGGCCTGCTTCTTGGCTTGCCGCGAGTTTCAGAGCTTGAGAGAAACAGGGGCGCCGCAAGTTCAGATCGGACCTCCACAGAGTCAGAGCTTGACAAGAGAACAGCTTCAAGAGGCAGCGGAACCAGAGCTCATAATCAACCTTCAAGAGCTTTGAATCGAACCGGAGTCTCCTTCGTCAGCCTTCTCTGTGATTTCCAGCGTCGTTTGTAGTTTCTCGGAGAGGATCTCCAGTTTTCAGCGAGTTTTGAATTTCCCGACGAGATTCTGCAGTTTCCGGCTAGTTTTCAGATCCTGGCGAGATTTCCAGACTCCAGCGAGCTCTTTTTGCATTGTGTGTAGATGTTCTCATGTGTAGCTAAATCTCTTGATTCTTGGTGTAGAGAAGGTGGTTAGAGCTTCAATGTGCTAGAAAGGGGGATTCATTAGTTTTCCGTTAACTCTAACTCATTATATGTATTGTTATTTGTTTGAATTAATTTGGTATTGGTACATATTTCTGAGATTTGGATAAGTGTTCATTTACCCTTGATGGTTAACATTTGTGTTAAATTTTGTTATTGATGTACTTGGATTTTGTAGTCAACATATCTTCTTATATTTTAATGAGATTATGCACGGTATGTGATTACTATAGTGTGTAGTTTAGTTAATTTATATTGAGTGTTGCAATTGTGTTGAGGAGAAAGCAAATGCATTAAAATGATTTTCAAACACATATCAAGTGATATTTAACAATTTATCTAAGAGATGACCATGAATGTGATCGTAGGATTAGTCATTAATTAGATAAACTAGACTCAATACGATTGCTTGATGTTTTCAATTTGACTTTATGAGAAATTAACTCTCAAATCATTTTAAGAAGTTAGGAAAGCCATTAACTTTGCTATCAAGACTCATTTCCTCATATCCATACCATTTTTATAGAAAAAGACCAAAAATAATGGTTTAGTTTTCAATTAAATTACATTATTTTTTTAGTTATTAATTTAAAAACCCTAAACCAATTTTTCCTTGTTTTTATAGCATTTGCATGTCATTTATATTACTTAGGAATCAATAAAAGACACATCGAGAAGAAAGAACAATCCTAGGTTTGTTTATATGCAATCTTTGATTATTTTTTTTTATTGTGGACCACAAGGTTAACGAACAAAAGGTGTAATACCCGGGTAATTATTTATCTGGAATATTATATTTCGATAAATAATACCTATTGAAAATAGGTGAATATGTGGTTTCAAATAATAAGTAATAATTATCTTATTTCCTAAGGTAATTTCTATTGAAATTAGGGTGAATAAAGAGCTAAAAATCCCTAAATGCAATTGTGGGCCATAAAATACCCTGAAAATATTATGATAAATCCTAAGAGGCAATGAAATATTTATTAAAAATTGGAGAATATGTTGTCTCTAATTTAGGTAATTTTTGGGATTAATTTCCTTGGAAAATATTGAGGCAAGATTTAATATTATTTTGGGGATCATAATTGACCCCATGATTTTTAATATTTTACATGGGATATAAAATACCAATGTAAGTAAAATAATTGTGAGATAATGATTTATCCTAATTAAGAAAATTATCAAAAATTAGTAAGTGGCTAATCGGTAATTAAAAAATTAAGTAAGCAATTTTATTATTACGTTTTATTTTCGAAATTTTATTATGGCTTTTCTTTTCCGTTCTCCTCATAAACGTTCTTCTTCTACATCTTCTTCTTCTTCGACTTCCTCCGCTCCAAATTCTTTCATAAATACTTTTACAAATTCGAAGATCAAACGTCCTCAACCCATAACATTTTCAATGAAGAAATTCAATTTAACAACATAAACCAACATGTTGATAATTGGACTCTTCCTAAAATTGACCCAAAAACTCTTTTTCATAAAAATAAGGAATGGCTAATCAAATCCATTGAAAAACATAAACAAAAGTAATTAATGGGATAATTAAGGTATAAATTCAAACCATTTCAATTTGATCCTAAGGTTAGATCTGATCTTCAAACAAAAACAAATGCTAGTATGATTCAAAGTATATTGACCAACAATTACAACAAGTTAAGAAATAAGAATGATCTTTCAACACCAACAACAGATTTAAGAAGAAAGATTATTCCGAAACCCCTTCTACTCCCCAAAATCAGCTCATGATTCATCATCATTTAATACAAGTAATGATCATGAATTTAAAAAACCTTTACGAAAAAAGATTCGAATCGATTCAAAATCTAATTTTCAAATAAAAATGGCAAAAACCCTCTTGGAAAAATGAATTAAAAATAAATTAAATAATTCATCAAATGTCGAACATTATCCGAATTTAGATGGTATAAAGATACCTTCATGACTCGGGTATTGACAAGAGATGATGCCAACCAAGGTTTTTGGAAAGAAAAATTTCTATTGGATTACCAAAATCTTTTGGTGATAAAGTTAGAGATAAACTTAGAACCTTACATAACGGCACAATCCCTTATGATATATTGACATATGGTGAATTGATTTCCCATGTTCAAAAAACTGCTTTAAAAATATGTCAAGATGATGGAATCAAACATCAACTTGCCAAAGAAAAGAGTATAAACAGAAAAGAATTAGGTACTTTTTGTGAACAATTTGGTCTACCTTCTTGTTCTAAACCAAGGCCAAAGACTCACAAATCTTCTCATTTTCAAAAAACTTTTAAACCTTATAAATCATCTTCTTTTTCAAAACGTCCTTATTTTAAGGATTATTCTCGTCTTTTCATAAAAAACCAAGAAAAGGCTTTCGTCAAATTTTAAATCTAAATCCAAACCTAATAAATCTTTCAAAAACCTTTGAAAGATCAGTCTTGTTTTAAATGTGGTAAAATTGGTCATTATGCTAAATACCTTTGAGAATCTCCAACAAAATAAACAACATTGACCAACTCGAAGAATCTCTTGAAACCAAATAAACAATCTTCTTCTTGATACTTCCTCGATTGAAGAAGAAACCAGCTCAAATTCCATCGAGGATATTAATCAAGTACAAGATGATGAATACTATTCATCCTCCTCGACTCGATAATATTGCTCAAATAAATATGATCACCAGGGAGCAAGATCT
The DNA here is from genome assembly GCA_019022615.1 of Acacia melanoxylon. Lineage (NCBI taxonomy): Eukaryota > Viridiplantae > Streptophyta > Magnoliopsida > Fabales > Fabaceae > Acacia > Acacia melanoxylon. The sequence goes on from JAFJYJ010000004.1 coordinate 10,058,506, forward strand.
ACTCCTTGATGTCATCAACAAACTTCCATTGTGATAAAGGTGAGTATTTTTCAAAGTTGAAAGATATTTTATCACAATCCTCCCAACCATCTTCTTCTACTCCTTCCAAAATAAATATTCCCAGAACCATTATGATCTTACCAAAACCATGGAAAGATTTAAACGTTCAGTAAAACTCCGTTACTATAAATGATCTTCTTGCCGAGATTAATACACTCAAATCTGAAGTTCAACAACTTCAATCCTCTCACAAAATTCATGAGGATGCCATACTTCAAATCCATCAAATCTTATCTTCTTCTCAAAATCCTTCTGATGAGAATAATGATCAGGTTTCAAACAATGAAAATCAAGATGAAAATTCTCTTGAGAATCCGATTTTAGAAACACCCTTTCTAAATGAGGTATCTCAATGTTTTGTACAAAAATTTTATATAAACGTCAAGATTATAATCGGTGATTATGTTCTTGATCAACCGACTTTATTTGACACGGGATCCATGGTCAATTGTATTTTAGAAGGCCTGGTTCCTACAAAATATTTTGAAAAAACAAGCTGAACGATTTGTAGGTGTTTCCGCATCTTCTTGTCGTCTGCTCATTCGGTATAAAGTATCAAAGGCAATTGTACAAAATGGAAATTGGAAGGTAAAAACCCCTTTTATTCTTATGAAAACTATGGCATCTAATATTATCCTTGGAGCACCATTTGCTACAATGATAACGCCATACAAAACTCTTTCGAGGGGATTACAACCAAACATTTAGGTTTTGGACAAAAGATATTTTTTCCTTTTTCGAAAAACCAAGAGTTAGAGAATTGAATCTTGTTTTCATGAAACAAAATCAGATCAATTTTCTTAAAGAAGAAGTCTCCTTTAAACGCATTGAACACCAACTTCAACAACCTTTTATCCAGAAACAAATCCATTCTTGTCTGGATAAAATCCACCAAACCGTTTGTGCGGATTTACCTAATGCTTTCTGGAATCGAAAGCAACACATGGTAGATCTTCCTTACGAACCAAACTTTTCTGAAAAACATATTCCCACAAAAGCCCGCGCTATTCAAATGAATCAAGAAATTCTTGAAACTTGCAAGAAAGAAATTCAAGATCTTCTTGACAAACGTTTGATACGCAAAAGCCAAAGCCCTTGGTCTTGTGCGGCTTTTTACGTTAACAAAAATCCGAGATTGAACGAGGAACACCTCGCTTAGTCATAAATTATAAACCACTTAATGAAGCTTTGCAATGGATTAGATATCCAATTCCAAATAAATCGACTTACTAAAACATTTACATTCGCAAAAATCTTTTCTAAATTTGACATGAAATCTGGATTTTGGCGAGATACAAATTTCGAAAAAGATAGGTATAAAAGCGCTTTTCTTGTCCCATTTGGTCAAGTATGAGTGGAATGTTATGCCTTTTGGTTTAAAAAATGCCCCTTCGAATTTCAAAAGATTATGAATGACATTTTCATGCACCAAAGTCAATATATCATTGTATATATTGATGATGTTCTGGTCTTTTCAAATTCAATAGAAGATCATTTTAAACATGTCAATAAATTTATTAGAAGCTGAGAAATAAATGGTTTAGTTGTTTCAAAACCAAAAATCAGTTTATTTCAAATAAAAGTCCGATTTCTTGGACATTGGATTAATCAAGGAACTATCACGCCAATTGAAAGAGCAATTCAATTTGCGGATAAATTTCCCTGATCAGATCCTTGATAAAAATCAATTGCGAGAGATTTCCGGGTTGTCTAAATTATGTGGCCGAGTTCATTCCTCAACTTAGCAATTTTCTTAAACCACTCCATGAACGTCTTAAGAACAATCCATCTCCTTGGACGGATGTTCATACAAAGATTGTTCAACAAATCAAAAAACGAGGTTAAGGAACTTCCATGCCTTAACCTTCCTCTTCCTATGGCCTTTAAGATTGTCCAGGACGGATGCTTCGAATTAGGCTATGGAGGAATTCTTAAACAACGTGTAGGAGATAAAGAGCAAATTATCTCTTTTACATCCAAACACCGGAATCCCGCGTAGAAAAACTATTCTACGATCAAAAAAGAAATTTTGGCCGTTGTTTTATGTGTTTCAAAATTTCAAGCCGATCTGTTAAATCAAAGGTTTTTAATTCGCATTGATTGTAAATGCAAAAGATGTTTTACAAAAAGATGTTAAAAACCTTGCATCAAAACAAATTTTTGCCCGATGGCAAGCAATTTTGAGTGTTTTTGATTTTGATATTGAATTTATCAAAGGCACTACAAATTCCCTCCCGATTTCCTTACCCGAGAATTCCTTCAAGGAAGTTCTAAGATGAGTGAAACCTAACCATAAATTTTTCTCTTCCTTTAGCCTATGACGAGAAAAAAAGAAACCCGGTGATGATCAAAAGAATAAATCTGTCCTCTCCCATGATGAGGATGATAAACAAAGCATTTTCCAAGATGCTCAAGGCCCCCTTCCGCGATTTGGCCAAAATTATAAAACAACCTGCTTCAACAACAAACGGCTTCTCGGGAAGCATCTTCATCAATGAGTCAACCCATCCCGCAAACACGGGGAATGCGTCGGACTCGTTCACAAACAAGATCTCGGGTCATCTACCCCAAAACCGGAGTCATCTACTCCAATAAACCGATCTCAATCCCAGGGACTAATTTCTAAAAATCTTTAAAGCCTCGAACCAAAAACCATTGATTCCTACGTCAAAAAACTTCCTTCTCAAAATTGGAATGAAGTATTGACCAAAAAGGATCCAAAAATCCAGGCTTTAGAATATGATAAATTGGCTTTATCTTTAATTGCCTCTTCTTCCAGGCAATTACAAAAGGAGAGTATGATTCAGCAAATAAAGAATTTGCTCTCCAACTAGCCCGAAAAAACCACCTCGGGTATCACGCCCATTAGCAGTTCTTCCAACCTGTTAATACTATAGATACTCCATACATCGAAAAACAAAATGTTGTATTGGATATCTTACAGATTGAACCGAGTTTTTCTTTGAAACTCCAAACCAAGTAGCATTAAATGTTTTCCCTTCTGGATTTCATTTTGTGCCTACTAGTTTACAAAAACACAAGAGTTTTATGAGTTAATTTTAGTTGATTCGGATCCATAAAGTTGACGAGACACATCTCTAAACCTAAGGATCAAGAACAACAATTTATAACTCATTCAACTTTACAAATTTTAAAAGTTCTTACGCCTACAACCGGGGTAAGAATCTCAATAAATGGAAACCTTTTTCTAAAAGAGTTTTCGATCCGGAAGGATATACATACCGGGATTATTGTACTTTTGCTGGTATAATGTCTTTTGGGATCAAAATAAAATTTTCAAACATACTTGGTTTATTTATTTCAAAAATAAAACCGAGTATATCTTTCCCCAATGGTTTTTGAAATGGTGGCGAATTTTTGGACCAATATCCGAAATTCTCCCGCCACGACTTCAAAAGGCATTGATTCTTTTTCAACATAAATTCCGAGAATAATGGAGATCCTTTTCCCATAGATCTTCATTATTTTTCAAAACTGTCTCGTATCTTGGATTTTTTCCCGGCAATACTGATTTTCTCATATAAACAAAAACGTACCAAATTTACCAATTTTACAAAGACAAATCTTTGTTCGTTGGTGGGGAAATTATAAACGACTCTTCTTGCCGATCGCAAAGCGGTTGATAAATGGTTCAAGATTTTTAATTGGAGAAATTCGAAATTATTAAATAAATAAAAAATAAAAAAAATAAAATATTAATAAAATATTTTATGCTTAGAAAAATAAATAAAAAATAAAAGGAAAAAAAAAATAAATATCATGATATTTTTGTAAAATTGTATTATTATATAATATAGTGAATAGTAATGGAATAAATAGGAAACGGATCCTATCTAGAGAACTAGGAATAGGAATTCCAAAGTCAAGGTAAAATATTGATCAGTGAGTTTTTACCTTTAAGTGACCTCTTCCGGAAGTAAATTCGAGTAGGTAGCGCATTTTCCTAATAAGACGAAATAGGGAAAAATGCGAGATATTCACATTTTGGATTTGAAGAAAATAATTATAACTCAACATCTAGAGATGAGTTTATAATTATCTGGACATATTTGGAATCAGTGAATTATTATCCAGAGATTGATGATTCCGAAAGCGATTTCCGACACCGGACGTGTTCGGACACGTTTTCGAGAAAACTTCAACCTGGACCGTTTGAACCCCGTAAGGGACCAAAATCTAAGTTAAATTAGATATTATTGATGAGGAAGAGAAGATCTTCAAAGTTATGAATTCAGAATTTTGAGATTTTCTGAGACTACGCGAAACGGACACCGATCGGGGAAATTCTATCGGACCAGGCATAAAGTAAGCTTGAGTCACCACTCTTGGACCAATGGCTTGCTGTCACATCACTCCCCAATGTCGACTAAGGGCTGCCCATGGTCAAGAATTAACCACCATTTAGCCTTTATTTTACTTGGTTATAAGGTAAGAGAAAATTACAAGATTTGGAATATGGAAATTACCAAAGTGACACAATTTTTGCCTATATAAAGGCATGAGCACCTTCTTCATTTTTCACACCAAAAATATGCCCCTTAGAGAGAAGTTAGAGAGAGAAGCTTTGGAGAAAGTCTGAGCAAAGTCTGGGTAAGTTCTTCGGTCCTTAATCTTTAGTTTCAGTAGTTCTTTCAGTAGATATAGTAGAAGTGCTAGATTTATCTTTAAATTTTCAAGATATTCTATATATCATATTTAGGGGTAAATATGATACATATTTCGAAAATATGATAAGGGAAAAGATCTGTCAAAATTCTGGAGAGATAGAGCGAAAACAGCGAAGCTCTGGCGAAATTCCGCCAAATAGGGGTAATAGGGGCAAAATAGTAATTTTCGCCCAAATGGCCTGTTATGATGCCAAATGTTGATAAACGTTGTCCTTATAGGATATCTAAGCTAATCGAGCCGATGTTGTGCCGCCATCATACCATTTGTTTTTCCATTTGTCGAATTTCACGTTTTTCCGTAAAAGTTACGTTGTACCGCCAAAAAGGTACGTTCGCGTCTTGGTAACCTTATCTCGATGTTTATGGTTTACATATATGTGGTATGTGTGTTGTAGAGATGTTATCTTGTGCGAGTGCATATAGCGGTTAGAGGATATGTACGTATCTTTGGGTGCAATATGTCGGTCTTTGGGTGCAATATGGTCAGTATCTTTGGGTGCAATAGGTCTCGTATCTTGGGTGCAATGTGTCGCATCTTTGGGGGCAATACATATGCATGGGTTGTGGTAGAGTGATTGTTGTCTTGTTGATATAATGGATGTCTCGTTTGTCTGTATGTGTATATAAACATGAGGTTAATCGTTACCGAGATCCAATGTGGTAAATTGGATCTCGCTCTTAACTTAGCATCAAGTTCGGAAGGACCGAGGACCAAGGAGAGAGGAAAGCGCGAGGTTCAAGGACCCGGATGAAGACTTTCCGATGTTGTCCTTTACTTTTGATGTTCGGCGGAAGCCTTTCTTTCGCTTGTTTTGTACTTTTGAAACACTCGATTCATCATCATGTACCGATGTTGTAAACAGCCAGACTTACGGCTTTTTGAATCTATATATCAGTTACTCTTCCGCTCAAATGCTCTACTCTGATTTTAGATGAAAAAAAAATATATAATGCTTTTAAAAATGGGATGTTACAAAAGGCCCTCATCAATTTCTCTGACGTTTCAAAGTTTAAATTTACCTCCTTGACATTAAGCCCCTTGCCGTTAAGCCATTGATGGAAACTGCCACATCATATTAATGAGGCTGGCACAGCATCCTATATGGCATCTCTCCAGGTTAAAAATATCACCCATATCACATAGTTGAAGAAGATTTGCACTTGTTGAAGATGAGTTGTATCTACTCAAGACTCAGTTTTTAGGTATCTTTGGCCTCTAAATTTTGCAAGATTTTAAATAAATTTTCAAAAAATAAAAATAAAAAATAATGTGGACTGTGAGCAGTATTTATCAACTAATAAAATTGTCTATTTTATTATTATTATTATTATTATTATTTGTGATGTGTAATACCCGATTTTCGATTTATTGAAAATCTTGTGTTTTAGGGATATGTTACCATATTAAATTGGTTAACATATGTGATTTATAGTCACATAAAATAATGGCTATTTTAAGTTTAAAAGAGCCATGGAAAAGTTATAAGAACACTACTTAAATTAAGTGCCAATTTAGCAAATTGGCAAATAAAGCTTGCACTAATTGAGATTAGTGGCATAATTCTTCAATTTAATTATAGGCAAATTAAGATTATCAAAAAAGGGCTGATTATATTAAAAAATAATTAAGCCAAATAAAATGAAATAATACTTGTCTTAATAAGCACTAATTGCCATGATTAGCTAATAAACAAGTTCAACAATGACAAGGGTAATTAAAGGGCAATTAAGCACTTGATTAAAGCTTATTAAATATGCCCCCAATGTAATACCCTAAAAACCCTAATTATCATAAATGGTATATTTAGATAAATACTACATGGTAGATAAAGGAGAGTATATATGTTGTCTCAAATTTTGTAATTTGATTATTATAATTTTTGGGCAATTTCTCCTTGAGAATTAAGTAGATCAAGATTTAATCTTGAAATTTCTTTTAGGGATCATAAAATACCCTAAAATTATCATATTAAGTTATGGTTCATATGTAACCAAAATAAGCAAGAAAGTGTTATGAAAACACTTAAATTAGTAAAAAGGAATTAACAAGCAAATAGTGAGCAATTAAGCTTTCACTAATTAAAGTAATTATGTAATTCTTCATAATTCATTATAAGGCAAAATAGAGGGCATCAATTTATGAATTGTCCTAAGTAGAGATCAAGGGCCTAAAGAGATGGAATTAGGTTTGCAAATAATACTTTAGTATCTGTGGTTAATTAGCAAATCTATTAAACTATGATATTTACTTTTAGTGGACAATTTTAGCTTGCATTGAATAAAGATTAATGTCGAACACTTGTAACTACCTATTAGAGTTATGTTTTAGCCTAAACACAAGAGGTAGATGACAATAAAAATAAATAGGTATTTAAGGGAATAAAATACTCAATATTCATTTAATTTGTGCCACAAAAACACAAACCAAGCTTGAAATAAATATTCCCTTGATATTTCCCAACTTGTACAATTAATATTAAGATTGTAAGAAGGAAATTAGAGATATTTAATGAAGGCAATGATTTTCGAAAATCAAGAGGTAAATTATAATAAAATTATCATGATTAAGCATAGTCTTAATTTAATCATGAGAGGCAATTAAATGACATAGAAATACTTATTTCAATGAGAGAAAATTACCAACAACTATTGGGCAATTAAATTTGCAATAACTAAAGTAATTATGTTAATTTCGTAATTAATTAATAATTGAATTAAAAATGCATAATTAAGGAATATATGAGATTAATTAGTGATCAAAGGCTAATAAAAACCCAAGATTAGTATAAAGGGGATTTCTAATTATCATAATTAACATAGTAACCTATCAATTAAGCTTACTAACACCTAAAATACTATGTTAGGAATATTAACCAAGATTAATTTAATCTCCCCTATTTTTAATATAAGTAGCGAAAATTCCCTTTTTAAGAGGCAAGATAATTGCACAAATATTAAATCCTAAAGAGCACATAATATATGAACAAATATCATCAATAGTAGTAGAATTTTTCCAAAACAAATTAGAGGCTTGGATTAAATCTAATAAAGCTAAATCCTAAGGCCTTAATTTAACTTCATAAAGTGAAATCCTTGTGAAGTAAAAATTAGCCAATGAAAGACTTTCTTCTAGAGGTTGTGAGGTAATTAAAACACAAAATTAGAGAGCAAGAAGGGGGCATACACGGTTTGTATACAAGAGAGGAGAATGAAATTGTTTAATATATATTAAGTTAACACATGGTAATTAAGAGGCACATGGGGTCTTTAATGTGTGGAAGAAGATAAGTGTACAAATGCACATGGGTTCTCATGGAGCCGTAAAAAGACACCGATGGACGGAGCCGTGAGGAGGCACCGGTCAAAGCAAATGCAGGAAGAAAGGTTAACATAGCCTACCTTCTGGCATGAATCTGATAGGGTTACTTCAAACCATTTTGTGCTTAAACTAAGAAAAGGTCGGTCTGTGTGGTTCAGTCAATCAGTCGCCGTGAATTCGGGGAGACTTCCACTAGACTTTACCCAGCCTAGTCAAATGAGTTGATTTAACTGTGCTAGGTTCTATGCCCCAAGTCTACCTAAGGCTTGGTTGAAGATGATATAGTTACATTGTAATTATACAAAGCTTTGTATTAATGTATCATATGAATATTCCTTCAGAATTTTTTTAATATACTAGTATACGTCGAAAGCATCAAAGATATGCACGAGTATTTTATATCGATTACTCAAATTGTTCAAATTTTTAGTACATGCTCTCAGTTTCCGCAATATGTTAAGTTGTAACACCTCAAACTCTGACGAATTTTCTAAAACCACGTGTCACCAAATACAATTTATGCTACGGAAATTGGGGTGTTACACCCAAAATGCTATGTTTAGTTCAGCTATAAGGAAGAAGAGATAATAACTTTGTTAAGTTAGAGTTGAAAAGTCAAACTTTTCAACTAACCATTGAAAAACCATGAAATAATCAATTTATTTTTTTTAATAAAACACACACATTAAATGACTAAACAAGGGAGGCATGTCGACCAAACAATTAAATTATATTGAAATTAAGTAAACATAAATTTAGAGGGTCCAAATTAAATAAAAGCGTTCACAAAAACCATTAGTTTATTGAACATCATTGAAATATGGGTCGGATCCATTATTTAAGTAAGTTACTCTTCATCGTAGAATGCTATTTTTTTAAAAAATTATATCTTTAAATATATTTCAGGGAAAGATTTTAAATGTTTATACAATTACGCGAATCATGAATAATTATATAACAAACTATTTTTAATCCTTTTGTCTAAGATACATAAATGTTACCTTTTAAATTATACACTATTTGTCAGAGAAAAAATCAATCTTTTTTTAAAAAAGGGTTAAGTAACAATTTTGCTTTTGAAGTATATGCCTAGGAGCAATGTTATCCTGAAAGTTTTTTTGAGAGCAATGTTGCCCCAGAAGTCTAAAAACGTAGCAATGTCGCCTCTCCGTTAACAGCCCTAACGGTCAAACGTTAGTTGACCGTATTATGCTGACGTGGATTGTCTATGTGGCATCTTTCTCAATTTGTTGGGTTAAGTAGCAATTTTGACCCGGAAGTACACGCCCAGGAGCAATTTTGCCCTGGAAGTTTTTTTTTTGGTCTTAATGTTTCCTCAGAAGTTTAAAAACGTAGCAATGTTGCCTCTCCGTTAATAGCCCTGATTAATTGACACTTTTTGTAAGCTTTATTCTCTTAGTCATCTTTGCTTACAATGCATGAGAGGTTCGTTAATCATTCGCATAGATAATTCCACAGGAGAATGATAATTGTTTGAAAAAATTCATTTGAACTGCCTGCGACGTACTCATTTGATCTTTTGTTCGGACAAATTCGTTCTTATTTTTTTGTTTGAAACATTTTTTCTGGACAAATTCTACAAGCGAGTGGTTATTGTTTGATTGGGGAATGTCTGTGATGGAAAATGCTATGCGGGAAGAAGGAGTAGGCTATGTTTACTTTTTTTAAAAAAAAAAAAAAAAAAAATTAATTGCCACCCCTATTCCCTCCTATCATGATTATAATTATGAGACTGGGTTGACTTTTTTTTTTTGAAGAAATTAAGAAAACTAAATAAGTTACTTAATCATACTACCTCTGTTCCTAATTATAAGACTAAATTGACGTTTTTTGGAGAGATTAATATAACTAAATAAGCTATTTAATCATATCATACGTTTTTAGACTTTTAGGGCAACATTAAGAAAAAAAAAAAAAAAAACTTCCAGGGCAAAATTGCTCCTGAGAGTGTACTTTTGGGGCAAAATTGCTACTTAAAAAAGTGAGAAAGATGCCACGTAGACAATCCACGTCAGCATAATGCGGTCAACTAATGTTTGACCGTTAGGGCTGTTAACATAAGGGCAACATTGCTACGTTTTTAGATGTCCGGGGCAACATTGCTCCCAATAAAACTTTCAGGACAACATTGCTCATAGCCATGTACTTCAGGGGCAAGATTGATACTTAACCATTTAAAAAAATTCATTAACTATTTGCACGTGGTTCAGTTTGAAGTAAAACATGTACGAGGACAACGTAGATAACAGGAAATCTGAACCAAAGGTGGGGATTTTAGGACAAAAATTCATATAATGTTATGCGAGAATCCTTTTTGTGAGAAGATACTATCTCTTATCCCTTGTGGATTTAGTATTTATTTTAAGTTATTTAAAAATTGTGTGTGTGTGCGCGCACATTTGCACAAATGCATGCATGCCTTTCATGTTCTCTTTTGTTTGTTTAAGATAAATATTTTATTCTTAATTATTTGGCTTTTTAAGTTTACTAATAAATATTATGTTTTTTTTTTTTTTTGAAAAAATTTCTGCAATACCCCGCCCCCCAATATCTATTACCCAAAAGTACCTGAAATTTGTTTATGGACCCAGGTTGCTGAGTGGTACGACTTTTCTTCATATGTATGTAATATAATATGGCAATTTATGTGTAAATATCTTCAATTTTGTGTCTTAAATAGGACATGGACAGCTCATAATTTTCAGCCCTATAACTCATCTTCAACTGTATGCAACCTATCTTTAATTATGTCTAAAACAGAAGACATTTTACAGCATGTTGTGCATAGTTAAAGAAGAGTAACACTCATTGAATATTAGTTGTGCCCTCCCAAAGATCCGGGTCCTTAAGTAAATAATTTCAGGTACTTTTAGACAATAATTATTTTGATGGACAATTTTCAGCAAATTTCTTGTGGTAGATATATTCATTTATGCACTACTGCACGTGATGGAATAGATCAATGTCACTATGCATGTGAGTCCAAAAGTTGATTTTGTTTTCTTTATCGTGAAGAATCTTTAGAGTGAACTATGTAATATGTATACATCGTATATGGATAAGCATGCCTAGGTTGAACGCCCCCACACCCTTGTCTGATGCTCAATATTTCTTTTTTATGGAATTTATGTATTACTCATTTTTTTTCTAATAAAAACAAATATTCTGTTGACAGAGTGATATTTTCAAAAATAAAATGTCGAGATTATTTAGCCTTTTAATTATAGTTATTTGTTCTTTTAAAATTATTTTATCAGAGAAAAACTTTCTTTTTTTACAAAAGGTGCGAATTATAAATAGTTATGATGGTTAAAAAAAAAATTATGCTTTTTTAAGATATATTTTTTCCATCGCTTTGTTTAAGATGTATACATGTTTTGCTTTAAAAATGTGTACTTTACCTTAAATTTATCATTACTGTTGTCAAAAAACATTAATTCATTAATGATTTGCCTGTGGTTAGTTCACTCTTCTATGGGTTGAGATTTTGAAGACAAACAATATAGCGATTGGATACTTATAAAAAATAATCAATTATAAAAGCTAAAAGGGAAAATCCCACACACACAAACGTTCATAAGAATAAGATGCATTGAACATCTTGGATCCATTACTTATAGTTATATGTTCTCTTGAAATTATTTTATCAGAGAAAAACTTTCTTCTTTTAAAAAGGTGCGAATTATAAATAATTATTATGGTGGAAAAAATATTTTTATGATTTTTTAAGATATATGTTTTTCTCCATCGCTTTGTTTAAGATGTATAAATGTTAGGGTTAAGGTGCGATTTGACCAATAAACTATTGATCAGGAGCGTCGACACAATTAACTATTAAGTTAATTTAAATATCAACAACCTTTTAAAAAGGAGCCGAAGATACTAAAGATAACGTAGATTAGAAAAAAGTTAACGTACGTTATCTAAGGTGCAGATTGGCCAACGAATTTTTACTCCATGAGCGTCCAGCACAAAATTCTAAATTTTACTAAATTAAATAATTTTTTTTCTTCTCAATTGTCATTATTCAAAAACTACTTGTATAGATATCTATGGACAAAAATTACTCATTATTCAATTTTGTCAAAATTATAATTTGCTAAAATAAAAAAAGTTTTAATTAAAAATATAATTATATGATTTAAATAAAACTCAAGGTGTTTTATAATTTATTATATATGTTAAATAAAAATTATATGATTTATTTTTATTTTAGAAGAAATTTATGTGAGTTAAAAAATTCGTTTAATGTTAATAAAATTTAAAAAATCTATTATATCCTGAAAGAAATGAAATAAGTTTAATTTTTATTTTTATAAAAAGAGCTTAATGGATATCAGCGTTGATCTTAATAATATAAATCCAAGAACTTGATGATATATTTGTTAATTAAATGATCTATTGCTTATATGTATATAGGACTTTTGTAGGCCAAATTACTCCTTAACCTATTATTAAATTGTCATTCCTCAAGCCTCTTAAGTTATCTTTTTTCCCCCAACAAGTCTCATATTCATATAATCAATAGATCATGTAATTAACAAATATATCATCAAGTTCGGATTTATATTATTAAGATCAACGTTGATATCCATTAATTTGTTTTTATAAAAATAAAAATTAAACTCATTTCATTTCTTTCAGGATATAATAGATTTTTTAAATTTTATTAACATTAAATGATTTTTTTAAATCACATAAATTTCTTCTAAAATAAAAATAAATCATATAACTTTTTTGTTTTGTTTAACATATATAATAAACTATAAAACACCTTGAGTTTTATTTAAATCATATAATTATATTTTTAATTAATTTTTTTGTTTATTTTAGCAAATTATAATTTTGACAAAATTGAAGAATGAGTAATTTTTGTCCATAGATATCTATACAAGTAGTTTTGAATAATGACAATTGAGAAAAAAATATTTAATTTAGTAAAATTTAGAATTTTGTCCGGGCGCTTCAGAAGAGTAAAAGTTCGTTGGCCAATCTAAACTTTAAATAACGGACGTTAACTTTTTTCTAACGGCGTTGTGCTGGACGCTCTTTTTTAAAAGTTTCACTACTACAGAAAATGGCTTTTACTTCCCAAATTGGCGTCCCGTTTTAAAAAAAGGAAGTAAAAAAGAAAGCGGTGGCATTTTTGTAATTATCAGTTGACTTTTGGCGTCTAATTATTTCACTTAGACGCCAAAATATTAGCTCTGGCGCCAAAAATGAAACTGGCGCCCAAATTAGGGCCCAAAGGCGTCTAATTATATTTATTAGACACCATTGGGCCCTAAATTAGGGCCCAAAGGCGTCTAATAAATTTATTAGACGCCAAAATGCCCTAAATAACTCTTCCCTCTCAAAATTCTTCATTAACTCTGTCAATTAATTTCCATTTCTCTCCAGCGCCGCCCCTCCCTCCCGCGTTTGTCCCTCTTTCTCCGACTGCATTTGTCCGTGTCTCTCCCACCGTCGCCGTCGCACCTCCGCCTTGCTTAACGAAATCGACCGCCGCTGAGCTCCAACTCCTTCCCTGTGCTCGTCGTTCCTCAGCTCCTCTTGCAATCCGTTGGTCCTCGGTAGTCGTTCTGTTGCCCAACGCCGCTGTACGTCGCTCTCCGTCCTGCGTCTCCCCTCCTCTCACTCCGTCATACCACCGTCCGCCGTCCCTCTCCCACCGTCTTCTCTGCTCGTCGAACCTAGTGAGGTAAACGACATTTAGATTAATTCAGGTTATAAAAAAGTAGCATTTATATACTTAAATCTTATTTATTGAGAAAGGTTAAAATTTAGAGATATACCTCTTGTTTCAATATCATCCATACTTCTGATGCTTGAATGTTACCCTATGACTCTACCAACCCCTTCGCAGCCGGGATTTTACATGGACAAGATAACTGATTTAACACCAATTGAGCAAAGTTATAGGAGAAAAAACAGTGTTAGAACTTAAAAGAGTGAAATTAAAATATTTATTAGGCCAAAAAAACTATATAGGTACCAAATTAAAAATTGAAGGAAACTTAAGGCACCTTAAGTATAGTTTTCCCCTACCTAAAAATATCTAAAATTTGTTTAAGAATCTAAGTTATTGAGTGCTGCAACTCATCTAAAATAGGTGCATCTTTTTTCATCTGCGACTCATTTTTTGCAGATGCAACTCATCTTTAGTTGTGTATAAATTTATCTTCAATCATGTCTAAAATAGAAGACATTTATTAGCATGTTACGCACAACTAAAGAAGATCATTGCACCTGCTCAAGGACTGGGTACTTGAATAATTTTAAGGCACTTTTTAAGATTTTTCAGGATTTTTCTTTTGCTATAGATATATTGGCTTATGGACTAAATATTGTATTAACCCTTTTTTTATAAAAGGTAATATGTAACACCCCAAATTCCGTAGCATAAAACGTGCCGGTGACACGTGGTTTTATAAAAATTCATCAGAGTTTGAGGTGCTACAGCTTAGCGTTTTGCGGAAACGAAGAGCATGTACTAAAAATTTGAACAATGAGTTTAACAATGAGTAACTGATATAAAAATACTCAGACATATGCTGATGCTTGACGTATACTAATATATTATAAATTTCTCGAAGGATTGTTCATGTGATACAGTAATACAAAACTTTATAATTACAATTCTTACATGTAACTATACCCTCTTCAACCAAGCCTTGAGTAGACTTGGGGGCATAGAACCTAACTCAGTTAAATCATCCCATTTGGCCGCAGTGGGTAAGGTCTAGTGGAAGTCTCACAGAGTATTTACGGCGACTGATTGACTGAACCACATAGACGACCCTTTCTAGTTTAAGCACCAAATGATATGAAGTAACTTTATTAGATTGATGCTATAAGGTAGGTTCTGTTGACCTTCTTCCCACATTTTCTTTGACCGGTGCCTTCTCACAGCTCCGTCTATCGGCGTCTTTTTACGGCTCCATCTACTGGTGCCTTCTCTGGTTCGTGATTCTTCTCTGTCTATTAATTAAGACTGAGGTCCAATGCCCATCAGACCTCAGGTAACGGTTAACCTCATGCTTATGTAAACAATATATGTATCACAGGTATTCATGTCATTTTAGCAATTATCACTAAAAAAGCCCATAACAGATGTAGGAAATACATATATGTATGTAAGGCAATAACAATACACAGCCACTGCAGTATGTTTGTTATCCCAGTTTGCACATTCACCGGTGCCACGATGTACAGTCGTGTCCATAGCGCTAGGAAAACTTTCAACGGTGTTATTAAGACCATAACCCGTGTATTCATGATTGTATCAAAAACAATTGAGACAGAGTCTCAGTATAGGAACACAACAATCATATATAAGCATATCATAAGCATTAGAGTCAGTGTTACAGTACGTCGCGAACGTACCTTCATTGTCGACTGCTGTACGTTTTACGGAAAACGGTATTTTTGACAGCGGTGCAACAGCGGCACGACAGCGGCACAACATCGGTACAATTACAGATATCCTATAAGGATTATATCGCATTTATCAATATTTAGTATCATAACAGGCATTTTAGGCACAAATTACCATTTTGCCCCTAGTTTGACTAATCGGCGAAATTTTGCCAGAGCTTCGCTACTTTGATCATATCTCTCCAAAATTTTGACATATCTCTTCTCCTAATATATTTTCGAAATAAATACCATATTTACCCTTTAAAAATGATATTTAAACTATCCTAGCATATTAAAGATAAATCTAGCATTTCTACTATAACTACCAAAAGAAACACCAAAGCTTAAGACTAGGGACCGAAGAACTTACCCAGGGCTTTGCTACATTTTCTCCAGACTCCTCCTTCTCTCTAACCTCTCTCTAGGTTTCGAAATTTTGGTGTGGAAAGAAGAAGAGAAGTGAAGCCTATTTATAGGAAGTTCTGAGACACTATTCATGCTTTATCAGATCGATTTCCAACCATCGGATCTTGCTTTTACACATGGCTTCATGTTGGCCTTTGAAAGGGCTTGGCCGACCTCCCCCCTATGTCATCTTCCAAAGGATGACTTCATCCAAGTGATGTCATCACTTGCTTTATGAGCCGGTACCGATAAAGTTCCCTGTTCGGTGTTCTAATCTCGTAATCTTGGAGAATCTCAAAAATCCGGTAGCAAGGCCTTGAAGTTCTATTCTTTCTCTTTAAAACTACTTGGGTTAACTAAATTTTTGATCCCATTAAGGGTATTCCGTTGCGCCAACATTTTTGGACAGACGCATAATGATTACTTTAAATGACTTCCGTAACACCCACTTCCGAACAAAAATTTGATGGTTTATAATATGTCCTGACCTAGAAAACCTAGTTCATGGTTTTTCACAACGGATTTATTTTTCATTGGTTCTCATTTCTACTATCTGCCCTTTATTTTTTTTCATCCTGTCTCTTAATTACTCCGTTGGTCTCAGAAATGACTTCGAAGACAACCCACTCCGGGACAAAATTATACTTGTTTATAATAGGTCCTGATGTTAGCTACTTAGTTCACCTATTTTGAGATAGGATTTAATTTTATCGGTTCTCATTCATCCAACTGGTCTTTCTACAAAATATCTCATTTATATTATTATTTAATATATAAATATCATGATATTATTTTTGAAATAACTACAACCCCTTTCACACTACAATTTTCGCCCCCCATATTATTTTCTTTTATATTTATTTTTTTAAAATTACAATAACATTATATTTTAATTTAATTAGAAAGCTTAATTAGGGCTTAATATTATGATTAGCAATCTTTAGGATTTAGGGTTTTCTGGTACTTAATCTCATACACTTTTCTTAACCTTTTTCAATTAATTAGCAGGTATACTTTATGCTATCCTTAACCATACACATCTAAATAAAGGGTTTTACTTGATTTACCTTGAATATTCTCTTATTCAAGCTTAAACAATTAGCCATTAATTACCTAATTAATCACTTACTAATTGCTGATAATTTTCTTAATTAGGATTAATCATTTTCTCATAACTATTTCACTGACATGGGTATTTCATGTCTCATGTATTATATTAAAAATCATGGGGCCATTTAAGGTTCCCAAAATAATATTAAATTTTGCCTCATTATTTTTCAAGGAAAATATTCTCATAAATTACCTAAATTAGAGACAACATACTCTCTAATTTTAAATAAATATTTCATTGCCTCTTAGGATTTATCATAATATTTTCAGGTCATTTTATGCCCCATAAATGCATTTTATGGATTTTGGCTCTTTATCTCTTCTAATTTCCATAGAAATTACCTTAGAAAATAAGATTATTATAATTTATTATTTGAGACCACATATTCACCTATTTCTAATAGGTATTATTTACTAAATTGTGATACTTATCACAAATATGATTTTTAGGGTATTACATAATACGTAGTACTTGTGAGTTGCGACACATATTACTCTATCCGATTGTTGAGTGAGTAGCTTTTCTTTAACAAAAAAGAAAAAAGAAAAAAGAAGAGAGAACTGAAATCTTTTTTGTTGGGAAGAGTCATACCATTATTTGGATAGGCAAAATAGCTGGCGTGAAAGCGAACACACTTTTCCATTTTAACAACACGCTCATTTTTAAAGGGTCTGCATGCCCTGCTTATCGATTCAATGAGCAAGCATGCGCATCCCCCTAAACGGCAACTTTTTGAGGATGAGGGACTTTTTTGCTTTTTATTACTACCTCTGATCCTAATCATAAGACATTGTTGATTTTGTTTTTAGAGATTAAGGAAGCTAAATAAGTTACTTAATCATTTTATATGTTATGTATCTTTAAATTATATATTAGTTTATTAGTCAAACTAATTACTTTGAAGAAAAATAATAAAAATACTCTAAAGTAATTTAATTAGTTTCCTTAATTTCTCTAAAAAAAAGTCAACTATATCTTATAATTAGGACCGGAGGGAATAATTTTTATTTTTCTTACTCATTTATATTAAGTTGTATCTCATGACTCTAAAAATTTTTTTCGATGTCGAACCTCCAAAACTTTTTTTATATAAAAAAAAAAAAACACACTTCAATTATTATATAAAAAAAAAAAAAAACACACAC
This sequence comes from Acacia melanoxylon, assembly GCA_019022615.1. Lineage (NCBI taxonomy): Eukaryota > Viridiplantae > Streptophyta > Magnoliopsida > Fabales > Fabaceae > Acacia > Acacia melanoxylon. The sequence goes on from JAFJYJ010000004.1 coordinate 10,076,674, forward strand.
ACACACTTCAATTCATTAAGGAAGCACGTGACAGTGGAAGCAAATTAGCAGATTATATATATATATATATATATATATATATATGTATATATATATATGTATGTATGTATGTATGCATACGTATGTATTCATATTCTCAACTCTCAACCCAAACCAATCCCAAACTAATCCATCCTACTAACCTCAACCATAAGAACCCATTCGGCTAGGATACGATTGAAACACAAAAACTTAGTTAGCAAAATATGATCACGCCCCTTACCGACTGCAACACGAAAACGCAACAACAGGAAAAAAAATAGGTTTAACCTATCAGCCCAAATATCCCCTTCTATATCCATTTGACTTGCAGCTTTCTTTGATTCATGCGACCAAAGCACGAAAACTCAGAGAAAAAGGAAGAAATAAAATAAAAAAAGAAGTAGACCATCTGCTCAAGTATTTTCGAGCAGCACACCCTGCGTCTTTTGTTTTTCGTGTTTCCCGACAGTTAGCTCTTGCGTCTCGGATTGGGTCTCGAGCTCACTATATAAGAGCTGTTCCATAGTCTTCACTCACCCACGTCCTCTAGCCAAGGAAAACCGAGGGAGAAAGAGAGAGCCTAGAGAAGCTGAGAGTGAATGAGAGCTTGGTCATTGTCCATCCCCTGCATTTCGCTCCAAAAACAGGGGGTGTTTGTTCCTCCTTCAAGGTCACGTCTTGCAAGTTTGAATCTGAAGGCAAGTCTCTTTCTTCTAGTTTTGGATTGCTGGGTAGTGTGTGTGTATATATATAAGAAGAGAAATATGAAAAACTTTGCTGCCATAGGCTTACTGTTATATTTTTCGCTGCACATGGGAGAATAATAGGTAGTTTCTGCCATGTATGTATATATATTAGCATTGGGTGTTGAGAGTATATACTAATGAAATAACACTGCACATATAAGTAAAATAAAGAAAGGAAACCGAAAACTTACTACTACATTTGTATATAAATCACTGAGTTATGATGAGAAAAATAACAAGTATTTAAACTACAAGTTGCAACATACGTATATATCTGGGTACCGTTGGGAAAGAGTTTGCTGTTTATCAGTTTATTTAGGTTACTACATGCAACCAAACCTGGAAAACATTTTGCTGCCATTAACGTTCCTATTACAGTAACGCATGAAGGAAACCAAGTAGGAAGAGTGGTTTTATGAATATACACACATATATATAGCATTTGAACTTGGGAAGATGATACAAATTCCATTGCCTACTACTGTAACTTATGGTTGAATTTTGACTTACGGAAATAGTTTAATTACTGCAAATCACTATTCTAACATTCCACCATCATTTCCTTGTGTAGGCATTATATATCAGAAACCATAGGTTCATACCAAAAAAAAAATGAATAAACATCCAAGAATCAACTTTTTGGCCCCGGGGGGGGGGGGGGGATTATTTATTTCTTTGCATTGTCATTTATCATCGTACAAGGGATCCCCAATTGGTTTGACCATTGAAAGTATGGCATGGGTGAAAAGTAAGCATTCAGATCCTATGTGTGCGTGTTTGTTTTTTTTCCAAGGTCTTTCTGTTCATTGATTACTTTGTATTATATTAGAAGAGTATTAGTATTTTAAACCTCTACTATTATTGAGACAATAATTGTTGCTAGTCTTCTCTTCCCTAAAAGACATTTTCCCCTTAGCAATAATAAAATTTATTTTTTTGTTGTTAGTATTTATAAACTCCTATATAATAGGATCTAATCTAACTAATTCCTATATATATTATTTCACTTATAATATTATTTACAAAATAATATATGTATATAGTGAAGCATATTTTAAGTGGTACAAGCATTTATTAAATTCCTAATTTAAAAAGTTAGGATAGCTCTCCGAGAGTTTAAATTAATGGTATAGAAATAATAATAATAATAATCATCATCATCATCATCATCATCATTATTGTTATTATTATTAGGAAAGGAAATAAGTAATGAAATATATAAATAATATTATTATTTATTAGTAAAGAGGGAATAAATAATAGGGGGTTATTAATTAGTAATAAATGAAAGAGTGATATTATTAATTAATAAATAAAAAAAGGGGTATTATTATTAAGGGAATTTTTAGGGATTAATAACCATTTTTAATCCTCTAAAATTAATTCGCATAGTTAGTTATTTTGTGACGTAAGAAGTGACTAATGACGATGATAAACGTTTTTAGGCATACCTTAACACCCTACGAATCCCAGCACCTTCGGACGAATTAAGGATCCAAGCTTGAAGTAAGTAACTGTTATCTTATTAGCTTGTATGTATGACTGATCATGGTTGCTAGATAATTTTGCATGTGTGTATCCTAGCTATGGATTGAGGCTGCGTGTCTCATAGCGTGTCCTAAAATAAGGTCTGCGTGTCCTAAAAAGTCATGGTCCTTGGCCGATAAAGCTAGCGATTCTGGTACGACTTGTTTACTGTGAATTGTTCTATGTTTATACATGTGTTATATTGTCATTTATACCTGCATATGAGATTAACTGTTACCCCTGGAGTTCATTCATTTGAACTCCAGACCGCATGAAAGAGATAGGTAGTGGTTCGAGATCAAGAGGTAAGATGCAGCTGTAAGGGTTACAGCAGATGGAACTTTTGGAAAAATAATATAACTAGTTATACTGTGCTTTAACGTTTATCATTTGTCTATTTTGGATTATTGTATTAACATCCCACTATGGGATGAATTTGGATTGTGAAAAATTTATCCTCATATTTTCAAACTAAGTTATTTTATGAAAGTTTTATTCCGCAATTAAGTCGTCCAAATTACTTCGATGCCTGTGCGCTATAACTCTGATAAATAAAGGCGCATTTAGGACGGGTATTACATGTAGTTCTAGTGATATCCAAACCACCCATAATTAAATTTGTTTTGGTGCTTAATTGAGCTAGGATTCTAACTACTCACCAAAGAGGGATGGACCTAGGTTGCCTCTATGCTATAGAGTGTTATCTAGTTTAATCTGAGAGCCTAAAGACAAGACATAGTGAAAGATATATTACACACAGTTGAAGAAGATTTGCACATGTTTAAGATGAGCTGCATCTACTGAAATACTTGAGTTTTTAGGTATTTTGGGATTCTAAAATTTTCAATATTTTAAGAATTTTTTTAAAAAAATTATGACCAAAATCCATCTCACCCCTTTTCATCTCATAATTAAAATCCACTAGGACCCCAACTGGCACAAGAAATTGATTTGACTCAACCTTCGTCGCCTTGGGGTCAAATCACTATTTACCACAAATTAAAATACAATATAGTGCAAACAACTCAGAATTGTTCTCTTATCAATGAGCCTTTTTATTTTGAATTCCCTAAAGTAGACTAAGTGCTAAAAACATGGTTAGAAAGGGGTTTTGAAATTGGTTTTCTCTAAATTAAAATACATAAAAATAAAGCTATTTCTACTCTTTTTGGTATTTTTAGAAAATAAAGAATAAATGTTTAAATTGAGAGTGAAAATATGAATGATGAATGCTTTTGGTAATGAAGAAATGACTATCCTTCCTCCAAAAGTATGGGAGTTAAAATTCATTAAGTCTTAATAAAAACCTCAAGATAACACTTGAGTCCAATATTTTTAATTAAAAGTAACTCCTACAAACATAACTAACCACTACCTCTTGAAATATTGTTCAAAACCAATTAATGTGCTATTAAAATTGGAATAATGCAACATGAGTCTTCTTGAAATTTGAGTACTAATTAACAACCCGACAAAGGTAGAAATCAACCACATTAACTAGGCAATAACAAGCTAATCAATATAATCTCATTGCAACCACAAAGAAACTCAAACATATATATTTTTAACACTACAAAATACTACAAAATCCAATGTCAACTACAAATATCAAACTCACAGAGATAATCAACATCAATCCTAATTTCAGAATCATATATTAAAATTAGGAAATTCAACAATATAACTAATAAAATGATAGAAAAAGTCCCCTATGTAGTCCATTTTAGCAGCTCAAGCATAAATCCTCATCACCAAGAAGCAAGGGATCAACTACACATAGTGCATAATAGTGGAGAAAGAGAGCAGAGCCGATGAATTGAAAGAGAGAAAGTCGTCGAACTATGGAAGAGAATGTCATCGGTGCTGTGAAAACATGGGAGAATTGTCCGGAGGTGGTACTGGTGGTATTTCGATGGAGGTGGAGAAGAGAACCTGATGCCATAATGGTGAAGATCAAAGATCTCGATGGTATGTTCTGAGTTCTCCTCTCCGGTGGCAATGATGATCTGTGGTCTTTCCTTTCCCTCTCCCCGATGATGGCATTGAAGAACGATGGCAGAGGTGGTATGATGACGAGGTTGCAATTGGTGAAGGTTGAAAGACGGAATATCACCAAGAGGGGGGGTGAATTGGGAATATAAAATTTCTTCTCAAAAATACTCTGTTAGCAGTTAACGAAACAGAGATGAACAAAGTAGGATAGGGAGAGATTGAACACAAGCGATTTATACTGGTTCGGTCTAAATCCTCGACCTACGTCCAATCCCCAAACTCTCTGAGATTTCACTAACTCAAATGATTACACACTCTGTAACTCTTGGAGTAATTCTCTCACTAGAACTTACTCCCACTTACAAGTTGTAATCAAATGTCTCAATCTCAAAGTCCCAATACTTTGAGATTCTTACAAAGATTGATAAACAATAATGAACTCTCTAAAATAGCAGATGTATAAACACTGAAGGTTTAAATATCCGAAGATATTGTCTGTAAGAGTAGAAACAGTAAATGCTAGTGTTGCGAATTAAATGCGCAGAGTTTCGGTAGTTGGAGACTTGAATGCTTCTGGCTTTTATAGATGGTTGCATTTAATGACCGTTGAAGAGAGATTAAGGAGCCATTGAGAAGAATGAATATATCTGTTGAGTTTTAACGCTGCTCTGTCTCTTCGTATTCTCCCAAGGTTAGCTGTTATTCTCCATTGACATTCTTCATTCGATTTGTCCGTTGAGACTCAGGTAGAATGTTGACTGGGAATGGTCGAAATGCTTTATGGTTGCACAAAAGTTCATTTTCCACTTTCGTGCTTCATCTCTGCTCAAGCATTTAATGCGTCTGACATAATTTTGCTTTATGATAATTTGAAGTTTAAAGCTTGTTAATCATGTCTGAAACTCATAAGCAAACAACTTGGTTAGGAATAATAAGAATCAATAATATGAAGTACCCAAAGCTTAATCAATGAGTTGCAGATTACGAGGACGATGAATTCAAATACTGATACACTTGACTTGAGTTACATCGAGATGACTCGAGTTACTCTAACTCGAGTTGCATACAATGGCTGGAGTCATAGTTTAGATGTTTAAAAAGAGAAGTATTTTCAAATAAGATAACTCGAGTTATACCAAGTTGACTCGAGTCATAGTTGCAATATATTCAGACAGAGAGGAATTTCAAATAGAATGACTCGAGTTATATAGGGTGACTCGAGTCATATCAGTATATTAAACCAGTTGAGCTTTCTATGACTCGCATAACTCAAGTTGTTCAGGGTGACTCGAGTCATATCAGCATTTTATATCAGTTGAAGTTCTCTGTCTCATGCATGACTCGAGTTAATAACAAAATGACTCGAGTCATATCAGATTTTGAAAAAGTTGATATCGCGATGAACCATTTGAAAACTGAAGTACAGTCTTTGACTCGAGTTGCTAAGTGATGACTCGAGTCATGTCCTTTGCAAAAATTGATTTTCTTAAAAACATGACTTGAGTCATATTTTTGTTAACTTGAGTTACTAAGTTCAAGAATCATTTTTCAAGGACTAAGAGATGTTTTGACTGGAGTTAAAGCATTGTAACTTGAGTCATATTTAAACTGAGTTATTTGACCTAAATCAACAATCATTACAATTGTTAGACATCATCAAAACACATAGAGAACTAACAAAGGTGGTGTGAACAAGCTCTCCGCAGCGCAATCTGCTCTGGTCTATCTCGTATATCTTCAAGGAGCTCTCTCTCTCTCTCTCTCTGAGAGCTTTGATTCTCGCCGCCGATGAAAGGTGATGGTGGTTGAGGGAGGGCTGGCGAGGAAGAAGAAGACGATGATGAAGGTGTTTACCCTTCCTCTCTCCTCTCAAGCTCTCTCTATGTTGAATCTCTGTGGCACTACTTGTCTGATGAAGACGAAGTCCCTGGTCAAATAGGGATTTGACCAAGGATCTAAGTGAAACTTTTAAAAGTTCTCGAGGAGGAACTGAAGTGAAAATGTTTTGAAACATTTGTCGTGCAGACTATAATAATTTTCAAAAGATCTGGGTCCTTTCATGTAATTTTCCTTGGTCTTTTTCTTCCTTGACTTGCAATTTTCCTAGAATCCTAGGAACCTTTTCTATAATTTTCTCTAGTTCTCAAAATATTAATTTTGACCCTTCAAAATCTCAAAATTTCTTCTTAAACACCTACAGTGTATAAGATTAAGCACAAGATAACATCAAGAGTTCAAGAAATCATTTGCATGAATAATTAACAAATTATGATCATTTTACCCTTAATTACACTTAATTCAATACAAATGTCCCTGAATTGAATTAGTGCTTAATAATGCAATAATGTACTAAGAAATGTATTAAAAATCCCAAATTAATCATGAAAAATCATATAAAATTATGGGTTCAATAAGCAACATAAAAAACTTATAAATTAATGTTCAAGAAGTCACTTTTTAGTTACTTTTGTTTCCAGAAAGGTTTATGGTTATATTTACACTTTTGACATAAGTTAATGGATATTTTTGTACTTTAACCCTTCATTGGAAAGCTCACAGTAATGAACGTTTTGGATTATTAACATTGTGATCACTTTGTCTTGTCCTCTTTTATAATGTTTATAGTTACATTTGTACCCAAAAAAAGTTTATGCTTACAAATGACATGCTTCAATATCTTCCCAGTTGATAAAAAATGTGTATGAGCTAAAATTATGGATTTTTGGGTTGGTAGTGAATATTTTGCTCTATTTCATAAACTTTCGCTTTTATAGATCATCTTCTTTTGTTAGGATATTGAAGCATGTCATTTAAGCTACATCTAAAGACCTTCAGAGCATAAATCAATGCAAAAGAAGTTAGAAAGGAGATTAAGATATTAAGACACTATGGGAAAATAAGAAGAAATGGACTTAAACAGAGTAGTTTTTGGCCTCAACCAATGCCATTTCTAGATCAACAATAGACAAGACATGGAGTTGTTAGCCTCGACCAAAGAAAATCTTAGCTACAGCCAACGGTGATTATTGAAACTAAGCGTTTTGATGACAACAACTGAACTAGGGCTTTATATTCTTCCACCTTCGACCTTGGCCATCATTATGCGACTTGGAGGCTATATCTTGGGGGCTTAGTGTAATTGGGTTTGAGGTCTTTAGAGTTCTTGAAGCCATGTATTGAAGTTTTGAAGAGATTTAAGCTCCTTTTTCTTGGTTTTTCTGATTTTCTTCCTCTTTCTCTCTTATTTGCTGCTATGGCTACAATTTCCTTAAATATTTGTAATTTGTGGCTGCCAATGAGCTAGTATCTAGAATATTTGCTCTAGGATTTTTTTTGAAGCCTTGTATGGTTTAACACTTGATTACTCCTCTATTTTTATGATTAATGATATATTTGTGTTGATTTTATTCTTTGCTTAATGCTTCTTGTTGATTGTATACCATGAGATTGTTGGATTCACTTAATTGATGCTTGAGAGAGCTAGGTTGAGCGTAAAACTTGGGTGAAATTGTCTAAATTAAGAACTTGAAGTTTTCTTGTTGAATGGATGGTTTTGATGGTAAGATAGATATATACTCGCCAACTTAGGGTTTGTTTGGGATGGCTTCAAAGAAGAGAAAAAAAAAACCCAATGGCAGTAAAAACATGATTTTGTGTGTGTTTTGATGTGGCTTTTAGGTTGAAGATAATTGTTGGAGATTTTTTTTTTTTTTTTTTTGCTTCACAGTGACTTTTCTTGAAAAAGGACCGTTGAGCCCCCTGCAAGCCATCACTTCCTCTCCTCTTCAATTAATTTCCTCTACCATCTTTCGTTCGCTTTTTTTGCTTCAGGACTGTTGAGGTTTTTTTTTGCTTCACAATGTAATTTATTTAATTATGTTTTTCTGAATTTTTTTTATAAGAAGAAAGACACCAAAATAACCCAAATGCGCAAATCTCACTTTAGGACATCAAAAAATGACCTAATCACCATAAATATATAGGGAGTAGTTTGAAATTAAATCTTGTAGTGAAATTAACTAAATACTCTGTAAATTATCATAAATACTCTATTTGGATTATGAAAAGTGACAAAAAAAAAAGATCAATAGTTAATATTTTTTTAATGGTAATTTTATTATTTTATTTTAGCAAATTTATATTTAATTTTAATTTTTTTATCCTAAATTATCACATAATATAAACATATGTAACATATATATGTGTGTGTACATACAATACATATATATATATATATGTGTGTGTGTGTGTGTGTGTGGTATTCAATAAGATATGCCTCCTTTCAGTCATTTTTCATCTTAACTGACTTTTCAAACGTTATGTCAAACAAGTGTCTATCAAGAAAAAAGTCACTTCTATCACCGCTATCTCAAACACAAATCACATCAACAATCTAACTTTTAGAAAAAAGCTCATCATGAATAAAAGCCACTTCTACCACCGCTATTCCAAAGAGGCCTTTACATAGTGAAATTAGGATTGGTGTTTGAAATTCGAATTTCATACATTGTAATAAGAGATTGAGCAATTTATGAAATTAAACACTTGTTCTTGACTTGAGATAGCTTTTACAAGTACTTCTTGAATCCAATACTAGCTAGCACATATTTTCATTAAGAGCATATATGAGAGGAGGCTAATTAAATGTTATGAAATACAAGGGAGATAAATAATCCTAGTCCCTATTTTATCTTTGAAGTCAAAGGATCACTTGTTCATATTAACTTTTACTTTTAGTATAGATTTATTTCATAGTTTCCCTTCACTCTTGAATTTGGTATTACTCAAATTAGGCAAAAGTGTGATAATCAATACTTATCCAGGTTTAAAAAACAAATCCTAATGAGAACAATACTTTACTTATCATTTTATCACTTGACATGACTTATACCGTAACATCCCAAATTTTGGAATAGGGAGTTTAGGAATAAAAATGAGATAAATAGATTGATAAGCGAATAAGAGTCCAAAGTCTTAAATTTTTTATGAGGAAAAGCTTAAAATAATTGTTACATATTATTTTGAATCTTGAAAAATTAGGGGAAAATTATGAAATGTTATTTTAAGGATTTAGAAATATTACGAGGGGATTAATCACAAAAATTTAGCCTAAATAACTTTAAAGCTAATGTTTGGAAGTTAAGGCCTATTTTCCCAAGAAAAATCCTTATGATGGGATGAAGGATTTATTTCGGGAATATATTTGATAACCAAGTGTTAGGGGTAAAATAGTAACTTTGCCACCACAAATTTGAAAAAAAATAAAAAATAAAATGAAATTGGACCAATACAAAGCCCATTCAGAAAGTAGACGTGCTCCACCAAGTCCATAATTGAAGGCTTTGTTAGATTTTAAGTTAGGTCCAAGGAAAATAAATAATGCATGACCAAATTCAGGTACACAACTTTTACCAACATGTGGTTGGTCCAGCGGAATGTGGCGTTGGATTCCCTTAAGAGGTCTAGGGTTCGAGCTGCGGTAAAACCACTCGTAATCCGCTTTGTATGGAGCTACCACTGTTGAGAGGGTCGTCCTTGCCACTGCAGAATCCGGAGTGGTTGCACATTTGCCACCATTTTTATTATTAAAAAAAAAAAGGTACACAGCTTTTATCAAAAAAAAAAATCAGGTACACAACTAATTTCTTGAGAAAATATGGACTTATAGGTAATTATTAGTATTCTTCTCTTTTTAATTGCATTGCTTGCTCATGGACCTAGGCTCTTTTAAACCACCGCAGCCATACTCCCACAATTCCCAATTGATTCATTTCGGGCAGCACTCATTCATTTCCACGTTCTACTGCAAACCGACACCTCACCCCTCTCTCTAATTTGTTTGACGTACAAACTTATTATATTCATGTGCTGTCTCAATTATCCAACAGTCCATTCGGTCAACTCCCTCCTCTAGTATCCATTGTCTTTTCCCTCTCATTCTCCTTCATCCTCTCGGCCTAACAACAGCACCACTCGGACAGCAAGACAGCCCATACTCCCTCAATCTATTAATCTTGTTCGGCCCAACATCAGGAAAAAAAACACAGAGAATGAGAGACAGCGAGAGATTAGACCTGTTGCAAGATTTATGACAGCTCAGCGTTCATGCATAGCCTATACCCCACTGTTCTCTACATTTTCATTAGCACCCATGCTTCATCATTTCTCTTGAACTCAGCGTCTTATGTGCACATACTCATTCGGACAGAACCACTTCCCCCTCATATTTCTCTTCTTTATTCTCATTCCTTCGGCCTTTCCACGGAATGCTGAGAAAGGGCGAGACAAAAAACAGAAATGAGAATCAGAGCGTGAGAGTGGCAGAGACGAGATCGAGAGCATGAGAGTGAGAGACAGAAGAGTTAGACTGAGAAGGAGAGTAGAATCGAGAGGAAGACAGAGGAAGAGACCGAAGAGTAGATCATCAACCACGCATGCAGGCTTGAGTCTCAAACAAGGTGAATCTTCTAGCTTCATTCTTCTAGTTTCTGTGATTTTTCCAACATTGTTTTCTGAGTTTAAAGCTTAAGATGACGTCGTTCATTTTTGCATAGTGTGCTCTGTTTTTTTTTGGGGTCCTGAAACAAAGAACTTTTGAAGCCTAACGTTTCATGCATGGGTTATGTGGTTCTGATTGGTTCTGGCTGAACAAAGACATGCTGTTTTGGTGTATCACACTATAAACACATGTTCTGGATCAGTGGCAGAGCCAGGATTTTATGTTTGTGTGTGCACAATTAGTGGGGGGGGATTTGGGGGTTCAGAGGCAGCGCCCTCGAATTTTTTTTAAAGGAACAGCAAAGAAAAAGAAGTAATGAAATTAATTATCGTTTTAATCATAATCATATATTTCTCATATGCATCCTACCAGGCTATATCAGAATGTACACATTGACAAATCAACTCTAACAAGCAAACAAAAATCAGATCATGCTTCCATACAATGTATGCTAGTTGTGCTCATGTTTCCCATCAATCCCCATATGAAAAAAAAACGTACTCCTATGTTAATAGCAGTATAGTAAAATGGCTCCCCACATACTTCTCCTAACTCAGCTACAATGATAAAAAACAGTTGAATGGAAATGTCATGGTAAGGATATTAATTTGTTTTCCAGCAGGCTGTATTAGAATGAGATGGGATAAACTATTAATAAACCTATAGAAACTTTCAAAGCATGCCAAAAAGCTGTAAAAGGTTTTCTGTATAATTACATACTAAGTCTTGCTGTAGCTTTTTATTTTGCTCAATTGTGTAATTTTTTCCTCAGTCACCTTTAAAATAAGAGTCCTCGCCTGAATCAATAATAAAACATCAATGACCATAGAGCTTTTATGCAAATCTCAGCAAGAACAAGCCCAAGCTCTTCTCATAAGTAAACACTGAAAGAGGTAAAATAATCTACCGCCGGTGGAAGAGAAGAAGTTACGCCCAAATCAGCAAAACATAATTGAGAAGCCATAAATTCAGCAATAAATTCATTCTAAATTCATCAACAAATTCAGCGACAAAGACAGCAACAAGGAAATGCCATAAATTCATCCTAAATTCAGAATTTGGAATAGAGAGCGATAAGGATCGAGAATCGATTGAGCTGGTGGAAGAGAAGAGATAAATGAAAATTACCTTGAGATAGAATCGATTGAGCCGGTCTTGCTATGCGACGGTTGAGCCATTGAGACGGGAGATCTGGAACGGCCTGGAACAGAAATTGACGGCGGAAGGAGGGAAAGTTTGGGAGATGAGAGCGGAGAGCGTGACTGCACGATTTGGAGAACCGTTGAGACGGGGGATCTGGAACGGCCTAGAACGGAGAGCGACAACAGACGGAGGGATTTGGAGAGTTGGGAGACGAGAACAGAGAGTGAGAGAACGATGAAAATGAAAGTTGGGAGACGATAGTGGAGAGTGAGAGAATGATGAAAAAAAAAGGGATAAAAGGAATAGGGGAGGTTCAAACTGGCGACCTGAGGACTAAGTGTGAAGAGCATTAACCAACTACACCACCCAGACATGTTGTCACTAAATTCTTTCAAATTATATATATTTTCTCAAAATTTTGTGTCTGCACTTGCCCACATGGGCACAAGTGTGGCTCCACCACTGTTCTGGATGATTTCATGTGTATTTTGTTCTATTTGGATCATAAACTGAATTTGAAACCTCTGTTTAGAAGTATGAGAGTTGAGAGTTTTGGGTAGGATAATAGGCATTTAAATAGGTCTTAGTGACTATATATATATAAGTGTAAATATTATCAATGATGACCTATGTCTATATGAATTTAAAAATTTATAGGAATTGACAATCGTCTGAGTTCAAAACAAAAGCAAGTCAAAAAAGGTTTTGGTAAATGTATAGTTTCGAAAGGAACAATATGTGAGTGAATAGCGTCCCTAATTTTTATAAATGATTTTTAAAAAAAAATTATTGAACCTTTATGTTTATTTCCATATTTAAAAGTATGATTTTTTGAAAGAATATTTGTTGATAGTATATGAGTAAAGAATAATGATTTTATTTATTATTATGTATTTTCTTCCAATTGTTTCAAAGCATAATTCAGGATTATGTAGTTAAATGGAAATGAGACTTTTGAGATATTTTTCATAAATTTTATATTGAAATGATTTTGGATTTTGGAAAGTTTATAAACTAAAATTTATTATTTGAAATATAATATTTTTACGTGAGTTATTAATGTTTTAAAAATATTTTTATCGATAGATTGAAATTTTTTGAAATATTGTTTGTGAAACTTCATTTTTAATTTGATTATAAAGTATGAGATAGAGCTATTATTATCTTGAAGGAAGAATTTTTATTACTTTGATAAATTGACCTCAAGCATGCTTGAAAATGTTTTGGAGATGACTGAATATAGAACATAGGTTACTAACAGCAGTACTGTTAGTTCTTGGTGCACTATGATTAACCTCGAGCTTGTTTAATATTCATGGGATTTGTTCTCATGCTTGTTATTTGTAGGTTTTGTACCTGCGCTTGTTTCGTAGCTTCGTGCCGCGCTTATTTCATGGACTGTGTGTCTATGCTTGTTCATGGCTTTGAGCCATGCTTGGTTAGTTACCTTCATAGATTGTGTGTCCATGCTTGTTCCATGACCTTGAGTCATGCTTGATTAGTTACCCTTGTGGACTGTGTGGTCATGCTTGTCATCCGTTCTGTAAGAAGTTCTATAGAAAAATTAGGCTTGATAATTATATTTTAAATTGATTATATTAAATCAAAGGTTTTCTTTAGTACATGAAATTATTTGAATAGCGATATTTATATAGAGTTATATTTTATTCATGATCGTATGGTTTAAAAATTGAAATTTATTGCTATATTGTTATTGTCAAAAGATAAAGATGTTTACATTTTTTTCTTTGTATTTTATTAAATTATAAGAATGAGACGTTATTCACCGGAAAATTGTTTTGCATTCACACAATATCGCTTAATCTGTACCTCATACTGAGGGATGAAGAACCTTCTTAACGACTTAAAGCTTGCGGTCTCATTTAGTAGTGCTACTAGTTGATGTAATTATAAACTTAGAGTTTTTTATTATTATTAATGCTAGATGTTCCACGTAGTTTATAGGTAGGATCCTATCTCCCTTGTTGTTTGGAACACATGAATATTCTAGATTATGGTATTATGAGTAATAATTAACATTCGCATTTAAGTTTAAGGCTTAAAGAATATGAGTTTTCTTATATTCCGAGCCAGTCACTCCTTTAATTTTTAGGGCGTAACATATACACTTGTGGTGCATATAACCTACCATTGCTGATAAACAATCAAATTAATCAACAACATCAGTGACTTGACCCTAGTTTGTGTGGGTCCACTAGCTGGCGTTTAAGCGGCCACTCGTTTCCATTTTGACAACGTGCTCATTTTTACTAGTGTTTACTGTGTAGTAGGCTCCATTATTAACTAAGACCACTCCAATTGATAATATTCGCAATGTACATTAATAATGCACTTAGGGGGACCAAAGAAGTGTGGTCCTTTCTGAATAAATTACCCATATATTACGGGATTTTGTCTCTTGACTATCAATAGCTCTCGTCTTTTTGTGTCTTTTGAATGCATTTCAAAATGGGTTAAGGTGTCTTAAGTGAAGGCGTATCTAACAACATAATGTATTTTTTTAGTAGCAACTTTAGGTGATTGACACATCCTGAAAAACACTTTATATTGTTGGATGAATACAAAATACTTTAGTGTGCTAGATAAACCACAAAATCCTTTAGGATACTGGATCAATCTTAACCCATCAAAAAATTAAGTCATGTTAATTAAATGCATGGATCCCTTTGGATATATCACTTTCCCTTCACTTATTCAAATATTAAATTGAAAAACAAGTCAAGTAATGATAAAAACATATGGTAATTAACGATAGAAGAATATCAAGTGTCCTTGGGTTTTGATGTGTGCGAAGAGACGAGAAGATAGGGAGGCTTATTTATATGTGAACTTGAGGATATCATCATTCCACGAAATTCATAACTATACAAATTATTGCCACACACAGTAAAGATAAAACTTCATCGATCATATGAGTGCTGAGACCTATGTGTAAGAATGATTGATATGATTGAAGTGTATTTAGATGATTACGGACCAGACACGTAGCCTTATTTACAACCATACAAATTATGGTCCACACAAGATAAAGATAGGAAGGTAGACCCTTCACCGTACGAGAGTTGAGATCTATATATCTTTTCATAGGGGAAAAAACAGAGACCTATCTCTTCCATTTACCGTAGACATTTTTTTTTGGGGTTAGATACAGGCAAGGTGACGTTTGAAAAAGAAGAAAAAGGTTAGACTATGCGAGTCTAGCCCAAAGATACATCAAACTAGTAAAAGAACTAGGGATGACAAACTAATCGGTCCCTCAAGACCATATCCCGGCATCTTGTAGGAATTGTCGGTGCCAATAACACGTCTGCATTGGCAGGTGCATTATGGCCTTCCTTTCATATATAGTCATGACAAGAGATGTTGTTCTCTTGGAAAGATATAGTAAGCGTCACATCCCGTCTTGGAAGAGAAGATCTCTGGTCCCCGATAATGTCTCTCAGCGGGTGGTCGTCATAACAGTGGTCTCTCATGAGGATATTAACAGCATCAAGGGAGTTAGAGTAGAGAAGAATTTTTTGAAATCCCATCTGATGGCCCAAATAATTGTTTCAAAATAATGTAATCCTTCCTGTTTTTTAAATATAACTATAAAAGTTGTAGCACAATTTTTAGGGGAGGGCCCTTCATTTTCGTAAATTATTCTTTGCATTTATGTAAATATTTAATTCACTTTTTATCCTGAATAAATCATGGTTTGGAACTGATATTTTCCAATACCAAATATTTTAGGAATTTTTTCCCCAAAAAGTATTTTTAAGGAGCAATTTCAAGCTCTCTCTTTTCTTTTCTTTTCTTTTATTGTGAATACAATTTTAACCTCTACTAAATATCAAAAAGTCCTTTCACGTGAATGCACATTTAGCACCCCAAACATCTTTTCAGTTGCTAAATGAATTACAAAAATTCCTTGGGATGCTAAACACACTTAGAAAAAAAAAAGCTTTTGGCTACTTGATCAGATGGACCACAAAATACTTTAGGATACTGGGTACAATTGAAAAAATAATTCATGTTACCGAAGGCATCTTAACCCTTAAAAAATTTGAAAGTGGTGTTAAGTTAATTAAGGGTCCCTTGATATATTACTTTCCCTTCACTTGTTCAATATAAAATTGAAAAACATGTCAAAGTGTAGTGAAAACAGATGGTAATTAACGATAGAAGAATATCACGTCCTTGCTTGTAATTAACCAGTTTGCAAAAAGCAAAGAGGAAGCATACATGCAAGGCACGAGATAGTTTATTTCATTAACGTACACATACGGAGACAAAAGCAAAGCCTAATAAAGTACGTAGTAGTAATAGGCTTTGTTATTCACATAACATGATGGATCATGCAATCTGAGGCTTAGCAGAAGCAGAGGAGCATTTATCATAGCAGAAGTTGTTGGTATCCAAGCAACGGCACTGAGGAGGATAGGAACGAGTGCAGATACAGGCCTTACATGCAGAGTGGCAAGTTTCTCCGATGTCTCTGCAATGGCATTGAGGAGGGATCGACTTCGTGCAGATGCAGAAGTCGCAGCAGGCGGTGGTGGTCGACTTTATCAAGTAGTTGGGTTCACCATTGTCCTTAAACATCTCAGCCAGCAAGTTGTTCGGATCGAAGCGAGCCTCCACAGTTGCAGCGGTGAAGGCCAACAAGAACAGAACCAGAACTACGCCCACCTTCATCATCTTCTTCTTCTTCTCTCTGATCTCTCTCAAAGTGGCTTTCTGTGTTTGTCTTTTGATGTGTGAAGAGACGAGAAGACAGGGACGCTTATTTATAAGTGAATTTGAGGGATACTATAATTCCACGCGATTCACAACTATACAAATTATGGTCCACAGAAGATAAAGATAGGAAGGTAGAACCTTCATCGTACAAGAGTTGGGAAAAACAGAGACCTATCTCTTCCATTTACTCCAGATATTTTCATTGAGTGGTGTTGTATGTTTGGGAAAATTTCGTATTGAAAATTTTATCGGTAAAACAGATTTGGATAAGAGTATAGTTGTGTACAAAATTTACTGAGGCGGCCCGTTTGGTACGAAGAACATTTGAGGAAGGAAAGAAACTTAAAGGAAGGGAAAGGGAAGATATTGAAAGATGAGGGAAGATGTGTTGTTTGGTAGGAAGAAAATGAAGGGGTAGAAGTTGATAAGGAATCAAGAAATGTCTATTTTACTATCAGAAGTAATTAATTCAAAATAAAAAATAAAAATATTTTTTTTGCTAAAATATATTTTTTTAAAAAAATGCTCTCGTCAAGTTCAAACTCATGTAAAAAAAAAAATTCACCAAGTTCAAATATTCCCGCCAAGTTTAAATTTGAGAGTAAATTTATCAAAAATGTGAACAAAGAACGTGGGATCTGATTTTTCCACATATGAGGGAAGATTAGTGGGCCCGGAAATATTGGTTCAAAATGCGTACCAAACGGAGGAACTTACTAACGTTCATTTCCCTTCCCACCAATTCCTTGTACCAAACGAGGCCGGAGTGAATCACATGCAAATAGTTAATGAACTTTTTAATAAAGAAAAATTGATTTTTTGCCTGGCCAAATAAGATACTCTCTTCGATCCTAATTATAGAAACACTTTCGTAATGTAATTTGCACTATAAAAGTGTTCTTATAATTAAGACTGGAGGTAGTATATTTAATAGGATTAAGCTGCAAAAATACTTATAGATTTTTTTTCTAAAAGAACATCTAGAAACCGTTAACTTTGTTAAGAGATCGGGGGAGGCTGGCGGAGGAGGAGAGTAAGAGAGAGGCTGTGGCATGTTTTAAATAGGGTTAAATGCCTAATTTACCCAGGAAGTTACATAAGGGGGCGCTCAAAGACCGAAAGTTTTTTTTGTACCAAATTTGGAAGTATTAAAAAGGTATCAAATTTACCCAAAAGCCGACGGAAGTCCACGTAGATCGTTAAAATGTGAGGTGGCATGCCACTTCATCAATCAAAAGATCATTTTTGTCCAGGAAGTTTACATAAAAGTAGCAATTTTGCCTTCTTTCTCCAAATATTAAATTTGACTATTAAATCAAAAAAGAAAGCACACACATACGCTACGCTTGAAAATGTCGAACTTGGAGAGAGAATGAGATCCTGAGATGTTGAGCTCTAGACAAATGCATCAGAAAGTTCTAAACTAGTCACAAGTGATCAGAGCTAGAAATTAGGGGCCGCCTACCGACAGGTTTCTGGGCCCAACAAGACCTTATAGGCTTGGAGAAGAAAAAACATATGTTTTTTCAAAGTTCTACCGATAATCAGTGGCTGTGTGGCCTCGAATAATTATACTTATTTTACACCAAATATATTTATAATTTATTACTTATATAATATTGTAATACCAAAGTATGTGTTTATTTAATATGAAAACATCCCTTCTTTAAAAACTAATTATGTGTTTTAATATAGAATAATAATAAACATAAAAAAGGGTTCTAGTTTAAACTAAAAAAATCTAAGTAATTACAAATAAACACATTCATTAAGTGGAAGTCAAAGTAATTATTTTTTTTTTTTAAAAAAAAAAAGCTACAGCTTAAACGACTGCAGGCCAATTTCAAATTTTTAAGATATTTTTTTCAAGCCCGAGCCCTGCAAGGCCAGGGCTTAAACGGCCGGCATTGACGCTCGGCTCGATTTCCGCCTAAATGGGATCGAAAGGTCTGTCGAAAAACCCAAAGGAAGATCACTTATAATCTAAGAAACGAAACGCAAAACGGAAATGAATTGTTCTAAAAATTGGTTCAAGATAAAACAAATCAATAGTGATAATATTTACATTTGATAGATCGATCATTTCTTAGATCATAAGTGATGCTTCTACATGACCGGCTTCGGATCAATAATTTCTACGCTTTGAGCTCAACATCTCAAGGATCTCCTTCTCTCGACTTCTAAGTTCGACCTTTTTCAAGCGCATTTATACATGGGTCTTTGGTAATTTAATAGTCAAATTTAATATTGGGAGAAATAAGGGCAAAATTGCTACTAATGAAAACTTCCGGGGCAAAATTGCTCCTCAATGAAAACTTCCAAGGCAAAATGATACTCCCTCCGGTCATTCTAATTATAAGAAATTAGTTGACTTTTTTGGAAAAATTAAGGAAGTTTAATTAAATTATTTTTAGAGTATTTTTATTTTTATTTTTTTCTTCAAACTAAATAAGTTTGACTAATAAACTAATATATAATCTAAGAAAACACAACATATGAAATGATTAAGAACTTATTTAGCTTCCTTAATCTTTCCAAAAAAAGTCAACTATTCTTATAATTATAATGAGGAGGTAGTATTTAACTCTTATTGGGTTTGATGCAGTCACGCCGATGTACACTCGCTTAAACTTAACGGTGAAAATTAACGGAGGGGCAAATTTGCTAACTTTTTCATACTTAGGGGTAAATTTGGACCTTTTTCATACTTTTTAAATTTTGCATCAAAACTTCCTCTTTGAATACTTAAGAAAAACTTCCGGGATAAATTAGGCATTTAACCCTTTTAAATAATAATTTGAAAAGCAATCATGTGAGCCCCACCCAACAAAAGTAATAGACATCCATCAATATATTAACGAAGGTGACATTTTTTGTTCCATTTTCAAAAGTTTTGGCATTTTTACTCCTGACAAAATTTATGTTGCTAGATGCTCTTTTATGAAAAATATATAGGTTTTTTGGAACCTGGACCTTTTAAAATATATATTGTACCTTAAATTTTCATCAGATTTTTACCAGGAAAAAAATCAATTTTTCTTTTTAAAAAATCATTATGTATTTGCACATGATTCACTTTAACGTAAATGATGGATGTGAACAACGTAGATAGCAGGAAATCTTAACCAAAGGTTACGATTTTGAAGACAAAAGTTTTAGTATTTATTTTTGGAAAATACTCAGATCAAGTTTCTTATATCAATTTCGTTAAGTTCTCCAATAACATATTACCATATGTCATGTTTTTGAATTTTTATCAGTTAATTATAAACCCAAATGAAAAAATAGAACACATGGTTTTATGTGATTGGTGAATTTGATATAATGGATATAAATCAACTTGATGTAAGTATGATCTTTGATTTTATTTTTTTTTTTAAAATAATGTGTGTGTGGGGGCGCCACCCTACCTACCTACCTTTCATGTTCTCATTTTTTTTTAAATTCCTGTCCTTTTCAAATGTTAAGATATTTTTTTGAGTTTTGAAATTTTATATAGTATTTAAATGAGATTTTTCTTATTTTCAATGAGTGGTGTTGTATGTTTGGGAAAATTTTCTATTGAAAATTTTATTGGTAAAAAAGATTTGAATAAGAGTATAGGTACTATGTGTGTACAAAATTTACAGGGTGAATCACGTGCAAATAGTTGATGAACTTTTTAATGAAGAAAAATTTATTTTTTGCCTGCCAAAATTTTTAAAGAGTTAATGTATAAAAATGCTTTTATACTTTTCTTAAAAGAGTATCCAGCACTACAAATTTTTTTAAGAGAGAAAGGAGGCTCATGAAAGAGGGTGAAAAAGAGAGATGGTGTGGTTTTTTTAAATAACAATTTTAAAAGCAATCATATGGGTCCTACCCAACAAAAGTAACGGAGATCCATCAGTATTGTTTTTTTCTTCGGTATTAAAAGTTTATGGACACTTTTACACTTGAAACAATTTACGTTGTTAGATGCTCATTTGTGAAAAATATATACTGTACCTTAAATTTTATTAAATCATTAACTATTTGTACGTGACTCACAGATGTGGTGCTAGGCGCGCGTCAACCTGCCTGCCTTTCATGTTCTCATTTTGTGTGTTGAAGATAAATGTTGTATCTTTTTTTTTTTTTTTTTTTTTTTAAGGTTACCACATATTTGTAAAAGATTCTTAAGTTTACTAATAAACATTATGATTTATTTTTGAAAAATTGTTGAAAGTCCCCATTTAAATATTTATTACTCAAAACTCAAAACTACCTTAAATTTATGAAGGACCCAAGTTCTTGAGTGGTGTAACTCATCTTTAATGAATGTAGCTTTTCTTGGATTATCTATGTACCAGTATAACATATCTTTAGCTATATACAAATGTCTTACTATTTTACCTCTTAATTAAATACGATGTGTTAACTCATTTTCAAAGAGTGTAAACTTATTTTAAATTATGTGTAATATATTTATTTTTTTCTTCAAACTAATTAGTTTGACTAATAAACTAATATATAATCTAAGCGATACACAACATATTAAATGATTAAGATCTTATTTACCTACCTTAATATCTCCAAAAAAAGTCAACTGCGCCTTATAATTGTGATCGTAGAAGATATTTTACTTCAAAAATAAGATATGTGCAACTCATCTTCAACTATGTGCAAATTTATCCCAAAAGTAAATTTAGTTTTCTTTGTGGTGAAGAATCTTTAATGTATTTTTTTTTCATTTGATTAAGGTTTCTCTTCTAAAGAGTTCTCACTCTTCTAATAAGAACACTTCCCGAAATTCAAATTTGTGTCCTCTTATTTATGGATGTGAGATATTTTACCACATCAACTAACAGTTTATTAGTAACTTATATAGTTATATTTAAAAAAATATGAGGGAGTACATTATTTTGTAAAAAGCAATATACTACCTCAACTTTTGATTTTAAATATATAAGCTAATTTATAGTACAAATTAATGAGCTGCAGAAATGATAGAGCATCACCAAGACTCGCAGAAATGGTATAATTATGATTTATGACACAGATCCAAATCAGAATCGCGGTTCGATCCCGCCTAACCATTTGGCCCCTCAATGATTAAAAAAAAAGAAATGATAGAGCATCATTGACACTAAGAAGGACAAATAATGGAGCGTCATTTAACCCTTTTAAAAATGAGTACGTTGTTAAAAGGGAAAAGTGTGGTCACTCTCACGCCAGCTAGTGAGGGGTAATGCCTTATCTCTTCGATATAACATCAATTGATTAATTTACGAAGACAAAAGAAATTAAATCAATTCACTTAATTATTATAGCATATGTTACATAATTTATCTAAAATACTTACATATATCATTAAATTATATATTAGTTTATAAGTCAGATAAATATTTTTGATTGCAAGACTGGAAACTAATTAATTTAAGATATTGAGTGCAATTTTTTCCCCTGAAAGTAGCATATAAATTAAGGGAAAAGTATTTCTCCAAATACCTGGAGATAAGTTATCTCCAACGACCCTAAAACTACGTTGTTTTGAATTAATGAAGAATGCAAAATTATGGAAACACCCTTTATTGATCCAAAATGACGTAGTTTTGAGAGTCACTGGAGATAACTTATCTCCAGTGACTGGAGAGAAATCCTTTTCCCATAAATTAAATAAAAAAAATAAAATGTTCATCCATCTTATAAGTATATATTTTATAATTAAATAAGTATAGATTTTGAGATATATTGGATTGAATTTATTAATATTAAATACTTATTTAATTATCTTTTATATATTTATCTATCTTTTAAGTAAATATAGGATAAATAATATTATAATAAAATCTATGATATCCTACTTTATTTTGTAGGAAATATTATGTGATCTAAGAAAGGAGAAAATATGAAAAGATAATAAGATATTACCGGACAACAAATTAAATTGAAAAGGATATAATATAATATATGGTTATATTATATTCAATTCATCAATAAAGATTGAAAAGAAAGGAACAAAAGAAAAGACAAAACGAGATATATGATATATCATATCATGCAATTCCGATAGAAAACGTGGACCCAAGCCAAGCATTATTTAATGAGAAAGGGAGACCTAAAGAACGACATCAGCAGAGACGCACATCATCGCAGCGAGTGCAGACACAGGAAAGAGCCAAGATAGATCAGGACGCGCAACACACAGAGCAGCGATAGGAGCAACGTTTCATTTATCTCCATCATCTCCACGGAAGGGCGAGAGGACTGTAGAGGCGACGGAGAAGCTTTCTTTCCTCGCTTTCTTTATTCTTTGAACCTGAATTCTTATCTTTATCTTTTTATTATGAATTTTATTAAAGCCATGTGTACGCACGCTAATTTTCTTTTCGCAACCTGGGGATCTATGAACTTGTTTGAGCACTTGAGATTATTCCCACTAATTATTTTTGATTAATTTTATTTCAAAGTTTATTTAATCTTACTTTTATTGTTATTGCTTGATCGCCATCACTGAGCATGATTTGGGAATTTAGGGTTAACTTGGAAGAGAGAATCTTAAATTGATCGTTAGATTAAATAATGTGGAATTAGGTTTTAATCTAATTAAGCGCCTAGTGATAAAGATATACCTGTAGTTCGCGCATAATCAAATTAGAGTGAATCTGATCTAAAACGATCTTATTTAGTTGTGTGAGGCATTACATAATTAATTAAGATAGATATATAAATGGACCTAAGGCATTTATGTATTATTAATACTCTAGATTATGATCAGTTAAGTCAAAATTAATTTAGTGGGGATAAAATTTAGGAAACAAATAAGGGATTAGTGACTCTAGGTTTCCCGTTTGATTAGTGGTAGTTTATTTGTTTTAATTTTAGTTTTAATTTCTTTTATTAATTAAATTCAATCTGATTTGCTCAACTTAAACGAAATTGTGAGATTAATGCTTGATCAAGTTGTGGATTTAAGTCGCCGTGGGAACGATACTTTACTTACTCTTTATTACTGATACTACTACCGTGATATCATGAGATCATATAGCTTATAAAATTTTGCCCTATCAAGATCTAATAAGTATGAAGACAAAGGACACCTAAGATTTAGACACCTAATGTGGACTCATGGATAAGCATGGGTTGAACAGCCCCTCCTCATTTGAATACTGCGATTTTAAGAACTTAATTTTTGAGATAAATGAAATTAACGAATATTTTGATAAAGCAAAATCATGAGTTTAAAACTATTACAGAAAATTGTCATAATTATAGAGTAAATTGTTAAAAAAGTTACGGAAAGATCAGATGAATAGAATGACTAAAAATGAAATAATGATGATAAAAATAAGTCTAAAAATATTATGATAAATATTTGAAAGATCATGAAAAATTATGAGAAAAATATGGAAGTGTTATCCCTAATTATGAGAATTTAATAAATTATTTCAGAGGAAATAACATGAAGAAAAGTTTAAAAAAGCATTTGAACCATAAAGAATCGATGGGGTAAACATTGTTAATATTTTACATAGGATATAAAATGACAATGTCAAGATAAAAGTTTGCAAGATAACAATATACTGTAAAATTGGTAAAGATAAATATATGAAGAAACCTGATCCTAAAAAGATCACTAAACGAAGAAATTAGGTCGATTAAGCCTTTAACGGGAGGGTAAAACGGGAATTTTTGGTAAAAAAATTATATTTTTTAAAAATGGAAAAAATTATGGAAAAATAATTAAAACTGAATTTTTAAAAGAGGGGGCCGAAATTATGGTTATTTTTAATTAAAAATAATTGTTTAAATAATTAAAATGATAATTAGAATAAAATAATAATATAACGCTATGAATAAAGCATATAGACAGTGGGGGAAAAGTTAGAAATAAATTCTACAGTAAACCGTAAGTAAAAGTCTTTTCAGATCGATCAAATTAAGAACAAGTGAATTTTTACACGAAGAAAGAATTTACTGCGCGTTGTTTCCGCAACCGAAAACCCTAATTTCAAGTAAGACGAAAAGTTGATCAGATAGAGTAGAGTCAGATAGGCAAAGTGAGAACCTATAGAAACAATTGCGTCTTTTTAAACACGAGATTAAGTTAGGAAACAATTGGACGCTTTACGATTCAACGAATTATTGTCGTAAGTTGGTTCTATCTAAAGCGATTTCAGAATCGGACGCGTTGTCGAATATCTTCCGACGCACCGAGAATACCTGGATATGATCAAAAAGAGGATCAAAATATATAATATGAAAGAGGATGAAAAGACCTTCAAAGTTACACGCCGCATTTTGAGTTTTTGCAAAATCGCGCGAAACGGACACCGATCGGTAGCTTTATCGGACCGGATGCCATAAAGCAAGAGCCATCATGGATGACAACTCATCCATTGAATTTTGGGCTCTTAGATTTCGATCTTGACCATGGATGACCAAGAGTGTTTTGTCCTCAAAAATGCTATCCAACTACGAACCGATCCGAAGACTTTTGTGGAAATTCCCACCTGTCCCTATTTTTCCCTATAAATAGCAAGCTCTCTTGCTCTCATTCTTCACACCAAATTCGAAACCTAGAGAGAGGTTCTAGAGAGAGAAGCTCCGCAAAAAATTCCGCTTGCTCCGAGTAAGTTCTTCGCTCTTAGTTTTTAGTTTCCGTAGTTTTTCGGTAGTTATAGTAGAACCGTTGTTTTGGTCTAGGAAGTTTTGAATATATTCCTATACTTGTTTTTATGCCTCATTGCATTGAAAGATGCCCGACGAGGTAAAAACATAGTGGGGAAAATTTTGAAATGGAATACGGTCAAAGTAACGAAGTTCTGGCGAAATTCCGCCAATTAGGGGTAGTAAGGGCAAAATGGTCTTTTTCACCTAAAATGCCTGTAATGCTGCCAAATATTCATAAGTGTGTTATTATTCTGATTAGAATACTTCGACGTCGAACCGTCGAATTTCACGTTTTTCCGTAAAAGTTCCGTTGTACCGCCAAAAGGTACGTTCGCGTATCCGTAACACTAGCTCTAATGTTTATTATATGATTGTTGTGTAGTAGTGTACGAGGTTATGCTATATACACGGTATGTTACATACGAGGTTATGTCACATACGAGGTTATTAATGTTGTATCATACGAGGTTATGTTACATACGTGGTTATTATCTTGTATACGTGGTTATGTTTTTAATCATACATCCGTTGTGGTGCATTGTATTGATTGATTCTTTGTCGTGTATATGTAGTCGTATTTAAGCATGAGGTTAATCAGTTACCGAGATCCAAATTGCAATTGGATCTCAGCTCTTATCATAGCGTCAGGTTCAGAAGAACCGAGGACCGAGGAGAAAGGCGAGCAGGCCGTACAGAGTCCCGACTGAAGACCCATTTTCTGTTGGTATTCACTTTGAAAACTCTCGGTCAATGTTCCACTTCTGTAAATCAGCCAGACTTACGGCAATTTGATTAAATGTATCAGTTACTCAATTGCTCCGATGCTCTACTCTGATGAAAAAAAAATTATACTGCTTTTGAAAATGGGATGTTACACTTGTCCTTGTCGGTTGCTCATTTTTTTCATTTTTATGGAATTTACGTTGCTCATTTACTCAAATTTTGACCTAATAAAAACAAATATACAGAGAATATTTTGTTGAAATTATTTCATTGTTAGAGAATATTTATGACTCCAACTTAGGTTGGGATGAAGACAGCGGGGATTATTAGACTCTATTATTGACTCGAGTACACTGTCTAGTAAAAAAATATTTTTGAATATTTTAAAAATAATGTAGTGGTATGGATATTTTCTAAAAAAGGCAAACTTCTACAAAACCCCATTTTTGAACATTGGCTCAGCTTAACTTCTTGTTTAACCATATTTTTATAGGGTTTTTAATGATTAAGTTGGGGATTTTAATGTACTTTTAGGTCATTATTGCATGATTAAACATTAATTTAACTTAGGGACATTCATATTGAATTAAGTGTAATGGGGGCAAATCATCATAATTTATTAATTATTCATGCAAATGATTTTTGGACTTTTGATGCTACCTTGTGCTTAATCTTGCATTGTAGGTGCTTAAGAAGAAAATTAGAGATTTTGGAAGGTAAGAATTAATATTTTGAGGATTGGGGAAAATTACATAAAAATTTCCGAATTTCGAGAATTGCAAATCAATGAAGAAAGGGGGCAAGGAAAAGTACATAAAACTACGATTTGACAAAGAACCTTACGCTTCGCAGGTCAAATCACAATTTATTTAATTAAAATACAATATAGTGCAAACAACTCGGGATCGTTCTCTTATCAATGAGCCAATTTATTTTGAATTCCTATGTTAGACTAAGTGCTAAAAACATGGTTAGAAAATGGGTTTTGTAATTGATTTTCTCTAAATTAAAATTCATGAAAAATATAATGCAACTATTTCTATTCTTTTTGGTATTTTTGGAAAATAGTGAAGAATGCTTTGGATTAAAAGGGATTAATGATGGATGTTCTTGGTAATGAAGAAGGTAGCTATCCTTGCTAAAATATATTTGGGAGTTCAAATTTCATTAAGTCTAAAAAACAACCTCAAGATAACACTTGAGTCCAATAATTTCAATTAATAAGTAGCTCTACAAACATAATAACTACTACCTCTTGAAATATTGTTAAGATCCACTTAATGTGTAATTGAAATGGGATGATGCAAATTGTTCTTCTCAATTAGAATGTTCTAACGAACCATTCAAGAGCTAAAATCAACTATGTTTACCATTCATAAACATGACACAACAAGCATAATTTAATCAAGCATTTAAAGAAATATGGAGATTTAAAAATCAAAATACATCATCCAATTAAAACTACATCAATCAATCCACATGAACACATAACTTATTAATCCAAGTCTCACAACTACAAAATGATAAACCTAAACAAGGAAATCAAATTTATAGTCTAAGCAAAAGATTGAATTAAAGAACTCCCCTATTGAAGCACAAATGCTCAAGCCACAAATCTTCATCACCAATAAGCAAGGGTTTAGCTACACATAGCCATCATACAGTCCAGCACAATAGATAAAAATGAACCAGCCATAGGAACCAAGCTCACCGGAATCTGGATATTTATCGCCGGAAAATTCAAGAACTCGCCGAAAAATTCAATTCTGATCTCTGGGCTCTCGGTTCTGCGTCTGTCTGTGAAGGTGAAGGAAGAATGAAAGAAGAACGCAGGTGATGAAGATGGAGAATCGAAGTTGTGGGAAGGTCTGAAGGTAGAAGACGTCGTCCCTGGTTCTCTCTGATTCTCGCCGTCGGTGGTCTTGGTGGTGGTAGGAAGATGATGAAGGTGGGTTCGATGGTGGTGGGTGATGAGGGTTTGAAGCGTCCCAAGCTCCAAACGTCCAAGTCGATGAATCCGAATGTGTTGAAGACGCAGCCGGTTTTTATTTGCTCGTTCGCTTTGGTCTGGTTCACGACGGTGGAAGGTGGAGAAGACGGTGGTGAAGTCGTGGTGAAGGTGGTGAATGGTGGGTGAGAGTCGAGAGGGAAGGTCGACGAGATCGCAGAGGAACGAAGGTGATGCTGGTGCGTTAAAGACGATGATCGTGGGTGTCGGATCCAAGTCGTGAATGCTCAACCAGCCAAAAAAATCCGTATGCGGCGCCCAATAATTCCTTTAATCTGTCGGGTTCCTTCCTCCCAATTCCCCCCAGCTCCTGACCTAATTAAACTCAGTCAAAACGCTGAGTTCTATTGCTGCAGGGACCTAAGCGAAACTTTTAAAAAGTTTTGCTGTAGGGACCAAATTGAAATTTTTCACAACTTGAGCCCAAACTTCTATTTTTAGATTTGGTCCAATTTCTTCAAGCACCTACAATTTAAAATAATTAATCCAACATAAAATATTCTCAGAAAAATCAATAATTAAAAGCAATTACTTTTTTTTTTGACAATTTTACCCTTTTTAGACCTAATTTAATGTATTCACTCTTAATCTCAATTTATCATAAGAAACACATTTAAAGCTCAATAACTATGACAAAATGCATTAAGAATCCCAATTTAATTACCAAAAAGCATGTAAAAATATGGTTCAATCAATTCCCCACACTTAGACCTTTGTACTCCGAACAAAGGCAATCGAGCACAAAATTCTAAGTCCAAATCACCGATGCACTTGAAAAATGAGCAATTTCATAATTAGAAAGCAATGAATTAATTAATCAAATTCCTCATGCCAACACCAGGGATAATCAAGTGATGTAAAGAAATTAGCTTGCTACAAAACTCAAAATATTAGAATGAAGCATAAGAGAACTCTCAAGGTATTATTAGTGTTTCACTCATCTCACCTTATTGAAATAATTTCACTCTAGCTCACTTAATCAATACCTTTACATAAGCTTGTAACAACTCTAACATCTCCACTACTAATAGCAATTAATGAAATGAGTCAAGAGGACTTAAACACGTTATTGGCCTGCTTCTTGGCTTGCCGCGAGTTTTAGAGCTTGAGAGAAACAGAGGCGCCGCAAGTTCAGATCGGACCTCCACAGAGTCAGAGCTTGACGAGAGAACAGCTTCAAGAGGCCGCGGAACCAGAGCTCATAATCAACCTTGAAGAGCTTTGAATCGAACCAGAGAACTAGAGTCTCCTTCGTCAGCCTTCTCTGTGATTTCCAGCATCGTTTGTAGTTTCCCGGCGAGGATCTCCAGGTTTCTGCGAGTTTTGAATTTCCCGACGAGATTCTGCAGTTTCCGGCTAGTTTTCAGATCCTAGCGAGATTTCCAGACTCCAGCGAGCTCTTTTTGCATTGTGTGTAGATGTTCTCACGCAGTAGCTAAATCTCTTGATTCTTGGTGTAGTAGAAGGTGGTTAGAGCTTCAATGTGCTAGAAAGGGGGATTCATTAGTTTTCCATTAACTCTAACTCATTATATGTATTGTTATTTGTTTGAATTAATTCTGTATTGGTACATATTTTTGAGATTTGGATAAGTGTTCATTTGCCCTTGATGGTTAACATTTGTGTTAAATTTTGTTATTGATGCACTTGGATTTTGTAGTCAACATATCTTCTTATATTTTAATGAGATTATGCACGGTGTGTGATTACTATGGTGTTTAGTTTAGTTAATTCATATTGTGTGTCACAATTGTGTTAAGTAGGAAGCAAATGCATTAAAATAATTTTCAAACGCATATCAAGTGATATTTAACAATTTATCTAAGAGATGACCATGAATGCGATTGTAGGATTAGTCATTAATTAGATAAACTAGACTCAATGCGATTGCTTGATGTTTTCAATTTGACTTGATGATAAATTAACTCTCAAATCATTTTAAGAAGTTAGGAAAGCCATTAACTTTGCTATCAAGACTCATTTCCTCGTATCCATACCATTTTTATAGAAAAGACCAAAAATAATGGTTTAGTTTTTAATTAAATTACATTATTTTTTTAGTTATTAATTAAAAAACCCTAAACCATTTTTTCCTTGTTTTTATAGCATTTGCATGTCATTTATATTACTTAGGAATCAATAAAAGACACATCGAGAAGAGAGAACGATCCTAGGTTTGTGTATATGCAATCTTTGATTAATTTTTTTATTGTGGACCACAAGGTTAACGTACAAAAGGCCCTCATCAATTTCTCCGACATTTCAAAGTTTAAATTTAACCTCCTTGACATTAAGCCCCTTACCGTTAAGCCATTGATGGAAACTGCCACATCATATTAATGAGGCTGGCACAACATCCTATACAAGACATCCTATATGGCATCTCTCTAAGTGAAAAATATCACCCATATCACACATAGTTGAAGAATATTTGCACTTGTTGAAGATGAGTTGTATCTACTCAAGACTTGAGTTTTTAGGTATCTTTGGCATCTAAATTTTGCAAGATTTTAAGTAATTTTTCAAAAAATAGAAATAAAAAATTATGTGGACTGTGAGCAGCATTTATCAACTAATAAAATTGTCTTTTTTTTTATGTGTAATACCCGATTTTCAATTTACTGAAAATTTTGTACTTTAGGGATATGTTACCATTTTTTTTTTGATAAAATTTTAGCAACCACAGACTCTAACTAAGTCTTATCAATAGCAAGGATTCTTTCCAGTTCCAGGTCCGCATGCAATACAATTTGGAAACCTGGTAAAGAGGATAGACTCGCTTTAGCCAAGTAATCAGCCGCTGCATTCGCCCATCTACTGATGTGTTGGATATCTACCTTCCAGTGTCGTGCTATCACGCTTCTGAGCTCATCGAGTAATATTCTATCCTCATCCGCTGAATTGCTGGGACTTCTTAGCAGGTTGACTCCCTCTGCTGAGTCAGTTTCCAAAATAACATCTCTATACCCCATGTCCCACACAATTTTGAGACCATGAATGCAGCCCTACGATTCAAATAGCTAGGCTATCTCCATCTTTCCCTTTGAACATGAAGCCCCGAAGGAAATCGCTATGCGCATCATGAAGAATTCCGCCGCTAGCTACACCGGTAGTGTGAAAAGAATAAGCGCCATCGGTGTTAATCTTTATTTGTCCTAACGCAGGTGGGCACCAGTGGTCCCTAGATACATTCTGCATTTGCTGTCGGCTGGGCCTCATACAGAACCGAGAGCGAGCATCTTGCATGCTATGAGTCATCGCTATAGCACTATTTTGAACAGACGTGTTCGATATCGTCTTCCCTTCAAAGATAACAGAATTGCGACGCCGCCACACCCACCAACATACAACTACAAAGAGGTGTCGCCATTCATCTGCACGTTGATTCTTTCCACGATGACATATGTTCCAGCGGACCCATTGGTCAAAAGGCATCCTAGAAAAATTACGCCAAAGGTGACTAGGTACAATGAGTTTCCATAACTCAGCAGTAACTGGGCAATCTCTGAGTACGTGGATCAAAGTCTCCATTCCCCCATTGCAAACTGTACATTTAGCATCAGACGCTAGGCCACGCTTACACCTGGAAGCATTGGTTAGTAATCTCTTATGAAGAGCAAGCCAGAGAAACATCTTACAACGCTCTGGGATCTGTAACTTCCATAATTTTTCCCATATTGGATTAGGTTTTTCCACTCCATTATTAATCGCATCATAAGCCGATTTCACAGTGAACACACCATGCTTATTCCATTTCCAACAGAGGCACCCATTAGGCAATTCTTCAATTCCTTCATGCACCTTGTTCCATGTCCTCTTAATACCATTCCATAGATTTGAGCCTGGCCGACGCGCATCAATCTTGGGTATGACATCAGAGCCACACCCATATTTGTTCCTTATAACCTTTACCCACAAATCCTCCCTTCTCGTGGAAAGGTTCCAGCCAAGTTTCATAAGGTAGGCTTGGTTGTAATAATTTGAGTGCCGGATCCCCAATCCACCCCTGGTTCTCGGTGTGCATATCACATCCCACGCAACAAGGGGAATTTTCCTTTGCTCATCAGTGCTCCCCCACAGGAATTTCCGGTTACATTTATCTAAATTGGTTAACATATGTGATTTAGAGTCACATAAAATAATGGTTATTTTAAGTTTAAAAGAGCCATGGAAAAGTTATAAAAACACTACTTAAATTAAGTGTCAATTTAGCAAATAAAGCTTGCACTAATTGAGATTAGTGGCATAATTCTTCAATTTAATTATAGGCAAATTAAGATTATCAAAAGGGGCTGATTATATTCAAAAATAATTAAGCCAAAGAAAATGAAATAATACTTGATTTAATAAGCACTAATTGCCATGATTAGCTAATAAACAAGTCCAACAATGACAAGGGTAATTAAAGGGCAATTAAGCACTTGATTAGAGAGTTAATTAAAGCTTATTAAATATGCCCCAAAACTGCTATGTTTCGTTCAGCTATAAGGAAGAATAGATAATAGCTTTGTTAAGTTAGAGTTGAAAAGTCAAACTTTTCAACTAACCATTGAAAAACCATGAAATAATCAATATTTTTTTAATAAAACACACACATTAAAGGGCTAAACATGGGAGGCATGTCGACCAAACAATTAAATTATATTGAAATTAAGTAAACATAAATTTAGAGGGTCCAAATTAAATAAAAGCGTTCACAAAAACCATTAGTTTATTGAACATCATAGAAATATGGGTCGGATCCATTATTTAAGTAAGTTACTGTTCATCGTAGAATGTTATGTTTTAAAAAAGGGTTAAATACCAAATTTGCCATGGAAGTATTAATAAAGAAGCACTCAGCACCCGGAAGTTGTTTTGGTACCAAATTTGCCCCGGAAGTTTATAAACATAATGATCTTGCCGATCGGTTGATTTTGACCGTTGGATCGTTGTTCCTAAAAAATACTTCCGGGCAAATTTGCTCCTTTTGTAAATTTCCGGGCAAATTTGGTACCAAAAAAACTTCCGGTCCGAGTGCCCCCTTATCAATACTTCCGTGGCAAATTAGGCATTTAACCCTTTAAAAAATTATATCTTTAAATATATTTCAGGGAAAGATTTTAAATGTTTATACAATTAAGCGAATCATGAATAGTTATATAACAAACTATTTTTAATCCTTTTGTCTAAGATACATAAATGTTACCTTTTAAATTATACACTCGTTTGTCGAGGAAAAATCAACCTTTTTTTAAAAAAGGGTTAAGTATCAATTTTGCCCTTGAATTTCACGCCTAGGAGCAATGTTACACTGGAAGTTTTTTTGGGAGCAATGTTGCCCTGGAAGTCTAAAAACGTAGCAATGTTGCTTCTCCGTTAACAGCCTTAATGGTCAAACGTTAGTTGACCGTATTATGCTGACGTGGATTGTCTACGTGTCATCTTTCTCAATTTTTTTGGGTTAAGTAGCAATTTTGCCCCGGAAGTACACGCCCAGGAGCAATTTGGCCCTGTAAGTTTTTTTTTTTGTCTCAATGTTTCCCCGAAAGTTTAAAAACGTAGCAATGTTGCTTCTCCGTTAATAGCCCTAATTAATTGACACTTTTTGTAAGCTTTATTCTCTCAGTCATCTCTGCTTACAATGCACGAGAGGTTTGTTAATAATCATTCGTGATAGATAATTCCACAGAGAGTGATTATTGTTTGAAAAAATTCGTTTGAACTGCCTCCGCGACGTACTCGCTTGATCTTTTGTTCGGACAAATTCATTCTTATTTTTTTGTTTGAAACATTTTTCTCGACAAGTTTTGCAAGCGAAAGTGATTATTGTTTGATTGGGGAATGTCTCATGGATGGAGAATGCTATGGGAAAGAAGGAGTAGGTTATGTTTACTTTTTTTTTTTTTTAAAAAAAAAAAAGTAATTGCCACCCCTACTCCTCCTATCATGATTATATTTAATATTATATTTAATACAAGATCAATTGGTTAAATTCTTAATTATCCCTTTAATTAGTTAATACGTTTTTGCCGACAACTATAATAATCAATGCTAATCCATGATGATTAATTTATAAAATTATTCTGGCAAAAAAATTTATAAAAATATTCCAAGATTAATATAAGTCCCTCCCACTTGCTTGATCATGAATTGAATAATATAAATGCATGTTTGGATCAACAAATAGGTTCGCTTTTCCAATGTGATTTATGGTATATGAGGTAAGTTTGTAAGAAGAGTTTTCTCTCGAATTATGTGAATGTGCCCGTGCTTTTCCAGCTTCTTACGGATACGAGGTAATAATTTCTCTCTTTTTTTTCCTGAAATAACGTAAGACTTCATTAATCCTAATATATCAAGTACATCAATTTGTTTATAGGATATTAATATGCTTACACTTACAGTTACACTCCTAATCTTCTTTTTTAAACTATATACTCTCCTAATCTCTTGATATAATATAATTAATTTATTCTTAATTATGCTTCTTGACCAATGACATAAAGGAAATGTTTATTAGTAATTTGAAGTATTTAGTTCCGATGGAAAGTTATGTATCTTGTCATTCTAATCCTTTCACTTTCAATTTTTTTACCAACAAATCTAAATCAAATAAGTACACTCCTACTCACTACTTTCTCTGATCCTCCTTATAATGTAAGGCACATTTTTGAGCAATTTTGCTCTTCTTCGTTAACGGTTAACTAACCGCTGGACCGTTAGTTGACCGCTGACGGAGGGGCAACATTGCTCCAAGAAAAACTTCCAGGGCAAAATTGGTACTTAACCTTTTTTCACACTACAAAATCCAATCTCAACTACAATTATCAAACCAACAGAGACAATAAACATTAATCTCAGTTCCAGAATTTATACACAATAATTCTTAAAACTAGGCAACCTAAATATATAAATCCAGACTAATAGAATGATAGAATAACTCCCCTATGTAGTCCATTGAGCTCAATCCTCATCACCAAGAAGCAAGGAGATCAGCCAGACATAGCAAACCAGGAACCACACACAATCTGCAAACTCCAACCAGCCATAAAAGATGAAGATAAAATCAAATGTAAATTAATATGGGAAGGAAAAACAAAGGAAATATGAAAGATGGTGGAAAGAGGTGTGGTGTGCATTTGTTGGTGGTTGGAGAGAGAAAGGTGGCGTCGATGTTGAAGAGTTAATCTGAACAGAGGAAGAAATTATGCTAGTCGACGGAGGTCCGACTCTGCTCTGTTCGCGGCACTCCTTGGATCTGAAATCTCTCTCTGCGGCTCGCGATGGAAGTATGGTGAGGAGGAAGGATAGAGGTCGCTGGCGGTGATGGTGGAGACCACCGGCGACTTCAAGGAAGGTGGACGTTGTTGATGATGAAAAATGAAGGTCCTAGGTCGAAGCTCTTCGCGGCGCTCCTTCATTCTCCCTGATGTGGTCTAATCTCAATTAAATGAAGAAGGTGACCTAATATACAAAAACTCAGCGTTTTACGTCTTGGTCCTTCTCTGATAATTTCTCAATTTTAGGTCCTTCTCTGACAATAAGTATGGTCCTTCCTTGACATTAAGTATGGTCCTTCTCTGACAATTTCTCAATTTTAGGTCCTTCTCTGACATTAATTCTGGCCCTTAGTTGACATGTTTTTTCTCCATTTTCTTCTTAAACACCTACAATGCAAGATTAAACATAATGTAGCATCAAAAGTCCAAGAAATCATTTGCATGAATAATTAATAAATTATGACCATTTTGCCCCTAATTTCGCTTAATTCAATACAAATGTTCATACATCAAATTAGTGCTTAATCATGCAATAATATCCCAAAAATGCATTAAAAATCCCAATTTTATTATTAAAAATCATATAAAAATATGGTTCAATCAGGAATTTATTATAATAGCATATAAAATATGGAAAAGGAAATATCTAACGATAACATTATAGGATATCCGAGAAGTCCATGGTCGGATTAAAAGGACAAGCATATTACTAACTACGCGGTGAAATGTACGTTTGCGTAGAGTAACTTTAACTCTCCTATGTCTTGTATGGCTTGATATGATTGTTTGATTCATGATTGTGGAGTCATGGATAAGACTGGGTCTTGGGCCATGCAACGTGACTAAAACTGAGTCTTAGGTCACATGTGTGTCTACATTCAATATAGCTATGGATTATTGTTGTATATGATAATGCTGCATGCTTGTTTTCCTAGCGCTGAGGATACGTGTCTAGGACATGTAGCACTGGTGAGTAGATCCATAGTTAACATTTACACTTGTTGTGTGCTATGTATTGTTGGTTGCTGAATGTTGTTATGAATATCTATCATATATGGTTTATCCTTTACATATGAGGTTAATTGTTACCTGAGATTCAATTCGATTAAATCTCAGACTTGACTAAAGGTTTAGGAAAGGAAACCAGACCTGGGAAGGCGATAAGGACGAAGCCGTGGAGAGACACCAGATAGGACAAATGCCGAAAGAAGTTTATTAAGGCGATAGTTTTTGGCACTAAATCTGATAAAGTTAGTTCATACCGTTGGTGTCTAAGGAAAGATGGGTCGAAGTGGTTACATAATAAGTCACGGTTGCGAAAGCACCGAGCAACTCCCATAAAGATTCATACTAACCTAGCCAAATGGTATGACTAACTGAGTTAGATTCATGGCTTTAGGACTAGTTAGAGCATGGTTTGAGTTTGTATAATTGTATCACACAAATATTCCTCCAGGAATTTAAATTAACCAGTATATGTCTAGCATATAATATCAGTTACTCATTGTCCAAACACTAATGCATGCTCTTTGTTGCGAATTACTCTGATTGGTTAACACCGTCAACTCTATTGATATTCCTAATACTACATGTCAACGAACATAATAAATAGTAAGGAACTTGGGGTGTTACATGTGGCTGCCAATGAGCTAGTATCTAGAAACTTTGATCTAGGATTATTTTGAACCCTTGTATGGTTTAACACTTAATTGATTACTTCTCTATTTTTATGATTAATGATATATTTGTTTTGATTTTATTCTTTGGTTAATGCTTCTTGTTGGTTGTCTACCAATGAGATTGGGTTCACTTAATTGATGCTTGAGAGAGCTGGGTTGAGTGTAACACTTGGGTGAAATTGTGTGAGAATTTGAAGTTTGCTTGTGGAATGGATGATTTTGCTGGTAAGATAGATATATACTCACCAACTTACATAGTCACATTAGGATTGGTTTTGAAATTTGAGTTTCATTAATTGTAATAAGAGATTGAGCAATTTATGAAATTAAACACTTGTTCCTAACTTGAGAAAGTTTTTATACTACTTCTTGAATCCTATACTAGCTAGCACATATTTTCATTAAGAGCATATATGAGAAGAGGCTAATTAAATGTTATGAAATACAAGAAGGAAAAATAATCCTAGTCCTTATTTCATCTTTGAAGTCAAAAAATCACTTGTTCATAATAATTTTTACTTTTAGTATAGATTTATTTCATAGTTTCCCTTCACTCTTGAATTTGGTATTACTTAAATTAGGCAAAAGTGTGATAATCAATACTTATCCGGATTTTAGAACAAAATGCTAATAAAAACAATACTTTATATATCATTTTATTACTTGACACGAACTTTGCACTTGCCGTGCAAATAATCTACCATTGCTGATAAACAATCAGCTTAATCAACAACAATCAGTGACTTGACCCTAGTTTGTGTGGGTCCCCCGGGGGGTACTAGCTGCCGTTTAAGCGACCACTCGTTTATATTTTGACAATGTTCTCATTTTTAATAGTGTTTACTGTGTATAGGGGTGGAAATAGGCCGGGGCACTCGTCGGGGGCCCGTGGCCTGGCTCGTTAAAAGCCTCGATCGGGCCCGGCTGTCAAAGGCTAAAAGGCCGTGCCAAGGCCTATTTTAAGGCCCGTTTGTCTTAAAGTTGTGCCTAGGCCTCCAACAGCTGTTAGGCTGTCGTCAGCCTACCGTTAAGAGTTTTTTTGTTTTTTTTTTGTTTTTTTTTTATTTTAAAAATATGGATTAATATCTTCCGCCCCTCCCTCAGACTCAGAGCCTCCTTTCAAACCAAGAACCCTAAATCAATTTACCTCTCGCCTCACGCCTCACGTTCGTCACTCTCGGCTTCTCACCGTCGGCCCTAAATCAATTTACCTCACACCTAGCCGTCGCACATCTCAGGCTCCCAAAGATCGATCTCACTCTCTCTCGCGCCTCTCAAAGTCTCGTCTTGATCCAAGAACCCTAAATCAATTTCACGATCCAGATCTCGGCCTCACCGTCCTCACATTTGCTCCTCGCTGATTTGCCTTGAAATGTCGGAGCTTTTACTTCATTCTTCACTTCCGATTGCTTTGTCGCTGGCTTCCTCTTCGACGGACGATGATCTCTCACTCTTCTCCCTCTTCGCTGGCTATCTCTAGCAAGTAGCAAACCACGTCAACAGTGGTGATGAGTTCTGGTTCTTCGCTTCAGGAAATCGCATCTTCGCACACGATAGGAACAGTGACGCTCTTCTAATCATGGTGAGAATAAACGACAGGCTGGTGATGATTTCTGGTTCTTGATGCCCCATCTTCGTATGTTTTTGCTATTGATATTTTTTTCTCAGCTTTTCCTTCTTATATGGTACTTTTTTACCATCAATGTTTTTTTTTCTCAATTTATTGATTTGCAATGCTTTTCCCCCTCTTATACAATATGTTTCTGCTATTAATATATATTTTTTCTCAATTTCTTCATTTGCGGTGCCAACGACGTTTTGCCTGTAGTTTTTGGGATTGTTTTGGCTAGTAATAGTGAGCCTGTTTCATTTATTTGGGTTCTTGGTTTGTATTGGTTCCATTGATGGGCGTGCTTTGAAATCGTGGTTCGGGGGTATTTTGTTGACATCTCGAGGCGAGAAACTTCACTCCATGAATCTGCTTCGTACATGGCTCCTTTGGCTGTCTTGATTTTGCTTCCTTTTACACCTGTACATTGAAGGAAATGTTGCTTCCATTACACTTGAAAAGGCTAGAACTGATCCGTTCATTGTGTTCTTGTTAATTGGGAATGCAAGCGTGGCTTATTTAGTGAATCTCGACGAATTTTCTGGTTACAAAACACACCAGTGCTTTGACCCTGCAAGTTCTAGGAAATGCTAAGGCGGTTGTGGCTGCTGTTGTTTCAGTTTTGATTTTCAGAAATCCTGTTACAGCGATGGGAATGACTGGATTTGCTATTACCATTATGGGTGTGGTGCTTTACAGTGAGGCAAAGAAGAGATCCAAAGCTACAGCTCATTGACAATAGTTCTCAACATTCTTTGTTTATTTGCATAAACCTAGTGAGTTTATTTTTCTTTTTTATATTGCACAATTTGCCTTTGGTTTAATTCGATTTCTGTGAAAGATTAGGGGGCGGGGGAATTGGATCAAATTATTACAGCAATTGGACTGTATAGGAAGAAGGAGAAAGGCATAGAATAATGTTCTTTTTTTCCCTCTATTTGTCGTGGTTTAATACTCTTGGTAAAGGTGGTGAAGAGAACCCAAAATTCTGTCTCTCTCTTCTTCGCCTTGTGTAACATTGTACTATGCTTGTTATCCATTGGCAACAAAAAAGTCCCATTTTTCCCTCTATTTGTCGTGGTCATTGTCCATTTTCTTACTTGCATTTCAAGTATGAGAGAGAAATGGTACATAAAAGTCCGTATCCTGATTGATGTTTTTTGTTTATGAGATGATGATCATCTCATTTTCTAAGCCCATTTGAAATTGAAAAGAGGAGTTGATTGGAAAGAGTTGAGAAAAGTGAAAGACGTGGCTCATTTTTTAGATTAAAGGGATATGATTTAATGATTTAAAAATGCAGGCCTCTTAACAGCCCGCGCGCGCCAGCCAGATCAGATGCAGCCAGCCAGCTAAAATATAGGCGTAATAGCAGCCACGCGCTGCGCCAGCTACGTGCCATGCGCAGCCAGCCACTTCCTCGCATAATGCAGCTTACCAGCATGCGCTTTGTTAAGTGTCTCGCCTGGCTTTTACTGTTTCCACCCCTAACTGTGTAGTAGGCTCCATTATTAATTAAGACTACTCTAATTGATAATATTTGCAATGTACATTAATAATGCACTTAGGGGGACCAAAGAAGTGTGGCCCATGATGAATAAATTACCCATATAATACGGGCTTTTGTTTCTTCACTATCAATCTCACGTCTTTTTGTCTTTTGAATGCATTTTAAAAAAGGGTTAAGGTGTCTTAAAGTGAAGGCACATCTAACATCATAAAGTATTCTTTTAGTAACAACTTTAAGGTGATTGACGCTCCTGAGAAACACTTTAATGTGTTGGATGAATACAAAATACTTTAGGGTGTTAGATAAACTACAAAATCCTTTAGGATACTGGACTAACCTTAACCCTTAAAAAAATAAGTCATGTTAATTAAATGCATGGGTCCCTTTGGATATATGACTTTCCCTTCACTTATTCAAATATTAAATTGAAAAACAAGTCAAGGAATGATAAAAACAAATGGTAGTTAACGATAGAAGAATATCAAGTGTCGTTGAGTTTTGATGTGTGCGAAGAGACGAGAAGACAGGGAGGCTTATTTATATGTGAACTTGATGATATTATCATTCCAAGTAATTCATAACTATAGAAATTATTGCCACACACAGTAAAGATAGAACTTCATCATATGAGAGTTGAGACCTATATGTATAAGAATGATTGATATTATGGAAGTGTATTTAGATAATTTCACGGACCAGACACGTAGCCTTATTTATATGTGACTTTAGGCTATGCATGGTTTGGGGGAGGGGAGGGAGGGAGGGAGAGAAAATAG
This sequence comes from Acacia melanoxylon, assembly GCA_019022615.1. Taxonomy (NCBI): domain Eukaryota; kingdom Viridiplantae; phylum Streptophyta; class Magnoliopsida; order Fabales; family Fabaceae; genus Acacia; species Acacia melanoxylon. The sequence goes on from JAFJYJ010000004.1 coordinate 10,117,546, forward strand.
AGGGAGAGAAAAGTTATTTGTAGTGGAGCCCACAAGAATTTTCCTCTCCTTTAAATTTTTTTCTTCCATTTTCCCTCCCCCCAAACCAAACAAAGCGGATGCTATAATTTCACGGGATTCACAACTATAAAAATTATGGTCCACACAAGATAAAGATAGGAAGGTAGAACATTCACCGTACGAGAGTTGAGATCTATATATCTTTTCATAGGGAAAAAAACAGAGACCTATCACTTCCATTTACAGTAGAAAATTTCAATAAGTGGTAAATTGAAAATTTTATTGGTAAGAACGATTTCGATAAGAGTCTATGTGTGCAAATTTTGCAGAGTGAATCACGTGCAAATAGTTAATGAACTTTTTTTAAAAGCAAATTTGGTTTTTTGCTTGGCAAAACTTTAAAGGGTTAAGCGTGTAAAAATATACATATAATTTTTTTTTTTTTTTCAAAAAAGTATCTATCATCATAAAACAAAGAGCATCCAACACCATAAACTTTTTTAAAAGAGAGGGGGAGACTGGCAGAGGAGGGTATGGTTTTTTAAAATAATAATTTAAAAAGCAATCATATGGGGCTCAACCAACAAAAGTAACGGAGATCCATCAATATTAACAAAAGTAGCTTTTTTCTCCCTTTTCAAAAGTTTATGAATACTTTTACTCTTAAAAAAAAAAATTATGTTGTTAGATTCTCTTTTGTTGCACCTAACCCTTTAAAATATATATTGCACCTTGAATTTTTATTACATTTTTGCCAGGAAAAAAGTCAATTTATATTTAAAAAGTCATCAACTATTTGGACGTGATTCACATTGACGTAAAATATGGATGAGGACAACGTAAATAGCAGGAAATCTTAACTACGTGTTACGGGGATAATATCTCTTATCCATTGCGGTTTTAGTATTTATTTTAAATATTGTGTGTGCGCGCGCGCCCCTACCTGCCTGTCTTTCATGTTCTCATTTTGTGTGTTGGAGATAAATTTTGTATTTTTACCTCAAAAATACGATGTGTATAACTCATCTTTAACTATGTGTAAACTTATTTTCAACTATGTGTAATATATATTCAACCATGTCTAAAATGGGAAACATTTAGATACACCATATTACACATAACTAGATAAGAGTTACACCCAACCAAGATGAGTTGTACCTACTCAAAGGTTTGGGTTCTTAGTAAATTTAAGGTGTTTTTAGAAAATAAATATTTTTAATGCGAATTTTTCCACAATTTTCTTTCGCATACACAATTGCACGTGATCAAATAGATCAATGTCAATATGTAAGTCCCAAGTCCCAAAAGTCAATTTAGTTTTCTTTGTGGTAAAGAATCTTTAATGTATTTTTTTTTTTTGATCAACGGTTTTTCTGACTTAAAGAAAAAATAAATTAAATTACTTACTTTATTATATCATATATTATATAATCTCTCCAAAATACTTATATGTATCATTAAACTACGTATTTCTTTATAAATCAGACAAATTAATTTAGAAAAAAATAATAAATACAAATACTTTTGATCTAGTCTAAAGAATCTTTAATGTAGTGTGTACTATGTAATATGGAGACATCGAATACGGAAAAGCATGGCTGGGTTGAACGGCTACGCACACTTGTCCGATGCTCATTTTTTCTTTTTTATGGAATTTAGGTATTACTCAATTTTTTATCTGATAAAAACAAATATTCAGAGAATATTTCGTTGAAATTATTTCATTTCTAAAGAATATTTATTAGGCTCTGCTATGGACGGAGTACACTGCCTAGAAAAAGAAAATATTTTTGAATATTTTAAAAATAAAATATGTAGTGTTATGAATATTAAGATATAACTATATAAGTTATTTGTGCCTCTGATCCTTAATATAAAATATAATTTATAGTGAAACTCACCCAACAAATTAGATTTTATATTAAAGACTCGATGTAGTATAATATTTTAGAGAGGGCACTTAATTTTTGTAAATTATATGAGTATTGCATACGTCTAATAATTTATTCACTTTTTTATATTTTTTATCTAATCAAGTACACGTTATTCTTATCATTTCTCTTAATTTATTCACTTTTTTATATTTTTTATCTAATCAAGTACACGTTATTCTTATCATTTCTCTTTCGCATTCATCCTCACCCATCTATTTTCCTTTTCCCATTCATCCCTCACGCAGATCATACCCATAAATAAGGCTATATTTAAAAAATATTACATTTATTACATAGTAATATTTATTATTTTTAACCAATTTTAGTCAGCACTCTTTAATTTACCTAATTTGTTTATTTATTGTTTAATTTAAATTTCTTCTCTTAGTCCATATCGTTCAAGGTAGAATACTGGAAAGTATTTCATGCGCTATATCTCCTTAAATAAAAGTTCGTGGATATTTTTATATTGTAGAATATTATTTATTTGAAACTATATTTTTACACATCTTATTAGAGAATTTTTTTCTAATTTTTATATAATAAGCTATATCTCCTATACATTGCACGGAGGCATTTTTCTGGTACATTAACAATTGTGATAGTACTATCTGATAACACTACCTTTGGTGTATTAACACCCCAACTAATATCTCGATTACAATATCTCATAAAATTCCATTTTATATTCTAGAAAATATTTAATACATTTGAAAATTATGAATTTATTGTTCTGAAGTCTGGTTAGTTGCTCATGGTGGTAATCACCATTGTTCATGAAAATCAAAGGCCGATGAAGTTTTGTGGATTTTATAACTACATATGCTTTCGTTATGGTTTGTTTGGTTTGAGGGATTTGGAAGGGTGGGGGAGAGGGGGGGGATTTATGAGTTGGATTAAGGAAAATTGGAGAAGTAGGGTTACCAAATTTTAATATAAAGAAGTTGACAGATAAAAGAATAAGAAAAATTAATTAATTTTTTTAAAACACATTACTCTCTCTCTGAAAAAAATCCAACTCAAATTTTTTTTTCTTTCTGCCCCCTTTCCCTCCTCTCATACCAAACACACCTTTAAAGTAAACATTTTCAATTTTCAGAATACACTTTTTGAAGCTTATAGCATAAAAGGGTTTTATGAGGTAAGACAAGGTTGCTTGCCAACTTAACTAATAGTTTGTTGGTAACACTAAATTAACTGTTAGAATTTGAAATTTAAGGGACCAAAAAAAATAAAGACAAACTTTAGAGAAAGAAATTTTGGGTTAATCCCTTTTTTAAAATGAAAGGTAATATGAAGTATCTGCGAGTTACGACAAATATTACCCAGCAGACTGATGTGGGTAGCTTTTTTCTAAATGAAAAATGAAATCCTTTTCAGTTTTTTGTGGTGAAGAATCATACCATTATTAATTATTATGATAGGCTTACTAAGCTGGCGTGAAAGCGAAAAACTTTTCCATTTTTACAACGTGCTCATTTTTTAAAGTGTAAGTACGCTCCATCATTTTTCTATGTCGGCATCAATAATACTCATGTGACATAAGATCTAATTTGTTATGTAATTTATATTATAAAATATGTCTTGAGTTAAGAATTGGAGTAGTAAATTGTAAATTGTTTCAAAATAATGTATTCCTTCCTTCTTCTTTTTTAAATATAACTATAAAAGTTGTAGTACAATTTTTAGGGAAGGGCCTTTAATTTTAGTAAATTATTCTTTGCATTTATGTAAATATTTAATTAACTTTTTATGTCTAAAGTATGTTTTTGTATTGGATCTAGCACCATAAATTATTTTTACAAATTTGTCCGGCACCCTCGTGCAATTTTGACATTAAAGTACTAAATTTGTTAGGAAATTTTTTTCGCAAAAAGTATTTTTAATGAGCAATTTCAAGCTCTCTCTTTTCTTATTTTTTGAATACAATTTTAACCTCCATTAAATCTCAAAAAGTCATTTCAAGTGAATGTGCATTTAGCACCTAAAACATTTTTTCAATTGCTGAATGAACCACGAATAAACGCACTTGAAAAAAAAAATGCTTTAAGCTACAAATATACTTTAAGATGCTAAACGCAATTTTGAAAAAGATTCTTTAAGCTGTTGGATGATTAGATGGACCACAAAATGCTTTATGATACGGGCACAATTGAAAAATATAGTTCATGTTACCGGAGGCATCTTAAGTCTTAACCCTTAAAAAATTTGAAAATGATGTTAAATTTAAGGGTCCCTTACTTTCCCTTCACTTGTTCAGTATAAAATTGAAAAGCAAGTCAAGGTATGAAGAAAACAGATGATGATTAAGAATAGAAGATTATCAAGTGTCCTTGCTGGTAACAACTAACCATTTTGCAAAAAGCAAACTGGGAGCATGCATGCAAGGCACGTGATCGTTTATTCCATTAACGTACACACACAGAGACAAAAGCAAAGCCTAATAAAGTACATAGTAGGAATAGGCTTTGCTATTCACATAACATGATGGATCATGCAATGAGGCTTAATTAGCAGAAGCAGAGGAGCATTTATCATAGCAGAAGTTGTTGGTGTCAACACAACGGCACTGAGGAGGAATACTTAGAGTACAGAGACAAAGCTTACAGGCGGAGTGGCAAGTTTCTCCGATGTCTCTGCATTGGCATTGTGGCGGTTCCGACTTTGTGCAGATACACTTGTCGCAGCAGGCGGTGGTGGTCGACTTTATAAAGTAGTTGGGTTCACCATTGTCCTTAAACATCTCATCCAGGAGGTTGTTCGGATCGAATCGACCCTCCACAGTTGCAGCGGTGAAGGCCACCAAGAACAGAACCAGAACCACGCCCACCTTCATCATCTTCTTCTTCTCCTCTTCTTCTCTCTCTCTCTCTCTCTCTCTCTCAGTGGCTTTCTGTGTTTGTCTTTCGATATGTGTGTGAAGAGACGAGAAGACAGGGAAGCTTATTTATAAGTGAATTTAAGGGATATTTTAATTGCACGTGATTTTAAAAAAAATAAAAAAAATTATGGTCCACACAAGTAAAGATAAGAAGATAGAACGTTCATCGACAAGAGTCGAGACCTAGCTATCTTTTCATAGGAAGAAAAACAGAGACCTATCTCTTCCATTTACCGTAGATATTTTTAATGAGTGGTGTTGTATATTTAACCTTCTTTCCTAATTGTTATGAAAAGAATGAAGTAAATTCTGGTTTTTAATATAATAATCTTTTTTTTGCGTTTCCACAATATAAGTCATTATTCTGTTATAACAACGTTCTCATTTTTAAAAGGGTTAAAGTACGCTCCATTATTTTTTTCATCTAAGTATCAATAATACTCCATCATTTTTCGGGTTTAGTAAGTAATTTGTACTAAAAATTAGTTCATACATTTAAAATCAAAAGTTGAGGTTTATAATTTATTGTGTTAATTTGAATAATTTTTTCAGATTGATGGACTAAAGTATATGTTTGATTATATAAGCTTGTACTAAAATACTATATTTGAATCTAACCCTTAAATTTTCTCAATCCCTTAATTTTACCACTATTAATCTCATTAATGGAAAATGATGACTCAATAAGTTTGAATGGTAAGAAAGTATGATTAAATTTTAATCATTCAATATAATATTTTTTATTTTTAAAATTAAAAAATGTTATTTATTAATTTAAAATTAAATGAATGCATTGAACATCCATAGAAATATGGCTGGGATCCATTATTTAAGTTATCTGTTTATCATAGGATGTTATTTATTTAGAATTATATTTTAAAATACTTTATCAGTGAAAATTTTCTAATCTTTATAAAATTATGCATCCTAAATAGTTAATACGATTAAAAAAAAATCATGCTTTTTGTTTAAGATATATAGATCTTATCTCTTAAAATAGGGTTAAGATGTAAAAATATTAATATATTTTTTTCTAAAATCTAAAGAGCAAAAGTGTTTATAACCATAGTTATCAAATTCGAACAAAAAACTGCTGAACCGATCATGAAATTGAAACCGTATGGTTAGTCATAGAAACCGAGGTCACCCCTTGAACCGGCCAACTCAGGGTGACTCAGAGAAAACCGGTGCAAACCGCTGAGCTAACTAAGCTGATGAGCCGGAAAGAAAACGAGAAGAAAAGTAGAAAATAGAAGAGGTCGAAAGGCCAGATAATCAGAAAGCAAGAAACACATAGAATCGTTGTCGGAATCTTCTTATGGTGAGAGCTGAATGAACTAGCGGCAAGATCTCAAAGAAACTACAGGGTTAGGAAGAAGAACGACCGTTGGCTAGATTCGGACGAACTAAATGATGCCGAAGCACAAATGGAAGCAAGATGAGTTTGGACTGAAAATCGAGTTTTGAGAGATCTTTAGGAATGTACTAATAGAGCTTGAAACTCGATTCTACAATTGAACTGTCCTTCCTCTCAAAGATTTCACTCATTTGATCTTTACCTTCAGACTGATATGAGTTTATATTTTTCAAACAAAAAAGATGAAATTACTAGAGTCCTCTTCAACCGATGATGATGGCAGCTTGTGCTCGATGAAGTCTAAAACCTAATGAGCAATGACTTAATTGAGTTCAATGGATAGATCATATCATATCACAGCCTTCACGCTTCTCAAACCATGGTTACCCATTTTTTTATGGGAAATATAAAATCATTTTTTTAATTTCATATTAATAACTCTAAAATTTTTCAATCTTATCAATAATTTAATCTTACTTAATTCTAAACCTCAACTTTAAAACTTGGGATGTTATAACTGAAAACTTGAGTATTATAATTAGCAACTACTCTATTTTAGCGTCGTTCAAGTTCACTTTCTCATCAGTCTAACCTCAGATTAATTCCGATTTGATTCTGATCTAACTTTTTTTTTTGTAAGTTTCAGATTCTGATCTAACTCAATGATTCTTCACCCACTACCCCATCTAATTCAATAACCTTACCTCTGAGTTCATTGCCCTCACCGCCTTGACCTCCTGTTACAGAGTCCCTTGAGAGAGAGCGCCTTTTGGTAATACTCCCTCTCATCCTTATTATAAGGCACCAACTAACAAATTTATTTGGTCCTTTTTATAAGGCACTTGCTTGTTCCCAATGAGCAATGATTTTTTTTCCATGTCTGCCCCTAATTAATAAAGGTAGTGGATTAGAATAATAATTAATATAATATTAGAGATTAGTGTAATTAGTAGGGATAATATTGGAAATTACTTAGATTCTAGGACAATTTTATTGACTTTAACTAGTTTTATTAATTTGTAAGAAAAGTTGGTTGAATAAGGAGGAGAGAAAGTAATAGCCTGTCGCTTTCAATAATCCTTCATGCCAGCTAGCAAGCCGATACAGATAATTTAAAAAGCAATCATATAGGGCCGACGCAACAAGAAAATGATCATGGTTATCGAATCGACCGACCACGGCCTCGAAACAAGTCGAAACAAGTCGAAACCGGGTTAACCCCGAATCGGAGCCGAACCGGTGAAACCGGTGTGACCTTGGCCGAACCGGTTTTAACCCGGTTTGACGGTCTAAACCGGAGTTGAGTTTTTTTTTTTTTTTTAAAAAAAAAAAAAAAAAGAATAGGCTACAATCCAAAAACCACTTTTCTAATGTTTTGTCCGCATGCAAAGAATCTTAATTCCTTCCCCTTATTCTATTTTTCCTCTATTTTTGTAACAAGACAAATTAATTACATATACAAATTAAACCATACAAGGTTCCTTTAAACTTATGCATATTTTACATCTTTATAAAGTCAAACTTATTATCAACGTATGTCCTTCATATTCTGATTTTACCTAGGGAGTTGATTGATCTTAATGATGATTATCATGTTGATGATTATTAGTTTAGTGATTGAAGGTGAGAATATTTTGTTATGATGTAGGTGGGAATATTTTGTTATTGTATACTTGGTTTTTGACATTTTATTATGCAGAATGTTTGTGATTCCATTACAAATTCAAGGTGTCATTGAGTGGTATATGATGCTTTGATATCAATTTGTAAAGAAAATTGTAAACAATATTTGACAAGTATATAATTATGGGCTACTTGATTTAAAGTCTTGAAATAATATATAGTATTTGGAATTATGGATTATGTGATAAGAAATTAAATTATTTCTCATTTTTTAATTCTCACCGGTTTGTCCGGTCGATCCCGGGTTGACTCCGGTCTGACCCACTAACCCTTAACCCAGTACCCCGACCGGTTCACTGACCAGTCCGGGTTTAATTACCTTGAAAATGATAGAGCGCACTTACCCTTAAAATTGAGCCAGCTGTTAAAATGAAAAAGTGTGTCGCTTTCATGCCAGCTGGTAAGCCTATCCAAATAATGGTATGATTCTGCACCAGAAAAAACTGAAAAGGATTTCAGTTTTTTTTCTTCCTTTTTTTTTTTTTTTTTAAAAAAAAAAAAAAGGAAGGAAGAAAGAAAACTGAAATCCTTTTCGTTATGAAACCGAAGAAAACATAGGATAAAAGAAAGTAAAACGAGAAGATGAAATACGAGAGGAAGATGAGGAATTTCTATTCATCTCTCGTGTGTATTCCATATGGTTGCAATTAGGATGCTTATATTACATTCCTCTACACATATATTGGGAATGGATAGCCACTACATAGATATAATAATATATCTCTTATGCATAATGCGTTTACAAAACTTGGTGGAATGATTAGGACATCCACATAATAATTATTCATAACACTCCCCCTTGGATGTCCTTTATGAATGTGCCTCGTTAAAAACTTTAACTAGGAAAACCCAAAGTGGGATAAAAACCTAGCCAAAGAAAAGAGTACAATATTCATTGATACACTTTCCAAGTCTTTGCCTCATTAAAAACCTTTCTAGGAAAACCCGGTGGGACAAAACCTAGATAAGGAAAAGAGTACGTGTATCGACTCCCCTCTTGATAACATCGTTTTACTCCCCCTGATGACAATATCAATCTTTCTCTTTATCATGTCAACATTGCTTCTAATGTCTTTATGTTGGTGAAGAACTATATCTTGCTAATAAGCTTGATACATTAATTCTTCAATATCACTAATATATGATACTTCTGGACCATGTATTTCTTCAACAATTAATAAAGTTTTTACTGACCCCAAACAACATTAAGAGCGCGAGCAGCGTTGGCCATGGGAGGAGCTTCTGCTGCAACATTTGAAGTGAGAATTCGCGATGTTGCCCTATCAAGCACCAGACTCTACTGAAGAAAATATAGGATAACTCACATTCAAGTAGAGTCTCTTCTTCAGAGTGGTCAAGTCTCATGATCCCAACATGCACCATCATGTTTAATAAAATATGCTTTAAGAACAAAATGATCCCAACATGCACCATCACCCTCACTCACTACCCTCCCTCTTCATCCTCTTTGCCTCTTCAATGTCTTATGAAGCCACCTTGTAAGTGACCGTCACGTTATAATTGAGTAACAATAAATCACTCATATAACATACAGAAGGAAGAACAAAATGATCCCAATTATTTCTTCCTTGTTTCTTCTTTCAGATTCCAGATTATTGTTCCGACGAGGAAACAAAAACATCGGATTTTGGAAGTCGTGGAAATAGCACGCTTAATTTATTCAAACATTATTGCAACTTCAGGTTGTGTTCTTACAAACTTCTGGTTTGCAATGGGCCCATATAGATCTGTTTGATATATTTCCAGAGATCCAATGGTAATGGATCTCTGGAAAATTACAGCTTATGGCCCAAGGAGGAAATTACACTTATGGACCCAATTCCTTTCCTATATATATGTATGCTGCCCCTGGCAGAATGAGAAGAAGAGGAAGAAGTGATGATGATGAGATGAGAGAATATAAAGAGAGAAAGACTCTGGAAGAATTATATGAGTGATTTATTGTTACTCAATTGATATAATGAGAAAGGCTCTTTACTTTCTTCTCCAGTTTCTTTAATCTTTTATCCTATATTTTCTTTAGTTTTATAACACGTTATCGACGAGACTCTAATCAACCGAGCCTCCTCCCGCATCATTCATCATCACGATCGCCTTCTTCCACCTTGCAATCGTCCCACCATCTTCTAGGTGTAGTTGGGGACCTAGCTGCGATCCTGCTTATTGTATTCGAAAACCTGAATCGTGATAAAGAGTCATCATCATTCTTTGTTCATCATCTCCGATCACGACTTCCAAAATCCGATGTTTTTGTTTCCTCGTCGGAACAATAACCGGAATCTCCCAACCTCGCCACTTCGCAAGTCTTGCCGACGACACAGACCATGGCAAGCGTTGTGGAACGTCCCAATTGGTGGAGTTACGAAGGAAGAACAAAATGATCCCAATTATTTCTTCCTTGTTTCTTCTTTCGCATTCCGCAGCTCAACCTTGAGGTCCGAATTCTCCATCGGTGTGGTTGAATTTTTCGTAGTGGAATCCAGTTGATATTGTGGAAGAACCGAGCAAGACGCAAATATTGAAAAATAATTGCCTTGTGGGCTTATTATTATGCATTGAATCCAGGTACGTTTTTGCATTCCAAAGCCAATTTGAGTTTTTCATGAAATAAATAATATGAGAGCCCATACTTAATTATCACTCATATGAAAAGCAAAATTGACGGACCCACAATTAAATATTTTATAATGGTAGTGGTGAGATAATAATAAAATAGTTGAAAGGGGGTAAGTAGAATATTGAAATTGCTATGCAAACATAATCATTCTGAGTTCAGAACATTATATGCTTGGTGTTTATTTATTAGGATATTATAGGAAGTGATGCTCCCACTCTATTATTGCTGTGTGGATTATTCTATCGGTATTCTAACTGGCAGTGCATAGATGTTATATTCAACAATAAAATCCTATGCGCACATGCCATGTTTAACTTTTCAACAATACTAGTTTATATGATATGACCTATTTTATTGAATAAATGGTCACGGGAGGTAGAAAACTTTTCATAACATAACATTACAGTATATAGGTAGAGCCTAGATATTTATATTATATTATGGATTCATTATTTAATTAAATTCTTTGTGAGTGGGAGTTGTCATCATTATGGAGAAAGTATTAATCTACTAGCTAACTATGGTATAATTTTCTTGCACCCCATGAGACATCAGTGGCATAGTGTGTAATCTGTGAGAGAGAAAGGTGGCTGGATAGATTAATTGAATATAGAAATGAGTGGTTTATATGCGTATGGGACCGTATGATTGAATTTTAAGAAAGTGATGAATGAAATGGCGGACAAATGAGTAAGGAAAGGGTGATGTGTGTCACCTTATAATAATTGAAATAATTAAGAGAATATTACATGTGAATGTATAGTGTTGTGTCCACCCTGCAATTCACGCCATCTACGTTCTAAGATTGGAGGTATTATTTATACTTCTTTGGGAGTCATTTGTAAGTTAAATTTTTGGATATGTGTGACACAGATTCGCCTGAAGCCATGAGAAGACACGATGCCATAAGTAGGCACAAATTTGGCCTGAAGCCATGAGGAAAAAAAAATGGCATGAAGCCACGAGCAGGAGATAAATATGGCTCACAAGGCAAATTAGAGTGAAGCCAGATCTATGAAATTGAATATTTGGCATTAAAAGATCACCTTGAACAAATTAAAGGGATTGTATAACTACCAGAAGATGATTGTTCTTCTAAAAGTTATTATAAATTGGTGTATCTAATTTGCTCTGCAAAGTAGCAATATTATGAAAGAGGTCTTCAGAAACATTATGAATTAATTTTATTGACCTCAGGTAGGTAAACAAAACAATGAGTTACAAGAATTATGAATATTGTACTGGTTGTCATTCCCAGAAGTGAATGAATTTATGATTATGGATATATATGTAAATATGACTGACTATTGTCATTATTGTGATCATAATTGATCTAAATTCCCACCGTAAGTGGAGGAATATTTTGTTATAAATTAACAACGAGATCCTTGTTTATATATATTTAAAAAAAAAATGCATGGTTACTATTTGCACAAAAGTAACTATGCGGGGCCCATGTCAAATTTTTCTTCACCCCAGACGCGTATTCACGTGGAGATTTTGAAAAAAAAAAATTCATGTGGGCCCCACGTATTAATATTATATTATTATTACTATTTACAGGCACTTTTCATGAATAGTGTCGTATGGTACTATTCATAGATACGTCACTATTCATGAAATACGGTATTTTTATGAATACTTTTTATCCGTGCTAGGTGCTTCAAAACCAAAATTTTTGTGGTAAAATTAGTATTTATCTCTTAATATTAAGGCCCTGAAGGCTTATGTTTTAAATATTGTATGACACAATAAGATTGTGGCAGTCTTAGAAATGTATTGTCCAGAAGACAATAAACTACAGAGATTTATGTCAGAATAAGTATAAAGGCTAATAGTCCTGGAGGCTAATTATTATATTTTCTAAGAGGCTAGTGTTCAAATTTATTTGGTAGTATAAATTTGATTGAAGGCTCAGAAGAGTTAATATTTTGTTACAAGTAACAAAATTATTCATTGATTATTCTACTAAGTATTAAAGAAACTAATTGAGTTTCATAGATATCTCCAGTAAATAGATATTATATAGAAAATACATGCTTTTGTAAACCGAAGTTTACACATAATATTATAAACCGAAGTTTACAAATAATAATGCAAATTGAAGTTTGCAAGAAACTAGAAGTTTACGATAATCAAGAGATTGGAATTGTAAACCGTAAGTTTACAAATGTAGCAAATCAAAAGGTTGCTAATACAAATCAAATTTTTACCAATGTAAACTAGAAGTTTACTACCAATGAGATATTCAAGAGGAAATGAGCTACGAGATTTATTGAAGTCAAGGCTCAACATAAAGAATAAACCTACAAGGTAATACGACGTTTAAATTTGTTGTTATTATTATTTAAATTTATTATGATTACGTATCATAAATTTATTGTCATGAAAATTTTCTCGCTAGAAAATTATCATATGTGTGACTCTAAATATGTGTAATTCTAAGTTATTTTAACATGAATATCTTCACATGTGATAGACTGCATATATTTTATGCATATATAAATTAATTGAAGCATATTAATCATGAACCATGAGACTAGTGATGCAATATTATATGTTTATTCCTGAAGAATTAACATAAATTTTTCCTTTCAAAGTTTAAAGAATTTGAAAGTGATTTTGAAATACAAATATAGAGAAAGAATGTTTATATAACTTACACTTGAGGGGGAGATTGCCAGAAAAACAAGTGTGAGTTATATAATACAAGTGTGAGCTAATTTTTGAAAAGTTGAAAAGTTATATACTTCTCACACAGAGTCTAAAAAAGTCTATGATTGGTTGAGATATATGTTATAGTAAACCAGAAGTTTATTGATTTAAATAAATTTATTGTTGGCACGACTTGTTTGATCATCCGAGTCATAAATAACCAACATATTGTTCGAGAATGATTATGTGCTGCTTGTTCTCAAATAAAAATTACTATGTAAATATCATAGGTCATGATTGGTAATGGTAATGGATCTCTGGAAATATATCAAACAGATCTATATGGGCCCATTGCAAACCAGAAGTTTGTAAGAACACAACCTGAAGTTGCAATAATGTTTGAATAAATTAAGCGTGCTATTTCCAGATTATACGATCCAGAAATCATGAATTAAAGCATCCATACAAAGATGGATTAATGCTTATGAGAACATAATACTATGTTGATATATTTGATATATATATATATATATATATATTGCAGCATTTGTATAAGCCAACAAAATTCTCCCTGTAAATTGGTTTTTGGTCAGAAACCAGACAATACCATCTGGAAAGTTTTTGAATGTGCAATGCTTATAAATCCACCATAATGTGAAAAACCAGGCTATCACCCAAGAGGGGGGGTGAATTGGGTGTTTGTTAAGACTTTATGAACTTTGAAAAACTTTTCGCAACTTATTGAAAGCAGTTTGAATGACGATAATAATGATTGATAAAGCAATAATAGTCATTCAAACATGTATAGATATTCAGTATATGTTTGGAAATATAAGAGATAAGGGAAGAGAATATGCAACCGATTTATACTTGGTTCGGCCCAATCCTTGACCTACGTCCAGGTCCCAAGCTTCACTTGAGATTTTCAATCCACTATCTTCTTGTAACTTGATTACACGTTTTCGTACTTGGAGTAATCCTCTCACTAGGATTCACTCCCCCTTACAAACCGTAATCAATACACTTGCTTGATCACACACTCGTACTCAAGTAATCCTCTCCCTAGGATTCACTCCTTACAAGCTGTAATCAACACAATGTGTTTCCCACTCAAGATTACCCAATCTTGAGTATCTCACAGATAGAATGATAGGATGTGTACAATAACTCTCTTCTCTCTCAGAAGTAGATGGATAAGCACTGAAGCACAATTACAAGTCATCTCACTCTCTATGATAAGCTATGTAAACATTAAGAACAGAGAGTAAATGATATGAAAATCGAGTATTAGCATCTTGAAGATGTCGCCTTGTGTCTCGCGTTTTTCCGCTCTCCGTGTACTCGTGTTCGTATGGAGACTTCAAATCTTCAGGTATTTATGCTAATTGAAGCTTGTGACCGTTGCATATATGTTGAGACATGAATCCATTCGAAAATATAGTCGTTGTCCGCATTTAGTAGAATATAGTCATTTGGGAATCTTGCATGATTTGAATATTTGAAAGTTGGCTCCTCAAGAATGTGTTCCCATGCTTTGTTATACTTAGTGGAGGCAATTGCATAATGTTGTCCACCTGTTTTAGGACGTTGGAGGCTAGCTTTCGACTTGGAGAATGGTTGTCCTACTTTCCAGTGCATCGTCTTCCATTTGCTTTGTTTGAGAAGATATAATAAAATAATACAAGTGGCTCATGGAGTTGCTTTATTTGACTTTAAAGCAAATTCAAATCTTCTCAAGTCTGAAGTTAAAGGACATTGAACATTTGAATCCATTGAAGAACATTACCGTTCAGCATTCAACATTGTTTCTTCAAGTTTCTCGTTCAATTCTGCCTTCTTTGTTGTTTCTGAAAATATGCAGCAACCTTCATCTTCATGCTTATGACAGATTTTGGTTTCTGTCAAGTTTGATGTAATCTCAAACTTTAATCACCTGAAACTTATACACAAATGATATAAATGATGTTAAGAAGCTTTATAAATCATTTGAGTATTCATCTTGATGTTCTTGATGAGATATGATGTTTCAGTCATGGTGAATTTTCTTGAATCAGAGGTGTAAATCTGTTCTGGAGTTCCAAGCTCGAGTTTATATAGGTAAGCTCGAGTTTGGTCTTCTTTTGAACTTGGATTTTTGCCTCTGGAAGTCTCAAGCTCGAGCTTATAACTTATAGACTCGAGTTTGGGTGTTTATCGGGACTGTTTGCACTCGTCTCGAGCTAAACTCGAGTTTGGTCACTTATAGGCTCGAGTTTGGCTTTTTCCCAAAGTTCATTTCTTCTCGGAACTCTCGAGCTCGAGCTTGTAACTTCAAGCTCGAGTTTGGACTTCTTCAAAATCAGCATTTCCTCTCGTAACCCGTAAGCTCGAGTTTGCTACTTGTAAGCTCGAGCTTGCTACATGTAAACTTGGCCTGGCTGATTTTGGACTTTGTTCAGCGAGCTTGCAACTTCGTCCACTTTCGAGGGCCATATCTCCCTGGTCTGAACTTCGTTTTTGTTGGTTCAACTCTTGATGGAAAGCTCGTTGAGTCTACTTTCCAATGCCACTGATTTGAACTCAATTGGATTTGTATATTGTGAGTTACACTCAAACCATTGAGGCTTGGTTTTCTGTGTGGCATGGATTTCTCTGTCAACTTCCACAATTTATAACTCCGTGATATGAACTCCTTTGGGCTTGAATTTTATATCAA
This sequence comes from Acacia melanoxylon, assembly GCA_019022615.1. Classification (NCBI taxonomy): domain Eukaryota; kingdom Viridiplantae; phylum Streptophyta; class Magnoliopsida; order Fabales; family Fabaceae; genus Acacia; species Acacia melanoxylon. The sequence continues at coordinate 10,133,389 of JAFJYJ010000004.1, forward strand.
AATGACGCATTGGGAGTCTAGTTTCATATGCCACTGGTTTCACCTCAATCGGATCTCTGGTTTGGAAGATATCATCAAATTACCAGACGTTGCCTGTGCTGAACGTGAAACAGAGTTGATCACCGCTGTAAGCTCGAGTTTGTACTGATGAGCTCGAGTTTGCCTAGTCCAGAAACACCAAAGCTGCTGAAGACACTTATAGACTCGAGTTTAGAGTGCTAAGCTCGAGTTTGGACATATCAGAAAGGCAAATTACTTCAGCAAGGTAGTAAACTTGAGTTTAATACTTGGAGGCTCGAGTTTGCTCATCCACAATCTCATATTTGCTGACTTTAACTCTGAATTGAGCCAATCCAACTTCCATATGATCTTGGAGGCTTCTAGCATCAATATAAGAACTTGAATAATGATATATTCATTCCATTCAACAAGTTCTTCCTTTTTCCATCTCCCAACTTGATCATTCTTCATCTTTTAACTTAGCATCTACATTAAATATAAGAATTAGTCAAAGTAGAATATAAATGTAGTATGCAACCTTTTTGCTCTTAGGAATGACATCTATATAATACATCATCAAAACTAATCATAACCAACATTCTCCCCCTTTTTGATGATGGCAAATACTATATGAAAAATATGTATGAATATGAAAGTATATCAAATGCAACAATGCAACATATTTTTTCTTGCCATTCTCTCCCCCTTATTTGTCATTAGCAAAAAGTTGAAGTAAAGAAGAAATGCTTATAGAGACAAATATGAACCCAGATTAGAAGAGTCAAAGAACTGATTTTCTCTCCTCGATTTGAAAGTGTTTTCATTTTAAATATGATGCAATTTGGAATGTTTTTATGAAAAAAAAAAAGTGAAAGAATTTGGAGAGGTTTTCAATAAATCTTTCACACTTAAAGCATATAGATACCAAACATATGCATCATTTCTACTGAATATAAAAAGATAGAGATTAGAAATGCTCATGAAGATTCTGCAAATGATGAATGATCGATGAAGTCCATTTTCTTGTTTTCCTGTTCCATGATATCATTTCCATCCTTTTCCTTTTCTTCATATAGCTATTCTCTGCTGAACATGTCTCTGCTGGCTTCAAGAGGTTTTCCTCTTCCTTAGCTTCAATGTGATTGAACATCAAATCATCCTTCCTTGATTTAATAGTTTCTCCTTGTAGTGCATTAAGGAAAGTTGTAACACATAACAAAATCTTCTGCTACAAATGGAAAACTTTGTTTGCAAAAGAGATTTGTTAGTGCAACCAAATATCAAAGTATTCCTTTCTAAATGAAATTTTCAAATAAGGATAGTGAAAGGAAAATATTAGATATTTTCAAATATGAAATTAACTCATCATCAAAACTAATAGAAGATAGTGAATACGAGATGAGTATGCTTAAAAGGGGTTTTCTTCAAATGAAGGAGATAAGCTTTTAAAGTATAAAACATATATGAAAGTGAAGCTCCCCCTTAATGAATGCATGAATAAAACAGTTATAGCTCCCTTTAATGATACCAAATAATGATGTGATACCAAGTGTTATGAGGTCCGGAATTCATCTAACTCCAATGGACATAACATGGTATCTCGTAATTAAGAACTCTCAAGTTCACATGGATGGACTTGAAATTGGTATGAAGAAATCACTTATGCTTTTTATGATGATAAAAGAGTTTTAAGGCATAAGGATCATTTTAAATAAATGATTACGCTTAGGCTAAGATTCATGAAATAAAATGGAATGAATGAAATCAAGTTAGCCTAGCATGATTATGACATATGCATAATACAATACCTCACTCAAGTAATATCGTAATTACTTGAGTCATAATCATCTGAAATCCATAAATGGATCGCTGGCTAGCCATTATCTGATGATGTAATCAATACTGAGGCTCTCCCAGATTTGAATGAGCTTCAACAGGATTAGATTACAACCACCAATTGCTCTTAATGAATCTTATAAGCGAAATCCCAAATGAGCTTTGAATAGGATCTCGAAATTAGTTTCTGCTCATAGCTTCTCATCAAGCGGGTATGCTCCTACGCCTCTTGCTAGTGATGGGATGTCACTCAGGTATTGTCACAGAATTTGCAGACATAGCCACTGAGATGGTCTATTCTTGTTTGCCTATGTTCTTTGTATTCAACAACAGAACATTTTGGTAAACTCCTGCAACAATATATGTTCTTTGGTACCCAATGATTCTTGAGTCCATACAATATTAGACATAACAACTCTTAAGCTCTTATAATTTAACAATTGGAGCAAAGAGTATAACAATCAAAGATCAAAACATAGTTTTGCCCAATCAAGTAAATTCAAGCCAATGAATCAAAATAGGGTAACAACTAAATGATATCAAGAATGTTATTTTTCAATGACACTTTGTAAATACACTTTTTATGCAGAAAAGATGTCATTGATAAAATGCATGTAAGTTTGATCAAAGAGCATAGAAAATCTTATCCATAAAGATAAGCATTTATCAATTCACGAGTTTATGAGTGAGCTCAGATTTTTCAAGAATGATAATGAAATATGCAAAGTGTTTCAAATCTTGAATGTTCTTTCAAAATATGATAATGCGTTATGAAATCAAAATTTTCATGAATGAAAGATTCATTTTTGAAACATGCTTGAAAACAATGTTCATTTTAAACATGGTGGAAGTCAACATGTTAAAGAATATATCGAATGCTTCAAGATTAAGAGAACATGTGAAACATTGAAGTTTACATGTAAAAGAATTTTCTCAAAAGCAAAAGTCATGAAGGTAGAGCATTTTTGAAACATGCTTTGCACAACAGAAATATATGAGCACAATGACTTTGCTATTGTCTAAGAGATAATATTGCTTTTTAGAATAGAGTCTTGAAATATATGAATATTCAAAGCAAGAATATAGTTACTCAGAAATGGATGAAGATAAATGTATATTTGAGTAACTTGACCAATAAGAGTTTATTCAATAAGCATAAGACTTTCACAAATTGAATTCTTTTTTCGGAGATAAGCTTGAAACTCATATAGATAATCAACTTGTTAGATATAAGATCTAACTTGATTGAGAATGAAGAATGAGGAGTTCAAGCATCATATTGAATACCAAAGGTCAATATGTGAATGATAGGAAAAACTTAGCTGAAAAACTCAAGTGGAGAAATTTGAAGCATATCCAACATTCAAGATACAATATTAACTTCCAGTTTTGAAACATCATTTAAATGCATTTAAAGTATGGATAATTTTCAAAAACATATGTATGCATTTTCACAAAAAACAGTGTGAATTGAAATCCAAACAAATTTTACACTTGTGCATTTCAAAAATATAAAATCAAAAAGTTATGCACAAATTCAATTGTTTGATCATCAAAAACTCACTAACAAATTGATTAAACACAGTTAGGAATATTAGTGATTGATGATATGGAGTATATAGATCATACAGGATGTTTTTGAAAAGTTCGAGCAAGGTGATTTCAAAAGCATGGTTGACTCAAACTTGAGTTTTGAAAGGCAAACTTGAGTTTGGAAATTTTATTCAGATACCAAGCTCGAGTTTCCGTATCTAAGCTCGAGTTTAGAGCTTTGTCAAGGAAACTATCGTGAAACCATCTTGAAAAACATTTTGAGCAAAATGCAAACTCGAGTCTATTAGTGAGCAGGCTCGAGTTTGACACTATTCATGTCAAAAATAATTTTAATCCTCAAAATGTAAGCTTGAGCTTAGAAAGGTAAGCTTGAGTTTGCTATTTAGGAAAACTTTGAAAAGTTTCGCCGATGCAAGCTCGAGTTTGAAACGTTAAACTCGAGTTTACATGATCCGTAAATTCTTTGAAAAAGACAAACTCTACATTGAAAATGGTAAGCTCAAGTTTAGGGAAAGGTTTTCTCTTGACAATAGTTTCTGCCAGAGGTAAGCTCGAGTTTGCAACGGCAAGCTCGAGTTTACACATTTGTAAACTCATTGAGAAAAGTCTCTGGAAGAAGCAAGCTTGAGTTTAAAAATAGTAAGCTTGAGTTTGAGATTTGAGTAACTTGATAAAATTCCCAACTTTTCCTAAACTCGAGTTTACAAGTATAAGCTCGAGCTTACTCCGAATATGAGTAAACTTTGAAAAATGTTCAAGCTCAAGTTTATGGACCAAGCTCAAGTTTAGAAAATACAAAATAGCTTGGTTTGCTTTTCAGTAAGGGCAAGCTCGAGTTTGCATAGCCAAGCTCGAGTTTGGCAATCGACAAGAAATTGCTGATTGAAATTGAATAAGTTTCAAAACATTTTAACTTAACCCAAGACAAACCAAAAATGAACTTCATATAATCATAGTATGAGGTAAGAATTAGATATCACCGTAATTCCTCTTGTCCTCATAGAAGCTTGCTTGGTTGAGATGGATTGATATAGATAACTTCTTTTCAAGCAATCACCATCAATAACAAGCATAGCTTATTTAGCATTCTCAAGATATGGATCATTTATGCTGCATTCTTGAGAAGCTTTCTTTGTTCCTACAAAACCATATAAATCTTCTTCTTTCTTGGTATCCAACCTTACTTGGATCCAATCATCGTTAGCTTGTAGGAACAAAAATTCACATGCTCTTATGAATATAATTAATTCAAGACAATTGAGCATAGTGAACTAGACATGACTTTATGCATAAAAGAAATACTTTGTTTTCAAATCATCATGAATGCATAAAGAGTTCAACCTATTGAACATTGCAATCTATTTAAAAATACATATATCGATGTAAAAACCCAATTAAAAAACAAATAGTTTGCAATGCTCATTCCTAAGGTTATAAGATATAAAACCTCAATGATTATTTCAGATGATAGCATAGGAGGTTTTACCATTGCATACCTTAGCCTTAGGTACTTGAAGGATTGCATTCGCTCACCCAATTTGTCATTCGTTGATACTTTGTCTTTTTGAATTTAGTATTGGGATGAAGCAACTCTTTCTCACATGATGTAGACGCAATAATCTTTTCCCTTGTGCACAAGAAATCCTTCTTTTCTTATTCTCCTCATGATAGTTGAATGGTACTCGTGATAATTCATTCTTGAGGTAGATGATACTCTTCTTGCTTGTATCCATTGCTTCCTTTGATGTTTAAACTTTATAGTTCCAGCAATGGCTTTTCCACAAGTTCTCCTAACTCGAGGTGAGTTTCCTTTTAGGTTGATGAGAAACTCTTGGATTCTTCTTCATCTTCTCGTATCCTTATGTCCATTGATTTTCAAATTGTCCCGCACACTTACACTAGATGGACATTTTGGTACCCATTTATACTTGGGTCCTTGACTCGTTAGTAATGGACCTTGATTGTCCTTTAGGAACCCAAACAAATTTATTTCTCACAGTAGAATTTCTCCTAATATAGCATGTGTAAGAAATATGTCCAGATTTACCACAATAATTGCAAATAATAGAATGATGCTTATTGTGAATATTTTTGCAAGTATTGTCTTGGTGATGAGAGTAAGACTTCAAATAATCTTTATTTGAACATTCATTCTTCCCACATGATTTTCCAAGCATCATTTTCGAAAATATGTTTGTTTTTCAAAATAGAATCGTAAATGGTTGAAAAACACTTCTATGCGATTGTTCAAAAACGTTTTTCTTATCTACACAAGAAGAATTGGAATTGTTTACCTCATGTTCATCTAGAGCTCCGGATAGTGATTGATCACAAATGTCAATGAGCTCATCTTGGGAATCCTTTTTCTCTTGTTCTTTTGTGTTGATTGAATCAAGAAAGCATTCTCTCGATTTCGCCTTCTTCCATTTGTTCATCATCCATAAATGTGCGTTTGTAATTTCGATGAACTTTCAACACTTTCAACTTCAACACAATTGTTAGAAGTATATATAAAATCAAGAGTATCCCAAATTTCTTTAGCACTAGAGCAAGACTTGATTTTCTCAAAATCATTTTCAGTTAAGGCATCGTATAATATGTTCATTGCTCTAATGTTCAATGAAAACATCTTGAAGTCTTTTTCATGTCAATCCTTTCTTGGTTTGAAATCAAAAGCATTTGTAAAAACATTCCACATATAAAAATCAGTTGCTTTGATAAAACTAGTCATTCTAGCTTTCCAAAACCAAAAACTAATATCTTTGAAAAGCGGTGGAATGGTAAAATCAAATCCTACTCGAAAACGTAGAGCACCCAAAATTAGCCATTGAAACTCTTGAGACGGTTAAGTCCTTTAAACAAGAGCCTAGCTCGATACCAAATGAAAAACTGTGCTATCACCCAAGAGGGGGGTGAATTGGGTGTTTGTTAAGACTTTATGAACTTTGAAAAACTTTTCGCAACTTATTGAAAGCAGTTTGAATGACGATAATAATGATTGATAAAGCAATAGTCGTCATTCAAACATGTATAGATATTCGGTATATGTCTTGAAATATAAGAGATAAGGGAAGAGAATATGCAAACCGATTTATACTTGGTTCGGCCCAATCCTTGACCTACGTCCGGTCCCAAGCTTCACTTGAGATTTTCAATCCACTATCTTCTTGTAACTTGATTACACGTTCGTACTTGGAGTAATCCTCTCACTAGGATTCACCCCCTTACAAACTGTAATCAATACACTTGCTTGATCACACACTCGTACTCGAAGTAATCCTCTCCCTAGGATTCACTCCCCTTACAAGCCGTAATCAACACAATGTTTCCCACTCAAGATTACCCAATCTTGAGTATCTCACGTATAGAATGATAGGATGTGTACAATAACTCTCTTCTCTCTCGAAGTAGATGGATAAGCACCGAAGCACAATTACAAGTCATCTCACTCTCTATGATAAGCTATGTAAACATTAAGAACAAGAGAGTAAATGATATGAAAATCGAGTATTAGCATCTTGAAGATGTCGCTTGTGTCTGCGTTTTTTCTCGCTCCGTGTACTCGTGTTCGTATGGAGACTTCAAATCTTCGGTATTTATGCTAATTGAAGCTTGTGACCGTTGCATATATGTTTGACCATGAATCCATTCGAAAATATAGCTGTTGTCTGCATTTAGTAGAATATAGCTGTTGGGAATCTTGCAGATTTGAATATTTGAAAGTTGGCTCCTCAAGAATGTGTTCCCATGCTGTTATACTTAGTGGAGGCAATTGCATAATGTTGTCCAGCTGTTTTAGGACGTTGGAGGCTAGCTTTCTGACTTGGAGAATGGTTGTCCTACTTTCCAGGCTGTCTTCCATTTGCTTTGTTTGAGAAGATATAATAAAATAATACAAGTGGCTCATGGAGTTGCTTTATTTGACTTTAAAGCAAATTCAAATCTTCTCAAGTCTGAAGTTAAAGGACATTGAACATTTGAATCCATTGAAGAACATTACCGTTCAGCATTCAACATTGTTTCTTCAAGTTTCTCGTTCAATTTCGCCTTCTTTGTTGTTTCGAAAATATGCAAAGAACCTTCATCTTCATGCTTATGATGATTTTGGTTTTTCGTCAAGTTTGATGTAATCTCAAACTTTAATCACCTGAAACTTATACACAAATGATATAAATGATGTTAAGAAGCTTTATAAATCATTTGAGTATTCATCTTGATGTTCTTGATGAGATATGATGTTTCGGTCATGGTGAATTTTCTTGAATCGAGGTGTAAATCTGTTTCGGAGTTCCAAGCTCGAGTTTATATAGGTAAGCTCGAGTTTGGTCTTCTTTTGAACTTGGATTTTTGCCTCGGGAAGTCTCAAGCTCGAGCTTATAACTTATAGACTCGAGTTTGGGTGTTTATCGGACTCGTTTGCACTCGTTCGAGCTAAACTCGAGTTTGGTCACTTATAGGCTCGAGTTTGGCTTTTTCCCAAAGTTCATTTCTTCTCCGGAACTCTCGAGCTCGAGCTTGTAACTTCAAGCTCGAGTTTGGACTTCTTCAAAATCAGCATTTCCTCTATGTAACCCGTAAGCTCGAGTTTGCTACTTGTAAGCTCGAGCTTGCTACATGTAAACTTGGCCTGGCTGATTTTGGACTTTGTTCAGCGAGCTTGCAACTTCGTCCACTTTCGAGGGCCATATCTCCCTGGTCTGAACTTCGTTTTTGTTGGTTCAACTCTTGATGGAAAGCTCGTTGAGTCTACTTTCCAATGCCACTGATTTGAACTCAATTGGATTTGTATATTGTGAGTTACACTCAAACCATTGAGGCTTGGTTTTCTGTGTGGCATGGATTTCTCTGTCAACTTCCACAATTTATAACTCCGTGATATGAACTCCTTTGGGCTTGAATTTTATATCAAAATGACGCATTGGGAGTCTAGTTTCATATGCCACTGGTTTCACCTCAATCGGATCTCTGGTTTGGAAGATATCATCAAATTACCAGACGTTGCCTGTGCTGAACGTGAAAGAGTTGATCACCGCCGTAAGCTCGAGTTTGTACCGATGAGCTCGAGTTTGCCTAGTTCGAGAAACACCAAAGCTGCTGAAGACACTTATAGACTCGAGTTTAGAGTGCTAAGCTCGAGTTTGGACATATCGAAAGGCAAATTACTTCAGCAAGGTAGTAAACTTGAGTTTAATACTTGGAGGCTCGAGTTTGCTCATCCACAATCTCATATTTGCCGACTTTAACTCGAATTGAGCCAATCCAACTTCCATATGATCTTGGAGGCTTCTAGCATCAATATAAGAACTTGAATAATGATATATTCATTCCATTCAACAAGTTCTTCCTTTTTCCATCTCCCAACTTGATCATTCTTCATCTTTTAACTTAGCATCTACATTAAATATAAGAATTAGTCAAAGTAGAATATAAATGTAGTATGCAACCTTTTTGCTCTTAGGAATGACATCTATATAATACATCATCAAAACTAATCATAACCAACATAATGCACATAGATGGATATGGAAAGAAAGTTGGGATAAATGTTATGTAAGGACCTCCTTCTTCTTGTTTGTCTCTAAATGAAACAATGATGTTTCTAATGGTAACAAATGGATTTAGGAGACTTACACGCATGATTTGTCAATTGTGATTTGACATTGTTTTCCCAAATGAGGGGGAGAAAATAGGCGTTGGGTAAAGAGATTAGCTGGAATAAATTATTATTGGCTCATTTTGATCCTCGTACAAAATAATGCGAACTGGAAGTTCAAAAGATAATTCATTTACATAGTTTTAGCTAATAAAATGCCAGAAGCATTTACTGACCCAAAGAAAGTGACAAAGTCACATGTCCCAGCTGTTAATGCTCTTCTTCGAATTAATGTCCCTGAAGGATAACCTATTATGAATGAATATATAGCACGCCTGAAGCGTGAAAGGTCCATCGGTTCCAAAGATCCTCGAAAGAGAAAAGGAGCTAAGAATATAGATGATCAAGTTGTAAATAATCAAGAAAAATTAGTAGCTCCGTAAGAGCCATCTCCCGAAGAGATATTATCTCCGAGAGATATCTCCGAAGAGAATGTTGTAGTCCCGAAGAGACCCAAACACGAAATATGTGAAGATAATGAGATCTCAATAAATTGTTATGAATAGAATCCGATGGGACCAAAATGAAGTCAATGTTGACGACATCTTTGCTTATAATATAGCATATGATGTAATGAATGATGATGAGGATCACGAGCCAAAATCCATTAGTGAGTGCCAACAGTGAAAGTATTGGCCCCTATGGAAAGATGTCATTATTGCAGAATTAAAATATTGGCAAAACGAAAAGTATTTGGACCCGGCAAAGTCCATACAACCGATGATGAAAGGCCGTTGATGCAAAACCAAACTTGGATACAAATAAGCTTTTGTACGAGAAGATATGAAAAGGGTGAAATCGCAAGATATAAGGTACGTCATGTAGTTCAAGGTTTTAAACAAAGACCTGACATTGATTTTTGAAGAAACATATGTGGATGCAAATACTTTTGTTATTTGATAAAGCCTAGCAGTAAATGAAAGGCTTGGTTTGCATCTAGAGGATATTATAACTATATGTTTACATGATTCACTTAATAGTGATATTTATATGAAAAGTCCCTGAAGGACTCAAGGTGCCAGAAGCACATATCCCTGAAGGACTCAAGGTGCCAGAAGCACATATCCCTGAAGGACTCAAGGTGCTAGAAGCACATGTCCCCAAAAAGACTTAATGTGCCAGAAGTACAAATCCCAGAATGATTTAAGATGTTAGAAGCATCTAATTCAAGTTCTCTAGAACAATATTTAATTAAGTTATATAAGTCCCTTAGCTTGAAGCTATTAGGGCGCATGGTATAATCGCCTCAAAGAATATCTCGATGAAAAGAAGGGTACAAAAATAACCCAATATACCTATGCATCTTTATGAAAAGATCTAGAAATGAATTTGCTATAATTGCTGTTTATGTTGATGATATCAACATCACTGTAACTCCTGAAGAGCTTCTTCAGGAGTCGATACACGCTGTACTCTTTTTCCCTTATTTAAATTAACCAAACCCTTCATATACTGCTAGGCTTATCAAATAACAAATATATTTACATCCACATATGTTTCTTTAAAATGCCAGAAATATATATATAATTTTTGTTTGTCAATTTAAAAGTGAGGCACAGATTGGCCTGAAGCCATGAGGAGACACAAATTTGCCTGAAGCAAAGTGATAATTTGGCCTGAAGCCATGAGACAAATTGGAGTGAAGCCAAATCCACGAAGTTGAACATTTGGCATTAAAAAGATTTCCTTGATTAAATTAAAGAGATTGTATAACTACCGTAAGATGATTGTTCTTCTAAAAGATTATTATAAATTGGTGTATCTAATTTGTTCATGTAGTAGTTATATTGTGAAAAAGGTTTTTCTAAATATTCGAATTAATTTCATTGACCTCAATAGCCAAACAAAACAATGAGTTACAAGAATTATGAATATTGTACTGGTTGTCATTCCCAGAAGTTGAAATATGCACAAACTATTCCACTATAAATAAATAAATAAAGCGGCCTCGGGAAGAATGAAAGAGGTGGGGGAGTTGAAATAAACATATTTATTTAAGGCTTCGAAAGAGCTAATATTAGTTCGTGCTTACAAGAAGAAGGAGGTCCTTACATTTAGAGACAAACAAGAAGAAGGAGGTCCTTACATAACATTTATCCCAACTTTCTTTCCATATCCATCTATGTGCATTATGGTGGATTTATAAGCATTGCACATTCAAAAACTTTCCGTGATGGTATTGTCCGGTTTCGACCAAAACCAATTTACAGGAGAATTTTGTTGGCTTATACAAATGCTGCAATATATATATATATATATATCAAATATATCAACATAGTATTATGTTCTCATAAGCATTAATCCATCTTTGTATGGATGCTTTAATTCATGATTTCTCGGATCGTATAACTGGAAATAGCACGCTTAATTTATTCAAACATTATTGCAACTTCAGTTGTGTTCTTACAAACTTCCGGGTTTGCAATGGGCCCATATAGATCTGTTTGATATATTTCCGTAGATCCATTACCATTACCAATCATGACCTATGATATTTACATAGTAATTTTTATTTGAGAACAAGAAGACATAATCATTCTCGAACAATATGTTGGTTATTTATGACTCGGATGATCAAACAAGTCGCCAACAATAAATTTATTTAAATCAATAAACTTCTGGTTTACTATAACATATATCTCAACCAATCATAGACTTTTTTAGACTCGTGAGAAGTATATAACTTTTCAACTTTTCAAAATTAGCTCACACTTGTATTATATAACTCACACTTGTTTTTTCGGCAATCTCCCCCTCAAGTGTAAGTTATATAAACATTCTTTCTCTATATTTGTATTTCAAAATCACTTTCAAATTCTTTAAACTTTGAAAGGAAAAATTTATGTTAATTCTTCAGAATAAACATATAATATTGCATCACTAGTCTCATGGTTCATGATTAATATGCTTCAATTAATTTATATAGATGCGCCGAAAATTTTGATAAATGAAGGTATGTTTTTCAAACTAACAGCTGCGCCGAAAAAAAAAATTGATATGAAGCTGATATTGTGGAAGAACTAAACAAGACGCAAATGTTGAAAATATTTGTAAGTGGGCCCATTTTTATCCATTGAATCAGGTGCAATTTTGCATTCCGGTAAAAAACCAATTTTAAGTTGAAATTAATATGCACGCTGGACCCATGTGTTTATATTTTTTTTTTCCACATAATAATATATTTATAACACACCCCCTTGGATGTCCATTATGAATGTGCCTCATTAAAAACTTTAACTAGGAAAACCAAGTGGGATAAAAACCTAGTTAAAGAAAAGAGTACAACATCCATTGATACACTTCCTAATGCCGCCTCATTAAAAACCTTTGAGGAAAAAAACCCATGGGACAAAACCTAGATAAGGGAAAAGAGTACATCGTATCGACTCCCCCTCTTCATTTCATCAGATTTTTCTCCCCCGATGGCAACATTACATACAATAACTTTGTATAGATGAATAACTATATTTTGCTGAATTTGCCAATAAAAGCATAACAAATATTATCATAATTACTAAATAATCACATAAATATTATATACTTCGAGATCTTTTCATAAAGATGCATGGACATATAGAATTATTTTGTGCATCATTCTTTCAATAAATATTTAGGCTTCGTGCCATATATAGACTTATTTAATAATGTTCTCGAGAACTTGAATTAAATGCTTTTAACATCTTGAATCCTTCAGGACTTGTGCTTCATGCACTTTAATTCCTTCAGGGATATATATACTTCGGCATTTTAAATCCTTCAGGATATATGCTTCGCATTTTTTAATCCTTCCGGACATGTGCTTCGTGCACCTTATGTCCTTTTCCGGGACATGTGCTTCTGGCACCTTCTTACTAATTTTGTCTTATGATCCACATTATCATTCATTATATCATGATATGCTATATTATAAGCAAATATATCGTCAACATTGACTTTCGTTTGGTCTCATCGAATAACATTCATAGTTTATTGAGATCTCATTATTTTCATATTTTTCATGTATCTTGGTCTCTTCTGGGACTACAACATTCTCTTCTCGGAGATATCTCTACCGGAGATAATAACTCTTCAGAGATAGCTCTTCCGGAGCATTTAACTTTTATTAATTATCCTCAACTCGATCATCTATATTCTTAGCTCCTTTTCTCTTTTGAGGATTTATCTTTAAAATCGATGGACCTACTACGCTCAGCGTGCTTTAAATTTATTTATAGTATGTTGTCCTTCACGGACATCAATTTCGATAGAGCATTAGCGGTTGAAACATGTGACTTTATCACTTTCTTTAGGTCAAGAATGCTTCCGGAATTTGATTTGCTAAATTCCCGCAAAAGAATTATCTTTTGAACTTCCAGCTTCAAATCGCTTTGTACAATAATCAAAATGAGTCAATGATAACTCATTCTCGCGATTATTTTGTACAATAATCAAAATGAGTCAATGATAACTCATTCCAGCCTAATATCTTTAATATATTTTCCCAACCGCCTATTTTCTCCCCTCATGGAAAACAATATCAAATTTCAATTAACAAATCATGCAGTGTAAGTCTCCTAAATCCATTTGTTACCTTTAGAAACATCATTTTGTTCCATTTAGAGACAAACAAGAAGAAGGAGGTCCTTACACTGCATTTAAACTAACATTCATTCTATAACAATCTATGTGCATTGTGGAGAATTTATAAGTATTGCACATTCAAACATTCTAAGATAGAATTAGTCCGGTTCTTGACCAAAAACTAATTTTACTGGGGAGAGTTTTGTTGGTTTATATAAACGATATAATAATCAAATATACCAACATAGAAACTTTGTTCTCATAAGCGTTGATCTAGCTATTTATGGATGCTTTAATACATGATTTCTGGATCGTATAATCTGAAAATAATGTGCTTAATATATACAAACATCATTGCAAACTTCAGGTTGCATTCTTACAAACTTCTGGTTGTATGCTTTAAAAACTCACATGTAATCCTTTTGTAGATGCATCTTTCAGATTTACATGCTATTTTGATGGGCCCATATAAATATGTTTGATATATTTCCGAGATACCGAGATCAATTACAAATCATGATCAATGAGAACAAGCATCGATAACATATAAACAATATGTTGGTTATACATGAAGAATCTTCTAGTTCTTCAATGGATTTCAATACATAATCTTATTTGCATTATGTATATATGACTTGACGATCAAAACAAGTCATGCTAACAAGTTAATTTAAATCAAGAAACTTCTTGTTTATCGTAACATATATTTCAATCAATCATAAATTTTTCAATACTATGACATCCATTTTGGGAGATGTATTAGATAATGTGAGAAGTATATAACTTTTCAAACATTATCTCACACTTGTATTCTAACTCACACTTGTTTTCTAACAATCACCCCTCAAGTGTGAGTCATATAAACATTTTCAAAATCATTTTCAAAAATTTATGTTTAGTCTTTCAGGAGTAAACATGTAATGTTGCATCACTAAATACGTAGTCCATCATATATGAAGATATTCATAATTAAAATAATGTAGAATCACACAAATTTAGAATCGTTACATTACCTTCTGGTTTACAAAAACATGTATTTTCTATATGATATCTATTTCTGCAGATATCTTAATACATAATTTTGTTCATTCAGGGTAACAAAATATTAGCTCTTCAAGCCTTCAATCAAATGTATTCTAATGTGATTAGAATACAAACTTAAATCTTATGACTTCAGTGTCATTTAATATTCATGGTAAAGGATCTCATTTTATCGATATGATTAGAATATAATGCATTTTAATGCAGATCAACTTTAGTCATATTTTGATCTATTATTTCAGCTTAGATCAGATTCAAACCAATCCTCAATCATACCATATTAATTCTAATATTCTGCATACCTCAATGTAATCAGATCTTAAATCAAGAGGTTTCAAATTTTCAAATATTTACCAGAAACTCACCCTTCTCGAGATTACTATCATCTTAGCACGCTTTACGATCGAATTCCATTTTCAAAAATCGCCTGATCGCGTCTCGAATCAGCTGCACATCCAAGATAGATATCCCGGAGATACGCTCATAAAATAATCACTACGCGGCGTACAAAGATCCAAACGGTATTTAACTAGCAACTACTAGGTTGCATTAGGTTTCATCTAGGGTGCGGTGCCGTAAATTTCCAAATGATCAAAAGTCTACACAATTCTAAGCTAACGACAGATTAGGATACGGCGTTGCTTAATTAAAATAAATCTAGACGTTACAGGCTTAGCTATAAATCAAGGAAGACGAAGGGTAAATGCCTTACTCACTATCAAGTATTTCAAAACTTCAAAGATACTCATTTCCTCTCGCCGCATTCATACCTTTCTCTATATCTTTCATATTATCTTTAAACATGGCCGGTCCAAGTAACTTAATTCCAGTTTCTGAGTCATACAACCCTTTCTTTCTTGAAGCTTTACTAAATGATAACCAGTCTAATATATTGGCTGATTTATCTAACAATGTACATCATTCCTTACCTTCTTATAATCCTTTAGAGGTATACGTTCCTCCTTTTACTTCAATGTCTTATGTTCCAGAGGCTAATGAACCTCCCCCACCCTTAGGAGTTCAAGATTCTACTCCTATGATTACTAACATAGAAGAATCTGAAGCAAGTCCATCAAGGCGACCTGTCAAGAGATGTCGTACAATGGTAGAACTTATGGAATCAACCAAGCCCGCTCAACCAAGGAATTATGCTTCCAGTTTGGCTGAGACTTCTAATCCATTCTCATGTAGTTGCTGCCATGTTCTGAGGGAGATCATTCATACCAATGGGTTTCAATACCATAAACTTGAAGTTCATGGGAGGATCAGTATGATAAGTCATGCTATCTTTCACCAGGACGTACAAGGAGGTTCCTCTAGACCTCAAATGTTCGATTTTGGTAAGAAAAATATAGAAGAAATCAAACATTTTCTGAATAGTTATTGTTTGAATCAAAACTCTTTAGGGTATGTCCTGGTGTCAGATCCCCTATCGACCTACTATGAGGCTCTTTGTGTTGGTTTGGAATGGACCAAAACTCAAAATGAACCCATCGGTAGTTCATTTCCAACCACTACCGAAAACATAACCAATAAAGGTAAAGAACCCATGGTTGTAAATAATAATCCTCCTATCCCTATACATAATAATCCTTTAGTCCTCATACCTAGAGATTCATATAGGTCAAGGGTCGAACAAAACATTAGGGGTGAATTGATGTCAATAGATTATCTAAAAGACTTCTTCCATTTACCTCAACAAGCCGTCGCTAAACGAGTCCGTCTATGCAAAAATGTTATACAAAAAATATGTCGTAGGGAAAAATACATTGGCCTTACGTAAAGGTTCGAACAACCATGAGTCGAATTGCCGGGATTGAAAAGAACACTTTCTTCGGTGATCGTCTCAAGAGTAACTGCCGAAAGAGAAATTAGTAGACTTAAACATGAAATGGTCGAAGCTTGTGGTGGGATTGTACCAACCGTTGCTCTTGATATTTGAAATAGCATTCTTTATTTTATTTTGGTAAATAGGTCACATTCTAATTTTCTTTTCAAATCCAACATTCATGATCTATTACTTTCCGAATATGGGGTGCTCTATAATTTATTTCTCATATCCCATTATTCTAATTCCCATACATATAAATGGAATTATGAATTGACATCATATGGCATTAATTACATAATAATAACTATAGTAAGAGTAGAATAATATTTCCTATAGTAAATTAATGCACTAATGGCGCTTTTATGTAAATAGTAATTACTATGCAAATGGTAAAATAATAATTACCATTATAGTTTACTGCATCAATAGTAATTACCGTATAAATAGTAATTATCCTATAGTAATTACTATGCAAATAGTAATAATAATAATAAAATATACATATAGTTATAATAATAATAAAATATGTAAATAGTAATAATATTAATAAAATATGTAAATAGTAATAATTTTAATAAAATAAGCAAATAGTAATAATATTAATAAAATATGTAAATAGTAATAATTTTAATAAAATAAGCAAATAGTAATAATATTAATAAAATATGTAAATAGTAATAAAAAATATAAACACATGGGTCCCACGTGCATATTAATTTCAACTTAAAATTGGTTTTTCCGGGAATGCAAAATTGCACCCGATTCAATGGATAAAAATGGGCCCACTTACAAATATTTTCAACATTTGCGTCTTGTTTAGTTCTTCCACAATATCGCCTTCATATCAATTTTTTTTTTTTACAAGCACTGTTAGTTTGAAAAACATACCTTCATTTATCAAAATTTTTGGCGCATCCACCGGGTTCCACGAGCGCTTCTTCTTCTTCACCATCTTCTCAAATCGCCACTTTCTTCCTCATTTTCATATATTCGAGTTTTTTTTTTTTTTGATTGATCTACGGAGAAGAATTTTTAAAACCATTGGGTGTTTCTCAATATTGCAAACTGAAAGAGAATTTTGACCCGATCGAGGGGGGCAACGACGGTCTTGGGAAATCCACTAGCAACAACCTCCTTGGCGAAGAGGGGCATAGCCTCCAATACCCCATCAAACAACATCAGCTTCTCTCCGTCTTCGTTCTTGTTTCCCATGCAACATATAAACCAACAGAGCAATCGATGCGTGAGATTGAAGGTTCTTTTGAAGTGGGTGTTTTTTTAAAAAAAATTATTTGGGAGGCTTCAAACGAGTCGAGAAAGTCTGTCGGCCTTATTCCATTTTGGATGGATTGGACAAAACTAGAAGCATCTCAAATTCGGTTCAAGCAGAGAGGGACAGAACGAAAACGACGTTCACAGAATTGCCGCCAAGGAGTAGAAGGTGTTTTCCTTCGAAATGTTAGTAGTGAAGAAGCTATCAATCATATCAAACCAAGGGAAGAAGAAAGAAGCGCATGTTGAGTGGCTGAATTGACAGTTGGGTGATGATGTTTCAGATGAAGTTTCTGGGATTCGTTTTGCAGGGAGCTCGAATTGATTCAAAACAATTCGTGCTGATAACGTGTTATGAAACTGAAGAAAATGTACAGAAAAGTAGAGAGAAGTCAGAGAGATATGGAAGAATTCTCATTCAAGTGTATACTGAATGTTTACACAAGGCCTTTGTTCATTCAGGGTAACAAAATATTAGCTCTTTCGAAGCCTTCAATCAAATGTATTCTAATGTGATTAGAATACAAACTTAAATCTTATGACTTCAGTAAAAACCTAGCCAAAGAAAAGAGTACAATATTCATTGATACATTTTCCAAAGGTCTTTGCCTCATTAAAAACCTTTCTAGGAAAACCCAAATGGGACAAAACCTAGATAAGGGAAAAGAGACACGCGTATCGACTCTCTCTTGATAACATCAGTTTTACTCCCCCTGATGACAATATCAATCTTTCTCTTTATCATGTCAACATTGCTTCTAATGTCTTTATGTTGGTGAAGAACTATATCTTGCTAATAAGCTTGATACATTAATTCTTCAATATCACTAATATATGATACTTCTGGACCATGTATTTCTTCAACAATTAATAAAGTTTTATCCCACTGGGTTTTTCCTAGTTAAAGTTTTTAACGAGGCACATTCATAAAGGACATCCAAGGGGGAGTGTTATGAATAATTATTATTATGTGGATGTCCTAATCATTCCACCAAGTTTTGTAAACGCATTATGCATAAGAGATATATTATTATATCTATGTAGTGGCTATCCATTCCCAATATATGTGTAGAGGAATGTAATATAAGCATCCTAATTGCAACCATATGGAATACACACAGAGATGAATAGAAATTCCTCCTCTTCCTCTGTATTTCATCTTCTCTGTTTTACTTTCTTTTATCCTATGTTTTCTTCAGTTTCATAATTAAAAGGATTTCAGTTTTCTTTCTTCCTTCCTTTTTTTTTTTAAAAAAAAAAAAAAAAAAAAAAAAAAGTTTCCCCCATCAGTCGGCAGAGTAATATTTGCGAAAAATATATAGGGTTTTTTTTTTACTTTAACGCTTTAATATATATATATATATATATATATTCAAAGATTTTGGCAGGCAAAAAAGCAATTTTCTGGGAAAAAAAAAACTCATTAAATATTTGCATGTGAGCCACTTTGATTGAAAATATGGA
The DNA here is from genome assembly GCA_019022615.1 of Acacia melanoxylon. NCBI lineage: Eukaryota > Viridiplantae > Streptophyta > Magnoliopsida > Fabales > Fabaceae > Acacia > Acacia melanoxylon. Next base: position 10,152,600 of record JAFJYJ010000004.1, read on the forward strand.
TGAGGACAATGTAGATAGCAGGAAACCTTAATCCCATGTTACGACTTTGAGGGAATATTTGCACGTGAGTCACTTTGATTGAAAATATGGATTCTGAGCAAAAAAATTGAAAATATGGATGAGGACAATGTAGATCGCAGGAAATAATAAGTGGTTACTACAACCTGAACTAACTCGATCCATTATCTCCCCCTCTGATTTTAATTTCCTTTATTATTTTCAACAATCAAACGTAATATAATACTCCTATAGTTTACCATAATCAATTGATTTATCATTTCCATTATTGAGGACTTGACTTTATACGATACAATTTTTTTTTTCTCAAATTATACGATTCAATTCAAACAATTGATTATTTATTTATTTATTTGTATGTGCTCAATACATTAAAGTTTTCCAGGCCTAAAGGTGTGAAACTTAATAGCGATGGCCAGTTGCACATTTTCTTTTAATTATTATTATTATTTATCATTTCCAATAATCGACGTACGATCTTGGACCTTCGTCCAATAAATAAGATCATCATCCAAAATTCTTTTCCTGCCTATGTATATTCTTCGTTTGAATCGTCAGCAAGAAATTAATATTCTGACTTTTCTATTTTTTTACTTCTAAAAATAGTGATGACTATTAATTCAATTTTTAAAGCCGTGTATATATTATGAAAGATAAAATTACTTATTGTAACAACCTCCTAAAATTACCATGTAATTGATCATTTAAAACCACTTAATAAGTATTAAGTAATCCTATGGCGGGTAACAAAGAAAACCAATACAAAAGACTACCACAGTCAATAATTTTCATGGTCCCACCTCTAGTACTAGCCCACATTAAGCATCATCCATACAAACCCTAGTATGCAAAGGAATATTTAAGAGTAAATATCCTTTTGGGTCCCTAGAAAAAAACAAGGACCGCATTTTGGTCCCTCACAATGTTAAACGCCTTTTTAGCCCGAAAAGCGAATAAATTGGTCGACGTGAACATTTTGGTCCCTCACAAATTTCCAAAAAGCCCTTTTTAGTCCATAAAAAAGTCTCATTTTAGTCCCTAGGGACAAAAATGGGGTCCGTGTTTTTTCCAGGACCCAAAAGGGTATTTACTCAATATTTAAAATATGCAATGTATAATAAAAAGATTTTAAAGTTTGGCAATATACATTAGACTATACTCATATAACTAAATGAGACATACAAGATTGATAAATTAAATCAAGTCTCACATGCCTTCCCCCTTATAGCACCGCCTGAACTTTCACCTAAAACATAATAAATAATGATGGGGTGAGTCACACGGAGCCCATAACCACATATCCAATTTAACGAATATCATGAAATAATTACAAAATAGTTAAGCAAGAAAAATATACCTTTGTATGACGTAAAATCTAAATAATTTTCTAAAAACATTAGTAGTTCAAAACCATTCATTATGCACAAAAATCAACTTCCCTCAATCACATCTCGTCACAATAGTTTTCTATTTCTTTCAAATAGAGAAAGGTGTTACGTCCTTTGAGTTTACCCTTAGTCCGACTAAAGGAAATGATGATACCAAGGGCTCTGAAAATGTCAAAGTCATTCATTGTGCGCACAATGACGGCTATACCACATGGTATAAAAATCAACTTCCTCAATCACATCTCGTCACAATCTTGTATACTTCAATATCACCGTACAAAAAGAGCCTTTTAAGACCAGACAAAAAACACACCGTAAGACCGGATCTGGGACCGGTCTTAATATAGGAGGTCTAAAAAGCCTTTTACTTTTAAGATCGGATGTGCTACCTGTCTTTAAAAAAACCTTTTTAGACCGGACTCTTAAAGTATCCAGTCTTAAAAGTGTTTCAAAAAAAACGCTGACGAACAGGGAAGAGCAGAAACGCCGCTGACAGATGGAACATCGACGGTACATAGAGAGACCAGAAACGTTGAGCAAAGTGATAGGGAAAATCCATCACAAGCTCAAACGATTGCAGAAAAACCCAGCTCTATAAAAAGACAACAAAACTGCCAAAAATCCTAGATTTGCAAATAAAGGTCACCGCAAACGCAAAGTTGATATACAATGCTTCAGATCCACAACCTCTCCCACCTTAAGCGCCTCATCGGCCTCCACAAAGTTGATATACAACGCTTCAGATCCACAGCCTCTCCCACCCAGATTTGCAGATGGAACGCTCACATTACACCCAAGACATATCAATCACAGCGACCACTTCCCTCCATAACCTAATCAAATGCCACCGCCATAATACGAACCAAATATGAAATACGAATCGAGAAAATTTGAATTGCAGATAGATCAAAAATCACGAAAAAAGAGAAATAGAGAGACATAAACAAACCTATGCACTTAGAGGAGATTGAAAATGAAAATCCCAAAACACAAATGAGAGCGCGGGGGAGGTGGAGACTGCAAGGCGATGGACGACCCAGGGAACTTAGTGCGACGTGAACTCAATAAAAGAGGAAGGTTCGATTGGGAGAAAAACCTTTAGGGCTCGATAAAGGGGAAGAAATCCCAGAGAGGAGAGAGATGATTTAGGATCCGGTTCCTCTCATTTTCCCCCATCTCCTTATCTTTCTCACAGGCCCTTCGTGGCCGTTGGATTGTTGATCCAACGGCCCCAAAAAAAAATGGTTTCCCAAAACGTTGGGCCCGTTGGATCAACGATCCAACGGGCCACGGGCGGCCTACGAGAAAGATAAGGAGAGGGGGGAAAATGAGAGGAACCGGATCCGAGACGACGATGGTATTGGGAAGAGAGAGGAAGAGAGAATGATGCCAAAATGGAGAGATGATGATGATGGCATTCGGAAGAGAGAGAAAGAGAGGAGGAAGGAGGGGCACGATGAGTATTAAAAGTCTACTTTTTAGACCATATTTTTTAAACATCTGGTCTTAAAAGTAGACTTCTTAAACCGAATTTATTAAACATTCGGTCTTACTTTTTTTTTATATTTATAAAATTGCCAATAGTCATATTTTTAGATCGGTTGTTTGGTAAATCAATCTAAATAATATTTTTTAGACCTCATATTAAAAGAACCGACCTAAAAAGTATTCTTTATATTTATGAAACTGCCACCGGTCATACTTTTTAGACCTCATCCTATATAATCCGGTCTAAAAAGTGTTCTTTATATTTACGAAACTGCCACCGATTATACATTTTAATCCAGATCCTCTATAATCCGGTCTAAAAAGTGTTCTTTATATTTATGAAACTGCCACCGGTCATACATTTTAGACCTGATCCTCTATAATCCAATCTAAAACGTTCTTTATATTTACGAAACTATCATCAGTCATACTTTTTAGACTTGATCCTCTGTAATCCGGTCTAACTGACATGGTCTAAAAACCCTTTTTTGCACCAGTGTATGTAGTGCCAAATCACAACTTCCACATCTATAAGTTATACTTATATTCAATATCATGCATAATTTATCACTATCACAATCACAATATAAACAATTTAAGCTCACTTAACTAAAGTTTACTCTCAAACATATATTTGATATATATATATATATATATATATATTTCATATGTACACACACACACACACACACATAGGGTTTATCATTTGTCATGTCACTTAGCATAAAGTTTTGTCAAGTCACCCCAAAATTACGTCGTTTTAGGGGTTAGGGAAATTAATGGTGTTTTGATAAAATTCATATAATAAATACAAAAACCAAAAGACTCTTCATTAATTTCCCTAAGCTCCAAAACGAAGTAGTTTTGGGGTTAAGAGAATTAATGAAGGGTCTTTTGGTAAAATTCATATAATAAATATGAAACAAAAAAAAAAACACCCTTCATTAATTCCCCTAACCCCCAAAACGACGTAGTTTTGGAGTGACTTGACAAAACCTGATGTCAAGTGACATGACAAACGATAAACCCACACACACACACACAAAATATCGTTTGCAAATATGAACTTACACTTATAATCACCTCAACAGAGAGTAGGTGTAAAATATGCTAACCCCAGTATAGGTTTTGCTAGAGATAACACAGAAATTGGTGAAGTTGTTCAATCGGCTGATAAAATTATCATATGACATAATAACGTCATCATTGAATAATTAATCGATATTAGGCAGTTGCTAAGTGTCTTAGTAGCACAGTCTTCCAGTCAACAAGCTACACCCAGTTGGATTACAGAACTAATGATTAAAATTATCTATTAATTTTATCCTCTACATATATATAATCATCTAATATTAAAACTCAAACTTTGCCAAAATTTTAACCCTAAAATTTTCACTAATCAGTACTATATTACCCTCATTATATATATTACCCCATTATATATATATATATACCCTCATTATAAGGTGGTGCCTTTTCCATAAAACATGGTAGGTGCCCCTTTTTTCTTCAAAACACGCCACCACCCATAATGTAATATAATATAATGTGATATATTATATTATAATTTTTTTCTGATTTTTTAATTATTAAAAAAGTAAAAATATAGGATATTACACTTCTTACTCATGCACATATGATGCCAAGTAATGCTTAGTTTTGGCTTCACTGAGCCTTTCTAATAAGTATGTGTCTAATAGCAACTCTGATCCCTTTCTCTTGGGGTTTGAACATGACAAATGTCTCCAAAATTACTATTTTTGCCTAAGGAAACCAACCTACGATTCACATATCTACAATAATGCAAACATACAAATTATAACGGCTTAATTATTAAAGTATTTATTGTTTCAAGAAGAGACTTACATTAAAAATACTTGGATAATTGATACCGTAAGCTCTTGTTTATGAGCTATAAGGAATATTAAATCATCCTTCTCAAGAAAAACCAGTACCGCTGACTTGCCTGCAACTAAATCCATAGGCCACGATGTTGTTGTAAAGGATGTATCATATGCCATAAGAATCACTTATTGCATGGCATTCAACTTAGGCTATGAAACTTATTGAGCGGATGGAGCTACAATTGGGGTTGTGATCATGGTTTCCTTAGCTCAAATAGAAACAAGGTTCTTTGGTCACAAGATGAAAGTACTCTTGACATCACTCACAATCTTCAAATCACTAGGAGGGATAGGGATAGGTACATCTGCAATGATCACCTCTTTAACTGATACTTTGACTTCATGTAAAAGGTATAACCATTGATCACATATAAATTCCAAGTTATAACATCAACCTTAGGACCATGTGCTAACCATTTAATTGTATCAGAAGCACCTTCCTCTCCCTTAATCTTTTATTTGAACCAATTTACAAAAGTTCTGTTATGCTCCATAATTAACATTTGTTCAGTTATTCGACTATTTTCTTTCCTCACTACTATAAAAGAAGGCTTTAACATCCTTTTCTTTCAACCATTTGACGTCCTTTTCGGGGGGAACGCCTAAGGAAGGGGCATAAAAATTTTGAACTTTTAGCATCCTAAAATTTCAATGGTATGTTATGAGCTCTCATCTCCAGTGGCAATTACGGTCTATGGTATCTCCTTTCCCTTTCTCTAATGATGGCATTCAAGAACGACGGTGGAGGTGGTGTGATGACGAGGTTGCAATTGGTGAAGGTGGTGTGAAGAAGCTCTCTATAGCACAATCTGCTCTGGTCTATCTCGTAAATCTTCAAGGCGATCTCTCTCTCGAGTTTCGGTTCTCGCCACCGATGAAAGGTGATGGTAGTTGAGGGAGGGCTGCAAGGAATAAGAAGACGACGATGAATGTGTTTGCCCTCCCTCTCTCCTCTCAAGCTCTCTCTACGTTGAATCCGTGGGGCACTACTAGAGCTGGAAATCAGAGCCGGCCCGTGAAAGGCCAGGGCCAGCCCTCCAGGGCCCAGAGTAAGAAAAACACATGTTTTCAAAGCCCGGCCCGAGAGCACCAGGGCCAGGGCCGGCCCGCAAGGCCCGGAAATTACTATTCCAAATTTTAACTATTTTTCCTCCACTTTTTTTTTTAAAAAATATAATTAGTAAATTACAACACGAATCATCCAATAAATAAGCACAATCACTAATTCATAATCAAAAGCAAACTATGTTCACAAATAACTCACATAAAACATAAAAAGCATATCACTAAACGACATTAGTACGATTACTATTATCGTCGTCATCTTCGTCACTATCATCGATTTTAACGACATTTGATTGTTCTTCACTTTGAGTAGTAGCCTCTGGCTCATGAGTAAGAATATCATGAAATTCTTCTCCCGCATCATGAACACATCCATAATCTTTATTTGCAACAAATAATAAATCAAATCATAAAATTAGAGTATAGTTATTATGTATTTGTAGTTAAATGGATAAATAACTCTATAACAAATACAAAATATATATAAATTAATAAATTTAAAAAGGAAAAAAAAAAAAAAAAAAAGCTACAATGAAAAGGGCCTGCAGGGCTGGCCCGAGGCCCTCCAGGGCCGGCCCGTTTAAGCCCGAGTATCTGCCCGGCTTAAAGGGCCCCCGCTTCTAGGCACTACCCATCTGATGAAGATGAAGTCCTTGGTTAAATAGAGATTTGACCAAGGACCTAAGTGAAACTTTTAAAAGTTCTTGGGGAGAGACTAAAGTGAAAATGTTTTTGAAACATTTGTTGGGCGGACTATAATTTTCAAAACATTGGGGTCATTTTATGTAATTTTCCCTAGTCCTTTTCTTCATTGATTTGCAATTTTCCTAGAATCCTAGGAACCTTTTCCGTAATTTTCTCTAGTTCTCAAAATATTAATTTTGACCCTTAAAAATCTCAAAATGCCTTCTTAAATACCTATAATGCAAGATTAAGCACGAGATAATATCAAAAGTCCAAAAAATTATTTGCACAAATAATTAACAAATTACGACCATTTTACCCCTAATTATACTTAGTTCATACAATTGTCCCTGAATCGAATTAGTGTTTAATAATGCAATAATGTACTAAGAAATGTATTAAAAATCTTAAATTAATCATGAAAAATCATATAAAATTATGGTTCAATCAACAACATAAAAAACTTATGAATTAATGTTCAAGAAATCACTTTTTAGTTACTTTTGTATCCAAAAAAGTTTATGGTTACATTTACACTTTTGACATAAGTTAATGGATATTTTTGCATCTTAACTCTTCATTAGAAAGCTCACAATAATGAACGTCTAGGATTATTAACATCATGATCACTTTGTCCTCTTTTATAATGTTTATAGTTACATTTGTACCCAAAAAATGTTTATGCTTACAAATGACATGCTTCAATATCTTCTCAGTTGATAAAAAATGTGTATGAGCTAAAATTATGGATTTTTGGGTTGGTAGTGAATATTTTGCTCTATTTCATAAACTTTCGCTTTTATAGATCATCTTCTGTTGTTAGGATATTGAAGCATGTCATTTAAGCTACATCTAAAGACCTTCAGAGCTTAAATCAATGCAAAAGAAGTTAGAAAGGAGATTAAGATATTAAGACACTATGGGAAAATAAGAAGAAATGAACTTAACCTGAGTAGTTTTAATTTTGGCCTCAACCAATGCCATTTCTAGACTCAATCATAGACAAGACATGGAGTTGTTAGCCTCAACCAAAGAAAATCTTAGCTACAGCCAACGATGATTATTGAAACTAAGCGTTTTGATGACAACAACTGAACTAGGGCTTTATATTCTTCCACCACTACAAAAAATTGACGTTTTGTAGTAGTTAAAATTACGTATTTGTAACTGCTACAAATGATAGTACGTAGTAGCGGTTCAAAGAACTGCTATAAAATATATCGTTGCAAGATGTTTTATAACGGTTTTCTAATACCGCTACTCATATAATAAAACCACTACTATATTGGTAGTGGTTTTGAGTTACCACTACAAAATGCGATCGAGATGACAAATTTCAAAAAAACAATTGGTGCCAAAATTTTGTAGTGGTTGTAAAACCGCTACAAATATTGGATAAAATTTCATAAATTGTGCCAAATATTTAAGCTGAATTTAAATTAAAATTTGTAGCGGTTTTAACACCGCTACAAAATGTTGCAAAATTGAAAAAAAAATCATGATTTGAGTCCATTGTTACAATATTATGTTAAATATTTTTATTATTTAAGTGACAAATTAAATGATAATAGTTCATATTTAAAAAATGATTAACTTAAGTTAGATAAATATAAATATTATATAGGTATAATACGAGAATGTGTAGATAATAAGAACTTATTCTCGTTGTCCACCTTTGAGCAAAAAAATTATATTGTCCATTAGATGATATTTGATTATGGAAAGAATGTCGATAATGATAGAATGAATATTGAGGAAATATCTTTAAAGTTCGGATAAGAAAAAAATAGTATCAATATTATAAGAGGGAAAAAAATAAAACATTGAAATCAAAGATTTTGTAAGGGGTGGGAAGAAATGAATGTGGGTGTGTGAAATGAGGCGTAGTGGGGTATTTATAGGGATATGCATAACTTTTGTAGCGATTAATGTGACGGTTTTTGTAGCGATTTAACGTTTGTAGCAGGTTTTTTCATTTTTGTAGCGATTAGAAAACCGCTACAAAATTTCATTGATATTTTTTAAAAAATAAATAAATTTCAAAATATCACATTTTGTAACAACTACAAATTAATGAACGTTGGCGGGATTCCAAATATTCAAATTTCATTATTTTTCAAGGGAAATTATCCCAAAAATTAGAATTACACACTTTATAGTGTTTTATCTACTAAAACCGCTACAAACTTCATGATCTTTAGCGAGATACGAAATATTCAAATTTCAATATTACACACTTTGTAGCATTTTGTAACGGTTATATTAAAAACAACTACAAATTTGACGTGGATTACACACTTTATTGGTTTTTATAGTAGTTTAACATTTGTAGCGGTTTTTTTTTCCCGTTTTGCAATGGTTACAAAACCTCTACAAAGACTCATTGGTATTTTTTAAAAAAAAAAAATTCAAAATATCATATTTTGTAGCGGTTATATTAAAAACTGCTACAAATTAATGAACGTTGGCGGGATTTGAAATATTTAAATTTCAAAATTACACACTTTGTACCGGTTTATCTACTAAAACCGATACAAACTTCATGATCTTTTAGCGGGATATGAAATATTAAAATTTCAATATTACACACTTTGTAGCGGTTTATGTAACAGTTTATGTAGCGGTTACAAAACCGCTATAAAAATTCATTGGTTTTTTTTTTTTAAAAAAAAAGTAAATTTTAAAATATCACATTTTGTAGCGGTTTAGCTAAATAACCGCTATAAATATGAACATATTTTTTTAAATATTTTTTTTGTATAACTTCTATTTGCGACATGTTTAAGGACTTCACATTTATAGCAGTTTAACTAAAAACACCCCTACCCTAATAGCTACAAATGAAGAAACCCTACCTCATGCGTCGTGAAAATTTGTAACGGTTTTCTATAACCACTACAAAAGTTTAGATTGTTGGCATTCTGTAGTGGGTTTTTGATATAAACGGCTACAAATAAACCGCTACTAATGGCGCGCCAAAAGACGCCAAATTGGTGCCATATTTGTGGCAGTTTGTATAAATATACCGCTATAAAATAATCGCCACAAATTTGGTGACAACTTGGCGCCATATTTTATAGCAGTTAGTTCATGATAACCGCTACAAATATTGTTCACGAACTAGCACGCCACTTGGCACAAGTCATACCGCTACAAATTTGTAGCAGTTTCGATATAAACCGTTACAAATTCGCATATTTGGAGCGGTTTATTTTAACCGCTACGAATTGACATTTTTTTTGTAGTGCACCTTCAACCTTGGCCATCATTATGCGACTTGGAGGCTATATCTTGGGGGCTTGGTGTGCTAGGGTTTGAGGTCTTTAGAGTTCTTGAAGCTATTTATTGAAGATATAAATAGATTTAAGCTCCTTTTTCTTGGTTTTTCTGATTATCTTCCTCTTTCTGTCTTATTTGCTGCTATGGCTACAATTTCCTTATGTATTTGTAACTTGTGGCTGCCAATGAGCTAGTATCTAGAAACTTTGCTCTCGGATTTTTTTAAACCCTTGTATGGTTTAACACTTGATTACTCCTCTATTTTTATGATTAATGAGATATTCGTGTTGATTTTATTCTTTGCTTACTGCTTCTTGTTAATTGTCTACCATGAGATTGTTGGGTTCACTTAATTGATGCTTGAGAGAGCTGGGTTGAGTGTAAACTTGGGTGAAATTGTCTTAGAACTTGAAGTTTTCTTGTTGAATGGATGGTTTTGTTGGTAAGATAGATATATACTCACCAACTTAGGGCTTGTTTGGGATGGCTTCAAAAGAAGAAAAATGCCCAGTGGCAGTGAAAACATAATTTGTGTGTGTTTTGATGTGGCTTTTAGGCTAAAGCTAATTGTTAGAGCTTTTTTTTTTTTGCTTCACAGTGACTTTTTTTGAAAAAGGACCATTGGGTCATCACTTCCTCTCCTCTTCAATTAATTTCCTCTGCCATCATTCGTTCGCTTTTTTTGCTTCAGGACGGTTGAGCTTCTTTTGCTTCACAGTGTAATTTATTTATTTATGTTTTCTGAATTTCTTTATAAGAAGAAAGACACCAAAATAACCCAAATGCGCAGATCACACTTTAGGAAATCAAAAAATGACTTAATCACCATAAATATATAGGGAGTAGTTTGACATTAAATCTTGCAGTGAAATTAACTAAATACGTAGTACACTGTAAATTACCATAAATACTCTATTTGGATTATGAAAAGTGACACACACAAAAAACAACGGTTAAGATTTTTTTAATGGTAATTTTACTATTTTTTTAGCAAATTTATATTTAATTTTAATTTTTTATCCTAAATTATCACATAATATAAAACATGTGTGTGTGTGTGTGTAAAATTCAAACGTTATGCCAAACAAAGTGCCTATCAGGAAAAAAGTCACTTCTGTCACCACTATCTCATACACAAATCACATCAACAATCTGACTTCTAGGAAAAAGCTCATCATGAAAAAAACCACTTCTACCACCGCTATCCCAAAGAGGCCCTTACATAGTCAAATTAGGATTGGTGTTTAAAATTCAAATTTCATAAATTGTAATAAGGGATTGAGCAATTTATGAAATTAAACACTTGTTCTTGACTTGAGATAGCTTTTACAAGTACTTCTTGAATCCAATGCTAGCTAGCACATATTTTCATTAAGAGCATATATGAGAGGAGGCTAATTAAATGTTATGAAATACAAGGAAGATAAATAATCCTAGTCCCTATTTTATCTTTGAAGTCAAAGAATCACTTGTTCATATTAATTTTTACTTTTCATATAGATTTATTTCATAGTTTCCCTTCACTCTTGAATTTGGTATTACTCAAATTAGGCAAAAGTGTGATAATCAATACTTATCCAGGTTTTAAAAACAAATCCTAGTGAGAACAATACTTTACTTATCATTTTATCAATTGACATGACCTATACTATAACATCCCGAATTTTGGAACAAGGAGTTTAGGAATAAATTGAGATAAATAGATTGTTAAGTGAGTAATAAGAGTCAAGAGTCTTAAATTTTTCATGAGAAAAAGCTTAAGACAATTGTTAAATATTATTTTGAATCTTGAAAAATTAGGAGAAAATTATGAAATGTTATTTTGAGGATTAAGAAATGTCATGAGGGGATTAATCACGGAAAGTTTAGCTTAAATACCTTTAAAGCTAATGTTTGGAAGTTAAGACCTATTTTTCAAATAAAATTCCTTATGATGGGATAAAGGATTTATTTCAAGAATTTATTTGATAACTAAGTATTTGCTGGGATCCGTACACGCAGTAGAAGGATTTCATCCATTAAAATCTTACGAATCCGATTGAGAGGATCTATCAACGGCGTTTAAATCGGGTTCGTTAGGAATTGTACCTATCAAGCTCGTGAGTATCTCGTTCAATCAAACAGGAGCCGACTTTACGAATCCACTCCTCTCTTTGGTATCCACACCGAACAAGACTCCAACACAAACGGCAACATGCTAGCGCCTTCAAGCTTTTCGTCTCACGTCTCTCCTCTAGGGTTTTTCTTTCGCGGCTTTTCTAATATATCTTGCAAATTGTCTCGCAGGTTTTTCAAAACCCAATAGGCGTATTATATATATTCAAAATTAATCCTTATTAATCTTAAAATTTGGATTTAGATTAAAATAATATATTAATTAAATTTATCCATTAGATCTAATCTAATTTATTTATTTAATCCGAATTAAAAGCTTGCTGATTTAATTTATCTCTATAAATTAAATCGAGATATGATATCTATCTATTTAATTAAATCGAGACACTATATCCCAATTCAAATTAAATTAGATATATGATATCTTTATTTGAAAATTAAATCGAAATACAATATCTCTATTTGTTTTAGATATTTAATTTATCAAATAAATTAAATACAAAACAAATATTATATAATAATATTATAATCTCTATTAAATAATATTATTATATTATTTTCAAATTTAATTATATATATATATATATCCATCCTAGATTAAATACATATTCATTAAATCTTAGACATATCTAAGATTCAATGAATCTGGACATTATTGGTCGTGTTTGGCTATTTCGTGTGCGACCAGTAGGTCCCATGAGATTGGGTTGAGCTAACAATCTTTCGTACTAGCCCACAAGTCGCAGTTGCCTCTAGCAAGACATTGCGACTACCCAATTCATATGGGGATCGATGATACGAAACAACCTATCATACAACCATGTCATGTCCCTTTTGCCACGCGATAATTTAGTCAAGGATGAGGCATGGATAATGTCAACTTCCTATTCTTGACCATTACTTTCTCGATTCTTGAGTAGTCTAATAATTGAAATGGAAACTCATTTCTATTGTAGTATGACCATACATTTCTCAGACTCACTCATCGAGGGGCCCAGTATTATCTCTCTACAAATGTAAGTGACAAATTTCATCTTGACCATTCACATTCCTTTGCATAAAAACCATTAATCCTGATCCAAGTCTTTATTATTACCTAGTCAAAGGTGACTTTTGACTAGGTCAAAGATCAGCGACTATCATGTAGGAATCTATGATGACCTCAGGCCAAGGGGCGTTGTGACGCAGTTATATATGAGATAAGCTTATGACTAAATCCATGCAGCTTTCTCATAGTGGGTCGGTTCAACACCTTGTACTCTTACAAGTGCCTATGACTTTTATTTGTATCTCCATACCTTATCAAAGTCATACTGGTCTTATTTCATCTTCGCTCCCGCATAGATGATCGACCAGAGACATTTAGGATAATCTATAAGATATCCAAGGATACAGTTATCACTATAAACTTGCAAATGAAATGATAACGAAATGGAGAACACTTAAAATGACATTAATGTTTAAAGTACAATGACTTGCCCCTAGGACATAATTTCCAACAGTGTTATGGGTAAAATAGTATTTTTGCCACCACAAATTTGGAAAAAAAAAATGAAATTGGACCAATACAAAGCCCATTCAGAAAGTAGGACATGCTCCACCAAGTCCATAATTGAAGGCTTTGTTAGATTTTAAGTTAGGTCCAAGGAAAATAAATAACGCATGATCAAATTCAGGTGCACAGCTAATTTCTTGAGAAAATATGGACTTATAGGTAATTATTAGTATTCTTCTCTTTTTAATTGCATTGAGTGTCTCCGTCTTCCATTGACTGTCACAGTGTCGGCGACATCGGCATCTCCAAAGCTTCCATTATTGCTGGGTGTTCCACTCACCCTCTTGAACTCATCCAGCAGTCCACAGCTTTTGACGGCCGGCACGCGCCTTGCACCCTGGTTGCGTCCCTCCCATGCCACAAGCAGCAACCACCGCTGCCGCATGCCTGCTCGCATGAGTCTCATCTCTGTTGGTGTTTTCCTTATCTAATAAGAAAGCTTAACCGCTCTTTTCTCCCGCGTTTCCGCCACCTTCCTACACTAGTGCCTCATATTTTAACGTAGTAGTGATAGTTGTTTTTTTAATAGTTATTTGACATTTTTTTTCACTTTTTAATAGTTCGTTGGCCAATTTGGTCCATTCAATTGTTTTTTGTGCCAGACGCTCCTCGGGTAATAGTTTGTTGGTAAATCTGCACTTCAACCCTTGTTAATATAGCATTTGTTGTTGTAAATAGCTTCTGGAAGTGATAGGTGAAAAAATCCAGGTTTTCAAAAGTTGTTGTTATTATATGCATTTTCTATTGTTAATATAAAGCATTTGTTGTTGTAAATAGCCTCTGGAAGTAATAGGTGAAAAAATCCAGGTTTTCAAAAATTGTTGTTATTATATGCATTTTTTTGTTGTAAATAGCCTCTGGAAGTGATAGGTGAAAAAATCCAGGTTTTCAAAAGTTGTTATTATATGCATTTGCTATTGTTAATATAACATTTGTTGTTGTAAATATCCTCTAGAAGTTATAGGTGAAAAAATCCAGGTTTTCAAAAGTTGTTGTTATTATGTGCATTTTTTGTTGTTAATATAGCATTTGTTGTTGTAAATAGCCTCTAGAAGTGAGAAAAAAAAAAATCAAGTTCCTCAAAGGTTGTTGTAAATAATGCATAAGTGAATTTCCACCAACAATTCAACAACAAAACCTAATTGAAACTAACCAACAATTCATTTTTCAGAATCAAACCCTACCAAAATAGAAATCCAACAACAGCCAGCAATTCAATTCCAAAGAATTATTGGCAGCCGAAATCACAAAACACTATGCCACACTATAACAGCAACCAAATTCAGAATCAAACATTTAATTTCTTGCACAATGTACATTTGGCACTAAGGCTTGTCAAAAAATAGATTTGGTCAATAGATTTGATTTAATTCAACAACAAAAGTGAATTGAAACTGTAACATCCCATTTGAAAACGGCGGAATTTTTTTTTTTTTTAAACGTTTCCAAATATTTTAAGCAGAGTAATCAGAGTAGAGCATTGGAGCGAAAAAGTAACTGATTCATAACAAACATCAACCACAGTGTAACATTGTAATGATTACATTAATCCTAGAGTTTGAAAGTGAATAACCGAAAGCGGTAAAGATAGATAAGTCTCGTCGCACGTCATCGTCCGCTTGCCTCGATCTTCGATCCGTATTCCTCCGGATCCTGAAAGCTATGGCTGAGATTCAATTCACCGCATTGAATCTCGTGTAACGGTTAATCTCAAACCCAAACAATACAAAGATACGATAATGATATTCTAGACAATACAACAAGATATCACTACATAAGCATACAAAGCAGATGCATGATCATTATGCCGACAAAACATAAGCATTACGCAGATGTAAAGCCCCACAATATAAAACAACAATAACAGCTTGCACTATTCACCGGTGCCACGATACCACTCGTGTTCTCGCGCTAGAAAAACATACGGCGTTATCATGACTATAACCCGTGTAAAACCGTCTCGTATATTGGTCTACGAACGTATCTATCACATATATGCATTTAAGCAGCACAAGATTAGTGTTATAGTACGCGTCCGTACCTTCGTTGACGACGTTAGGTACTTCGATTTAAAAACGTATTTTTACGGAAAAACATGAAATGTTCAAACGGCACGTCGGGGCAAAGCGTAACGGCAAAGAATCCGAGTTTCGATGCCCTATCGTAGTAATATCACTTTCATTAGTGATTTGCAATAATAACTGGCATTTTAGGTAAAAATTACCATTTTGCCCTTCTACCCCTAATTTGGCGAAATTTCGCCAGAACTTCGTTACTTTGACCGTACTCCATTTCAAAATTATCCTCAAAAATCCGGGCGTATAACTTTGAAGGTCTTTTCATCCTCTTTCATATTATCTATTTGGATCCTCTTTTTGATCATATCCAGGTATTCTCCGGTGCGTCGGAAGATATTCGGACAAACGCGTCCGGCTACGTAAATCGCTTCCGATAGAACCAACTTCTCGGACAATAATTCGCCAATCGTAAAACGTCCGGTGGTTGCCTAACTTAATCCGTGTTTGAAAACACGCAATTGTTTCTATAGGTTCTCACTTTGCCTATCCGATTTCTACTCTATCCGATCAGCTTTTTCGTCTTATTAGAAATTAGGGTTTTTGTTACTTTAATCGACATCCGGTAAATTCTTTCTTCGTGTAAAAATTCACTTGTTCTTAATTTGATCAGTCTGAAAAAGACTTTTACCTCTAGTTTACCGTAGAATTTATTTCTAACTTTCTCCTCACCGCCTATGTATAAGCCGACTCACCGCATTATTTTATTCTAATTATCATTTTAATTATTTAATCAATTCTTTTTAATTAAAAATGTTAAGCATTTCGACCCCTAAATTTTAAAATTCAGTTTTAATTACTTTTCCATAATTTTTTCCATTTTTTAAAAATATAATATTTTTTTACCAAAAATTCTCGTTTTACCCCGCCTTCGTTAAGGCTTAAATTGGACCTAATTTCTTCGTTTAGTGATCTTTTTAGGATCAGGTTTCTTCATATATTTATCTTTACTAATTTACAGTATATTTTTATCTTACAAACTTCTATACTTGATATTGTCATTTTATATCCTATGTAAAATATTAAAAATGTTTACCCCATCGTGTTATTTTATGGTTCGAAATGCTTTTTAAACTTTTCTTCATGTTATTTCCTCCGAAATAATTTATTAAATTCTCATAATTAGGGATAACACTTCCATATTTTTCTCATAGTTTTTCATGATCTTTCGCATTTATCATAATATTTTTGGACCGTTTTTATCACCATTATAGCATTTTTAGTCATTCGTTCATCCGATTTTTTCAGTAACTTTTTTGACAATTTACTCAAAAATTATAACAATTTTCTATAACAGTTTTATCTCATGAATTTACTTCATTAAAATATTCATTAATTTTCCTTTATCTCGTAAATTCCGATTTGCTAAAATCCGGTATTACATTTCTCTCCCTTAAACAAAATTTCGCCCTCGAAATTTAATCTATACCAACTAGACTATGGGCCATAAACTCGGGTACTTCTCCTTCATGTCACTCTCGCTTCCCAAGTTGCCTCGTTTGACGACAAACCCTTCCGCACCACCTTCACTATCGGTATAGTTTTAGTCCTAAG
This sequence comes from Acacia melanoxylon, assembly GCA_019022615.1. Lineage (NCBI taxonomy): Eukaryota > Viridiplantae > Streptophyta > Magnoliopsida > Fabales > Fabaceae > Acacia > Acacia melanoxylon. The sequence continues at coordinate 10,169,725 of JAFJYJ010000004.1, forward strand.
CCGTTTCTCCCGACGTTCGAGAATTTGCTCCGCCGACTACAAAGGTGTTATCACGCCGTACTTCAACATCATTGTACTCCATGACATGATCTCGCTCCGGGTAGGTATTTCTTTAGCCGTGACACGTGAAAAACATCGTGGAGATTACTCGAGTTCGGGGGTAACGCTAGTTGATACGCAATCGGTCCTCGCTTCGGCTAACACTTCAAATGGTCCAACATAACGTGACTAAGCTTCTTTATCTTCGGTGTTCCGCCAACACCGGCATCGGAGAAAATTTCAGAAACACATGGTCTCCGACTTCAAACTTCAACGGTCTTTCTCCTCTTATCTCGCATAGCTCTTCTCGTCTCATCGTGTGCGCAAGGAGTCTCTTCTTGATCGAGCGATCTGCTCGGAGGTCTCTTTTAACATATACGGTCCAAGCACCGCTTTTGGGATGCATCTCCAAAGATAAAGGCGATTGGCACTTTCGCCCATATAAAGCCTCGAACGGGGCCATTTGTATGCTTGAATGATAACTATTGTTATACGCGACTTCCCGCTAGCGAGAGGTGTTCGTCCCAATTTCCTTTGAAATCTGGTGTGGCACATGCTCGCAAAGATATCCTCCAAATGTCCGTATCGTCCTCTCTTATTGACCGTCGGTTTTGAGGGTGATAAGCCGAACTCGAACTTCACTTGGTACCCATTCCTTCATGTAGTGCTTGCCAAAAGCGGGATTGGAATCGAGTATCCCGATCGTAGATAATACTCTTAGGGACTCCGTGCGCCTCACAATCTCCTTGATGTAGATTGCGGCCAATCGTTCGGGAGAGTAGTGGATGCTAATGGGTAGGAAATGTGCCGACTTGGTTAATCGGTCGACGATCACCCAAATGGTATCGTGATGCCTGATCTTAGGTAGACCTACCACAAGATCCATGGTCACATTCTCCCATTTCCACTCCGGTAGTTCTAGTCCTTGCAGAAGACCAGGGGGTCGCCGGTGCTCAATCTTTACTTTCTGGCAAGTTAGACACCCAGCTACGTACTGAGTTACGTCTCTTTTCATTCCAGGCCACCAAACTTCGGCCTTCAAGTTCTGGTACATCTTGACCATTCCTGGATGCAGAGTGTACTTACTCTTATGAGCCTCATCCATTATCTTCCGCTTCAGTTCATCAATTGGCGGTATGTAAATGCGCCCCTTGTGTCTGACCAATCCACTCGATGAAAGGTCGTGGTCTTGGGTTTCACCTTGAAAGATCTTCTCCCGCATGGAGATTTCCTAATCATCTTGTCTCTGAGCTTCATCAACTTCATCTCTCAGGTCATACTCCCCTTGACTCACAAGAAGATTTGCAAGGTAGGCGTCACTTGGTGCTTTGAAATTCATGCAGATTTGGTTTGAAAGATTCAGGTCTCTGAAATCTTCAAGTAATTTTTGCTCTTGTATCATCATGTATGACACTTGCACCTTCTTCCCGCTAGAGCATCCGCAACGACGTTTTCTTTCCCGGGTGATACTTGATCTCCAGGTTGTAGTCTTTCAAAGCAATTCCATCCAACGACGTTGCCTCATATTCGGTTCCTTTGATCAAAGAGATACTTCAGACTCTTGTAGTCGCAGATAGTTCTACGGTCGTACCGTACCGCATGATAATGCCTCCATATCTTCAAAGCGAACACGACGGCAAAGAAGCTCCAAATCGTGTGTAGGATAGTTCGACGTGCGGCTTCACCGACGAGAGGCATAAGCCACCACTCGCCCAATTGCATTAGGACACAACCCAGTCCTTGCCCACCGGCATCACCGTAGACAACATATGTCTCATCGGGATCCGGGATTATCAATACCGGTGCTGTAGTCAACCTCTCCTTCAGTCTCTGAAAGCTCTCCTCACAGTCATCTCCCCATACAAAGGGTTGATTCTTTCTCGTAAGCTTTGTCAATGGTAGGGCAAGACTCGAGAAATCCCGTATACATATGCGGTAATATCCCACTAGACCTAGAAAACTACGTATCTCCGCATCGTCTCCGGCCTCTTCCACCCGTAACCGCTTCCACTTTGCCTGGGTCAACAAAGAACTCCGTCGCTAGATATCACATGGCCTGTAAATCTCACTTCCGATGCCAAAATTCACATTTGCTCAACTTTGCGTAGAGCCGCTTCTCTCTCGATGTTTAATACTAAGTACAGCACTGTTCTTCATGCTCTTTTTTTCGTTTTTGGAATAGACGAGTATATCGTCAATGAACACCACCACAAACCGGTCTAGGTGTTGTCGGAAGATACGGTTCATGTAATCCATGAATACCGCAGTGTATTTGTTAATCCGAAGGGCATCACAAGGAATTCGTAGTGCCCATATCTCGTTCTGAAAGCCGTCTTGGAAATATCATCGTCTTTGACTCGTAACTGATGATATCCCGAACGCAAATCAATCTTGGAGAATATGGTGGAACCAGATAATTGATCTAAAAGATCATCAATCCGGGGAAGTGGATATTTGTTCTTGACGGTTACTTTGTTGAGTTCACGGTAGTCGATACGTAGTCGGAAACTTCCATTTTTCTTCTTCACGAACAAAGACCGGGGCTCCCCACGGTGATACACCGGGTCGGATGAACCCCTTCGTAATAGATGTTCAAGTTGTTTCTTCAACTCCCGCATCTCATTTGGAGCCATACGATACGGCGCCTTTGAAATTGATCATGTACCAGTGCATCAATTCAATGGTGAACTCGACTTCTCTCGTAGGAGGTAGCTCGGTGAGATCCTCCGGAACACGTCAGAAACTCGTTTACAACGGAATGTTCTCAAGTGAAAGCTCGTTTCAGCCTTTAACCGAGAAAAGATCATATATGCTTGGCATCCCTCCTTCATGCATCTCGGCCTCTCGACGAGAGAAAGCTCGTGCTCACATCAACCTTGTCTCCGGAAATGATATCTTTTTCTTGCCACAATCGATCATTGCACCGTTGGTCGTTAGCCAATTCGACCGAAAATGACGTCGATGCCGTGAAGAGGTAGACGGATAAGATCTATCTTTGAAACTCACCCATCCACGTTAGCGCACAGTTCATACACGCGTCGAAGCTAAAGATTTTACACCCACGGTGTAGACACTACCAGATCAAAAGGTAAACTACGGGCATGCATTCCTAAACGACTTGCACAATCATAGGAAATAAACGAATGATCGGCACCCGAATCATACAATGCTTTCAATTTACTCCCATTAAGATAGATGGTACCTTGGACCATCTCTCGGAGACCGTCTGGCCTCGGTGTTTGTCAACGCAAAGATCCGGCCCGGCGCCGAGGTCTCGCCTGCGCAGCCTTCTCAAGGCAATCCGGCTAATGTGTCCGGACTTCTTCGGCACCCGAAACATACTTGTTTCCCATCACGCTGGCTCCCGGACGGTACTTCTTGCATTTTGGACATGCCCGGGATCCCTACTGTTTGGGGTAATTCAATTGTCCAGTTTGGTAGGGTTTCCTGTTTCGCCTCGTTATCGCTCCAAGGCGCCTTCCTCTTCTCGCGAGGAGCCTCCGTTTGTTAAACCCACTCGCGAGTTGCATTGTTTCCTTCTTGGCCTCGGAATTTGCAGCTTCTTTCAAATTGCGCCGTCAATCTGCAGATTCCACTTGGGCCATTCTCGGATATCGTCGCGATACTAGCCTCGCCCTTATTTCATATTTCAGCCGGTCACTAATCGATTCGCCTTCCGGCTCTCATTTTGTGGCCTTTCGATATGATGAATAACGAGACAGTTGGTAAACGCGCGAAATAGTCGTCGAATGATTCTTCATTTCCTTGCCGGATGTGAAGAAATTCTTCTTCCTTAATCACCGTACCGAGGAGGAAAAATACGTTCGTTGAACTGTTCCAGAATGCTTCCCAAGTAATGGGGCCTTGAAGGGTTGTGGAAACACTCTTCCACCACCCGTGGGCATCGCCCTCTAGCTTGTAGATTGCCACCGAGCCTTCCGAATCCTCGGGCATTCAATGACTTCGAATATCTTCTCTAGACTCGAAGCCAATCCTCGCCCAATTCACTCTTTCCCTAAAAACCGGTGGTTTAAGCTTGCGTAACCGGTTGACCCAAACTTTCCGTGGTTCTTTCTCTTCTTCCTTGTCGTGGAGGTGATCGGATCGATCAGATTCATTTTCTTTATCGTTACGTTCATCGTTGTCCTCCTCTTCATTATCATCTTCTTCTTCGTCGTTGTCATTGTCACTTTCCTCATCACATTCTTCCTCGCGTTGTCGTGCTTCCAACTGTCTTTGGGCTTCTTCATCCTGTTGACGTTGTCTTGCCAAGAGTGCATCTATGAGAGCTCTCTCGCTCTTCGAGAGTTCTTCTCGCTTCTTGCACTTCATTTTGGTCTGGGCGATTTGGTATATTTTGTTCGGGTATTGCGTCTAGTTGAGGTTGTCCGCTCCGCGTCTACCACGACCTCGGCCTCGGCTTCGGCCCCTTGATACACCGGTACCTCTCATAATGACCATGTCTTATTCTTTTTCCTTTATTTATTAACAAATATGTAAATATTAGAAATGACACAATGATTTTCACATCAAAACATATATATTCACATATATTCATTTCATAACATTTTACATATTAGTCGGTCTAATCCTAATACAAGTCATATATTACAACAAGTTACAACCCCTCTTTATTCAAACATATTTTACAATCTCCCAGGGGTGCTTGGAGATACAAACTAAACTTCCTAGTTTCTACATTCCACAACTTCCTTGAACCAACGCCTTCCCCCTACATGTACAAACAAACCATGCTCTTCAAGTAACGAAGGTGAATGCGACGCCTAGAATGGGTCCGTCGTCTAGCGGCTCGTTAATAAATCTTGCCCAAAAAGCGGGTACGGGGAAAGAAATACAAGGTAGTCCTAATCCAATCTGCGGGTGAATGTTGGTTACAAAGGGCTTGGTAGGATGTTATCAGACTCAGAAATACAAGGTATCTGCCTTGAACGGTTTCAGTGTGGTTTCCAGCTTCAACAAGATATGCCTCTAACCGAATGGTTAATGATGTATTAGCATTTAGAATATAATGGTAGTCTTCGTGTTCGGCTACCTCATCATCAAGGATTTGGATGTCGGGTAGTCAAAATTGTCTCCTACGGAGGAGTGGGTTGACCCAAGAGGCTTCCGGTACAACTTGGTCCTCAATCCCTAGCTCGTTCGGATTATGGCTAACGACTCGGGTCCGAATACATTGAGGCGGGATAGTAAGATGGTTCGACTCACCGTAATAATGGTGGGAGTTTCGTGGATCGAAGATAGTCATGATCTGGATCATAAGGAAGAACTGGTTCAGAGTGCTCTTCAATTTCCGGCTCATCATGTTGTGCATTGAAGGAATTTGGATCATCAAGGAGGTTATCGTAAAACTCTTGGACTGGATCTTCCGAAATCATCAGGGGTGGAATCACTGGGGGTTCAGGTTCCGATGGAGGAATAGATCTCCTAGCGGGGCGTCTCCACATTCCGTGATACAAGACGTATGGGGTTCTGTCCATCTCTACAATTTACACCAGTGATCCAATCAGTACTCATTTTCAAAAATGTGCTCACAATTTAAAAGGCTTTTTGAACATAACTCCGTTATCCAAACATAATGGCCAGGTATTGTCCATCATGGGGCCTCACCAACCTCTATGGCGACTTATGGCACACCCACGTAGACTAGCCTTGCCTTTGGCACCAAACCGTTCGTAATACCATAGTTAAGTTCATGCCAGAATGAATGCTCTGATACCATAAATGTAACATCCCATTTGAAAACGGCGGAATATATTATTTTTTTTTAAAACGTTTCCAAATATTTTAAGCAGAGTAATCAGAGTAGAGCATTGGAGCGAAAAAGTAATTGATTCATAACAAACATCAACCACAACAGTAACATTGTAATGATTACATTAATCATAGATTTGAAAGTGAATAATCGAAAGTGGTAAAGATAGATAAGTCTCCGCTGCACGCTCATCGCGTTTGCCTCGATCTTCGATCCATATTCCTCCGGATCCCGAAGCTATGGTCGAGATTCAATTCACCGCATTGAATCTCGTGTAACGTTAATCTCAAATCCAAACAATACAATATACAGATAACAGATATTCTAGACAATACAACAGTATATCACTACATAAGCATACAGCAGATGCATGATCATTATGCCGAAAAAACATAAGCATTACGCAGTATGTAAAGCCCCACAATATAAAACAACAATAACAAACTTTGCACTATTCACTAGTGCCACGATACCACTCGTGTTCTCGCCGCTAGAAAAACATACGGCGTTATCATGACTATAACCCGTGTAAAACTGTCTCGTATATTGGTCTACAAACGTATCTATCACATATATGCATTTAAGCAAAGACAAGATTAGTGTTACAAAGACGCGTCCGTACCTTCGTTGACGACGTTAGGTACTTCGACGGAAAAACGTGAAATGTTCACCAGACGGCACGTGGGCAACAGTAACGGCAGCAAATCGAGTTTCGATGCCCTATCGTGAGTAATATCACTTTCATTAGTGATTTGCAATAATAAGTGGCATTTTAGGTAAAAATTACCATTTTGCCCTTCTACCCCTAATTTGAGGAAATTTCGCCAGAACTTCATTACTTTGACCGTACTCCATTTCAAAATTATCCTCACTATGTTTTTACCTCGTCAGGCATCTTTCAATGCAATGAGGCTTAAAAACAAGTATAGGAATAAATTCGAAACTTCCTAGATCAAAACAACAGTTCTACTATAACTACCGAAAGAACTACGGAAACTAAAAGCTAAGGACGAAGAACTTACTCGGAGCTAAGGCACAACTTTGGAAGAGCTTCTCTCTCTAAGTTTCGCCCAAGGTAGAGAGATGAGGAGGTGTGAAGAATGAAGGAGGTGCTCATGCCTTTATATAGGAAAAGATTGTGCCACTTTGGTAATTTTTACATTCCAACTTTTGTAATTTTTCCCTTCCTTTTAACCATGTAAATTCAAGGTAAAATGGTGTTTAATCCTTGTCCATGGGCTGCCCTAGTCGACATAAAGGGGTATGTGGCAGCCAACCATTGGTCCAAAAATGGTGACTCATGCTCACTTTATGCCTGGTCCGATAGAATTTCCTCGATCGGTGTCCGTTTCGCGCGATTTCGCAGAAACTCAAAAATCCGGGCTTATAACTTTGAAGGTCTTTTCATCCTCTTTCATATTATCTATTTGGATCCTATTTTTGATCATATCCAGGTATTCTCCGGTGCGTCGGAAGATATTCGGACAAACGCGTCCGTTATTTTAAATCGCTTCCGATAGAACCAACTTCTCGGACAATAATTCGCTGAATCGTAAAACGTCCAGGTGGTTGCCTAACTTAATCTCGTGTTTGAAAACACGCAATTGTTTCTATAGGTTCTCACTTTGCCTATCTGACTCTACTCTATCCGATCATTTTTTCGTCTTATTAGAAATTAGGGTTTTCGGTTACGGAATCGACGTCCTGGTAAATTTTTTCTTCGTGTAAAAATTCACTTGTTCTTAATTTGATCAGTCTGAAAAGACTTTTACCTCTGGTTTACCTGTAGAATTTATTTCTAACTTTTCCCGGCTACTGCCTATAAGTTCGACTCACCGCATTATTTTATTCTAATTATCATTTTAATTATTTAATCAATTCTTTTTAATTAAAAATGTTACTTAATTTCGACCCCTAAATTTTAAAATTCAGTTTTAATTAATTTTCCATAATTTTTTCCATTTTTTAGAAATATAATATTTTTTTACCAAAAATTCTCGCTTTTACTCCCGCCTTCGTTAAGGCTTAAATTGGACCTAATTTCTTCGTTTAGTGATCTTTTTAGGATCAGGTTTCTTCATATATTTATCTTTACTAATTTACCGTATATTGTTATCTTACAAACTTCTATACCGATATTGTCATTTTATATCCTATGTAAAATATTAAAAATGTTTACCCCATCAAAAGTTTTTATGGTTAAAAATGCTTTTTAAACTTTTCTTCATGTTATTTCCTCTGAAATAATTTATTAAATTCTCATAATTAGGGATAACACTTCCATATTTTTCTCATAATTTTTCATTATCTTTCAAAGTATTTATCATAATATTTTTTGGACTGTTTTTATCACCATTATAGCATTTTTAGTCATTCTGTTCATCTGATTTTTCTGTAACTTTTTTGACAATTTACTCCACAATTATAACAATTTTCTATAACAGTTTTATCTCATAAATTTACTTCATTAAAATATTCATTAATTTTCATTTATCTCAGAAATTCCAGATTTGCTAAAATCCGGGTATTACAGAAACTAACCAACATTGTTTTTCTCTCATTAGAACGAATTTAATATCCTCATTTTCTTGACGTGCCTATATTAGGGGGCAGGTCTCGTAGTGATGATCGGATGTATTTGGTCAATAAATTTGTTTTGAACGAGTGAATACGATCATTAAGAAGTCAAAATAACAAGTTAACAGTATAAATTTGTTGTCATTTTTTATACTATAATCTGTCACCGTACGTTGTTCAGCAATTATGCGATTTTTTTTTTTTAATGGTTACATACCTTTCCTGATGCCTTGAGTTGTTTTTCCTTGTTTTTTAATAATAAAACATATGTACACATATAGAGACTGACTAGTTTTTCTTTAAAAAAAAGCCCAGATTCTTTCTGACGAGAGTCATTGTATACTTTGAAAGAGGAATATTCATGATGACAGTTCAAATATTCATTTAACGGCTTTGACAGGCTATGAATCTGCACAACGGTTGGCTTCTCTTGATATGAGATCAAATGTTACAGTCCAGTTGCACATTAGGAGATAACAAACTTCTTTAATCCTATTATTGCAAGGATGATCATGAGTTGGATAATTATTGACAAGCTTCAGAGCTAATGCAGAATCGCTTAATACTTAATACGACAATTTGTTTGACAAAGCCGTTGGGAGATTTATTCCATACTTCTCCTTCACTGGCGTTTGAGATTTATGAATCTGGCATGTTGTAAAACTTGTATGGTTTCTACCTTTCTTTTTAAATCCCCTCTTTTGTAAAGCATTGAAAGTGAACTTGTCATAAAAGAAAGCTATTATAGGAAATTTGATTGCTCTTCACATAAAAAAATTGATATAATTTGATTATCCAAACAGAGTTATAAACTTCCAAATGAACAGTGAAGCGAAACATGATTAACTTTGTTCTGTATACAAACAGGAGTAGAAGAAGGAAAACTCCTAAACCCTAAAAACTTGTGCCCGATTGGATTAACGAAAGAAGCTAACTTTTTAACGTGGTTTACAAGGTAAGTATGTAAGAGAAATTTCATCCTAACTTACCTAAATGTATTTTTCAAACGTTAACTCAAATGAGTACTTGAACAAGTTGCGGATAACAATTCCAATAAACTGACGTTTGGGCGGCGAAAAAATGCTAATTATTCAGAAGCTGGTCGGTCTGATAATGCAACTTTTCTTTATAAATGTTAGGCAGCTTTCTGCATAATGCGCATCCACATCATTACTAATACTACATGACAATAAATCACACCCATCCATTACCTCATTCTTTCACATCCATCATTCCAAAAGAATCTCTTTATCTATTTATTTTACTCGTAATTTCTTATCCTATGTATGAGCATATTCTTAATTTGCATATTCTAACTTGGGTTCTTTTCATTTATCTTTCTCCTCATTTCCTTTTCAGTTTTTCATTACACATCTCAACTAGTTACACCTAGTCTAATAATTTGGATATTTATTTTGTTTTACAATCTTAAATTTTCATATTAATTATGTAAAATATTACAACTGAACAGTGTAAAATTTGATTTAATGGTTGAGATGTGTTATAAATGGAGAGATGCCAACTCTCTGTTTTTTTTTTTGAAAAATAAACATTTTTTTCAATGACACGAATAAATACGTTAAAATCATGTTCTTAGTTGTTATTCACAACTAACCTGATAATTTTTTATTAGCTGGCCAACAGATCCCTTATAATGCAATAGCATCATTATTTGAGTGAAAGATAAGGCTTATCCAACACCTAATTTTGGATTATAAGGAGGAAATTGTTTTTATTTTAAAAATATAACAACCATCTCTTGTTTAAATATTAATTCATCTGTTATTTCACTAACAAAGATAATGTATTGAAAAGTTTGGTACAACCTATCCTTAAAATGTATTATTTACTAAATTGTGATACTTATAATAAATACGATTTTTAGGGTATTACAAAGAAGATAAGGCTTATCCAACACCTAATTTTGGATTATAAGGAGGAAAAAAAAAAAAAAAAAAAAAAAAAAAAAAAAAAAAAGCACGAAGCAAATGTTTGACAGCCTGCTACCAAAGAGGTTTTGGTCTTTAGAAGCATGCCTTTCGGTTGATATTATCAGTTAACAAACGTTCATACTTGGAATTTTTTTGAATAAGGTGTGAAAAAACGTGCAAACACTATTAAGATAAAGGAAAAGGAAGTTTGTGACTGAAATCTTCTTAGAGAATGACTCTATACTCCGTAGGGGAAATATTCATGATGACGTCGTCTTCATACTTGAATTTTTTTTTTTTTTTTTTTTTTTTTTGATACAAAAATTTTAGGAAATGGGCCGCCACCTACGCCCAAAGGCGGGCAGCGCGCTTGGGCCCAAATTAGAATACCTGATTATAAAGATACACATCTTCCACCTCCGCCCAACATTACCACTACTTCGTAGACCCCTTGTGACGATCCCCCGTTTTCCGACCAACTTTTGTGATCAAACCTCATTCCTTTAGGTGATCGAAGAAGTTCGACCTCTTCACCAGTTGAACCCAAGGACGAGGGTCATACTTGAAATTTCAAATCCAGTGAGATGCTTCTATGGGACACTTTAGCTGAACCGTGGGACTCTATAGTGGTGGCCCATTAATCACTACACTGAATCCATGTGCCGTATAGTATTCAAAATATTTTCTGGTCATATATACCTATCGTAATTATAACATAATACATTATCATTTATATTATTGACAGGATATGATCCTTGGACTTGTTCAAAACACCAGCCAATCACACACAAGATGCTTCTCAAATTGCCTTCTCCAACATCATTACTTTAGAGATCATTAATGGGAAATTCACCAAAATAATATTTAAAAAAAAAAAAAATTGTACCGCATTAAAGCAGTTGGGAAACTATTTACCAAAGTAATGCAGTCAAACAATGCGTTTGACTTACGCCACTAGCTAGTAGCGTCAGGACTTCTGACGCTATCGCTGGTGCAAAGCCGTACCTTCCGACGCCACTAGTGTGTCAATTAAAAATATATATATATATATATATATAATTTTATAATTATAAATAATAATTCTAATTAATTATGAATAATAATAATAATAATTTAATTAATAATTAAAGGAATTAAAATGTTTAAAATTTATTATAAACTTGTGAGGCTCGCCTCATTCGTGAGATCCGGGTGATGGACATCTTCCAAAGATCTCTCGTGAGGCCTCGCCTCACCCTCAAAGACTTATAATCTCCCCGTGTCCACACACTGATTTGTGATCGGTGTGATCGCTGATGCCGCACCTTCTCTATTGGTGCTTTTCCCTCAAATTTGGCTTCACATTTCAAAGTTTAAACTTTTAAATGATATATTATATAATATTTATTAAAAACAATTTCCCAGGTTAGATTTTTCCTCCTTCATCCATAGCTCTGCCTCTGCAGCTCTCCATATGGTCTTATATAATATATACTTATATAGCGACGAGGAGAGAGGAAGAAAGAAAGCAATGTGGCGATGTAATAAAAGATTGTACTTTGTTTTTAATAAATATTATATAGTATATCATTGAAAAGTTTAAACTTTGAAATGTGAAGCCAAACTTCGAGGGAAAAGCACCAATAGAGAAGGTGCAGCAGTCACACCGATCACCAGTTGTGTAGAATACAGGAGATTATAAGTCGCCTCACAGAGATCTTTGGGAGATGTCCATCACCCAAATCTCACAGGGTGAGGCGAGCCTTAGAGGTTTATAGTACATTTTAAATATTTTAATTCCCTTAATTATCAATTAAAATTATTTTTATTATTTATAATTGATTAGAATTATTATTTATAATTTTAAATATAATTTTTTTTAATTGACGCACTAGTGGCGTCGTAAGGTTTACTTTCGACGCCATCGCACGTGAGCGTCGAGTCCTGACTCCACTAGTGGCATCAGTCAAACGCCATGTTTGACTGCATTACTCTGGTAAATATTTTTCCAACTGCTTTAATCAGGTGAGGCAATCACAAAAACATCAAATAGCAGAGGAATATTTTGTTTGCGCATTTATAAATTCCATAATAGTATTTGAATTAAAAAAGTCATAAGAAAGCAAGCATGGCATCTCGCCAACTGAATTGTTGCAATAACTTAAAATTGTAATGCTTGAACAACAAATGCTTCTTCAGACAAAAAAAGAAAAAGAAAAAGAAATGTGATAAAGTGCCGGATTAGTGTGAGATAATGGAAGTTGTGGAAAGTTAAAGATTTTAGGAATAAATATTTATTAATATAATTTTAGATATTTTTTATTTTATTTAGGATATTTTCTTATTTATTAGTGGTCCTTAAGTTTAGGATTAGTGGGTTGGTTAGTTGCAAATTAAAGTAATACTTCTCCGGTCTTAAATATAAGACAAAGTTTATAAAAATTGCACTACAAACTTTGTCCTCTATTTAGGACTGGAAGTAGTATTTATTTAGGTATTTACTTCCATTATTTGCATCGTAGATTAATGGGATAAATTTATGAGTATTTTTAGGGAATGATTATTATATTTTTTATATCTATAAATATCAATTCATGTAAAAGTAAGTATGAAATACATATGGTAAATTATTAGAGAATTACTTCTCTGATTATGGGAGATTCTCTTTGGGCTTTAGTAGTTCGATGAATTACAGATTTTGGCTCATCTTTCAATTAAGAATTTACTCTTATTATATTATGATATTAGATTCTAATTTGATAAAGATTTATCCTTTAATTTTTATCCTCTTATTCTTTTACTATTCATAAAATGAATTGGTCTCTACCATTTGGTATCAGAGCCCAACAATCTATAATGGGTTCCTTCCACATACTAACTTCTTCTAAGCCTTCATTCTCGCCCACCATCTCGGCATTCAACCCCTTTCCAGCCTTGCACCTTTATGTTGCAAAGCTTGAATACCAATGTTATCCTAAAGTTCTCTACTTCCGTGATGGAAATCCTGTAAAACTTTGCATCACTACACATCCCCGTTCTCACTCTTGGCAATTTCAAAAGAAGGTGAAAGGCCCCTTTCTCCTTTGGAAGACGTTGCCACTATTGTGGTGAAGTCAAAAGGTGCAGTAATCTCTTTTAATACAATCAGGGTAAAGGCAAAGACAACCACTATGAAGCTCCAAGATACATTAGAAGGCCATCACTTTTGTCTCACCTTGAGGGCAAGGTGAATCTCAAGGGGGAAGTATTGATAGAGTACCGGATTAAAGTGAGAGAATGGAAGTTGCAGAAAGTTTGAGATTTTAGGAATAAATATTTATTAATATAATTTTAGATATTGTTTATTTTATTGAGGATATTTTCTTATTTATTAGTGGTCTTTAAGTTTAGGATTAGTGGGTTGGTTAGTTGCATATTAAAATAACATTTATTTAGGTACCTACTTCCATTATCTGCATCATGGATCAATGGGATAAATTTATGAGTATTTTTTAGGGAATGATAGTTATATATTTTTTTATCTATAAATATGGAGTATCAATTCATGTAAAAGTAAGTATGAAATATATATGGAAACTTATTAGAGAATTACTTCTTTAATTATGGGAGATTCTCATTGGGCTTTAGTAGTCGATGAGTTACTGATTATGACTCATCTTTTTATTAAGGATTTACTCTTATCTTTATTATATTATGATATTAGATTCTGATTTCATAATCTGATAAAGATTTATCCTTTAATTTTTGTCCTCTTATTCTTTTACTTTTCTTAAAAAAGATCGGTCTCTAACAAAATGCTTCTTTTGGAGGAAGAAACTAATGTTCAGTTAACAATTTTTTATTGCAGAATGCTGAACTGGAACAAAGTTTTGCGGAATCGTCCTCCCTTGAAAGTTACAAACAGAAAGGATACTTGAATCAGAGCAATTTCGGGCCGACAAAGCTGAAGCCATCAATAGCACAAGCATAGAAGAACTCGACCATGACATAGAACATGAGAGTGCAAAAAGTTCTATGCTTGCTGGTGCTCAGAATTCAAATCTCAATGTTCATGAAGAGGAGACTTCTTTTGACAACAGCAGCCTTGATCAGAATCTTAAAATACTCACAGATCAACATGCATCATTTGAAGTGATCCCAGAGAGTGTAGAAAAAGGAATATTTTCCCAAACGAATGAAAAGACAAAATCAAACATAGAGGAAGATGATGATTTGGAATGCAATGAACAAGCTACAAGCACAAACGAGATTACCTTGGGCAAGATCAGTGAAGCTTCACTTCCTAACCTTGAATTGGCAACCAAGAGCAAAAGTGAGGAAGATGAAAGTGTAATAGAGTCTTTAACAAAATATGAAGGCATAGAAACTACCAAACACGTTGAGGATGAGTGTAAAGATGAAAGTTTGATCGGAATACAGGACAAGGAAGCTGAGATGGCATTCGTACTAGAGGGTGAACAGAAGGATCCTGAAACAGTAGGACCAAGCAATAAGTTAGAACATGAAAATAACAGGGAAGAAGATGCCTCTACAACAAACGTTGTACAACTTCCATATGTCCATAGTGTTGAAGAATCTATTTCTGAAGCTGCCTCAAAAAATGGAGATAATGATGACAATAACAGGGAAAACCCATCTTCCTACCCATTAATAGATGGGGCAAGTCCAGAGGTTGCAATAGAAGCAGTGGAAACTCTTCAAGAGGCTTCCTCTACAGCATGCAAAGATAAAAACAAAGACACCTGTGAATCAGTGAAGCCAGAGGAAGATGTACCTCCAGTTGATAGGATGGTCAGATCAGAAGATTCAGCATACCTAGACACAGATGAAAAAGGAGCAAATGAAGAGGACATAAATCAAGCAAGACTCACTAAGACCATTGAGGATAGTATAATCAAAACACATGCCGGGGAAAAGACAGACTCCTTGAAGAAAAATGATCAGGAATATGAACTTGGAGAACAAGCAGTACTAGTACCAGAAAAGATTGAAGAAGAAACTCCGAGAGAAAAAGCTGAAAAGACAATTGAACAAATCACGCACTCTGTACAAAAATTTGAAGAACAAGAGAAAGATGAACCAGCTTCTTCACCTGATAGTGGGGAAACATTAATTTCAACAGAGAAGGTAGAATATTGTCATGCATTAGATTTAAAAGTTTGGACATTTTCGACTTTTGCTTTTTGTTAAAATGCAAACTCCTGAGCTGACAACCTTCAATTTTTTGCAGAGTCTCCCACTAGCTGAGTCTGCCAACAAGATCAACAGCGAAGAAACAATATTACCACATGTTATGGATTCGTATTTTGGGCTCATCCAAGGAGTGGCCCAGCAGGAGACAATTAGTGCACTTGGGCTTGGAGGGACAAGAGGCCCAACAGGTCCAAACCCTAACCCTAGGTAACCTCTATATATATAGTTAGTTAACTTAAAAGGTACACATCTTCTAGACTCTCTCTTTTACTATTCGGCCGATCACCGTGAACATCCCCACAAAACACAACCCCCATCCCCCTTGGCGAAGAGCCTTCATATTTGTGTGTACAGTGATCCTTCATTCTCATAGGTATCTCATCCATAGATACCTAGGAGAGAGCTATTTGATCCTTCATCAACATACTAGTCCCTTGAGACTATACATCTGTGTTCTTATGACAGAACACCACAAAATATTGCAAGTGGTCTAAATAATGAAGACCCATTGGTTGAAGACTCAGGCAATTTTGACATTTATGAGATTGGCAAAGAAACCCAAACTGAAGACCAAGAAAAATTTGACGATTCAAGCAAGATCTCTGTTGAAAATGACAAGCAAGATGAACAACACTCTGAAGCATCAAGCACAGAGAACTTGGTTATAAAGCATATGTATTCAGAAGAAATGGTGACGACAAATACAATCATAAAATCAACAAGGGAAACTGAGGAACTCAACAGAGTTCCAGAATCAATCTCTGAAGAAGAAATTGAGATCAAAGGTGATGAGAAAATTATACCGGAGGAACCAAAAGAGATGGAAGAAACCACCGGTAAGAAGTTAAATGAGATTGCAAAAATGAGAGCGTATACTTAAAAACATTGAGCAATTTGTTTGTCTTTAGCGAATTTCTATTGACATTCTCCAAGAAATTATAGTTACTTTAAGTTTAAAGATTATTATCACATTTGAAGTCCCTCAAAACAATCACTCTTTAATTTCATCAGTAGCTTGGCGTGGCTTTAAATTATACAATTTCTGAAGAATATACAATAATACTAAAAGCTACTACTTTACCCACCTATCTGTGTGAATGATAAGATTCAGCATCTAACATGTACGATGGCAGGTGTATATGAGAATGAAGCTCTATCAAGATTACCCGAAACAGCATCTGTTGGAGAAGAAAAGATTGGGCACAGTTTTCAGGAAGAAAGTCCTACGGATGGTGCAGCAATGATAGATAACAATGAGAGTTGCATACCAGAAAATGATGCTGAGAAAGACGAAAAAGCTGTTGAGGTTTAACCATGATATACATAATACCTGCAAGCATTTTCACAATCACACACATGTTTATGCATTAAGATAGAAATGCAGTAATAGAATGAAATGAAATCAATACTGAGGCACTGGAAATGTAGTGCTCAGGGTCATCTGATATATATAGCAACAGCAATACGTCTCTGGGGAATCTTTACAGTTAGAGAAATACAGCAGAACCTATAAACAGTATAGACGTGTCTATCAAATCTATCTATGGGATCTGTACAATTAGTACTCACTAATCATATACACATAATCACTAATTATATTCTAACATTCCCCCTCAAACGAGAGGGTGTAATTAATAGCCCGAGTTTGTCTCTAAAGTATTGAAATTGTGAATGTGACAAAGGTTTTGTGAAGCAATCAGCAACTTGGAATGAAGAAGGAATATATCGAACATCTATTTGCCCAGATAGAACTATGTCTCTGATAAAATGTACATCAACTTCGATATGTTTGCTTCTGGCATGTCGAACCGAATTAGAAGCTAAAGCTTTTGCACTTAAGTTATCACACCAAATGACTGAAGGACACTTAACAAACAAACCAATTTCCCATAACAAGGAATTTAACCACTTGATTTCTGTAACATCCCATTTTCCCAAAAGCAGTATTTTTTTTTTCATCAGAGTAGAGCATCGGAGCGTAAGAGTAACTAATATATATATTCAAAATGCTGTAAGTTTGGCTGTTTACGTAGAATAAAGACAAAGATATACCGAGTGTTTTCAAAAGTAAATAACAATAGAAGAAAGTCTTCAGCCGAGTCCCTATGCGTGCTGCTTCCCTCTCTCCTCGATCCTCGGTCCTCCTGACCCTGAGGCTATATTAAGAGCTGAGGTTCAATGCCCATTGAACCTCAGGTAACGGTTAACCTCATGTTTATATATACAACATAGACAGTATATGAGCATACGAACAAGCATTTTCCAACATCACATAAGCCCCCTGGCAGATGTGTCACACTTAGCATACGTTTCACACATAGCAATCGTTTCGCACCTAGCATTTCGCACCTAGCAAACGTATCCCATACCACAGAGCTATCAACTACCTTACATAAGCATACCATACACATAGCACATGTACGCATACAATAAACATCAGAGTTAGTGTTACAGTACGCGAACGTACCTTCGTTGACGGAATTTCGGTACGTCTGTTGGTTAGTACGTAATCACAGGTATCCTATAAGGACAATAGCATATTTGTTACTAAACAATCATCATAACAGTCATTTTAGTCAAAAATGACCATTTTACCCCCGACTCCCTAATCGCCTAATTTCGCTGTAACTTCGTTACTTTGACTCTAATCTTCCAAAATTTTGCCATATCTCTTTCTCCAACATAATTTTCGAAATATATATCATATTTAACCCTAAAACATGATATTAAAATCATACTTGGAAGATTAAAGATCAAACTAACATTTCTACTATAACTACCGAATCGAAAACTAGAACTTAAGACTAGGATCAAGAAATTACCCAAAGACTTCGCTACTCCTTCTTCGTAGCTTCTCCTTGCTCTCACTTCTCTCTAACCTCTCTCTAGGATTTCTTTGTGAATTGGTGAGTTTGAAGAGAAATGTGAAGGGCTATTTATAGCAAAAGCCAAAGGATCTCATCCCTTGGATCAACCTTTGCATCAAGGGCTAGGATGATGAAGATGTGGCCTTATGAACATCACTCATTTTCCTCTTCTCTCCACCACAAAAAACGTCCCCTTATGTCATCTCATGTCACCAACATGATGTCATCCATTCACTTTATGAGTTTCTTCCGATAAGTCTTCATGTTCGGTGTTCTAATCGCGTAATCTTAACAAATCTCAAATTTTCCTTAGCAACTCCTTGAAGATCTAAACTTCCTCTTTAAAAGTATCTGGGTTAAGAAAATTTACGGTCCTATTAAGGGCATTTCCTAGCCTGCTAAAGATTTTCGGATAAACGCCGTCGATTACGGAAATGACTTCCGGTAACACCAACTTCTGGGTAAAAATTCACTTGTTCATAATATGTCCCGATCTCGTAAACCTAGTTCATGGTTTTCTAGATAGGATTTATTTTCCATTGGTTCTCATTTCTACTATCGCCCTTTTCCTTTTTCATCCGATCTCTTAACCATTCCGCCGGTTTTAAAATGACTTCGAGATAGCCCACTCCGAGATAAAATTTTACTTGTTTATAATAAGTCCTGATGTTAGATACTTAGTTCACCTATTTTGAGATAGGATTTAATTTCTATCGGTTCTCATTTATCCTATTTGCTTTTTCCATAAATATCTCATTTATATTATTATTTAATTAACAAATATCATGATATTATTTTCCAAAAATCCTTGACCCTTTTCACACCCAAAATTTCGCCCCTTTATTTTCATTTATATTTATTTTTTAATTACTTTAATATTATATTCTAATTTAATTAGAAAGCTTAATTAGGGCCTTAATCCTATGATTAGCAATCTTAGTTCACCTATTTTGAGATAGGATTTAATTTTAT
Source organism: Acacia melanoxylon (assembly GCA_019022615.1). Lineage (NCBI taxonomy): Eukaryota > Viridiplantae > Streptophyta > Magnoliopsida > Fabales > Fabaceae > Acacia > Acacia melanoxylon. Next base: position 10,189,056 of record JAFJYJ010000004.1, read on the forward strand.
CGGTTCTCATTTATCCTATTTGCTTTTTCCACAAATATCTCATTTATATTATTATTTAATTAACAAATATCATGATATTATTTTCCAAAAATCCTTAACCCTTTTCACACCCAAAATTTCGCCCCCTTTTATTTTCATTTATATTTATTTTGTAATTACTTTAATATTATATTCTAATTTAATTAGAAAGCTTAATTAGGGCCTTAATCCTATGATTAGCAATCTTTTAGGATTCAGGGTTTTTATGTGCTTAATCTCATACATTTTTTCTTAACCTTTTCTAATTAATTAGCAAGTATATTTTATGCTAATCTTAGCCATAAACATCTAATTAAAGGGTATTACATAATTTCCCTAGGATATTCTCTTGATCAAGCTTAAACAATCAGCCATTAATTACTTAATTAATCACTTACTAATTGTTGACAATTTTCTTAATTAGGATTAATCATTTCCTCACAACTATTGGACTAACATTGGTAATTTATGCTCCATATATAATATTAAAAATCACGGGGCAACTTATGTCCCTCAAAATAATATTAATTTTTGCCTCATTATTTTCCAAGGAAAATAATCCCAAAAATTCCTAAAATTAGAGACAACATACTTTCTAATTTTTAATAAATATTTTATTGCCTCTTGGGATTTATCATAATATTTTCAGGTCATTTTATGCCCCATAAATACATTTTAGGGATTTAGCTCTTTATCTCTTCTAATTTCCATAGAAATTACCTTAGAAAATAAGGTAATTATTACACTAGTTTTGAGACCACATATTCACCTATTTCCAATAGGTATTATTTATCGAAATATAATATTCCAGATAAATAATTATCCGGGTATTACAATTTCTAAAGATCCATCAGCAAGGGACCTATATTCAGATTCAGTACTGGAACGAGAGACAACCTTCTGTTTTCGTGAAGACCAGGAGATAAGGTTGTTTCCTAAAAACACACAAAAACCTCCTACAGAACGCCTATCATCAAGATCACATGCCCAATCTGCATCTGTATATGCAATAAGTTCAGGACTCTTGAATGGTTTAATATGCAAGCCCAGATTATAAGTGCCTTTAAGATAACGAAAAACCCTCTTAACAGCTTGTAAGTGTATAGTACGAGGCTGAGAAAGGAATTGGCTGAGCTTATTCACAGCATAAGAAATATCTAGACGAGTGGTAGTAAGATACTGCAAAGACCCTATAGCCTGTCTATATTCAGTGGGATTTTCTAGCAATTCACCATCTCCTAATGTAATAGCTCTACCAGTGACCATTGGTGTGGTAACTGGTGCACAATCAGTCATACCAAATCTCTTCAACAAATCAGTCACATACTTGGTTTGATTTAGGAAAATCCCTAAATTATTTCTGTAAACCTCCAAACCAAGAAAATAGTAAACAGGGCCTAAGTCTTTCAAAGAGAACACAAGATTCAGCTACTTCACAAACTTGTCCACACAAACAGTATTATTACCAGTTACTAGGATGTCGTCCATGTATACAAGAATAAAAATTGTCAGCTTGTATGATTGAAGCATAAATACTGAAATGTCACTCTTTAAATTCTCAAAACCCCAATCAATCAGTATTAAACGCAAACGATTGAACCAAGCTCTTGGAGCTTGTCGTAATCCATAGATGGCTTTAGTTAACTTACAAACATGATTTGGCCGTTTAGAGTCGATGAAGCCCTCTGGCTGATTCATATAAACGTCTTCTTTCAGCAACCCATTGAGAAAAGCATTATTTACATCCAGCTGTCGGATTTGCCACTTGTAGGTAACAACGATTGACAAAATAACTCTGATTGTTGTTGATTTTACAACGAGGCTGAACGTTTTGCCAAAATCAAAGCCAGGAATTTGTTGAAATCCTTTTGCCACCAAACGCGCTTTGTGCTTCAAGATTGTGCCATTGGCCTAGTACTTCGTCTTAAAGACCCACTTGCTGTCGATAAGCTTTTGATGAGCAAACGGCACTAGCAACCAAGTCTGATTTCGAAGCAGAGCATCGAACTCGCTCTTAATAGCGTCGTGCCATACTGCAGAAGTTAAGGCTTCACGTGTCGATGAGGGTTCTGTCGAACCATGACATTCTTTAAATGTTAAACCAATGTAAGGGTAATTGGGCTTTATGTGCCCATTTTAGCCCTTGTCACCATTTGATGAGTATTGTTGGGCCTAGTGACATCTGAACAGGAGCTTGTATTCTGAGCTGGATCATTATGAGCTGGATTATTTTCTCCAGCTAACTCAGTCGTATCCACAGAGGCAAACGTCGGTATCCATAGAGGCAGCTCTCTAAACTGGAGAAACAACTAAATCACTGATATGTACTTCATCCACTGCCGTATTATTGCCATTCACAGGATTTGAGTGTTGATCAAATTGTATTACTAATGGAACTGAACTGACCAGAGTAGGATTAATGGCAACATCTGATGTGAATCCTGTGTGAAATGGAAACAAAAATGGATCAAAGACAACTTGTCGAGATATGAAAATTTTACCTGAGGGGCTTAAACATCGATGTCCCTTCTGTTGAGATGCAACTCCAAGATACACACACTTTTGGCTATGAAATTGGAACTTATGAACATTGTATGGTCTAAGACAGGGATAGTAAGTGCAGCCAAATGGCTGAAGATCATTGTACAGAGGCTCTGTTTTTATCAACCTGTGCAGGGGTGTATCGTTTTGCAAGACTGGCGTGGGTAATCTGTTGATAAGGAAAACAGCCTGTTGAAATGCATCAAGCCAAAATTTCAAAGGCATTCTGGCATGTGCTAAGAGTGTCAAACCCATCTCGACGACATGTCGATGCTTCCTCTCTGCCCGACCATTCTGGGCTGACGTGTAAGGACACGTTAATCGAATGTTAATTCCAACTTCCTCGGCTAGAGTTATGAGAGGTTTATATTCACCTCCATTGTCACATTGCAAACTCTTGATTCTGAAACCAAACTGATTTTCTACTAAAGCCTTAAAGATTTTAAAGGCATGAACTGCCTCTCCTTTATGTTTAAGAGGATACAGCCATGTGAATCTGCTATAATCATCCACAAAATGAATGTAGAATATGTGCCCACTACGAGATTGTATGGGAGCTGGACCCCAGAGGTCAGTATGCACCAATTCAAGTGGTAAATTAGACTGAGATATAGATTTGGAAAATGGTAATCGTTTTGATTTGCCTAATTGGCAAGCTTCACATACATAATGATCTTTGACAACTATCGATGAGCCTTTCTTATCACATTTATTTAAAACAAGTTTCATAACATTGGAGCTCGGATGACCCAACATGTGATGCCACTTGAGAAATTCTGATTGCACCCCCTCATCTATGGTTGTCATCAACACGTCTGGCTGCAGTTTAAGCTTTCTTTCCTTCGCTGCCTTCATTGGATATAACCCTGCATGTGGTATTCCCTGAAGCACCAGTCCTCCGGTCACCGAATCCTTAACATCACAACCGTGATTAGTGAAATGAACATGGACTGGGTTATCATGGATAAGTTTATTAACACTTATGAGACTTTTAGTAGCAGATGGAACATAGAGAATATCATTAAGAAGTAGTTTAGATTTATGAGCACCAGAAATAATTGAAGATCCAATACCAATAATGGGACTTCGTTCACTTGTATAGGTTCTCAGGTGAGACTTACCAGCAGGAACAACATTCTCCACATGATTTGGATTTAGGGTTACATGATAGTTGGCCCCACTATCCATGCACCAGATAGGGTCATCTACAGAGTAGGGTGTTGCGTAATAGGCATGAGGAGACACTGAGTAATTAGAATTGCCATTTGAGCTAGTGTTGTATCTGGACTTGTCTCGATAGTAGCAGGTTGCTAAAGTGTGTCCATGGCGTTGACAATTAATGCAGAAGGGCCTGCCGTTGCTACCACCGCGACGCCCTCCACAAGAACAACCTCCCCTGTGGTGATAGTTACAAGAGTTGCCTCTCCCGCCACCACGGGTATTACCAAAATCAGAAGGACCATGATTGAAAGAATCACTACGCTGAGCAACATTGATGGAGGGCTGGATACTCATCGAAGAGAAATGGCTGAGCTGACTAAGGCGGGACTTAAACGAGAGCAAGTCAGCCTGAGTTTCAATCCAAGACAAATCAAGCTTGTCAACAAGTTTGACTACTATCACGTTGTATTCCGCATCCAAACCATTCAGAGTGTGTAAGATAAGATCATCGGGAGCCATGGGGGAGCCTGCAAGAGCAAGCTCGTCGGCAAGATTTTTCATCTTATTGAGGTACTCAGTCATGGATAAAGCATTTTTCCTTGTGTTATAGAGTTCGTTTTTTACCACCATAACACAGGCCTTTGTGGAGGCACAAGTCAAATCCTTGGCACAGTTCCAGACATCTTTGGCCGTCTGACAGTGTAGGAGTTGAGCTCCCACATCTTGCGTCATTGTATTTCTCAGCCAACCGACCAGCATTCGGTCGACTGAGAACCAAACGGCATACTTAGAGTTACTGACTCTGGTTCCATTTTCACCAACGATAAGCTTCGGTGGGGCGCTTGCAGTGCCATTAATGTGGCGCTCAAGACGATTCTCTTTTATCAATGGCAGTACAATGGACTCCCAAACCAAAAAATTGGTACTATCCAACTTGATCGTGGTTGTAATACCCGGGTTTTTTGTAAATCTGGAATTCTTGAGATAAGATAAATTAATGAATATTTTGATGAAGCAAATTCATAAGTTAAAACTATTATAGAAAATTGTTATAATTGTTGAGTAAATTGTCAAAAAAGTTACGGAAAAATATGATGAACAGAATGACTAAAAATGATATAATGGTGATAAAAACAAATTTAAAAATATTATGATAAATATCGAAAGATCATGAAAAATTATGAGAAAAATATGGAAGTGTTATCCCTAATTATGAGAATTTAATAAATTATTTCAGAGGAAATAACATGAAGAAAAGTTTAAAAAGCATTTCGTAACCATAAAGTAACCCGATGGGGTAAACATTTTTAATATTTTACATAGGATATAAAATGACAATATCAAGTATAGAAGGTTGTAAGATAACAATATACTGTAAAATTAGTAAAGATAAATATATGAAGAAACCCGATCCTAAAAAGATCACTAAACGAACAAATTATGTCCGATTAAGCCCTAACGGGGCGCAGGGTAAAACGGGAATTTTTGGAAAAAAATATTATATTTTTAAAAATGGAAAAATAATTAAAATTGAATTTTAAAAAGAGGGGGCCGAAATTCTTAGTATTTTTAATTAAAAAGAATTGTTTAAATAATTAAAATGGTAATTAGAATAAAATAGTAATATAAACGCGAGTCGCCTTATACAGAGGGAAAAGTTAGAAATAAATTCTACAGGTAAACCAGAGGTAGAAGTATTTTCAGACTGATCAAATTAAGAACAAGTGAATTTTTACGCGAAGAAAGAATTTACTGTGAGGCGTTGTTTCCGCAACCGAAAACCCTAATTTCAAATAAGACAAAAAGTTGATCAGATAGAGTAGAGTCGATAGGCAAAGTGAGAACCTATAGAAACAATTGCGTGTTTTCAAACACGGGATTAAGTTAGGCAACCACCGGACGTTTTACGATTCAACGAATTATTGTCCGAAGTTGGTTCTATCTAAGAGCGATTTCCGTAATCGGACGCGTTTGTCCGAATATCTTCCGACGCACCGAAGAATACCTGGATATGATCAAAAAGAGGATCCAAATAGATAATATGAAAGAGGATGAAAAGACCTTCAAAGTTATACGCCCGGATTTTTGAGTTTCTGCGAAATCGCGCGAAACGGACACGATCGGTAGCTTTATCGGGCGGAGGCCATAAAGCAAGAGCCATCATGGATGACAACTCATCCATTGACTTTAGGGCTCTTAGATGTCGATCTTGACCATGGATGGCCAAGAGTGTTTTGTCCTCAAAAATGCGATCCAACGGCCGAATCCGATCTGAAGACTTTTGTGGAAATTTCCACTTGTCCCTATTTTTCCCTATAAATAGCAAGCCCTCTTGCTCTCATTCTTCACACCAAATCCGAATCCTAGAGAGAGGTTCTAGAGAGAGAAGCTCGGAAAAATTCTCGCCTTAGCTCCGAGTAAGTTCTTTCGTCCTTAGTTTTTAGTTTCCGTAGTTTTTCGGTAGTTATAGTAGAACTTGTTATTTTGATCTAGGAAGTTTTAATTTATTCCTATACTTGTTTTTAAGCCTCATTGCATTGAAAGATGCCTGACGAGGTAAAAACATAGTGAGGATAATTTTGAAATGGAGTACGGTCAAAGTAACGAAGTTCTGGCGAAATTCCGCCAAATTAGGGGTAGAAGGGCAAAATGGTAATTTTTACCTAAAATGCCAGTTATGATTGCAAATCACTAATGAAAGTGATATTACTCGATAGGGCATCGTAAAACTCGATTTTCGTTATTCGTTGCCCGACGTGCGGTGAACATTTCACGTTTTTCCGTAAAAAGTACGTTTTTCCGCCGAAGTACCTAACGTCGTCAACGAAGGTATGGACGCGTACCGTAACACTAATCTTGTACTTGCTTAAATGCATATATGTGTGATAGATACGTTTGTAGACCAATATACATGACAGTTTACACGGGTTATAGTCATGATAACGCCGTATGTTTTTCTAGCGGCGAGAACACTAGAGGTATCGTGGCACCGGTGAATAGTGCAAGCTGTTATTGTTGTTTTACATTGTGGGGCTTTACATACTGCGTAATGCTTATGTTTTGTCGGCATAATGATCATGCATCTCAGACGTATGCTTATGTAGTGATATCTTGTTGTATTGTCTAGAATATCGTTATCGTATCTTTGTATTGTTTGGGTTTGAGATTAACGCTACCCGAGATTCAATGCGGTAAATTGAATCTCGCCTATAGCTCGTGGATCCGGAGGAATACGGATCGAAGATCGAGGCAAGCAGCAGTAGACGTGCAGCCAGAGACTTATCTATCTTTACCGCTTTCAGTTATTCACTTTCAAACTCTAGGATTAATGTAATCATTACAATGTTACACTGTGGTTGATGGTTGTTATGAATCAGTTACTTTTTCGCTCCAATGCTCTACTCTGATTACTCTGCTTGAAATATTTGGAAACGTTTAAAAAAAAAAAAAATCCGCCGTTTTCAAATGGGATGTTACAGTGGTGGTTTGGGAGGAAGAGCTAAACAGGGTGTAGCTCTTCGGACTTGCAGAAGAAGCAAAGGCGACGGAAGACGATGAGGACGTCATCACCACTATGATACCAAGATAGAAATGCATTAATATAATGAAATGAAATCAATACTGAGGCACTGGAAATGTAGTGCTCAGGGTCATCTGATATATATAGCAACAGCAATACGTCTCTGGGGAATCTTTACAATTAGAGAAATACAGTAGAACCTATAAACAGTATAGACGTGTCTATCAAATCTATCTATGGGATCTGTACAATTAGTACTCACTGATCATATACACATAATCACTAATTATATTCTAACAAAACATACATAAAACCATGCATTCACTTTCTCAATAAATGATTTTTCCTGATTCTAAAATTTCACTTATGGAAACAGGCCTTTCATCTACCCGAAACAAACGGCAGAGAAGATATTAGTGAGAAACAAATCATAGAAGAATCTGTCGAAGAAACAATGAAAAGCTTCCAAGATGATGAAATAAAATTCCGATTTTAAGAGAAGACACAAGAAGAGAGATTGAAGGGAAAAGTTCTGTCTCCAGCCTCCCTTCTTCTGAGCTCATTCAAGTAAGCACCTTGAACTCTAAATGCCGTTAATTTGCTCATATATTGTTTTGAAAGCTAATTCAACATTTTAAATGGACTGCAGCATGGAAAAACAGATGAGAACATTCTTTGTGAATCAAACGAGACTGTGGAAAATCCTGGAATTCTTGGTAAGTCATCAAAGAAAGAGCAAATTTTGTTTGGAGAATATGGCAACCCAACCCCAAAAGAAGCTTCGATTGACAATCAAGATGAATGCGCAAATTCCATGAAAGTTGATGAAGAAAAAGCACAACTTTCTAGACAAAACTTTGAAAGTCTTACCAACACAGAAGGGGAAGAAACCTGTGCCCAACTTGAAAAATTTTCCCAGAAAGGAAAGAAGGGAGAAGAACCTAAAGATATGGATGGTGGAAAGGAAAACAAGGCATCACCCCAGGAGGTAACTAGTGTTTAAACATTCAAATCTCCTTTTTTGGTAATTGGCTGAGTAAGCCTGTGATGCAGGATATACATGCCTCAAAACCTCAAACCAGCAGTTTAACATCGTTAATGAGAAATTTATGGGACTTAAATTTTTAATATTTTGCATTTCTATCTAATATATGCACAAATTCAGTTATACAAAGGTTCCACACGAGTCATTCGAAGCCAGCACATAATTCTAAACAATACAGAAGGATACATAGAGTGCTATAGGGTTGTCATATGCATGTTTATTTGAATAATATCATATGGTGCATTTCAGCAAGTGCTATGGGATCTGATTAATAACTTAAAGGGTAATGAATTTTAAATATTTGTTCTACCGTGCAACTTCTCCATTATAAAGTGAAGTCTTGTGATACTTCTATCTTTTATACAGGTGCCTCTGACTACTGAATCAAGTCAATAAACCACAAAAAATCTTTTAAATGTATATAATAGTCTTGGAACTACTCTAAAGATTTGACTAAGATAGCTTTGATTTTAAAACAACAATAAAAGCACGATATATGAACTTTTGTGGTAATCATCTCCAAATGACAATATTTTATCTCTACCTTTTTCAAAAACAAAGGCAAGCGAGCCACCAGAGACAGAAGTTTCTGCATTAAAACCAGAAGGAGGGGAGACAGAGAGCACAGCTGGGACATCGTCTTCTGCAATAGTTGGTTTGGACCCAAGAAAGGAGTACATGGAAGAAGTTGACTGTGATCAAACAAAAATCAAGGAAGAGGTTGGATAATATGTGATATCTGAATTTCTTTACTAAATTTCTAATTTTCATCTCTCTTGATTGTAACTGTAAACTTCTAAATTTGCGTGCACAAAAGGTTGAAGCCACAGAATCAGAACGGCAGATTGAAGCAACATGTTCCACAGAGAGAAAAATATCCAACCCTTTAGATGATTTCTCAAAGCCTAAAGAGGACCACGATGATGTTTTGACTATCGAAGAAAACAATACCAAAGGCCCTTCATCTACATTAGGTGTGCCTAAAAAGGACATCAACAGCACTAATGATTCTGAAGCCAAGTTTATAAGACTTGTGAATGAAACCACAGCCATGAAGGAGGTCAAACCAGTAGATGTAGACCGCCTTGAAGGTTCTGGCATTGCCCACGAGATGATGGATGAAATGACAAGCGAAACAAAATCCAATTGCTTGGGTCGGGATATTGCTGAAAGACAAGAGGCAGAAACAAACTCAGAGGACAAGAACATGGAGGTTAAGGAAGTTGTAGATCAAAGAGAACAAATATCTCATGAAATTAAAGAAAAAGATTTAATCACAGGCATCAGCCATGAAATAGAAGTAACCACAGCCGAAGACCATTCGTCTCATGCCATTATAGATTCCTCTATGGTGCCGTCATATGGAGAGCCCAAGACAGTGGAAATTATTAAGACAACTGAGAATACCTCAGCAAGAGAAGATGTCTCGTTTGTTGAAACAGAAGCATCTCAATTACACACACTGGGGGTGCTTTGACGGTGGCCTCTTTAGATAATGAGAAGGGGAAGGAATATTCAAGTGAAGGAATTAAAAAACATAATGATGAAGCTCTCAAATTAGAATCAGATACAGGAGACACAGTAAGAGAGGAGAGGGAACAGGCTGATAGTTTAGCAGATGTAAATGAAGCTCCCAAATTAGAAATTGTAGAAGATGAGAAGTCAACTATTGAGATGGAGGAGCTTACCGAGAAGACTGAAGACAGTTCAGCACTCACTAGAGTAGAGAGAGAAGCAGCTGAACTTAAAACAGCAATTTCTGGAAGCCAAGAAGATTATCTTAATACCAAAAGTGGCGAACTTCTAATGGAAAAGATAGGGAAAAAAATAACATGCCAGGGAAGGAAAACCGTAACAGAAATTTTTTTTGTATTCCAACTGAAAAGCTCTTTTGCCTTTTGGTAACTTTAAATGAACGAAAAACATTTCAACTTCCTGTTTTACCATCATCGTCTTGTGATCCAATATGCTATCTCACATAACTCAGTTCATGATCAATAAAAACAATGTTTAACTGAAAAGCTCTTTTGCCTTTTGGTAACTTTAAATGAACGACAAACATTTCAACTTCCTGTTATAACATCATCGTCTTGTGATCCAATATGCTATCTCACATAACTCGGTTCATAATCAATAAAAACAATATCTCATTTTGTTTTCAATTTAGATTAAGTCACAATCACAGTTTTATTTCCTTTTTATTTAGTACCTTATTTTATTTCTACCATTTTGTTAATTTATTGCTATAATACAGGATGACTAATTGGCAAAAGATCAAAGTGAAGAGATACTCCTCCTTTCCAACAACATTCAAACCGAGGGAAAGGACAATAACCTTCAAGATCAGGACTCCCGATCTGTTCAGGATGTCCCAGTATCAAAACTGAAGCCAAGATGTAATGATGAAGACCTTTTGAATTCATCACTTGATCAAGATGGAAATATAAACGCCATCAAATCTACCCACGAGGTTAGGATAACAGAAATGTTTTTTTCTTTTTTTTCGAGTAAATGGAAAGCAAAAATACCAACTTCCATTATTTCATGACGCTCCGTTTATTCTCAAAAAATTATTGAATAGGTTTATCAGAGATCAGAGATAGCTGATCATAATGAAAGTGTCAGAGAACACCCCACAGAGGGTACAATAACATCAAATGTAGAAGAAACAGAAAATGAGGTCGCACCATTAATAGTTTGCAAATTAATACTTGAAGTGTTGATTCCATATGATCTTAGAGTTACGTGATAAGCATTTTTTCCCCATCATGCAGGTTGAAGTTTCAACATCCAAACTCACAAAACAAACTGAGTCAACAAAGTCGACAGAAGAGAAAAAACCACTGACCTCAGATAATCAAACAGAGCAAAATATGGAAATCACAGACCTCAGTGCTTTGAAATCGTCAGATGCATCAGAAACCAATACTGAGGACTGTTCTTCCACACCCAAGGTGTATGAGAAAGAGACTGAAGCAAGTTTCATCAAGAAAGATGACTCTGCCACTGATGAACCCAAAATTATGCCTGTCATAGTTGATATTGAGGAAACAGGCCTAACGAATTGTAGAACAGGACAAACAGAAAATGACAGAGGCTCAGTTATAGTATCTGAGAATGAGGGTGAAACAGCAATTACAACAGACAAGACCACATCAGACAGCATAGATATAGTTGGAAGAGAAGAGAATTTCAACTCAGAAAAGGAGGTGGTTTTGGAAGAGCTAAATGAAGGTGATTTGAAGATGGATTCTTGTGTTACGGAAACAGATAAAGCCACCACGGTTAAGCAGGAAAGAGAACTGTCCATTAGCACCATTTCAATGTCTCAAGATTATCCAGCACCATTGGTCGAAGAAAAATCAACCATGGGGAATGCAAAAATTCATCCAACGGATACAAAATCAACAAGAGAGGTAATCATTGATGAAGCTGCAGAAACTTATCTTGTGCACTCAATAGAAAACACATTACCTCAAAAGGAACATGAATTTGTCAAACCTGGAGGTACCTCTGACTTGGAATCTGTAAATATCCCGGAAGAGTGTTCAAATGACGATGGGCCCCAGCTTAAAAATGAAGGTTTGCACAAGGTTTTTGACCAAAATACCAACTACGGCATCTTTTATGATAGTAATATGGCATATAATGATGACACTTGCAACTTAATGCAGCTAATGAGGAGAAAGTTTTAATAGAAGTCTCTAAAGAAGGTACAACAAACAGCATGCGTGAAGATAGCGAGAATGTGCAAGGACAAGATAACAAAGGCACAACTCTGGAAGGCAACTTGACAAATGTTGCTATAGAGAAAGAAGAAATTGCATTGGAAAATGAGCCTACTGATGAGCTTCCCCCGGAAAAGGTCTGAGGCTTACAAATCTAGAAATAAGGAATAACATTCTCCTAGAGAAACAGCATAATAACATAATTCTAATTAACACGATTCGTGGAGAAACTTCTGTTTTTTTTAAAACCATCATCATGCGCTGTTGTGCTGTTAAAACTTAAATCTTTCTGCTTGTCATATTTTTATTTTTGATCAAAAACCTCAAAGCAAATATCTAGAAATCATATTTTCCCCATTACTTAAAAATCCTTGCATATTTCCCGTGAATTTATGACTTCCACTTGTTTTCCTCATATTTTGCTTCCACTTAATATTGTTGTGAAATAGATTGTTGAAGCAGCAGATGCAAATGAGAAAGTTGAATTAGCTTCTGATTCCTCAGCCGAAGACCAAAAAGATGTAAAGATTTATTAAGCTGAGGGAAAAAGCGAATGAGGACAATGTTCTCGAATCTAGAGAAAATGTTCCAAATGAAAAAATTCAAGATGGACTAGAGGGAGAAGATGACGTGCAATTTGAAACTGAACATCATATGAGTGTCCCAAGAGATACAGATGCCACTATGCTTGGTAGTTGTACTGAAAATGAAAAAAATTCAGGTATATTTGTCTTCTTTTAGTTTCCAATGAATTTTTCTAAAACTGCATGTGTGAAACATTAGGCTACAGCAACAAACTCGGGGTTTATAGAATAGAGTGGAGAAATGAATTTAGTGGAGGACAGAAAGTCTATAATCTCGGAGAATCCTGCAAAAGCAAATGAAGACTTCTCATTCACTACCATAGAAACATCAGAGGAAGGATTACAAACAGAGTGCGAGAAAGAACATAAAGCTGAAAAATCTAATAAAGAAGATGACCCTCATACTTCCGAGAGTTTGCCTTGCATGCCTGAAAGGAATGATATAACAACAATTGATAAAGGAGCTAAAACATGCTCGGATACCAGTGATACTGATAACATACAAGAGGAAAGAGCTTAGCGACAAGAAGAGCCAAGAAAGAGCAGAAGGAGGACGAGAGATGGGTCAAGATACCAAAGACAAAGCTCCTACAATAAGAGACGAGCCAAGTGCAACGGAATATGCCATCAAGAATAGCAGCATAACATGTCAAACTGTCAGTAACGAGAATCAGCATGAAGAGGTAGAGTGATTTTTTCACCTCCAAGTTATACTTGTATTAATTCTTTTTCCTGAAGTCTCTCCTTATATAATCTTTTTCCATTTTTGAAAACACGATACAGAAGTCAGAAGCGTATGAAAATCAAGGCACTGAGCCAGAAATTACAGGCAGAAGAACAGAAGTTATGGCTCAAGGTGAAAAGGTCAGATAAAATCCTCCACCCTCTTTCTTATTCAAGAAAAAACATTAGGTGGCTAGGAGGATCAAAGTTCACGCATCTTGCAAAAATATGGTCAACTGATAAACAATGCAGAAAGAAATTGCAGGCAACGGAATTTTCATTCATTTTCATGAATTTGCTCCTTGAAGAGTACAGGAAAATACCCCTTAAAATGGTAACCTTTTGGGCTATCAATGCAACATCACGAATGATTGTAACATCTGACTTAATTTACGAACATAGAAAGCTTCAAGAAAATGATTTTTTATATTATTTAATAATTTTGAAACATTCTTTTAAAGTTGGAGAATTTGAACTGGAACCAAACATAACCCAACCTTTTTATTTATCGATTGCATGTCCAGGACCAGGAAGCGGAAGCCGACAGTTCACAAAAAGAACACATTGACACCGCAGAAGTAAGTGAATCCACACGAGAAATCCAAAAGCCAGAGGAAAGCTCCTTGGGAGAAGTGAGAACAAAGGCCACTGTAAAAGCAGATGCTAAGACCAGAGAGACCAATGAAGTTATTGAGGAAGGCATTCACAAGCCACGCGGAGAGACCAAAGCAGAAGTTCAACTCGAAAAAGCCAAACACTTGGATGAAGCAACGGACTTAGCAGCTAAAGCTCAAAAAGCAGAAACAACACAATGTGAGGAGGCCAAAGCAGAGAGTGAGGAAGACGAGCGGGTAAATGAAAGCGAAACAAAGGAGCCATCACCGTCTGGTTCAGCCGTCATGGTCGAAATTCCAAAAGATGGGGAAGAGAAAGTTAAGCACAAGAAGTCTCATAACATCCTATCAGGCGTCGGATCAAAAGTCAAGCATTCGATTTCCAAAGTGAAGAAGGCCATTACAGGCAAATCCTCACATCCGAAGACATCGTCACCAAAATAAACTACCGCTAAAAAGATACCTCGTGTTGCGTGAGCTTGTTCTTGATTTTGTTTGATTGTTTGATACACTGCTACTGCTATGACCGGCCTCGTCCTTACGGGTGGCGGGTAGTGTGGTCTTTCACTTATATTTTATTCTACCTTATTTTTCTTAGATTAAATATTGTCACACATCAGAGTATAAACAGCAGAGCACACATCGGTTTGGACAACAATATACCGATAAAGATATGGTAAGATAAATTCTTCCGGAGGGGTCAAAAGATACTGATCATCAGGAAAATGTTGCTAGGCCAAAATAATAAACTACGATCATCCAAAGAATCAGATATAAATCCCAACAGAAGATCATCAACGTCCACCAAAATACTAGCCCTGCTCCGGAGCCTTACCTTTGTCCCTCTACTCTGTTCCAGATGAACTTCCAGATGGCTTAGAAAGGGCTGGGATTCAAAATTCGAATCCCGTAGAACCGTTAATCTCATATAAAATGTATATATCATGTGTGTAAGAAAAATCATAAATAAGTAAATACCACATAACATTCAATATCAAGGCACAAAGCCAAATCCGAACTAGCAGCCCTAATAAGACACAAAGACAGATCGCAATGGTCCTAATAAAGACACAAAGTATGACCACAAGACAAAGACACAAAGAAAGCCCACACAAAGATGTTCCGATTCCATAAGCTTGAAATAAATGATAACTAAATGTATGCAATTTCAAGGTAAAACATACATACACAAATCACACGGAGTATATGAGGATTAAGGTTACTACTACCGACGTTGATACGAGATAAAAACAACCCTCTTGGTGGAAAATAAAGCAGTTATCCCTAAAATAAATAAAGAAATGTAAATATAATTAATTTCACCTAAACAATTATTTTCTTTGGTAAATTAAACTAAGCCCAATTAATGTGTCCATATTTACTAAATTCTTTTTCTTATTAAGGAATTTAATTTGGGCCTATATTCTCTTAATTTTCGTCCATATACAGAAATTTTCAGAAATAAAGTCTCAACTTCAAAAATTCATAACTAAATCTAGAAAACTCCTTTTGGGTTTATTCCAAAGTCCAAATGACCCTTAATATGTCTAGTTTCAACTAAAAATACTCATTTGGGTCAGAAAATGTCGAAAATTCATCCATAGCCCAAAATACTCCTGCTGTCCAAAATAATTCCTAGTTTCCAGGGGCTATCTTGAAATATTTATTTCTTTTATCACAAAATTCATAAAAATACGAATTATATACCAAATTAATCCTTGAGATGTCTACTGTCTCCATATAAAATTGAATAATTTTATAAGTCCATTTACTAGGTCTAAAATTAAGAAGAAGGCATCTTCATCCACAGGAATTTCACCAAACAGCGCCCCCAACGTTTTTGCACATTCATCTAAGGTTCCAAAATTTTGATCCAAGTTCACCCTTATACAAAATCTCATTTTAAACACTTTAGAACCCTCAAAAATACCAAAATCCATTCATATCATCAAGAAAACTCAGCTGCACGAAAATATGATTTAATCAACAAAATACCAAATTTTCATTCCAACTTCATATCTTCCATATACTAAATTTGATCTACCGTTTTAGGCCATGAATATTAGTTTTAAACCTTTACTCATACTTTTCACTAGCCAATCAAATCCAAGAAAATATATACTCCAGTCCGTGGCCATTTGTGACTTCAAATAACTAAAAGAACACACAAGAAGATTCAAATGTGGCTTATTTGTCTTTGGACTTAAGCTTTCTTGAGTCTCTGTCTCCTTTTTCCACTAAAATCACTTCCGCCTTAATCTTAAACCACCAAGAGAAATTCTTCTTTAAGTCCTAACATTTATTAAGAAGAGTAGAAGAAAGTAGATTAAGAGTTCAAAACCTTACCTAACTTCTATCTTCCTTTGCTCCTTGTATTATTTTGTGTTCTTGAGTTCCTTGCTAGATGATTTTTCTTGACTCTCACTTTGATTTCTCTCCAAACCGACCAGCAGCCTAATAGGAGGAAATGAGTTCCTTTTTAATAGACCCCATTGCTAATTCCTTTTGCTTCTTTTTTGTATTCCTCTCATGCTCCACGTGCTCACTCTCCATATTCCATGTTGTCCCATTGTTCCTTCTCTAGCCGGCGGTTTGCAAGCAAGGTGAATTATTCTTATTATTATTTTTATTCCCTTTTGTTTCTTCCATACGTTGGGGAATTAATCCCTTTAAATAATGTTGCTTGTCTCACTCCACCAATGCATTTGTCCTCCTCTCCTCCTACATTAAATATGACTTGTCCATCTTTTCTCTTTTTCTTAGGCTAGTTGTACTCTAAATCCTAGGTCAATATCACCTTACTTACTCCCTCTTCTCTTGGGACGCATGGAATAGCTAAGGGAAGAGGATGATTTTATTTTTTTAATCCCATCTTCAAGAACACCTTCTCACGTCCCAACACAAGGAAAAAATAAGAGAAATTGTATAATATATATTTCTTTCTTCTCCACTCACAACCGGAACGAATAAGGAGTTTGAAGAGCTTCAAATGGCCTTATCCAAGTCTTAACTCAATTCAAAAGTAATTTCAATCCCACCTCAATTTAATAAAATTTAATTGCTCCACATTTGTCATGAAAAGCTCTTCCTTCTCTCATTTAATAGTCTGACGGAAATGGGGCACAAAGAGGCATGAGATTTAATGGATATTAAAATGCTCTATAAGACTTTTATTTGCAACTTGATTCTTTACTCGAATAGTTGTAAATATTGAGTTGGGGTTTAGAAATTAATCCTTAATTCCTTATAAGGACTTTTCTTCCTTAATTAGCTTTTCTAAGCTATAAAATATTATTTTGTCATATAAGTCTCATTTTATGTTCACCTTTTAAATAATTCCACATTATTTTCCAATAATTAATTTATCTTGTTAGAAAATAAATACAACTGATTATTACCACTTAGTGAAAAATTCATATATTGAAATGAATTCACATTGAGGCGCATGAAAAATGGGGATGTTACATGCTACATGTAAATGGTTTGGGCTTGGCGCGCATGACAGCACGCGGAGGCGAGCGTCTGAAGGATTCGTTTCTTCGTTTGTTAGCTTCTTCTTTGAAGTACTGTTAAAACTTGAAAGTATGAAGGCAAATTTGTTTTGTATAAAATAAACAAGAAATGTTTTGCATGTTCATACTCACACCACTTTAGTGGTGCAAGTAGTCAATAAAATTTCCAACATATCAACAGCAGCCGACCAACTTTAATGTTTTCATTAGCTATTTGCATCAAACAATACATAACAAACGATGAATCAGGCCCCAGGGGAAGAATTAGCAGAGCAATGAATTAGTATAGGAACATTTTTATGGGAATTATAACTTGTGCCAATGTTTCATCCCGTACAACCTCAAAATTGCATAGCTCGACAAGAGCCTATACCTGAAAACAATTAAGATCAACTAGAGCCCATACCTCAAAATTAAGATCAATCTGATAACCCAGATCACCCTCAATAAATATTTTACGAGAATGGAGAATTTATAAATGGTGGGAACTATTTTGCCTCAACTCTGGGGTTTTTCACCCACCTTAAAATTTGAAAAGGGAAAACATTTTAGCACCCTTGTCTATCTCTTAGGTTCTTCCAGTTTTTTCTTCCTCTGCTTGATAAGATCATTTGCAGCCCGCTTCCGTTCATTGGATATCTGGATCAAAAGAGGATAAAGAAACAGAAAAATCATAACCAGTGCCACCGAACAAACTTACTTTAGATTGCATAATATTTTATTTATCACTATTGACAAGTTTAAATTGCTTTTTTAGTATGGGAGGTAAAGGGACAGTTTTTACAATTTACAGTACTACAAATACGTGTCCCTCTCCATAACAACTTTCTTTATTGTCAACTAAATAGAAAATTACGGCATGTGATATAAAATCTCGCATGAGATGTAAAAGAAGCATTCTAAAAACAGTATCAGGAGCAACGACATTGCCATAAATTAATCAACTCAGACTCCATTCTAACAAAGCCCAAAAGAGTTTACCTGCATGGCTTCTAAGAGCTTCCTCTTTCTACGAGACATCATAACTAAAGGCATGTTCGCACTATCTTCAACATTTTGTTTGATATTAGAAGTGGATTCTTCCCCAATCTTAATTTTTCCAGCAGATGTCTGCTCATCGACATTAGAACCCATTGGAGTGTATGCAGCACCCTGTTAAAATTATATGAGAAAACAATCTTGCGGGTGTCTATATTTATAGCTTGTGTGTTTTTCTTTTTTAATTAAATCATTTAAAGTTGGTGTTTTAGAATTGTTAACCTCTATAATTTTGTTATATAATTAAGAAAAAGAATTACATAGGTACCAAATTAAAATGGAGTAGAAGTATAGGTACTTGTAAAATGGTTTTCACAAATTATTTTTTTTTCATATAAAAGTTTAGGTAAATTGGGTTCCAGGTTCACCAGAGCTAATGCATACATTTGAGTTCAAAAACATTTAAAGATATTTAAAAATCAATAAACTTATCTGAGCGATCTCGATATTTAAAGATTGCCATCAAAAAAAAAAAAAAAAAGTTTTTACATCAGTAGAATTTGTATCGACAACCTTTTTTAATTATGAGCCAATCAATTTACCAAGTGAACCAATTTTTGTTGGTTTGATTTTCCCAATTTTGTGAAATATATACCAAGCAAAATCATCATACAATAATCAACAAAGCCTGTCATAGTTGGTTGATGGATAGTTCCCTTAAACATAAAGGTTTTTGGTTTGAACCAAGTTGTGTGCATAAAAAAGGCTCCTTTAATGAAAGAGACAAAATAATTCATTTGCACTCTAAAGGATTATACTCTTCATCAAATAAATAAAAAACTGTTTGACACATGTGGCAATTTCATTATAAACAGAATGATAATTATTTGTTGTATTGTTGCTCCCACCTATCCTTGTTATTATGGCTTAATTGATCCTTGACCTACATGTAATTTATAAAATATATACTTCCTCCCTCACAATTTTTTTATCTTCATTATAACAAACAATATCTGTAGTAATAAACAACTTTATTATTAAAAAATGGCCTTGTTTGGTATGAGATATTGAATTTTTCTAAAAATTCCTATTTTTTATACAAAAGTCATCAACAAATTTGCAATCACTATGTCCGAAGACCCAAGTCATGCTTTAAATTTAATACGAGAGGTCATTTGATCAAATTACAAAAACAAAAAATAAATAACAAATTCATTATCATAATTTAAACAATATACATAGAAAAATTATTGAATTAAAAAATATAAAAATTAATATAGTAGTTTAATAAAATATAGAGCCGTTAAAAAAGGTCAAGCTCGTCAAGCCAACTCATTTAGGCCTCGAAAAATTGATAAGGGCTAGGCTTCAGATTTTGACCTTTAAATTGCAAACGAGTCTAAACAACCGGCCCATTCTATTTCTATCTCTAATTAAAAAGTCTCTAATTAAAAAGTATAATAAATAGATAATATAAAAAGAAATAAAGTCTCTTCAATAAGTATATCGTGAGAGGGATTAGTTATCACACTCGTGAATGGAGTCCATATTATATGCACATAGTTTATGTGCTTCTTATATGCTCATGAGTATATTTTTTTCTAATTTTTTTATATATTGTATTTATTTAGATTTAAATTATATGTCGTTTTTTAACATATTTTTTGCATCAGTATCAAAATTAATTAGTTTTCACAATACCGGTATTAAAGATAAATATTTACGAATTTAACTGGAAACTAATTAATTTGAGATACTGAGTACAAAAAATATGTTAGAAAGCGACATATAATTTAAATATAAATAAAAAAAAATATAGGCTCATACCTTTAATAGAGGTATGAGCACATATAAACGCCCCGCTGGAAGACTCACTCAACATAGTCAGGTATGCGACCCAAGTCGGATTTGCATTAGTCAGGGCGAAGTTCTAAATACCCGATAAGCAAAAAAAAAAAGGAAGAAAAAAAAAAGCACATAAACTATGTGTATATAATATGGACTCTCATCTAGAATTTAAATTTAGAATTTAGAAGGATTTAGCATGGCATTACAGCACAATCTATTGTTTCTATTTGATTTTCTTGTATGATCTCTTGAAAGTATAAAATCGAAAACATAGCCCATGAATGAATGAATGAATCAAAACCTCAAGATTATAACCAACGGACAAAATGGCAACACGTCATCCACGCGGCAGCAAATAACAGAAACGGCGCGTTTGGAAGGCACCGTTGAAGCTGGGTTCAATTACCCAACTTGGCAAAAGCTCCGGGGAAGACAAACCCTCAAATCCTTATCGACTTGGATTCGAAGCTGTCAGAGCTCGCCGTGCCTGTGCCTCATCTGCATAGCCATGCATCATCTCCACCGTTTGCCTCCAGTTTCAAGGTATGCTTTTCCCATATTTGCTCAGTTTCTTCCACCTTCTTCGACTCTTAATCTCCCCTCTTTCTGTTATTCCCTCAATCCCAAGTTGTTTGCTCATTCCCAAACCTTAAATGCATTCAACATCGACGACGCCGTGGCCTCATTCAATCGCTTACTCCATATGCTTCCCCCGCCTTCCATCATCCAAATTAATAAGATTCTAGGATCCATTGCCAAAGCTAAACACAATCCAATTGCGATCTCATTGTTTGCTCAAGCGGAGTTCAAGGGATTTACACCTGATTTAGTTACGCTGAGCATCTTGATAAACTGTTACTGTAATATTGGACAGATGAACTCGGCTTTCTCGACATTGGGGAGGATTCTCAAGATGGGTCTTCAACCGAATACCATAACCTTGACCACTTTATTAAAAGGACTCTGTGTTAGTAGCAAGGTTGGGGAAGCACTAGACTTTTACGATGACTTAACTGTAAAAGGATTTCAATTTGATGAAATTAGTTATGGCACCCTGATCAATGGACTGTGTAAAGTAGGGAAAATAAGGTCTGCCATTAAGTTGGTCCATATGATGGGGAGGAAGGGAATCAAGCCAAATGTAGTTATGTACACTACTATCATTGATAGCCTTTGCAAATGTGGACATGTCATTGAGGCGCATGAACTATATTTAACAATGATGGATCTAGGAATTATGCCAAGTATTATTACTTATACTTCTCTAATCCGTGGCTATTGCATCATGGAAAAGTGGAAAGAAGCTACCCACTTGCTCGATGAAATGTTATTGAAAACCATCAAGCGTGATCATTATGCATTTAATGTATTGATTGATGCTTTTTGTAAACAAGGGAAGATTATAGAAGCTCAAACAGTGTTTGCTAGGATGATGAAATGTGGTGAGAGACCAGATGTGGTCACTTACAGTTCTTTAATGGATGGATACTGTATGGTGAATGATGTGAGTGAGTCAAAGGAAGTATTCAATAAGATGGTTCAAAGTGGTTTTGTAGCTGATGTAGTTAGTTATAGTATCTTGATTCATGGATTTTGTAAGATTAAAATGGTTGATGCAGCTTTAGATCTCTTTAGAGAAATGCGCCGCAAAAGCTTGGTTCCTGATACAATAACATATAGTTCTCTTATTGATGGCTTGTGCAAATCAGGGAGAATGTCGTGTGTGCGAGATCTTGTTTATGAGATGCAAGAAAGTGATCAAGCCATTGATATAGTCACGTATAATATGTTGTTGGATGCATTTTGCAAAAATCGAAATCTTGATCAAGGGATTGCATTGTTTAGACAAATGGTTGCCCAGAAAGTTCAACCTGATGTGTACACATACAATATACTTATCGATGGCTTGTGTAAAGGTGGTAAACTACATGATGCTCGAGAGATTTTTCAATATCTTTTGACCTGTGGCTATCGTCTAGATGTCTACACATATAACATTATGATCAATGGGCTTGGTAGAAAAGGCTTGTTTGATGAAGCTATGACCTTGCTTCCAAAAATGAGAGCAAATGGCATTCCCCCTGATCCTGTATCATACACAACACTTCTTCAAGCTCTTTTAGGAAAAAGCAAGAATGAGAAGGCTGAAAAACTTATTCACGAAATGATTGGTGGTGGCCTTGTAAAATGATAAAATACGGTTGATACAATAGTCACAACTTATGCTATACTTGTATAAATGTTGAAATGTGTCTTTGAGGGCTAGCAAATTCTTGTTTCTTTCCAATTAAAGTTGTTGGATGGTTCAATGACCAAAATGGTTTTGAGGAAATATTGTTCAAGCCATATGTTTGACTATGCATTTGTTTCTAGTGAAATATTTTTGTTCGGAGGATGACTATGTTCCTTCATGCTTCATAGTTCGTTCATTCAGAATTTGATTTATGAATTTTGGGGTGCATCTCAGGTTCTGTTCTTGTACTAGAATTTGAGTGATCTGACTTGCAAGTATGATATAGTTCTATTGTATTTCATAAAGTGGGTTGATAATTCCTTGCAATATATTGTGGACAATGGACATCATAAAAAGTTATTAAGGCTGTTTTACAATTGAGAAACTCAATGTCTTAACTTAATTGTTGGAATATTTATTTTGACTGTGTTCATGCCATTTATTTGACATATTTATTTCGCCTTTGTGTTTGTTTCTGGTGGATCATCTGTCTTGAACGTGACTTTGTTCCTTCTTCCTCTATAGTTTATTCCGATTTTAATCTATTAACTCTCGGTTCTGCTTTTGAATTAGAATTTGAGTGATCTGAATTGCAGGTACAATATAGTTTTCTCTGTTTTTTTGGTAAAGTGAGTTGATAATTCCTTGCAGTATATTGTGAACATCAAAAAAATTAATTAGGCGGTTTTACAACTATGGAACTCAATGTCTGAACTTATTTTTGGAGTACAAGCATAAATTAAAGGGATATGCGTCAGTATTATACTCTGATGTTGGAGTTGAACTTGCTTGAATGGTTACCAAATGTTTGTTTCTTTTGGCAAACTGAATAAATATCCTCGGTTTTTTATGGTCTTATTTCAAAGTCCTTTGGCACCTCTTGGAGAAGGTGGGGTTAACTATAATGAACATGTGATTCACGCTCCTTTAATCTATAAATTGACATATAATACAAAATAATTTTGTTAGCATGTTTGCCTTTTGTTCTTCTTGTTCGTTGCCTTTATAACTTTAGGCAAAATGTAAATAAATATGTTTTTTTTTTTTTTAACTGGGAAATTGCTGGTGCTATTGTACTCCTCTTGATACTAAGGTTGGTTTGCATTGAGGTTTGTAGCATCTTATTGGAATAGCAGCATTTGCTTATACAACTGCTGTTCACACTGCATTGTTGGGAAATGTAAGAGTCAAGAACTTTGATTCTCAATTGATAATCTTGAGGTTTGAAAGTGTGTCAAAAAACAGCGTTGTTGAAGTTCTTATGACTTTATGGTTTTGTCCATGGAGACTCTTGAGGCCCATGGACCAAATGTGGCAGGTTGTGGAAGAAGGTACTTATTTTAGCTTAATTGTGAAAGGAAGTGAGTTTGTTTGTTGTTTTTTTAATTTGAAAAACATTTGAGATTATCAGGTATTATTGCATCATTTACATAGAATACAAGTGACTAAGCTCATATATGTAAAAATTTGTTTGTTGATAGAACACTGACGTCATGCGATTCTTGTTCCTTTTTAAGTTCATCATGGTACTGCTGCTCAAACATCTTCATCTGTAACCATTCAAATCCAATAAATAAGATGACAAAAGATGATTATTACAAGATAGCAAAAACATGAAAATTCTCTACTCATTCAAACAATGATGAAACATTCTTATAAAACAGGATACATTTTCCTTTCTCTGAGCAGCTTCATTAGCCTCAGCTCGATCAATAATACCTTCAACCAGTAGATTCTGAGGGTCACCCAGATCTTCCTTTCCAACACCTGGAAGCGGAAGGACTTCCTTTCTTGCAGCATTCTGCAATCTTTTGATGGTCTTTGCATAGTCAGGAACATAAGCTCCTTCTTCCTCATTGTCAACAACAAAAGGTGACAAGCGTGGTGGAGGGATCCTGTAAAAAGGAAAACATAAGGGTCGGATAATAATCTCTGGGTGTGCATTGTGATTAGGATCCGTTGGCAATGGCATCAATCCAAAATTCCAAATTAAAAACGCTTCTAAGCAAACTTTCATATGATCAATTTTCGACACAATCATTTTATTGGAACAAACCTTGGGGTCAGCTTACTCCATCTACAACCCACTCATTAGATATCTATTTACCAAAAGTTTCCCATTCGTGTCAAGCATATCAAGCTATAAAAATAATAACATTAAAGGAGATGTTTTTTAAACTAATAATGGGTCAGATAATAATCTCTGGGTGTGCATTGTGATTAGGATCCGTTGGCAATGGCATCAATTCAAATTATAAACGCTGCTAAACAAACTTTCATATGAGCAATTTTCGACACAATCATTTTATTGAACTCAATAAAATTAAAAGTATTAAAAATAACAAAACTTATCCCATTAGACGGGGGTCAGCTACATGCACTCTATCTACAACCCACTCGTTACATATCCATTTACCAAAAGTTTCCCATTCGTGTCAAGCATATCAAGCTATAAAAATAATAACATTAAAGGAGATGTTTTTTAAAAATAATTATATATTTTTCATTTTTAATATTAATCATTATTGATAATGGCATCATGCAATTTGATCTCCTTGGCCTCAAAATATCCTAAAATAGCAATCTTTAAAATGTAAACATTGAGAGCGGAAAGCCTTCAAGGTAAATATAAAAATGCATTATAATTTAATATTTATTTACAAATTAAATATTTACGTCCACTGTAGTGCATGTCAAACAGTTAGGATATAACTAACAACATACCGAAGAATTGATGAAAAGAAATAATTTATGGGCAGGCAAGACTAGTTTCATAATTTAAATGTTAGATCACAAAAAAGAAGTGAAATAGGGAACTAGAACAGTCAACACCAAGCAATTAATCTAGCAAAATGGATAAGTCAATCAGAAGCTACCTTCCAACCATATAATCCTCAGTTGTTAAAATGATACGTGCATTTACACAATCATATATCCATTGGGGTTGAACATATTCTTTAGAGAAGAACAGATGCCCTTGTACTTCCCTGTCAACAACCTACACATATGAAAGCCATAGCTAAGTGCATCTGAAATGAAGTTGTAATCATTGTCACCTAGAAGGTGATGTATTCTCTCAAAACTTGATGAGTGATGCTCTGATCAGATTCTCCAAAAGGTGCTCCCTCCCCCTCCCATGAAACAGTACCACCGAAGGCAGGAATAACAAAAAGCAATGACTCTCTTGGTACCTGTATGTTTATAGCAAGGCAGATGTAAAATACAATGTATACTTGCACACAAATTTATGTATTCCAGTCATTCTCAGAAAAAATGCAGCATCAGTGAGGATTAAGAAAACGTAGCTAAGATACATGCCATCCTTCATCCATAATCTATTTGATCGCATCAAATTTTGATTCGTTAGCTAGGTTTATCCATTACAACGCTTTAAAAGTGTTTATGTTGCAACATATAAAGTCACTGTATCATCTGCTGAGTCTTCAAATTCCCTGGTGAGGGAAAATTATATCAGACTATTATGGGAATACCTTCAATGTTTCTCACACACATATCACTTTTCTGGAGAAAAGGTTCATTAAATTTCCATATATAAATTTGATGATATACAAAGAAAGTGCCTTGAAGTCCTAACAGCAATTTAAAACTTATTAGAGATTGTGCTCAACTGCTCATCCTATTATTCATCAAGAGGTGACATTTCCATACATTATTAGCTTTCAGTTTAAGGCTGTGTTTGGATGGGCTTAAAAAAAAGTGCTTTTTTTCATTGTTTTTTTTTTTAAGCTCCAAATTGAAGCTTAAAAAAAAAAGCAGAATTTTAGGTTTTTTTTTTTTTTGACTTTTGTTTTTTTAAAAAGTTATCATCTAGACACATAAATTAATAAAAAAAACACTTTTTTTGTTAAAAAAAGTAAGTGCTTTTTTTATAAAAAAAAAAAAAAAAAAAAAGAAAAAAGCCCATCGGGCTCTAACAATGTAGACATTTTGATACCATTTCTTGGTTAGATCCTATTGATACCGCTCGTGAATATCAATGATGAGTATTTATCCTTCTAATTTTCATTAAAATAAAAAATAAAAAAATCAACCTGAATGAAACTCAATTAAGAAACTAGAATGTACTCAAATTCCCAACTAATGTCATAAACAACTTAAACAAATGGAGCAAAGACCAATGGAAGAAATTGACTTTCCTACCTGCCTACTCAAGAAGAATTTCATATTTTTGAAGAGATTTTTGCACTCCTTTGTATCTTGATCCTCCTCATCTTTGCCAGAGATATCTTCGACAAGGTGCATTAGTGAACCAGGTTCATTTGAAGGGAGTTGATGCTGAAGTTGAGCAAGCCTTAGTTTGGATTTTTCATCTTCAGTCTGACCTTCATTTTCCTTGACCTCAGCTTCATCAGATCCATCCAAATGATCAGCCTCTGAATTTGTTATAGATGGTCTAGCACTGGTATTAACATATCTAGACAATGCATACAGATCTGCATTATTTTAAAACCGGGAGAAGTAAAATAATCAGGAGACATTTAAAATAAAACATCTACAAAGATTCAGAAGTTTACAAAATTCACTATATATCAAGGACAAAGAACCTGCTGCCAAAACTTCCAACCGAGGATCGAATATTGGGGGATATTTCAAATTTATAGAATGATAGAGGCGAAAATTCACAAAACCAAGGAGAGTCTGCATCAAATCCATCATGGAAGTTAGAAAGATAGAGCAAAAGTCAGCTAAATACACATAAATGAGTCGTGTGCAAACATATATTAAGGGGCAGAGGCCAGGAGGGGCATATACATATGCAAAAAGGAAAAAGAAAAACACAATGAGACATTAATCAATTGAAAAGCCTGTTCAATTATGGTAGACACATGCATAAGCTTTGCTAACTGGGATAAAGCAGATATTAATGGGGCAGAAGAACAAAGACAATATTGACATGTACATATGTCTTGCTCAGTAATTAGATCTTTAAAGACGGAGAAAAGACTTTGAAAGTGCATCCACATCAGACAGAGTGCACGTAAGTTACCGGCGTAGGGAATACTTCAGAGATGAATTTCCGGCGAACTGACAAAGAAAAGCCTAAAATTTAGTTGTAGCAAGTTGAGAATTTAAGCAGTACTTACGGAAGGTCGATCTATAGTGCTTCACCATTGCTAACCAGGGGTATGGAGATGTGGTAGGCTTGAGCGAGAATGGACTGCAACGTGAGGCGGTCCTAGGGTTTAAGAGGGCTAGGCGGCGTTTTTCCGTTTGTTCGTTGTTTTCTTTCCCTCGCTAACACACTTCCGTTTAATAAAGTAGAAAATTAATTTAATAATTAAATTTAATATAATATAAATAGAATAATTTGATTAGTTTCCTGGGCTTTTTTTCTTCTGATTTGTCTTTGAACTTTTTGGTTTCCTACTCCTAAACTAATAGGAATAAGTATTTATATGTTCTATAGTGTTGGTACAAACATCGTTAAAAATCATTTTGTGAGCAGCTGTTTTTTAAGAAAAAAGTTGTTTTTATTATCACCGTAAAATTTGAAATGTACATATGTCTTGCTCAGTAATTAGATCTTGAAAGACGGAGAAAAGACTTTGAAAGTGCATCCACATCAGACGGAGTGCACACAAGTTACAGGCGTAGGGAATACTTCGGAGATGAATTTCCGGCGAACTGACAAAGAAAAGCCTAAAATTTAGTGGTAGCAAGTTGAGAATTTAAGCAGTACTTACGGGAGGTCTATAGTGCTTCACCATTGCTAACTAGGGGTATGGAGATGTGGTAGGCCTAAGCGAGAATGGACTGCAACGTGAGGCGGTCCTAGGGTTTTAGAGGGCAAGGCGGCGTTTTTCGTTTGTTTGTTGTTTTCTGTCCCTCGCTAACGAGCTTCCGTTTAATAAAGTAGAAAATTAATTAAATAATTAAATTTAACATAATATAAATAGAATAATTTGATTAGTTTCCTGGGCTTTTTTTCTTCTAATTTGTCTTGGAACTTTTTGGTTTCCTGCCCCTAAACTAATAGGAATAAGTATTTATATGTTCGATAGTGCTGGTACTAACATCGTTAAAAATCGTTTTGTGAGCCGCTGGTTTTTAAGAAAATAGTTGTGTTTTTATTATCACCGTAAAATTTGACATTTACATATGTCTTGCTCAGTAATTAGATCTTGAAAGACAGAGAAAAGACTTTGAAAGTGCATGCACATCAAACGGAGTGCAAGCAAGTTACAGGCGTAGGGAATATTTCAGAGATGAATTTCTGGCGAACTCAGAAAGATAAGCGTAAAATTTTGTGGTAGCAAGTTGAGAATTTAAGCAGTACTTACGGGAAGTCTATAGGGCTTATCCATTGCTAACCAGGGGTTTGGAGATGTCGTAGGCTTGAGCGAGAATGGACTGCAACATGAGGCGGTCCTAGGGATTAAGAGGGCTAGGCGGCGTTTTCTGTTTGTTCGTTGTTTTCTTTCCCTACCTAACGCACTTCCGTTTGATAAAGTAGAAAATTAATTTAATAATTAAATTAAATATAATATAAATAGAATAATTTGATTAGTTTCCTGGGCTTTTTTTCTTCTGATTTGTCTTTGAACTTTTTGGTTTCCTGCTCCTAAACTAATAGGAATAAGTATTTATATGTTCTATAGTGTTGGTACAAATTAAACATCGTTAAAAATCATTTTGTGAGCAGCTGTTTTTTAAGAAAATAGTTGTGTTTTTATTATCACCATAAAATTTGGAATGTACATATGTCTTGCTCAGTAATTAGATCTTGAAAGACGGAGAAAAGACATTGAAAGTGCATCCACATCAGACATAGTGCTTGCAAGTTACAGGCGTAGGGAATACTTCGGAGATGAATTTCCGGCGAACTGACAAAGAAAAGCCTAAAATTTAGTGGTAGCAAGTTGAGAATTTAAGCAGTACTTACGGGAGGTTTATAGTGTGTCACCATTGCTAACAAGGGGTATGGAGATGAGGTAGGCCTGAGCGAGAATGGACTGCAACGTGAGGCGATCCTAGGGTTTAAGAGGGCAAGGCGGCGTTTTCCGTTTGTTCGTTGTTTTCTTTCCCTCGCTAACGCACTTCTGTTTAATAAAGTAGAAAATTAATTAAATAATTAAATTTAACATAATATAAATAGAATAATTTGATTAGTTTCCTAGGCTTTTTTTTCTTCTGATTTCTCTTGGAACTTTTTCGTTTCCTGCTCCTAAACTAATAGGAATAAGTATTTATATGTTCTATAGTGCTGGAAGAAACAACGTTAAAAATCGTTTTGCGAGCAACAGTTTTTTAAGAAAATAGTTGTGTTTTTATTATCACCGTAAAATTTGAAATGTACATATGTCTTGCTCAGTAATTAGATCATTAAAGACGGAGAAAAGACTTTGAAAGTGCATCCACATCAGACGAAGTGCACGCAAGTTACAGGCGTAGGGAATACTTTGGAGATGAATTTCCAGTGAACTGACAAAGAAAAGCCTAAAATTTAGTGGTAGCAAGTTGAGAATTTAAGCAGTACTTACGGGAGGTCTATAGTGCCTCACCATTGCTATAGGGGTATGGAGATGTGGTAGGCCTGAGCGAGAATGGACTGCAACGTGAGTCGGTCCTAGGGTGTAAGAGGGCAAGGCGGCGTTTTCCGTTTGTTCGTTGTTTTTTTTCCCTCGCTAACGCACTTCCGTTTGATAAAGTCTAAAATTAATTAAATAACTAAATTTAACATAACATAAATAGAATAATTTGATTAGTTTCCTGGGCTTTTTTTCTTCTAATTTGTCTTGGATCTTTTTGGTTTCCTGCTCCTAAACTAATAGGAATAAGTATTTATATGTTCTATAGTGCTGGTACTAACATCGTTAAAAATCGTTTTTGTGAGCAGCTGTTTTTTAAGAAAATAGTTGGGTTTTTATTATCACCGTAAAATTTGAAATGTACATATGTCTTGCTCTTTAATTAGATCTTTTAAGACGGAGAAAAGACTTTTAAAGTGCATCCACATCAGACGGAGTGCACGCAAATTACAGGCGCAGGGAATACTTCGGAGATGAATTTCAGGCGAACTAACAAAGAAAAGCGTAAAATTTAGTGGTAGCTAGTTGAGAATTTAAGCAGTAATTACAGGAGGTCTATAGTGCTTCACCATTGCTAACCAGGGGTATAGAGATGTGGTAGGCCTGAGCGAGAATGGACTGCAAGGCGTATTCAAACAGAGGGAAAGGACAGAGGCTCAGTTATGGTACCTGAGAATGAGAGTGAAACAGCAATTACAACAGACAAGACCGCATCAGACAGCATAGATATAGTTGGATGAGAAGAGAATTTCAACTCAAAAAAGGAGGAGGTTTTGGAAGAGCCAAATGAAGGTGATTTGAAGATGGATTCTTGTGTCACGGAAACAGATAAAGCCACCACGGTTAAGCAGGAAAGAGAACAGTCCATTAGCACCATTTCAATGTCTCAAGATTATCCAGCACCATTGGTCGAAGAAAAATCAACCATGGGGAATGCAAAAATTCATCCAACGGATACAAAATCAACAAGAGAGGAAATCATTGATGAAGCTGCAGAAACTTATCTTGTGCACTCAATAGAAAACACATTACCTCAAAAGGAACATGAATTTGTCAAACCTGGAGGTACCTCTGACTCGGAATCTGTAAATATCCCGGAAGAGTGTTCAAATGACGATAGCCCCCAGCTTAAAAATGAAGGTTTGCACATGGTTTTCGACCAAAATACCAACTACAGTATCTTTTATGATAGTAATATGGCATATAATGATGACAATTGCAACTTAATGCAGTTAATGAGGAGAAAGTTTTAGTTGAAGCCTCTAAAGGTACAACAAACAGCACGCGTGAAGATAGCGAGAATGTGCAAGGACAAGATAACAAAGGCACAACTTTGGAAGGCAATTTGACAAATGTTGCTATAGAGAAAGAAGAAATTGCATTGGAAAATGAGCCTACTGATGAGCTTCCCCCGGAAAAGGTCTTAGGCTTACAAATCTAAAAATAAGGAATAACATTCTCCTAGAGAAACAGCATAATAATATAATTCTATTGAACACGATCCGTGGAGAAACTTTTGTTTTTTTAAAAACCATCATCATGCGCTGTTGAGCTGTTGAAACTTTCTGCTTGTCATATTTTTATTTTTGATCAAAAACCTCAAAGCAAATATCTAGAAATCATATTTTCCCCATTACTATAAAATCCTTGCATGTTTCCCGTGAATTTATGACTTCCACTTGTTTTCCTCATCTTTTGCTTCCACTTAATATTGTTGTGAAATAGATTGTTGAAGCAGCAGATGCAAATGAGAAAGTTGCATTCGCGTCTGATTCCTCGGCCGAAGACCAAAAAGATGAAAAGATTTATCAAGCTGAGGAAAAAAGCGAATTTGAGGACAATGTTCTCGAATCTAGAGAAAATGTTCCAAATGAAAAAATTCAAGAAGGAATAGAGGGGGAAGTTGATATGCAATTTGAAACTGAACATCATATGAGTGTCCCAAGAGATACAGATGCCACTATGCTTGGTGGTTGTATTGAAAATGTAATAAATTCAGGTATATTTGTCTTCTTTTTGTTTCCTGAGAATTTTTCTAAAACTGCATGTGTGAAACAGGTCCCTGCTGCAACTGAAATTGCAAATGGAAGCCAAAACATCCTAGAAAAAAGCCCAGAGCCAACGAGCAATCTAAAGGAATCTGATACCATATCTACATGTTATGAAACCGTTGACAAGGTCATTTTCTTTTGACTCAAGAAACTAAACCAACCTGTCTCAATCCTCCACTCAATTGACCTTTTTTTTTTTTCCTTTTAATCTTTTCTTGTTTGGTTTCAGGCTACAACAACAAACTCAGGGTTTATAGAACAGAGTGAAGAAATGGATTTAGTGGAGGAAAGAAAGTCTATAATCTCGGAGAATCCTGCAAAAGCAAATGAAGACTTCTCATTCACTACTACCATAGAAACATCAGAGGAAGGATTACAAACAGAGTGCGAAAAAGAACATAAAGCTGAAAAATCTAATAAAGAAGATGACCCTCATACTTCCGAGAGTCTGCCTTGCATGCCTGAAAGGAATGATATAACAACGATTGATAAAGGAGCTAAAACATGCTCGGATATCAGTGATACTGATAACATACAAGAGGAAAGATCCAGTTCAGAAGAGGGTAGCGACAAGAAGAGGCAAGAAAGAGCAGAAGGAGGACAAGAGATGGGTCAAGAGACCAAAGACAAAGCTCCTACAATAAGAGACGAGCCAAGTGCATCGGAATATGCCATCAAGAATAGCAGCATAACATGTCAAACTGTCAGTAACGAGAATCAGCATGAAGAGGTAGAGTGATTTTTTCACCTCCAAGTTATACTCGTATTATTTCTTTTTCCTGAAGTTTCTCCTTATATAATCTTCTTCCATTCTTGAAAACACGATACAGAAGTCAAAAGCATATGAAAATCGAGGCACTGAGCCAGAAGAACAGAAGTTATGGCTCAAGGTGAAAAGGTCAGATAAAATCCTCCACCCTCTTTCTTATTCAAGAAAAAACATTAGGTGGTTAGGAGGATCAAAGTTCACGCATCATGCAAAAATATGGTCAACTGATAAACAAAGCAGAAAGAAATTACAGGCAACGGAATTTTCATTCATTTTCATGAGTTTGCTCCTTGAAGAGTACAGGAAAATACCCCTTAAAATGGTAACCTTTTTGGGTTATCAATGCAACATCACGAATGATTGTAACATCTGATTCAATTTACGAACATAGAAAGCTTCAAGAAACTGATTTTTGAAACATTCTTTTAAAGTTGGAGAATTTGAACTGAACCAAATATAACCCAACCTTTTTCTTTATCGATTGCATGTCCAGGACCAGGAAGCGGAAACCGACAGTTCACAAAAAGAACACATTGACACCGCAGAAGTAAGTGAATCCACACGAGAAATCCAAAAGCTAGAGGAAAGCTCCTTGGGAGAAGTGGGAACAAAGGCCACCGTAAAAGCAGATGTTAAGACCAGAGAGACCAATGAAGTTATTGAGGAAGGCATTCACAAGCCAGGCGGAGAGACCAAAGCAGAAGTTCAACTTGAAAAAGCCAAACAATTGGATGAAGCAACGGACTTAGCAGCGAAAGCTCAAAATGCAGAAAAAACACAATGTGAGGAGGCCAAAGCAGAGAGTGAAGAAGACGAGGGGGTAAAGGAAAACGAAACAAAGGAGCCATCACCGTCTGGTTCAGCCGTCATGGTCGAAATTCCAAAAGATGGGGAAGAGAAAGTTAAGCACGAGAAGTCTCATAACATCCTATCAGGCGTCGGATCAAAAGTCAAGCATTCGATTTCCAAAGTGAAGAAGGCCATTACAGGAAAATCTTCACATCCAAAGACGTCGTCCCCAAAATAAATTACCTCTGAAAAGATACCTCGTGTTGCGTGAGCTTGTTCTTGATTTTGTTTGATACACTGCTACTGCTGCGTGTAAATGGTTTGGGCTTGGCGCGCATTTGTTTCTTCGTTTGTTAGCTTCTTTGAAGTACTTATTATGTGCAATATGCACTTTCAAGCTGATAATGGAATTAGGCACTAAATGAGAGTATACAATTTCTGAAGTTTATTCTCTCTATATATATTTTCTGCATATCTTTATCACATTCTATATAATAATTTATTTTGCTGCAATAGAAATCTAAAGCAAGTCAAAAAAGGGGTTTTAGCCTTGTTAAATATACTATATTCGATCCCTAATATAAGAACCCGTCTATAGTATAATTTACACTATAGATGAGCTCTCGTTAAGAATCGGAGGTCATATATCACAATGAAAGTGTTCTAAGCAAGTTATGACAAAATGCTCGAAGTTAATATACCAAAATCGGAAATCCTCTTGGTCATATCCTCAAAATTGCATAGCTCGACAAGAGCCTAAACCTGAAAACAATTAAGATCAACTAGAGCCCATACCTCAAAATTAAGATCAATCCGATACCCAGATCACACTCAATAAATATTTTGCGAGAATGGAGAATTAATCAATGGTGGGAACTATTTTGCCTCAACTCTGGGGTTTTTCACCCGCCTTAAAATTTGAAAAAGGAGAAACACTTTAGCACCCTTATCTATCTCTTAGATTCTTCCAGTTTTTTCTTCCGCTG
The DNA here is from genome assembly GCA_019022615.1 of Acacia melanoxylon. NCBI lineage: Eukaryota > Viridiplantae > Streptophyta > Magnoliopsida > Fabales > Fabaceae > Acacia > Acacia melanoxylon. The sequence continues at coordinate 10,223,706 of JAFJYJ010000004.1, forward strand.
CTTGATAAGATCATTTGCAGATCGCTTCCGTTCATTGGATATCTGAATCAAACGAGGATAAAGAAACAGAAAAATCAGAACCAGTGCCATCAAATAAACTTACTTTAGATTGAATAATATTTTATTTATAACTATTGACAAGTTTAAATTGCTTTTTTAGCATGGGAGGTAAAGAGACAGTGTTACAATTTACAGCACTACAAATACGTGTCCCTCTCCATAACAACTTTCTTTATTGTCAACTAAATAGAAAATTACGGCTTGTGATATAAAACTCGCATGAGATGTAAAAGTGGCATGCTAAAAACAGTATCAGGAGTAACGACATTGCTGTAAATTAATCAACTCAGACTCCATTCTAACAAAGCCCAAAAGAGTTTACCTGCATGGCTTCTAAGAGCTTCCTCTTTCTACGAGACATCATAACTAAAGGCATGTTCGCACTATCTTCAACATTTTGTTTGATATTAGAAGTGGATTCTTCCCCAGTCTTAATTTCTCCAGCACATGTCTGCTCATCAACATTGGAACCCATTGGAGTGTATGCAGCACCCTGAAGTTCCTTTTTTAGTTCATCATGGTACTGCTGCTCAAGCATCTTCATCTGTAACCATTCAAATTCAGTAAATAAGATGACAAAAGATGATTATTAAAACATAGCAAAAGTATGAGAAACGTTGGCCAAAAAAAAAAAGGCAAAAGCATGAGAATCCTCTACTCATTCAAACACTGATGAAACATTCTTATGAAACAGGATACCTTTTCCTTTCTCTGAGCAGCTTCATTAGCCTCAGCTCGACCAATAATACCTTCAACCAGTAGATTCTGAGGGTCACCCAGATCTTCCTTTCCAACACCTGGAAGCGGAAGGACTTCCTTTCTTGCAGCATTCTGCAATCTTTTGATGGTCTTCACATAGTCAGGAACATAAGCTCCTTCTTCCTCATTGTCAACAACAAAAGGTGACAAGTGCGGTGGAGGGATCCTGTAAAAAGAAAAACATAAGGATCCAATAATAATCTCTAGGTGTGCATTGGGATTAGGATTCGTTGGCAATGGCATCAATCCAAATTAAAAATGCTTCTAAGCAAACTTTCATATGATCAATTTTCCACACAATCATTTAATTGGACTCAATAAAATTAAGCGTATTAAAAATAACAAACCTTATCCCATTAGACGAGATTAGATACATGTACTCTATCTACAACCCACTTGTTAGATATCCCATTTACCAAAAGTTTCCCATTCGTGTCAAGCATATCAAGCTATAAAAATAATAACATTAAAGGAGATGTTTTTTAAACTAATAATGGGTCAGATAATAATCTCTGGGTGTGCATTGTGATTAGGATCCGTTGGCAATGGCATCAATTCAAATTATAAACGCTGCTAAGCAAACTTTCATATGAGCAATTTTCGACACAATCATTTTATTGAACCCAATAAAATTAAAAGTATTAAAAATAACAAAACTTATCCCATTAGACGGGGTCAGCTACATGCACTCTATCTACAACCCACTCGTTACATATCCATTTACCAAAAGTTTCCCATTCGTGTCAAGCATATCAAGCTATAAAAATAATAACATTAAAGGAGATGTTTTCTAAACTAATAATATATTTTTCATTTTTAATATTAATCATTATTGATAATGGCATCATGCAATTTAATCTCTTTGGCCTCAAAATATCCTAAAATAGCAATTTTTAAAATGTAAATATTGAGAGCAGAAAGCCTTTAAGGTAAATTTAAAAATGCCTTATAATTTAATATTTATTTACAAATTAAATATTTACGTGCACTGTAGTGCATGTCAAATAGTTAGGATATAACTAACCACATCTATCAACCGAAAGAAAGGGGGGGGGGTTCTTGTTGAATACCGAAGAATAGATGAAAAGAAAAATAATTAGGTAAGACTAGTTTCACAATTTAAATGTTAGATCACACAAAAGAAGTGAAATAGGGAACAATTAATCTAGATGGACAAGTCAATAGGAAGAGAGGTAAGTAATTCAGCAGCTACCTTCCAACCATATAATCCTCAGTTGGTAAAATGATACGTGCATTTACGCAATCATATATCCATTGGGGTTGAACATATTCTCTAGAGAAGAACAGATGCCCTTGCACTTCCCTGTCAACAACCTACACATATGAAAGCCATAGCTAAGTGCATCTGAAATGAAGTTATTATACTCATTGTCACCTAGAAGGTGATGTATTCTCTCAAAACCTGATAAGTGATGCTCTGATCAGATTCTCCAAAGGGTGCTCCCTCCCCCTCCCATGAAACAGTACCACCGAAGGCAGGAATAACAAAAAGCAATGACTCTCTTGGTACCTGTATGTTTATAGCAAGGCAGATGTAAATACAATGTATATGTGCACACAAATTTATGTATTCCAGTCATTCTCAGAAAAAATGCAGCATCCGTGAGGATTAAGAAAACGTAGCTAATATACATGCCATCCTTTATCCATAATCTATTTGATAGCATCAAATTTTAATTCGTTAGCTAGGTTTCTCCATTACAATGCTTTAAAATTGTTTACGTTGGAACATATAAAGTCACTGTATCATCTGCTGAGTCTTCAATCTTACAAGTTCAACAGCAGCATTCACTGGTGAGGGAAAATTATATCAGACTATTATGGGAAGACCTTCAATGTTACTCACACAGATATCAATTTCTTCTGGAGAAAAAGTTCATTAAATTTCCATATATAAATTTGATGATATACAAATAAAGTGCCACAAGGAAGTCCTAACAGCAATTTAAAACTTATTAGAGATTGTGCTAAACTGTCCATCCTATTATTCATCAAGAGGTGACAATTCCATACGTTATTAGCTCTGAGTTTAACAATGTAGACATTTTGATACCATTTCTTGGTTAGATCCTATTGATACCACTCATGAATATCAATGATCAGTATTTATCCTTCTAAATTTCATTAAAAAAAAAAATCAACCTGAATGAAACTCAATTAAGAAACTAGAAAGTACTCAAATTCCCAACTAATGTCATAAACAAATTTAACAATTAGAGCAAAGACCGATGGAAGAAATTGATTTTCTTACCTCCCTACTCAAGAAGAATTTCATATTTTTGAAGAGATTTTTGCACTCCTTTGTATCTTGATCCTCCTCATCTTCACCAGAGATATCTTCAACAAGGTGCATTAGTGAACCAGGTTCATTTGAAGGAAGTTGATGCTGAAGTTGAGCAAGCCTTAGTTTGGCTTTTTCATCTTCAGTCTGACCTTCATTTTCCTTGACCTCAACTTCATCAGATCCATCCAAATGATCAGCCTCAGAATTTGTTATAGATGGTCTAGCACTGGTATTAACATATCTAGACAATGCATACAGATCTGCATTATTTTAAAACAGGGAAAAGTAAAATAATAAGGAGACATTTAAAATAAAACATCTACAAAGATTCAGAAGTTTACAAAATTCACTATATATTAAGGACAAAGAACCTGCTGCCAAAGCTTCCAACCGAGGATCAAGTATTGGGGGATATTTCAAATTTATAGAATGATAGAGGCGAAAATTCACAAAGCCAAGGAGAGTCTGCATCAATCCATCATGGAAGTTAGAAAGAAAGAGCAAAAGTCAGCTAAATACACATAAATGAGTCATGTACAAACATATATTAAGGGGCGGAGGCCAGGAAGGGCATATACATGTGCAAAAAGGAAAAAGAAAAACAGTGAGACATTAATCATTTGAAAAGCCTGTTCGATTACGGTAGACACATACATAAGCTTTGCTAACTGGGATAAAGCATATATTAATGGGGCAGAAGAACAAAGACAATATTGAAATGAAAATGAAACAAACCTCGTAAAATTGCAAGAAGTTTAGCATGGTGGTGATGTCAACCGTATCAGGCACAACTTGCTGTAATGGATGTGGTGTAATCCATGTTATTGTCTGGCCCTCAACTTGAGCCTGTACATACAAGATAATCAAACTATAACACAGACCCTTGGGATTAATGACCACTACAATTTACAAATGCCCCACTCAATACCTGGTAGTATATTCCTTTCACGGATACAAAAGTTTTTCTCAACTTACGAGTGCGAGATATGAAAGCTTGCCATTCATGTGCCAATCTAACAGACATATTAAAGCAAGTTGAATAAATAGGACATAAAGGAAATAACAACAAAAACACTTAAGCGTAAGCTCTTTTCCTCAAGTCCACATCCTCAATATAAAGACGGTACCGCATGGACCAAAACCGTTTTCCAACATAATAGAAAATTTTCAGATTCCAAGTATATACCTCCGACATCTATGGACACTTTCCACATCAATCTTTTTGCTCTCTAATGCAGGTAATGCTGCAAAAAGATGTACTGTTGTAAGACAGTCATCCAATTCTCCAAGTGCATCGACAAACCTTGGATACCTACAAGTTATGATTAATCAATTTATAAATTCATTAATGGCTATAACCCCAAAAAAATCTATAAACAGAACAAACATACCTATCCTTTATAATCCTATCCAGTCTGATTTTGGGTGTTTGTTCCCGCAACTTGTTTGCACGTTCTAAGTTTTTCTTTGCCTCTGCTTTCTTTATTTTTTTCTCATGCGTTCTTATTGTTCTGTGTATTTCAACCAAAGGTTCATGGTGAAGAAAAGCAATATCCTTCACATGGTAATAAGTATGGTGGGTTCCTTTGAACTTTTTCTTTGGCTCCCGTGGGGTAATACCTTTGAAAATGCATAGTCTCCTGAGATATGTAAAGCCAATGTCAGGATAGTCGCAAGTCTTCACCAAAATTTTCTTTTTCAGGCCTTTATCAATACCCGACATAGAAGAAAAACATAGGTACATCTAGACAATCAAAACCACACTAAGGATTTTCTTTGTCAAGGAAATTTTTAATCCCATCACATCCCCTTTGGGCCTTTCCTTTCTGATATTAGAGCAATAGCCAAGTAGCAACATATATAATCTTAAAATAGGTTACATCTAAAGAGATGTTTCTTGGTGAAAGGACCTGAAAAGTGGTAGACTGATCTGGAGTAGCTTGAGTGCCTGTGACCTGGTGACATATTTAGCAGCGTTTCCCTCCTTTTTCTTCCCCTGCCGTGTGTAACAAAATATGAAGGCAACGTATGAGCAAGAGAAATATTATATTATCAGAAGCATAATTCCTATTCTGAATGGAAACCGTTGGAATTATAACAGACTTCCGGCGAGCATGATATTTTTAATGAAAAAGAAAAAACATTTCAGTTGCAGAGGTTTCACTTTACCCTCACTTATTATTGAAAATAATATGTAAACAAATTAATGTTGCAAAGTTTTTGCACTTCTAACACAAAACCACAATAAGCATGTATGATCTTGTAAAATTTGACTTGTACATATGGCTAGCTCAGTAATTAGATCTTTAAAGACGGAGGGAAGACTTTGAAAGTGCATCCACATCAGATGGAGTGCATGCAAGTTACAGGCGCAAGGAATACTTCGGAGATGAATTTCCCGTGAACTGACAAAGAAAAGCGTAAAATCTAGTGGTAGCAAGTTGAGAATTTAGCAGTACTTACGGGAGGTCTATAGTGCTTCACCATTGTTAACCAGGGGTATGGAGATGCAGGATGGTAGGCCTGAGCGAGAATGGACTGCAACGTGAGGCGGTCCTAGGGTTTAAGAGGGCAAGGCGGCGTTTATCCTTTGTTCGTGAAGTACCTTCACTAAACGAGCTCGGAGTGATTTCTCAAAAACACTGCAATAAAGCACGGGAAAACAGAGAGATTAATTAGTCATTTCAATATCCTCCCTGTGATAAAAAGCCCAACATATGCAGCAAAGTCAGCATCTTAATCATGAAATCAATGAAGCAGCTTGCCTAAGTTTGCAACGCAGAGGCATATCCTATTCAACCTAAACTCACAGTTTTGGACACATGGATACATGAGAGGTCTATATTATGTCCCTTTTGCACTTTATGGTGGTCAATTACAATCACCGTGAAAAAAGGAACCTTCTCAATTGATAAAATTTTATATACAGATGGCAGAAATAATTTTCAACACCTAAGAAGATCCTTGTAGAAATCATGGGAGTTATTCAGCTCACCAGCAGAAATTGATGCATATTTTGGACCCAATTTCTCACAGAGGGAGGAAGGATGAACATCTGTTAAAATGAGAGTGGTTCAATATACGGTGATACTTTTGCTGGCATTACTTAGCATCAAGTATTCAAGAAAACTTACAAAAACCAAATAAATAGATCCTTAAAGACTTGATTTTAACTATTGTCATCATTACTCAACATCAGTTAGAACAAATGCATGACTGGAAATGTCAAATTTGGGCCCAATAGAACAAGTTCAGGACCAAATCTGAATCAATTTAGAATTGACTAAACCATTAAAACTCAGTGTCCAAAGTCGCAAATATGGACGCATAGACAGTAGACTTACATATACAGGTCCGACCGTCCGAGATCCCTATTGTTCCTATCAAAGACTAATAGCAAACTAAAAATTCAAAGTACAGAGGAATGAACTAATTGCAAGAATCGAAAACACACATATAACATCAGAGTCAAGTTTAATACATCAGAATCAGAGAAACAATTGACTACACATGGAAATACTAACTACCAGTGGAAGAAAAATGCAAAAATAAAAATAAAGTATACCGAGGGCCGACAGAGGGCGGAACGGAGATGAGAACCGACGAACGGTGGAGCGGAGACGAGGCTGACTGATGGCGGAGCGGAGATGAGTGAAGATCTTATCGGAGCTGCGCGATCAAGCGAAGTGAGTGGGTGGCTGTGGGAGGAATACGCCGGGAAGCAAGCCAAGCTGAGAAGTGAAGATCTGATCTAGATTCTGCAAACCGAAGGCAACGTGAGTGAGAGTGAGAGGCGAGTGGCGAGCCGACTCAGGCGAGAGACGAGAGACGAGAGACGAGAGGCGAGAGGCGAGAGCTCGTGATAGTGTGAATGTGTGATACTGAAGCAGAAGCAGTGAAGAATGAAGATTGAAGAAGCCGACGGGTTACTCTTTTTTTTTTTGTTATAACTAGGTTAGGGTTTCCAAATGGAAAGAAGAATTGGGCTGGGTTTGGGACTGATCTTCAGTTAGGTGGGCCGAGGGTCATGGATTAAAAATTAAAAGGTAAAAAAATATAAACATACCTCGTCGTTTTAAATTATTTCGGTTATTCGGTTTAAGGTTCGAAAATCGGATGGCCATCGTCGTTAATCGCTGATCCTTCAAAAAACGTGAGAGTCTTTGGGTTAAGGGTCGGATAGGTATTAATTAAAAATATAATTTAATTAAAATAGATAAAGATATTTATATTTAAATAATAAAAAATTTATAAAAACATGGGAGCATGTGTCATGTGTAATTTTATATTGATTTTCTTAAAAAGAATAGATCACACGGTTTGGACTTTGGGCTTGACAAAATCTGATTATATTTTTCTCTTTATTAGTTTATTTACATTTTAGTACTTCACAGAGCTTTGTCCAAAAAAAGTACTTCACAGTATGAAAGCGATGGCAAGAGGACTTTATTTATCAAATCACATAGATTTTTCTAACTCTCTCCACAGGGTTCACAGGTCATCTTCTTCAGCAAATTCAAGCACTGCCATCGCCGAGCACCTTTTGTTGGGGTGGGTTGGAGCCGAGTTCAAACACCGACAAGCATCGCCAACTCTGTTGGAGTGGGTTGGAGACTACTGGGTGACAATGGAGAAGGTGAAGATGAAGATGATTCGTCGCCGATGCTTGCACCCTCGCCAACAAGAACTCCATTATCCATAGCTTTAGTCGATCTTTGTTTCCTGATTGAAAACCAACTCTTTTTTCAGATCTCTATGTTCTTCTCCATCTCTGTTTTTCAGATCTCAATGTTCTTCTCCGTCTCTACTTCTGCGTCGTTTTTTTTTTTTTTTTGATTGACTCGGTGACTCCTTAACTCGTACGGTTCAGCCGAGTTTTCCGAGTCTACCCGGGTCACCGAGTCAATCCGGTTTTAGCCCAACTCGAATAGGTTTCCTAGGCATTTTTTTGGTTCATGTTCTCCGGTTTTCGGTCCGATCCGGGTTCCTAAACCATGGTTTTAACCGAAATAATTTTTACACAACCGAACCAAACCGAAAAAACCGAACACCAAATTAGTCGGTTCGGTTTTCGATTTCAGTTTTGATTTGCTCACCCCTACGCACTTGCACTTCCGTTTAATAAAGTATAAAATTAATTTATTAATATATTGATTTTTTTTTTCGATTTGTCTTTGATGGGCAATTCGAACATTGCCCTTATCGGGCTCCTGCTCTCCTCTTTCTTTTTTTCTTTCTTTTTTTGACCTTTTTAGTTTCCAACTCTTAAACTAATATGAATAAATATTTATATGTTCTATAATAGTAACACTTTTTATTTTCCCGGCAGTGAATTTTGTTTACTTTTACACCAATAAATATCAATATCCCTCTTTTGACTATCATAATTATTTATCAGTCTCTTTCATAATTTAATATCAATATTTTATATCCATAAATTATTAGTTGGCCTAGTAATTAAGGAGTAATCATAAAAATAATTTAGCCCATAAATCAATGAGTTGTCGTAATCATAACTATCCTTACATTTGAAATCTTGTAATACCGACTACTAACCCGTTTACCTCAAAAATGGGTAGTATAATCACCCCCACCAAAATTGTCCGTGAGTTAATATAGGAGTTTGAATATGAGGAGTAGGGAAAATTGAAATTAGACATTAAATCAGGAATCATAATTATATTAATAATTATATTGATGTGATCCAAGCATACCAAGAGCTTCATCTCCCGTGAATGTATATATAACTAGGTTATAAATGCAATATATTATATTAATGCTATCACATTTGGGTTAAACGATTGACTTCATAGTTGGTTGATAGGGTGGATAATCACACTATCAAAATTATCCATTCGCAATTTTTTGGCTGTGAATATGAGAAAGGAAGTGAATTGATATTGAAATTAGACTTTTAACCACTAATCAAAATTAATTAAAAATTATATAATTGTGATCTAAGCATGCCTAGTAACTTTATCTTACATGATTGTCGGGATCTCAATAGATTATAATAATAATTAAGATCTTAGTCCAAGCATATCTAGGAGCTTCAACTTTTATGATTGTAGGGATCTCTATAACTGAATTATTAAAACAATAACTTATATTAAAAATTTACAATTTTTTTAATAAATAAAGGCAAGCCGTAGCTTGAAAGGATGAAGTAAGAACTAGACTATGAAAATCTAGCCTTCAGTACAACAAACTAGGTGCTGGAATAGTAGTGGCAGGCCAATTGGTCTTTCAAAGCCATATCGAAGCAGTCTCTAGGAATCATTGGAATTAGAGTCACGTTCTCATCAGCAGGAGTAGCATGGCCTTCTTGGGCCAAATAGTCGGTACATGATATGTTGTCTCTTGGGGTGTAGTGAAGCTTCACGTTCCAGTCTCGGAAGAGGAGGTCTTTGATGTCGCCAATGATGTCTCTCGGGGGTGGTCAGCATAACAACAATCTCTCATGAGAATGTTGATTGCATCAAGAGAATTGGAATAGAGTAGGATTTGTTTTAAACCCAACTGTTGACCCATTTTTAAGCCTAGCAAGATGGCGTAAAGCTCAACCTTGATAGAAGAATGAAGCCCGAGGGACTTATAAAACCCCATCAACTAGTGTCCTTGAGAATTTCTGATCACTCCTCTGCAAGTTGCTTGAACTTGGTGTCGTATTGATCCGTCTACATCGATGAGAACCACATTTTCTGGAAGGGGGTCCACGATGTTTCCTCATTCCTGTCAAGATGAAAAATTTGGTGAGATAGATTATGGTTGACGGTATCTTCCATGAGAAGATAGTTACATAAATGGAGCAACTCCCTGGTGGCTTTGCTTTCGCCCTGAAATCTCTTATTAGTAACCTGTCCAACTAAAAATAAACCGTGTCTAAGACTTTTGCATAGACTTAGACTTTTAAGATATGTAATAAAATAAATTTACACATTAAATCTTTTTTTCCCGACGGACCTATACTAATGTCATCATTATTGTTTCAAAAAATCATATTTAACAAATTCTTCCCAATAACTTTTTTACTTGTTTCCCAAAACAAGAGTATGATTCTTCATTGTCGACTCTATTTCAAATTTAATAAATACTTTATAGCACTAATTATGTGATATTGATGTAATAAACATTTTAAATGCTAGTACTAATTACGTATTATCAATGACTATTCCCTTATCTGTCTTATATGTCATACTCAATCGGCAATCTCCCTTTACTTGTGTGTTATGATGACTATCTTCCCACTTTTAATGACAAATTGATGATTAATGGATTGATAAACATTTACAGTGACGTTTTAAAAAATCGTACTTAATGGTATTCAATGGATTAATGAAAAGATGTAATAGAGATGCTTTAGAAATTGTATTTTTTTAAATACTTTCAATGTCATCGATAACAGGTCATTAATTACTCATTTTCTTATTAAACCATCCTCACTTTGAGCAGCATAACATAGAAATTGAGAAAGTAGAACAGATGATGAAAAAGCGCCTGGGAAGAAGATGAGGCAAAAGGAGTGGTTTTAGGTAATCTTCTCTGGTGCTTTTATATTAGTATTCTCATTCTTTGAATATATCTTCTTTTCTATTAGTTTCTGGTGGAAAAGCAAAACAAAAACAGAAATATAGTTGAAGGATTTTATGAACTATGTTTTTTTGACTATTTATAAAGATTTTATTAGGTCTGAGGCCTTAATTTGTATATCCAACAATTTCGTGGATCCACTATATTATGTTTAGTTGTGTTAAAAGACCTATTTGTTGTGGGGTTTAATGATATATTACAATACTGGCTAATAGATTGAGTTTTAACCCTTATTTGATTGTGCTTTTGGTCTTATATTTAGTTTGCTCTAGTGTGTTCAAAGGCAGGTTTTGTGTTTTTACCAAAACAAAAAAAGACGGGTTTTGTGTTCTGATCTCTCTGACATGTCTTATTGAAAGAAATGATTTACAGTTATCAATTGTAAATCAAGTTCTGATAAAACCATTATGGATAACTGTTGTATGTAAAAAAAGGTCTTTTCAAACTGAGTATACTTAAATCAATTACTTCTCAGAATATATTCATTCTTTAGTTAATTTGTTCCCTGTGAAGTGTGAGCACGTCCTATGGTTAGTCATCACTTAGCACATATTTGATATATTTGATTTCTATCTTGTGACAGAAGAAATTGACTTTGACTTCATTAAATTTCGATCCTATTTGATGGACTTAATTGTTGTGCACTCGTGTTCACTTATTGTGCAATTTTCTTGATTAAATGGTGCATTTTTCGTATGTACATAAATTGAGACAACACTCTTTTTATATATTTACCTCATATTTTGTAAATCACGATTGAAAAACTATTTTTGAAGATTCTAATAATTGTTTCAAACGATTGAACGACTGATTTAATATTAAAGTCTGTAAATCAGGTACATGTGAGATGCCTTCCTTCATATGCTTCTCGTTTCCTTTAAGGGAAAATCCTTTTGAGGGCCCTTTTTGGTGTAAAAATTCCAAAAAAGGCCCTCAAAATCTGAAAATACCTGAAAAATTTTCTAATCTTGGATGAGTTGTTAACGGAAATTTGATATAGTTGTTAACGTAGATCGATATAGTTGTTAATGAAATTTGATTTAGTTGTTAAAAAATTATTGTTAATGAAATTTGATATAGTTGTTAGTTAACAACTATATCAGCCAAATTAACAACTCGCGTAAGATTATGAAAATACCGAAAATGTATTGTTAGATTTTGGGCTTTTTTTGATTTTTACACCAAAAAGGGCCCTCAAAAGGATTTTCCCTTCCTTTAATCTGCAATGTAGCACAAGATGAGCAAATACTTTAGCTGCAGGACCGATTGAAATCTTGCCCAAATTTAAATTACAGAAATGAAATGATAGATTATTCAAATAAAATTACTTTACGTGATTTGAAATATAATTAATATAATTTCTTTTTTCTTAGCATACATATCTTTCTATTAGAGATAATCATATTCGAAATACTTAATCATATTCGAGATACTTTCTAACGCTAAATATGAGCACATCTCCTAATAGAGATTCGAATCTTGATTTGCTATGTTATGAGGGATTGAGAAAGTCATATTTGAGACACTTTATTACACTAAATATGAATACATCTCCTAATAGCGATTCCAATCTTGATTATGAGAGACTAACCTTTTTCATTTAATTCTGTCAAAACGTGGGCCTATTCAAATTTTATTTCGTAATTAGCTTGGTTTGGTTTGAATTAATTTGATTCACGTTGAATTGATGCGAGCATCAACTTTGTCTATATGTCCCCGCTATACCCCGGCCCGGGTGTGCTTTTTTAAGTCTGGCCATCCAACAATATACTTTATGCTTATTCCATCACATAATCTTCCCACTTTCTGTCTAATCTAATTTCTTTTCTTCATGTAGCATATTTGAGCCTGGAATTTAAAGCTACACAAGCCAAACAAAAACGTTCAACGCAAATGGCCTGGAAAATAGATTGTCATACAGAGACAAGGACGGCATTGAAGCTCTGCAATGCAGAGGAAACAACCAATATCTCTCTCAACGTTCAAACCGTAAACTGATGATGCCTAAACAAAGTGCTTAAACCTCCCCAACCATAAGTGGGAGTCATTATATACCGGAGCCAAAAACATCACAATACCAATTATATGTCAGCTGCAAGGAAGTTACTGGCCAGTGTAACCTGCATAAAATTAACACGATGCAAAATCTGAATAAGACAGATTTACCAGAATTCACAGGAGAGTATTCGAGCTCAACCCAAAAAATGACATAAGAAATTCAGAGAGGGCTAGAGAGTCACAAGAGTACCTTTTCACCCAATTTGAATGGCGGAAGACCCTTGTAAGGGCAGGTACTGCACCTGAAAGCATCCCCTAAGCCACACTGCAGGAAGATTATTGATTTGAGTGAGACACATGAAGGATAATCATTCCCAGAATTCTTATCATGGAGTTTGCCCATTAATTGCATGCCCAATTTGTATATTCCCCCATAATAAACAAACCAGAAAATCAGCTAACCTTGCATAATATCTTTTAATATAAGGCAGGCAAAGATTAATAACACATCAAATATTCCATGAATGTTACATGAACTTGCTATTTCTGAATCCTTATGATAGGAAAGTTGTAGAATTGTGGAAGAAATTGAGAGAAACAAAGGAAAAAAAAGGGAGTTGCAAACTGCTGCTAACTCAGTCAATTCATTCATTCAACATAATTGGTTCATACACGCCCTTCACTAGTCCAGCCTTCTATATATATAGTAATAGGCTTAGACCCTCAAGGCACTCCCAACGGACATAACAATCATAACAGAACAGTGACAGTAACACCCTCTTAACTAACTAACAGAATATAACAACCACCTAACTACCATAACGGAATACCTTCCTAACTAACTAACGGCCTCATAGGAGTAGTTTGTGCCATTATTATTTCCCTAATTCCCTAATCAGTAATATTTTTACCAGTTTACATATCACCTTATTACAGAAACACACACACACACAAACATATATATATATATATATATATATATATATATGAAAACAAAAATTACTTCATTTTAACCATCCTAAACTTCTATAGATCATCTGCACTAAATAGGCTATGTGACCAAGGAATTGTCGAAATACCAAATCGCTAGTCAGACTCAACTGAATTTTTTTCATCTCATACTCCCAAACAACAGAAATAAAATGAGCCTTTTCTGAACAGCACAGAAAACAAGACACTCCAAATTCCAATTGGAGGTAACATATACTGAAACAGAATACTTTCCCAAAATAAAGGAAAAAGGAACATACACTGCCACAGGCCGATTGAGGATTATTTATCTGTTCTGCGGTCAACCCTAATTTCAAAACTTTCTCTTCTGCTTCAGCCCTTCCACAAGTGCAGGTTTTGCACGCTTTTCTTGTACTTCCTACTTCACAATCACCTATTGCACGAGCATGTTACTAAATACAAGGGAAGAGAACCAATAAGTCAGCAACTGAAGCTAGAGAAGTACTATTTACCAGTTGGAAGTTGGGGTTTCTTTAAATCCTCTTCAGTCAAAAGATTATCTTCATCTATAAGGTCTAAATCATCATCAATTTGCACTTTAGGTGGAGTCTTCACTGCCTTTTTTAGTGCAAAAGAAGAACCAATTTTCCATGAAGGCTTTTTTGCTTTAATCTATGGGCAATGCAAAACAAATTTACTGTTAGAATAGTAAGTTCCACACAGCATGAGTAGGAAAAATAAGCCTGGTAGAATATGGGTTTCACGTCTGAGTGTATTTTAGATATTTTTAAGCCATAATACGTATCATTACAACCTATAATTCAACTTATCTGCAATAAGTTTCTATTATGTCCCATTCTTGCATTGGAAACACGATGGAAAAAAGGAAACGAACATTGAATAAATTGAAGAAAAAGATAACTGAAATTGCAGAAAATAAACTAACCCCAGAAGGCTTGATTTCTGACGAGATAGTTGGTTTTAATTGTAAAATTTGTGTTTCTGAAAACCCTGCCAACAGTAACTTGTGCTCAAGATCAGACATCATCTGCAAGATGAGATAAGTTGGAAATCACTTTCAGCCAAAAGCAGAAATTATAACCCAGAGAAACCGGACTCCTATTTTACTTACCCAAACTTTAATATAACCCAACCTTACCCGACTTAGATTTAGAAAATTGGGACATTACACATTATAAAAGCACGGGTTTTAATGGTTCAACCCATGATTCACTACTAACTCACACCTCTCATCACTTCGTCACGTAACCCACTCTCATCCTCTCTCTTTTCAGGGCAAATTCTATGAGCACAAGATGTATCATTTTAATGTAGAAGATTAAAAATCAATATCAACAGAGAGTATAAAATCCATAACAAGCTGCATTATTCACAAGTTAATTTTGATATCATTAGTCATGTGACAAGTTACAAAAACAAGTTTAATTTTGAATTAATGGTCTAATCAATCCAATTCAAACCCACAAATTTCGCAATCCACAATTAATAAGATAATTCTTCCCAGGCACAACTGATTATTACCTTATCGACTGAACCCAAAGCAGACCGAGAAGGCTTGCGAATGAGGGTTGACCCACCTACTTTTAACACTCTCAGGATTTCTTGAACCAATTGATCAGGAGGACACTCAAGAGATTGCCAGATTAAGATTACAATATCCATAGAGGAAGATTCGACGGGCAACTTGCCTGTTGTTTCCAAGAAAATCAAACAGAAAATTGGTTTCCTTAGCCATCAATAAAATATTATATAAGCACCAAAAAGCAAATATGATATTAGGAGGGAAATTGCATCTTTCAAAGAGCCAAATCATAACAAATATGTAATCAAAGTCAGAAAATTACTGAGAGACGATGCACATGTGAGGACTAGAGGATCACGGTGTTCAATCCCTCCATCTACAATTTCTCCAATCGAGTCAAACACAGCACTGACAGGAAGGACGGCATCATCGGTACAAGCCAGCACAGCAGGATTTGACTTCGCAGCGTCCTACAAAATTCAAATTCATAATCTTTAAATTTCAATTGAAAATTTATAGCAGGTGAATTGGTACGAAAATACTAAAAGGAATAAGACAAGAAAACGAGTAGATTACAGAAGCTGAATCCATGTGAACAGTGTATAGTTCCCAACGAGGCGTCTTGCACCCGACGAAAAAATGGCGTTTGCGGGAGAGTAGTGTTGATAAACCTAGCAAGTTGTGGCTTAGAAGTGAGTGGAACGAAAAGGAATGGTGGCGGCAACAACGCGGGAAAGGGAGGAACGAGAAGAGACCGAGGATTAGGGATAGTGAAGCGCAGAGCTGCCGTTCCTTTCCGACAGAAGAATCGTGTCACAAAATAGGCGTCACAGTTATGACTCCGGTGGTGAATTCATAGGCTGGGAGAAATGAGGCGGTTTGGCTGATCGGTCGCACCGCGCTGACCCGGTCTGACCCAATGAATGGTATGGGCTGATAGTTCTGTTCTGTATAATTACGTAATTACCTTGCGAAAAAACATTACGTAATTACCACCAACATGTGGTTGGTCGGCAAAGATAATGTGTGTTTGGATTTCTTAAGTTATGCCCAGGATTGACTATGATAAAGAAACCACTCGTAATCCAGCTTGTATTAAAAGCCTACCACTATTGGGAGGGTCGTCTTTTCATATAGAACCAAGTGGCCAGACACTGCCACCATTTTTATTATAAAAAAACATTACGTAATTACCTGATATATTCTTGGGGAAATTATGAGTCCAAAGATTTTATCTAAAAATCTAATACTAACAACTAAAATATACAAAACACCCTTAATATAACTACCGACAAATATTTCAATGTTTAAGTTTTATGTTACATCTAAAAAAACAAATGCATTACAATGTCTCAAATAGGTTATCTTTAGTACTACCTCGGGTCCTAATCATAAGACATAATTGAGTTTTTTTAAAGAGATTAAGGAAGCTAAATAAGTTACCTAATCATTTCATATATTGTGTATTATTAGATTATATATTAGTTTATTAGTCAAATTAATTAGTTTGAAGAAAAAAAATAAAAATACTCTAAAATAATTTAATTATCTTTTTTAATCTCTCTAAAAAAATTAATTATGCCTTATAATTTGTAGAGAATAGAAGAATATGACAAAAAAATTGTAAGAAGAATAGGAGACCAAAATGCTAAAAACCAAAACAAAATGGTATTCGGGCCAAAAAATCAAAATAGTAAAAGAGAGACCTGCCAGTGGGCCCACATCTGACCCAAGCTCATTGTAAGCCCAGTCGATTTTCATTTTTCGACGTGCGTTGATGGGCTCATTAATTTTAGCTGCGGAAAAAATTGAAGGAACGTCCACTCCAAACTGAAAAATCAGGGAACGTCAAATTTAAGTTCCCGCCATCTGTGGTCAACACCCAAATACCCTCCATAAATTCCTTCTCATTTTCAAATCGCCTTTTCTATGTTTTAACACGTATTCTTCTTTCTCCAATCTCCCTCTTCTACCCATTTTCAGTTCACTCTGCTGATATGGACATTTCTACACATCAATCCATCTTTCGCAGCATCGCGTTAAGAGAGCTGAATGGCTTTAGAGGTTAGATCCTTATCTTCTTCATCTGTTATTGTTTTATCCAAATCAAAGACTGTATTTTGATCGGTGAAATCCGTTTTGTGGGTTTAATCTTCAGTTCGAAAACGGGCTTACATGGACGGGATTACGTCTAACTTCAGCGAAATTGGAGTAATGGCTGTAGAGCACAATGGCGGCGACACTCCTCCTTTGGCTGTCTCATTCTGCAAGGTACTTGAACATTGTTGAAGCTTGATTTCGTGTGTCGATCTTTGTTTTTAATGTTGTAACATCGTGTGAGGAACTCTGAATTTTCGCAGACTGCCAAAAACTCCCATATCCTTGCTTTGGCGGATGACGATGGATATGTAAACCTGTTTAATACTCTTCAAAAGTTTTCTTCTTCCTCATCGTACCAAGAAAATGCTGGTCTCTTTTATTTCCTTTTTTTTTTTTAATGCAATTTTTTTTAACAAATAAGGAATCTCGCTGGCAATTACTCATATGAACCTTACCCCACCTTGCATCGCAGAGAAATCAAAGATTTGCGATTGGGTTGCTCATCATAATGCTGTTTTTGACGTCTGTTGGATTAAGGTAATTCATAATACGCTCTCTTTGTTATTTCAACTTTTGATGATTCTCTGTTGTTGACCTCCTGCTCATTGAGGGGTGTCATGGCAATAATTTAAAATGTATGAAATTAGAGAAAAACTATGTACCATCAGTTATATGGCTTGAAGAATAGCTTCATCGATGACTGAGATAAGGTTTCTGCACGCACGCAAGAGCAGTTAATAGTCATCATTTGAAAAAAAAAAAAAAAACAATGAACACAAATTGGAATATGGTTTTTTTCCGAGGCTTTTAACATACATTCTTGACAAATTTGCAGGAAGATGCCCATATTCTCACGGCTTCCGGTGATCAAACTGTAAGTTGTGCCATTCAGTTCAATGAAAGTACCTGGATTGGTGTCCTATTGTGGCCAAGTCTCAATTTGTTATGGTCTTCATTCTTAGTTGATGGACCTTCAGTCAAAAGCTCGTCATTTTTTCATACCCAGGACATAGTTGGCTATTTCACCGGCCATGCTGAGTACTCGGCATTCAATGTTTTCTGTCGAATGTATTTTCTTCTCTCATTTCCAATTTAAACAGAATCTGCTCAAGTGATAGAAAATTATGGCTTGAAACTTGAAAGTCTTGACTTTATCAAGTTGCATATCGTGCTGATATTGTTTCTTCTCTTTGCACTGTTTACTAACTAATGCACTGGATATAATTGAAATAAAATCAATTTATATTTCACACCAGTTTTACATGCCATCAATTAGAGCTGAATATAGGCTTTCTGAAGACCTATTAATTCTCAGATCTATTATAATACCTAACCGGTAACCTTCCTCAAAGTCAATGTGGTCTTGTCTGTTCTCACGGTTTGTACTTGCAGATGAAGTTATGGGATGTACAAGAAAAGAAATGCATAGGAGTCTTGACGGGACACAGGGGAAGTGTAAAATCTATGTGTTCACATCCAACTAATGCTGGTAATATATGATATCATTATGTTATCCATTTTACTGTCTTTCTACAACCGGATCTTCAATCGTTGCGAGATAATATATATCACAATTGGTGTTTCTTCTGTAAATTTATAGATATTATTGTCTCTGGTTCAAGAGATGGATCCTTTCATCTTTGGGATTTGAGATGTAGCTCAACACCCAAAAGCAGGCGCGGGGAACCCTGCATATGGTAAGTTTTGATTTCATATTGTAAATATCCTGGAGTGGTCTTTGATAATATCTGAAAATTTATTTTTGGTTGTAATTTCTGTTTCTTTTTCTTCTAAATTCTATCTACTTGTGGTCGCGGCACTAGTTCAACTGCTGAAGTCAAAGGAGCACATCTTTCATCCCAAGCAAAACGAGTCAGAAGGGGCAAGGTTTGCAGCTGAAAGTGTAAAATTCTATATATTATTCAATATGGACTTTTCTAACAAATCATATTTTCAGGCTGCTTCTATGAGCATTACATCAGTTCTTTATCTCAAGGATCAAGTTTCCATAGCTACGGCTGGGGCAGTGGATAGGTTAGTTGAAATCGTCCATTGAAGTTTGTGTTGCATTTTCTTGTTATATTCTGATGCAAATAAGTGAATGCTTGGTTTTCGCATGTGATTTGTTTATTTCAGCGTTGTAAAGTTCTGGGATACCAGAAACTTAAAGAGTTCTGTCACGCAGACATGCCCTCGTCTCCAGACATCAGAAAAGGTTGGTTTGAACCATGCTAGGAATTGGCCTATTTAGGTTTATACATTGAAAATTTGCAGATCATGGGTCATGGCTGATCTGATCCTTTTATGCATAACAAGAGATTATGTGGTTGATCTTAATGGTAAATTCATTATAGTATACTTGATCTAGCTCAAACATAGTTATGTGGTGGAACAATTTATAGCCCATGCATATTGCTTACTGTCACCAGGGTATTTGAAAAAAGCATATTTTCTGGCAAATTTTTATCATTGCTGTTGTAAAGCTATAAATAAGAGTATTGACAATCTTCGTACAATATTGTTTCAGGAAAGGTTACATGGCATATCTAGCTTGTCCCAAGATCAAAGTGGGGTATTTCTATCAGCATCCTGCATGGATAACAGGTATTTCTTTGACAGCATTTTTCCATCTTTAATTATTTAAAATACAATTAAATGAACATGCAAAAATATAAAAATTAGCTTTTTCTGGCTTTCTTCCATAATATACTTGTATGACGTGCTTCAGCTTGAAAAGGGGCCTGTGAGATCGTTTTCTGGGTGTCGAATAGAGTCATTTTTTGTGAAGGTAAGAATTGTAATTTTAAACCTAAGCTTAATGTACTTGGTTTCTGCCCTGACATTGACTTATATTTGGTTATGCAATTGCAGTCCGCAATTAGTCCTGATGCATCTCACATTGTTAGTGGCTCAAGTGATGGAAATGCCTATGTTTGGCAGGTTATATTTCTTACTCTTGGGAGGCTATTATTAGCTTCACATTGGTCGGAATCAGTATATGATATAACCGAAATTTTACAATTCAGGTTAACAAGCCTCAAGAGGAACCTATTACTTTGAAATCTCATGATTGGGAAGTTACTGCTGTCGATTGGTAAATACTGGAACTAAGCATTGCTTTTGCCTTCTGAGAATCCCTAGTTATTTATTATTTTTTGCCTTTCAGGTGCCACTCTGAGGATGGTAAATTGGCAACTTCCTCTGATGATTTCACGGTAAGCACTACAATATTATATATACATATCAACTTTAAGCTGCTATCCTTGAACAAAACCAGAGATTCTTGAACATTGTGATCCCTTTCAGTTCAGGACTGTAAAAAAGGCATTTGTCTTATGCTATTTCAAAATACTTCAGCATTTTGAATGTTTTCCCCATGTCATATATTAGGTTCGGATTTGGGATCACAACAGTTGTTTCTCAAGTACTAAGCCTCCAGCTTCCATCCGGAGGAGAATAATGGCAATGCCCAGTAGAGAATGCAAAAAGCTTTTAATGAAGGATGAAGGGTGGAGTTCTAAATCTGATCTTGACAATGCTTTTGATGTGGACAAACCAGCAGATGAAATCACCCTAGACATGCCTATCACACCACCTAAAGTGCATAAAACCGATGGCCAAAAGAATCAATTTTTATCCATGTCTGATCTCAAAGTAACATCTGGAAAAACCCCTGAATCTGCATCAAAGAGCCCCTCTTCTGTTTTGAATCCACCATCCTCTCTAAAGAGAACTATCAGAGATTACTTTCTAGCAGCTTCATGAAAATTGCAGTAACTAACTCATCCAGGAAGGGTTTTGTTTCAATTTTGCCGGTTGACATGAAGTCTGAATAATGAATGCTCATGGGCTATCTGGGTAAGGTTCATTTTCCTCTTTGAATTAAATTTATTTGTTTTTCAATTCGTTGTTGATGCCTTTCAGATAAATTAGCAATATTATTTGAGAAAGGTTATTAAATAATCTATGCACTTCATTATTTAACATGCACTATAGTTTGTTACTCTAAACATGAGTTAGATACTAACGCATTTGTTAATTACAATTTTCGCAGGTTATTCTATTCGAATTGTAAAAGCATATAAAAGAATTCGATAAGGCAAATCATGCTGAGATATTTTTAATGTAAATATATGAAAGGTGATTTTATAGTTTTAATTTTTCAATGATCAATCCTTAAGTGATTGTTTTGCCAGGTCAAGATGTGTTTCATTAAGGCAAAAAAATAAAATAAAATTGTGGAACAAGCAAAACAAAATGCACAAGTTACACACTGAAGAGGAAATAACCGTCTGTTGAATGGGTTTGGTGTGTATACATACAAATACATACATAGTTTGAACATTTTTTTCAACAGATAAACAATGAAGAGTTGATTATAAGTGGCAGTAAACCAAAGAATCATTCTGTGAAGAGTTTGGTAATAAGTGGCTTGCTTTTTCTTTAAAAAAAAAATTGTTGAGTTGGGCTTAATGAAATCACTTAAGCCTTTGACCAAAAAAAAAAAAAAAAAAAAAAAATCACTAAAGCCAAGAGGCTAGATTTCACAACTTAAAGTATTAATAAGATACTTACAATTGTCAATGTGAGTTGACATAGATGGTAAGGGATCAGGGATTAGCTTTGGGTCGTGGGTTCGATCCTCTCATTGTCGCCGAGACTCTTTTGGTAGGCGATCTCGTAAGTCCCCGTAAGTGCTCATAGAGCCGGGCGTCCTGCCAGCCAGTGGGGGCGATGTCGAACCCTCCTAAAACTTTTTTATATCAAAAAAAAAAAAAAAAAAGATACTTACAATTGTATATTTCATTTTTTTTTTGTTAAGGTATAAAAATACATATATGTTTTTGTTATATATGGTTATATATTAGATATATTGACCGTTAAGTTTATTTTTTTTTGCTGACTGAATGATGATATAACTTTCAAGGTATAAAAATATACATGTGGTTTGGTTAAAAGAGCGTCCAACACCAAATACTTTTTTTAGGTGTAAAAATATTGTTTGACCGTTAGTTTGACTTTTTTTTTGTTTACTGGTGGTGGTGATGCGGGGTCCAACGACGAGGAAGGAGGAAGAAGGGAAAAGGAAGGAAGAAGATGATGAGGTGGTGGTGCGGGGTCCACATGTGAACTCCAACGTGGCTGTCCAACTTGGCGTTTTACGTGTCAACTAATCCTATGTGGCGGATGTTTGTTAGTCTTGCCATTAGCGGAGGGTAAAATTGCTACGATTCAGAATTTTCGGTGCAACATTGAGCTTAAAAAAACTTTTAGGACAACATTGTTTTTAGGCGTATACTTCCAGGGCAAAATTGCTACTTAACCCTATTTTCTTTAATTGTGACTTTAGTGTCATTTTCCTAAAAAAAAAATTAAAATAGGTGGGATCACATACATTTATGAAGCAGACCTCATAATTAGTGTAACACCAATTTATCCCTCATGAGGTGACGTGCTTGTGTTCCATCTATACCACCGTCTGCATGTGGAGATATGGAGGTCCAGATTCTATCATTTTTATTTTTATGTGTTTTTAAAATATTCTTATTTATGGATGTCCTAGCTATATTTCTTTTATATTGCTAATTCATTCATATTGTCTTCTTCAAAATATTCTTCGGGGTAATAAAGCTGCTAAACCAGACATATATTACCTCATTCATATATTAATTAAAAAACTAGATTCTTTTGTACTTAATATCCTTTTAATATAGGGCATATTTAAAAAGTTAATCTTGGTTTTAAACATAAGACATATATAGTTTTTATATTTATTAATATTTTCCTAATTTACTCGTATTGGTGTTCTCTTAACAATAAATAAGGAAGAGAGAGAATGAGTGAGAGAATTAAAAAGGGAAAATTACGCTCAGGTCCCAAGGAAGGGAATTAATTACAATAAAGTCCCTTGAAATCATCAAATTACGCTCAGTCCCAAGGACTTTCGTAATTATTTGTATTAACAATGGGGAAATGCATATATTAACAACAGGAAATGCATAGATTAACAACAACTTTTAAATACCCGACCATTTACAACAGAAATGTATATATTAACAATGGAAATGCATATATTTACAACAACATTTAAACACCTGGATTTACAATGAGAAAAAGCATAGATTAACAACAACTTTTAAATACCCGACCATTTACAATAGGAAATGCATATATTAACAACAGAAATGCATGTATTTACAACAACTTTTAAAAACCTGGATTTTATTTCCATACAAATAATTACACGAAGTCCCTGGCTATTTACAACGTAAAATGCATGTATTAACAACGGGAAATGCATGTATTAACAACAACATTTAAAAACCTCCATACAAATAATTACACAGAAGTCCCTTGGGACCTGAGCGTAATTTGATGATTTCAAGGGACTTTTTTGTAATTTTTTTCGTTCCTTGGGACCTATATGAAATTTTCCCAATTAAAAAAGATGAATATAGTATTTTAGAAAATACACATGATATTAACTAATATTGATTCTCTCTATGTGTGTACCCTTTTCCATCAGGCGATTTAATCGATGTTATGAGACCATCATATTTTTTATAATTTTCTAATATATCCAAACTACCAACAATAAGAGTAGCACTACTACAAAAAATAGATACTACTTCTCCAATAGACGTCCTATTCTGAAAAAAGGAAGTAAAATTTGACGCGGTGGCAATTTTGTAATTATTTAGAGAAAATTTGATATATTAGGCGTCCTAATAATTTTTAGGACTTCGAAAGTGTATCTAAAACGTCCTATATTTATTTATTAGACGCCAAAGAAGAGGAAAAGTCGCGCCAAACGAAAAGGTTGGAGGGAAATTGCTAGGCTTTTGGGCTTTCTAGCGTCTAAATATATTTATTAGACGCCAAACATGCCCTAATTACTTCAATCTCTTCGATCATTCGGTCAATCGATCGCATATTTCTCCGGCGCCCGTCCTCCCGAAATCCCTCACATTTCTCCCTCCTTCTCCCACCATCGCCGTCTTGCCTCCGCCTTGCTTCCGTAAATCCACCCGTTGAGCTCCTACTCCCTCCCTGTTCCCGTCGTTACTCCTCTTGCAATCCTTGTAGTTGGTCCGTCTCCCACCATCGCTAGCGCTGTTCGTCCCTTGCC
This sequence comes from Acacia melanoxylon, assembly GCA_019022615.1. NCBI lineage: Eukaryota > Viridiplantae > Streptophyta > Magnoliopsida > Fabales > Fabaceae > Acacia > Acacia melanoxylon. Next base: position 10,248,141 of record JAFJYJ010000004.1, read on the forward strand.
GTCGTGGAGGGCAGGTCTTACAGATACAAGTTCTGCAAAACCCACTTGGCCCTAACTGACGATCTCATCTCTCGGGTATTATTCTTTCTTCATGTATGCATCATCCTTATGTTGTTGATTCTGCTTGGGATTGTTTGTGCGTTTTTGAAGATACAAGTTCTGCAAAACAGTGAAAAATTAATGTGGAAGCAAATAGTCTGTAGCCTCTCTATTGTGAGGCACTCAAAACATTGTATTTATAAAAGAGCTGATGCACATGTACGTGGCTATTACATAATGGGAGAAAGAATAATGTGGGTCAACATAATGGAAGGACAGAGGTATTGTGTCGGACATAGTGGAAGAATAGAAAGAATATTATGGGCATACATAGTGGAAGGAGAGAGGGAATATTATGGGCTAACATACTACAAAAAGAAAGAGAACGTATGACTAGACATGAAGAATATATACAGCTGCACATATTATTTTATTTCTTAACATTCCCCCTCAAGCGAAAAGGGGTGATAGCCAATCCGAGCTTGTTTCGAAATTCGAGAAGGCGAGGATGAGCTAAAGCCTTTGTAAAGCCATCTCGCAATTTGTTGTGCGAAGGAATATATCGAATCTCCAATCGACCACCCAAAACTTTATCTCGTACAAAATGAACATCAATTTCAATATGTTTGGATTGGGCATGTTGTACTTGGATTAGTAGCTAGCGCCTTTGCACTAATGTTGTCACACCGGATAATAGGTGGTTTTCTACAATTAAAACCAAGCTCATATAGTAATGAGCGGAGCCACATGATTTCAAAGCAGATGAATCGGATAATGACCGATACTCGGACTCGCACTTGAACGTGATACCACACGTTGTTTCTGGAGGACCATGAAACCAAAGTGCCTCCAAGATAGACACCAATACCCGACATTGATTTTCTATCATCAACACAAGTTGCCCAATCGTCGAGAAAAACCAATTAGATTCAATCCAGGAGAAGATTTGATATGTAAGTGTAGTGATATGTTCCCTTAAGATATCTCGGTACCCTTTTAATGACTTGAAAATGAATATCGAGGCCTGGATAAAAATTGACTCAACTTGTTTACCGAGAATGCTATATCCGGCCGAGTAGTAGTGAGATATTGTAAAGCTCCTATGGCTTGCCGAAACACAGTAGGATTAGGCAATAATTTCCCATCATTGATTGAAAAATGTTTTCCAATTACCATAGGTGTTGGCATTGGTGCAGCATCAAGCATTCCAAATTTTTGAAGTAAATCCAAAGTGTACTTTCCTTGGTTTAGATAAATACTAGAGCTATCTCGGAAAACCTCAATGCCCAAGAAATAATGAATTGCACCAAGATCTTTTAAGGAAAACAGACAATTCAATTTGCTAACAAAAGAATTCAAGTATTCTTTGTCTTTGTTTCCAGTTACAAGTATGTCATCGACATATATCAAAACATATATAAGCAAATTATCCTTTTTCAAGACAAATAAAGAGCTATCACTCTTAGCATTTTTAAAATTCCATTGGATCAAGGTGAGTCTTAGGCGATCATACCAGGCGCGTGGTGCTTGCTTAAGCCCGTAGAGTGCTTTATCAAGTTTGCACACATGATTCGGTCGAGATTGATCTACAAAACCCTCGGGTTGTCGCATAAAGACATCTTCTTTGAGATACCCATTCAAGAATGCATTATTGATGTCGAGTTTCCGAACATCCCAATTGAATGTAGTTGCAATAGTGAGAATAAAGCACGAATCGTGGTTGCTTTCACCACCGGACTAAACGTCTCATGATAATCGATTCCTAGAGATTTGAAACCCTTTAGCCACGAGCCAAGCTTTTCTTTTCGAAGAGAACCATCCGGATGAAATTTGTTTTTGAACACCCACTTGCAATCTATTATTTTCTCGGGTACCATTGTAGGGAACTAGATGCCATGTCCGATTTCCGGAGAGCTGCAAACTCTTTTGTCATGGTCGCTTTCCAATCCGAAGAGGAGAAGGCTTCTTTGATGTCAAAGGTTCAAACTATGCGTTTCAATGAATCATTATCCTCGAACTTAAAAGCCCAACAAATGGGTGTTTTGGCTTGTAAATTCCACTCTTAGCTCGTGTAGTCATTGGATGGACGTTTTGAATCGGTGATAGGCTTGGGTGGGCCGATGACGAAGATGAATTTTCAATAGATTCTTCTAACAAGTTGAGAGAAGATCTGATTTGTTGGGAGATGATGGAACTATTGTAGTCAAACTGTCATTACTTTCAGTAGCTTGTACCTCAGAAGATTTATCTGGTGAAGTAGAGACAACCATTGAAGGTTTGATAACCAGAGGTATAGCTGCAATATTGTGAGGATTGGTTTTTCTTTGAAGAAAACCATTAGCAAAAGGAAAAACCATTGGATCAAACACAACATGGCGAGAGGTGTATATGCGACCGGAAGAACTCAAGCACACGAAACCTTTTTTTGGGATGCATACCCGAGAAAAACACATTGTTGATCGTGAAAAGAAAACTTGTGATCATTGTATGGTTTTAGACAAGGATAGCGAGCACGACCAAAAGGTTGAAGAGTTTTGTAACCGGCTCCGTTTTATATAATTGAAACAGAGGTGTTGAGTCTTTTAGCACTGGTGTTGGCATTCGATTTATGGGAAAAGTAGCAGTCTGAAAAGCTTCCATCCAGTAGTGAAGTGGCATTTTAGCTTGAGCTAACAGAGTTAAACCAGTCTCCACAATATGTCGATGCTTCCTTTCGGCCCTTCCATTTTGTTGAGAAGTATAAGGACAAGTATACCGCATCGAATTCCATGAGAGTTAGCAATTGAAACAAATGGTTTAAATTCAAAGTGCCCATATCACATTGAATTGCTTTAATTTTAGTGCCAAATTGGTTCTCAACAAGTGCTCTAAAAAAGATTGAATGCAACTATTGCTTCACCTTTATGCTTAAGAGGATATAACCAGGTGTATCGGCTAAAATCATCAATAAAATGAATATAAAAACGATGACCAGAGGTTGATTGAACGGGAGAAGGACCCATAGATCAAGTATGGATTAGATCAAGAGGAGCCAAAGCATGAGAGCTGGATGAAGGAAATGGTTGATACTTAGATTTTCCAAATTGACAAGCTTCACAAAAGTCATACTCATTATGCTTAAGCTTGACATTACATTTATTCAAGATGTGGCTTAACACTCTTTTACTAGGGTGTCCTAACCTTTGATGCCATAAAGGAAGATCATTACTAGACTCAATAGAAGTAAAATGAACTTGAGCACAACGAACATTACTTCTAGCTTCATCACCGATCACCGGATACTGACCCCGCTTTGGTTTCCTTGCATCGAATTTGTCCCGTCACTCGATCCTTCACATAATGACCACGTCATTAAATTCAACAATAACGGGGTTATCCTTAACCAATTGAGATACACTCAAGAGCTTCTTTGTAGAAGATGGTACTACCAAAATCTTATTGAGATTTATATTAGAAGATAATTTCTTTGTTCCAATTGCTTGAACAGAGGTTTTTTCCCCAGTACATGTGTTAAGATGACACTTACCAACAAGCCAAGCTTGATCAATATACCAAGAAGGAGTCACATGATAGTTAGCTCCACTATCCATGTACCACACAGGATCAGCAACACTTCCAGCAGAAGCATAATTTACCTGTCCTTCATCATCACATAAATAGTAGCACTTTGAGATATCATGACCAGGACGCTTACAATAGTGACAAAAAAGGCGACCTTGATTACGTCCACGAATAGAACGACCACGTCCTCGAGAATTTCCACGAGGTCCTTGGAAATTTCCACGAGATCCTTGACTCCCTCGCCAATTTCCTTGTCGAGAATTACCACCACGTTGAAAAGTAGCACCACGGTGTGCTATGTTAGCAATTTGGTTCAATACTTAGACTAGCAAAATGATTTAGTTGTTCAAGCTAGGCTTTCAAAAGCAAGTAGATGAGCCGAATATCAACCCAAGAAAGATGAGTTTGATCAATTAATTTGACAACTATAGCATTATATTCAAGTATCCAAACCATTCAAAGTGTGAATGATAAGTTCATCGTGTGGTAATGGAGCTCCGTGAGTGCTAGCTGATCAAGCAATGGATTTCATCTTGTTTAAAAAATCTTCCATCTTCATTCCCCCTTTCCTTGTTCGATGCAGATCTGATTTATATACCATGACTCTGGATTTGGTTGAAGCGCCAGCAAGAGAACACATCTCAGCCCATATTTGCTTTGCAGTTCGACAATGCAAAAGTTGAGCTCCAACTTTGATGCTCATGGTATTACGAAGCCTTGACCTACTAGAAGACGATCGTAGCATTCCGGTCTTCAAAATATGGATTCACCTTCATCCCAAAGACCATCCGAGATGAGACGAGGAGGTGGCTCTATTAAGCTATCAAGATGTTTTTCTAGCTTATTACCCTCTATAATGGGTAAAACAATTGATTCCCATAGCAAGTAATTACCATGGTCCAGCTTGACCGAGTTTACTTGATTGAAAGAGTTGAACATTGGATTAATTCTGGAGACATTGTTGGAGGTGATGGTGGTCGGTGTTCCGAGGTGCTAAGGTAGTTGATTCGGTGTGTGAGGGAGTAGACGAGGCGAGACATTATGAAATATTTGAAGAAGGGACGTTTCTGTGGCTCTGATGCCAAGTGAAAAATTAATGTGGAAGCAAATAGTCTGTAGCCTCTCTATTGTGAGGCACTCAAAACATTGTATTTATAAAAGAGCTGATGCACATGTACGTGGCTATTACATAATGGGAGAAAGAATAATGTGGGTCAACATAATGGAAGGACAGAGGTATTGTGTCAGACATAGTGGAAGAATAGAAAGAATATTATGGGCATACATAGTGGAAGGAGAGAGGGAATATTATGGGCTAACATACTACAAAAAGAAAGAGAACGTATGACTAGACAGGAAGAATATATACAGCTGCACATATTATTTTATTTCTTAACAAAAACCCACTTGGCCCTAACTGACGATCTCATCTCTCAGGTATTATTCTTTCTTCATGTATGCATAATCCTTATGTTGTTTATTCTGCTTGGGATTGTTTGTGCATTTTTGAAGATACAAATTCTGCAAAACCCACTTAGCCCTAACTGCCGATCTCATCTCTCGGGTATTATTCTTTCTTCATGTATGCATAATCCTTATGTTGTTGATTCTGCTTGGGATTGTTTGTGCGTTTTTGAAGTGATGTAAGGCATGTTTGCTTGATTAATTGTTTTGCTTGGAAATGATTCTATATATATATATTCTTTGATATAGGGATTTTGTCACATGTAGATTATCGCTGATTTTGTTTTGAAACATAAAGTGCAGGTAAATGTGCATTATGCTATATTTGTCTAAAGTACATGGCTTTAGTGTTAATATTTTCTGGATTCGTTATCTCTCTAGCTACATATAGCTTGATTTCCATGACTTGAATTTTATTGTGGCCCTGATGTTATTTCTTGTCTCTAAAATACCAAATACTAATGTATAGTTAAGCAAATATCAGCTAGAACTTTTTTCCAATAATCTAAGACACCTCTCACAATCCATTTTTTTTAAAAATGATTATGCTTGATTGTAGGATTTCTTAATCTCATGTTAATCTTTATTAGATTTCCTTGACAAAACATGCTATAGTGTTCAAGATGCTGTTGATTTCATGTTAGAGACATAAGACAGGCAATGAGTGTTTAAATACATATGATGAGCCTTTAATTATTGTCTAGTGGTTAATGGCTTGGTCAACCATCCTCATAATTAATTAGACTTTGTCAGTCATGGTAGCTTCCAAAATCCTATTCCCAATGGATTGTTTGTGGATCCATTCACACCTTATTGATGATGTTGGAAGATTTGGCGGTAATTTGTTTTGAAACTTGTGAAGTTAATTTGGGTTCATTGTTTCCATGTTCTAATAATAATAATATATACTTATCTGAGTCAAAAAAGAAGAAGAAGAAGAGGGTTTCATTTGTGAGGAAATAAACATTAACTAATTTTCACCGGAGTCTCTTTGGTTTGGGGTTAATAATAAGAATATGACTATATTTGGTAATATTGTTGTGAATGTATGAGTTCCAAATGTTAAGCTTTAGAAGTTGGTCATCAAGCTTTGAGGAGAAGTCATTTATCTCCTAAATTGATTATTGTTAGGTAAGCATTATTCTGGTATGGAGTAAAGACTCCCTTGCTTTTGGTGTAATCAAAAGTTGTTCGGGTTGCCACAAATTCTATTTTAAACATGAAGAAATAAGTTTTATTTTGACTAAAGAAAATATTCATTTGATTTTGATTTTCTTGCTCAATGTAGTTGTCTATTCATTATTTGATAGTTGCATTATGAATAATTGTACTTTGTGAGTTGTCAAGAGTTTCTAAAATGTACTCCAAATGGTATTGTATGTCGATTCTGTTTGAGTGTTGGGGGGGGGGGGGGTGGACCTTGCCTTCTTAAGATGTGTAAGTTTTGGTTTGACTTAAGATTAGGACATAGTTATTTGCTCTTTATTTTTTCCTACTGAACCTGAACCTGTATTTGTAGGTTCTGTGTTGAGCTAGAAATATAAATTCCTGAGTTTGGTGTGAATTAAGACTGTGTCTCTAAATACAAAGGTTTATTTGAAATTGAAGATAATGATTTTCTTGCTTCCCTTTTATATTACAAAGTAGCTTTTGTTATACTGTTGTGAATGCACAATTCCTATTATAAATTTTAGGAAAAATATATCTAGCTAGTTTAAACATGAAATTTGGTTGTGGTTATTTCAGTTGCAAATATAAAAGTATAATTGCTTGGGTATTTATCTTATAGCCTTAATTCTACGTGGATAATTTGTCTTAAGAACTATTCAAGTTATGCTTATGTCTTAGCTTCATAGAGAGGGCTTATGCGCAAAATCCTTTTTATTTCAAGTTAAACGAGCGTATGTTTGAATTTACATAGTTATATGATGCTATGGATTGTAACTGTCCATTTTATATATTTAAAGTTTGAAACTAGTTACCACACTTATTAGTCTAGCTCTTAGTTTCTAAATAGACCATATGGTCTGAACTTATATGCCAAATGCCATAGTTTTGTTTGCTGCACAAGTTTATAGTAATTTGGTCTCTAAGGGTGGTGACTAGGCCATATTATCTAAGGAACTTGGTTTGTGCGTGTAAGGCTTGGTTAGATTTCCTTAAATGACTTTTTAATAATGTGTCTTGAAAAAGATTTTTGGTAAATTAAATTTTGCTTACAGGTTTAGGTATGAACATGAAGAAATGCTTAGTTAGCCATAATTGTGCATGAAAAAAAAAAAAACCTTATTTGTAAAATTGTAAATTTGTGAGTTGTTTTGGGTCTAAGAAATTGTCTTCAATTTAACTTTGAAAAAAAACAATTCCGAGTGTCATATCTGATTGAACAAAAGGATGGTTGATTAATGTGTTTTATGCTTGCCATTTGGTCCGTATAGACGTGAAAAAAAAAAGAATGATCGTTGTGAAGGAATATGGGAAACCATTTAAAGTAAGACCTTAAGTTATGAAATAGTATTGTGTGATTTTGTTTTCATTTTACCCGTCTGTTTATTTTATTCATTTAATTACAACTTAATAACCTATCTAACATTTATTTGTCTTAACAGAACATGGACAATTCTGATGGGTCACACAATGAGAACCTGAGTTCTATTATCTTTTTCTTTGGTGAAATCATATGTTTCTTTTCCTTTTTTTTTTTCTTCTTTTGCCTTGAAAAATAGTATGAATAGTATGATTCAGGGGTTGTATTATTTTCATCTTCTAGGCTCTAGTTCAATGATTCAGTGAGATTGTTTCAAACTTGAGTATTTGCTGTTCATTTTGTTTTTGCTTGACCAGGGCATAAAGTTATTTTCATTGACTAATTTTATTCAAGGTCGGTTGGTGATGAGAAATATGAGATTGTCTGTGTAGGTGATTGAGGATGATCCTAGATATTGGGAAGTGTTGTCATCTACACTGGCAGTTTGTTGGCTAGATATTGTGGTTAGTAGAGGATATACATTGCGGCGCTATTACTGTGTCGTCTGTTTTTTGACAGTGAATTAATGTTGCATTTGCATGGATCTTACCAACTAGATCAGCTCAGCAACCGTGAGGTTAGAATGAAATCTAAGAGCATTGTATATGAAATGAAAAGATGAATTTGGAAAGTATTGTTTTTACAATTTTACAGCTCAAAATTGGTTTTCATTCATGTTGTATCAGTTGTCCTATGGGAAATAATTATTTTGCACTGCTTCTCATATCCTTTAACAGATTTTCATAGTTTGCTGTCTGAACCTTGTTAACCATAGAACCTGAAGCTATTGATGCTGCTGCTTTAAGTCTACTTTCTGAAACTGAACTTTTACTTTGTCTCATTTATATTCTCTTATGATATGATGCAACAGATAGAGAATTGACTAGTAGAGGCTGTTGCTATTCTTATCTCCAAAATGCCTCGTTTGCGTCATGAATCTGCTGTTGGAAAATTAATTAGGTGAATGCTTTAAATCCAAGCCTGAATTTAGCAAGGTATATCCTGATTTTTATATTTTCCATGACTTACTGTGACATTACATTTATGAAGGTACATGTGATATTTTATATTCTGATTTTATAGGCTTGGGAGAAATGGAGGTCACAAATCACAAAGCTTGATTGCAGTGCATTTTGGATTCAGTGTGATAATCATCAAACACGGGAGGGCTTGAAAGGAATGCTTCAAATTATGCTGGGTAACATTGATAGTATCGGTATGGCTACATGTCATTGGATAGAATTGTATGTTTCCCATTTTCTTTACATTAGGCCATTTACAAGGGTAAGTTTGATCTGATCTACTTGTGCAACTATTCAATATTATAGGTGTTGTTACTACCACTATGTCCAATTCATCATGAACTATGTGTCTTGGGATATTTGTTACATATACATACATGTATTCTGTTTCTGTCTTCCACTTTGTTGTTACACTTTCGAGCCAAAAATATAAGGTTAGCTAGCACATAGGTGTTGTTTATTTTATCACATTGTGGTGATTATTGCTTGCTGATATGTAAGAATGTTTTTAAAAGGGATTGTGGGTAGTGAATATACGAAGTAAAATATATATATATATTTTTTTTAAAAAAATAACACTTAAGACGTCTAATTTTCAGAATAGGACGTCTTAAGTCTCAATTTATGGCGTCTAATTCTAAAAAATTAGACGCCGTAAGTTGAGACATTAGACGTCCTATTTTAAAAATTAGACGTCTTAAGTGTATATTGGTAGGGCATTTATGCTATACTTAAGGCATCTAATTTTTAAAATAGGACGCCTTAAGTATTAACTTTTGGCGTCTAATTCTTAGACTTAGACGCCGTAAGTTTCCCCTATTACGCTCCCCAGATAGACGTCCCTCGAAAATAGGACGTTAAATGTACAAAAAATAGGACGCCGTAGCCCTGTTTTGTAGTAGTTAGTAACCCCAAATCAATTGCCAATATGGATGTGAGTTAGAAAAAGTATAGGGAACAGCCAAACCCATACTAGCGACAACATGAATCGTCGACTTCAAATCCCTTCTTAGAAGTTCCAACAACTGCTTGTACAGATCCTGAGTAAAGGTGGAACCAATTTTTCTACTCATCCCTTTTCATTTAGACGGTCCAGATTTAATTTTTTTACTTTTTTTTTTTCAAAAAAATTATTTTAATGGGTAAAAAATTTAAAATAAAGATAATCTTTCAACTAGCATATTTTTCAAAAATGAGTTTTTCATTTAAAAATCGACGATTTAAGAAAATCAAATATGGACCGTTTAGATCTCATCTGGATAGTCCAAATGATGAAAGAGTAGGGAAACTGGTTCCACCTTCACTCAGGATCATTACAAGCGGTTGTTGGAACTTCTGAGAAGGGATTCGGGGTCAACGATTCACGCTGTTGCTAGTATAGGTTTGGCTATTCCCTATACTTTTTCTAACTCACATTCATATTGGTAATTGATTTGGGGTTACTACTCTTATGGTTGGTAATTTGGACTTATTAGAAAATTATAAAGAATATGATGGTCTCATAAAATCGATTAAATTGCCTGATGGAAAAAGCGTCCGGCCACACACATATGAGCATCAATAATAGTTAATATAACACGTATTTTGTAAAATATCTTTGGATGAGTAGGAAATTGGTTCTGAGTAAAGGTAGGGGCAGCAACATTCATAGTGTGATTGGCTACATCTTCATGAACAGTAGATTTGCTAGAAGCTTGTTTCGCACTTGATTCTTTGTTCAATTTGGCTCTGTTGCCTCTAAAGTTGGCTGGATGGCCTATTAATTCGAAACAATTTTCCCTAGTGTGCCCTTTCTTGAGACAATTCAAGCACTCAATGTTCAATTGACTTCTGTGCCTCATCTTCCAAGATCATCCCATAAGCTTGGCCGTCTGAAGGAAGGGGAATCATAAACAAAATTTGGCTACGAGCTTGACTACAAGATTCATTCAATCCCATTAAGAATTGCAACAACTTTTGTTGCTGCATCACTTCTATGTAAGCTTGCGATGTACCACACTTACAAGAGGGAATATTAATAAGCACCAACTGCTCCTCCCACAATTCTTTTAACTTCGAAACATAGAGAGATACAAATAAAAAAACCTTGCCAGAGAAGGTTAATCTCTCTGTAGAGGGAAAAAAATTCCAGACCCAGTCTTTTTTGTCATAAAGCTCTTGCAAATCGCTCCACACATGATGAGCTTCTTCCTAAAATACTATCCCATTCGCCAATTCTTTCGAAATGGAATTCGATAACCAAGACAGAACCACGACATTGAATCTTTCCTACTGGTCCTTCAATTTTGGTTCTTGATCATCCTTTTTGCAAGATCCATAGACGAACCCCAATTTTTATTTCCCCTTCAACGTGATTTTCATTGCTCGGCTCTAAAGCGTGTAATACTCGGAGCCAATGAGAACCTACGATATGATTGTCGAACCTTAATTCTCCTATGGGTGCAAGAAGAGTGCGTGGGTGAACAACAAGTTGGTTGGATATAGATTCTTTTTTGGGAATAACATATCTGCATTTACTGTAGATATGTCCATTTGCGGCAAGCCTCAAACACTGCCTTTTTTTTTTTTGCGCAAACATACCTGATTCTCGTTGCTATCTGATTTTATATATGATTTTGTGAAAACATATCACCATTTATATATGATTTTGCACTCTTTATATCTGTCATTCCATCTGCTCAATAAAGCTTGAAACACGCTATTTCAGACCTATTGTGCAAACATATATCTGATTCTCGCTGCTATCGGCATCTTTGTCTCTGGTAAGTGGCTTTGTTCATACTGTTGCTCTTATTTTCGTGAAAATTTTAAGGAATTAATCATTACCATACACATTCCTCTATTCATTCCATGAATGATCATATTATTCTTACAGGGAAAACAAGAATCTAACTGGCTCAGTATGCAAGTGTTAACACTCACCTTGGAGTATTATTGTGATGGATCACTCTCAAATAACAACTATTGAAAAGACATTGATATGAATGGAAGTTTAGTATGTTTTGATGACGTTGTTGATTTAGAGAAAGACAATGATGAATTTGGAGAAGATTATAAGTGTGAAATCATAAAAGAAGAAATGGTGGTTGCAGGGAAGATAATGTATTTGAAATTGTGGTAGATGATGACAGTGAAATCATGAAAAAAGAAGATGGTGACCATGGGGAACATAATATACATGAAATTGTTGTAGATGATGATAGTGAATTTAGTGAGACTCCTATTTTATGTAGATTATTTGGAATAGCAGAAGAAGCTTATCATTTTTATAATGATTATGCAAAAAGAAAGGGGTTTGGAATACGTAAGCAGTATTGTAACAAGAGTACAAGAACACAAGAACCATATAGGTGGAGATATGTGTGCTCTAAGTAAGGCTTGAAGTGCCTAAACGATAAAAGAATTGATATTAACAATGTCAAAAGATGAAGGGATGAGAAAGACGATGAAGATTTCAAAACCAGAAATACAAAAGCAAGTTTAGAGAGTGATCATCCAATTGAAGAAATAGCCGGAGAGCGCTACACAAGAAAATTATTTGAAATTTTAAAGTTGGAGTGGAAGGCTACCGTGCATGATTACTTTCATGAAAAGGTTTCAATGGGTGAAAATATTATCAAGTACCGGGTTGGGTCTCGCAAAGTTGATAAAGAGTGGTGGGCAATTGTTCAGTGGCGGAACTTAGTTAGGACATAGGGGGGCCATGGCCCCCCAAAAAAAAAAATTAAATTTTTTTAGTGGAACTTTTTTTTTTAGTGTAATAATACAACTTTGGCCCCCCAAAGTAGTAAAATTAAATTTTGGCCCCCCAACTTCTTCTTCTTTTTTACATTTTTTCCTCTTTTTATATCTTTGGGCTTATAATTCAATCTTTGTTCTATGTAGGGTCTTGTATGATTTATGTTAATTTTGTCATTCTTTTCTATATTTCATTCTAATTACCTGAAATTTTTAGCTTATCAGTGAAATTTACTTTTGTGGTGTATCCCTTACTATGCTTTTACTCATTCTACACTTACTTATAGATGAAGTTAATTGACTTAATTTCATGATTTTTTTTTTTATTCTTTTCATTTTTAATGCATTTAAAACTTTCTTTAAAAAAAATTTTCGGGGGCACTGCCCCCGAACCCCCAAATCCCCACAACTGTTTGGCCCCCCCAAACTTTTCCTCCAAATTCCACCACTGCAATTGTTGAATACCATTTGATAGAAAGCTTCACAACTCTTTGTTCCTATGCAAAGTTTGAAACTATGGAAATATTGTGCAAACATATTCTCTACATCATGAAGAAGAAAAAAATAATGACCATTCCTGAAAAAAATATTTTATCTAGATGGACCATGAATGCAAGTTATAAGGCTCAAAATCTTATAGGCTTTCAAGGCAAGACAACTACTTATGCAGTTAGTGCATTGTCTCCATGGTTGGTTTACTTCAAGTTGAATATGGTTTTTTCTGAAGCAAGAGATTCTATTTTTGAGTTTAGAAGGCTTGACGCTTTCGCTGTTGAATTTATTCAACAACAAATGGAAAGAAAGAGAAAAAGAACTAAAGATGAACATGTTAGTTCTCTATGTGTTTTGATGATAACTGACAATTGTAAACACAAGTTGAAGTTTGTCTTTGGTAAGTTGAAAAACTTACTGTCAAAGGCAAACTCGAGTTTTGGTTTCAAAACTCAAGTTTTGACTTAACAGAGAATATCTCAATTTTAATGAACTAAGCAAAACTCTGTTAGTTCTCTGTGTGTTTTGATGATGTCTAACAATTGTAATAAGTACTTAATTAAAATTGGAAAGATCTAAGTTCTACAAACAGATTGAAATTAAAGCCTAGTAGAATGATTTTGAAAATTGGTAACTTAAGTTGTTGAAAACAACTCAAGTTGCCCAACTCAAGTTACTGTCAAAACTCAAGTTTTTCATAGTCTCAAACAATGGATAACTCGAGTTGTCACTAAACAACTCAAGTTATAAGTTGTACTTCAGTTCCCAAAAGCCTCATCGCGATATCAGATTTTGGGTATATGATATAACTCGAGTTACAAGTAAAAACTCGAGTTGCCCGAGTGTTAAAAACTTTCTGTTTGATTTTCGAAGCAGAAAAACTCGAGTTACAAAGTATAACTCGAGTTGCCCAACTCAAGTTATTTTTGTAACTCAAGTTATATTATGTGCGAAAGTTTTTCGAATGATTTAAATTCAAAAGTAACTCGAGTTATTCAAGACAACTCGAGTTGGACAAACTCCGCCATCGAAATAACTCAAGTTATGATCTCGCGAAAACTTTAAATCGATTTGAATTCCAAAGAAACTCGAGTTAGAGTACAAAACTCGAGTTGGACAACTCCAGATTATTACTATAACTCAAGTTATACCATTTGCGAAGAATTTCCGAATAATTGATTATCAAAGTAACTCGAGTTAGGAATAGTAACTCGAGTTAGCCAACTCAAGTTATTAAGGATAACTCAAGTTCTGTTCTTCATGCGCATATCTTCTGAACTAAATATAACTCGAGTTATGCGAAGCAACTCGAGTTGTTCATATCGATTTGAATATGTTTTTCCGGGCATTCGGTTTTCATTCGATTAAAGCTTGGGTATCTTATGTAATTAATTCTTATTATTTCTAACCAAGTTTAATCGGTTTGCTAGTGTATTTCGAGATACTTCTAACATGTTTTTAAACTTGAAATCACGAAAAGTCAATATGTGTCGAAGCATTAAATGCGGTCCCGGATCAAGCCGAAAGAAGAAATAAACCTCCGGACATACAAAAAGCATTACGGTCGCTTCCCGAGAAAACATTCTCACTGTCTCCCAACGGACAATTCAAATAAAGAATGTTAATAAAGAATAACGGTCGAATGACGGAAGAAATACGAGGAGACGAGCAAGTGATTTACAACGGATATATTCATTACTCACAACGGCTCATTTATTCTTCTCAACGGTCATCAATGCTACCAACCTATAAATAGAAGAAGCATTCAAGTCTCCACCTACCGAAACTCGCGCATTCAATTAGCAATTAAAAGCATTTATAGTTTCAACTCACGAGAGAGAATATCTTCGGATATATTAAGCTTCAATGATTATTATTCTACTCTTTTAGAGAGTCTTTCATTGATTATCTTTTCTTGTAAGAATCTCAAAGTATTGGGACTTTGAGATTGGGATAATTGATTACAACTTGTAAGGGGGAGCAAGTTCTAGAGAGAGAATTGCTTCGAGAGTTACAGAGAGTGTGTAATCGGTTGAAGTTAGTGAAAATCCCGGAGAGTCCGGGACTGGACGTAGGTCAAGGATTTAGACCGAACCAGGATAAATCCATTGTGTTCAATCTCACTTATCCCTACTCGTTTATCTCTGTTTTACATTTGGTTAAACAGAGGATTCTTGCGAAAAATTTTATATCCCCAATTCACCCCCCTCTTGGTGATATTCCTTCTTTCAAACTCCAATTTTCGTTCAAAAACTCGAGTTTTGAACTTACAGAGAGCTATCCAAGTTTTCACTCCTAGACAAAACTCCAGTTTGCATAATACAGAGACTCCTCAACATTTTCTGAAATAGACAAAACTTCAGTTTCCAAATGGAAACTCGAGTTTTGGTCATACAGAGAGTCTTCAACATTTTGGGTTATGCAAACTCCAGTTTTGATATGGAAACTCCAGTTTTCAATTTGACATGAGTTTTCTAAGTTCTTCTAAATTGTGAGAAAACTCGAGTTTTACTTTGGAAACTTGAGTTTGCTCTTGACAGAAAGCTTTCAAGTTTTACTCAGTTTTTGAAAACTCCAGTTTTAACTTTGAGATAAAATTATGAGTTTTTCATACTTAAATGGAAACTCGAGTTTAGTTTGGGAAACTCGAGTTTTGGGCAACCAGAAAGCTTTGCGCTTTTCATCTTGAAAAAAGTTTACATTTGAAAACTCCAGTTTTCACTTGGGAAAGATTTTCAAAGGTTTCCAATTTTAAGTGGAAACTCGAGTTTCAGGCTTACAGAGAGCTTTGCTCATTTTATCATTTTGGAAACTCCAGTTTGCAATTGAAAACTCCAGTTTTGAGTTTTTGGACTTAAACATTGTTTCAATATAAAAGTCCAAAACTCGAGTTTTGATAAACAAAACTTGAGTTTGCATCGCTGATTTTGAAAATCAACTGGCTCAAATTTCTGAAATCTTCCCTTTTGATGTTAATACTTCTTCTCTACATTCACTACTATTTTTGACTATGTTTAATCAGTTTGTTAGTGAGTTACAGATGGTTTAGAAAATATTAAATGAGGATTTGAACAAAAGTAAAAGGTGATGTCAGAACATTAAATGCAAAGTCCAGAAAACTTGCATCCTTTTGTACCATCATTCTCTACACGTTGCAAAGGGATTAATGTCTGCTTTCCCTAAGCAGTAGCTGCTCTTCCAATGGATCTATTACAAGGAAAGTCAACACTAATCCTCCGGACAAAAGGAATTAATCGAAGAGTAGAGAGAGAAGACACCAAAGTGCCTCAACAATGACTAGATTAATGCACCAATGGTTATAATGGAGATTGCAATGATTATTTAATGCTCTCTTAGTATAAATAGAGTTGCATTCAATTCTTCTCAACACCTCATCTGCTGAAAACGAATTGCATTCAAGTTTATCAACTACTCTTTCAGTTTTCACTTGTAAAGTATCTTTCGATACATTAATCTTCAGTGTTTATATTTATCCACTCTTAGAGAGAACTCATTTATTGTGAATCATTTCATTGTAAGAATCTCAAGTCAGGGGACTTGGAGATTGAGATATTGATTGCAACTTATAAGGGGAAGTAAATTCTAGTGAGAGAATTACTCTTGAGTTACAAAGTGTGTAATCAATTGAGATAGTGAAAATCCCAGAGAGTCTGCGGACTGGACGTAGGTCAAGAGGTTGGACCAAACCAGTATAAATTCCTTGTGTCTTGCTCTTCTTCTCTATACTCTGCTCATCTCTGTTTTTAGTGTCGAAAAACAGAGCATTTAGAAAAGAATTTTAAAATCCCCAATTCACCCCCTCTTGGTGATTAAGCTCCACTTTTAGAACAAAGTTCCCAACCAATTCATTCACCAATTACCTTCATTAATGATGTGCGTGATCCCACTCATCAATCAAAACTAAAGGGCGTCCAAAAGGTGCTTCACGAATAAATCAAGCTTGAAGTTGTCTACAAAACCACAAAAGATTTGCAGGTATTGTGGAGGAAAAGGTTATAAGAAGACTGGTTGTTAAAAACAAAAGGTATTTGTTTATAAAAAAAAGTTTTTTTCCCTCTTTGAACTTTATGAAAAATTTATCAAGTTTCATTTGTAGATGGATGTTGCAAGAGAGATGCAAATAAAATAGAAGTTGTCGCTGGAAGACTTGGAGTAGTGGATTGATGGCTATGATGAATTGAAGACATGAAAGACATTTTGCTCATTTAATTAGGATACCTTTTTAAATTATAGATGCATGAACGAAGTCTTGTTATCTTGCACGTCTCAATCATATTCTAACTATCATTGATAGTGGGTCATTGAATCTGTTCAAGTTTTAGTTCATAATTTACTGGTCAGACCATGCACAGGCTTCGCTTGAAACACGCCGTTTCATTTTTTACTAAAGAAAGCATCAATCCAGTGACACAAGTCAAGCCCGATATGTATGGCATAAGAAATGAAAATAATCAAATGTCATTACACTTAGGCTCACCAAATGAACCGATTGGTACAAAGTTTGAGAGATAACATATGTTTGTGCAATAGGCCTGAAATAGAATGGTTCAGGCTTTACTGAGCAGATGGAATGACAGATATAAAGAGCACAAAATCAGATATAAATGGTGATATGTTTGCGCAAAATCAAATATAAAATCAGATAGTAGCGAGAATCAGATATGTTTGCGCAAAAAAAAAAAATGAAACGACAGTGTTTTAGGCTTGTAAATGCAGATATGTTATTCCCTTTTTTTTTTTCTGCCATTAGGTTTCAAGATGGAAGTGATGACGAAAACAAAAAGAGTCTTTGAAAGCAAGAATAATCCTCAAAGCTGGGTTTTGCTTGATGAAAGGCACGTGGATCTTGATCGAACCATTGGCTCTGATGACATTGATAAGGGCCAGCGAAAGTAACCCAAAACACAAGGTAGGGATGTCCAAAAAACCCGGTAGTCCAGGTAGTCCGGTTTGACCCGGTCTCTGAATTTTTTTTTGGTCTGGGACCATATGAGGTGGACCGGACCGGACTGGTATGCTCGGGTCAGACCGGACTTCGGTCCAGGGGCTAAGACCTTTGGACTGGTCCGGTCCGACCCGATATAATATATATATATATATATATATATATATATATATATATATATATTAAAAAAATATATATAATTTTAAAAAATCACAACTTAACCTAACCCTTTGTCCTTCTTTATGATTCTTCATCACTCATTAGTGAGTCTTCTTCTTCGGCTAAAAAAATATCCGGAGTCTTCTTCCCTTTTCAGTTTTCTTCTTCCCTTCTTCTTCAGTCTGGCTGATAGAATGTTGTTATTTTGTATTTTTGTTCAATGTTGTTGGAGATTCTTATATGTGTATGATTGGATTTAAGATGTTTACATGTTTGTATGTTTAATTATTGGTTCAAAGAAATGAGAAAAAAAAAACTAAAAAAAATATGAAACAGGTCCTGGACTGCCTGGACCAGTCCAGGCAGTCCACTGGACCGGTTTGGTCCAGCTCGAGCTCGGTCTGGTGCCAGACCGGACCAGACCTCGGGCTGGCTTGTCCAGCCTGAGGTCCCTCCGGGACCAGACCTCGGGTTGACCCCCAACCCGGTTTAGTCTGATCCATGGACATCCCTAACACAAGGCTTCGAGAGAAAAATTCCTTTCATCTCTGTATGTGATAAACTGAGTCTAATACAAAGCTGTTGGGCTAAGCCCATACTTATATACACAGAAGCGAGAAGGAGAGACGGAGACCCATCAGATATCACTAACTAAGTCCCTAAACTAATCATAATTATTCAAATTACCGAAACACCCTTTCACTTATACAAATCATTTACTTATAGTTATCTGTTATCTTAGCATTATTTTATCCGATAAAATCTTACTTTTTATAAGAGGTGCGACTTATAAATATTTATTATGATTAAAAAAAAAACACTATTTCCGATCCTAGTTATAGAAACACTTTCGTAGTATAATAAAATCTTACTTTATAGAAACACTTTTGTAGTGTAAATTGCACTATGAAAGTGTTTTTGTAATTAGGACCGGAGGGAGTATTTCTTATGCATTTTCAAGAAAACCGAAGGTTGAGATTTTGAAGACAAACGATTTAGTGCTTTGATGCTCATTAAAATCATCAATTTTAAAAGGGAAAATCCCATCAAAAGAACTTGAAAATACTAATATGGTAGAGAGATGCTTTGGATATTGATAATGCTACAAAAGAGTGAGAACCTGTATTGTGTTTTTTTTTTTTTAAATTAGATTGAAATGACAAAAGTGGTCTTCAGTGAGTTTAAACAAACAAAGTAGGCACGATTTATTTCCTAACTACCCAGTTCGCACACTATCTTGCTTCCATTTTTGTTTCGAGGAGATTGACACCTTCAATTGATTGGATCTACTTATCATTTATGTTTACGCTTCTAAATTAAATGCATACTATTTGCATTTACATTTTATTAATTGTATAACCCTATAAAAATCAATGCGAGAATATGCTCAAAACTGATTCCTGTACTGGATTCTTTCATATAAGCATTTCATGAACAATTAACGATATTCTTAATTACTCCCTTCATTTTATTTTATAAAATACTTCTAGCTACTCTTCTCATCGTATTTATAAGATCAGTCATAAAATTCAAATAATTTCCGATACTATCCTTATTAATCATAATAAACCCCAACATCATATTAGTTTCTACTCTCTCTCACTATCCTTATTAAATACAGGCATATATGAAAAAAAAAACATCCCTCTAGTCCTTTTGATAAGGAAAAATCTCTCTTTTAAAGATGGTTCAAAATATATGAAACAAATTGTTTTTTGTCTGATATTTTAAATTTGTCTTTCCATTTTTACTCCAATTAAATATATGTTACTATTCATTATCTCTTTGCAATAAATTTTCACTTATTATCTCTAACGTACTTTCTTTATAAATAAAGATATAAAGATGCATGATATTATAAAAGAACCGGAGAGAGTAATTTCTTATATAAAAAGGACTAGATGAAGTATTTAATGCTCATTAAAACTATAAAAAAGATAAGAATACCTTCTAGAGGACATGTTACAAAATAGAGCAGCGGGAGTAGTTCCTACATCGTTACCCACATGTTCATTTCACAATGACACACGATTTGGCTTCCTTTTTTTTTTTTTTTTTTTTAAAAAAAAAAATTATTATAAGACCACTCTCAACCACGTTATCAAGATGAAAGGTTGCTATATCATTAAATTCGTTTTAAAAATTTAAATGAAGTCATTAACTTTAACCGCATTTTGTATATCACAGAGAACTCCTTATTCACCCCTTATAAAAGAAAAATGAAAAGCTAGACAAAGATCATGCATGAGCGTGCAGGCAAAGAGTTTGCAAAAAGCAAACCCCATGCATGCAAGACACAAGCCATTTTATTTAATAAGATAGATAGTTTTTCACATCGTACTTAGACGACAGACACAAACAAAGCATGAAGCTAAGTAGCTATAGGCATTTGCTTACATTAAGATTACAAAAGTATTATCACTGATCAAAGCATGGTACGTAGGTGGTGATCAGCTGGCATTTTTAGCAGAATCAGAGGAAGAACATTTATCGTAGCAGAAGGTGGTGGTATCAAAGCAACGGCACTGTGGAGGATAAATGAGAGGGCAGAGACAGAACTGACAGGCCGAGTGGCAAGTTTCTCCGATGTCTCTGCATTGGCATTGTGGCGGATCCGACTTTGCGCAGCTACACTTGTTGCAGCAGGCGGTGGTGGTCGACTTGGTGATGAAGTTGTTAGAATATAGTGGGTTATGTTAATCACTGTAATTAGTTATAGTCAGATTTTGTAATATTCTGTATAGATTCTCACTGTACACGTGTAGGTCATTTATTCGGTTTGTTATTCTTTCTGTTACACAGCATATCTGCTGTATTACCCTAGATTCTTGTATTGGCTGCTATATATATCAGAGACGCCGACCATATTGGATCAGTGCTTCATTCATACTATCTGCATATTTCTAGTTTCTATCTTGGTATCAGAGCATTTCTGAATATGAGCACCTCCTCTATTTCCGTTGATTTTGGTTCTTCACCTGCAATCACGAAAACACATGCCCTGTTTAGTTCATTGAACCAGACGGCTGCGATCAAGCTGGATCGTAGCAACTTTCTCGTCTGGGAATCGATTGTGCTTCCTTTAATCGAAGGCAATCGCCTCGAGGGCCATATCGATGGCACATCATGTGCTCCGCCAAAACACCTTCCTGGTGACAATGGCAGTAGACCCAATCCGGCCTATGCCGACTGGTTCTCGGTGGATCGTATGCTTGTTGGATGGCTACGAAACACTATGACCCAGGACATTGGAGCCCAGCTTCTTCACTGCAAGACAGCTGAAGATATCTGGAATGGTGCTCGAGAACTCACCTGTGCTGCTACAAAAGCCAGAGTGATGGTTGTGAAAAATGAGTTGTTCAACACTCGGAAAAATGCACTGAAAATGGCGGACTATCTCGTCAAGATGAAGAACTTCGCAGATGAGCTTGCGTTAGCTGGCTCTCCAATTCCCACTGAAGATCTGGTTCTTCATACACTCAACGGTCTAGACTCAGAGTATAATGCTATCGTGGTGAAACTTGTTGACAAACCTAATCTGACCTGGATCCAGGCTCAGTCAGACCTTCTAGCATTTGAGTCACGGCTCACTCAGCTCACTCACTTCTCCACTCTCAGTATTCAACCAACCATCCATGTTGCCTAGCGAAGTGATAATTCCAAAGCTCCTCACAACGACTCTGGAAACAACTTTAATCCACGACACACTTCTTGAAATATGAGGAATCGAGGAGGACGCTTCCGCGGAGGCTGTCGTGGTGGCGGCGGCCGACCTTTCTGTGTTCACTGTCAGAAACCAGGTCATACCATAGCCACATGCTATTACCTGAAGAGTCAGGCTACAATCACAATCATAATTATTCAGCTCCTCAAGCCTATTACTCTCACTCACCGAGTGATCATTCAGCTCCACAGGCATACTATTCAAACGCTTACTCTGACCCTTCATGGTATATGGACAGTGGCGCGAATTATCACGTTACTCCCAACTCTAAATATCTTGATGAAATTACTCCTGATGGTAAGTCTTATCTGACCACTTGCACTGGTGAGCGTAATCCTGTTATGGGAATTGGTTCAACCACTATTCCCTGTGTTCAGTCTACTAACTTAATTATGAAAGATGTGCTTTATGTACCTTCTGCAACTAAGAACCTACTGAGTGTTAATAGACTAACACAAGATAATCACGTTCATGTCTATTTCACTAATCAGAGTTGTGATGTTAAGGATCTAGTGATAGGAAGGCTAATCCTACAGGGAACACCAAAAGCAGGAATGTACCGAATGAAGGAAAGAAGAACTAGTGCTCACCCAGTAGCATCAATGGCAACACGTGAAGAATTGCAGAATGATTTCCTGAAATGGCATCACGTATTGGGACATCCTAGTGCAAGAACTCTAAGGCATATATTGAATAAATGTAATAAGAATTTATCAGTCAATTTCAATTCGAGATATGTATGCGAGGCATGTCAATTAGGAAAATCGAAATTATTGCCATTTCCAAACTCTACTTCTCAGTCAACATCTCCACTTGAATTGATCCATACAGACTTGTGGGGTCCTGCTCCTCTTTCGTCTCACGGAGGATGACATAAGTTTTACATTCATTTTATAGATGATTATAGTCGGTACACATGGCTGTTTCCTCTTAAAGATAAAGGAGAAGTCGTCCACGCATTTAAACAGTTCAAAATGCTTGTTGAGAATCAATTTGATCTGAAAATCAAGGCAATTCAGTGTGACAACGGCACTGAATATAAACCTTTTGTTCCTATCCTGCAAGAAGCTGGAATTAACCTTCGTCTTACCTGTCCATATACTTCAGCACAGAACGAACGAGCAGAAAGAAAGCACAGGCACATTGTGGAAATGGGTTTGACCTTACTTGCCCAAGCAGGAATGCCGTTGAGATTCTGGGTAGAAGCTTTCCAACAAGCTATTTTTATTATCAATCGACTACCTACGCCAGTAATAGGAAATGACACACCTCTGTTTGTGCTCATGAAAACAGAACCAGTGTATAACATGTTTGAAGTTTTCAGATGTGCCTGTTATCCATGCCTTAAACCATACAACACTCATAAATTCCAATTCAGAAGTCAAAAATGTGTCTACCTCGGGGTGGCTTCTCAACAAAAAGGTCATCGGTGCCTTAGTGAATCAGGTAAGATCTTTGTGTCTAGACATGTTATATTTGACTCCACTATGTTTCCATTTAGAACAGGATTTATGCACAAGAGTTCTCACGTAAATGTATCTGAAAGTTCGATGCCTCTAGTGATTCAATCGACTCAAGAAGAAAGAATGGTAAATCGAGCTAATGATAGTGTCGACAATGGCGAAAATGAAACTTGTTCAGAATAGAGCTCTCCTGCTTCACTTATTGGGGCTCACAGATAATGAGTCCACTAATTCAAGCTTAGACTCAGAAAGTCATCCAGTGTCTATTGGGCCTATTAACCAACACCACATGACCACAAGGTCCAAAATTGGAATAGTAAAGCCCAGGTACCCCTATGTTGGGTTTGCAATTAAAGAAAGCACTGAACCAGCTTCCATTCGAGAGGCTCTATCGTCATCAGTGTGGTTCAGCGCAATGAGGGATGAATTCGAAGCTTTGCAGAGAAATCAAACGTGGTCTTTGGTTCCATATAGCAATAAAAAACTAATCGATTGCAAGTGGGTGTTTAAAGTAAAGCTCAAAGCCGATGGGTCGCTTCTGAAACACAAAGCGCGTTTAGTCGTGAAGGGTTTCCAGCAAACTCTAGGAGTTGATTTCACCGAAACATTTAGCCCAGTAGTGAAATCAACAACGATCAGAGTTCTTCTCTCTATAGCTGTGACTTTCAATTGGGAAATTCGCCAACCTGATGTCAATAATGCGTTCCTCAATGGGTATTTACAAGAAGAAGTGTACATGCACCAACCTGAAGGTTTCCTTGATCATAGACGGCCATCACACGTATGTAAGTTAACTAAAGCACTCTATGGTTTAAGACAAGCTCCCAGAGCTTGGTTTGATCGTTTGAGACTCACTTTGATTGATTGGGGATTCCAGAATTTGAAAAGTGACATTTCTGTTTTCATGCTTCAAACTGAAAAATTGACAATCTTCATCCTTATCTATGTGGATGACATTTTGATTACTGGAAATAGTTCTAGCTATGTGAACAAGTTTGTAAAGCAGTTGAATTTGATTTTCTCTTTAAAGGATTTAGGGCCTTTATACTATTTTCTTGGCTTGGAAGTGTATCGTGATAAGCTAGGAATTTTCCTAAATCAGTCTAAGTATGTTGACCTGTTGGCTAATTTGGTATGTCTGATTGTGCACCTGTTACCACACCCATGGTAACAGGTCGCTTAATTTGTTCTACTGATGGCGAACTGTTGGAAAACCCCACTGAGTATAGAAGGGCAGTCGGATCATTACAGTACCTCACTACTACGCGTCCTGATATCTCTTATGCGGTCAATAAGCTTAGCCAATTTCTTTCACAACCTAGAACAGGACATTTTCAAGCTGTCAAGAGGGTGTTTCGTTATCTTAAGGGAACCTATAATCTTGGTTTGAATATTAGACCATTCAATGAACCTCAATTGATTGCTTACACTGATGCAGACTGGGCATGTGACTTAGATGATAGGAGATCTGTTGCTGGAATGTGTGTGTTCTTAGGCAATAATCTGGTTTCTTGGTCTTCCTGCAAACAGAAAGTTGTTTCTAGGTCTAGCACTGAATCTGAATATAGATCCCTTGCTGATGGTTCATCTGAAATTAGGTGGCTTAGTTCTTTACTAGCTGAAATTGGCTTGCATCTCAAAAGGCCTTCAATTATTTGGTGTGACAATTTGAGTGCAAAGGTCCTAGCTGCAAATCCTGTTCAGCATGCTAGGAGTAAACATATCGAAGTTGATATACATTTCATCCGTGATCTTGTTTTATCTGGTTTGATTGATGTTCGTTATGTTCCCTCTTCATAGCAACTTGCAGACTGTCTCACTAAACCATTGTCTCAATCTCAATTTGAGTTCTTTAGGGACAAACTCGGCTTGTTAGTCACTCCCTCTCGTTTGAGGGGGAATGTTAGAATATAGTGGGTTATGTTAATCACTGTAATTAGTTATAGTCAGATTTTGTAATATTCTGTATAGATTCTCACTGTACACGTGTAGGTCATTTATTCGGTTTGTTATTCTTTCCGTTATACATCATATCTGCTGTATTACCCTAGATTCTTGTATTGGCTACTATATATATCAGAGACGCCTGACCATATTGGATCAGTGCTTCATTCATACTATCTGCATATTTCTAGTTTCTATCTGAAGTTATGTTCCACGTTCATCAGCGCCGCCTGAGCCAGCAAGGTGCTCGGATCAAAGCCTCGGCCGGTCTCCACGGCTGCGGCTGTGAAGGCCATCACCAGGAAAAGCACCACTCCTACCATCATCTTCTCTCTGTGTGTGTGTGTGTGTGTGTGTGTGTGTGTGTTCAAGGGTTGAGTAGATTGTGAGGGCTTGCAAGGTCTTATATATTGGGCATGTTCTAGAAGAGAGTCATCATCGTTAACAAATTAAAAAAATCTTTATCACTTTTAACTAATTAATCTAACTTCCAACAATGAATTAGTTAAACGTGTCTTATATAAGACTGGATAAGTCTCATTAATTAGTAGACTATTTGTAAATATTACTGTAAGCATTTTCCTTAAGCATGCAAGCATGTCCTAACTCTGACATGCTACTACGACCCAACTCATTTAAACTTTGTAGTATATATACTCCACTTATTCTATTTATATAAAGAAGAAAGAAAATAATTTCTCTATTTATAAGTTATGTTATTAAATCTTTTATATACAATTTTACCCTTTTTTATTTATACTTAGGGTATACTACAAATTAAGTAGTAGAGATAAATTTGTGAAAGTTGTTAAATTATTGAGTTAATAATATTTAAGATTTTTCTTATTTTCTGGGAATTACGTTGGAACTCAGTTAGAGCTGTACTATATATGTGTGTGCATATAAGACCGGAACGATCTAGACTGCTAAGACAGTTATACGTGTGGTTGGTTAAGTGGTGGGCTCACACATATATGAAGCGGGCCTCATGATTAGAGTAACACCAATTTATCCCTCACGTGGCGACATGCATGTGTTCCATCTATACCACCGTCCAAATTTTATGATTTTATTTTTATATTTTTTTGTTGTTAAAATAGTATTATTTATGGGTGTCCTTGCTAGATATTTTTAAAAAAATTTCTAATTCATTCACATACATATACACACATACATATATACATAGTGCACACACAGAGATATATATATATATATATATATATTAATGAAGGACCTAAGATAAATAATATTTATTAAGAATGACCATAAAAATAGTATTATTTATGGGTGTCCTTGCTAGATATTTTTTTTTAAAAAAAATTTCTAATTCATTCACACACACACACACATATATACATTACACACACACACAAACACACACACACATATATATATATATATATATATATATATATGAGAAAAGTATATTAAAGGACTTAGGATAAATAATATTTATTAAGAAGGACCATAAAAATAGTAATTATTTTGAAAGATCAGAAATTAAAATATTAAAATAGAAAGACTAAATTGCCCCTATGTTATCTCTAAAATATTAAGAAGCCTGATGTGTTGTTTGATAGAGTATTTTTTTTGGTGGGCGTTCCATTCAATCTCCACTTGAATCAAATATGTGTATGTAACTGGTCGTTGGAACGGAGTTTGTATTTCACAAAATTACTTGCGTTTACATGACTTTTAGTCTATTTGATGTGTAACATCCCATTTTCAAAAGCAGTATATTTTTTTTTTCATCAGAGTAGAGCGTCGGAGCAATTGAGTAACTGATACATTTGTTCAAATTGCCGTAAGTCTGGCTGATTTACAGAAGCGGTACATTGATCGAGAATTTTCAAAGTGAATAACAACAGAAGAAAGTCTTCAGCCGGGTCTCTGTGCGGCCTGCTCGCTTTTCTCCTCGGTTTTCGTTTCTCCTGAACCTGACGCTATGATAAGTGCTGAGGTTCAATGCACATTGAACCTCAGGTAACAGTTAACCTCATGCTTAAATATGACAATATATACGCGACAACAGCAATCAATACAACAGTCCACAACAGATGTATGATTAAAAATACATAACCACGTATGTAAGATAATAACCACGTATGTAACATAACCACGTATGATACAACAATAATAACCTCGTTTGTGACATAACCACGTATGTGACATAACCGTGTATATAACATAACCACGTATGCTACAACAACAAACAAAACACAACAAACATATATAATCATACAATAACCATCAGAGTTAGTGTTACAGTACGCGAACGTACCTTCGTTGACGAAAAACGGTACTTTTACGGAAAACGGTAAATTTCCGACAGCGGGAAAAACCGCGGTGTGACGGCCAACAAATGCGGCGGCTTGACAAATGTTCGATTATAACAGATATCCTATAAGGATAATATTTAACAACTTTTAGCAGCATACGGGCATTTTAGGTACAAATTACCATTTTGCCCCCGAACCCCTAATCGGCGGAATTTCGCGAGCTTATTTGTTTTCGCTCTATCTCTCCGTAATTTTGACAGATCTTTTCCCTCATCATATTTTCGAAATATATATCATATTTACCCCTAAATATGATATCTAGACTATCTTGAAAAATTAAAGATAAATCTAGCATTCCTACTATATCTACCGAAAGAACTACCGAAACTAAAGACCGGGGACCGAAGAACTTACCCGGACTTTGCTCGAGACTTTCTCCGAGCTTCTCTCTCAAACTTCTCTCTAAGAGGCAGATTTTTGGTGTGAGAAATGAAGAAGAGGAGCTTGGTATTTATAGAAGAGACGGATGGCGAACGGTAAATAATTCGAACTTCGTCTTGACGAATATGGACCGTAGGATCGCATTTTTGAGGACAAAACACTCTTGGCCATCCATGGTCAAGATCGAAATCTAAGAGCCCTAAAGTCAATGGATGAGTTGTCATCCATGATGGCTCTTGCTTTATGGCCTCCGCCCGATAAAGCTACCCGACGGTGTCCGTTTCGCGCGATTTCGCGAAACTCAAAAATCCGGCGTGTAACTTTGAAGATCTTTCCATCCTCTTTCATATTATCTATTTGGATCCTCTTTTTGATCATATCCAGGTATTCTCCGGTGCGTCGGAAGATATTCGGACAAACGCGTCCGATTACTTTAAATCGCTTCCGATAGAACCAACTTCTCGGACAACAATTCACCGAATCGTAAAACGTCCGGTTGTTGCCTAACTTAATCTCGTGTTTAAAAAGACGCAATTGTTTCTATAGGTTCTCACTTTGCCTATCGACTCTACTCTATCTGATCAACTTTTCGTCTTATTTGAAATCGGGGTTTTCGGTTGCGGAAACAACGCACGGTAAATTCTTTCTTCGTGTAAAATTTCACTTGTTCTTAATTTGATCAGTCTAAAAATACTTTTACCTCCGGTTTACCTGTAGAATTTATTTCTAACTTTTCCCTCCCGCCTATATAAGCCGACTCACCGCATTATATTATTATTTTATTCTAATTACCTTCACATTTTTTTCTTTTATTTTTTATTTATTTTTCTAAGCATAAAATATTTTATTAATATTTTATTTTATTTATTTTGTATTTATTTAATAATTTCGAATTTCTCCAATTAAAAATAATTATTTAAATTATTTTTAATTCATTTACTTTATACCTTAATTATCCCATTAATTACCAGATTAGCCACTTACTAATTTTTGATAATTTTCTTAATTAGGATAAATCATTATCTCACAACAATTTTACTTACATTGGTATTTTATATCCCATGTAAAATATTAAAAATCATGGGGTCACTTATGATCCCAAAATAATACCTAATTTTGCCTCATTATTTTTCAAGGGAAATTATCCCAAAAATTCCTAAAATTAAAGACAACATACTTTCTAATTTTTTTATAAATATTTTACTACCTCTTGGGATTTATCATAATATTTTTAGGCCATTTAATGCCCTAAAAATACATTTTAGCTCTTTATCTCTCCTAATTTCCATAGTAATTACCTTAGAAAATAAGATAATTATTACTTATTATTTGAAACCACATATTCACCTATTTTCAATAGGTATTATTTACCGAAATATAATATTCCAGATAAATAATTATCCGGGTATTACATGATGCTTCCTGTATGTGCTCATTTGTTTGATATAACTTTGAATGAAACTTCCATTTCCATTGAAGAGGGAAAAGCGAGAATGAATAATTGAGGAGATGATGTGCGGCCTAGGGAGATGCTCGAATTTGTGGCAGCAACCACTTCAAGTAATCTTCATTATAACAACACCACACTGCTGGACATTAGAGGCAATCAGTAGTTCTCCAAGATATATATGCAGCGAACATCAGCATCTTCCTTGAAAAAGAAACAACATGATCGAGTTTGATATAAATTAAAGTATAAAACAGTTCCAATAAAATAGATGAAAATCAATAAGGTAGGTTCGGAATCAAAAGAAGATGCAAATTGCATGGTGAGATCTGCTTTATATGAGATGAGAGATAATACAAGAGGATTTAGAGATAACACAAGGGTAATTTAGTCTTTCCATTTTAATATTTTAATTTCTGGTCCTTTAAAATAATTATCATTTTTATGATCCTCCTAATAAATATTATTTATCATAGGTCCGTCTTTATTATATTATTTTTTTTTCTCTCTCTCTCTATATAGACACAAACACATACATATATATGTACAAACACACATATCTTAACCCAAAATTTTAAACATACTTAGCTCCTTCTACTTATATGTCTCTTATAAATCTCAATGTTATTTGATGTTGGAGCATTATTTCTTCCAACATATATCAAGTCAAATCCATTCATAGTTAGTGCTTGTTGAGTGTCTTCTTTCACTACTAGATCTCCTCCTCCTCCTAAGTTTTAAACACACAAGGCTGACTAACTATCAGTTACATCAATTTTTTTTATACTATATCAACTTCTAGCTAGAGCGATCTAGTGGGGCCTTCCACCGTTAAACCATCTCCGTGTTAGTGATATTATGTCAACTTTAATATTATATGATCTTCAATAGAAAAAATGCGAGAGGGAGAATTATTGAAAATACTCTGAGCAAGGCACTATAATATGCAGGTATTATTTTTCACTGATGAGTAGTAAACTGAAACAAAAAGCGGCTTCAAGCTTGTACTAGGATACACCTGAGTTTTAACTCTGAAAAACACTGAGGTGTGTCTATATATATATATATATATATATATATATATAGGATTTGGTTTTCATATATACTATTACAACGTATTAATATATTATTATTATATTGAGGAGAATGTGAGGGCTAGCTAGCTATTTATAGGCCATGTCAAGGGATATGATAGTTATACGTGGTTCATGAAGTAGCCAGGGAAGATATTCAAATTAAAAGAGGTGGGGTTGCTGACAGAAAAAAAAAGGGAAAAAAAAGAGGTGAGGTTAAACATTTACTCACATATATACCTAACAAGAGTCATATTAATTACATGCAATATAGAAGACAGCTCATAATAGAAGAAGTTTATATGATGATACCATTTGGGCTTTCTACAGGCCCTGAATCCTATGTAGTCCTAACATCATATTATTCAATAGTCCATAATTAGAGTAATACTCTTGCTTCTAAGACAACAAAGACCGATTTAGTTAGTAAGTAGTTGACTCATAATTAACCCACAAGGTCATGAGTTCAAATTCCGCTGCCCACATGTGGATCTTATTGGTGGGTAATTTGTAAGTACTTTTTTAAGTGCTATTTAATCCCGATGGCATGTCCTAGCCCGTGTGAGTCCCCGGGACCCAAGCAACCTAAACTTATTGATGCAGGACGGGGAAGGAGAATAGGAAGAGGAGAGAAGAGGCAAAAGGAGATTGGAGAGAAGAGATAGAAAGACACAAGAGAGGAAGAGAGGACAATAAGAAAGGAGTGAGAAGAACTTGATGAATTAAGAGGGAAAAGAAGAGAAACTCAGAGAGAAAACTCAATATCTATTTATTTAATTCATAAGACGTCTACAAAATGATATTGTTGAAAGCTATTTATAGCTCCAACTCTAACTCTAAGAATTAAAAAGAGAACATTCAAGAAATCATAAAAAATGTGAATAACAATTAATACAATGCGAATGATAAATCAATATTAAAACAAAATATTTCTAAATCTTCTTATTCATCTTCAAATCTCCTTGATAGTCTTCAAATCTTCTAAAATCCTCATTTACTCTTTTTTTTCTCCCTATTTTCATTTTCATCATTTCTCCCCCGCTTGAAGAACTTGGCTCATGATGAGTTAGAATGGAGGCAGAGGTCTGGCTTGACCAAGGAAAACATCTGGAAAGCTCCAATAGACAAGGTAATAAAAAATGAGACACTGAAGGGAATGAGCATTCTGATCATACTGATTTGGAAAACCCTTCCAATGAACAAGGTAGTTGTAGAAGAAGTTATCACTAAATGGGGAAACAATGTGCTCTTCCATAAGTACAACAACTTCAGGATAATGAGCAGCATGATTATGATGAGCCCGTTTGGGATAGCAGTGGCAAAAGTCACTTTTGTCGTCGTGATGGGCTTTTGCAAATGGAAGATAGGATAAAAGTCAAATTGTAGATGTGATTTATATTTGGGATAGCGGTGACAAAAAAGTGACTTTTCTCCATATGAGCTTTTTTTTGGATGATTATTTGAGATGAAAAATAACTAAAAATGACATGAATCTTATTGAATACTACATATATATATATATATATATATATATATTAGTTGTATATATTGTGATAAGTTTGATTGAATATAAAAAA
Organism: Acacia melanoxylon; assembly: GCA_019022615.1. NCBI lineage: Eukaryota > Viridiplantae > Streptophyta > Magnoliopsida > Fabales > Fabaceae > Acacia > Acacia melanoxylon. The sequence continues at coordinate 10,280,057 of JAFJYJ010000004.1, forward strand.
TTAAATTTAAATTTGATAAATAAATAATTATTAAAAATTACAAAAATCTAAAGTATTTAAATATATTCTAATGGATAAATTTCAGAAGTTACTTTTTTTGGATAAGCCCATCACCCATTAAGCTATCCAAATGCCTATTTTTCCCTTGTTGGGCATTTTTATTTTTATTTTAAAAAACTTCTGCAGCCATACCAAACAGGCGCGATGACAATATGCAGTAGAAATTTGATGAATTTGAACACCTGTCTTTTCAGGATTTCCAACATGATGAATCTCTACAGTTTGTGACTCATGATCTTTGACCATCAATTCAAATTCTTTATCTATAATTCAAGACTCATGCCTTCATATTGCATGGAGATTTCTTTTGGTTCAGCCTCCTCTTGCTTCTACATCTATGATGACTTCATCTACTTCCTTGATCTCTTCTGTGGCTACGCTTTCACTTACAATAGAAAACCCAATTTCAGGATCAATACTATTGTTAATATCTTCTTGAAGAAGGATCGAAGAAGCCACCTACTGAGAAAGATATCTCAATTCCTCATTGTCTACCAAAATATATGAGAGCCCTCTTAATTTCTTCAAACTTGTGGTTTATGCCAATTGGGCATTGTTGTCCATCAACTAGGCCAGTGCAACTTTAAAAGCAAAAAGGGAATTATTTTTTTTTCCGCTTTTTCTCTTTTCTTTTCTTTTCTTTCCACTTTTTATTTCCTCAACCTGTTTTTTTTTTTTCTTTTTGTACTCCTTTTTTTCAACTAAAATTACAAAAAGAAAACTAAATATTGCGAATGGCTATAAAAAACCAACTTAAAGAAGGAAAAAGGATGTGGTTGATTTTCTTTGATGAGAGCTGGGCAGTGAAAGCAATGGAGGAACCAAGCTTTGATGCCAAATTGATGCAGGATGGGGGAGGAGAATAGGGAGAGGAGAGAAGAAGAGAGAAGAGGAGGAAGGAGATGAGAGAGAAAAGAGGAGAGAAAGAGAGAAGACAGGAGGGAGGACAACAAGAAAAGATGGAGAGGAACTTAATGAATAGAGAGGGAAGAGAAGAGATGTTCAAAGAGGAAGCTCAATAATCTGTTTATTTAATTCATAAGACGTCTATAAATTGAGAGCTATTTATAGCCTCAACTCTAACCTTAAGAATTAAAAAGAGAATATTCTTGAAATCATAAAAAATGTGAATAACAATTAATAACAATTGGAACGATTAATCAATATTAAAACAAAATATTTCTAAATCTTGTTATTAATGTTCAAATATGTCTTCAAATCTTCTAAAATCCTCATTTAATATTTTTTCTTCCTATTTTCATTTTCATCACTTATCCTTATAAAAGAATGATCTTGCACATATCATTGTAATTTAATTATCTAATAATACGCCAATAACAAGTTGTCTTAGTGGTAAATACTTCTCTCATTATATGTTTGCAACAAAAATATAAAATAAAAAAAATAAAAAACCATTGAAAATCCACCAAGAGGAAGACACAGAATTATTATTGGCCTTAGCTTATCCATGAGTACGTATCATTGTAATTTAATTGTCTAATTACAAGGTGAATTATTAGTTGCCCTGGTGACAGCGCCATATGCATAGATCTCTCTCCGACCACTTGGTCGGAGTTCTAGGGCTAAGGCATCTCTCGCGTCGATCAAACATTATCGCCTTTTCTTTCATTTAGGTCCTTTTTTGCTGTCCTACTACTCCCACAAAGAAAATCAATATTGTAAAGCACAATCACCATAGCCACTGAACAGAAGAAAACCGGCACTGGTCCTGCGATCCAAAGAAGAAGAGGAAGTGCTGAGTATAAAAGCCTGTTTCCCACTGTGTTTAATAGACTTCCTTTCTCCAAAAGCTCTGTCAAATACTGTGGCGTCACCATGGATTTTAGGTCTTGTGGGATGCACACCAGGACGCAGACTTGGTTTAGAAACTTAATGGAAAGAGTGTGACAGAAGAATGAGAAGATGAAGATGGTGAGTACCGTGATGTACTTAAGCGACACCATTAACTCGCCGTGGGCCCCGTAAATGGCGTCGTTGAGAGGCTTTTTCATGCTGTAGGTGCTGCTTATCACGGCGGCCAGTCCCACCGAGAGGAGGACCGATGTTGTGGCCATCAGAGTTGATCCCATTATCAGATTGCGTAGGGATTGCACTGCTACGATGTTCTTTTTTTCTATGTCCTTCAAAGAAAAAACTCATGGAAATTTACTTTCACTCAAATATTTGCCTCAACAGTCAACTTTGATTAGTATTATCAATGAATTTGGGGAAAATTGCTGCAAAATCCCTCATAACAAATTTTTGACCCAGATCCTGGGTGCAACTCTTTTTGAATTATCATAATATGATCTTCAATTATGTGTAAATGTCTTCTGGCGTTTTATACACAATTGAAGAAAAATTGCGCATAACTGAAGAAGAGCTGCACTAGCTGAAGATAGCTCACACCTTACTTTTAAAACAAATTCCATGTACCTTTGGGAAATAAATTTTACAATGGGAATTCTTCAGCAATTTTCCCATGAATTTAACCAAGTTAAGAAAAACCAACATAGAGTTAGTCTAGCGGTGTAATCCCTACTAGACCCTTTTGGGTCTTGAGTTCGAGTCCCAGAATGCACTTGTATTATAAGCGACAACCACAAACCTCGATTAGATAACGGATAATGATATATTTTTAAAAAACCCAAGTTAAGAAAATAACTAATTAATTTCTTATATGATTATTAGTCTCTTGTTTTGTCTAATAAAAACATGTGGTTTACAAATTGACCCAATAATTATTTGAAATTTCTTATTTAGTTTTCTCAATCTCTCAGAAAAAAAAAGTCAACTGGTCTTATATTTAGGATCGTAAATAGTGTGTGTATATATATATAAAGAGAGAGAGGGGGCGTGTGGGTACCTTCATCATCGCAGGAACCCAGAAGCGGCGGCTGTGAGCATTCATTCCGATGACGGTGGTGAATGGATCGGTACGAAGCTTATGCCATAACCAAAAGTGATAAGCCAAGTTTACGAGAATCCCCAAAGGCACCAACATCACATCCAAATAATATTTCCTCCATTCCATCCTCATAGCTTATTTGATTTCTATCAATACAACTTCATCATTCTCGAAGCCTATGCTCACCTATTTATAAGGGAGAATCGTGCGATTTTAAAACATATTTTTTTTTTTTGAAAAAAAAAACGTTGTTCATGGAGTAACTTATAAGTTATTAATATATATGGATTTGCAATAGTTAATTAGCCGGTAGGTTGAGTTTAAGCATATTAATTTTGAATATTACTAATATTTAAGCTTATCATGACAGATTGGCTCTATTTGAATGCGTGTGATTTATGATTGAGTGAATCGTATATATAGGCTAATCATCCAATCTGTAACCTTGTTAATCAACAAGTTTCTTATTATAAGGTTCACTGAGTCAGGCTAACGACAGAGGTTTTATGTTATTATTGCCAGCATTTTAAGAAAGACTTGAGAACATACTGGCATTTTTTTTTTTTTTTTTTTTTTTTTTTTTTGAATCCTTCGTTATATATACATACAATAAAATGCCATGTAACTACATAACGAATTAGCCAACCCAGAGCACGTTTTCCTTTTCGATCAAACACACGTACAATGATTAGGTTCATATAAACTGTACGTATAATTCAGCTAATAATGAAATACAAATAACATATGTGTGGAATCCTAATTAGTTTGGTATAAACAGTAGGGATTTTTGAGACCCAGGGAGATTATATTCTCACTTAACGATGAAAAATATTTCTTGTCTCACAGAGAATACAAATAATATCAAAAACAATTCTGAGAACTTCTGTAATACCCGGATTTTAGCAAATCTGGAATTTCTGAGATAAAGGAAAATTAATGAATATTTTAATGAAGTAAATTCATGAGATAAAACTATTATAGAAAATTGTTATAATTATAGAGTAAATTGTTGAAAAAGTTACGGGAAAATGATGAAGTAATGACTAAAAATGATATAATGGTGATAAAAACAGTCTAAAAATATTATGATAAATACTTTGAAAGATCATGAAAAATTATGAGAAAAATATGGAAGTGTTATCCCTAATTATGAGAATTTAATAAATTATTTCAGAGGAAATAACATGAAGAAAAGTTTAAAAAGCATTTCGTAACCATAAAGTAACCGATGGAGTAAACATTTTTAATATTTTACATAGGATATAAAATGACAATATCAAGATAGAAGTTTGAAAGATAACAATATACTGTAAATTAGTAAAGATAAATATATGAAGAAACCTGATCCCGAAAAGATCACTAAACGAAGAAATTAGGCCCGATTAAGCCCTAACGAAGCGAAGGGGTAAAACATGAATTTTTGGTAAAAAATATTATATTTTTAAAAAATGGAAAAAAATTATAGAAAAATAAATAAATCTGAATTTTTAAAAGAGGGGGTCGAAATTATGGTTATTTTTAATTAAAAAGAATTGTTTAAATAATTAAAATGGTAATTAGAATAAAATAATAATATAATGCGGTGAGTCACTTATTATAGAATCGAGGGAAAAGTTAGAAATAAATTCTACAGGTAAACCAGAGGTAAAAGTCTTTTCAGACTGATCAAATTAAGAACAAGTGAATTTTTACACGAAGAAAGAATTTACCGAGACTTCGATTCCGCAACCGAAAACCCTAATTCCTAATAAGACGGAAAGGCGATCGGATAGAGTAGAGCCGGATAGGCAAAGTGAGAACCTATAGAAACAATTGCGTGTTTTCAAACACGGGATTAAGTTAGGCAACCACCGGACGTTTTACGATTCAAACGAATTATTGTCCGAGAAGTTGGTTCTATCTAAGCGATTTCCAGAATCGGACGCGTTTGTCCGAATATCTTCCGACGCACCGGAGAATACCTGGATATGATCAAAAAGAGGATCAAAATATATAATATGAAAGAGGATGAAAAGATCTTCAAAGTTACATGCCCGGATTTTTGAGTTTCGCGAAATCACGCGAAACGGACACCGTCGGGTAGCTTTATCGGACCGGAGGCCATAAAGCAAGATGAAAAATCAATCTTTGACTTTTGGGGGACCAAGAGGTCGGCCAAGACCTTGAATGGTCAAGATTGCATCTTACAAAACCCTAGATCCAACGGCCGAATCATTTCGAAGACTTTTTGTTAATACCCACCTTGTCCCTCCCTTTTTCTATAAATAGCACCCTTCCCTTCTTCATTCTTCACACCTTTTCTTCTCTCTACCTTGGCCGAAACTTAGAGTGAGAAGCTATGCAAAAGTTTTGCCTTAGCTCCGAGTAAGTTCTTCTGTCCTTAGTTTTTAGTTTCCGTAGTTCTTTCGGTAGTTATAGTAGAACTGTTGTTTTGATCTAGGAAGTTTCAGAATTTGTTCCTATGCTTGTTTTTATGCCTCATTGCATTGAAAGATGCCCGACGAGGTAAAAACATAGTGGGGATAATTTTGAAATGGAATACGGTCAAAGTAACGAAGTTCGCGAAATTCCGCCAAATTAGGGGTAGAAGGGCAAAATGGTAATTTTTACCTAAAATGCCGTTATGATGTCAAATCACTAATGGAAGTGATATTACTCGATAGGGCATCAAAAACTCGATTTGCGATTCGTTACGCCGCCCGACGTGCCGTCGAACATTTCACGTTTTTCCGTAAAAAGTACGTTTTTCCGCGAAGTACCTAACGTCGTCAACGAAGGTACGGACGCGTCGTAACACTAATCTTGTACTGCTTAAATGCATATATGTGTGATAGATATGTTCGTAGACCGATATACATACAGTTTTACACGGGTTATAGTCATGATAACGCCGTATGTTTTTCTAGCGCTGAGAACACGAGTGGTATCGTGGCACTGGTGAATAGTGCGGCGTTATTGTTGTTTTACATTGTGGGGCTTTACATACTGCGTAATGCTTATGTTTTGTCGGCATAATGATCATGCATCTCGCCGTATGCTTATGTAGTGATATCCGTTGTATTGTCTAGAATATCGTTATCCGTATCGTATTGTTTGGGTTTGAGATTAATCAGTTACCCGAGATTCAATGCGGTGAATTGAATCTCAGCTATAGCTTCAGGATCCGGAGGAATACGGATCGAAGATCGAGGCAAGCAGCATTAGACGTGCAGCCAGAGACTTATATATCTTTACCGCTTTCAGTTATTCACTTTCAAACTCTAGGATTAATTTAATCATTACAATGTTACACTGTGGTTGATGTTTGTTATGAATCAGTTACTCTTTCGCTCCAATGCTCTACTCTGATTACTCTGCTTGAAATATTTGGAAACGTTTAAAAAAAAAAATATTCCGCCGTTTTCAAATGGGATGTTACAACTTCATATCCCCCGCGTTTATTTATTGCCCACATCCCTCACGTTTAATTCAATTATGTAGTCCATTGATTTCTATGAAACAGAACTCGACAAATATGCTTATGTTTCATATTAATGGTAAAAATCTGGCAAAAAATATTAATAATTAAAAAACGACCAGATTCATTCATCTAGTTGATTAAATTAAAGAAAGGAGAAGAGAAAGACGTTTACGCAAGTACGCCATCGTGGGCTAATAATCTGCAAAAGTATTAAGTAGGGTGCAATTAGTGCCTTCATCTCTGGCCACTATGTTTATTTTACACTCACTTTTTATATTTTATATTTCTATGTAATTTGAAAAAGAAAAAAAAAACTAGCAAGATGGTGTTGTAATTACTTAGAGATAAATTTAAACAATTTATAGATTCCTCTATCTGATACGTACGGCAAACACGTGTTATTGGTTAAAATCAGCTTTGATTTGTTGTTTTTGTTGTTGGTGGTAGCTGATGGCAGCAGATACACAGACTAAACAATATATATATATATATATATATATATATATATATATTTATAAAAAAATTTTAAAAAAAATGCATTTTTAAGGTTTTAATGTTCACAACAAGAATATGAAATGAGTAAAAATACCAGGAAAATACTAATTCTCTTTTTCTTATTTCCCCTTCCTGTTTTGTTTGTTTGTTTGTTATTTTTCCTTTCTTTTTCCACACAGAGTATATTATAATTGTTTATAGGATGGATGTGCAATTTTAACAACAAAATTTTATGTTAAAGACGTCTGGCACCATTAAGTTTTCATGAGTGCTAAAATACATATAAAGGTTACAGATTGAGGCAATTTTTTTTTCGGATTCAGATTAGTCAGGGCGAAGCTCTGGATACCGGATGAGAAAAAAAAAGATTGAGGCAATTTTACCAAAGCTTTTAACTATGTTAACGTTGACTAAATTTAAAATAGAGATAGAAAAAGATTTGACCTTAGATGATGACATGGCAAGATATAAATGCTTATGCGGAAGAAAAGAGGAAAAAACAGTCTTCGATAAATCCAGAAGCCATTCTTCAATATAAATCTTCACAAAGTTAATTACTTACGTTACGTTACGTACTGTACATCTTATCCTATGTAAACAGAGCTTGTTTAATCTTCATTGACTTTTGGGAACGACTTGTACTCAACTGCATGAATTTCCAAGCTGTAGTCTACAAATGAAAGCAAAATGAATGTATCTCATGCTATGAAACAGAGAGATGGAGAGAATAAAATCACAAATTGAGCTCACTCTATTTTGTGTCATCCAATACAAAATAAAATCAAGCTCTAAAAATCACAAAGGAGACTATTTTGTTGGTTCACAATAGTATTCCCACATACATCAAGATCTCCCTGTTTTGTGTCATCCAATACAGAATAAAATCACAAATTGAGCATTTTGCATATAAAAATAGGAGTGTGTCACTTAATTATACTCTAAAAATGTATTTTAGTTTATATTTGAAAGGCACAAAGGAGACTGATAAACTTTAAAAAAAATATACGTGACACCAATCTAGACAAGAGATAAATTATAGAGCTGTATCCAAATTCTAACTTTTCCTCCACCAAGCATAACTGATCAATCACCAATCCAAATGGTATGTTGAAGCCTCAGTGTGACATTTTGCTATTCAACTTGGCTTTTTGATTTCTCACCATTTTCTCAAACAGGAAGATAAAAGCAAGGTTGGATTTAAGAATAACCGAAACAATGCTAAGCTTAAAAGAGCCTGAGAACGCTCTGGATTTGCAGTTCGTTGGAGTAGATCGAAAGGCCAGAAGGGAAGTGATCCTCGACACCTTGGGTAAGAGTGGCGGAGACTGAGGTAGATTCAACGGCGGAGTGGCAGGGACTGAGGTTACTACTTGCTTTGACGGCGGATGGCAGATGATACAAACTTCAAGTTTGTTCGAATCGTGAGTGGCCGGAGTGGGTGACAGTGAGTGAGAGACCGAGATAGAGAGTTGAGATTGAGATTTGTGGAGAGTTGAGAACTTGAGATTGAGTGACGCCGACGGTGGACGATGGACGGTGGTCGGAGAGACGCGAGAGCTGAGAGGCTGAGAGCTGTGAGTGCGGCTGTGGTAAGAACTTGAAAGTTGAGATCGAGGAGTGGAGTGATGAGTTGAGACTTGAGATCGAGGAGGAGTGGAGGAGATGAGGGGTGCGGGGTGCTGCTGTGCCCTGTGAGACGCAGACGCTGATGAGGAAAGGAATGGAGGATTGTGGAGAATGGAGATTGATTTTTTTTTTAGGGTTACCACCGACCCCACCCCACTTCAGTAACTTCAACGTTTCAAAATAAAAATTGACGGGCTAAACGGGCTAGCCCTTAGCCCTGTAGGGCCGGCCCGTAAAAGCCCTTGGCCCTACAGGGCCAAACTTCACCTCTCACCTCCATTTTCTAATCCTGGCCCTTAAAGGGCCATGGCTTAAACGGGCCGGCTCGTTTTACCGGCTCTACTGTAGTCTATAAACTACCTGAAAATAAAAATAAAATAATAGTTTCGTTAGTTAGTGAATCTCAACCATTCGTTTTTTCTTTAATAATAATAGGATGGAATAAGAAAAGAGAAAAGGGACGAGAAGATTATCCAAAGCTCAACTTTTATTGAACAACTAAAGTCAACTGTACTATTGGATAAAAAATGAACAGTCAAAATTTAATAATTTTTAATTTTATTATTATAATATTACATAAAAATATATAAATAAATTCAAGTTATTAAATTTAATCTGAACAGTTCATAACTATAGTCTATGAACTACTTGAAAATAAAACAAATAATGGTTTTGTTAATTATTGAATCTCAAAACCATTCACTCTTTTTATTTCGACCATATTGTTTTTTGATTCAATAATGAAAGTGTGAAATAAGAAAAGAGAAAAAGGACGAGAAGATTGTCCAAATCCCAGATTTTATTTAATTAATGAAGTCAACGGCTATATGACAAATTTGCTCCGAGATTTTCCTGATTATGAAATTTTGAGTGTAGTAGTTTTCACACCACTAATTATTCTTTCTAACTTTTTTTTTTTAATTAGAAACAAAGTTAATTACTTACGTTACGTTACGACCGTCTTATCCTATGTAAATAAGATGGTGTGAAATATCAGTTTTCCTGGGGAAAAAAAGCTGGACATATGTTGCATCTGTCTGCCGAATTATGTTGGAAACACATTTTTTTTTTTGCCTGAAACTGGATTACATTTCGAGGCTAAAATTAAAAACAGAAAACTTCCACGCTTATCATATGTATAATGTAACACCCCAAGTTCTGTAGCATAAAACGTGCCGGTGACACGTGGTTTTAGAAAAATTGTTAGAGTTTGAGGTGCTACAACTCAGCGTGTTGCGGAAACGGAGAGCATGTACTAAAAAATTGAACAATTGAGTGACTGATATAAAATACTCAGGCATATGCTGATGCCCGATGTATACTGGTATATTAAAATTTCCCGAAGGAATATTCATGTGATACAAGACTTAATATAATTACAGGATTTACATTGTAACTATACAATTTCAGACCAAGCCATTTCTTGACTTGGGGCATAGAACCTAACGCAGTTACATCAACCCATTTGGCCAGGCTGGGTAAAGTCTAGTGGAAGTCTCCCGAATTCACGGGATCGATTGATTGAACCACATAGACCGACCCTTTCTAGTTTAAGCACCAAATGGTTTGAAGTAACCCTATTAGTTTCATGCTAGAAGGTAGGCTCTGTTAACCTTCTTCCTGCATTTGCTTCTACCGGTGCCTTCTCACGGCTCCGTCCATCGGTGTCTTTTTACGGCTCCATCTACCGGTGCCTTCTCTGATCCTTGATCCTTTCCTGAACTATCAGTTTAAGACTAAGGTCCAATGGGCATTGGACCTCAGGTAACGGTTAACCTCATGCTTATGTAAATAATATATGTATGACAGATATTCATGACATTTCAGCAATATTCACTACAAAAGCCCATAACAGATGTAGGAATTACATAATCAGATATGTAAGACAATAACAATACACAGCCACTGCAGTATGCATGTTATCCCGGTCTGCACTATTCACCAGTGCCACGATCAAACGTGTCCTCAGTGCTAGGAAAACTCTAACGGCATTATCAAAACCATAACCCGTGTATAAATAAGCTGAATGTATATGTAGTGATCTAAACCCCATAAACTTAGTCACGGTGCATGACCCAAGACAGAGTCCCGTCCATGACTTTATGAAAGTATCTAACACATATAAGTATATAATAAGCATCAGAGTTAGTGTTACAGTACGCGAACGCACCTTTCACCGCGTATTGGCGAACTTGCCTAACTTTTGATCCGACTCCGGACTTCCCCGGATATCCTATATGTTATCGTCGGATTATTCCTTTTTCCCATAATATCACAACTAATATTCTATCTCTTAAAATAATATCAAAAATGATATTTTCACCCATTTTGACATTTCTACCCTTGGTGTATTCATTATTACAATTTTGTCCTTACATTTTCTCAAAAAAACGAAATACTGAATTTCTGGGCAGAATTTTTGATTAACTTTGAAAAATCATAATTAAATCTATAAAAATCAAAACGAGGATCCGTAAAATTCATCGGAATTCTTAGAATGTATAATTTTGAGTACAAATACTGGTTCTTGCTCAGACTTTAAGAATAATTCACAGTTTTCATTTTCCACACGCTGTCTAGAATTTCTTTCTGCAAAAATGGCTTAATTTCAAAAATTCATTTCTCCTTGTGTAGAACTCAAAATGCTACACTCTAGGTATATTTGAAAAGCCCTAGATGTCTACTATAATTCTGGAAAATATCATGATTTATTGGCTTAATTTCATACATAAAATCATAGCATCTTTTTGCAGACCACCGAAAACTTCTACCCGTAAATTTTGCCAGAACTTCGCTACTTTAATCTCTAGCTACCAAAAATCATTCCCTACTATGTTTTTACCTCGTTAGGCATCTTTCAATACAATGAGGCCTAAAAACAAGTATAGAAATTTATTTTCTAATTTTCTAGATCAAAACAACATTTCTACTAAAATCTACCAAACTTAAGACTAGAAACTAAAAGCTTGCTTACCTCTTGAAGAACTTGCTCCCACTACTCCATGCCTTTCTCTAGCTCTTACTTCTCTATAAAACTCATCTACTTTGGTTGAGTTGGTGTGAGAATTTGTGAAGGCCTTAAGCCCCTATTTATAGTAAAAGGCTATGGCATTTTGGTAGTTAAGTGGAACTTGCCTCTTCTTGATTTTGAGACATAGGATCTAAACTTAGTTAGGAATTTTTAATCTTAATCATTGGATCCATACTTAATGAAGAAGTTTCAATTTAATTTAAAAGCTTTTTTCTTGATTTTTCCTATTGGTGGATTTCAAATTGGATTAAGCCTATTTTATTTTCCTTCCTCTTCTTTCCTTCTTCAAACCGTCCCCCTCCCCCTTTTTCTTTTTAATTTGTTTTGTGTTTCAATTTTAGTGAATTTGGATAATATTTTTGAGCTCCATTCTTGGCTCTTTTTAATTCACTTGTATCATATTAATTAAAGCCCTTAATTTTAGATTAAATCTTGGCTTCATTAGAAGTCCCAATTAATACTTTAATCACTTTAAGATTAATCACAAAAGTTGAGAAAAATGATTTTGGAGATAACCTAATCCAAGCTTAAAATATGCTTGTTCATAATAAATCCTTATATTTGATCTATGATCAAAGATTCTCAAGATACAATTTATTTTCTATAGATTCTCATTTACTTGAGTATTGAATTTATCCTAATGGTTTTTAACTCACCATTAATTAATTTTCACATTTTTATCTCTCCTACACACTCAACTAGCCCCCCCCTTCTCTCTTCTCCAACAAGTTTTATCCTCTTCCATTATCATTAATTGCATTTATGTGAAGTGCCAATTTTTCTTCTTTGATTAAGACTTGCATGTGGTGTAATTATCATTGTTTAATTAAATTAATTACTTCACTTCCACAATTCTGATTTTTTTTTTGGTAAAGAGCTGTGTACTCCCTCCCCATTTACCCTTTCAATTTGTATTTTCACCTATCTTAATTTATCTAGAAGAAATCCCCTCATTGGTTAATTCCAATCTCACAAGGATTTCACTTTATGATACTTAATTAAAGCCTTAGGATTTAGCTTTATTAGTTTTAATCCAAGCCCTTGATTTATGTTGGAAAAATCTAAACACTATTGATGATATTTGTTAATGATTTAAGATTAAGAATTAATGCAATTACTTAGCCTCTTTAATTAGTAAATTTTGCCACTTTTCAATGATTTTAGGAAGGATTAATTAATCTTGGTTAATATTTCTAATATAGTGTTTTAGGGGTTATTAGGCCTAATTGTTAAAATTTGATAGGTTACTATATTAATCATAATTGTTTGAAACCCCTAAGATACTAATCTTGGCCTTTAGATATCATTTGGATGTTAATTAAGTTGATATATTCTTAATTATGCCCTTTTTAAATTAATTATTATTTAATTTAAAAAATTAACATAAATATTATTTTTATTGCCAATTTAATTGCCTAATAGTTGTTGCTAATTTTCTTTAATTGATTTAGGCATCTATTGATGATATTTGATTGCCTTTATGATATAGTTAAGATTATACTTGATTACGATAATCTTAGGATATTTTATGATCCCTAATAAGATTTAGAAAATTAAATCTTCAATCACCTTAATTCTAGGAAGAAATTTCCTAGAAAATAAAATAAACATAATAGAAAAATTTGATACTACATATTCACCTATTTTAAATAGGTATTATTTATCCAAATATAATATTTAAGATATATTATTTATCCAAATATAATATTCAAGACAAATAATTATTTGGGTATTACAATATGTAGTCACATAATTAACCATTGGTTAATTAATTCCAAAGTGAAATTTGGATGAAAATATAATTGATAAATTCACCTTTGTATTTTTAGTATTTATTTACTAAAATTCAATATTTATATTAGGGTATATTATGATCCCTAAACGAAATCTCAAGATTCACACTTCTATTTAAAACTCAAGGAGAAATTGCTCATAAATTTATAATAAACAATATCCCAAAATGTGAGACAATATACTCTCCTTTTACTATAATGTAGTATTTTTCAAAATATACCATTTATGATAATTAGGATTTTTAGGGTATTACATATAACGATTATGTTTGTGTTTTCTTCTAAAAGAAAAAAAAATTAATAAGTGAGTTGGAATAACTCCTCAAAAATAGGGGGCAGGCTTTATGATTAAGTGAATATAAATGGATACTTACTTGCAGGTTAAAAGTTACCATAACCTAATATTTCAATTTACTCATTTTTTATCCATATCATAAGACACTTCCAACCACTTTACCAAAATTAAGAAAAAAGTGATTAATCCATTAAATTTGTTTAAATCACATTCCTATTAACTTATTTAAGTTTTAAATATCCATGTTTTAAGGAATTTATCCTCACAACTAGGGCTGAGCAACGGGCGGGCGGGGCTACCCCGTGCCCTAACCCATGTCCCGCCCATTTATTTTACACGGGTACGGGGTAGCCCGTACCCGTGGTATAACCCGTGAGAAACGGGTACATGTAAATATGGGCGGGTTTCGACGGGTTCCGGGTTCCCCATTATACCTTCAAGAAAAGAAAAAAAACACCAGAACCCATAAAAAAGAAACTCAAAACAAAGACAACCAAACAGATCAGAGATGAGATGAAAGAAAAGATGGTGGGTGGTGGGTAGATCTTGAAGGTGGAATATCACCTAGAGGGGGGGTGAATAGGGATTTCAAAAATTCTTTTTGATTCACCCACACAACAGATATTAACCAAGGTAAAGTAGAGATAGAGAAGAAGAGCTTGACACAGAGGATTTATCTTGGTTCGGTCCAACTCATTGACCTACGTCCAGTACCCAGACTCTCTGGGATTTTCTACTATCACTCAAGAACAATTACACACTCTGTAACTTAGAGTATGGATATGTTTTCAAATCATATGTATGCATTTTCACAAAACAAAGTGAATTGAAACAGATTTTAGAATTGTGCACTTCAAAAACATAAACTCGTAAAGTTATGCACAAATTCATTTACGGTCCATTTAGCAATCCAAAAACATTTTGAAAAAACATAAAAGATTGATTGCTAATGGAATGCAATGATGGACAAGTATTCATTACCCAAAAATGATATGCAATCATAGTATGGGGTAAGAAATAGATATCACCATAATTCCTCTTGTCCTTGTAGTAGCTTGCTTGATTGAGGTAGATTGATGTAGATGTCTTCCTTTTCGACGATCATCATCAAGCATTGCTTGTTCAGCTTTCTCAAGACTTGGATCATTTCTCTATGTTACATTCTTGAGAAGCTTTTCGATCCTACAAAGCCATATAAATCTTTTTCTTTCTTGGTATCCAACCTTACTTGGATCCAATCATCTTAGCTTGTAGAATCCAAAATTCACATGCTCTTACGAATATGAAGAGGAAATTGAGCATAATGAATTAACCTTGGCTTTATGCATAAAATAGATATTTTCTTTTCAATTCAACATGTATGCATAAAGAACTAAGTTATTGAACATTGCAATCTCCTTATAAACTTAATAAACTTATTACGTGGATTTTTAAGGGATGTGAAAAAGCAATTTCAGAATAGTTTGCAATGCTCATTCCTAAGACTACAAGATATAAAACCTCAATGAATATTTCAGAAAGTAGCATAGGAGGTTTTACCTTTGCATACCTTAGCCTTAGGTACTTGGAGGATCGACTTTGCTTACCCACGCATCTTCTTCATATGTCTTTCCATGGGTGTCTCGCAAAGTTCTCTCAAAGGGTATAGACTTCAAGTGTCTTCTCGTTTGATACTTGAGAGAATTTCCTTTTCTTGTTTTCCTCAAGATAGTTGTATGGTGTTCTCGTGGTAGTTTGTTCTTGAGGTGGAACATACTCCTCTTGCTTTTGTCCATTGCTTCTTTTGATTTGAGGATAAAGTTGCAGCAATGGCTTCTCCACGAGTTCTCCTAACTGATGTAAATCTTGTTTTCGGTTCATGAGAAACTCTTCGACTCTTATTCTTCCCTGTACGTCTAGGTCCATTCTTTTCAAAATCAATCTGCACACATAAAGACCTAGGTGGACATCTTGGTACCCATTTATACTTGGGTCCTTCCCGGTTAGTTCGAGCCTTAGGGGAAACATAAGTTCCCTTTGGTAGCCATTGATAATTACCAACGGGTTTATCCCTTCTTTCCTTTTTATGAAAACAAGATGATGTGCTATGACCCTTTCGGTTACAATAATTACAATAAGCAAATGGATTTGAAGTATGAACAGATTTCGAAAATAGTTCAAATAAGATTTTCCTCCCATCTTCTTTTTTCTTTTCTTTTATCAAGAATAGGATTGTAACCAATGCCCGATCGATCATTTATAAATCTTTGAGCTTTCAAGATTACATTGAGCATTTCACTACCGTTAGTAAACTTCTCAAGTGTTTTGGTAAGATAAACATTTTTCGTTTCAAGAACAGGGCATGTTTTGCAAATCATGTTTTCGCAAGATGGAGAAATATCTTTAGCTTGTTTTTCAAGCAGTTTGATTTTCTTTTTTGAGATAATGAGTTCTTTCACAATTTTACTATATTCGAATGTAATTCATTATACTCGTAAAGCGATTCATCATAGGTAGGTTCGTAATCAAATACCTCATCATCGTTTTCATATTGCTCTTCTTCCTCAAAGAATTAAGCACATGTTTGCAACTTCCTTTGCCTCACTTGCTTCATCTCGAGGAGTTATCTCCACTTATAGTTGACACGTATGTCATTTCCAAAGCTTTCCACATCTCCTTAGCAAAGTAGATAGATTGTAGATGCGGAAATACTCCTTCCGACTAAGAGCACTCGAGCATCGAATTGCTCGCGTTAAGAGTTATTTTCCTTCGTCATCTTTGTTGAACTCATCTTTTGCCTTCGTAACTTTAGTTCGCTTCTTCTTTCTTGTGGGAACATAATCCCCATTCTCTATTACTTCCCAGAGACCATACTCCGTGGCTAACACAAACGCTTTGAACTTTTCTTTCCGAATGAATAGTGTTCACCGTTGAAGCCGGGTGGTCGGTTGATTGAGGCACCGTCGGTGTAATATTCCTTCCATGATCTATCTCGGGATGTTAAGCCCAATTGAGAAACCTACGCTCGATACCAAATGAAGGTGGAATATCACCTAGAGGGGGTGAATAGGGATTTCAAAAATTCTTTTTGATTCACCCACACAATGATATTAACCAAGGTAAAGTAGAGATAGAGAAGAAGAGCTTGACACGAGAGGATTTATACCGGTTCGGTCCAACTCATTGACCTACGTCCGCACCTGCACTCCGGGATTTTCTACTATCACTCAAGAACAATTACACACTCGTAACTTAGGATGATCCTTTCTCCCTAGGACTCACTCCCCTTACAAGCGTAATTGTATACAATCGATACACACTCGTACTCGAAAGTTATCCTCTCCCTAGGATACACTCCCCCTTACAAGTTGTACTCTGATTATCCCAATCTCCAAGTCCCACGACTTGAGATTCTTACAATGAATGATATACACGAAAATGAACTCTCTCCAAGAGTAGATATTGATAAACACTGAAGCTCAATAATATCTGAAGATATATACAGAATATAGATTGATCACTTTGAATGCTTTGTCTGTGTATGTCTATTCTGTCCGCCATTGATGAATTCAAACCTTCGGGTATTTATATCGTTGAAGCTTGAGGACCGTTGAAGGATTTGAATCGACCGTTTGAATGTTTGAATATGTCCGTTGAAGATGTTTAAGCATATGCGCTCCTAGCCATGATTGATTGTCTACTTGGTGGAGTCACTTTACGATTGTCATTCGTGTGGTCCGGGTCGGAGGATGGCTTAAAATAATATTCGGATGCTTTTAACGTTATGGGCATCCTTCATCTTGTCGGCTCTGTTCCTTGTAAGTTTCGGTGCTTCAGTTCATCAAGATTCAAACAACGATTGATCATCCGAAACTTGCTAACAAACATGATTAATAGCATTTAGAAGTATAGCAAGTATAAATCAGTTGATAATATTGATTTCTGAATTTGGACGTTGCTGCTACTGAGTTCTTCGAAAATGCAGAGATAAAGTTCTGGAATATCGACTCGAGGCATAAAGGAACTTGACTCGAGGTAATCGATTGGTAATATTCAAACATGAGAATCCAGATGAGCAAATCACTCGAGGTGTCACTTAGGCGACTCGAGGCGGTGAACTCGAGGCGTCATTCTTCCTTATCTCGAGTTAAATCATCGTCAAAGCTTGCGTAGTATTCCAGTTTGTGTATTTGCCTCGAGGTGAACTTTTTCGCACGGAGGTAAAAAGTGCTCTCCATTGTTCAAACTCTCGGTTGGCAATTGCCTCGAGGTGAACTCTCGCCTCGGAGGTAAAAAGTGCTCTCCATTGTTCTAACTCTCTCGGTTGGCCATTTAACTCGAGGTGAACCTTCTGCCTAGAGGCAAAAACCCTTCTCAAAATGTCTAACTTTCTGTTTGCCATCAGACTCGAGGTATATCTTCTGGCTCGAGGTAAATTCCTTTCTCCAAGTATCTAACTCTCTGCTTAGACTCGAGGTGCATAAATTCTTGGCCCGAGTTAACCAACTCGAGGTTGCATTCCTACTGGCTCGAGGCAACAACTTCAATTGGTTGTGAGCCATATCCAGAAATCCGAAGCCATGCTGAAATGATTCCAGAATCACATGTGTCCACTTTCGAGGGCCATATCTCCTTGTTCTGAACTCCGTTTTGGTTGGTTCAACTCTTTATGGAAAGCTCTGTGAGTCTAATTTCATATGCCACCAATTTCAGCTCAATCCGATTTGTAGTTTGTGAGTTACACTCAAAACATTGAAGCTTGGTCTGGACTGTGACGGTGATTGTTGTGCCAACTTGTAGAATTCATAGCTCTCTCATAGGAACTCCTTTTGACTTGAATTATATATCAAAATGACGCATTATGAGTCTAATTTCATATGCCACTGATTTCCCGTCAATCCAATTCCTTGTTTGGGAGATATCATCGAATTACCAGAGGTCGCCAGAGCTGCACGTGAAACAGAGTATGCTGAAGGTGCATTTGCCTCGAGGTAAGCTGAATGCTTGACTCGAGGTAGCTAACTCGAGGTGAATGAAGTCCTGCCTCGAGGTAAATCAACTCAGAAGCCAAAAACACTGTAGCAAACACTTTAACTCGAGGTGGTGATGAACCTGACTCGAGGCAACTTGTCCCATGTGTCCAAAACACTTTAGAAACACCTCTAACTCGAGGCTAGACCCTTTGGCTCGAGGTAATTCATTCCAAAACTTGATTTTGCTTATTTCAACTCCGATTTGGGCCGTTCCAACTTCCATATCATCGTGGGGACTTGTAGAATCAATCTAGGAACTTGAATAATGATATTCTCATTATATTCAGCAAGTTCTTTCTTTCTTCTTCTTCTCTTGATTATTCTCCATCATTTAAACTTCACATCTACATTAAATATAAGAATTAGTCAAAGTATAATGTAAATGTAGTGTGCAACCTTTTTGCTCTTAAGAATGACATCTATATAAGACATCATCAAAACTAATCAAAACCAACAGATCTGTGATGCTCGACGGCGAGATGCCGACTGTCGCAGAGATCGACGACAACAATTGCCATGAATGGAACCGCCGAGTGAGGAGGGAAAAAAATGAAGTTGATGGACCTTTGAGAGCTGTAACGCGAGATTGAAGATTGAGGGTGAAGGTTGAAAGAAGAGAGAGAAAAGAGAGGGGGAGGGGGCCGTGAATGAGACTGAGAATTGAGGGTGAAGATTGAGAGAGGAAAGAGAAAAGAGAAGGGGAGAGAATTGAGGGTGAAGATTGAGAGA
Source organism: Acacia melanoxylon (assembly GCA_019022615.1). NCBI lineage: Eukaryota > Viridiplantae > Streptophyta > Magnoliopsida > Fabales > Fabaceae > Acacia > Acacia melanoxylon. The sequence continues at coordinate 10,299,466 of JAFJYJ010000004.1, forward strand.
GGAAAGAGAAAAGAGAAGGGGAGGGGACGGCAAAATGTGATTGAAAGAAGAAGAAAAGTTAGGGTTTTTATCTTTTGTAGATTTGAAAATTTTAAAAATAATGTAAGCAAAGTACCGTGAAGTGTGATCTCGTACTAAATGAAAAGACTTGACGCTTGAACTTCTATAAACTTTTTTTTTTGCTTCTATAAACACAAAGCAAGAGGCAGGCATTAAAAAAATGTGTCAGACATTAAAAGGCGTGCCAAGTTTTGAATCAAGCATCCAGGAATTGAACCACAATCTTAATGGCAAAAAGTTGCGAGCCTTACCCCCGAACCAACTGTCCATGTTGTAGTATATGCTTAACACTTAATATATTAAAAAGTAGATAATATATTTTAAAAATATAACCATACACAGGCGGGGACGGGCAGCCCGTGCCCTAACCCGTTCCCCACCCCGTTTAACATATATGGGTACGGGGTAGCCCGTACCCATTACGGGCCCATTACGGGCGGGCTTAAATGAGCCAAAAACCTACAGGGCACGGGCGGATCCGCAGGTTGCGGGTATTTTGCTCACCCCTACTCACAATCACCTGTTTTTTTAATCAATATCGACTAATCTACATTTGAATTTAAATTTTTAATATCCGTGTGTGTGTGTGTGAGAGAGAGAATTGAACTCTTTTATTTTAGTTTCTGAATTGGAGGAGCACACTAGCTTGGCTGGCATGGTTTTAGATGGAAGCAGATTGGGAAGAGCAGAAAAAAGTTAAAGTAGTATTGTGACCTTTCAGATTGATTGGACCGACATGATTTAAAGATTATAAGAGATAATGAGAAAAGGATGATGAGAGAAACTCAACCCGTTTTAGACAGAGCATGTTGGTGAAGCAACATTTGTAAACTATTTTTCACCAAATATCAGCTTGTTTGGTATTGTGTTGGTTTATGTCAAAACACACTTTAACAAAAGTTAATCCCGAAAAATCAAGCACACTTACATTTAGTCAAAACCAACGCTATAACTGCTGGAATAGAATCTTAACTATATTATTATGGTCACTGTTTTTTGTGCTTTTGTGTGCAAAATTAATACACTATAGAAGATTTGTTTCTTCGCTCTATCACCTGTAAAACTTATATACATATATATGAGTTTATCGTTTGTTATGTCACTTGACATAAGGTTATGTCAAGTCACCAAAAAAACTACGTCATTTTAGGAGTTAGGGGATTAATAAAGGGTGTTTTGGTATTTTTATTTTCATATTTATTATATGATTTTTACCAAAAGATACTTCATTAATTCTCCTAACCCCAAAACTACGTCATTTTGAGAGTTAGGAGAATTAATGAAGGGTGTTAATTTTACCAAAACACCCTTCATTAATTCCTCTAACTCCCAAAATGACGTAGTTTTGGGGTGACTTGATAAAACCTTATGTCAAGTGATATGACAAACGATAAACCCTATATATATATAAGTATTTTAGTGTGTGTGATGAAGTGGATGTCACTAGGTAATTTAAAGTTTTACAAGTGATAGAGCAAGAGACAAATATTTGTTGTATATGATTGGATCTTCTATATTAGAGTCTAGTGAAAAATGAAGTGGCCTCAAAAAAATCCTTTTCCATTAAGGACTCTTGCATACAAAACTACGGAAATGGCTTTGAGCTTGATGAATTAAGGAATAAGAAGAAGAACTCATAGACTGAACTGTTGTCGAGGATGTATTGAGTAGGTAGAAATTGAATATACAATAAACATAATAGTATAACAAGAATCTGTATTATTGAAATAGCACATACAGAGAGCATACAACAAGTTTGTATAATATGAAAAAGCTATAAACGAACTCACAAGACTGCCGAATATGGTAATGAACTATGTAGAAATCCGGGCCCAACGTACGTTGTTTCCTTAAAACAATTTTGCTCCCTCAATACGGATGCCGAAGGTTTCTGAGAAATTGCCTCCCAGGATAGAGCGGATTATTCGTCTTCAGAAAGATGGCTTTGTCAATCTGAAGCCCAAGCGAATTCAACGAGTCTGCTTTCGGAACGCACAAAATGTTTTGTATATGCAGTATGCAGAAAGAGTGTATGTGGAAAAAATCGGATCCAATTTTGTGACTAGGGCGCCCTATTTATAGACAACAAAAAAACTTGATTAGATGGACTCATCTGTTGCAACAAATTGCTGCGTTGTGCAAACAGACGCACCAGAACGGAACGAACAGAAGCTACCCGCGTCTCTTGCCGGCAAATTGGTGCGTCGCACGAACAGACGCACCAGAATGGAGTAAACGATCTGAATGGATCGCAATACGCAGCCGCTGGTTGGAAAATCTCGGAGGGGCAAAAACATAATCATTAATAGTTCGGGGTCAAATTGGAAAAAACTATTTAATAAAAAATTATTTTTTTATTTCACACACGCGCGGACCGGACCGGGCAGCGCGTGTGTGGTGGACTAAAGGTCACCTAAGTCCTCACCCCGAACACAAAAGTAGGTTGGCCCAAGAGCCCATTTAGTAGGAGCAAAGTTGAGGCTTATATATTTATCCTTTTTTTTTTTTTAAAAAAAAAATAGTTTTTAGGTGTTTTTTTTTTCCAATTTTTTATTTTATTTTTGAAGCTGCCTTCTATCCTCTACCAACGCCACACTACTATGACGACCACTGCTACGTTACCGCTGGTGATAGTTGTTGCCATGTCCTTTCAAAAAAAAATTAAAACAATAATCCAAACAGATTTTTTTTTTCAAAAACAATTTTATAAAAACTCTATTAGAAAAAAAAAACAGAAAACAGAATCAAATAGGCCTATCATTTTTGCAGTTGTTACCTAGCTATTTGAGAATGATCAGTTATAAATGCTGGAAAAATTACCTTGTTGCACTTTAGACCTTCCCTCATTCGATTGCTTCGGCCACCAACACTAGTTGCTTGCCGATCACTGGTCACCGGACCATCGTTAGCGGAGCCAGTGTCAGTGGTTTACAACTTGTCTTCCCCCATATTAAAAGAGTAAAAGACCAATATTTGTTCTTGTTAGAATTTAGGATAAAATCCCATGGGTTATGAATAAGAAGAAGGATGGAAAAGAAGAGGAAAAAGGAAGAAGAAATGTGTGTGTGGATAGAAGTCCCACATTGATTTGTTGAAGAGAAGTTGGAGGGTACCAATTTTGCCACGAAAGTTTTGGTTTTGAAGCACCAAACACCCGGAAGTTTTTTTGGTATCATTTTTGCCCCGGAAGTTTACAAATGTAGCAATCTTGCCCATCGGTTGAACTTGACCGTTGGATTGATCATTTTTTGTATCATTTTTGCACCGGAAGTTTATAAAAATTTGCTCTTAAAAAAAACTTCCGGGAAAAATTTGCTCCTAAAAAACACTTCTAGGGCATATTTGCTCTTTTTTGTAAACTTGCGGGGCAAAAATAATACCAAAAAAATTTTTGGGTGTTGAATGCCCCCTACCCAATACTTCCGTGGCAAAAATGATATTTAACCCTTTTAAAAACAACTTTATATTTTTCTTAAAAAAACACATTTAAAAAACAATATCAAACAAGCCCGATGTCGGTAAATTATAGTAGTATTTTTACACTAGTGGTAACTCGGTCCAAAATATAGGAGAAAGATGGAGAGTTTATATATATTTATATTTCAATTTTTCCTATCCTTCTTTTACTGCTATTCTCATTGTTTTTCATGCTACCGGGTATATATACTTAAAATCTAATAAGGCACTTTACCGTGGACATTAATTTTAGTAAAGGGTAAAATTAAGAATGTCAACTAATTATTTAACTTTGCCCGGCCTATAATAAATAAGCCTAAGTGGAACCTATTTGTTATTTTCTCCCAAGGTCAAACCAAGTTATTGTCCGTAAGGAAAAATGAGCAGACCATGTGAAAGCAAAATGATAAAAGGACGTAAAAAAGAGATAGAAGAAAATCGATGGATCAAGACACTGCAAGAAATTAACAAGGCACAAGACACATTACATACATGTTATTTCATTAGATAGGTTCACATATATGTTCACATAATTTTACGCCATTAATTAAGAGCAAGAAGGATAGCAGAAGTTGGTGGTATCAAAATAACGACACTGTGGAGGAATGAAGCGAGTGCCCGCACAGGCTTTGCAAGCAGAGTGGCAGGTTTCTGCGATGTCTTGGCAATGGCATTAAGGTGGGATTGATCTCGTGCAGGGACAAATGTTGCAGCAAGCTGTTGTCGTCGATTTATGTTGTACTTTCCTCCGCCGTTATCGTTCACTGTCTCAATGGCCTCCACGGTTGCAGACAAGGCCATCAAGAACAGAACCACACCCATCTTCGTTGTCGTCACTATCTTCTTGCTCAAACCTATATTCTCTCTCTCTCTCTCAGAGGGGCTTTGTGTGTTTGAGTTTTGATGCGTGTGAAGAGACGAGCAAACGTAGAGGCTTATTTACGAGTGAATTTGAGGGATATTATAATTCCACGTGATTCACAACTATACAAATTGGAGTCCACAAAGTAATTATAGAAAGCCTTCAATAATGCACGAGTGTTAAGGCCTATCTCTTAATGCGACTCTAAGTTGTAGTGCAAGATGAAGCGGATATCACTAGGTTAATAGTTACATATAATGGAGGAAGACACAACTCTCGGCACACATTGGCTCTAGCCTATATGTTAGATCTTCTATATATTTATATATTAGAGTCATACGAAAATCTTCACATTTTCTCTCTCTTTTCTCTCTCTCTCTCTCTCTCTCTCTATATATATATATATATATATATATATATATATATATATATTAATCACTTCTCCTTAGTGGCCAAAAGTGCTTAAATGATCTTCACATTTTATCTTTAGAGATATAACTAGATTGTATATTCTATATGCTCTGCACAGAGTCTAGATGATATTCATCACATTTAACATAGAGGTATAAATGTTAGCATTTTTGTATTTTTTTAATGTATTTTATGAATTAAGTTTTATAAATGCAAATATTCAAATTGGATCAGTATCTAACTGCCCAATAATTTTAAAGAACTCAAAAGTCCAATGACTCCATGGCAGTCAAGACAGTGGTGAGCTTTTACATCTTAATCCATTTAGTCAATTGAGAAAAGTCCATGTGATCAGTATTTTAAGGTTCATTGAGCCACATTCTATCATCACTTTGTAAACCTCTTTCCTACAAATCTTGTATGATCCAAATGTAAATTTAGAAAACCACCCCCCCCCCCAAAAAAAAAAGGTTATAATGACTTACCTTTGGCCTCCAATTGATAATGATGTATCTCATGTCTCTAGAAGGACATCGGCTCAAATCTTGTTACTAGTAAAATGACCTCATTCATAGATATTCTCTCTGTCCCTGTATATAAGTTTTGTTTTTTGTTTTTAACTGAATTGTGGGTTCTATAAAATTCTTAAAATTAGTTAAAAGTAATAAATATGTAGGAAATATAATTTTTTTCCCATCAAAGGCGAAAGGATAATACTCTCTTATTGATTATTCAACTAGAAAGGGGTACAATATTAGACTCTAGAGAGAGTTGTTAGTGGAGAAAATAAAGGGATTGCAATAAGATATTATATCCTAAACTGAAAGCACTAAATCAAGGATTACAATCAATGAGATAATCATGGGATTCTCTAATTTAAAATTTAAATAAAGAGATTTCTAACACTCCCCCTCAAGCTGGAGAGTAGATATCAATCATTTCCAGCTTGCCTTGAAATCCATCAAACTTAACTTTTTTTTAGTGGTTTTGTCATAATGTCTACAATATGGTCTGTAGATCGTATGCGCGACAGACTCATGGTGCCTTCTTCTATCTTTTCTTTAATAAAGTGTCTATCTATCTCAACATGCTTCATTCTATCATGATACTGAGTTCCTAACCATTTCAATGCTAGCCTTGTTGTCACACCAAAGCTACATTGATCCCTCATATGGGATTCCCAACTCCTTTCATAACTTGATGACCCAGATTCCTTCACATACTCCATTGTAAACAACTCTCAACTCTGATTCTGCCCTACTTCTTGACCCACAGTTAGTTTCTTGCTTCTCCATGTAACTGGATTTCCCCACATATTTGTGCAATACCCTGAGGTTGGCTTCCTATTCTCTCTATCCCTTGCATGTTATGCATTAGTGCAAATTTTGATGTTTCTGACAGTGCCTTTCTTAAAGAAGATGCCTCTACTAGGATTAAGTTTTGGATAGCTCAGAATTTCGTATACAGCCTCCATGTGTTCTTCTTGTGGCTGATGGATAAACTAACTTACTATTCCAACTACATAATTGATATCTAGACTTATATGGGTTAAGTATATCAATTTTTCCACAAGTTTTATGTATCTTTTTGAGTCAACTGGAACACCTTGTGGCTTGATCTCAAGGTGACAACCTTCTTCCTTTGGTGTTCTCTCAGGTTAGGCACCTAACATTCTTGTTTCATATAACAAGTCCACGGTATACTTTAGGTTGAGATACGTTGATGCCCTTTCTAGTTCTTGCTACTTCCATGCCCAGAAAAATACCTGATTTGTCTAAGGTCTTTCACTTGAAATTTTGTTGACAAATCCCATTTTATTTGAGCAATAGATTCTTCATCGTTTCCTGTAATGATTATGTGATTAACACAGATGATCAGGATAGTGTTGTTGCCATTGACATGTTTAATGAACAATGTGTCAACTATTTCTCCCTGAGAGTACCCAAATCCTTTCACTACTTTGGTGAATCTACAAAACCATTCCCTAGGAGATTGTTTTAGTCCATACAAAGACTTGTTGAGTTTACACACAAAGTTGTTAGAAGCTAGAACTCTATTTGGAATATCCATGTATAATTCTTCCTCCAAGTCTCCATTCAAGAATGTATTCTTCACTTCTAGTTGGTGCAATGACCAATCCAAGTTGGCTGCAATTGATAACAACACTTAGATGGTATTAAACTTAGCTACTGGAGAAAATGTCTCCTAATAATCAATCCCATATATCTGGGTATGTCCCTTCACAACAAATCTCACTTTGTATTTGTTGATACTACCATCTGGATTGAATTTCCAGGTGAAGATCCACCTTATCCTACTAGCTTCTTTCCTTTGGGAAGAGTTGTAATCTCTCACTTTTTTTTTCCTTTAGTGCTCTCAACTCTTCTTCTATAGCTTGTTTCCAATTCGGATCAACCATAGCTTCCTAAAATGTATCTGGGATTTTCATATGTGCACTGTTTACAAAAAAGGTTTGCATTTTTCCAGACAGGTTGTATGAGACAAACCATTGAATTAGATGTTGAGTACAAGATCTTACCCTTTTTCTCAATGCAATAGGCTATCCCAGCTCTTTAGAATTTAATCCCGAATTAGAGTCATGATCGTTCCTTTGAATGTGATAAATAGTTCTACCAGCGTTAGGTTCCTCTTGAACTTGTTTCCTGGATTTTGCTTCTTGTCTTGTTTAGGCCTCCATCCTTGAATTGATCTCAACATTTATTTCCAGTTCATTAAGTGTAGGTTCAGGTTGAGGTGGAGTAGGCTTAAAGGTTCAACTCATGTATTCTTTGTCATTATCACTTCACAAGATTTTAATGGAAGTCTTGAATTGGGTACGTATAAAGGTATGAAAGCTTTGAAACACTTTGGCTACTTCATATTTTTCTTTCATCTATGAAAGTAACAAATCATTTACCATTTGTAACACCCCAAATTCCATACTTGAAATCGTGTCGGGTGACATTCAGTTTTAGAAAATCGACAGAGTTTGAGGTGCTACAGCTTAGAGTAATGCGGAAACAGAGAGCATACACTTTACATTTGGACAATGAGTAATTGATATAAAATGCTCAGACATATGTTGATGTCCCGACATAAGCTGATATATTAAAAATTTCCTGAAGGAATATTCATGTGATACATTAGTACAGAGCTTTGTATAATTACAAATCTTTATGGTAACTATACAATCTTCAACCAAGCCGTAGCTAGACTTGGGGTAATAAACCTAACTCAGTTAATCAAACAATTTGGCCAGGTAGGTGTCTATCGTGGAAGTCTCATCGAGTTCACAACGACTTATTGACTGATCCACATAGACTAGCCATGCCTTCGGCACCAAACTGTTTGAGGTCACCTTATCAGATTCGTGCCAGAATGAATGCTCTGATGACGCTCTTCTGGCATTTGCTTTGTCCGGTGCCTCTTCCCGGCTCCATCCATAAGTGCTCCTTTTCAGCTCTGTCCATCGGTGCCTTCTCACGGCTCCATCTACCGGTGCCATCTTTGATCTAGGTTCCTTCCTTAACTTTTAGTAAAAGCTGAGGTCCAATACCCATCGGACCTCAGGTAACAATTAACCTCATATGAAAAGTATAACAATATATGTATGACAGATGTTCATTACATTACAACAATACATAAGCACACAGCATATGTAAGATTAGTCACAATAACAGTACATAACACACAACACATGTAAGGTTATCTACGTCTGCACAAACCAGTGCCACGATGGCCCTCGTGTCCTCAACGCTAGGAAAACTCAATGATATTATCAAGACTATAACCCGTGTAAAGCTGAATGTATAAAAAGTAACCTAAGACAGAGTCTTAGCTATGGCACATGATCCAAGACATAGTCCTGTCCATGACCCTATGAATCATACTACCACATACATGCATACAAGACACATCAGAGTTAAAGTTACTAGTACGCGAACGTACCTTTCACCGTGTCGTTACCAAAATGCCCGACTCTTTGATATGACTCCGGACTTCCCGGATATCTTATACATTATCGTCGGATTATTATATGATATTTGATAAATATCATATTGCTTAGAATGATATCTAAAGGTTTAATTTACCTTTCTACCCTTGGTGGATTTGTTATTTACAACTTTGCCCTTACATTTTCTTAAAAATGCTACTTCAGCATTTCTGGGCAGAATTTTTGGTAACTTTGAAAAATCATAGTTAATTCTAGAAAAAGTGAAACGAGGTTCCGTAAAATTCCTCGTAATCCTTGGCATGTCTATTTTCAAGGAAAAATATTTCCAGAACCTAGAACACCAAGAATCACTCCCAGATTTAATGTTTCTAAACGCTGCCCAGATTTTCTTCCATAAAAATGGCTTAACTTCAAAAATTCATATCTCCTTGACCAGAGATCAAAACGTTACATATTTTATATATTTGGAAATACCTACATGTCTACATTATTTCTGAAAAATTTCATGATTTATTGGCTTTATTTTCAACATAATTTTTGCCAAAGAGTATGAAAATTTTTGCCAGAATTTTAAACCGAACATTTGCCAAAGTTTTGCTACTTTGATCTCTAGCTTCCAAAATTTTTGCTCCATCATATTTTCCATCAAATTTTTGAAATAAAACCATTTTTAATTATAAAAACATGAAATCAAAACTATATTGGAAGATTCAAGATCAAACTAACATTTATGCTAAGAACTACAAAACTAAAGAGTAGAACTTAAAAACTAGAGAACTTACCCTTGAAGAACCTTGCTACTCCTTCTTCCTTCTTGCTTCTTGCTTCTCACTAGCTCTCACTTCTCTCTTAAACTCACCTATTTGGTTTGAGTTTGGTGTGAAGAATGAAGAAGCTCAAGCTGCCTATTTATAGGAAAAGCTTAAGGGCAACAATGGTAATCACCCAAAACCTCTTCTTTAATCCTAACCCTTGGATCTAAACTTAATGAAGAAGCTTAAATCTCCTCTCTCTCTCTCTCTCTCTCTCTCTCTCTTATCCTCTTCCATTTTCAATTAATGAACCCATGTGCCAATTATCCCATGTGACTTTGCTAATTAATATCTTGATTAAAATATTACACTTCCTTCTTCTCCCACAAGCAAGCAAAACCGTGGTCCCTCTTCACTCTTGCCTCTTTGAATTGTGTTTCTTTTATCTCTTATATCTAGTGTTCAAAGCCTCCCATTGGTTCTTTTATTATCACATGGATTTAACTTAATTCTTTGATTTCTCATTGGCTCATCCAAATTCACATGGATTTAGATTAATTGTGTAATTAATTAGAACCATTAGATTTCACTTTATTAAACTTAATCTTAGCCTTCCATTTGTGTTAGAAAAATCCTACTTAACTATTGAAGATTTTTATCTTAAATCACATGTGCTTCTATTAAGATTATTAAACAATTTCTCTTCTCTCTCTTCCCATGTGCAATTCGTCCTTGCTCTTGACTTTTGGGGTTGAATATTTAATCTCAATTAGCATTCAATTGAAGTATTTAAATGCCCCATTGATTATATGTTTCATTGGTTAATTGATTTGCTATTTAATCAAGGCTATTAAAGCATTATTAGTAAACTTAATTTCATCTCTTTAGGCCCTTGATATTTTCAAAATAGCAGCCCCCTTTTGGATGATCGTAATTTGTTCTCTAATTAATTTGGAGAATTATGCAATTGGTCTTAATTAATGCAAGTTTAATTGCCCATTAGTCTTTGCTAATCTCCTTTAATTTACTTAAGTGTTTTCACAACACTTCTTGCTTATTTTAGCCATTAATAATTATCATTTTATGTGCTAATCTTGTCACATTTTATTGTGCTAAATATGTAGTCTCAAATCCAACCATTTGTCTATCAATTTCCTAGTGAAATTTGGATAAAATTATAATCAATAGATTATAATTATTTGAGACACATATTCACCTTTGTATTTTGCTAATTTATTTATCAAAATATAATGCTAACATAAATTATGAAAATTAGGGTATTACAGCATTAGTGAGGGTTTTTATTCTTGTTGGACCCTAAATATCACTATGGATTAGTCTGAATGGTGCAGAAGTTGTGTAGGGCTGTTTGGGATACGAGGATCAAGTTTGTTTTGCAAGTTGGCAAGTTTCACAATGAAAAGGAACATAAATTTTACTAAATAAGCTTGGGAACACATGTTTCATATAATAAAAACTAGAGTGGCCTAAACAACAATGCCATAGAAGTACATCATTGTTTTGAGAGTTGGAGCTAATCAGGTCCCTTCTTGCCTTCCATGTATCTTTATTCTTCACATTCGATCCTTCAAGGTAGAATAGTCCATCCCATTTTCTAGAAGTCCCAATCGTCCTCCCCGATTTTAAATCCAGAAAAACACAAATTAAAGATCATCATAAAAAATTACTTGGCATCTTACCCTTAGTCAACTTTCTTACAAATATTAGATTATAGGTGAGTGCAGACATAAACAAAGACATTGTGTATTTACAAGTGATTAGAAAGTGTGATCGTGCCAATTCCCTCAATCTTTGTGAATACACGATTAGCTACTTTGACTTTGAGTTGTTCTTGACAGAATTTAAGGTTATTAAATAAAGTTTTGTTGCTGGTCTGTGATTCGTAGCTCCTGAGTTGGCAATCCAAGTATCGTCACTAGTCATCATAGCATTGAGAGCTAAAATGGAATTACCTAATTGCACCAGATTAACACTAGGCACCGAGTTTGATTTATTTTGTTTGTCAAGTATCATGCGAAGCACCTACAATTCTTCCTAGCTCAGATGTTCATCATCCTCAATTTTCTGTTTAGCTGTGGTGAGGTGGCTTTGGAAGTTCTATTTTCCATTTAATGGCCTTCCATGTAGCTTCTAGCATTCTTCTTTGATATGGCTCATCTTCTTACAATAGTTGCACCATTTGTTATTCCTTTGTTCACCTTGTGGTCCTCTCACAAAAAGTGCTGAGCTCTCAATTTGTCTTGGGCATATTTGATTAAGGAGTTTTTTGCTTTCTTCAAATTGCATAAAGTTGACAACATCAAATAGAGGTGGTAAGAGTTCTAATCCCATGATTCGACCCCTTAACTCCTTGAAAAGGCCCTAAAAGAAAGTCATGTATTCTTCATTCTTCCACTATCTTCTTGTACAATTGCGCATACCTCAAACAAATCTTGTTGTTGCCATAATTTTAGCATAGCATTATAATATTCAATCACCGACATGTACCTTGTCTCAAATCATAGAGTTATCACTTTAGATAGATCAAGGCAAGCGGGGACTGGTCGCTTACCAGATAGCCATACCCCCGAACCTGAGCAAACTCCATGACGTTTTCCATGTTTCTCAGTTGAAGAAATACCAACCAGACCACGATCATGTTATTGAGTACGAAGAAGTCGAAGTGCGACATGACAATACCTTCGTAGTTGAGCCAAAGCGAATTCTCGATTACCAAGATAAGCGACTTAGACACAGAAGTATTCCGATTGTGAAGGTAGTTTGGAAAGGGTTATCTCCAAGGGAGGCAACTTGGGAAACAAAAGAAGATATGAAGAAGAAATATCCGGAGTTTATGGCTCAGAGTGTAATTAGTGTAGAGTAAATTTCGAGGGTGAAATTTTATTTAACGGGGGGAGAAATGTAATACCTGAAAATTTATATTTAAAATAAGTATCATATTTTGGTGAATAATTAGTATAAAAATGAAGGTAAATATGTGTCTCAAATTATTATAATTAGTTGATTATAATTTAAGGAAAATTTCCCTTGGAATTAAATAAACAAAAGGCAAAATATAAGATTTAGATTAGGAATCATAAAATGTGGTATAATTAACACATAAAATAGTAGTTAATTTATAACCAAAAGAGACAAGAAAGTAATATGAAAACACTTAACTAAATTAAAGGAAATTAGCAAAAGCAATTGGGTAATTAAAGTTGCACTAATTAAAGATCAATTGCATAATTACTTAAATTAACCAATTAACCAATTAAAGATGCAATAGAAGGACAATTAAGCACATGATTAAGGAGATAATTAGGCTTAATCAAATCAGCCCCAAAAGTCAACAATTGCAACTAAGATCATTAGCTAAAATTGTTCAAATCCAATGGTCCTAATTAATCACCAAATTAAGCTAAATCCTCATAAAATTAAATGAGCCAATAGGAAGCTTGAATCATTAGATAATAGACACATAGGAAACACAAATTCAAGTGCTAGTAGAGATAGGGGCTGGCGGTACACAAAATGGAAGAAGGGAATGAAGTTGTGAATAAAGCATAAAGTTAAAGCTTTGAAAAGTCAAATTATCAACTAGCCAATTAGGAAGCTTAAAACATGGGATATTTTGCAAACTAAAAATTATTAAAAGAAGTGGATGTCACAAAGCATGTACAGGGGGTGGAATTTCTTTTTCTTTTCATGAAATAATCAAGTTAATTAAAGGCATCCATTAAATGGATGATTGGATGGGCATGTCTACCAAGCCATGAGAGGTGAGGATCAATCTTCAAAAAGTGCAATTTAATCCAAGGGTTAAGGTGCGTTTTGGTCACATTTGATTTCCACTTTTGCCCTTGATTTTTCCCTATAAATAGAGAAGCCCCCTTCACAAATTCTTCACACCATCACCACAAACACCTCTGATCCTTTGATTAAGAGAGTGAGAGTGAGAGTTCTGTTGGAGCTAGAAAGAAGGAGCAAGGTTCTTCAAGGGTAAGCTCCTAGTTCTTGAGCTTTAGTCTTTAGTTTTTAGTAAAATGTTAGTTTGATCTAGAAAATGGTAAAATAAATTCCCATGATTTTTTAGGCCTCATTGCATTGAAAAATGCCTAACGAGGTAAAAACATGTTGGGAAATAAATTTTGGAATCAATGGAGCAAGATTGTGAAAATTTGGAAAATTCCTTGATTTCAGTTTTTTGAGAGTTAGTCGGAAAAAAGGTTATTATTTTATGTATCAAATGGAGTCATTAAATCATGAAAATTTACATGGTTATAGTAGAAATGTATAGCTTTCCATTGATACAAAATGTGTAGCAATTTGAGTTTTGTAGAAGGAGATAAAAATTCTTGAAGTTGGGTCACATTTTTAGAAGAAAATATGAACAGTGATTGGGAAAATTTAAACTGGTATTGATTCACATATTTCGAGTGAAAACCGTTTTTTTCCTCAACAATAGAATGTCAAGTATTGTGAAGAATTTTACGGAACCTCATTTCGATTTTTGTAGAGTTAATTATGATTTTTCAAAGTTATCGAAAAATCGCCTTTAAATGCCGAATCGGCGTTTTTAAGGAAATAAAAGAGTATAATTGGAAAAGCATATTCACCGGGGTAAAAAGGTCAAAAGTGGCTAAGATATCTCTTAGGATATTTTTTATAAAGGAAATAATGCGGTGATATCATCATAGGACATTCGGGAAAATCAAGAATTGTACCAAACAGACAGACGTACTACTACCCGCACGGACTAAGGTACGGACTCGTACTGTAACTCTAACTCTTGTGTGTCTTGTATGCTTATATGGACAAGACTAGGTCTTGGATCATGCACCATGGCTAAGACTCGGTCTTAGGTCACTGTTTATACATTCAGCTTTATACGGGTTATAGTCTTGATAATGTCGTGAGATGTTTTCATAGTGCTGAGGACACGAGGGCTGTCGTGGCACTGGTTAGTGCAAACGTGGATAACTTTACATGTGCTGTGTGCTATGTACTGTTGTGTTGTTATAACCTTACATCTGTTGTGTACTATGTATTGGTTAATGCTGTAATGTTATGAATATCTGTCATACATATATTGTTTTACTTGAACATGATTTTAACTGTTACCTGAGGTCTGATGGGTATTGGATCTCAGCACTTACCATAGCTTCAGGATCTGGAGGATCGGGAGCCGGTGACAAGGGTAAGCAGCACGCGTGAGGACCCAGCTGGAGATTCGTTTTTGGGATTGTATTTATATTTGAGTAAATACCCTTTTGGGTCCCTGGAAAAAAAACACGGACCCCATTTTGGTCCCTCACACAAAGAAATGCCCTTTTAGTCCCTGAAAAGGACGAATAAGGGTCGATTGGTGAACATTTTGGTCCCTCGCAAATTTCCAAAAAGCCCTTTAAAATGGGGTCCGTGTTTTTTTCCAGGGACCCAAAAGGGTATTTACTCTTTATATTTCTACTTAGTTGGAACTTAATGACAACAAGCATAATTTCATCAAGCATAAAAGAAATTTAGAAATTAAAACATCAAATTAATCATCCAATTGAAACTTGTAATACCCGGATTTTAGTAAATCTGGAAGTTTTGAGATAAAGGAAAATTATTGAATATTTTAATGAAGTAAATTCATGAGATAAACTGTTAGAAAATTGTTATAATTATAGAGTAAATTGTTGAAAAAGTTACGGGAAAATCGATGAAAATGGAATGACTAAAAATGATATAATGGTGATAAAAACGGTCAAAAAGTATTATGATAAATACCGAAAGATCATGAAAAATTATGAAAAAAATATAGAAGTGATATCCCTAAATTATGAGAATTTAATAAATTATTTCAGAGGAAATAACTTGAAGAAAAGTTTAAAAAGCATTTTAGAATCATAAAGTAACCTGATGGGGTAAACATTTTTAATATTTTACACAGGATATAAAATGACAATATCAGTATAGAAGTTTGTAAAATAACAATATACTGTAAATTAGTAAAGATAAATATATGAAGAAACCTGATCCTAAAAAGATCACTAAACGAAGAAATTAGGTCAGATTAAGCCCTAACGAAGGCAGGGGTAAAACATGAATTTTTGGTAAAAAATATTATATTTTTAAAAAATGGAAAAAATTATAGAAAAATAAATAAATCTGAATTTTTAAAAGAGGGGGTCGAAATTATGGTTATTTTTAATTAAAAAGAATTGTTTAAATAATTAAAATGGTAATTAGAATAAAATAATAATATAATGCGGTGAGTCAGCTTATAGGCAGACCGAGGGAAAAGTTAGAAATAAATTCTACAGGTAAACCAGAGGTAAAAGTGTTTTCAGACTGATCAAATTAAGAACAAGTGAATTTTTACCCGAAGAAAGAATTTATCGACGTCGATTCCGCAACCGAAAACCCTAATTCCTAATAAGACTAAAGCGATCGGATAAAGTAGAGCCGAGATAGGCAAAGTGAGAACCTATAGAAACAATTGCGTGTTTTCAAACACGGGATTAAGTTAGGCAACCACTGGACGTTTTACGATTCAGCGAATTATTGTCCAGAAGTTGTTTTTATCGGAAGCGATTTTCAGAATCGGACGCGTTTGTCCGAATATCTTCCGACGCACCGGAGAATACCTGGATATGATCAAAAAGAGGATCAAAATAGATAATATGAAAGAGGATGAAAAGATCTTCAAAGTTACATGCCTGCATTTTTGAGTTTCAAATAAATCGCGAAACGGCACCGATCGGGTAGCTTTATCGGACCGGAGGCCATAAAGCAAGATGAAAAATCAATCTTTGACCTTTGGGGGACCAAGAGGTCGGCCAAGACCTTGAATGGTCAAGATTGCATCTTACAAAACCCTAGATCCAACGGCCGAATCATTTCTCGAAGACTTTTTGTTAATACCCACCTTGTCCCTCCCTTTTTCTATAAATAGCACCCTTCCCTTCTTCATTCTTCACACCTTTTCTTCTCTCTACCTTGGCCGAAACTTAGAGTGAGAAGCTCTGCAAAAGTTTTGCCTTAGCTCCGAGTAAGTTCTTCGTCCTTAGTTTTTAGTTTCCGTAGTTCTTTCGGTAGTTATAGTAGAACCGTTGTTTTGATCTAGGAAGTTTAATTTGTTCCTATGCTTGTTTTTATGCCTCATTGCATTGAAAGATGCCCGACGAGGTAAAAACATAGTGGGGATAATTTTGAAATGGAATACGGTCAAAGTAACGAAGTTCGCGAAATTCCGCCAAATTAGGGGTAGAAGGGCAAAATGGTAATTTTTACCTAAAATGCCGATTATGATGTCAAATCACTAATGAAAGTGATATTACTCTGATAGGGCATCAGAAACTCTGATTTGCTGCCGTTACGCTGCCCGACGTGCCGCTGTCGAACATTTCACGTTTTTCCGTAAAAGTTCCGTTGTACCGCCAAAAAGGTACGTTCGCGTACTGTAACACTAACTCTGATGGTTATTGTATGATTATATATGTGTGTTGTGTTCTGTTTGTTGTTGTAGCATACGTGGTTATGTTATATACACGGTTATGTCACATACGTGGTTATGTCACATACGAGGTTATTATTCCGTATCATACGTGGTTATGTTACATACGTGGTTATGTATTTTTAATCATACATCCGTTATGGACTCGTTGTATTGATTCTTTCATTGTCGTGTATATGTAGTCGTATTTAAGCATGAGGTTAACCGTTACCCGAGATCCAAATTGTAATTGGATCTCGCCTCTCTTATCATAGCGTCAGTTCGGAAGAACCGAGGACCGAGGAGAAAGGCGAGCGGCCGTACGGGGTCCCGACGAAGACTTTCTTCGGGTGTTATTCATTTTGAAAACTCTCGGTCAATGTACCGCTCGTAAATCATCCGGACTTACGGCAATTTGAATAAATGTATCGTTACTCAATTGCTTCGATGCTCTACTCGATGAAAAAAATATATATCCGCTTTTGAAAATGGGATGTTACGGTTTGGTATCGAGCGGTAGTCCCGGCATTGATATGACTATGTTATTACGGACGGTATGGTAGGACGGTTAAGGCTAGTCTATATGGGTGTAGCCAATCGTCGCCATAGAGTTGGTGAGGTCCCCATGATAGACACTTATCTGGCCATTCTGTTCGGTTAACGGAGTTATGTTCAAATTAGCCTTTTTCAAAAACTTTGAGCACTTTTTGGAAAATGAGTACTGATATAGCCCTAAGTCGGTGTACCAGTCTGCACTGGTATACCATCCCAAACCAGTGTACCACCCTCTGTCGGTGCACCACTCGTGGTATCAGTCTCTTATAATCGTCAGTTTATACTGGGCGGTGATTCCATCCTAACCCGGAGCTTAGCCGTGGAGCTGGGCCACGCCGGATGAAACTCTGATAAGTACATGCAGTATTTGACTCATGTAGAGGAACTCCCGATACAAAATTCCTTACTCTGTGAAACCCTGAGTGAGGGAAAATTGTACGAGTGTCCGTTCATAGTACTAGTGTGATAAAGTCTGCGATAGAGTAACCATTGTTTTTTTTAATAAAAAAAAAAAAAAAATCTAACGTTTTCCCTAATGAAGGAAAAAGAGTGAGACATGGCTAATTTAAGAGGAGCCGGAGCTCCCAGAGGCCGAGGCGGTAGAGGTAGAGGTAGGGGCAGACAGCCACGAATAATACCAATACCGACACGAACCCGAACGACAAGGACCGCAAAGCAACCCGGAGCGAAATGAGTTGCAAGAAATGCGGGGGATCTTTGCAAGAACAAATGGCTCTTATTGATGAACTCCTTGCCGAAAGGCGGGAGAGAGAAGTGGAAGGTGACCGAGCCAATGAGGAACGATGAATCGAGGAAGAAGATGAAACCGAACTCGATGATGAACGTGAAACCGAGGAGTCCGATAGATCTCGACACACCCTCGACGTAATAGGGCAATAGCGTGCTACCTCGACCTAACGAGTGGTTGAGACCACGTAGCAATGGGTCACCCACTCGCAAGCTCAAACCTCCGAGTTTTCGTGGTAAGCTCGATTCGGGCTGAAGATCGGCTTATGAGACTGGACAAGATCTTCGAAGTGATGGATTGTCCGGAAAACGTAAAAGCCCAACTTGCGTCTATAAGCTGGAAGGGGATGCGAGACCGATGGTGGAAAAGCATTGCAAAACATTGCAAACCCGTTATTGTCCCGTGACTTGGGAGAAATTTTCGGAGAAGTTCAACGAACAATATTTTCCTCCTTCGGTACAAGTTATCAAGGAGTCGAATTCCTCCATATTCGACAAAGTCACGAGGAGTCATTCGATGACTACTTCGCCCGGTTTACCAATCTGTCTCGATATTCTTCATATCCGAAACGTAACGTTGACGAGAGCCGGAAGGCAAAGCGGGATGGTAGACGGGCTAAGCTAAAGTACGAAATAAGGGAAAAGCTGGTATCCCAACAGTTCCCTGAAATTGATCCAAGCGGTGGAGTCATGCCGGTTGATCGAACGTAACATAACGGAACTACGCACATCAAGAATCGACAACCGCGGCGGTGCAAGTCGTGACGGGTTGAGCCGCGGAAGTTCCTCGCGAAGAGGGCAGCACCATGGAATAACCCTCAAGGGGAGGCAAGATGCCATACCGATCCGAGCAACGAGAACAACCCGGGGAATGCGGACCCCGACCATGTCCAAAATGCAAAACGAACCACCCGGGAACCAAGCGTGCGAGGGAGCAGATATGCTACCGGTGTCGAAGCCGGGGCACTTATACATGAACCGTCCTCAAAGGACTACGGGGATAAGGCCACAAAACCCAGCCGGGTTTTCGCTTTGACAACTAACGAGGCCGAATAATCTTCAGAGAGGATCCGAATAACTATCTCTCGATAGGAACCTACCTTAGGTATTGTACGACACGGGTACTAATCACTCGTTATATCGATGAATATGCGAATCATTTTGGGATGCATACGTATATGTATTACCTTACGATCCAATAGTAGCTACACCATTGGGTGTGAACTATTTTGCTTATGTAATCATGTCGAATTCCAAATCGAATATATATCTCGTTCAAAACTCGTTCACAAACATCGATGACATTCTCAAAATTCACTATGACATTAATACCTAGCATAGGATCAACATCTAAAACGCCGTATCAAATGATACCGAACAAAGTACAAGAGTTGTGACTTTGTATCAACCATCGCGGGATGGACAAAATGACTATCATGAACACATACCCACTTCCCATGATCTACGATTTACTCGGTTATGTAATTCCTACGTTTTGTCAAGGGTTGACATATGCTCGGAACACCATTTCATTTGTACATCAAGGAATAGCAATCTTCGAAGATAGTAACATAGATATTTAGTTTCGGATCTAGCGGGATAGTACCGTGATTCATACCGAAATTTTCTCATAACCATTGATAAAGCTTAAAGAGTAAAACTTAAATCATTGCGTAGAATTTGATCGAGACGAGCTTGCATAGATCGAGAACGAAGTTGGTCATAGCACCAAGAGTTGGTTGTCCGGATCCAAATAGATGGTCGTGGTGCCATTAGCTATGGGTCGGGATATGTCTTGTCTTTACACGGGACGGCGTGATGACTTACGCCTCTCGCCTATTGAAGCCTCTCAAGTTGAACTAATCGATGTAAGACCTAGAGTTAGTGAGTATTGTATAGAATTGTCTTGCTAACACAAGTGTTTGAAGTACCTTTTGAGTTGAAAGAAACTCGGGAAGGGACAAGAAGTCCCTGTGTTTTAATGGACGAAAAGTCCGTGTTCGAAAAACTACACCGAGTACGGGGTAAAAGAAATCCCCTATGGTTTGATAAATAGTTGTCTTAC
The DNA here is from genome assembly GCA_019022615.1 of Acacia melanoxylon. Classification (NCBI taxonomy): domain Eukaryota; kingdom Viridiplantae; phylum Streptophyta; class Magnoliopsida; order Fabales; family Fabaceae; genus Acacia; species Acacia melanoxylon. The sequence goes on from JAFJYJ010000004.1 coordinate 10,319,812, forward strand.
TTGCCGCGAAAATTTTAGTTTCCGATGCATATCTCATAGTTACTACTATCCGATTGCGATCGTGTCATTGAGTAGGAGGTATCTTGTGTTGTCATGGTGTATGGGCGTCATGGAAACATTTAAGGTATCTTGTGTTACCATGATGTATGGGCGTCATGGAGACATTTTGATATCCGGTATTGACCGGGGTATATGGGTGCCACGGAAAATACTAAATATCAAAGTACAAAATGACAAGATCTTGTCAAACCCGAGCAAATTCTCGATCATCAAGTGGAGCGGCCGACATATAGAGAAAATTTATGGAGCGAATAAGTCGTGGAGCTGGTTGCATGCGCGAGAGATGCGGTGCGTAAAACTAGCGGCCGAGAGGTATCTTTTGTCGTCACGGCACGTGGTTGCTAAGGAGACAGTTTTGGCACGTGGTTGCTAAGGAGACAGTTTTGGCACGTGGTTCCTAAGGAGCGAATAAGTCCGAAGTGTAGTTAGTACAGAGTCTAAATTGGTATAGAGCAAATTTCGAGGGCGAAATTTTATTTAACGGGGGGAGAAATGTAATACCCGGATTTTAGTAAATGGAAGTTTTGAGATAAAGGAAAATTATTGAATATTTTAATGAAGTAAATTCATGAGATAAAACTGTTAGAAAATTGTTATAATTATAGAGTAAATTGTTGAAAAAGTTACGGAAAATCGATGAACGTAATGACTAAAAATGATATAATGGTGATAAAAACACGGTCAAAAAGTATTATGATAAATACCGAAAGATCATGAAAAATTATGAGAAAAATATGGAAGTGATATCCCTAAATTATGAGAATTTAATAAATTATTTCGAGGAAATAACTTGAAGAAAAGTTTAAAAAGCATTTTAGAATCATAAAGTAACCGATGGGGTAAACATTTTTAATATTTTACACGGGATATAAAATGACAATATCAAGATAGAAGTTTGTAAAATAACAATATACTGTAAATTAGTAAAGATAAATATATGAAGAAACCTGATCCTAAAAAGATCACTAAACGAAGAAATTAGGTCGATTAAGCCCTAACAAAGGGGGGTAAAACATGAATTTTTGGTAAAAAATATTATATTTTTAAAAAATGGAAAAAATTATAGAAAAATAAATAAATCTGAATTTTTAAAAGAGGGGTCGAAATTATGGTTATTTTTAATTAAAAAGAATTGTTTAAATAATTAAAATGGTAATTAGAATAAAATAATAATATAATGCGGTGAGTCGGCTTATAGGCGGGCCAGGGAAAAGTTAGAAATAAATTCTACAGGTAAACCAGAGGTAAAAGTGTTTTCAGACTGATCAAATTAAGAACAAGTGAATTTTTACCCGAAGAAAGAATTTATCGACGTCGATTCCGCAACCGAAAACCCTAATTCCTAATAAGACGGAAAGCTGATCGGATAAAGTAGAGCCGGATAGGCAAAGTGAGAACCTATAGAAACAATTGCGTGTTTTCAAACACGGGATTAAGTTAGGCAACCACCTTTGGACGTTTTACGATTCAAATAATTATTGTCCGAAGTTGTTTCTATGGAAGCGATTTTCAGAATCGGACGCGTTTGTCCGAATATCTTCCGACGCACCGGAGAATACCTGGATATGATCAAAAAGAGGATCAAAATAGATAATATGAAAGAGGATGAAAAGATCTTCAAAGTTACATGCCCAGATTTTTGAGTTTCAAATAAATCGCGCGAAACGGCACCGTCGATCGGGTAGCTTTATCGGACCGGAGGACATAAAGCAAGATGAAAAATCAATCTTTGACCTTTGGGGGACCAAGAGGTCGGCCAAGACCTTGAATGGTCAAGATTGCATCTTACAAAACCCTAGATCCAACGGCCGAATCATTTCGAAGACTTTTTGTTAATACCCACCTTGTCCCTCCCTTTTTCTATAAATAGCACCCTTCCCTTCTTCATTCTTCACACCTTTTCTTCTCTCTACCTTGGCCGAAACTTAGAGTGAGAAGCTCTGCAAAAGTTTTGCCTTAGCTCCGAGTAAGTTCTTCCGTCCTTAGTTTTTAGTTTCCGTAGTTCTTTCGGTAGTTATAGTAGAACTGTTGTTTTGATCTAGGAAGTTTAGAATTTGTTCCTATGCTTGTTTTTATGCCTCATTGCATTGAAAGATGCTGACGAGGTAAAAACATAGTGGGGATAATTTTGAAATGGAATACGGTCAAAGTAACGAAGTTACGCGAAATTCCGCCAAATTAGGGGTAGAAGGGCAAAATGGTAATTTTTACCTAAAATGCCGATTATGATGTCAAATCACTAATGAAAGTGATATTACTCGATAGGGCATCGAAACTCGATTTGCCGCCGTTACGCCGCCCGACGTGCCGTCGAACATTTCACGTTTTTCCGTAAAAGTTCCGTTGTACCGCCAAAAAGGTACGTTCGCGTCTTTGTAACACTAACTCGATGGTTATTGTATGATTATATATGTGTGTTGTGTTCTGTTTGTTGTTGTAGCATACGTGGTTATGTTATATACACGGTTATGTCACATACGTGGTTATGTCACATACGAGGTTATTATTCTTTGTATCATACGTGGTTATGTTACATACGTGGTTATGTATTTTTAATCATACATCCGTTATGGACTGTTGTATTGATTCATTATCGTGTATATGTAGTCGTATTTAAGCATGAGGTTAACCGTTACACGAGATCCAAATTGTAATTGGATCTCGCTCTTATCATAGCGTCGGAGTTCGGAAGAACCGAGGACCGAGGAGAAAGGCGACGGCGTACGGGGTCCCGATCGAAGACTTTCTTCGGGTGTTATTCATTTTGAAAACTCTCGGTCAATGTACCGCACGTAAATCATCCAGACTTACGGCAATTTGAATAAATGTATCAGTTACTCAATTGCTCCGATGCTCTACTCTGATGAAAAAAAAAATATACTGCTTTTGAAAATGTGATGTTACAAAACTACAAAAATTAATCCTCATGAACACATAACAGTAATCCAAGTCTCAAAACTAAATACTGATAAACTTAAATAAGGAAATCAAATAAATAGTCTAAGCAAAAAGATTAAATTCAAGAACTCCCCTTATTGAAGAACAATTGCTCAAGCCACAAATCTTCATCACCAAGAAGCTAGGGTTTAGCTACACATTGCCATTAGAGAGTCCCACACAATGTGCAAAACTGATCCAGCCATGGAATTTAACTCGCTGCAATCTGAATATTGGAATTGAGTGCAGAGGCGAGATATATATATATAATCTGGAACAGGGGAATGACGTGGATGAAGGGGGTTGTGTCGCTGATTTAAAAATTCAAGGTCTGATGGCGTGAAGGTCGGTCTCCTCAAATGGTTCACCGTCTTTCAATTCTCGTTCGCGACACTCCTTCTCTTCTGGATGTGAGGTCTCGTCTCTTGTCTCTATTGATCTCCTCTTGAGGCGCTTCCAGAGCTTCTCCAGAATAAATCAGGTTATCCCCTTTTATATCTATTCTCCCTTCTTTTTTTTTTCTTTTTTTTTTCATTTGCGGCCCACAATTATATATATTGGATCCTCGTTTTGCGGTGCTGGATCTTCAATAAATCAGATCCCTCTTTTATCGCGGCACTGAATTCTGCATTTTAATAATCAGGTCTGCTGGAGTATATTGATTGAATGGTCAAAACGCTGAGTTTTAATGCAGGGACCTAAGTGAGACTCTTAAAAAGTTTTGTAGAGGGACTAAACTGAAAAGTTTATAACTTGAGCTCAAACTTCCATTTTCAAATTTGATCTAATCTTTTTAGCCATCTACAAATAAAATAATTAATCTAACATCAAGTATTCTCATAAAAATCAATGATTAAGAGAAATTACAATTTCTTTGACAATTTTGCCATTTTTAGTCCTAATTTAAAGTATTTACTCTTAATCTCAATTTATCACAAGAAACACATTTTAAGTTCAATAACTATGACAAAATGCATTAAGAATCCCAATTTAATTATAAAATCATATAAAAATATGGTTAGATCACTTAAATACTGGGATAAATGTACCGCTATTATACCCGACCGGATACAACGCAATTAGTATTTAGCCACATACTTATCAGTTACTCACTCTCTTACTTGCTCTAATGCTCTACTATGATAATATTCTCTTATTCCGCTTTTGAAAAATGGGGTGTTACAGTTGTCAAGGGAGGAGTATGTTCTCCTAGCTGCATCCTAGTTTTATTTTTCCACGGTAGCAAGAAGGTAGCCGTCACTAATATCCAAAGTTATCGATCAGTTGCATAACAAACTCATCACTTGGTTATTCTCAGCAAAACAGGTTTCAAAATTTGGATCATCGTGGGCTGGTTGAGGAGCTTCTTTGTTAATATACTTCTCCTTCCTCTTGCCATGTAGATATCTCAACACACTCTGAGACCACTGAAGGTAGTTCTTTCCATGAAGTTTATGGTTAATGACCATAATTTAGTTTTATGAGAATTCTGGTGGCATCTCTAAAACCTTAGGAGGTGCTATAGATGAGGAAGAAGAAACAATGCTACTTTGAGTTTGGGAATCGATACTTGACACAAGAGCTATGGAATTAACTTTGGAATTTGTCGAATTGTTAGGAAAAGTAGCGAATAAAGGATGAAAAGTAGAAGAATCCTTGTTCTGGGTGAAAAATAGCGGCGGCAAATGGAGAAACTACGATGACACGTGGATTCATGCCCTGGGGAAGAGGTGACATGTGAGGGTCACAGGCTTCCTGAAACTTTGTTAAACCTTCAAGGGTTTGCCGATCGACGCCTTTTAGTTCCAGTGGTGGTAGTGGTGTCATGTAACTCGCCGTCGTTTGGAAACCCTAGATGTTATCACTCTCTTTCTCTCATGTTTCTCTCGGCAACTCGCGCAATCACTGTTTCTTTCGCCCCTCTTGAGTTCTGATCGAACTCTCTTGCTTTAGTAACATGTTTAAATCATAGGCAAAAAGATAATAATACTCTCTTATTGATTATTCAACAAGAAAGGGGTACAATATATAGACTGTAAAGAGAGTAATTAGTGGAGAAAGTAAAAGGATTGCAATAAGATATTATATCCTAAATTGAAAGCACTAAATCAGGAATTACAATCAATGAGATAATCATGGGATTCTCTAATTTTAGATTTAAATAGATTTCTAATATTTTATAAATAAGTAAGAGAAAGAAAGTAAAAATGAGAAAATGATGAAAGAGAATGTATATGGGAAAGATGATGTGAGCATTGTTGTCAAACTCGCGAGTTGATTCTCCAAGTTTATTATTTTTACGTCTCTACCATACAAAATCGTGTCGAGTCACTCTTAAAATCATGATAGTTGTAAATTCAATCAAATTCACGAGTTCACACCAAGTTTATCATGTTTACCTTTTTAGTTTATAAAACCGTGTTAACTCACTCTTAAACTTGTGCTAGACTTTTCGATTTGATCGTGTTCGGTTTTATATATGAAATTTATATATTTTATATATATAAATATTATATATATATATATATATATATATATAAAGATTGGTGTTGTGTATGATTAATTATGAATGTAAATGGATTTAATTTCAATTATTAGGATTCAAAATATATTTAAATCAAGGTTCTGAAACTTAGACGATCATTGAACAAGTGGAAGTACTGGATTAAGGGTCAGTGGGTCAGACCGGTATTAATTAAAAAATATATTTTAATTAAAATAGGTAAAAATATTCATAATTAAAATAGTTATGCATGTTTCACTTCCCTACCAGCCCAAGCCCAACAAAAATATGTCCCATTTCCCTACCAGCCCAAGCCTTTCTTCCATAATATCATTTTCCGTAATTTATTTTTATTTTATTTGGTGAAGTGAAGTGAAGATTATTTGTCGTTTCCTTGACAAGAAAGAAGGAGAAGGCTTCATCGGGATGACCCTCCATTAATCAAACAAGTAGACAAAAACCAATAAGATCACATCGTATTGGGGCTCACCTTTGAACACTTGTGAAGGAAAAGGGAGAGAGACAGGAAGGAAGAATGAGATCGCTGACAGTAATCTCAGCATCTTTCATCATGGCTTCAGCAACTTCAGGTTCTTCAATCTTCATCACCAACATCTTTCTTCTATCATCACCATCGACTCTCTTTTCCTTCATCTCCTCTTCCTCTTCTTCGTTGTCTTCAGTCCTTTAATTCTTCATCTTCACTAGTCATCGCCATCGATATGTACTTTTCATCATCAATTTCAAACAATTGATCGAACCATATTTTTATATGATTTTTCATAATAAAATTGGGATTCTTAATGCATTTTCTATGACATTATTACTTGATTAAGCACTAATTTGAGTTGGGGACATTTGTATTGAATTAAGTGAAATTAGGGGCAAAATTGTGATAATTTATTAATTATTCATGCAAATGATTTCTTGGACTTTTGATGATATACTGTGTTTAATCTTGCATTGTAGGTGTTTTGGAAGAAAATTGAAGAATTTGGAAAAATGTCAATTGGGTCTGACTCAATATTTTTGAGGCCAAGAACAATTACAGAAAAGGGCCCAGTATTTTGGAAATTTCAGTTCTTACCCACGAAACTTTTGAAAATGTTCACTTTAGTCCCTATTCAAAACTTTCAATCATTGCATTTTAGTCCCTTGGTCAAAACACATGTTTTGACCAAGGGAGTAATTAGGTTGCCTTCTTCCTCCTGGATATAACACAGACCCGAGAGGAGAGATTGGGTGAGAGCGCCACGAACCATCATCGCCATCCGAGACCTTCGATCCTCGTCCTCCTCCACTTTCACTCCATCGTCTTCGGCGACAAACGCCATCATTCCCAATCGTCGCCGGCGACCATCGTTCCTCCTCCACTCCCGGCGACTCACCTCCACCGTGAGAGTTAAAGGAGAGTCAATGATGATGGCCTTTTTGTCTTTAACCTTGGGGTCCACAATCAAAAATTAACTAAGGATTGCGTATAGGCAAACCTAGGATTGTTCCCCCTTCTCGAGAAGCCTTTTATTGAATCCTAAGTAATCTAAATGCCATGAAAATGCAATAAAAACAAGGGGGAAATGGTTTTTGGATTTCAAACTAAGAAACTAAAATAAGAATGCAATTTAATTAAATCTTAACTATTGTTTTTGGTATTTTCTTTATAAAAAGGAATGGAGTATGAAAATGAGTATGAATGCTCTTGGAAATGGAATAGTGACTATCATAGTTCAATTAAATGTTGGAGTACATTTTTACTAAGTCTAGATGAAAACCCCAAGATACCACTTGAGTCCAATAATCCCAATTAATAGTAGCTCCTACTACCGTAGCTAACTACTTCCTCTTGAGATATTGTTTAAAACCACTTAGTGTGTGATTTGGATTAGATTAATGCAACTTGCTTCCTCTTTATATGAATGCGATAACACGCCACTCAATTAATTCAATTCAATCATACTATATAACAATACCACGTAGAAAGCACAATAGCATTGAATCAATAAGGAAATGCATATATATAAATCCAACAAGCTACAAAATTCAATCCAATCACAAAGGTTCAATCCACAAAGTTATCGAACCGGGTAAATAAGTATCAACAATACAAAACAATATTCCTAAAACTAGGAAATTCACATTCAATTAGAGAAAATAAATTGAACAAATAAACTCCCCTAATTGAAGCTTTAGCCACTTTGTAACATCCCATTTTCAAAAGCAGTATAATTTTTTTTTTCATCAGAGTAGAGCATCGGAGCAATTGAGTAACTGATACATTTATTCAAATTGCCGTAAGTCTGGATGATTTACAGAAGCGGTACATTGACCGAGAGTTTTTAAAATGAATAACACCTGAAGAAAGTCTTGAGCCGGGTCTCGTGCGGCTGTTCGCCTTTATCCTCGGTTCTCGGTTCTCCCGAACCCGACGCTATGATAAGAGCGAGATCCAATTGCAATTTGGATCTCGAGTAACTGTTAACCTCATGCTTAAATACGACTACATATACACGACAGCAGCAATCAATACAACAGTCCATAACAGATGTATGATTAAAAACACATAACCACGTATACAAGATAATAACCACGTATGTAACATAACCTCGTATGATACAACATTAATAACCTCGTATGTGACATAACCTCGTATGTAACATATCGTGTATATAGCATAACCTTGTACACTACTACACAACAATCATATGCAATCATATAATAAACATTAGAGCTAGTGTTACAGTACGCGAACGTACCTTTTTGGCGGTACAACGGAACTTTTACGGAAAAACGGTAAATTTCCGACAACGGGAAAAAAAAGCGGTGTGACGGCGGCAACAAAGCGGCTCGACAACAGCGGTACGATTATCTCGATATCCTATAAGGATAATATTTAACAACTTTTAGCAGCATAACAGGCATTTTAGGTACAAATTACCATTTTGCCCCCGAACCCCTAATCGGCGGAATTTCGCGAGAGCTTATTTGTTTTCGCTCTATCTCTCTAGAATTTTGACAGATCTTTTCCCTCATCATATTTTCGAAATATATATCATATTTACCCCTAAATATGATATCTAGACTATCTTGAAAAATTAAAGATAAATCTAGCATTCCTACTATATCTACCGAAAGAACTACCGAAACTAAAGACCAGGGACCGAAGAACTTAAGGACTTTTGCTAATCGGGAATATTATATTTCGATAAATAATACATATTGAAAATAGGTGAATATGTGGTCTCAAATAAGAAGATTACTTATTTTCTAAGGTACTTTCTCTGGAAATTTCTCCATAAAATGTATTTTCTAAAAATATTATGATAAATCAGGAGGCAATTAAATATTTGATATTAATCTAAGAGGCAGATTTTTGGTGTGAGAAATGAAGAAGAGGAGCTTGGTATTTATAGAAGAGATGGCGAAAGCGGTAAATAATTCGAACTTATCCAGAGATTGATGATTCTTCCGACACGGACGAATATGGACCGTAGGATCGCATAAGTTTTGAGGACAAAACACTCTTGGCCATCCATGGTCAAGATCGAAATCTAAGAGCCCTAAAGTCAATGGATGAGTTGTCATCCATGATGAAGACTTTCTTGTGTTATTCATTTTGAAAACTCTGGTCAATGTATATGGCCTCCGACGGCAATTTGAATAAATGTATCGCTTACCGAAAAAAAAAATATCGCTTTTGAAAATGGGATGGTGTCCGAGTTTGAGAAATGAAGCGAGGATTTCGCGAAACTCAAAAAATCCATGGGCGTGTAACTTTGAAGATCTTTCCATCCTCTTTCATATTATATATTTTGATCCTCTTTTTGATCATATCCAGGTATTCTCCGGTGCGTCGGAAGATATTCGGACAAACGCGTCGGTTACGGAAATCGCTTCCGATAGAACCAACTTACGGACAACAATTCACCGAATCGTAAAACGTCCGGTTGTTGCCTAACTTAATCTCGTGTTTAAAAAGACACAATTGTTTCTATAGGTTCTCACTTTGCCTATCGACTCTACTCTATCGATCAACTTTTCGTCTTATTTAAAATCGGGGTTTTCGGTTTGGAAACAACGCACGGTAAATTCTTTCTTCGTGTAAAAATTCACTTGTTCTTAATTTGATCAGTCGAAAAGACTTTTACTTTACAGTTTACCTGTAGAATTTATTTCTAACTTTTCCCCTGCCCCGCCTATGTTCGACTCACCGCATTATATTATTATTTTATTCTAATTACCTTCACATTTATTTTTTTTTCTTTTATTTTTTATTTATTTTTCTAAGCATAAAATATTTTATTATTTTTTTTTTTTTTTTTTTTTTTTATTTATTTAATAATTTCGAATTTCTCCAATTAAAAATAATTATTTAAATTATTTTTAATTCATTTACTTTATACCTTAATTATCCCATTAATTACCAGATTAGCCACTTACTAATTTTTGATAATTTTCTTAATTAGGATAAATCATTATCTCACAACTATTTTACTTACATTGGTATTTTATATCCCATGTAAAATATTAAAAATCATGGGGTCACTTATGATCCCAAAATAATACTTAATTTTGCCTCATTATTTTTCAAGGGAAATTATCCCAAAAAATTCCTAAAATTAGAGACAACATACTTTCTAATTTTTAACAAATATTTAATTGCCTCCTGGGATTTATCATAATATTTTTAGGCCATTTAATGCCTCAAAAATACATTTTATGGATTTTAGCTTTTTATCTCTCCTAATTTCCATAGAAATTACCTTAGAAAATAAGGTAATTATTACACTAGTTTTGAAACCACATATTCACCTATTTCCAATAGGTATTATTTATCGAAATATGATACTTATCATAAATACGATTTTTAGGGTATTACATTTCTCCCCCGTTAAACAAAATTTCGCCCTCGAAATTTGCTCTATACCAATTTAGACTCGTACTAACTACACTTCGGACTTATTCGCTCCTTAGCAACCACGTGCCAAAACTGTCTCCTTAGCAACCACGTGCCAAAACCTGTCTCCTTAGCAACCACGTGCCGTGACGACAAAAGATACCTCGTAGCTAATTTTACGCACCGCATCTCGCGCATGCAACCAGCTCCACGAATTATTCGCTCCGAACTTTTCTCTATATGTCGGCCGCTCCACTTGATGATCGAGAATTTGCTCGGGTTTGACTGTCAAGATCTTGTCATTTTGTACTTTGATATTTAGTATTTTCCGTGGCACCCATATACCCCGGTCAATACCGGATATCAAAATGTCTCCATGACGCCCATACATCATGGTAACACAAGATACCTTAAATGTTTCCATGACGCCCATACACCATGACAACACAAGATACCTCCTACTCAATGACACGATCGCAGTCGGATAGTAGTAACTATGAGATATGCATCGGAAACTAAAATTTTCGCGGCAAGTAAGACAACTATTTATCAAACCATAGGGGATTTCTTTTACCCTGTACTCAGGTGTAGTTTTTCAAACACAGGACTTTTCGTCCATTAAAACACGGGACTTCTTGTCCCTTCCCGAGTTTCTTTCAACTCAAAAGGTACTTCAAACACTTGTGTTAGCAAGTACAATTCTATACAATACTCACTAACTCTAGGTCTTACATCGATTAGTTCAACTTGAGAGGCTTCAATAGGCGAGAGGCGTAAGTCATCACGCCGTCCCTCGCAACGCAAGACATATCCCGATCCATATCTAATGGCACCACGACCATCTACTTGGATCCGGGACAACCAACTCTTGGTGCTATGACCAACTTCTTCTCAGTCTATGCAAGCTCGTCTCAGTCTGTGTTCTACGCAATGATTTAAGTTTTACTCTTTAAGCTTTATCAATGGTTATGAGAAAATTTCGGTATGAATCTGCGGTACTATCCCGCTAGATCCGAAACTAAATATCTATGTTACTATCTTCGAAGATTGCTATTCCTTGATGTAAATTTGAAATGGTGTTCCGAGCATATGTCAACCCTTGACAAAACGTAGGAATTACATAACTGAGTAAATCGTAGATCATGGGAAGTGGGTATGTGTTCATGATAGTCATTTTGTCCATCCTGCGATGGTTGATACAAAGTCACAACTCTTGTACTTTGTTCGGTATCATTTGATACGATATTTTAGATGTTGATCTTATGCTAGGTATTCATGTCATAGTGAATTTTGAGAATGTCGTCGATGTTTGTGAACGGGGTTTTGAACGAGATATATATATTTGATTTGGAATTTAAACATGCTTACATAAGCAAAATAGTTCACACCCAATGGTGTAGCTACTATTGGATCATAAGGTAATACGTATATGTATGCATCCCAAAATGATTCGCATATGCATCTGACATAACGAGTGATTAGCACCCGTGTCGTACAATATCTAAGGTAGGTTCCCATCGAGAGATAGTTATGCGGATCCTCTCTCGGAGATTATTCGGCCTCGTTAGTTGTCAAAGCGAAAACCCGGCCTGGGTTTTGTGGCCTTATCCCCGTAGTCCTTTGAGGACAGTTCATGTATAAGTGCCCCGGACTTCGACACTTGTAGCATATCCGCTCCCCCGCACGCGGTTGGTTCTGGGTGGTTCGTTTTGCATTTTGGACATGGTCGGGGTCCGGGCATTCGGGGTTGTTACGTTTCTCGGATCGGTATGGCATCTTGCCTCCCCTTGAGGGTTATTCCATGGTGCGCCCTCTTCTCGCGAGGAACTTCCGCGGCTCAACCCGTCACGACTTACACTTCTTTGCGGTTGTCGATTCTTGATGTGCGTAGTTCCGTTATGTTACGTTCGATCAACCGGCATGACTCCACCGCTTGGATCAATTGCGGGAACTGTTGGGATACCAGCTTTTCCCTTATTTCATACTTTAGCCCGTCTACCATCCCGCTTGCCTTCCGCTCTCGTCAACGTTACGTTTCGGATATGAAGAATATCGAGACAAATTGGTAAACCGGGCGAAGTAGTCATCGAATGACTCCTCGTGACTTTGTCGAATATGGAGGAATTTCGACTCCTTGATAACTTGTACCGAAGGAGGAAAATATTGTTCGTTGAACTTCTCCAGAGAAATTTCTCCCAAGTCACGGGACAATAACGGGTTTGCAATGTTATTGCAATGCTTTTCCACCATCGGTCGCATCCCCTTCCGGCTTATAGGCGCAAGTTGGGCTTTTTTGTTTTCCGGACAATCCATCACTTCGAAGATCTTGTCCAGTCTCATAAGCCGTCTTCCCGAATCGAGCTTACCACGAAAACGGAGGTTTGAGCTTGCGGAAGTGGGTGACCCATTCTTTGCGTGGTCTCAACCACTCTTGTTGGGTCGAGGTAGCACTGCTATTGCCCTATTACGTCGAGGGGGTGTCTGAGATCTATCAGACTCCTCAGTTTCACGTTCATCATCATGTTCGGTTTCATCTTCTTCCTCAGCATTCTGTCGTTCCTCATTGGCTCGGTCACCTTCCTCTTCTCTCTCCTGCCTTTCAGCAAGGAGTTCATCAATAAGAGCCCTTTGTTCTTGCAGCATCCCCCGCATTTCTTGCAACTCATTTCGCTCCGGTTTCTTTGCGGTCCTTGTCGTTCGGGTTCGTGTCTTGGTATTGGTATTATTCGTGGTATCCGCCCTACCTCTACCTCGGCCTCGCCTCGGCCTCACGGGAGCTCGGCTCCTCTTAAATTAGCCATGTCTCACTCTTTTTCCTTCATTAGGGAAAACGTTAGATTTTTTTTTTTTTTTAAAAAAAAAACAATGGTTACTCTATCGCAGACTTTATCACACTAGTACTACGAACGGACACTCGTACTATTTCCCCTCGTTCAGGGTTTCGTTGGTTCTTTCCACCGAAAACTAATAGAACTTCTCAACATGGTTCAAATACCACATGAATATATCTTTGTCGGTCTCCAAGTTTCGTCCGGCGTGGCCTCGTCACGAGTTTCATCCGATGTGGCCCGGCTCCACATATAAGGTCGGGTTAGGGTGAAGTTACCGTCCAAGTACAAGCGGCGATTATCGAATTATCAAGATTATTAGAGACCGATATTAGTACCGACAATGGATTTGCGGATTACGGGTTAGAGTGATGCACCGACAAAGGGTGGTACACCGGTTCAAGATGGTATACCGGTTCAAACCGGTACACCGACCTAGGGCTACCTCGTACTCATTTTCAAAACACGCTCAAAGTTTAAAAGGCGACTTGAACATAACTCCGTTAACCGATAGAATGGCCGGATAAGTGTCTATCATGGGGACCTCACCAACTCTATGGCGACCGATTGGCCACACCCACATAGACTAACCTTAACTGTCCTACCATACGTCCGTAATAACATAGTCATATCAATGCCGGGACTACGGCTCGATACCAAAGCGTAACATCCCATTTTCAAAAGCAGTATAAATTTTTTTTTTCATCAGAGTAGAGCATCGGAGCAATTGAGTAACTGATACATTTATTCAAATTGCCGTAAGTCTGGATGATTTACAGAAGCGGTACATTGACCGAGAGTTTTTAAAATGAATAACACCCGAAGAAAGTCTTGTCGGGTCTCGTGCGGCCCGCTCGCCTTTATTCTCGGTTCTCGGTTCTCCGAACCGACGCTATGATAAGAGGCGAGATCCAATTGCAATTTGGATCTCGGGTAATGATTAACCTCATGCTTAAATACGACTACATATACACGACAAGCAAAGCAATCAATACAACAGTCCATAACAGATGTATGATTAAAAACACATAACCACGTATACAAGATAATAACCACGTATGTAACATAACCTCGTATGATACAACATTAATAACCTCGTATGTGACATAACCTCGTATGTAACATATCGTGTATATAGCATAACCTCGTACACTACTACACAACAATCATATGCAATCATATAATAAACATTAGAGCTAGTGTTACAAAGACGCGAACGTACCTTTTTGGCGGTACAACGGAACTTTTACGGAAAAACGGTAAATTTCCGACGGCGGAAAAAAAAATGCGGTGTGACGGCGGCACAACGAGCGGCTCGACAAATGCGGTACGATTATCTCAGATATCCTATAAGGATAATATTTAACAACTTTTAGCAGCATAACGGGCATTTTAGGTACAAATTACCATTTTGCCCCGAACCCCTAATCGACGGAATTTCGCGGAGAGCCATTGTTTTCGCTCTATCTCTCTAGAATTTTTGACAGATCTTTTCCCTCATCATATTTTCGAAATATATATCATATTTACCCCTAAATATGATATCTAGACTATCTTGAAAAATTAAAGATAAATCTAGCATTCCTACTATATCTACCGAAAGAACTACCGAAACTAAAGACCGGGGACCGAAGAACTTACCCGGACTTTGCTCGGACTTTCTCCGAGCTTCTCTCTCTAACTTCTCTCTAAGAGGCAGATTTTTGGTGTGAGAAATGAAGAAGAGGAGCTTGGTATTTATAGAAGAGACGGATGGCGAACGGTAAATAATTCGAACTTCGGTCTTGACGAATATGGACCGTAGGATCGCATTTTTGAGGACAAAACACTCTTGGCCATCCATGGTCAAGATCGAAATCTAAGAGCCCTAAAGTCAATGGATGAGTTGTCATCCATGATGGCTCTTGCTTTATGGCCTCCGGCCGATAAAGCTACCGATCGGTGTCCGTTTCGCGCGATTTCGCGAAACTCAAAAATCCGGGCGTGTAACTTTGAAGATCTTTCCATCCTCTTTCATATTATATATTTTGATCCTCTTTTTGATCATATCCAGGTATTCTCCGTCGTCGGAAGATATTCGGACAAACGCGTCGATTCGGAAATCGCTTCCGATAGAACCAAACGGACAACAATTCACCGAATCGTAAAACGTCCAGTTGTTGCCTAACTTAATCTCGTGTTTAAAAAGACACAATTGTTTCTATAGGTTCTCACTTTGCCTATCGACTCTACTCTATCGATCAACTTTTCGTCTTATTTAAAATCGGGGTTTTCGGTTGCGGAAACAACGCACAGTAAATTCTTTCTTCGTGTAAAAATTCACTTGTTCTTAATTTGATCAGTCTGAAAAGACTTTTACTTTACAGTTTACTGTAGAATTTATTTCTAACTTTTCCCCGGTCCTATATAAGGCGACTCACCGCATTATATTATTATTTTATTCTAATTACCTTCACATTTATTTTTTTTTTTTTTTATTTTTTATTTATTTTTCTAAGCATAAAATATTTTATTACTTTTTTTTTTTTTTTTTTTTTTATTTATTTAATAATTTCGAATTTCTCAATTAAAAATAATTATTTAAATTATTTTTAATTCATTTACTTTATACCTTAATTATCCCATTAATTACCAGATTAGCCACTTACTAATTTTTGATAATTTTCTTAATTAGGATAAATCATTATCTCACAACTATTTTACTTACATTGGTATTTTATATCCCATGTAAAATATTAAAAATCATGGGGTCACTTATGATCCCAAAATAATACTTAATTTTGCCTCATTATTTTTCAAGGGAAATTATCCCAAAAAATTCCTAAAATTAGAGACAACATACTTTCTAATTTTTAACAAATATTTAATTGCCTCCTGGGATTTATCATAATATTTTTAGGCCATTTAATGCCTCAAAAATACATTTTATGGATTTTAGCTTTTTATCTCTCCTAATTTCCATAGAAATTACCTTAGAAAATAAGGTAATTATTACACTAGTTTTGAAACCACATATTCACCTATTTCCAATAGGTATTATTTATCGAAATATGATACTTATCATAAATACGATTTTTAGGGTATTACACACTTAATCCATCTCCAAGAGTTGGAGAATCAGCCTCTCATGAATTTAATCATATCCACAAATGAATAGTTTGCCTCTGGTCAAAATTTCTAAGTTCTTTTTTCTTTGTATCCACGCCAACGGGTTCAATGGCGTAAGGCAAAGCTCTCGTGAACTTATGACACGCTTGACTTATTTGTGTTGGTGCCAATGGAAATCGAACAGAGGAGACTGAGGTGTGGTGTTTTATCCGACGGTGAAAACAATGGAAGGAGTGAGAGACGATGGTTGGAGGAAGACAGTGATTGAAGAGTTGCCGCTCGCCGGCTACCGTAGTGGAGAACGGAGTTATTGCGCGAGGTGGGTTGAGGGGTGAAGGAATGTGATGAGAGCGTCCAAGTTGAAGGTCCAGTAGGAGTAAAAAGTCGCGGCGCTGGTTTTCTCTTTTGGTTCTTGCCGCTGGTAAGAAAGATGGTGGTTGAGGGAGGATGCTGGTCGCCGGTGACTATGGTGAGGGATGGTGGCTGTCGGCGACAGTGACGGAAGAGTCGAAAGTGAGAGTCGAAAGTCATGTGCATGAAGGTCGTCACTCTTTGCCACGACGCTAGCTCTGTATATATCCTCCTCCCTTGTATCAGCTCTCTCTCGCATCCCTGTTACGCGTTTTCATCCGACCTAGCTAATCCCTTGGTCAAAATGTGCGTTTTGACCAAGGGACTTAAATGAAAAGATTGCAATTTTTTAGAAGGGACTAGTATTTTAAAATGTATGTGGGGCATAACCGTAATTTGAAAAACTTTTGGGTCATTTTCTGTAATTGTTCCTAGCTCCTTTTCTCCCTTAATTTGCAATTTCTAGGAATTCTTGGGCACTTTTCTGTAATTCCCTCTGGCCTAAAAGAAATATTAATTTTGACCCAATTGACATTTTCTGAATTCTTCAATTTTCTTCCAAAACACCTACAATGCAAGATTAAACACAATAAAGCATCAAAAGTCCAAGAATCATTTACATGAATAGTTAATAAAGTATGACCATTTTGCCCCTAAACTCACTTAATTCAAAACAAATGTCCCTAACTCAAATTAGTGCTTAATCGTGCAATAATGTCTCAGAAAATGCATTAAGAATCTCAAATTTATTATAAAAAATCATATAAAAATATGGTTCGATCAGTCAACCCGAGAGCATAGACAAAGACAGGATAGAGAGAGAGACGATCGAACCACCACCGTTCCTTCATTCTCCACACCACCGCCTTCATTGTCACCTGACTCTCACCACTGCCGGAACTCACCTATCACCATCTCTTCCTCCCGAAAACACCACCCATTGCTTTGTTTTTCCACTGTCGACGATCGATCTCCATTCTCCATATTCAGGCAACACTTCTGGCGACTCACTTCTACTCCTTCTCTCCACCATTAACTTCGGCCACCACCAGCGCTGTTCACACACCTTCACTTGAATCTCACTCTAACACCACAGCCCTCATGCCAGACACCTTCCATCATCGTTGCTGCTGCAATTAAATTCATGGGTGGCTGATTCGTTTTGCTTCTTGGCATTGGAGATTGACTTGAGCTACAAAGCTTAAAATAGGGGAGTTTATTTTCTCTAATTGAATGTGAATTTCCTAGTTTTAGGGATATTGTTTTGTATTGTTGAGACTTAGTTTACCCGGTTGGATAACTTTGTGGATTGAATCTATGTGATTGGATTGGATTTTTGTAGCTTGTTGGATTTATATATATGTGTATTTTCCTTATTGATTCAATGATATTGTGCTTTCTACGTGGTATTGTTAGATAGTATGATTGAATTGGATTAATTGAGTGGCATGATATCGCATTCATATCAAGAGGAACCAAGTTGCATTAATCTAATCCTAATCACACACTAAGTGGTTTTAAACAATATCTCAAGAGGTAGTAGTTAGCTACGGTAGTATGAGCTACTATTAATTGGGAATATTGGACTCAAGTGGTATCTTGGGGTTTTTCATCTAGACTTAGTGAAAATTTACTCCAACATTTAATTGAACTATGATAGTAACTATTCCATTTCCAAGTGCATTCATTATACATTTCATACTCCATTCCATTTTATAAAGAAAATACCAAAACCAATAGTTAGCATTTGATTTAATTGCATTCTTATTTTAGTTTATCAATTTGAAAAGCCAAAACCAATTTTCCCCTTGTTTTCATTGCATTTGCATGTCATTTAGATTACCTATGACTCAATAAAAAGCTCCTTGAGAAGAGAGAACGATCCTCGATCTGCCTATACGCAATCCTTGGTTTATTTTTGATTGTGGACCCCAAGGCTGAAGACAAAAAGGCCCTCATCATAGCCACCAGTTTCAAACTTCAGATCTCTCTCCCCTTCTCATTCTATGTCTTGGCCACAGAGAAGTTGGAGAGCCTTCGGCCTCCACAGATCGTTGCTCTTCCTTCAGCTTCCACAACACTATCGCCAATGTCGACATTGAGAAGCACTTCATATATATATCTCTCTCTTCCTTCTCGTTCTGCACTTCTATGTCTCTCTCACTATGTGACCCGGGCCGAGTTGACTCTAGGTTAACTCGGGACCCAATTTTACCACAAACTCAGACCGGTTTTCTGGCCAAGTCTCTGGTTTCCAGTCCAAACCGACCAGTCTGGTCTGGCTTTCAGAACCTTGATATAAATCATATTTTTGTCATTTTTAATATTTTAATTATTCAATTATATACTATTTATGCCTATTTATTGATAAAAGTAAACTCATATAAGTTTACGATTTGAGTCTACAATATGATTTTACGTCATTGTCATGAGTTTGCTTAAACTCGTGAATTTAAAAACCTTGGATGTAAAAGAATAAAGGGAATGAGAGAAAATAAGGAGAATGAATCAACATTTTAATTAATGCAATATATGAAATTAATTGAGAGTAAAATGGGTAAAATGTATTTATTATTCATACCAACTCAAATGGGACATTATAAAAAGGGACAAGCCAATTCAAAAGAAAAGGGGGCCTTATATATAGGGACAAAGGGAGTAATTTATAAATACTTTTATAAGTACTTTTTAAATTGGAAGATCTATATATATGTCCTAACTCTAATAACAAACTCTCTTGAGGATCCACTCATCAAAACTCTTCTTATAAGTACTCGAGAAGGGAAAAAGTCACCTTTATAATTGAAGATGAGTTACCAATTAAAGGATTATTCCAAAAAATGATGCAGTATACTGTAATTAACGCATCAACTTGTATAATGAAATATATTACAAATGACGTTATTCACATACTATATGAAGAGTTCCATCTTTTTTTTTTTAAGTATGATTAACTCAAATACCAAGTAAAATATAAAAGAAGTATTACAGAGAAAAGTTTTGATTACGAAACAATAATTAAGTAAGAAGTAAATAGCAATCACCTTCAAATTCCAAAAAGGATAAAAGAAGTGCTACTTTTAGTGGTCATTTGGGAAGCACAAAAAAGTGTTTTTTTAAAGCACTTTTCTGCATGGCGAGACAAAATTTATTTCCCATATTTACCTCAAACACCGTAGAATCACTTCTAAAAAGGCTAAAACAATATTCATTCAGGGAAAGCTCTTCCCCTTGAGTTTATGGCGGCCATGTACTAGTTACAAGGCATCAAATGTTAACAACTTTACATCACCAAGATGCAATTAGTACTTCAAAACAAAGAAAGTGATAACCACTCGGTTGATTGATAAAAATAGATATAGTTAAGTCAATCATAAAGCGTAAACATACAAAGATGTTTATTTATGAATAATTTAATCAATCTATTTTCTACTCTAGATTAAACAACCTACAAATTTTTTCCTTTTAACATATTCAACACACACAGAGAGACATATATATATATATATATATATGTTATAAATATATGTTATAAATATATGTATTATGTGGATGTCCATTGCATAGTAACCCTTGAAGGTCTATAAATAGAGGTCTTGTGTAAACATTCAGATGTTACTTGAAATGAGAATTCCTCTATCTCTCTAGAATTTCTCTCTGACTTCTCTCTACTTTTCTATACATTTTCTTCAGTTTTATAACACGTTATCAGCACGAGGCTCTAATCAACTGAGCCTCCTTCTTGTGTTAACCATCATCACCGTCGTTGTTCACTTTCATGGCGAGAGAAGATTTCAAATTGCTCAAAAGGAGGCGTTTCAAGCTGAAAGATTGATTTTGGATCGGTGAAAATGATTTCTTTTCACACAGGTATGTTTTTTATAAAGTTTAGATGGTTGATTTATGATATATGATGTTGTGAATGAAAAAGGATGAAGAATCGAAGGTTGCAGACGCAGAGGAGGAAGAAGAAGTGAAAAAAAAATTGTGGGTCCCACGTTTTTTTTTTTTTTTTTTTTAAAAAAAAATTTATTATTATAATTACTATTTAAATAGTAAATTTCAAAAAAAAAAAAAAAAAAAAAAAAAAGTCACGAAGGCATGTTTGAAAAATTTGGTAGTGGGTCCCACATGTTTTTAATATTTTATTATTAAAATTACTATTTGAATAGTAATTTCCAAAAAAAAAAAAAAATCTGTCGGTAGTTTTAAAAATTTTTTTGATTGCACAATGATGTTGCAATGTTTTTACTATTTAATATTGCACATTGATTATACAATGATTGCGCAGTATATATATATTTATATATATTTGTTTAAATTTAATATTTTATTTTTTTATTCTTGCTAATATATTTATGATTCAACATTTATTTTAATGCTATTTAAATTTAAGCATTTACTTTTATTTATTAATTATTATTATTATTATTGATTTAGCATTTATTTATTGTTGCTAACATATTTATAATTCAGCAATTTACTTTATTTATAAATAACATAACATATTTATAATTCAGCAATTTACTTTATGTTACTAACATAACATTTATTTTATGTTACTAACATATTTATGATTCGATAATTTACATTTATGTTATTTATTTATTTATATTTTAATTACGACACCTACTTGAGTTAAACCTCCTAACCAGGAGTCTTGATTTAATATTCAACATTTACATTTATGTTATTTATTTATTTATATTTTAATTACGACACCTACTTGGAGTTAAACCTCCTAACCGGGAGTCTTGATTTAATGTTCAGCATTTACATTTATGTTATTTATTTATTTATATTTTAATTACGACACCTACTTGGGGTTAAACCTCCTAACTTAGGAAGTCTTGATTTAATATTAAGCATTTATTTTTATGCTATTTATATTAAACATTTACTTTTATGTTATCTAACATAACATTTATTTTTATGTTTACTGTAACATCCCATTTTCAAAAGCAGTATAATTTTTTTTTTCATCAGAGTAGAGCATCGGAGCAATTGAGTAACTGATACATTTATTCAAATTGCCGTAAGTCTGGATGATTCTGAAGCGTGTACATTGACCGAGAGTTTTCAAAATGAATAACACCCGAAGAAAGTCTTCAGTAGGGTCTCGTGCGGCCGCTCGCCTTTATCCTCGGTTCTCGGTTCTCCGAACCCGACGCTATGATAAGAGCCGAGATCCAATTGCAATTTGGATCTCGTGTAATCTGATTAACCTCATGCTTAAATACGACTACATATACACGATAGCAAAGAATCAATACAAATGTCCATAACGAGATGTATGATTAAAAACACATAACCACGTATACAAGATAATAACCACGTATGTAACATAACCTCGTATGATACAACATTAATAACCTCGTATGTGACATAACCTCGTATGTAACATACCGTGTATATAGCATAACCTCGTACACTACTACACAACAATCATATGCAATCATATAATAAACATTAGAGCTAGTGTTACGATGACGCGAACGTACATACCTAACAACACATATACGCATATAATAAGCATCAGAGTTAGTGTTACAGTACGCGAACGTACCTTTTTGGCGGTACAACGGAACTTTTACGGAAAAACGGTAAATTTCCGACAAATGAAAAAAGCGGCGGTGTGACGGGCGGACACAAGGCTGACTCGAAATGACAAATGTACGATTATCTCGGATATCCTATAAGGATAATATTTAACAACTTTTAGCAGCATAACGGGCATTTTAGGTACAAATTACCATTTTGCCCCGAACCCCTAATCGACGGAATTTCGCGAGCTTTGTTTTCGCTCTATCTCTCTAGAATTTTGACAGATCTTTTCCCTCATCATATTTTCGAAATATATATCATATTTACCCCTAAATATGATATCTAGACTATCTTGAAGAATTAAAGATAAATCTAGCATTCCTACTATATCTACCGAAAGAACTACGAAACTAAAGACCGGGGGACCGAAGAACTTACCCCCAGACTTTGCTCGAGACTTTCTCCGAGCTTCTCTCTCTAACTTCTCTCTAAGAGGCAGATTTTTGGTGTGAGAAATGAAGAAGAGAAGGGTGCTATTTATAGAAAAAATTCAGGACGTAAAGGGAATTTTCTGCTTTGTTTTTGAACCGTTAGATCTAGGGTTTTGGGAGGAGCAATCTTGGCCCTCCATCCATAGGTGCCGACCTCTTTGGCCCAAAAAGTCAAAGAATGAGTTGTCATCTTGCTTTATGGCCTCCGGTCCGATAAAGCTACCCGATCGGTGTCCGTTTCGCGCGATTTCGCGAAACTCAAAAATGCGAGCGTGTAACTTTGAAGGTCTTTTCATCCTCTTTCATATTATCAATTTGGATCCTCTTTTTGATCATATCCAGGTATTCTCCGGTGCGTCGGAAGATATTCGGACAAACACGTCCGATTCTGGAAATCGCTTCCGATAGAACCAACTTACGGACAACAATTCGAATCGTAAAACGTCCAGTTGTTGCCTAACTTAATCTCGTGTTTAAAAAGACACAATTGTTTCTATAGGTTCTCACTTTGCCTATCTCGACTCTAATCTATCGATCGCTTTCCGTCTTATTAGGAATTAGGGTTTTCGGTTGCGGAAACAACGCCGGTAAATTCTTTCTTCGTGTAAAAATTCACTTGTTCTTAATTTGATCAGTCGAAAAAGACTTTTACTTCTGGTTTACCTGTAGAATTTATTTCTAACTTGTTCCTGGTCCCGCCTATAAGTTTGACTCACCGCATAATATTATTATTTTATTCTAATTACCATTTTAATTATTTAAACAATTCTTTTTAATTAAAAATACTTAGAATTTCGGCCCCCTCTTTTAAAAATTCAGTTTTAATTATTTTTCCATAATTTTTTCCATTTTTTAAAAATATAATATTTTTTACCAAAAATTCCCGTTTTACCCCCGCCCGTTAAGGCTTAATCGACCTAATTTCTTCGTTTAGTGATCTTTTTAGGATCAGGTTTCTTCATATATTTATATTTACCAATTTTATAGTATATTTTTATCTTGCAAACTTTTATCGACATTGTCATTTTATATCCTATGTAAAATATTAAAAATGTTTACCCTATTTAAGTTACTTTATGGTTAAATGCTTTTTAAACTTTTCTTCATGTTATTCCCTCTGAAATAATTTATTAAATTCTCATAATTAGGGATAACACTTCCATATTTTTCTCATAATTTTTCATGATCTTTAAGTATTTATCATAATAGTTTTAGATTTGTTTTTATCACCATTATATCATTTTTAGTCATTCGTTTCATGATTTTCCTGTAACTTTTTTGACAATTTACTCTATAATTATAACAATTTTCTATAACAGTTTTAAACTCATGATTTTGCTTTATCAAAATATTCGTTAATTTCTTTATCTCAAAATTTCGATTTACTAAAATCGGGTATTACATTTACTAACATAACATTTATTGTTTATGTTTCATTTATTATTTGTCATTTTTATTATTATTATTATTATTATTAATATATTTCTTATTATATGATCAGGCGTCATATATAATGGCAAGAAACCATATATATAAGTTTATCCTGAAGATAAAAGTTTAAAGCCATATTGTGATATGAGCTAAAAGTTGGCAAGAAGCCCAGAAGAGGCATAATTTAGACAAACCAAGAGAAGGCATAAATTGTCAAGAAGCCAAGAAGAGGCATAATTTGGCACGAAGCCAAATGATAATTTGCCCACGATCTTGTGAGACATATTGGCACGAAGCAAAGAGATAAATTTGCCTGGAGTTATGAGACATGGCCGATCCATAATTTTTGTATGGTATCATTTGTATGAAAGTCTCAAAATTATATATTTGGCATTAAAAGATTCTTTTGTTCTTTAGAATAAATTAATGGGAATGTATGACCACCAAAAGATGGTTGTTCTTCTAAAAGTTTATTATATATGAGAATATTCGATTTGCTCCTGAAGTAGCAATATTGTGAAAAAATCAAGAAATATTTTGATTTAATTTCTTGACTGTGATCAAACAAAACATTGAGTTTTTGTTTTAAGGATCATGAATTTCCTCCAACAGAATGAACTACATTCCCAGAAGTGAATGTAGTAATGAATTAATTGTGGTTGTGGATATGTGTGTAAATTTGTTTACATATGGACATGGTTGTAATTATGGTGGTTCAAATTCTCACCTAGGAAGTGAGGAAAGATTATTGATAAGAACCATAATAAGAGATATTATTGGGTATAATAAACATGATAGTAATTCATGTTATTGTTGTGGTGACAAGGGTCATTAGTTTTGTATTTATTATATGCCATAATATATTTGTTAAAGGTCAAATATTTGATATAAATTATCGATAAGATAATTATTATATGTAAATCAGCCTCAAAATCAATTTCAAAAGTATGAGGCTTTGATTTTCGGAAAAATAGGACCAATTTGGAATTTTAAATATTTGGGTATTATTTTATAATTTTACGTGGTAGTAAAATAACATTCATAGAATTTGGGGTCAAGTTATGTAATTTTTCCCAAGCAAATTTTTCAATGCTTCCACGTGAAGGCGGGAGAAATTTTTGGCCTACCCACATTTTTATATTATTTTATTATTTTATGAATAGTATTTACTATTCACGAAAAAAAAAAAAAAAAAAAATGATATTTTTGAATGGCATGTAGCCATAATATTATGTTTTTATGGCAAGGAGTAGTCATAATATTATGATTTTATGACAAGGAAATTTATCATATTTATTGCCATAAACTTATTATTTGATGTTTAAGAAATTTATCAATTTCTATAATTGTTCTTTTATAAAAGAACAATATTGGTTTAAAGAAATGGCATGGCAAGAAAATTTTATAAATTATTATATAAAGACCACGAAAGTATATGTATCAAATATTGAATGATACGAGAGAGTTTTAAGTTATTATCTTAAAGACAAATATTTTGCATAGAAATTATGCCACATGAGTAATAAATTTAAAGGCTAATAGTCTTGGAGACTAATTAGCATAGTTTACCCACTTCATTTGAAAGACCAATGTTCAAACTATATTTGGTAGTATAAATTTATTTTAAGGCTCGGAGGAAGAGCTATGAAAGTATAAATTTATTTTAAGGCTCTGAAGAGCTAATGTATTGTTTCTTGAAGGAACAAAATTATGCATTAAATATGCATTTTATTCTACCAAATATGAAAGAAATTTGTTGAGTCTCAAAGATATCTACGAGAAATTGATATCATATAGAAAAGAATTGAACCACATGCTCATTGTAAACCGAGAAGTTTACAATATGACCCGATGAGGTCATAAGTGATTAATAAAGATATGAAAAATTATTGAGAATTCATATCTTGATGTGTAAACAAATATTACAATTCATGACCAAGGAAAATTGAAAGTGAAAACCTACATTTGGATTGAAATCCATGAATGTTTGTGAAGTATTTTTAAAGGACTCACACTTGAGGGGAGATTTCTAGAATACAAGTGTGAGTGAAATTTTGAAGAGTTATATACTTCCTACATTAAGCCTCTTTTATGAAGAACAAAGTCCTTGAATTTTAAGGTGAAAGTTCTGTCTCACACTTGAGGGGAGATTGTTAGTATGCAAGTGTGAGCTAATTTGTAGAAAGTCATACTCATACTTCCCACATAATGACAAATATGATCTCACGAAAATGAATGATAAATTATGATTGTGGATCATAATGTTACAAAACGAAGTTTACTAAGATGAGATATATGTTACGAACGAGAAGTTTACTGATCAAAACATATTTATTGTTGGCATGACTTGTTTGATCATCCAAGTCATATATATATATTACAAATAAGATATTGTATTAACATCCATTGAAGAATCAGAAAATTCTTCATGAATAGCTGCTTGTTCTCAAATATAAATGACTATGAAAATGTCATAGGTCATAATTGGTAATAATGGATCTCTGGAAATATATCAAACAGATTTATATGGGCCATTGAAATAGCATGTAAACCATACAATGATATGATAAATTTGATAGATGCATCTATAAGATGGTTACATGTGAGATTATTTGCTTGCAACATGATGTTTGTAGAAATAATTGCAACATGAAGTTTGCAAAAGAGATTGCAATATGAAGTTTGCAATAATGTTTGATGTTTGAATAAATTAAGCGCGCAATTTTCCGATGATATGATTTAAGAATCATAATTAAAGCCTCCATAAATAATTTGGATGAATGCTTATGAGAACAAAATTTTATGTTAGTATATTTGATGTTATATAGCAGTACTTATATAAGCCAATGAATTCTCTCGGTAAAAATGATTTTTGGTCAGAAGCTAGACAAATTCCATCTTAAAAGGGTTGAATGTGCAATGATTATAAATCCACCACAATGCACATAGATGGATATAGAAAGAAATTTTAGATAAATGTTGTATAAGTACCTTCTATTTCTTGTTTGTCTCTATATGAAACAATAAGATGTTTCTAAAGGAAACAAATGGATATAGGAGACTTATCTTTGCATGATTAGTCAATTGTCGTTTGACATTGTTTTCTTACCATGAGGGGAGAAATTGGATAGCTGGAAAAGTGAATACATGAAATGCATTATAGCATTGTATACATCCTCGAATAAGTAGTATGAACCAGAAGTTCATCAGATTATGCATTCATGAATTATTTGCCAGATAATATTACTGACCCAAATGAGATTTATTAAATCTTATACTCCAGCTGAAAATGCTCCAATCTGTATAAATATGAATGTGACATGCTCGAAGCATGAGAAATTATTCGGTTCCAATTATAAATGTTATGGATAAATTGGAGCAATAATTATGATGATCATATTAAGGAGGTAGATACTCCGGAAGAGTATCGAGACATAACTAATTGTAAAAACCTCAAGAGAGGTTCAGGTAGCTGAATTATATTGATTTTGATAAGTTATGTCGAATTGGAAAAATGGAACCGAAAAGATAAAGTTGTCGACAACAATTTTGAAAGATGATATCACGTGATCAAATGAAGATATTATATAAAGATATGTCACAAGAAGTTGACATAAAGATGATTGGCCAAGAGGATAAGTGAAATTGAATATGACGCAAATATAATCATATTATGACAAGTTATGGACCGAAGTCCAAATTATATGAATGTTTATATGAAAATAAAGATTTTCACAAAGTCTAAATATGATTATGATGTGATATATGATTTTGTGGTGGATACAATAATTTTGTATATATATTGTTAATCCTGCAATTTATGAAAGAAAGAGAAATTATGCGTCTATTAGATATTGTTATATAGCCTATGCATAAGACTTACTAAATTATGAAGATTACGAAGAATCTTCAAAGGATCAAAAAGTGCTAGTAGCACATGTTCTTAAAAGGACTCAATGTGGTAAGGAAGGACTTAAGGTGCCGAAGCACATGTCCTAGAAAGACTTAATGTGCGAGAAGCACATGTCCCCGAATGATTTAAGGTGCGGAAGCATCAAAGGATTTAATGTGCCGGAAGCACGAGTCCCCGAAGGACTTAGGATGCTAAAAGCATCTAATTCAAGATATTGAGAACAATAAAGGGGAAAAAGTTTATGTATGACTTAAATCAATTAGGGCACAGTGGTATAATCTTCTCAAGAAATATATGTTGAAAGAAGGGTATAAAGAAAGTAAATCATTATGCCCATGCATCTTTATGAAAAGATCTAGATGTGAATGTTTTAATTGCAAGTCATGTTGATGATATCAACATTATTGAAACGTTATTTGAAAAGCTTCAATAAAGCAATTAATTGTTTAAAGAAAGAATTAGAAATAATTCATGACTTGAGAAGAACTTAATTCTGTATTGGATTACAGATTTAATACCTAAAGAATGAGATCTTTTGTTTATACAAAAGGAGATCCTAGATTGATTTTATATGGATAAGTAATATCCATTATATATTTTAAAGTATTTGCAGGTGGATAAAGAACAATTTCAACCTCAAGCAAAGAAGTTGAAGAATGACACTTATGTATCATGCTTAGCATGAGATAATTCTTCACCAACACAAAGACATTAGAAGTAATGTAGTCATCGGGGGAGTAAATCTAATGTATTTTAGTAGAGCAATTGATGTACGCTGCACTCTTTTTCCTTATCTAGGTTTTGTCCACTCGGGTTTTCCTAGAAAGGTTTTTAATGAGGCAAGCATTAGAATATCTGATGTAATTAAGAGGGGGAGCGTATACACGTTGTACTCTTTTTCCCTTATCTAGATTTTTGTCCCACTGGGTTTTCCTAGAAAGGTTTTTAATGAGACAACATAAGAAAGTGTATCGATGGATAATGTACTCTTTTCTTTAGCTAGGTTTTATCGGGTTTTCCTAGTTAAAGTTTTTAATGAGGCATATTCATAATGGACATCCAAGGGGAGTGTTATAAATATATGTATTATGTGGATGTCCATTGCATAGTAACCCTTGAAGGTCTATAAATAGAGGTCTTGTGTAAACATTCAGATGTTACTTGAAATGAGAATTCCTCTATCTCTCTAGAATTTCTCTCTGACTTCTCTCTACTTTTCTATACATTTTCTTCAGTTTTATAACAATATATATATTAAGCCATCAATCCAATCTAAATAAAGTTTGACAAATTAAACTAAATAATACTGGATCGCATTTAATTACATTGAAAACCAATAGTTTTCAACGTTAAACCAAGTACATTTATAAACATATCAGATATAAGAGACAACATGTAACATCCCATTTTCAAAAGCAGTATAATTTTTTTTCATCAGAGTAGAGCATCGGAGCGATTGAGTAACTGATACATTTATTCAAATTGCCGTAAGTCCGTGATTTACGGAAAGCGGTACATTGACCGAGAGTTTTCAAAATGAATAACGATAAGAAAGTCTTTCGGGACTCGTACGCCTGCCGCCATTCTCCTCGGTCCTCGGTTCTTTCCCGAACCCGACGCTATGATAAGAGGCGAGGTTCAATGCACATTGAAGGATGTATGATTAAAAATACATAACCACGTATGTAACATAACCACGTATGATACAACAATAATAACCTCGTATGTGACATAACCACGTATGTGACATAACCGTGTATATAACATAACCACGTATGCTACAACAAAAACACAACACAACAAACATATATAATCATACAATAACCATCAGAGTTAGTGTTACAGTACGCAAACGTACATACTAACAACACATATACGCATATAATAAACATCAGAGTTAGTGTTACAGTACGCGAACGTACCTTTTTGGCAGTACAACTGAACTTTTACGGAAAACGTGAAATTCGACAAATAGGAAAAAAACGGTACGGTATGGCAACAACTGCGGCGGCTGTACGATTATCTCGAGATATCCTATAAGGATAATATTTAACAACTTTTAGCAGCATAACAGGCATTTTAGGTACAAATTACCATTTTGCCCCCGAACCCCTAATCGGCGGAATTTCGCCGAAGCTTATTTGTTTTCGCTCTATCTCTAGAATTTTGACAGATCTTTTCCCTCATCATATTTTCGAAATATATATCATATTTACCCCTAAATATGATATCTAGACTATCTTGAAAAATTAAAGATAAATCTAGCATTCCTACTATATCTACCGAAAGAACTACCGAAACTAAAGACCAGGGACCGAAGAACTTACCCGGACTTTGCTCGGACTTTCTCAGAGCTTCTCTCTAACTTCTCTCTAAGAGGCAGATTTTTGGTGTGAGAAATGAAGAAGAGGAGCTTGGTATTTATAGAAGAGACGGATGGCAGATCCAGTAAATAATTCAAACTTCCGTCTTGACGAATATGGACCGTAGGATCCATCCTCTTTCATATTATATATTTTGATCCTCTTTTGATCATACATTTTCTTCAGTTTTATAACGGACAACAATTCACGAATCGTAAAATATATATATTAAGCCATCAATCCAATCTAAATAAAGTTTGACAAATTAAACTAAATAATACTGGATCGCATTTAATTACATTGAAAACCAATAGTTTTCAACGTTAAACCAAGTACATTTATAAACATATCAGATATAAGAGACAACACTTGTGCAGTTGTGCTTATACATTGATCCATGCATGTATTTAGTTTGGAACAACTGATTTAAATCGGATTTGTCTAAGAATTTCTCATTTACGTACAAATGCCCATATTTGACCTTAATCAAACATAGTCGTCATTATTGTCCCTTGTTCCATTATTGAAGTCCACTTTCCCTTTCCCGTTACTTGCAGTACAAACAAAGTCCAGGTTATAAAGTACTGGAACCATGGCCAAGGAGCACAAGAAAACCAGAACAGGCCCAAAAATCCAAAGAAGAAGAGGAATTGCTGAGTAAAAAAGCCTATTCCCCACTGTGTTTGATATGGTTCCTTTCTCTAGAAGCTCTGTTAAGTACTGTGGTGTTATTATGGACTTTTCATCTTGTGGCGTGGGGGCGAGGATGCACACCTGGTTCAGAAACCTAATGGACAGAGTGTGGCAGAAGAAGGAGAAGAGTAAGAAGGTGAGTATAGTCACGTACTTTAGCGACACCATGAACTCGCCGTGGGCCCCATAGACAGCATCGTCGAGAGGCTTCTTTACGCTGTAGGTGCTGCTTATGACGGCCGCCAGGCCGGCCGAGAGGAGGACCGATGTGGTGGCCATCAGAGTAGATCCCATTATAAGGTTACGTAGGGTTTGTACTACTATGATGTCCTTCTTTCCAATGTCCTTTATCAAACAAAAAGGGAATTAATTAACCTTTTTTTTTTGGTGAAATTGAAATGCTTATTTTTCATAAACAAATTAAATAGTGTAATAATGCATTTACATATCAAAAGAAGAACAAAAACAACTCCTTTTGACTTTATGAAGTAGTGAATAGAACCTAACCAATGTACCTAGCATCAGATCTTTTATAAAGTTATGTTCAGATTAAAATCAACAGGGGAAAAAAAGAGGAATAAAATTTTAATTCGGATATTTTCTTTACTTTATATATTTGAGTATAGACAAGCTGCACTATTCTATGAATAACATTATTATACGTCTTATTTCTTAAAATCCATGTAATATACAAAGATGCCCTTTTTGTGGTCTATTGGATAATTTTATATACTGTATTATGCCCGTCGAATTTAAGTTGTATCCAAATCTCCTGCTTGTATGTCTCTTCATTACCATTCAGATAAAATATAGATAGTCCAGACTCCAGATATTTTTTTGTATTTTTAACAAGTTGATGATCATAAGATTATTATTTGAATATTTTTATTCATTTAAAATATAGATATAGTAATAAAAACTAAACCATTTAAATCTCATGTAAATAATTCAGATGAGATATGCACAATGATGTAATATTAGATCTAAGTGGCTCGTTGTTTGAAGCAATATTATTAAATAAATTTACCCACAATTAAGAAAAAAGAAAGGAGTGATCAGGCTTTTTCCTAATTTTTTATTCCATGCTCAGGAGATAATCAATGAAATTCCACATTCTGAATTCTCCTGTATCTGATTATGTTCTTTTATGCTTGTGGATTTTTTTTTTTTTTTTTTTTTTTTTTTTTTTTTTTTTTTTTTTTTTAATAAAAAAACATGGTTTATGAATTCAACCTACATGAACGGAAAAATAATTAACTTATTATCGATTAATTTGTTGTTGTCTAAAGCAGAAGTCACAAGCTAATAATGGAATAGAGGGCTCTAAAATAAAGATGGAGAGATGAACACGGAATCAAAAAAGTAATTAAAAGGATAAACAAAGAAACAATCGCCACCCACTTAAAGTTTTTTTAGTTAAAAAGGCAAGTACTAACAACTTGATGTAAAAAAAATTCATTAATGTTTCTTTCTCTTTTATTTTATATCTTCTCTTTCTTAAAACTTTATTACCCAGCTTCTCCAATTTTTTAAAATACAACCCATAAAAATTTCCATCCCTTCCCCTTCAAATCCCTCATACCAAACAACCCAAAAGTGAAGTAAAAGGAAGCTGAAGGACCGAATGTGTACTTTTTGCTTACATTTTATTTTTTATTTTTTAATATTATCAACCGGTGTCCAATTCGTTAAATTTAATTTACTGTGTATACGAGAAGGTGGGATAAAACGTAAAAGAGATATCTTCTTTCCTTTTATTCTAAATTTAATGGACGAGGACCACCAAGAGATTTTTTAAAAAAAGGATAATGAAGATAAGACAGAAAAAACAAGAGGAAGTGGAATCATGATAATCCACTTTTGAATGAAAATGATGAGATGTAACATCATATTCCCTAATTGAAGCCACTTCTTTTAATCTTTTCTCACAGCAGTTTTTTTATACAAAAAATAAAATAAAATAAAAGGGGTTTAAACTTCTCATGTTGCATGAGAAGAAGAAGATTCATACCCACACATAAAATAGTGGGACCCACATATATATAATACTAATTATATATATATGTGGGTCCCACCATTTCATGTGTGTGTAAACATTTAAAAATTTTTCCTACAACATGAGAAATGTTTTTCCCAAAATAAAATCCTAAAACCTAGGCCAGCCAATTGTATGTATGTAGAGATTTTATTATAGGGAAAAACACTTCTCATGTTGTAGGAGAAGTGTTTTCTCATGTTACACACACATGAAATGGTAGGACCCATATATATATATAATTAGCATTATATATATATGTGGGTCCCACCATTTCATGTGTGTGTAGGAATCTCCTTCTTCTCATGTTACATGAGAAGTTTAAACTCCTTTATTATATGCTGGAGATTCATTTTAATTTCCGAACTTATTCTAACTAACTCCACAGTAAATTGTTTTCGGATATTCATTTTTATATGGTTTTTCTTTGAGTTATTTCTATATTGATTCTAAATTAAGTACCATAACTGTAAAGAAATATCTGAACTATTTAGCTATATGTGAACCTTCCCGACCCATGCTTGCTTTAACTAATTCCCTCATGTTCTACTTAATAACTAATGTTTTTTACTAATTATTTTTATATTTTGAAGCACAAACTAGTCTAGGGGTATAAATTCTCATAACACAATAAAAAATTGAGTTTAGATTCCATTTAAAGAATAAATTACTGCATATAAAGAAATCAGTGGGTAAAAGGAAAATGGAAACAAATCAATCATTCTTACTGTAACTAAATACTGTGTAAAGATATAAACGCAAAACTTTTTTTAAACAAAAATCCATTGAGAAGAACGTGGGTACAATATGTTATATATGCTTCTTTATGAAAGATAATAAGCAAACTATCTCCAGTGAAGTGCAGAAACACCAAAAAATTGAAGTGTGATTGTGAATAATAAGGAACACCAACCGATTAAGAACAAGGAATCTTTAATTATTTGATATTACCTCTGATCTGGTCCTTAATATAATATCTCTTTCATAGTAAAACTTGCACTACGAAAGTGATCTTATATTAAGGACTGCATGTAGTATGAGCTTTTCATCTTAGTAACCCCAATGAGATAGCAAACACTTTGGGCTTGTTTGGTATGAGGAGAGAGAAGGGAAAGTGAGATACAAAAAAAAATGAGAATTGGGGTTAAAAGTTTTTAATAAAATTTTCTTACTCTTTTATATTTCATCTCTTTATTAAAATTTCGTAACCCTACTTCTCTAATTTTTTAAAAATCCAACTTATAAAATTTTTCCCTCCAAATGCCACATACCTAAACAACTCAACTACTTATTAAGATCAAAATATTTGGTGAGTTACAATCTGGATTTAACAAGCATAGAAGATAGTGAAGTTTAAAATAGAAGTATATATGTATACACGCCATCATATTTATATTAAGAGAAACACTTGCTGCTAATATAATGGATTTCAGAAACTTAACAAGAGAGCAAACTAAAGTAAGATAACTAAAAATAAATGAGAGATAGATCAAGATAATATATATATATATATATATATAACAGATTTGAGTGGATAAGATCAGTATGTGTTTGTGCACCTTCATCATGGTTGGAACCCAGAAGCGTCGACCGTGAGCGTTGATGCCAATGGTGGTGGTGAAGGGACTGGTACGAACCTTGTGCCATAACCAAACATGATAAGCTATGGTTATGGAAAGTCCCAAAGGAACCAACATCAAATCCAAATAATATTTCTTCCATTCCATCACTTTGATTCTCAGATCTCTCTTCCTAGTTACTTAGCTTCTAATCTGTGTCTGTGTTGTGCAGTGGGATGCTTCTGTGTGTGTTGTTGATTAAGAAGATGATGAACGGTGGATTCCTTAGAGATTCTAATTAACTTGTACCACTTGAATACGAATATAAACTTTGTGTCTTTAGTGGATTGGAGGCTTATAGCATATGTATCTATTTATAAACAAAACTTGTGCCCATGAGATGATTAATTAAGGCAAGCAAATGCGTCAACTAGTGGTAAGATTAGGTATCATCTTTCTTCTCTTTTCCTGTTGTTTTCCTTTTCCCCCCCTCTTTAGCTTTCACCAACACGCTCCTTTTTCCCTCCATTCATCTTTATGCCTTAGATTACTTTTAAATTCCGAATTTTTTTTAGGTGAGAGGTAGATGATGGGTATCTAACCTTAAATTTGTAAGTTTTGTGAGTCATTTCACTTAAATACAAGTATACACAAGTATATATTCTTTTCACTTGAATATTAGTATAAATTTGATCTTTTATGGAGGCTTATTAGTGTTAGAGTTTTAGATAGATGAATATGGACCATATTATATGGTAGGGTTGGCTTTCTATCAATATATATTTTATTTTCATTCTTTTTTTTACCCCGTATCAAATGGCTCTTGATACCATGTTATAATTTTAGATATGAGTATATATTAGGGTTGGCTTTCTATTAAAATTGCATAAGCTATCAATGTGGGACAATTCCTCTTGCTAATTTTTTATTTTGTATTTTCCTTTGTTTCAGCTTGTACTTATTTTTTAGTCTCACAAGCATTAGGCCTACAATATTCATTGTTTTCATTTTTTGTGTCCCCAGACTGAGTGGCTCTTTATACCATGTTAGAGTTTTATTATATACATAAATATGTTAGGGTAGGCTTTCTATCAAATTAACTAGAACTATTTGATAAAAGTCCCTTTTCACATTATCTACCTTAAATCACTTCTTTAATTAATCAATGTGAACATTCTCTATATTCAAATAATTAGCAGGGGTTAGTATATCTATTTGAAAATAAAATTGGAACCATTTGAAGGGAAAAAAATTTATCTTAATATTGAAGTTGTAAGTTTACAAGTCCTTTAACTTGAATAATGTTACACCCCTGCCGGCCTCGCCTTTACAGATGACGGGTAGTGTGATCTTTCCCATTCTTAGCAATTATATTCAAATACAGACATGTATCAGAGTAATTATGCAGCAAAGCATGTAATAATTTGAACAATATAATACTGGTAAAGTAAACAAATATCCAAAAAGAATAAGTTTCCCTTGAAGGGTTAGTATACAGTCATCTTGTGTAATACCAAAACAATCAAAAGTATTATACAGTAATCCAGGGAATGAAAAATAATAAAAAGTCATCTCCCGCAATTTCCACAAAATCCTTAGTCATGGTCCACCTTCTTACCTGTTGCCTCCTGCTCTGTCCTAGATGCACTACCTGTACTCTTATAATAGCTTGGGATTCATAGATGAATCCTAGAGTAACCATTAATCTCATATCCAAAGTATATACAGAGTATGTAAAAAAAACCACAAACACAAACTATAAGCATTTAGTAGGTCACACACAGCGAGGCACAAAGCCTAAACCAGAACAAGAAGTCACAAATAACATATACTGCTCAATAAGGCACATAACAATGTCAGGGGTCGCACACAGCGGATTCTGGTACCCAAGTGCTTGGAAAACACACAATCATGGTAAAACGTACATACCAAGTCATACAAAGCATATGAGATTAAGGTTACTTACCTGCAACCAACTGGTCAGTCGAATAACAAACTCCCGACTACTAAATAGGAATGATAGACCTAAAGTAATACAATATAAATGGTATCATCATCAATATAATTCTTTTCTAAAAAAATATGTAACTATATAACTTGTATGAGTGTTTTTTCACCATTTGAAACTCATTAATTTTCTTTATTAATGAGTATCCCTTCATTAGTTACTTTTCCTTAATTTTCTCATAGGGTTCTGAAATTTTCAGAAATTTGACCCAACTTTAAAAATTCATAATTAATTGTAAAAAAATCCGATTGGGGTGTTCCAAAAATCTATGTGACCCTTGACATGTATATTTTTGACTAAAAATACTTGCCAATGTCAGAAACACGTAAATAATTTCCAATTTACAAAAATGCCCCTATTAGTTTTTCAGCTTCTCGATTTACATATGTTCATACTTTGATACTTTCAAAATTATACCCCATACTCTTTCCTATACAAAATTCCATTTTAAACACTTTTAAACTATCAAAATCACCAAAATAAAATCATATCACCAAGTTCTAGCTATTGACCAAAATTTCCTTAAACTTTTGTAATATTACAAAAAGTTAGAGAAAAGAACTTACTTGCTCAAAGTTCTAACTTCTTTGCCACTTTTCCTTGATCTCCTTTGTGATTGTAGAGAACTTCCATAATATTATACAAGATTACTAATTTAAGACTTAAACATACTTGCACAAATTTGAAGGAAGTAGAATAAATTCCACACCTCTTTTTCCTTGATTCAATTTTCTTTATATTCTTCCTTCTTCCTTCTTGCTCTAGCTCAAACTCACTACTCTC
Source organism: Acacia melanoxylon (assembly GCA_019022615.1). Classification (NCBI taxonomy): domain Eukaryota; kingdom Viridiplantae; phylum Streptophyta; class Magnoliopsida; order Fabales; family Fabaceae; genus Acacia; species Acacia melanoxylon. The sequence continues at coordinate 10,357,313 of JAFJYJ010000004.1, forward strand.
TTCTTCTTTATGTAGGCATGTATGTGGCGCCTCTTACCTCCAAAATGAGGGAGAATGAAGTCCTATTTATAGAGACTAAGGCACCAAGAATATTCCCTTGTGTTTTTACTAATTTGCCCTTTCAATTGCCTCTTGGAATTTCTAGAAAAATCTGATTTTTCTCTCCTCTTCTTCCATGAACACGCCACTTGGCTCTTTTTGGGTCAAGAATATCTCTTAATCACATGCCTATTGTTGTGGTTGAAATATTTTGCTTAATAGGTAAGATAATTAGGTGGCACAAATTGTCAATAAAATATACACAAGTGTCCTCAACTTTTCTTCTTTAAATATTATATTGCCACATGGACATTTAGGTGTCCCTTCCATGTGTCCACCTCTTTAATTCTTTGGTTGATGAGGGTGCCCAAGTGTCCCTTCTAGCAAATCTTTAATTTATAAGAAGACATGTGGCCATATTCTAGATGCCTTCTTATGAATCATGTGATATATTTATTTATTTCCCCTCTTGCCTTAATTCGAAATTATACGTTTTTTTAGGAGATAATTATGTTTCCAACTTGTATTAATTATAAATAAATAAGTGTCTTTCCTCATGAAGCTAAATAATCTTATATTGGGACACTTGTCTTTCTAGGGTTTTCTATATGGTTCTTGTCTCCCACTTTATGTAAAATGGCTTTGTTTTCTTCTTCCCTTCCTATCCATGCGCCACTTTCAAGAATCAAGGGGATAATTGATGCTCTTTTATTCATCTTTGGACTCATGCTCATGTGTCAATTTATAATAGCATCATCAATAAAGCTATTATCTCTAAAGTCAAAGATATTTTTCTAATTATCATCTTGATCTTGCCATGTGTATATGTCATTTTCAAAGGCAAAGATACTTTTGTTAATAATCTTGCTAATTTGCATTGTGTACAAGTTCTTAAACTCTCTATTGCCTTCTCATGCCACCTCACAATAATGATCCTTTATTAGCCAGTTAGATAAGAACAAATATCATTTGCCTTAGATTTAATGAAAATTCCATATATCCCCATAATATGATATTAATTAACTCTATACAATAACTTACATGAAAATCCTGTCATAAGCTAATTTTCAAATCTCTAGGCCCTGAAATTCGGGATATTACAAATAAGAATATAAAATTTGATTTATTTATTAAATGGAGACTCAGTATATCTATTTATAAACAATATTTTATACCCATGCGATCATTAATCAAAGCAAAAATCGTATCTTAAGCTTAAAAAATATGAATCTAAACTTTGATCTTAAGGACGGGCTTAGGAGATCTCCTTTTTAGTTCCCTCTATTCATATATCTTTATCAAGGTTATTAAAACTGGATCGGTCATTGAACCGGTTGAGGTACTGGGTCAAGGGTCAGTGGGTCAGACCGGAGTCAAACCAGAGCTAAACCGGGATCAAACCGGTGAGAAAATAAAGATTTTAGTTGTTAATATGAAATTTATATACAAAAAATATTTTCTTTTAATGACTATTATTAAATAACCATTGAATAAAAATTGATCAGTGAAGCGTCTTTTCGCTTCTCCCACAAGGCATTTGTCACCACATTTTTGTGAAAAATCATAAAAAGCGGTGAAAAATGAATCGAGCGTTGCACCTACGGAGGGGAGGTTGCTTAGGAGTGGATTTCTAGTGATAGGACCCACAAAGCTCCCCCTGTAATACCCTAAAAATATTATGATAAATATCATATGGCAACAAATATCGACAAAAACTTAGGAAATATGTTGTCTCTAATTTTAAGAATTTTGGGATTATTTCCTTGAAAAATAGAGAAGCATAAATATAATAATATTAAAAGCCCTTTATGGCCCCATGATTTTTAATATTTTACATGGGACATAAAATACCAATGTAAGTCAAATAGTTGTGAGATAATAATTTATCCTAATTATGAAAATTATCAACAATTAGTAAGTGGCTAATTAAGTAATTAGTGGCTAATTGTTTAGATTAATATATAAGTAAATTAATTAGTAAATAATTAATTTAAAGGAGAAATTCGAAATTAATAATTAAATAAATAATAAAATATTTTATGCTTAGAAAAATAAATAAAAAATAAAAGAAAAATAAATAAATATCTAGATATTTTGAATAAAATAATAATATATATGGTGAAGAGCCAACAGGAGAAATGAGAACAGATAGAAATGAAATTCTACCTCAAGATATAGAAATTTAGTCTTTTACCACTGGACCTTTTATGAACCAGTGAAATTCTATCTCGGATTGAGCGGTCTCAGAAGTCGTTTCTAAAACCAAAACGTAATTAGGAGTACCAGATAATTAAGATAAGGCGAGATAGTGCTAAAAGTGACTTATAGAAAACGCACCGTGTTTTTCAAACCAGGGATATGGTTACTTAGATCAGATCATATTGCGAACCGGTGATTTTACGCAAGAAGGCGGTTCTATCGGAAGTGATTTCCGTAACCGTTGGTGTCTGTCCGAAAATCTTCGGCAGATAATGGAATACCCTTAATGGGATCAAAAATATAGTGAAACCCAGTGGTTTTAAAGAGAAAGAATGGAACTACAAAACCTAGTTCCCGGATTTTTGAGATTCGGCAAAATTACGCGATTCGGACACCGATCGGGGAAACGCTATCAGTAAGTCAGCATGCATGACATCATCTTCTTCTAGAAGGATGATGTCAGCACAAGAGGTGTATGGACAAGATGAAACCACGTGGCGAAGTGCGATCCGACGGTTGAAATCCGATCTGAAGAACTTTTATGTAATTCCCACCTTGTCCCTCCTTTCTTCTACAAATAGCAAGCCCTCCCCTTCTCATTTCTTCACCCCAAAAATGCAGCCTAGAGAGAGGTTAGAGAGAAGGAAGAGCCCGGAGAAAGTCTGGCGGAGCCCTGGGTAAGTTTTTCGGTCCTTAGTCTTAAGTTTCAGTAGTTCTTTCGGTAGAGATAGTAGGAATGCTAGAATTGTCTTTAAATTTTCCGGATAGTCTAGATATCATATTTGGGGGTAAATATGATATATATTTCAAAAATATGATGAGGGAAAAGATCTCGTCAAAATCCGGAGAGATAGAGCGAAAAAATGAAGCTCCGCGAAATTCCGCCGATTAGGGGTTCGGGGGCAAAATGGTAATTTGTACCTAAAATGCCTGTTATGCTGCTAGATATTGATAAATACTATCCTTATAGGATATCTGAGATAAACGTACCGCTGTCGTACCGCTGTTTCACCCGCTGTCAAAAATTACCGTTTTTCATAAAACGTACCGAAATACCGTCAACGAAGGTACGTTCACGTACTGTAACACTAACTCTGATATTTACTGTATACTTATATGTGATAGACGACTATACGAGTGAATTTTATAGATAACTTTACATGAGATGTGTACTGTTAACGTAGATAACTTTACATGCGATGTGTACTGTTAGCATAGATAATTTTACATGAGATGTGTACTGTTGTTATATTAATCTTCCATCTGCTATATACTTATGTTTTGATTAATGCTATGATGTCTTCCATATGTTGTGTATGTAAATATGAGGTTAACCGTTACCTGAGGTCCGATGTGCATTTGGACCTCAGCATTTAAAATAGCTTCGGGTGGTCGGGAGGACCGAGAGCGAAGATAAGGGCAAACGGCAAAGACGCTTAGAGTCCCAAAGGAGGATTTCTTTTGTCGCCAAAGCATGAGTGTTGCGAGGGAGACACTTCGTTGTTATTTACTATAAAAACTCTCGGTCATTGTACCGCCTTTGTAATCAGCCAGACTTTCGGCATTTTTAATATATGTATCAGTCACTCTTACGCTCCGATGCTCTACTCTGATGAAAAAAATATATACTGCTTTTGAAAATGGGATGTTACAGTTTTGGTATCAGAGCAGTTGTCCTGGCATAGATCTGACTAAGTTATTCCAAAAACCTTTTGGTGCCGAAGACAGGGCTAGTCTATGTGGATCAGCCAATCTGTCACCCTAGCACGGTGAGGCTCCCATGATAGACACCTACCTGGCCAAATTGGTTGAGTAACGGAGTTAGGCTCTATGCCTTTTTAGAGAGCATGTTTTGAAAATGAGTACTGATATAACCCTAAGTCGGTGTACCAGTCTGGACTGGTATACCATTCTGAACCGGTGTACCACCCTATGTCGGTGCATCATTCTAACCCAGAATCAGTAAATCCATCATCCATATTCATATTTGATATCAGACCCTGATCATTCTGATAACTCTGATATCAGTCTCTGATAATTCTAATAATTCTGATAACTCGATATCGTCTCGATAATTCGATAATTCGATAACCACGATATCGAGTCTCGATAACTCGATAATTCGATAATCGTCGGTTTGTCTTGGACAACTATTCTGTCCTAGCGCAGAGCTTATATGTGGAGCTGGGCCACGCCGAATGAAACTCTGAGACCGACAAAGATACGTACATGCAGTATTTGACTCATGTAGAGGAACTCCCGATACGAAATTCCGTACCCGAGTAGACCGAATCAACGAAATTCTAAAATAAAACGTGTAACATCCCATTTTCAAAAGCAGTATAATTTTTTTTTCATCAGAGTATCATCAGAGTAGAGCATCGGAGCATAAGAGTAACTATACTTATATTCAAAATGCCGTAAGTCTGGCTGATTACAGAAACGGTACATTGACCGAGAGTTTTCAAAAGTAAATAGCAGTAGAAGAAAGTCTTCAGCTGAGTCCCTATGCGTGCTGCTTGCCTTTCTCCTCGGTCCTCGTTCCTCCAGAACCTGTCGCTATATTAAGAGCCGAGGTTCAATGCCCGTTCAACCTCGGTGTAACGGTTAACCTCATGTTTATATACACCACATAGACAAAGTATATGAGCACACTAACAAGCATACCCCAACATCATATAAGCCCCCGGCGAGATATGTCGCACTTAGCATACGGTTCGCACTTCACAATGGTATTCGCACTTAGCAATGGTATTCGCACTTAGCAATGGTATTCGCACCTAGCAATGGTATTCGCACTTAGCAATGGTATTCGCACTTAGCGATGATATTCGCACTTAGCAATGGTATTCGCACTTAGCCAACGTATCCCAACACCCAGCATGCATAATAACAGTACAATAAGCATACCACATAGCTATCGACTACTTCACATAGACATACCATACACATAGCACATAGACGCATACAATAAACATCAGCGTTAGTGTTACAGTACGCGAACGTACAACATAACAACTATACACACACAATACACATATCACATATATGTATACAATAAACATCAGAGTTAATGTTACAGTACGCGAACGTACCTTCGTTGACGGAAAACGGTACTTTTACGGAAAACGGTAAATTCCGACAATGGGAAAAAAAATAAAGCGGTGTGGCGGCACAACAAGCGGCTCGACAATGTTCGATTATAACAGATATCCTATAAGGATAATATTTAACAACTTTTAGCAGTATAACAGGCATTTTAGGTACAAATTACCATTTTGCCCCTGAACCCCTAATCGGCGGAATTTCGCCAGAGCTTCGCTGTTTTCGCTCTATCTCTCCGAATTTTGACAGATCTTTTCCCTCATCATATTTTCGAAATATGTATCATATTTACCCCTAAATATGATATCTAGACTATCTTGAAAATTTAAAGATAAATCTAGCATTCCTACTATATCTACCGAAAGAACTACCGAAACTAAAGACCGGGGACCGAAGAACTTACCCGAGACTTTGCTCGACTTTCTCCGAGCTTCTCTCTCTAACTTCTCTCTAAGAGGCATATTTTTGGTGTGAAAAATGAAGAAGGTGCTCATGCCTTTATATAGGCAAAAATTGTGCCACTTTGGTAATTTCCATATTCCAAATCTTGTAATTTTCTCTTACCTTATAACCAAGTAAAATAAAGGCTAAATGGTGGTTAATTCTTGACCATGGGCAGCCCTTAGTCGACATTGGGGAGTGATGTGGCAGCAAGCCATTGGTCCAAAAATGGTGAGTCAACTTGCTTTATGGCCGGTTCGAAGATTTTCCCTGTTTGGTCTCCGTTTCGCGTCTCTTCGGAGAAATCTCAAAATTCTGGATTCATAACTTTGAAGATCTTCTCTTCCTCATCAATAATATCTAATTTAACTTAGATTTCGGTCCCTTACGGGGTTCCAACAGTCAGTTGAAGTTTTCTCGAAAAACGTGTCCAAACACGTCCGGTGTCGGAAATCGCTTTCGGAATCATCAATCTCACGGATAATAATTCACCGATTCCAAATATGTCCAGATAATTATAAACTCATCTCTAGATGTTGAGTTATAATTATTTTCTTCAAATCAAAATGTGAATATCGCATTTTTCCCTATTTCGTCTTATTAGGCAAATGCGCTACGAGGCCTCGGAATTAACTTAGGAAGAGGTCACTTAAAGGTAAAAACTCACGATCAATATTTTACCTTGACTTTGGAATTCCTATTCCTGGTTCTCTAGATAGGATCCGTTTCCTATTTATTCCATTACTATTCACTATATTATATAATAATACAATTTTACAAAAATATCATGATATTTATTTATTTTTCTTTTATTTTTTGTTTATTTTTCTAAGCATAAAATATTTTATTAATATTTTATTATTTATTTATTTTTTATTTATTTAATAATTTCGAATTTCTCCAATTAAAAATAATTATTTAAATTATTTTTAATTCATTTACTTTATACCTTAATTATCCCATTAATTACCAGATTAGCCACTTACTAATTTTTGATAATTTTCTTAATGAGGATAAATCATTATCTCATAATTAGTTTACTTACATTGGTATTTTATATCCCATGTAAAATATTAAAAATCATGGGGTCAATTATGATCCCCAAAATAATATTAAATCTTGCCTCAATATTTTCCAAGGAAATTAATCCCAAAAATTACCTAAATTAGAGACAACATATTCTCCAATTTTTAACAAATATTTCATTGCCTCTTAGGATTTATCATAATATTTTCGGGGTATTTTATGGCCCACAATTGCATTTAGGGATTTTAGCTCTTTATTCACCCTAATTTCAATAGAAATTACCTTAGGAAATAAGATAATTATTACTTATTATTTGAAACCACATATTCACCTATTTTCAATAGGTATTATCTATTGAAATATAATATTCCAGATAAATAATTATCCGGGTATTACAGAACGAGTGTCCGATCGTTTGTAGAATTAGTGTGATAAAGTCTGCGATAGACTAATCATTGTCTTTTTAATCTTACGTTTTGTCCAAGGTACTATCTCTCTTAGAAGGGAATCTTCTTTAGGTTTTGTATGATTCGGGTGTTAGCATTCGTCTAAACTATATGATATTGCAAAACGAGAAATTTTAAAAAAATGGATGAGAAATCCTGTGTTTTTTTTAAATGGATGAGATATCCTTTGATTTTAAATGGACGAGAAGTCCTGTGTTTTTAAATGGACGAGAAGTCCTGTGTTTTTAAATGGATGAGAAGTCCTGTGCTTTTAAATGGATGAGAAATCCTTTGTTTTTAAATGGACGAGAAGTCCTGTGTTTTTAAATGGATGAGAAGTCCTGTGCTTTTAAATGGATGAGAAATCCTTTGTTTTTTTTAACGGATGAGAAATCCTGTGTTTTTAAATGGATGAGAAATCCTTTGTTTTTTGAAATGGAAGAGAAATCCTGTGTTTTTAAATGGATGAGAAATCCTGTGCTTTTAAATGGATGAGAAATCCTTTGTTTTTAAATGGACGAGAAGTCCTGTGTTTTTAAATGGATGAGAAGTCTGTGCTTTTAAATGGATGAGAAATCCTTTGTTTTTAAATGGACGAGAAGTCTGTGTTTTTAAATGGATGAGAAGTCCTGTGCTTTTAAATGGATGAGAAATCATTTGTTTTTAAATGGACGAGAAGTCCTGTGTTTTTAAATGGATGAGAAGTCCTGTGCTTTTAAATGGATGAGAAATCCTTTGTTTTTAAATGGACGAGAAGTCTTGTGTTTTTAAATGGATGAGAAATCCTTTGTTATAATAGACGAGAAGTCCTGTGTTTTTAATAGACAAGAAGTCCTGTGTTTGAATACTACACCTGAGTAGAGGGTAAAAGAAATCGTTAAGATACATGTTTAGTAAGAAATCCCCTATAGTTTGATAAATAGTTATCTTACTTGCCGCAAAAAATTTAGTTTCCGATGCATATATCTTAGTTACTACAACCGGACCGCGATCGTGTCATTGAGTAGGAGGTATCTTGTGTTGTCATGGTGTATGGGCGCCATGGAAACATGTAAGGTATCTTGTGTTACCATGGTGTATGGGAGTCATGGAAACATTTTGATATCTGGTATTGACCGGGGTATATAGGTGCCACGGGAAATACTATATATCAAAGTACAAAATGACAAGATCTTGACGGTCAAACTAGAGTAAATTCTCGATCACCAAGAGGAGCGGCCGACATATAGAGAAAAGTTCCGGAGAGAATAGTCCGAAGTTTTGCTAGATAGAGTCTAAATTGGTATAGAGCAAATTTCGAGGGCGAAATTTTGTTTAACGGGGGGAGAAATGTAATACCCTAAAAATATTATGATAAATATCATATGGCAACAAATATCGACAAAAACTTAGGAAGCATGTTGTCTCTAATTTTAGGAATTTTTGGGATTATTTCCTTGAAAAATAGAGAAGCATAAATATAATAATATTAAAAGCCCTTTATGGCCCCATGATTTTTAATATTTTACATGGGACATAAAATACCAATGTAAGTCAAATAGTTGTGAGATAATAATTTATCCTAATTATGAAAATTATCAACAATTAGTAAGTGGCTAATTAAGTAATTAGTGGCTAATTGTTTAGATTAAGATATAAGTAAATTAATTAGTAAATAATTAATTTAAAGGAGAAATTCAAAATTAATAATTAATTAAATAATAAAATATTTTATGCTTAGAAAAATAAATAAAAAATAAAAGAAAAATAAATAAATATCTAGATATTTTGAATAAAATAATAATATATATGGTGAAGAGCCAACGGAGAAATGAGAACGAGATAGAAATGAAATTCTACCTCAAGATATAGAAATTTAGTCTTTTACCTTTGGACCTTTTATGAACCAGTGAAATTCTATCTCGGATTGAGCGGTCTCAGAAGTCGTTTCTAAAACCAACAGCGTAATTAGGAGTACCAGATAATTAAGATAAGGCAGATAGTGCTACAAGTGACTTATAGAAAACGCACCGTGTTTTTCAAACCAGGGATATGGTTACTTAGATTAGATCATATTGCGAACCGGTGATTTTACGCAAGAAGTTTGGTTCTATCGGAAGTGATTTCCGTAATCGTTGGTGTCTGTCCAGAAAATCTTCGGCAGATAACGGAATACCCTTAATGGGATCAAAAATATAGTGAAACCCGGTGGTTTTAAAGAGAAAGAATGGAACTACAAAACCTAGTTCCCGGATTTTTAGATTCGGCAAAATTACGCGATTCGGACACCGATCGGGGAAACGCTATCGATAAGTCAGCATGCATGACATCATCTTCTTCTAGAAGGATGATGTCAGCACAAGAGGTGTATGGACAAGATGAAACCACGTGGCGAAGTGCGATCCGACGGTTGAAATCCGATCTGAAGAACTTTTATGTAATTCTCACCTTGTCCCTCCTTTCTTCTACAAATAGCAAGCCCTCCCCTTCTCATTTCTTCACCCCAAAAATGCAGCCTAGAGAGAGGTTAGAGAGAAGGAAGAGCCGGGAGAAAGACGGCGGAGCCCGGGTAAGTTTTTCGGTCCTTAGTCTTAAGTTTCGATAGTTCTTTCGGTAGAGATAGTAGGAATGCTAGAATTGTCTTTAAATTTCCTGAGATAGTCTAGATATCATATTTAGGGGTAAATATGATATATATTTCAAAAATATGACGAGGGAAAAGATCTGTCAAAATTCTGGAGAGATAGAGCGAAAACAGCGAAGCTCTGGCGAAATTCCGCCGTTTAGGGGTTCAGGGGTGTAACATCCCATTTTCAAAAGCAGTAATTTTTTTTTTCATCAGAGTAGAGCATTGGAGCGATTGAGTAACTGATACATTTATTCAAATTGCCGTAAGTCTGGCTGATTTACAGAAGCGGTACATTGACCAAGAGTTTTCAAAATGAATAACACCCGAAGAAAGTCTTGGTAGGGTCTCCGTGCGGCCGCTCGCCTTTCTCCTTGGTTCTCGGTTCTCCCGAACTCCGACGCTATGATAAGAGCTGAGATCCAATTGCAATTTGGATCTCGGTGTAACGGTTAACCTCATGCTTAAATACGACTACATATACACGACAAAGAATCAATACAACGTCCACCACAAAGATGTATGATTAAAAACACATAACCACGTATACAAGATAATAACCACGTATGTAACATAACCTCGTATGATACAACAATAATAACCTCGTATGTGACATAACCTCGTATGTAACATACCGTGTATATAGCATAACCTCGTATACTACTACACAACAATCACATACAATCATATAATAAACATCAGAGCTAATGTTACCGTACGCGAACGTACATACAAACAGCAGAGCTATCAGCTACCACATACAATACACATAGCACATATATGCATACTATAAACATCAGCGTTAGTGTTACAGTACGCGAACGTACCTTCGTTGTCGACTACGGTACGTTTTACGGAAAACGGTAATTTTGACAGCGGGTGAAACAGCGGTACGACGGCGGCACAACAGCGGTCCGATTATCTTAGATATCCTATAAGGATAACATTTAACAACTTTTAGCAGCATAACAGGCATTTTAGGTACAAATTACCATTTTGCCCCCGAACCCCTAATCGGCGGAATTTCGCCGAGCTTCATTGCGTTTTCGCTCTATCTCTCCGAATTTTGACAGATCTTTTCCCTCATCATATTTTCGAAATATATATCATATTTACCCCTAAATATGATATCTAGACTATCTTGAAAATTTAAAGATAAATCTAGCATTCCTACTATATCTACCGAAAGAACTACCGAAACTAAAGACTAAGGACCGAAGAACTTACCGGACTTTGCTCGGACTTTCTCCGAGCTTCTCTCTCTAAATTCTCTCTAAGAGGCAGATTTTTGGTGTGAGAAATGAAGAAGAGGAGCTTGGTATTTATAGAAGAGACGGATGGCGAACGGTAAATAATTCGAACTTCGGTCTTGACGAATATGGACCGTAGGATCGCATTTTTGAGGACAAAACACTCTTGGCCCTCCATTTCTTGTGCAGACCTCCCCTCCCCAATAGTCAACAAAATGATGTCATCTTGATGGTGACATCTCGAGCGCGATTCGATAAAGTTTCGGTCCATGTTCGAAACGCTGTAATCTTGGAAAATCTCAAAATTCGAATTCATAACTTTGAAGATCTTCACTTCCTCATCAATAATATCTAATTTAACTTAGATTTCGGTCCCTTACGGGGTTCCAACAGTCAGTTGAAGTTTTCTCGAAAAACGTGTCCGAACACGTCCGGTGTCGGAAATCGCTTTCGGAATCATCAATCTACGGATAATAATTCACGATTCCAAATATGTCCAGATAATTATAAACTCATCTCTAGATGTTGAGTTATAATTATTTTCTTCAAATCCAAAATGTGAATATCCGCATTTTTCTCTATTTCGTCTTATTAGGCAAATGCGCTACCGACCTCTTAATTAACTTCGGAAGAGGTCACTTGAAGGTAAAAACTCACCGATCAATATTTTACCTTGACTTTGGAATTCCTATTCCTGGTTCTCTAGATAGGATCCGTTTCCTATTTATTCCATTACTATTCACTATATTATATAATAATACAATTTTACAAAAATATCATGATATTTATTTATTTTTTTCTTTTATTTTTTATTTATTTTTCTAAGCATAAAATATTTTATTTATTTTTATTTTTTATTTATTTAATAATTTCGAATTTCTCCAATTAAAAATAATTATTTACATTATTTTTAATTCATTTACTTTATACCTTAATTATCCCATTAATTACCAGATTAGCCACTTACTAATTTTTGATAATTTTCTTAATTAGGATAAATCATTATCTCACAATTATTTTACTTACATTGGTATTTTATATCCCATGTAAAATATTAAAAATCATGGGGTCAATTATGATCCCCAAAATAATATTAAATCTTGCCTCATTATTTTTTCAAGGGAAATTATCCCAAAAAATTCCTAAAATTAGAGACAACATACTTTCTAATTTTTAACAAATATTTAATTGCCTCCTGGGATTTATCATAATATTTTTAGGCCATTTAATGCCTCAAAAATATATTTTATGGATTTTAGCTATTTATCTCTCCTAATTTCTATAGTAATTACCTTAGAAAATAAGATAATTATTACTTATTATTTGAAACCACATGTTCACCTATTTTCAATAGGTATTATCTATTGAAATATAATATTCCGAGATAAATAATTATCCAGGGTATTACATTTCTCCCCGATTAAACAAAATTTCGCCCTCGAAATTTGCTCTATACCAATTTAGACTTTGTACGAGACTAACCTTCGGACTTATTCGCTCCTTAGCAACCACGTGCCAAAACCTGTCTCCTTAGCAACCACGTGCCAAAACCGTCTCCTTAGCAACCACGTGCCGTGACGACAAAAGATACCTCTCCCGCTAGTTTTACGCACCGCATCTCTCGCGCATGCAACCAGCTCCACGACTTATTCGCTCCGAACTTTTCTCTATATGTCGGCCGCTCCACTTGATGATCGAGAATTTGCTCGGGTTTGACTGTCAAGATCTTGTCATTTTGTACTTTGATATTTAGTATTTTCCGTGGCATCCATATACCCGGTCAATACCGAGATATCAAAATGTCTCCATGACGCCCATACATCATGGTAACACAAGATACCTTAAATGTTTCCATGACGCCCATACACCATGACAACACAAGATACCTCCTACTCAATGACACGATCGTGGTCTGATCGTAGTAACTAAGAAATATGCATTGGAAACTAAAATTTTCGCGACAAGTAAGATAACTATTTATCAAACCATAGGGAATTCCTTACTATACATGTATCTTAACGATTTCTTTCACCCCGTACTCGGGTGTAGTTTTCGAACACGGGACTTTTCGTCCATTAAAACACGGGACTTCTTGTCCTTTCCCGAGTTTCTTTCAACTCAAAAGGTACTTCAAACAATTGTGTTAGCAAGTACAATTCTATACAATACTCACTAACTCTAGGTCTTACATCGATTAGTTCAACTTGAGAGGCTTCAATAGGCGAGAGGCGTAAGTCATCACGCCGTCCCGCTGCAGCAAGACATATCTCGATCCATATCTAATGGCACCACGACCAAATCTATAACATCTACTTGGATCCGGATAACCAACTCTTGGTGCCGTGACCAACTTCGTTCTCGATCTATGCAAGCTCATCTCACGGTCGTGTTCTACGCAAAGATTTAAGTCTTACTCTTCAAGCTTTATCAACGATTATGAAAAATTTCGGCATGAATCTACGGTACTATCCCGCTAGATCCGAAACTAAATATCTATGTTATTATTTCTATTTTTGATGTACAACTAAATGGTGTTCCGAGCATTCGTCAACTCTTGCCAAAACGTAGGGATTACAAACCGAGTAACTCGTAGATCATGGAAAATGGGTATGTGTTCATGATAGTCATTTTGTCCACCCTGCGATGATTGATACAAAGTCACAAACTCTCGTGCTTTGTTCGGTAGCATTTGATATGGTGTTTTAGATGTTGATCCAATGTTAGGCATCAACTTCATAGTGAATTTTGACTTTTCTTTTCCGAAGGAATATTTGTCGAGAGATTTTATTTGTGTCTCGGGTTGTTTTTAGAATAAGGACTCAATCCCCTCGTCATCGTTTGATCATTTTATTGATCACCGCTAGTCCTACTGATTTTGAGAATGTCATCGATGTTTGTGAGACAGTAAATTTTGAACGAGATATATATTCGACTTAGAATTTAGACATGCTTTATTAAGCAAAATAGTTCACACCCAATGGTGTAACTACTACTAGATTGTAAGGTATGTATGTATACCAAAATGATTCGCCTATTTATCAGACATGCTGAGTGATTAGCACCCGTGTTGTATAATATCTAAAGTAGATTCCTATTGAGAGATAGTTATGCGGATCCTCTCTGGAGATTATTCGTGGCTGTCTTCTTCTACCTCTGCCTCTGCCTCGGCCTCTGGGAGCTCCGGCTCCTCTTAAATTTGTCATGTCTCGTTCTTTCTCCTTTATTAGGGAAAACGTTAGATTTAAAAAGACAATGATTAGTCTATCGCAGACTCTATCACACTAATACTACAAACAAACGGACACTCATACTATTTCCCTTTGTTCAGGATTTCGTTGATTTGGTCTACTCAGAAACGGGTACAGAATTTCGTATCGGGAGTTCCTCTACATGAGTCAAATACTACATGTACTTATCCTTGTTGGTCTCGGAGTTTCATCCGGCGTGGCCTAGCTCCACATATAAGCTCTGCGCTAGGACGAATAGTCGTCCCAGTACAAACCGACGATTATCGAATTATCGAATTATCGAGTTATCGAGAGGCGATATCGAGTTATCGAATTATCGTGGTCTCGATATCAAATATGAATATGGACGATGGATTTGCGATTCTCGGGTTAGAATGATGCACCGACGAGAGGGTGGTACACGGTTCGAGAATGGTATACCGGTGCAGACCGGTACATCGACTTAGGGCTATATCGGTACTCATTTTCAAACATGCTCTTTAAAAAAGCGTAGAGCCTAACTCCGTTACTCAACCAATTTGGCCGGGTAAGTGTCTATCATGGGAGCCTCGCGTGCTAGGGTGATCGATTGGCCGATCCACATAGACTAGCCTTGCCTTCGGCACCAAAAGGTTTTTAGAATAACTTAGTCGATCTATGCCAGGACAACTGCTCTGATACCAAACTGTAACATCCTGACTTTTCAAAAGCAGTATATATTTTTTTCATCAGAGTAGAGCATTGGAGCGATTGAGTAACTGATACATTTATTCAAATTGCCGTAAGTCTGGCTGATTTACAGAAGCGGTACATTGACCGAGAGTTTTCAAAATGAATAACACCCGAAGAAAGTCTTTTAGGGTCTCGTGCGGCCTGCTCGCCTTTCTCCTTGGTTCTCGGTTCTCCGAACTCGACGCTATGATAAGAGGCGAGATCCAATTGCAATTTGGATCTCGTGTAACGGTTAACCTCATGCTTAAATACGACTACATATACACGACAAGAAAGCAATCAATACAACAGTCCACAATAGATGTATGATTAAAAACACATAACCACGTATACAAGATAATAACCACGTATGTAACATAACCTCGTATGATACAACAATAATAACCTCGTATGTGACATAACCTCGTATGTAACATACCGTGTATATAGCATAACCTCGTATACTACTACACAACAATCACATACAATCATATAATAAACAGAGCTAATGTTACATACGCGAACGTACATACAAACAGAGCTATTACCACATACAATACACATAGCACATATATGCATACTATAAACATCAGCGTTAGTGTTACAGTACGCGAACGTACCTTCGTTGTCGACTACGGTACGTTTTACGGAAAACGGTAATTTTGATACGGGTGAAACAAATGCTACGACGGCGGCACAACGCGGTCCGATTATCTTAGATATCCTATAAGGATAACATTTAACAACTTTTAGCAGCATAACAGGCATTTTAGGTACAAATTACCATTTTGCCCCCGAACCCCTAATCGGCGGAATTTCGCCGAGCCATTTGTTTTCGCTCTATCTCTCAGAATTTTGAGATCTTTTCCCTCATCATATTTTCGAAATATATATCATATTTACCCCTAAATATGATATCTAGACTATCTTGAAAATTTAAAGATAAATCTAGCATTCCTACTATATCTACCGAAAGAACTAACTACCGAAACTAAAGACTAAGGACCGAAGAACTTACCCGAGACTTTGCTCGAGACTTTCTCCAAAGCTTCTCTCTCTAAATTCTCTCTAAGAGGCAGATTTTTGGTGTGAGAAATGAAGAAGAGGAGCTTGGTATTTATAGAAGAGACGGATGGCGAACGGTAAATAATTCGAACTTCGTCTTGACGAATATGGACCGTAGGATCGCATTTTTGAGGACAAAACACTCTTGGCCCTCCATTTCTTGTGCAGACCTCCCCTCCCCAATAGTCAACAAAATGATGTCATCTTGATGGTGACATCGAGCCCGGTTCGATAAAGTTTCGGTCCGATTATGCGAAACGCGTAATCTTGGAAAATCTCAAAATTCTGAATTCATAACTTTGAAGATCTTCACTTCCTCATCAATAATATCTAATTTAACTTAGATTTCGGTCCCTTTTTGGGTTCCAATGATCCAAATTGAAGTTTTCTCGAAAAACGTGTCCGAACACGTCCGGTGTCGGAAATCGCTTTCGGAATCATCAATCTCGGATAATAATTCTACGATTCCAAATATGTCCAGATAATTATAAACTCATCTCTAGATGTTGAGTTATAATTATTTTCTTCAAATCCAAAATGTGAATATCTCGCATTTTTCTCTATTTCGTCTTATTAGGCAAATGCGCTACCTAAGCCTCGGAATTAACTTAGGAAGAGGTCACTTGAAGGTAAAAACTCACTGATCAATATTTTACCTTGACTTTGGAATTCCTATTCCTGGTTCTCTAGATAGGATCCGTTTCCTATTTATTCCATTACTATTCACTATATTATATAATAATACAATTTTACAAAAATATCATGATATTTATTTATTTTTTCTTTTATTTTTTATTTATTTTTCTAAGCATAAAATATTTTATTTATTTTTATTTTTTATTTATTTAATAATTTCGAATTTCTCCAATTAAAAATAATTATTTACATTATTTTTAATTCATTTACTTTATACCTTAATTATCCCATTAATTACCAGATTAGCCACTTACTAATTTTTGATAATTTTCTTAATTAGGATAAATCATTATCTCACAATTATTTTACTTACATTGGTATTTTATATCCCATGTAAAATATTAAAAATCATGGGGTCAATTATGATCCCCAAAATAATATTAAATCTTGCCTCATTATTTTTTCAAGGGAAATTATCCCAAAAAATTCCTAAAATTAGAGACAACATACTTTCTAATTTTTAACAAATATTTAATTGCCTCCTGGGATTTATCATAATATTTTTAGGCCATTTAATGCCTCAAAAATATATTTTATGGATTTTAGCTATTTATCTCTCCTAATTTCTATAGTAATTACCTTAGAAAATAAGATAATTATTACTTATTATTTGAAACCACATGTTCACCTATTTTCAATAGGTATTATCTATTGAAATATAATATTCCAGATAAATAATTATCCGGGTATTACATTTCTCCCCCCGTTAAACAAAATTTCGCCCTCGAAATTTGCTCTATACCAATTTAGACTTTGTACAGACTAACCTTCGGACTTATTCGCTCCTTAGCAACCACGTGCCAAAACTGTCTCCTTAGCAACCACGTGCCAAAACTGTCTCCTTAGCAACCACGTGACGTGACGACAATAGATACCTCAGCCGCTAGTTTTACGCACCGCATCTCTGCGCATGCAACCAGCTCCACGACTTATTCGCTCTAGAACTTTTCTCTATATGTCGGCCGCTCCACTTGATGATCGAGAATTTGCTCAGGTTTGACTGTCAAGATCTTGTCATTTTGTACTTTGATATTTAGTATTTTCCGTGGCATCCATATACCCGGTCAATACCGGATATCAAAATGTCTCCATGACGCCCATACATCATGGTAACACAAGATACCTTAAATGTTTCCATGACGCCCATACACCATGACAACACAAGATACCTCCTACTCAATGACACGATCGTGGTCTGATCGTAGTAACTAAGAAATATGCATTGGAAACTAAAATTTTCGCGACAAGTAAGATAACTATTTATCAAACCATAGGGAATTCCTTACTATACATGTATCTTAACGATTTCTTTCACCCTGTACTCAGGTGTAGTTTTCGAACACAGGACTTTTCGTCCATTAAAACACAGGACTTCTTGTCCTTTCCCGAGTTTCTTTCAACTCAAAAGGTACTTCAAACAATTGTGTTAGCAGTACAATTCTATACAATACTCACTAACTCTAGGTCTTACATCGATTAGTTCAACTTGAGAGGCTTCAATAGGCGAGAGGCGTAAGTCATCACGCTGTCTCCCGCAGCAAGACATATCTCGATCCATATCTAATGGCACCACGACCAAATCTATAACATCTACTTGGATCCGGGATAACCAACTCTTGGTCTTTGTGACCAACTTCGTTCTCGTCTATGCAAGCTCATCTCACAGCCTCTGTGTTCTACGCAAAGATTTAAGTCTTACTCTTCAAGCTTTATCAACGATTATGAAAAATTTCGGCATGAATCTACGGTACTATCCCGCTAGATCCAGAAACTAAATATCTATGTTATTATTTCTATTTTTGATGTACAACTAAATGGTGTTCCGAGCATTCGTCAACTCTTGCCAAAACGTAGGGATTACAAACCGAGTAACTCGTAGATCATGGAAAATGGGTATGTGTTCATGATAGTCATTTTGTCCATCCTGCGATGATTGATACAAAGTCACAAACTCTCGCGCTTTGTTCGGTGTCATTTGATACGGTGTTTTAGATGTTGATCCTATGCTAGGCATCAACTTCATAGTGAATTTTGACTTCTCTTTTTCTGAAGGAATATTTGTCAGAGAGATTTTATTTGTGTCTGGGTTGTTTTTAGAATAAGGACTCAATCCCATCGTCATCGTTTGATCATTTTATTGATCACTGCTAGTCCTACTGATTTTGAGAATGTCATCGATGTTTGTGAGACGAAATTTTGAACGAGATATATATTCGACTTAGAATTTAGACATGCTTTATTAAGCAAAATAGTTCACACCCAATGGTGTAACTACTACTAGATTGTAAGGTATGTATGTATACCAAAATGATTCGCCTATTTATCGGACATGCTTTGAGTGATTAGCACCCGTGTTGTATAATATCTAAAGTAGATTCCTATTGAGAGATAGTTATGCGGATCCTCTCCGGAGATTATTCGTGGGTCTTCTTTCTACCGCCTCGCCTCGGCCTCCGGGAGCTCCGGCTCCTCTTAAATTTGTCATGTCTCGTTCTTTCTCCTTTATTAGGGAAAACGTTAGATTTAAAAAGACAATGATTAGTCTATCGAGACTCTATCACACTAATACTACAAACAAACGGACACTCATACTATTTCCCTTTGTTCGGGATTTCGTTGATTTGGTCTACGTAAACGGGTACGGAATTTCGTATCGGGAGTTCCTCTACATGAGTCAAATACTACATGTACTTATCCTTGTTGGTCTCGGAGTTTCATCCGGCGTGGCCTAGCTCCACATATAAGCTGCGCTAGACGTAGAATAGTCGTCCGGTACAAACCGACGATTATCAATCGAATTATCGAGTTATCGAGAGGCGATATCGAGTTATCGAAATTATCGGGTCCGATATCAAATATGAATATGGACGATGGATTTTGCGATTCTCGGGTTAGAATGATGCACCGACGAGGGAGGGGTACACCGGTTCGAATGGTATACCGGTGCAGATCGGTACATCGACTTAGGGCTATATCGTACTCATTTTCAAACATGCTCTTTAAAAAAGCGTAGAGCCTAACTCCGTTACTCAACCAATTTGGCCGGTAAGTGTCTATCATGGGAGCCTCACCGTGTCTAGGGCGACCGATTGGCCTGATCCACATAGACTAGCCTTGCCTTCGGCACCAAAAGGTTTTTAGAATAACTTAGTCAGATCTATGCCAGGACAACTGCTCTGATACCAAACATGTAACATCCCATTTTCAAAAGCAGTAATTTTTTTTTTCATCAGAGTAGAGCATTGGAGCGATTGAGTAACTGATACATTTATTCAAATTGCCGTAAGTCTGGCTGATTTACGTGCGGTACATTGACCAAGAGTTTTCAAAATGAATAACACCCGAAGAAAGTCTTCGCCGGGTCTCGTGCGGCCGCTCGCCTTTCTCCTTGGTTCTCGGTTCTCCGAACTCCGACGCTATGATAAGAGGCGAGATCCAATTGCAATTTGGATCTCGGGTAACGGTTAACCTCATGCTTAAATACGACTACATATACACGATGAAGCAATCAATACAACTTGTCCACAAATGGATGTATGATTAAAAACACATAACCACGTATACAAGATAATAACCACGTATGTAACATAACCTCGTATGATACAACAATAATAACCTCGTATGTGACATAACCTCGTATGTAACATACCGTGTATATAGCATAACCTCGTATACTACTACACAACAATCACATACAATCATATAATAAACATCAGAGCTAATGTTACAGTACGCGAACGTACATACAAACAGTAGAGCTATCAGCTACCACATACAATACACATAGCACATATATGCATACTATAAACATCAGCGTTAGTGTTACAAAACGCGAACGTACCTTCGTTGTCGACGACGCTTTTTACGGAAAAACGGTAATTTTGACGGGTGAAAGCGGTACGACGGCGCACAACAAAGCGGTCCGATTATCTTAGATATCCTATAAGGATAACATTTAACAACTTTTAGCAGCATAACAGGCATTTTAGGTACAAATTACCATTTTGCCCCGAACCCCTAATGTCGCGGAATTTCGCCGAAGCCATTTGTTTTCGCTCTATCTCTCTAGAATTTTGACAGATCTTTTCCCTCATCATATTTTCGAAATATATATCATATTTACCCCTAAATATGATATCTAGACTATCTTGAAAATTTAAAGATAAATCTAGCATTCCTACTATATCTACCGAAAGAACTACCGAAACTAAAGACTAAGGACCGAAGAACTTACCCAGACTTTGCTCAGACTTTCTCCGAGCTTCTCTCTCTAAATTCTCTCTAAGAGGCAGATTTTTGGTGTGAGAAATGAAGAAGAGGAGCTTGGTATTTATAGAAGAGACGGATGGCGAACGGTAAATAATTCGAACTTCAGTCTTGACGAATATGGACCGTAGGATCGCATTTTTGAGGACAAAACACTCTTGGCCCTCCATTTCTTGTGCAGACCTCCCCCTCCCCAATAGTCAACAAAATGATGTCATCTTGATGGTGACATCTCGGCGGCGATTCGATAAAGTTTCGTCCGATTATGCGAAACGCGTAATCTTGGAAAATCTCAAAATTCTGAATTCATAACTTTGAAGATCTTCACTTCCTCATCAATAATATCTAATTTAACTTAGATTTCGGTCCTTACGGGGTTCCAACAAGTCCATTGAAGTTTTCTCGAAAAACGTGTCCGAACACGTCCGTGTCGGAAATCACTTTCGGAATCATCAATCTCGGATAATAATTCTCGATTCCAAATATGTCCAGATAATTATAAACTCATCTCTAGATGTTGAGTTATAATTATTTTCTTCAAATCCAAAATGTGAATATCTCGCATTTTTCTCTATTTCGTCTTATTAGGCAAATGCGCTACCGAAGGCCTCGGAATTAACTTAGGAAGAGGTCACTTGAAGGTAAAAACTCACCGATCAATATTTTACCTTGACTTTGGAATTCCTATTCCTGGTTCTCTAGATAGGATCCGTTTCCTATTTATTCCATTACTATTCACTATATTATATAATAATACAATTTTACAAAAATATCATGATATTTATTTATTTTTTCTTTTATTTTTTATTTATTTTTCTAAGCATAAAATATTTTATTTATTTTTATTTTTTATTTATTTAATAATTTCGAATTTCTCCAATTAAAAATAATTATTTACATTATTTTTAATTCATTTACTTTATACCTTAATTATCCCATTAATTACCAGATTAGCCACTTACTAATTTTTGATAATTTTCTTAATTAGGATAAATCATTATCTCACAATTATTTTACTTACATTGGTATTTTATATCCCATGTAAAATATTAAAAATCATGGGGTCAATTATGATCCCCAAAATAATATTAAATCTTGCCTCATTATTTTTTCAAGGGAAATTATCCCAAAAAATTCCTAAAATTAGAGACAACATACTTTCTAATTTTTAACAAATATTTAATTGCCTCCTGGGATTTATCATAATATTTTTAGGCCATTTAATGCCTCAAAAAATATATTTTATGGATTTTAGCTATTTATCTCTCCTAATTTCTATAGTAATTACCTTAGAAAATAAGATAATTATTACTTATTATTTGAAACCACATGTTCACCTATTTTCAATAGGTATTATCTATTGAAATATAATATTCCGATAAATAATTATCCGGGTATTACATTTCTCCCCGTTAAACAAAATTTCGCCCTCGAAATTTGCTCTATACCAATTTAGACTTTGTACGAGACTAACCTTCGGACTTATTCGCTCCTTAGCAACCACGTGCCAAAACCGTCTCCTTAGCAACCACGTGCCAAAACCGTCTCCTTAGCAACCATGTGCCGTGACGACAAAAGATACCTCGGTAGCTAGTTTTACGCACCGCATCTCTGCGCATGCAACCGGCTCCACGACTTATTCGCTCCGAACTTTTCTCTATATGTCGGCCGCTCCACTTGATGATCGAGAATTTGCTCGGGTTTGATTGTCAAGATCTTGTCATTTTGTACTTTGATATTTAGTATTTTCCGTGGCATCCATATACCCTGGTCAATACCAGATATCAAAATGTCTCCATGACGCCCATACATCATGGTAACACAAGATACCTTAAATGTTTCCATGACGCCCATACACCATGACAACACAAGATACCTCCTACTCAATGACACGATCGTGGTCTGATCGTAGTAACTAAGAAATATGCATTGGAAACTAAAATTTTCGCGACAAGTAAGATAACTATTTATCAAACCATAGGGAATTCCTTACTATACATGTATCTTAACGATTTCTTTCACCCCGTACTCAGTGTAGTTTTCGAACACGGGACTTTTCGTCCATTAAAACACAGGACTTCTTGTCCTTTCCCGAGTTTCTTTCAACTCAAAAGGTACTTCAAACAATTGTGTTAGCAGTACAATTCTATACAATACTCACTAACTCTAGGTCTTACATCGATTAGTTCAACTTGAGAGGCTTCAATAGGCGAGAGGCGTAAGTCATCACGCTGTCCTGCTGCAGCAAGACATATCTCGATCCATATCTAATGGCACCACGACCAAATCTATAACATCTACTTGGATCCGGATAACCAACTCTTGTGTCTTTGTGACCAACTTCGTTCTCGATCTATGCAAGCTCATCTCACGGTCTGTGTTCTACGCAAAGATTTAAGTCTTACTCTTCAAGCTTTATCAACGATTATGAAAAATTTCGGCATGAATCTACGGTACTATCCCGCTAGATCCAGAAACTAAATATCTATGTTATTATTTCTATTTTTGATGTACAACTAAATGGTGTTCCGAGCATTCGTCAACTCTTGCCAAAACGTAGGGATTACAAAACGAGTAACTCGTAGATCATGGAAAATGGGTATGTGTTCATGATAGTCATTTTGTCCACCCGCGATGATTGATACAAAGTCACAAACTCTCGTGCTTTGTTCGGTAGCATTTGATATGGTGTTTTAGATGTTGATCCAATGTTAGGCATCAACTTCATAGTGAATTTTGACTTTTCTTTTCTCGAAGGAATATTTGTCGAGAGATTTTATTTGTGTCTCGGGTTGTTTTTAGAATAAGGACTCAATCCCCTCGTCATCGTTTGATCATTTTATTGATCACCTTGCTAGTCCTACAGATTTTGAGAATGTCATCGATGTTTGTGAGACAGAAATTTTGAACGAGATATATATTCGACTTAGAATTTAGACATGCTTTATTAAGCAAAATAGTTCACACCCAATGGTGTAACTACTACTAGATTGTAAGGTATGTATGTATACCAAAATGATTCGCCTATTTATCGGACATCTTTGAGTGATTAGCACCCGTGTTGTATAATATCTAAAGTAGATTCCTATTGAGAGATAGTTATGCGGATCCTCTCTCGGAGATTATTCGTGGTGTCTTCTTCTACCTCCGCCTCGCCTCGGCCTGCGGGAGCTCCGGCTCCTCTTAAATTTGTCATGTCTCGTTCTTTCTCCTTTATTAGGGAAAACATTAGATTTAAAAAGACAATGATTAGTCTATCGCGAGACTCTATCACACTAATACTACAAACAAACGGACACTCATACTATTTCCCTTTGTTCGGGATTTCGTTGATTTGGTCTACTCGAAACGGCGTGAATTTCGTATCGGGAGTTCCTCTACATGAGTCAAATACTACATGTACTTATCCTTGTTGGTCTCGGAGTTTCATCCGGCGTGGCCTAGCTCCACATATAAGCTCTGCGCTAGGACGGAATAGTCGTCCGGTACAAACCGACGATTATCGATTATCGAATTATCGAGTTATCGAGCGATATCGAGTTATCGAATTATCGTGGTCGATATCAAATATGAATATGGACGATGGATTTGCGATTTCGGGTTAGAATGATGCACCGACGAGGGTGGTACACCGGTTCAGAATGGTATACCAGTGCAGACTGGTACACTGACTTAGGGCTATATCAGTACTCATTTTCAAACATGCTCTTTAAAAAAAGCGTAGAGCCTAACTCCGTTACTCAACCAATTTGGCCAGGTAAGTGTCTATCATGGGAGCCTCACCGTGCTAGGGTGACTGATTGGCTGATCCACATAGACTAGCCTTGCCTTCGGCACCAAAAGGTTTTTAGAATAACTTAGTCGGATCTATGCCGGGACAACCGCTCGATACCAAACATGTAACATCCCATTTTCAAAAGCAAGTAATTTTTTTTTTTCATCGAGTAGAGCATTGGAGCGATTGAGTAATCGATACATTTATTCAAATTGCCGTAAGTCCGGCTGATTCGAAGCGGTACATTGACCAAGAGTTTTCAAAATGAATAACACCCGAAGAAAGTCTTCGCCGGGTCTACGTGCGGCCGCTCGCCTTTCTCCTTGGTTCTCGGTTCTCCCGAACCGACGCTATGATAAGAGCGAGATCCAATTGCAATTTGGATCTCAGTAACGGTTAACCTCATGCTTAAATACGACTACATATACACGATAGCAAAGCAGCAATCAATACAACGATCCACAAAGATGTATGATTAAAAACACATAACCACGTATACAAGATAATAACCACGTATGTAACATAACCTCGTATGATACAACAATAATAACCTCGTATGTGACATAACCTCGTATGTAACATACCGTGTATATAGCATAACCTCGTATACTACTACACAACAATCACATACAATCATATAATAAACATCAGAGCTAATGTTACAGTACGCGAACGTACATACAAACAGCAGAGCTATCAGCTACCACATACAATACACATAGCACATATATGCATACTATAAACATCAGCGTTAGTGTTACAAGACGCGAACGTACCTTCGTTGTCGACTACGTGACGTTTTACGGAAAACGGTAATTTTGACGGTGAAACGGTACGACGGCAATAACAACGGTCCGATTATCTTAGATATCCTATAAGGATAACATTTAACAACTTTTAGCAGCATAACGGGCATTTTAGGTACAAATTACCATTTTGCCCCTGAACCCCTAATCGGCGGAATTTCGCGAGCCATTGTTTTCGCTCTATCTCTCCGGAATTTTGAGATCTTTTCCCTCATCATATTTTCGAAATATATATCATATTTACCCCTAAATATGATATCTAGACTATCTTGAAAATTTAAAGATAAATCTAGCATTCCTACTATATCTACCGAAAGAACTACCGAAACTAAAGACTAAGGACCGAAGAACTTACCCAGACTTTGCTCAGACTTTCTCCAGAGCTTCTCTCTCTAAATTCTCTCTAAGAGGCAGATTTTTGGTGTGAGAAATGAAGAAGAGGAGCTTGGTATTTATAGAAGAGACGGATGGCAGAACGGTAAATAATTCGAACTTCAGTCTTGACGAATATGGACCGTAGGATCGCATTTTTGAGGACAAAACACTCTTGGCCCTCCATTTCTTGTGCAGACCTCCCCCTCCCCAATAGTCAACAAAATGATGTCATCTTGATGGTGACATACGGCCGTCTTAGATAAAGTTTCGTCGGTGATTATCAAACGCGTAATCTTGGAAAATCTCAAAATTCCGAATTCATAACTTTGAAGATCTTCACTTCCTCATCAATAATATCTAATTTAACTTAGATTTCGGTCCCTTACGGGGTTCCAAAGTCCAGTTGAAGTTTTCTCGAAAAACGTGTCCGAACACGTCCGGTGTCGGAAATCACTTTCGGAATCATCAATCTCACGGATAATAATTCTACGATTCCAAATATGTCCAGATAATTATAAACTCATCTCTAGATGTTGAGTTATAATTATTTTCTTCAAATCAAAATGTGAATATCGCATTTTTCTCTATTTCGTCTTATTAGGCAAATGCGCTACCGACCTCGGAATTAACTTCCGGAAGAGGTCACTTGAAGGTAAAAACTCACTGATCAATATTTTACCTTGACTTTGGAATTCCTATTCCTGGTTCTCTAGATAGGATCCGTTTCCTATTTATTCCATTACTATTCACTATATTATATAATAATACAATTTTACAAAAATATCATGATATTTATTTATTTTTTTCTTTTATTTTTTATTTATTTTTCTAAGCATAAAATATTTTATTTATTTTTATTTTTTATTTATTTAATAATTTCGAATTTCTCCAATTAAAAATAATTATTTACATTATTTTTAATTCATTTACTTTATACCTTAATTATCCCATTAATTACCAGATTAGCCACTTACTAATTTTTGATAATTTTCTTAATTAGGATAAATCATTATCTCACAATTATTTTACTTACATTGGTATTTTATATCCCATGTAAAATATTAAAAATCATGGGGTCAATTATGATCCCCAAAATAATATTAAATCTTGCCTCATTATTTTTTCAAGGGAAATTATCCCAAAAAATTCCTAAAATTAGAGACAACATACTTTCTAATTTTTAACAAATATTTAATTGCCTCCTGGGATTTATCATAATATTTTTAGGCCATTTAATGCCTCAAAAATATATTTTATGGATTTTAGCTATTTATCTCTCCTAATTTCTATAGTAATTACCTTAGAAAATAAGATAATTATTACTTATTATTTGAAACCACATGTTCACCTATTTTCAATAGGTATTATCTATTGAAATATAATATTCTAGATAAATAATTATCCGGGTATTACAAGGGGCAAAATGGTAATTTGTACCTAAAATGCCTGTTATGCTGCTAGATATTGATAAATACTATCCTTATAGGATATCTGAGATAAACGTACCGCTGTTGTCGTACATTTGTTTCACCCATTTGTCAAAAATTACCGTTTTTAGTAAAACGCACCGAAATACCGTCAACGAAGGTACGTTCACGTCTTTGTAACACTAACTCGATATTTCTTTGTATACTTATATGTGATAGACGACTATACGAGTGAATTTTATAGATAACTTTACATGAGATGTGTCTTTGTTAACGTAGATAACTTTACATGCGATGTGTCTTGTTAGCATAGATAACTTTACATGAGATGTGTCTTTGTTGTTATATTAATCTTCCATCTGCTATATACTTATGTTTTGATTAATGCTATGATGTCTTCCATATGTTGTGTATGTAAATATGAGGTTAACCGTTACCTGAGGTCCGATGTGCATTTGGACCTCAGCATTTAAAATAGCTTCAGGGTCAGGAGGACCGAGAGCCGAAGATAAGGGCAAGCAGCACGCTTAGAGTCCCAGCCGGAGGATTTCTTTTGTCGCCACAGCATGAGTGTTGCGAGGGAGACACTTCTGTTGTTATTTACTATAAAAACTCTCGGTCATTGTACCGCCTTTGTAATCAGCCAGACTTACGGCATTTTTAATATATGTATCAGTCACTCTTACGCTCCGATGCTCTACTCTGATGAAAAAAATATATACTGCTTTTGAAAATGGGATGTTACACCCCCACCATTGGCAATCTCAGTGAGGCTATTTCTTCTTCTTCTCCATATTCTTTTTAAACCGTTCGTAATGACGAAGGCCTCTGAAGCACAGACACGCAATTATCATAGAAATTTGCGTGTCGGACGAGTCTGACACTCTGACACGCACGGACACGGCTGGACACGCAATTATCAGAGAAATTTAGGTTTAAGGTGTTGGTGGGTTTTTTTATCAAATGTTTTAGACGTGAGACAAGACGCGCTAAAAGACAAGGTCAAAGAGTTATTAGTAACTAGTCTTTTTCTTTTGCTCGAAAAAAGTGCTCTGTGCTGCGTGGATCAATAGTTCAATACTATGTGGGGCCTAGCTTCGGTGTGTAGAGCCTTCGTACCTCTTTTACACGGGAAAGGTTTCCAGAGATTTTTTTTTGTTGGCCACAAGGAAAGAGAGGGGAAAACGACCAAAATAATTTTCCAAAAATTTTTTTTTACCGGACTAAAGCATATTGGAAACATTTTACCAAAGTAATGCAGTTAGTGGCGCATGACAGGCTTGCGGAACTAAAGGCGCATGACAGGTTCAAGCCACTGACACATACTGACAAGTTTTGTGTCAGTGGCGCAGGAAAGATCCACGCCACTAGGTGACATGGAAAATATCCACGCCACAGGTGGCGTGGAAAAGACCCACGCCACTAGGTGGCGTGGTAATTGGGAATCAGACCCACTTTTAGTACTTTTAATTTAATATTTTTAAATTAATACTTTTAGTGGGTCTGATTCCATCTATAAAAAAATAAATTAAAATAAATTAAATTAATATTAAATATAAAATATTAATATAATAATAATAATAATAATAATAATAATATAATAATAATAAATGATAAAAAAAAGTGGAATAATTTAAAAAGCTCTACTTCATTTAATTTGAAGTCAAAAGAAAGAAAGCATGGAGCTAAAATAACTCATTAAGAATACCTTTTACTCATTTAATTTGTTGTTATAACTAAATTGTACCGCGTAATCTTTTAAAAGGCGTTCTTAATGAGTTATTTTAGCTCCATGTTTTCTTTCTTTTGACTTCAAATTAAATGAAGTAGAGCTTTTTAAATTATTCCATTTTTTATCATTTATTATTATTATTATATTAATATTAATATTTTTATATTTAATATTAATTAATTTTTTTAATAGATGGAATCAAACCCACTTTTAGTGGGTCTGATTTCCAATTACCACGCCACTAGGTGGCGTGGGTCTTTTCCACGCCACCTATGGCGTGGATCTTTCCTGCGCCACTGACACAAAATTTGTCAGTATGTGTCAGTGGCGTGAACCTGGTATGCGCCTTTAGTTCCGCAAGCTTGTCATACGCCACTAAATGCATTAGTTTGGTAAAATGTTTCCAATCTTCTTTAGTCCGGTACTTTTTTTTTTGAACATTATTTTGGTCGTTTTCCCGGAAAGAGAGTGACTGAATGGATTTTGGATTCCTTGAGTCAGCTCTAATGACCATGCAAAAATGGATTGCAAATTTTGCTTATATCATAGAAACAGTCTGCAATTTTGAAGGAGTGTCCTCAAGAATATGGGAACTTATTATTGTATGGATCTTGTTGGTTCTTTTTTGAATCATATGAAATTTTACCTATCTGAACTCTACACTGATGTTTTGTATTAAATGTGAATTATACTTAAAAATATATATTTAATACCAAAATGTCTCCTAACGTGTCAAAATTTAGATTTTTTTAGGATTAACGTGTCGGAGTGTCGTGTCGTGTCGCGTGTCGGTGTCGGTGTCGGTGCAACATAGACGAAGGCACACCCAGACGCGTGGGGCTGTGAGCTCTGTTTTCACTTCTCTCTGTCTCTCTCTCTCGTTTGGCCGTGGTCGTAAACGTTGTCCGATCAGAGCTTGAATCCTTCACTGGATCGACTTTTACCTCGTTTTCTCCCTCCTCAGTCTGTCATCGTCGTTCTCCTCTTTTGGTATTATCTCCTCACCGGATCTGTTCACTCCAGCTCTGTTTTCACTGGATCTGTTATCACCGGATTTATTTCTCTTTGGCTTTGTTTCTCTCCGTCTCACTCTCTTTCTGTCTATGTAAACGTCTTCACAATCGACGTTTTTTTTGGGGGGGGGGGAAGAAGACTCAGACCCAGTTTTCTATGACAGATCGGACCGGTGTCATGGCTGGTTCGCCGGTTTCCGGTTTGAACCGACCGGTCCGGTTCTGATAACCATGATCTTTATGCCTTCACTCTTAAATTCGTCCTCTCTTTAAGAGAAGGTTATCTATTAAATCATTCAAATCAAGTTTTAAATTTATAGGTTTTTAACTTTATTTAACACAAGTTTTTTTTTCTCTCTCTATTGATGCAAGACTTTTCCATTTTTCCACACATTAAATCAAGTCAAGTAATACGTGACAATTAAGGAAAGAATATGTATGAGTTTAAAAATAGAGAGAATAATTAGTTAAACATGTACGGATTCACACTCTTGAAACAATATAGACGATTTGACTTACTCTTACACATCGTCATGCTAAGTATATCTTAATATGGTAATGAGATTAAAATTATCCCCCACACAACACACTAATTGGAACACAATTTTCCGTGAAACCACCCGTAGATTAATGGGGGGGAAAGAATTGTTAGTATATGTCTTAGTAATGATAAATACTACAAAAAGAGAGAAGACTATTGTACTATAGTTGATAATTATAATTGAGCTAGCTATTGATGTAGTGGGTGGTCTAATTTGCGTAATCAGTGACTTAATAATAATTGAGTATCTGCAAAATGTATTCGTAAGGAATAAATGCTCCTTCACATTGTGACCGTTTGTGCTTTCACTCACAAGAAGCTTCGTACACTTAAATAATATTATCAAATTCCTCTTTCCAATGCCATACACGTGTGTTTTCTATAATCTATCTCCATGCGTCATTGTGTTTTGTGGCTACTTGTACACATTTACAATTTTAAAAAAATATAAACAAATACTGCATTAAATAAATCCCATATATTGCTAACGGACAATAAACTATGTTCACGCTGAATGAATGTGACCCTTTATCTAAAATATTAATTTTATTTTTGGAAAATTCGATAAAGTAATATGGAGGTTTTATCATACTGCTACTCAATCAGCAATGCTATATGGTAATGAATGTGGGACTTTGAACAAACTACGTGAGCACAAAGTAGAGGTAGTTGAGATGAGGATGTTAAGATGGATGTGTGGTCATATAATGAAATATAAGATTCATAGTGAACCTAAAGGAAGGGTTGAAGTGGCACCTATTGTAGAAAAAACAGTAAAAAATCGTTTGAGGTGGCTTGGACATTCATGTAGAGGCCATTAGATGCACTAGTGAAAAGAACAAATCAAGTTGTTTGGAACAAAATAAAAAAAAGGTAGAGGAAGACCAAAAAGAACGCCCAATGATGTTAATTACTAAATGAGACCTCTTAGTTAACAATTTATCTAGAGATTTGGTTTTTGATCGAGTTCAACGATGTTTTTGAATCTATGTAGCTGACCTGACTTAATGGGATAATGTTTCATTGTTGTTGTACTGAAAAATCTCATTGAAAACTTTTTCAGCTAAGGGTATATGAAGACCTAGGTCCTAGAGCGGGTGAACTCTTCTCTAGTTGTCTGCAACATATCTTCAGTTATGAACAAATACAAATGTTTTTTGTGATTCTTATAGTTAAAGTTGAATGTCTTCTGTTTCAGGTATTTTTAGGTACTAAATTTTCCAATGAGAAAATTTTCAACAATTTTCTCTTAATTTTATTTTTTTAAGAAGCATAACGAGAATAATAATAACCTTTTTGTGTTTTCCTGCTTTCTTTTCCAAATTTCAACGCACACAAGCACACAAGTTAATTTAATACAACCTCTCTGTTTGATTCTTCAATACTAATAACCTAATAATAATGATCCTTAAGTCGTATTTTTTATGATTGCTAAAGCATATAGGGCATTTTATTTTATTTTTTAAAAAAGATAAGGGTAAAAGGGAGATTTGACCCTGGTTTGTGTTATTCTTTTGAAAAAGCTAAGCAAACATGAATGGTTTAAGAATTATATGTATAGGATGGATTTTAATTTGATCCATTAATTTATAGATTCCCTCTTTTATGTATGAAAATGTATGATGTCACTAAAAATTATTTTGAACATTATTGTCTAAGTAAAAAGACTTTTAATTTATTTGCATGCTTGTTTGACACTAACACGCAATATTTCTAAATTGAAGATGCATGATATAACTGTCTAGAAATGTTTTCCAAACACATCCACACTGTGACCTATTAATCTTAGATTGTATGAGTTACCCATATCAGCAAAAATTACTCAAATTTGGCTCTTGTATCTTTAAATATGATACAAAAACTATTTAATTGTTTTTTCCAAAAATTATAAGGGTGATAAACTTGATATTATATGATTTTTTTTAGTATAAGAGATTTTATAAAATATACATATATATTACACACAAATACACACATATATAATTTAATTAAAAAAACTCAATGAATCTCCCTCTGTGGATATATGATACTGCTCCACTAGCTCCTACTTAACTGAAGCATCTCTATCTATACGACATCATGTGTAACACCCCATTTTTCTAAAAGCGGAATAAAATATTTTCATCAGAGTAGAGCATCGGAGCAATTTAAAAGAGCGAGTATCTGATAAACATTCACTGTTGGTGTATCTAGTTGCTTATACAGCGGTACAATGATCCGAATATTTAATAATACGGTAATACAAGTCTAAAAAGAAATTCTCCGGCTGGGACTCTAAGCGTGTTGTTTGCCCTTATCTTCGGCGCTTAGTCCTCCTGACCCTGAAGCTATTTTAAATGCTGAGGTCCAAATGCACATCGGACCTCAGGTAACGGTTAACCTCATACTTATGTAAACAATATATGTATGACATCACATCATTAATCATCACATAAGTACATAGCAGATGCAAGATTAATATATCAACAGTACACATCACATGTAAAGTTATCTTTGCTAACAGTACACATCGCATGTAAAGTTATCTACACAATTCACATGTATAGTTATCTATGTTAACAGTACACATCACATGTAAAGTTATCCATACAATTTACATGTATAGTCGTCTATCACATATAAGTATACAATAAGCATCAGAGTTAGTGTTACAGTACGCGAACGTTCCTTCGTTGACGTTTTTCGGTATGTTTTGATGGTAGGCGATCACAGATATCCTATAAGGGTAATATCGCCTCTATTAATTCAAAAATATTATCTCAAGAGATATTTTGGCTATATATGACCATTTTACCCCTGGATTAATTATTTCCCCATTAGTTCATTTAATTTTCGTAAAAAACGCTATTAACAGCATTTAGGCTGATTTTTCACCTAACTTTGGAGAATTATAATTAATTCCACAGAACTCGAAACAAGGATCCGTAAAATTCCTCGGAATCCTTAGGATTTCTACTTTTAGAAAAAAAATATTGGTTCTTGCCCAGATTTCATAAATAATTCCCAGTTTTCGCAACAACATGTTCTGCCCAGAAATTTTCAGTATTTCGTAGGTCATTTTGTAGAATTGTTTTCTCCTAGCAAAAAACTAAAAAATGACATGTTATAGGTATATTTGGAAAGCTCTATATGTCTACTCTCACCATGAATTTTCTCAGAATTTTGGCATAGCATCTTCAACATAAGATACCAGCATTTTTGAAATTGCTTCCGGGAGTCGCTAACCGACAAAATTTCGCCAGAGCTTCGCTACTTTGACCATAATCTTCCAAAAATTTTGCTATAACTTCTTCCTCATCAATTTTTTGAAATAAATACAATGGTAACCATAAAAACATGAAAATAACACTATAATTGGAAGATTATGAATCAAAACAACATCTAAGCTATAAATCACAAAGCTAAAGTTCAAGAACTTACCTAGAACTTTGCTCTTGCTTCCTCAAAGCTTCTCTCTCTCACTTCCACTCTTGATTTCGGTACCACAAGCTTCTTGCTTGGCTTTGTGAATTGGTGAGGAATGAAGTATGCACTACCTCCCTATTTATAGATTCTCATGGGTTCATCTAATTGGTGGATTCCAAATGTCACTTAAATCAAACCTATAACTCTCTCTCTCTCTCTCTCTCTCTCTCTCTCTCTCTCACAACCAATGTAACATCCCATTTTCAAAAGACAGATTTTTTTTTTATATATATCAGAGTAGAGCATCGGAGTAAATAGAGTATTGAGTAACTAATACAACTTTAACTGTGGCATAACTGCCTGTTCATAAAGAATAATACATTATCTGGTTCAATCTTAAATATCCTCAATCGGTCCATTACGCGGTCTTCACGCATGCTGCTTACTCTCAGTTTCCGTCCTCGGGTCTCTGTACCCTGAAGCTAAGAGCTGAGGTCCAATGCCCATCGGACCTTAGGTAACGGTTAACCTCATGCTTATATAAACAATATGTATAACAGATATTTCTAATATTACAACATTGATCAATACAATACGTCGTATGATCATTTGATAACAACTACACTAACATGTAAAGTTATTTCCGGTTTGCAACATCCGTGCCACGATGTACGGTCGTAAATAGTGATCTAAGTCCACATACCTTAGTCACTGTGCATGTCCAGGACAGAGTCCCGTTCATGGCTCTATGAAACCATCCACAACATATATAAGCATACTATAAGCATTAGCATTAGTGTTACAGTACGCGAACGTACCTTCGTTGACGGTACTTCGGTGCGTTTGACGGAAAACGGTACTTCTGACAGCGGTACAACAACAGCACAACAACGGTAGGTGATCAAAGGTATCCTATAAGGATAATATCGCATTTATCAATATCATAACAGGCATTTTAGGTACAAATTACCATTTTGCCCCTAGTTTGACTAATCGGTGAAATTTCGCCACAGCTTCGCTATTTTGACTCTAATCTTCTACAATTTTGCCATATCTCTTCCTCCAATATATTTTTGAAATAAATATCATATTTATCCCTAAAACATGATATCTAAACTATCTTGGCAAAATAAAGATCTACCTAGCATTTCTACTATAACTACCAAAAGAACTACTAAAGCTTAAGACTAAGGACCGAAGAACTTACCCAGGGCTTCACTACACTTTCTTCGGACTCCTCCTTCTCTCTAAAACCTCTCTCTATTTTGAACTCAAGCAAGAAGATTTGGTGTGAAAATGTGATGGGAGGTGCCATCTATTTATAGGAAAAGTTGTGCTACTATTCATGCTTTTTCATATCAAATCTCAACCGTTGGATCTTGTTTTCATTGCATGGCTTCATCTTAGCCCTTGATTGTGCTTGGCCGACCTCCATGTTCCCAATTTCAACAAAATGATGTCATCCTCTTGCTTTATGGTCTTGTACCGATAAAGTTCCCTGTTCGGTGTTCTAATCGCGTAATCTTAAACAATATCAAAAATTCCTTAGCATATCCCTGAAGGTCTCTATTCACTCTTGAGAAATATGTGGATTAACGAAATTTATGATTCCATTAAGGGTATTTCGTAGCCTGCTGAACATTTTCGGATAAACGCCGTTGGTTACGGAAATGACTTCCGGTAACACCAACTTCTGGGTAAAAATTCACTTGTTCATAATATGTCCTGATCTTAGAAACCTAGTTCATGGTTTTCTAGATATGATTTATTTTCCATTGGTTCTCATTTCCACTATCGCCCTTTTCCTTTTTCGTCTTATCTCTTAATCATTCCGCTAGTTTTCGGAAATGACTTCGGAGATAGCCCACTCCGGGATAAAATTATACTTGTTTATAATAAGTCCTGATGTTAGATACTTAGTTCACCTGTTTTGAGATAAGATTTAATTTCTATCGGTTCTCATTTATCCTATTTGCTTTTTCCACAAATATCTAATTTATATTATTATTTAATTAACAAATATCATGATATTATTTTAAAAAAAACCTTAACCCCTTTCACACTTAAAATTTCGCCCCCGCTTTATTTTCATTTATAATTATTATTATATTTTAATTTAATTAGAAAGCTTTAATTAGGGTCTTAATCCTATGATTAGCAATCTTTTAGGATTTAGGGTTTTTCATGTACTTAATCTCATACATTTTTCTTAATCTTTTCCAATTAATTCGTAAGTATACTTTATGCTAATTTTAGCCATAAATATTTAATTAAAGGGTTTTACTTAATTTACCTTGAATATTCTTTTGTTCAAGCTTAAACAATTAGCCATTAATTACTTAATTAATCACTTACTAATTGTTGATAATTTTCTTAATTAGGATTAATCATTTTCTCACAACTATTTCACTGACAATGGTATTTTATGTCCCATGCATTATATTAAAAATCATGGGGCCAATTATGATCCCCAAAATGATATTTAAATTTTCCCCTTTTATTTCCAAGGGAAATAATTTATTAAATTTCCAAAATTAGAGACAATATTCTCTCCTATTTTTAATAAATATTTTCTTGTCTCTTAAGATTTATCATAATTTTCTCAGGATGTTTTATGGCCCATAAATGCATTTTTGGCCTTTTGGCACTTTATTTCCTCTAATTTCGATTTAATTTACCTTAGAAAATAAGATAAATGTTACACTAGTTTTGAGACTTCATATTCACCTATTTCCAATAGGTATTATTTACTAAATTATGATACTTATTATAAATACGATTTTTAGGGTATTACAACCAACCTCTTCCCTCTCTCAACACTCTTCATCTTTCCATTCCCAAATGCTTAATTAGTTAGGTGTAAGTTAGTGTTTTTCTTCAAGATCCACTTCCACTTTCGGAATCACAATTTTATGACTTGATTTATGGTACTTTTAAACTTTAAAAATCACAAGAGTATGGATCTCAAAAGTTTACCAAAATCACTTTGGAAACCACTATGTTCAAGCTTGAATTTTGCTTATTCATAATATCTACTCATATTTGTTACTTAGTTCATGGATTTCAAGATATGATTTATTTTCTATTGGTTCTCATTTACTTGTGTCTAGAATTTATCCTAATGGTTCTTATCTTACCATTTACTTAATTAACCACTAAATCCTTTTTTACACATGCTTACATCACTAATTACACTAAAGTCTTCTTGCATTTAAGCCTTGATTATGACATGCCTCAAGTAATATCTAGATATTACTTGGCCCATCTTTTTGCTTGGCTCTTCTTGAATTTCGTCCCCCCTCCCCTTAATTTAACTTTAATTTTCATTTCATTTCAAACTCAATTTACCTTGAAAGTCCTTGCTTAATTATGGCTTGATTTAAGACTTGTTTGTACTTGATTATCATGCACAATTTATTTAATTCATTACTCCAATTCTCCATTCAGTTTTTATTGAAAAAACCGTGTGCTTCATCCCCTCTTTAATTAGCTTTGCATTTGTAGTTCATTTGAGTCTAATAGATAGTGTATTAAGGCTTCCTATTGGCTCAATTTAATTCAAATGGATTACACTTTATGATACTTAATTAAAGCCTTAGGATTTAGCTTTATTAATTTTAATCCAAGCCTTCAATTTGGGTTGGAAAAATCTAAACACTAATAGTGGTATTTGTTAATGAATTAGGATTGAAGATTAATACAATTTCTTAACCCTTTTAATTAGTAATTTTCACCACTTTAATTATTTAAAGGGGAATTAATTAATCTTTGATTAATATAGCTAATAAAGTGTTTTAGGGGTTATTAGTCTTATTTGACAAGTTTTTAAATTAATCTTGATGATTAAAAACTCCTTATATACTAATCTTAGCCTTTAAATATATTTTGGATACTAATTTAGTTGATATATTCTTAATTATGCCCTTAATTAATTATTTATTAATTAATTTCGAAAATTACTAAAATATCTCAATTATTGCAAATTTAATTGCCTAATAATTGTTGTTAATTTCCTCTAATTGATTTTGTCATCCTTTGATGATTTTAATCACTAAAATGATATAATTAAGATTATACTTAATTATGATAATATTAGGGTATATTATGATCCCTAAATGAAATCTCAAGCTTCACACTTGATCTATTTAAATATCAAGGAGAAATTCCTCATAAATTATAATAATCAAATTACAAAATTAGAGACAATATACTCTCCTTGAAGTATTTATCAAAATATATTATTTATATTAATTAGGGTTTTTAGGGTATTACTTCATGAGTTTAAAAAATATATATTAATAGTTCTATACTAATTGGCACTTATATGTAAGTGGGTGTCACATGAGAAGTAAACATTAATAATAATATAATTGACTTTTCCTAGTTAGCAACTGAAATCTAAGATCCAATTATACTTTGACAATATGGGAGCACAACTTCCCATGTTGAAGGGCATGGCATGCCATAATGTGTAGCCAAGATTTTGCTAATTATGAAATTAAATTCAGTGGACATCGATCTTTATTCATACTCCATTCAATTCAGAATATAAACCACTTCTAAATTCTAAAAGAATTCTTTGATTTATGATATAAGTCATGAGTAATTAATGATTATTTATCAATTTTGCTTATGTAGTTGATGTTTAAATGTGACTCATATTTCTCTGTTTCTCTCTCTCATTCAAAACCCCATCTAATTATTATAAGGGTAAAGTTGAAAAAACTTTTCAATTTCAGACATTTAATGAAGAGTTAACTGTCATTTCTTGATTACAATAATTTAGTTAATACAATTAAAGTGACTTATATTATAGGCCGAATGAAGTATTATACCCATTAGTTTTTGGCACTGAAAGAAGTAACATTCACAGCCAATGATCATTATTTTTCAGTCTGCTGCACTGCACATTACCTTATATAATATATATATATATGTGTGTGTGTGTGTATTTATGTATGCATTATGTGATTTTGAATGTATTAATCTGCACATCTTCCTTGGGGGGCTCAATATATAAATTATACTTTGTACATACTTTTTATGGATGAAATCAGTTGAAGTATTCCAAAAAAGAAAAAGACTAATATATACAACACTTATAAAGGATATATATCTAACATTGTACATGTATTAATCAATATACTATAAAGCATAATATATACATAATACATATGTATATATGGTACACAACAATTTAGAGAGAGAAGAGGCCTTTGATGAAGCATAAATTTTTCATTACAGTACTGCGTAATTAGAGAAAAAAATAGATCCCATCACCCAAAAAATTTGGACTTTCGATGATGATTTTTTGAAGTCACTGCTGAAAGTCTAACATCTCATCGTATGGTGGCGATTTGCTAAAAGTCAGACTTTAAGCCACAACTAGTTCAGAAGACAACAAAAGGATAAGTATAATTTTGCTCAACCATATATTGTGTAATTAGAGATAAGTAAATCCGTTTCACCCATGAAATTAATTGGTCTTATCCCTGTAATTATTTCCCTCTCTTCCAATTGTATATACTACATTATCAAATCCTAAATATAAGACTCAGTTGATTTTTTTGGAGAGATTAAAGAAGTTAAAGAAGTTATTTTAAAGTTATATATACTCATCTTTTTTCTCCAAACTAATTTTTCTGACTTATAAACTGATATATATAATATAATAATGCATAACATATAATACGATTGAATAATTTATTTAGTTTTCTTAATCTCTAAGTTAACTGGATTTTATATTAAGGACCCTAAGGGAATAGTTTATACCAATTAAAGTGCTCACCAGCAACACGAAGGCAGGCTAGCTACCTACCACTAATAATCTAGATTAGTATTATTGGAATAATCTCTCACGCCTTTAAGAATATTCAATTATATATATTTCTCGGAATCTTCACTATAAATAATAATAAATCACATTATATGATTGTGGAATCCCTGTAATTTTCATCGAATTATTAATATGCATATAGCGATAGGACTCAATAATGGTGGACCTGAGCCAATTGCTTTTGATCACACAAAAGCAATTATATACATTAAAGCCCATGTGGGGCTCAACTTTTTTTGTTAGGTGCTTTGCCTATAAAACCAATAAACACTCTTCCTTCTTGTGTAAGGACTCTAATTATTTTCCACCACGAGTGGAAGGGAAAGAGAGAGAATAGAACAACCACCATCTTGATTCTCTCTTTTATTTTATTTTCTTTGTTCCCCTCTCATTCGCACGTACAATACTTCATTGATTTTATTTATAAGTTACTTCTAGCATATGTTTCATTCATATATATATAAAAAAACCTTACACTTCACTAAGTTTACTTTAAAATTCAACAACTTTCCTACTTTATCCCAACTTAATATATATTATATCCCATGAGAACATGGCAAAAACTATGGGCTCCAAAATTAAACCTGCACTAGACAAACCTAGAGTCGGGAAATCAGGCGAAACCCGTCAAGCCGACCCATTTAAGCCCTGACCTTTCAAGGGTCAGGCTTATAAAATGAAGCCTCCAAATCAAGTCGGGCCTAAAAGGGCCATCCCTTTAGGACTATGAGCTTAAAAGGGCCGGCCCTATTAAGCCCGTTAATTTTTTTTTTAAAAAAAAAACTTGCCCAGTTGCCAGTTGCCCACTTGCCCTGCTGACTAAGTCTGACTGTGAAGGAAGCTTGTAACATCTCATTTTCAAAAGCAGTATAATTTTTTTTTTCATCAGAGTAGAGCATTGGAGCGATTGAGTAACTGATAATTGTATTCAAAATGCCGTAAGTCTGGCTGATTACAAAAGCGGTACAGTGACCGAGAGTTTTCAACGTAAAAACAACATAAGTGTCTTCCCGGCAACAGCCATGCCGTGTCAACAACAGAAATTCTCTGGCCGAGACCCTAAGCGTGCTGCTTGCCCATATCTTCAGCTCTCAGTCCTCCTGACCCTGAAGCTATTTGAGAAGCTGAGGTCCAAATGCATATCGGACCTCAGGTAACGGTTAACCTCATATTTATATAAACAGCATATGGAAGACAATCACAGTATTAATCAAAACATAAGTACATAGCAGATGAAAGATTAATATAACAACAGTACACATCACGTGTAAAGTTATCTATGCTAACAGTACACATCTCATGTAAAGTTATCTATGCTAACAATACACATCTCATGTAAAGTTATCTATACAAATCACTCGTATAGTCGTCTATCACATATAAGCATACAATAAATATCAGAGTTAGTGTTACAGTACGCGAACGTACCTTCGTCGCGGATCACGGTACGTTTTGACGGTCGGAAGGCGATCACAGATATCCTATAAGGGTAATATCGCCTCTATTAATTCATAAATATTATCTCAAGAGATATTTTGGCTATATATGACCATTTTACCCCTGGATTAATTATTTCCAATTGATTTCATCTTATTTTCGTAAAAACGCTACTTAACAGCATATAGGCTGATTTTTCACCTAACTTTGGAAAATCATAACTAATTCTAAAAATATCGAAACAAGGATCCGTAAAATTCCTCGGAATCCTTAGGATGTCTACTTTTGAGGAAAAATACTGGTTCTTGCCCAGATTTTGTGAATCAATCCCAGTTTAATTGTTTCCAACCTCTGCCCAGAATTTCGCCCATAATTCGTAGCCTATTTTCAACAATTTTTATCTCCTAGCATAAAATTCAAAACGACATGCTATAGGTATATTTGGAAAGCTCTATATGTTTAATTTTACCATGAATTTGCTCAGAATTTTATAACCTCATCTTCAACATAAAATACTGACGTTTTTACCCCTGACTTTAGGAATCGCTAACCGACAAATTTTCGCCAGAACTTCGTTATTTTGATCATAATCTTCCAAAAATTTTGTTATAACTTCTTCATCATCATTTTTTCTAAATAAAGCTAATTATAATAATAAAAACATGTAAATAACACTATAATTGGAAGAGTATGAATCAAAACAACATTTAAGCTAAAAACTAAAAGCTAGAGCATAAGAACTTACCTAGAACTTTGCTCCTCCTTCCTTCTTGCCTCAAGAACTCTCTCTACTCACTCAAGAACTTCTAAAATCAGATCACTCTTAGGCTGATTTGGTGTGAAGAATTGAAGAGGTGAAGCATCTCTATTTATAGGGAAAGATTGGGGACACAAGAGGCAATTTAATATAACCAAAACTCACCTTATCCATTAGATGAAAAATCACTTTATCATATTTAATCCTATCCATCAGCTTGTTTGGTCGACATCCAGCCCCCAATTTCAGCATTTAATGTGCTATTTTAATTAATCCATATTCCATGCTTCTATTCTCTAATTGGTGTGTTGAAATAATTGACTTTTCAACAAAAAATTCATCTCTTCTCATTCTTCCATTGTGTACCGACATCCCTTATGTCTTTATCTATTTAATATGTTTTTAATTTGTCAATTGCATTGTTTATTCAATTGAAACCAAAGCTGATCCATGTGCTAGCCGACATGCATTTCTTTTAGTCAATATGCTTTTAAATAGCTAAATCCATTGCTCAATTATTATCATCTTCCAACTTCGTATCCCATGTGTTCATATAAATTAATATCTAGATTTTTTATAAACTTAATAATGACATTAGTTAGCTTCTAAATGTCCTTTGCAACTAGATGCAAATTGGTAGTTGGTTATCAATTAAACAAGAATACATTTAGGTGTTAATTATAAAGTTTATCTAAGTCTCCCATTTAGCTCTTGACTTTCGAAAATCCTAGCCTTCATTAGATATCTCTAATTGCTCTTTATCATCTTGAAATTAAATATAAAAGTATGGATAAAAATCAATGTGATATTTAACCCAAGCTTGATATGTATGTTTGTTCAAGATTAATTCTCACCATTAATCCATGGTTTAAATCTTTCATTTGGTCTAATTTAGTTAACTAATTAAGCAATTATCTTATGCTTAAACAATTAGTCATTAATTACTTGGTTAATCACTTACTAATTGTTGATAATTTTCTTAATTGAGATTAATTATTATCTCACAACTATTTTACTTACATTGATATTTTATATCCCATGTAAAATATTAAAAATCATGGGGCAACTTTATGCTCCCCAAAATTATATTTAATTTTCGTCTAATCATTTTCCAAGGGAAATTATCCCAAAAATTCCTAAAATTAGAGACAACATACTTTCTAATTTTTTATAAATATTTTTCTGCCTCTTGAGATTTATCATAATATTTTCAGGCCATTTTATGCCCTATAAATACATTTTAGGGTTTTTTGTTCTTTATTCACCCTAATTTCAATAGAAATTACCTTAGAAAATAAGATAATTATAACTTATTATTTAACACCACATATTCACCTATTTCCAATAGGTATTATTTACTAAACTATTATACTTATCATAAATACGATTTTTAGGGTATTACAAAGCTACTTGCCTTCCCTGTTGCCTAGTACTCAATCACTCAGCCACTCTCATAGTCTCACTAATTTTTATCATTCACTTCATGCCTCTCGCCTCAGTCCCATTGTCTCAACCGACAATAATTTACTTTTGATTATGAATTAGTGAATTTGTTTGTTTGTTGCATGAT
Source organism: Acacia melanoxylon (assembly GCA_019022615.1). NCBI lineage: Eukaryota > Viridiplantae > Streptophyta > Magnoliopsida > Fabales > Fabaceae > Acacia > Acacia melanoxylon. The sequence continues at coordinate 10,401,063 of JAFJYJ010000004.1, forward strand.
GCGTGTTGTTTAGACCTTGATCTTGACAACATGTATTTGATAAATTAAAACTTTAATTGTTATAATTTACTAATTATATTTCTTAAAAATGCACAAAAATAGTTAAAATCTAGAAAAAATAGCTTTCGACCCTATAGGGCCGGCCTGGCCTGCATGCTCTCGGGTCGAGCCTTGATAAATAGATGTTTTCTTACTTCGGGCCTAAAAGGGTCAGCCCTGATTCCCAACTCTAGACAAACCCAACAAGGACAAGCCCATTCAATCACAGCCTAAAGCCAGGTTTCAGTCAGAACCCACTACACCAAGCAGTTGCTCAAATCCACGAATATCGAAACCACCTCCGTTATTTGCTAAAGATCCAAGAATGTAGGAATCAACTAACCATAGTTGGGCTGCTTTATAAATAGGCATAGTTCATTCCAAGAACGAATACGGCAACTTCGCCATTTCTCTCATCTCTATTATTCATTTACTATCTTGTATTCTAAAAATATCAATAACAAAGTTACTCTCTATTTTCCTACTTTCATTTCTATTACAATTTATTGCTTCTTTTGTTAATCTCTTCAGTTTCGGTACCCTCCCTAAAGGAAAATTCCTTCTTGCAAAAACAATTTGGCGCTGTCTATGGGGACTGACAACATATTTCACAGGGATTATCTCGTTACTACTCATTCTTAATCATTTGTCGTGACTGACGTACCTACCATAGAGGACTGACCTACCAACGTCCAAGGACGTCTCAAAGAACCGTCCAGGGAATATGGACCTATCAACATTCAGGGATGTCTCGATGAAATGCTGCCTTAATATAAGAACAAGCTCAACAGATCACAGCTCAGGCCAGGTTAGTCGCACGACATCAAGAACAAATCCGGCACCTGGATGGTGAAAATAACGCTTTACGAGAGCAACTAACTTCACGCTCCTTGCAGGTCCCTCATCCCTAAGATAGTTTAAGACAAACATAATTTTGTACATGCCCTTACCAAAGACCTATGCGATAGGCCAACCAAGGGGGTAGGTAATGTAAATCCAACTGAAAATCATAGTGACAAACCTAATAGCACAAGTACGAACATGTTGGTTAGTGAGGTAAGGCGACAGATAACTAGACTATGACGAACAACCTATCAAACTTTGGAACGTTGGATAACGAGAGGTGGAACCAAATATTTTAGGCATTAGAAGTGTTGATACTCCATCTCCTTAGATTTCCATCCTCGATGAAAAAGATTGCACCCAATAGCTTTGCTGACTCCCCTTTCACAGATGACATAGCTTTGGTCAAAATGCCTAAGAAGTTCACATTCCTGAATGTATGGCTCTATGATGGTTCAATAGACCTAGATGAACATATGCTGCAACATCGACAACGGATGCACACTGTAGTCATACCTCGAGAAGCACGAGAGGCTTGTATGTGTAAATGTTTTGGATCCAACTAGGTCAAACCTGTGTTGAGATAGTTTACCAACCTACCAACCAATTCAATAGGATTGTTTATAGACCTGAATGATCTATTCGTTCAACAATTCTCTAGCATCCAGGAGCTTGAAAAGCTCATCCAAGGGAAATGAGAATCATGACGAAACTATGTTGGCAGGTTCAACAAAGACAAAAATTAACATACCCAACTGCGACCCACTGATTGAACCATATTTTTACATGATTTTTTATAATTAAATTGGGATTCTTAATGCATTTTCTCGACATTATTGCATGATTAAGTATTATTTGAGTTAGGGACATTTGTTTTGAATTAAGTGAAATTAGGGGTAAAATAGTCATCATTTATTCATTATTCATACAAATGATTTCTTGGTCTTTTGATGCTACATTGTGTTTAATCTTGCATTATAGGTGTTTAAGAAGAAAATTTGAGATTTCGGAAAATGTCAATTGGGGTCGGAATTAATATTTTGAGGATAGGGGAAAATTATAGAAAAGAGCCCAAGAATTCCTCAAAATTACAAATCCATGAAGGAAAAGGAGCCAGAAAACAATTATAGAAAAGGGCCCAGATATTTTGTAAATTTCAGTTCTGCCCCAAAAATATTTTGAATGTTTTCATTTAAGTCCCTGCTAGAACTTTCAGTTTTGTTTTCATTTTAGTCCCTTGGTCAAAACGCACGTTTTGACCAAGGGAACTAGGTTTCCTATTCAGCGACAGATAACAGGCGAGTGGGGAAATACATGAGATAGTGCCGCGACCTTGAATCTTTGACGGAGCACCATCATTGACCTTTAACTTCCACACCAGCGACCCTCCTCATTCACACATCACCTTCATCTTCTTCTTCATAGTCGCCGACGGCTTCACCTTCACCACCATTACCGCCGGTGACCTCCATTATTCCAGGCGGAGGGAGCATAGGGACCTGGATATTCAGAGTGGCGCCGCGAGAACGAGAGTTTGGATCTGGGAACGATGCATCACCTCCACCGTGAGAAAGAGATGGTTTTGATAGAGCAAAGATCATGAACAGTTGGGTGTGTGCCGCAAAAAGAATGGAAAGAAGAGCTTAGCAACCGCGATACAGAGGGGGCGGAGATTCGACATTAATCTTCCTTCTGGCTCCTTCCATCACTCTCAACCTCACCAACAACCACCACCCAAACCCGAGACCTGAGAGGAATAAAGAGAGCTTCAACGCGATAGACAGAGAGAGACCTTCGTCTATGATTTCACACCACCATCATCAACGTCTTTGCTCTCTATGTTCATGAATTTATCACAGCCGTGGATTCTCTGGTTTTGATGTTCGTCAGTGGCTAATTCCCTTGATCTTTGTGGTGGAGATGTGGTCTTAAGCTCATTGGACTACATTAGGAGAGTTTTATCTATCTTACTCTTAGTCTAGAGTTATATAGTGAGATTGCCTAGTTTTAGGAATTGTTGTATATGATTTTGGAACTAAGATTAATGTTAATTGTCTCTGTTAGTTTGATAATTGTAGTTGAGATTGGATTTTGCAGTGTGAAAAATATACATGTTTGGATTTCTTCGTGGTTGCAATGAAGTTATGTTAATTGACGTGGTATTGTTTAGTCAATATGGTTGATTTGTACCCCTTGAGGGGCTAGTTAGCATCAAATTTGAGAAGGCTCATATTGCATTAATCCAATTTTAATTGCACATTAAGGGTTTTAAACAATATCTCAAGAGGTAGTAGTTAGCTATGGTTATAGGAGCTACTATTAATTGGAAATATTGGACTCAAGTGGTATCTTGAGGTTTTTTATTAAGACTTAGTGAAGTTTTGACTCCCATACTGTAATACCCGGATAATTATTTATCTGGAATATTATATTTTAGTAAATAATACCTATTAGAAATAGGTGAATATGTGGTCTCGAAACTAGTTTAATAAATACCTTATTTTCTAAGGTAATTTCTATTGAAATTAGGGTGAATAAAGAGATATAAATCCCTAAATGCAATTGTGGGTCATAGAATGCCCTGAAAATATTATGATAAATCCTAAGAGGCAATGAAATATTTATAAAAAATTGGAGAATATGTTGTCTCTAATTTAGGTAATTTTGGGATTAATTTCCTTGGAAAATATTGAGGCAAGATTTAATATTATTTTGGGGATCATAATTGACCCCATGATTTTTAATATTTTACATGGAACATAAAATACCAATGTCAGTAAAATAGTTGTGAGATAATAATTAATCTCAATTTAAAAAATTATCAACAATTAGTAAGTGATTAATTAAGTAATTAATGGCTAATTGTTTAAGCTTGAATAAAAGAAAATTCAAGGTAAAGTATGTAAAACCCTTTAATTAAGTGTTTATGGCTAAGATTAGCATAAAGTATACTTGCTAATTAAATAGAAAAGATTAAGAAAAGTGTATGAGAGGGAGACATGTTGTGTGTGTGTAGTGAGTGATGTGTGTCTAGTGGAGGAGTGAGGAATTTATTTAAATGCAATTATGGTAAAGTTAATCAATGGAGTAGTTAAATCCAATAGGCCTTGTTGGCACAATGAGGATCAAGGGTTGGAGTGATTAGAGTTAATTGGCCTTGTTGGCACATTGTGGATCAAGGGTTCCATAGGTGATATTTGCCTAATTAAACATTAATTCTCATCATAGATTCATAAAGTAAATTTAATGGTTCTAATTTAATCTTGAAATTGAACTTAATGATAATTAAGCAACCAATGGGAAATGCATGATAGTGGTGAGGCCACCAAGGCTTGCTTGGAGAATGGATGAAGGTGGAGAAGCCACCAATGCCTTCTTCAAGCCAAGAATTGTTTAACATAAACAAAAACACACATGTGATAATAATATTCAATTTTGGAAGAGGATAAGGTACCTTTGGATAGGATATCCTCTTGGAATTGGAAGAAAGTGATGGAGGGAGAGAGGGCCACGTTTTTGGCCTTGGCTTGAAGAAGAATTCATATTATTTAGTGTAAACCCATGGTTCTCATGCAAGATGAATTAGGTTAGGAATAATTACCAAGTGTGCCATGAACTTTTAGTATAAATAGGCACCTTGTGTCTTCATATTCTTCACACCAAAACCAACTCCAAGTAGTGGTTTTCTAAAGAGAGAAGAGAGCTAGTGAGAAGCAAGAAGGAAGTAGTAGCAAAGTCTTCAAAGGCTATCCGAGAACACATACCGACCGACGTACGTAATCCGCTATCACCAACTAAGGTACGTTCGCGTACTGTAACACTAACTCTGATGGTTATTGTATGATTATATATGTTTGTTGTGTTCTGTTTGTTGTTGTAGCATACGTGGTTATGTTATATACACGGTTATGTCACATACGTGGTTATGTCACATACGAGGTTATTATTCTTTGTATCATACGTGGTTATGTTACATACGTGGTTATTATATATCTTACATACGTGGTTATGTATTTTTAATCATACATCTGTTGTGGACTGTTGTATTGATTGTTGTTGTCGTGTATATATTGTCATATTTAAGCATGAGGTTAACCGTTACCTGAGGTTCAATGTGCATTGAACCTCAGCTCTTATCATAGCGTCAGGTTCAGGAGAACCGAGGAGAAAGGCGAGCAGGCCGCACAGAGACCCGGCTGAAGACTTTCTTCTGTTGTTATTCATTTTGAAAACTCTTGGTCAATGTACCGCTTCTGTAAATTAGCCAAACTTACGGCAATTTGAATAAATGTATCAGTTACTCAATTGCTCCGATGCTCTACTCTGATGAAAAAAATATATACTGCTTTTGGAAATGGGATGTTACACATACTTTCTGAGCGAGGATAGCCAAATTTTCAATTACCAAGACCTTCCATCATTCATACATTTCAAACTCCATTCCATTTTATTAAAAATACCAAAAACAATAGTTAGCATTTAATTAAATTACATTCATATATTAGTTTATTAATTTGAAAATCCAAAACTCTTTCAGATTGCGCTCTATCTGCCGGCAAGATTCCACGGCTTGAGTCATGTCAGGAAACTGCTGTGATACCAGCCTTTCCTTGATCTCGTATTTTAGCCCATAAACTAACCTATGTGCCTTCCAGCTCTCGTCATCCTCACGTTTTAGATACGACGAATATCGTGAAAGATTGGTAAAACGGGCAAAGTAGTCATCGAACAGTTCCTCCTGCCCCTGCTGAATGTGAAGGAACTCAGACTCCTTGATCACTTGAATTGACGGAGGGAAATACTGGTCATTGAACTTCCCAAAAAATCCCTCCCAGGTGATAGGGCAATACCGGTTTTGTAGCGTCGTAGCAACACTCCTCCACCATCTATCCGTGTCTCCCTCAAGCTTGTAGATAGCAAGCTGAGCTTTTCGGTTCTCCGGACATTCCATCACGTTGAAAATCTTCTCTAGGCTCATAAGCCAATCCTCAGCCAGTTCCTTCTTACCGCGGAATGCCAGTGGCTTGAGCTTACAGAACTGAGTGACCCAGTATTGTGTGGTTTGCCCAGCTCTCTCTCGTCTAGGAGGTGACCGCGATCTGTCAGACTCCTCAGCTTCCTCAATTTCACTCTGGTCGCCTTCTTCTTCTTCTTCTTCTCCTTCAGCTTCCCTTTCTTGTATTTGCCTCTGTCTTTCCTGTCTCTCTGCCAAGAGTTCATCAATCAGAGCCCTCTATTCTTGCAGAGTTCTCCTCATCTCCTGCATCTCGTTTTGTTCAGGTTGATTGGGGTCTTGATTGGGTTCTGGTTTAGGTATTGGTGTTGTCCGGGGTTGTCTACCCCTTCCTCTACCACGGCCTCGACCTCGGCCTCTTCCTCTAGGGACTCCAGCGCCTCTTATGTTTGCCATTCTTTAAATTCCTTTTTCCCTTTACTTAATAAGGACAGATATAAATATCAGAATTAGCACAACAATAGGCACTAAAAACAAACATTTATTTATATCACACAAATTCGTACCAGTTGACCCAGTAGTTGGTCATGTCATAGATGGTGTCAAACAAATATATTACAAACCCCATTATTCTAACAGCTTAATACATTCTTATACTAACTAGCTTCTACTTCTCTTCTCACAGCTTTCTTCAACAGTTTCTTCCCTCTACATATGCTGGCGCACCATGCATCTCAGATAACGGAAGTATATACGAACATCCAAGATAGGCCCTTCGTCAAGCAGCTCATTTGTCATCCTAGCCCAGAAGCAGGTGCAGGGAAAATAGAATAGAGTAGTTCTAATCCAGTCCCCGGGTGGAAATCGGTCGTTTAGGGCATGATAACTCTTGACTCGGCTAAGGTAGGACATATACCTTTCCTTTATGGTGTCGGTGGTTTGCTCAGCATAACTGTAATATGACTCTAAAAACCGTATTAGCGTCACATTATCATCTAGGAGATAGTGGTAATCCTCGGGGGTGGCTTCCTCCTCATCGAGGTTCCAAATTTCGGGGTAATCAAAATTATCCCCTACAGAAGAATGGGTTGACCCGACAGGGCTTCCCAGCACTGAGTTTTCATCTTCTAGGTTTACGGGTTCGGGGTCGCCTATATAGTCGGGGTATTCAGGACCAGGGTGGTATTCTGGTTCTGGGTCATTCTGGTGTTCTACAGGGAAGTCAGGGTTATTCATGGGTTTGAAATAGTATATAGGTGCTGGGGGTGCTGGAACAAGTGGGGGTTCAGGTTTAGGCGGAGGGTAAATAGGATCGGGGTTCAGTCTCCTTCCCACCATTCCAGGTACGACGGACTTTCTAGCAGTACGTCTCTTCATTCCATGGTACATAACGTATGGGTTATCGCTTTTTTCCATCTCTACACATTACACCAAGGTCACATCAGTACTCTTTTTTTTTTTAAATGTTTTGTCAAAATGCAAAGAGTCTAACTCCGTTACTCAAACAGTTTGGCCAGGTTGGGTATATTTGTGGAAGTCTCACCGAGGTTAACAGTGACTGATTGACAACCACAAAACCCTTTCTAGTTTAAGCACCAAATTGTTCAAAGTAACGTAGCTAGATCCGTGCCAGAATGAATGCTCTGATACCAAAAATGTAACATCCCAATTTTTACAGCGGATTTTTTTTTCAATCAGAGTAGAGTATTGGAGCGAATGAGTAACTGAACCATAACAAAACATTAACCATAGTGCAATAGTATAGATACAGTCATCCTAGTGTTCAAAAGTAAATACATTGACGGTAATTAAATCTCCATCTTGAATCCTACTCTGGTTGCTTGCCCCTGTCTCCAACCCTTGGTCCTCCAGACCCTGAAGCTACAGCTGAGATCCAATTCCAATTTGGATCTCAGGTAACGGTTAACCTTATGCTAAAATAAGACAGTATATCGACAACAGATATTCATAACAATACAGCAGCATATCAACACATAAGCACAGAGCAGATGTATGATCAATACAATGACAGAACATAAGCACAAAGCAGTATGTAAAGTCCCACAACATGTCTGCACATACCCTGTGCCACGATCACAACACGTGTCCTCAGCGCTAGAAAAACTCAAACGGTATTACCAATACTATAACCCGTGTAAACTGTATGTATAATTGACGACCCTAAACAGAGCCTCAGTCTATGAACGTATCTATCACATATATGTATATGAGCAGCACAGTGTTAGGGTTACAGTACGCGTCCGTACCTTCGTTGACGGTACTTCGGTACGTTTGACAAAAAAAACGGCACTTCTGTCGAAAAACGGCACGTTTGACAGCGGCACGACAGCGGCGCAACAGCGGTTCGTTATCAAAGACATCCTATAAGTATAATATCACATTTATCAATATTTAGCATCATAACAGGCATTTTAGGTACAAATTACCATTTTGCCCCTAGTTTGACTCCTCGGCGAAATTTCGCCAGAGCTTCGCTACTTTGACTCTAATGTTTCCAAAATTTTGCCATATCTCTTCCTCCAATATATTTTTGAAATAAATATCATATTTATCCCTAAAACATGATATCTAAACTATCTTGGCAAATTAAAGATATGCATAGCATTTCTACTATTGCTACTGAAAGAACTACTAAAGCTTAAGACTAGGGACCGAAGAAATTACCTAGGGCTTCGCTACAACTTTCTCCGGATTCCTCCTTCTCTCTAAAACTTCTCTCTATTTCGAATTTTGGTGTGAAAATATGAAGAGAGGTGAGGTGCTATTTATAGGCAAATTTTGTGCACTATTCACACTTTATCAGATCAGTTTTCGGCCGTCGGATCCAGGGTTTTTAAAAGGGTGAATCTTGGCCATTCAAGGAGCTAGCCGACCTCCCTTGCCCCAAAAGTCAAAAAAGTGATGTCATGCATGATGTCATCTTGTTGCTTTATGCGACTGTACCGATAAAGTTCCTTGTTCGGTGTTCCAATCGCGTAATCTTAGCGAATCTCAAAAATACGGCAACACAGCTCTGAAGATATATTTTTCCTCTTTCAAAATACTTGGGTTAACTAAATTTTTGATCCCGTTACGGGTATTCCGTAGTCTGCTGAAGATTTTTGGATAAACTTTGTCGGTTACGGAAATAACTTCCGGCTATGCCAACTTCTAGGTAAAACCTCACTGGTTCGTAATATGTCCTGACCTAAGAAACTTTGTTCCTGGTTTTCCACAACAGATTTATTTTCCATTGGTTCTCATTTCTACTATATGCTCTTTTCCCTTTTTATCCTGTCTCTTAATCACTCCATAGGTTTTAAATGACTTAGAGACAGCCCACTCCGGGATAAAATTTTACTCGTTTATAATAAGTCCAGACGTTAGCTACTTAGTTCACCTATTTTGGGATAGGATTTTATTTCTACCGGTTCTCATTTAGCCAACTGGTCTTTCTACCGAATATATTATTATTTAATTATTTAAATATTATAATATATTTTTGAAATAACTCAAACCCTTTTCACACTTAGCAAATTTCGCCCCCCTTATTTTCTTTTTTAATTAATTTTTAATTTCATTAATAATATATTTAATTTAATTAGAAAGCTTAATTAAAGTCCCAATCCTACGATTAGCGTCTTTTAAGACTTAGGGGTTTTCATGTACTTAATCTCATACATCTTTCTTAAACTTTGCCAATTAATTAGTAAGTATACTTTAGGCTAATCTTAGCCATAAACACCTAATCAAAGGGTTTTACATAATTTGCCTTAAATATTCTCTCGTTTAAGCTTTAAACAATTAGCCATTAATTACTTAATTAGCCACTTACTAATTATTGATAATTTTCTTAATTAGGATTAATCATTATCTCACAACTATTTCATTTGACATTGGTATTTTATGCTCCATGTAAAATATTAAAAATCATGGGGCCATTTAGGGCTCCCAAAAATAATATCAAATTTCCTCTTTAATATTTTCAAGGAAATAATTTATTAAATTGCCAAAATTAGAGACAATATTCTCTCCTATTTTTAATAAATATTTTATTGCCTCTTAAGATTTATCACAATTTTCTCAAGATGTTTTATGACCCAAAAACGCATTTTTGGCCTTTTGGCTCTTTATCTCTTCTAATTTCCATAAAAATTACCCTAGAAAACAAGACAATTATAACTTATTATTCGAGACCACATATTCACCTTCTTGAATTAGTAATATATTTATCTCAATATAAAATTCCAGATAAATCAATATCCGGGTATTACATATTTTTCCTTGAAAATAGACATGTCAAGGGTCATGAGGAATTTTGTATCACTCAAAAATGATTTTCGTAGAATTAATTATGATTTTCCAAAGTTGCTGCAAAATCCTGCCTAGAAAATCCAGCAATGCGTTTTTGGGAAAATGTAAGGGTAAAAATGGGTAAATAATCCACTAAGGGTAAAAAGGTAAAAAGATATGGAAACAACCCTTTAGGATATTATTCTAAGCAGTATGATATTTGTCACAATATCATATAATAATCTGACGATAATGTATAGGATATCCGGGAAGTCCGAAATCGGATTCCAAGGTCGGGCATGTTGGTAACTACGCGGTGAAAGGTACGGACGCGTACTGTAACTTTAACTCTGATGTGTCTTTTATGCATGTATATGATTGAATGATTCATGAAGTCGTGGACAAGACTAGGTCTTGGGTCATGCACCGTGACTAAGTTTATGGGGCTTAGGTCACCTGTTTATATACATTTAGTTTGTGCGGGTTATAGTCATGATAATGTCGTATGGTTGGTTTCCTAGCGCTGACGACACGTGGATTCATGGCACAGGGTGAGTGTGCAAACGTTGTGAACATTACATTTGTTGTGTGCTATGTATTGTTGTAACCTTACATTTTTTTTGTGCTATATATGGTTGATGCTGAAATGTAATGAATATTTGTCATATATATTGTTATTACTTGAGCATGAGGTTAACTGCTACCTGAGATTCAATGGGTATTGAATCTCAGACTTGACTAAGGTTTAGGAAAGGAACCAGGATCTAAGAAGACGACGTGGATGGAACCGTGAAAAGGCACCAATGGACGGAGCCGAGAAGAGGCGTCGGTCAGAGCGAATACCAGGAGAGGTTCATCAGAGTATAGTTTCTGGCATGAATCCGATAGAGTTGTTTCAAACCATTTGGTGCTTAAATTAAGAAAGGGTCGATCTATGTGGTTCAGTCATAAGTCACTGTGAAAGACGGAGAGACTTCCACTAGACTTTACCCGGCCTGGCCAATGGGTTTGATTAACTGTATTTGGTTCCAAGCCACAAGTCTAGTTAAGGCTTGGTTTAAGATTGTATAATTATTATGTCAAGAGTTTTAGTTATACAAGTTTTGTATTATTGTATCACATGAATATTCCTTCGGGAAATATTTAATATAACCAGCTTATGCCTGAGCATTTTATATCAGTTACTCATCGTCTAAACGTAATGCATGCTCTCCGTTCCGCATTACTCTGACAAGTAGCACCGTATTCTTAAATACTACGTGTCACCGGACACAATAAGTAGTATGAAATTTGGAGTGTTACACTATGTTCCTCTTGGTGGTTATCAAAGGTCCATACTATTGTTTGAAATTGAAGTCACTACTACAAAATATGGAAGTAAAAGGGAAGTAAAAAGTAAAGGCGGTGGCATTGTCGTAATTATTTGCTTGACTTTGAGACTTTAGACAACCTAAATATTAATTTAGGACGCCTAAAATGTAATATTTAGCGCCATTTAGGATTTTTTTTTGGCGCAGAAAAATACTTTAGACAACCTAAATAACAATTTAGGACGTCTAAAAGTTTTTTTGATGCCCTAAATATATTTTAGGGCGCCATTTAGGATTTTTTTGGCAGGAAAATACTTTAGACAACCTAAATAATAATTTAGGTCGTCTAAAAGTTTTTTGAAAAATACTTTAGACAACCTAAATAATACTTTAGGTCGTTTAAAAGTTTTTTTTTTTTTTATACTTTAGACAACCTAAATAATAATTTAGGTCGTCTAATGATTTTTGGAAAATACTATAGACAACCTAATTAATAATTTAGGTCGTCCAAAAGTTTTATTTGATACTTTAGACAACCTAAATAATAATTTAGGTCGTCTAAAAGTTTTTTCAGGTTATTTTCAGATTCAATTTTCAGGTCCCCGCCAAACTCGCACAAATCCCTCCCACCTTTTTATTTAATAATAATCTTCCCCCTCTGCACAGCTCTCTGCTTTCTTCGTTGCGGACTGAGTTGTGCGAGTTGTGTTAGCTGAAGCCCGACCATGGAGAACAATCAGCAATCCTTCTGGCAATTCAGCAATCAGCTTCGTCTTCAGTCTTCAAAGCTGGCGAATCTGTCGCTCAATGATTCAATAAGGGTATTTATTCCAAGCCTTCTTATCTTGATCGTCGCTCAACTCCATCAACCCTAAGGCCCCCAAATTCGGCGCTAAGGGTGAAGAACCCAAAGCTGCCAAGAAGAACAATACCAGTGGGAAAAATTGTGGTGTGATTTCGGCGGTGACCGTGATTGGATCTGGAAGTCTCTTGTGTAGATCTGATATTGTAATTTCTGCATTTTGTGTGTGAATCTTAGATGTAAGTGTAGAAATTATCCTTGTTCTGTTGTTGTGATTTGTCAGTGTAGAAATCTTTTTTTCTTTCATTTTTGTGATTTGTTGTTCTAGATCGATTTGTTTTTCCGGATCTACTCCAAATCTTTTTTCATTCATTGTTGTCATTTGTTGTTCTCATCGTGCCTTCACTATAGATCTACTCTATCTCCATCTCCCTGTTTTTCCTTCCAGTTTTGTGAGGTCCTTTGCGGTTTTTGGCCATCGGGTTGTGTTTTTTTTTTTCAAAAAAAAAAAGCAGTAAGGCGACCTTAATTTAAATTCAGGTCGCCTTACATAAGGCGACCTTAATTTAAATTCAGGTCGCCAAAAAGTAATTTTTTTTACTACCCCTCACAAGACGTCCCTAGAAAAAAGGACGTTAAATGGGTTAAATTTAGGACGTTTTTGACGTTTTTTGTAGTAGTGAGTGTCATGTTGAAAACTTCTGGTTAATGTAAAATTTAAATCTATGTATTTATTTTTTTGTAATGTAGGTACTCCACGTTTGCTATAGTTAGGATCCTCACCTTATCTAGGTATTCTTTAATTATTATTATAGAGCGGAGCTCCTCTTGTGTAACACCCCAAATTTTGTAGCATAAATCGTGCTGGTGACACGTGGTTTTATAAAAATTCATCAGAGTTTTGAGGTGCTACAGCTTAGCGTTTTGCGGAAACGGAGAGCATGTACTAAAAATTTGAACAATTGAGTGATCGATATAAAAATACTCGGACATATCGATGCCGACGTATCCGATATATTATAAATTTCCCGAAGGATTGTTCATGTGATACAGTAATACAAAACTTTATAATTACAATTCTTACATGTAACTATACCCTCTTCAACCAAGCATTGAGTAGACTTGGGGCATAGAACCTAACTCAGTTAAATCATTTCATTTGGCCAGGCTGGGTAGGTCTAGTGGGAGTCTCACCGTGTTAGGGTGACTGATTGACTGAACCACATAGACGACCCTTCTAGTTTAAGCACCAAATGATGTGAAGTAACTTTATTAGATTCATGTCATAAGGTAGGTTCTGTTGAATTTCTTCCTGCATTTCCTTTGACCGGTGCCTCCTCGCGGCTCCGTCCATTAATGCTCCTTCTCATGGCTCCATTCACAACGTCTTCATAAATCCTAGTTCCTTTCCTGAACCTCTAATCAAGTCTAAGATTCAAAACAAATTGAATCTTAGGTAACGATTAACCTCATATGAAAAGTATAACGTATATGTATGACAGATATTCATTACATTTCAGCATTAACCAATACATAGCACATGAGATGTAAGGTTACAACAATACATAAGCACACGAGATGTAATGTCAACTCAACAACAAGTACATAGCACACAAAGACATGTAAAGTTATCTATACAAATCCATGTATAGTTAAATAGTCTGCACCACCGTGCCACGATGTACACTCGTGTCCTCGCGCTAGGAAAACAATCTCACGGCATTATCAAGACTATAACCCGTATCAAGTTGAATGTATATAAACGGTGATTCAAGACAGAGTCTTAACCACGGTGCATGACCCAAGACCAAGTCTTGTCCATGACTCTATGAAATCATTCCATCTCATACATGCATACAAGTCATATCAGAGTTAAAGTTACTGTACGCGAACGTACATTCCTTCCGTATGAATAGTAATTTGCTATTTATGTATACGGTACTATTCATAAATACAGTTATTTATGAATAGTAATATGTCCGTCCTTCAAATCTGACTCCGGAATCCTCGGATATCCTAACATATTACCATATAGCTTAGAATAATATCCAAAAGGTTACTTTACCTTTCTACCCTTGGTGGATTTGTTATTACCATTTTGCCATTACATTTTATTTAATAAAAACGTTACTTTCAGCATTATGGCCAGATTTACTTCTAACTTTGAAAATTCATAAGTAATTCTAGAAAACTCGAAACGAGGATCCGTAAAATTCCTCGGAATCCTTATGATGTCTAGATTTGAGGAAAAATATTGGTTCTTGCCCAGATTTTATGAATAGTTCCCAGTTTTCACGTGTTCATCCTCTGTCCAGAAAAATTCCAGAAAAACGTAGCCCAACTTTGGACATTTGTATCTCCTATCACAGAACTCGAAATAATACATTATAGATATATTTGAAAAGCCCTATATGTCTACTTGGAACATGAATTTTCTCAGAATTTAAGAACATCATCTTCAATATAAATTACTGTCGTTTTTACCCCTGACCTCAGGAATTGCTAACCGACAAAATTTCGTCAGAGTTTCGCTACTTTATGATTAGCTTCCAAAAATTCTGCTATATAACCTTTTCCATCATTTTTTCGAAATAAAACCATTTCTAACCATAAAAACATGAAAATAAAATTACTCTAGCATATTTAAGATCAAAGCAACTTCTATCTATGAATATAAAACTAGAACTCAAGAACTAGAGAACTTACCCTTGAAGAACCTTGCTACTACTTCTTCCTTGCTCCAAGAACTTCACTCTACTCACTCTCTAATCTTAAAATCAGATGCTTTGAGCTGATTTTGGTGTGAAGAATATGAAGAGAAGAGTCTTCTATTTATAGAAGAAATTCAAGGCTATTCCAACTACATTTCTTCCTTAACCAAACACCCAAACCAAACACCCAAACCAAACACCCAAACCAAACACTCTTACACCAAACACTCACACCAAACACTCTTACACCAAACATTCATACCACCTTATACATATCTACCAATATCCAACTACCATTTGTAACATCCCATTTTCAAAAGCAGTATAATTTTTTTTTTCATCAGAGTAGAGCATCGAGCAATTGAGTAACTGATACATTTATTCAAATTGCCGTAAGTCTGGCTGATTTACAGAAGCGGTACATTGACCGAGAGTTTTCAAAATGAATAACACCCGAAGAAAGTCTTCAGCCGGGTCTCGTGCGGCTCGCTCGCCTTTATCCTCGGTTCTCGGTTCTCCCGAACCGACGCTATGATAAGAGCCGAGATCCAATTGCAATTTGGATCTCGGGTGTTAACCTCATGCTTAAATACGACTACATATACATGACAGCAGCAATCAATACAATAGTCCATAACAGATGTATGATTAAAAACGCATAACCACGTATACAAGATAATAACCACGTATGTAACATAACCTCGTATGATACAACATTAATAACCTCGTATGTGACATAACCTCGTATGTAACATACCGTGTATATAGCATAACCTCGTACACTACTACACAACAATCATATGCAATCATATAATAAACATTAGAGCTAGTGTTACAAAGACGCGAACGTACCTTTTTGGCGGTACAACGGAACTTTTACGGAAAAACGGTAAATTTCCGACGGCGGAAAAAAGCGGTGTGACGGCGGCAACAACGCGGCTCGGACAATGTACGATTATCTCAGATATCCTATAAAGATAATATTTAACAAATTTTAGCAGCATAACAGGCATTTTAGGTACAAATTACCATTTTGCCCCCGAACCCCTAATCGGCGGAATTTCGCCGAGCTTCATTTTCGCTCTATCTCTCTAGAATTTTGAGATCTTTTCCCTCATCATATTTTCAAAATATATATCATATTTACCCCTAAATATGATATCTAGACTATCTTGAAAAATTAAAGATAAATCTAGCATTCCTACTATATCTACCGAAAGAACTACCGAAACTAAAGACCTGGGACCGAAGAACTTACCCGAGACTTTGCTCGACTTTCTCCAAAGCTTCTCTCTCTAACTTCTCTCTAAGAGGCAGATTTTTGGTGTGAGAAATGAAGAAGAGGAGCTTGGTATTTATAGAAGAGACGGATGGCGAACGGTAAATAATTCGAACTTGGTCTTGACGAATATGGACCGTAGGATCGCATTTTGAGGACAAAACACTCTTGGCCCTCCATTTCTTGTGCAGACCTCCCCCTCCCCAATAGTCAACAAAATGATGTCATCTTGATGGTGACATCGAGCGTCGATCGATAAAGTTTCGATCCGGTATCAAAACGTAATCTTGGAAAATCTCAAAATTCTGAATTCATAACTTTGAAGATCTTCACTTCCTCATCAATAATATCTAATTTAACTTAGATTTCGGTCCCTTACAGGGTTCCAACAGTCCAGTTGAAGTTTTCTCGAAAAACGTGTCCGAACACGTCCGGTGTCGGAATTCGCTTTCGGAATCATAAATCTCTGGATAATAATTCACGATTCCAAATATGTCCAGATAATTATAAACTCATCTCTAGATGTTGAGTTATAATTATTTTCTCAAATCCAAAATGTGAATATACGCATTTTTCTCTATTTCGTCTTATTAGGCAAATGCGCTACCGACCTCGGAATTAACTTAGGAAGAGGTCACTTGAAGGTAAAAACTCACTGATCAATATTTTACCTTGACTTTGGAATTCCTATTCCTGGTTCTCTAGATAGGATCCGTTTCCTATTTATTCCATTACTATTCACTATATTATATAATAATACAATTTTACAAAAATATCATGATATTTATTTATTTTTTTTTTTTCTAAGCATAAAATATTTTATTTATTTTTATTTTTTATTTATTTAATAATTTCGAATTTCTCCAATTAAAAATAATTATTTAAATTATTTTTAATTCATTTACTTTATACCTTAATTATCCCATTAATTAGATTAGCCACTTACTAATTTTTGATAATTTTCTTAATTAGGATAAATCATTATCTCACAATTATTTTACTTACATTGGTATTTTATATCCCATGTAAAATATTAAAAATCATGGGGTCAATTATGATCCCCAAAATAATATTAAATCTTGCCTCATTATTTTTTCAAGGGAAATTATCCCAAAAAATTCCTAAAATTAGAGACAACATACTTTCTAATTTTTAACAAATATTTAATTGCCTCCTGGGATTTATCATAATATTTTTAGGCCATTTAATGCCTCAAAAATATATTTTATGGATTTTAGCTCTTTATCTCTCCTAATTTCCATAGTAATTACCTTAGAAAATAAGATAATTATTACTTATTATTTGAAACTACATGTTCACCTATTTTCAATAGGTATTATCTATTGAAATATAATATTCGAGATAAATAATTATCAAGGTATTACATTTCTCCCCCGTTAAACAAAATTTCGCCCTCGAAATTTGCTCTATACCAATTTAGACTTTGTACAGACTAACCTTCGGACTTATTCGCTCCTTAGCAACCACGTGCCAAAACTGTCTCCTTAGCAACCACGTGCCAAAACTGTCTCCTTAGCAACCACGTGCCGTGACGACAAAAGATACCTTAGCCGCTAGTTTTACGCACCGCATCTGCGCATGCAACCAGCTCCACGACTTATTCGCTCCGAACTTTTCTCTATATGTCGGCCGCTCCACTTGATGATCGAGAATTTGCTCGGGTTTGATTGTCAAGATCTTGTCATTTTGTACTTTGATATTTAGTATTTTCCGTGGCACCCATATACCCTGGTCAATACCATATATCAAAATGTCTCCATGACGCCCATACATCATGGTAACACAAGATACCTTAAATGTTTCCATGACGCCCATACACCATGACAACACAAGATACCTCCTACTCAATGACACGATCGTGATCGATCGTAGTAACTAAGAAATATGCATTGGAAACTAAAATTTTCGCGACAAGTAAGATAACTATTTATCAAACCATAGGGAAATCCTTACTATACATGTATCTTAACGATTTCTTTCACCCGTACTCAGTGTAGTTTTCGAACACAGGACTTTTCGTCCATTAAAACACAGGACTTATTGTCCTTTCCCGAGTTTCTTTCAACTCAAAAGGTACTTCAAACACTTGTGTTAGCGGTACAATTCTATACTGATACTCACTAACTCTAGGTCTTACATCGATTAGTTCAACTTGAGAGGCTTCAATAGGCGAGAGGCGTAAGTCATCCCATTTGTCCCGCTGCAGACAAGACATATCTCGATCCATATCTAATGGCACCACGACCAAATCTATAACATCTACTTGGATCCGGGATAACCAACTCTTGGTCTTTGTGACCAACTTCGTTCTCGATCTATGCAAGCTCATCTCACGGTCGTGTTCTACGCAATGATTTAAGTCTTACTCTTCAAGCTTTATCAACGATTATGAAAAATTTCGGCATGAATCTACGGTACTATCCCGCTAGATCCGAAACTAAATATCTATGTTATTATTTCTATTTTTGATGTACAACTAAATGGTGTTCCGAGCATTCGTCAACTCTTGCCAAAACGTAGGGATTACAAACCGAGTAACTCGTAGATCATGGAAAGTGGGTATGTGTTCATGATAGTCATTTTGTCCATCCTGCGATGATTGATACAAAGTCACAAACTCTCGTGCTTTGTTCGGTAGCATTTGATATGGTGTTTTAGATGTTGATCCAATGTTAGGCATCAACTTCATAGTGAATTTTGACTTTTCTTTTCGAAGGAATATTTGTCGAGAGAGATTTTATTTGTGTCGGGTTGTTTTTAGAATAAGGACTCAATCCCTCGTCATCGTTTGATCATTTTATTGATCACTTGCTAGTCCCTGATTTTGAGAATGTCGTCGATGTTTGTGAGACAGAAATTTTGAACGAGATATATATTCGACTTGGAATTTAGACATGCTTTATTAAGCAAAATAGTTCACACCCAATGGTGTAACTACTACTAGATTGTAAGGTATGTATGTATCCCAAAATGATTCGCCTATTTATCGGACATCGAGTGATTAGCACCCGTGTTGTATAATATCTAAAGTAGATTCCTATTGAGAGATAGTTATGCGGATCCTCTCTCGGAGATTATTCGTGGTTTGTCTTCCTCTACCTCTGCCTCTCGGGAGCTCCGGCTCCTCTTAAATTTGTCATGTCTCGTTCTTTCTCCTTTATTAGGGAAAACGTTAGATTTAAAAAGACAATGATTAGTCTATCGCGAGACTTTATCACACTAATACTACAAACGAACGGACACTCGTACTATTTCCCTTTGTTTAGGATTTCGTTGATTCGGTCTACTCAGAAACGGGTACGGAATTTCGTATCGGGAGTTCCTCTACATGAGTCAAATACTACATGTACTTATCCTTGTTGGTCTCGGAGTTTCATCCGGCGTGGCCTAGCTCCACATATAAGCTCTGCGCTAGGACAGAATAGTCGTCTAGTACAAACAGGTGATTATCAGAGTTATCAGGATTATCGAGCGATATTAGTGCGACCGACGGTGGATTTGCGGATTCTAGGTTAGAGTGGTGCACCGAGCGGAGAGGTGTGGTACACCGGTTCAGAATGGTATACCAGTGCAGACTGGTACATCGACTTAGGGCTACCTCAGTACTCATTTTCAAAACACGCTCAAAGTTTAAAAGGCTGATTTGAACATAACTCCGTTAACCGAACAGAATGGCCAGATAAGTGTCTATCATGGGGACCTCACCAACTCTATGGCGACCGATTGGCCACACCCACATAGACTAGCCTTAACTGTCCTACCATACTGTCCGTAATAACATAGTCATATCAATGCCGGGACTACTTGCCGATACCAAATCGTAACATCCCATTTTCAAAAGCAAGTATAATTTTTTATTTCATCGAGTAGAGCATCGGAGCAATTGAGTAATCGATACATTTATTCAAATTGCCGTAAGTCGGCTGATTTGAAGCGGTACATTGACCGAGAGTTTTCAAAATGAATAACACCCGAAGAAAGTCTTGAGCCGGGTCTCGTGCGGCTGCTCGCCTTTATCCTCGGTTCTCGGTTCTCCCGAACGACGCTATGATAAGAAGGCGAGATCCAATTGCAATTTGGATCTCAGGTAACGGTTAACCTCATGCTTAAATACGACTACATATACACGACAGCAGCAATCAATACAACAGTCCATAACAGATGTATGATTAAAAACGCATAACCACGTATACAAGATAATAACCACGTATGTAACATAACCTCGTATGATACAACATTAATAACCTCGTATGTGACATAACCTCGTATGTAACATACCGTGTATATAGCATAACCTCGTACACTACTACACAACAATCATATGCAATCATATAATAAACATTAGAGCTAGTGTTACGAAAGTACGCGAACGTACCTTTTGGCGGTACAACGGAACTTTTACGGAAAAACGGTAAATTTCCGACAAATGGGAAAAAAAACGGCGGTGTGACGGCGGCACAACGGCGGCTCGACAGCGGTACGATTATCTCGAGATATCCTATAAAGATAATATTTAACAACTTTTAGCAGCATAACAGGCATTTTAGGTACAAATTACCATTTTGCCCCGAACCCCTAATCGGCGGAATTTCGCCGGAGCTTATTTGTTTTTTCGCTCTATCTCTCTAGAATTTTGACAGATCTTTTCCCTCATCATATTTTCAAAATATATATCATATTTACCCCTAAATATGATATCTAGACTATCTTGAAAAATTAAAGATAAATCTAGCATTCCTACTATATCTACCGAAAGAACTACCGAAACTAAAGACCAGGGACCGAAGAACTTACCCAGACTTTGCTCAGACTTTCTCCAAAGCTTCTCTCTCTAACTTCTCTCTAAGAGGCAGATTTTTGGTGTGAGAAATGAAGAAGAGGAGCTTGGTATTTATAGAAGAGACGGATGGCAGAACGGTAAATAATTCGAACTTTGGTCTTGACGAATATGGGACCGTAGGATCGCATTTTTGAGGACAAAACACTCTTGGCCCTCCATTTCTTGTGCAGACCTCCCCTCCCCAATAGTCAACAAAATGATGTCATCTTGATGGTGACATCGGCCGATCGATAAAGTTTCGATCGGTATTCGAAACACGTAATCTTGGAAAATCTCAAAATTCCGAATTCATAACTTTGAAGATCTTCACTTCCTCATCAATAATATCTAATTTAACTTAGATTTCGGTCCCTTACGGGGTTCCAAAGTCAGTTGAAGTTTTCTCGAAAAACGTGTCCGAACACGTCCGTCCGTGTCGGAATCGCTTTCGGAATCATAAATCTCGGATAATAATTCACGATTCCAAATATGTCCAGATAATTATAAACTCATCTCTAGATGTTGAGTTATAATTATTTTCTTCAAATCCAAAATGTGAATATCTGCATTTTTCTCTATTTCGTCTTATTAGGCAAATGCGCTACCGACCTCGGAATTAACTTCCGGAAGAGGTCACTTGAAGGTAAAAACTCACTGATCAATATTTTACCTTGACTTTGGAATTCCTATTCCTGGTTCTCTAGATAGGATCCGTTTCCTATTTATTCCATTACTATTCACTATATTATATAATAATACAATTTTACAAAAATATCATGATATTTATTTTTTTTTTTTTTTTTTTTTTTTTCTAAGCATAAAATATTTTATTTATTTTTATTTTTTATTTATTTAATAATTTCGAATTTCTCCAATTAAAAATAATTATTTAAATTATTTTTAATTCATTTACTTTATACCTTAATTATCCCATTAATTACCAGATTAGCCACTTACTAATTTTTGATAATTTTCTTAATTAGGATAAATCATTATCTCACAATTATTTTACTTACATTGGTATTTTATATCCCATGTAAAATATTAAAAATCATGGGGTCAATTATGATCCCCAAAATAATATTAAATCTTGCCTCATTATTTTTTCAAGGGAAATTATCCCAAAAAATTCCTAAAATTAGAGACAACATACTTTCTAATTTTTAACAAATATTTAATTGCCTCCTGGGATTTATCATAATATTTTTAGGCCATTTAATGCCTCAAAAATATATTTTATGGATTTTAGCTCTTTATCTCTCCTAATTTCCATAGTAATTACCTTAGAAAATAAGATAATTATTACTTATTATTTGAAACTACATGTTCACCTATTTTCAATAGGTATTATCTATTGAAATATAATATTCCAGATAAATAATTATCCGGGTATTACACCATTTAATATTTATTTACAAATATTAAATAAGTATTGGAAAATAAAATCCTTAATTCCATATAAGAAATTTCTTCCATAATTAACTCTCTAGGTCATAAAATATTGGTTCTAAAATTTCTAGACCAAAAAGTATCCTCTAACTATTTTTCCTTGAATTATTGGGAAAATAGGCCTCAAAATCCAGAAAATAGCTTTAAAACTATTTAGGCCAAATTTTCATAATAAATTCCCATAAAATATTTCTTATTTCCAAATCCAAAGATTTGGGATATTACATTCCTCCTTTTGGTTATAAATTAATTACCTTTTTATGTGCTATTTATATCATATTAAATAGCTCCAAAATAATGTCTCATAATTAACCATTCGTTAATTAATTCTAAAGTGGAATTTGGATGAAAATATAATCAATAGATTATAATTTCTTGAGATAAATACTCACCTTTGTAATTAATATGTATTATTTATCAAAATAAAGTATTTATGATAAATAGGAATTTTAGGGTACATCTTGACTATATTAAGCTATTGTAGAATTTTCCTAAGGTCTTACTCTCAAGTGAGATTCTACAGAAAATTTCTATACAAAGTCTATAATTTTCATAATATGAAATATATTCATAGTTATTATATTATGTGTTGCAAATATGTGTACATATAAAGTACAGGGATGAGGGTTTTCTTATATTCTGTGCCTATCACATCTCAATTTTTGAGACGTTACAGTTTACGACTTGAATTTATGTACAGAAAAAGATAATGTAATTAACTTTGTAGATTAGAAAGGATATAGTAGTATAAATGAAAGAAGTCGATATATATCGGAATTTAATGGCAGGAGATGAACAGTGAAATCGTCAAGAGGGAGAGGAAAGTATAAATCATTATCCACTTTAAAAGACAGCACATTTGATTTACTTTACATTAGATTGTGACACCACGTTCCGTTCAAATATGAAATAAATTTTCTTTTCTTTTATTATTATTTAAGTGAAAGGATAAAGAAAGTGATTTTGAAGGAGACCAGAGAGCACAAAAACGGGATGAAAGCGGAATTATGATAAGACCGTCCACTTCTTTAACATAATATTTATATATTGTAACGCCAGTTTTGCTAAAAGTCCCCACTGTTTTTGGTTTTGAAAAGTAATTTATTGCTCTTCCTTTAAAAAATATTTGATTTAAAAAAAAACAAAAAATAATTAACTTGATCTTCAGAGTATCATTTTTTAAAATTAATTTTTGAAGATACGATCACTCTATTTATTGATTTCTCAAACATCTTCTCACAAATCATAATAATCCTTACAGAAAGAATCTACAAAAGCTTTTCAGTTGAAGATACATAAATAAATCTATATAACTAATTGAGTACTGTTGAATTTCTTTTATATTTACAAATTAATTATATATCTCTTATGTGGCTATGTTTTGCACGAGAGGGAGTAAGATTGTTAAACTCACTAGTTTAAGCAAACTTGTGACAGTAACATAAAATCGTATAGGAGGATCAAATCGTAAACTCATAAGAGTTTACTTTTATCAACAAATATGTATTAATAGTCTATAATTAAATAATTTCAATATAAAAAAATACAACAACTTGATTGAAATATAGTTTAAATCCAAATAATTAAAATTAAATCCATCAACATTCATAATTTATCATACTCAACAAAGATTTTTTTATAAAATTTATATATAAAGCCACTGAGTATGATTAAATTAAAAAAGTTAGCACGAGTTTACCCATGAGTTAACACGATCTTATAAGCTGGAAATGTAAAAAAGACTCGATTTTGACCGAGTTTACAACTATCTTGAGTTTGAGAGTGACTCGACTCGATTTTGTAAGATAGAAACGTAAAGACGGTAAACTCGGAGAGTCAACTCACGACTTTGACAACAATAAAAGGGAGTATTAAAAGAGAAAGCATAAGTCAAAAAAATTAAGTAGAGTAAATATAGCATCACTTAATAGGATCAAAATTACCAAAAATTAATGAATTTAATTGTTCAGACAAAGGCCTTTTGAACTCGTGGCTTAATTTTTGGCTTGGTGTTGTTTAATTTGTGAAGTATATTGGCTTCATATTACGATTCCTGGGTTCGATTCAGCATGCTTTGTTAATCACTCTGACTTTTTTGGAAAGATTAAGAAAGCTAATTAATTTACTTTAAAGTATTTATATTTATCATTTTTTCTCTAAACTAATTTGTCTCCCTTATAAATTGATATATAGGTCAATCATACACAATATATAATATTATTAAGTAACTTATTTAGCTTCCTTAAATGGTATAAAAAAGTCAACTGGATCTTATATTTAGAACCGAAGATAGTATATATAGAGTGTGTGTGAGTACCTTCATCATCGAGGGAACCCAGTGTAACACCTCAAATTCCATACCACTTATTGTGCCCGTTGACACATAGTATTTAGGAATATGGTGCTACAGGTCAAAGTAAAGCGGAACGGAGGGCATGCATTACGTTTGGACAATGAGTAACAGATATAAAATGTCCAGGCATAAGCTTGTAAATTAAATATTTCCCGAAGGAATATTCATGTTATACAATTATCTGGAATGTGTATAATTACAACTCTTAAATAGTAACTATACATTCTTAAACCAAGCTTTAACTAGACTTGTGGCTTAGAACCCATGCAATACAGTTAATCAAATCCATTTAGCCAGGCCGGGTAAAGTCTAGTGGAAGCCTCCCCGTCTTTCACGGCGACTTATGACTGAACCACGTAGACCCACCCTTTCTTAGTTTAAGCACCAAATGGTTCGAAACAACTCTATCGGATTTATGCCAGAAACTATACTTTGATGAACCTCTTCTGACATTCACTCTGACCGACGCCTCTTCTTGGCTCCGTCCATTGGTGCATTTTCACGGCTCCATCCACGTCGTCTTCTTAGATCCTGGTTTCTTTCCTGAACTTTAGTCAAGTCTGAGATTCAATACTCATTGAATCTCAGGTAACAGTTAACCTCATGCTCAAGTAATAACAGTATATATGACAGATATTCATTACATTTTAGCATCAACCATACATAACACCCAACAGATGTAAGGTTACAACAATACATAGCACACAACAAATGTAATGCGCCTTTTAAACTTTGAGCGTGTTTTGAAAATGAGTGCGAGGTAGCCCTAGGTCGGTGTACCCAGTTTGAACCGGTGATACCGTCTTGAATCCGGTGTACCACCCTTTGTCGGTGCATCACTTAACCGGGAATCCGCAAATCCATTGTCGAAACGTACTAATATCGGTCTCTAATAATCCCTGATAATTCGATAATCCCGATAACTCGATAATCGCCATGTTTAACTTCACCCTAACCCGTCGAGCTTATATGTGGGAGCCGGGCCACATCGGATGAAACTCGTGACGAGGCCACGCCGGACGAAACTTGGAGACCGACCAAGATATATTCATGTGTATTTGAACCATGTTGAGAAGTTCTATTAGTTTTCAAGTGGAAAGAACCAACGAAACCCGAACGAGGGGAAATAGTACGAGTGTCACGTTTGTAGTACTAGCGTGATAAAGTCTCGCAATAGACTAATCATTGTTTTCCTTGTATATCTAAATGTTTCCCTAATGAAGGGAAAAGAACGAGACATGGTTGCATGTACAAACGAATAATACCGATACCCGCACACGAACCCGAACGACAAGGACCGCAGCAACCAGAGCGAAATGAGTTGCAAGAAACGCGGGGATGCTGCAAGAACTAGAAAAAGGTTTGATAAATAGTTGTCTTACTTGCCGCGAAAATTTTAGTTTCCGATGCATATCTCATAGTTACTACTATCCGACGCAATCGTGTCATTGAGTAGGAGGTATATTGTGTTGTCATGGTGTATGGGCGTCATGGAAACATTTAAGGTATCTTGTGTTACCATGATGTATGGGGCCATGTGGAGACATTTTGATATCTGGAATTGACCGGGTATATGGGTGCCACGGAAAATACTAAATATCAAAGTACAAATGACAAGATCTTGAAGTCAAACCGAGCAAATTCCTCGATCATCAAGTGGAGCGGCCGACATAGAGAAAAGTTCCGGAGCGAATAAGTCGTGGAGCCGGTTAGACGCGCGAGAGACGGTGCGTAAAACTACGGTCAAGTATCTTTTGTCGTCACGGCACGTGGTTGCTAAGGAGGCAGGTTTTGGCACGTGGTTGCTAAGGAGCGAATAAGTCCGAAGTGTAGTTAGTACGAGTCTAAATTGGTGTGCCACGAATCCACATGTCCTCAGCGCTAGAAAAACAACCATACGGCATTATCATGACTATAACCCGCACAAAGCTGAATGTATATAAACATGTGACTAAGGCCTATAAACTTAGTCACAGTGCATGACTCAAGACCTAGTCTTGTCCATCACTTCATGAATCATTCAATCATATACATGCATACAAGACACATCAGAGTTAAAGTTACAGTACGCGTCTGTACCTTTCACCACGTAGTTACCAACATGTCTGACCTTTGAATCCGACTCCGGACTTCCCGGATATCCTATACATTATTGTCAGATTATTATATGATATTGTGATAAATATCATATTGCTTAGAATAATATTCTAAAGGTTTAATTTACCTTTCTACCTTTGGTAGATTTATTATTCCATTTTTACACTTACATTTTCTTTAAAACGCAATTTCAGCATTTCTACCCAAATTTTTAGGTAACTTTGAAAAATCATAATTAATTCTAAAAAACTTGAAATGAGGTGATGAAAAATTCCTCATTACCCTTGACATGTCTATTTTCAAGGAAAAATATTCTCAGAAGCTAGAACATCAAGAATCATTCCCAGGTTTTGCGTTTTCAACTCTGTCCAGTTTTAACCCCAGAAAAATGGCTTAAATTCAAAAAATATATTACTCCTTGTGTAGAACTCAAAATGCTTCATATTTTATATATTTAGAAAGCCCTACATGTCTACTTTATTCCTGTAAAATTTAATGTTTAATGATTTCATTTGATACATAAACTAATAGCATCAATTTTGCTGCCTGCACAGGACTTAAGTTACCGAAAATTCTACAATTTTCACAATCTTGTTCCATTAATTCCAAAAATTATTTCCCAACATGTTTTTACCTCATTAGGCCTTTTTAAATGCAAGGAGGCCTAAAAAAAGCATGGGAATTTATTCTCTAATTTTCTAGATTAAACTACATTTATACTAAGAACTAAAAGCTAAAACTCAAGAACTAGAGAACTTACCCTTGAAGTTCTTACTCCTTCTAGCTCCTTGCTCCAAGAATTTCACTCTTCTCTTAAACTCAACCACTTTGATATGAGTTTGGTGTGAAGAATTGTGAAGAGGGAACATCTCTATTTATAGGGAAAATTTCTATGTCAAATTGGTAATTATCAAACAATCCAATTTTTCTTCTTTCCTCACATCCTTTGGATTAAATTCCACTTTATCAAATCACATATCCACCCTTGGCTATTTGGTCGACATCCATGCTCCTTTTGGCCATTTAATATGTCTTTAATTAGCAAAATATTGATTATTCCATTGCTTTTCATTGGTTAGTTGAAAAGTTTGACTTTTCAACTTTAATTAATTAAAACCATAATCTCTTCCTTTCCTCAATTCAGCTGCACATTTTTTTCTAATTTTTGGGGCTGATTAAGAAGCTTAATTAACTCCCTAATCAAGTATTTAAATGCCCACTAATTACATGTGTCATTGCATAATTGATTTGTTAGCTAAACCATGTTAATTAGTGCTTATTTAGACAAGTATTATTTCATTCTCTTTGGCTTAATTATTTTCAAATATAATCAGCCCTTTTTTGAAGATCTTTATTTGTCTCTAATCATCTTGAAGAATTATGCAACTAATCTCAATTAGTGCAAGCTTATTTGCTAAGGATAATTCTTAATAGATAACAATTAAACTAAATATTTCCCTATTCCCCTTTTCTTGTTTTATGAGCATTTACAATAGTTATTATTTCATGTGATTTTATGTCACATTTTATAGCTCCTAATATGTGGTCTCATTAATCAACCATTGGTTAATTAATTCCCAAGTGAAATTTGGACAAAAATATAATCAATAGATTATATTTCTTTGAGATACATATTCACCTTTGTATTTTGCTAATTTATTTACTAAAATACAATATTTACATGAATTATGAAAATTAGGTATTACACCCAGAAGCGGCGGCCATGAGCATTGATTTCGATGACAGTGGTGAATGGATCGGTGCGAAGCTTATGCCATAACCAAAAGTGATAAGCCAAGTTTATGAGATCCCCCAAAGGCACCATACTCGAAGTTTATCACATCCAAATAATATTTCCTCCATTCCATCTTTCTAGCTTATTTTGATTTTTATCAATACAACTTCACCATACTCGAAGTTTATGCTCACCTATTTATAAAGGAGAATTGTGCGATTTTAAAACATATAAATTTTTTTTTTAAAAAAAACACGTTGCTCTTGGAGTAACTTATAAGTTATTAATATATATGGATTTGCAATAGTTAATTATCCGGTAAGTTATGAGTTTAAGCATATTAATCTTGAATATTACTAATATTTAAGCTTATCATGACTGATTGGCTCTATTTGGATGCGTGTGATTTATGATTGAGTGAATCATATATATTGGCCTATTAGCTAAACCTCCAATCTGTAATCAACAAGTTTCTTATTATAAGGCTCACTGAGTCAGGCGAACGACAGAGGTTTTAGTTTGGTATAAACAGTAGGGATTTTCGAGACCCAGGGAGATTATATTCTCAGTTAATTAACAATGAAATGTATTTCTTATGTCTCACAAAGAATACAAATAATATCAAAAACGTTTCTGAGAACTTCATATCCCCCACGTTTATTTATTTATTTTTTTGCCCATATCCCTCACGTTTAATTCACTTATGTAGTCCATTGATTTATATGCAACAGAACTCAACAAATATGCTTATGTTTCATACTAATGGTAAAAATCTGGCAAAAAATATTAATAATTAAAAACCCACCAGATTCATTCATCTTGTTGATTAAATTAAAGAAACGAGAAGAGAGAGACGTTTACGCAAGTACGCCATCATGGGCTAATAATCTGCAAAAGTATTAAGTAGGGTGCAATTAGTGCCTTCACCTCTGGCCACTATGTTTATTTACACTCACTTTTTATATTTTATATTTCTATGTAATTTGTTATTAGTTAAAATCAGCTTTCATGTGTTGTTTTTTGTTGGTGGTAGCTGATGGCAGCAGACACACAGACTAAACAATTTTTTTTTTTAAAAAAAAAAATGCATTTTTAAGGTTATAATGTTCACAATAGGAATATTAAATGAGTAAAAACATCCGGAAAATACTAATTCTCCTTTTGTTATTTCCCCTTCCTGTTTTTTTTTTTGCCATGATGTTATTTTTCCTTTTTTTTTTCCACACAGAATATATTATAATTGTTTATAGGGTGAATATGCAATTTTAACAACAAAGTTTTATGTCAAGAGCATCTAACACCATTAAGTTTTTATAGGTGCTTCAAGGTTACAAATTGGGACAATTTTAACAAAGCTTTTAACTCTGTTAACATTCACTAAATTTAAAATGGAGGGAGAAAAAGATTTGACCTTAGAGGGTGACATGACAAGATATAAATACTTATGTGGAAGAAAAAGAGGAAAACACAGTCTTCGATAAATCCAGAAGCCGTTCTTCGAAACCCAGGAGCATGCGACGAGACCGTGATACACAGAAGACAAAGAACATAGCACAAGAGAGGATGCGTGAGATGAAGGGAGGGAAGAAATGGAAGGCAAGGGGAAATGGGAAGTAGGAGTGAGTGCCCATCCCTCCAAATCATCAAATCTGGCCGTCGAAATCTAATTCAATGGTTCAGAAATGTTTTCCACAGTTTTTTGAAGAAAAAAAATTGGACCTTTAAATTAAGATTTCGACGGCCAGATTTGATGATTGAGAGGGATGGGCAGAGAGACGATTAGCAGAGAAACCAGACTCAAATTGTGGATGCTGGAAAGAAATCAGATGAGACAGCGAGAGGCAATTAATTAACTTCCTTCCTATAATGGCTTGTTTCTATAAACATAAATGGACCTGATGTATGTTTAATAAACATGAAAGGAATCAGAGGTTCAAAGGTTCAAGGGTCTTTAATGGAGGACGGACGAAGCTACGCTAAGTCTTTCATTAATTGGTAAAATGGAGAAAAGACTGGTGTAAAACGTGAGGGAACCACATACACTAAAGTAACGGCCGTTTGCCTCAAGTTAACGGTTTTGGTAAAATTAAAAAAAGAAAACTTCCAGGCTTATCATATGTATAACTAAGATTATGTTTGTGTTTTTTCTTAAACAAAAAAAATTAATTAGTGATTTGGAATAACTCCTTAAAAATAGGGGTAGGCTTTATGATTAAGTGAATTTAAATGGATACTTATATGCAGATTATAAGGTTACCATAAAAATTATTCTTACAATATAGTGGTAGTGCGATTTAAATTTACTCATTTTTTATCCATATCATAGGACACTTCCAACTACTTTACCAAAATTAAGAAAAAAGTGATTAAGCCATTAAATTTGTTTAAATCACATTCCTATTAATTTTTTAATTTTCAAATATCCACGTTTTAAGGAATTTATCCTCACAACTACCTGTTCTAAATTTTTTAAACAATATCGACTAATCTAGATTTGAATTTCAATTTTTAATATCCATGTGTGTGCGTGTGTGAGAGAGAGAGAATTGAATTCTTTTATTTTAGTTTCTGAATTGGAGGGGCACACTAGCTTGGCTGGATGGTTTTAGACTGAGCATGTGGGTGAAGCAACAGTTGTAAACTATTTTTCACCAAATGAAAGCTTGTTTGGTATTGTGTTGGTTTATGTCAAAACCACGTTTTAACAAAAGTTACTCTTGCAAAATCAATTAAGCACACTTACATTTAGTCAAAACCAACGCTATAACTGCTGGAATAGAATTTTTAACTATATTATTATAGTCACTATTTTTTGTGCTTTTGTGTACAAAATTAATACACTATATATATATTAGATGAAGTGTACGATGTAGTGGATGTCACTAGGTAATTAAAAGTTATAGGTGATAGAGCGAAGAGACAAATCTTTGTAGTATATGATTGGATCTTCTATATTAGAGTCTTGTGAAAAATGATGTGGCCTCAAGAATATCCTTTCCCATTAAGGACTCTTGCATACAAAACCAAGAAAATGGCTTTGAGCTTGATGAATTAAGGAACAAGAAGAAGAATTCCATTGACAGAACAAATATTGGTCTTTTACTCTTTTAATATGGGAGAAGACAACCTGTAAATCACTGATGACACTGGCTCCGGTAACGATGGTCCGGTGACCAATGGTCGGCAAGCAACTAGTTTCGGTGGTCGAAGCAATCAAATGAGGGAAGGTCTAAAGTGCAACTAGATAATTTTTCCAGCTTTTATAACTGATCATTCCCAAATATCTAGGTAACAAATGCAAAAATTATGGGCCTGTTTGATTCTGTTTTCTATTTTTTTCCAATACAGTTTTATAAAATTGTTTTTGAAAAAAAAAATTAATAATCTAATTGGATAATTTTTTTATTTTGAAGTGGCATGGCAGCAGCCATCGTTGGGGGTAATGCGGCGGTACTCATCGCCAATAGTGTGGGGTTAATAGAAGAAAGGTGGAAACTTCAAAAACATAAACAATAGGGAAAAAAACAAGAAAACTGTAACACCCCATTTTCATAAACGTTTTCTTGCCGTATTTGATCAGAGTTGAGCAGTCAGAAATTTTTTCGATCTAAAATAGAAACAGAGTCACTGAATAACAAGCATAATAATATGTCTGGTAGTCATAAGTAGTACAATCATTCGAATATTTTTAAACAAAATAGACTACAATTTATTTCCTTCATCTTCTTTCCTATGCCGGCTCCTTACCCTTCACCACGTCCCGAACTCCTCGAGATCCTGAAGCTATATTAACAGCTGAGATCAAATGCCCATTGGATCTCAGGTAACGGTTAATCTCATGCTTATGTAAACAATATATGCATGACAGATATCCACAACATTTCACAGTATAAAAACACATCTCCACATATCAGGCAATAACATTACACAGCCCCTGCAGTATGTATGTCATCCTAGTCTGCACACTCTCCGGTGCCACGATGTACAGTCGTGTCCATAGCTCTAGGAAAACTCTCAACGGTGCTAACAATACCATAACCCGTGTATTTATGATTTCACCATTTTCAAACAAACAGAATCTCAGCATATGAACACAGCAATCACATATAGCATACAATAAGCATAAGAGTTAAGGTTACAATACGCGTCCGTACCTTTTCGGCGGTACAACGGTACTTTTACGGAAAACGGAAAATAGCGGGTGAAACAGCGGTATAACGGCGGCACAACAGCGGCTCGACAACGGTTCAATATCTCAGATATCCTATAAGGATAGTATTTATCAATATTTAAGACTATAACAAGCATTTTAGGTACAAATTACCATTTTGCCCCTGGCTCCCCTAATTGCGAATTTCGCGGAGCTTCGCTACTTTGACCCGATCTTTCCAAAATTTTAACATATCTCTTCCCCCAACAATATTTTTGAAAATAATACCTTATTTACCCCTCAGTATGATATCTAGACTATCTTGAAAATTTAAAGATAAATCTAGCATTCCTACTATATCTACTGAAAGAACTACCGAAACTAAAGACTAAGGACCGAAGAACTAACCCAGGGCTCGGCTAGAATTTCTCTGGGCTCTTCCTTCTCTCTAACTTCTCTCTATATTTCAGTTTCAGGGGTGAGGAAGAAGTGAAGGGGTGAAGGCCTATTTATAGCAAAAGCGGATGGCATTTCGGTAAATAACTCGAACTTCAGTCTTAAGTTTTACTTTAACGAAATTCATTTTTGGTTCTTCGATCAATCACTAACACTTTTAAATTCTGAATATACTTTTTGATTAGTAGTTGGATATCAAGATTTATGGTCTAATTAGATTCCCTAGTTGCACTAAACTTATTCTTCAACGTTTGCAAAAATGACCTTCACCTGGTCTTACTTTCGAGGTTAAATTATGTGGATTCCGAGATAAGTCCTTATATTTTCTCCAGGATTTCAGATCTTCACAACCATTCCAATTTGTACATATTTTAAGTTTTTCTTTGTATTCTTTTGGATTTCAAACCATTATCCATTCTACCTTTGGATTCCAAACCATTATCCATTTTACCTTTGGATTCCAAATCTTTATCAAATTTATTTTATTTTATTTTTCTTTTTTATTTATTTTTTCTAAGCATTTTATTTTATTTTATTATTTTTATTTTTATTTATTTTTTTATTTCGAATTTCAGCCCTTATTTAATATTTTTTTTCTAATTCATTTATCTTATAATTTAATCCGATATTATCCCATTAATTACCTGATTAGCCACTTACTAATTTTTGATAATTTTCTTAATTAGGATAAATTATTATCTCACAACTATTTTACTTACATTGGTATTTCATATCCCATGTAAAATATTAAAAATCATGGGGCCAAAAAGCGCTTTTAATAATATTAATTTATGCTTCTCTATTTTTCAAGGAAATAATCCCAAAAATTCCTAAAATTATAGACAACACACTTCCCAAGTTTTTGTCAATATTTGTTGCCATATGAGATTTATCTTTTAGCTCTTTATAATATTTTTAATAAGATAATTATGCTCATTTATTGAAACCACATATTCACCTATAACCTTTAAAGGAATATTTATTTATAATTAATAGTCATCCGGGTATTGAATATCCGGGTATTACAAAAACACCTTGATCGAACCATATTTTGATGTATTATTTCATGATTAATTTGGAATTCTTAATGCATTTTGTCGTAGTTATTGAGCTTTAAATGAATTTCTTGTGATAAATTGAGATTAAGAGTAAGTACATTAAATTAGGACTAAAAAGGGAAAAATTGTCAAAGAAATTGTAATTACTCTTAATCATTGATTTTAATGAGAATATTTGATGTTAGATTAATTATTTTTATTGTAGATGCCTACAAAGATTAGATCAAATTTAAAAATAAAAGTCTAAACTCAAATTGTAAAAGTTGCAATTTAGTCCCTCAAGCAACGTTTTTATTTTTTGCAGTGTAGTCCCTGACCAGGGAATCAATCTAACCTAAAGACCTGACCAGAAACGCAAATAAAGAAGCAAAGAATCAACAATTAATAGAAGTGTGGTCTTGGTCTTGCACGTGACATTGTTGGAGCTGAAGATTTGGGAGATTTGGAGTGGGCCATAAAGAAATTAACAAAAGGGATGAAGCCAAGTGACACAATTAAGAAGGCCCCAAAAAACGCGTCCAGAGCTGAAAGGAAATGGGGAGCTGGGGGGAATTAAAAGAAGGGGATCCGACAAATGAAAGAGGATTCAGCCTGAAAACAGAGCGCCGCAGGAACAGACCTGGGACTTCCTTCCTCGACCTTCCTTCTCTCGTTTCAGCCCCCACTCGCCGGCGGTTTCCTCCTCCACCACTGCCGCCGGTGAGCTTCACCACGATCTTGACCAACTCCCTCACCTCTCCATCATCTTCACTTCTTCCATTTTCATCTCTCACTCTAACGCCTAAACCAACATCACCAGTCACCTTCCATCACTGTTGCTGCCAAAATAAAATCATGAGTGGCTGAGCTTCTTTCTTTCTTGGTTGTGAAATTTGACTTGAGTTCAAAGCTTCAAAGGTGAGTTTTTCTATCTTTTTATTAGTCAGGATTTATATATTTAGGTTGCCTAGTTTTAGGAATTATTGTGTATAAATCTGGAACTGAGATTAATGTTTATTGTCTCTGTTGGATTGATAATTGTGATTGAGATTGGATTTTGCAATGTGAAGATTATATTTGTTTTAATTTCTTGTGGTTGCAATGAGATTATATTAATTAGAGTGTTATTGTCTAGTTAATATGGTTGATTTGTGCCCTTTGAGGGACTGTTATGTACTCAATTTCAAGAAGACTCATGTTACATTATTCCAATTTTAATTGCACATCAAGTGGTTTTTAACAATTTCTCAAGAGGTAGTAGTTAGCTATATTTGTAGGAGCTACTATTAATTGAGAATATTGGACTCAAGTGTTATTTTGAGGTTGATCTTAAGACTTGATGAATTTTAACTCCCATAATCTTTTATGAGCAAGGATAGTCATTTCTTCATTACCAAGAACAATCATAATTCATATTTTCATTTCATCCATACCATTTACTCATTCACCATTTTATAAAGAAAATGCCAAAAATAATAGTTTAACATTTAATTTAATTGCATTCTTATTTTACTTTATTAATTTGAAAATCCAAAACCTATTTTCCCCTTGTTTTAATTGCATTTGTATGACACTTAAATTACTTAGGATTCAATAAAAGGCTCATCGAGAGAGAGAACGATCCTAGGGTTGACTATACGCAATCATTGGTTTATTTTTGATTGTGGACCCCAAGGTTAAAGACAAAAAGGCCTTCATCACACCTAAAAACAATTTTATGTTTTTTTTAAAAAAAAAAACTTTTTTAAAAAACAATATCAAACAAGTCCCGTGTCGGTAAATTGTATTAGTATTTTTTGCACTAGTGGTAACTAAAGGAGAAAGATGCAGAGTTCACACACACGCACGCACAAACATGCACACACATGCTCCCGCACGCGCGCACGCACACACAAGCACGCACACACATGCATACACACGCTCGTGTGTGCGTACACACACATGTATGTATGTATGTATGTATGTATGTATGTATGTATACAGACATATACATATATATAATATAAATGTATATGTATGTACATGTACACATATACATATACATATATGTGTGTGTGTGTGTTATCATAACTGATTGTGATAATCCTGTAAATGAGAATATTCATGGTTATATGTTCATTTAAGGTTAAGGTTTTGTTCTAATTATATGATGACTAAAGGATAGAACTCAGTTACACTTCCTATAGAAAACGAAGGCAGTTACACACACACACACACATAGATAGATATATATATATATATATATGTGTGTGTGTGTAGTGTATGAGTACACATATACATATATATGTATATATATGTGTGTGTGTATTTCAATTTTGCCTATCCTTCTTTTATTGCTATTCTCATTGTCTTTCATGCTAACTGGTATATACGCTTAAAATAACTAATAAGGCACTTTACCGCGAACATTAGTTTCATCAAAGGTAAAATTAAGAATGTCAACTAATTATTTAACTTTGCCCGGCATATACTCATAGATAAACCAAAGTGGAACCTATTTGTTATTTTCCCCTGAGATCAGACCAAGTTATTGTCTGTAAGGAAAAATGAGCAAACCATGTGAAAGCATAATGATAAAAGGACATAAAAAAGAGGTAGTAGAAAATCGATGGATCAATTAAGACACTGAAAGAAATTAACAAGGCACAAGACACATTACATACATATTATTTCATTAGATAGGTTCACATATATATTCACATAATTTGACGCCAAATTAGGAGCAAGAAGGATAGCAGAAGTTGGTGGTATCAAAACAACGACACTGTGGAAGAATGGAGCGAGTGCAGGCACAGGCTTTGCAAGCAGAGTGGCAAGTTTCTGCGATGTCTTGGCAATGGCATTGAGGTGGGATTGATCTCGTGCAGGGACAAATGTTGCAGCAAGCTGTTGTCGTCGACTTTATGTAGTACTTTCCTCCGCCCTTATCGTTCACCGTGTCATCGGCCTCCACGGTTGCAGACAAGGCCATCAAGAACAGAACCACACCCATCTTCGTGGTCATCACTACCTTCTTGCTCAA
Source organism: Acacia melanoxylon (assembly GCA_019022615.1). NCBI lineage: Eukaryota > Viridiplantae > Streptophyta > Magnoliopsida > Fabales > Fabaceae > Acacia > Acacia melanoxylon. The sequence continues at coordinate 10,438,433 of JAFJYJ010000004.1, forward strand.
ACCTATATTCTTTTTCTCTCTCAGAGGGGCTTTGTGTGTTTGAGTTTTGATGTATGTGAAGAGACGTGCTGACGGAGAGGCTTATTTACAAGTGAATTTGAGGGATATTATAATTCCACGTGATTCACAACTATACAAATTGGAGTCCACAAAGTAATGATCGAAAGCCTTCAATAGTGCACGAGAGTTAAGACCTATCTCTTAATGCGACTCTAAGTTGTAGTGTAAGATGAAGTGGATATCACTAGTTTAAAAGTTACAGATGACGGAGGAAGACACAACTCTTGGCACACATTGGCTCTAGCCTATATATATATATATATATATATTATAATTCATACAAAAATCTTCACATTTTATCTCTCTCTATATATATATATATATATTAATCATCACTTCTCCTTAGTGGCCAAAGTGCTTAAATGATCTTCACATCTTATCTTCTTAGATATAACTAGATTGTATATTCTATATGCTCTGCACAGAGTCTAGATGATATTCATCACATTTGACATAGAGGCATAAATGTTAGCTTTTTTGTATTTTTTTTTATATGTATTATATGAATTTAGTTTTATAAATGCAAATATTCAAATATGGATCAGTATCTAAGTGGCCAATAATTTTAAAGTATTCATAATGTAATACCCGATTTTTAATTTACCGAAAATCTTGTATTTTAGGAATATGTTACCATATTAAATTGGTTAACATATGTGACATAGAGTCACATAAAATAATGGCTATTTTAAATTTAAAAGAGCCATGGAAAGTTACAAAAACACTTAATTAAATTAAGTGTCAATTAGCAAATAATGGGCAAATTAGCTTGCATTAATTAGGATTAGTTGCATAAATTCTCCTAATTAATTAGAGACAAATTAAAAGCATCAAAAGAGGGCTAATTATATTTGAAAATAATTAAACCAAAGATAATGAAATAATACTTGTCTAAATAAGCACTAATTACCATGGTTAAGCTAACAAATCAATTATGCAATGACACTTATAATTAGTGGGCATTTAAACACTTGATTAGGGAGTTAATTAAGCTTCTTAATCAGCCCCAAAATTTAGCAAAAATGTGCAGCTATAAGGAAGGAAGAGAAGAGATAATAGCTTTGTTAAATTAGAGTTGAAAAGTCAAAATTTTCAACTACAAGAGTTATTTGTTAAATAAATAAAAAAACAAAAAAACACACTAATGGCCAAGAAGGAGAGTGAGGTCGGCACACAATAGGAGAGGTGGAGATGTGATTTGATAAAGTGGAATTTAATTTAATGGTTGAAGGGAAAGAAGAAACTTTGGATTACTTGGTGAATTACTAATTTAACCTTGGGATTTTTCCTATAAATAGCCAAGGTTCCCTCTTCATTTCTTCACACCAAAACACAATCAAAAATCTGATTGTGATGAAGAGAGGGAGATGAAAAGGAAGCATGTCGGTACACATATGGAAGGAAAGAGGATTTATCATATAATAAAGCTTAGTGTTGAAAAGTCAAGGTTTTCAACTATCCAATTAGGTAATTGAACTATTGGTTATTTTGGTAATAAAAACAAAACAAAAAATACATTGAAATGGCTGATTGAGGGGGATGTCGGCATGCATTTTGCTAATAAAGCTCTTCTAATCTAAGGGATAGTGTGAGATTTGGTCAAATTTAATTGTCATTTTTTCCCTTGATTTTTCTCTATAAATAGACATGTTCCCCTTCACAAATTCTCCACATCAACACAAGGAACACATAGCTGATTTAGAGATTGAGAGAGTGAGAGAGAGAGTTCTTGGAGCTAGAGAGAAGGAGCAAAGTTCTTGAGGTGAGTTCTTAGTAAAATGGTAGTTTAATTCATAAAACTAAGAAATAAATTCCTATACTTGTTTTTAGGCCTTCATTGCATTTAAAATGCTTAATGAGGTAAAAACATGTTGGGAAATAATTTTTAGAATCAAAGGATCAAAGTTGTGAAAGATGTGAAAATTCCCAGCTGACTGTTGTCCTGGAATCAGTCGTGTTGAGGCTATTATTTTATGTGTCAATTGAAGTCTTAAAATTATGAAATTTTACAGGAATAAGTTAGACATGTAGAGCTTTCTAAATATATGAAATATGTAACATTTTGAGTTCTACACAAGGAGTAATATATTTTTGAATTAAACCATTTTTCTGGGATTAAAACTAGACAGCGTTGAGAAAAGATTAAACTGGGAATGATTCTTGATGTTCTAGCTTTTGAAAATATTTTTCCTTGAAAATAGACATGCCAAGGTTCATAAGGAATTTTGAAGCACTCAAAAATGACTTTTGTAGAATTAATTATTATTTTTCAAAGTTGCTAAAAAATCTGCCCAGAAAATCCAGCATTGTGTTTTTAAGGAAATTTAAGGGTAGAAATAGAAATAATAAAACTACCAAGGGTAGAAAGGTAAATTAAACATTTAGGATATTATTCTAAGCAATATCATATTTATCACAATATCATATAATAATCCAACGATAATGTATAGGATATCCAGGAAGTCTAGAGTCGAATTCGAAGGACGGGCGTATCACTGACTACGCGGTGAAAGGTATGTTCGCGTACTAGTAACTTTATTCGCCTATATCTTGTATGACTATATATGATTGAATGATTCATGAAGTGATGGACAATACTAGGTCTTGGTTCATGCACCGTGACTACGTTATGGGCCTTATGTCACATGTTTATATACATTCAGCTTTATGCGAGTTTAGTCATGATAATACCGCAAGGTTGTTTTCCTAGCGCTAAGGACACGAGGAGTCATGGCACTGGTGAGTGCAAACGTTGTTAACATTACATGTGCTGTGTGCTATGTATTGTTGTAACCTTACATCTGCAGTGTGCTATGTATGGTTGATGCTGATATGTAATGAATATTTGTCATATATTGTTATATATGCTATAGAGGTTAACTGTTACATAAGATTCAATTCGATTGAATCTCAATTCGATTGAATGTCAATCCTAATTAAAGGTTCAAGAAAGGAACATGGATCTGAGAAGGCAACATAGACGGAGCCGTGAGGAGGCACCGATGGACGGAGCTGAAAAGAGGCACCGATGGACGGAGCACGTGAAGAGGCGCCGGTCAAAGCGAATGCCGAAAGAGGTTCGTCATAGCGTAGTTTTTGGCATGAATTCAATAAAGTTAGTTCATACTATTGGTGCTTAAACTAAGAAAGGTTTGGTCAGTGTGGTTTCAATAATTAGTCACCGTGAAAGATGGGGAGACTCCCACAAGACTAACACCGGCCTGACCAATAGGTATGATCAACTGTATTGGGTTCTGAGCCCTAAAATCCTTCAAACTTAGATGGGGAGACTCCCACAAGACTAAATTAGGGATTACAATAAAAGAGATAATAATGGGATTCTCTAATTTTAAATTTTAAATTCAAATGAATATATTTCTAACACTCCCTCTCAAGCTAGAAAGTAGATATCAATCATTTCTAGCTTGCCTTAAAATCCTTCAAACTTAGATCTGCCAAGTTGTTTTGTCATAATGTCTACAATCTAGTCTGTAGATCATATGTGGGATATGTTGGTTAATTTTGCCTTTTACATGACTTTCATGCAAAGTTTCAGGAGGTTGAAAACAAAAAATTTGTTTGATCGTTGCAAAAACCCGTAACTCCTTACAGTCCTCATAAATTATTAACCTTAACTTATTACATTAATAAGTTATTAATTATTAATATGTAACTCTTTACGGTGCTCATGAGAATTCATAACAATTTATAATATTCATGAGTTTTAGGATTACTTGTTAAAACAACTATTCGGGATTAGGATAACTTGATTACACGAATATTGGAGATTATGATTACCTTAGATCACTTAAAGACCTCATGTTGTTGATGTTCACTAATGTTAATCTACACAGCTATCCCCCAATTGCAACAAGCACTCCTTCTCTTGAAACCTCCTACTCCTTGGATGCTTGCTAGGCGAAGACAAGGTTGAGGTTTGGTTTCCTTGGGTTTTTATCTTTTCAAGAAGGTGGTGGTTTCTTGGTATTAGGTTGAAGATAAGAGGAGTGATCGTACCATATTTTTATATGATTTTTAATAATTAAATTAGGATTTTTAATGCATTTTCTTGGACATTATTGCATGATTAGGCACTAATTTGAGTTAGGGACATTTGTTTCGAATTAAGTGAAATTAGGGGCAAAATGGTCGTAATTTGTTAATTTATTCATGCAATTGATTCTTTGGACTTTTGATGCTACCTCGTGCTTAGTTTTGCATTGCAGGATTTTTTTTGGAAATTGTAAATCATTGAAGAAAAGGACCAGAGAAAATCTCAGAAAAATGCTGAGGTTTTTTGAAGTTTTCAATTGAGTCCCTCTACAAACTTTTGATTCTTGCACTTAAGTCCCTTGGTCAAAACGTGCGTTTTGACCAAGGGGTGGCTAGGTCAGCTGAAAGAATGAGCTTGAGACCCGACATGGCAGACCCGTGAGCTGGGGGAATAAAAAAGACCCGACAGAATTAAAGAAAAGAGAAGACTCAGCGCCGCATACGTATTCGGACCTGGTTCAGCATCATCGACCTTGAGCTATCGCCTTCACCTTCCCTCCTTCCGTCCTTAACCTCTGTCGCCGGCGACCTTAGACTCCTTCACCGTCGTCGGCGACCTCTCCTCCTGCAGTACCGACGGCGAGCTACCCTCTTCCTCCACCACGCAGAGAGACCAGAGACGAGATACACCTCTGGTGAGCTTCACCAAGACACCACCCTCCATAGTCGATCACCACCCTTCTTCCCTTTCTCCACCACGCCTCACCTTCATCTATGATCCACACCACCGTCGACCTCTCTCACACAACCATCTCTCTCTCACTCACTCCATAATCACTGTGGGACCTCACGTTCACAGCCACTATCACCATTTCTCTCACTACCCCACTATCAGCCCCTTCTTTCACCTTCACCAAGTTTCAGATAAGATTCAAGGAGTCGACCTCCTCTATTTCTAAACTGATGTCACCATAATCTTCTGCATTTATCATTAATTTCATTTATGTGTGGTGGTGTTCTTCATATGCTGGATCTTTGAAAGTATTTGGAGGAGCTATTTCTATGGTTGGCAGTGGCTAATTCTCTGGCTTCTTGGTGATGAGATGTGTCTTAAGCTCATTTGACTACACTAGGGGAGTTTTTCTATCATTTCATTAGTCTGAAATTATATATTTAGATTGCCTAGTTTTAGGAATTATTGTATATAATTTTGGAACTGAGATTAATATTTATTGTCTCTGTTGGTTTGATAATTATAGTTGAGATTGGATTTTGCAATGTGAAGATTATATTTATTTTAATTTTTTATGGTTGCAATGAGATTATATTAATTAGCGTGTTATTGTCTAGTTAATGTGATTGATTTGTGCCTTTTGAGGGACTATCATGTACTCAATTTCAGGAAGACTCATGTTGCATTATTCCAATTTTAATTGCACATCAAGTGGTTTTTAACAATTTCTCAAGAGGTAGTGGTTAGCTATGTTTGTAGGAGCTACTATTAATTGAGAATATTGGACACAGGTGTTATCTTGAGGTTTTTCTTAAGATTTGATGAATTTAAACTCCCATAATCTTTTATGAGCAATACAGTCATTTCTTCATTACCAAGAACATTCATCATTCATATTTTCACTTTAATACCATTTCATTCACCCATTTACCATTTAATTAAAAATACCAAAAATAATAATTTAGCATTTAATTAAATTGCATTCTTATTTTAGTTTATTAATTTGAAAATCCAAAACAAATTTTCCCCTTGTTTTAATTGCATTTGCATGACATTTAGATTACTTAGGATTCAATAAAAGGCTCCTCGAGAGAGAGAACGATCCTAGGTTTGCCTATACGCAATCCTTGGTTATTTTTTATTGTGGACCCCAAGGCTAAAGACAAAAATGAAAATGGAGCTAAATACCCAAGAGGGGGGTGAATTGGGTATGATTAAAATTTTTCAAAACTTGCTCTGTTTTTGTAAATTAAAACAGAGTTAGACAAAGAGGAGAGTAGAAGAGCAAGACATAAGAGTTTATACTGGTTCGGTCCAACCTCTGACCTCGTCCAGTCCCCAGCCACACTGGGTTTTTCACTATATCAAAGATTACACACTCTGTACTCAAGAGTAATTCTCACACTAGAACTTACTCCCCCTTACAAGTTGTAATCAATGAACCCAATCACCAAGTCCCCTGACTTGTGATTCTTTACAATAAATGATAATCAAGAAGAGAACTCTCTCTAAGAGTAGATAATGATAAACACTGAAGATTGAATGTATCAACAGATACTTAGTACAGAAAGACTCAAGAGTAGATGGAGACTTTAATGATTTTTGCTTTTTGGGGTCTTAGTTGTTGAGAGAAATTGAATGCTACTCTATTTATACTAAGAGAGCATTAAAGATCCGTTGCAAGCTCCATTATGACCGTTGGTGCATTAATCTTGCTGTTGGAGGCATTTTGGAGTTTTCTCTCTCTACTCTTCACTTAATCCAGTTGTACAGAAGTTCAGAGTTGACTTCTTGAGAATTAATCCGTTGGAATAGCAGCTTCTGGATGTGGTAGGTAGACATTAATCCTTTGTAAGCGTGTGCAGAGGGATTACCCAAAAGTATGCAACTTTCTGGGTTTAGCATTTAATGTTCTGACATGCTTTTTGCTTTTGGTTTAAATCTTCATTTAATCTCTTCTAAACGAGCTGAAACTCACTAACAAAGTGGTTAAACATAGCTGGGAATATCAGAGAATAATAATGACAAGTATTGAGATCAAGCAAAGAGGTTTTCACAAATTCGTTCAATTTGATTTTCAAAACTCGCGACCAATACTTGAGTATGTCACTGTGCACTAATGTGAATACTTGAGTATTCATCTGAATACTTGAGTATTCATCTTCCAGAGAAGGCACTACATGATTTGAGCGTTGGACAATTTCTTTGAGTAGGACCAATACTCGAGTATTGAAACCAATACTTGAGTATTGAACTTTTTATGTGAAAATAAGTTTAAGTCCAAAACTTCAATACTTGAGTATTCAAATCAATACTTGAGTTTTCAAAATATTTGAAAAAGAGCCAAGCTCTCGTATGCCCAATACTCGAGTATTCAACTCAATACTTGAGTATTGAATTTGTTTGAAAACTTTGTGAAATCTTTTCCAAGTCAATACTTGAGTATTCTCTTTAATACTTGAGTATTCAAATCACTTGGAAATAGCAAACCTTTCTGTATGGTCAATACTCGAGTATTCAACTCAATACTTGAGTATTGAACTGTTTTCAATATTTGTGAAGTCTCTGTCATCTCAATACTTGAGTTTTCATTTCAATACTTAAGTATTCATAAACATGTGAAAAACTTTGAAAACTTTCTGTTTGTCCAATACTCGAGTATTCAAACCAATACTCGAGTATTCACATGTTGAATACTTTGATGACTCTCTGTATGACCAATACTTGAGTATCCATATGGATACTTGAGTATTGGCAATTTTGCCTTTCAGCGAAAGAGTCTCTGTATGATCAATACTCGAGTATTGAAACCAATACTTGAGTATTGACTTATAGTGAAAAACTTAGAAGGCTCTCTGTAACTCCAATACTTGAGTATTGAGACCAATACTTGAGTATTGTGTGACTTTGTGGAAACAAGCCATTCTCTGTCAACTCAATACTTGAGTATTAAAACCAATACTCGAGTATTCACTTGACAGTAAGTTTTTCAACTTATCAAAAACTCATTTTAACTTGTGTTTACAATTGCCAGTTATCATCAAAACACATAGAGAACTAACAAAAAAGGCCCTCATCAATGGAGGAGCAAGATCATTGGAACCTTGCCCTTGTGGATGGCGCCTTTTTCTCTCTAAACCTTGGTGAAGACCGAAATTTAGAGAGCACAAAAGCCTCTTGTTTTTCTCCTAGAAAAACATGCAAGAGAGGGGTACACCAAAAATTAGCACTTTATAAGAGTCTAACTCTAATTTAAGTGCTTACAAGAAAGGCTCAATCCAAGCTTGAATTAGAAAATCCAAATCACAATGAATTAAATTCATATCTTGATTGATTGATTGAATTTAAGATGATGAATTATATTCATATCTTGATTGATTGATTGATTGACTGAATCAATCATTTAAGGTGTTGGATCACATTTATTTATTTATTTATTAATTTAGTCAACCATTTAAGATGATGGATCACATTTATATCTTAATTGATTAATTGAATAATAATTTAAGATGATTGATCATATCATCTCTTAAACTAAAATTCAAAATCATTTTTAATTCAATCCCTATTTATTATTTCTCCTGTCTTCATCCAATCATTATTGGATCCTTATATATATATATATTGGATAATTCAAAATTATCTTTTATTATTATATATATATATATTGGATAATTCAAATATCTTTTATAACCTAACCTTTTGAATCAAAATTTAAATTTAAATTTCAAACTTAAATTCAAAATTTGAATTCCGATTTCAACTTGGCCTAAGACCCCGTTGGGTCTTCCAACACATTTGGGCCCTTTTGTGGAGAAATTGATTTCCCACTGGGGACCATATATGTGACGTCATTTTGCTTCTTGGAGTCTTACTCCAACCCAATTAGACATTTACTCTTGATAAAGCCCAATAACAATTATTGACCCAAATTTGCTAATTTTAAGCAATCGGGAATAACCTTTGTGTATGACCCATTATGCCCAATTAGTCACTGACATAAATAAAATTGAACCAATTAAAACTCCTTTAACAGACACAATTTATTTAATGACCTCATAAGACACTAGCAATGCTCTGCGGCCCCAGAACTAATTGAGTTGATCAAGTGATCTACCTTTCATATTTGGATACCGTGTAGGCATCATCCCTCACATCGTCATTCACATTTAGTCGAGAGCAAAGATAGAGTATCATTTCTCTTAATTGACTAAATGTAGCTAATCACAAAACTAGGAATATTCTTATATTAACTATATAACGGATCATGACTCTTCATGATCACTTGCTATGCGTACAGACTCCCAAGTTAATTAGAAGCTATCCAAGCTCTACCAGTCTTGTGAATGACTAATCCCTGAAAGTGAAGGAAATCACCAAGAGGGGGGTGAATTGGGGATTTTAAAAAAATCTTTTCAGATCACCCACACAACGAGATGCTTAACCAAGGTAAATGGAGTTAGAGAAGAAGAGCTTGACACGAGAAGATTTATCTTGGTTCGGTCTTAACTCTTGACCTACGTCCGGTCCCGGACTCTCCGGGTTTTTCTACTATCACTCAAATCATATACACACTCGTACTCGAAAGTTATCCTCTCTCTAGGATACACTCCCCCTTACAAGTTGTAATCGATAACCCAACCTCAAAGTCCCACAACTTTGAGATTCTTACAAAGAATGATTTACAGAAATGAACTCTCTCAAAGAGTGAATAAAGATAAGCACTGAAGCACAATGTATCAAAGATACAAATGAGAAATATAAGCGGTAAAAGACTGAGCTCTGTGTATGCGTTTTCTGTGTATGTCTTCTCTGCTTGCAGACTTCAAAGCTTCATGTATTTATACTGGTTTGAAGCTTGTGAACGTTGTAGATCCGTTGAGACTTGATCTAATTCGAAAATATAGCTTTTGTGAATGTGTCTCCATGAATCTAGCTGTTGTGAACAAGGCTGTTTGAATATGGTTGTTGCAGATTTGAATATTTGAAATTTGGCTCCAGAATAGTATGTTCCATAGTGGAGGCAATTGTATAATGTTGTCCAGCTGTTTTAGAATGGTGGATGCTAGCTTTCTGTCTTGGAGAATGGTTGTGCTGCTATCCAGGTTGTAACCCATTGCTTTGGAGAAGAAGATATAATATAATATTGCAAGTTGTCATTTTGTTGTTTTAAAGTCTTCTTTAAAACAAACCTAGATCTTCTGTAATCTCATAAGCAAACTAGTTAAATCTGGTTAGAAATATTGATATGAATCATATAAATCATATACAACCAATTCGCGTAATCAAGCTAAAGCATAAATCAAACCGAACAAAATACACCCGAGATACGTTCATACATTGCGAAGTTCCAAGCTCGAGTTTACTATACCAAGCTCGAGTTTGGTCTTCATTTAAAACTTGAGTTTTGCCTCTGGAAGTCTCAAGCTCAAGCTTGTAAGTGAGTAAGCTCGAGTTTAGCATTTGTCGGGGAAACATATTTGAAATCATTTTGAGAGCCAAAATGGAAAAACGCAAGCTTGAGCTTATTAGTGAGTAAGCTCGAGTTTGGCACTATTCATGTCAAAAATAATTTTAGTTCACAAAATGCAAGCTTGAGCTTAGAGGTGTAAACTTGAGTTTGCTAAGCTCAAACTATTAGTGAGTAAGCTCGAGTTTGTCACAAATGTTAACATCTTTGAAAAGTTTCTTTCGTACGCAAGCTTGAGTTTAGAACTCCAAACTTGAGTTTACTCTTTGAAAGAAAATTTGAAAACTTTACACTGGTGCAAGCTCGAGCTTGGTATGCCAAGCTCGAGTTTACAACTTTTGTAAACTCACAAACTCTACAAAGTAAAAATGATAAGCTCAAGTTTAAAGGATTCTCGCAGAGGTAAGCTCGAGCTTGTAATCGCAAGCTCGAGTTTACATATTTGTAAACTTAGTGAGAAAAGTCTCGGAAGAGGCAAGCTTGAGCTTAAAACTAATAAGCTTGAGTTTGCAATTTGAGTAACTTGATAAAATCCTCAAACCTTCGTAAGCTCAAGCTTCCAGTGCAAGCTCGAGCTTACTCAAAATATGAGTAAACTTTGAAAAACTTCAAGCTCAAGTTTATGGACCAAGCTCAAGTTTAGAAAATGCAAAATAGCTTGGTTTGCTTTACGTAAGGGGCAAGCTTGAGCTTGCATAGCCAAGCTCGAGTTTGGAGCTGACAGAATGTTTTTGAGTTGAAATCAATATGCTTTACCAAACTTTTGACAAAAACATTCTCTCATGTTTACAATTGTTATTAATCATCAAAACCCATTGAGAACTAACATTCTCCCCCTTTTTTATGATGACAACACTTGTAAACATTTGTTTCTTTTCAAAAAGAGATTTGAGCATTTGAGCATTGAAAAAGGATTTTGGTAAAAACATTTGTAAACCTGAAGTTTTGAAATTCAATTTGATAAACTCAGACTTAGCATAGGAATAGGTAAGTACATTTACTAACAGAGATTAATCAGATATAAGCTTTTGAGAGATTCAGATTAAACAAATATTAGAAGTTCATTTGACAGATAATCATCTTGGACATTCAGAGATAAGTTTAAAAATTGCAATCAGAGATTAGCAGCTGAAATCCAAAAGGCAATAAACTGCAGATCATAATCTTCAGAAATGTAATCAGTGTTGAAAACATATTAACTATTGCCATCATACAATATATCAGATTCATACATCAGAGTTTAGCAGCTGAATTCAAAATGCAGAACTTAGTCATTCGTCAGAATCATAACATACTGCAAAACATGATCATTCATCAGAATACATTGCAGGATACCATTAGAGTTTGACTAACCAAAAAGAAATGATCATAACAAAACAGTAGAGTTGCAAAGGCAAATATGCAAGATAGCAAAAGATATTACAAATTGAAATGATGAAAAGAAATAAACAAACTATAATGCAAGACTGTTCTGTTTCTCTCCACTTTTCACTCTTGATTTTCTCCCTCTTTGTCATCAGCAAACAAGGGTGGAGCAACTGAGGTAAAAGGGTTGTCTGGTTGAGAGGGAGGCTCAGGCTGATTGGTGAGAATGGTTTCTTCAGGTTCAATGGAGATGGGTGGTTCAGTGGTTGTGGTAGGTTCAGCTGAAGTGGATGCGCCCAAGCCAGAATTTGAAGCAGCTATGGACTGATTTTTCAGAATTTGGTCCATTTTGTCATTAAGGGTCATCATAGTGACCAACAGGGTGGAGATACTCGCTGAATGATCTCCAAGTTGACCACTAATGTCTTTTACTTCCTTTTTTTCAGTGCTTTCTGACCTTCTTTCAGCTCTTCCTGACCTATATTGAATCCTTCCTGAGTATCCACCAGATTGTTATGACCCTGATTAACTTCAGAGACCAATTTTTCCATTTCTGCTTTGATTCCCTCTGATAAATCAGAAATAACTTTATCAATTATTTCTTTGATCCTTGTATCCAAATCAGAAGGCATAGGCTGTGATGGAGGAGGAGGAGGAGGAGGAGGAGGTGCACTTTGAGCTTCTTGAACTCTGGAATGAGTGGCTCTTGATCTGGTTGGCCTTGACAGAGGTGGGGCCCTTGATTGGCCAGAACCTTCATCCATATTGATTCTCATGAGGTTCAAAATGTGCCTTCCAAACACTTGAGGTTTTTCTAGTTTTTCTTTGGCAGGGATATACCAAATTTTCTCATGAAAAATGATGACAGAGATAAGGCTTGCAAAAGGAATTCGAGAAGTTTTTCTGGAAGCAAAACGAAATTTTACCATTTCTTGAAAAATCCAGTACCCAACATTATGAGGTACCTTGTCAATAAGGGAAGCAAAGATAGGATAATCCTTCTTTGCTAAATGAGTGAAACTTCCTCCTTTTTGAATGAGATTTACGGTATAAATGTACCGAGATAGCTCGAATGTAGGGTTCATTGATCCAGGTTCAAAATTTAGAATGTTTAACCCCTCTGGAATAGGCTCATTGGGTCTTAGCAGTTCATAGATTTTCCTATCAGTATAGTTCAATGAAGCTACAGGTGGGGGATTGGAAATTTGCAAAATGGAGTTTAAGTAGGAAGGGAAGATGATGATCTGTTTGCCTCTAATGGATGTAGTGACCCTTTCCTCAATCAAATTGCCATCACTGTCTAGAAAATTATTGTAAGACATGCCATGATAGAATACCTTGACAAGAGTGGGGCTGTAAGAAGCACTTATAGAAATTAGATTTTCAAAATGTTTCAGCCATGGAAAGAGATCCAAATTGCACTCATTTTTCAGTTGAGCTAGATTAACAGAAACAATTGGACAGAATACTTTAGAGCCAAATTTTTCTTTAAACTTGATGGCATTTTCTCCTTCCAATCGAATAGGTTCACTTGAAAATCCTTCTGGTATAGTAGAGTGATTGTAAATATCATACAAAGCAGGAGTTTCCTTAGATACCTAAGGAGTAGGATCCTCTTGTTGCTGAGACTCTGAGGGAACTTGTGTGCTTGCTTGACCAGTCCCAGAGGTTGCCTTCTTGCTTCGTTTGGACTTGTAGGTTGCAGTTACCTCTGGAATTTTGCCTTTCCCTTTGCTGGTTGCTTCTTCCGGATTTGGTCGTTTCTTGGGAGCCCTCGGTTTGTCTCTAATTTCGATTCCTTTTGTTCGGGAGGTAGGAGTCGAATGAGTTGCTGTAACTCCAGGGATTTGGGTGTCTATCCCAGTATTGAAACGTTTAGGGAGCATTTTCGTTCGTGTAGGGCGTTCAGGGTTAGGAGTTTGAGTGGATTAGGTTTCTGAATCAGCGACATTGGCAGAAGCAGAGTGTTCTGGGGTCATTTTCGCTGGGCTTTGACGAAGAAGATGAGAGGATTTTGAGAGGGAATAGGAGTAAGCTCGAGAGTTGTGTGAAGTAAAGAGGAACACTCAGGTTTTACATATATAAAGTGCGCGGCAAGCTCGAGTTTAGGAAGCTAAGCTCAAGTTTTCATAAACTTGTACTAACCTGGACTTCAAGAGTGTATGTGTGAACTCTTGAGATTCCTCTGCAAGCTCGCGTTCATTAACTTATAAGCTCGAGTTTGGGTTTCTCCACAATTTCATTTTCTCTCTGACTCCCTCGAGCTCGAGCTTACACTGCTAAGCTCGAGTTTGCCTCTCTTGACAGCAAACTTCAGCAACATGTCAGAGTTGTTTAACATTATAAATGCCCGCATAAAATACATCTAGATACTCGATGCTTAAGTTAGTAAATTGTAATCGTAAAACACATAACTAACATTTAAGTAGGAGCTACTTACAACTCATTGGGATTTACCATTCCCAATTCTCTTCTTATGAACACAAATTGTTCCTTTGCTAATGGCTTTGTGAAGATGTCAGCAAGTTGGAGATGTGTTGGGATGAACATGACCTTGACATCTTTCTTCTGAACATGATCCCTTATGAAATGATGTCTCACATCAATATGCTTGGTTCGAGTATGTTGTATTGGATTCTTAGCCAAGCTTATTGTGCTTGTGTTGTCACACAATATTGGGATCTCCTTCAAGTTGATTCCTAAGTCAGATATTTGTTGCTTGAGCCAAAGAACTTGAGCACATCAACTAGATGCAGCCACATATTTAGCTTCAGTGGAGGATACAGCAACACTTATTTGCTTCTTGCTAAACCATGAAACAAGTGAACCACCAAGAAATTCACGTTGGCCACTTGTGCTCTTTCTATCCGTTTTATATCCAAAGCATGATCGAATCGAATATGCCACCAAATGTTCGAGTTGACCTTTGGGAAACCATAGACCAAGAGTCTTTGTGTCAAGCAAGATATCCGAATATTCTTTTCACATTCTCAAAGCATGTGACTCCTTGGGGAGCAGATTGAAATCTTGCACACATCCCCACACCGAATTGGATGTCGGGACGGCTTGTTTGTGAGATAGAGGAATGATCCAATCATTCCTCTATACTTTGTAATGTTGAAGTCCTTGCCTTCTTCATCAGCATCCAAGGCAGTGGTTGAACTCATTGGAGTATAAGCTCCATTGCATTCATCCATCCCAAACTTGATTTCTTTCAAACTGGTGTAACTCCTCTTGCATTGCTATAACCCAATCATTGTCTGAAAGGGCTTCATCAATCTTAGAGGGTTCAATTTTCGAAATAAATGCAGAAAATGTGACTTCATTCAAAGTGCTTTTTCTGGTTCTTACTCCTTGATTAACATCACCTATCACTCGATCCAGAGGATGACTCCTACTGTATCTCCATGATTTAGGTTGGTGTTGATCAGTGTTTTCACAAACATTTTCACAATGATTTTCAAATTCAGGTTCCTTTTCAAAAGGCTTTTCAGAATTTGTTGAAGTAGGAAATGTTTCAGAACCAGATTGATTTGAAATAGGAGAAACATCATCATCATCATCCAAGGATTTGTCTAGTTTGGTTTCACAGAATACAACATGCATAGATTCTTCAACAATACGTGTTCTAGTGTTAAAGACTCTATAGGCTTTACTTCTATTTGAATAACCCAAAAATATACCTTCATCCGACTTGGAATCGAATTTACCCAAGTTGTCCTTACCATTGTTGTGGATGAAACATTTGCATCCAAAGATGTGCAAATGAGCTATATTGGGTTTTCTTCCTTTGTACAGCTCATAGGGAGTTTTGTTTAGCTTCTTGGGAGATATGCTCAATTTGAAATATAGCATGCAAAGTGCTCATAGCATCAGCCCAGAACACTTGAGAAGTCTGATTTTCATTTAACATGGCCCTTGCCATTTCAGTGAGGACTCTATTCTTTCTTTCAACAACTCCATTTTGTTGAGGAGTCCTTGGGGCTGAGAAATTGTGATCAATGCCCATATTATCACAGAATTCTCCAAAAGCATGATTTTCAAATTCTCCACCATGATCGTACGAATTCCCGCAATAGAGAATCCTTTCTCGTTTTGGACCTTCTTGGCAAATACAGCAAATTGATCAAATGTTTCATCTTTTGAAGATAAAAATATGGTCTATGCAAATCTAGAGAAATCATCAACTATGACCAAAGTATAAAGATTGCCACCAAGACTCTTTACTCTAGCTGGTCCAACTAAATCCATATGAAGTAGTTGAAGAGGTCTATTAGTTGAAATTTCATTTTTAGATTTGAAGGAAGACTTGGTTTGTTTACCCTTTTGACATGCATCACATATCATGTCGTTTTTAAATTGTAATTTTGGTAAACCAATAACCAGATCCTTTTTCTGTAACTTGTCGAGTTGAAACATATTAACATGAGCTAATATTTTATGCCAAAGCCAACTTTCATCCAAGTTACCAACAAAGCAATTTTCTGAAACAGAGTTACTAGAGAGATTGAGAGTATAACAATTACCTTCTCTAGGAGCTCTAAATAAAGCTTTAGCTCTAATGTTGTCTAAAGAGAGAACATCTTTGCTCACAATTAAACATTCTTCAGAATCAAAGATAACTAAGTTACCTTTATCTGTGCTTTGACTCACACTAAGGAGGTTGTGACATAAGCCTTCCACAAGGTAGACATCTTTGATTTGTGGTCCTTCGTTGTTTCCAACTTCTCCAATTCCAAAGAATCCTTCCGGATTGATTTCCACCAAATGTTACCTTGCCACCATCCTTAGATTTAATTGTAGCAAATTTAGATTCGTCTCCCGTCATATGTCTTGAGCATCCATTGTCAATGAACCATTTGTTGGATTTTGATGCTCTAAGACAAACCTGCATGATATAGAATATCAAGTCTTAGGTACCCATTTTTTCTTGGGTCCTTTTGGGTTAGTTTGTGTCTTAGGAATCTTATAGGATCCCTTAGGTACCCATTGATAATTACCTATAGGCTTGTTTCTTCTTTCCTTTTTATGAAAACAAGAAGAAGTTGCATGACCTTTACGATTGCAATAGTTGCAATGAGCAAAAGGATTAGAGGAGTGGACTGTTTTTCGAAAATAGTTCAAATAAGATCTTTGTCCAACCTTCTTCTTCCCTTTTCGTTTATCAGAATCAGGTCTATAACCTATTCCTGACTTGTCATTTGTGAACCTTTGTTGTTTTAAAATAACATTGAGCATTTCACTACCTTTAGTGAATTTCTCAAGTGTTTTTGTAAGATGCAAATTTCTTTTCTCTAAAATGCAGCAATTGTCACAAATCTTTTCTGAAATCTTTTCGCAATTATTTTCAGAAATGTTTTCACAAGGAGAAACAGAAGAAGAAATAGTTTGAGCTTGTTCTTCTAACAATTTAATTTTCTTCTTTGAAGACAGAAGCTCTTTTGCAATTTTTCGAAATTCAATGAAGAGAGAGTTATATTCGGCTGAAAGTTCATCATAAGATGAGTCAGAATTATTTACCTCTTCACTATCTTATTCCTCTTCTTGAGCTACAAGACAGATATTGGCTCTGTCTTCTTCTTCAGCTTCATCTTCATCTTCATCGGATGAACTATCGCCCCATATAGCTGAAACATAAGCTCTTCTTTTGAACTTATTGAATTTCTTATCTTTGTTCTTCAGCTGTGGACATTCAGACTTGATGTGGCCATGCTTCTCACATTCATAGCATATGATGGGTTTCTTTGTTTCTATGCTAGAGCTACTCCTGTGAAATTTTCTGAACGCTTGGTCTTTCTTGTAAAATTTCTTGAACTTTCGGACCATCATGCCTAGCTCAACATCTTCATCTTCATCTTCATCATCTGATTTTTCCTCTTTGACAGTCTTAAGAGCAATTCCTTTATTCTTGCCATCAATATCATCAAGCCCTTTTCTGAATTTGATTTTTCCTTCATATTTAGAAAGATTGCCAAATAGTGCTGCTATTGAAGCCATTGATTCACCGCGAGCTTCTTCGATTGCAGTGACCTTAGCTTCCCATTCCTTGCTGAGGATATTTAGTATTTTCCTCACTTGGACAGGTTGATCATAGACTTTTCCCAATGCAGTAAGTTGGTTGATCAGATGAGTGAATCTAAGCTGGAATTCACTAATGGATTCTTCAGACTTCATACGAAATAAATCATATTCAGTCATGAGAGTGTTTACTCGATTTTCCTTGATTCCAGCTATCCCTCCATGGGCTATCTCAAGAGCATCCCACATAGCTTTAGCAGATGACAAAGTGCAAATTCGAAAATACTCCTTTTGGCTTAGAGCACTTTGCAGCATGTGAATTGCTTTCATGTTGAGAGTGACTTGCTTTTTGTCATTCTCATCATACTCTTCTTTTAGCTTAGGAGTTCGACACCATCTTCTCGTTGTTTGGTTCATAGTTTCCTCTCTCGAACACCCTCCATAGGCCATACTCGTTGCCATTACATAGACTCGAACTTGGCCTTCCAGAAGGAGTAATGTTCTCCATTGAAACCTGCAGGTATGTTGATTGAAGCTCCATCGGGTAGAATTCCTTCCATTGGATCTTTAATCTAGGATGTTAATCCTTAATGTAGATAACCGAGCTCTGATACCAAATGAAAGTGAAGGAAATCACCAAGAGGGGGGGTGAATTGGGGATTTTAAAAAAATCTTTTCAGATCACCCACACAACATATGCTTAACCAAGGTAAATGTAGTTAGAGAAGAAGAGCTTGACACAGAAGATTTATACTGGTTCGGTCTTAACTCTTGACCTACGTGCAGTCCCCAGACTCTCTGGGTGTTTCTACTATCACTCAAATCAGATATACACTCTGTACTCGAAAGTTATCCTCTCTCTAGGATACACTCCCCTTACAAGTTGTAATCGATAACCCAACCTCAAAGTCCCACAACTTTGAGATTCTTACAAAGAATGATTTACTGAGAAATGAACTCTCTCAAAGAGTGAATAAAGATAAGCACTGAAGCACAATGTATCAAAGATACAAATGAGAAATATAAACCTTAAAAGACTGAGCTCTGTGTATGCGTTTTCTGTGTATGTCTTCTCTGCTTGCAGACTTCAAAGCTTCATGTATTTATACTGGTTTGAAGCTTGTGAACGTTGTAGATCCGTTGAGACTTGATCTAATTCGAAAATATAGCTTTTGTGAATGTGTCTCCATGAATCTAGCTGTTGTGAACAAGGCTGTTTGAATATGGTTGTTGCAGATTTGAATATTTGAAATTTGGCTCCAGAATAGTATGTTCCATAGTGGAGGCAATTGTATAATGTTGTCCACTGTTTTAGAATGGTGGATGCTAGCTTTTGTCTTGGAGAATGGTTGTCTTTGCTATCCAGGTTGTAACCCATTGCTTTGGAGAAGAAGATATAATATAATATTGCAAGTTGTCATTTTGTTGTTTTAAAGTCTTCTTTAAAACAAACCTAGATCTTCTGTAATCTCATAAGCAAACTAGTTAAATCTGGTTAGAAATATTGATATGAATCATATAAATCATATACAACCAATTCGAAGAATCAAGCTAAAGCATAAATCAAACTGAACAAAATACACCCAGATACGTTCATCTGTTCTGAAGTTCCAAGCTCGAGTTTACTATACCAAGCTCGAGTTTGGTCTTCATTTAAAACTTGAGTTTTGCCTCTGGAAGTCTCAAGCTCAAGCTTGTAAGTGAGTAAGCTCGAGTTTAGCATTTGTCGGGGAAACATATTTGAAATCATTTTGAGAGCCAAAATGGAAAAACGCAAGCTTGAGCTTATTAGTGAGTAAGCTCGAGTTTGGCACTATTCATGTCAAAAATAATTTTAGTTCACAAAATGCAAGCTTGAGCTTAGAGGTGTAAACTTGAGTTTGCTAAGCTCAAACTATTAGTGAGTAAGCTCGAGTTTGTCACAAATGTTAACATCTTTGAAAAGTTTCTTTCAGACGCAAGCTTGAGTTTAGAACTCCAAACTTGAGTTTACTCTTTGAAAGAAAATTTGAAAACTTTCTGCCTGGTGCAAGCTCGAGCTTGGTATGCCAAGCTCGAGTTTACAACTTTTGTAAACTCACAAACTCTACAGTAAAAATGATAAGCTCAAGTTTAAAGGATTCTGCCAGAGGTAAGCTCGAGCTTGTAATCGCAAGCTCGAGTTTACATATTTGTAAACTTAGTGAGAAAAGTCTCTGGAAGAGGCAAGCTTGAGCTTAAAACTAATAAGCTTGAGTTTGCAATTTGAGTAACTTGATAAAATCCTCAAACCTTCGTAAGCTCAAGCTTCCAGGTGCAAGCTCGAGCTTACTCAAAATATGAGTAAACTTTGAAAAACTTCAAGCTCAAGTTTATGGACCAAGCTCAAGTTTAGAAAATGCAAAATAGCTTGGTTTGCTTTCTGTAAGGGGCAAGCTTGAGCTTGCATAGCCAAGCTCGAGTTTGGAGCTGACAGAATGTTTTTGAGTTGAAATCAATATGCTTTACCAAACTTTTGACAAAAATATTCTCTCATGTTTACAATTGTTATTAATCATTAAAACCCATTGAGAACTAACAATCCCTTGTATGGATTGTGAGTCCTCTCAACATGTCTATCTATACTCATGTATTTGAGTTACAACTAAGAGTACACTGTTCTCCCCATTTTTAGGCGGATAAAGTTGTACAGTCAAAGTATAACCCTAGGATATAGTGTTCGATGACATCCTTAAGTCCAGGACGATCTGCACTACCAAACGATGAGAGACTTTACATATCTAATAATACTCTCTACAATGAATCTTTGTGGAGTTTCTCGGTGGGTCAGTTTGGTGCTATCTGTTCTCCAACAGATCCACCCATGACATCAGCTAAGGCATCACCATGCTTGTATTCCATGAGGTCCCTACCTTGTATCTCATACATGTAGATGATGTCGTACTAGTCTTATTGAGACCATCAATGTCCTTTCTTGGTGATTCAAGACTAGGAACAAGTTTCAGGCAATAGAAATATTCCAGTGTTCTCGAGTCCTTATGATCATGGTCTCTATCATTGATCCTCAAGAATAACACATATTCTATTCCTAGGGCTTTTATCTTCAAACACATATTTACCTTAACATAAAACATAAATATAATAAAGATAAAATGTGTTCATTTATTAATAATGAAATACTACAATGTAGAAATAGTGTTGATCTATCCTTACAGATTGTCTCTAGGACACCTAAATACTAACAGGATAGACTCAAGGTGGCTTCTTCTATCTTTTCTTTAATGAAGTGTCTGTCTATCTCAATATGCTTCATTCTATCATGATATATTGGGTTCTTGACCATTTCAATGCTAGCCTTGTTGTCACACCAGAGCCGCATTGATCCTCATTTGGGATTCCCAGCTCCTTCTATAACCTGACGACCCAGATTTCATCACATACTCCATCGTTAATAGCTCTCAACTTAGCTTCTGCACTATACTTCTTGACCCCATAGTTTGTTTCTTGCTTCTCCACATAACTAGATTTCCCCGCACATATGTTCAATACCCTGAGGTTGGCCTCTTATTCTCTCTATCTCTTGCATGGTTTGCATTAGTGCAAATTTTGATGTTTCTGACAGTGGCTTTTGTTAAAAAAGATTTCTCTACCATGATTAAGTTTTGGATCACTAAGAATTCTATATACAGCCTCCACGTGTTCTTCATGTAGCTTATGCATGAACTGGCTTACTATTCCAAAAACATAAATGATATCTAAACATGTGTGGGTTAAGTATATCAATTTTCCCACAATTCTTTTGCATCTTTTTGACTCAACTGGAACACCTTGTGGCTTGATCTCAAGGTGACATCCTTCTTCTAGTGGTGTCCCCTCAAGTTAGGCAACCAACATTCTTGTCTCATGTAACAAGTCCGCGGTATACTTCGGGTTGAGATACGTTGATGCCCTTTTTAGTTCTTGCTACTTCCATGCCCAGAAAATACCTCATTTGTCCAAGGTCTTCCATTAGAAATTTGGTTGGCAAATTAGATTCTTCATTGTTTCCTGTAATGATTATGTCATCAATATAGACAATTAGGATATATAGTGATGTTGCCATTGACATATTTGATAAATGTGTCATCTGCTTATCCCTGATTGTACCCAAGTCCTTTTACTGCTTTTGTGAATCTACCAAACCATGCCCTAGGAGATTGTTTTAGTTCGTACAAACACTTGTTGAGTTTACACACAAAGTTGTTAGGAGCTAGAACTCCATCTGGAATCTACATTATACTTCTTCCTCCAAGTCTCCATTCAAAATGCATTGTTCATGTCTAGTTGGTGCAACAATTAATCCAAGTTGGCTGCAATTGATAACAACACACTTGGATGGTATTAAACTTAGCTACTGGAGCAAATGTTTCTTGATAATCAATCTCATATTTCTGGGTATATCCTTTCGCAACAAATCTCGCCTTGTATTTGTTGATACTACCATTTGAATTGAATTTCGAGGTGAAGATTCACATTCATCCTACTTGCTTCTTACCTTCAGGAAAAGTTGTAATCTCCTATGTTTTATTTTCCTTTAGTGCTCTCAGCTCTTCTTCTATAGCTTATTTCCAATTCGGATCAACCATTACTTGTTGAAATGTGTCTGAGATTTTCATATGTGCACTATTTACAACAAAGGTTTGTATTTTTTGTAGTTAGGTTACCGTATGAGACAAACCGTTGAATTGGATGTTGAGTACAAGATATTATCCCTTTTCTCAATGCTATAGGCCAACCCAGCTCTTAATGAGTTAATCTCGAATTGGAGTCATAATCCCAAAATTGATCTCAACATTTGTTTTCAATTCATTGAATCTAGGTTCATGTTGAGGTGGAGTAGGCTCCAACTCATGATCAGGCAAATGAGTCAATGTTGATAATAAGGTTAGGCTCAGGTCGTGGTGATGTGTTTTTCAGGACTTCAGAGTTGGATTCTTCCAAATTTAGCCATTCAATGTCATTATACTCCCTCTAAATAGGTAGTTTGGGATAGTAAGCTTTTTCATAAAAGACGGTATCCCAGGAAATGAATTGTTTCTTAGAAGTAAGACAATAGTGTTTTTACCCTTTCTGAGTAGGAGTAGTCAATAAATATGCATTTATCAGCTCGAGCGACAAATTAGTTGCCATCATTTTTGTAAAAAAAAAAACAAAAAACAAAAAAACAACAACACATCCAAACACCTTTGGAGTAAGGGAATTGATTAGTGGGCAATTTGAAAAGTGTTCAAGGAGTATTTAGATTGGGTTGATGTAATTGAGAACTGTGGATGTCATTCAGTTAATCAAATAAGCAGCTGTTAGTACGGCATCACCTTAGAAGATGGTAGGAACATTTCATTCCATAACAAGGTTCGGATTCCTTCCAGCAGGTGACATTTTTTTCTCTCGACTGCTTTGTTTTGTTAAGGGTATAAAGGCAGGAAGTTTGGTGATAAATTCCTTACTGATCAAGAAATTCCTTAAATATTCCACTCATGTATTTGTTGGCATTATCACTTCATAGGATCTTAATGGAAGTGTTGAATTGCGTTTGTATAAAGGTATGGAATCTTTGAAACACTTTAGCTACTTTAGATTTTTCTTTCATTTATGAAAGTAACAAATCATTTAGCATTAGTGAGAGTTTTTATTCTTGTTGGACCCCAAATATCACTATGAATTAGAGTGAATGGTGTGTAGGGCTGTTTGGAATACGAAGATTGAGTTTGTTTAGCAAGTTGGCAAGTTTCACAATGAAAAAGAACATAAATTTTATTAAATAAACTTGGGACCACATGTTTCATATAATCAAAACTATGGTGGCTTGAACAACAATGCCACAGAAATACATCATTGTTTTGAGAGTTGGAGCTAACCAGTGCCCTTCTTGCCTTCCATGTATTTTTATTCTTCACATTCGATCATTCAAGGTAGAACAGTCCGTCCCACTTTCTAAAAGTCCCAATCATCCTCCTCGATTTTAAATACTAAAAAGCACAAAGATCATCATCAAAAATTACTCGGCATCTTTGACCTTTATCAACTTGCTTACAGATATTAGATTACAGGTGAGTGCAGACACAAACAAGACATTGTGTATTTCCAAGTGATCAGAAAGTGTGACAGTTCCAATTCCCTCAACCTTTGTGAATACACCATTAGCCACTTTGACTTTGAGTTGTTCATGATAGAATTTAAGGTTACTAAATAAAGTTTTGTTACCAGTCATGTGATCCATAGCTCCTAAGTCAGAAATCCAAGTATGGTCACTAGTCATCATAGTATTGAGAGCTATAATGTAATTACCTAATCACAACATATCTAGGAACCGAGTTTGATTTATTTTGTTTGTCAAGTATCCTGCAAAGCACGTACAATTCTTCCTCGCTCAGATGGTCATCAACCTCAATTTTCTATTTAACTGTGGTGAGGTGACTTTAGAAGTTATATTTTCCATTTAATGGCCATTTGTGTAACTTCTAGCGTTCTTGTTTGATATATATAGCCCTTCTTCATGCAATAGTTGCATCATTTGTTATTCCTTCGTTCACCTTGTAATCCTCTCACAGCAAGTGCTTAGCTCTCAATTTGACTTGGGCTACTTTTATTAAGGATTTTTATGCTTTCTTTGAATTGCACAAAGTTGACAACATCAAATAGATGTGTTAAGAGTTCTAATCCCATAATTCTACCCCTCACCTCCTCGAAAGGGTCATTTAGGCCTAGGAGAAAGTCATGTATTCTTCATTCTTCCACAATCTTTTTGTACAATTGTGCATTCTCAATATTTTTTTTTACAGATAAACCTCAAACAAATCCTGTTGCTACAATAATTTTAGCAAAGCATTATAATATTCAGTCACTGACATGTTACCTTGTGTCAAATCATGGAGTTGTCGCTTTAGATGGATCAAGGCAGTGGTATTATCAAGGGAGGAGTATATTCTCCTAGTTGTATCCCAGATATCTTTTGCCGTGGTTGCAAGAAGGTAGCCCTCACTAATATCCAAAGTCATCAAGTTGCATAACTTAAAAGTGGAGAAAATCACCAAGAAGGGGGTGAATTGGGGATTTTAAAAATTCTTTTCAAAGTGCTCTGAAACTTGAACACAGAACAGAGCAGAATAGAGTAAGGGAAGAAGAAGCAAGACACAACAAGATTTATACTAGTTCGGTCTAACCTCTTGACCTACATCCAGTCCCCAAACACTCTGGGATTTTCACTATCACTTATAATCAATTACACACTCTGTACTCGAAGTTATCCTCTCACTAGGATACACTCCCCCTTACAAGTTGTAATCTGATATTCCTAATCTCCAAGTCCCATGACTTGAGATTCTTACAATAAATGATTTCAATAAATGAAACTCTCTCAAAGAGCAGATAATATAATCACTGAAGTACAAAATGTATCAAAAGATACTTTACAGTAGAAAACTGAAAGAGTAGTTGGAAACTTGAATGATTTTCGTTTTCTGCAGATTGATTGTTGAGAAGACTTGAATGCAACTCTATAATATGAAGAGAGCATTAAATGACCGTTGGATTAATCAATGTAGTCGTTGGACATATTGCTGAGTTGATTAGGAACACTTTGTTCTTCTCTTTCTACTCTTCAGTTAATCCAGGTGCACAGAGATTTAGGGTTGACTTCCCTTGAATTTAATCTGTTAGAGGAGCAACTACTAGATAGGGAAAGAAAACATTAATCCCTTTGCAACGTGTGTAGACTGATTGTCCAAAAGGATGCAAGTTTTCTGGACTTTGCAATAAATGCGCTGACGTCACTTTTTACTTTAAGCTAAATCTTCATTTAATATTCTTTAAACCATCTTAAACTCACGAACAAACTGATTAAACATAGTTAGGAATAGTAATGAGTGATGATAAGAAGTATCTAGATCAAACATGAAGAATTCACAAATTCATCCAATTTGATTTTCAAACTGAGCGACACAAACTCGAGTTTGTTCTTACAAACTGGTGTTTGTAACTTTGCTTCAGAAGCTAAACTGGAGTTTAGACGCCTAAACTCGAGTTTACTTTATCTAGAGAAGAATGTCGCGATTTGAACTTTCAGGAGCATTTTGAATAGGATCAAAACTCGAGTTGATTAGTGACTAACTCGAGTTTTGGACGTTTAAGATGAAAGATAAGTTTAGTCCAAAAGCTCAAAACTGGAGTTTTCTAAATCACAAAATAGAGCATAGCTCTCTGCTTGGTCCAAACTCAAGTTAACAAATATAAACTTGAGTTTCCATAACCATTTGGAAAAATGGAAAACTCTTTGTATGGAGAAAATTGGAGTTTGCAAAAGTAAACTGGAGTTTTCAAAACTTTAAAAATATGTTATGCTCTCTTTATGATCCAAACTCAAGTTTGCAAAACTAAACTTGAGTTTCCTCAAAAGAGAGAAAACTTTGAAAACTTTCTGCCAAATGCAAACTGGAGTTTATAAAATAAAACTGGAGTTTTCTCAAGATCACAATGGAGCGTAGCTCTCTGTTTGTTACAAACTCGAGTTGACAACCACAAACTAGAGTTTCCAACAAAGCTTGGTAAATATGAGAGCTCTCTATTAAGCACAAACTGGAGTTTCCAAATGGAAACTGGAGTTTGACTTAGTTCAAAAACTTTGATAGCTCTCTGTCTAGATTAAACTCGGGTTTCCAATTACAAACTTGAGTTTGTCTTTAACTTGAAAAACTTAGAGGCTCTCTGTATGCCACAAACTGGAGTTTTGGCTTGGTTCATAAAATAAGCTACTCTCTGTCAAATCCAAACACAAGTTTTGAATCCTAAACTCAAGTTTGCCTTTGACAGTAAGTTTTTCAACTTACTAAGACAAACTTCAATCTTGAGTTTACAATTGTCAATTATCATCAAAACACATAGAAAACTAACATAACCAACTCATCACTTGGTTATTCTCAGCAAAACAAGTATCAAAATTTGGATTATCATAGGCTGGTTAAGGAGCTTCTCCATTAATATACTTCTCCTTCCTCTAGCCACGTAGATATCTCAGCATACTCTAAGACCACTAGTGGTAGTTCTTTCCATAAAGTTTATGGTTAATGACCATAATTTGGTTTTTTGAGAATTCTGGTGCTATCTCTCAAAGCCTTAAAAGGTGTTGTAGATGAGGAACAAGAAAATGTGTTGCTTTAAGTTTGAGAATCGGTACCTGACATAAAATCCATGGGATTGACTCTAGAATTTGTCCAATTGTCAGGAAAAGTACCAAATAAAGGAGGGAAAGTAGAAGAATCCATGTTCTGGGTGAAAAACAATGGCGGAGCGTGGAGAAGAGCGATGGTGCATGGATTCATGCTTTGGAGTAGAGGTGGCGTGTGAGGGTCATGCTCTTCCTGAAAATTCATCAAACCTTCAGGGGTTTGCCAATCAGCGTCTTCTGGTTCCAATGGTGTTGTGTAACTCGCTGCGTTTGGAAACCCTAGATGTTGTCACTCTCTTTCTCTCGGCCTTTCACACAATCACAATTTCTTTCACCCCTCTAAAGTTATAATCAAACTCTCTAGCTTTGGTACTATGCTTAAATTATAGGCGAAAAGATAATAATACTCTCTTATTGATTATTTAATTATAAAGGGGTGAATATATAGACTCTAGAGAGAGTAATTAGTGGGAAAAAAAATAAAGGGATTGCAATCAAATATTATATCCTAAATTGAAAGCACTAAATCATGAATTACAATCAACGAGATAATCATAGGATTCTCTAATTTTAAATTTAAATAGATTTCTAATAGTTTATAAATGAGAAATACAGAGAGAGAGAGAGAGAGTCATAGTAAGAAAATGATAAAGAGAATGTATGAGGGAAAGATTATGTGAACATTGTTGTCAAACTCGCGAGTTGACTCTCTAAGTTTATCGTTTAATTGTTATGCTTCTACCTTAAAGAATCATGTCGAGTCACTCTTAAACTCGTGATAGTTGTAAACTTAGTCAAATTCACAAGTTCACACACCGAGTTTACTGCCATTTTTACCTTTATAGCTTACATAATTGTATTGACTAACTCTTAAACTTGTGCTAACCTTTTCGATTTGATCGTACTTAGTGGTTTTAGATATGAAATTTAGAGGAAAAAAATGTGTTGTATATGATAGATTATGAATGTAGATGGATTTAATTTCAATTATTAGGATTTAAAATATATTTAAATCAAATTATTGTTATTTTTTTATTATTTAATTATATACTATTAATGCATATTTATGGAAAAAATTAAACTCTTACGAGTTTACAATTCGAGTATACGATACAATTTTATGTCACTATCACGAGTTTGCTTATGAAGATGGAATATCACCTAGAGGGGGGGTGAATAGGTGATTTCAATAACTCTTTTCGAAATTCAAACGACGATGCAAGAATACAAGAATGAGACAGAGAAGATAAATAGACACAAGGCAATTTATACTAGTTCGGTCTTAATCCACTGACCTACGTCCAGTCCCCAGAACACCTGGGATTTCACTATCTTTCAAATATAATTACACACTCTGTAAACGAAGGATGATCTATCTGACTCCACTCCCCCTTACAAGTTGTAATTAATACACCCTCATTTAAGGTTCTTCAACCTTAAGTCTGACAATCTAAATAAAATGAATAAGTGTTTAAGGCTCCTCACGAGTAGAATAAATGAACACTGAAGAACACAAGATATCCAAAGATATTAATGAAGTAGTTAAAAGCAGCGAATGAATCAGACTCAAATTAATTTCACAGCGTTTCGGGTAGGTGTCTGAATTCAATGCTCTTCCTATTTATAGATGTTGCCATTAATGACCGTTGGAGAAGATTGAGAATCGGCTGTTGTGGCTCATTAAGATAGCCGTTAGACAGATGAACCACTTCGTCTTAGTTTCGTCCGTTTGAATATCACAGTTGGAATTTGTGGAGAGACATTCTCTTATATTCCTTTTGTATATCCATTGTCAAATATCATTTAATGCGTAATGGGAATATCAGAGAAGCTTTACTTCGATCAGAACAATTTAGCCCTGGTTTAGGTAACTTCATTTAATGCTTCTGTCAGACGAAGTTGCTTTATCCAAATCTGCTGGTAATTTGTGTTTATATAATCATAAACTCATCAACATATTGGTTAAAAGCATTTGGTAATCTCAATAACTGATAATTAGAAGTAATAAGATAAAACCAATGATTTCGTAAATTATGCAGAAACGAATTTCAAAACAGAGATACCTTTGCTCGAGCAATAACCCAAGCTTGCTCGGGCAAGCTTCTTAAGATTCAGTATGCTTGCTGATACTCGAGCATGGAATTCTCCTTGCTCGAGTATGATGCTCGAGCATGATGATTCTCATGCTCGGGCAAGCTATTTAATGATCAAGGAAAAATTCCTCCAGTCGACGTTGCTCGAGCAAGCTTATATTCTTGCTCGGGAAAACTCCAGGCAGAGATGACATCAAGAAGAAGACATAGTGTGCTTGGGCAGGCTTTTTCCTTTGCTCGAGCATGATGCTTGGGCAAGCAATTTTTCATGCTCGGGCAAGCTCTTCTTCGTGAAAGAACTAAGTGCTTCTACTTGATGTTACTCGAGCAAACTATCTTTCTTGCTCGAGCAAGACTCAGACAGAGGTGAAAACTTGATGATGCTCGAGCAGCCTTTTGGCCTTTGCTCGGGCAAGCTTTCTAATTTGCTCGGGCAAGCTTACCTGACCTGTGGTTTTTTGCTTCTGTCTCGATGTTGCTCGGGCATGCTTCTCAACTTTACTCGAGCAAAGTTCTATTTCTGGGACAGCGGACATGATGCTCGGGCAAACAATTATCTTTGCTCGGGCATTGTGCTTGGGCAAACAATTTATCTTGCTCGGGCAAGACATATTTGAAGTTGTACTTTTTGCCTTTGCCATGATGTTGCTCGAGCATGATTATTACCTTGCTCGGGCAAGGTCATACTTCTTGACGCTTTCGAAGGTTGCTCGGGCATGGTCACTTGTACATCACTTTGATTTCCTTCAGAGGACCCGATGATGCTCGAGCAAGATTCTGCTCTGCTCGAGCATGATTACTTAAAAGATATAAAATACTTAATTCAATAATATGGAAATTGTGATCATCAAAATACAGGAGTTAACAGCTTAAACTCATAAATTTAAAAATTGTAGATGTGAGAGAATAAAGGGAATGAGAGAAAATAAAGATAATGAATCAACATCTTAATTAATGCAATATATGAAATTAAGTGAGGGTAAAATGGATACAAAAATGCATTTATTATTCATACCAACTCAAATGGGACATGATAAAAAGGGACAAGTCAATCCCAAAAAAAAAAAGGAACCTTATATATAGGGATAAAGGGAGTAATTTATAAGTACTCTTTAAAGGGTTAAGTATCCATTTTGCCCCTAAAGTACGCGCTCAAGAGCAATTTTACCCCTGAAGTTTTCGACGTAGCAATGTTGCCCCTGAAGTATAAAAACGTAGCAATGTTGCCCCTCTGTTAACAACCCTAACGTTGACCGTTATTTGACCGTTAGGGCTGTTAACGGAGGGGCAATATTGCTACGTTTTTATACTTAAGGGGCAACATTGCTTTGCCGAAAACTTCAAGGGCAAAATTGCTCTTGGGTGAGTACTTCAAGAGCAAAATTGATACTTAACCCTTCTTTAAATTGTAAGTTCTATATATATGTCCTTACTCTAACAAACTCTCTCAAGGATCCACTCATCAAAACTATTCTTATATGTACCATAGAAGGGAAAAAGTTACCTTTATATTGAAGATGAGTTACCAATTAAAAGATTATTCCAAAAAATGATGCATTATACTATGATGAGTTAAATACCATTTTTACCACGGAAGTATTGGTAAGGGGGCACTCAGCACCCGGAAGTTTTTTTGGTATCATTTTTACCCCGGAAGTTTACAAAAAGGAGCAAATATGCCCCAGAAGTTTTTTTGGGAGCAAATTTGCCTCGGAAGTTTTTTTTAGAAGCAAATTTGCCCTGGAAGTTTACAAAGAGAGCAACGATCTAACGGTCAAGATCAACTGATTGGAAATATTACAAGTTTTTAAACTTCCAGGGCAAAAATGATACCAAAAAAACTTCCGAGTGCTAAGTACATCCTTACCAATACTTCCATGACAAAATTGGTATTTAACCCTACTATAATTAACGCATCAATTGTATAATGAAATATATTGCAAATGTCGTTATTCACATACTATATGAAGAGTACCATCTTTTTTTAACTATGATTAACTCAAATTCCAAGTAAAATATAAAATAAGTGTTTCAAAGAAAAGTTTTGATTATGAAACAATAAGTAAGAAGTAAATAGTAATCACCATCAAATTCCAAAAAAGGATAAAAGAAGTGCTACTTTTAGTGATCGTTTAGGAAGCACACAAAAATGTTTTTTAAGCACTTTTGTGCAAGTCGAGACAAAACTCATTTCACATACTTACCTCAAATACCGTAGAATCACTTTTTTAAAAAACTAAAACAATATTCGTTCAAGGAAAGCACTTCTCCATAAGTTTCTAGCGGCCATGTACAAGTTACAAGGCATCAAATGTTAACAACTTTACATCACCAAGATGCAATTAGTACTTCAAAACAAAGAAAGTGATAACTACTCGGTTGATTGATAAAGATAGATATAGTTAAGTCAATCATATAGCGTAAACATACAAAGATGTTTATTTATGAATAATTTAATCAATATATTTTCTATTCTAGTGTAATTAACCTACGATTTTTTTCCTTTAATTTTAACATACTCTAAAGCCATCTATAACACGCCCTTATGACTACCATCCTATATATATCAGAGTATAACGCAAGAGAGCATGTGGATCTGGTTTGGACTAATGTGTAACTGATAATACATGCAAAATATAAACTTGGTAATGTGTAAAACTAATCCCCACAAGGACATTTAATATACATTCATCCTTAATAAATTTAAAAATAACATCCTTATACATCTCATTCACAACTATTCCAAAAATATATACAATAATGAAGATAATTCCTTCCGAGTATCACCTTCTTCTTCTTCCCACCTCATAGCACCACTTTTCCTTTTTTACCTAATCCACTACCTATACCTTTATGTAAGTCTAAGATTCACAATTGAATCTCAAAGTAACAAGTTAATCTCTATGCATAGTGTATGCAATATATGATAATTAAAAGCCACAACTTAGACAAAGTAATTTAACATTCAGCTTCAACGCACAGCAACACTAAACAGTATATCATACATGTTATGTTAACTGTGAATGGACCCTACAAGTCTAACAACCCAGGACCAGACTAAAAGTGGAGCAAATCACCAAGAGGGGGTGAATTGGGGATTTTAAAATTCTTTTGAAAATGCTCTGTTATGGATATCTAAAACAGGGGAGAACATAGTAAGGGAAGAAGAAGCAAGACACAACAAATTTATATTGGTTCAGTCCAACCTCTTGACCTACGTCCAGTCCCCAGACTCTCTGGGATTTCACTAACTCAAATGATTACACACTCTATAACTCTCAGAGTAATTCTCTCACTAGAACTTACTCCCCTTACAAGTTGTAATCAAATAACTCAATCTCCAAGTCCCACGACTTGAGATTCTTACAATAAATGATCTCAATAAATGTAACTCTCTCTAAGAGTGGATAATGATAATCACTGAGGTACAAATGTATCAAAAGATACTTTACACAAGAAAACTCAAATAGTAGTTGGAAACTTGAATGATTTTCGTTTTTTGTAGATTTGTTGTTGAGAAGAATTGAATGCAGCTCTATTTATATGAAGAGAGAATTAAATGATCGTTGGATTGATCAATGTAATCGTTGGACACATTGATGAGGTGATTAGCAAAGCTTTGGTCTTCTTCTCTCTCTACTCTTTGGTTAATCCAATTGCACAGAAGTTTGTGGTTGACTTCTTGAATATTAATCCGTTGGAAGAGAAACTACTGGATGAGGAAAGGAAACATTAATCCCTTTGCAACATGTGTAGAATGATTGTCCAAAAGGGTGCAAGCTTTCTGGACATTGCATTTAATGTGCTAACGTCACTTTTTGCTTTTGTTCAAATCCTCATTTAATATCCTCTAAATCATCTGAAAACTCACTAACAAACTGATTAAACATAGTTAGGAATAGTAATGAGTGATGATAAGAAGTATTAAGAACAAACATGAAGATTTCACAAATTCATGCAATTTGATTTTCAAACTCAGCGACACAAACTCGAGTTTGTTCTCACAAACTGGAGTTTGTATCTTTGCTTCAGAAGCCAAACTCGAGTTTCCAAATCCTAACTCGAGTTTTCTTCTTCCTGAGAAGAATGTCTTGATTTGAGTTTTTGAAGTTCATTCTGAGCATTAAGCAAAACTCAAGTTCATTAGTGACTAACTCGAGTTTTGGACTTTTATAGTGAAAACATGTTTAAGTCCAAAAGCTTAAAACTGGAGTTTCCAATCTTGACTAGAGTTTTCAAAATCATTGAAAGATAGCAAAGCTCTCTGTATGGCACAAACTCGAGTTAACTTAACCAAACTTGAGTTTCCTTTTAAATTTGAAAACCTTTGAAAATCTTTGCCAAGTGAAACTGGAGTTTTCTAAAAGTGGGTAAAACATGAAAGCTTTCTGTTAGGTACAAACTCGAGTTTATAAACTCAAACTCGAGTTTTCTCAAGACTTTGAAAAACTTAGAAAATCCTTGGCCAAATGCAAATTGGAGTTTGTCATAACAAACTGGAGTTTGCTCAGGATGAAAAGCACTAAGACTTTCAGCCAAGCCCAAACTCAAGTTTTAAAAACATTAACTCGAGTTTGGTCAAGTTCACAAAACTTGACAAAACACTTCATTTGACGCAAACTGGAGTTTTCATATCAAAACTGGAGTTTGCTTAAGTTCAAAACTTTGGGAGCTGAGGTATGTCCAAAACTCGAGTTTACTCTCGCAAACTGGAGTTTTGTTTACTTTGGAAAATATTGAAGAGTCTCTGTATGGTTCAAACTCGAGTTTGTAAACCTAAACTCGAGTTTGTCTTAATGTGAAAAACTTGGAGTGCTCTCTGTATGTCACAAACTCGAGTTTGCCTATGCAAACTAGAGTTTTCTCAATTCATTAAAATTGAGCAACTCTCTGTCAAGCCCAAACTCGTGTTTTACTTCCAAAACTCGAGTTTGTCTTTAACAGTAAGTTTTTCAACTTACCAAAGACAAACTTCATCTTGAGTTTACAATTGTTAGTTATCATCAAAACACATAAAGAACTAACACGGACAAGTCCTGAATTCCATAGTGCTAAGAAAATACCCAAATTTCACAATTCTAGGAAGATAAACGCAGGATCCTATGAGTCTCGAATTCTTCAACCCGAGGAAAATATGCAGACGCAGGACTTTAATTACCAGTCCCGAGTTCCTAAGCACATAGGAAAATATACAAACGCAGAACCTTACCGATCTCAGCACCTCAGCACATAGGAAAACAATTCTATTGGCCAAATAACATAAACACTTAATGTAAACAACCATGTGTACAAGACACGAATCCATAATTATAACAAATCAACATATAAGCATACACATGTCATAGAGAATTATAGTTACTACTTACCCACGTAGCAACCCAATAACCAATATTTTCCTTAGTGATGCTCAAGCACTTGGAAGTTCCTATAATTATGCGATAACCAAAAAATATTTAATACTTATCCTTAAACATGATAAATGGGTCTTAATTATCATGTTAATCCCATATAACCTTTATCATTTTAGGGTATAAATTTTAATCACCCTATTTAACCATTTTTGGATTCATCCTTAAATTTCCAGAATTTTCATTAAACTTTGAAAATTCATATTTAAATGTACAAACTCCAAATGATGTGCTTCCAAAATTCACATGTTCCTTGACAAGTCTATTTTCACAGAAAAATAACACCAATGATCTAAACACGTCAAGTCATTCCCATTTTTCAAAACTGCCCTAATTGTCTAGTGTGAACTTCCAGGAGCTTAGGTGTAATACCCTTAGGATAATTATTTATTTGGAATATTATATTTCAATAGATAATACCTATTGAAAATAGGTGAACATGTGGTTTCAAATAATAAGTAATAATTATCTTATTTTCTAAGGTAATTACTATGGAAATTATGAGAGATAAAGAGCTAAAATGTATTTTTAGGGCATTAAATGACCGAAAATATTATGATAAATCCCAAGAGGTAGTAAAATATTTATAAAAAATTAGAAAGTATGTTGTCTCTAATTTTAGGAATTTTTGGGATTATTTCCTTGAAAAATAGAGAAGCATAAATATAATAATATTAAAAGCACTTTATGGCCCCATGATTTTTAATATTTTACATGGGACATAAAATACCAATGTCGGTGCAATAGTTGTGAGATAATAATTTATCCTAATTATGAAAATTATCAACAATTAGTAAGTGGCTAATTAAGTAATTAGTGGCTAATTGTTTAGATTAAGATATAAGTAAATTAATTAGTGAATAATTAATTTAAGGGAGAAATTTGAAATTAATAATTAAATAAATAATAAATAAATAATAAAATATTAATAAAATATTTTATGCTTAGAAAAATAAATAAAAGAAAAAAGAAAAATAAATAAATATCTAGATATTTTGAATAAAATAATAATATAATCGGTAAAGAGCCAATAGGAGATATGAGAACATATAGAAATAAAATTCTACCTCAAGATATAGAAATTTAGTCTTTTATCACCTGGACTTTTTATGAACCAGGTGAAATTTATCTCGGATTGAGCGGTCTCGTAAGTCGATTCCGGAACCAATAGGGTATTTAAGACACCTAGGGTAGGAGAGAGAAAATGCAGATAGAGGATTTAGAGTCAATACCGAAACAAGTAGTTGCCGTGAATTAGGAATCTAGTGACTTAGGTCAGATCATATTACAAACCGGTGGATTTTTGCCTAGACGCCGACGCTTAGAATTCAATTCCGTAATCAAGACGTCGTCCTAAAATCTTCAAAGCGAGATAACGGAATACCCTTAATGGGATCATAAATTTCATTAAACTAGATATTCCTAATAAGAATGAAAGAAACTTGAAACTCGTCACAAAGATTTCGCAATTGGTCAAGATTACGCGTTTCGGACACCGGACCGAAACTTTATCCAGACGGCTCGATGTCACCATCAAGATGACATCATTTTGTTGACTATTGGGGAGGGGAGGTCTGCACAAGAAATGGAGGGCCAAGAGTGTTTTGTCCTCAAAAATGCGATCCAACGGCCATAATCCGATCTGAAGACTTTTGTGGAAATTCCCACCTTGTCCCTATTTTTCCCTATAAATAGCAAGCTCTCTTGCTCTCATTCTTCACACCAAATTTGAAACCTAGAGAGAGGTTCTAGAGAGAGAAGCTCGCAAAAAAAATCGCCTTGCTCCGAGTAAGTTCTTCGCTCTTAGTTTTTAGTTTCCGTAGTTCTTTCGGTAGTTATAGTAGAACCGTTGTTTTGATCTAGGAAGTTTCAGAATATATTCCTATACTTGTTTTTATGCCTCATTGCATTGAAAGATGCCTGATGAGGTAAAAACATAGTGGGGAAAATTTTGAAATAGAATACGGTCAAAGTAACGAAGTTCTGACGAAATTCCGCCAATTAGGGGTAGTAAGGACAAAATGGTCTTTTTCACCTAAAATGCCTGTAATGCTGCCAAATGTTGATAAACGTTGTCCTTATAGGATATCTCGAGCTAATCGAGCCATTTGTTGTGCCGCCGTCA
The DNA here is from genome assembly GCA_019022615.1 of Acacia melanoxylon. Classification (NCBI taxonomy): domain Eukaryota; kingdom Viridiplantae; phylum Streptophyta; class Magnoliopsida; order Fabales; family Fabaceae; genus Acacia; species Acacia melanoxylon. The sequence continues at coordinate 10,474,879 of JAFJYJ010000004.1, forward strand.
TACCGCTGTTTTTTCCGCTGTCGAATTTCACGTTTTTCCGTAAAAGTTCCGTGTACCGCCAAAAAGGTACGTTCGCGTACTGTAACACTAACTCTGATGTTTATTATATGCGTATATGTGTTGTTAGGTATGTACGTTCGCGTACTGTAACACTAACTCTGATGTTTATTATATGCGTATATGTGTTGTTAGGTATGTACGTTCGCGTACTGTAACACTAACTCTGATGTTTATTATATGCATATATGTGTTGTTAGGTATGTACGTTCGCGTACTGTAACACTAACTCTGATGTTTATTATATGCGTATATGTGTTGTTAGGTTTGTATGTTCGCGTACTGTAACACTAGCTCTAATGTTTATTATATGATTGTATATGATTGTTGTGTAGTAGTGTACGAGGTTATGCTATATACAAGGTATGTTACATACGAGGTTATGTCACATACGAGGTTATTAATGTTGTATCATACGAGGTTATGTTACATACGTTGTTATTATCTTGTATACGTGGTTATGTGTTTTTAATCATACATCTGTTGTGGACTGTTGTATTGATTGTCATTGTCGTGTATATGTAGTCATATTTAAGCATGAGATTAATCAGTTACACGAGATCCAAATTGCAATTGGATCTCGCCTCTTATCATAGCGTCAGTTCGGAAGAACCGAGGACCGAGGAGAATGGCGAGCGGGCCGTACGAGTCCCGATCGAAGACTCTCTTATGTTGTTATTCATTTTGAAAACTCTCGGTCAATGTACCGCTTCTGTAAATCAGCCAGACTTACGGAAATTTGATTAAATATATCAGTTATTCAATCGCTCTGATGCTTTACTCTGAGGATATATGATGGGAAAAAAAATTATACTGCTTTTGAAAATGGGATGTTACATTAGGTCAGTTTGTAGAGTTCATAACTCTTTGTATAAAACTCTAAAAATTACAAACGACCCATAAAATCAAAGCTCTATGTGTCTACTACACATCTAAAAAGTTTCATAATTTATGGACTTTGTTTACATATATAAAAACTGTTTTCAAGTTAACTGCCCATATTTAACTTTCCAAAAACTTAGGTTAGTTTGTAAAAATCATAACTCCTTGTTTAAAACTCCAAAAATTACAAACTACCTATCAAATTAAAGCTCTTTGTGTGAACTAAAAAAGTTGAAAGTTTCACAATTTTTGAAATTCATTAACTTAGCCAAAAACCTCGTACAAGATAACTACCTCCAGGAACTCAAAAACTGGCAGTTTTACCACTTGTGCTCCTTTAATCCTTTATTCCCAAAAATTATTTTCCACCTTATATCCACTCCATTATTCTTTATAAATTCATTGAAACCCTCAAAATCATGAAAACACCATTAAAACACCACATGCATGTTCATTTATCATCAACACAACATGCAAAAGAAGATGAAGAAACTATGGTATATTCTTACCTTAATCTGCTTGTGGTTTCCTTCTTCTTTCTTCTTGATCTATCCTTGATGTAGATCATCCACAATGAGTGAGGAGGAGAGGCTGATTGTGAGGGAGATGGAATGGTTGACGGAAGGTTGGTGTTCTTTGAGGGAGAGGAGGGTTACGGTTTGGAGAGGTAAGTGAAGAGATTGTGTTTGAGAGAGAGGATGTGGTCATAGTTGGAAGAGAAGTGAGGTGAGGAAACCAAATGAGTGATTGGAGAGTGTGTGTATGTGTATACCCGTGTGAATTGAGGGGGAGAGAGTGTGTTAGGTGGTTGCTTGCATGTGTGTGTATGTGTATTTTTTGCATGAGTGCCATGTGTGGGTGTAAGAAGAGGCCACGATTTTGGAGGGAAAGTAAGAGTGTGTGTGCGCGCGCGTGTGTTTAGCATGTAGGACAAGTGTTTTGGGCCGTGATACTTGGGCCTTCAATGAGGGTCCAATTTCCTTTTCATTCATCTTAAATTTTGGGCTAAGATCCCTAGTCTAAACAAGAGCCCAAATTGTTTCCTCCATTCTAGCTTTTGGGCCGAAAAACCTTGGGCCTTCTAAAAGGTCCAAATGATTTTTTTCCTCCTTTATTTTGGACCAAAGTCCATAACCCAAATAAAAATCCAAATTGTCTTCTTTCCTTTCTTGATTTGGGCCAAAAATCATGCCCAAGTAAGAACCCAAATTATCCTTTCATTCTTTCTTATAATTGGGCCAAATTGTGGCCTTGCTTTAGGGAGTCATAAGTGTTGTTTTTCATGATCCAATGTCACAAGTTTTGTGTTGGGGTTTTGTTGTAATTGAGGTTTGTGTTGGGTGTTTTGTTGACGTTGAGGTTTATGTTGGGGTGTTGTTGTCGTTGATGTTTGTGTTGGGGTTTTGTTATCATTGACGTATAAGGAGAGAGAGTAAGTATGTTATGTGGGTGTTGCACAATTTTCGAGGAAGTGTCGTATATGTTGATTTTCAATATTCGTTGCCTCATTTTACCCGTTTGCGTTTTATTGTCATCGTTAACCAAATTTATCTAAATGACAAATATTCTAATAATATCACAATAGATATTAAATTTTGACATTTTATTGAATATTTCATAATGTCCAGGGTTTTTGGTAAAGCATAAACCAAGATATAACACCATCACTCTAAATAACTATCTCTCTCTCTCTCTCTCTCTCTCTCTCTCTCTCTCTCTCTCTCTCTCTCTCTCTCTCTCTCTCTCTATATATATATATATATATATATTCTTAAGCCATCAATCCAATCTAAATAAAATCTGACAAATTAAACTAAACTAAATAATACTGGATCGCATTTAATTATATTGAAAACCAGTAGTTTTCAACGTTAAACCAAGTACATTTATAAACATATCAGATATAAGAGACAAAACTTATTCAAACACTTGTGCAGTTGTGCTTATACATTGATCCATGCATATATTTAGTTTGGAACAACTGATTTAAATCGGATCTGTCTAAGAATTTCTCATTTACGTACAAATGCACTTGTTTGAACTTAATCAAACATAGTCGTCATTATTGCCCCTTGTTCCATTATTTGCGTCCACTTTCCCTTTCCCGTTACTTGCAGTACAAACAAAGTCAAGGTTATAAAGCACAGGAACCATGGCCATGGAGCACAAGAAAACCAGAACAGGCCCAAAAATCCAAAGAATAAGAGGAATTGCTGCGTAAAAAAGCCTATTCCCCACTGTGTTTAACATGGTTCCTTTCTCTAGAAGCTCTGTTAAGTACTGTGGTGTTATTATGGACTTTTCATCTTGTGGCGTGGGGGCGAGGATGCACACCTGGTTCAGAAACCTAATGGACAGAGTGTGGCAGAAGAAGGAGAAGAGGAAGAAGGTGAGTATCGTCACGTACTTTAGCGACACTATGAACTCGCCGTGGGCCCCGTAGACGGCATCATTGAGAGGCTTCTTTACGCTGTAGGTGCTGCTTACGACGGCCGCCAGGCCGGCCGAGAGGAGGATCGATGTGGTGGCCATCAGAGTAGATCCCATTATAAGGTTACGTAGGGTTTGTACTACTATGATATCCTTCTTTCCGATGTCCTTCATCAAACAAAAAGGGAATTAATTAACCAATTTTTTGTGAAATTGAAATGCTGATTTTGCATAAACAAATTAAATAGTATGATAAAGCATTTACATATCAAAAGAAGAACAAAAACAACTACTTTTGACTTTATAAAGTAGTGAATTGAACCTAAGCAACGTACCTAGCACTAGATCGTTTATAAAGTTATGTTCGGATTAAAATCAACAGGGGAAAAAAAGAGGAATAAAATTTTAATTCGTATATTTTCTTTACTTTATATATTTGAGTATAAACAAGCTGCACTATTCTATGAATAACATGATTATACGTCTTGTTTCTTAAAATCCATGTAATATACCAAGATGCCCTATTTGTAAATTTCTATTGGATAATTTTATATACTGTATTATGCCCACCGAATTTAAGTTGTATCCAAATCTCCTGCTTGTATGTCTCTCCATTACCATTCAGATAAAATATAGATAGTCCAGACTCCAGATATTTTTTTGTATTTTTTGCAAGTTGATGATCATAAGATTATTATTTGAATATTTTTATTCATTTAAAATATAAATATAGTAATAAAAACTAAACCATCTAAATCTCATGTAAATAGTTAGATGAGATATGCGCAATGATGTATTATTATATCTAAATGCCTCGTTGTTTGAAGCAAGATTATTAAATAAATTTACCCACAATATAATTAAGAAAAAAGAAAGAAGTGATCAGGCTTTTTCCTAATTTTTTTTTTTTCATACTTAGGGAGATAACCAATGAAATTCAACATTCTGAATTCTCCTGTAACTGATTATGTTCTTTTATCCTTGTGGAATTTTTAAAAAATATGGTTTATGAATTCAACCTACATGAAGGAAAAATAATTAACTTATTATCGATTAATTAGTTGTTGTCTAAAGCATAAGCATAAGTCACAAGCTAATAATGGAATAGAGGGCTCTAAATTAAAGATGGAGAGTTGAACACGGAATCAACAAATTAAAAGAAACGATCACCACCCTCTTAAAGTTTTTTTGTTTTAATTAAAAAGGCAAGTACTAACAACTTGATGTTAAAAAAAATAAAAAAAAAATTCATTAATGTTTCTTTCTCTTTTATTTTATATCTTCTCTTTCTTAAAATTTTATAACCCAATTTCACCAATTTTTTTAAATACAGCTCATAAGAATTTCCCTCCTCTCCCATACCAAACAACCCATAAGCTAAGTAGAAGGAAGCTGAAGGACCAAATGTGTACTTTTTCCTTAGATTTAATATACTTTTTTGATATTATCAACCGGCATCCCCATCCTGTTCGTTAGATTTAATTTACTGTGTGTACGAGATGGTGGGATAAAACATAAAAGAGATATATCTTCTTTCCTTTTATTCTAAATTTAATGGACGAGGACCACCAAGAGATTTGTTTTAAAAAGTAATGAAGACAAGACGAAAAAAACAAGAGGAAGTGGAATCATGATAACCCCCTTTTGAATGAAAATGATGAGATGTAAGTATGTAACATCATATTCCCTAATTAAAGCCACTTCTTTTAATCTTTTCTCACAGCATTTAAAAAAAAAAAAATCCTAAAACCTAGGCCAGCCAATTGTATGCGTGTAGAGATTCTATTATATGCCGGAGATTCATTTTCATTTCCGAACTTATTTTAATTAACTCCACAGTAAATTGTTTTCGGATATTCATTTATGTACCGTTTTTATTTGAATTATTTCTATATTGATTATAAAATTAAGTACCACAACTGTAAAGCAATATCTGAATTATTTAGCTATATCTGAACCTTCCCGACCCATGTTTGCTTTAACTTTTTCCCTCATGTTCTACTTTATAACTATTTTTTTTTTATATTTTGACGAATTAACTAGTATAGGGGTATAAATTCTCATAACACAATAAAAACATTGAGTTTAGATTCCATTGAAAGAATAAATTACTGCATATAAAGAACACAGGGGGATAAAAAGAAAGTGGAAACAAACCAATCATTCTTACTGTAACTAAATACTGAGTAAAGATATAAACGCAAAAAAATAAATAAACAAAAAAAATAATAATAAACAAAAATCCATTGACAAGAACGTGTATACAATATGTTATAGGTGCTTCTTCATGAAAGATCATAAGCAAACTATGTCCAGTGAAGTGCAAAAACACCAACCGATCAAGAACAAGGAATTTTTAATTATTTGATATCACCTCTGGTCCTCAATATAAAATATCTTTCATGGTGAAACTTGCACTACGAAAATGATCTTATATTAAGGACCGTAGGTAGTATGAGCTTTTCATCTCAGTAACCCAATGAGATAACAAACACTTCAGGCTTGTTTGGAATGAAGTGTGAGGAGGGAAAGTGAGATAAAAAAAAAAAAAAAAAAAAAAATTGGGGTTAAAAGTTTTTAATCAAATTTTCTTACTCTTTTATATTGCATCTCTTTATTAAAATTTCGTAACCCTACTTCTCTAATTTTTTTTAAATCCAACTTATAAAAAATTTCCCTCCAAATCCCACATACCTAAACAACTCAACTACTTATTAAGATCAAAATATTTGGTGAGTTATAATCTGGATTTAACAAGCATAGAAGATAGTGAAGTTTAAAATAGTAGTATATATGTATACACGCCATCATATTTATATTAACAGAAACACCTGCAGCTAATATAACGGATTTCAGAAACTTGTTAAGAGAACAAACTAAAGTAAGATAATTAAAAAGCAATGAGAGATAGATCAAGATCTAATATGTTTAACAGATTTGAGTGGATAAGATCAGTATATTTTGGTGTACCTTCATCATGGTTGGAACCCAGAAGCGTCGGCCGTGAGCGTTGATGCCGATGATGGTGGTGAAGGGACTGGTACGAACCTTGTGCAATAACCAAACATGATACGCTATGGTTATGGCAAGTCCCAAAGGAACCAACATCAAATCCAAGTAATATTTCTTCCATTCCATCACTTTATTTGATTCTCAGATCTCTCTTCCTAGTTACTTAGCTTCTAATCTGTGTCTGTGTTGTGCAGTGATGCTTCTGTGTGTGTTGTTGATGAAGAAGAAGATGATGAACGGTGGATTCCTTAGAGATTCTAATTAACTTGTACCACTTGAATACGAATATAAACTTTGATGTCTTTTGTGGATTGGAGGCTTATAGCATATGTATCTATTTATAAACAAGACTTGTGCCCATGAGATGATTAATTAAGGCAAGCAAATGCGTCAACTAGTGGTAAGATTAGGTATCATCTTTCTTCTCTTTTTCTGTTGTTTTCCTTTTTTCTTCCTCTTTAAATTTCACCAACACGCTCCTTTTTTCCCTCCATTCGGCTTGATGCCTTAGATCACTTTTAAATTCCGGTTGTTTTTTTAGGTGAGAGGTAGATGATGAGTATCTAACCTTAAATTTGTAAGTTTTGTGAGTCATTTCACTTAAATTCAAGTATATATTCTTTTCACTTGAAAATTAATATAAATTTGATCTCTTATCGAGGCTTATTAGTGTTAGTGTTAGATAGATGTACATGTTAGGGTTGGCTTTCTATCAATATTTGTTTTATTTTCATTCTTTTTTTTTTACCCCGTGTCAAAATATGAGTATATATATGTTAGGGAGAGTTTTCTATTAAAATTGCATAAACTATCAATGTGGGACAATTCATCGTGCTATTTTCTTATTTTGTTTTTTTCTTAGTTTTGTTTCAGCTTGTACTTCTTTTTTAGTCTCAGAAGCATTAGGCCTACAATATTCTTTATTTTTTTCATTTTTTTGTGCCCAGATTGAATGGCTCTTAATACATGTTAGAGTTTTATATACATATGTATGTTAGGGTAGGCTTTCTATCAAAATAACTTGAACTATTTGATAGAACTCCCTTTTCAAATTACACATACACCTTAAATCACTTCTTTAATTAATCAATCTGAACCTTCTCTATATTCAAATAATTAGCAGAAGTAACGTATATCTATTTGAAAAATAAAATTGGGACCATTAGAAGGGAAAAAAACTTATCTTAATATTGAAGTTGTATGTTTACAAGTCCTTTCACTTGAATAAGAATATAAACTTTGATTTATTTATTTTTTTAATGGAGACTCAGCATATCTATTTATAAACAATATTTTAGACCCATGTGATCATTAATCAAAGCAAAAAAACGTATCTTAAGCTTAAAAAATATGAATCTAAACTTTTATCTTAAGGAGGGGCTCAGTAGATCTCCTTTTTAGTTCCCTCTATTCATATATCTTTATGCCTTCACTTTTAAATTCGGTCTCTCTTCAAGAAAGCGTTATCTATTAAATCATTCAAATCAAAATTTAAATTTATAGATTTTTTTCACTTTATTTAACTCAAGTTTATTTGATGTAAGACCTTTCCATTTTTTCCACGCATTAACTCAAGTTAAGTAACGCTTGACAATTAAGGAAAGAATAAGTATGAGTTTAAAAATAGAGAGAATAATTAGTTAAACATATACGGATTCACACCCTTGAAACAAGATAAACGATTTGACTTGCTCTTACACATCGTCATGCTAAGTACATCTTAATATGGTAATGAGATTAAAATTATCCCCACACAGCACACACTAATTGGAATATAATTTTCCGTGAAACCACCCATAGATTAATGGGGACTTGTTAGTATATGTCTTAGAAATGATAAATACTATAATTTATAGAAGAATATTGTACTATTATTGATAATTATAATTGAGCTAGCTAGATTCATCGATGTAGTGGGTGGTTTAATTTGCGTAATCAGTGACTTAATAATAATTGAGTATCTGCAAAATTTATTCGTAAGGAATAAGTGCTCCTTAACATTGTGACCGTTATACTTTCACTCACAAGAAGCTTCGTACACTTAAATAATATTATCAAATTCCTCTTTCTAATGTCATACACGTGTGTTTTCTATAATCTATCTCCATGCGTCATTGTGTTTTGTGGCCACTTGCACACATGTACAATTTTAAAACAATATAAACAAATACCGCATTAAATAAAGCTCATAGATTGCTAATGGGCAATAAACTATGTTCACGCTCAATGAACTCTTAATGTAAAATATTAATTTTATTTTTGGAAAATTACATAAAGTAAAATGGAAGTTTTATCATACTGCTACTCGATTGGCAATGCTTTATGGTAATGAATGTGGGACTTTGAACGAACTACATGAGCACAAAATAGAGGTGGTTGAGATGAGATGTTAAGATGGATGCGTGGTCATATAATGAAATATAAGATTCGTAGTGAACCTATACAAAGAAGGGTTGAAGTGGCACCTGTTGAAGAAAAAACGGTAGAAAATCATTTGAAGTGGTTTGGACATTCATGTACAAGGAAGGCCATTAGATGCACAAGTGAAGAGGGCAGATTGTAATACCCTAAAAATCGTATTTATGATAAGTATAATATTTTAGTAAAATAATACCTATTGGAAATAGGTGAATATGTGGTCTCGAAACTAGTGTAATAAATTGTAACATCCCATTTTCAAAAGCAGTATAATTTTTTTTTTCATCAGAGTAGAGCATCGGAGCGATTGAGTAACTGATACATATATTTCAAATACCGTAAGTCTGGCTGTTTACAGTAACGGTTCACTGTACCGGGTGTTTACAAAAGAAGATAACAACAGAGGAACATAACAACTGATGTGTCTCCGACGCACTGTGTCTCGTGGCGTCCACGTGACCCTATGCGTGTCTTCCCTCTCTCCTCGGTTCTCGGTCCTCCGACCGAGGCTATATCAAGAGCTGAAGTCCCATGCATACGGACCCCGGTAAAGTAACGGTTAACCTCATGTTTACATACACAACATATGGACTACGGACGTTCACAACATTAACGTAACATATACACAACTAATGCAGATACATTGCACCCAGATAATCACACATATCGCCCCCAGCAGTGTGGACACAATGCAGACACATCACACATATCGCCCCCAGCAGTGTGGACACATCGCACCCAGCAGTACAGATATACTCTAACATCTATATGCACTCAAGCAACATAACAACTAAACACACACAGTACACCTAGCACATATATGCATAACATAAACATCAGCGTTAGTGTTACAGTACGCGAACGTACAACATAACAACTATACACACACAATACACATATCACATATACGTATACAATAAACATCAGAGTTAATGTTACAGTACGCGAACGTACCTTGTCGGCGGTACAACGGTATTTTTTACTTTAAAAAACGGAAAATTGACCGCGCCTAAACGGCGGGATGTTGGCGGTACGGCGGCGGCACGATTAACTTAGATATCCTAAAATGATGATATTTATCAACATTTCGCATCATAACGGGCATTTTAGGTACAAATTACCATTTTGCCCCTGAACCCCTAATCGGCGGAATTTCGCCAGAGCTTCGCTACTTTCGCTCTATCTCTCCAGAATTTTGACAGATCTTTTCCCTCATCATATTTTCGAAATATATATCATATTTACCCCTAAATATGATATCTAGACTATCTGGGAAATTTAAAGACAATTCTAGCATTCCTACTATCTCTACCGAAAGTTAACTATCGAAACTTAAGACTAAGGACCGAAAAACTTACCCAGGGCTCCGCCAGGCTTTCTCCGGGCTCCTCCTTCTCTCTAACCTCTCTCTAGGATCCGTTTTTGGGGTGAAGAAATGAGAAGAGGAGGGCTTGCTATTTATAGAAGAAAGGAGGGACAAGGTGGGAATTTCATCAAATGTCTTCAGATCGGATTTCAACCGTCGGATCGCACTTCGCCACGTGGCTTCATCTTGTCCATACACCTCTTGTGCTGACATCATCCTTCTAGAAGAAGATGATGTCATGCATGACGTCATGCATGTTGACTTACCGATAGCGTTTCCCCGATCGGTGTCCGAATCGCGTAATCTTGACGAATCTCAAAAATCCGGGAACTAGGTTTTGTAGTTCCATTCTTTCTCTTTAAAACTACTGGGTTTCATTATATTTTTGATCCCATTAAGGGTATTCCGTTATCTGCCGAAGATTTTCGGACAGACACCAACGGTTACGGAAATCACTTCCGATAGAACCAGCTTCTTGGCAGAAAATCACTGGTTCGCAATATGATCTGATCTAAGTAACCATATCCCTGGTTTGAAAAACACGGTGCGTTTTCTATAAGTCACTTTTAGCACTATCTGCCTTATCTTAATTATCTGGTACTCCTAATTACGTTGTTGGTTTCATAAACGACTTCTGAGACCGCTCAATCCGAGATAGAATTTCACTGGTTTATAAAAAGTCCAGTGGTAAAAGACTAAATTTCTATATCTTGAGGTAGAATTTCATTTCTATCCGTTTCATTTCTGTTGCCTTTTTTACCGATTATATTATTATTTTAATCAAAATATTTAGATATTTATTTATTTTTCTTTTATTTTTTATTTATTTTTCTAAGCATAAAATATTTTATTATTTATTTATTATTTATTTAATTATTAATTTTGAATTTCTCCTTTTAAATAAATTATTTATTATTTATTTAATTATTAATTATTTCATGAAAAACGAAATCCTATCAAAACATTGACTTTTTCAAAGCTAAAGCATGTGGTCCTATTATTGCAAAAACCCTGATTGTAACTCAGCCACACACACCAGCGAAAATGAAGTTTTGATGATGTCATTTGGTAATGTAATTAAGGGTTTAAATGTTCATTAATGCCACATGTTATTGTGCAATTTGTTTGATAATTAATCAAAGCCATTTGTGCCTTATTAATTAAGCTTAATCTTGTCTTTCATTGGCCCTCAATTTTTATTTGTTTTTTATTACTTAATTTATGCCTTAATTATCTTAATTAAGCAATTATCCTATTCTTAAACAATTAGCCACTAATTACTCAATTAGTCACTTACTAATTGTTGATAATTTTCATAATTAGGATTAATTATTATCTCACAACTATTTTACTTATATTAAGATTTTATATCCCATGTAAAATATTAAAAATCATGGGGCCAAAAAGTGCTTTTAATAATATTTTATTTATGCTCTCTATTTTTCAAGGAAATAATCCCAAAAATTCCTAAAATTAGAGACAACATACTTCCCAATTTCAATAGAAATTACCTTAGAAAATAAGATAATTATTACTTATTATTTGAAACCACATATTCACCTATTTCTAATAGGTATTATTTATCGAAATATGATACTTATCATAAATACGATTTTTAGGGTATTACACATAACCACAATAATAATAACCTTTTTGGCTTTTTCTGCTTTCTTTTCCAAATTTCCACTCGCACAACACACGCACCCCACCACACAAGTTAATTTAATACAACTCACTTATCTGGTTGATTCTTCAATACGTAATAACCTAATACTAATGATCCTTAAGTCGTATTTTTTATGATTGCTAAAGCATATAGGGGCTTCTTCTTTTTTAAAAAAGAAAGATAAGGGTAAAAGGGAGATTTGACCCTAGTTTGTGTTATTCTTTTGAAAAAGCAAACATGAATGGTTGGAGAATTATATGTATAGGATGGATTTTAATTTGATCCATTAATTTATAGATTCCTTCTTTTATGTATGAAAATGTATGATGTCATTACAAATTATTTTGAACATTATTGACAAAGTAAAGAGACTTTTAATTTATTTGCATGCTTGTTTGACACTAACACTAAAACATAAATGTTTTCCAAACACATCCACACTGCGACCTATTCATCTTAGATTGTATGAGTTACCCATATCAGCAATAATTACTCAAATTTGTCTCTTGTATCTTTCAATATGATACAAAAAATATTTAATTGTTTTTGCCAAAAAATTATAAGGGCGAAGAAAGAATAAAAAAAGAATTATAAATTTGATATTATATGATTTTTTTAGTATAAGAGATTTTGTAAAATATACATATATATGACACACAAATACACAAATATATAATTTAATTAAAAAAAAAACTCAATGAATCTCCCTTTGTGGATATATGATACGGCTCCACTAGCTCCTAATTAACAGAAGCATCTCTATCTATACGACATCATGAGTTTGAAAAAAAAAAAAATCATTAGTTCTATGCTAATTGGCACTTATATGTAAGTGGGTGTCACATGAGAAGTTGATATTAATAATAATATAATTGACTTTGCCTAGTTAGCAACTGAAATCTAAGATCCAATTATACTTTGACAATATGAGAGCATAACTTCCCATGTTGAAGGGCATGCCATAATGTGTAGCCAAGATTTTGCTAATTATGAAATTAAATTCAGTGGACATCTTTATTCATACTCCATCCAATTCAGAATATAAACCACTTCTAAATTCTAAAAGAATTCTTGATTTATTATATAAATCATCTGGAGAGTAATTAATGATTATTTATCAATTTTGCTTATTTACTTAATGTTTAAATGTGACTCCTATTTGTAACATCCCAATTTGAAACACATAATTTTTTTTTTTTCAATCAGAGTCGAGCAATAGAGCGAAAGAGAAATCAGTTCGTAGCCAAAACATCAACCATTGTGTAATATTGTATAGATTACAATAGTCCTAAGGTTTAGAAATGAAATAGCGGAATGATGAGAATAATGAATAATGTAAAACGATAAGATAGAAATAGTCTTCACCGCACGTCTATTCGGGCACTTGCCTCGATCCTCGAACCGTGGTCCTCCCGACCCACGAAGCTACGGTGAGATTCAATTCACCATATTGAATCTCGGGTAACGGTTAACCTCATACCCAAACAATACAATATACGACAATGATATTTCTAGAGCTAATACCACAAGTATATCATAAGCATACAAACGATGCATGATCATTATGCCGACAAACATAAGCACAAAGCAATATGTAAAGCCCCATAAGGTAAACAATAAACACCGCACTATTCACCGGTGCCACGATAATTACTCGTGTCCTCGCCGCTAGGAAAACAAAACGGTGTTACCAAAACTATAACCCGTATAACCTGTCTCGTATAACGGTCTACGAACATATCATTGACATATAAGTATTTAAGATGTACAAGATTAGTGTTACAAAGACGCATCCGTACCTTCGTTGGCAACGTTAGGTACTACCGGCGGAAGACGTACTTTCACGGAAGAACGTGAACTTCAAATGCGGTTCGTCGGGCAACAGAACGGGCAAAGCAAATCGAGATTCTGATATCCTATAAGAATAATATCACCTTTATTAGCGATTTGACACTATAACGGCTTTTTAGGTAAAAATTACCATTTTGCCCTTCTACCCCTAATCGCGGAATTTCACCAAAGACTTCGTTACTCTAGCAAATTTTCTTCCCGAAATTTTGCCAGAACTTCGACGCAACTATGATTTTCGAAAATAATGACTAAAATAGCCCTCCCATATGATACCCAAATCATACTTGAAATTTAAAGACTATTCTAACAAATTCTACCCTTACTTTTAAAAAGAACTCGCTAAAGTTCCAACTTTTTTCGCGACTCGACCCCTACTATGTTTTTACCTCTTTAGGCATATTTTTCAATGCAATGAGGCCTAAAAACAAGCACAGGAATCTTATCACCTACTTCCTAAATCTAACTAACAATTCTACTAACTACCGAACCAAAGACTTAAAAGCTAACGGCCAAAAGACTTACCCGTTGAAGAATTCTGCAGAGCTTTTTCCCGAGCTTATCTCTCTACTTTCTCTCTCAAGAAATTCGGTCAAGACAAGAAAGAAATGGTGTGAGGATTTCTCAAGGAGCATGCCTCCTATTTATAGACTTTGGTTAAGGCTTTGTTTGGAATTCCAAATTGTAAAGAACCCATTAATGCAACTTGAACACAAAGTCACAAACTCCACCTCACCCCCTTTGGTCGACATCTTTGGGCTGTTTGGCAGCCAAGGATTGGCCAAGAAGTGATGACTCACCTCACTTTATGGCCGGTCCACCCAGTATTTCTCGATCGGTACCCGATTCGCGTAATTTCGGAGAAATCTCAAAATTCTAGATTTAGAACTTTGAAGACCTTCTCTTTCTCATCAATAATATCTATTATAACTTGAATTTTGACTTTAGACAGGGTTCCAACTGTCCTGCTGAAGTTTCTCGAAAAACGTGTCCGTACGCGTCCGGTGTCAGAAATCGGTTCCGGAATCATCAAGCTCTAGATAATAATTCACTGATTCCAAATGTATTTTTATAATTATAAACTCATCCCTAGATGTTGAGTTATAATTTATTTCCTTATTTTCCCAAAATGTGACTAGCAAAGATTTTCCCTATTTTGTCTTATTAGGACAATGTGCTACGGGTCTCGGAATTGACTTAGGAAGAGGTCACTTGAAGGTAAAAACTCACTGATCAATATTTTACCTTGACTTTGGAATTCCTATTCCTGGTTCCCTAGATAGGATCTGTTTCCTAAATATAAGATTACTATTCATGCTCTTTAATTATATTATATAATAATAAAAAATTTGCAAAATATCAAGATATCAAATTTTGCTTCTTATCCTCAAATTCTTTGGTCAATTTTCGGCAGCCTTTTTTTTTTTGTAAATGTTTTTCAAGAATTAATTAATTACTTAATTCAATTTTTATTAAAAATTCTACAAAATTCCCTAATTGGTCCATTCTTGTATTTAGGTTTAAAAATACCTAAACTCAACTATTTTTCTCAAAACTTTCCAATTTAATTAGTAAATACATTTTATTAATATTCAACTAATTTCCACTAATTTTAGAGCTTCACATAATTATTCTTGAAATTTCCTTTGCTTATGCTTAAGTAATTAGCTATTAATTACTTAAGTATTCTTTTAACCATAGTTGGTATTTTTCTTAATTAGAATGCTTCATTACCTTCATATTCTTGTATTAACATTAGCATTTCCATGCCTCTTGCATTGTTTCATAATTACAAGGGTATTTTGGTCATTTTATTACTTTATGAGCATCCTTTCTCATTTTCCCAAGTTTGTAATTTATTTAATTACTGTAATTAGAGGTAATATACTCTCTTAATTCAACTGGTCATTTTATCGACTTTTAGGATTTTTCATGAATTTTCTAAGTTAATTACCCTTTGCGGGGGCATTTTGGTCATTTTGGCACTTTGACCCTTAAACTCCCTAATTTCTTGCAGAAATTCTACCTAGAAAATATACTATAATTACCCAAGAATGGAGATTGCAATTTCACTTATCAGAAATATCCAACTTTTATTTATAATATTCCAGATAAATATCCGGGTATTACACTTTTTCTCTCTTTCACTCTCTCATTCAAAACCCCTTCTAATTATAAGGGTAAAGTTGAAAAAACTTTTCAATTTCAGACAAATTTAATGAAGAGTTAATTGTCATTTCTTGATTACGATAATTTAGTTAATAAAATTAAAGTGACTTATATTATAAGTATTGTACTCATTAGTTTTTGGCACTAAAAGAAGTAACATTCACAGCCAATGATCATTCTTTTTAAGCGTGCTGCACTGTGCATTACCTACTAAAGTTTCATGAAGGGACTAAAATGAAAATATAGAAATATTTTTAGGGCTGAAATGTAATTTTATGAATACTGGGTTCCATTCTATAATTTTCGCCCCCATTTCAAATCTTGACTCCCCTGTGTCTACACACACACACGGGGTTAGGGGTGGCCCAGCCCTCTCTAAAATTACATAATTGAACCTAAAGGTTTAGGAAATTATATTTTACCCTCATAAAAATTTCAATATTTTCACTTTAGTCCCTACTAAAAGTTTCAAGGAGGAACTAAAATGAAAAAAATTAAATATTTATGGGGTTGAAATGTAATTTTATGAACATTGGGTTCTATTTTATAATTCCACCCCCCCCCCCCCAATTTCAAATCTTGACTCCCCTGTGTGTATACACACACATATTTGTGTGTGTGGGTGTGTACACACATACACGTGTGCGCGCGCATTATGTGATTTTGAATGTATTAATCTGCACATCTTCCCAGCGGGGCTCAATATATTAATTATACTTTGTACAGACTTTTTATGGATGAAATCAGTTGAAATATTCCAAAAAGAAAAAGATTCATATATACAACACTTCAAAAGGATATATATATCTAACATTGTACATGTATTGATCAATATACTATAAAGCAGAATACGTGATACATATGTATATATGGGACACAACAATTTAGAGAGAGAAGAGACCTTTGATGAAGCATAATTTTTCATTACAGTACTGCGTAATTAGAGAAAAAATAGATCCCATTACCCAAAAAAATTGGACTTTCGATGACGATTTTTTGTAATCACTGCCGAAAGTCTAACATCTCATCTTATGGTGGCGATTTGCTAAAAGTCAGACTTTAAGCAACAACTAGTTTAGAAGACAACATAAGGATAAGTATAATTTTTCTCAACCCTATACTGTGTGATTAGAGAAAAATAAATCTGTTTCACCAATGAAATTAATTGGTCTTATCACTGTAATTATCTCCGATCCCTCTCTTCCAATCATATATACTCTGTTATTCGATTCAAAATATAAGACTCAGTTGATTTTTTTTGGAAAGATTAAGAATACGAAATAAGTTATTTTTAAGTATTTAGACTCATCGTTTTTCTCTAAACTAATTTTTCTGACTTATAAACTAATATATAATCTAATAATACATAATGTACATATTCTATGACTAAGTAACTTATTCAATTTCCTTAATCTCTCTTAAAAAATCAACTGAGTTTTATATTAACCACCTATGAGAAAATAGTTTATACGAACTACAGTGCTCACCCGCAACACGCAGGCTAGCTAGCCAGCTACCACTAATGATCTAGATTAGTATTACTGAAATAATCTCTCACGCCTTCAACAATATTCAATAATATATTTCTCGGAATCTTCACTATAAATAATAATATCATATTATATGATTGTGGAATCTCTGTAATTTTCATCGGATCATTAATATGCATATAACGATAGGATTCAATAATGGTGGACCTGAGCTAATTGCTTTTGATCACCCAGGAGCAATTATAAACATTAAAGCCCATGTGGGGCTCTTAACTTTTATTTTTTTTGGTTGGTGCTTTGCCTACAAAACCAATAAACACTCTTCCTTCTTGTGTACGGATTCTAATTATTTTCCACCACGAGTGGAAGGAAAAGAGAGAGAATAGAACACCCACCATCTTGATTCTCTCTTTTCTTTTCTTTGCTCCCCTCTCATTCGCACGTAGAATACTTCATTGATTCAATTTATAAGTTACTTCTAGCATGTTTTATTCATATCAAAAAAATTCTTATACTTCATTAACTCTGCTTTAAAATTCAATAACTTTCCTACTTTATCCCTATTTAATATACATTATTATCATTTAGAGCAAGGCCAACACCATGGGCTCACAGCCCAAAGCCAGGTTTTGGTTAAAACCCACTACACCAAGCATGTGCCGAGATCCATGAATATCGAAACCACCTTCTCCATTTGCTGAAAAGATCAATAACAAAGTTACTCTCTATTTTCCTACTTTCATTTCTATTACAATTTATTGCTTCTTTCATTAATCTCTTTGTTGTCGATCCCCTGCCTAAAGGAAAATTCCTTCTTGCAAAATATTGTACAAACAAACACAATAATAAATTATGGTAAAATTGTGCATTCGTATGAAAAATTTAATAATATGACTTATAAATAGGATCAAAAAATTTCTTCACTTTCTGCCCTATAAAAATAGGGTAAGAGGAGTAATATAGTAAGCTGAATATTATTTTAAATATCTGTGTGGTTTCTGGTACATGGGCCTCACAATGTTGGTGCTTGAGAGAGGAAAAGACAAGTAAAAAGGAGTGATGACACTTGAGACACATAATCAGATAGCGGATCAGATCCTCACTAATATTGTCCTTTAATCAAACACCTATCATAGTCATTACATCAAACATTAGACCACAATCCTTGGATTACCATTCGTTTGCATTTCATGACGCATGTCTGTCTCCCACCACCAGCATACTAATCTTTATCAACTAGCACCATCTTATTAATTTAATTTACTTTTACAATCCAAATGAGACCCCAACTCAAGTTGGCATGAATCGCAGGGCTCTTGTTTCTTAAGCAAGTGATTGAGAATTCATCCCAAGTTTTTGTATGTTTTGAAAATAATTGGAAAAGATATACCCTTTACCCTCCATAGCCTGAGAAAGATATTACTCCCTACGGTCCTTAATATAAGACATATTTACCTAATTTGATTAAATTAAAGAAGTTGGTTAAGTTAGTTAATATGACATGTAGTTTCTAAAATACCCTAATCACCATCCTTAATTCCCTCATTCCCTCTCATCTTTGATTATTGTTGAGGGAGCATCAATAGGGATAAATTAGGAAAAGATTGACAAATATGAAAACTTTGTCTTATATTTAGAACCAATATCAATTCCTCAAATATATCTTATATTAAGGATCGGAGGGAATAGTATCTATAGCCAATAGAGATACTCTGTCTGGGGGGGATTCCGCATGAGATGAAAGTGTTTATTTGGATTATAACTTATTTTATGTGATTTTGCACCATATAGGTAAATATGTAGTTTTGTCTCGTAAAATACATGACTTTTTAATGTACCTGGGAAACATATTATAGAAGTATTGTCTCATAAAGGGGAAAACACTAATTTAAGTGTTCTCAAACCCACAAGAATGAGGTAAATGTGAGAGTGATTTTCTCTCGTAAAACATAAAAGTGATTATTTTGAGTGAAGTCAAACAATCTACTCCCTCTGCTCCTTTTAATAAGTGCTTGAAATTTGAACTATCTTGATCATTTTTATGAGATCTCATTTAGGGTTGTCTAAATATTTAGGGCGTGTTTGAGAATGTGTAGGTAGAAAAAAAAAGTAAAAAGTTAATACGTTCCACAGTAAAAAAAACTCATAGAAGCTCCAAGCTATTGTTTGGCATAGCAGCAGATGAAAAGTCACTTTGCCTCCTGACTATAACACCCCATTTTTAAGAAGCGGAATAAGAGAATAATATCAGAGTGGAGCATTAGAGCAATTAAGAGAGTGAGTAACTGATAAGTATGTGGCTAAATACTAACTGTGGTGTATCTGGTCGGGTATAATAGCGGTACATTTATCCCAGTATTTAAATTCCAACTAAGTAGAAGTATAAATACAATCCCAAAGTAAAACTCCAGCTGGGTCCTCACGCGTGCTGCTTACTCTTGCCACCGGCCCCCGATCCTCCAGATCTTGAAGCTATGGTAAGTGCTGAGATCCAATACCCATCGGACCTCAGGTAACAGTTAACCTCATGCTCAAGTATAAACAATATATGTATGACAGATATTCATTACATTTTAGCATTAACCATATATAGCACACAGCAAATATAAGGTTACAACAGTACATAGCACACAACAGATGTAATGTTAACAACACAACAATACATAGCACACAGCACATGTAATGTTGTCCACGTTTGCACTAACCAGTGCCACGATGGCCCCTCGTGTCCTCAGCGCTAGGAAAACAGTCTCACGGCGTTATCAAGACTATAACTCGTATACAGCTGAATGGATAAACAGTGACCGAGTCTTAGCCACAGTGCATAACCCAAGACCTAGTCTTGTCCATGACCCTATGAATCATCTATCACATATAAGCATACAAGACAACATAAGAGTTAGAGTTACAGTACGCGTCCGTACCTTAGTCCGTGCAGATAGTGGTACGTATGTCTGTTTGGTACGACCCCTGATTTTTCCCGGATATCCTATAATAGTATCACCGCATTATTTCCTTTGAGAATAATATCTTAAAATATATCTTAGCCACTATTGACCTTTTTACCCCTTGTGGATTTGTTATTCCAATTATATCCTTTTATTTCCTTAAAAACGCTAATTCAGCATTTCTGGGAAAAAATTTCGATAACTTTGAAAAATCATAATTAATTCTACAAAAATCGAATCGAGGTTCTGTAAAATTCCTTGGAATCCTTAGCATACTTTGTTTTAAGGAAAAATAATGGTTTTCACTCTAAGTCAGTGAATCAATTCCAGTTTAATGTTTTCCAACTTCTGTCCAGATTTTTCCCAGAAAACGTAGCCTGACTTAGAGCATTTTTATCTCCTTCTACAGAAATCAAAACACTACAAATTTGATATTTTTAGAAAGCCCTAGATGTCTACTTTAACCATGAAAATATTAAGAATTTAATAACTTCATATTCTCCATAAAATCATAGCCTCAACATTGCTGACTCCAGAAAAACACCCAACCGTAAATTTTACCAACATTTCGCTACTTTGATCTTCAACTTCCAAAAATCATGTTCCACCTCATTTTCCATCGATTTTTCGTGATAAGTTCATTTTCAACTTCAAAAACATGAAAACAAAATTACTTTTGAAGATTCAACATCAAAGCATAATTCTACTATAAATTTTAAGACCAAAACTCAAGAACTTACCTTGAACTTGCTTCTACTCCTTCAAACTTCTCCACACTCACTCTCACTACTTTAGAAATCACCTCTTGGAGCTGATTTGGTGTGAAGAATGAAGAAGTTGGCTTCTTTATTTATAGGCACATGTCCAAGCATTGTGGGTCCCACATGTACATTGACCAAAATGCCCTTTTCTTCACCAACAAGCTTTCTCTTTCCTCTCTTCTTCCTTCCAA
This sequence comes from Acacia melanoxylon, assembly GCA_019022615.1. Lineage (NCBI taxonomy): Eukaryota > Viridiplantae > Streptophyta > Magnoliopsida > Fabales > Fabaceae > Acacia > Acacia melanoxylon. Next base: position 10,496,117 of record JAFJYJ010000004.1, read on the forward strand.
TTTCACCCTCCCCTCTCTCGCTCCTTATTCTCTTCCATTTCATTAATTGCCTTATCCTCTTCCACATTGTTCCCTTCCATTATCCCATGTGCTTTGTTTTAATAATATCTAGATTAAAATACAATAGACTCCTTCTTCCTCATCAAGCTAGCAGTCCACCCCCCCCCCCCTCCTTCTTTGGTCAAAAAGTGTGTTTCCTTATGAGTCTAAGAATCAATAACCCAAGCCTCCTATTGGTTCATCCAAACTCACAAGGATTTAGCTTAATTGTGTGATTAATTAGAACCATTGGATTTAACTTTATTAAACTCAATCTCAACCTTCCATTTATGTTAGAAAAATCCTACTTACTATTGAAGATTTTTATTGTATATCACATGTGCTCCTAATAATATCATTGTTTAATCTTTCCCTCTCTCTTTCTTGTGCAATTCGTCCCTATCACTTGACTTTGGGGGTTCAATATTTAATCCTAATTAGCATCCCTAATATGGTGGTTTATATGTTATTAGGTATAATTGTCATAGTGTGATTGGTTCTTTAATTGATTATGATCATTAGTGCTTCATTCAAGGCTAATCTTGTCTTCTTGTTGGCCCTTGATTTTTAAATTAAGACATCCTTAATTGATGCTTTTTAATTTGCCACTTGATTAATTTTGAAGAATTTCATAAACATTTTAATTAATGAAAGCTTAATTGCCCATTAATTGTTGTTAATTTCCTTTATTTAATTTAAGTGTTTTCATAACATTTCCTTGCTTCTTTTGGTTAAATAAGAACCATGATTTAATATGATAATTATATTGTATTTTATGATCCTTAAATGAAAATTCAAAATTGGCCTTTGGTTTATTTAATTTCAAGAGAAATTGCTTAAAATATTAATTAATAGCTTACAAAAATAATTTTGAGACACATATTCACCTTTATTTAATATGTATTATTTATCAAAATATAGTATTTATGATAAATGGGAATTTTAGGGTATTACACGACTCACGGTGGAACATAAGCCACTTTTTATGGCTTGTGAGGTGCGTCAATTGACCCCCTCTTCCAGGGCTGTTCATGATGCCTACGGCCCTGTACGCCCACCCATGCCGACTGAAAAATCACCCTGCTGTAACATCCCATTTTCAAAAGCAGTATAATTTTTTTTTCATCAGAGTAGAGCATCGGAGCGTAAGAGTAACTGATACTTATATTCAAAATGCCGTAAGTCTGGCTGTTTACAGTAACGGTCCAGTGACCGAGAGTTTTTATAGTAAATAACAACAGAAGTGTCTCCCTGGCAACACTCATGCTGTGGCAACAAAAGAAATCCTCCTTTGGGACTCTAAGCGCGCTGCTTGCCCTTATCTTCGGCGCTCGGTCCTCCTGACCCTGAAGCTATTTTAAATGCTGAGGTCCAAATTCACATCGGACCTCAAGTAACGGCTAACCTCATATTTACATACACAACATATGGAATACATCATAACATTAATCAAAACATAAGTATATAGCAGATGGAAGATTAATATAACAACAGTACACATCTCATGTAAAGTTATCTATGCTAACAGTACACATCGCATGTAAAGTTATCTACGTTAACAAGACACATCTCATGTAAAGTTATCTATACAATTCACTCGTATAGTCGTCTATCACATATAAGTATACAGAAAATATCGAGTTAGTGTTACAAGACGCGAACGTACCTTCGTTGACGACGAAAAAACGGTACTTTTACTAAAACGGTACTTTTTGATGGGGTGAAACAACGGTACGACGGCGGTACAACAAATGGTCCGATTATCTTAGATATCCTATAAGGATAACATTTATGAACTTCTAGCAAAAGTATAACAGAATTTTAGGTACAAATTACCATTTTGCCCCGAACCCCTAATCGGCGGAATTTCGCGAGCTTCGATACTTTCGCTCTATCTCTCCAGAATTTTGACAGATCTTTTCCCTCATCATATTTTCGAAATATATATCATATTTACCCCTAAATATGATATCTAGACTATCTTGAAAAATTAAAGATAAATCTAGCATTCCTACTATATCTACCGAAAGAACTACTGAAACTTAAGACTAAGGACCGAAAAACATACCCAGGGCTCCGCCAGACTTTCTCCGGGCTCTTCCTTCTCTCTAACCTCTCTCTAGGCTACGTTTTTGGGGTGAAGAAATGAGAAGGGGAGGCTTGCTATTTATAGAAGAAAGGAGGGACAATGTGGGAATTTCATCAAATGTCTTCAGATCAGATTTCAACCGTCGGATCGCACTTCGCCACGTGGCTTCATCTTGTCCATACACCTCTTGTGCTGACATCATCCTTCTAGAAGAAGATGATGTCATGCATGCTGACTTACCGATAGCGTTTCCCCGATCGGTGTCCGAATCGCGTAATTTTGCCGAATCTAAAAATCCGGGAACTAGGTTTTGTAGTTCCATTCTTTCTCTTTAAAACTACTGGGTTTCATTATATTTTTGATCTCATTAAGGGTATTCTGTTATCTGCCGAAGATTTTCGGACAGACACCAACGGTTACGGAAATCACTTCCGATAGAACCAGCTTCTTGGCAGAAAATCACTGGTTCGCAATATGATCTGATCTAAGTAACCATATCCCTGGTTTGAAAAACACGATGCGTTTTCTATAAGTCACTTTTAGCACTATCTGTCTTATCTTAATTATCCGGTACTCTAATTACGCCGTTGTTGGTTTGTAAACGACTTCGAGACCGCTCAATCCGAGATAAAATTTCACCTGGTTCATAAAAGGTCCAGTGGTAAAAGACTAAATTTCTATATCTTGAGGTATAATTTCATTTCTATATGTTCTCATATCTCCTGTTGGCTCTTTATCAATTATATTATTATTTTATTCAAAATATCTAGATATTTATTTATTTTTCTAAGCATAAAATATTTTATTAATATTTTATTATTTATTTAATTATTAATTTCGAATTTCTCCTTTTAAATTAATTATTTACTAATTAATTTACTTATATCTTAATCTAAACAATTAGCCACTAATTACTTAATTAGCCACTTACTAATTGTTGATAATTTTCATAATTAGGATTAATTATTATCTCACAACTATTTTATCGACATTGGTATTTTATGTCCATGTAAAATATTAAAAATCATGGGGCCAAAAAGTACTTTTAATAATATTATATTTATGCTTCTCTATTTTTCAAGGAAATAATCCCAAAAATTCCTAAAATTAGAGACAACATACTTCCTAAGTTTTTGTCAAGTATTTGTTGCCATATGATTTTTATCATAATATTTTCGTGCCATTTTATGCCTCATAAATGCATTTTAGGGATTTTAGCTTTTTATTCACCCTAATTTCAATAGAAATTACCTTAGAAAATAAGGTAATTATAACTTATTATTTAAGACCACATATTCACCTACTTCCAATAGGTAATATGTACTAAAATATAATATTCCAGATAAATAATTATCCGGGTATTACATTTCTCCCCCCGTTAAACAAAATTTCGCCCTCGAAATTTGCTCTATACTAATTTAGACTCTGTACAAACTAACCTTCGGACTATTTGCTCCGGAACTTTTCTTTATATGTCGGCCGCTCCACTTGATGATCAAGAATTCGCTCAGGATTGACCGTAAAGATCTTGGCATTTCGTACTTTGATATATAGTATTTCCGTGGCACCCCTATACCTCGGTAACACAAGATACCTTACATGTTTCCATGGCGCCCATACACCATGACAACACAAGATATCTCCTACTCAATGACACGATCACGGTCCGGTTGTAGTAACTAAGAGATAAGCATCGGAAACTAAAATTTTCGCGGCAAGTAAGACAACTATTTATCAAACCATAGGGGATTCCTTACTAAACATGTATCTTAACGATTTCTTTTACCCTATACTCAGGGACATCATGCATGACATCATCTTCTTCTAGAAGGATGATGTCAGCACAAGAGGTGTATGGACAAGATGAAGCCACGTGGCGAAGTGCGATCCGACGGTTGAAATCCGATCTGAAGACATTTGATGAAATTCCCACATTGTCCCTCCTTTCTTCTATAAATAGCAAGCCCTCCCCTTCTCATTTCTTCACCCCAAAAATGCAGCCTAGAGAGAGGTTTTAGAGAGAGAAGCTCTGGAGAAAGTCTGAGCAAAGTCGGGGTAAGTTCTTCGGTCTCTGGTCTTTAGTTTCGGTAGTTCTTTCGGTAGATATAGTAGGAATGCTAGATTTATCTTTAATTTTTCAAGATAGTCTAGATATCATATTTAGGGGTAAATATGATATATATTTCGATAATATGATGAGGGAAAAGATCATCAAAATTCGGAGAGATAGAGCGAAAGTAGCGAAGCTCGGCGAAATTCCGCCGATTAGGGGTTCGGGGCAAAATGGTAATTTGTACCTAAAATTCCTGTTATACTGCTAGAAGTTCATAAATGTTATCCTTATAGGATATCTAAGATAATCGGACCGCTGTTGTACCGCCGTCGTACTGCTTTGTTTCACCGTCGTCAAAAAGTACCGTTTTCCGTAAAAATCTTTGTTTTTTCAACGAAGGTACGCTCGCGTCTTCGTAACACTAACTCGATATTTACGTATACTTATATGTGATAGACGACTATACGAGTGAATTGTATAGATAACTTTACATGAGATGTGTACTTGTTAACGTAGATAACTTTTAATGCGAAATGTTACGTTAGCATAAATAACTTTACGCGTGAAGTGTCTTGTTGTTATATTAATCTTCCATCTGCTATATACTTATGTTTTGATTAATGCTATGATGTCTTCCATATGTTGTTTCCATAAATATGAGGTTAACCGTTACCGAGGTCCGATGTGCATTTGGACCTCGGCATTTAAAATAGCTTCTGTGGTCGGAGGATCGAGCGCCCAAGATAAGGGCAAGCAAAGACGCTTAGAGTCCCAAAGGAGGATTTCTTTTGTTGCCACAAAGCATGAGTGTTGCCGGGAGACACTTCTGTTGTTATTTACTATAAAAACTCTCGGTCATTGTACCGCCTTTGTAATCAGCCAGACTTACGGCATTTTTAATATATGTATCAGTCACTCAATCGCTCCGATGCTCTACTCTGATGATGAAAAAAATATACTGCTTTTGAAAATGAGATGTTACACCTGCCCTACCCAAAGAAAAGCCACCCAAAGAAAAATGGGCTCAACTGGGCTGGGCATTTTTGCGGGAAGGGCTGGGCATCGGGCAAGGTATGCCGCCCTGCCCAATAGTATTTATTTTTTATTTTTTATTTTTTTTATAAAATAGTATTATATATTTGTTATAAATTATATAACCTATTTGTATATATATATATATATATAACTTATAGTATACACACCTAAACATATATATTACTTCTTATTTTGTAATGTAATTGTTTTATTTTCTTTCCTAGATATGGAGAAGGGAGAATGTAATGGTTACGGTTGCTGGTTGGCTAGTGGTGGATGAAGTAGGTAATTTGCAACCTTTAAAGTTTAAACTAAGGCTAAGAGCCTACAATTAATTGTTACTTTCACATGTAAATGATGTAATAATATGCTTTCTTGTAGGTGATTCTATATGCTTCATCCTTTTGACATTTTGAGGCCTTGATGCAACCTCTAGGAGTTTTGGATGTCTACAAGGCTTTAATTTCTATTTTTTGATGCCTTGTATTTAATGAATTATGGACTATTTTTTTATGCCTTGTTACGACATATGATTGTCTTTTTAATTTTAAGACTTAATTTGTAGACTTATATTGAAATCCTCAAAAGTGTAGAATTATGGATGTTATTTAATTTTTCAGTTATTTAAGCTATTTTTTTCACATAGGGTGTGGCAGGGTATTGCCACTTGGGCATGGAAGGGCTGCCCTGCCCAGCCCATTATTGCCTAGCCCAAAAATGTTAGGGCTTCTATCGGGCAGGGCCGGGCACTGGGCTAAATTTTACTGCTCAGTGATCTTTCGAGCAGGGCATCGGGCCAGGGTCTCGCCTTGCCCAGCCCTGTCCATGAACACCCCTACCCTCTTCTTTCTGGTTTTTTCCGCCAACAAAGCCTCTCTCCTCTCCCTTGAATCAATGTACCAGTATTTAAAGATTTTAGTGTTTTCAAAAAAAATTAAGTAATTTAGTTTTTTAAAATTTTCCCAACAGTACATTAACTATTTTTATTTATATAATTTTCATTTAATTTTAATATTTCTCTTAAAATATCCCATTATATACTATAATATAAATGCGTATTATTTAATAAAATTTATGCTATTTTCTGCCATTTTACATGTAAACCTATCTTTTTCATCGATCACCCAAACAAGTTTCATTTTTTTCAAATTGACTTTTCTTTTTCAAAATCCAATCCAAACATAAATCACACTAAACTATCTAACTTCTACCCTAACTTAAGTTTACAAAAGTCATATTAAAAAAAAAAAGTGAAGGAGCAAATTGGCCAACAGACTTTTACCCCAGGAGCGTCCAACAAAAAAAAAAATTAAATGGACCTTAAATACCAAAAGACTTTTTAAAAGCTAAAGTTAGCACAAAACCGTTACTTTATGAATTACCTCCATTAGTGGGTCTACATTTGGAGAAATAAAATTAGTTAAAATAAAAACTAAAAGGCATACGTGGCAGGAGGGTGAGAAGAGACTGAAAAACGTGGCTTCAAAATAATTAAAAACTTCAGCTTGAGTAGTCAAACGTGAAGGGCTCGTTCTGGTTTTGAAAGAAGAAAAAAAAGTCTGAAATCGAGAGTGTGTCTAAGTGAAACCTATCATCGTTGACGGGAAAGGAGGTCTTCAATGGCGTCATCTGCATCATCGTCGATGGGAAGATGCAGGCGGAGGGTGGTGCTGCTTCGATAACCGAGTCACGAGGACGAGTATGAACCTCTGAGGAGGTAATGTCATCACAGAATGGTGGCGTCGAGATGGACAGCATGGACTGACAGCAACCCAGTCGGAGGTTTTACGTGTAACACCCCAATTTTTGAAAATATTTTCATAGCGTTTTGATCAAAGTTGAGCATCGGAGTAATGTAAAATATTGAGTAACTGATAAATCTGTGGTACAATATTGTCTGTGGCATATCTTAACAGGATAGATACTTTTATTCGAGAATACAAATACACTAGCGATGATAATACGTCTCTAAACAGAGGCTCCAGCTGAGTCCTCACAGGTTGTGCTTATTCTGGTCCCTTATCTTCAATCCTTGGTCCTCCAAACCCTGAAGCTATAATAAGAGCTGAAGTCCAATGCCCATCGGACCTTAAGTAACGGTTAACCTCATGTTTATATCAACAATATATTTATGACAGATATTCATGACAATACAGCAACTATCAATACAAAAGCCCATAACAGATGTATGATTTGAGATAACGGCATAGCCGATTCACATGTCCGTTATCTCGGTCTGCACTAGGAATGCATGCCTATAGATTCGGGTGCTAGCCATTCGTTTAATTCATATGATTGTGCAAATCACCTAGGAATGCATGCCTATAGATTACCCTATGACTTGATAATAGCTACCCTACTTGGCGTGAAAACTTTAGTTTCTAATGCATGTTTAAATAGTATTGCAAGTATGCCTGGGGCGGCGTCCCAAGGCCATAAGACCGGTGGTACTTAGCACTGTATGAAATGCTAATTGTCATGGTGACTTTAGACTAGTATGTCTAGATTAGTTCTCTGAAGATATATGATCAAATTTCGAGGGCGAAATTTTATTTAACGGGGGGAGAAATGTAATACCTGAAAAAAAATCCCTAATTGTTTTAAATATAATATTTTGGTAAATGATACCTATTTAAAATAGGTGAATATGTGGTCTCAAATTTTGTAGTGTATTTAAGTTATTTTCTAGGGCAATTTCTCTTTAAAATGAACAAAAAGTTCAAAATCCCCAAATTCTTTTATGGATCATAAAATACCCTAAGATTGACATAATTAAGATTATTATGTCAAAAAAAGGCAATTAAATGTCATCAAAATGCCTAAATCAATTAGAGAAAATTATCAACAATTATTGGGCAATTAAATTTGCAATAATTGAAGTACTTGATTAATTTTTGAAATTAAATAATAATTAAGTTAAAAATGCATAATTAAGGATATATCAACTTAATTAGCATCCAAATGATATCTAAGGACCAAGATTAGCACATGAGGGGTTACAAATAATTATGATTAATATGGTAACCTATCAATTAGGCCTAATAACATTTATAAACACTATCTTGGAAGGTATTAACCAAGATTAAGTTAATCTTCCATATTTAATTAAGGGAGGCGAAAATTCCTATTAGGAAGAGGCAAGATAAAATGCACCAATATTAAACCCTAAGAGCACATAATTTATGAACAAATATCATCAAGAGTAGTAGGATTTTTCCAACACAAATTAAAGACTTGAGTTAAATCTAATAAAGCTAAATCCTAAGGCCTTAATTAAGTATCATAAAGTGTAATCCTTGTGAAGTAAAAAAAAATTAACCAATGAGAGAATTCTTTCTAGATGATTATGAAGTAATTAAAACACAAAATTTGAAGAGAAAAGAGGGAGTATACACGGTTCTAACTAGCTTGAAGAAGAAGAATTGAATTGTCAATATTAAATAAACATGCACATGGGTTCACATGGGGCATTTATTGTGGAAGACTTTGGGGTTAATTGGAGAGAGAAAAGTGAGAAATTCATTAATGGTGAGCTAAAAATCATTGGGATAAATTCTAGACACAAGTAAATGAGAATCTATAGAAAATAAATTGTATCTTGAGAAACTTTAATCATAGATCAAATATAAGGATTTATTATGAACAAGCATATTTTAAGCTTGGATTAGGTTATCTTCAAAATCTTTTCCTCAACTTTTGCAAGTAGTCTTAAAATGATTAAAGGGTTATTCGAGGCTTCTAATAAAGCCATAATTTTTGAGATTAGAGTATTAAAGAAGAAAACTTGAATAAACTACAAGATAACCCCTAAGTATATTTTTGTTTGGTTGTTAACCAAACTACCATTTTCACCTAGTTACATGAACACTTGGTGTAACTAAAAATTGAAACAAACAAACTAAAAGAGCTAGGGGGACGGTTTTGAGGCATAAAAGATGAAGAAAAGAAGAGGAAGGAAAAGAAAATAGGCTTAATCCAATGTAATTTGAAATCCACCAATAGGAAAAATCAAGAGAAATGCTTTTAAATTAAATTGAAACTTCTTCATTAAGTATGGATCCAATGGTTAAGATTAAAACTTCTTAACTAAGTTTAGATCCTATGGCTCCAATTGAAGAAGAGGAAAGTTCCATTTAACTACCAAAATGCCACACCAATTTACTATAAATAGGAGCTTAGGTTCTTCATAATTCTCACACCAAACTCAACCAAAGTAGATGAGTTGTAGAGAAGCAAGAGTAGAGAGAAAATCATAGTGGGAAGCAAGAAGGAGGAGGAAGTTCTTCAAGAGGTAAGCAAGCTCTTAAGTTCTAGTCTTTAGTTTTGTAGTTCTTAAAGTTCTAGTTTGAGTTTATAGCTTAAATGTTGTTTTGAACTTAAATCTTCCAAAATATTCTTGTTATCATGTCTTTATGGTTAAAAATGATTTTATTTTGAAAAATTGATGAAGAAGATGTTATAGCAAACTTTTTGGGAGATTAGGATCAAAATAGCGAAGCTCTGGCGAAATTTTATCCGTTAGCGATTCCTGAAGTCATGGATAAAAAGGCCAGTATTTTATGTTGAAGATGAGGTTCTAAAATTCTGAGAAAATTCATGGTTAAAGTAGACATATAGGGCTTTTCAAATATACTAGAGTGAATTATTTCAAGTTTTGTGCTAGGAGATAAAAATGTCCAAAGTTGGGCTAAGAAATTCTGGAAAAATGCTGGACAGAGTTTAGAAACCTTAAACCTGGGAGTGACTCAGGGAACCTGGGAATAAATGAGTATATTTTCTGAAAATTAGACATCCTAAGGATTCCGAGGAATTTTATGGATTCTCGTTTCGATGTTTTTGGAATTAATTATGATTTTTCAAAGTTAGCGAAAGTTTTGCCCGAAATGCTGAAATTAACGTTTTTGTAAAAGAAAGGGATAAAATTTGGATAATAAATCCACCAGGGGTAAAAAGGTCAATAATGGCTAGAATATCTCTTAGAATATTACTTGTAAGAGAATAATGCGAAAATATTGTGATAGGATATCCGAGAAAGTCCGGAGACGTACCGAGTCGATAGACATACCACTATCTGCACCGACGAAGGTACGAACGCGTACTGTAACACTAACTCTGATGCTTATTGTATGCTTATATGTGATAGACGATAACTTTACATCTGCTGTGTGCTTACGTACTATTGAGATACATCTGCTGTGTGCTTATGTACTCTTGGGATACATCTGCTTTGTGCTTATGTACTGATTGTTGCTGAAATGACATGAATATCTGTCATACATATACTGTCATATTTAAGCATTAGATTAACCGTTACCTGAGGTTCGATGGGCATTGGACCTCAGCTCTTACTATAGCCTCAGGATCCAGAGGAATCAGGATCGAGGACAAGGGTAAACAGCACCAGTGAGAACCCGGCCGAAGAATTTCTTTTTGGATATGTATTATCGTACTCTTAAATATTCGGATAATTGTACCACTGTATTAGCAACCAGATACACCAACAGTGAATGTTTATCAAATACTCGCTCTTTTAAATTGTTCCGATGCTCTACTCTGATTAAAATATCTTGAAAATGCTTTAGAAAATTGGGGTGTTACACGTGTAAAGCTGAATGTGTAAGTAATGGACCAAGACAGCATCTTAATTTATGAATATCACTATCATATATAAACATACTATAAGCATTAGAGTCGGTGTTACAATACGCCGCGAACGTACCTTAGTCTGTGTAGATAGTGGTATGTTTTGTCTGTCAATTTATGTTCTCGGACAGCCTATACTAGTACCATCACATTTATTAATTCATAAATAATATCCTAATAGATATCTTAGTCACAAAAGACCATTATACCTCTGGTGTATTTATTTATCAATTATTTTCCCTAAATTTCGTAAAAAAAACGCTGTTTGACAGCATATGGGCTGATTTTTCGTCTAACTTTTACAAATCATAACTAATTCCACAAAACTCAAAACGAGGATCCGTAAAATTCCTCGGAATCCTTAGGATGTCTTATTTTAAATAAAAATACTGGTTCTTTCCCATATTTTAAAAATAATTCCCAGTTTTCACATGTTCATCCTCTGCCCAGAAAATTTCCAAAAAACATATCCCAACTTTGGGAATTTTTATCTCCTAGTACAGAACTCGAAATAATTCACTCTAGGTATATTTGAAAATATCTATATGTCTACTAAAACCATGAATTTTCCCAGAATTTAAGAACCTCCTCTTCAACATAAAATACCAGTGTTTTTACCACTGACTCCAGAAATCGCTAACCGACAAAATTTTGCCAGCGCTTCGCTACTTTGACTCTCAACTCCCAAAAATTTTGCTCCAACCCTTCCTCCATCATTTTTTCGAAAAAACCCCATTTTTAAACTCAGAAAACATGAAAACTAACTAATTTTGAAAGATTTAAGATTAAAACAACAATTAACTAAAAACTCAAAAGCTAGAGCTCAAGAACTTACCCAGAACTTTGCTCCTCCTTTCTCCAAGACTCTCACTCACTCTTTCACTCTTAGAATCAGATGCTAATTGATGTTTTTGTGTGCGAATTTGTGAAGAACCCAAGCTCCTTTTTATAGGATTTTGTGAGGGCAATTTGGTAAAGGTCTTGCACTTCCCTCATCTTACACTTGGACCGTTGGATCTAGGGCATCTTTGGAAGGCTTCATCCTCACCCTCCACTCTTCCTCACCATCCTCCCCTCTCTCACTCCACCTCTTCATCATATTTTTACCCCAAAAGTCTTTGGATTACATCACCTTATCCTTCAATTTGTCCCCCTAATAATTGTCATCTTATCTTTGTGATTAATGCTTCATTAATGACTAACATTCTTGCCCCTTAAGCAAGTCTTCAATTTCGTCCCCCACCCCCATTGTTCTTTCAATTCTATGACTCAAATACAAGTTACCTAAGTGTACAAGTAACTAGATACAATATGGTAGTTGGTTGGTGATTTGAGTTAGAACACTTTTAGGAATTAATTCAAATCTCTTCCTTTACTCATGAATTTCGAAATTTATAACTCAATTAGAAGCCTTTAATTGCCTTTGATTATTTGAGAATCTAATTGTATAAATTGGGTGAAAATTGTGATGACCCTTTGATTCAAGTTCAATAAGTATTTTTATTCAAGATAAACCCTTATTTTAATCCATGATTAAAATCACACTTTGATTTAATTAATTTGCTAAGTATTTGATTTAATTTTGTATTGGGTTTTTCCTTATTGGCTAGCTTATCTTTTGTGGAATTAAACAACTTCATTTCCTTTAAACACATACACATACATCACGACATTTTACTCCCTCCCCATCACTTTCATTAGCCTTAAAAGCCCTCTTATTAACTTATCACCTTACCTTGAAAGTCTTTGATTCAAGATACCTTATCCTTTTAGCCTTGAAAGTCTTGATTTGTACTTGATTATTCTCTTATCACATTATCATATTGTCTCCTCCATTAAGTCTTGATTATGATTGTTTAGCATGTGAAAAGATGCTTCAACTTTGTTTAACTCTTTTCTTACTCATGAAGAAAGAGTGAACCGTGCCCCTCATCTCAACTTTACCTCATTCATTTGTGTTTTTACCCTCGCATAATCTCAAAGAATAAGCATTTCATTGCACTACAAAAAAACTTCTGATTACCGATGGAATTACCCACGGAAAAATTACACGGTAAAAAAATTCGTCGGTATTTTTACCGATTTAATTTTTAATTACCCACCGAATTCCGTGGGTAATTTCCGACGGAATTTTTTCCGTGGGTAATTTTGTCGGTAATCAGAAGTTTTTTGTAGTGTTGGTTGATTTTAAATTCACAAAGATTATGCTTTATGTTGCTTAATTAGGACCTTAGGATTTTTCTTTGAGGTTTAATCCAAACCTTTAATTTGGGTTGGAAAAATCCTAACACTATTGAGGATATTTGCTAATGATTTAGGATTAAAAATTAGTGTAATTACTTTGCCTCTTACTAGAGTAATTTTTGCCATTTATAAAATGTGATATAATTAACACATAAAATAATAGTTAATAACCAAAAGAGGCAAGAAGATATTATGAAAATTCTTAATTAAGATAAAGGAAATTAGCAAGAGCAATTGGATAATTAAGTTGCACTAATTAAAGATCAATTGCATAATTACTTAAATTAACCAATTAACCAATAAGAGATATAATAAAATGGGAGCATGACACATGAAAAGATTCAGATGGAATTGATCATTGAATAAATAAGATATTGGCTATTAAGGAAGCATGTCGGTACACATATTGGAGGAAAGAGGATTTATCATATAATAAAGCTTGGCTTTGAAAAGTCAAATTTAGCAATTAGCCAATGGGAAAAATCAAAGGAAATGGGCTTAATCCTCATGAAATTAAAGCAACCAATGAGAGACCTGGGCTATTGTAATAATGACACACACAAAGCACAATGAAATGGGACTATGTGTTATTTGGTTAATTGAAAAAAAAAAAAAAAAAAAAACATACATTGCAATTGCTGATGGCGGGGTGATGTCAGCATGCATTTAAATGGAGGAGATTAAGTTTCAAAAAGTGCAATTTAATCTAAGGGTCGGGGTGAAAATCTGCTCACACTTAATTACCCATGTGCCATTGGGTTTTCTCTATAAATAGAGACACCCCTCCTTCACAAATTTCCTCACACCAAAAAAAATCACCTCTGATCCTTTGATTTGGAGGGTGAGACGTGGAATTGAGGAAGAGAAGGTGGAAGAAGAAGCAAGGTCTTCAAGGGTAGGTCTCTAGTTCTTGATCTTTAGTTTTTAGTTTTTTTAATTTTGAATCAGATGCTAGTTTAATCTAGAAAATGGTAAACTAAATTCCCATGATTTTTTTTAGGCCTCCTTGCATTGAAAACTTCCTAATGAGGTAAAAACATGTTGGGAAATAATTTTTGGAATCAATGGAGCAAGATTGTGAAAATTTAGAAAATTCACTGATTTCAGTTTTTCTGGAGTTAGTCAGATTAAGGGCATTATTTTATGTATCAAATGAAGTCATCAAATCATGAAATATTATATGGTTATAGTAGACATGTATAGCTTTCCATTGATACAAAATATGTAGCAATTTGAGTTCTGTACAAGGAGATAAAAATTCTTGAAGTTGGATCACATTTTTGGAAGAAATCTGAACAGTGATTGGGAAAAATTAAACTGGTATTGATTCACATATTTCGAGTGCAAACCGTTATTTTTCCTCAAAAATAGACATGTCAAGGATTGTGAGGAATTTTACGGTGCCTCATGTCGATTTTTGTGGAATTAATTATGATTTTCCAAAGTTACCAAAAAAATCTGGGTAGAAATGTTGAAATTGCGTTTTTAAGGAAATGTAAAGGTATAATTGGAATAACAAATCCACCAGAGGTAAAAAGGTCAATAGTGGCTAAGATATCTCTTAGGATATTGTTTATAAATGAAATAATGTGGTGATACTATTATAGGATATCCGGGAATCGTACCGAACATACGAACGTACCACTAGCTACACGGAGTAAGGTACGAATGCGTACTGTAACTCTAACTCTTATGTTGTCTTGTATGCTTATATGTGATAGATGATTCATAGGGTCATGGACAAGACTAGGTCTTGGGTCATGCACCGTGGCTAAGACTCGGTCTTAGGTCACCTGTTTATTTACATTCAGCTTTGTGCGGGTTATAATCTTGATAACGCCGTAGGGTTGTTTTCCTAGCGCTGATGACACGACGAGCTGTTGTGACACTGGTTAGTGCAAACGTGGATAACATTACATGTGTTGTGTGCTATGTATTGTTGTAACTTTACATCTGTTGTGTGCTATGTATGGTTAATGCTTAAATGTAAAGAATATCTGTCATACATATATTGTTTATACTTGAGCATGAGGTTAACTGTTATCTGAGATTCAATGGGTATTGAATCTCAGCATTTACCCTAGCTTCAGGATCTGGAGGATCATGAGCCGGTAACAAGGGTAAGCAGCACGCGTGAGATGTAACATTCTGTAAAAAAAAAAATATTAATTAATTGGTGGCAGACAAGCTACCACCAATTAAGGAAGGTGGTGCATGTACGCCACCTCCCTTTTAAAAATAAAAATAAATAAATAAATAAATAATATATATTAGTATATCAATTGTGGCAGACAAGTATGTCTGCCACAAGCCTAATTATGGAAGGTGGTGCAAACGCACCACCTCCCTTTAATTAAAAAAATTATAATAAAATATCAATTGTGGCAGACATGTATGTCTGCCACAATTGACTTATAATTGAGGGGTGGAATGATTTCCACCGCCCCTCCTCCTTGCCCATATTATATATGGGTATGCGTAGTGTCGGCGTGTGTGTGTGTTAAGCGAGAAGCAGAGCGATTTTGTGAGTGTGCAGAGAGAGAGTGAGAGCGAGGAAGGCGAGAGAGAGGGAGGAGAGCAGTAGGCGAGCCCAGAGGTTGTTTACAATTTTTATAGGTAAGTTATTTATCTTATAAGATTATTTTGGTAGTTAAATTAATTTATTTTCAACATAATTCCTTAATGAAAGTTATTTTATATGTTTTCCTCTTTCTACTGAGAGTAATATTATGTTGATTAGAGAACATTTTTGGATTTAGATATTGAGAGAGTTTTGAGTTTTGAAAATAGACGGGTATATTTATGAAGAGAATAATAATAAGATAATTTTAGTCAGTTTAAATTTATTATTTAGTTCTTATAAGAGTTTAAATTAATTTTTCTATTTAAAGATTTTAAGGTTTATATCCTACAAAATATTTCCACAAATTAAATTTTGTATAAATGATTTATTTGAGATTATGAAAGTGTTATAAAAATCTTATTCGGTTTGATCTTAGAAATTCGAGAACTAAACTACAATTTTGAGAAATATATTGTTATTATTGGGATTTTGTATATTTTAAAATTATTAATTGTGATCTTAATTATGTAGAAGCTTAGATAAATGATTAATAATAATTTTGCATATTAGGAAAGAGATCTAATGTGTCAAGGATGTTGAGGATAATAGGTGTAGAGATATTAGAATTTTAAGAGATAGAATGTATAACTTATTTTATTATTTGAGGTTGATTGGTATCTACATTGATAATGTAGAGTTTTCTTGTGACCGGTGATCGTTCGCATTTTGCTTCTCAAGTTAATATTGAGCTTGGAGTTGAGGTAACCAGGGTTAATTTATTATATATGCTTGTTTGGACTATAAGGTTTTTCTAAACCTTATTTTATTAAATACTATTTGTGTGTGTTTTGAAATTTATATGTATGTTGGATATGAAATTATCTCAGTGAAGCAGTGTACTTTCAACCCGTATATGTATATGTGAATATTTATATTGGAACTGTTGTTGTTATGATGTTTGTGGAAGTTGTGTGAGATGTTGTATGCGGATTATTTAATTATGAAAGTATTTTTGTTAAGAGGCTAGTTTATATATCAAATTTGGAAAAATAATATTTTTGTAAGATGATTTTGAAACTCATATTGGTAGTATTTATTTAAATATGTTGGGATGTGTGGAAGAGATGTGAGGGTGAAATTATGTCCATTTGCTCTCTTAAATCCTTGGCCGGATTTGAGTTGAGTGTTTTGGGCAGACACCTCCCTGTTACGGTATTGCGTGGTGACATGGGAGGGGACAGTACCTTGAGGTGATAGCTAACCTTAGCCGGGTGTACTAGCACTGATAGGTTGATCCACGTCCACGAGGAAATAAGGAGGAGCAGGATGGATGAGTAGGGATGACTATTTGTTATTGTTATTATCTGTTAAATGTTTTATTTATTGTTTGGATTTGTGTCATTGAAATGTTGAAAATATTATTACTATATTATTAGCAAACCTGCTTCTCTGACTTACATTCTTTACTGGCATATGTTATAAATTAATTTTGGTTACGGGGACTTTATGTCTCACCCCGTCGTTGTTAACATTTTTCAGGCGGTACCTCTAATTTTACTAGGGATCAAGGGAAGCAGCCAGAGGCATAAGTTGTGAAACTGTAGGCCTCTCTGGTATTGGTGTTGCATTGATTTCTATATTGCCATTCTAAGGCCCTCATGTTTTTCGAAATATTATAATAACTGTTTTAAGATTGTATTGTTGTGAGACTCGGGGTTATGTATTTTCTGTTTCTTAAGTGTGTCAAAAACTATGGATGTTATGTAAGGGGTTGTAGGCATCAGTTGTGCCTTGGGCCCCGGGTTTGTGGGTGGTGGTTGTGCCCTGAACCTTAGTATGTGTGTTTTGAAAATAAAATGTTTTTCATTATCATGTGTTATTGACTGTTTTTGTGGAATCAGCATGGTAATTGTTGTTGTGAGAAAGGGTTCTTTCATGAGGACTCAACCGGAGTTGTTCTTTTGGACTGTATTATGCTTCATTTTGAAATATTTGGATAATTGTACCTCTAAGGTGCCGACGAGATACACCGCAAAGAGTTTAAGTTTGTAGCCACTTGTCAGTTACTCACTCACTTAACCCAACTTACTTGCTCTAAACGCTCCACTCTGATGATATTCGGATATACTGCTTATTAGTATTCATAATGGGTAGTATTTAATATGAGGTGTTACATAAACAGTTGGGATTTTTGAGACCCAGGGAGATTATATTCTCAGTTAATTAACGATAAAATGTATTTCTTATGTCTCACAAAAAATACAAATAATATCAAAAACGTTTCTGAGAACGTCATATCCCCCACGTTTATTTATTTATTTTTTCGCCCATATCCCTCACGTTTAATTCACTTATGTAGTCCATTGATTTATATGCAACAGAACTCAACAAATATGCTTATGTTTCATACTAATGGTAAAAATCTGGCAAAAAATATTAAAAATTAAAAAACCACCAGATTCATTCATCTAGTTGATTAAATTAAAGAAACGAGAAGAGAGAGACGTTTACGCAAGTACGCCATCATGGGCTAATAATCTGCAAAAGTATTAAGTAGGGTGCAATTAGTGCCTTCACCTCTGGCCACTATGTTTTTTACACTCACTTTTTATATTTTATATTTCTATGTAATTTGTTATTAGTTAAAATCAGCTTTCATGTGTTGTGTTTTTTGTTGGTGGTAGCTGATGGCAGCAGACACACAGACTAAACAAAAAATTTAAAAAAAATGCATTTTTAAGGTTATAATGTTCACAACAGGAATATTAAATGAGTAAAAGCATCAGGAAAATACTAATTCTCCATTTGTTATTTCCCCTTCCTGTTTTTTTTTTTTTTTTTGCCATGATGTTACTTTTCCTCTTTTTTTCCCACACAGAGTATATTATAATTGTTTATAGGGTGAATATGCAATTTTAACAACAAAGTTTTATGTCAAGAGAATCTAACACCATTAAGTTTTTATAGGTGCTTCAAGGTTACAAATTGGGACAATTTTAACAAAGCTTTTAACTCTGTTAACATTCACTAAAATTTAAAATGGAGAAAAAGATTTGACCTTAGATGGTGACATGACAAGATATAAATACTTATTAGGGAAAATCCATATGAGGGCTCTTTTAGCCCAAAAAAACCCAAAAAAGGCCCTAAGATTCTGAAAATCCCAGAAAAGGCCCCAGGGCCCTTTTTGGCATCTGAATGTTAAGTAAAATGACATAAAGGCCTTCTGTTTTAGTATCACTTTCCTCTTTCCTTTCTCCTTCTCCTCTGTATCAATATTCTCTCTCTTCTCTTGCTCTATTTTCTGGCAATGGAGGAGAAATTTGTTTTCCGGCGAAGGAGGAAGAAATAGAAGAATGAAAGGAAGAAATATCTCTGTTTATTCTTCCATCCAACATCCAAGGGGGCTGTTTTGTTTTTAATCACCATGCTACTTCATTTTTTTAATCACTGTAGGGTTGGGTTAGTAAAATCTTGCTCTGTTTTTGGGCATGGAAACAAAGGGAAAGATCTGTATTTGAGTGGGAATGATTGAAAGTGATCAAGGAATGAAGGCTGAAAAAACGCTGAAATTTGATAGTTGTTAATACCTACAGTTTTACCAAATTGCCCTCACGTTTTACACCGGTCTTTAAGGAATTTATCCTCACAACTACCTGTTTTAAATTTTTTAAACAATATCGACTAATCTAGTTTTGAATTTCAATTTTTAATATCCATGTGTGTGCGTGTGAGTGAGTGTGAGAGAGAGAGAGAGAGAGAGAGAGAGAGAGAGAGAGAGAGAGAGAGAGAGAGAGAGAGAGAGAGAGAGAGAGAGAGAGAGAGAGAGAGAGAGAGAGAGAGAGAGAGAGAGAGAGTTGAATTTTTTTATTTTAGTTTCTGAATTGGAGGGGCATACTAGCTTGGCTGGATGGTTTTAGACTGAGCATGTGGGTGAAGCAACAGTTGTAAACTATTTTTCACCAAATGAAAGCTTGTTTGGTATTGTGTTGGTTTATGTCAAAACCACGTTTTAACAAAAGTTACTCTTGAAAAATCAAGCACGCTTACATTTAGTCAATACCAACGCTATAACTGCTGGAATAGAATCTTAACTATATTATTATAGTCACTATTTTTTGTGCTTTTGTGTACAAAATTAATACACTATATATATATATATATATTAGATGAAGTGTACGATGTAGTGGATGTCACTAGGTAATTAAAAGTTATAGGTGATAGAGCGAAGAGACAAATCTTTGTAGTATATGATTGGATCTTCTATATTAGAGTCTTGTGAAAAATGATGTGGCCTCAAGAATATCCTTTCCCATTAAGGACTCTTGCATACAAAACCAAGAAAATGGCTTTGAGCTTGATGAATTAAGGAACAAGAAGAAGAATTCCATTGACAGAACAAATATTGGTCTTTTACTCTTTTAATATGGGGGAAGACAACCTGTAAATCACTGAAGACACTGGCTCCGGTAACGATGGTCCGGTGACCAATGGTCGACAAGCAACTAGTTTCGGTGGTCGAAGCAATCAAATGAGGGAAGGTCTAAAGTGCAACTAAATAATTTTTCCAGCTTTTATAACTGATCATTCCCAAATAGCTAGGTAACAAATGCAAAAATTATGGGCCTGTTTGATTCTGTTTTCTGCTTTTTTCCAATACAGTTTTATAAAATCGTTTTTGAAAATAATAATAATAATAATAATCTGAATGGATAATTGTTTTTCAAAAAAAAAAAAAAAATTTGAAGTGGCATGGCAGCAGCCATCTTTGGGGGTAATGCGGCGGTACTCGTCGCCAATAGTGTGGTGTTGATAGAAGATAGGTGGCAGCTTCAAAAACATAAACAATAGGGAAAAAAAAACAAGAAAACACCTAAAAACAATTTTATGTTTTTTTTAAAAAAAAAAACTTTTTTAAAAAACAATATCAAACAAGTCCCATGTCGGTAAATTGTATTAGTATTTTTGTACTAGTGGTAACTCAGTCCAAAATATAGGAGAAAGATGCAGAGTTCACGCACACACATTGGCACGCACGCACACACACACGCGTGCGCACGCATGTATGTATGTATGTATGTATACAGGCATATACATACATACATACATATGTCTATATACATGTATGTCTGCACGCACGCACACGCGCGCGCACACACACACGTGTGTGTGTTATCATATGATGACTGAAGGATAGAACTCAGTTACACTTCCTGTAGAAAACGAAGGCACTTACACACACACATATAGATATACACATACAAACACACACACATATATATACATATATATACATATGTGTGTGTGTATTTCAATTTTTCCTATCCTTCTTTTATTGCTATTCTCATTGTCTTTCATGCTAACTGATATATACGCTTAAAATAACTAATAAGGCACTTTACCGCGAACATTAGTTTCATCAAAGGTAAAATTAAGAATGTCAACTAATTATTTAACTTTTCCCGGCATATACTCATAAATAAACCAAAGTGGAACCTATTTGTTATTTTCCCCTGAGATCAGACCAAGTTATTGTCTGTAAGGAAAAATGAGCAAACCATGTGAAAGCATAATGATAAAAGGACATAAAAAAGAGATAGAAGAAAATCGATGGATCAAGACACTGCAAGAAATTAACAAGGCACAAGACACATTACATACATGTTATTTCATTAGATAGGTTCACATATATATTCACATAATTTGACGCCAAATTAGGAGCAAGAAGGATAGCAGAAGTTGGTGGTATCAAAACAACGACACTGTGGAGGAATGGAGCGAGTGCAGGCACAGGCTTTGCAAGCAGAGTGGCCAGTTTCTGCGATGTCTTGGCAATGGCATTGAGGTGGGATTGATCTCGTGCAGGGACAAATGTTGCAGCAAGCTGTTGTCGTCGACTTTATGTAGTACTTTCCTCCGCCATTATCATTCACCGTGTCATCGGCCTCCACGGTTGCAGACAAGGCCATCAAGAACAGAACCACACCCATCTTCGTTGTCATCACTACCTTCTTGCTCAAACCTATATTCTTTTTCTCTCTCAGGGGGGCTTTGTGTGTTTGAGTTTTGATGTATGTGAAGAGACGAGCTGACGGAGAGGCTTATTTACAAGTGAATTTGAGGGATATTATAATTCCACGTGATTCACAACTATACAAATTGGAGTCCACAAAGTAATGATCAAAAGCCTTCAATAGTGCACGAGAGTTAAGACCTATCTCTTAATGCGGCTCTAAGTTGTAGTGTAAGATGAAGTGGATATCACTAGTTTAAAAGTTACAGATGACGGAGGAAGACACAACTCTTGGCACACATTGGCTCTAGCCTATATATATATATATATATATATATATATATATATATATATATATATATATATATATCATACGAAAATCTTCACATTTTATCTCTCTCTCTCTCTATATATATATATATATATTTATTAATCATCAGTTCTCCTTAGTGGCCAAAAGTGCTTAAATGATCTTCATATCTTATCTTCTTAGATATAACTAGATTGTATAGTCTATATGCTCTGCACAGAGTCTAGATGATATTCATCACATTTAACATAGAGGCATAAATGTTAGCTTGCATTTTTTTTATATGAATTTAGTTTTATAAATGCAAATATTCAAATATGGATCAGTATCTAAGTGGCCAACAATTTTAAAGTAGTCATAAGTCCAATGACTCCATGGCACTCAAGACAGTGGTGAGCTTTTACATCTTAGTCCATTGAGAAAAGTCCATGTGATGAGTATTTTAAGGTTTGTTGAGCCACATTCCATCATCACTTTGTAAACCCCTTTCCTGCAAATCTTGTATGATCCAAAAATTAATTTAGCACCTCCCCAGAAAATATATATATATAAAGACTTACCATTGGCCTCCAATTTGACTCATTTCTCTATAAGGACATCGGCTCAAATCTTGTTACTAGTAAAATGTCCTCATTCATAAATACTCCCTCCGTCCCTGTATATATATAAGGTCTTTTTAACGAATTGTGGGGTTCTCTAAAATACTTAAAATTAGTTGAACGTAATAAATATATTGGAAATATATTATTTCCCATAAGAGGCGAAAAGATAATACTCTCTTATTGATTATTCAACTAGAAAATGGTACAATATGTAGTAGACTCTAGAGAGAGTAATTTGTGGAGAAAATAGAGGGATTACAATAAGATATTATATCCTAAACTGAAAGTACTAAATCGATTACAATAAAAGGGATAATAATGGGATTCTTAAATTTAAAATTTAAAATTCAAATAAATATATTTCTAACGCTCCCTCTCCAGCTAGAAAGTAGATATCAATCATTTCTAGCTTGCCTTGAAATCCTTCAAACTTAGCTCTGCCAAGTTTTGTCATAATGTCTACAATCTGGTCTATAGATCATATGTGGGATAGACTCATGGTGGCTTCTTCTATCTTTTCTTTAATGAAGTGTCTGTCTATCTCAATATGCTTCATTCTATCATGATATATTGGGTTCTTGACCATTTCAATGCTAGCCTTGTTGTCACACCATAGCTGCATTGATCCCTCATTTGGGATTCCCAACTCCTTCTGTAACCTGACGACCCAGATTTCGTCAAATACTCCATCGTTAACAGCTCTCAACTCAGCTTTTGCACTATACTTCTTGACCCCATAGTTTGTTTCTTGCTTCTCCACATAACCAAATTTCCCCACACATATGTTCATTACCTTGAGGTTGGCCTCCAATTCTCTCTATCTCTTGCATGGTCTAGATCGGTGCAAATTTTGATGTTTCTGACAGTGGCTTTTGTTAAACAAGATTTCTCTACCATGATTAAGTTTTGGATAGCTCAAAATTCTATATACAGCCTCCATGTGTTCTTCATGTGGCTTATGTATGAATTGGCTTACTATTCCAACTGCATAAATGATATCTAAACGTGTGTGGGTTAAGTATATCAATTTTCCCACAATTCTTTTGCATCTTTTTGACTCAACTGGAACACCTTGTGGCTTGATCTCAAGGTGACATCCTTCTTCCAGTGGTGTCCCCTCAGGTTAGGCACCCAACATTATTGTCTCATGTAACAAGTCCACGATATACTTCAGGTCGAGATACGTTGATGCCCTTTTTAGTTCTTGCTACTTCCATGCCCAAAAATACCTCATTTGTCCAAGGTCTTACATTAGAAATTTGGTTGACAAATTAGATTCTTCATCGTTTCCTGTAATGATTATGTCATCAACATAGACGATTAGGATATATAGTGATGTTGCCATTGACATGTTTGATGAACAACGTGTCATCTGCTTATCCCTGATTGTACCCAAGTCCTTTTACTGCTTTTGTGAATCTACCAAACCATGCCCGAGGAGATTGTTTTAGTCCATACAAAGACTTGTTGAGTTTACACACAAAGTTGTTAGGAGCTAGAACTCCATCTGGAATCTCCATGTATACTTCTTCCTCCAAGTCTCCATTCAGAATGCATTGTTCATGTCTAGTTGGTGCAATGACTAAACCAAGTTGGCTGCAATTGATAACAACACTTGGATGGTATTAAACTTAGCTACTAGAGCAAAAGTTTCTTGATAATCAATCTCATATTTCTGGGTATATCCCTTCGTAACAAATCTTGCCTTGTATTTGTTGATACTACCATCTGAATTGAATTTCGGTATGAAGATTGACATTCATCCTACTAGCTTCTTACCTTCAGGAAGAGTTGTAACCTCCCACGTTTTATTTTCCTTTAGTGCTCTCAACTCTTCTTCTATAGCTTGTTTCCAATTCGGATCAACCATTACTTGTTGAAATGTGTCTGGGATTTTCATATGTGCACTGTTTAAAACAAAGGTTTGTATTTTTATAGTTAGGTTACCGTATGAGACAAACCGTTGAATTGGATGTTGAGTACAAGATATTATCCCTTTTCTCAATGCTATAGGCCAACCCAGCTCTTCATGAGTTAATCTCGAATCGGAGTCATGATTGTTCCTTTGAATAAGAGAGATAGTTGTACTAGCGTCAGGTTCCTCTTAAACTTGTTGCATGGATTCTTCTTCTCGTCTTGTTTCGGTCTCCATCCTAAAATTGATCTCAACATTTGTTTTCAATTCATTGAATCTAGGTTCATGTTGAGGTGGAGTAGGCTCAAACTCATGATCAGGCAAATGAGTCAATGTTGATAATAAGGTTAGGCTCAGGTGGTGGTGATGTGTTTTTCAGGACTTTAGAGTTGGATTCTTCCAAATTTAGCCATTCAATGTCTAATTATACTCCCTCTAAATAGGTAGTTTGGGATAGTAAGCTTTTTCAGAAAAGACGGTATCCCATGAAATGAATTGTTTCTTAGAAGTAGGACAATAGTGTTTTTACCCTTTCTAAGTAGGGAATAGTCAAGGAATATGCATTTATCAGCTGGAGCGACAAATTTGTTACCATCATTTTTGTGAAAAAAAAAAAAACAACAACAACAACACAACCAAAACACCTTTGGGGTAGAGCTGGCAATCAGGGCCGGCCCGTGAAGGGCCAGGGCCTAATGGGGCCAACCCTCTAGGGCCCGGAGTAAGAAAAACACATGTTTTTCAAAGCCTGGCCAGAGAGCACCAGGGCCAAGGCCGGCCCGCAGGGCCCGGAAATTACTATTCCAAATTTTAACTATTTTTCCTCCACTTTTTTTTAAAAAAATATATATATATATTTAGTAAATTACAACACGAATCATCCAATAAATAAGCACAGTCACTAATTCATAATCAAAAGCAAACTATGTTCACAAATAACTCACATAAAACATAAAAAGCATATCACTAAGCAACATTAGTACGATGACTATTATTGTTGTCATCTTCATCACTATCATCGATTTTAACGACATTTGATTGTTCTTCACTTTGAGTAGTAGCCTCTAGCTCATGAGTAAGAATATCATGAAATTCTTCTCCCGCATCATGAACACATCCATAATCTTTATTTGCAACAAATTAGAGTATAGTTATTATGTATTTGTAGTTAAATGGATAAATAACTCTATAACAAATACAAAAAATATATAAATTAATGAATTTAAAAAGGAAAAAAAGAAAAAGCTACAGTGAAAAGGGTCTGCAGGGCCGGCCCGTTTAAGCCCGAGGCCCGTCAGGGCCGGCCCTCTAGGGCTAATTTCAAATATCTCGTCCATTTTTCAAGCCCGGCCCTTAAAGGGCCAGGGCTTAAACGGGCCGACCCGATGGGTCTGGCCTGTTTTGACGGCTCTACTTTGGGGGTAAGGGAATTGATTAGCGGGCAATTTGGAAAGTGTTCAAGGAGTATTTAAATTGGGTTGATGTAATTGAGAACTTTGGATGTCATTCAGTTAATCAAATAAGCAGCTGTTAGTACGGCATCACCCTAGAAGATGGTGGGAACATTTCGTTCCATTAACAAGGTTCGGATTCCTTCCAACAGGTGACATTTTTTTTGCTCATTTTGCTTTCTTTTTTGTTAAGGGTGTAAGGGCAGGAAGTTTGGTGATGAATTCCTTACTGATCAAGAAATTCCTTAAAGGTTCCACTCATGTATTCATTGGCCTTATCACTTCATAGGATTTTAATGGAAGTGTTGAATTGCGTCTGTATACAGGTGTGAAATCTTTGAAACACTTTGGCTACTTTAGATTTTTCTTTCATCTATGAAAGTAACAAATCATTTAGCATTAGTGAGAGTTTTTATTCTTGTTAGACCCCAAATATCACTATGGGTTAGTATGAATAGTTTTATTTTGGAACCTGGACCGGACAGGCCAGTTTGGACCAAAAACCAGCGAACCAGCCGGGAAACCGGTCCGAATTAAGGAGAAACTTCGGTTTGGAGGTGACCCCGGCTCAACTATGCCTGACCCGGCCGAGTTGACCGAGTCGCAAAGTCTTAGTTTTTTTATAAAAATAAGTCGCCTGAAACTCAGATCGACAGTGAGAAAAGAAAAAGAAGGAGGAGGAGAAAGAGGGAGCTTTTGAAGAGGTCCAGGGCATTTTCCAACACCCAATGCCTAAAGACAACATAAGATTCAAAGTTAACAAGAGCAACCAAGATCTGAAGAAGAGTCACCAAGTTCTCAACATCAAATCACCGGAACCTGTGCTCTGATCAGACAGGATCAACTATTGATGCCAGATCCAGAGTCACCTCAAGTGCTAGACGAGTTTTCCTCAAGCTTGCAATGGAGAGAGAGAGAGAGAGAGAGTGATGGATCGGAACATATGAGGAGGGACTAAGGAAGTGAGGGAGGAGAGGGAGAATGAAGGCACAGTCTGCTCACGCATGTGATCTCTTTTAAGCCATGCAAACTATCACAATCTTTTGTCAGGTTTTGGTACTTAAAATCAAGTCGTGATCTCTTTTTACTTAAAATCAAAATTTTAAAATGATACGGAGAAAGTAGAACGCTTTAGGTTGCAGCATTTTTATATTATATTTTGAAAAAGAAAAAATTTACTGCAGGCTGCCACATGCATAAGCCATGAGTACCCCTAATTAGTAATTACCTAACAAAATTGAGAAAAAGAGAGAGTGTGTGTGTGTGTGTGTGAGTGAGTGAAAGGACAGTGTGTTTTACAAGGAACATTGCTTTGCAATTCCTCTCACTTTCTTGTTCCCTTCTCAGTTTCAAAACAAGGGATGCAAATTACACACCCCATTGTTTTTTACCTTTCCTCTTCCCATTTTCAAAGCCATCATGGATCACTTTCCCGTTTTTAGTCACACAACCGTGATATCGTTTTTTTAAAAAAAAAAATCAAAATAATATGGTACAAATCTTCCCATATTTAACCATAAAATATTTTTTATTATTAAAATATAAATATATTTACCTATTTTAATTAAATTATATTTTTAATTAATATCAATTTGACTCCGGTCTAACCCACTAACCCTTAACCCAGTACCCCCACCAATTCAGTGACCGGTCTGGGTTTCAGAACCTTTGTGAATGGTGTGTAGGGCTGTTTGGGATACGAAGATCGAGTTTGTTTTGCAAGTTGGCAAGTTTCACAATGAAAAGAAACATAAATTTTATTAAATAAACTTGGGACCACATGTTTCATATAATCAAAACTATGGTGGCTTGAACAACAATGCCACAGAAATACATCATTGTTTTGAGAGTTGGAGCTAACCAGTGCCCTTCTTGCCTTCCATGTATTTTTATTCTTCACGTTCGATCCTTCAAGGTAGAATAGTCCATCCCACTTTCTAAAAGTCCTAATCATCCTCCTCCATTTTAAATCCTGAAAAGCACAAAGATCATCATCAAAAATTACTCGGCATCTTTGACCTTTAGTCAACTTGCTTACAGATATTAGATTACAGGTGAGTGAAGACACAAACAAGACATTGTGTATTTCTAAGTGATCAGAAAGTGTGATCGTTTCGATTCCCTCAACCTTTGTGAATACACCAATACCAATTTGACTTTGAGTTGTTCATGATAGAATTTAAGGTTACTAAATAAAGTTTTGTTACCAGTCATGTGATCCGTAGCTCCTGAGTCAGAAAACCAAGTATGGTCACTAATCATCATAGCATTGAGAGCTATAATGTAATTACCTAATCGCAACATATTAACACTAGGCACCGAGTTTGATTTATTTTGTTTGTCAAGTAGCCTGCAAAGAACATACAATTCTTCCTAGCTCAGATGGTCATCAACCTCAATTTTCTATTTACCTGTTGTAACATCCCATTTCCAAAAGCAGTATATTTTTTTTCATCAGAGTAGAGCATCGGAGCAATTGAGTAACTGATACATTTATTCAAATTGCCGTAAGTCTGGCTGATTTACAGAAGCGGTACATTGACCGAGAGTTTTCAAAATGAATAACAACAGAAGAAAGTCTTTAGTCGGGACTCTGTACGGCCTGCTCGCCATTCTCCTCGGTCCTCGGTTCTTCTGAACCTGACGCTATGATAAGAGCTGAGATCCAATTACAATTTGGATCTCAGGTAACGGTTAACCTCATGCTTAAATACGACTACATATACACGATGTAAACCAAAGCAATCAATACAACAGTCCACAACATGATGTATGATTAAAAACACATAACCACGTATACAAGATAATAACCACGTATGTAACATAACCTCGTATGATACAACAATAATAACCTCGTATGTAACATACCGTGTATATAGCATAACCTCGTACACTACTACACAACAATCATATACAATCATATAATAAACATTAGAGCTAGTGTTACAGTACGCGAACGTACCTTCGTTGACGGAAAACGGTACTTTTACGGAAAACGGTAAATTTCCGACAGCGGGTGAAACAGCGGTACGACGGTGGTACAACAGCGGTCCGATTGTCTCAGATATCCTATAAGGATAACATTTATCAACTTCTAGCAGTATAATAGGCATTTTAGGTACAAATTACCATTTTGCCCCGAACCCCTAATCGGCGGAATTTCGCAGAGCTTCATTGTTTTCGCTCTATCTCTCCAGAATTTTGACAGATCTTTTCCCTCATCATATTATCGAAATATATATCATATTTACCCCTAAATATGATATCTAGACTATCTTGAAAAATTAAAGATAAATCTAGCATTCCTACTATATCTACCGAAAGAACTACCGAAACTAAAGACCGAGACCGAAGAACTTACCCCGACTTTGCTCAGACTTTCTCCAGAGCTTCTCTCTCTAAAACCTCTCTCTAGGCTGCATTTTTGGGGTGAAGAAATGAGAAGGGGAGGGCTTGCTATTTATAGAAGAAAGGAGTGACAAGGTGGGAATTACATAAAAGTTCTTCAGATCGGATTTCGACCGTCAGATCACACTTCGCCACGTGGCTTCATCTTGTCCATACACCTCTTGTGCTGACATCATCCTTCTAGAAGAAGATGATGTCATGCATGCAGACTTACCGATAAAGTTCCATGATCGGTGTCCTAATCGCGTAATCTTGACGAAACTCAAAAATCTGGGAACTAGGTTTTGTAGTTCCATTCTTTCTTTTTAAAACTACTGGGTTTCATTATATTTTTGATCCCATTAAGAGTATTCCGTTATCCGCCGAAGATTTTGGACAGACACCAACGATTACGGAAATCACTTCCGATAGAACCAGCTTCTGGCGAGAAAATCACCGGTTCGCAATATGATCTGATCTAAGTAACCATATCCCTGGTTTGAAAACACGGTGCGTTTTCTATAAGTCACTTTTAGCACTATCTGCCTTATCTTAATTATCCGGTACTCCTAATTACGCTGTTGGTTTCAGAATCAGAAACGACTTTTGAGACCGCTCAATCCGAGATAGAATTTCACTGGTTCATAAAAGGTCTAGTGGTAAAAGACTAAATTTCTATATCTTGAGGTAGAATTTCATTTCTATCTGTTCTCATATGTCATGTTGGCTCTTTACCATATATATTATTATTTTATTCAAAATATCTAGATATTTATTTATTTTTCTTTTATTTTTTATTTATTTTTCTAAGCAAAAAATATTTTATTAATATTTTATTATTTAATTAATTATTAATTTCGAATTTCTCCCTTAAATTAATTATTTACTAATTAATTTACTTATATCTTAATCTAAACAATTAGCCACTAATTACTTAATTAGCCACTTACTAATTGTTGATAATTTTCATAATTAGGATAAATTATTATCTCACAACTATTTGACTTACATTGGTATTTTATATCCCATGTAAAATATTAAAAATACTTTGGGGCCATAAAGTGCTTTTAATATTATTATATTTATGCTTCTCTATTTTTCAAGGAAATAATCCCAAAAATTCCTATAATTAGAGACAACATACTTCCTAAGTTTTTGCCGATATTTGTTACCATATGAGATTTTATCATAATATTTTCAGGCCATTTTCTGCCTTATAAAATACATTTTTCATGGATTTTAGCTCTTTTTCTTTTCTAATTTTCATAGTAATTACCTTAGAAAATAAGATAATTATTACTTATTATTTGAAACCACATATTCACCTATTTCCAATAGGTATTATTTATCGAAATATGATACTTATCATAAATACGATTTTTAGGGTATTACACCTGTGGTGAGGTGACTTTAGAAGTTATATTTTCCATTTAATGGCCATTTGTGTAGCTTTTAGCGTTCTTCTTTGATATAGCCCTTCTTCGTGCAATAGTTGCACCATTTGTTATACCTCCGTTCACCTTGTAGTCCTCTCACAGCAAGTGCTTAGCTCTCAATTTGACTTGGGATACTTTTGTTAAGGATTTTTATGCTTTCTTCGAATTACACAAAGTTGACAATGTCAAATAGATGTGGTAAGAGTTCATATCCCATAATTCTACCCCTTACCTCCTCGAAAGGGTCGTTTAGGCCTAGGAGAAAGTCATGTATTCTTTATTATTCCACAATCTTTTTGTACAATTGTGCATCCTCAATATTTTTTTATGGATAAACCTCAAATAAATCCTGTTGCTGCAATAATTTTATCAAAGAATTATAATATTCAGTCACCGACATGTTACCTTGTGTCAAATCATGGAGTTGTCGCTTTAGATGGATCAAGGTAGTGGTGTTATCAAGGGAGGAGTATGTTCTCCTGGCTGCATCCCAGATATCTTTTGTCGTAGTTGCAAGAAGGTAGCACTTACTAATATCCAAAGTCCTCGAATTGCATAACCAACTCATCACTTGGTTATTCTCAGCAAAACAAGTATTGAAATTTGGATCATCGTAGACTGATTAAGGAGCTTCTCCATTAATATACTTCTCCTTCCTCTTGCCACGTTGATATCTCAGCATACTCTAAGACCACTGGAGGTAGTTCTTTCCATGAAGTTTATGGTTAATGACCATAATTTGGTTTTTTGAGAATTCTAGTGCTATCTCTCAAAGCCTTAAGAGGTGTTGTAGATGAGGAACAAGAAAATGTACTACTTTAAGTTTGAGAATCAGTACCTGACATAAAATCCATGGGATTGACTCTGGAATTTGTCCAATTGTCGGGAAAAGTACCGAATAAAGGAGGGAAATTAGAAGAATCCATGTTCTGGGTGAAAACGACGGTGGCGCGTGGAGAAGTGCGATGGTACATGGATTCATGCCCTAGAGTAGAGGTGGCGTGTGAGGGTCATACTCTTCGTGAAACTTCGTCAAACCTTCAGGGGTTTGCCGATCAGCATCTTTCGGTTCCAATGGTGTTGTGTAACTCGCTGCGTTTGGAAACCCTAGACATTGTCACTCTCTTTCTCTCGTGTTTCTCTCGGCCTTTCACACAATCACAATTTCTTTCACCCCTCTTAAGTTCTGATCGAACTCTCTAGCTCTGGTACTATGTTTAAATCATAGGCGAAAAGATAATAATACTCTCTTATTGATTATTCAAATATAAAGGGGTGCAATATATAGACTCTATAAAGAGTAATTAGTGGAAAAAATAAAGGGATTGCAATCAGATATTATATCCTAAATTGAAAGCACTAAATCATGAATTACAATCAACGAGATAACCATAGGATTCTCTAATTTTAAATTTAAATAGATCTAACGTTTATAAATGAATAATACAGAGAGAGAGAGAGAGAGAGAGAGAGAGAGAGAGAGTAATAGTGAGAAAATGATAAAGAGAATGTATGAGGGAAAGATGATGTGAACATTGTTGTTAAACTCTCAAGTTGACTCTCTAAGTTTATCGTTTAATTGTTATGCTTCTACCTTAAAGAATCATGTCGAGTCACTCTTAAACTCGTGATAGTTGTAAACTTAGTCAAATTCACAAGTTCACACACCGAGTTTACCGCCATTTTTACCTTTATAGCTTACAAAATCGTGTTAACTCACTTTTAAACTTGTGCTAACCTTTTCGATTTGATCGTACTTAGTGGTTTTATATATGAAATTTAGAGAAAAAATTGTGTTGTACATGATAAATTATGAATGTAGATGGATTTAATTTCAATTATTAGGATTTAAAATATATTTAAATCAAATTATTGTCATTTTTTAATTATTTAATTATATACTATTAATGCCTATTTATTAATAAAATTAAACTCTTACGATTTTTTTTTGGTTCAAAAGCTATTTATATTATTACTGCAAACTGGTGCAATACATAAAAACAAACTGAAGATGGAATACAAACAAAGTCAAATCAAATACAACAAAATAAACCAAATACAAGAACAACCAATCACCGTACATAAAAGATTTAAGAGTAGAAGTAGAAGTATGGACAAAACTGGCCTCCTTGATATCCAAGGTTAGAAATGACGTGAAAGAATGTGTTGGTTGTAAAACCTAACGGGTACACCTCCTTATAAGAATTAGCTGCAATTAGAGCAGCTGAATAGATACCCCGTCTTGGGGTACAGATCAAACAAAACCCAACCTCAGAAGGAAGAAGACCCATGATATCCTGAAGAACACTTCTGCTCCTTCGTTCAAGCAAATATGGTGACCTCAACCGCACACCGAACAACACCTCTTGAAATCTTCCCCCAAGAACGTAGATCCGAGCCACCAAGTGATAGTCGAATCTAATAACATTCAAACAACCATCTAACCAAGAGGATTTATACTCAGATCTCATAGATCTATTTATTTCCTGAGAAAACAAGAACACCACCACAAAACCTAGCACCACAAAAAATGAAATAAAAGACAGATAGCTCTCACTGCCACAGAACAGATCTGAAGAAGGAGAGGAAAAAACTCACCACAAGGACGAGAGAAGTCAACACCCGCCAGAAATCAGAGGGAGAAGGCCATAGATCAAAGATCTGGGAACCGATCTACCACTCTCACGCAGTTGTGGCATAGAATGATACTTGACGGTGGCTTATGATGGTGCCATGATCGAACCATATTTTTATATGATTTTTCATAATTAAATTGGGATTTTTAATGTATTTTCTTGGACATTATTGCATGATTAAGAATTAATTTGATGTAGGGACATTTGTATTGAATTAAGTGAAATTAGGGATAAAATGGTCATACTTTATTAATTATTCATGCAAATGATTTCCTGGCTTTTGATGCTACATTGTGTTTAATTTTGCATTGTAGGTGTTTTAGAAGAAAATTGAAGAATTTGGAAAAAAAAATGTTATTTGGGTCAGAATTAATATTTTTTAGGAAGGAGAAAATTACATCAAAGTGCCCAAGAATTCCTAGAAATTGCAAGTCAATGAAGAAAAGGGCCAGAGACAAATTACAGAAAATTACCCATAATTTTCATGAATTTCATTCTGCCCCAGAAACATTTAAAAACATTTCACTTTAGTCCTTCATCAGAACTTTTGAGGTTTTCACTTAGGTCCCTGGTCAAAACTCTGTGTTTTGACCAGGGACACCTTCTGACCTAGCTCAGAATACGCAGCTGAGGGAGACCTGAGAAATAAATGAAACCAGCGCCGCACATTAACGAGGAGGTCGACAGATTAAATAGGGGAGCTGGATCATCTTCAAGGGTCGGACAGAGACGCGAATGCAGACCTTCATCTTCGACCTAGCACCTCTTTTTTCACCTTCATCTTGTCTCACCACCGTCGCCGGTGACGTTCACGACATCTTCATTGTCGCCGGCGACACAACCCCTCCATAACTGCTGGTGGAGATTCTGAAATCAGAGACGCGATAACAAAGGGGGGTGCCGCGAGACCTGGGGCTTCGACTTTGGATCCATCTTGACCTTGTCTCCTTAGACGTCGCCGGCGACTTGGAGCTAAGGGGGAGGTTCTCTCCTTCGTCCTTCACCTTCTTTGTTCACCACCACCTCCGTTAACACCAAGCTCAAGTGTCGGGAAAGTGAGACTGAAACAGAGACGAGGGAGCTGATAACGTGAGCACCGTGGATTGAATAAAGAAGATACAAAATAGGAGAACGAGGACCTTCAACTCAAAACCTATGTCCACCTCTAACCTCGCCAGAGACCTTCACTTCTTTCTCCACTATTCCGGCGAGTTTCTAGATTTTCCGATGATCTCATTCCAGATTCCGGCGAGCTCAATTTCACGTCTGGTTCAGTTTTGTAGATTATGAGGAGTTCTCTGATTGTTATGCTTGGCTGATTCCTTTTGTTTCTTGGTGGTGGAGATTAATGCTTGAGCTCAATGGACTACATAGGGGAGTTTTATCTATCTTACTATTAGTCTAAATTTATATATTTAGGTTGCCTAGTTTTAGGAATTATTGTGTATAAATTCTGGAACTGAGATTAATGTTTATTGTCTCTGTTAGTTTGATAATTGTAGTTGAGATTGGATTTTGTAGTATGAAAAATATATGTGTTTTAATTTCTTGTGGTTGCGATGAGATTATATTAATTAGCGTGTTATTGTCTAGTTAATGTGATTGATTTGTGCCCTTTGAGGGACTGTTATGTACTCAATTTCAAGAAGACTCATGTTGCATTAATCCAACTTTAATTGCACATCAAGTGGTTTTTAACAATTTCTCAAGAGGTTGTGGTTAGCTATGTTTGTAGGAACTACTATTAATTGAGAATATTGGACTCAAGTGTTATCTTGAGGTTGATCTTAAGACTTGATGAATTTTAACTCCCATAATCTTTTGTGAGCAAGGATAGTCATTTCTTCATTACCAAGAACACTCATCATTCATATTCATACTCCATTCCATTTTATTAAAAGTGCCAAAAATAATAGTTCAGCATTTAATTTAATTGCACTCTTATTTTACTTTATTAATTTGAAAATCCAAAACCTATTTTTCCCTTTGTTTTAATTGCATTTGCATGTCATTTAGATTACTTAGGATTCAATAAAAGGCTCCTCGAGAGAGAGAACAATCCTAGGGTTGACTATACGCAATCCTTGGTTTATTTTTGATTGTGGACCCCAAGGCTAAAGACAAAAAGGCCCTCATCATGCCACAAGCCGCCGACGAGAAAAGGGATAAAGGAGGGTCGTGAGGCAGAGAAGAGAGAATTCTGATTTTAGGGTTACAAGTTGTGCATATCTCTTAAACTCTTATGAGTTTACAATTCAAGTATACGATACGATTTTACGTCACTGTCACGATTTTGCTTAAACTCGTAATTTAAAAATCTTAGATGTGAGAGAATAAAGGGCATGAGAGAAAATAAAGATAATGAATCAACATTTTAATTAATGCAATATATGAAATTAAGTGAGAGTAAAATGGATAAAAAATGCATTTATTATTCATACCAACTTAAATGGGCAGGGACATGATAAAAAGGGACAAGTCAATCCCAAAAAAAAAAAGGAACCTTGTATATAGGGATAAAGGGCGTAATTTATAAGTACTTTTATAAGTATTCTTTAAATTGTAAGTTCTATATATATGTCATAACTCTAACAAACTCTCTCAAGGATCCACTCATCAAAACTATTCTTACATGTACTAGAGAAGGGAAAAAGTCACCTTTATATTGAAGATGAGTTACCAATTAAAGGATTGTTCCAAAAAATGATGCATTATACTATAATTAACGCATCAACTGTATAATGAAATATATTGCAAATGCCGTTATTCACATACTATATGAAGAGTACCATCTTTTTTTAACTATGATTAACTCAAATTCCAAGTAAAATATAAAATAAGTGTTTCAAAGAAAAGTTTTGATTATGAAACAATGAGTAAGAAGTAAATAGTAATCACCATCAAATTCTAAAAAAGGATAAAAGAAGTGCTACTTTTAGTGGTCGTTTAGGAAGCACAAAAAAATGTTTTTTAAGTACTTTTGTGCAAGTCGAGACAAAACTCATTTCACATACTTACCTCAAACACTGTAGAATCACTTTTTAAAAAAACTAAAACAATATTCGTTCAAGGAAAGCGCTTCTCCATAAGTTTCTAGTGGCCATGTACAAGTTACAAGGCATAGTACTTCACCAAGATGCAATTAGTACTTCAAAACAAAGAAAGTGATAACTACTCAGTTGATTGATAAAGATAGATATAGTTAAGTCAATCATATAGCGTAGACATACAAAGATGTTTATTTATGAATAATTTAATCAATCTATTTTCTATTCTAGTTTAATTAACCTACGATTTTTTTCCTTTAATTTTAACATACTCTTAAGCCATTTGTAACACGCCTTTATGACTACCATCCTATATGTATATCAGAGTATAACACAAGAGAGCATGTGGATCTGATTTGGACGAATGAGTAACTGATAATACATGCAAAATATAAACTTGGTAATGTGTAAAACTAATCCCCACAAGGATATTTAATATACATTCATCCTTAATAAAAT
Organism: Acacia melanoxylon; assembly: GCA_019022615.1. Classification (NCBI taxonomy): domain Eukaryota; kingdom Viridiplantae; phylum Streptophyta; class Magnoliopsida; order Fabales; family Fabaceae; genus Acacia; species Acacia melanoxylon. The sequence continues at coordinate 10,533,039 of JAFJYJ010000004.1, forward strand.
ATAAAAACAACACCCTTATACATCTCATTCACAACTATTCCAAAAATATATACAATAATGAAGAGAATTCCTTCTGAGTATCACCTTCTTCTTCTTCCCACCTCACAGCACCGCTTTTCCTTTTTTACCTAATCCACTACATGTACCTTTATTTAAGTCTGAGATTCACAATTGAATCTCAAAGTAACAAGTTACTCTCTATGCATAGTGTATACAATATATAATAATTAAAAACCACAACTTAGACAGAGTAATTTAACATTCAACATCAACGCACAGCAACATTAAACAGTATATCATACATGTTATGTTAACTGTGAATGGATCCTACAAGTCCAACAACGCAAGGCCGAACAAGTCCCAAATTCCACAGTGCTAAGAAAATAAACACAGAACTCTACGAGTCCCGAATTCCACAGTGCTAGGAAAATAAATGCAGGACCCGGCTACGAGTCCCGAATTCCTCAACCCGAGAAAAATATGTAGACGCCGGACTTTAATTACCACTCCCAAGTTCCTAAGCACAAAGGAAAATATACAAACGCATAATCTTACCGGTCTCGAATTCCTCAGCACATAGGAAAACAATTGCTATTAGCCAAATAACAGAAACACTGAAAGTAAACAACCACGTGTACAAGACATGAATCCATAATCTTAACAAATCAACATATAAGCATACACATGTCATAAAGAATTATAGTTACTACCTGCCCGCGTAGCAACCCAATAACCAATATTTTCCTTAGCAATGCTCAAGCACTTGGAAGTTCCTATAATTATGGGATAACAAACAATATTTAATACTTATCCTTAAATATGATAAATGGTCTTAATTATCATGTTAATCCCATACAACCTTTATCATTTTAGGATATAAATTTTAATCACCCTATTTAACCATTTTCGGATTCATCCTTAAATTTCCAGAATTTTCATTGAACTTTGAAAATTCATATTTAAATGCACAAACTCCAAATGATGTGCTTCCAAAACTCACGTGTTCCTTGATAAGTCTATTTTCACAGAAAAATAACACCAATGTCTGAACACATCAAGTCATTCCCAATTTTCAAAACTGCCCTAACTGTCTAGTATGAACTTCCAGGAGCTTAGGTCAATTTGAAGAGTGATGAGTGGATTTTTATCTTTAACCTTGGGGTCCACAATCAAAAATAAACCAAGGATTGCGTATAGTCAACCCTAGGATCGTTCTCTCTCTCGAGGAGCCTTTTATTGAATCCTAAGTAATCTAAATATCATGTAAATGCAATTAAAACAAGGGGAAAATAGGTTTTTGGCTATTCTAATTAATAAACTAAAATAAAATATGCAATCTAATTAAATGCTAAACTATTGTTTTTGGTATTTTTAATAAAATGGTGAATGAGTAAATGGAATGGATGAAGTGAAAATATGAATTATGATTGTTCTTGGTAATGAAGAAATGATTATCCTTGCTCATGAAAGATTATGGGAGTTAAAATTCATCAAGTCTTGAGATCAACCTCAAGATAACACTTGAGTCCAATATTCTCAATTAATAATAGCTCCTACAAACATAGCTAACCACTACCTCTTGAGAAATTGTTAAAAACCACTTGATGTGCAATTAAAATTGGATTAATGCAACATGAGTCTTCTTAAAATTGAGTACATAACAGTCCCTCAAAGGGCACAAATCAATCACATTAATTAGACAATAACACGCTAATTAATATAATTTCATTGCAACCACAAGAAATTAAAAACATATATTTTTCACACTACGAAATCCAATCTCAACCACAATTATCAATCTAACAAAGACAATAACCATTAATCTCAGTTCCAGAATTTATACACAATGATTCCTAAAACTAGGCAACCTAAATATATAAATCTAGACTAATAGAATGAACAAATTAACTCCCCTTTGAAGCTCTGAACTCAAGCATTAATCCTCTTCACCAAGACCAAAGGATTTTAGCCACTGCCAACCATCAAAAGAGCTCCTCCTAACACTTTCAAAGTCCCAGCCACATGAAGAACACCACCACACAAAATATGAAATTAATGATAAATGGCAAATATAATGGGTGAAATCAACATATATAGAAACAGGGGGCAACAATGAAATGATGAATAAATTAAGGTTAAAAGTGTGAGGATGGTGTGAGTGAGAGAGATTGAAGGTGGTGGTTGGTCTGATGGTGGTGTGTGAGGTTGGTGAAGGAGGGAGGTATGGTGCTGCAAATCTGAACTCTGGTGGTGGTAAACGGAGGATGAAAAATGACGGTGATGAGGATGAGGGTAAGTGAATGTGGGATCGAAGGTCGGAGGTCTTGTATCCAGAACTCAGATCCGACGGTGGTTGACGGAATGGGAGGGTGGTGGTCGAAGGTCTGGAGGTTTCTGTTCTGTGAAAACCAGCCCCCACTCACGGTGTAGGTCAGTTGCTGCAAGTGGTGGGGGAGGTTGAAGGAGGATTGAGGTCGTAGGCGTGAAAACGATGAAGTCCGACTGTGTGAAGGTGTGTGATGCAGATTTTGTGTGTTAGCGGCGCTGGACGGTGAAGGACGGTGGTCGGCGTTGTGGAGTCGCCGGCGACGATGGAGTAGCTGGTGGAAGTCGATCTGTCTAGGCGTGAAAACAATGATGGTTCCAGCATCTTCTCTCCTCCCCTCTGTATGCGGCGCTCCTATTCTTTAATATCCCTTAGCTCTGTCGGGTCCTCCCTCAGCTCTATCGGATCTTGGTCTGTTTCTGCGTTCTTGCTAGGTCTGATGTCCCTGGTCAAAACGCAGAGTTTTGACCAGGGACCTAAGTGAAAAGAAAAAAAACTGTTGCTTGAGGGACTAAATTGTGAATTTTCAAAATACTTTTGAGTCATAACGCGATTCATAATAAATCTGGGGAATTTTCTGTAATTTTCCTCTGGACCCTTTTCTTCACTCATTTCCAATTTTCAGAAATTGTTGGGCACTTTCTTGTAATTTTCCCCATTCCTCAAAACATTAATTTTGACCCCAATGACATTTTTTTCCAAATTCTTCAATTTTCTTCCAAAACACCTGCAATGCAAAATTAAGCACAAGGTAGCATCAAACGTCCAAGAAATCATTTGCATGAATAATTAACAAATGATGACCATTTTACCCCTAATTACACTTAATTCAATGCAAATGGCCCTAACTCAAATTAGTGCTTAATTATGCAATAATGTCCAAGAAAATACATTAAAAATCCCAATTTAATTATGAAAAATCATATAAAAATATGGTTCGATCAAAGAGTTCATAACTCTTTGTATAAAACTCTAAAAATTACAAACGACCCATAAAATCAAAGCTCTATGTGTCTACTACACATCTGGAAATTTCATAATTTATGGACTTTGTTTACATATATAAAAATTGTTCTCAAGTTAACTGCCCAGATTTAACTTTCTAGAAATTTAGGTTAGTTTGTAAAAATCATAACTCCTTGTTTAAAACTCCAAAAATTACAAACTACCTATCAAATTAAAGCTCTTTGTGTGAACTAAAAATCCGGAAAGTTTCACAATTTTTGTAATTTATTAACTTAGTCAAAAACCTCGCACAAGATTATTGCCTCTAGGAACTCAAAAACTGGCAGTTTTACCACTTGTGCTCCTTTAATCCTTTATTCTCAAAAATTATTTTCCACCTTATATCCACTCCATTCTTCTTGATAAATTCATTGAAACCCTCAAAATCATGAAAACACCATAAAAACACCACATGCATGTTGTTCATTTATCATCAACACAACATGTAAAAGAAGATGAAGAAAATATGGTATATTCTTACCTTAATCTTCTTGTGGTTTCCTTCTTCTTTCTTCTTGACCTATCCTTGATGTAGATCATCCAGGATGAGTGAGGAGGAGAGGCTGATTGTGAGGGAGAGGGAATGGTTGATGGAAGGTTGGTGTTCTTTGAGGGAGAGGAGGGTTACGGTTTGGAGAGGTAAGTGAAGAGATTGTATTTGAGAAAGAGGATGTGGTCACAGTTGGAAGAGAAGAGAGGTGAGGAAACCAAATGATTGATTGGAGAGTGTGTGTATGTGTATATCCGTGAGAATTGAGGGGAGAGGATGTGTGAGGTGGTTGCTTGCATGTGTGTGTATGTGTACTTTTTGCATATATGAGTGCCATGTGTGAGTGTAAGAAGAGGCCACAGTTTTGGAGGGAAAGTAAGAGAGAGAGAGAGGGGTGTGTGTGTGTGTGTGTGTGTGTTTAGCATGTAGTAATGAGGGTCCAATTGCCTTTTCATTCATCTTAAATTTTGGGCCGAGATCCCTAGCCCAAACAAGAGCCCAAATTGTTTCCTTCATTCTAGCTTTTGGGCCGAAAAACCTCGAGCTCGGGCCTTCTAAAAGGTCCAAATGATTTGTTTCCTCCTTTATTTTAGACCAAAGTCCATAACCCAAATAAAAATCCAAATTGCCTTCTTTCCTTTCTTGATTTGGGCCGAAAATCATGCCCAAATAAGAACCCAAATTATCCTTTCATTCTTTCTTATAATTGGACCAAATTGTGGCCTTGCTTTAGGGAGTCATAAGTGTTGTTTTTCATGGTCCAATGTCACAAGTTTTGTGTTGGGGTTTTTGTTGTAATTGAGTTGTGTTGGGTGTTTTGTTGTCGTTGAGGTTTATGTTGGGGTGTTGTTGTCGATGTTTGTGTTGGGGTTATGTTATCGTTGACGTATAAGGAGAGAGAGAGAGTAAGTATGTTATGTGGGTGTTGCACAATTTTCGAGGAAGTATCGTATATGTTGATTTTCAATATTCGTTGCCTCGTTTTACCCGTTTGCATTTTATTGTCATCGTTAACCAAATTTATCTAAATGACAAATATTCAATAAACTAACAGTATCACAATAGATATTAAATTTTAGCATTTTATTGAATATTTCATAATGTACAAGGTTTTTGGTAAAGCATAAACTAGGATATAACACCATCACTCTAAATAACTATATATATATATATATATTCTTAAGCCATCAATCCAATCTAAATAAAATCTGACAAATTAAACTAAACTAAATAATATTGGATCGCATTTAATTACATTGAAAACCAGTAGTTTTCAACGTTAAACCAAGTACATTTATAAACATATCAGATATAAGAGACAAAACTTATTCAAACACTTGTGTCGTTGTGCTTATACATTGATCCATGCATATATTTAGTTTGGAACAACTGATTTAAATCGGATCTGTCTAAGAATTTCTCATTTACGTACAAATGCACTTGTTTGACCTTAATCAAACATAGTCGTCATTATTGCCCCTTGTTCCATTATTGAAGTCCACTTTCCCTTTCCCGTTACTTGCAGTACAAACAAAGTCAAGGTTATAAAGCACAGGAACCATGGCCATGGAGCACAAGAAAACCAGAACAGGCCCAAAAATCCAAAGAATAAGAGGAATTGCTGCGTAAAAAAGCCTATTCCCCACTGTGTTTAACATGGTTCCTTTCTCTAGAAGCTCTGTTAAGTACTGTGGGGTTATTATGGACTTTTCATCTTGTGGCGTGGCGGCAAGGATGCACACCTGGTTCAGAAACCTAATGGACAGAGTGTGGCAGAAGAAGGAGAAGAGGAAGAAGGTGAGTATCGTCACGTACTTTAGCGACACTATGATCTCGCCGTGGGCCCCGTAAACGGCATCATTCAGAGGCTTCTTTACGCTGTAGGTGCTGCTTACGACGGCCGCCAGGCCGGCCGAGAGGAGGATCGATGTGGTGGCCATCAGAGTAGATCCCATTATAAGGTTACGTAGGGTTTGTACTACTATGATATCCTTCTTTCCGATGTCCTTCATCAAACAAAAAGGGAATTAATTAACCAATTTTTTGTGAAATTGAAATGCTGATTTTGCATAAACAAATTAAATAGTATGATAAAGCATTTACATATCAAAAGAAGAACAAAAACAACTACTTTTGACTTTATAAAGTAGTGAATTGAACCTAAGCAACGTACCTAGCACTAGATCGTTTATAAAGTTATGTTCGGATTAAAATCAACAGGGGAAAAAAAGAGGAATAAAATTTTAATTCGTATATTTTCTTTACTTTATATATTTGAGTATAAACAAGCTGCACTATTCTATGAATAACATGATTATACGTCTTGTTTCTTAAAATCCATGTAATATACCAAGATGCCCTATTTGTAAATTTCTATTGGATAATTTTATATACTGTATTATGCCCACCGAATTTAAGTTGTATCCAAATCTCCTGCTTGTATGTCTCTTCATTACCATTCAGATAAAATATAGATAGTCCAGACTCCAGATATTTTTTTTGTATTTTTTGCAAGTTGATGATCATAAGATTATTATTTGAATATTTTTATTCATTTAAAATATAAATATAGAAATAAAAACTAAACCATCTAAATCTCATGTAAATAGTTAGATGAGATATGCGCAATGATGTATTATTAGATCTAAATGCCTCGTTGTTTGAAGCAAGATTATTAAATAAATTTACCCACAATATAATTAAGAAAAAAGAAAGAAGTGATTAGGCTTTTTCCTAATTTTTTTTTTTCATACTTAGGGAGATAACCAATGAGATTCAACATTCTGAATTCTCCTGTAACTGATTATGTTCTTTTATCCTTGTTGAATTTTTTTAAATATGGTTTATGAATTCAACCTACATGAAGGAAAAATAATTAACTTATTATCGATTAATTAGTTGTTGTCTAAAGCATAAGCACAAATCACAAGCTAATAATGGAATAGAGGGCTCTAAATTAAAGATGGAGAGTTGAACACGAAATCAACAAATTAAAAGAAACGATCACCACCCACTTAAAATTTTTTTGTTTTAATTAAAAAGGCAAGTACTAACAACTTGATGTTAAAAAAAATTTCATTAATGTTTCTTTCTCTTTTATTTTATATCTTCTCTTTCTTAAAATTTCATAACCCAATTTCACCAATTTTTTTAAATACAGCTCATAAGAAGTTCCCTCCTCTCCCCTTCAAATCCCTCTTACCAAACAACCCATAAGCGAAGTAGAAGGAAGCTGAAGGACCGAATGTGTACTTTTTCCTTAGATTTAATTTACTTTTTTGATATTATCAACCGGCATCCCCATCCCGTTCGTTAGATTTAATTTACTGTGTGTACGAGATGGTGGGATAAAACATAAAAGAGATATATCTTCTTTCCTTTTATTCTAAATTTAATGGACGAGGACCACCAAGAGATTTGTTTTAAAAAGTAATGAAGACAAGACGAAAAAAACAAGAGGAAGTGGAATCATGATAACCCCCTTTTGAATGAAAATGATGAGATGTAAGTATGTAACATCATATTCCCTAATTAAAGCCACTTCTTTTAATCTTTTCTCACAGCATTTTAAAAAAAAAAAAATATCCTAAAACCTAGGCCAGCCAATTGTATGTGTGTAGAGATTATATTATATGCCGGAGATTCATTTTCATTTCCGAACTTATTCTAATTAACTAATTAACTCCACAGTAAATTGTTTTCGGATATTCATTTATGTACCGTTTTTATTTGAATTATTTCTATATTGATTCTAAAATTAAGTACCACAACTGTAAAGCAATATCTGAACTATTTAGCTATATCTGAACCTTCCCGACCCATGTTTGCTTTAACTTTTTCCCTCATGTTCTACTTTATAACTAATTTTTTTACTAATTTTTTTTTATATTTTGACGAATAAACTAGTCTAGGGGTATAAATTCTCATAACACAATAAAAACATTGAGTTTAGATTTCATTGAAAGAATAAATTACTGCATATAAAGAACACAGGGGGATAAAAAGAAAGTGGAAACAAACCAATCATTCTTACTGTAACTAAATACTGAGTAAAGATATAAACGCAAAAAATAAATAAATAAACAAAAATAATAATAATAAACAAAAATCCATTGAGAAGAACGTGTGTACAATATGTTATAGGTGCTTCTTCATGAAAGATCATAAGCAAACTATGTCCAGTGAAGTGCAAAAACACCAAAAAAATTGAAGTGTGATTGTTAATAAGGAACACCAACCGATCAAGAACAACCTTAATATAAAATATCTTTCATAGTGAAACTTGCACTATGAAAATGATCTTATATTAAGGACCGCAGTTAGTATGAGCTTTTCATCTCAGTAACCCAATGAGATAACAAACACTTCAGGCTTGTTTGGAATGAAGAGTGAGGAGGGAAAGTGAGATAAAAAAATATAAAAAATATAAAAATTGGGGTTAAAAGTTTTTAATCAAATTTTCTTACTCTTTTATATTGCATCTCTTTATTAAAATTTCGTAACCCTACTTCTCTAAAAAAAAAAAAAAAAAAATCCAACTTTAAAAATTTTCCCTCCAAATCCCACATACCTAAACAACTCAACTACTTATTAAGATCAAAATATTTGGTGAGTTATAATCTGGACTTAACAAGCATAGAAGATAGTGAAGTTTAAAATAGAAGTATATATGTATACACGCCATCATATTTATATTAACAGAAACACCTGCTGCTAATATAACGGATTTCAGAAACTTGTTAAGAGAACAAACTAAAGTAAGATAACTAAAAAGCAATGAGAGATAGATCAAGATCTAATATGTTTAACAGATTTGAGTGGATAAGATCAGTATATTTTTGTGTACCTTCATCATGGTTGGAACCCAGAAGCGTCGGCCGTGAGCGTTGATGCCGATGATGGTGGTGAAGGGACTGTTACGAACCTTGTGCCATAACCAAACATGATACGCTATGGTTATGGCAAGTCCCAAAGGAACCAACATCAAATCCAAGTAATATTTCTTCCATTCCATCACTTTGATTCTCAGATCTCTCTTCCTCGTTACTTAGCTTCTAATCTGTGTCTGTGTTGTGCAGTGCTGCTTCTGTGTGTGTTGTTGATGAAGAAGAAGATGATGAACGGTGGATTCCTCAGAGATTCTAATTAACTTGTACCACTTGAATACGAATATAAACTTTGATGTCTTTTGTGGATTGGAGGCTTATAGCATATGTCTCTATTTATAAACAAAACTTGTGCCCATTAGATGATTAATTAAGGCAAGCAAATGCGTCAACTAGTGGTAAGATTAGGTATCATCTTTCTTCTCTTTTTCTGTTGTTTTCCTTTTTTTTTCCTCTTTAGATTTCACCAACACGCTCCTTTTTTCCCTCCATTCATCTTGATGCCTTAGATCACTTTTAAATTCCGGTTGTGTTTTTAGGTGAGAGGTAGATGATGAGTATCTAACCTTCTCTATATTCAAATAATTAGCAGAAGGTTAGTATATCTATTTGAAAAAAATGAAATATTTTGATAGAAAGCCTTCTCTATATTCAAGTTATTTAGGCCCCGTTTGGATGGGCTTTTAAAAAAAGTGTTTTTTTGTAGTACTTTTTTTTTAAGCTCTAAATTGGAGCTTTTAAAAAAGCAGCATTTTGATTTTTTTTTTTGTGACTTTTGCTTTTTTAAAAAAATATCATCTAAACACATAAATGAATAAAAAGAGCATTTTTTTGCATTAAAAAGGTGCTTTTTTTATCAAAAAAAACCCATCCAAACGGACCCTTAATTAATCAATCTGAACCTTCTCTATATTCAAATAATTAGCAGAAGGTTAGTATATCTATTTGAAAAATAAAATTGGGACCATTAGAAGGAAAAAAAAAACTTATCTTAATATTGAAGTTGTATGTTTACAAGTCCTTTCACTTTAATAAGAATATAAACTTTGATTTCAATGGAGACTCAGCATATCTATTTATGAACGATATTTTAGACCCATGTGATCATTAATCAAAGCAAAAAAAACGTATCTTAAGCTTAAAAAATATGAATCTAAACTTTGATCTTAAGGAGGGGCTCAGTAGATCTCCTTTTTAGTTCCCTCTATCCATATATCTTTATGCCTTCACTTTTAAATTCGGTTTCTCTTCAAGAAAGTGTTATCTATTAAATCATTCAAATCAAAATTTAAATTTATAGGTTTTTTTCACTTTATTTAACTCAAGTTTTTTTTTTTTTTGCTCAGAAGACTCAAGTTTATTTGATGTAAGACTTTTCCATTTTTTCCACGCATTAACTCAAGTTAAGTAACGCTTGACAATTAAGGAAAGAATAAGTATGAGTTTAAAAATAGAGAGAATAATTAGTTAAACATATACGGATTCACACCCTTGAAACAAGATAAACGATTTGACTTGCTCTTGCACATCGTCATGCTAAGTACATCTTAATATGGTAATGAGATTAAAATTATCCCCACACAGTACACACTAATTGGAATATAATTTTCCGTGAAACGACCCATAGATTAATGGGGACTTGTTAGTATATGTCTTAGAAATGATAAATACTACTCCCTCCGGTCCTAATTATAAGAGCACTTTTGTAGTGTAATTTGTACTACCAAAGTGCTCCTATAATTAGGACCGGAGGTAGTATAATTTATAGAAGAATATTGTACTATTATTGATAATTATAATTGATCTAGCTAGATTCATCGATGTAGTGGGTGGTTTAATTTGCGTAATCAGTGACTTAATAATAATTGAGTATTTGCAAAATTTATTCGTAAGGAATAAGTGCTCCTTAACATTTTGACCGTTATACTTTCACTCACAAGAAGCTTCGTACACTTAAATAATATTATCAAATTCCTCTTTCTAATGCCATACACGTGTGTTTTCTATAATCTATCTCCCTGCGTCATTGTGTTTTGTGGCCACTTGCACACATGTACAATTTTAAAACAATATAAACAAATACTGCATTAAATATAGCCCATAGATTGCTAATGGGCAATAAACTATGTTCACGCTCAATGAACTCTTTATGTAAAATATTGATTTTATTCTTGGAAAATTCCATAAAGTAAAATGGAAGTTTTATCATACTGCTACTCGATCGGCAATTCTTTATGGTAATGAATGTGAGACTTTGAACGGACTACATGAGCACAAAGTAGAGGTGGTTGAGATGAGATGTTAAGATGGATGCGTGGTCATATAATGAAATATAAGATTCGTAGTGAACCTATACAAAGAAGGGTTGAAGTGGCACCTATTGAAGAAAAAACGGTAGAAAATCGTTTGAAGTGGTTTGGACATTCATGTACAAGGAAGGTCATTAGATGCACAAGTGAAGAGGGCAGATCAAGTCGTTTAAAGCCTAATATAAAAGGGTAGAGGAAGACCATAAAAAACGCTCAATGAGGTTACTGAGCGATCGAGTCCTCTTAGTTAACAATTTATCCAGAGATTCGGTTTTTGATTGAGTTCAATGGAATTTTTAAATCCATGTAACCGACCTCACCTAATAGGATAAGACTTTGTTGTTGTTGCGCAAAATTTATCAGCTAAAAGTATATGAAGACTTAGGTCCTTGAGCGGGTGAACTCTTCTCTAATTGTTTACAACGTATCTTTATGTAGAAATGTTTTTTTTGTGATTCTTATAGTTAAAGTTGAATGTCTTCTGTTTCAGGTATTTTTAGGTAGTAAATTTTGTAATGAGAAAATTTTCAACAATTTTCTCTTAATTTTAAGTATACTTCGTTTTATTTTTTAAGAAGCATAACGACAATAATAATAACCTTTTTGGCTTTTTCTGCTTTCTTTTCCAAATTTCCACTCGCACAACACACGCACCCCACCACACAAGTTAATTTAATACAACTCACTTCTCTGGTTGATCCTTCAATATGTAATAACCTAATACTAATGATCCTTAAGTCGTAATTTTTATGATTGCTAAAGCATATAGGAGCTTCTTTTTTTTTTTAAAGAAAGATAAGGGTAAAAGGGAGATTTGACCCTAGTTTGTGTTATTCTTTTGAAAAAGCAAACATGAATGGTTGGAGAATTATATGTATAGGATGGATTTTAATTTGATCCATTAATTTATAGATTCCCTCTTTTATGTATGAAAATGTATGATGTCATTACAAATTATTTTGAACATTATTGACAAAGTAAAGAGACTTTTAATTTATTTGCATGCTTGTTTGACACTAACACACAATATTTCTAAATTGAAGATGCATGCATAAACTGTCTATAAATGCTTTCCAAACACATCCACACTGTGACCTATTCATCTTAGATCATGAGTTACCCATATCAGCAATAATTACTCAAATTTGTCTCTTGTATCTTTCAATATGATACACAAAATATTTAATTGTTTTTGCTAAAAAAAATATAAGGGTGAAGAAAGAATAAAAAAGAATTATAAATTTGATATTATATGATTTTTTTAGTATAAGAGATTTTATAAAATATACATATATATTACACCCAAATACACAAATATATAATTTAATTAAAAAACTCAATGAATCTCCCTTTGTGGATATATGATACGGCTCCACTAGCTCCTAATTAACAGAAGCATCTCTATCTATACGACATCATGAGTTTGAAAAAAAACATATTAATAGTTCTATGCTAATTGGCACTTATATGTTAGTGGGTGTCACATGAGAAGTTGATATTAATAATAATATAATTGACTTTGCCTAGTTAGCAACTGAAATCTAAGATCCAATTATACTTTGACAATATGAGAGCATAACTTCCCATGTTGAAGGGCATGGCATGCCATAATGTGTAGCCAAGATTTTGCTAATTATGAAATTAAATTCAGTGGACATCTTTATTCATACTCCATCCAATTCAGAATATAAACCACTTCTAAATTCTAAAAGAATTCTTTGATTTATTATATAAGTCATCTAGAGACTAATTAATGATTATTTATCAATTTTGCTTATGTACTTAATGTTTAAATGTGACTCCTATTTCTCTCTTTCTCTCTCTCATTCAAAACCCCATCTAATTATAAGGGTAAAGTTGAAAAAACTTTTCAATTTCAGTCAGATTTAATGAAGAGTTAACTGTCATTTCTTGATTACGATAATTTAGTTAATACAATTAAAGTGACTTATATTATAAACCAAATGAAGTTTTATACTCATTAGTTTTTGGCACTAAAAGAAGTAACATTCACAGCCAATGACCATTCATTTTAAGTGTGCTGCACTGCGCATTACCTTATAATACACACACATACATGTGTGTGTATACAAAGACGGAATTAGGGGGTTAGGGGTGGCCCCTGCCCCCTCTAAAATTACATAATCCTAAAGTTTAGGAAATTATATTTTACCCTCATAAAAATTTTAATATTTTCATTTTAGCCCTTACTGAAGTTTCATGAAGGGACTAAAATGAAAATATAGAAATTTTTAGGGCTGAAATGTAATTTTATGAATACTATGTTCTATTCTATAATGTCCGCCCCCATTTCAAACATTGACTCCCGTATGTCTATACACACACATACACGGGGTTAGGGGTGGCCCCGCCCTCTCAAATTATATAATTGAATCCAAAGGTTTAGGAAATTATATTTTACCCTCATAAAATTTTAATATTTTCACTTTAGTCCCTACTAAAAGTTTCAAGGAGGAACTAAAATGAAAATATTGAAATATTTATGGGGTTGAAATGTAATTTTATAAACATTGGGTTCTATTCTATAATTTTTGCCCCCCAATTTCAAATCCTGACTCCCCTGTGTGTATATACACACATATTTGTGTGTTACACATATACATGCAAATCGTTCTTCATAGTTTTATGTTTGATGTTTCTTTCCAATGGACAACATTTAGAATTTGTTTAGAAAATTTAAATATTTGATGTTCATTTTGAACATTTATGTTAGTATCATTATTAGTTAATATATTGTTAGTTTCAAATTTCTTATGATCTTAATCCATACGGTACAACTTTTAATTGTATCAATTTACATTTTAATTTTTTTAAAAAAAAATATATCACTTTTGGCGGCGACAAATGTCTCCACTGAAAAGACTATCAACGGCGACAATTGTGTCACCACTGAAACAAGTATTAGCGGCGACAAAATTGTCGCCGCCAAAAATGTTATCCGTGGCGACAATTGTCGCCGCCAAAACCCTATTTTCAGCTGATGAACTTTCAGTGGCGACAAAAAAGTTGCCACTGATTGTATACTTTCGGCGGCGACATTACAATGTCGCCGCCAAAAGTATCCGCGACAACGCTTTCAACAGCAACTTTTTTGTCGCCACTTTTGGACTTTCGGCGGCGACTTTTGTCGCCGCTGAAAGTCAATTTTTTTATAGTGATGTGTGTGTATGCATTATGTGATTTTGAATGTACTAATCTGCACATCCTCCCTGGGGGGCTCAATATATTAATTATACTTGTACAGACTTTTTATGGATGAAAATATTCCAAAAAGAAAAAGATTCATACATACAACACTTCAAAAGGATATATATCTAACATTGTACATGTATTGATCAATACACTATAAAGCATAATACATGATACATATGTATATATGGGACACAACAATTTAGAGAGAGAAGAGGCCTTTGATGAAGCATAATTTTTCATTACAGTACTGCGTAATTAGAGAAAAAATAGATCCCATTACCCAAAAAAATTGGACATTCGATGACGATTTTTTGTAATCACTGCCAAAAGTCTAACATCTCATCTTATGGTGGCGATTTGCTAAAAGTCAGACTTTAAGCAACAACTAGTTTAGAAGACAACATAAGGATAAGTATAATTTTTCTCAACCCTATACTGTGTGATTAGAGAAAAATAAATCTGTTTCACCCATGAAATTAATTGGTCTTATCACTGTAATTATCTCCGATCCCTCTCTTCCAATCATATATACTATGTTCTTCGATCCAAAATATAAGACTCAGTTGATTTTTTTGAAAAGATTAAGAATACTAAATAAGTTATTTTTAAGTATTTATACTCATCGTTTTTCTCCAAACTAATTTTTCTGACTTATAAACTGATATATAATCTAATAATACATAACATATTCTATGATTAAGTAACTTATTCAACTTCCTTAATCTCTCTTAAAAAATCAACTGGGTTTTATATTAACGACCTATGGGAAAATAGTTTATACGAACTACAGTGGGCTTGTTTGTGAGAACGTTAGGAGAGCGTTGGGAGCGTTTGCAGTAGAGTTAATGGGCTTTGGAGAAAAAGCTCAACGTGGTGTGTTTGGGTTCGGTGTTAAGTTCACTGGACTTAAAGCTCCTAACGCTCCAAAAACCCGTTAAGGAAAAAGCTTCAAAATCCAGCTTTTTTCCAAAATGCTCTCAGCTTTTTGACGTGGGCTCCGCCACTTCTACCACCATCAATCCAAACACAAATCATTATCTATAACCTGACTTTTTTTCCTATCGAGCTTTTTTTAAAGTCAAATAGCTTTTAAGCCACCGCTCCTACCGTCAACCCAAACAAGCCCAGTGCTCACCCGCAATACGCAGGCTAGCTAGCTAGCTAGCACTAATGATCTAGATTAGTATTACTGAAATAATCTCTCACGCCTTCAAGAATATTCAATAATATATTTCTCGGAATCTTCACTATAAATAATAATATCATTTTTTTTTAGAGAGAGAATAATATCATATTATATGATTGTGGAATCTCTGTAATTTTCATCGAATCATTATTATGCATATAACGATAGGATTCAATAATGGTGGACCTGAGCTAATTGCTTTTGATCACCCAAGAGCAATTATATACATTAAAGCCCATGTGGGGCTCTTAACTTTTTTTTTGTTGGTGCTTTGCCTATAAAACCAATAAACACTCTTCCTTCTTGTGTACGGAGTCTAATTATTTTCCACCACGAGTGGAAGGAAAAGAGAGAGAATAGAACACCCACCATCTTGATTCTCTCTTTTCTTTTCTTTGTTCCCCTCTCATTCGCACGTAGAATACTTCATTGATTCAATTTATAAGTTACTTCTAGCATGTTTTATTCATATCAAAAAAATTCTTATACTTCATTAATTCTGCTTTAAAATTCAATAACTTTCCTACTTTATCCCTACTTAATATACATTATTATCATTTAGAGCAAGGCCAACACCATGGGCTCACAGCCCAAAGCCAGGTTTTGGTTAAAACCCACTACACCAAGCATGTGCCGAGATCCATGAATATCGAAACCACCTTCTCCATTTGCTGAAAAGATCAATAACAAAGTTACTCTCTATTTTCCTACTTTCATTTCTATTACAATTTATTGCTTCTTTCATTAATCTCTTTGTTGTCGATCCCCTGCCTAAAGGAAAATTCCTTCTTGCAAAATATTGTACAAACAAACACAATAATAAATTATGGTAAAATTGTGTATTCGTATGAAAAATTTAATAATATGACTTATAAATAGGATCAAAAAATTTGTTCACTTTCTGCCCTATAAAAATAGGGTAAGAGGAGTAATATAGTAAGCTGAATATTATTTTAAATATCTGTGTGGTTTCTGGTACATGGGCCTCACAATGTTGGTGCTTGAGAGAGGAAAAGACAAGTAAAAAGGAGTGATGACACTTGAGACACATAATCAGATAGCGGATCAGATCCTCACTAATATTGTCCTTTAATCAAACACCTATCATAGTCATTACATCAAACATTAGACCACAATCCTTGGATTACCATTCGTTTGCATTTCATGACGCATGTCTGTCTCCCACCACCAGCATACTAATCTTTATCAACTAGCACCATCTTATTAATTTAATTTACTTTTACAATCCAAATGAGACCCCAACTCAAGTTGGCATGAATCGCAGGGCTCTTGTTTCTTAAGCAAGTGATTGAGAATTCATCCCAAGTTTTTGTATGTTTTGAAAATATATACCCTTTACCCTCCATACCCTGAGAAAGATATTACTTCCTCCGATCCTTAATATAAGAAATATTTATCTAATTTGATTAAATTAAAGAAGTTGATTAAGTTAGTTAATATGACATGTATATTTTAAAATACCCTAGTTACCTTCCTTAATTCTCTCTCATCCTTGATTATTGTTGATGAAGCATTAATAGGAATAAATTAGGAAAAGATTGACAAATATGAAAACTTTGTCTTATATTTAGAACCAAGATTAACTTCCCAAATATATCTTATATTAAGGATCGGAGGGAATAGTATCTATAGCCAATAGAGATACGCTTTGTCTAAGAGGGAGGGGGGAGGATTCCGCATGACATTAAAGTGTTTGTTTGGATTATAACTTATTTTATGTGATTTTGCACCGTATAGGTAAATATGTAGTTTTGTCTCGTAAAATACATGACTTTTTAATGTACCTAGGAAACATATTATAGAAGTATTGTCTCATAAAGGGGAAAACGTGTTCTCAAACCCACAAGAATAAGGTAAATGTGATAGTAATTTTATCTCGTAAAACATAAAAGTGAAAGTGATTATTTCGAGTGAAGTCAAACAATCTACTCCCTCTACTCCTTTTAATAAGTGCTTGAAATTTGAACTATCTTGATCATTTTTATGAGATCTCATTTAGGGTTGTTTGGCATAGCAGCAGACGAAAAGTCACTTTGCCTCCTAACTCACGGTGGAACATAAGCCACTTTTTATGGCTTGTGAGGTGCGTCAATTGACCCCCACTTCTTCTGGTTTTTTCAGCCAACAAAGCCTCTCTCCTCTCCCTTGAATCAATGTACCAGTATTTAAAGATTTTAGCGTTTTCAAAAAAATTAAGTAATTTAGTATTTTTAATTTTTCCCAACAATACATTAAACTATTTTTATTTAATTTTAATATTTCTCTTAAAATATCCCATTATATATTATAATATAAATGCGTATTATTTAATAAAATTTATGCTATTTTCTGCCATTTTACATGTAAACCTATCTTTTTCATCAATCACCCAAACAAGTTTCATTTTTTCAAATTGACTTTTCTTTTTCAAAATCCAATCCAAACATAAATCACATTAAACTATCTAACTTCTACCCTAACTTAAGTTTACAAAAAGTCGATTAAAAAAAAAAAGTCACTTACGCTTGGAAAAAAAATAGTTCATTTCCTACATATTTATTATTTTTAACCAATTTTAACTACCCCTCTAGTCTTTAATATAAAACATATTTTGGGAGTCGATTTGGTCCTAGATATAAGATATAATTTTTAAATTTGTCAATATTTTCCAAATTTACCTATGTTTATGCTCTCTCAATAATAATCAAAGAGGAGGGGAAATGAGAGACTTAAAGGAAGATGACTAAAGTGTTTTTAAAAATACATGTCATATTAACTAACTCAACTAACTTCTTTAATCTAATCAAATTAGATAAATATATCTTATAGTAAGGACTGCAGGAGAATTTTCTTAAACTGCGTAATTCAACTATCAAACCCTTATAAAATGTACTAGAGGGAGAACATGAGTATGTAAAGTTTCAAACTCTCAATTGATAAGTCAGAATTTTGAATTCGCTTACATTTAATATGATCAGTCTCTTACAAACCTCAATATTTTTTTGCCGGAATACAAACCTCAATAATTGAGACAACGTTAAAGCAAAGTTCTTCTCTTATTTTACCAAGTTTTGATGATTATTCATTCAAGGTTTCTTTGTAATATTTTTAGCTAAATTGACAGAATAGGAAAGGTCCATACCATACAGCAAATCAAAGAAGGAAAAAAAAAAAGGAGAGGAAAAGTTTAGGATTGGGAAAAGATATAAAGCTGATGATACACATCGCTAATCTTTGTCCCTGAGTGAAAAAGCAATAAAACAACTTTTTGTTATTTCTTTTTCTGAAGACTATTGACTAACTTTACTTTTAACATTTTTTTTTTTAAAAAAAAAGAACTTTGAATTATTGAATCTGTGGCTTCAGCTGTATATAAATAAGAAAACTGACGTTATAGCGTTGAAGAGGAGGGACCAGCAAGCTAGACTGTCGGCATACAAAAATATTTCATAATTTTCATTTTGACATATTTTAAAGAATAAAATTTGGATATATTTTTAGATTTTAAAGAAAAAAAATGTTAGCGTTTAATTAGGTTTTTATCAACAACAAAAAGTTTTCGTGAATTGAGTATATGAACTCATTAGGATCAATCAGTACATAAATAAGGGCTCAATGAGCACTCATAGAAATATTTACTAATTGCTTACCAACAAGATTCTTATATCAAATTGGATTGAAGCAGAGGAGATGAAAAGCTTGTTGGTGCGCCAATGGTCAAAGAAGTGTCAAAAATATAATTCCTAATCCAGAATATATAGGCAAGCTTTAATGCAGAAATAATAAAACAATATATTTGAAGAAGAAATCCTTTTTCGCATATTAATTGATGAATGATGGATCCTTTTTGGAAACTTATTAAAGCATATGATTACATGTTAAAGCGGCCAATATGTACTCCTCAGAGATCCAGCCCCTCCAACAATGAGCTCTAAGGGAATGCTTTTCTTCTCTAATGGAAATCAATTTCAGTGCTCATATGAATCGTCTACAGTGGTGCAGAGCTACTGGTGCTCATCATCATATCTTTGCTTTAAAAAAGAAGTGGTCTCTCTACCCAACCCCCCCCCCCCCTTCACATGTGACAATAAGATATGAAGAAGAAAGTATTGCACAATTAATGTCTTCAAGGCATAAGCAGTACTTTCCTTTAAACTTAATTCACCCCCACTTATACCTATGTTATAGTGTCACGCCTTGAAACCTAAGGGGTAACTGGCACGAAATATGAGTGGACTCACATTCCTTAAGCCTTAAACTTATAAATGAATATTAAATAGGGTTAAATGCCTAATTTGCCCCGGAAGTTTTGCTAAGAGGGCGCTCAGCACCCGGAAGTTTTTTTGGTACCAAATTTGCCCCGGAAGTATTAAAAAGGTATCAAATTTACCCAAAAGTGACGGAAGTCCACGTAGATCGTTAAAATGTGAGGTGGCATGCCACCTCATCACACGTGGCATGCCACCTCATCAATCAAAAGTATCATTTTTGCCCTGGAAGTTTTCATTGAGGAGCAATTTTGCCCCGGAAGTTTTCATTGAGGAGCAATTTTGCCCCGGAAGTTTACAAAAGTAGCAATTTTGCCTTCTTTCTCCAAATATGAAATTTGACTATTAAATCAGGCAAAGACCACACATGTCATGCCTTGAAAAGGTCGAACTTGGAGTCAGAGAATGAGATCCTTGAGATGTTGAGCTCAAGACGGCCAGAATTTGTAAAGCCGAACTGGTCACAGAGACTAGAGCTGAGAATTAGGGCCGGGCCGGCCCTATAGGGCTTGGAGTAAGGAAAACATATGTTTTTCAAAGCCTGGCCCGATAGTACCAGGGCCAGGGCCTGAATAATTATACTTATTTTACACCAAATATATTTATAATTTATTACTTATATAATATTGTAATACCAAAGTATGTGTTTATTTAATATGAAAACATCTCTTCTATAAAAACTAATTATGTGTTTTAATACAGAATAATAATAAACATAAAAAAGGGTTATAGTTTAAACTAAAAAAATCTAAGTACTTACAAATAAACACATTCATTAAATGGAAATCTAAGTAATTAATTTTTTTTTTTTTTTAAAAAAAAAAGCTACAGTTAAACGGGCCTGCAGGGCCAATTTCAAATTTTTGGCATATTTTTCAAGCCCGAGCCCTGCAGGGCCAGGGCTTAAACGGGCCGGCTCAACGGGCTCGGCCCGATTTCCCGGCTCTAACAGGGACTGAAAGGTCTGTCGCAAAACCCAGAGGAAGCATCACTTATAATCTAAGCAAATGAAACGCAAAACGAGAAATGAATTGTTCCAAAAATTGGTTCAGTAAAACAAATCAATTGTGATAATATTTACGTTTGTATAGACTGATCATTTGCTTAATTAGATCATAAGTGATGCTTCCTGTGACCGATTCGGCTTCACAAATTCGCCGCCTTGAGCTCAACATCTCAAGGATCTCCTTCTCTCGACTCTAAGTTCGACCTTTTCAAGGCATGACATGTGTGGTCTTTGACTGATTTAATAGTCAAATTTAATATTGGGAGAAAGAAGGGCAAAATTGCTACTTTTGTAAACTTCCGAGGAAAAATTGCTCCTTAATGAAAACTTCCGAGGCAAAATTGCTCCGCAATGAAAACTTTCAGGGCAAAAATGATACTTAACTCTTATTGGGTTGATGAGGTGGCATGCCACGTGTACACTCAGTTAAAATTAACGGAGGGGCAAATTTGCTACCTTTTTCATACTTCCGGGGCAAATTTGGTACATTTTTCATACTTCCTGGGCAAATTTAGTACCAAAAAAACTTTCGGGTGCTGAGCACCCCCTTAGCAAAACTTCCGGGGCAAATTAGGCATTTAACCCTATTAAATAATACTCATAGTATTATGATGAGGGCCTTTTTGTCTTTAGCCTTGGGGTCCACAATCAAAAATTAACCAAAGATTGCGTATAGGCAAACCTTGGATCGTTCTCTCTCTCTCGAGGAGCCTTTTATTGAATCCTAAGTAATCTAAATGCCATGCAAATGCAACGAAAACAAGGGGGAAAATTGGTTTTGGATTTTCAAATTAATAAACTACAATATGAATGTAATTTAATTAAATGATATCTATTGTTTTTTGGTATTTTTAATAAAATGGAATGGAGTTTGAAATGTATGAATGATGGAAGCTCTTGGTAATAAAAAAAAATGTGGCTATCCTCGCTCAAAAAGTATGGGAGTCAAAACTTCATTAAGTCTTAATGAAAAATCTCAAGATACCACTCGAGTCCAATATTCCCAATTAATAGTAGCTCCTACAACCATAGCTACCTACTACCTCTTGAGATATTGTTTAAAACCCTTAATGTGCAATTAAAATTGGATTAATGCAACATGAGCCTTCTCAAATTTGAGTGCTAACCAGCCCCTCAAGGGCACAAATCAATCACATTACCTAGACGATACCACGCTAATTAACATAATCTCATTGCAACCACAAAGAAAACCAAACAAGTATATTTTTCACACTGGAAAATCCAATCTCAACCAATTATCAAATTAACAGAGACAATTAACATTAATCTCAATTCCAAAATCATATACAACAATTCCTAAAACTAGGCAATCTTAATATATAACTCCAGACTAATAGTTAGATAAAAAAAAAAACTCCCCTATAAAATCCTTTGAGCTCAAGCTTTACTCTTCATCACCATGTATAGAAAGAGAATTAGCTTCTCATTGTTTTAAAATACCCACAGCCCACAATCTCCAAAACCGAACCAGCCATGAAATTCAACCCGTTAGAATCAGAAATAATGAATTGAGTGAAGGCAGAGTGAAGTAGAGCCACGGATGAGATGGTAAAAGCCAGCTAGGAGACTAACGGAGCAGGATGGTGGTTTTCGGTGATGGCACTATGATGAGAGGAAGTCCACGGTTGAAGCACTAAAAGGAGAAGGTTTGTGAAAATGGTGGCGAACTGAGGGTGGAAGATGACGGTGTAGGAGTGAGAAAGTGACGAGAATGAAGAAGAAGAAGACAGCGACGATGCTCGGCAGTGTGAAGGTCAAAACAGGACACCGTCGAAACAGAGAAGGAAGGAGAGACAGTGGTGATGTAGTCGTCTCTCTCTCCTCTCCGTCTCTCACTCCAAAATCGCCTCCCCTCATTCTCGATCTGTGATGTACTGTGGTGGAGGGAAAGCCTTTCGCCGACAACCGTGGTGGAAGAGCAAGAAGCTGCCGGCGAGGTGGGTTGAGGGGTGAAGGAAGGTGATGCGTGGGTCAAAGGTCGAAGGCGTGAGGTAAGTGATTTCCAAGGTTCAGCGATGAATTCCAAAGTCATGAATCGACAGCACTGGTTTAATATTCATCTCCCTGTTAACGCGTCTCTGCTAGGTCTGATAAGTGTCCCTGGTCAAAACGCCGAGTTTTGACCAGGGACCTAAGTACAAAGTGTGAAACATTTTGTAGAGGGACTAAAGTGAGAAGTTTCAAAATCTTGTGGGGCATAACTGAAATTTCTGAAAAATATTCTGTAATTTTTCCTGGTTCCTTTTCTTCTTTGATATGCAATTTCCAGGAATTTTTGGGGCATTTCTTGTAATTTTCCTGAGTCCTCAAAAGTATTAATTCCGACCCCAATTGACATTTTCCGAAATCTCGAATTTTCTTCTTAAACACCTACAATACAAGATTAAACACAATGTAGCATCAAAAGTTCAAGAAATCATTTGCATGAATAATTAATAAATTATGCCCATTTTGCCCCTAATTTCACTTAATTCAATACAAATGTCCCTAACTCAAATTAGTGCTTAATCATGCAATAATATCCCAGAAAATGCATTAAGAATCCCAATTTAATCATGACAAATCATATAAATATATAGCCCTAAGGGAATGCTTTTCTTCTCTAATGGGAATCAATTTCAGTGCTAATATGAATCGTCTGCAGTGGTGCAGAGCTAATGGTGCTCATCATCATATCTTTGCTTTAAAAAAGAAGTCGTCTATCTACCCAAACCCCCCGCTTCACATGTGACAATAAGATATGAAGAAGAAAGTATTGCACAATTAATGTCTTCAAGGCTTAGGCAACACTTTTCTTTAGACTTAATTCGCCCCCACTTATACCTATGTTATAGTGTCACGCCTTGAAAACTAAGGGGTAACTGGCACGGAATATGAGTGGACTCACATTCATTAAGACTTAAACTTATAAATGAATATTAAATAATACTCATAGTATTATTAACAAAATCATAACCAGTACAATAATCCTAAGCATGCTTAAACCATTTTAAATTCATATATAATAACATAACTTATATAATCAAAATATTATACCTCTCATGGAAATTTTGGGAGAAGTCTTTTCTATAAATTAGACTTCCCAAAAATTCTACGACGAACCAAATTTTCATTACAGCATTCGGAGCTCTGCTCCTCTATAGCATACACATATACAAATATTTCCAATTACAAGGGAAATCAGGGATCATGCCAATAGATTACGTGGAGCATCTAAACTACATATGTTAATAAATAAATGAAAACTTAACTTTACATCTGATGAGCACAAATTATACCATGTTTTCCCTGTATTTCATGACTAAATTGTATGGTGAATGAAAGCTTAAACTACAAACAATCCAAGTAAAAAGGCATATATTCATGATATAGGGAACTGAAGGATGGAAACCATTTACATCCTGAACATGTGCTAAGAAGAAGAAAATTACATTGTTTTTAAAGAACGTATAGCAAAGCTGATACGATGCTATAGCATTCCGACCGCAACTCGAAAGGAAATAAAAAGCATCACGAAAGCTATAGCAAAGTAAAGGACGCAATGCTATGTGGCATATTTTTTGACCTTTTTATCTAGCTGATTTCAGGAATAGAAATAAAAGATCAAGATTAACAGGTAGATTGCTGACATAATGAAATAGAAGATGCGGAGGATCAAAACGGAAAGATTTGAAGAATCCCGCAGGATCCGCAGAATCAATCTACAAACAGAAGATGCGATATATCTCGACAGATTTGGAAAGCCCAGCTAGCTTAACTTGCGTCACACGAAAGTCTGAATATAAAAGGAAACAGCAGGACAACCCTAGAAGGGAGTCGCAGAGAGCCAACACAAGATTTCACATTCGGCCGACTCAAAAGAAGAGTAAGAGACTTCACTAGCACGAGAATTCCAGGATAACCCAGCATCCTTCCTCGCAGTAAGACGGAGGGAAGAAGACGTGGAGTGGTGACGTGACAGGGCTTCGTCCACGCCGTCGGAACGCCGTCAAGCTTTCTATTTTCATTTGTTTTAGTAGTTAGTGATGAGGGCCTTTTTGTCTTTAGCCTTGGGGTCCACAATCAAAAATAAACCAAGGATTGCGTATAGGCAAACCTAGGATCGTTCTCTCTCTCGAGGAGCCTTTTATTGAATCCTAAGTAATCTAAATGCCATGCAATTGCAATTAAAACAAAGGGGAAAATAGGTTTTGGGTTTTCAAATTAATAAAGTAAAATAAGAATGCAATTTAATTAAATGCTAGCTAAACTATTATTTTTGGTATTTTAAATACAATGGAATGGTACTGAAGTGAAAATATGAATTATGAATGTTCTTGGTAATGAAGAAATGACTATCATTGCTCATAAAAGATTATGGGAGTCAAAATTCATCAAGTCTTAAAATCAACCTCAAGGTAACACTTGAGTCCAATATTCTCAATTAATAGTAGCTCCTACAAACATAGCTAACCACTACCTCTTGAGAAATTGTTAAAAACCACTTGATGTGCAATTAAAATTGGAATAATGCAACATGAGTCTTCTTGAAATTGAGTACATAACAGTCCCTCAAAGGGCACAAATCAATCACATTAACTAGACAATAACACGCTAATTAATATAATCTCATTGCAACCACAAGAAATTAAAAACATATATTTTTCACACTACGAAATCCAATCTCAACTACAATTATCAATCTAACAAAGACAATAAACATTAATCTCAGTTCCAGAATTTATACACAATGATTCCTAAAACTAGGCAACCTAAATATATAAATCTAGACTAATAGAATGAACAAATTAACTCCCCTTTAAAGCTCTGAATTCAAGCAAAAATCTGCATCACCAAGAATGAAGAAGCTCAGCCACACATGATGTTAAATTCTTCTCCAACTAGCTTCAACCCAATGGCCATGGAAATAATGAACAGGGAGGATGTTGAGATTTAAGGATGAAGATGAGAGAGTATTGGTGAGGTGAGTGAAGGGAGAAGGTGTAGTTAGATGGAAGAATTAAAAGAGGAGACTGGAGGTGTGGTCGATGGTGGAGAGATGAAGGATGAAGGTCAAAGGCAAGAGGGAAGGTCGATGGTGTCGTGTGCTTAAATCTGGTGTGAAATCTGAAACAAAGGAATCCGTGGTGGTTGACGGCGGTGGTGGAAGATGATGATGGTGGAGAGAGGTGAAACTCGCCGGCGGACTTGGTGGTGGTTGAAGCCGCCGGCGAGAGGAAGAAGGAAGGTGGAAGATGAAGATCCCAGGTCGTGTATGGCGTAAATCCTGAATGCGGCGTTATCCTGATATATAATACTGTCGGGCCTCTGGTTCTGTAATTCTGAATCTTTCAGCTTCTGACCCTAATTCATTAATTCCTGGTCAAAACGCACAGCTTTGCTGCAGGGACTAAATTGCAAAGTTTAAAATTTTTCATAGAGGGACTAAACTGAAACATTTATAACTTGAGCTCAAACTTCTATTTTCAAATTTGATCTAATCTTTTTAGCCATCCACAAATAAAATAATTAATCTAACATCAAATATTCTCATAAAAATCAATGATTAATAGAAATTACAATTTCTTTGATAATTTTGCCCTTTTTAGTCTTAATTTAATGTATTCACTCTTAATCTCAATTTATCACAAGAAAGACATTTTAAGCTCAAAAGTTATAACAAAATGCATTAAAAATCCCAATTTAATTATCAAAAATCATGTAAAAATATGGTTCAATCAGTTAGATCATGGGTCATTCTGTTACTATCTGTTTTGTGTTTCCCTTGTCAGTCATGAACTAACTTTCTGATGGCTGAACAAGGATGAATTCTTAATCGTGTATGAACCCAGTTGCAAGTTCTTAATTTAATAGATTCGGTTTGCTTATCAGTGAATTAATTACTAGTCGATTAAAGGAATCTAAGGGCTAGACTTGTGGTCTCGGCTTACTGGCAAGGAGTCGAGGTTAGACCTCTGAGAAACCGTGTTTGCTAGGCAACCGGTACAAGGCTTGACCTATTTATTGTAGGCTTCAGGAATGGGTCTACCTCTCATAACCAGTACACTCTGAGTATAATGCAGATAAAAACTAGAAAGTTGCCATAGGAATATGGAAGGAGTATAGTTAATATCATATGTATCGGACGCGGAAGCTTCGATAGATCATAGTGGTGGGTTAATCGAATAGCTTTGTAGTTAGTAGCTATGCTGTAGCAATTGCGGAAGCTGTGCAGTATAAATGCTATAGCAATGGGTAGAGCAACTGGGGGATTTATACACTTAAGGAGGAGTCCGAGTTCAGCCTAACTTCTTGCGATATCTTCTTAAATTTACTTTGTTTACTTTTGTTATTAGCGTAATCATCAAAAACCTCTCAAACCAATTACATTTACTTTCGATTGCAACTATCATAGCAATTGAGCGTCACTCTTCGGTATCTCAGTCTCTGTGGGACGATACTCTATTTTCACTTTATTACTTGTTCGACTGGTTCACTTGCCATCAAGGAATCGACCAACAACATCCACTAGCAGTTGTTTCAAAATATATCTACAAGCTTGGTCAGCAATGATAGTCTTCATTGTTAACTGAAAGTGCAAGGTCAGCAATGTTATTTGAGGCCAAAAAAATTTCGGTGAATAACGTCTCATTTATATAATTTAGTGAAATACAGAAGAAAATAATTTAAACGTATTTAACCTTAAATAATAATATGGCAATAAATTACAGTTTCTACATTATACTATCATAGATATAAATAAAATTCTATAAAGGATCATCAATCAAATAAATCCAAGTATGTAATAAATCTTTTTCTTTTTTACAACATCAGTTAAAAACATCAAACATCAAATCTCATATATTCGTAGGACTCCTACACAACGGATAACAAGCGTGGACACATATTCCACGAGGGTAACTAATCAATCAAGCGCAACACGAGGCTACGAAACAAGCGCAAGTACAAGACCCACGAATAACAAGTGCAGGAATAAATATCAAGAGTGAGTACTATGCCCATAAAAGTCAAGCGAGCTCGAGGTTAACCATAGTACACCATGTTGGAACCGGCTAACACCCAAGATGGGGGTAAACTTGGTGTTTGATTAAAACTTAGGAACTTTGAAAATCTTTTCTCATCTTAGTAAAATCAGTATGTATAACAGTAATGAATAATAAACCAAAAGTCAGTTATTCAAACATATATGATATAAACATAAGAGATAAGGGAAGAAAATATGCAAACTGTAATTTATACTGGTTTGGCCGAATCCTTGTTAGCCTACATCCAGTCCCTAAGCTCCACTTGAGATTTCCAATCCACTATCTTCTTGTTTAATCTGGGCACAAGAGAAGCCTCTACAATCCCACAAGTTTAGCCGGGCACTTGTGAAGCTATTTACAAATCTCTCACCGAGATACTCCCATTTACACACCGTAAGGATACAACCTTTATGATGAAGGATTACAATCAATCTTCTCTCTTAGAAGTGAACAAGATGAACACTGAAGTACATTACAAATAATCTCATTCTCTATGATAAACTATATGATCATTTAGATAATGGAGAGTAAGTGATATAAAGATCAGAGTATTGGCATTTTAACAGTGAAGGTGCAAGCTTGTATCTCATCGTCTATCTTGAATGCTTCTCCTTTTATAGTTGATGAAGAGCATTCAACCGTTAAGCAATTCTTCCCGTTTAGAATATGACAGTTTGATCGAACCATATTTTGATGTGTTATTGCATGATTAATTTGGGATTTAATTATGTTAATTGGGCCAAAAATGTATTATTTATGATTAATTTGGATTAAAGAGTGATTACAAGAAAAATGTGTTAAAAAGGGTAAAATTGTCATAATTATTGTAATTACTCTTATTTATTATTTCTCAGGAATATTTGATGTTGGCTTGATTGGTCTAACTTGAAGAAATTGGACCAGATTTGAAAATGGAAGTTTGGGCTCAATGTATAAAATTTTCAGTTTAGTCCCTCTATATAAAAAAGTTTAAACTTTGTAAATTGGTCCCTAGTCAAAACTCTGCGTGGTTTTGACCAGGAACCAATTAATTAGGTTCAGCTGAGAGTTTGGCAGACCCGAGAAGATGATATAAACAGGAACCAGTGTCGTAGAGCT
The DNA here is from genome assembly GCA_019022615.1 of Acacia melanoxylon. NCBI lineage: Eukaryota > Viridiplantae > Streptophyta > Magnoliopsida > Fabales > Fabaceae > Acacia > Acacia melanoxylon. Next base: position 10,561,872 of record JAFJYJ010000004.1, read on the forward strand.
CGAACGACGCTCTCATCACCATTCCTTCTTGGTCGTAGGCGACCTTCGTTTCCTTCACCACCGCCGGTGACCTCTGTCGCCCACCTTCACCGTGAGCTGAGGGAAAGAGCATAGACGACAGACCCGTGAATAGAGCAGAGGTCGTGGAGACCTGAACAGAGCAGGAGGATCTTCGATCTCCATTCATCACCTTCGCCCTTTATCTTCTTGGTCACCGGCGACCTTCGACCTTCATCCCTCGCCCACCACACTTTCGCCGGTGACCTTCCACCATTCCACTCTCTCTTTTCTCTCCCACCTTTCTCCATTTCCATTCTCGCACCAACACAATTGTTAGTTCTCTATGTGTTTTGATGATAACTGACAATTGTAAACTCAAGATGAAGTTTGTCTTTAGTAAGTTGAAAAACTTACTGTCAAAGGCAAACTCGAGTTTTGATTGGAAAACTCGAGTTTGGACTTGACATAGAGTAGCTCAGTTTTTATGAACTAAGGAAAACTTCAGTTTGCGTAGGCAAACTCAAGTTTGTGAGATACAGAGAGCACTCCAAGTTTTTCACAATAAGACAAACTCGAGTTTAGGTTTACAAACTCGAGTTTGCACCATACAAAGACTCTTCAATATTTTCTAAAGTAAACAAAACTCCAATTTGCAAGAGTAAACTCGAGTTTTGGTCATACAGAGAGCCTCCAATATTTTGAACTTAAGCAAACTCCTGTTTTGATATGGAAACTCCAGTTTGTGACAAATGAAGAGTTTCGTCAAGTGTTTGTGAACTTGACAAACTCGAGTTAATGTTTTCAAAACTCGATTTTGTGCTTGGCCGAAAGTCTTAATGCTTTTCATCCTGAGCAAACTCCAGTTTGTTATGACAAACTCCAGTTTGCAATTGGCCAAGATGGTGGAGGTGGTGAGATGGAAGAAGTTCGCCGGCCAAGATGGTGGCAGAAGGTGGAGTCGATGGCCGGCGAAGGTGAGGTGAAGGTGATACAGCCGAGAGGAAAGAAGAAGAAGGACCTCGTCCGCGGCACCCTCAAACCAGTCTCGGGTCTGCTCTTTTATTTCCAATTAGCTGACCTAAAGTTGTTATAAAAAACGCAAAGTTTTACGATTTGGTCCCTCTCTGACAATTTCTCCATTTTAGGTCCTTCTCTGACATTAATTATGGTCCTTCTCTGACATTTTTCAAATTTCTTCCAAAATTCCTACAATGCAAAATTAAGCACAAGGTAGCATCAAAAGTCCAATGAATCATTTGCATGAATAGTTAATAAGTTATGACCATTTTTCCCATAATTTCACTTAATTCAATACAAATGTCTATACCTCAAATCAGCGCTTAATCATGCCATAATGTCCCAGAAAATGCATTAAAAGTCCCAATTTTATTATAAAAATCATATGAAAATATGGCACGATCAAAATCCAACAAACTACAAAAATTCAACCCAATCACATAGGTTCAGTCCACAAAGTTATCCAACCGAGTAATCTAAGTCTCAACAATACAAAACAATATTCCTAAAACTAGGAAATTAAAATGTAATTAGAGAAAATAAATTGAACAAATAAACTCCCCTAATTTTGAGCTCTGAAACTCAAGCCACTTAATCCATCCCAAAAAGTAAAGGAATCAGCCACCCATCGAAATTGGAGAACCCCACACGAACATATCAAATCTAGAAGTAGAAATTGACAGGCTTAATGGAGGAAAACCGTGGTTCTTGAGAGAAATAGAACAGGATTGATATGGAATGGTGGAAGGATGAAGAGGATCGGATAACGTGGAGAGAAGGAAGGAATGGAGGTCTCCAGTTGTGGTGAGAGGAATGACAGGCGGTGAAGTTAGAAAACAACGAAGGATAGAGGAGTGTTGACGGCGGTGGTCGGAGGTGAAGCTTGCCGGCGATCTTGGTGGTGGGTGATGCAACTGGCAAGAGGAAAAAGGAAGGTGGATCGAGAGTTGAAGGTCGAAGGTCGAAGGTCGAGGATGGCGATGATGAATCTTCACGACGCTCCCTCTCAATGTATATATTATGTCTCGCCTCTGGTATCTCTGCTGTTCAAAATGAAGAAATCAGACCTAATTTGTCAAAAACGCAGAGTTTCACGTGTTGGTCCCTCTCTAACAATTTCTCAATTTTAGGTCTTTCTCTGACATCAATTGAGGTCCTTCTCTGACATTAATTTTGGTCCTTCTCTGACATTAATTGAGGTCCTTCTCTGACATTAATTCTGGTCCTTAGTTGACATTTTTCAAATTTCTTCCAAAATTCCTACAATGCAAAATTAAGCACAACGTAGTAGAGCCGGGAAAACAGGCCAAGTCCATCGGGCCGACCCTTTTAAGCCATGTTCCTTCAAGGGCCGGGCTTGAAAATTAGAGAAGTTTAATGAAATAAGCCTTGGAGGGCCAACCTTAGAGGGCCTCGGGCCGACCCTGCAGGCCCTTTTAATTTATTATAATTATTTTTTGGATGTATGGATTCACATATGATAGTAATTTATCAATTTATATGTATTTTGTATTTTTTATAAAGTTATTTATTCATTTAAGTACAAATACACAAATATATAATAACTATACTCTAATTTTAGGATTTGGTTTATTATTTATTGTAGATAAAGATTATGGATGTGTTCATGATGCGGGAGAAGAATCCAAACATGCCCTTAATGAAAGTAAGGGAAAATTTCAAATAAGGACCATAGTAGCAAATTAATTTCCATTAGCTCCCAAAGAAATCTGAAATTTCACTGCAGCCATCCCATGGGGCTGCAATGAAATTAATTTGTGAAGTATAATGACAATAATAACCCTTACAAAATCAAAAGAGAAATAACTTAATTTACAAGTGACGAACACATCATAAACAAATAGAATTAATTTCTTAACAATAACACATTGGAGTATGATGAAGTCAAATTCCATTTGCAAGAGCGAACACATTATGAACAAGTGGAATTCCACTTTTTGGTGATTGCATTCCTTCCTTAAGATCACATAGTGACGAACACACCATGGTGATTGCATTCCATTTAACCCTATTTTGGTTACAAGTCCTTTGTTAATTGTAAAAACCTCAAAATTACCATTCTTGCCCTTTTTACTTTCATTTTCTGATTTTTCTTCAGAATTTCCATAATTTCCCACCAATTTTTGAAAATTCATAACTAATTACTCACATGTCTAAATCAAGTGATTCCAAAGGCTAAATGACCCTTGATATGTCTATTTTCAAATAAATATATCACCATCAACCACAAAAACTCGTGCTATTCCAGTTTCACCAAAATACCTTTGTTGTCCAGATTCATGTTCCAGAATTAAGGGTCAACTTTAGAAATTCATAACTTTTTGTACATTAACTCTAAAAATTATAAATTACCTATCAAAATAAAGCTTATGATGTATACTTCAATTCCAAAAAATTTCATAATTATTGGATCTCATTTACTTGGTCAAGAACACATCACAAGCTTACTGATCCGATAGAATTTTCTCTAGACAGTTTTGTAACTTTCTTAATTCAATCATTAGGCTTCCAAAAATTATAGTTCAACCTTAGTCCTACACAATTTTTCATTCTAAACACTTTGCAAAATGCTACTGCTCCTTTGTGCTTTGGGTTTAACCAAAATTGCCAAGGAAAGGAAACTTATTTCATCTTTAGAATCCTTATGATTTTATGTGAGATTTAGCCTTTTTATTCCATGTTGGGGCCTAATATGTTCTTAAATTTACATAACAAGTCCTTATATGGAATCTCCTCTTCAAGTTATGATCTTCAAATCTACAAAATAAAATAGAATTAATTCGACATAATAACATAACAAGTGCAAAAGATCATTGATATCACTTGCTTGCACTTGTGAAGACCTTTGATTCTTTTCTTCTCCTTCCAACCTTCGACCTCCCTTAGGAAACACCATGAAGATTAGCTTTTTTTTTCCCATATGAAACTCATAAACATTGAAGAAGAGGGATAGGAACTCAAGGCACAACACCTTACCTTAGCTTCCTTGTGATTTCCTTCCTTCTTCCTCCAAGTTTTTTACCTCCCTTCCTTCCCTTGGAGTTCTTGGCTGATTTTTACATAACAAGAGGGGTGAAATGGTATTTTATAATTGCTAGTAAATGACCCTCTTGTTAATTGTCTATTTTACCCTTACTTATGGGTCCCTTTTTGGCTAACTTTATTTTTCTCTCTTTCTTTCCTTGCATTGGCCGAACATGGCCCTTCTTGTCTCTCAATTTTACCTTGCTTTTATGGTAAATTTTTTGTCTACATGTCTTCCCCTTATGTCATTCAAAATTTATGGTAGGAGGGAAGATGAAGTCATCAATTTTACCTCCTTTTCCTTTAATTTGCTTTGTTGACCCATTTTTTCTCCACAAATTTTGCCTACCATATGTCATCCTTTTTACCTATTCTTTTATTTACTTTGTTGGCCCTTTTCCCTTTCACAAATTTTACCTACCTCTTGTCATTATTTACTGTTAACTCTTAGAAATTGACAACATTCCAACACATTTTCTGTCTCTTTTACCTATTTTTGGGTTCAAAATGTGCATAGGAAATGAAACGTATAGAAGAAAATGTGCATATCAAAGTATCAAGCAAAAATCAAAGAAATTCTTGTTATATCCTATAGAGTTTGTGATTCAATTAAGAATTGATAATTCCTCCTCTTTTGTAGGAAGATGGAGACAAGTTTTGAAGCTCTATAAGAACCAAGAAACAAGAAAATAAATAAAGGAGGTGAAGCAGTACAAAGTTAGAAGGAACTTGTTAAACTGGCTTCAGCAAGTTGACCAACTGGCCATGGCAACTTGGCAAGTGAACAATCTTAAGAAGTATACTCTCTGTGTAACTGGTCGTGGCAAGTTGACAAACTTGCTATAGCAAGTTAAGAAACATATCTCTCTATGTAAACTGGCCGTAGCCATTCGTCTAACTGGCCGTAGCCAATCGTGAGAAGTACAGCTACACGTTTTTATTTCAGAATCTGAAAAACCCTATTTAACCTAAAGGGAAGGGCCGAAAAACACATTCTTGACACAAGGGAATAGTGGGTACATAAAGGAAGAGCTTGGGAGAGAGATCTTGGCAACTTTGGAGGCTTAGGTGCTCATCCTAAGAGAGATTTTGGGGTTTGCACCTTGGTTCTTCCTCTTTTCCACTTAGCTTCTTCATGTATCTTGTGGCTTTGCTTAGAATCTCTTTGTATTTGGACATGAGTAGCTAAATCTTTCATTCTAGGATTCTTTTGACCCTTAGTATGGATTAATAGTTGAATATTCCTCTCTTTTGGTAGATAAATATATATGTGTGTGTGTGTGTGTGTTGATTTCAACCTTGGCTTAATGCTTCTAAGTGATTGGCCTCCATTTAGATTATTTATTCACTTGGGTTTGACTTGAGAGAGCTAATCTAGGTGTAGAACTTGATTGAAATCATGCTTGTCTTGAAGTTTACTTGATAAATGGATGGTTTGTTGGTAAAATAGAGATATATTTACTAATCTTGCATTGTCACATTAGGGTTGTTGCTTAAAGATCGATTCTCATTAATTGTAGCAAGAGATTGTGCATCTTAATGAGAATAGAAACTTGATTTTGACTTGAGAGAGCTTGTCAAGTGTTTTTGAACCTTAGACTAACACATACATATATTGAAATACTAATAGAGAGGAAATTAATCAAGTCTTATGAAATGCAAAAGGGGAAGAAGAATCCTAGGCTTCATTTAATCCTTGAAATCAAAGAATTAATTGCCTTTATAAATTGTTCGATTTAGAAATAGTCTTTAAAAATTCTCATTCCACATCAAAACTTTGTTCTAGCTCAACTTGATGAAATTCACTAAGCATCTTGCTTAACCAATTTGTTATACAAATCCTCATGAGAATGATACTCTACTTATCACTTTATTACTTGTGTGACTCGTGCACTTGCGAGGCGAACATTTACCCCTTTCTTTTCTTTGCTTTGTTGGCTACTTTCACTTCACACCTTTTACCTTCCATATGATGTGGAATTCTATGGTTCATTTATTGCCTTTTTATCCTATTACATAAAATAAATTTTCATCTCTATGGAATTTTCCCTAGCATGACAAGTGTCTTCCTAGGGTATAAGATGAAATTGCATGGCTTATTCCTTGTTGATGTCACCAATTTTGACAATTACATGTGTCTTTCTTCTTGTGTCAAATTATCTTGCTACTTGGAGCAACCTTGTCCATACACATATGCATGTGCCTTCATCTTGTCATCTTCCTCCTATCTTCGCCGAAAGTCATCCATAGGAAAGGAATCCAAAATTGCCTTCAATTGCCTCTAATTACATGCTCTCTTATCAATTTAATTTGACTATTCCTTGACTCAAAATTTAACAAAATCATTATCCCCCTTTTCCTTTTTCCTTTATTTCGAAAATAATGGTTTTCATAGGGTATCCCTATTTCATTTTTAAATAATCCCAATGTAAACATAAAATCATTAAAATTTCACTTGTTAACCAAAATCAACAAATAAGTTCCTATATAGGCAAATAATAACCTTGATTGCCATGTTTGTTTCCTTGATTATATTTATTAAGGCAAAATTCAAACTCTTTTGCCCAAAATTATGACCTCAATTGGTCATTGGAATATTAATTCCATGGCAAATATCTTTATTTGGCATTATATCCCCAAATCTAAAATTTTGGAAAAACCAATATTAGCTAAATTCCTCCATTTATTCTTCTAAATATTTACATTGTACATGTAATTTCAATAAGACAAACATTTGGGATATTACAATTCTAGAGCCTGGGCTCCTTCTTTCACGCCCTACTCTTTCTTTAAAGCTAGTTTACGCCGTGCTCCTCCATCATATCATATCAGTCTCAGCTTCCTTATAGGTTCTTAAGAATTCAAGTGGTTTTTTTATTTTTAACTTTTTAGACTGTTGTTTAGTAAACAAGTCTAAATAATATATTTTATAATTCATATTAAAGGAACCGGTCTAAAAAGTTTTTTATGTTTATGAAATTGTCACCAGTCAAATTTTTTAGATCTGAGCCTTTATAATTAAGTCTAAGGGCCCGTTTGGATGAGCTTTTAAAAAAATGTCTTTTTTTTCATTACTTTTTAAAAAAGTGCTTTAATTAGAAATTAAGCTATTTTACATTTGGATACACAATTTAAAAAGCACTTTTAAATAATAATAAAAAAAAGCTATTTGGATGTTAAAATAGAGAAGCACCTTTTTATTAGTAAAATTACTGAAATGAACATATAAAAACACTTTTTTTTACATTTGTTTGGATAACAAAGCACTTATGTTAAAATTTTAGAAATATTATATTCAATAATTCAATTTAAAATTATAATATAATTGAATATGGAATAATAAATTAACTTTTAAAAAAAAAACTTTAATCTTACTGTATTAATTTTACTTTAAAATTTAATAACTCTTTCAATTTTCTTATTTTTTCGATAAAAAATTTATTATTATTTAATATAAAAGAATGAGTAAAATTTGAGGAGTATATCATTGTATAGGTGCGATTGCGAACATGCTGTAGAGGAGTGTTAAAAAAAACACATGCTGTAGAGGAATTTCTATTTAAATATTCTATGAAATCAGGAATACAGGTGCGAACAAGTGATGGAATTTCTAGGGCCATTTGTGGTCATTTTCTTCACAAATCCAAATAGCCGGTCAATTGTTTTACTTTCTCTATCATCACGTGGACTTTTTTTTTAAGCTTCAAATTGGAGCTTCGAAAAAAAAAAGTTTGCCATGACTTTTTCGCTTTTTTAAAAGTTCCCCCATCCAAACACATAAAATAAAAAAAAATGACTTTTTTTTTTTAAAAAAAAAAAAAAAAAAAAAAAAAAAAAAAAAAAAAAACTCATCCAAATGCAGCCTAAATGTGGTAGTCTAAAAGTACATTTTTTGTAGTAATATAACAAGCCGAAATCTTAGACCAAAAACGACTACATTAGTTTTTTAACTTAAAAATGATTTATTTCTCCGTATCCCAAGGATACTCCCGGTTCATGTAAATTAGATGTTCGGCAAAGAATCCACATTACATGCTTATAATTATAAGTTTTATTAGGTGCTTATACATCTAATTAGAGGTATAAGCATATTTTTTTAAAAATTTTTTATATATTGTATTTATTTAGATTTAAATTATATCCGCTTTTCGAGATTTTTTTGCACTAGTTTCTCAAATTAATTAATTTTCATAATACCGGGTGTTATTGGACAAATGCGTAACTAAAAATTAATTAATTTGAGAAACCGTGTGTAAAAAAAAAATCTCGAAAGAAAGATAAAATTTAAATCTAAATAAATATAATATATAAAAAAATTAAAAAAAAATTAAAAAAATATGCTTATACCTCTAATTAGAGGTATAAGCACCTAATAAGCTTATAATTATAAGCATGTAATGTGAACCCGTTCGGCAAAGCCCTTGTGTGAGCGTTGAAGTAAGTAAAACGACAATCCCAAAAATAATTAAAAAGAGGTTAAAGGGTTTTTTTTTTTAGTAAATACCCTTTCTGGTCCCTGAGAAAAAACGCAATCCCTATTTTGGTTTCCTACAAAAAAAAAAAATATATCCTTTTTAGTCCATAAAAAGGACGAATAAGGGTCGATTGGTTGACATTTTGATTCCTCACAAATGTTCAAAAGGTCTTTTTTAGTCCATAAAAAGAACGAATAAGGGTCGATTTTTTTGTAATGGACCAAAATGGGGTCATTGTTTTTTGTTAGAGACCAGAAAGGGTATTTACTCTTTTTTTTTTATGAACTATCTCGAGATGAGCATTGATTATCTTAAAAAAATTATTAAAACGGAGCAATATCGTCTCTTAGTATCAAAGTCGTTGCAATGTTGCCGTTCAACATACAATGTTGACTTTTGTATATATTTAAAGAACACTTTTGCCCCTAAAATATCATTTTCGTGAAACGGTAACTAGCATCATAAGGTTTAGAAATGTGGAGTAATTTATATGTAGTAATATCATTAATTTATCATTAGTACGTAATCATAGATTTTTTATTATTGATTAAAATACTTACTATAGTTGGGAAGTCATATAACACTTAAACATAATGCTACATGTTTCAATAAAAAAGGAGTGTCAGATGCTTGACATTGTTTAACTTTAGATCATGTCACTTATTTTTTTACGAGTAAAAATATTCTTTAACCCAAAACTAATTAAAGATAGACATTAATATTAATTTTCATTAGTCAAAAGGCAATATTGCAACAATTTTAACATTTGAGGGAAAATATTACTTTAATGAATGGTTTAGAAAAAAATCATTGCTCCTCGTGAAATAGTTTTAAGGGTAAAATTTCTCTTTAAGCCTTCAAAAGTGTCCCTATATATCTTTGTTTTTATAAGTGCTTCAACCTCGTCAATGCAGCATCTGAAAAAAAAAACAATTTTGAAAACAAGTTAAATTTCTTAAATTCAAATAATAAAAATTTATATTTCAAAACTTATTAAAATTGATTATTAAAAATATCTAAAATGATTACTAAAAAATTAGTAAACGGATTATAAAAACTGTTAAATATGAATACTAAAATTAAATATGAAATATGAGTGATAAAAAAATTAACTGAGAAAATAATTTAAGGCAAATTGCACTAAAAATTCTTTTAGGATTTTTTTAGCAAATTATTTTAGAATGCTAAGTGCTACTTGAAAAAAAAAATATTTTAGAATGATGAATGCATGCATCTTCACTTCATGGACTTTCTCAAGAGTTGATGGTGAGGTTAAAATTGCACCTAAAAAAACTTTAATGACAAAATTGCATTGAAAAATACTTTAGGGTGTTGGATCATCATTAATTCTTAATATATAGAGTAGATAGAATAGTTCTATTAAGAATATTTACTGGAATTAAAAAAAAAAAAAAACAAAGAACATTTGTTGGCCTTTTTGGGCCTTTCGCAAAGAGTAGGACTGGTTTTATTTTAGGGGAAATTTCATATAAAGCTGCCTAAAATAGGGAAACTATAAATCAAGTTGGAAAATTTAATAAATCTCCAATTAAGTTATTAATCCAATTTAAGATTTCAAAATGTGGGTAAAATGAATTTATTATCTTTGATCTCCTCTTAAAAAGGTTTCATTGCTCCCTGACTTTCTTTAGAAGTGTGTATTAACGTTAATACATAATAAAATAAAATGTAATTCGCTTAAAGTAATGAATTTTTTTGTGTTGTGGAAGGATAATCAGAATAATTCAAGTAAGAAAAAAGAAAAGCATAACCCCAATATCTTTGTTTAAATGATTTTTAGTTGAATATTAAGAAAATAAATTATTTTTACTTGAATTTTTTTTATGAGAAGAAAATTAAACTACTTTCATTAAAATATATATATATATATTATTTGCCCGATATATCAAACTATGTATAAAAAAATTCATTAAAACATAAAAAAGAGTCTCATTACTCATTAGCGTAAAAATACAGTAAACTATATGTCACACCAGTCATACTCATAATTGTGTGATTAATGTAGTTAGATTTTCTTTTTATTGAAACAAAAAGTTAAGTCCTATTCTTCTGAAAATAAAATATGTATTCACAATATTCACCTAAAAATCAATCAATTCATGTTGGGGACTATGCTTTTCTTTTTATTTTTCTGACTTGAATTATTCTTGATGATCCTTATAGACACAAAAATTTCTATGATTTAAGCTAATCATATTATATTTTATTATATATTAATTTTAGCATATATGTGTGTGTTGATGTATTTATTGTGTTGGCAAAAAATATATATACTCACTTCTAATCGGAAAAAAATAAAGCAATGAAACTTTTTAAAAGAAGAGAGGAGACTAGGAGGGCAATAAAGTCATTTTACTCATATTTCAAAATCATGAATTACGTCAATAATTCAATTAAGGATTTGCTTAGTTTAATAACTTGATTTGGAATTATTTCATACAGCTTTATATGGGATTTCCTCTTTATTTTATGGGTGTAAAGATGGGCTACGCCCAAGAAGAAGGATTGTGTCTCAAGTCTCAACTCATAAATAATGAATTGGTACTAATAAGAGTTGAGTCTAATAGAAAAATTATTCCCTTATAATATAGTGAATTAAAGTTTGAATTCGGAAAAAACCGTAAGACTCCCCAATATTATTATTTTTTAGGGCCTGAAAATATGCTCACCAATCTCTATTAAGAAAGAAGAATCCCCCAAAAAAAAAAAAAAAAAAAAAAAAAAAAAAAACCCTACTAATCTTACACCTTCTCCATCTCGCTATGAAATTAATCAGCACCAATTTATGTTTTGGAAGCTACACTCTCTGGTCATGCTATGATGGTTGGAATGGATCGGCTAGAAAATAAGTAAAAAAATTTATCGATGACTAAAGATGTAATACCCGGATATTTATAGTATTTCTTAAGTATTTCTTTTAAGTCAATGTTATCTATTTAAGATAAGTGAATTTATGGTCTCAATGATGAGCATAATTAGTTTATTTCCCTAAGAAAAATCCTGTCAAAAATTAGGAGAGATAATGTGCCAAAAATCCAAAGACGTATTTTTAGGGCATAAAATGGCCCAAAAATATTATGATAAATCATTGAGGGCAATAAAATAATTATTAAAAATATGGGAGAATATTGTCCTTAATTATAAGAATTTAATAAATTATTTCCTTGGAAATAATAAGGGGAAATTAATTATTAAATTAAAAACCCTAAATTAGGCCCCATGATTTTTAATATTTTACAATGGGATATAAAATACCAATGTAACTAAAATAGTTGTGAGATAATAATTTATCCTAATTAAGAAAATGATCAAAAATTAGTAAGTGGCTAATCAGGTATTTAATCAGATAATATAAGATGATTAAGATATTAAGTGATTTAATTAAATAATAATAATTAATTAAGTAATTAAAGGGGGCGAAATTCACAATAAAAAATAAATGGAAAATGTTAAATAATATTTTGTGTGTGAAAAGGGTTATGGCTATTTCAAATAATATCTAGATATTTGGAATTTAATAATAATATATCCAGTAAAGAGCCAACGGGACATTTGAGAATGGATAGAAATTAAATCCTACACCAAAATATAGGGATTTAGCCTATGTCATCTGGACCTTTTATAAACCGAGTGAAATTTTATCCGGAGCGAATGTCTCCGAAGTCATTTCTGAACCCAAATGAGTCATTAAGATACAGGATAAATCAGAAATAGGGCAGATAGTATAAATGAGAACCTATAGAAAACGAGATAGTTGTGACAAACCAGGGATTAGGTTTCTTAGGTCTGGACATATTATGAACCTGTGAATTTTTGTCCAAAAGCTGGTACTATCAGAAGTTATTTCCGTAACCGACAGCGTTTATCCGAAAATCTTCAGCAGACTACGGAATACCCGTAACTGGGTCAAAAATTTTGTTAACCCAAGTAGTTTTGAAGAGAAAGAATAAAACTTCAGTGCCTTGCTACTGAATTTTTGAGATCCTCCAAGATTACGCGATTAGAAGGTCGAACTGAGAACTTTATCGGTACCGGCCATAAAGTAGAAGCTTGTGACATCATGGATGAAGTCACTTTGTTGACTTTTGGGGATGGGGAGGTCGGCACACACAAGGGGATGGCCAAGATTCACTCTCTCAAAAACCCTAGATCCGACGGCCGAAATCCAATATGATAAAGTGTGAATAGTAACCAAAATTTTCCTATAAATAGCACTCTTACTCTCTTCATATTTTCACACCAAAATTCAGCATAGAGAGAAGTTTTAGAGAGAAGGAGGAGTCCGGAGAAAAATCTAGCGAAGCCCCGGGTAAGTTCTTCGGTCCCCTGGTCTTTAGTTTTGGTAGTTCTTTCGGTAGATATAGTAGGAATGCGATTTATCTTTAAATTTCCCGATAGTCTAGATATCATGTTTAGGGGTAAATATGGTATTTATTTTGAAAATATATTGGGAAAAGAGATATATCAAAATTCCGGAGAAATAGGGTTAAAGTAGCGAAGCTCGCGAAATTACGCCGATTAGGGAGTCGGGGGCAAAATGGTAATTTGTACATAAAATGCCCGTTATGCTGCTAGATATTGATAAATACTATCCTTATAGGATATTTGAGATAATTGAATCATTGTCGAGCATTTGTTGTACCGCCGTGTCGCATTGTTTCACCCGCTGTCGAAAATTTCCGTTTTTCCGTAAGAGTTCCGTTATACCGCCGACGAAGGTACGAACACGTATTGTAACCTTAACTCTTATGCTTATTGTATGCTATATGTGATTGCTGTGTTCATATGTTGAGATTCTGTTTGTTTGAAAATGGTGAAATCATGAATACACGGGTTATAGTCTTGATAACACCGTTTAGAGTTTTCCTAGCGCTATGGACACGACTGTACATCGTGGCACCGGAGAGTGTGCAAACTGGGATGACATACATACTGCAGGGGATGTGTAATGTTTGTAATACCCGGATATTTAATACCCGGATGATTATCCTATAAATAAAATTCCTTCAATATTTCTTTTAAAACAATATTACCTATTTAAAATGGGTAAATATGAGGTCTTAATTTATGGGTATTATTGTCCTAATACCTTAGAAAGATTCTACTAAAATTTAAAGAAATAAGTTGCCAAAGGGCTGAAAATATTTTGATAAATACTATATGACCTCAATTATTGACAAAAACTTAGGAAGTATGTTATCTCTAAATTTAGGAATTTTTGAGATTATTTTCCTGAAAAATAAAGATGCATAAATATAATAATATTAAAAGCACTTTTTGACCCCATGATTTTTAATATTTTACATGGGACATAAAATACAAATGTCAGTGCAAAAGTTGTGAGATAATAATTAATCCTAATTATGAAAATTATCAACAATTAGTAAGTGGCTAATTAAGTAATTAGTGGCTAATTGTTTAGATTAAGATATAAGTAAATTAATTAATAATTAATTAATTTAAGGGAGAAATTCGAAATTAATAAATAAATAATAAATAAAAATAATAAAATATAAAATGCTTAGAAAAATTAAAAAAAAAAAATATCTTGATATTTTGATTAAAATAATAATATATATGGTAAAGAGCCAACGGGACATTTGAGAATGGATAGAAACTAAATCCCACACCAAGATATAGGGATTTAGTCTATGTCATCTCGAACTTTTTATAAACCGGTGAAATTACGCCTCGGAGTGGACTATCTCCGAAGTCATTTCGAAACCAACTAGGTCATTAAGATACGGGATAAATAAAGAATAGGCGAGATAGCGCAAATGAGAACCTATAGAAAACGAAATAGTTGTGACAAACCAGGGATAAGGTTTCTTAGGACAGAACATATTACGAACCAGCGAATTTCTGTCCAGAAGCTGGTTCTACCAGAAGTTATTTCCGTAACCGACAGCGTTTATCTGAAAATCTTCGGCGGACAACGGAATACCCTTAATGAGATCAAAAATTTAGCAAAACCCAGTGGTTTTAAAGAGAAAGAATGGAACTACAAAACTTAGTTCCCGGATTTTTGAGATTCTCCGAGATTACGTGTTTCGGACACCGAACTGGAAACTTTATCGGTACCGGCCATAAAGCAAGAGCTTGTGATGTCATGCATGACATCAATTTGCATTGGGAAGAGTGCAACGAGGTCGGCCAAGGCAAGGGAAGGGCCAAGATGAGGCCACGTGGCGAAGTGCGATCCAACGGCCGAAAATCGATCTGAAAAAGGCATGAATAGTGTCAGACTTTTTCCTATAAATAGCAACCTCTTCCTCTCATTTCTCCCACCCCAAAAACGCAGCCTAGAGAGAGGTTAGAGAGAAGGAAGAGCTCGGAGAAAGTCTGGCGGAGCCCTGGGTAAGTTTTTCGGTCCCTAGTCTTAAGTTTCAGTAGTTCTTTCGGTAGATATAGTAGAAGTGTTAGATTTATCTCTAAATTTCCCAGATAGTCTAGATATCATGTTTAGGGGTAGATATGGTATTTATTTCGAAAATATACTGGGAAAAGAGATATGTCAAAATTCTGGAGAGATAGGGTCAAAGTAGCGAAGCTCTGGCGAAATTCCGTCGATTAGGGGGTCAGGGGCAAAATGGTAATTTTACCTAAAATGCCTGTTATGCTGCTAGATATTGATAAATACTATCCTTATAGGATATCTGAGATAATTGATCCGCTGTCGTACCGCCGTCGGGCCGCTGTCAAAAATACAGTTTTTCGTAAAACGTACCGAAAGTACCGTCAACGAAGGTACGTTCGCGGCGTACTGTAACACTAATTCTCATGGTTGTGTTATGCTTATATATGATTGTTGTGTTCCTGTACCGAGACGCTGTCTCATTTATTTTTAAATGCAATCATGAATATACAGGTTATGGTCTTGATAACACCGTTTAGAGTTTTTCTAGCGCTTTGGACACGATAGGCCATCGTGGCACCGGAGGAGAGTGTGCACAGACCGGGGTAACAAACATACTGCAGGGGTTGTGTATTGTTATGGCCCTACATATTGATTATATATTTCCTACATCTGTTATGGGCTTTTGTAGTGATATTTGCTAAAATGACATGAATACCTGTGATGGATATATTGTTTACATGAGCATGAGGTTAACCGTTACCTGAGGTCCGATGGGTATTGGACCTCGTCCCGCATGATTAGACAGGATTCGGGTCATGAACCAGAGAAGGCACCAGGGGACGGAACTATAGATATACGCCAGTAGACGGAGCCATGAGAAGGCACCGGTCAAAGAAAATGCGGGAAGAAAGTCAACAGAACCTACCTTATGGCATGAATCTAATAAGGTTACTTCATATCATTTGGTGCTTAAACTAGAAGGGTCGTCTATGTGGTTCAGTCAATCAGTCACCCTAGTACGGTGAAACTTCCACTAGACCTACCCAGCCTGGCCAAATAGGATGATTTAACTGAGTTAAGTTCTATGCCCCAGGTCTACTTAAGGCTTGGTTGAAGAGGGTATAGTTACATGTAAAATTGTAATTGTAAAGTTTTGTATTACTGTATCACATGTACAACCCTTCGGGAGATTTTATAATATATATCAGTATACGTCAAGCATCATCATATGTCTGAGTATTTCATATCAGTTACTCAGTGTTATATCTGTTGTTCAAATTTTTAGTACATGCTCTTCGTTTCCGCAAAACGCTAAGCGATAGCACCCCATCACTCTGAAAATTTTTATAAAACCATGTGTCACCGGCACGATGTAACATCCCATTTTCAAAAGCAGTATATTTTTTTTTCATCAGAGTAGAGCATCAGAGCGATTGAGTAACTGATACATATATTTAAAATGCCGTAAGTCTGGTTGTTTACAGAAGCGGTACAATAACCGAGTGTTTTCAAAAGTAAATAACAACGGAGGAATCAAAATTGTCTCCGTGGCGTCACGCGCCGTGACAACAAAAGATGGTCTTCAGTCGAGTCCTTAAGCGTGCTGCTTCCCTCTCTCCTCGATTCTCGGTCCTCCTGAACCTGACGCTATATTAAGAGCTGAGGTCCAACGTGCACCGGACCTCAAGTAACGGTTAACCTCATATTTACATATACAACATATGGACTACAGACGTTCACAACATTAACAGCACATACACACAACCAATGTAGACACATCGCTCCCAAAGCATGTTCACACACACACAACAAGACGCACACATCGCTCCCAAAGATTTTCACACATACACAATGCAGACACATCGCTCCCAGCATTTTCACACATATCGCTCCCAACAGTGTGGACATATCGCTCCCAGCAGTACAGATGCATCGCTCCCAGCTTGCATACTGATACACACTAACGTCTATATGCACTCAAGCAACATAACAACTATACACACACAATACACATAGCACATACATGCATAACATAAACATCAGCGTTAGTGTTACAGTACGCGAACGTACATACAAACAGCAGAGCTATCAGTTACCACATACAATACACATATCACATATACGCATACCATAAATATCAGAGTTAGTGTTACAGTACGCGAACGTACCTTCGTTGACGGTAATCGGTACGTTTTACGAAAAACGGTAATTTTTTACAGCGGCGTAACGGAGGTACGACAGCGGCACGATTAACTCAGATATCCTATAATGATAATATTTATCAATATCTAGTATCATAACAGGCATTTTAGATACAAATTACCATTTTGCCCCTGACTCCCTAATCGACGGAATTTTGCCAGAACTTCGTTACTTTGACTCTAATCTTCCAAAATTTTGCCATAACTCTTTCCCCCAACATATTTTCGAAATATATATCATATTTAACCTAAAAACATGATATCTAAAATATATTGGAAGATTAAAAATCAAAACAACATTCCTACTATAACTACCGAAAGAACTACCAGAACTTAAGACTAGGGACCGAAGAACTTACTCCGGCTCCTCCTCTCTTGAATTTCGAAACTCAAGAGTGATTTTGGTGTGAAGAAGTTAATGGGAGAAGGGCTCTATTTATAGAAGTAAGGAATGACATTTCGGTAGTTAATTCAAACTTTATCGATCGATCGATTCGAGCCGTCGGATCGCACTTGGACAAATGGCTTCATCTTGGCCTTACACATGTCTTGCCTATGTCATCCTTCTAGAAGAAGATGATGTCATCTTGCTGACTTACCGATAAGGTTCCCTGATCGGTGTCCTAATCGCGTAATCTTGACGAAACTCAAAAATACGGCAACTAGGTTTTGAAGTTCTATTCTTTCTCTTTAAAACTACTGGGTTTAACTAAATTTTTGATCTCGTTAAGGGTATTCCGTAGTCTCCGTGAAGATTTTAGGACGACGCCATCGGATTCGGAAATGACTTCGATAGAACCAAATTTTCCGGACAAAAATTCACCGATTCATAATATGTCCGGCACCCAAGAAACATAATCCCTGGTTTGTCACAACTATATCGTTTTCTATAGGTTCTCATTTCTACTATCCGACCTATTTCGATTTATCCCGTATCTTAATGACTCATTTGTTTTCGTAAATGACTTCGAGATAATCCACTCCGAGGTAGAAATTCACTTTGGTTTATAAAAAGTCCAGATGACTTCGACTATATCCCTATATTTTGGTGTAGGATTTTATTTCTATCCATTCTAAATGTCCGTTGGCTCTTTACCATATATATTATTATTTTATTCAAAATATCTAGATTTTTTTTTTTTTTTTTTTTTTTTTCTAAGCATAAAATATTTTATTAATATTTTTTTTATTTTTTTTTTTATTTCGAATTTCAGCCCCCTTAAAAATAATTATTTAAAATATTTTTAATTCATTTACTCTATACCTTAATTATCCCATTAATTACCAGATTAGCCACTTACTAATTTTTGATAATTTTCTTAATTAGGATAAATCATTATCTCACAACTATTTTACTTACATTGGTATTTTATATCCCATGTAAAATATTAAAAATCATGGGGTCACTTATGATCCCCAAAATAATATTTAATTTTGTCTCATTATTTTTCAAGGGAAATTATCCCAAAAATTCCTAAAATTAGAGACAACATACTTTCTAATTTTTAATAAATATTTTACTGCCTCTTAGGATTTATCATAATATTTTTAGGTCATTTAATGCCCTAAGAATACATTTTAGCTCTTTATTCACCCTAATTTCAATAGAAATTACCTTAGAAAATAAGATAATTTTAACTTATTATTTGAGACCACATATTCACCTATTTCCAATAGGTATGATTTACTAAACTTATGATATTTATCATAAGTCAGATTTTAGGGTATTACACACGATTTATGTTACGGAATTTGGGGTGTTACAATGTTATTGCCTGATATGTTGGGATGTGTTTTATACTGTGAAATGTTGAATATCTGCCATGCATATACTGTTTACGTAAGCATGAGGTTAACCGTTACTTAAGATCCAATGGGCATTGGATCTCAGTTGTTAATATAGCTTCAGGATCTCGAGGTGTTCGGGACGAGGTGAAGGGTAAGGAGCCGGCGTAGAGAGGCTGATGAAGAAAATAAAATTGTTGTCTATTTAGTTTAAAAATTTCGGATGAATGTACTACTTATGAATACCAGACATATCATTATAAATGTTATTCAGTGACTCTGTTTCCATTTTAAATCGAAAAAATTTTCCGGCGCTCAACTCTGATCAATAACAGCGAGAAAACGTTTACAAAAATGGGATGTTACAAAAGATAGGACCTTAAGAAATCATATCTCTTACAATTTTAGTTATGAAAACACTACAAAGATTATCAACCATTGATACTATTAAAGTATTCGCACAAGAACACAAGAATGCAAAACAATGCTCACATAAGAGAAATAAAATTTTCAAATCCTTTTCATTCAAATCCAAAATTTAAGTACAAAAATGCAGGCAACCATAGAACACTCTAGAACTAAAACCCTTGTCCTAAATGCAATAAATGACGTCTCAATTATGATTGATTAACTTGGTTGACATCATTTATAACAAAAGAAAATAGAACATTACTTAAACTGTAAGAACAAGTCAGCTACCTTCAAACAGGAAACTAAGATAAAGTCTTCTAGAACAGTCACTGAACAAAAGGCCTTATTCAAGGGAAATAAAAAAGGGAAACTAATTAAAAATGAAAATAAATCAGAATGAATATATAAAGACACTTTCTAGATGCTCCTTGAATGCATCTTGCTTGTCACATGGTATTTTTTTGACAACACATGAGTTTTGGCAATGCGACCACCATTCTTGGATGCTTGTTCATCTCTTTAAAGGATGCAACTTCCAAATAAATGGACTCTAACCTTTAAGTTCTCTTATCAAAAAATTCAATGCCTTCTTCATAGCTATAGTCTTTGCTATTGTTATTGTAACACCCCTAATTTAATACTACCCATTAAGTACATTAATAAGCAGTATATAAGAATATCATCAGAGTGGAGCAATTGAACATAATAGTTGGGTTGAGCGGGTGAGTAACTGATACGTGGCTATAATTTAAATTGTTTGTTGTGCATCCAGACAAGGGATTATCAATACAGTTATCCAAATATACAGATACAAAGTATCTAACAGTAATAATACAATCCAAAATATCAAAACTACAGCTGAGTCCTTACGCGTGCTGCTTACCCTTTTCACCAACTCCTGAAGCTAGGGATAAGTCTGAGATTCAATACCCATTGAATCTCAGGTAACAATTAACCTCATGCTCAAGTAATAACAATATATATGACAGATATTCATTACATTTCAGCATCAACCATACATAGCACACAGTAGATGTAAGGTTACAACAATACATAGCACACAGCACATGTAATGTTAACAACATAACAATATATTGCACCCAACACACAGCAAATGTGATGTTCACAACGTTTGCACTCACCCTATGCCACGAATCCTCGTGTCCTCAGCGCTAGGAAAACATACTTACGGCATTATCATGACTATAACCTGCACAAAGCTGAATGTATATAAACAGGTTACCTAAGACCGAGTCTTAGCCACGGTGCATAACCCAAGACCTAGCCTTGTCC
This sequence comes from Acacia melanoxylon, assembly GCA_019022615.1. Taxonomy (NCBI): domain Eukaryota; kingdom Viridiplantae; phylum Streptophyta; class Magnoliopsida; order Fabales; family Fabaceae; genus Acacia; species Acacia melanoxylon. Next base: position 10,582,478 of record JAFJYJ010000004.1, read on the forward strand.
ATGCATATATATGCATACAAGACACATCAGAGTTAAAGTTACAGTATGTGTCCGTACCTTGGTCGGCGTAGTTAGCGGTATGTTCTCCTTTCGGTACCAACTCTTGATTTCCCCAGATATCCTATAATAGTATCACCGCATCATTTCCTTTATAAATAATATCCTAAGAGATATCTTTGCCACTATTGACCTTTTTACCCTTGGTGGATTTGTTATTCCAATTATATCCTTACATTTCCTTAAAAACGGAATTTCAGCATTTCTGCCCAAATTTTTTGGTAACTTTGAAAAATCATAATTAATTCCACAAAAATCAAATCGATGTGATTCCAAAGCTAAAATGACCCTTGACAAGTCTAATTTCTTGTAAAAATAACGCCTCCAACTCGAAATACCCAGATCATTCCCAGTTTTCATTTCTTTCACCGTTGTTCCAGCTTTACTTCTAGAAAAATGGCTTAACTTCAAAAACAAAATTCTCCTTGTACAGAACTCAAATCGTTACAAATTTTATATCAATGGAAATCCCTACATGTCTACTTTACCCTTGTAAAATTTCATGATTTTAGGACTTCATTTGATACCTAAAATAATGCCCTTAATCTGATTGACTCCAACAGCCAAGTATCTGGAAACTTTTACAATTTTGACATATTGATTCCAAAATTATTTTCTACCATGTTTTTACTGCATTCAGCATTTTAAATGCAATGGAGGCCTAAAAACAAGTATAGGAATTTATCTCTTAATTTTTTAGATTAAACTACAATTTTATTAAGAACTAAAGATTAAAGCTCAAGAACTCACCTTAAGTTCTTGAAACTCCTTCTTCTCGCTCCAAGAAACTCTCACTCTCACTTATAAATCAGATGTTTTGAGCTGATTTGGTGAGAAGAATGAAGAGAGGTGAAGCCTCTATTTATAGAAAAAATTCAAGGGTTAAAAGGGTAATTATCCGAGCAAACCAAAACTCATTCTTTGCTCTCATCCATTGGATTTAAAACCACTTTATAACTTCCAATCTCCTCCCTCGGTCCAGCTGGTCGACATGCCTCCCTTTTTAGCCATTTAATGTGTGTTTTTTATTAACAAATTATCCTATGGCTCAAGCTTCTAATTGGTTAGTTGATATTATTGGCTTTTTAAAGCTAAAGCTTAAAACATGTGACCTTAGTCTTGAAAAATCTGACTCTAAATCAGCCCTATTTTTTATGTATTTAATTATCTCTAATTAACTTGAAGGATTATACAAATAATCTTAATTAATTAAAGTCTTATTGCCCATTAGTCTTTGCAAATTTCCTTTAATTTATTTAAGTGTTTTCATATTACTTTCTTGCATCTCTTGGTTATAAATTAACCATTATTTAAATGTGTTAATTATGTTACATTTTATAGCTCTAAGTACAGTCTCTTATTTAGCCTTTTGTTAACCTAATTCAAAGTGAAATTTGCCTAAAATTATAATTAATAGATTATAATAACTTGAGACATATTCATCTTCCTTTTATGCTAATTATTTATCAAAATATAAGATTTATAATAAATAGGAATTTTAAGGTATTACAGTTATCGGGCTTCCAATGTTATGTATTGGATCTTTTGAGAGAAGTTAGAGTTTCATTCTAGAGATTGGGATCCTTCTCTCATGCCCTACTCTTTCTTTAAAGCTAGTTTACGCCCTGCTCCTCCATCATATCAATCTCAGCTTTCTTATAGGTTCTTAAAAATTCAAGTGGTTTTTTTTTTTTTTTTTTAACTTTTTATTGTTGTTTGGGAAACAGCTCTTAATATATTTTATACCTCATATTAAAGGAATCAATCTAAAAAGTTCTTTATATTTATAAAACTGCCACCGATCATACTTTTTAGACCTAATCCTTTATAATCTGGTCTAAATATGATAGTTTAAAAACACCTTTTTGTAGTAATATAACAAGCCGAAATCTCATACCAAAAATGACTACATAATTTTTTTAACTTAAAAATGATTTATTTCTCCGTATCCCAAGGAGACTCTCGCCTCTCGGTTCATGTTAATTAGATGTTAGGCAAAGCTCTTGTATGAGCGTTGAAGGAAGTAAAAGGATAATCCCAAAAATAATTAAAAAGAGGTTAAAGGGCATTTTTCTTATGAACTATTTCAAGATGAGCATTGGTTATATTAAAATATTTATTGGATCGGAGCAATATCGTCTTATTGTCAAAGTCTTTGCAATGTTGCCCTTCAACATACAATGTTGACTTTTGTATATATTTAAAGAACATTTGTGCCCCTAAAATATCATTTTCGTGAAACGGTAACTACCATCCTAAGGTTTAGTAATGTGGAGTAATTTATATGTAGTAATATCATTAACTTATCATTAGTACGTAATCATAGATTTTTTTATTATTGATTAAAATACTTATTATAGTTGGGAAGTCATATAACACTTAAACATAATGCTACATGTTTCAATAAAAAAGGAGTGTCAATTGCTTGATATTGTTTAACTTTAGATCACGTCACTTATTTCTTTACGAGTAAAAATATTCTTTAACCCAAAATTAATTAAAGATAGATGTCAATATTAATATTCATTAGTCAAAAGGCAATATTGCAACCATTTTAACATTTGAGGGACAATATTACTTTAATGAATGATTTAGAAAAAAATCATTGCTCCTCGTGAAATAGTTTAAGGGTAAAATTTCTCTTGGGGAAATCCATATGGGGGCCCTTTTTGGTGAAAATATCCTAAAAAGAACCCTAAGATTCTGAAAATCCCAGAAAGGGTCCTTTTTAGGATTTTCAGAATCTCTGTTGACAACTAAATCAGCCACATTAACAACAAAATCAATACCCGTTAACAACTAAATCAGTCGCATTAACAACAATATTTTAACCACTAAATCAGTCACATTAACAACAATATCAGTCCCAGTTAACAATTATATCAGCCATATTAACAACTCATGCAAATTCTGAAAATCCCAAAAAGGGCCCAATGGCCCTTTCTGGGATTTTCAGAATCTTGGGACCCTTTTTGGGATTTTTTTTTTCTCTAAAAAGGGCCTTAAATGCATTTTCCCATTTCTCTTTAAGCCTTCAAAAATGTCCCTTTGTTTTTATAAGTGCTTCAACCTCGTTAATGCAGCATCTGAAAAAAAAAAAATTGAAAACAAGTTAAATTTTTTAAATTCAAATAATAAAAAAAATTATATTTCAAAACTTATTCAAATTGATTTGATTATTAAAAATATCTAAAATGATTACTAAAAAATTAGTAAACGGATTATTAAAACTGTTAAATATGAATACTAAAATTAAATATGAAAGATGAGTGATAAAAATAATTAACTGAGAAAATAATTTAAGGCAAAATTGCACTAAAAAATCTTTTTAGCAAATTATTTTTGAATGCTAAGTGCTACTTGAAAAAAAAAATTTAGAATGATGAATGCATGCATCTTCACTTCATGGACTTTCTCAAGAGTTGATAGTGAGGTTAAAATTGCACCTAAAAAAACTTTTAATTAAAAAATTGCATCGCAAAATACTTTAGGTGTTGGATTACCATTAATTCTTAATATATAGAGTAGATGGAATAGTTATATTAAGAATATTCACTGGAATTGAAAAAAGAACAAAGAACATTTGTTGGCCTTTTTGGGCCTTTTGCAAAGAGTAGGATTAGTTTTATTTTAGGGGAAATTACATATAAAGCTTCCTGAAATAGGAAAATTATAAATCAAGATGGAAAATTTAATAAATCTCTAATTAAGTTATTGACCCAATTTAAGATTTCAAAATGTGGGTAAAATGAATTTATTATCTTCTCTTGGCCTGGTCTCCTCTTAAGAAGGTTTCATTGCTCCGTAGCTTTCTTTTTCAAGAAGTGTGTGTATTAACCAAGGTAATTAAACTAAGACCACTAGACCAGTCAGAGTATTGGATCAAGGGTCAGTGGATCAGACCGGAGTTAAATTGAGACCAAATTGGTGAGGAATATAAAATATAGAAATAATTAAATTACTTTAAAGTATTTGTATTTATCGTTTTTTCTCTAAACTATTTTGCCTAATTTATAAATTAATAAATAATATAATAATACATCTTAAATTAATTATATGATTAACTAACTTATTTAGCTTTTTTAATTTCTAAAAAAAATAAATGGGTTTTATTTTGAGACCAAAGGTAGTATTATAGATATATATAAAATAAATCAAAAATTAAATAATTTTAAACAATCTTATTGAATGATGAGTTTATTAGTAATATATTTATGTCACTATAATTAAAAACAATAAATGCATTTTTTTCTATTTGTTAAAAATAATTTAAATATAAAATGTTATTTTGCTAAAAAATGTTCAAAAAACCGAAAAAGTATATTCTTTTTTAAATTCTAATTTATTATTTTTAAAGGGAAAATAATCAAAATAATGGAGAAAAAGTACTGAATTCGCGTGATGGGGGCAGAGTTTTAGGAGAACATTTGGTAAATGTGGACCTTTGGAAAACGAAAAGACAGTAAAATTTCTGAGCTCAGCAACCTCAACACGTTTTGACAGCTAGAACCTTTTCTTCTCCTTCCTAGCTTCTTTCAATCACAATCTCTCCACGCCTCCACCTCTATTTTCCAGTGTATCTTGTCTAATCTGAAGTGCTCCAGCCCCAGAAATCGTTCTTATCATTTTTCTTTCATGTGTCCTCCTTCAAGAAAATTTTCCGCTGTTAGTTTCTTTTTGGCTATTGCTTTAGTGTCTTTCTTATGTGCCAGAGCTCAGGTTTGATATCATCTTATTACTATTGTTGGGTTGCTTCTTTTTATTAATATTTTTCTCCCCTTTAATTTTTTTCTGTCTGATCTCAGCCTCTTCTTCTATTCACTTGGTTGTTTCTGAGCTTTTAGACCGTCCAGTTGTTGAACACCGTAAAGGATTCCGGCCTAAAATCAACCAAAAAAAATATACAGATCTGTCAGACCAGCGGATTATGCCGGTTTTTTCCGGGTCACACCAAATCGACCGAGTCAGCTCCGGTTTAGGGGTGTGACCCCGGTTTTTGTGCCTGACCGGACCGGTTTCACGGCCGGTTCACCGGTTTTCAGTCTAAACCGAACTGTGTGGTCCGAGTTTCATAACCATGGTATTATCGTTAATACTTAATACATAATAAAATATAATATAATTCCCTTAAAGTAATGAAATTTTTGGTGTTGTGGAAGGATAATCAGAATAATTCAAGTAAGAAAAAAGAAAAGCATAACCCCAATATCTTTGTTTAAATTATTTTTAGTTGAATATTAAGAAAATAAATTATTTTTACTTGAATTTTTTTATGAGAAGAACATTAAACTACTTTAATTAAAAAATATAACTTGCCCAATATATGAAACTATGTATAAAAAATTTCATTTAAAAAAAAATCTCATTAGCGTAAAAATACAATAAACTATATGTCACACCAGTCATACTCATAATTATGTGATTAATGTAGTTAGATCTTCATGTTATTGAAACAAAAAGTTAAGTCCTATTCTTCTAAAAATAAAATGTGTATTCACAATATTCACCTAAAAATCAATTAATTGATGTTAGGGACTATGCTTTTTTTTCTGGCTTGAATTATTCTTGATCATCCTTATAGATATAAAAATTTCAATGATTTAAGCTAATCATATTATATTTTATTATATATTAATGTTAGTATATTGTGTTGGCAAAATAAATATATACTCACTGAGAAACTAAGTTATAGAGCAATGAAACTCTAATGAAAAAAAAAAAACAATGAAATTTTTTCAAAAGAAGAGAGGAGATTAGGAGGGTAATAAAGTCATTTTACTCATATTTCGAAATCCTAAATTACGTCAATAATTCAATTAGAGATTTGCTGAGTTTAATAACTTGATTTGGAATTATTTCATGTAGCTTTATATGGGATTTCTTCTTTATTTTATGGGTGTAAAGATGGTCTAAGCCCAAGAAGAAGGATTGTGTCTCAAAGTCTGAACTCATAAATAATGAATTGGCACTAATAAGAGTTGGATCTAATAGGAAAAGTTATTCCCTTACAATAAATATAATGAAGGGTAAAGGAGCAAAAATACACATATATTTTATCCTCGGAAGCGCCCAGCACTATATGTTTTTTTAGGAGCAAAAATACACATGAGCTTCTAAAACCAGAGCAAAAATACATATGCTGTTAAAAGATGTTAACTCTGTTAGTGGGACCCACATTTTTTTAAAAATAAAAATGTTTACAATTTTAAAATTCCTCTTCTACCCCTTGACTTTACCTTCTCTCCTCCCTCCTTCATCTTTTCCATTTTCGCCCCGACCTTACCCCTGTTCTGATTATTTGGTCTTTCTGCTTACATTGTATTCAATGAAGATAGTGCATTCTAAGAGAAATAAATAAATGGTATGTAGCTGTATGAGATCTATGTATCTCACAATTAGCTAGAAGGAACAATTAGTGCATTGTACCGACGATGTCGCCGATCAGAGATTTCATGCCGCTCAGAGGCTCGCATAGGTTATGTCACACTCAACCGATGAGGACGACGACCTTGCGCTTGACCAACGTTAAAAAAATCAGACGCAGCCTCAGCTCCACCGACAAGCACAGCTCACTAATAGTTGTCTTCTCCAGAAGCTCTTCCTCCCAAATTGGCATCATAATCGGAATTTCCACATCAAGAAACCTTGAAATTCCTTCAGAGTCCAAGCAGTGAAGCCCCCGCCCGGTGTATGCTCTTCATCTCTCTCATTCTTGCCGCCATTTTTTCCATTTCTGTGTTATTATTTTGAGAACAATGATTCCCCCAATTTCCAATTAGGTTATTCATAAAAACTGAACTACCTTAGATTTACTTGTTTAACATGGTGGAAATTAGCAATATCTTTATGTTTTATATGAAACATTGTTGAATAACACAAAACTTGGGGGTCTCTTCAGGTAGAATTCCCCAAAGTATAGTCACAGTTTAAAGCTCCATTTCTTGGGTTCATGAATACATCAGAAATATGGAACTCTAGCGCTTGCATGATCAGAATAATTGGTGTTTTCATTGTAGAATTGGTGAGTATTACGAATCTTTTGCAAATACTGCAAATATTTAGGAAAATTTTGCTGAGTTTGGTTATTGTGTGATTGTGATTTTCATTTTCAGATCCAGATTTGGGAATCGTCACTATTCAGAAGAGTTGCAGAGATAAGAGATGAAGGTATAAGAGATGAAGGTTGGAAGGGAGAGGGTGTTGGTGAGGGGTATTTTGGTATTTTTCATAATGTATTTAACAGAAGTTAAGGCAATTTAACTGTCATGGTATTTTTACTCTGGTTTTACAAGCTCACGTGTATTTTTGCACCTGAAAAAAGCATATAGTGTTAGGCGCTCCACAAGGTAAAGCTCATGTGTAATTTTGCTCGTTAACCCTATAATGAATTAAAGTTTGAATTCTCACTTAAAAAAAGCGTAAGACTCCCCAATATTATTATCATTTTAGGCCTAAAAATATACTCACCAATCTCTATTAAGAAAGAAGAATCCCCCACCCCCCCAAAAAAAAAAAAAGCCCTACTAATCTTACACCTCCTCCATCTCACTGTGAAATTAAGCAGCAACAATTTATGTTTTGGTAGCTAGACTCTCATGTCATGTTATCATGATTAAAGGTAGGACCTTAAGAAATCATATCTCTTACAATTTTAGTTATGAAAACACTACAAAGATTATCAACCTTTGATGCTATTAGAGTATTCCACGAAAACACAAGAATGCAAAACAATGCTCACACAAGAGAAATATAATTTTCAAATCCTTTTCATTCAAATCCAAAATTTACGTACAAAAATGCAGGCAACCATAGGACACTCTAGAACTAAAACCCTCGTCTTAAGTGCAATAAATGACGTCTCAATTATGATTGATTAACTTGGTTGACATTAGCAAAAGAAAATAGAACATTACTTAAACTGGAAAAATAAGCCAGCTACCTACAACCCGGAAACTAAGATAAAGTCTTCTAGAACAAAAAGCCTTATACAAGGGAAATAAAAAAGGGAAAATAATTAAAAACAAAATTAAATCAGAATGAATATATAAAGACACCTTCTAGATGCTCTTTGAATGCTTCTTGTTTGTCACATGGTATTTTTTTAAGGGAATTCTTTAATCTGGACATCACATGAGTTTTGTGCATTATTTGTTGGGCTTCTAGCAATGTGACCACCATTTTTGAATGCTTGTTCAGCTGATTAAAAGATGCAACTTCCAAATAAATGTACTCTTACTCTTTAAACTTGCTTATGAAACAATTTAAGTCCTTCTTCATAGCTATAGTCCATACTATTGTTATTGGGCTTCCAATGTCTTGTATTGGATCTTTTGAGAGAAGTTAGACTTTTATTCTAGAGCTTGGGCTCCTTCTCTCACGCCCTACACTTTATGCTCCTCCATCATATTATATCAGTTCTCACCAATATCTATTGGGAATAAATGAAAAAGGATTTGCGCTCCCTTAACTACATCCTCAGTCTAAGGCGTAAAAATGAAAAAAAAAAATAGTATTAGGAGTTCTTCTTCCACGACCGTGAGCCCGACTCGAGACGAATTCAGATTAATCGAAACCAAAGGTTGTAATGAACCAAGTAAGTAACAAAAAAACAAAAACAAAAATCATATCAGTCTCAGCTTTCTTATGGGTTCTTAAAAATTCAAGTGGTTATTTACCTATGGGCAAAAATTTAGTGAATGATGTATTTTATAATCGATAATACTTAATTTTCCTTATATCTATTATGTACTGTTAGTTAGTTACTTGTGTGATTGAATAACTTGAAATAATAATAATGGATATAAACAAACTTAATTTTTTTTCCTTGTGTAATTTAGCTTAAACAAAAAATTGTGAGCATACCAAAGACTCGGGTAGTGCGGTGGTATGTAGATCACGCATTTTCAGAATCGCGTCGATTTCGCCGGGATTGATTTGGCCCCCAATTTAAAAAAAAAAAAAAAAAAAAAATTGTGAGCATTTTTAATTATTTATTTATAAATAATATGACTCATCTCCATCGTTAAAAGTCAGAATCTGACTTTTTCATAATATATTAGAACCCTACCAACTACTATTTACACCTCATCTTAATACCCGCCACGTTGATCTCCTCCGGAGGATTATTCTCTTCTGTTTGTACTTTTCATTTTCTTCCCATTTTCGAGCGCCTCAGTCGTCAGTCGTCACTTTTTTACTCTGTTCAGTGACGGAGGCGAGCAAAGACGTTTGATTTACTTTTACGAGCGTTCATCGGTTCACCATGATTTTCAAGTACAGTGCATTCAGTCATACCCCCGCCTGGTACCTTTCTCTGTTCATCGTTTTCCTTCTACTTTTTTAGTTTTTGGTTTATTTCTTCAATTTCTCTCGAGCTGTTGAATTGACTTTCTCAAAATTCTGGTGTCTGCTTTTCTCTATGGAAATTTTTGTTTCCCTTTGTTTTGTTGTTGATGATGACGATGATGCTGACCTTCTTCTTCTGATTTTTCCTGTTACATTTGTGAACCCTTTTCTCAGTTCTATCTAACTTCTACCCTGAAATAGTTACACGGACAGCTGCTTTTTTTTCCCCTTTGAATAAACTCCTCTTACTTTTCTTCACGGTATGAAGTATTTAAGTGTTTCTGCGTTTAAAAGGACGTGGGTTCTTGTTTCAGCACTAATGTGGGAAATCAAAAAAGGAAGACAGAGATACCAGGAGATTTGAAGATTAATGAGAAGATTGCAGCTATTTTGTTTTAGGCAAATATTCTGTTTTAATTTTGAATCTTTATCATTTATTGTCATTTTTCAGAATATTACATTTAATTTTAGGATTATAGAATGTTCTATCATTAATTCGGGTTAGGTCAAGGCCTATAGCACCTTTAACACATATGCTTTCTACGTCTTAAATTGAGTATTGAGTTTCCTCCACAATGAGTTTTTTCCCCTTTGTGTCTTTAATTTCGTCAATCTGTCTGTTCTTTCCTCTCTTTCCCTTCTCTTTCTCCCCCCCACCCCACACCACAATGCATTTTGAATTCAATCCTCTAGTAGTACACTACTAGTGTTTAATGCTGGGAAAGATTATGAATTTACTTAAAGAGAAATAATCAGGATGCATTGGGCGTATATAATGGGGTTTAAGGAAAAATGGTAAGGATATTCAAAGAAATAATCCCGCCTTTAAATCATGGGGAAGAAAATTATAGTAATTTGCTATTTTAAATCTGTAGATCAGGCAAATACCCTGAGGGCCAGAACTCCAAAGCATACCCTGAAAAAAAAAAACATTTCATGTGTGGTTGCCTTCTTCCACGAGGAAAGTACTACTGCTACTGTATTTAGAGCAAACCTTTTTCTGACTGCTGGCTTGATTCTTTTTCTACATGTCCATCTGACAGCTCACTGATCACATTTGTTCAATTTTGTGTTGATTATGTATATTGGCCGATATTAAGGGTAGCTTAGATTGTTATTCATTAATTATGATCCTTTTATCTAAAAAAATTTTTGGTTCCATTAAATTAGTGGATAGCAATTACATTTTAAGCTCCTATATCCCAAATGATGCCTTAGTACTCTGCTCTTTTGCAGGCTTCTCTGCAGCTGACAGCAGGGAAACCAAAAGCTTTATGCCAGAGCATTTCAAAGCAGGCAGGCTCAACAGCAGTGGAGAAAATTTAGATAAACTTCATTTTGTAGCAATATAATGAATGGAAAAACTGAAATCAGTACTGACTTCTGGGTGGAGGAATTCAATGGAAAGGCTTATACACCAACAAGATTTAAAAGGAAAGTCAGATCAAAGAAGAAGGAGTATATTGGATGGGGATCGACACTACTAATTTCATTTCTTGAATCACTTGGTAAAGATACTAGCAAGCCACTAACTCAATATGATGTAACTGCAATTGTAAATGAGTATATTGTGAGGAATAACCTTATTCATCCTCAAAAGAAGAAAAGAATTGTTTGTGATGAAAGGCTCCATTCATTGTTTGGAAGGAAATCAATTGGCCGAGTCAAAGTCCATGAGTTGTTGGAGTCACACTTTGCTGCGAACTGTGACGAATCTTCTGAGGATCCTTTATTAAACTCAGAAGATGATGAGAACAATTTGGCAACATGTGAATCCCCGAAGAAAACAACACCGGCGAGTAAGACACTATCAAAGAAAAGGGTTTCAAAAAAACCTAAGAGCTGTTTTGCTGCCATCATTCCTGCTAATATCAAGCTACTATATTTGAGGAAGAGCTTAGCTCAGGACCTTCTTAAAGACCCTGAAACTTTTGAGAGTAAATTAGTTGGAAGTTTTATTAGAATAAGATGTGACCCAAATGATTATCTTCAGAAGAACTCCCACCAGCTTCTGCTAGTTACAGGTAATTCGTTTGCTGTAGGGTATGTCATCACATATTTATATAGGGTTAAGTATCATTTTTTCCCCGTAAGTTTTGTCTTGAGAGCACTGAGCACCCAGAAGTTTTTTTTTATATCATTTTTGCCCCGAAAGTTAAAAAAAGTAGCATTTTGCCCCGGAAGTTAAAAAAGTGTTATTTTTTACCGTTAAGTTTCTACTACATTTTATAAACTTCCAATGCAAAATTGCTCATAAAAAAAAAAAAAAAAAAAAAAAAGCTTCCGGATACCCACTCGCTCCTCAGCCAAAACATCCGGGGCAAATTGCTACGTTTTGTTAACTTTCAAGACAATTTTGCTCCAAAAAAAACTCTGGGTCCCAGTGCTCCCCTAGGCAAAACTTCCAGGGCAAAAATGATACTTAACCCTATTTATATATGCTTCTATTTGAGCTTTTTAAAATTATCCCTCAGCATACTTCTAAAATGATCCCTCCAAAAGCAGCAGCATGGATTAGCTTTCTGAAAAACTTATCAAACACTTGAATTCATACTTGACTTGGAAGCCTCGCAATAAAAGCAGCCTCAAACTTTATCATAATCTTGTGTGTTTGGCTACATATTAAATATTCTTCTTTGATGGTTGATGTCCTCCATATAGGGATCATAAACTTGCGTTATCTGGAGGCCTAATTGACTATTTATTATTATTATTATTTTGATGAAAGCAAAAGATTCTTACTCAAACAAGGGAGAACGAGTAACAACAAAAGATGAGCCCCTGGACTGAATCTTACCAAAACACAGGATTTTTCTTATAAAAAGAAATTGCTTATGCCAGTTACAAGGTCTTGGGCATTTGATGGGAAACATTGATGGCATGTCTTAATATAGAACATAATAGTTCATATTAACATTAAATACATTTTATATTTGTAGATTAAATAGTACAACTATATACTTAATGTCAAAAAGATGTTAAGTAAGACAAGGATGACTTTGTGCATTGATTGGATATTGGAGTCTTGAGAATTCTTAATTATGTTTTGCAAGTTTAAGCCCTCTAGTAAAAATATCTTGTGCTAGAAATCATGTTCTTTGACATCTTTCTGCTTTTCAGTTAAAATTGTTGCTATTTCATATTCCTTTCTTAATCAATGATTCTCTAGGCTTAATACTATTGTATGGCCTCTTCAATAATTATCTTTTCATGTTGCATGCTAAACACAATTTGTTTATGTGTTCACTTGCACTGCATATTTATAATATAAAATAATTCTCCCTGGGCTATCCTTTAGGTATAAAGAAGCGCCCTGGAATGAAAGATGTGAGTGGGGAAATTGTCCTTCAAGTTTCTGGTTTCTTTAAAGATGTTGGCATCCACATGCTTTCTGATGATGATTTCACTGAGGTATGACTGATATTTTGTTTTTGTTTAAAATTCTATTTAGAAAAAATGATGTACTTAAGTACTAAAATCATGTTCCAGCTCTCTACTTTACATTATTTCTATAATACTGAACAGTAGCTAAAAGGGAGGAGAGTGAATAAGCAGCATCATCCTCAGCCAGACTATGGGAAGGGGCTGAGAATTCTCCCATATGAAAAAAAGGGAGGAAAGTGAGGAGAGGGATGAAAGATGGTAGGGAAAAACTACAGTCAATTCAAAATGGTCTCTATAAAGGGATCCCACTATAAGAAAATAAAATAAATAACAAATCAGGAAATAGATAAACAAATAAAAGTCAGAAAATACATAAAACTAAAATATGTCTAAACTAGAGTTTTCTATGCCTGGAATAAGTTTTCCAGAACTTCCCATTAATCTATTAAATTTTGCCTTAAAAGTTATTTTGGTGTATGTTATTGGTTTGGTTTCAGGAGGAGTGTAATGATCTTTGTCAGAGAGTAAAAGGTGGCTTGCTCGAGAGGCCTACGATTGTAAGTTTTGTTTCAAAATTCATTCTATTACTTCTAAAAAGTGTAGTTTCTGCTATGCGGCAGAACAATATAATGCTTTAGAAAATGGATGGCAAGGAAAAAACAGCATTAACTGTCTTCACAAACGAAAGAGTTGTTTGCTCTTGAACTCTGGCTTTTCCAGGTTTGATTTGATTGTTAAATGTTAACCTCATTAGATACCAAAAGAGGGGATACCAATTTGCAATTTGAGTCTATACTGGGACCTCACGGATCCCACTAAAATCTCCATGAAGTTGAAGGTTTTATGCCCCTGCAATCACACATTGCTCAAGGGATCCTGAGGGTTTGATGGATCCTGAAAACAATGTAACAATTTGACTTTTGACCACACGTACTTTTGCTGGCTTAACCTTGTCCATAACAAATTCCTTTTGATTCTCCTGGATCCTTTCATTGTCTGAAGAGATGTTGAGACTCTATCAATGAGCATTTAGCCATTGATGAGGACTGGAAGGACCTAATGAAGGAACCAGATCCCATGTTGGAAGCTGAATATGCTTCTAAATTAAGTTTAGCTAGCTTGATTTGGCTTTTGAATTTGAATACATATGAGTACATCTCTAGACTGTGACTAGACAGTATAATGGAGTCACTTGTATATGTTTATCTCATAACATCTAGGACAAATCTCCCTTCTTTCTAAATTTACTGATAGGATATCAGATATGATACCAGCAAGATCAGAACGTCCCTTACTGGTTTATTCAAGGAAAAGGCAGTTAAATGGGTAGTTAGGAAGTTATGGTTTGTATAAGACTTATTAGGAAGTTATTAGAAGTTGTATCTGTTTGGATAAGGACTATTAGGAAGTTTTTAGGAGTTTAGTTTCAGTTGGTTATTGCAGTTGTATGTTCTTATATATATTCCCTTAGGATGTAAACAGATGACTATTCTAAAATATATACAAAGTTGGTATTGTCTATTTGGTCAAGAACTCCAGATTCTGGTTCTTGAATTGTTCACTTATAGATCCTAATCTAAGGATCTATCATTTACACTGTATGATCTTTTATAATATGAAACTAAGGGATTTTTTTCTTGTTGATGTCTATTTTCATATTTTTCTTTTACCAGAAAAATTGATGATACTGAGACTTTAATTGAGTATACTTTTGCACTAGAGTTCATTATGCTTAGATATAGCTGGATATTCAAGAGGAAATAGCACTTAATTTAATGGCCTAATTATTTAATATTTGCTGGAATTTGGATAATTGGAAGTATATTCAATTTTATTTTTTGAGACTAACAGGTAGCAGAGCGTTGATTTGAAAATATGCTAGCATTGACGCATCCTATGCATCCCTGCAATTTTTTTAAGGAATAGAAAAGTTCAGATTGAAATGTTGAAACGTGATTTTATTACTTCCTTGATCCATCAGTTATTTTTATTCAGATCCACTAAGAAATTAATGCTATTGGTAGTAGTTTTTTCATAAAAACTGAGATGATTTCTTTGTAAAGAATTATAACCATTTTCAGAAGCTGCAACTTTTGTATTCTAGAAACTTAACATAGACATCAGTGCTTATTGCAGCTAACATTTCTCTCATCTGTCTATCTTCTTTCTCTCCCTTCTGTCTTTATCTCCCCAGTTTTCCTTTCTTCCGTCCTCTTTCCCACCTTTTCTATACAACGGAATATCAATGACATTACAACCTTGCCTTCTTGAGTGATTCGGGGTTTTATGAATCTGACTAATACATCAATGAATCTGAATAATTTATCACCATGACCTAAATGATTTTGTACTTGCAGATTTACTGTTACTATCATGGGCCCAAAAAAGGTTAGGTCAGTAGGGGACTCGTTTATGTGGAATAGAATTAGGACGAAACCATTGGTAATTGTAAAAATGGTGATGAGGCAGCAAAAGGACTAGAGAAGGAATTTTCTACTCATAATTTTGTGAGATGGAGTAAGGAGACTCTGGCCTCTGTAAAGCCAGAAAACCTTTGCTTCATCGGCTGCTTATTTGCTATGCTCTTCTTTCTTTCCTCTTTCTTCTTAATTATCTGTCGACTAGCCATTCCATTTCTGTTTGGAGGGATTTCAGCTCAATATGTCCATAAATAAAAGATAACCTTATTGATGACCTTGTGTAAATATTGTAATCTCCAGCATCTTTCTTTTCTATTTTCTTCATTTGATAATGTGTTTGTGCTATATATTGTAGGTGGATTTTGAGCAGAAGGCTAGAATATTGCACAAGGATATGATAAAGCATGTGAGTATAGGGCTAGCTATGCTTTCTTTCTTTTCTTTTTCTGGTTTCAATCCAGTGTTTTTATTTGGGTTAATATGTTATTGTACTTTCCTTCATTGACACTCTACTGACAGACACCTCAAAGATCGCAATATAATAAATAACATTAGCATATCTGAAAGTAAAACCAATATATGGACATGTTTTGGTTTTACTTACATCACTTTTATGGTATATATCAATTATATGATATAATTGAAGCTATTTTTCATTGTATGATTCAATACCAGTTTAATTTATGATTCACAAATTAGTCTTATAATTCATTATTTGAATTGCAATTGGATTAATATGATGAAAAAAACTTTTTTTCCTTATATTTGACACATTTGAAAACATGCTAGTCATATCCTAGATCTATTTCTGTATGCTCATTGTTTTCATGAAGTTAATTATATAAACATTTTTCAAAATATATGTTTTGACGTCATGCCTTATTCTAATGTCCTGTGTCTATGCTTCAGATATTACAACTTCGTGTAATTTACATGCTTGTTTTGACTATCTAGTATCTACAACATCTTGATCTTTTGATTCTTCACCTGAGTTTGTTTCTTTCTCATTATGTGGTGAATTTGTTGTAGTGGCTTGCAAGAGAACTTGCCATGTTAAAGAATCTTATTGAACGAGCTAATGAAAAGGGTTGGCGCAGAGAATATCCTTTTCTAATTGTGGATGAAATTCTTTTCTGTATTATGGTAATATCTCTCTATCTGTTTGTGTTAGAATGTATAAAATGTTCTGACTATTTAAGCATATGCATTACTTGGGTAACACAGCTAAATGTGTTCTGTAAAGCATATTTTATAAGTTATTACTTAACTGTACAATCAGTTTGTGAATAGAATCCATGCCGTTTTGACAATTAATATAACACTTGGCAGAACATTCATCGTATTAATAGATTATATGCAAGTGACAATCCTCATCTGCTTATTTATAAGGCAGAGATTAAGATGAAGAAACCCCATCAATACTTTTGCAAGCCTTTTAGAATCTGTGATCTATTTAGTTTCCCATGTTCAGATGGAGGATTTCTTCAGTGCCTTCCAATCAAGTTAAGGGCAATAGTAACAAAAAGCATACGTGGCAATTCTTTTTCAATTCTTTATTACGTTGGATCTTAGTTGTACAGTTCTAACAGAGTTGTGCCTGGCTTGCTGGTGTATTTGCTTACATATTGACATCTTAATATGATAACTTTGACATATTCAGCTTGATCTTGTATTTTTAATTACTTGTAACTTGCTGGTGATGGAGTGAGTTCTATAACCTATTCAACTTCTGTCAGTTGTCAATTGCCACGCACATGCACACACATTTGTTGAATTTTTTCTTACTCTTTCTAAATCCCTTCCAAATGAAGTGACTTTTAATTCTTTTACATGTTTTTATTCTTTTGGCCAAATTCCTTTACATTTGCATGAAAGGAAAACTCTATTGGGATGATCAGTCCGCACTAAAATTTTGTTTTGAGTATCATGTATCATGTGCCATATCTTGAGATCATTCCAGTCAAAATGCTGGAAGAAGTGGATTCCTTAATTAATAGGAAGTACACTGGATGAGTACCTACAGAGAAAGGCGAAGCTTCAGAATCCAGATGAACAGGCTCGGCTGTTGCAGGAAATTCCATCTGTTATTTCAGATGACATAGAATCAGAATCTGCAGAACCAGATTTTCCAGAAGAGAAGATGGAAAATGATTCACCAGAATTATTAAAGACTACGTATAAGCAGGAATCTTTGCCGACTGGTGTTCAAAAGGAAGTTAGAGACGCTCCTAAATCAGAATCTGCAGCACCAGATGTTTCAGAAGAAAAGATGGAAAATGATTCACCAGAATTATTACAGACTACATATGAGTGGGCATCTTTGCCGGCTGGGGTTGAAAAGGAAGTTAGAGATGCTCCTGAACCTGAGAATACAACATTGGATATTGCGGATTGTGTAAAGCATGAAAAGAATTCCCCTAAGTCAATTCTCAGGGGATCCTCTGAAGTTCCAAGTGACATGCCTGCAAGTGGAACTGCATATTCTCATGACCCTTTTTCTGCAGGTATGTTATAAAACTTCCGCTTTTCCATGTTTTCATCTCAAATGAGCAATTCCAACATGAAAGTCACAATTAACATGTCAGAATATTAGTGGTTTGAAGCCAAAGTGGTTGTCTGATTTGGATGAAATTGATTACATTTACAACCCGTCTAACTCTATGGCATGATCAAATATTGTATTTGTTGGAAATCAACCCTTGATTCTAACATTAATTAGCTCCTGATCATGTGCTAGTCAATATTTCCTATTTAATCTCTCATTATTACTGATTGTCTCTTATCATTAATTTCTGATTATTGTGATCGCTGATTTCTCTCTTCTTGATTGAACATCAGCCCCCATATATTGTACCCATTTCTTCTCGATAAGATATATGAGAGAATACAAATTCCTCTGAACTTCTTCAGTATTCATCTCCATCAAGACAGTGTGGAATTCCAACAACAACAAAAAAAAGAAAAAACTAGCTAGATGCCAGAAACCTTGATAATTGTTATGGCAGTGAGGGTTTCGGAGTTGGCAGGTATAGAGTAACATTTGACCTTGTCACTAATAGGTCTTTAGCAAGGGAAGAGTGAATCGCTCTTGGTAAACATGTAAGCAAGATAAGAGGGTTTAATTATGTCTTTGTATTTCCTTCAAGATGCATTGAATATTTAAAGGATAGAAATGGAGCTCTGGTAGAGGTGGCTCTTCTAATTTTCTAATTATCAAACAATGGAATCCATCTTTTATATATACCACTCTGGTCCTATTTATAAGTCCACTTTGACCAAATCTCACATACCAAGGAAAGTTAGTTGACACAATGATTATGGGGTAAATTTTCAACTTTGCCCTCATTTATGATTGGGTATTTTTCAACTATTTCTTCTCTCTCTATCTTCATGGGTGCAATTAATATAGGTAAAATTGTCACAATCTCATTTATTACATGAAACTGAACTTATAAATAGGACCAATTTTTTTAGTCAAAATGGACTTATAAATAAGATCAGAGTGGT
This sequence comes from Acacia melanoxylon, assembly GCA_019022615.1. NCBI lineage: Eukaryota > Viridiplantae > Streptophyta > Magnoliopsida > Fabales > Fabaceae > Acacia > Acacia melanoxylon. The sequence goes on from JAFJYJ010000004.1 coordinate 10,601,191, forward strand.
ATATATATATACACACACACATATACATATATATTATACACATGGCTCCACCCTAGGTCAGTTTGTCCCATCATGATGAAATGAAAAATCAAATCTAAACTTTCCTAAGGTTGAACTATCCCCTGAAGGCTAGCTATTGATGTAGGAGGACCAGCCCATTTAAATATCCCATTCAGTATTCTTTACCTTGTAGTGTGGGAATTATACATCTCATACTATCCAAGTCTCTATCGGTTGGCCACCACAGAAAGTCGACATCCTGGTGAATGTACTTTGTGACACTTCACTTGGCGACACATCACTTGATTTCGCAATATCCCCTTTTTGAAACCGACCAGCTCTAATACCGATTGATATTTATTTCAGTGTGATGGGGAACTGTCCCCCAAAAAGCTAGCTATTGAAGTGGGAGAACCGACCCTCTTCAATTATCCCTTTAAGCATCTCAACATACCATCACACCCCTTTGATATCATTGTTGTGCTTTGGCATGCTTTTGCAGAAAATTGCAACGTTATTCATGGTCAACAAATAGACCTTACATGTGAGAATGATGATGTAGCTGAACCTGAGAAAGCTAAGGTATCCCAACAAACACCGAACAAGCCGATTCCACCATCCGAGGTGATCGAATTAAGTGATGATGATGAGGAAACCAAAGAACCAAGCTCTGCGAAACAGACTACCGCTATGTTGCTGGACATGTCTATAGGATGGCACTACAGGGATCCTCAGGGCCGCGTTCAAGGACCATTTTCAGTACATTTACTAAAACACTGGAGTGATTCTAACTACTTTTCTCCTGATTTTAAGGTTTGGAAGGCAGGTCAAAGTCCTGATGAATGTGTATTGTTGGTAGATGTTCTTCACTGGTTTTTTGCCCGTTGACCAATGAAGTATGGATATTACAAAAAAGGTGTCTTGTGCCCATAGACACACACTAGACTGACGTTGGATAAATTCTACATGTAACATTTGAAAACCTTAGCTTTTCATGTCATTGTATTCATGCATTTTGAACTCCATGCGATAATAATTAGTTTTTTTATGGGGCCATGATAATAATTTGTTTAGGTCAATTCTGTCTGATTTATGTGCTACCTGCAAATTGCATTGGTGAATTTATGCTGATTAAAAGAGATCATTCTCTCCGGTTCTTGTCATTATCTCTCTCATTTACTTGCTTCCTGCTTCTTTATATGGAGCTTATAAATCTATTCTGGAGGTTGATTTTGCTACATATTTACATGATAACAGTCCTTGCATTTCCAGCATTGATTATTATGACGGATAATTATCTGGTTTCTCATTACTTTGAATTTTCCATCATGGGTATTAATTATTAAAAATAGTTGGCTTCGATTTTTTTGTAATTTTTTGAAGTTGGTCCAGATCTTTTTTTAATCTATGTTTTAGTAATATATATATATAAAAAAATAAAAAAAAAAAAAAAAAATAAATAAAAAACCATACTAGACGTGGAACTCAGCAATGGCTTGGGATTTCAAATGACAACCGACATGGGAAAACACTTAACCTTTGTTTGGATTGATAGAAAATGAGAAAAGAAAGAGAGCTAAGAAGAAAATAGAGATGAGAAGAGGAAGGAAGCAAAAGCAGGGGGAGAAAATGGGGTGAGTCTCACCGCCTATTTTCCCCCCAAAATCTCTCTCCAAACATGGAGAGATTAAGATAAAAACTTTGTTTCACATGCTGCCCCTCTCCCACCTTCACCATCTTAACCTTAAAAGATAAGGGTGTTTTTGTCATTATATCATTTGCTTGTTTTCTTTCCTCTGCATTTTTTTTCTGTCCATTACTCCATCTAGGTATGCATAAACTATAAAGAATAATAACATAATCTCTTCAGTTATTTCCTCACTCCATTTTCTTTCCTCCCAACTTTTCTCTTCATCCAAGCATTAGCGGGTGATGAATGACAGTTTCAACTATATAATTACAAAGGCTTGTAGAAAATAAAATTACATTAACACGTCAATACTTGACAGGAAAAAAAGAAAAGAAAAGAAAAGAAAAAATGCCTGAAATGATGGTATTGAATTTGGCCAATTAAGAAATGATGGGATGAAAAGAATGTTTAGAAAAGTATAATCAAAAAGTGAAGCTGCATAAAAAAGAAAAATCACACCACCAACTAAACCCACCCTATACAAAAAAAAGGGGAAAAAAACAATCTTTGCTAGTATATTCAACTGGCAACAGAGATATTATTTAAAAAATATGCCCTTCTTTCCTGTCCTTTTGCCACCAGCCTGCAGAAGCCACAAGGATTTCATACCCTTAAATATACTCTGCATAATCTCTCTTTAATATCCATTAGCTGGAAATAGTCTATTATCTAAACCAAAAACGACCACATCAATTGTAATCACCAAGATCATAACAAGGAGGGAAGATTTCATACCCTTAGAAAGAAATTTCTCAGGATGAGCACAATGGTGTCCCTGGAACTGCAAAAAGAGCATTAAAGATACTAAATATCAAAAGCACAGAACAAAAGGCATTCGATAGAGTACAACAACTATATAGAGTAGTTTCCAAGTAGAATCATCATTCTAGTTCATTTTACTATACTTGCACCTAAAGCGTGACCAAATATGTATCGAGTGTCTATATAACGAATAATTGTCACTTACCCACTGGCATCTGTCGAGTCGTTTTCTGTTCGTAATAGAAGCTGATCACCCCTAGAACAAATCATTATAAATTCTGAAACATGTCCGTAAGGAATCACAACCTACACGGGAAACAGAAAGAAGATAAAGAAACTAGCTTACTGTCCAAAAATACTCTTCCATAAACACATAAGCTAGTTTAGAATAGTTTGCTATAACCATGCTAGTTGCAGAGCCGATCAGCTTCCATTAACTACGGTGCAGGTCCTGCTACTGACCTTTTCTAATAAAACGTTAAGAAAGGGTTCAAGTGCTTAAGGAAGATATCAAGAAGATTAAGAAAATTCCTTTCAATCTTTCTGTTTCACCTGATACTCCTTTAGTGAGAAAAATCAAGTCACTAGACACAAAATTGAAAGCTAGGCACTGAGACGATCCACAAGTTTCACAGACAAAATACCAGTCTCCACCAATAATGTACTACGAGGATGTTTGATGGAAGGATCAACAATTCTCCAAGGCATGAGATTTTGTGTTTTACCAAAGAAATAAATGGTGAAGGAGGAAGGATTATGTTTGACAGTATGCCTCTTAAGGTTGCATTTGGTAAGTGGAAATCCTGATTACCCAAATCCTAAGAACAAGATGTATCAGAACGAGAAGATACTCGAGTAAATAAGTTAGATTATATCATACCAAATACTGGAATTAATGTTCCCCGTAAATCATACCAAAATGTCTTATGAATAGACATCCAAGTACTTGGAATGCTAAAATGCACACTTTCCAATCACCACCTAGGGTTTATTTATCTCCTCAGGTGTATCAATAACTTCACATTACCATTTAACCAAACTGTTGTCACAAATACAAAACAATGAGTCGAGGAAACATACACGTATGGATGGAGAAAATTTTTCTGAGACTACTACTCCACTTGGTCCCCTGCATTTAATACTGTAACCATGCCTCTTAATGGTCAGAGTAGCTGGTTCCCATATATCAAGATATCCAGTCTGTAAGACCAATCCAGAGATATTTTAAAACAGAAGTTCTTCATGGAAAACCGCAAGATAAAATTTTACATGGATAGAAAATAGAAAATTAATATAAATAAGAAACAACTCTAAGTGAATTACCGAAAGAGAGACTTCATAAGAAGCACGTCCACTACGAAGAGTCTTCTCAATGGAGCTCTGCATTTCGGGATCTGAGAACAGAAAGACAATTACTCAATAAACCGTAAGTCTCTGCTCTTACGAGGATGTCTAATCCTCCTCATTTGCAAGGCCTTCCTTCTTTGCTTATAACTTTTTTAAGAAAGAAAACACGAGGAGATGGAGAGGATCGAATTTTTGAAAGTGAAGTTCAATTATATAGTGATCATGGAAACACGTTTGCCTCTAGAATCACTTGGGACAATGCAGCAAAAAATAATTAAAACAATAGAGATGTAACAAAAACAACGAATAGCAGTAAAAGGATGCAAATCTAGGAGCTAAGAAAGAAACAAGCTTGATTTGATCCTGTGATTTAAGGGATTGAATCCCTAGATCTGGGAAAAACAGATAGTTTACCAAGGCAAAAGTAGATGTTAATCATTCCCAATATGCCTCAAAGCTCTTCAAGCCATTCTAGTGAGTGCTTTTGATATCCCTCAAAGCCAACAAGAGAACTATCTTGAGAAAGTTTTTTCTGTAATCAGCCTCCATTAGTGTATCAACTGGCCTAAATCCTAGCATTCTTCAAGGAGATCCATAGCGTACAATGCTTAGTGTATAATGTGACTCCTTTCGGTAAACCAATAGGACAATCTCCATGCAATCATCCTCAAGAAGTTTTGTACCTGAATATGAAATAGAGGAATGGTTCTTCTGTGGGAGTGGGTCAGCCTCTACCTAAGGTGTTTCTTTCTTCTTGGAATAGACAATTAGGTCCTGCTGGGTGGCAGCCTTCAAGTTGGTCTCCTGGCCAGTAGCGTTCATAAGTTCAGGTTCGTGGTTGATATAGAAGCCAAGTACAATAGGACACCTAGGGATGGTAGGCTTAGCGCTTGAGTTCATGGTGAACAAGGACAGCTTCAGGATTAGGTGCAGATTTGGTGATGTCTTGAATGCAAAAACTTCAGTTTGAGATGCCAACTCTCTCCAAAGTTTTCTTTCCCAAGAGTTTTCCTCTGCCTTTTCCATGGCAGGCTCTTAAAAATCTTCCAACCACTATTCCTCCTGAAATTCAGCCTGCCTTTCCTCCAGAACAACCACTCCCTCCTCCTACATCATGCAATCCTCCTTTGGTCCCTCCTTTCACCGACCTTTCTAGCATAAACTATGGTAAAATTAGTTGGTCAACCAGTCATGGTCTTGATAGCATTAGTTACAGCCCCATCAATCATGTTTCTACCTTTTGGATTCCTACTATAGGCTTTTATGGTAGGAGTGGTTTGATTAGTTTGAGTAACCCCATCATGTTTCTAAGAAACCGTAAATTTGCAATCTTTTGCTCCATGCCCACCTCTACCTCATATCTCATCGCAAAGATGGTAGCAGCTAAAAGCTATTATGAGTTTCTGGACTAAGAAAAGATGAAATATTGTACAGGCACTCACCGCAAGTGATCTTGTTCCTATCATTTGCGTAAACCGTCACAGGTTCTCCCTACAATTACAGAATGCAAGTAATATATTTAGTTAAATTTGCTGAAGTAATCTTTTGTTTTGTTTTTTGTTTTTTTTGGTTCTTTTGATCCCATCAGTATGTAAAGGCTCCTCAATACCACTGATGGCTGACACTGAACAACACAAATATTTCATTGATAAGAAGTGTGTCAAAATTCAAGTATCATCATGCAGATTATCATTCAAGTATCGTTTTTTCATAAGATAAATGTCACTGTCTCTGAAGTGAGAAAAAGTACCTTGCGATTCCTGTCATCCAGCGGCAGAACTTGAGCGGAAAGGTATGTACCAACATCATCAGCAGTGACAAGATAGTTGGGTCGCATTGCCCCTATATTTTTTGTGACAAGATTAATGACTCAAGTCCTCTTGTTAGGAAGGAACAAAGGGTAAACATACTAGAATCAGAAAATACCATCAATAATATTAACAGATCCATCTTGGAAATGCCGAATCCACTGGAAAACCAAAAGGAAGGGTACAAAAGGTAATGTTAAGCATGACAGTTATCTAACATAAAAAATGTATTAGGTATAAAAGGAATAAAATTCACCTCAAAGTTACAAATACTAGTGCCGTTAGTAGAGTATCCACATGCCAGAATTTCCCTTCCTGGAAAAGCTTCTCCAAAAATTTGGAGATCCTCTAAAGCTGGTAGAGGATCATCATCTGCATCTGCATTATTTTGGCCGTAATAAGTGTATGATTCAAAAATCCAAAGTTTACAGTTCTTAGAGAGATGCACAAGTTTATGAACCAATGGCTGAATTAGAAGCATTCCTGAATAGTCATCAATCATATATGTTTGTACAATTGGAGCCAGCCAGCATGAAATAAACACAATTCTACAATTCTAAAGTGCGTGAAAATAATAATTTGGTGTGGCAATATGGTGTTGCTACTGAATATCACCTATGCCTCTTACTCCCTCCAGTCCTAATATAAGACATGATTGATTTTTTTTAGAGAAATTAAGGAAGCTAAATAAATTTGTTGATCATATCATATGTTGTGAATCTTTAGATCATATAACAGTTTATAAGTTAAAGAAAATAGCTTGGAGGAAAAATGACAAATATAATATTTTAAAATAATTAAATTAGCTTTCTTAAAATCTCCAAAAAAGTTTACTTTGTCTTTTAGGACCGGAGGAAGTATAAAGCAAAGAAAGATTAGTTACTAACTTACAAACTTATGACCTTATCTAAAGCTTACAATAGAATAATTTTCTGAACTTTGTTAAGTTTATTATTTTGTGTATTATCTGAACATGATACGAACATAAAGTTGTCATATTTTAACCTATTTTTTCACGTTATTAGTATTACAATTCGATGAGTTTTTACAACTTCAGATTAAAAAATGTTTAGTTTTCCAATAAGCATCGCAATTGACAACCATCTGTTAAAACTACTTCACCTCTGTAGATAGTTACCACAACAAGCGTGCAAAAGTTATTTCTAATTTTCTATCTTCACTTAGAGTTTCTTCTCTCCCCTATTAGAGTTTTCTTCTCTCTTTGGTGAGAGTTCCTTATCTCTTCGATCAGTTTTCTTCTGTCTTTATTTCAAAGGTTAAGGGGAAATTTTGCCTGAAAAGTTTTCACCAAGGGGCAAATTTGCCTCGTGTGAGAATATTATGCATTTATTATTATCTTATTATTATATTAGATATAGATATATTATATCATATCTTATGAGTAGATATAGGTATATTATATCTTAGGATATTTCCTATTATATCTCAATCAGTTTGATTGATTTTGATTTGATTTGATTCTATGAGATTCTAGGGTTAGCTCTAAATTTGTCTATATAAAGGCTTATATGTATTCTTTCTTGTTTAGAGATTAAGAATAATATTTTATTCTCTCAAGTTCTCAACATGGTATCAAAGCCAGGTTTCCGCCCCTGGTTCCCTGACTGAGTGCTCCGTCTAAAACAGAAACAGATATTTCGCATTCTGCTCTGCCACGTTCCGTTTCTCGGTACACGCACCAGCCCATCGTTCTCTCCGTCCTTCGATCGGCGTCCGCCATTAATTTGGTGGCCGTCCGACGCCTCTGTGACAGCGCGTGGTGTACATGCGCTTCGCCGGCAGTGACACTGTGATAGCATGTGGAGGCGCGTGGGAAGTTCGTTTCGCCTGAAAGTTCTTGTTTCGGGCTTCTCTTCTCATTTCCGGCCATTTCCGATGATGTTGCATCTTCCAATGAGTGTTTGAATTTTCCGGCGAGATCTCTGGTTAGAATTTCCAAATTCCGGCGACTTCATCGTTTTCTGATTATGGAGCGCAGCTAATATTCAACCCTAGTAATGTTTCCGACACAGTTCTTCATCAATATCATCTTTGGTGGTAGTTCCTCTGTCATCGTGCCTCTCATCTCGTCCGATGACTGGTCCCGTCGTCGTTTCCAGCACAGTTCTTCATCAACATCATCGTTGATGGTAGTTCCTCTATCATCGTGCCTCTCATCTCGTTCGACAACTGGTCCCGTCGTCCTCAACTCGTCCGACGACTGGTCTCGTCGTCCTCAACTCGTGAGCACAGTTCTTCATCAACAACCCATCTCCTCTTCGACGTTGTCATCATCATCGAGCCTTTCATCATCATTGGTGGTAGTTCCTTTGTCATCATGCTCCTCAACTTGTCAGACAACCGGTCTCGTCGTCCTCAACTGGTCGCAACCGCTACTGGTCGCCTATGATGCACGGACACGGCAAATTTGGGGAAAGGAACGAGTCGGACACGCGAATTAGTTGGACACGCGAATTGAACCTGAATTCGCGAATTAGCGGTCAAAATTTCAAATGTCAATTTTGTAATTGTATCAAAAGTTGAAGGCTCTATATCCTTCTTGACAGCCATGACCTTCAACCCAAATAACCCTATAAAGTGTCTCGGTTATGTTTAAAACGGACCAAATACAGTTCGGCATTTCCTAAACAATGACAAATTAGTAAATGGTCTCAAACTATTTTTCGGCATTTGCTAAACAATGACAAATTTTGTATTTAATATGATTTTGTTTTTAATATGATTGATAGAATGGAGTCCAACACAAATTAAGCAATAGTTCAATAAACTTAGTGGAGATGTAATTTAATTATGCAAATGATTTTTTTTTTTTATATTTTGTTAATGTAAAATACACTCTTCATAGTAAAAATATTATTTAATACTAAGACGTGTCGGAACGTGTCGAAATATTAATATTTTTGAAGTAACGTGTCGACGTCACGTATCGGCAACGTGTCGAAAATGCCGTGTCAGTGTCGGTGCAACATAGCTGGTCTTAGCCGCTGCCTGTCGAACTTGTCGCAACCGCGCCCATCTCTCAACGTAGTCGAGTATCTCACGCTCTCTAAATAGGCCTACGAGACTCAAGAAGTACAAGCTTAAGGGGGAGTGTCAGTAGTATAAAGTTGTATAAGCAAGTTGGACAGGATTAACATCCATGATCCAACTTGGGGGGAGTGTGAGAATATTATGCATTTATTATTATCTTATTATTATATTAGATATAGATATATTATATCATATCTTATGATTAGATAGAGGTATATTATATCTTAGGATATTTCCTATTATATCTCAATCAGTTTGATTGATTTTGATTTGATTAGATTCTATGAGATTCTAGGGTTAGCTCTAGGTTTGCCTATATAAAGGCTTATATGTATTCTTTCTTGTTTAGAGATTAAGAATAATATTTTATTCTCTCAAGTTCTCAACACCCCGGAATTCTTTTGGGGCCAACTTTGCCCTAACCATTATCCCCATTAATTTTGACTATTAATTGACCAAATATGTTGAGCTGGCAATCCACATGTGACATCACATCATTTTTGTTAAGGTGCAAATTTGCACCGAAAATCTATTTGTCATCTATTTCATCTTTTTTCAAAGTTAGATTTAAAACTTTTGAAGCAAATTTACACCATAACAAAAGTGACATGGATAATTTGTGAACTATCAGTTCAACATATTTGGTCAACTAACGGTCAAAATTAACTGGGATAACGATCAGAGCAAAATTGCTCCATTTTATAAACTCCCAAGGCAAAATTGCCCCTCAGTGAAAACTTCTAAGGCAAAAATGCCCCTTAACCCTTATTTCTATCGTCAGTTGATTTTCCCTCATAAAACTAAAACTATTATTTGGTGTGTAAGACCTAGTATTTACTTTTGGTGCTTTTAAAAATATAATGATGCTATAGCCATACACCAAAACCACATTGCCTCGGATCATCCCCTATTTTAATAAAGGGTTAAGATGCAAAAATACCTATAAATTTTTACTAAAATTGTGTCCAACACCATATACTTTTTGGAGGTATAAAAATATCTATAAATGTTAAATATAACCTAACACCGTGATATATGCATATGCAAAATTAGTGTGGGGTCCATCACAAAAAGTAACGGTGTTGGATTATTTTTAACGGTCCTGTCACTTTTGCTTCAATTTAAATGTTTATGAATATTTTTACATTTTGAAAAATAATGGTGCTAGATGCACTTTTTGATAAAAGTTGATTTTATTTTTGTAGCTTCACCCTTAAATAAAATTCCCAATCACGGTTCTCGTCAGAACTCTCAATCAAGCACTAAGCTAAGGAGAAGAGGAGGAATACGAACCATCAAACACTGATTATAAAAGGATCGTTACCTGAACTCCGATTCGAGGAAGTTTCTCTCCCATTCGGATTTGCGTCTCCATCATGATCTTTCACCACTACATTGCCACTATCAGGTTCGCGAGATGTGTCGCCCATCTTCGTGGGCACGCCATAGAATGAATTCTCCCTTGTTCTTTGTCTCATTGATTCATCAGCTTCTTCCTTATTTGCCGCACCATCAGGTCTGACCAAGTCACTCCGATGACCGGCCAATATGTCCCGATCAGAAACCGACTGAGGGACCACTCCCATCCTTTCTTGATTCTAAGAACATGAAAAGTAAAATCAAAATATGACATTGTACACCGGAATTCAGCATGTCATTATGTGCTGAACATACCTCATTGCGAATAAGTTGTTCCTTTAAATGTTTAAACAAAACCTGCAAAGTAGAGCTTCTTATTATGAATCAGTACAAGTGATTAGTCACTACCAATCTAGTACCGAATGGATCCTAGTCGTAGCAAGTTATTAATTTTACTGATAAAATCAGACCATGTATATAGAGAGAGAGACCAATGAAACTATAAAAAGATATAGAAAAAATAAAAGATGGAGTGGGCTGACTAATAATGCGGCTCCTGCATCTCTCTGTCTGTCAGGTGTAACGTGTTAAATACGATGAAATTAAAATATTAATTAACTTTATAAATTTGTAATAAAAATGTATCGTTATCTATTAAAAAAAAGAGGGAAGAAGTAAAAGAAAGAAAAGGATGACCTTGAGGTTGCTAACAACGGAGCGAGCATCAGGATCAGGTGGCTGCAAGGAATATTGAGCGAGAAGAGGCAACAACGTTGACATAAATGTTAATCTTTCTTCCTCTGCATTCTGACACAACACAAAGGCACTTAATTCTAAATTCATTCCAAGTTCCAATCATTTAAACCACATTAACCCAAAATGGAAAGGGAAAAAAAAATCTTTTATACTTTTTTAATGCTTGAATTATATTTTTTTCAATTCTTTTGCTCCTAAATTTTAAAATATACTCCCTCCACTCATTTTTATAAGAACCTAAAATTTAAATTGCATTGGTCCTTTTTATAAGACCCCACAAGAGTTGTCTAAACATTTAATAAGTTTTTTTCATTTTTACCCCCTCATTAATTATATGTATTGAATTAATTAAAAGGTTAGTAATACTCATATATTTACTTAATTTCTTTCTCTTGTTTTCCCCTCATAAACAAGGACATACTTGAAAAATAAAGTTTATTTCAGACATACTTATTATTTCTAACTAACTTTAATCATTTTCTTAAACCGCACAATTGGGTTATTGAGCTCCTATAGATAAAACCGAATGGGTATTATTCAACTTTTAAAATATGGGATGATGAGGTGGCCTGAAATATGGGATGTTTGACTGATATAACAGTCAAAATTAACATTGAATGATGGCAGGACAAAATTGCGCAGAATAATTTCAATCCTAAAAAAAACTTCATGATACCCACCGCTTTTCAAACAAAATTTTTAGGGGAAAAAGTGACCCTTAACCCGTCATTGATATGCATGGAAAACTGAAATTGATACTTTCTGAACAACTAAACACGTACCTGCAACGAATATGCGAGATGAATATTCTCTTCAATAATTTGCTGTCTGTATGACGAAGCTTTCGATTCAGCGTCTTCTAGGTTTTGTTGCTGTTGATCAAAGACCTTCGAACACAAATTCCCACTGTAACTAACTAATTTTCCAGGAATTTAAGCTAAAAGAGCTCAATAATTTAAAGCATACCACATGAATATCTGCAATTCGCTTTTGCAGATCATCATTTTCATGGCGTATCTGTGCTTCCTACAACAAACAAACAAACAACCCACACAAAAAAACACCCATTCACACATGACTTAACAAGAATGAAATGCATAATTAATTTATAAACCCTATTTTTACCTTGATTGAATAATCCGCTAGACGCTTCCTAAGTAGCGTAATCTCTCTCTCATTCTCACGAAACTTCGCGACGAGCTCCTAAATCTCAAGAGATTCAATTTGAGTGGTTTTGATTCGATCGACTGATGAATTCGAACTAAAAATTATATGGAATTGGTATCGAACAATTGAAATTCAGTACCTGGTTCTCTGAGCTGTTATTAGACTTTGATGCTTCAGGTTCCGCCATATCGAAGAGAGATTGAGGTTATTGTAAATGAAGAATGAATTTGAGTCTTCATCCCATGCAGGTCTTTCTTCCATTGACTCATCTCTTGCTTCGCAGAAACTACCAGATTTTGAACTGGTAATAATTTTTTTCTTTTTTAATTAATCGCTATTGACTTGAGCGTGGAAATAATCGTTTAATTTGAGACAAAAAGGGTAAGAAAATCTTGTGGCAAGAAACAGAGAGTCCAAAGGCATACGACACGTTGATCTTGAAGAAGACACTTTTAACCTCTTTGGATTGTGTTGTCTTCTTCTATCTAACTATATTTTTTTATTTCCTTCTCAGCGCAGCCTGCTTTTAGATTAACGACCTCTTGTCAGCAATCATTATGAATTTTAGAGCCTCTTTTGATAGCCGCGGTAGAAGTAGCTTTTTTCTTATGAATTTTTCTTGATAGACTTTTTTTTATGTGATTTGTGTTTGTGATAGCGGTGACAGAAGTAGCTTTTTTCTTGATGGGCACTTGTTTGGCATAGCTTTTAAAAATATAGATGAAATGAAAAATGACTGAAAGGGGCATAAATCATATATATATATATACTCCCTCTGATCTTTATTATAAGGCACCAACTAACTTTTCTCACAAACCAATAAAAGTAGTTAAAGTCAATAAAGTTGTCCTATAATCTAAGTAATTTATAATATTACCCCTACTAATTACACTAAACTCTAATATTATATTAATTATTACTCTCACCCACTACCTTTATTAATTAGGGGCAGACATGGAAAAAAATAATCATTGCTTATTGGGAACAAAAAAGTGTCTTATAAAAAGGACCAAATAAACTTACTAGTTGGTGTCTTATAATAAGGACCAGAGAGAGTATTGTATAAAATATGATGATTTGAGATTTTAAAAAAAAAAAATAAGATAAGAACTTCATGGCATGGGTACTGATCAATTCATAGCATGGGTACTGATCAATAATTCATAGCATGGGAACTGATCAATTCATAGTAAATTATTAATAGTGTCTTCAATAGTAAATTACAATGCCTTAATTGCATTCCCATTTAATTTAAATATTTAATCCTCCCCTTTTTTTCTTGTTTTCTTTTATAGTACTCCTTTTAGTACTTATTATAAAGTACCAACTAATAATTCTTACAAATAAATAAAAACAGTTAAATTCAATAAAGTTACCATAGAATTTAAGTAATTTCTAATACTACTCCTACTAATTGCACTAAATCATAATATAATACTCCCTCTAGTCCTTATTATAAAGCAACAACTAACAATTCTCACAAACCAATAAAAACAGTTAAAGTCAATAAAGTTAGCCTACAACTTAAGTAACTTCCAATATTACCCCTACTAATTGCATTAAATTCTAATATCATATTAATTATTACTCTCACTCACTACCCTAATGGTCATACATGGAAAAGAATAATTAATGTTCCTTGGGAACAAACAAGTGCCTTATAAAAAGGACCAAATAAACTTGTTAGTTGGTGCCTTATAATAAGGACCAGGGGGAGTATTAATTATTACTCTCACCAACTACCCTTATTAATTATGGACATACATGAAAAAAGATAATTAATGTTCATTGGGAACAAGCAAGTACCTTATAAAAAGCACCAAATAGATTTGATAGTTGGTGCCTTATAATAAAGACCAGATGGAGTACCTCCTTTATGCACTTTTTCCTGATATATTTTAATGAATTGCCTAATTAAAAATCAGGGTCCTTAATTATGGCAAAAAAGAAAAATCAGTATCCTTAAATATAACTCGAATATGGCAAAAAAGAAAAATCAGTATCCTTAAATATAATATATATATATATATATATATATATATATATATATATATATATATTAAAAAAAAAAAAAAAAAAAAAAACACCCCCTGGATAGATAGAGAGGGAGGGCAGAGCTTCTAGTTTTTTCATGTTGTCAAAGAGTTGGAAAAATGAGAATAGATGGTGAGTATCTGATCGAATCATCTAAAATTCATTCTTGGACTTAACTGCTAGCTACTGTTATTATTGTGTTCTAAAATCCAAATACTTCAATAATTTCTTCTTTATTGGGATTGTTTTCATCATAAAGGTGGGCTTGAGTTCCTGTTTGTCGCCAGGTTGCTGGTTGGTTGAGATCATTATAGTAATTATGAGTTGGATTGAATACAATTGATGTTGTGGCAAGATCAAGAGCATGTAATAGCATAACTGATCGGCAAGCTTCCAACATTAAAACAAATAAGCACCGATAAGCAAATTACTCTAGACGAGTCCGAAGAAGCAAGTTCAACAGTTTATAATAGCACGTTTGATACCAACGGGGTTGAGTCTGGCAAAATAGTTAGTCTTTTGCAATATGACGAACCATAATTCAAATTCCTGTTAACAGAGATGCCCACGTTTAGTACCCAATAATACATCGAACAAGATTTCTTCCGATAGAAGATCATAGCGGTAGGAGTATTCAAATATTTCTTGTCTCAATTGTGTCACATCTCAATATGGCGATCTAGACCGAGATGCCTTTGGGATGGGACGGGACACGCGACAAAAATTTTAGAAGAGGGGTTGGACTCACCTACAGTTCAAGGGCAGGGCGTTTGGAACCCATTCCGCAAGGATTTCAAGACTAAGAGTACATATGTCTCCACCTTAGCCTGGGTTATCGTTACGTAGACCCCTAGGATGCCTCCTCCAGAGCCTTGACCAACTCCAGGATCGAACCCCCTCCCTTTTGGTGAGTGTGTCCAACCCCATTATATTACTTTTGTTATAAACCAAACAGGCCATTGTATGCTTCAACAATTATGGGCTCTTGATAAACCCCTCAACTCATGTATCATAACTGATCAACGTCCTCCATCTTCTCCGTCGTCATCGCACTTTAACCATACGATACAGCTTCTCAATACTATCATCTTGGATGGCAGCAATCATTGTTGTTTGTATGTAAAATTATAATCACCTAATAATGAACCTACACCTGTATGGCTGTATTTGATGTTACTTTTAGCACACATCTAAAATATGATACTGCATGCAATGCAACTCCCAAATTATATACATAGTTTAGAACCTTCTTGTACTTCAGCTTTTAAAAAAAAAAAAAACTAATGATCCAAAATAAGATATGTATACAACTAAGTGACTAACTGCATCTTAGCACATAGATAATACACATGTTCGATTTCATTAAGGATAATGTAACGATGAGAGTGTAAGATGACCCAATTCCTCTAACAAGGGAAGCATGAATGTTAGGATTAATAGATAATTAGTCTCTTGTAAACTAGTGTCAATATTATCTGTAGATATGCTAGCTGTAATATGCCACATGTATGGCTAAGATTGATTTTTAACAATATTTTGTTATGCTCTTACTCTATAAAATGCACGGTGACCAGTGGAGGCAATTATCCCTGGTGAATTCAGTTTGTTGCTTTTGTCCTTTTCTATCTTGGTATCAAGAGCCTTCTTTTTTTTCATTTCTCTTTCCTCTGCGCGATGGCCTCTTCCACGCCTCTCTCCTCTAGTACACCCTCGTCCCCAGTCGTCTCCTCCGTTTCTCATCCGACCTACGCCCTCTTTCAATCCTCCAGCTAAACATCGTCCATCAAGTTGGATCGAACAAATTACCTGGTATGGGTGTCGGTAGTGTTGCCGCTCATCGAGGGTAATCGACTTCAGACGCACATCGACGCCACTTCCTCTATTCCGTCAATGACGACGATGTTGCCGCCCTCCACCGAGCCTGTGTCTAATCATGCCTTTGAAGAATGGTTTTCCATCGATTGGATGCTTCTTGGCTGGCTTCACAACACCATGACTCAGGATGTTGCTTGTAATACCCGGATTTTAGCAAATCTGGAATTCTTGAGATAAGAGAAATTAATGAATATTTTGATGAAGCAAATTCATGAGTTTAAAACTATTATAGAAAATTTTTATAATTGTCGAAAAAGTTACAGAAAAATCAGATGAATAGAATGACTAAAAATGCAATAATGGTGATAAAAACAGTCTAAAAACATTATGATAAATACTGAAAGATCATGAAAGATTATGAGAAAATTATGGGAGTGTTATCTTTAATTATAAGAATTTAATAAATTATTTCGAGGAAATAACATGAAGAAATGTTTAAAAAGCATTAAAGAACCATAAAGTAACTTTATGGTGTAAACATTTTTAATATTTTACATAGGATATAAAGTGACAATGTCATTATAAAGTTTGTAAGATAATAATATACTGTAAATCATAAAATTATCAACCATTGGTAAGAGAATGATTAGATAATTACTAGCTAATTGATTGTAAAACAAGAGAAATATAGAAGTTAAATTTATGGTAAAATCCTTAATTAAGAGATTAAGGTTGGTAATTAGCATAAAATATACTTACTAATTATGATAAAAATATTAAGAAAAATTAGTAAAGATAAATGTATGAAGAAACCTAATCCTAAAAAGATCACTAAACGAAGAATTTGGGTTTTGATTAAGCCTTATATCAAGGGGGTAAAACGGGAATTTTTGGTAAAAAAATATTATATTTTTTAAAAATGGAAAAAATAATGAAAAAATAATTAAAACTGAATTTTAAAATGAAGGGGCCGAAATTCTTGGTATTTTTAATTAAAATGAATTGTTTAAATAATTAAAATGATAATTAGAATAAAATAATGATATAATGCGGTGAGTCAACTTATAGGCGGAGGGGAAAAGTCGAAATAAATTCTACAGGTAAACCAGAGGTAAAAGTCTTTTCGGACTGATCAAATTAAGAACAAGTAAATTTTTACACGAAGAAAGAATTTACCAGACGTTGATTTCCGCAACCGAAAACCCTAATTCCTAATAAGACGGAAAGGCGATCGGATAGAGTAGAGCCGGATAGGCAAAGTGAGAACCTATAGAAACAATTTCGTGTTTTCAAACACGGGATTAAGTTAGGCAACAACTGGATGTTTTACGATTCAGCAAATTATTGTCCAGAAGTTGGTTCTATCGGAAGCGATTTTCGTAACCGGACGCGTTTGTCCGAATATCTTCCGACATACCGGAGAATACCTGGATATGATCAAAAAGATGATCAAAATAGATAATATGAAAGAGGATGAAAAGATCTTCAAAGTTACATGCCCGGAAGTTTGAGTTTCGACAAGATCACGTGAATCGGGTACCGATCAGGGGAGATGATCGGGGAGTCAGCTGGGGTGACATCATCAATGATGATGTCACAAGGGGGGAGATGTCGACCAAGACATCCAAGGGCCAAGGGAGTGCCACGTGGCGAAGTGCGATCCGACGGCCGAAATCCGATCTGGAAACAAATTTGGAAATTCCCACCTTGTCCCTATTTTTCCCTATAAATAGCAAGCTCTCTTGCTCTTCATTTCCATCCCAAAATCCGAAACCTAGAGAGAGGTTCTAGAGAGAGAAGCTCTGCAAAAATTTTGCCTAGCTCCGAGTAAGTCCTTCTGTCCTTAGCTTTTAGTTTTCGTAGTTCTTTCGGTAGTTATAGTAGAACTGTTGTTTTGATCTAGGAAGTTTCAAAATATATTCCTATACTTGTTTTTAAGCCTCATTGCATTGAAAGAGGCCTGACGAGGTAAAAACCTAGTGGGGATAATTTTGAAATGGAATAAGGTCAAAGTAACGAAGTTACGCGAAATTCCGCCAAATAGGGGTAGTAGGGGCAAAATGGTCTTTTTCACCTAAAATGCCTGTTATGCTGCCAAATATTCATAAGTGTGTTATTATTCTGATTAGAATACTTCTAAAGTCGAACCGCTGTCGAAATTCCATCGTTCCGCTGTTTGCCGCTGTTGAGCCGCTGTTTCGTTGTTTTACGTACGACCGTCAAAAAGTACCGTTTTTAGCCGGAAGAGCCGGATATCTGCAACTAAGGTACGGACACGTACTGTAACCCTAACTCTATGCTGCTTATATACTTTTGCGTTATAGATACGTTCATAGACTGAGGTTACGTTGAGAATCGTCGGGAGATACTTACTGACTTTACCCACGGATTATAGTATTGGTAATGTCGTTTGAGTTATTCCTAGCGCTGAGGACACGTTAGTGGCGTGGCACTGGATATGTGCAGAACTAGTCGAGAGAGACTTTACATACAGCTTTGTGCTTATGTTCTGTCCATGTTATTGATCATACATATGTTGTCTGCTTTTGTGATGATATGTTGTATTGAAATGAATATCTGTTGTACGTATACTGCTTTATTTGAGCATAAGGTTAACCGTTACCTGAGATCCATATGTGGAATGGATCTCAGTTTGTAGCATCGTGGTCGGAGGACCGATGTTTGGCGATCGAGGCAAGCATTTGGAGTAGGCCAAGACGTGTCTACATTATTTATTGTTTTCTTTAGTTTCTTTAACTTTTGAGAATTCGGATGACGTAATCCGATACATTTACACTATGGTCCATATTTTGAATGTAATGTAAATTACTTACTCGCTCCAATGCTCTACTCTGATTACTCTGCTTGAAATATTTGGAAACGTTTTAAAAAAAAATTCCGCCGTTTTCAAATGGGATGTTACATTGCTACTCAACTTCTTCACTGTTGAACGACTTTTGAACTCTGGACTGAGGCTCGGTCTCTCACGTCTGCCATCTCCAAATCCCGAATCATGATACATCGTTCTGAACTCCATAATACCAGGAAAAATGGTCAGACAATGTCCGACTATTTGGCTCGAATGAAGCGAATCTCATATCACCTTGCGTTGGCCAGTGCACCCATTTCTTTCGATGAGCTGATTCTTCACACTCTCAATGGCCTTGATGGAGATTACAACCCTGTGGTGGTCAAATTAGTCGATCAAGTTGGATTAACTAGGGTTGAAGCACAATTTTCTCTCCTAGCGTTCGAAGCTCGTCTAGAGCAACTGCAACAATTTTCCTCTCTCTCTTCAGCCAACGGCTAACTATGCTCATGCTGACTCCACTCAGCGTCCTATCCGTCCTCCGTGGCACGGTGGCAGTAAGGGTGGACGCAACAATCGCTCGCGTGGGTGTTCTGGTGGAGATGGCTCAAGTCGCACTTTTTGTGCCCTCTGTGAGAAGCCTAGCCATACTGTTGCTAATTGTTTTAAGCGATTTGATAGGTCTTTTCGTCCACCTTCCCATTCCATTCCTCAGGCTTATCATGTAGATGCTTCTAATGTTGCTGATCCGGATTGGTATCTTGATAGTGGAGCGAACCACCATGTTGCTACCACTGCCTCTCAACTTGATTCAGTCCGGCCAATTGGTAAGGCTCCCTCTCTCCTTTTTACTTGCACTGGGTCTCCTGTTAATATTCATGACATAGGGTCTGTCTCTCTTCCATGTTCTGATTCTTCTTCTCATCTCCACCTTAATGATGTTTTAGTTGTTCCTCATGTCACTAAAAATCTGCTCAGTGTGAATAAACTTGTTTCAAATAACCTTGTTGCAGTCATTTTTACTGATATGGGTTGTGTTGTAAAGGACAAGAACATAGGATCTCAACTGATGAAAGGACCTCCAAGGCAAGGGCTATACCCAGTGAGCAACATAAAGGCTTAGGCAAATGTTGCAGAAATTTCAAGGAATGATGAGAACTTTTTGAATTGGCATTACAAGCTTGGTCATCCAAGCAATAAAATTTTATAGCAAATTCTAAACCATTGTAATGTCAAAATTCATATTAATGATACTTTTGTTTGTGAAGTTTGTCAATCTGGAAAATCAAGAAGATTACCTTTTTCTAAGTCCTTTTCTCATGCCTCGTCACCTTTTGCACTAGTTCACACTGATTTATGGGGCCCTTCTTCTGTTCAATCTGTTCATGGCCATCAGTATTATATTGACTTTATTAATGATTTTAGCAGATACACTTGGTTATACCCTCTCAAAAATAAAGGGGACACAATTACAGCTTTTCAACATTTTCAAAAAATGGTTGAAACCCAATTTCATACTAAGATTAAGTTCATTCAGTGTGATAACGGTACAGAGTATAAACCTCTCATTCCTATTGCTGCAAACTCTGGTATTCTCATGCTTTTTACATGTCCTTACACTTCTTCTCAGAATGGTATAGCAGAAAGGAAACATCGACACATTGGGGAAATGGACTTAACTCTTTTGACTCAAGCTAAAATTCCTCTAGCTTATTGGACCGAGGCTTTTGAAATAGTTGTTTATTTAATTAATCATCTCCCTACTCCAGTTTTACAAGGGAAATCTCCTCTCACTTCTTTGTATCAAATTGAGCCTGATTATCAATCTCTAAAGCCTTTTGAATGTGCTTGTTATCCTTGTTTGAAGCCTTACAATTCTCACAAGTTAGAGTATCACAGTAAGAAATGTGTATATCTGGGCCCAGCTTCCAATCAAAAAGGTTTTAAGTGTCTCAGCTCAACTGGAAAAATATATATCTCTAGGCATATGATTTTTGATAATGTCACGTTTCCTTGTACTATAGGTTTTATGCATTATCCAAGCCCACCTGATGAAGTTATATCTTCTTTTCCATTGGTAATTGATGGATCTCAGTGTCCTCACAAGCCCAATCCTAAGCCCAACCGTGACCTTCTCATTACTCACAAACCCACTCCTCTCCACCTCAGCTCGCTCCAACTCATTCTTCTTATAATCAAACTCACCTCAGCCCCTTTTCTTCGCTTCATCCGACACCGTCGTCCATTACCTCACCAGATCCTACTTGTCCCTCGACCTCCTCTGCTTCATCTTCTCCTTCGTTGCCTCCAAGTTCACTCTCCTCTTCTTTTTCCAGTTCTTCATCCTCTTCTTCTCCTCCTAATGTCCACCCCATGATTGCCCATGCTAAGTCGCGTATTGTCAAACCTAAATACCCGTTCATTGGCTTACTGGCAACCGAAACGCCCTCCACTCTCTCTCAATCTGCTAAACCTCACTCAATCATCGAAGCATTAGCCTCCCCTCATTGGTTGTGTGCTATGAAGGATGAGTACCAAGTTCTCTGTCGTAATCGGACTTGGATTCTTGTACCTTATCAGGGTCAGAAGCTTGTCGACTGTAAGTGGGTCTTTAAAACGAAGTTTAATGCTGATGTTCAATTCTGAAACACAAAGCCAGACTTGTATCTAAAGGTTTTCAATAGTCTGCTGGGATTGATTATAGTGAGACTTTCAGTCCGGTTGTCAAACCCACCACCATTCGTTTTATTCTTGCCCTTGCTGTAAAGTTCATATGGGAAATACGACAATTAGATGTGAATAATGGTTTTCTGAACGAAGAGGTATTCACGAGTCAGCTTCCTAGTTTCAAGGATTCTGTACATATATCCTTCCTACATCTGCAAACTCACTAAAGCAATTTATGGCCTCAAGCAGGCTCCACGAGCATGGTTTGACAGGCTTAGGCACACACTGGTCAGCTGGGGATTCCAGAATGCTTGTAGTGACATTTCTCTGTTCTTCCTCAAGGATAAATGTCTCATGGTATTTATTCTTATTTATGTGGATGGTATTCTTATTACTGGGAATAATGCACATTCTGTTCAAAAATTTATTTTCAGGTTAAATGAAGTTTTCTCTCTTAAGGATTTAGGTCCCATATATTATTTTCTAGGATTAGAAATTCATAGAGATAGTTCTGGATTTTATGTCAATCAAACCAAGTATATCCTAAACTTGTTGCACCGTTTTCATATATCTGATTGTGCTCCTGTGCCTACACCTATGGTTACTGGTAGGAAATTTACCAGTCAAGATGGCCAGTTATTATCTGATCCTTCGTTGTATAGAAGAGCAATTGGGTCATTACAATATTTGACAACATCCAGACCTGATATAGCTTATTCAGTTAATAAGCTAAGTCAAATCCTGTCCAAACCAACTGAATTACATTTTCAAGGAGTTAAGAGAATCCTAAGATACCTAAAGGGCATAGTTCACTTTGGTTTACACATCAAACCAATAGGATCTCTTCAGTTGATGGCCTTTACATATGTTGATTGGGCCACTAATCTTGATGATAGAAAATCCATGGGTGGCTATTGTGTATACTTGGGTGGAACTCTTGTTTCTTAGTGCTCAAAGAAACAAAGAATTGTTTCTAGATCAAGTTCAAAATCAGAATATCGTTCTTTATCTGATGGTGCAGCTGAACTGAAATGGTTGCATTCGCTCCTTACAGAAATTGGTCTCTACATCCGAAAGCCCTCAACAAAATGGTGTGACAATTTGAGTGCTCAAGCTCTTACCTCAAATCTGGTTCATCATGCTAGAAGCAAACACATTGAGATAGATGTTCACTTTATTAGAGATCAAGTCCTATCGGATCCATTAAAGTTCACTATGTTCCATCATCTCATCAAATAGCCGATTGCTTTACCAAAGCTTTATCCCATTCTCAGTTTTCTTATTTTAGGCACAAACTTGACGTGTGTCTCACACCCTCTCGTTTGAGGGAGAATGTTAGGACTAATAGATAATTAGTCTCTTGTAAACTAGTGTCAATATTATCTGTAGATATGCTAGCTATAATATGCCACATGTATGGCTAAGATTGATTTGTAACAATATTCTATTATGCTCTTACTTTATAAAATGCACTGTGACCAATGGAGGCAATTATCCTTGGTGAATTCATTTTGTTGCTTTTGTCCTTTGCTATCTACTCCTTCTGGTCCTTATTATAAGACACCAACTAACAAGTTTATTTGGTTCTTTTTATAAGGCACTCATTTGTTTCCAATGAGCATTAATTATTTTTTTCCATCTCTGCCCATAATTAATAAGGGTAGTGGGTTAGAGTAATAATTAATATAATATTAGAGTTTAGTATAATTAGTAGGGGTAGTATTGGAAATTACTTAGATTCTAGGACAACTTTATTGACTTTAACTACTTTTATTAGTTTGTGAGAAAAGTTATTTAGTGCCTTATAATAAGGACTAGAGGGAGTATAACATTAGGGTTTATGGGGTCCCACGAATTTGTGTACCTCAAATTCCTAATAATCTTGCAAATTATTGAGTCCCAAGAATTTGATAGATCATCAAAATTGACACTTAATTAATTTAAAGGAGCTAACAGGCTAATGCGCACAAAGATATGCACAAACCAAAGGCAGTACAGAAAACAAAGCAAAAATAAAAATTGATTTACAAGATGGGAGGAAAAGAAAAAACTGGACAATATGGAAAGTAAGGGTGTGACTGCACACAGACGATTACATTTCAAGCTAAGCCTACCCTTTCCAAAAAAAAAACAAAAAAAAAAAAAGGAAAAACATAATAATTTAGGTTGCAAGCAAAATACACTACTTCCTGTGCCCACCTTTCCTATATATTATTCCACTGACACCTGAAACTGTGAAGCAATTGGCTTTCCCTTACTTAAAGAATAAACCTTTCTTCTTTCCCCTCCTTTTCTCCCCAGCCTGCAGAAACACAGAGGGATCAAAACCCATGTCACTTCGGTTACTGTTTAAAATTTGTAGCTAAATACATTTCTCAAAAACCTAACAAACATATATAGTACTATCTCCGGTTCTTAATATAATATATTATTGGGGAGTTGATCTTACTCCTAAATATAAAACATAGTTTTCATATTTATCAATCTTTTTTTTTTCATTTACCCCTATTTATGCTCCCTCAACAATAATCAAGTGGGAGGGGATGAGGAAATGAAATTAAGGAAAATAAGTAGGGTGTTTTAAAAAATATATGTCATATTGACTAACTTAACTAACTTCCTTAATCTAATCAAATTAGGTAAATGTGTCTTAGAACTGGAGGGAGTAATAAATTATTTATGCAACAACACAATTTACATACTATTCTTTTTATGATCACACCATTTGAAAAAGAATCCTAAATGCTCTAAGCTGATGTGCAAGAGTACACCTCAAGATCAATAGAGGAAGAGGTTCATGCAATATTTGAACAAGGTTGACAAACCAATTCTTTCCATCTCACATTGCTTATTTGGTCTTAATCATGAGTACATGGGAGTAAGTGATATTGATAGTAAACAAAATAACAGATTGAAGATTATTTACAAGTTATAACAAAATGAAATACCAAGTAACAGGTCAAAGTGGAAAAAAGTTTAACATATACCCGTAGGATAAACAATTTCAAGGTGAGCACAATAGTGTCCCTCCAACTGCAGCAGGAGCAACAAAATACTAAATATCAAAAGCAGAAACCAATAAACATTTAATATAACGAAGATCAGGAAAATTTATATTATATCCACACCCATTAGAAAACAAATCAAAGGGAACTTAATTTTTCCTTCAAAAAAGAATAGAGATAACTATCTTCTTGCAGAGGAATTAAAAAAATAACGACAAATTTCAAATCCACTGTAAGTAGTACAATATATTAAAGGTTTGTTGATAGAAAGTGAGAAAAAGTTATTCAGATTCTTCCCATTGTCTAAGAATTTTAAAATGGATTTTGACAACTGATCTTATATGTAAAGATTTGGATGGAGAAAGCATAATGACAGCCCTGCAATCCATATAGTTGATCCCATCTAGTGGGATAAGGCTTCTTGTTGTTGTTTTATCAACTGAAGCGGCCACTGTTGCCAAGTCAGGTCGGACTTGGCCCATCTATTACAAAAGGAAAAAATAAGCAGCATCCAAATGATACTTCTGAAGCTGATTTCCTATTCTCAAACAAAAAGTGCATTTTCAAACTTTAGAACGTAAATGTTTCAGTCTTTCAGATACATTTAACATATGAAACTCCCCCCCCCCTCCAAAAATTTTGGGAGGTATTAATGCAAGGAAAGCAAACAACTATATAGTGGATTATTCAGGAACAGGAAGAATCATAATTCTAGACCATGCTGAAACGTTTTGCATTACACATAACCAAAAAATATGCCACCTAAATTCCTTTAGATGTTAATGGCATACAAGATAAACTATATGACTTCTCGCTTACCCACTGACATCTGTTGGGTTGTTTTCAGCTCGTAGTATATGCTCAACACCACTAGGACCAATTATTACAAATTCTGAAACATGTCCATAAGGAATCACAACCTACAAAAGGAAACAGAAAAGAAGATAAAGAAACTAGCCAACCGTCAACGATAACGTATCATAAACGTGCACATAACAGAAAAAGCAATTAGAACAGCTCGCTATGACATGCTAGCAATAGAGTAGGTTAGCTTTCATTTACCAGAACAACTCCTACAACATGGTGTTTCTTTTTTTTTTTTCTAATAACATAATGTATCTTTTACGTTACAACTGGACTTCTCAATGTTATACCCTTCCATGTAATCACCTCCTGCCAAGCTGCGACCCAATACTAATTTCCACCAAGAAATAGCAGCCTTAAACTGAGGAATGTTGGCATGAGAGATTAACCATTATTGATTATTTGTTGGAAGTAAAAGAGCAAGGATGACTGCGATTCACAGTATGCCTCTTTAGGTGACATTTTGTGAGGTGGCATTTTGAGTAAATA
The DNA here is from genome assembly GCA_019022615.1 of Acacia melanoxylon. Taxonomy (NCBI): domain Eukaryota; kingdom Viridiplantae; phylum Streptophyta; class Magnoliopsida; order Fabales; family Fabaceae; genus Acacia; species Acacia melanoxylon. Next base: position 10,626,814 of record JAFJYJ010000004.1, read on the forward strand.
GGAGTCGGACTTGTATTCTGAGGTTGCTGCTCTCTAGTTAGGTTTGAATTCAGGTAGTTAGAATATAAGTGCTTGGTATGATTCATACAACATCGTCTCCCCATTCTTTGTATCAAGCAAAAGTTTTCTGATCAAAAGGCCTAACCCATGAAATTTTTCAGTTAGGTTACAATACAAAAACATCTCAAGTTAAGACTTGTCATAACTAACACAAAATACTAAAAATTCCATATAAATCATAAATTTCCAACAAATTGGATCAATAAAATGCACAATTACTAATAGCCAACTACAATTTTGTAATTCCCTGACGTATCAATAACTTAAATACCAGCTGACCAAAAAGTTTTCACAAACTCGGTATATAGCAAATAAGGAGACATACACTGGTAGACACAGAAAATTTTTCTGTAGCTACAACTCCGCTTGGTCCACTGCATTTGATACTGTACCCTTCCCTCTTAATGGTCAGAGTAGCTGGTTCCCATATATCCAGATATCCAGTCTGTAAAAGCAATCCAGAATTTTTTTTTCAAGACAGTTTGAGCTATTCGTTAGAGAAGAAAATAATTTTTTACATAGACAGACAGACAAAGGAAACTTAAAATAAATAAGAAACTGCTATCACTGAATTACCGAAAGAGAAACTTTATATGATGCAAGTCCGCTATAAAGGGTCTTCTCAATGCAGCTTTGCATTTCAGGGTCTGAAAAGAGGATAATAGCTTAATAAACAATTAAGAAAGGCAATGTCACAGAACTGAAATCAAGATATGAGAAATCCAAAGCAGATTAACTGGTTTAGATTTTTCTTTTGGCCTCCTTTTGGTGCTTACACTGGTTAGGTTGCTTCAAGGGAGTCTGTCAAATATCCTAGAGGCTACAAGATTGGAATCAGCTTGTAGATTATGTTTTGGTTGTCAGGATAATGTCCAATTCTCCTCCTTTACTAAGTCTTAAGTAACATTGTACCAGTTCTTTTAATCATGATATCCCTTCAATATCGTTCCAATTTTATCAGATATCCCCACAGGGACCATGATATCACTTCAGTAGAACGAAATAAATGCACAAAATTTTAAAAAATAATTCTCTATATCAATAAACATTTGCCTCTACAAGCGAGAAATTGATTGGCTCATCATTCCGAATTGTTCAACTTTTATAGCAAGACATGCCCTCCAAGAACAAGATCAATGTTGAAAGCACACCACTTCACAAGCCCATTTATAACTTGCCAGAGTAGAACAGTAAAATTTATTAAACTAATGATGTCAGAAACACCACATATCAGATTTCTCTTGTACATGAAGCCCCTAGAGACTGCTAATATTCTTTTGGATGACAAAGGCCAGTCTGAATACCACTGTGCCAAATACCTACTGTCTGATGTCTTGTATTTTTGTTTCTCTCTAGCTTGTAGGTATCCTCATCAATTCAAAAAAGAAACACCGCCTATGTTAAACACACACCAGCAACATCAAAACTACACTAATATATTTTTCACATCAACCAGCAGAAATTTTCTCCCTTTTTACCTTCCCTAACAATGCAAAGATCCAATAAATTATCTGAGCTAAATCCTAAAATGGTTACTCCAAGAGTTTCAAGGAATTTTACTTCAACAGCTTGATCTTCTATAAAGAAAAAGATATAGTATTTGACAGCGTCAAAGCTTTTATCCCCAAGTGGTGAAAGAGTTTGATCCTCAGTTCCTCACCGGTCAACACTTCCCATTCTCTCAATATTGTTTTGGTAAGAAGGGCCTATGTTTTGTCAACACTTCCAGTCCAATAGACTTTAACATAAAGACATGCATTAGAATTAGAAATTATAATAAAATTATTTGCAGGTATTCCCTTCAACAACTTAAGCTGTAGAGTTGAAATCATTTTTCACAATTATCACAGATGTATCAAAAAAATTAGAATTTAAGAATATATACTGATTCATTTTACTATGAGAAAAGGAACAAACCAAATAAACAAGATCGTTCACTCTAGAAATCAGACAACCAATCAGAAAATGAATGACCCCATAATCACAAGATTCCAACAAATCTAATATCTAACACTGCAGTTTCTTAAAATTAATTGCAATTATTTGCTGCACACCCATATCTACCTCACATCTTGCACATTGAAGCAACTTAAAGCTATTTAGGGCAGTTCTAAAATTAAGAAAAACCAAATCAAAGTAAAGTACTCACCACAAGTGATCTTTTTAGTATCATTTGCAAAAACCTTCACAGGTTCTCCCTACAATCACAAAGTATGCAAGCAATTTAGGTATTAAAATTTAAAGAAAAAAGGACAACCATAATTGGAATATCCAGACTCCAGAGTCATTCAAATTAACATGACAAAGTACTTATTTCAATATGGAATTTATGGTAGATTCTAATCAATTTTTAAATGTGAGACTGTAAGATCAAACACCATGATTTAAACCACAATCATAAAAATATGTATTACAATACTTATAATATAATCGCCTCTATGTTAAGTAAGAAAACTACCTTTCGCTTTCTGTTATCCAGAGGCTGAACTTCAATGGCAAGGTAGGTGTCCACATCATCAGCAGTGACAAGATAGTTGGGTTGCTTTGCCCCTATATTTTGGACCCAAATTAATGACTCAGGCTTTAATGCTAGGAAGAACAAAAGAATATACTCCAGAACTAGAAAATACCATCAATATAATTAACAGATCCATCTTCCATATGCCTTATCCACTGACAATCCAACAAGAGACAATAAAGGTAATGCCGAGTGAGCACAACAGTTATCAAACATGAAAATGTATTATGTAATAAAAGGCAACAAGTTTGAACTTGTAGAGGGATAAAATGCACCTCAAAATTACAACTAGTGGTGCCATTGATAGAATATCCGCATGCCTGAAGTTCCCTTCCTGGAAAGGCTTCTCCCGAAATTTGAAGACCCTCTATAGCAGGTAGCGGATCATCATCTGCAGCTGCATAATGTATTTATTCAATGTGATGTAGCCAGCATTCGTTCTTCATCTAATAATAAAGATTAGAAAAAACATCAATGCTTACCCTCAGAAAATGACGAGGAAGGTTCTTCAAGGACTGGTGGAAGATGATAAGGAGAATAAGAGGAACTGGGATCTTCAGCAGCAGTTCTATAAGGAGAGTTGCCTGAACTCCAGTTAGCAGAGGTTTCTCTCTCATTCTGATTTCCCTCTCCATCAGTATCATCCACTTCACTATTACTCACAGGATCACGAAATGTAACCTGCTTGTTAGTTGTTTCCTCTCCATAATGTGTAGGATCAGCACCACCACCTTGAGTAACTACGAGCCGGGTAGGAGTACCATGGCTAGATGTCCTGTCAAATAGCCAATACAATTGCGCACAAATGCACTTCTTGACACTCATAAACCAAAAATAATGTAGATATTCTTTAATAATAAATTATTACTAGTTAGAGTTTCACAAAACTAAATATTCATCAACCCACAACCTTAATATGGCAAATGACTCTAACGAAGGAACCAATAGAGGAGCAGCTAAAAGAAAAGGATGAGAGAAACTCATGGAAGTCAGCCCCAAAGAATTTGCAAGTTAGCTACAGCCTGGCAGAGTGTAAGTCTAACCAGAAAGTAACAAAGAAAATAGAAGAAAAGGCACACCAATCCCAGCAATTTGACAGTACTAGGCTCTTCAAGCACATGCTAATTACCTGAACCAACACTCTAACCAACTACCACATACATATATTTCTCACCACAAGCCTACTAGAACTCTCTAACCCTTTCACAGACACACGCCCCACACCCTTCAAATAACTGAAATTTGGCCCATAACTTTCAAGCCCATCAGAAACCACATCAATTATTCTTTCATTTCAAAACTACCCAATGTCAAAAACCACAAAACATTAGGGTGTTTCAAATAATTAAGATTGCAAGACAAAAACCAAAACAGCATATTGAATGCAGTTCTATTTTACATGCAAAGCTTAATAACAGTCTGCAATAGACCACCAAAAGGTACCACAAAATACAGCCAAGTTTTTCAATATTTGTTTACAACCTCATCATATCTTAAATGCATAACAAAATTGCTTTCCATTGGCACCCCAAAAAAAAAATATTCCTTCCCAAGAACCAACTGCTCTTAGCAAATCAGAATCACATAAGCAAAAAGACATAGATGCCAGCAGACTATCTCCAAAAATGATAACTCTTTCCAATATTCATAAGGAAATGAGATATTGAAATCTACATGGAACTCATTTTAGTGAAAAGTAAAGTTCCAAATTGACTAGAAACTCAACAGGAAACGAAATAATAAAAAATTGTTAATATTAAATACAACATTACATAGAACACGGTGAAGACAATAATTTCCATATTTACTTCATAGATTCTCCCATCTGTTTTGGATGGAACCAAACATGGTCTCCAATAACTTTAACATGTAAGGCTTATCCACATGTCAAATGATCAGGACCACTTTAACAGAGACTCCATGAAAATAGAACCCACCAATACATTCAGTTCAGAGTAGCAGTCTCCATTTGACCAGGCTCACCTGCTTGCAAGAGGTGAATATCTCCCCAATATATCAGCATCTACATTCTTCGCCATCCCACCCAAGCCACTCTGATGGCGACCCAATATATCCCAATCAGTTCCCATCTGACCATCAACAGAGACCTGAGGCTTTACTTGGGAATACATGGGCTGAGGAACCAGTTCGAGTCCATCTTTATTCTAACAAAACATGCAACAACTTAGAATTTTATAACAGCCAGTAGCATGATAAGAGAGAGTCAGAATGACAAAATGAGCATACTGAGTTTGCCAATGCTGCACCAATGGAATGAGATGGGGATTGTGAAGCAAAATTTGAATGGTTCACATCAGAACGCACGGGTACTAGTTGATATTGCGACTCTTTTAACTTTGACTGTAATGAAGAATCGACATAGTCAATAAACACCATGATGCTGGCAAAAAGGGTAACACCATTATCCTAATTTTTACAAGATTATATTTCATGTAATCTTTAGTATCAATTCTAACCAATCAACCTAAAACCCAATTTACTTGTCCTGATATTGCCTGCAGGAATTCAAGTCATAACAGTGTCTGCCAAACATACCTCAGTGAGAATAAGTTGTTCCTGCAAATGTTTAAACAAAACCTGCCAAGAAGAAGAATTTACTATAAAACCATGCACGTGATAGTTTAAATTCCAGGACTAAATATATAAAAGGACATTTTTCAATTCATGCGCACATACATCCCACAATCCAACAGATTAAAATTTAAAAGATAACAAAATCAACTACTTGAGAAAAGAAGAGCACTCAATTTGGTAGAATTTTTAAAATTTCATTGCAAAGAACATAAGATATAAGATATCTCTACCGCAATTTTTAGTTGATTCCATCAACAATTGTAAACTTAAAAAAGTTAAGATATTCTTTTAGTCCCTATACTTCTCTTAATTTTAAATCTGGTCCCAATAATTTCAATTTTTTGAACTAGATCCTGGTAGTCAAACTTCTGACACGGAGAGGGGGGAGAGAGGGAAGAGAAGAGTTAAAAAACCTCAAAACATATGCTTAAAACAAATCTAAATTCTTAACTTGGCAAAATCAGAAAATTAAATGAACATGCTTATGGGCAATGATAAAATACTGGGCTTGAACAACGGCACGCCATCAAATATCAATTATGAGTATCCCATTAAAGACAATAGAATCAGAATCCAGAACAAAAGGCATATATTCAAATATTCCTGCTGCATTAAGGTGTATGTTTGACTATAAAAAGATAGAAGCACTATTTCAAATAAAAGAAAGCAGAACAAGGTTGACCTTGACATTGCTAACAATTGATTGTGCATCAGGAACAGGGGGCTGAAGGGAGTATTCAGCCAGAAGAGGCAGCAAGGACGAAACAAATGTTGATCTTTCTTGCTGTGCATCCTGACAGAAGAAAAGAGAGAACTAAAAATTTGTTCCAAGTTTCCAACTGTTCATAAAAAGCCAACAGAACACGATACCAAACTGAAGTGCAACAAAAAAATAATACATATTGTTCAACCAAACTGTCACATGCACAATTTATATGTAGTGAAAAAACACCTGCAGCGCATAAGTGAGACGGATATTTTCTTCAATTATGTCTTGTCTGTATGATAAAGCTTTTGATGCTGCATCTACTAGGTCTTGCTGCTGCTGATCAAAGGCCTAGTGGCATGATTAAGATAATTAACAGCGTAATTCAGATAAAAGCTCAGGAAGAGGAAGGAAAGCAATAATTCTAAAGAAATTAAATATGGACATCAAATAATATTGTGCTTACCAGGCGCATATATGCAATGCGCTTTTCCAAAACATACTTTTCATTGCAAATCTGTGCTTCCTATCATAACAATAACGATAAATCACCGATGACATGATTTGAACAGGAAAAAAAAATATTATCACACGCTTTAAGAATATGTATATCTTTTACCTTTATGGAATAATCTGCAACATGTTTCCTTAATTGCATGATCTCTTCTTCATGTTCACGAATCGTTATGGCAAGATCCTAAATAGATATAACATTAGGCCATAAATATCATGCTCAGATAAAAGATGAGACTTCAAGAGCTATAACAGTACCTGCTTCCATAGGCTATTAGAATTATTCATTTCAGCCATTGGCATCAACCCTTGTCCAGAAGAATTAATTCGTGAATCATAGTCCCCTTCTATTTTATGCCTACAGCAAAAACATAGTTTTCCACAGATATGAGTTCTTCTTTGATAATGTCTGGGCAGAATAAAGACATAAGAATATTATATATGATTCAAGCAATACAATGGAGATTAAATAGCAACATACCCGCTCGGAGAGGTTGATCTAGCTGATAACAGAGACGATTGAGAGGGGCCAATATTATCAGCATATAGATGATCATTTGGGTGCACTCTGAATGTCCCATTTAATTTACTACTTTCATAATGAATTTCTGCATTGCTTCTGGCTGCATCATCTTAATGTTTTAGATACCGGACAACTAGCGTACAAGTTATATCAACTAGGTAAGACATATTCATACCCTTAAGCAGATCTTGATTTCCTAATGGCGCAAAGGACTGACGAGCTTCATAAGATCCTTGACTTTGCTCATCCCATGGTGCCACAGATCGAGGTCCTTGATCAATTGACTCATCTTGCTTCTGTCAAAAACAGAGGACTTGCACTGCTGAGATTGTTGATTACACTGTGTTTTTTACAGACATTCTTAAGGAGAGATTTCACTTATGGTAAAAAAAGGAAAGTTTGTAGAATAGAAGGGAAGTGCAAAGGCATATGATGGGTCCACTTAAACAAATTTTTTTCTTTGTTATGCGTGATAATTTTATAAATTTGGGGAGGTGGAGAGATTGGCCCCATGTAAACTGTTCAGCCAAATCAGACAAAATTTCAAAAATTAAGCCCATGAAAGTATAGGGATTCCACAAGCAGGTACGTTTACTTTGCTGAAACTTTCTCATTAAAGATTCCCCCGAGAAAAATGGTAATTGATTAAAGTGAGTCAGTCTATCACCACTGTCAATATATAAGATATTTCAAAATGTTTGACAGTTTTTATCTTTGTCTGAGATATTTCAGATATTTAGCAAAAGATTAAAATTAAAAATAGTTTAATAATTTTTACAAACGTCTTTTTTATTTTTTTATCAGCCAGTGCACATAACGCACAGCGCTCTCTGAAATTGCGTGGGATGGTATGGAGCCAGCCCAACCTGCTGAGTGCTGAAGTTTTAGGTTTACTTCATGGACTGGGCCAAGCTGGCTCATTTTGACAGTGGTTTAGATTCAACAAGTAAAAGAAGAAAAGGTACACAATCTAAAGTTTTCCAAGAAAATCGAAAAACAGCTAACCATCATCGGTAAAAATTGTAGCCAAAATATCCATCTAACCGAGTCATATATAACTGATACGCAAGCAATCTAGAGCAACACTTACATATTTTTCAAGTTCCTGAATTTTTCTTTGAAGCTCCAACCTAAGCCTGTTATTCTCTTCTACCTGCCAAAAGCAACAGGTTGCAGCCTCAATATCTACCCCAAAAGGACTTGAACCTTAGGTAGCACCGTTTATGGCACAAAGTAAACCGTTTTTTTCATATGCATGCAAGTTTGGCTCCATTTCATTAGGCAGCGAATATCTTTTCATTAAACAAAATGTACGACATGCGATATTACTTTATATATGTTATCACTACTCAATCATAACCATGTAATTATCAATATTTTTTATCCAATGACATGAAAAACATTTATCATCCACAAAATGACTTATATTACAATTTTCTTTCCGTTCCCTACCATGCTGCATGCCAAAAGGGGCCTCTTCCTCTAAAATTAGAAACATTACACAAGTGGATAAAAGTAGACAAGATTTTGTGCCTGAATAACAAATACAGCATCCAGTCTAATTGCACCCTAGAAAATCATGACACGGTACCTTGAAAAACAATACTGAATGAGTAAAGGGAGCAATGAGGACTTGAAGCCCCTGGGTGAAAACAGCGGTCAAAGAAGAAGTGGGGAAGAGAAAAGAGAGGGTGAACTACCAAGGATATTTATCATGCACAACCCACTACCTACATAAAGAAATCCAAACTCTTTGATCTACTGCTAAAACTCTCCAGCGTCCTACGAATAAAAATTGAGGAAACGTAAGCCCCCCCCCCTCCAAAACAAAAAACACAAAAAAAAGAGCTAAAAATTCCACTTCCATGATGCTTTTGGCAGGATTGTCAGCATTACCAAGCCAACTGAGTCCAATAATGTAAGACATGATTAAATACGTCAACATCAATTATGAACAAAAAAATCAGTTGAGATTTATAAGCGAGCATCCTCAGCAAATTGTAAAGCATTTTTAAGTTCAAATAATGATGAGCATGATCAAAAATCTTAAATAGAGCATATGTTGAATGAAAGTACCTGCTGCTTAATGGTAGCTTCCGCCGCTTCAACGGCCTTCATGACTTGATACAAGCTGTCGTTGTTGCTAGAAGTGGAATTAGTCTGATCCCGCTGTTGATCATGTTGCTGACTATGCTGATTAACACTCAAGCCTGAGAATTTCTCGGCCAACTTCGCATCATAACCATTCTCCATACCCTTCTCCTAAAATTCCCCAGCAATAATCCGCCAACAGCACACGCAAATTAATCAGCCACGACACTTTTAACCCAACCAAATAGCACTCCTGGGTCTACGAATGCCCATTCGTCATCTTTCACTCACTATAATACTCACTACTACTTGACCAAAACCTATTACTATGCTTCCCACCCTTGCATCAATCAAATGCAAACTGGAGCAAAAGCAATTAATCGGAGATTGGTAAAAAATTATGAGAGCTGATAATTCAACCAACAACGAAAACAAAATGGAACTAGGATTTCCAGGAGTGGACTCGATATATTTGGCCCCGTTTGGTTCGCATGAAAGAGGGGTTAGAACGATTCTGAGTCGATCCTCTTTCAGGTCCCGACAGCAGATCTTAGTTCTGTGTGTATGATATGTTGTGCAAGATCTTTCCCTGTTATGCGAGGTTTCCGAAGAAGCTCCGCCGGAGCAGATGCCAATGACGACGTTCTGGTCGTGTGCTTTGTTGGTCGACGAGCCTGGTTTTTTATCAGTATCTTGGTTTGTTTTTAAAATAAGGACATTTTGGTCTTTTAATAATACAAGCCTTTCTTTTTTTCCTGAGCAATCAGAAAAGACAAAATGATACTAGTATGTTAGATAAATAAAAGTTGGGAACGGCTTGGGTGCTCTGCGCCTTTAGGACCTCTTCCTGGCGTCCTCTTCCTGGAACGGCCTCGTTTGGACGCTAAATTGGGGGCTGATGCCTTTTTTTTTTTTTTTTTTTTTTTATAAATTCAGGGTATTAAAAAGATACTTCAGGATAGTGACCGCTACTCAAAAAAAATATTAATGAGTACTTCATGATCTTAAAAAATTATTTCAGGATGTTGAAAAATATTTAGATACTTGACGACTGATAAAAAGATCGACGGGGGATATAATTTGATACTAAAAAAATACTTCATTATCCGAATATATATCCTAAAATAATTTTTCAATATCATAAAGTATTTTTTTAGTATCAGCCAGTATCCTTAGTTAGTATCATGAAGTATTTTTTTAAATAAATCAGTCTCTAAAATATTTTTTCAACATCTTAAAATAATTTTTCAATATCATGAAGTATTTTTTCAAGACGGTCGATCGCAAGTATCTTTTTTAGTTTTTACTACCCTGAATTTATTTATTTTTAAAAAATAAAAATAAAAAAAAGGGCATCAACCCCCAATTTGGCGTCTAAACGACGCCGTTCCAGGAAGAAGACAGCAGAGGTCCTCAAGGCGCAGAGGACCCAAGCCGTTCCCATAAAAGTTGTACATAGTACAAAAATTAATGTGCAAATAAAACTACCCAAAAAAAAAGGAGGACAAGGAAACTTTCGCAGAAGTCCCAGCCTTTCCTTTCATGGGAAAAAGATGCAAACCAAATAAATTTTAATGTAGGATTTTATCAACAACAAAAAAATTATCATATCAAACATACTTTTATGAAGTATGTATAAATAATTTTCTTAATTTTTACTTCGGTCCTAATTATAGAAACACTTTTGTAGTATAATTTACACTACAAAAGTGTTCCTATAATTAGGACTGGAGGAAGTATATCTTAATAATGAGTTTCCATGAGCTTTTAAATTTAAATATGGGTAAATTTCCTATCGCAACCATTAATTATATATTATTTTAAATTTTATTTTTGTTTACATTTAATACCCTAAAATTTGAAGTTGTATACAAATATGAAATATCTCTCTTAAATTTTTTATGGCAAAAAAATCTCTCTTATCCTGGAAAAGGAAGATTTCAAAACTTCTCTTGGCCAAGAGTCTTTAGTTTGGGTGCTGGATCCTTTGGACTATCAAATGCAAATTCTTGTTCCAAGGCAAAAGCACTGATACCAAGGAGATGTTGTATTTGTGTAATTATCTTCTTATGGAAAACACAGCTAATCAATCCCTAACTCACCAAATTTTCCAACTTGATAGGTTTGAAGAAAAGACTTGGATCCCTCCTCCTACAAATGTGGTTCGCATAGATGTGGACGGATTAGTGCGTCATACACACCAAACAGCATGCGGAGGAGTAATTAAGAATTCTCAAGGCCATTGGTTGATGGGGTTTCATAAGTTCCTTGGAACCCATACTATTATCGAAACATAACTATATGCTATCATGACAGGATTAATTATGGGTTGCCAGATGGACCTTCAAAAAATCATCCTATATTCTGACTCCCTTGACGCCGCCATCAACATCATTATGAGAGACTGCTACACTGATCATCCGCTTAGAGTGATCATTGGAGAGATTCGTGACCTTCTTTTTAAGGACTTGAACGTGGAGATCCGCTACACTCCAAGAGACAATATTTCTTTTGCTGACTATATGGCCAAACAAGGCCATGACGTTCCTGATGATGCTGACGTGGTTCTAATCTCCACAATTCCAAGAGGACGCCTTAATGATATGTCTTTGAAAGACCAAATGGCTTGTAACTATTAGTTTATTTCTAGTTTGATGTATTAAGGACTAGACTTTCATGGTCTAGTCTTTATCTCACACTTTTCAAGCTTCGGCTTGCCTTTTTTAATCCAAAAAAAAAATTAAGATGTGAGATAAATTATAAATTAGGCCAAAAAAATAAATTATAAAAATAAAACGAATCATTAGGGAGTTATTGCAAAAACATACCAATTTAGGAGGTTGATTATTAAATTTTAAATGTTAAAAAAATTATTTGTACATTAAATAAAAGGAAAATTACGTGCAAGTCTCAAGGACCAGAAATAAATACAATTAGATCCCTTGAAATCACCAAATTACACAGAAGTCCTTAAGGACTTTTTTTATATTATTTGTATTAACAACAGGAAGTGTTATATTTACAACAGAAAGTGTCATATTTACAACAACATTTAAACACCTGACTATTTACAACAGAAAAAATCATATTTACAACAGAAAATGTCATATTTACAACAACATTTAAACACCTGGATTTTGTTTCAAACTCAAGTCCTTAAACGTACAGAGGTCATTTACAACAGAAAAAGACTAGATTTACAATAGGAAGTGTTATATTTACAACAAAATTTAAAATCTAGCCATTTACAACAGGAAGCATATTTACAACAAAATTTAAAAACCTGGATTTTGTTTCCATACAAATAATATCAAAAAAGTCCCTAGGGACTTCTTTGATATGTGAATTTCTATTGAGACTTTTTTACTATTTTTATGGTCCTTGGGACCTAGCTGTAATTTTCCCTTAAATAAACTCTGCGGCTTTTTCTACGGTCTCATGGAATCAATGAATTAACTCAAATTTTTTAGGGGAAATCCTTTAATGTCCTAAAAGATTAAGAAAATATAAAAAAGTCTCACAAAATATTCTAATATAAAAAAAGGTCTCAAAGAGTTGTTAAAACTCATAGATTGAGTTGTTAATTACCTATTGAAAGTGTTGTCAATAAGACTTTTTTTACATCAAAATTTTTTGTGGGATTTTTTGGTCCCTTGGAACCTTAAAAGAATTTTCTTATTTTTTTTAGCCTTATTTCATACATTTTTTCCTTACCTAACGATTTTGTCAAAACCATTTTGATTTCATACCACCTCAAGCTTTATTGTTGAGGGCAGGTCGGCCGGGTCTTTCCCTGTTGTTCTATTCCCGCCACGAGAATAATGCACATAAGAGGTAGGGGTGTTCATGGGTAGGGTTGGGCAGGGCGAGACCCTTGCCCAATGCCCTGCCCGAAAGATCACTGGGCAGCAAAATGCGGCCCGGTGCCGCCCGATAGAAGCCCCCGTTGTTCTATTCCCGCCACCCTACGAGAATGATTCTACATTTTTGAATATTTCAATATAAGTATACAAACTTAAAATAAGAGGTATGCCGAGAGATCTGCAGAGACTGGAGATGTCGATCGAGGTGCCGTAGAGACTTTGAGATTGTTTATTGTCTCATCGAGCTCTAGAGATTAGAGAAGAATGGAGATCGAGAGATGGCTTTTCGGACAATGAGAAAGGGGAAGAGATGAAGAAATGCAAATATTTTTTTTATTATAAGTTATATATAATTTTTATTTGTTAAAATTATATAATAAAAAAAAAAAATATATCATTCAAATGGGCGGGCGGTGGGCCGGCCCTTTTTGGGCGCAATTTTTCATGGGCGGACGGCGCTGGGCATCATGAACACCCCTAATAAAATGCCTAGCGCATAGATCCTTTGAATTGTTTATTGTCTGAGGGCACGATCTTTTCCCCTATTGAAAAAAAAAAAATGCCATTCGAGGTAGGCCAGCCCAACATTCATTCGCAAAATCCTATAGTGAAATTGAGACTGCTCGACCTCAATCCCCCGATAGCTTTAGCCGACATTTTGTCAAGTTGAGACCCCGGAAAGGAAGAAGGAAAAGCTTTCGTGTGTAGTCAGTCAAATTCTCTTTATATTTTTTTAAGAGTAAATATCATTTCTGGTCTCTGACAAAAAACACGGACCCCATTTTGGTCCCTTACAAAAAAATCGATCCTTATTTATCTTTTTTATGGATTAAAAAAGACCTTTTGGAAATTTGTGGGGATTAAAATGTCAACCAATCGACCCTTGACTTTTTTTTAATGGACCAAAATAAGGATCATGTTTTTTGTTAGAAACCATAAAAAGGTATTTACTCTTTTTTTTTACGTAAGCCTCTTATTAGCTATTACATCTTAGTTAAGTAAAGCCGGCTTCGCCTGATTATCTATTGACGATCCACTTGCCATTATTTCAAAGCACTTGATTGAAAGAAGTAAAGAATTAGCAATATCCCGGCATCTTATGGATACGGAACTAAACGCCTACGAGCCAAATACCCGGTACTCTTATAATATTGAGTATGGTCTTGCCTTGCTTGACAAACTCCACCCGATCGATTCAATTCTCATTATTCATTTAGTCACAACCTACAAAAAATAGTAATGGTTTTGATAAAATCATTAGGTACTAAAAAAACGTGTGAAAGAAGCATTTTGGTCCTTAAGTTAAAACATAAAAAACTCATATTCTCACCACATCTATTCTCTTTCTTTTACAAGTTTTAATGGTCTTTTCTAGATTTTGGAAGTTGAAGTAGTATTTAAATGTCTTTTTCCCTATTTTATTTTAGTTCTTATGTAACCTATCAATTATAAATGTCAATATCAATTCAATATATAAAAAATATAATTTACTATTCACAAGTTTTATGATTGGAGAATTAGCTTTTAGATTTTTTAATAAACATAAAAAAAATGAATTTAATTTAGTTGTGACCTCTAGTCCTAAATATAAAACATAGTTGATTTTTTTGAAAAAAATAATGAAACTAAATAAATTCTTGAATCATATCATCATATGTTGTGTAACCTTAGATTACATATCATTTTATAAGTTAGCAAAATAGTTTAGATAAAAAAATGACAAATTTAAATACTTTAAAGTAATTTAATTATCTTTCTTAATTTCTCTAAAAAAATCAACTTCATCTTATATTTAAAACCAGAAAGAGTACGATCATTTTCTGCCAAGAGTGTTATGACTGAAAATACGTAAAACAAACAAATTAAAATGAAATTTTGGGCCAAGGTGAAATATTCAATGCGTACTTTGGTCTATATGAGACAAAAGTGTAAAGTCTCTTTCATTTTAATTTATTAAATAAATAATTAAATTTAAATCATAGGGCTTTCTTTTATTTTTCAATTTCTCTATTCTTATGTTTCAATTATAATTGCATTTCTGTTTTATTTCTTACAATAAGTTAGCTTTTATGGAAAGAATATAGAAGAAATTATAGTGATCACTTATCATGGAGTAAAGTAGAATCCACGTCTCCAATAAATAATTGGCAAATGAAAATCTATTGTCAAGCTTGACATGGTTCAACTTGATTGCTGAGATAATTTATTATTGTCTTCTTGTTATTTATTCCCACTTGCGATCTAATGAAGTCAATGTGTTATAAATATATACATATAGCTTAGTTCAAAAACATGCGTTCCCATTAAAATTTATTGCTTATTGTTTTATTAATTGTAATAACTAATCATAAATTTCAATTCTTTTGTAGAGAGATAAATTAACAAACAAATACACTTAAAAAATCAATATACTGATATTTAACAAAAAAATGCTAACAAAATTAGTAAATTTTTCGTTTGTATGCACACACGAAAAGTATGGGTTGAGTTTATCTCATTATCCTTTTATTATCATCTCTCATAATCTTTAAATCATGTTCGTCCAATCAATCCAAATAGGCTAATGAGAGATAATAAGAAGAGGATTTGCTTCCAAGAAGTACTACCTTTTCGTTACCATAAGAATGCTTGAAAATTGAAATAAAAATAATGGGGACAGCGGACACTATAAGTAACCTTTATATAAAAAGGGATAAATACCAATTTTACCATGGAAGTATTGGCTAGGGAGCATCCATCACCCGGAAGTTTTTTTGGTATTATTTTTGCCCCGGAAGTTTACAAAATGGAGCAAATATGTCCTGGAACTTTTTTTTAAGAGCAAATTTGCCCCGGAAGTTTTGTTTAGGAGCAAATTTTTGTCAACTTCCGGGACAAAAATGATATCAATCAAACGGTTAAGATCAACCGATGGCAAAATTGCTATGTTTGTAAACTTCCGGGGCAAAAATGATACCAAAAAACTTAGGGTCTTGGATCTTTCCCTAATCAATACTTCCGTGACAAAATTGGTCTTTATCCCTTTTAAAAATGAATGCTTTTAAGTTTAGCTAATAAGAAAATTTCTTCCATTGCAGTCAACACTTTAAAAAATTATTTGCATAGTATTTCTCAGATATAAATATTATTAGTACTCCTATATTACATGGATATTCACTGACCTTCAATTTTTGGCTTTAATGATCTAAATCTAATTATAGTAGTCCACATAATCAACCATTTCCAAAAGACCTGGAGATGCTCTTTGATCCCGTATTAATGAATCGAATACATTAAAGTGAAGACTTTTAATTTAGTGTAACTGAATTTTTTATAATATACTTTATATTATATACATACATATATATATATATATATATATATATATATAGGATTTATTGTTTGTCATGTCACTTGACATAAGATTTCGTCAAATCACCAAAAAACTACGACGTTTTGAGAGTTAGAGGAATCAATGAAGGTGTTTTGATAAAATTCATATAATAAATACAAAAACAAAAATACCAAAACACTCTTCATTGATTCCCCTAACTCCTAAAACGACGTAGTTTTGAGGTGACTTGACAAAATTTTATGTTAAGTAACATGACAAACGATAAACCCATATATATATATACACATATATATACATATATGTGTGTGTGTGTATATAATATTATACTTTCTATATTAATACATTATATCCTTTATAGGTGTAATCTCTCTAGTACTTAATATAAGACATATTTACCTAATTTGATTACGCTAAAGAAGTTAGTTAGCATAACATGTATTTTGTAAAACATCTTAATCATCTTTTTTATTTCCCTTCTTCCCCTCTCCTCCTTGATTATTGTTGAGTGAGTATCAATTAGGGTAAATTAGAAGAAAAAATGACTAATATGTAAAATATGTTTTATATTTAAAACCAATATCAGTGATCTCTAAATAAGTTTTATATTAAGGAATGAAGGGAGTATTATTTTAAAAAAATTGTTGAAAGACATCCTGTTACAAAATTTACCACCCATTACCCATAAGTATCTAAAAGTTGTTTTAGCACTCATGTACAGCTTTGTTTCAACATGTTCAACTCTTCTTCAACCATGTGCAGTTATATGCAAAATGGGAAACATTTGTATATAACTGAATATATGTTTCACACACACAGTTGAAAAAAATTATACACCAAAAAAGAAAAACAACAATTGAGGTTAAATTTTGTCTTAAGAGTTTTTGCGTAAAAGCAATGTATATTCTAAAGTTTTTTTTTGGTTTAATATTATCCGAACGTGTTAAGACAAGAATAATGTCACCCTACTCTAATGATAGTCAAACTGACAAGGGATACATAGCAAATTGTATTTTGATTTATAGGAATCCCTGATTTGGAGGGATCAGGGATAATCTTTATTAATAGTCATTATTAGTCATTATGAGCCATTACTATTTGAGGTTCTCTTATCTTGTATATATATGTAATGTTTGTATATGAATAAAAGACACAACATTCATTCTTTCTATTTCTCCAGTTACATGGTATCAGAGCATGACAGGGATCACATAGCAAATTGTATTTTGATTTATAGGAATCCCTGATTTGTAAGGGTCAGGGATAATCTTCATTAATAGTCATTATTAGATTTATAGGAATCCCTGATTTGTAGGGATTAGAGATAATCTTCATTTATAGTCATTATTAGTCATTATGAGCCATTACTATTGAGGCTCTCTTATCTTGTATATATATGTAACGTTTGCATATGAATAGAAAATACGACATTCATTCTTACCATTTTGCCAAGTCACATGGTATCAGAGCCACATGTTGATTGTTTTTTATTAATTTGAGTTTTCCGGTGGCCACTGTTACTATAGTTAACAGTGGCCAGCCAGTGCGAGTGCCATCTCTGTTTCTTTTCTTTGGGGTTCTTTGATTTTCATTCACCAATTTTCCTTCCCCGGCCTCACCACCTTCTACTGTTTCTTCTCCCATCGCCGATTTGGCGTCTCCCTTTTATATACACATTTTTGAAGTTTTCTCTTTCTTCCCCCGTCACTTTCAGTTTTTTCTCGTTTTCTCTCGAGACCTATTTTCTTAATCAGTTTTTTCTCGTTTTCTCGAGACCTATTCTCTCGATTAGTTTTTCCTCATTTTCTCAAGACCTATTCTCTCGATCAGTTTTTCCTTTTTTTTAAGACCTATTCTCTCGATTGCTATTTAAGGTCCTTGTGTGACCTGTTCGTTATTTGCCTCCAGTGAGGTGTTTTGTTTGGTGTTTGTCTTTGCCATTAAAATTGCTGCCAATCCAACTTTTCATGAGAGGACCGAGCATATTGAGCTAGATTGTCCTTTGGTAAGGGAAAACCTTCAAGTCAAGCTGATTCGTCTTCTACCTGTTCAGTCTGCTGATCAACTTGCAGAACTCGGTTTCATGAACTCAAGTCCAAGCTGGGCATCCAAGACATCCATGCTCCAGCTTGCGCCGGGGGGTGACAGGGATCACATAGCAAATTGTATTTTGATTTATAGGAATCCCTGATTTGTAGGGATCATGGATAATCTTCATTAATAGTCATTATTAGATTTATAGGAATCCCTGATTTGTAGGGATCATGGATAATCTTCATTAATAGTCATTATTAGATTTGTAGGAATTAGGGATAATCTTCATTAATAGTCATTCTTAGTCATTATGAGCCATTACTATTGAGGCTCTCTTATCTTGTACATATATGTAACGTTTGCATATGAATAGAAAATACGACATTCATTCTTTCCATTTTGCCAAGTCACACAAACAGATGTCTATTAATCAAACCATGCTAGTGCACAATTGAGACAACTCGACTTAAATGCATATTCATGTATATATTGGTGAAGATGCCTTAGAATTTGCTGAAGAGATTGCTCATTTGGGTGGCACTGATTCCTTTAGTCCACCTCCTTCTCCTTCTCCTTCTCGTGGCCCTACTTGTATGAATCGTGAAGGTCGTCATCATCTGGGTTCTTCATTCCATGCTTGTTTTGGTCCTGGATGTGTTGATGGTATGGACACTGCTTTGAGTTCTTGCGAATCTTTGGCCAAAAATATTCACTTGCTAGACCCATGATCTTGTGGCTGCTTCATAAACATAATATGGGCAGTGAAATGTTCATTGTTTTTGCTTGCATGTTGCCCTTTTCATCTTGCTTTGTTGTTGTTTGGTTTTGCTAGTTTCTTGTCTTTTCAAGTTTATAGCTATGCTTAGTGGCTCACATACTTGCTTGTGACTTCAGCAACACCTTTCCTTCTCTCTAGACTCAAGCTTTTTCCGCTCAGCATGTTTGGTTGAGCAATTAGGAGGGTTATAAGTACATATATACATAAGTCGAGACAATACTCCTCTCAAATACTTACCTCGTATTCCATAAATCACAATTAAAAAGCTGTTTTTGAATACTTTGAACATATTTGATGACTTCGTGTTTTTGATGTACTAGGCTTGGATGTTTCTGCTGACCTTGATGTTCCCATGGGTCGTATTCGCTTTTGTTTTGTTTTCTTCATGTTCGTTGCTGCTTTTCCTAGTTTTTTCTCTGTCGTTGTCTGTTAATAGGCTGCCTGGGCTTTCTCTTGTGTTTATTTAAAGCAGCCCTTTTTTACTTGTAACTCATTTTGTTGTGTGTTAATGAAATGTTGATCGTTTTATTAAAAAAAACAAATGAAAAACTTGCCCGAGAGATAATGGAAAACATGGGAAATTGCAATTCTAGATGTTGAATTTCAAGAGGGTTACGTTGTTGTCAATTAATATTTATGTGGTCATTACCATTTCATACAACTGAAGTTATTTATCACTAAAATGAAATGGTTACCAGTCCACCAACACTTATGATCCAAAAAATTGAATTTCAAGAGAGTTGTTGTCACTTGCTTAAAGTTGATGTTGTCTTCTTATACCACTAAAATTATTAATCGCTAAAGTGAAGTAGTCATTTATTCATCAACACTTAAAATCCTATAAATTGAATTTCACTG
Source organism: Acacia melanoxylon (assembly GCA_019022615.1). Taxonomy (NCBI): domain Eukaryota; kingdom Viridiplantae; phylum Streptophyta; class Magnoliopsida; order Fabales; family Fabaceae; genus Acacia; species Acacia melanoxylon. The sequence goes on from JAFJYJ010000004.1 coordinate 10,646,684, forward strand.
AGTGTAATTGTAACTACTTTTGTTCTTCTCATTTCATATAACTAAAGCTATCTATTTTTATCTTTTTTTTTTATATATATATATATAACTAAATGGTGGAAGAAGTTTTTTTTTTTTGCATAAGAGCAATTAGGTTTCTTTCGAGGAATAAGCTCAATTTCGTAATATCACTTTAATTCTATTTATAAGTCCATTTCGATTAAAAAAAAAAAGTGGTCCTTATTATAAGTCACATTTCATAATAATAAATGCATTTGTTACATTTTTACCATTATTAATTGCAATAAAAATTCATATGAATTAAGCTATTTTAAGAAATCATTTTCAGATATTTATATTTTGATCGCCCTTGTATATCTTTCCCCCTAAGTTTCATCCCATCTCTTCCTTTCCAACTGCCGCTATATTTTAAATCAAATTTTTAAAAATTAAAGGGTAATTTCACTTTAGAAGTAACCACTTAAGAGCGCTGGCCGCTGGGTATTCTAAAGTTTTTCGATAAGCAATTTTATCTTGAAAGTAACCAAAATATGACAATTTTACTCATTGCCATTAAAAATGTTAATGATCAATATAATTTTTTTAACAGTTAACCTTGGTTTTTTAATGGTTAGAGTTAATTTGCTCTTTGAAAAACTTCTGAACATCCAGCACCCGTGAGTGGTTACTTTTAGTATAAATTTCACCTTAACCCAAATTTTAGTGATAAAATCATACTCGTTCTAGTCCTTGGTCCTTAATAAAATATATCTAGGGAGTCGATCTTGATCATAAATATAAGACGCATTTTTTATACTTGTCAATATTTTCCTACATTATTCTTATTGATACTCCCTTAACAATAATTAAGGAGAAAAGGGAATTGAAGAAGATGACAAGAATGTTTTAGAAAATACATATTATATTAATTAAAATAACTAATTTTTTAATATAATTAAATTAAGTAAATATGTCTTAATAGACAATAATATGCTTGCAAAAGCCTCCAAGAAGTTGTAATTTAAATTGCAAAGGAGTTGGGAGACTCTCTTATTTTTGGCAAAAGATTGAGTCTGTTATTTTCTTTCAGTATTGTGTTATTTTGTGATTTGGTTTTGTATTTATTGGAGTAATTTTTGTGGTTTTCGTCACTGTACTTCTTATTTTAGAAAAAGAAAGCAAAGATAAAAAGCCTATGACTTATTCAAAGTTTCTGTTTAAAAAAAAGAAGGTTAAATTATCATGTGAGAAAATCTCAGTAAAATATTAATTGAACTTTAAAATTTTAAATAGGTGATTTACTAATAATAAAATGAGGTGTCATTTTGTTAATTTCATTTATTACTGTTGTACGGTAAAGTTTAAGTGATATTTCTGTTTTTTTTTTTTTTGTTATTTTCGAAAATCGTTTTTTGGAAATAAATAATATTTGTTTATTTTGAAAACAAAAATCTTGGAAACAAAAGAGAGCACCGAAGTGTTCGAGGGTTTACTCGTTCATTGTGGCGGAACGGCGAGCCTCTTTGCTGTTCAACCAGAGGCATTTCACTCACATTCTCTAATCACTTCTGCGAGCCCTAGCTCGCCCTCCTGCTTCTGCGATCTGAACCCCTCTGCTCCAGTCATTTTACCTCCGTCCATTCTCCGATCAACATCAGGTAACTGCCATTTCCATTTTAACCTGTGCGTTAATGGTTTTGGTCGCTCGCTGCACTTCCCGGTCCCACGGCGCTGCTCGCAGCGGCGCCCCCGCTCCCTTCCCTCTTCAGTCCTCGGAGGGAAGAGGGATGTGTTTGGGATTTGAAGTTATGCTTGTTTAGCGCATTTCTGGATCATGCTTGGCTAATGATTGTGTTTTCTATATTTAGATAACTGGATTCTGGGTTCTTGGAAATATTTAACGTTCTAATAACTTGTTAATGTTTTTAGTAGGTGAGCGGGTGCACCTCTAGTCACCAAGGAGGTTCTTTACTGCTTCAGGGTTTAGTTTTGCATACAGAGACTTCCCTGTAGTATCTCACCCCTAAGAAATCATGCACGCGCCAGTTCTAGTGCTCAGTAAGTTATTTCTTTCTCTCTTTATATTGTGGATTGATGACGATATTACCTTCAAGTGCCATTCATTGATCTGTTCAAAATTTGTTCCATTTTGTTTGGATTGTTATTGGAAGCAATGCACCAATGCCATCACTTGCTGTATATTCAAATTTTCTTCGATTGTTTATTACTTTGTTTACTCATCAATTACCTCTTGAAAATGGACAGAGGACTCTTTGAAACGGGAGTCTGGAAGTAAGGTGCAGCATGCCAATATTCAGGCATCAAAGGTAATAATTTGGATTACCACCACGTTTGGGTTTTCCTTTGCTTTACTGCTCCCACTATTGGCAGGCTTACCTTGTAATGATTCCTGAATTATTTGATGGGCAAACATTGAAAACTATTTTATATAATTGCTTTCCTGTTTAACTGATAGATTGCTTAATGATATTTGGCAAGAGGACATGATTTTACTTTCTGGTTCTTTACTTGAGAAAGACCTAACATAGTTGAACACAAATACTCGGGTGATGTAGCATTTGGGAACATTCATCCCTCCCTTGTTGGCCGCAGACATTCCTTTTGGAGCTAGTTGAGTCGTTTCTTATATAACCATATCTTTGAAGAATATAATTTGCAAACTCATGAAGCTAGAGGACTAGGTTTTCTTGTACTATATTTTTAGTCCATCTTGTGTAATATTCAGGGAAACAATTATGCTTGTAAGATGCTGAAATCTGAAAGCTTGTTTTCCTAGATGTTTTCAATGAGGATTCGAAAATATGTTCAATTCAATATTTTGTTACATTAGTGTATGATGGTCATGCAATGAAAAACGTTGCAAGAGTTTTAGTTGATAACTATTTTAGATTTTGTACATTCTTCAATGCTTGATGTGAACTTTACATGTTATTTAAGTATGATTTCAAAGTTTGAACATGGTTTTATTTTCTTCTTTCTTTTCATGGACATTCTTTGCCCTGTGCTTTGGTATCTCCGGATAATGTAATACTGGATCTTCCTGTGATAAATAATTTATATCTTCTTGATAATTTTGAATCGTCAATAGATTTATCCTCTAGTATGTATTTTATTACTGACTACATTCTCTGGTCATTTGAATTTAATGTTATGAATATATTTATAATGCTTGCCAGGCTGTTGCTGACATAATTCGCACAACCTTGGGACCCAGGTCCATGTTAAAAATGCTACTTGATGCTAGTGGAGGTTAGTGTTTTTTTTAATCATGTTGGAACTTACAGATAATTGAGAACTTGTGTGTATTGTATCTGTTAATAGTTCAACATGATTTATCCCTTCATTGCTTGAGGAAGTGGTCCTTTTTTTAGTTATAGTAAACTGAAGTAATTCTTACTTTACTGATCACTGTCTTGGGTTTTATTTTAGTGCTTTTAACCGTGTTGGAGATCTTTAATTTTTGTCATGGCCTTCCTGTAGTTTAGGTTGTGTTGGAAGTTGCTTTTTAATTGTGTTTGACGTGGCTCACCAGTTTAGTTTTGTGATTTAAAGTAATCCAACGGAGCTGAGGTCTGCCATTTCTTTTCTTTTTAATACAGGAATTGTGGTGACAAATGATGGAAATGCTATCTTGCGTGAACTAGATATTGCTCACCCAGCTGCTAAGGCATGATTTATATCTCTTGCTTCACTTTGTTGATATTTGTTTGCACACACATTACTCCTACTGCTATACGCACTGGTTTAAAACTTTCTGATGCTGTTCTTTTATTGGAATTGCTTAGTCTATGATTGAATTGAGTCGCACGCAAGATGAAGAAGTAGGAGATGGAACAACATCTGTCATCATTCTTGGTATGTTTCAAGTGGATTTAATTTAATCTTTTTATGAATTATTATCTAGATTCTAGACTATACTTCTTGTTGACCTATTCAGCCTCATTCATTCATTTGGTTAATGTGATTATGGAATGGAATATGGATCAATGGAAAACAAAAAGATTATTTTGTTTGCAAAACAGCATTAGTATGTTTGCATGTTGATAATTATAAGTCATGAATGGACTCTATTGTCATTGTGCACCTAATAGAGATGAGTTTATTTGATTTACTGGATATATGCTGCCTTGTTGTGTTCTCTATTTTAATAATATTACTTTTACAGCTGGTGAGATGCTCCATGTTGCTGAAGCATTCATTGAGAAAAATTATCATCCTACAGTCATTTGCCGAGGTTAGCTGTATTCGTTAGTGTTTTTTTAACAGAAGTCTATGAGATTGTATATGATGAGTGATGACTTATTTAATTATGTAATTTCTTTGGCAGCTTATAACAAAGCACTTGAGGATGCTATTGCTGTACTTGACAAAATTGCCATGTCCATTGATACCAAGGATCGTAAGTTTAATTGCTACTTTTTCTTCCATAAGATTGTTTCTTCCTCATATTGATTTTAGATAGTTTGTATTTAGCCAGGCTTTTCCAGTCCTAAACTCCCCTGTTTTGTGGTCGCAAAAGTGATTCAATGACTCTCAGCAACTCAAATCTTGAGTGTAATTTCTACTAATATGATGATAAACTGAGAAGACTATAGAGTGAAAAATATAGTTGAGTTAGCTATAATCGTAGGTATGGTCTATTCATGACTCCCTGCAACTTGAAGTCGAAATCAAGATGAATGTTTACAGGAAAGCTAGTTGCTGTGATTGAATGACATGTAATTGCAATGCAGTACATTATAACTAGAGGAAGTTGCTTTATGGAGCCTGTCACACTTTTAAATTTTGTGCTTATAGCGTTTTCTTCCTTATTTGTTTAACACACGTAGAATTTTTGTGCACTTTCTTGCTTTAAAAGGAGGTTACGTTGATTTCATCCATAAGATTCATCTTTTTTTGTCAATTATTTTTTCACTGCCTTGAAGTTTAATGCTATTGATGAATCATGCTGCAGGAAGTACAATGCTGAGCCTAGTGAAAAGCTGCATAGGTACCAAATTCACTAGTCAATTTGGAGATTTAATTGCTGTGAGTATCATATCTCCTCTCTCATCTTCTCTTGGTTAAAAACTTTTTTTTTCTTAATCCTTACCCTTGAATAAAGCGGCACAGTTTTTGGAGTTGGCATTGGGTCATATGCTCAACCGGTTCTCACTCCACTTCTCTTAATGAATTTGGCTTGCTTGTTTCTGGTTCATATTGTGATTTTAGCATCTAATAAGACAATAGGTTTTGCATATATAGCAACTGTAATTTTTCGAGTTGTGATTTTACCTCCATATTTCGGGAGTTTGTAAAGCTTCAGAGCTATGCATCTATAGCAATGCAATTTTTTTCAACCTTAGTTGCTGATACATGCACATCTAGCAAATAGTTCTGTAAAATGATCATTGTCGTGCAGATTTTCTTGATCATCAGTTTTGTTTCTGCACAAGTAAATGAGATAAAAACCTATATGCTATTATGAGTGCAAATAACGTCTAGGAATATGCAAAATCATGGGATTTACCTTATATTTGGGTAAAATTGCAGGATTTAGCCATTGATGCTACCACTACAGTAGGTGTTGATCTTGGCCAAGGTTTAAGAGATGTGGATATAAAAAATTATATTAAAGTTGAAAAGGTCCCTGGTGGGCAGCTGGAGGATTCAAGAGTTCTTAAAGGAGTTATGATAAACAAAGATGTGGTTGCCCCTGGTAAAATGAGGAGAAAGATTGTTGACCCACGTATCATCCTTTTGGATTGCCCCCTCGAGTATAAGAAGGGTGAAAACCAAACAAATGCTGAGCTGCTCAGGGAAGAAGACTGGAATATCTTGTTGAAGATGGAAGAAGAATATATTGAGGAGATGTGCATGCAGATATTGAAGTTTAAACCAGACTTGGTTATTACAGAGAAGGGACTTAGTGATTTGGCATGTCATTATATGAGTAAGCATGGGGTCAGTGCAATCAGGAGGCTGAGGAAAACTGATAATAATAGAATTGCAAAGGCATGCGGTGCTGTTATTGTGAACAGACCCGAGGAACTGCAGGAGTCTGATGTTGGGACTGGTGCTGGGTTATTTGAAGTTAAGAAAATTGGAGATGAGTTTTTTGCATTTATTGTTGATTGCAAAGACCCTAAAGCTTGTACTGTACTTCTAAGGGGTGCCAGTAAGGATCTCTTGAATGAAGTTGAAAGAAACCTCCAGGTAAGCTTTAATGTCTGAGAAATGATCTGAGAGCATTCATTTTTCACATAACTGCCTTCTGAAGCTTGTTTGCATGCTAGGATGCTATGTCCGTTGCAAGGAATATTATAAAAAATCCACAGCTTGTTCCCGGAGGCGGTGCTACAGAGCTGACTGTATCTGCAGCTTTGAAGCAGAGGAGTTCATCTATTGAGGGCATAGAGAAGGTGAGCGTGAGATTGCTGTTTCTTCTATTTGAGGACCAATTGATATTAGCATTTCTCTTGTCCTTTTTTTTAAAAAAATGATATACTCTGGGCCGTGAATCCTGACTGCTATGGTTCCTGCTGACAGTGGCCTTATGAAGCTGCTGCCATTGCTTTTGAGGCCATACCCCGTACTTTAGCACAAAATTGTGGGGTAAATGTGATTCGGACTATGACTGCACTGCAAGGAAAAGTAAGACCAGAAACATTTGCTTATGCCTTTGTGCTGTTTCTTTTTTCTTTGTAAATAAATTTTGATTTTGGTGTTGGGAACTTATAGCATGCCAATGGAGAGAATGCATGGATCGGCATTGATGGAAATACTGGTGCCATCACTGACATGAAAGAGCAAAAGGTATCATACTTAGTTGCCTTTTGTAAATTTGAATGGTTCTCCACAACCGTAAATCTAGATTTGTCACTATAGAATTATATTCAAATATTACCAAATTGAGTGAGACAATAAAGGACATGCGCTCCTCACCGGGGTCCCCCCAAACAACTGTGCTGGACATTTTATAATTTGTTTTTTCAGTTGTCTTGATAAGCATTATGTATGAATGTTAAATGTGTTGTTGGTATGATGCCAGATCTGGGATGCCTACAATGTGAAGGCACAAACATTTAAGACTGCCATTGAAGCTGCTTGCATGCTCTTGAGAATTGATGATATAGTGAGTGGAGTCAAGAAGAAGCAGGCTCCTGGAGCTGGCCAGGCTCCAAAGCCCAAGGTGGAGACTGAGGCAGATGCTGACGGTGAGCAAATTTTGCCAGACTGATATAACAGTTAAACTGACGTTCGTTGCTTTTTGACATGGTTGAAGAATCTTCAAGTTTCTTGATGGGATCTGAATCTAATCACATATCTTAAAATTTTGGGTCCTCGATAGTTCTGTTGTTTTTGTACTTTGTACTGTTCTCGCAAGGGGTTGCAAACTTTTTTTTATTACTGGTTCATCTGCCCGATGTTTTTATGGACTTTGAATTTGTATGCCAGGGGAATATCTGAGTCGGGGGCTTTATATTTTGTGTAATCAGGCTTCTACTAGAGAACTATTATTGTTAATTGTTAGTTTAATTTATTCTTATTTGATTTGCTGTGGTGGGACCTGAGCTGGAAATGATTCCATTGGGCTATCTATTTTTTGACTATCCTCCACCATTTTAATACTAACCCTCAAATTTGCTTATGGATATAATGGTTATTTTCATTGAAAAAAATATTAAAAACCAAGTATGAATCGTTTTGTTCCTGTAATAACACTCCTATGTTCTAAATAATGCCGTGTTAAAATAATTGAGAGTGAAGCTTTAATTTTAATGACTTGTTAATTAGTAGTACTTGTTATATAGGGTTAGAGTTAAGCTTCTTGAAATAGGTATTTAGCGCATTATTAATTCATTGAATGAGTTTGTTTTTTTATTCATCATGTCAATGGGTAATCAACTCATTTTATTATTATTATGAAAATTTTATATATGCATATTTATTAATTTTATATTTTTTAAAATAGTACTTTTCATCATCATATAATCTTTTTCACTTTAGGAGAACTAGTCTAGAAGGTGGCAAGTTTGTAGTAAACTCGATTTGTATTGCTTACAAAATCTCAAAATCCGCTACGCACATGATTGAGAATCTGATGCCCTCATATCATTGTAAGTTTGGTCATTGATTCTGTTTATTGAAGGGGACCGTTTGGGAAAAAAAGGGAGGGGAGATTGTTTGGTGATTATATAAATTTTTTAGGCTAAGTTCTAAAATTAAAAATTGAAATGCTTGAAAAAATGAGGGGAAGAAAACTTTTTCTAATAAAAAATTAAAAGGTATATTATAATGTGGGCGGTGGGCACAAAATTTTTCTCTCCATCACAGATTACGGGTTCTCTTCTTTTTCTTTTTTTTTTCTTTTCCCCTTCCCTCAAACCAAACTTACTCGAATCTTCATTACTTACACTGATGCCCTCATATCATTGTCAATGCTAGTTTAATCATCTGATTCTGTTGATTGATAGACTTAGTCGACTAAAAAGGTCCAAGTCTTTCCTATAAATTGTAAACATAGGGAGGGGAGTATCTTGCACAGTTACGCTTAAAATGAGCAGGGAGCGATTGTCAAATTTGTTTAGAATCGGAGGGATGTTAGTAACATCACTGTGACATACATGGTGAGGGTTTAGGAAGTCTAGAATTGTCATGCTTACCGAGCTAAAACAGCAAAGGGCTTCGAGGTAACTGCGTGAAAAGAATTTTATTTTGACTTGCTTGAAGGTACTTTTCTAACGTGACATAATAGACACTTAATAGCTCAATCAAACATGAACATAACATCTCACTCGTCTAAGGCAGAAGTTAGGATTTATATAGCACACCGTCCAAGTCATAGCATGAGCATTGAGCAGTGACGGACCTTGGGATAAATATTTGAGAAAACTAAATGTATACTCAGTAACTAATTTTTTTTTAAAAAAAATATTTGTATGGCCAAATGTATAAATTTTTAGGCTAAATATATATAAAAATCCAATTTACATTAGATATTATGAACAATATTTTTATTTTTTTTTTTTTTGGGGGGGGATGGCCCCATTGTATCAATGAAAATCCGTCCCTAAGAATGAGTATGAAGGTAACCTCCCCCACGATGGAACGGACCGGATAGCGTCCGCTACTGTCCTCTTCACCAAAACTGTGCTGTTTTGATGCAAAATAGTGAGCTGATGCCTTTTTTTTTCAAATATTTCAGGGTACTAACGGGTACTAAAAAGATACTTCAGGATACTGACCATTACTGAAAAAAAATACTTCATGATCTTAAAAAATTATTTTAGGATCTTGAAAAAATATTTCAGGATACTGAATGTTACTAAAATGATACTGACTAGTAAAATATACATCAGGATATTTTTTTCAAGACCATAAAATAATTTTTCAATATCATGAAGTATTTTTTCAGCATCAGTCATTATCTTGAAGTATCTTTTTAATACCTGTCAATACCTGAAATATTAAAAAAAATAAAAACAAAAGGCATGAGCTTCACTGTTTTGCCCCCAAACGGCGTAGTTCTGTAAAAAAGACTTTATTATTATTATTTTTTACAAAAAACGGGATGCCAACATTTCATATTGGACGCTAAAAAATATAAAATAACCAAAATGCTTTAATAATTAATATAATTATTATACTTTACAAATAAATTTAAATTGAATGATTTTTATACAAAAAATTAATGTGGCGGCGTTGGTGGGGCGGTGGTGGGGTGGCGGTGGCGGCGGTGGTGGTGTTGGTTGTGGTGGTGGTCGTGGTGGTGGTGGTGGGGTGGTGGTGGGCGGGGGGGAAAATCGTTTTTGGGGCGGTTTCTTTTTTTTTTTTTTAACATAAAAAAAAAAAAAGCTTCTTTTTTTTAAAAAGATAAAAAATAAACCGGAAAATCCTGGGAGTAAAAAAAAAAAATTTACCAAACACAATTCCCACCTATTTTTTTTCAAATTAAAAAAATGCATCTGGGAGTGTTACATTAACAACAATGGACGCTAGCCGGGTCCCAATTGAATGACTACCCACAAATGGGAAAATCGTTTTTGGGGCCCTTTTAACATAAAAAAAAAAAAATCCTAAAAAGGGCCCCAAAATTCTGAAAATCCCAAAAAATTCGCTTCGAAATTTTAACAACTAAAAATCGCACATTAACAACTAATCGCCTTAATGAAAAATCTCAAAAATGACCCTAGGGCCTTTTTTGGGATTTTCAAAATCTTGGGGCACTTTTTGAGATTTTTTTTTCTCCAAAAAGGGCCCCCATATGGATTTTCCCCCCACAAATGCAGTAGACGCGGACCTAAAAAATGCATATACGTGGTTTATTTTGACAGATGTCCTCAAACTCAAGTATTATGGGAAATAATAGAAATTCACTATTTTAAACTTTAGTTATGAAGTTTAGATTTCAAATTCATATCTCTTTTTATTTCTTATATGCTTGTAACGGTGGCGGAGGCACACTATTGCCTTTATCTGCACTTGCAGTTTTAAGAAGATCATGAGTGTTTAGTAAGTTTTAGAAGCTCTTTTTAGTAAACTTAGACAAAACTTATTTGACATGCTTACTTTGTAAATTATAAAAACTATTCTCCAAAATCTAATACAAACATGCAAGGAAGTTAAATAAATTACCTCAAAAAATAATAAACATAAATAATTTAAGATAATTTAATTAGTTTTCTTAATATTTTCAAAAAAAAAATCAACCCCTGTCTTATATTTAAATTTGATGAAGTATGTTTATACACCCATAAAAAATAAACATCATTTTTTTTTAAAGTTATTATTAATAGGACAAAATTTAGATCTGTTTGCTTGAGTTGATTGGATTTAATTCTCCAATTAATCGACATATGTGCTTTTTGTTATTAATGAAGGATTAACAAGATTTTAAAAATTTATGATTTTATCTGCATAAATTTTCAAACATACACACATATATCAATTTCACTTGAACTGTTTTTATTGAAATTATCATTTTCCTCGCGTGGTCTATAAATACATGGGGGCTTTGAGGATTACTGTGTTTTTTTTTTTTTTACTATTTTCTATATTAAGTTGACTTTTTTATATTAAGTTGATTTTTTTTATATATATATATATTCTTTTGTTTTTTTATTGCATTTAAAACTTTCCCTAAAAAAAATTCGGTGGCGTTGCCCCCAAATCCCCCACTAATTGAGCAGACACAAACAAATATTTCTAGCTCCACCACTCTGTGAATATTTTATTTTTGTGTTTTTGCTCACATTTCAGCAGGGAGCCCATGACTATTCTGCTTTTATATTTTTAGGATAATAAGAAATGATTTTCGGAGATGGATATTTGAAGATTTGTTAAGGAATTCAAATATTAATATATATATATATGAGGAACCGAGAATAATCTCGAAGTTCCACAGGAAGTTACAAATAAATAACCTTCGAGCAGTGGGAGTGCTTACATGTTAGTTACTCCGGTTCTAATTATAGGACATATTTAATCGGTTTTGGAAGGATTAAGGATATGAGTTAAATTAGTTAATCTTACTTGTTTTTTTTTAAAATGTCAAATATAAATTTGACACTTCAATTACCTTGTTAATTTCATATAATTCTTCATTCATATGAATAAGGGTATTTTATGAAGATATTCACAAAAATTAGAATATTGTCTTATAATTTAATCAAAGAACTCCTAAATGTTGTCCTATAATTAGACCGGAGGAAGTACTTTTTTTTTTTTTGGCTCAGAAGTGCTTACATGTTACTAAGAGAACTACTATGATGATTTCCTATTTTTAATAAATTTGAGATCTATTTTAATATATTTGGGAAGTTACCAATACTAAATTAAAGAGATTTTCTTGATATTTTAAGAGATATCAATTTAGGTACATCATCATATGTGGGTTTTCAATTTAGAATACAAGTTTTTTTTAAGTTTAGGAAAGAAGAATTAATAAAGGAAAGTTTTCTCAAATAAAAAGAAAGAAAGAAATATAGTATTATTATTATTATATTGTAATATTATAATATTATTTCCTTTTTCTTTCCTGCAAGAGGAGGAGACCTTAATTTAAAAGCAAAGCCACGATTTGAAGATGAAGGGAGGAAGGAGGCAGCTGCACAATAAAAAGAGAATCATCCATCATCTGGTTCAATCACAAGGACGAGAGCAAGAAGGTAGAACTAGAAGAGAAAAAGAAAAAGGCATTCGGGTTTTCTTCTTCTTCTTCTTCACAGGAGGGCGAGAGGACTGTGGAGAAGAGGAAATTAAAGTAACTAATTGAATCATAAGAGTAGCTGGAGCTCGAGGACAAGGCTTTGAATTAATGCTCTATTCATTATCATTTTCTCTTTTCCTTATGGATTTGAATTTTGAATCTAGTGTTGTAAAACTAATTTTGTTTCAAGCTATTATGTGTAGCTAGTTTGTTTTGTAACCTTGAGGAGTATGAACTTTTAAATGGATTAAACTTTGTTTTCCCTTATTAGATAATATATTTTAATGTTAATTTTGGTTACTTAATCTTGTCTATTTCTTATCTACTTAGTGCTAGATCACCATGTAGTATGAAGTTGGAGAATTTAGATTAACCTTGCAAGAGAGATCTTAATTAGACCTTATGATTAAGTAATCTGGGATTAGAATTTATTCTAATTTGCCAATACGATAAGAATATACCTATTGGACCCATATAATCATATTAGAGTGAAATTGAATTATTATTGTCTCTTGTGTAATATGTTAGGAATAACAATTTTAACTTGAGAAATTAGTGTAAGTGATCGGAAGATTTTTACATATACTAATATTCTAGATTAACAAAATTGATAATTAATTTGTGAAAACAAGGTTTATGAACTCAATAAGGGATTAGTGACTTTGAGTTGCTTGTTTGATAAGTATGGTAATTTGTTTTAATTTTCTTTTCACTCATTTGAATTCAATTTGGTTTGCTCAAATTAAATAAAAGTCTTAAATCAATGCTCAACTGGGTTTAGGTACCAAATCCTCATGGAGAACAATTTCTTACTCATTTTTTATTACTTAATATGACCCGTATACTTATGGAGTTTTATGCTATGATTTTTTCCCCATCATACTTGCACCTCTATTTTTATATATAGTAAGAGATATATTGTAGGGGCAAATAAGATTAATTTGTTATTTTTTGAGATTGAGCCAAACCAGTGTTATATGTCTTATTTGTGCTTGTTTGAATTAGCAATAGAAGCTGCTAATGTCAATTGTGATGTACTAGGTAAGTATTTGAAAAAAAAAAGTTGTCTCGCATGTAAACGTGGTTTTATAATGTTAAGTCAAATATATCATGTATTAAGGTTGGGCCAGTCACACAATTGTATGATTCTTTTTTCTTTTTTGCCAACCATTAATTCTATGATTCTTAAAACTTGAAATATAATTTATTTGAAGATTTGAATGAAAATAGCGAGTCCGCGTGTTTAATGCAGCATGGGAAATTAATTCAGATTTCAGAACTTGTTAATGTGAATCGAGATTTTCAATGAGTCCATGTACATGAATATAGTTAGTAAATATTCCTAAAATACTCAAATATGTTCAAATATTATTATTTCATTAAATACAGTTGATTCATTGTGAATCAATAATGTGAGTAATGAACCAAATTGATAGGATTAAAAAATTTATTTATTTGTCATGAAATTTCTACAGAAGAAAAAAAGAAAAAAGATTCTGAGAGTATCGTCCTCCCTAAAACTAATTGATATCTAAATAATTCTTCTTAGTTTTCTAGTCTCAGTACTTTTAAAAGTAATTTTTATTTATTATTCTGTGTGATATGTGATATGACACACTAAAGTAAGTTTTTTAATAACAATGAGCACCCAAAATTTTAGGTATTAAAAAATATTTTATGGTGTTGAAATTTGAATGTACCAAAAATTATTTTAGATATGAGGTAATAGGCTAAAGTATGCTTTTGGTTTTTTATATTTAAGTAAGGTTCTATTTTAATCCTTTAACTTTAAAAATAAGGAAAACTGAACCTAGGTCCCAAGCAAGAGAATATATGACAAAACGATATCTTAAAATCTCAAAATTGTGATGAATTCTAGTGGGACTTTTTTACAATATTTTTCATATGTAAAAATACAAAAATGCCATTACAAAGCTAGATCCCATTGCACCTTGAAGTGCAGTGCAATGTGATATAATGGTTATGGAATGCAATATTAATTATAAAGCTAGTATTTGGTTTGATTTTTAATCAAGATGCAATGAATTATTTTTAAAATAATTATTTAAAATTAAAATATCACACAAAGTCTATTTTACCCATAATATAATCTTTGTAAAAAAATAATTAACAGTCACCGCACTACCTCGTCATAATTATCACACTACCTTACTGAGAATCGTCTGATGACAATGGTTGTGGTGGGGGAAGCGATGGTAACGGTGATGTGGCTGTGGTGGTAGTGACAGGTGGTGAAAGCAACAACGGTGGAGGAGGAGGTAGTGGTTGCAGTAGCAACGACGAGGGTGGTGGTGATGAGGAAGATGAAGGAGGATAAGGCAGTGGTGGCGATAGAAGGTGGCGACAACATTAATGCTAGAGGAGGAGGCAGTGGCAGTGGTGACAGTTGTCATGGTGATGACAGGGCAATGGCAAAGGTGGCAGTGGCGATGGTCGGGGTGGCAGTAACAGCGGTGGAGGAGGAGGTAGTAATGACACTGGCAAGTGGTGACAACAATAACATGGGATAAAGTAATGGCAGTGGTGCAGTTGTCATGGTAGCAACGAGGCAATGTGGGGTGGTGCTAGTGGCAATGGAGGAGGAGCAGGTAGTGGCGGCGGCGTTTGTGGCGTGGCCTAACAAGTAAAATGAGACAAGTGAAACAAAGACAAATGAGACTAAAAGGTAATTTGGACCTTTCAACTATGCAATGAGGTGATAATGAGTATTCATAGGAGGTAGGTATGGATGAGGATTACTAATTTTTTGGTAGTCATTATTACCATGGTAAACCCTATCACCATGCAAAAGTGCAATAAAACACTCTTCTCTTAGTAATACAATCATAATTACAATTGCAAACATGTAATGAGGTTGAACCAAACGGGCTATAAATTTGCTGACTCAACATCTTTCGTTAATTAAGGTTAACATATACTTTTAGTTCTTTAAGTTTAGACAAGGTTCCATTTTAATCATTTTAAGTTAGTATCGTTAACTTTCCTAACGGAAAATGCTAAGTTAGCAAATTTAAAATATGACATGTCCAAATTTTAATTCTTTAATATATTCAGTTATATTTTAATTTTAAAATCAACCTTACATGTTGGCATTTTAAATTTGTTGAGTGGCATTTTAAATTGCTGACTCAAAAAATACCTTGGATGGTGCCAAGTGTTAACCCTTCTTTGTTTTCAATGGAAATTTTTTTGATGCATGGAATATTTTTTTTAAAAATTTATGATTTGAAATCGTAGCTGGAAACTCATTCAATGGCAGATTCTAAAACTGCCGCGCTAAGGTGGGAAATCCCTGAAATTGCCCGAATTCGTCAAAAAGATTTCAATTTGAGCAAATAGGCGCCAAAAAATGGTTTTCGTGCATCCCCGCCACGACCCAAAGTTGAAGACCGAGCCAAAATCATTTCTCTTACAAACCAAGCAGTAACGCACTAAAACCGTAAAACGCTTCTGCAAAACGTCACGCCGATTGAGGGTTTTCCCCCCAAAAACCCACTTCACCAGTCAACTCACACCTCTCCAGTTCATTCCTGAGCTGTTCTTCTTTCCCTTTTCTCACTTCATACATCAAAAAGATTTGAAACAAGGAAGTGCATTTAACTGATGGCACCTGCACCCCTTCTAGATTCTTCTGCACCCAATGATTCATCCATCGTTGGTGATCCAAAATCAGGTATATATAAACCCATTTGTTTTCTCTGGATTTCTCGCACAAACTATAGGCATCTTCTTGCTGTTGTCTGCTTTTTTTTTTTTCCTATTGTGGAGAGACTCTAGGTTTTGTTTCCTGTCTTTTTATTTTTCTTTCTCCGCAAGGTACGTGACACTCATTATTTTGTGAAGCGACGATTTTGTAGAATGGTTCTTGGTGGATAATCGGATCCTTATTTTTCTGTTTTGCACGTGTGTTAATCTGAAATGTGGAATCGTTTTCTCCTAAATTTTGTTCTGCGAGTTCAACACAACGGCCTTTGCTTTATTTGTTTGAGTCTGGGTTTGATTATTTCTTGCCTTCTTCACTGGGTGCGCGAAACTCGCGGTATTGCCGAACCAAGGTGTTTTCTCAGTGGTGTTGGATTATTAATCAATGAATAATCTCTTTCTCCTTTCTTCCCCCCACCCCAATTTACCCGTGTTTTGATGCCCATCTTCGTTTGTTCATGAATCTTGTACTTGGATCTCAAATTCTGGGGTTTTTTTTGTTGGTTCGCACTGGTTTTTCCATCTTCTTCTTCACTGGGTAATGTGACTTGTCCTTTTTCCGGACTTGATATTTTCAGAGTCATTTTGAATGAACAATTGAACTTCTGTTGTATTCCTTTGAATATAAAACCCTCAGCTCGTGCAGTGGTAGTAGAATTGCTAATTGCTGCTAGCAGAATTCATCTTTCCAGTGTGACAAGTTTCATCTGGAACTAGGGATGGCAATGTGGCGATTCATGGTGTTGTACATTCTTAACTTTATGTTATATTTCCTGTGATCTTAATTTTTGGTGTGAATTATATTGTGATATGAAGCATGTTTGAGTTGTGACACAGATTGATATGCTACCTTGCTCCAACTTTGCCTTAAACTCAAACTATAAAGATTGTGTTTTTTTCCCCAAACTTCAAATCCTAGTCAAATGCTGACTTTCCTGACCCTAATAGTGCATAACAAATTGGGTACCTGTGGGTTGGGTCTAAGTCACCATGTCTTTCTCAGACGTTACCATATAAGATCATTTTTTGATTTGTTTCCAAGATATGAAAAGAATAGGAGCTGGTAGAATGGAAACAACTGATTTATTTGAAGTATCCATAGATTTGTTTTGAACAAAAGAAGTATCCATAGATCAAGCCTTAGATTCTGCAGCTGATACAATATTTTGCAGGTAAGGTAAGGTTTAATTCTTATTTATTGAGCTCTGATTGCGTATTTTCAATTAGTTATGTTGCTCACAAAAAATTGTGCCTGTCATTCCATTTCTAACTTTATCAATCATTCAATCCTCTCTTACCATGTATGCGTTGGTTTGTCACTCTATTTCTTTGTATCTTTTCCCTATATCCTTTTTTGATCATATACGAAATTAATATTTGGGAAATTCTGTCCTTGGAGTTGCTAGTTCGATCTTGTTAGCTACTATTGTACTTACCTTTCTGTTTCTTCATTATATTTTAAATTTGTCATCTTTTTCTTTGATGTCATGGACGTTTTAATCAATTAGGTGAAGAGAGCAGCAAGAGTAAACAAAAATCTGTTGTTTCAAAAATCAAAGAGGAAGTCATGGCTGGAGATAAGCATAGAAAGAGAAGCTCTTCACAGAGAAGTGAGCAGCCCACTGGTTCTCGAAAGATGCCAAAAAGAGCTGCAGCATGTAAAAGTTTAAAGGAAAAGTTTGTTCACCTACCTGAGAAGGCTTGTCTTATTGAAGTACAGAAGGAAGAGGTTGTTGAAGAGGAGTTTGTAGCTGTGTGCCAGACTGCTGGACCTGATGATGGTGATGGTCGCCCAAATAGGAGGCTCACAGACTTTATTCTTCATGATGAAAATGGTACAGAAGGACCCCTAGAGATGCTGGAAGCCAAAGATCTGTATATCTCTGGAGTTATTTTACCTCTTGAAGAAAGCCTTGATAAGAAGAAAGAGAAAGGCATTAGGTGTAACGGATTTGGACGCATTGAATCGTGGGACATCTCTGGTTATGGAGAAGGCTCTCCTGTGATCTGGCTTTCTACTGAAGTTGCTGATTATGACTGCCTAAAACCTGCCACTTGTTACAAGAAATTTTATGACCTTTTCTATGGAAAGGCTCAGGCCTGTGTAGAAGTTTACAAAAAACTCTCAAAATCATCTGGTGGGAATCCTGATATAAGTTTAGATGAGTTGCTTGCTGGGATGGCACGATCCTTGAGTGGAAGCAAGATATTCTCTGGAACTGCTTCTGTGAAGGAGTTTGTTCTTTCTCAAGGAGAGTTTATTTATAAGCAACTGATAGGCTTAGATATGACATCCAAGAAAAATGACTCGATGTTCTTGGATATTCCTGTTCTTGCTGACCTAAGAGATGAGAGCAAGAATCACGGAAACTTAATACATGCCCAAATATTCCCATCAAGTGGTAGTTTAAAGATTGATTCAGGGGTTGGGGGTGAAGAGAACAAGATTCAGGCAAGTTCAACCACTGATCTTTCTGAGGAAGATGAGGATGTAAAGTTAGCAAGGTTGTTGCAAGAGGAAGAGTATTGGCAATCTATGAAGCAGAAGAAAAGCCACAGATCTGCCTCTGCACAAAGTAAATTTTACATTAAAATTAATGAAGATGAGATAGCGAATGACTATCCTCTTCCTGCATACTACAAAACCTCTCATGAAGAAACTGATGAGTATATAATTTTTAATGATGATTATGTGGTATGTGACCCTGAGCATCTTCCTAAAAGGATGCTAAACAATTGGTCTTTATACAATTCAGATGCCAGATTGATTTCTTTGGAACTTCTTCCTATGAGACCCTGTTCAGAGATTGATGTTACAATCTTTGGATCTGGACTCATGACTGACGATGATGGAAGTGGATTCAATCTGGATACTGATGTTAGTCATTCGTCTTCCACTGGGTCTGGATCACAGGCTGCGGATGGAATCCCTATTTATCTGAGTGCAATAAAGGAATGGATGATAGAATTTGGTTCATCCATTATTTTCATCTCTATTCGGACTGATATGGCCTGGTAAGTTGTCCTCTGCATAAAATTGAGAGATACACGTTTCTTACATTTCAAGTGTAATGTAAGCCATTTCTGTATGGTGATATATAATATAGGTGTGGTTGATAAAAGATATGGATGTAAAACCTGTGTTATTTATAGCTTATGGCATCCTTATCTGAAGCAAAATGAAAATAGGGAATCCATTTGTATGGAATTGAACATTTAACTAATGTTTGTTTTTTCTATAGAAGTTGTTATATCTATAATAGTAAGTGAATTTGGAAAGCAACATAAGTAGAGGTGAAATTCTATATATAATGTTGATGCACATACATTTAATGGTAATTCAACAGTAGATCTTGATAATGACATTGAAACTTTCCTTTCAGGTATAGACTTGGCAAGCCATCCAAGCAGTATGCTCCCTGGCATGAGACAATTTTGAAAACTGCTCGGCTTGCTATCAGCATAATCACCTTGTTGAAGGAGCAGAGCCGAGTATCACGGCTTTCTTTTGCGGATGTCATTAAGGCAGTATCTGACTTTGGTCGGGATCATCACTCCTACATTTCATCTGATCCAGCAGCAGTTGAAAGATACACCGTCGTTCATGGACAGATAATTCTGCAACTGTTCGCAGAATATCCTGATTCAAAGATTAAAAAGTGTGCATTTATCACCGGTCTTATGAGTAAAATGGAGGAGCGGCGCCACACTAAGTGGTTGGTGAAGACAAAGAAGGTTCTGCCCATACGTCAACCAAATTTGAATCCTAGAGCAGCAGTGGCCATTGTGTCAAAGAGGAAAGCCATGCAGGCTACTACAACAAAACTTATTAATAGGTTATGGGGAGAGTTCTACTCTAATTATTTGCCTGAAGATTCGAAAGGAGCTTTGAGTGAATCAAAGGAAGAAGATGAGACTGAAGAGCAGGAGGAGGAGGAAGAAGAAAATGAAGATGATGATACTGTGGTGGATGCATCATTACCTTTGGAAGAAACCCATAAATCCCCTTCAGTGCCAAAACAGACCAAATACATTTCTCCTGACGGAGAAGTAAGGTGGGATGAAAAGAGTGAAGGTAAAACAAGTTCTGGTTGTGTCCTATACAAAAAAGCTATTGTTCATGGAGAAGAAGTATCTGTGGGGCAATTTGTGTCTGTGGAAGTTGTAGAAGTAAATGAATTTCCTGATATCTATGTGGTTGAATATTTATTTGAATCATCAAAAGGAAGAAAAATGTTTCATGGAAGAATGATGCAGTATGGATGTAAGACAGTTCTTGGCAATGCTGCTAGTGAGAGAGAATTGTTTTTGACTAATGAGTGTAAGAATTTGGAACTGGAAGACATCAAGCAGATTTCTTCTGTCGATATTAGGAAAATTCAATGGGGGCACAAACATCGGAAGAATAATATCTCTGCCGATAAAGATGATAGGGCCAGAGCAGAAGATAGGAAGAAGAAAGGACTGCCTATAGAGTATTATTGTAAAAGCCTTTATTGGCCTGAAAGAGGTGCTTTCTTTAGGCTTCCATTTGAGACTTTGGGTCTAGGCACAGGCATCTGCCACTCCTGCAAATTGAACGAAGCCCAAAAGGAAAAGGATAAATTTTCTGTAAACTCATCCAAGACTGCTTTTCAATTTCAAGGAACTGAATATGCTCTCCATGATTTTATTTTTGTAAGTCCATATGATTTTGAAGACAGAATGGATCAGGGAACTAATAAGAGTGGGAGGAACATAGGTTTGAAACCATATGTTGTGTGCCAATTGCTGGAGATTATTTTGAAAAAGGAAAAAGGAGAACCTGAAGTGAAATGCACCCAGGTCAAAGTCAGAAGGTTTTTCAGACCTGAAGACATATCAAATGAGAAGGCATACAGCTCCGATATTCGAGAGGTATATGCTAGTCATAACTTGTCAAAAGAAAAACTCATGTTCTAAGCATGCAAGCATGCCTATATGCGCATTACTTTTTTCATTCTTAGATTTTATGTAAAATGTACTTTCTTTTTTTAGTTTGGCTAAAGTATACTTTTAGTTCTTTAAATTTATATGAGGTATATTTTTGGTCCTTTAACTTTATAAAGTATACTTTTAGTCTTAGAATTCTAACACCGTTAATTTTGCTAATGGAAAATGCAAACTCAAGTGATAACGGTGTAAAATTATGGGATGATTGTGTAATTAATGTTATTAAGCTTAAATTTAAAATATGTGTAAATTGGATAGTATATAAAATTTGTGTAATTAAATGCTATTAATCATCATTTGGGTTCGTCGCGTCAATGTTTTCCGTTAGCAACATTAACGGTGTTAGGATTTTAGGACCAAAAATATAATTTATAAAGTTAAGGGACCAAAAGTGTGCCTTATGTAAAACTTAAAGTATACTTTAGCCTTTTAGTTTTTTGACATTTTTTTTTAGTTTTTCGACATTAGGAGGGCTTGAACCCTAGATCGCTACCCCAATCCACGCCACCCTTGTAAAAAAATGTTGCTATGTTCTTACAGACACCTTTTATTTTTTATTTTTTTTTTCTTGCTTAAAATTTTGTAGGTATATTACAGTGAAGAAACACACATAATACCTGTAGAATCTGTTGAAGGAAAATGTCAAATAAGAAAGAAGAATGATATCCCAGCATGCAGTTCCCCTGGAATCTTTCAACACATGTTCTTCTGTGAGAATTTGTATGATCCTGCCAATGGCTCACTCAAGAAGGTATGGATACCTAGCCCCTTCATGTGCATGTAATGTAACCTTAGAATAATTTATACATGATTATTGTATCTTTTCAATCTTAGACTTAGTATGGCCTATCTAGCTTTCGTGAGACCATGCCATTTAACTAATGCATGTGGTTAATTGGCTATCCTCTATGCTGCTTCCTGTTTATGTAATTTAATTGCTGACCTCAATCTTGTCTTCGTACTGGATATAAGCCATATCTATAACATGGAGTATTTTAACTATGACTACATATGTTGCATTTTAGCTAAAGCTTGTTCTTGTTTGGTCACAGGATAATTATATATGCTTTCTACATTAAAATTCAAATCGCTGCAAATACATTGCCCCTTTTACTTAATTAGTAATTTTATAAGCTGATACATGTATGATTATTATTCTTGTGATTCGTATGAGATTCTGTAGCAACTACACGAAACTCATTGTATGAATAACCATAACTATTTTGGCCTTTTATCATTCAACTCAATAGTTGCCAGCACATATCAAAGTAAGATACTCCAGCGGAGATACTGGTGAGGATGCTACTAGAAAGAAGAAAGGAAAGTGCAAAGAGGGAGAAGGCATTTCAGAAAGAGATGAGGAAAAAAAGACATTGGCGACCCTTGACATTTTTTCTGGATGTGGTGGTTTATCAGAGGGGTTGCATCAATCAGGTAAATTTAATTACACTTCCATAACAAGAAACATAATATCTACTCTAAATGCATTATATCACTTGTGCTTTAATGCTTAAATGCTACAGGAGTTTCGTCAACTAAGTGGGCTATTGAATATGAAGAACCAGCTGGAGACGCATTCAAACTCAATCATCCTGAATCATTGGTTTTTATCAACAACTGCAATGTTATTCTTAGGTAAACTTTCATGTTGCCATAAAACTCTCCCTGCGCCCAATCTTGAAAATGGACCCATTTGTAAGTGAACTTTTGATGCATTGTAATGTAGGGCTGTGATGGAGAAGTGTGGGGATATAGATGATTGTGTTTCAACCCCTGAGGCTGCAGAATCAGCTTCTAAATTAGATGCATCGGAAATGAATAATTTGCCTATACCAGGGCAAGTGGATTTCATTAATGGGGGCCCTCCATGTCAGGTCTGTCTAGCTTCTTGAATTCTAGTAATTCTGCTAAGAAGAGGAAAAAATTCTGGGTACTAATTAAATAATTGTATTTCTTGTGCCAGGGGTTCTCTGGGATGAACAGGTTCAACCAGAGTACTTGGAGTAAAGTTCAGTGTGAGATGATACTAGCTTTCTTATCTTTTGCTGATTATTTCCGGCCAAGGTATTTCCTGTTAGAGAATGTGAGGAACTTTGTGTCGTTCAATAAAGGACAGACATTCAGATTAACCCTAGCTTCGCTTCTTGAGATGGGATATCAGGTAAACTGCTCAAAATTTGTTTTCATTTTTCTTGATTAATTACACTTTGGGGAGCACTATTGAATACTCATGTATGTATAAAGGTGAGGTTTGGCATCCTAGAGGCTGGAGCTTTTGGTGTTTCCCAGTCAAGAAAACGGGCGTTTATATGGGCAGCCTCCCCAGAGGACGTTCTTCCTGAGTGGCCGGAGCCAATGCACGTGTTTGCAGCTCCAGAGTTGAGAATCTCTCTATCAAACAGTGTCCAGTATGCTGCTGTTCGCAGTACAGCAAATGGTGCTCCATTCCGTGCAATAACCGTTCGAGATACCATTGGAGATCTCCCTCCTGTGGAAAATGGAGCTTCTAAAGCAAACTTGGAGGTATTTCATCACAAAACAAAAATATCTTTAAGATCCCCTTTTGTTTTTGCATTGCAATTTTCCTATACACTAACCTGATTCTTTGCTGCTCAGTATCAAAGTGACCCTGTTTCATGGTTCCAAAAGAATATTCGGCGTGACATGGCTGTCTTGACTGACCATATATCAAAGGAAATGAATGAACTGAATCTGATTCGATGTAAGAAGATCCCTAAGAGGCCAGGTGCAGATTGGCGTGATCTTCCTGATGAGAAGGTAATATTGAATTCTTTTGTGGCTTTTGAGACAACTATATTTGATGGAACTGAGTTATGGTATCTACTATCAATGAAATTCAGGTAACATTGAAAAATGGGCAAGTAGCAGATTTGATCCCATGGTGTCTGCCCAACACAGCTAAAAGACACAACCAATGGAAAGGGCTGTTTGGTAGATTGGATTGGGAAGGAAATTTTCCAACTTCCATTACAGATCCTCAACCAATGGGGAAAGTTGGAATGTGCTTCCATCCTGATCAAGACAGGATCCTTACCGTTCGAGAGTGTGCCCGATCTCAAGTAAGTACATTCATCTTGGTAACTTATTTTATCTTGAAAATTTAACAGTGAAATACTCCTTCCATCCCTTATTATAAGCTTCAAATTTCTGAAAGGGTGTGTCCCAAAATATAAGTTTTATTTGAGGTTTATCTAAACATTTATTGCATTTTTTTCAAACTATACCCTTTGTTAACTATATTTATTATATTTATTCTCTCACTTGTCCTTTTTACACATAAGGGTATAGTTGGAAAAATAACATGTATTTATTGCATTTAACTAATTTTAATGCACATCGGTTATTTGAAACTTAGAATAAGGTAAGGAGGGAGCAGAAAGTAAAGGGACTCATATTAATAGTAAGCAGTAATAAACTACTTTCTCCATGAAAAACAGAAAATGATGTCTGTCTCAGAAGTTAATTACAAATCCATAAATGGCTGATAATTTTGAATACCTTCCCCTCCCAAAATGGAAAATGATGCCATTTGGTTTGGTGTAGCTTATTAATTAATGTTCCTCATATTATTCATTAATGCAGGGTTTCCCAGATAGCTATCAATTTTCTGGGAACATCCAACACAAGCACAGGCAGATTGGGAATGCTGTTCCTCCTCCTTTGGCGTTTGCACTAGGGAGGAAACTGAAGGAAGCCTTGTATAGCAAGAAATCTGATTACGGAGATTTATATTACAGAAATGGATGCTTTTGGGATATTAAATGATGGTCTCAGTCCTTCAAATGGGATCGTTGTATAGAAACATGGAAGCAAGTAATTGGGGTGTTATTATTTTCTTAGTACTATAGCTATTCTAATTTGGGAAAAAAAAAAAGTCCCACAGAAAATTCTTATGTCAAAAAAGTCATATTGATGACTCATTCAGTAGGTCATTGACAATTTTATTTATAGATTTTAACAACTTTTTGAGATTTTTTTGATATTAAAATTTTCTGTAGGACTTTTTTAACCATTTTTTTAGTTCCTTGGGGCCTTAAAAAGATTTTCCTTTATATTTTCCAATAGAGTCAGTTTCTTGAGTAAAACTCGCCTATTTGTCATTTTTTCCCCTTAAATGTCAATCAGTTATAAATGTGCAAATTATTATCTTGAAATTATTGATTGAAGTTTGTTTAATGTTCAGAGACGGGATTTTTTTTTTGTCATCAGAAACAGGAAAAAATTATTACTATATAACTAACTCATTTGTATAATATATGCATGAACAAAAATGATCTTAAACAGTTAACCTGTCTATCAAAAAACAAAACAAAGGGGAATCCTTAATCAAATATAAAAACAAAACAAAGAGAAAGATGTTGAACTCCATTTTAAACATTTATATTATTATATTTATGAAATAAAAGTTTCTAAGCTGTCAATATGTAGCAACTAGCGGGTCCTCGAGGATTAATATGCCCCGATATTCTGTAAATAATGTGTACGGGCAGTATGTACGTGCAAATGTAACTAGAAAAATAGTTATAAGAGGCAAAACCTTATATTTTATACAAATAACAATAGTTAGTAACTAAAAATTTTCATTATTTTTTAAACTAGAAAATACAAATTAGAAAGGATGTAATTTGTGTTAGTTATTAGTTATTACGATCATACTGTTTCATTATGAATCTGTAATGTTTTTTTTTTTTTTTCCTTTGGTGTAATAGCAAGGCATTTAACCCATCTCATTCTGTAACAAGATAGATCATGGGTATGCCACCGGTTTCCCTGCCTATCAAAAGGATAGGCGGGGAGAAAGAAAGATAAGCGAGGAGAGCATGTCTCATGCGGAACGCCCAGGATGAGATCTGATGGATTCATATTTAATATTTAATAATTTTTAAATTAAAAAATCATTTTTTTTTTTTAAAAATGAGTTGAAATATTATCTTTATTTTAGATCTTTTACTCATTAAAATATTTTTTTTGAAAAAATAAAAAGAAATTAAATCTAGGCCGTCTAGATGAGATGAGAAATGCTCCCCCTACCTGTCCAAAGGATAAACAGGTAATCTGATTCCGGGTATGCAACACCCACACGGTCACTATACAAATATCTAGTCACAACTAAAGGGGGACTGTGAAATATGACCTAGTCTCCTCTTGCATAAAACTGAGGTTTGCAATTGCATCCGCACAACAATATACACATTTACAAATACAACATTGGACAAATTATTCATTATCCTACCAATCTGGCCTAGCAGCTTCGATTCAGCAGTTCCATTATCCTGCAAGTCTTTCAAGAGATGTATCACAGAAACAGAATCACATTCTACAATTATGCTGTCAAATCTATACTGTATAGCTAATTCTAAACCAGTCAAAACAGCCCATATTTTTTCCTTTATTGCAGAGCAAACTCCCAATTGTCTTGCAAAACCACCTAGCCACTTACCATTGCTATCTTGAAATAACCCTCCACACCCAGCAAGCTTCCTTACTCTGTTAGATGCACCATCCACATTTAGCTTTATCCAACCCCCATTGGTGGTACCCATCTAATGTGTATCACTATCACCTATACCTCTGGCTTTACAAAACTCCACCCGTGCCCTCTTAATGTCCCTCACGTACCATTCAACAATTCTATGCCTATTTGCAAGCATAATGTAACTATCCTCAAAACAGCTTTTATTACGCCAAGACCACATCAGCCAGCAAACTAGGCCAAAGTAAGGCTCCAATCACCATTTGATTTCATTAGATTCCACCCCAACCTATCTTTCCCCTGCAGACCCACAAACTCAGGTTCAACAATGCCATTTTTTAGTTTTTGCACAATTCCCAAGCAATAATACAATCTCTCAAAACATGCATCAAGTTTTCATTATGGTTATAGCAATAACAGCAAGCACTGCCTCCCATTTCCCAACTCATGCCGCAAATTACGATACATATCAGACATTACATATTTGTTGTGCAGATTTCCTTCCTACCTTAATGTATCTGTGCCATTCAAAGGACTACCCTTATAGTCCCTCTCCATTAACCCTTCCTTTCAATTTCTCCATATCCCATTCTCCTTCCCTATTAACCATCTCTATCACCTTCATACCCTTTTCCATACAGCTGCTTAACACATTTTTCACTCAATTTCCTGCCATCATCTACCCACTTGTCCTCCCAAAAATGAATATCCTCTCCATTCCCAATCTCCCAACTTGTCCTCCCAAAAAAACATGTATTGTTTTTTTTTCCCTCCCTCTCTCTCTGTCTTCCTCTCATTTCTATATTTTATAAAGAATGTGTCCGATTCTTTTGGTGACATGTACATGCTATTATTAGATAGTCCCATGCCAACGCGCCATCATCACTTGAAACAATAAATTTCAATGAAAATATCATAAGAGACCTGTTTAAAAGTTGAAATTTTATTGCCATGAAAAGATAAATTAAATTAATTTCACAAGTTGGACAAGTGGTAAGCAAGAGGTATAATAAAAGACATAAAAGGTGTCACAAGTGGCGGGAGAAAGAGACGGCACGGCTGGCACCAAAATATGAAGTGAATGAATGAAGACTGTGCCACAGAACATGATGTTAAGCACTTAGACTTCTCTTGTCACATCATTTTTTTTTTTTACATATTCTTATTTATTTAGATTAAATTATATGTTATACTTTGAAATATTTTTGACACCCGATATTTTAAATTAATTAATTTATAATCATGCACTCAAAAATATTTTTCTATAATACCAGTATTTTAATACTCCTAAATTTAATTATAAGGCGCAGTTGACTTTTTTTGAAGAGATAAAGGAAAGTTTAATTAAATTACTTTTTAGAGTATTTATTTTTTTTTTTTTTTCTTCAAACTAATTAGTTTGGTAATAAACTAATATATATTCTAAGAATACATAACATATAAAATGACTAAGTAACCTATTTAGTTTCCTTAATTTCTCCAAAAAAGGTCAACCAGGTCTTATAATTAGGACCTACTCAATATCTTAAACTAATTAATCTTTAGTATATGAAGTATTTTTTTTTTAAAATATAAATAAAAAAAAAACCATTTTTTCTCATCTAAAAAGATGAGTAGGGAAACGTGGATTCAGGAGCACCACTCGTTGTATGTTGCTTTTTGTAGGGACTTGCAAACGTGGACCAAACGTCATCAATATAAATGAAGAGAGACTTCTACTTTTGTGAGAAGATACTGGTAAGATTTTTAGTGATTGACCAATATAAAGTGAAATGACTGGCCCCTTGCCACTCGTAACTCAAGCGTGTGAGTATCTTTCATTTATCATATAATTATTAAAGCATCATAGAAATTTGTTAGAGAAAATTGGGGAAAATTCCATTGAAAGTTTTGTTGGTGAAAATGATCTAATCAGAGTACGATGTACTAATACGGTACTAGTATCTGTATGGAAGGAGATTCTCTCATAAGCATTTTTTCTCCTCATCTCTCCTTATCTCATCTGGGCCGTTGATTGGAAAGAGGAGAAAAAAATTAAAGTAGTATTGTGATATTTTATATTGATTGGATGAATGTGATTTAGAGATAATGAAGGATAATGAAAAAATGATGATGAGAGAAACCTGATCCGTATCTGTATATACAAATTTGTAGAACATTGATACTTTCTATATATAAAAATTTATTAAATCTTTCTTACCAATAATTTTTTTAATAAAAACTTTTCCTCCCTTTTTCTAATTTTTATTGATTTGTCTTGTCTAAACGATTGAAACAGTGTTTTAATACAAGATATGGAACTCATTGGCCAATCAAATTCTACAAGACTTTTTTTTTTTTTAATACTGAAATTCTACAAGACTTAAGATTTTCAATAAGATAAGAGGATCTATCTCCTACAGTAACTCATATTGGTTAGTAAAAAAACACCCACTTCGCTTTCATCCTCTTCTTTATCTCGGTAGTTGAATTGAAATCTCAACAATTTAGATTTAATGTTTTATAAAATAATTTAAAATAATATTTTTATAAAATATTAAATTTAAACCGATTGAGATTTCAATTCAACTACTGGTATTAGATGAAGATGATGAAAGTAAGCGAAGTGACCATAACCAAACCCGTCCATCACATACTACATACTCCTATTACATAATATGAATTGCATCTAAGAAGCTAAAGAAGTTGTAATCAATGAAATTTCGAATAGGGGTAATATTAAAAAATTTAAATTAATATCTTATCGAGTACTTCACTAGTTTTTAATATAAGACATTTATTTAATTTGGGTAGGTTAAATAAAAATAATAATTTATTTAATTATAATATATGTAATATAATCTAGATAAAATACTTATGTATAGTATTAGGTTATACATCAATTTATCAATTACACGAACCACTTTGAGAATAAAAGATAAATATCATAGATAAAACGAAACAATATCTTACCTTCAGAACAAAAAATCTACCAACAAATTAACACCTTACATTTAGGAATAAAAATCTATTGTCAAACTAGACTTTACATTTAGGACTTAGAGAGTATCTTATACTACCTCCTAGGTTAATTATAAGGCGTAGTTACTTTGTTTGAAAAGAGATTAAGGTTTAAATAAATTCTTAATTATTTTATATATTGTGTATCTTTAGATTATATATTAGTTTATTAATCAAACTAATTACTTTGAAGAAAAAAATAAAAATAAAAATACTCTAAAGTAATTTAATTAACTTCCTTAATTTCTCCAAAAAAGTCAACTATGTCTTATAGTTAGGATCAGATGGAGTAATAAATACCAAGGTTAATACAATTTTTTATCTCTTAAGTAAGTTTGCCTTAATTCTGGATTTTGTCTCTTAAGTTTTAAATCAGAAAATTTGGTCCCTCAAGTTTTATTCTTTTTAAAACAATAGTCCATATCATTGAATAAATATTTGGATTATTTTAGATCTAGAGAGACTAAAACCTATTATTTAAAATTTAAGAGAGCAAAACTAAAATAAGGGTAAATGATCGAAAGATTATACTAACCCTAATTACTATCTATATTTTCTAGAACATATCTCGTAATAAGGATGGGAAGTATTTATAATATCCCAATCATTTCATCTTGCTCAGTTGCTGGTTCACAAAATCCCTCACACGGGAAATTTGATGAGATGACTGGGGCAATTCTGGAAAAAAATAAAATGCGTGAATCGCGTTTGGATACTCGATTAGCTCAGCTTTCTTGCCTGACATCTTCAACCACTCATAATACTTCCTCTGCCGGTCTAGTACCGGGTCTAACCCGCCCGCAAATATAATTGTATCCGGTAAATCCATGCCCGAAATATTCAACCGGTTAGGTCCGGTCACGTTAACCGCCTCGTGGTCCCGGTCTGACCCATCCGGCAAGAAAATATCCCACATCCAATCAGTATTGTATACTGATGTTAATGGGGCTCCATCGAGTCGGATCTCGGATTCGGTCCGGTCCACGCCTCCAAAAAATGGTTGTATGGAAACCAAACCGATAACTTTCACCCGTCGGAGCTCCTCTTGCAAAACCCGAACCGCTACGTGATGGGCCAAGTTGGCACCGGAACTATCACCCGCCAAGAAGCACCTTGACACGTCAGCAATCTCGGGCAGAACGTAGCCGTCCAAATCGAGAAACTTGAGGACGTCGAAGCCATCGTCGTACTGAGACGGACAACGGTGTTCTGGACAGAGGCGGTAATTCACGGAGACGACGACGGAAGGAATCGAACGGGAGAGTTGTCGGCAAACGGCGTCGTACGGGGAAGACGATGCGGACAGGAATGAGAAAGCCCCGCCGTGGAAGTAGACGACGACGGGAAGAAGGGAGGTTGATGCGGCGGAGATTGTGGGAGTGAATAGACGGAACCAGAGGTTGCGCGAAGGGTCGACGGTGACGTCGTAGGATTTAACGCCGTCAATGGGGTTGGGAGTCGGAGGGACTTTAGGGTTGAAGAGGTCAAAAAGACGGCGGTTGAGGGTGCGGTTGCGGCGGCGAGAGATGTTAAGGAGGACGGAGAGGAAGAAAACTGAGATCCGTACCTTCCATGGAAGGTGGGATAGAGAAGGGGAAACCATTTCCTGGGTTCGCAGTGAGCTTCGTCTCCGGCAAATGCACGTATTTATAAGCCCGCACGCAGTGCAATGGCAAACAGCACGGGTGGGAAAATCCTTTGAGTTCATCAGAACGAAGAAAATGTAAAAAATATTTTAGAAAAAAATTTAATGTCAATTTTTTTTTGGGAAAATCCTTTTCAGGGCCCTTTTAAAGTAAAAATCTCAAAAAGGCCTTCAAAATTCTGAAATATCAGAAAAGGCCCTACATGAAGACTCTAAAAATCCTAGAAAAAGCTTTAAGGTCTTTTTTGGAATTTCAGAATTATGAGAGCTTTTTTTAAGATTTTTCCTCTAAAAAGGCGCCCGAAAATGATTTTCCCAATTTTTTTAAGGAGTTTTTAAAACTTATAGAATTATCAATGACCTGTAAAGGAGTCATTATTGAGACTTTTATGAAATCAAAATTTTCTCTAAGATTTTTTTAATATTTTTTTATTCCTTAAGACCTTAAAGAGATTTTTCCCTTTTTTTAACCCTTAAGTATCATAAGGAAATTTATCCGAAATTAATTGGGACTTTAAAAATGATTTTCTTATTTTATTTTTGGCTTTATATTTATCAAAAATCTAAATTAAGTATTCTGACTGGTTTAGTAAGAAAAAAGTTCTTAATGAAGCTGAGGAAAGAAAAATGTTATTAATGATGTGTATAAATGTTTTATTTTTAATATTATAACTAATATTTATAGAATTTAAAATAAATATATTTTCTTAATATTTTTTTTATACACAGGGAAATTAAAACTTGAAAAGCAAAACAATAAAACTAGAGAGTACTTGTAGGAGTTAAGATCTCCATCAACAAGTTGGGACTAAAGATTTATAAACCAGTAGATTGGTAAATTTGTTCAAAGCTAGTTTTGCGAGTAAGACTGTCAATGTATTAGCATCTTTGCAAGTGATTTGGAACTCGACTTGTTAGCTCGAATTAATTATGTTCGTAATCTCGGAAGAGTTGGTTCTAAAAAATTTATTTCTTGCACCCGGTTCCAAGCTCTCTTAGGGACTATTTGGTATGTGGGATTTGAAAGGAAGGGATGAGAGCAAAAAATTTTATGAATTAGATTTTAAGAAATTAGATAAGTGGGTTCGAGGAAGACCAGTTCTAAGGGCCTGTTTGGGGGAATCAAAACTTTGATTTTGGAAATAAAATTTAGGTTTTGTGATAAGTTTGTCAAACACCTCTATTTTTTGGTAGAAACTATTTTTTAAAGATTTTTCTCTCTTCTTTGCCCTCATCAGTATTTTTTCAATACCAATCAGTATCCTTAAGTATTTTTTAGTACCTCAAAATACTTTTTCAAGATTAGTCATTACCCTAAAATACCTTTTCAATGTCGTAAAATAAATTTGCAATAAAGTATTTTTTCAATATCCTTACCGGTTAGTATCCTAAAATATTTTTTCAATATCTTTAAGTGTCTTTTTAGTACCCGTTAGTACTTTAAAATATTTTTAAAAATCATTCATTACTCGAACTTTTTTTTTTCAATATCATAAAATAAAATTTCAAGATCATGAAGTATTTTTTCAGTATTCTTAAGTATCTTTTTAGTATCTGTTAGTACCCTAGAATATTTTTTCAAGATCAGTCATTACCCTGATTTTTTTTTTAATATTCTAATTTTTTTTTAAGATCATGAAACATTTTTTCGATAATGATCGGTAGGGGTGGGCATGGGCGGGCAAGACCCCGGCCGATGCCCGGCCAAAGAATGAACGGCCGCATTTTGTAGCCGATGCCCAACTTTTGACCCGATAAAAGCCCTAACAATTTTCGGGCTGGGCAAAGGTGGGTTGGGCAAGGCGGGCTTCCCTTGCCCAAGTAGTAACGCCTTACCTTGCTCCTTGAAGATTTTAGTTCACAGTTTATAGAATTTCAAAGCTTTGGAGATAGCTGAAGTATAATATAATATATTTAGACATAATATTATAATATATTTTAAATAAAATAATATATGTAAAACAATATTTATTTAAATATATTTAATTTTTAAGGGCGGGACCCTGCCCGATGCCCATCCCATGTCTAATCGCCCGACCTAAAAAAACCCAAATTTTTTAGGGCCACTTTTTTAGGGCGAAATTTGGACAATTTTTTGCTAGGCTTGGGCGGGCGTCGCATCATCAAGGGCACCATGCTCACCCCTACTAGTCAGTACCCTTAAGTATTTTTAATTTTGTACACAAATTTATGTAATTTTTGGTATTTATTATGAAATATAATGTTTATAATATTTAAAATACAACATTATCCTTTATGTGCAATTATACCAAAAGCTAATGTCAGTTTTGGTAAATTTGACCCTGAAAAAGCTATTCTGATAACAATATCCAAACAATGTCATTTTTATCAAAAAAACTATTCTCCAAAAGCCATTTTTACCTCGTGAATCCCAAAAGCTATTTTTCAAAAGTTACATCCAAACCGGCTCTAAGGTTGGCTTGTTAGTTCTCGGTGTTTTGATTATTACAATTCTTAAGTTATTGAATTGAGTAATATCTGTCTAAGTTATGGTTTGCTCGAGCAAGGGAGAGCTCATGCCCGAGCATACCCAATCTAATAGCCTGTTCAAGTGTTTCAGAGATTCATGCTCAAGCAACACATTTATAATGCCTGAGCATCATCGGGGTCAGAACGAAGAAGTGCAAGTTGGAGAGCCATGCTCGAGCAGAGCATTGGCCATGCCCGAGTAACATTGAGACAGAAGTAATGATGTATAAGTTGAGAAATCATGCTCGAGCAGGAGACTTGTCATGCTCGAGCATCAATGAGACAGAAGCGAGAATGTGCAAGTTAAAGAGTCATGCCCGAGCAGTGAAGAAGGCTTGCTCGAGCAGCATCCTTCAATCTCTTACTCTTGGTCTCTGAACGACTTATGCCCGAGCATGAGAATGTCATGCTCGAGCAGCAGGAAAAGCTTGCTCGAGCAGCGTCATTAAGCATTCTTCTCCTCATCTCTGCTTGACCTTTGCTCGAGCATGCCTTATGGCTTGCTCGAGCATGGGCGATTTGTTGCCCAAGCAAGAAGACTTTCATGCCCGAACAACAGCGTTTTGAAATTCATCTTTGCCTCTGTCTAGGTCTTGCCCGAGCATGAATATGTCATGCTCGAGCACCATGCTCGAGTAGAGGAAATATCATGCTCGATCATCAGCGACAGAAACTAATTCCTAATTAGTTCAAGAGAAGCTTGCCCGAGCAAGCATGAGTTGTTGCTCGAGCAAGATCCCTCTGTTCTGAAATCACCGTCTGCGTAATCTATAAAATCACTGTGATAAATTTCATTGCTTCTTATTGTTACTCATTACTAATCCTAATTGCTTTTAATCATTTTGTTAATGAGTTTCAGATGATTTTATCATGGATTAAACAACAAATTTGCAGAAAGCAAATTGTATCAGAGAAGCATTAAATTCAGTTGCCAAAGCAGTGAAAATCTCTGTAACCAATACTCTGATCAATGTAAAGGTTTCCTCTACATTCCGTCCACGCATTAAATGCTGTTTCTCAACGGGCAAAACAAAAGGAATGAAGAAGAATGTCGACTGAGAAATCCACCTGGATTATTTAAACGGCGAAAATATTAACCGAGTTTCATCTGTCTAACGGACATATTCAAGACTCTCAACGGTTAATCTTCAAGCTTCACCAACAGTCATTTATTGCAACATCTATAAATAGTCGAAGCATTGAATTCACCAACCACCGAAACGTTGTGCATTCAATTCGAACATATTGCAATCTGCTGTTTCATTTATTAATATCTTCAGATATTCATTGTTCTTTAGTGTTCATTTATTATCTACTCGTGAGGAGTTATTTAAAAACTTATTCCATTTTCGGTTTAAATCTTAAGGTTGAGGAACCTTAAGTGTGGATGTACTATTACAACTTGTAAGGGGGAGTGAGCCTTAGTAAATTAGGATCATCTCGAATACAGAGTGTGTAATTGTAACCATTTGTGATTAGTGAAATACCCAAAGGATTTGGGGATTGGACGTATGTCGAAGTGTTAGACCGAACCAATATAAATTGCCTTGTGTCTATTTCCTTTGTCTATCTCTGTCTTACTCACATTTGTGTGCGAATAGCAAGAAGTTTTTGAGATCACCTATTCACCCCCCTCTAGGTGATATTCCTACCTTTCATGGCTCCCTTGCCACTGCGCTACCAAGGCGCTGGCCTAAAAGGCATCATCTAGATCCACCACCAATCTCCCATTAGTACCCTAGCGTGTTTAGATAACTTCAAAATATAGATTTTGACAAAATTTTGCCAAACACTCCAATTTTTTCAGAAGCTATTCTGCATCAAAACCTAGGTTTTAGAAAAAGTTTGCAAAACACTCCAAAATTACCCAGATGCTATTCTGCATTAAAACATAGGTTTTGGAACAAACTATTTTTTTTTAGATTTTTCTCTTTCCTTTACCATCATCAGTATTTTTTCAGTACCAGTCAGTATCCTTAGTATTTTTTTAGTACCCTTCATTATTCTGAAATATTTTTTCAAGATTAGTCATTACCCTAATTTTTTTTTCAATATTTTAAAAAAATCAAAATCTTAAAGTGTTTTTTCAGTATCGTAAAGCATCTTTTTAGTACCCGTTAGTATCATAATTTTTTTCAAGATTATAAAATAAATTTTTAAGACCATGAGAAATATTTTTTCAAGTACCAATTAGTATTAGGTATCTTTTTAATACCGTCAAGTCTCGAAATATTTTGTTAAGATCAATCATTACCTTGAAATATTTTTTCAAGATCATGAAGTATTGTTTCAAAGTATCCTAAAATATCTTTTTAGTACCTGTCAGTACTCTGAAATATTTTTCAAGATCAATCATTATCTTGAAATATCTTTTCAATATTCTAAAATAAATTTTTAAGATCATGAAGTATTTTTTCAATATCATTAAGTATCTTTTTAGTACTTCTCAATATCCTGAATTTTTTTAATATCCTAAAATAAATTTTTAAGATCATGAAGTATTTTATCGTCACCAATCAAGACCCTTAAATATTTTAATTTTGTACACAAAGTTATGTAATTTTTTGTATTTATTATGAAATATAATGTTTATAATATTTATAATACAACTTTATCATTTATATGCAATTATATCAAAAACTAATATCTTTTTTAGTAAATTTGACATGAAAAAGCAATTCTGATATCATTTTTCTCCAAAAGCTAAATTCAAAGAGCCATATGTCTCCAATCTAGTACGGTGTCTTTGTTGTTGCATGTTCTATCTGACTCCATGAGAATAGTCGATGTGTGAGTGGCCCCATTACTGCGCCGTTATTTTTTTAGTTGGACCCACTACCTAATATCTAGAGTTAAGAATCAGGGCCGGCCCTTCAAGGATCAGGATTTAAAAAGGCCGACCATTTTAGGTCCGAGGTAGAAAAATATGTTTTTCAAGGCTCATTCGAGAGTTTGGTCGGGTAGGAAGACATTTTTATGAATTAAAATTATTTTTCTTACTTTTTTTTAAAAAAATATAATTAGTAAAATACAACAATTAAAGTTCTAATTTATCAAATAAATGTTGTCAACATTAATGTCTACACAACACAATTTATGCAATAAACAAACGCAGTCACTAATTCATAATCAAGAGTTAACTATTGTTCACAAGTAACTCATACAAAGCATAATAAGCTTACCATTAAGCCATGAGCATGATGACTATCATTTTCATGTTCTTCACCACTATCATCAACTTCAAAGACATTTGATTGAGCTTCACTTTGAGTAGTAAGCTCTGTTTCATGGATAAAAATATCAAGAATATCTTCTCTCACATTATGAATATATCCATAATCTTTATCTGCAACAAATATTAAACCAAATCATAAAATTAAAGTTGAGTTATTATGTATTTGTATTAAATGGATAAATAACTCTATAAAAAATATAAAATACATAAAAATTAATAAGTTAAATGGTCAAGTCAATTTAACAAAACAAAAAATATATTTAAAGGGCATAATAGGCCGGCTCTTTTAGGCCCTTAGCCCTACAGGGCCATCTTCATTTAGAAGCGCCAATTTACAACCCGGCCCTTGAAGGACCAGGGTTTAAACGGGCTCGGTCCGATTTTCCGGCTCTACTAACATCTAGCATACTAAAGTAGTTTTCTTGTAGTGCCCAGTATCTCAAACTACTTTTTAGTGTATTAAGCACACTAAAATATGTTTTTAGTAACACTTGGTATTTTTAAGGGTTAAGGTATAAATTTAGTAACAAACTGTTTTCCTATGGGCACTCAACATAATTAACTATTTTGAGTGAAAAAGTAGACAATTAATTTTTTTGATAGTATATATAGCAATGCTGTTAACCTTAGTTATCTTATGTTATTTTACACTGTGGGTCCTACAAGTCTTCTTACTCTTTTTTTGTTTTAATATGTTTAGAAATATGTGCCTTTTTTAATGGGAAAACATCATTTAGACCCATGAAAGCAATTTTATTTTAGTCAACTCCTAAAAAATTATGAAATTTCATTGCGCTTCCTTGGGTCAAAATGAAATTTTATTTATGAATTTGAGACTTTAAAAATGATTTTCTTATCTTATTTAAGAAAATTTTTAATTCCCAAAAAGTGGCCAATTTATATAAATCTCAAGCTAATTTTTGGAATTAAGGACCTAATTTCATGAAATAATTTACGAAAAACGGTTAGAGCTGTACATCCTAATTTTTATTAATAGTAATTAACTATTTTTAAGATTTAATTTATAAAGTGTTCTGAGGTTTAGAGGAGATCTAGAGGTATATATACAATTAAGAGTTTTTTTTTTCTATATTATAGGCTAAATGAATTTAAAATTATATTTATATAATTTTAAAATTATTTTCTTTAACCGCCACCGATCATATTATATTATATATATATATAGTGGCGCATGGGTGGCTGAAGGAAACGCATGGGCGGCTGAAGGAGAAAGGAAAGAAAAGAAGAAAAGAAAAGGAAAAGGGGAAAAATTACATCTAAAACCAGAGGTGAAAATTACACCAAATGACACATTTTCCATCATTATATTAGAGCTGGGAATCAGGGCCGGCCTTTTTAGGCCCGGAGTAAGAATAACATTTGTTTTTTTAAAGCCCGGCCCGAGAGCACCAGGACTAAGGCCTGAAGTTATTATTTTAAATTTTAACTATTTTCCTCTATTTTTTCTTGAAGAAATATAATTACTAAATTACAACAATTAAAATTCTAATTTATCAAATAAATGTTGTTAATCCAAATAACACGCATTATGCAACAAACAAACACAATCATTAATTCATAATTAAAAGCAAATTATTGTTCACAAATAACTCACTCAAAACATAATAAGTTTACCCCTAAGCAACATGGGTACAATGACTATTGTTGTCATTTTCTTTGCCACTATCATCAATTTTAAAGACATTTGATTGTGTTTCACTTTGAGTAGTAGGCTTTGCTTTATACGTAAAAATATCAAGAATTTCTTCTCCCGCATCATAAATACATCCACAATCAGAGTATAGTTATTATGTATTTGTACTTAAATGGATAAATAACTCTATAACAAATACAAAATACATATAAATTAGTAAATTACTATCATAGTGAATCCATGCATCCAGTTGTGAGTGCAATGGAGGAAAATGGTGATTGAATTTTTAAGGTTCCTTCACCCCCCTAATACTCTCAGTCTTGGTCAAGTTTAAAAAAAAAAAATTAAATGGCCTAACGGACCAGCTCTTTTAAGCCCTCGGCCCTACAATGCCAACTTCATTTAGCAGCTCCAATTTACAAGCCTAACCCTTGAAGGGTCAGGGCTTAAACGGTTAGACTGGCCCGATTTCCCGGCTTCTATATTATATAAACACACCATAAGCACCCGCCCAACCCAGCCCAACCCATCCGGGAAGAGGGAGGGAGGGGGAGGGGGAGAGAGAGAGAAAAAAATAGCCGTGAAGAGAACTGTTGGAAATTATGTGGTAAAAATAAGATTGGAGTAGAGGTAACCTTAGTTATTCTTTTATATACTTGTCAACTATATGTGTATGTATATATTAAACTATGTTTTGGGATTTGTTGTGCTTATGAAAGACTTGATTTTGAATTTAATTAATAACGTTGTATTGATTGGATATTCTTACAGCCCTTGGTATCACCTTTCTTTTAACCGGATTAAGGGACAATGACACCTCCTTGGTTTTGTTCTTAAAAGGAAGGTAGTCATGTCCAATCATGATGAGCTAAAGACCTTGTTTAGGGGACGCCTCATTATTTGAAATTATGTGTAATTGATGTGTTTCTATTGAACTTTGTGTAAATTATGGCTTCAGTCAACGGTTATAAAAGAGTGGTCAGGGTAATTAAGATGTGTAATACCCGGGTAATTATTTATCTAGAATATTATATTTCGATAAATAATACCTATTGAAAATAGGTGAATATGTGGTTTCAAATAATAAGTAATAATTATCTTATTTCCTAAGGTAATTTCTATTGAAATTAGGGTGAATAAAGAGCTAAAAATCCCTAAATGTAATTGTGGGCCATAAAATACCCTGAAAATATTATGATAAATCCTAAGAGGCAATGAAATATTTATTAAAAATTGGAGAATATGTTGTCTCTAATTTAGGTAATTTTTGGGATTAATTTCCTTGGAAAATATTGAGGCAAGATTTAATATTATTTTGGGGATCATAATTGACCCCATGATTTTTAATATTTTACATGGGATATAAAATACCAATGTAAGTAAAATAATTGTGAGATAATGATTTATCCTAATTAATAAAATTATCAAAAATTAGTAAGTGGCTAATCTGGTAATTAATGGGATAATTAAGGTATAAAGTAAATGAATTAAAAATAATTTAAAATAATTATTTTTAATTGGGGAAATTCGAAATTATTAAATAAATAAAAAATAAAAAAAAATAAAATATTTTATGCTTAGAAAAATAAATAAAAAATAAAAGAAAAAATAAATAAATATCATGATATTTTTGTAAAATTGTATTATTATATAATATAGTGAATAGTAATGGAATAAATAGGAAACGGATCCTATCTAGAGAACCAGGAATAGGAATTCCAAAGTCAAGGTAAAATATTGATCAGTGAATTTTTACCTTCAAGTGACCTCTTTAGGAAGTTAATTCCGAGGTCGGTAGCGCATTTGCCTAATAAGACGAAATAGGGAAAAATAAAGATATTCACATTTTGGATTTGAAGAAAATAAATTATAAGTCAACATCCGGAGATGAGTTTATAATTATATGGACATATTTGGAATCAGTGAATTATTATCCAGAGATTGATGATTCCGAAAGCGATTTCCGACACCGGACGTGTTCGGACACGTTTTCGAGAAAACTTTAAGCTGGTTTGTTGGAACCCTGTAAGGGACCGAAATCTAAGTTAAATTAGATATTATTGATGAGGAAGAGAAGATCTTCAAAGTTATGAATTCAGAATTTTGAGATTTTCCGAGACTACGCGAAAACGGACACCGATCGGGAAATTCTATCGGATCGGGCATAAAGTGAGCTTGAGTCACCATTCTTGGACCAATTGCTGCCACATCACCCCCTTATGTCGACTAGGGCAGCCCATGGTCAAGAATTAACCACCATTTAGCCTTTATTTTACTTGGTTATAAGGTAAGAGAAAATTACAAGATTTGGAATATGGAAATTACCAAAGTGGCACAATTTTTGCCTATATAAAGGCATGAGCACCTTCATCATTTTTCACACAAAAAATCTGCCTCTTAGAGAGAAGTTAGAGAGATAAGCTCGGAGAAAGTCGAGCAAAGTCGGTTAAGTTCTTCGGTCCTTAGTCTTTAGTTTCGGTAGTTCTTTCGGTAGATATAGTAGGAATGCTAGATTTATCTTTAATTTTTCAAGATAGTCTAGATATCATATTTAGGGGTAAATATGATATATATTTCGAAAATATGATGAGGGAAAAGATCTGTCAAAATTCTGGAGAGATAGAGCGAAAACAGCGAAGCTCTGGCGAAATTCCGCCAAATAGGGGTACTAGGGAAAAATAGTAATTTTCGCCCAAATGGCCTGTTATGATGCCAAATGTTGATAAACGTTGTCCTTATAAGATATCGAGCTAATCGACCCATTTGTTGTGCCGCCGTCATACCGCTGTTTTTCCCGCTGTCGAATTTCACGTTTTTCCGTAAAAGTTCTGTTGTACCGCCAAAAAGGTACGTTCGCGTACTGTAACACTATCGCTGATGTTTATTGTATACGTATATGTGATATGTGTATTGTGTGTGTATAGTTGTTATGTTGTACGTTCGCGTACTGTAACACTAACGCTGATGTTTATAATATGCGTCTATGTGCTATGTGTATGGTATGTCTATGTGAAGTAGTCGATAGCTCTGTGGTATGCTTATTGTCTTGTTATTATGCTTGCTTTGGGTGTTGGGATA
Organism: Acacia melanoxylon; assembly: GCA_019022615.1. NCBI lineage: Eukaryota > Viridiplantae > Streptophyta > Magnoliopsida > Fabales > Fabaceae > Acacia > Acacia melanoxylon. Next base: position 10,688,164 of record JAFJYJ010000004.1, read on the forward strand.
CGTTGGCTAAGTGCGAATACCATTTGCGAATACCATTGCTAAGTGCGAATACCATTGCTAGGTGCGAATACCATTGCTAAGTGCGAATACCATTGCTAAGTGCGAATACCATTGTGAAGTGCGAACCGTATGCTAAGTGCGACATATCGCCGGGGGGCTTATATGATGTTGGGGTATGCTTGTTAGTGTGCTCATATCTTGTCTATGTGGTGTATATAAACATGAGGTTAACCGTTACCCGAGGTTCAATGGGCATTGAACCTCGGCTCTTAATATAGCGACGGGTTCGGAGGAACGAGGGCCGAGGAGAAAGGCAAGCAAAGACGCATAGGGACTCGGTGAAGACTTTCCTCTCTCGCTATTTACTTTTGAAAACTCTCGGTCCTTGTACCGCTTTTGTAATCACCAAACTTACGGCATTTTGAATATAAGTATCAGTTACTCAATCGCTCCGATGCTCTACTCTGATGAAAAAAAAAATTATACTGCTTTTGAAAACGGGATGTTTCAAGATGATTTGTGCATCAATATTTGTTTGGCATGTTATTGATGTGATATCTCTTGTGAAAGATACATGGAAAATGAAATAATGTTCAATAGTTTTGAAACCCATTTTGGGAGAAGGTTTTAGTAATCGAATCGAGAACTAGTTTAATTTGTGAAATTTTTTATATAAAGTAATATAATTAAATATTGTACTTTTAAACTGTATGTCCTCGATCTTGGTTTACATATATATTTCTGAATAACCAATTGTTACATAGATCTTTGAATCTTATTGTTACTATTTTTTTTTTAGATGATTGTTTTAGTAGGGAACAAGTGAAGGCATATATGGAGTGAGTCTTAAAGGTTTTTTTGTACTCCTAGAACTCATATTATGTCATTTGTATTTGTCATGACCATAATACTTCCCTTTGTATTTACTCTAATATTTTGGGAATTTAATTTGGTAAGTATTTGGTGGATGGATTTGGGGTGTTACAAGAGCTAGGTTATCATTTGGCCTAAATATTTAAGGAAAATTATTTTATAAGGTAAATAATTTAATTAAGGAAGATAATGAATCCAAATTTTTAGTAAATTTGAGATATATTTTGGTGTATTTGAGAGTCATCAAGATATTATTTTTTTTTTAAAAAAATATATTTGATAACATATCAATTTGGTACATTATTTGGGGTTATTATTGTAAATATCATATTTTAAACAAAATAAAAATACTATGATAATATAAAAGAATAATTGGAGTTTCTGAAAATAAAAAAAAAAAGGAATTATTTTATGTCAGTTTGCTTTCTTTCCTTTATATTATTTTGATTTTGTTTCTTTTCTTCTTATCTGAAAATGATGACGTAGAGGCTTGTAATAAATTAAAAAACATGACGTAGAAGCAATAACGAGGAGCACGACGGAGACTTAACAGTAGACATACACGTAGCTGTAGAGGATTGAGGTGCAGCTTCATCTTCAGTCAACAAGGCACAATCAAGTTCGAATCTGACAGGAGGAAGAGAATGTTTATGCAATAAGGAAAAGATCATGAGCTGTGTTTCTCCTCTTTTCTCTTATCGTTTTCCTGTGTCAAGTGTCATAAGAAGTGCTTCTGATGAATAGCAAGGGAACAAGACTATAATTGATTACAGAGACAATATATATGTGTGTGTATAACTCAGTATTATTAATTAATGCGATGAAAATAGCATCAACTAGAAGTCTTATTTAATTAAGAACCACCACTCAGCAAGCAGAGCACAATACAAGGATCACATAAGCAAGATTAAGAAACCCTAAGATTAAGGGTTGTTAGGAGAGAAACCAGGGTGTGGGAGACATTGACAAGTACATAAACCTAAAACACAATGAGGATTACAGGTACCCCAAGGAAATTCACAATATGGAGTACAGTCCGAGGCATCACCACAGAATGTATCTACGGTTGTGCCTCCTCCTATTTCTCTTGCTGCTCTCGAACACCAACTTGCAATGTATAATATTAACTTCATCTCACTTCATTGCCAAGCCAAGCAAAACACATACACACGGTACGTACACGTATGTATGTACGTGGACCCGGATTGCTTCAGAATCCAGGGGCTCAGTATCCCTCAGAAGCCAGATCTGAGCCGTTGATCTCCCATAATCAAATCCTGATCGTCCATTTTAATATCTTAAATTAAGTTTAGGACCCTGAAAAATTATTTTAGGATCTTAAAAAAATATCCTGAAGCATATTTTTAGTACCCGTCAGTACCCTAAAATATTTTTTTAAGATCATCAAGTATTTTTTTTTAGTATCATTCAATACCTAGAAATATTTTTTTAAGATCCTAAAATAATTTTAATATCATTGAAAAAATATTTTAGGTTCTTAAAAAATATTTTAGGATATTGACGGATACTAAAAATATGCTTGAGGATATATTTTTAAGATCCTAAAATAATTTTTCAGGGCTCTAAACTTATTTTAAGGTATTAAAATGGACGGTCAGGATTTGATGATAAGAGATCAATGGCTCAGATCTGGCTTCTGAGGGATACTGAGGGCGCTAGATACTAAGGAAATCCGCGTCCGTATGTACGTACATACATACATACATATATATCTAATCATGACCATATATATAATCTTAAGTTCCTAATATAAGAGCTAGATAACTAATTTACAAATATTAGGAAAGTTAGTTAAATTAGTTATTTGTAATAAATATATGTTGGTTTTTATAGAAATACGCTTTGTAATTATGTGCATCGTAACTTCCCCTTGAGAAAAATTATATATTAATTAGAATACAAAATTAAATGATGTCTTATATTTAGGACTAAAATAAACTCATTGACTCTTTTTTATATGAATATCTGACTAGGTCAGATTCAAGCATTTTTTGGCACAATCAATTAGGTGTAGTTCTCCTAAAGACGTTTTCTGCATTTACATGTATTTAAACTAGAAACTTTGTGCTTAAATAGTCAAAGCCCCTTCCACTAATGCCTGTTGGTTTTTCAACTCTAGCTACTCTTGTCAATCAGCATGGTTTAGACATTTTGCCATTGATGTAGTTAATGAGGGTAAAACTCAAAGCAACTGACATTTTTTTTTTTTTTCCAAATATTGAAGAAGAAACTAATTTTTCTTTAGATGCATGAATTAATTAGAACTTCATGTCATATATTTAGGACTAGGAGAAATGTGTGTATTCATGTAGTAAACAAATGAAAGATAAAAAAGTGTAATAAATTTAAAATACTGAGTTACCTGATGTTACGAGAAGTATGAAAACAAAGAAAGCGAAATGAATGGTTGAAGCCTTTGCCATTTGCACTAAAGAGTTTGAAGAATTGTAATATTGTGAATGAATTACTGTGGATGAAGAACACCATCTGGAGGGTTTAATTTATAATACCATGTTTGGATATCTTTGGCAAATTGATTATGACACTAAATTAAATTAATTTTTGTCCATTTTTGAAATCCATTGTCATTAGTGCAATTAATTTTTATACATCTACATATGCATATTAATTGACGATTGACTACAGTAAGACCTTAGTTGTATTTTCTGGGCTTGGGTTATCAATATGGTAACCAAATATATATTCAATTATAAATTGCGGGTATTTTTTAGGGTCCATGTAAAACATGATTTTGAGAAATAAAAAATACATTTCCTGAAGATCTTAATGTACATTTCGACTTATGAAAAAATAAACTCTGCCTTGCTTTTTCTACAAATCTTGAATATGAAACATTACTCTAACAATTGTTACATGTGATAAATGGGTAAGAAAAATTTTATACAAAATTTGACATTTAAGTTTCGGAAAACTCTACACATTTGCTTTGATATTTCTTTTAGGGAGAATCTCATATAAAGACAGTTAAAATAGGAAAATTATATAGAAGGTTGATAAATTCAACAAATCTTAAATGAGTTAATGACCCAATCTAAAATATTTAAATATTGACTTAGTTCAAACAAATGAGGAAAGAAAAAACTAGAAGTCGAATGTCTGCACACCATCATCGCTCTCTCTCGTGTCCACAACACAACTTGTTCGAAAAATTTACGCAGAGACCTGGTGTTAAATATATGGCTTGCGACTTGCCTTTGGAATTTCTAGGTGTCACTGTTGATGATGAAGATTCCGTTGTGGAGAAATTCAGTGAGGGTTTCACGGGAGGATTGTCCTTTTTCATAAACTTGGAAACGAGTCTTGAGAATGTGTTGGACGACGGCAGGATTGCGGTGAAGACAGTTCGATGGCTGAGGAAGCGATTGGAGGACGAAGGTATTGGTGCGTGACATTAGGAGGATATCTGAGAGCCACCGGATAAGGTGGTCAAAGTGGGCTCTAATGTCAAAATAAGAACCAATAAGAGGGTAGGATTTTGGGAGGGCCGTCGTGGGTAGAGAAATGAACTCCTTCTTCTTCTTGAAGTTTGCAGGGGATGGAGCGTTGAAGAGGCCAGTAAGAAGAAAATTGCAGGAAAAGAGATGAAAAAGAAGAAAGGCAAGATGAAAAAGAAGAAAGGCAACGAGTTGGATATAGAGGTAATTTGGCCCAAATTCTAAATTTCTATTTGTACCACATAACCTAAATAATAATTTATTAATTTAATAACTCAAATTAAAATTTGGATAATTCAACCATCTTTATATGAGATTCTCCCTTTCTTTTAATGGTATCTATCTTTAAATTATTTGTTCAAGACCCACCCCGTTCAATAGACAGTGAATCACCAGAGAACCCACATCAACATATTTTTTAGCCCATTAACTTCTTCCTAAAATAAATTTAGTCCAAGTTTTAAATAGATGAACTCCCAAATGAGGTTAGGGCCTGTTTGGTTTAATTGTAGGCTTCCTTAGTAATGCAATGCATTGTAATACAATCCAATTCCATGCAATTCTTATTAAGTAGAACCTAAACAAGTTCAACTCTTCTTAATATACATTGTATATATCCAAATTTATCTTAAGAAATTATAAATAAAATTCAATTAAAAATGTTCATGTCTTTAGCGTTCAAAATATTATTATTATTTTGAAAGAATAGCTGGACTTCCTTGAATTTGTCAAAACAAAACAAGCAATCAATTATATGAACTTCCCAAATATTCTCCTCTGACCCTATTTAATTTATTAAGAAATATATTCCTCTAGTCTTATTTATAGGACAAAGAGAATGTTCATTTTAATTTTATTTATAAGGCATATCATTAAATTTTTCATATGAACGTAGAGTTATACCTTAATTTATCATTATGTTGACTTTGTTTTTATGGGACCTTTGGTCCATATTATAAGAGCATTCTAACTACTTCACATGGATTAAGAAAAAGTAGATTGTATCATTGAAATGAAAAAAAAAAAAAAAACCATCACTAGTTTTCCATATTATCCTCCAATATCTTAATTACCTTTTTTTTTTTTTTTACAATCTCTCACAACATTACAATTAATAAGGGTATTTGTGGAATAGAAGTATTTAATGCTACTGGCTTTTTGCATAGGGTCTTATAATTTGGACCACAGAAACCTTCTAGATCAGAAGGGGTCTTATAATATGGGAGAACTTATGATATGGTAATATTGTATATTAAATAGGGGAGTAAAATAGGAAGTTTGTCGATTTTTAAGGAAAAATTAGTAGTAAGGTTGAAGGCTTTTCTTTGTCTAGAAGTGATTTAAGAGGAAAATTTCCTTGAAAGTCCTGTAATTTGAACCAAGCCACCCCTAATTAAGGAGAGGACAAAAATCTATAATTTTTCTATGCCAAGTGTCATAAGAAGTGCTTCTGAATAGCAAGTGTGTGTATAAGTATTACTACCTTCGGTCCTAATTATAGGAACACTTTTGTAGTACAATTAATACTATAAAAGTGTTTTTATAATTGGAATGGGAGGAGGAAAATATTAATTAATGTGATATATATATATATATATATATATATATATATATATTGGGAATAACATATCTGCATTTACTGCAGAAAAATCCATCTCCAGCAAGCTTGAAAAGACGGTGTTTCAGTCTCTGAGAGTCACCGGACCTTCTGGAAATTCCTCTCCCTCCCTCCCTTTCTCTGGCTCTGTTTATCTCTGCGACAAAAGGAATTCGAATGGCTTTTGCGATCGGTCTCCCTCACAACCTGAATCCTACCATCGGCTTATAGAGTGACTAAATAGAAACTGGGCAATAAGCACTGTCTTTGTTTTTTCGATTTCTGATCTCTCCCTTATGGATTAGGGATTTGAAAACTATGCTGTGAAAACCGCCCACAGAAATCTCTATCTGCGAATATTTGTGGATGGGATGCACCATCAAATAGGGAAGAAGACGTTGATTATTGCCTGGTTTATTTTTTATTTAAATATGAAAATGTTATATTAAAATAAAAATACAACGATACCTCATTAATTACATATTGGGAATAAAAAATAACATATCGTTTCAGGCGTGCTGCAGATGAATTTTTCTGCACTAAATGCAGATATGTTATTCCTAAGTATATAAGTATTATTAATTAATGTGATGAAAGTAGCATCAATTAGAAGTCTTATTTAATTAAATCCACCACTGAGCAAGCAGAGCAGAATACAAGGATCACATAAGCAAGATTAGGGGTTGTTGGGAGGGAAAACTGCAGGGAGTGGGGGACATTGACAAGTGCAAAAACCAAAAACACAATGAGGAGTACAGGTACCCCAAGGGAATCTACAATATGGAGTACAGTCTGTGTCAACACTACAGAATGTATCGACGGTTGTGCCTCCTCCTACTTCTCTCGCTGCTCTCGAACACCAACCTGCAATGTATAATATTAATTTCATGTCATATTTTTAGGACTAGGAGGAATGTGTGTATTCATGTAGTAAAAAAATGAAAGAGATAAAAAAAAAAGTGTAATGAATAAATTTATAATCTCTCCTAGTTACCTGATGTTACGAGAAGTATGAAAACAAAGAAAGCGAAATGAATGGTTGAAGCCTTTGCCATTTGCACTAAAGAGTTTGAAGAATTGTAATATTGTGAATGAATTACTGTGGATGAAGAACATCATCTGGAGGGTTTAATTTATAATACCATGCGTTTGGATATCTTTTGGCAAATTGATTATGACACTAAATTCAATTAATTTTTGTGCATTTTTTGAAATTCATTTTCATTAATGCAATTAATTTTTATACATGCACCTATGCATATTAATTGAGGATTGACTACAGTAAGACCTTAGTTGTATTTTCTGGGCTTGGGGTCTCAATATGGTAACCAAATATATATTCAATTATAAATTGTGGGTATTTTTTTAGCATCCATGTAAAACATGATTTTGAGAAATAAAAAATACATTTCCTAAAAATTCTAATGTTTTCAGTACGAACAAATAACATTCCGACTTATGATTCTTTTACTTCTTGTCGTTTTTATTACTATTTAATATTGAATTTGTTGCCAGGTAAAAAGAATGAGCGAACAGAGAAAATAAGGCTGACAAAGTGACCGTCAGATCGCTTCTCTCAAAAGAAAAATTAGTATACTCCTCCGATCTTAAATACAAAATTTAGTTTGAGGGTAAATTATAGTTCTAAATATAAGACTTGTCATTTTATCTTTTTTTTTTTTGTTAAACTAGTTTAATAAACTTATAAACTGATGAATTGGTCTTACATTAAGAGCTAGAGGAGTATATTATGTATAAAACAAAAAATTATTATACTATGCTTTATGTACATTAAAAAAAAAAAAAAAGTTCGCTAGCTGCCGGTATCGGAGCTCCAACAAATGTGTCTAGGGCGACAAAGGCTTAGGATTTTTTTAAAAGTAAGAGGCAAATTTGTAAAAGCACCAACATTTTACCATCCTTATTCGATCATGAGTATGGATTTCGGATTTGAAAAATTAGTGTTACTTTTTTTTTTTTGGATTGATTGAGGATTTTCCTATTGAAGTATCGACTTCCAAATAACAAAAAGTCATGTCCTTAAAAGTTCCCCAAAAAAATTGTGAAAATTGTTGAAAGTGAAATACTTTTTTTTTTTAAATTTTATTGGTAAAAAAGACATGATATATTTTTATACGGAGAAATTACCAGTACTGCAAGATTTTATATTTCAAAAAGTGCATATACTCAAATTCATGTCTTACTTACCTATAAAATTTTCAAACACAGACATTTCACCGATTTCCCAAAAAAATAAAAAAGCTTTCTATAATCTCTCCCGAAACCATCAAAATTTGATTTGATGGACACCTCTGATTGAAATGCGTGTACAAATGTATAAGGAGAGGGTTAAGTATACGTGGAGAAACTGAAATGGAAACATGCCGAAGCATCTCAAGAAATTTAGTTGATGATGATAATGTAATATTTATTAATATGACAACAACTACATTAAAGTAGTGGTCTACCAAGTGCCAACTAGATGTCACACTCACATTATTAATTAACTACATCATCATCGTCATTCTATTATTAGTGGAAAACTTGCTTACAAAAGTTCAGTAAATTGAACCAAGTGACCCCTAATCAAAGAGAAGAGAAAAATCTTCATTCTTTTTCTGCGAAGTGTCATATATAGTTAAGAAGTGCTTCTGAATAGCAAGGGAGCAACACTATATGTAGGAAGATTGATTACAAAGACAAAACACACACAAATATACATAATTAAGTTTTATTCACGCGATGAAAATATCATCAATTAGAAGTCTTAATGAAGGACAACCACTCATCAAACAAAGCACAATACAACAACCATAAGCAAGATTACCTGAAACCCTAAGGGTGGTTGTGACGGAAACCATGGTTTGGGGGACCGGGACATATACAAGAACATAAATTAAACCACCAATACAAACACCCTTACAGCATTATCTATGGTTATTGTGCCTCCTCCTAGTTATCTTGCTGCTCTTGAACACCAACCAGCAATATAATCAATTTCATTTCACTTAATTCTAAATCCATATAAAGCACACAACACACACACATATGTATATGTGTGTGTATGAAGAAATTAGTTATATATACATTTCAAAAGTTATATATTCCGTTCGGTTTCTAATATAAGAGTCAAATAACTAATTTAATGTGCATTGTAATGACCTCTTAACGAAAACCCCTAATTATCATATGCAATAAGTATGGATACTTTGAGAAAAAAGTTATGAATTTGGGAAAGGAAAAGGATTGAAGTCTTATATTTTTATAACCAAAATAATAAACTCCATGTTTAGCTCTTAATTATATCCATGACCGGAGGCAGTATTTGGTTCAAAATGTAAGTAATCTTGTGTTGACTTTCTCTTTGCCAATATGCATGGTTTAGAAACTCTGCCATTAATGTGGTTGATAAGGGTAAAACTGAAAATGACTGACATTTTTTTAAAGGACTATGAACTAGTTAGAAAGTGTCATATATTTAGGACTAGTATTGGAATGTGTGTATTCATGTAGTAACCAAATGAAAGTTAAAAAAATTGTAATGAATAAATTTATAATATTGAGTTACCTGATGCTACGAGAAGCATGAAAGCAAAGAAAGCGAAATTAAGGGTTGAAGCCTTTGCCATTTTGTACTAGGAATTTTAAGAATTGTAATACTCTGAATGATTTACTTTGGATGAAGAATATCATCTTCAGGGCTTAATTTATAGTACCATGTTTGGAGGTCTTTTGACTATTTTAATTTATGACACTTAATTTCAATTATTATTATTTTTAAAATTTTGAAATCCATTGTCATTAATGCAATTAATTATTACACATACATGCACCTTGATGGGAAAGGAGCAGTGGCGGAAGGCTTTGATGGCCAGCTGGCCCCGGCTAATCTTATAAAATTTGTGAGAATATATATGTATTTATTATATGATGTTTTATTTTGCCACAAATTTAGTGACTAATTTTTTATCTTCTGTAAAGATAATGTTTGTTTCATTACTCATTGCATTTTGTGAGAGAAGAAAGTAAAATTCTTGTTTAAAATACCGAAAAAGTTAGTATCATCTTACATATTGTTTTGATTTATAATTATCAGTTATTATTTATTTATATTTTCAAGGTTATTTGATACTATTTAGTAAATACTCCCTCTGGTCCTTATTTAAGGAACCAACTAACAATTCTCACAGGTCAATAAAAACAGTTAAAGTCATTAAATTTGTCTTAAAATTTAAGTAATTTTCAATATTATCCCTGTTAATTATATTAAACTCTAATATCATATTAATTATTACTTTCACTCACTACTTTTTTAATTATGGGTATACATAAAAATATTTAATGCTATTTAGAAACAAGCAAGTGCCTTATAAAAATGACCAAATATACTTGTTAGTTGGTGCCTTATAATAAGAACTAAAGAGAGTAGTTTAATATGTTTATTTTTTGGCCCGGGCTAAAAAAATTTCTGGTTCCGCCACTAGAAAGGAGTGTCTCCCGTTATTGATGGGGGATTTCCTACGACAGATTTTTGAAATCCAATGTCATTAATGCTGAAATCCAATGTCATTAATGCAATTAATTCTTATCCATAGAATTGGAAGGAAGGAAAATCAGGAGTTGAACCAATAAATAAAAATCAAGGTTTGTGATTTTGTGAATATACCCACTCTATTCTGATTTATAAATATTTTTTTTAATAGTATTTATAAATCTTTTTTTACTAACAAAAATTGGTCATATTTATAAGTCCAGTTTCATGGTAGTAAATGAGATTGTGATAATTTTACTCATATTAATTGTACTCATAACAATAAATTTTGAAGATGGAGAGAGAATAAAGAGTTGGAAAATACTCATTCATAAATGAGGGCAAAGTTAAAAATTTACCTCATAATTATTGAGTTAACTACCTCTCTTTTATATATGAGATTTAGTTAAAAAAAAGACTTATAAATATGACCAGAGTGGTATATCACAGATTTTAGTTTTGGAGGGATAGTGTTGTCTTTTCCCATCCCATGTGAGGGTAAAATTTTAAAATGGATTGCAAGTTTGCAATAGTATTCATAGGCCCCTTGAATGGGGATTACCCAAAAAAGTGCAATCACTTTTGCATGTGCTATCTCTTTTATCATCATTAAGCCCAACCAAACGGCCATTTATGGTAATGCAACGAGGATTATCATTACACACCTGTAATAAGTGTAATACCTGGATAATTATTTATCTGAAATATTATATTTTAGGAAATAATATCTATTGAAAATAGGTGAATATGTGGTATCAAATAATTATCTTATTTTCTAAGGTAATTTCTATGGAAATTAGAAGAGATAAAGAGCTAAAATCCCTAAAATGCATTTATGGGGCATAAAATGGCCTGAAAATATTATGATAAATCCCATGAGGCAATAAAATATTTATTAAAAATTAAAAAGTATGTTGTATCTAATTTTAAGAATTTTTGGAATTATTTCCTTGAAAATAATGAGGGGAAAATTTTAATATTATTTTTGGGAACCCTAAATGGCCCCATGATTTTTAATATAATGCATGGGACATAAAATACCAATGTCAATGAAATAGTTGTGAGAAAATGATTAATCCTAATTAATAGAATTATCAACAATTAGTAAGTGATTAATTAAGTAATTAATGGCTAATTGTTTAAGCTTGAACACGAGAATATCCAAGGTAAATTATGTAAAACCCTTTAATTAAATGTTTATGGCTATGGTTAGCATAAAGTGTACTTGCTAATTAATTAGAAAAGATTAAGAAAAATTGGTGAGATTAAGTACATGAAAACCCTAAATCCTAAAAGATTGCTAATCATAGGATTAAGGCCCTAATTAAGCTTTCTAATTAAATTGGAATATAATATTAAAGTAATTAAAAAATAAATATAAATGAAAATAAAAAGGGGGGGGCGAAATTTTAGTGTGAAAAGGGTTAAGGTTTTTTTTTTTTTTTAAATAATATCATGATATTTGTTAATTAAATAATAATATAAATGAGATATTTTGTAGAAAAATCAGTAGGATAAATGAGAACCGATAGAAATTAAATCCTATCTCAAAATAGGTGAACTAAGTATCTAACATCAGGAACTATTATAAACAAGTATAATTTTATCCCGGAGTGGGCTATCTCCGAAGTCATTTCCGAAACCGGCGGAATAATTAAGAGATAAGACGAAAAAAGAAAAGGGCAGATAGTAGAAATGAGAACCAATGGAAAATAAATCCTATCTAGAAAACCATGAACTAAGTTTCTAAGATCAGGACATATTATAAACCAGTGAATTTTTATCCGAAGTTGGTGTCTAGGAAGTCATTTAAAGTAGCAGACGGTGTTTGTCCGAAAATGTTCGGCGGGTTAGGAAATACCGTAATGGAATCAAAAAAATTCTAACCCAGATATTTTGAAGGAGGAAGAATGTAATACCGGATTTTAGCAAATCTGGAATTTCGAGATAAAGGAAAATTAATGAATATTTTAATGAAGTAAATTCATAAGATAAAACTATTATAGAGTAAATTGTTGAAAAAGTTACGGAAAATCGATGAAACGAATGACTAAAAATGATATAATGGTGATAAAAAGCGAGTCTAAAAGTATTATGATAAATATTTGAAAGATCATGAAAAATTATGAGAAAAATATGGAAGTGATATCCCTAAATTATGAGAATTTAATAAATTATTTCGGAGGAAATAACTTGAAGAAAAGTTTAAAAAAGCATTTAGATAATCATAAAGTAACTTGATGGGGTAAACATTTTTAATATTTTACTCGGGATATAAAATGACAATATCAGTATAGAAGTTTGAAAGATAACAATATACTGTAAATTAGTAAATATAAATATATGAAGAAACCTGATCCCTGAAAAGATCACTAAACGAAGAAATTAGGCCCGATTAAGCCCTAACGGGCGGGGGTAAAACGGGAATTTTTGGTAAAAAATATTATATTTTTAAAAAATGGAAAAAATTATAGAAAAATAAATAAATCTGAATTTTTAAAAGAGGGGTCGAAATTATGGTTATTTTTAATTAAAAAGAATTGTTTAAATAATTAAAATGGTAATTAGAATAAAATAATAATATAATGCGGTGAGTCGGCTTATAGGCGGCCAGGGAAAAGTTAGAAATAAATTCTACAGGTAAACCAGAGGTAAAAGTCTTTTCAGACTGATCAAATTAAGAACAAGTGAATTTTTACCCGAAGAAAGAATTTACAGGACGTCGATTCCGCAACCGAAAACCCTAATTCCTAATAAGACGGAAAGGCGATCGGATAGAGTAGAGCCGGATAGGCAAAGTGAGAACCTATAGAAACAATTGCGTGTTTTCAAACACGGGATTAAGTTAGGCAACCACTGGACGTTTTACGATTGCGAATTATTGTCCGAGAAGTTGGTTCTATCGGAAGCGAATTCAGAACCGGACGCGTTTGTCCGAATATCTTCCGACGCACCGGAGAATACCTGGATATGATCAAAAAGAGGATCAAAATAGATAATATGAAAGAGGATGAAAAGATCTTCAAAGTTACATGCCCAGATTTTTGAGTTTCAGCGAAATCGCGAAACGGCAGACCGATCGGGTAGCTTTATCGGATAGGAGGCCATAAAGCAAGATGAAAAATCAATCTTTGACTTTTGGGGGACCAAGAGGTCGGCCAAGACCTTGAATGGTCAAGATTGCATCTTACAAAACCCTAGATCCAACGGCCGAATCATTTCCGAAGACTTTTTGTTAATACCCACCTTGTCCCTCCCTTTTTCTATAAATAGCACCCTTCCCTTCTTCATTCTTCACACCTTTTCTTCTCTCTACCTTGGCGAAACTTAGAGTGAGAAGCTCTGCAAAAGTTTTGCCTTAGCTCCGAGTAAGTTCTTCGTCCTTAGTTTTTAGTTTTAGTAGTTCTTTCGGTAGTTATAGTAGAACCTTGTTGTTTTGATCTAGGAAGTTTGAGAATTTGTTCCTATGCTTGTTTTTATGCCTCATTGCATTGAAAGATGCCCGACGAGGTAAAAACATAGTGGGGATAATTTTGAAATGGAATACGGTCAAAGTAACGAAGTTCCGCGAAATTCCGCTTGATTAGGGGTAGAAGGGCAAAATGGTAATTTTACCTAAAATGCCGAGTTATGATGTCAAATCACTAATGAAAGTGATATTACTCGATAGGGCATCGAAACTCGATTTTGCGTTCTGTTTGCCCGACGTGCCCCCAGTGAACATTTCACGTTTTCCGTAAAAAGTACGTTTTCCGCGGAAGTACCTAACGTCGTCAACGAAGGTACGGACGCGTCTTGTAACACTAATCTTGTCTTGCTTAAATGCATATATATGTGATAGATACGTTCGTAGACCGATATACGGACAGTTTTACACGGGTTATAGTCATGATAACGCCGTATGTTTTCTAGCGCGAGAACACGAGTGGTATCGTGGCACCGTGAATAGTGCAAGCTGTTATTGTTGTTTTACATTGTGGGGCTTTACATCTGCGTAATGCTTATGTTTTGTCGGCATAATGATCATGCATCTTTGTATGCTTATGTAGTGATATCTTTGTTGTATTGTCTAGAATATCATTATCTCGTATCTTTGTATTGTTTGGGTTTGAGATTAACTGCGTTACACGAGATTCAATGCGGTAAATTGAATCTCAGCTATAGCATCAGGATCCGGAGGAATACGGATCGAAGATCGAGGCAAGCAGCAGTAGACGTACAACTAAAGACTTATCTATCTTTACCGCTTTCAGTTATTCACTTTCAAACTCTATGATTACTGTAATCATTACAATGTTACACTATGGTTGATGTTTGTTATGAATCAGTTACTCACTCGCTCCAATGCTCTACTCTGACTACTCTGCTTGAAATATTTGGAAACGTTTTTAAAAAAAAAATTCCGCCGTTTTCAAATGGGATGTTACATTTATGGTATCGGTTGCTAAGCGTGAGTCCGGCATTGATATGACTATGTTATTACGGATAGTATGGTAGGACGTTAAGGCTAGTCTATGTGGGTGTGGCCAATCGGTCGCCATAGAGTTGGTGAGGTCCCCATGATAGACACTTATACGGCCATTACATTCGGATAACGGAGTTATGTTCAAAAAGCCTTTTAAATTGTGAGCACATTTTTGAAAATGAGATGCGAGATAGCCCTAAGTCGGTGTACCGGTCTGGGTCGGTATACCATTTCCGAACCGGTGTACCACCCTCTCGTCGGTACATCATTCTAACTGAGAATCGTAAATCCATCGTCCATATTCATATTTGATATCGTTTCTTATAATTCGATAATCGTCGGTTTATCGGGACGACTATTCGTCATCTAGCGCAGAGCTTATATGTGGAGCTGGGCCACGCCGGATGAAACTCCGAGACCAACAAGGATAGATACATGCGTATTTGACTCATGTAGAGGAACTCCCGATACGAAATTCCGTACTCGTTTCTAAGTAGACCGAATCAACGAAATCCTGAACGAGGGGAAATAGTACGAGTGTCCGTTCGTTTGTAGTATTAGTGTGATAAAGTCTGCGATAGACTAATCATTGTCTTCCTAAATCTAACGTTTTCCCTATGGTTTGATAAATAGTTATCTTACTTGCCGCGAAAATTTTAGTTTCCGATGCATATCTCTTGGTTACTACAACCGGATCATGACCGTGTCATTAAGTAGGAGGTATCTTGTGTTGTCATGGTGTATGGGCGCCATGGAAACATTTAAGGTATCTTGTGTTACCATGGTGTATGGGCGCCATGGAGACATTTTGATATCTAGTGTTGATCGGTATATGGGTACCACGGGAAACACTATATATCAAAGTACGACATGACAAGATCTTTGTGGTCAAACCAGAGCGAATTCTCGATCACCAAGAGGAGCGGCGACGGATGAGTAAAGTTCGGAGCGTATAGTCCAAATTTTAGTTAGTATCTCCAAGCACCCCTGGGAGATTGTAAAATATGTTTGAATAAAGAGGGTTGTAACTTGTTGTAATATATGACTTGTACTAGGACTAGACCGACTAATATGTAAAATGTTATGAAATGAATATATGTGAATATATATATTTCAATGTAAAAATCATTGTGTCATTTCTAATATTTACATATTTGTTAAATAAATAAAGGAAAAAGAATAAGACATGGCCATTATGAGAGGTACCGGTGTACCAGGGGCCGAGGCCGAGGTCGTGGTAGACGCGGAGGCGGACAACCTCAACCGGACGAAATACCCGAACAAAATATACCAAATCAGCCGGACCAAAATGAAGTGCAAGAACGAGAAGAACTCTCGAAGAGCGAGAGAGCTCTCATAGATGCACTCTTGGCAAGGCAACATCAACGGGATGAAGAAGCCCAAAGACAGTTGGAAGCACGACAACACGAGGAAGAACGTGATGAGGAAAGTGACAATGACAATGACGATGGAGAAGATGATAATGAAGAGGAGGACAACGATGAACATCACGATGAAGAAAATGAATCTGATCGATCCCGATCACCCCCACGAAAAGGAAGAAGAGAAAGAACCACGGAAAGCTGGGTCAACCAGTTCTGCAAGCTTAAACCACCTGGTTTCCGGGGAAAAAGTGAATTGGCTGAGGATTGGCTTCTGAGTCTGGAGAAGATATTCGAAGTCATGGAGTGCCCGGAAACCGGAAGGCTCGGTGGCAATCTACAAGCTAGAGGGCGATGCCCGCGGGTGGTGGAAGAGTGTTTCCACAACCCTTCAAGGTCCCGTTACTTGGGAGGCATTCCGGAACAGTTCAACGAACAGTATTTTCCTCCTCGGACGGGTGATTAAGGAAGAAGAATTTCTTCACATCCAAAGGGAAATGAAGAATCGTTCGACGATTACTTCGCGCGTTTCACCAACTGTCTCGTTATTCATCATATCCGAACGGCCACAAAAATGAGATTTGGAAGGCGAATCGACTAGTGACCGGACTGAAATATGACATAAGGCGAGGCTAGTATCGCAGCGATTTCCGAGAATGGCCCAAGCCGTGGAATCCTGCAGATTGACCGAGCGCAATTTGAAAGAAGCTGCGCAAATTCCGAGGCCAAGAAGGAAACAATGCAAACCGCAGTGGGTCTAACGCGGAGGCTCCTCGAAGAGGAAGGCGCCTTGGAGCGATAACCGAGGCGGAAACAAGAGACCCTACCAAACTGGACAATTGAATTACCCCAAACAATAGGGATCCCGGACGTGTCCAAAATGCAAGAAGTACCATCCAGAGCCAATCGTGATGGGAAACAAGTCTGTTTCAGATGCCAGAAGTCTGGACACATTAGCCGGGATTGCCCTGAGAAGGCTGCAGAGGCGAGACCTCAGAGCGCTGGCCGGATCTTTGCGTTGACAAACACCGAGGCCAGACAGTCTCCAGAAATGGTCCAAGGTACCATCTATCTTAATGGGAATAAATTGCAAGCATTGTATGATTCGGGTGCCAGTCATTCGTTTATATCATATGATTGTGCAAGTCGTTTAGGAATGCATGCCTGTAGTTTACCTTTTGATCTGGTAGTGTCTACACCACCGGGTGTAAAGTCTTTAGCTTCGACGCGTGTATGAACCGTACCGCTAACGTGGATGGGCGAGTTTCAAAGATAGATCTCATCCGTCTACCTCTTCACGGCATCGACGTCATTTTCGGTACGAATTGGCTAACGAGCCAACGGTGCAATGATCGATTGTGGCAAGAAGAAGATATCATTTCCGGAGACAAGGTTGATGTGAGCTGAGCTTTCTCTCCGCTACGAAGTTGATCGATGCGTGAAAAGGGGATGCCATGCCTACATGGTATTCTTTTCGGTTAAAGCGAAGCCGAACTTTCACTCCAGGATATCCCCGTGGTGAATGATTTTCCCGATGTATTTCCGGAGGATCTCACCGAGTTACCTCCTATCCGAGAGGTGGAGTTCAATATTGAATTGATGCCTGGCACGGGGATCGATATCAAAGGCGCCGTATCGTATGGCTCCAAATGAAATGCAAGAGTTGAAGAAACAGTGGAAGAACTTCGAAGAAGGGGTTCATTCGACCCGGTGTATCACCCCTGGGGAGCCCAGTCTTGTTTGTGAAAAAGAAAGATGGAAGTTTTCGACTACGCATCGATTATCGTGAACTAAATAAAGTGATGTCAAAAACAAATATCCACTTCCCGGATTGATGATCTTTTGGATCAGTTATCGGTTCCATTTTGTCTTTTCAAAGATTGATTTGCGTTCGGGATAGCATCGATTCTACGAGTCAAAGACGATGATATTTCCAAAACGGCTTTGAACCAGATATGGGCATTATGAATTCCTTGTGATGCCCTTCGGATTAACAAATGCACCTGCGGTATTCATGGATTACATGAACCGTATCTTCCGACAACACCTAGACCAGTTTGTGGTGGTGTTCATTGACGATATACTCGTCTATTCCAAAAGCATAAAAGAGCATGAAGAACATCTGCGCCTAGTATTGAACATACTAAGGGAGAAGCAGCTCTACGCAAAGTTGAGCAAATGCGAATTTTGGCTCGGGAAGTGAGATTTTCGGGGCCATGTGATATCTAGCGGCGGAGTTCTTTGTTGACCCGAGCAAGGTGGAAGCGTTACCGGTGGGAAGAGGCCGAGACGTGACGGAGATACGTAGTTTCCTAGGTCTAGCGGGATATTACCGCAGATTTATACGGGATTTCTCGCGTCTTGCCCTACCATTGACAAAGCTTACGAGGAAGAATCAACCCTTTGTATGGGGAGATGGTTTGTGAGGAGAGCTTTCGAGACCGAGGGAGAGGTTGACTACAAAGCACCGGTATTGATAATCCCGGATCGATGAGACATATGTTGTCTACGGTGATGCCGGTGGGCAAGGATTGGGTTGTGTCCTAATGCAATTGGGCGAGTGGTGGCTTATGCCTCTCGTCGTTGAAGCCGCACGAGTCGAACTATCCTACACACGATTTGGAGCTTGCCGCCATCGTGTTCGCTTTGAAGATATGGAGGCATTATCGTACGGTACGACCGTAGAACTATCTTGCGACTACAAGAGCACTGAAGTATCTCTTTGATCAAAGGGAACTGAATATGAGGCAACGTCGTTGGATGGAATTCTTTGAAAGACTACAACCTGGAGATCAAGTATCACCCGGGGAAAGCAAACGTCGTTGCGGATGCTCTAAGCGGGAAGAAGGTGCAAGTGTCATACATGATGATACAAGAGCAGAAATTACTTGAAGATTTCGAGACTGAATCTTTCAAACCGAATCGCATGGATTTCAACGCACCGGTGACGCCTATCTTGCAAATCTTCTTGTGAGTCAAGGGAGTATGACTGAGAGATGAAGTTGATGAAGCTCGAGACAAGATGATTGGGCAATCTCCATGCGGGAGAAGATCTCTCAAGGTGAAACCCAAGACCACGACCTTTCATCTAGTGGATTGGTCGACACAAGGGCGCATTTACATACCGCCGTTGATGAGCTGAAGCGGAAGATACCGGATGAGGCTCATAAGAGTAAGTACACTCGCATCCGGGAATGGTCAAGATGTACCGAACTTGAAGGCCGAAGTTTGGTGGCCTGGAATGAAAAGAGACGTAACTCAAGACGTAGTGGGTGTCTAACTTGCCGAGAAAGTAAAGATTGAGCACCGGCGACCCCCGGTCTTCGCAAGGACTAGAACTATGCGGAGTGGAAATGGGAGAATGTGACCATGGATCTTGTGGTAGGTCTACCTAAGATCGAGCATCACGATACCATTTGGGTGATCGTGGACCGATTAACCAAGTCGGCACATTTCATACCCATTAGCATCCACTACTCTCCGTAACGATTGGCCGCAATCTACATCAAAGAGATCGTGAGACCGCACGGAGTCCCTAAGAGTATTATCTCGATCGGGATACTCGATTCCAATCCCGCTTTTGGCAAGCACTACATGAAGGAATGGGTACCAAGCTGAAGTTCGTTCGGCTTATCACCCTCAAACCGACGGTCAATCGAGAGGACGATACGTACGCCGGAGGATATGCGAGCATGTGCCCGGACTTCAAAGGAAATTGGGACGAACACCTCTCACTAGCGAATTCGCGTATAACAATAGTTATCATTCAAGCATACAAATGGCCCCGTTCGAGGCTTTGTATGGGCGAAAGTGCCAATCGCCTTTATGCTGGACAGATGCGTCTGAAAAGCAATTGCTTGGACCGGATATGCTAAAAGAGACCTCCGAGCAGATCGCTCTGATCAAGAAGAGACTCCTTGCCGCTTTGCGATGAGACGTAAGAGCTATGCGAGATAAGAGGAGAAGACCGTTGAAGTTTGAAGTCGGAGACCATGTGTTTCGAAATTATCTCCGATGAACCGGTGTCGGCGGAACACCGAAGAGAAAGAAGCTTAGTCCACGTTACGTTGGACCAATTGAAGTGTTAGCCGAGCGAGGACCGTTGCGTATCAACTAGCGTTACCCCGAACCCGAGTAATCTCCACGATGTTTTTCACGTGTCACAACCGAAGAAATACCTACCAGATCGAGATCATGTCATAAAGTACGATGATGTTGAAGTACGGCATGATAACACCTTTGTAGTCGAGCCGGAGCAAATTCTCGAACGCCGGGAGAAACGGCTTAGGACTAAAACTATACCGATAGTGAAGGTGGAGTGGAAGGGTTTGTCATCAAACGAGGCAACTTGGGAAACCGAGAGTGACATGAAGGAGAAGTACCCGAGTTTATGGCCCGTAGTCTAGTGAGTATAGATTAAATTTCGAGGGCGAAATTTTGTTTAAGGGGGAGAAATGTAATACCGGATTTTAGCAAACTGGAATTTACGAGATAAAGGAAAATTAATGAATATTTTAATGAAGTAAATTCATAAGATAAAACTATTATAGAGTAAATTGTTGAAAAAGTTACGGGAAAATCGATGAACAGAATGACTAAAAATGATATAATGGTGATAAAAACGATTAAAAGTATTATGATAAATACCGAAAGATCATGAAAAATTATGAGAAAAATATGGAAGTGATATCCCTAAATTATGAGAATTTAATAAATTATTTCAGAGGAAATAACTTGAAGAAAAGTTTAAAAAGCATTTTTAATCATAAAGTAACTTGATGGGGTAAACATTTTTAATATTTTACTCGGGATATAAAATGACAATATCAGTATAGAAGTTTGAAAGATAACAATATACTGTAAATTAGTAAATATAAATATATGAAGAAACCTGATCCTGAAAAGATCACTAAACGAAGAAATTAGGCCCGATTAAGCCCTAACGAAGGCGGGGGTAAACGGGAATTTTTGGTAAAAAATATTATATTTTTAAAAAATGGAAAAAATTATAGAAAAATAAATAAATCTGAATTTTTAAAAGAGGGGGTCGAAATTATGGTTATTTTTAATTAAAAAGAATTGTTTAAATAATTAAAATGGTAATTAGAATAAAATAATAATATAATGCGGTGAGTCGCTTTATAAGCGGGCCGAGGGAAAAGTTAGAAATAAATTCTACAGGTAAACCAGAGGTAAAAGTCTTTTCAGACTGATCAAATTAAGAACAAGTGAATTTTTACCCGAAGAAAGAATTTACAGACGTCGATTCCGCAACCGAAAACCCTAATTCCTAATAAGACGGAAAGGCGATCGGATAGAGTAGAGCCGGATAGGCAAAGTGAGAACCTATAGAAACAATTGCGTGTTTTCAAACACGGGATTAAGTTAGGCAACCACCGGACGTTTTACGATTGACGAATTATTGTCCGGAAGTTGGTTCTATCGGAAGCGAATTAAAGTAACCGACGCGTTTGTCCGAATATCTTCCGACGCACCGGAGAATACCTGGATATGATCAAAAAGAGGATCAAAATAGATAATATGAAAGAGGATGAAAAGATCTTCAAAGTTACATGCCCAGATTTTTGAGTTTCAACGAAATCGCGAAACGGCACCGTCGGTAGCTTTATCGGACCGGAGGCCATAAAGCAAGATGAAAAATCAATCTTTGACTTTTGGGGGACCAAGAGGTCGGCCAAGACCTTGAATGGTCAAGATTGCATCTTACAAAACCCTAGATCCAACGGCCGAGAATCATTTCGAAGACTTTTTGTTAATACCCACCTTGTCCCTCCCTTTTTCTATAAATAGCACCCTTCCCTTCTTCATTCTTCACACCTTTTCTTCTCTCTACCTTGGCCGAAACTTAGAGTGAGAAGCTCGCAAAAGTTTTGCCTTAGCTCCGAGTAAGTTCTTCGTCCTTAGTTTTTAGTTTCCGTAGTTCTTTCGGTAGTTATAGTAGAACCGTTGTTTTGATCTAGGAAGTTTCGAGAATTTGTTCCTATGCTTGTTTTTATGCCTCATTGCATTGAAAGATGCCCGACGAGGTAAAAACATAGTGGGGATAATTTTGAAATGGAATACGGTCAAAGTAACGAAGTTCGCGAAATTCCGCCAGATTAGGGGTAGAAGGGCAAAATGGTAATTTTTACCTAAAATGCCGTTTATGATGTCAAATCACTAATGAAAGTGATATTACTCGATAGGGCATCGAAACTCGATTTCTTTGCCGCGTTACGCCGCCCGACGTGCGGTGAACATTTCACGTTTTTTTCCGTAAAAAGTACGTTTTCCGCCAGAAGTACCTAACGTCGTCAACGAAGGTACGGACGCGTACTGTAACACTAATCTTGTACTGCTTAAATGCATATATATGTGATAGATACGTTCGTAGACCGATATACTGAGACAGGTTTTACACGGGTTATAGTCATGATAACGCCGTATGTTTTTCTAGCGCCGAGAACACGAGTGGTATCGTGGCACCGGTGAATAGTGCAAGCTGTTATTGTTGTTTTACATTGTGGGGCTTTACATACTGCGTAATGCTTATGTTTTGTCGGCATAATGATCATGCATCTCGCTTTGTATGCTTATGTAGTGATATCTTTGTTGTATTGTCTAGAATATCTCGTTATCCGTATCTTTGTATTGTTTGGGTTTGAGATTAACCGTTACCCGAGATTCAATGCGGTAAATTGAATCTCGAGCTATAGCATCAGGATCCGGAGGAATACGGATCGAAGATCGAGGCAAGCAAGCGCGATGAGACGTACAACTAAAGACTTATCTATCTTTACCGCTTTCAGTTATTCACTTTCAAACTCTATGATTACTGTAATCATTACAATGTTACACTATGGTTGATGTTTGTTATGAATCAGTTACTCACTCGCTCCAATGCTCTACTCTGACTACTCTGCTTGAAATATTTGGAAACGTTTTTAAAAAAAAAATTCCGCCGTTTTCAAATGGGATGTTACAAAGAATAGACCTTCAAGGTTATGTTGTTGGATTTTCGAGATTGTTTAAGATTACGCGATTAGGACACCTAACAGGGAACTTTATCAGTATAAGATCAAAAAGCAAGTGGTGACATCATGGTGATGTAGGAAACTTCTCCTAAAAGGAGAGGGGGGAGGTCGGCTAGGGCAATCCAAGGGCCAAGGAGAAGCCATGCAATGAAAACAAGATCGACGGTTGAAATTCGATATGAAAAAGTGTGAATAGTAGCCAAAATTTCCTATAAATAGCCATGAATCCTTTTGCAAAATCCTCACACCAATTCCTCTTGCCTATTTCGAAATCTTGGAGTAGAGAAGGAAGGAAGAGCTTTGAGAAAGTTGTAGCCAAGCCCTGGGTAATTTCTTCGGTCCTTAGTCTTAAGCTTTAGTAGTTCTTTCGGTAGTTATAGTAGAAATGCTAGGTAGATCTTTAATTTGCCAAGATAATTTAGATATCATGTTTTAGAAATAAATATGATTTATTTCAAAAATATATTGGAGGAAGAGATATGGCAAAATTTTGGAAGATTAGAGTCAAAGTAGCGAAGCTCTGGCGAAATTTCGCCGATTAGTCAAACTAGGGGCAAAATGGTAATTTGTACCTAAAATGCCTGTTATGATGCTAAATATTGATAAATGCGATGTTATCCTTATAGGATATCTGTGATCACGTACCGCTATTGTGCCACTGTCGTACCGTTGTCAAACATACCGTTTTCCGTCAGAAGTACTGTTTTCCATCAAACGTACCGAAGTACCGTCAACGAAGGTACGGACGCGTACTGTAACTATAACTCTGTGCTGCTCATATACATATATGCGATAGATACGTTCATAGACTAAGGCTCTGTTTAGGGTCG
Organism: Acacia melanoxylon; assembly: GCA_019022615.1. NCBI lineage: Eukaryota > Viridiplantae > Streptophyta > Magnoliopsida > Fabales > Fabaceae > Acacia > Acacia melanoxylon. The sequence goes on from JAFJYJ010000004.1 coordinate 10,712,352, forward strand.
TCAATTATACATACAGCTTACACGGGTTATAGTATTGGTAATACCGTATGAGTTTTCCTAGCGTTGAGGACACGTGTTGTGATCGTGGCACTGGGTATGTGCAGACATGTTGTGGGACTTTACATATTGCTCTATGCTTATGTTCTGTCATTGTATTGATCATGCATCTGCTTTGTGCTTATGTGTTGATATATTTCACAGTATCGTTATGAATATATGTTGTCTATATCTTTGTTTTATTTGAGCATAAGGTTAACCGTTACCGAGATCCAAATGGGAATTGGATCTCAGCTGTAGCTTCAGGGTCGGGAGGACCGATGATGGATGATAGGGGCAAAGCGGGAGTAGGCTTCGGGACGGAAGATTTACTTACCGTTTATGTATTTACTTTTGAACACTAGGATGACTGTATCGTTACTATTACACTATGGTTGATATTTTATTATGGTTCAGTTACTCATTCGCTCAAATGCTCTACTCTGATTGGAAAAAAAATATCCGCTTCCAAAATGGGATGTTACAATAAGGTTGAACCAAACAAACCCTTAATTGTATTTTCTGGGTTTGGAAACTCAATATGGTAACCAAATATATATTTCAATTATAAATTGTGGGCATTTTTTAGATTCCTTATAAAACATGATTTTGAAAATAATAATAATACATTTCCTGAAAAATGCTCATGTTTTTAATACTCCATTTTATCCTAAGTATAAGATCTACTTACAATGAAGAAATTGGGCTGTAAAATAGATCTTATATTGAAATTTCAAGAGAGTACAAACAAATGACATTCCTACTAATGAAAAAAAAAAATAGGCCACTGGTGTCTCTGGTGAACGTAGCTTAGGATTTTTTTCAACTCTTGTAGTCTCTTTTGTGGAAATGAATTGATATCCAATATATTATTTAAAACATAATAAGGGCAAAATTTTAAAAGCACCAACACTGATCATGAGTATAGGTTATTAATGATGTGTATAAATGTTTTATTTTTAATAAATTATACTAATACTTATAGAATTTAAAATAAAGATACTTTCTTAACTCTCATTTTTCCCTGTATGCCGTGTACTTTTTTATTTATTCCCAATAATAATTTAAATGATTCCCAAGCTTTACGTCAGTTCCCTCACGATCCTTTTAAACGTTTACAAGAGCAATAATTTAATTTTTTTTAATACACAAGGAAATTAAAACTTGAAAAGATAAAACTATAGAGTACTTGTAGAAGTTAAGATCTCCGTCAACGAGTTGGGACTAAAGATTTATAAACCAGTAGATTGGTAAATTTGTTCATAGCTTGTTTTGTGAGTGAGGCTGCCAATGCACTAGCATCTTTGAAAGAGTCGCTTCTTAAAATTTTATTTCTTGCACCCCAATTCCAAGCTCACTTTAGGGACTGTTTGGTGTGAGGGATGAGGTGGGGGAAAAATATGAATTGAATTTTAAAAAATTAAATAAGTGGTGTTTTAAGTTTCTAATCAATTTTTCTTACTGTTTTATTTTACAGATCATCGTTATTAAAATTTTATAACTCCACTTCTCTAGGATTTTTGGATCCAATTCATTATAAAAAAAAAAATCATCACCCTTTCCTTCCATTTCTCTCCTAACAAACGCACCCAAGCTCATCAAGCGCCCCCACAACTTGGGGAGCAAAAGTATACATATGTTGGAGCAACCCCTCGCCATTCCTTAAGTGTGTGACTAGGGAGGATGATATGGAACATATGTTGGTCATAGTGAGGGTGGAAGGAAGGGCAGAGGCATAAGCTTCATTTGATGCGCAATTAGAAGCCCGATTTGTAACGTCCTCCATTTTACTTAACAAAATAACTATATATTAGCTTGATGAGTAACTTAATAGTGCTTCAACATTTAACAAAATATCCAAAATAAATCAGAGTATGCAAAATGATCCCTAGCGTGGCAATATACAATCGTCTAACATATACCCAAAAAGGCAGAAGCGCTACTTTCGGGAGAAGAAGTAGCCTAAGCTTCCGGAGTCTTCCCTGATGGACCCGCACATGAACTATCACCTGAAAAATGTTGTAACCATCAATCCAACTCATTATGAATACTAATAACTAGTGAGGTGCCATTGGAACAATTTATATAACAAAGTATTAAAAATATAATTCACCAATATCCACATCACAAATTTCATATAATTTATATATTAAAGTTTTATTAAAAATATAATTCACCAATATCCACATCACAAATTTCATATGATGAGGACTGGCCAAAATCCTCAGAGCACATGTCTCAGACTATGGGTCTTTTCCCCTCATTGAACTAGTGGGGTGTCGTAAGCCCTCATTGAACTAGTGGGTCAGTCCTTATATTGAACAAGTGGGACAATAGAAAGCCAACCATTGTGCACCAATGGAGGCCTCACCACGTGGTGGAATAAATTACTCCATTTCTTCCCAATTCAACCCTTTCCATAATTATCATAATAGATAACTCAATAGGAATTTTTCCAAGATTTTCACATTCATATCATGTTATTTAAATAATTCTCATAACCATGTCATAATAGCTCAATTCTCAATTCTTATACATAAATAAATATATTGCATATATTTCACAATTCAAATCATACGATCCACAAGGCAATTTCTATTAAGATATTCATAATCATTTCACAAAATACTCACAAACAACATACTAATACACATAACAAGTGGAAAGTGGTTACCTCTCGCCGAAGCTAACTATTATCACATTGCTCCTAATCCTAAAGCTCAAACACATGCCAAAAATTAATCTAAAATAAACAATTTACTAACCATTAATACATCTTCTAAGACTCTATATAATCAAAATTATAACTTATAATTTCATAAAATTAAAATATTCCGACGTGGCAAACTTCCGTTTGACCTTCCGTTAGTTTTGGGTAAATTTGCTATCTTTTTAATACTTCCGGGTAAATTTAGTACTAAAAAAACTTTTAGGTGCTGAATGCTCCTTAACCAAAACTTCCGTAACAAAATTGGTATTTATCCCATTTAGAAAATTAGTGTTACCTTTTTTGGATTGATTAAGTATTTTTCCATTGAAGTATCGACTTCCAAATAAAACAGAGTTGTCCTTAAAAGTTCCGAAACAATCGGGAAAATCGTTGAAACTAAAGTTCTTTTTTAAAAATTGTATTGGTCAAAAGGACATGATATATTTTTATACATAAAAAGTATGATTACTCTGCAAGATTTTATATCTCAAAAAGTGCTTGCATTGTACTCGAATTCACGTCCCTTTTATCTATAAAATTTCAAACACAGACTTTTCACCAATATCCAAAAAAAAATCTTCTTCCTATAATCTTTCCCGAAACCATCAAAATTTGATTGGATGAACGGCTCTGATTGAAATGAGCGTATATATGTATTAGGGAAGAGTTAAGTGTACGTGGAGAAACTGAAATGTAATTATGTAAACATGCTGAAGCATCACAAGAAATTTAGTTGATGATGATAATGTAATATTTATTAATATGACCAGCAACTACATCAAAGTAGTGGTCTACGAAGTGCCAACTAGACGTCATACTCACATTATTATTAATTACATCATCGTTCTATCATTATTGTCATCAGTATTATCTATCTCCATCTCTGGAGGTCCGTACATTTGAAACTTCAGAACACCATAGACAGATCAGAGTTGAAGTTTCTGTTACCCTTGTCAAACTTGAAAACCTGAGCCTCTTTATTAGTGATAACCAAACGACTTATATATTTTAATTCTGATAAATTAGTTAAAGGGACTTATATTATAGACCATATGGAAAAATTGCTTATAGAAGTTCAGTAAATTGAACCAAGCGACCGTAATCAAAGAGAAGAGAAAAATCTTCATTTTTTTCTGCGAAGTGTCGTAGTTAAGAAGTGCTTCTGAATAGCAAGGGAGCAACAATGTATATAGGAAGATTGATTATGAAGACAAAACACACAAATTACATAATTAAGTTTTATTGACGCGATGAAAATATCATCAATTAGAAGTCTTAATGAAGGACAACCACTCATCAAACAAAGCACAATAAAACAGCCATAAGCAAGATTATCTGAAACCCTAAGGGTGGTTGTGAGGGAAAGCATGGTTTTGGGGACCGGGACATGTACAAGAACAAAAACCACCAATACAAACACCCTTACAAGGCGTACACCACGCATTACAGTCCGGGTTACTACGACAGAATGTATCTATGGTTGTTGAGCCTCCTCCTAGTTCTCTTGCTGCTCTTGAACACCAACCTGCAATATAATTAATTTCATTTCACTTAATTCATCCAAATCCATACAAAGCACACAATATATATGTGTGTGCGCACTGCTATCCTCATATTCTCCCTCCTGTCCTAAATATAGGTAGCTTTTAAAAGTTATTATATATTCCTTTCGGTCCCTAATATAAAAGCCAGATAACTAATTTACGAATACTAAAGAAAATAGTTAAGTTAGTTATTTGTAATAAATGTGTATGTGTTAGTTTTCTTAGAATACTTTTTCTAGTCATGTGCATTGTAATTACCTCTTAATGGAAACCCTAATTACCATGTACAATCAGTATAGATACTTTGAGAAAAAAGTTATGAATTTGGGTAACAAAGAAGATTGAAGTCTCATATTTTTATAACCAAATTAAAATAATAAACTCCTTGTCTAACTCTTAATTATATCCACGACCGAAGGTAGTATTTGGCTCAAAATGTAAGTCATCGTGTTGACTTTCTCTTTGCCAATATGCATGGTTTAGAAACACTGCCATTAATGTGGTTGATAAGGGTAAAACTGAAAATGACAGACCTTTTTTTAAAGGACTATGAACTAGTTAGAAAGTGTGTCATATATTTAGGACTAGTATAGGGATGTGTGTATTCATGTAGTAAACAAATGAAAGTTAAAAAAATTGTAATGAATATGTTATGGACTCATATATGAGGCTCAGTGGCTATGCGGCCTAATAAGGGCAATTAATACCAGAATCCCTCCATAATCAGGTAAAACGCTAATTGGCCTATAATCAAGGCTGTAATCTCAGAACATGTAGGTAGTGCGCCTGAGACATGCAGACAATACGACTAGAACATGGGTTGAGAGGAGCACAAAGTCCAAGGTCCAAACCTTAAGGTAATCTCTATAAATAGGAGCTGGTTAACCTAACAGGTGCACGTTCTCTATTGATTATATTTTACTATTCAGCCTCACTGTGCACACAACCCACCCCCTTTTGGCTAAATGTCATACTTGTGTTGCATAGTGATCCGTCACTCTCCTTGGTATCTTCTACATAGATATTTGGGAGAATTGCTTGATATTCCTTTCAGTATCTCCTTAATAGATACCGTTGGGAATCCTTTGATCCGATATAAACCATCTACAAGTCCATTGAAGCTAGACATCTGTGGTCTTATATAAAACAGAATAAATTTATAATATTGAGTTACCTGATGCTACGAGAAGCATGAAGGCAAAGAAAGCGAAATTAAGGGTTGAAGCCTTTGCCATTTTGCACTTAGAGTTTGAAGAATTGTAATACTCGGATTGATTTACTTTGGATGAAGAATATAATCTTGAGGGCTTAATTTATAATACCATGTTTGGAGGTCTTTTGACTATTTTAATTTATGACACTTAATTTCAATTATTATTATTTTTAATTTTTGAAATCCATTGTAATTAATGCAATTAATTCTTACACATACATGCACCTTGATGGGAAAGAAGTGTCTCCCATTATTGATTGGGATTGCCTGCGACAGATTTTTGAAATCCAATGTCATTAATGCAATTCATTCTTATCCATAAAATTGGAAGGAAGGAGGATCAGGAGTTGAACAAATAAAAGAAAAAAAAAAATCAAGGCATTTTGTCAATATACCATTTTGGTTTGATTTATAAGTTTTTTTTTATACTAAAAAAATTAGTCCTGTTTATAAGTCAAGTTTCATGGTAATAAATAAGATTATGATAATTTTACTCATTTTAATTGTACGCATGACAATAGATTTTGAAGATGGAAGGAGAATAAAGAGTTAAAAAATACACATTCATAAAAAATGGCAAAATTGGAAATGTACCCCATAATCATTGAGTTAACTACCTCTCCTTTGTATATGAGATTTAGTTAAAAAGGACTTATAAATAGAATCAAAGTGGTATATGACAAATTTTAGTTTTGGAGGGAAAGTGTTATCTTTTCCCATGTGATATTGAGGGTAAAATTAAAATTTTAAAATGGATTGCAAGTTTGCAATAGTATTCATAGGGCCCCTTAATGGGGATTACCCAAAAAAGTGCAATCACTTTTGCATGTGCTATCTCTTTTATCATCATTAAGCCCAACCAAACGGCTATTTATGGTAATGCAATGAGGATTATCATTACACACCTGCAATAAGGTTGAACCAAACAATCCCTTAATTGTATTTTCTGGGTTTGGAACCTCAATATGGTAACCAAATATATATTTCAATTATAAATTGTGGGCATTTTTTAGATTCCTTATAAAACATGATTTTGAAAAAGAAAAAAAAAACATTTCCTGAAAAAATCTCATGTTTTTAATACTTCATTTTATCCTAAGTATAAGATCTACTTACAATGAAGAAATTGGACTGTAAAATAGAACTTATATTGAAATTTCAAGAGAGTACAAACAAATGACATTCCTATTAATGAAAATAAAAAGGCCACTGGTGTCTCTGGTGAACGTAGCTTAGGATTTTTTTTCAACTCTTGTAGTCTCTTTTGTGGAAATGAATTGATATCCAATATATTATTTAAAAAATAATAAGGGCAAAATTTTAAAAGCACCAACACTGATCATGAGTATAGGTTATTAATGATGTGTATAAATGTTTTATTTTTAATAAATTATACTAATACTTATAGAATTTAAAATAAATATACTTTCTTAACTCTCATTTTTCTCCGTATGCCATGTACTTTTTGATTTAAAGCTTTACCTCAGTTCCCTCACGATCCTTTTAAACTTTTACAAGAGCAATAATTTTTTTTTTTTATACACAGGGAAATTAAAACTTGAAAAGCAAAAAAAAAAAAAAAAACTAGAGAGTACTTGTAGGAGTTAAGATCTCCGTCAACGAGTTGGGACTAAGGATTTATAAACCAGTAGTCTTCTTAAAATTTTATTTCTTGCACCCTGATTCCAAGCTCACTTTAGGGACTGTTTGGTATGAGGGATGAGGTGAGGTTTATGAATTGAATTTTAAAAAATTAAATTAGCGGGGTTCTAAGTTTCTAATCAATTTTTCTTACTATTTTATTTTACATATCATCGTTATTAAAATTTTATAACTCCACTTCTCTAAATTTCTAAGATCGATTCATTAAAAAAAAGAAAAAAGAAATAATCTCCCTTTCCTTCCATTTCCCTCCTGACAAACGCACCGAAGCTCATCAAGCGCCCCCACAATTTGGGGAGCAAAAGTATACATATGTTGGAGCAGCCCCTCGCCATTCCTTAAGTGTGTGACTAGGGAGGATGATATGGAACATATGTTGGCCATAGTGAGGGCGGAAGGAAGGGCAGAAGCATAAGCCTTATTTGATGCGCAATTAGAAGCCCGATTAAGCAAGATGAATGAGGAAATGATGAAGATTGTGAGTGATGTCAAGAGTATTTTCATCTTGTGGTCAAAGAACCTTGTTTCTATTCGAACTAAGGAAACCCCAATTGTAACTCCATCCACTCAACAAATTTCATAGCCTAAATTGAATGCCATGCAATAAATGATTCTTGTGGCATATGATACATCCTCACAACAAAATCATGGCCTATGGATTCAGTTGCAGGCAAGTCAGCGGTATTGATTTTTCTTGAGAGTGATGATTTAATGTCCCTTATAGCTTCTAAACAACAACTTATAGTTGCAATTATCCAAGTATTTTTAATGTAAGTATCTTTTTGTAAGTGTAAATATTTTAACAAATAAGATGTTATAATTTGTGTGCTTGCATTATTGTAGGTACATGAATCGTAGTTGATTTACTTAGGAAAAAGTAATAATTTTGGATTCATTTACCTAATTCAAACCTAAGAGAAAGGAACCAATGCTGCTATCAGACACACAAACTTATCATAGAGGCAAAACTGAGTGTTTCTTGGCACCATATGTGCATGAGTAAAAAGAAAATTTATATTCTTCCGGTCCTAAATATAGGACAAAGTTTGTAGTACAAATTGCACTACAAACTTTATCCTATATTTAGGACATGAGGTAGTATTTCATAATATATATAATGCTTGAAAACTTAGATTAATAATCAACCCTTTTTTCAGTGATAATTGGCAATTGATTATTTTATGCAAAAAGAGTCATATTGTCATCTTCTAATGCTTCCTTCATTCCAAACCAGGGAATGAATTAAAAAAGACCATGAACTTGTAAGTTTTTTTATTGCTAAATAAAGTAGTGAACTAGCAATAATGTCATTTGAATAAATAAGAGAAAATCACAATTTCTCTTGCATTACCTATTGTTGGAAGTTTATAGAATTTGTGGAAAATAAGTAACCTTTTTTATTTTGATGATAGGGCTATAAGGACATACCGACACTTTGCTGGTAGTAAGCATGTGCATGAGATAAGAGACCATAAATGGATCAGACCAAATGTTAGTATATATTTGTTTGCTTTATGAATTTGCTTATTAAGCTATGTTTTATACAGTTTTAATGATGTCATGTTCTTTTTTAAAGCCATAAGCAACCACCAGGGTCTAACTTATGTGGCTTTTATGTGTTGAGAAACATATTTCATATTATCATCTTAGGCATGACTGAATTTATTCAAGAGGTAAATGTATATTTCAAAAAATTTATACTACTTTTTTTTTAAAAAAGTTAGCAAGTTAATGATTTGTTTGGCTTTGATGTTACAGTTGTTTGATTTTACTAATCCCTTTTCTGAAGAAGATATTGACTTCATCTGCAAATGTTTTGCCGAATCCATTTAGTAGCTTTTACAACAATAGTGAGTTTAGGTCTTATGTATTTCATCATGTATGTTTCCATTTGAATGCTGTGAAATGTTGTTGTCTATGTGATTCCTTGGATGGTTGCAAAAATATCTTTGATGAATGATGAATAATAGTTGTTAGCTTTTGTTCCTACTTAAATTGGAATATTGTTGGCATTATATTCATTTTCAAGCTTTTGAATTGTGAGAATTCAATTTGTAACTCATATTGTGTTGTTGAGAACTTGTGGCTTAAACTGTCATTTAGGTGCTGGCTTGGATGGTTGACAAGAGGAAGAAATATGGTAGATTATGTGAAAAAACACAAAATATTTAGACTAGATGTTATAAATATCATGTCTAAAAAGTATTGAGACATGGGGTAAAAAGTATAACTTTTAAGACCGGTTTTATAAAATATCAGGTCTAAAAACCATTTTTATGTGTTTTTTTTAAAACAACCGGTCTAAAAAGTAACATGTTTTAGACGTGATAAAAGTCAAGTTAGATCTAAAAAGTAAATTTTTAGACATGATCTTTGAGCAACTGGTCTAAAAAGTATCACATTTTAAACGTGATATAAGCCAAGTCGGGTCTAAAAGGTCTGAATTTTTAGACACGATCTTTGAGTAACTGATCTAAAAAAAGATTTTTAAGACCAGTCTAAAAAGTTCTAAAAAGCGATTTTTACCAAGTATAAAAAGAGATTTTTACACTAGTGTCTATTCAATAATTTAATACACTAGTGTCTATTCAATAATTTAATCATCAATATTTTTTTATTTAATACAATTTAAATATACATGCACACAAAAATATCAACACCGAGCTCAAACCTGGAGCCTTATTTAAGTGTGGTGGGCCGTTGAGTAATCATCAATATAGTTTAACTTAAACATTTTAGCCGATAAAAATGAATATCTTAACATTATTATTATTATTTTGATACGTAAATGTTTTGAAGGGGTTCGACATCAGTCCTTCATCAAGACCAGAGCACTGCCTCGGGCTCTTTGAGCACTTAATGGGAACTTACGAGATCTCCTTCCAAATGAGTCACAGCGACAGCAGCGGAGATCGAATACACATCCCTTTGGGACTTGAACAAATCTCTTACCATCTATGCCAACTCTCTTTGGCAATATCTTAACATTAAGAAAGGATTATAGCATTGTTCGGTTTCTCTAGCTGAAGCCCGTTTTTGTTTTTGTGGAAAATGGGGTAGAGCCCAAGCCCAAAAATCTTCACAAAAACTAAACGTGGGTTAGGACAACCAATAGCATTTTGGGCCTTGTTTATTTCCCATATTATATTATAATGGGCCGAAATTCTTCACTGAAGGTGCAATTGGTGTGGCCATTCTTCATTGGCCCACTAACAGCCAAGGATCCAACTAGGTTTTCATCCAACAGAAGTTCTTTTTCTATATCAAAAAAAAAAAAAAAAAAAAAAACAGAAGTTCTTTGTTTTTTTCCTACCAAGAAGATGCTTTTTTGATCAAACGATACCAATAATATATTAGTCTTACTTTTTAAAGGAAAAAAAACCACAAAAAGCTTATGTGACTAGTTACATGTGGTGCTAAGTTGGGCTACCTTCTTACTCCTCATCATTTTTCTCTTTTTTCTCTTATCAGCCCATCTGAGTCATTAATAAGGAAAATGAGAGAGATGTTAAAATAATATTATGATTGATTGGACGGATATGATTTAAATATGATGAGGGATAATGAGAAAAAGATTAGAAGAGAAACTCAACCCCTTATTATTTTATGTACCAGTACGAGATCCTTGTTTTTTATTGGACAAATGTTTGAGGTCTTGTTTGTTTTTTTTTTTTACCTAAAATATATTTTTGTTAAATGAAAAGGAAATACAAACATCAATTCAAACCAGACTAGAAACAACCTAATCAAAACACGAAAGAACATAGCATCAAGACACCTAAAACAAGAACAAAGAGCACACAAACAAAGGAAGCCAAAACCTAATGGACTAAAATAGGAAAGGCTACACTCTTGTCTAATATCTACCATGATAAAAATGAGCGGCATTAACCCCTCGTCCTTGGGTTCAACTGACGAAGGGGTCGGACTTTCTCACCTAAAAGAAGGAAATTCGATCCTTTCATTGATCAAGGTGCTGGAAAAGGCATCCTAGACATCCTACTTGGACAACATTAGAGAAGGTTGTCGAAGTACATGCTCAATCAAGCCCAACCTATTTGATGCCAAAACTACATAAATTATGTCAGACTTAAGAAACCACCTATTAAGCCAACAAGGGTTGAATTTAGCCCTCACAACTTGAGGAACCAAACTTTGAATCTCCGTTTGGAGAGGTGCCAACCTACCATTTTTAGTGCCTGATAGAATATCTTAGGGCGTTTTAATTTGCAAATGGACCCCCTCCATTAATTTGCGTTATTTTGTTGAGGGTCTCTTCTCATGTACTTGCCCACACACACACACACACACAAACACAAACACAAAACACATTACTTTCTTTGCATCTCAAGTGGGTCACTCCTTCTGATTTATTGTTATGGTTTTTCATTCTGCTGGATCTCCTTCCCTTTTGTCGTAACCTTCTCGTTTCCCTTACGTGCTCCTCTAAAATTAATAACGTGACCTAAAGGGAATATATGATATAGGAGCAGGGGCGGAAAAAAAAAAATTAAAAAGAAAAAATCAATGAATAGAAAAGAATGTTGGTAGTCTTTTACTGTCATTTTTTTTTTCTTTGGAACATTTTGGTTTAGTACCAAGTCTATTATTTTGATTGGGCCTACTCGGATACTTAGCCCATCTTGCTATGTTATATAAAAGAATGGATCATTATTAAGTTTGTACAAAATCTCTCGTATGAGGCCAATGTGAGTTGGCATAGATGGTAAGGGATCCAGGATTAGGCCCTTGGGTCGTGGGTTCAATCCCCTCTGCCGTTACTGGGACTCCTTTGGTAGGCGATCTCGTAAGTCCCCGCAGCTCTCCTCAGCCCGGGCGTCTTGCGAGCAGTGAGGACGATGTCGAACCCCTCCAAAACTTTTTTCTTATAAAAAAAAAAAAATCTCTCGTATGATACAACAAATTGCTACCTGGTGTTTTTTTTTTCCACGGGGTCTAGATATGGTAGTGAAGATAAAGTACTTTGGGTTCATAAAATAGTTTGCAATTAAGCACAAAGCAGTTTTCTTTTAACTTTGAAAAGGGCCACCTGTAGAGGGAGGGAACATTTATGGTGTGTTTGATTTGAGGTGAAGGGAGGAGAGATTAAACTAGAGGCGAATATTAGCCTCTAACTTTAGTTTCCCCTCTCCTCAAACTAAGCACACTTTAGGATTTAAGATTCATAAAATAGGACTATATGAGTAGTATTTTTAAAATTTTAGGACCAGTTTAAATATGAACGGATATAGTTTTTTTTTCGCCCCCCCTTATGAAAATTCCTGGCTCCGCCACTGTATAGGAGAGTGCCTCATTTAAAATAAGCTGACCTACACCGTATATAGACTACACGTATTTACCATTACATGTAGACTCCAACCCAACTACATGTGTTTAATTCTAATATCATTCACAGTCAATGGGCCTGTTTGCGTTGGCGGTAGGAGCAGTGGCTTAAAAACTATCTGTCTTTCAAAAAAGTTCGGTAGAAAAAAAAGTCAGATTATAGATAATGATTTGTGTTTGGATTGATGGTAATAGAAATGGCGGGGCCAATGTCAAAAAGTTGAGGGCTTTTTGGAAAAAGGTGGATTTTGGATCTTTTTCCTTAACGGGCTTTTTAAGCTTTTTTGACTTAAAGTTCAGTGAACTTAAAGCGCAACCCAAACACATTATGTTGAGCTTTTTCTCCAAAGCCCACTAACTCTACTGCAAACGCTCTCCTAACGCTCACACAAAACAGGCCCAATATATGCTTTTTGGAAAAAAAAAAAACGGAAACTAAAATAGGGAAACTTGATCATCAGTAATCAATTTTACAGCTTCGGGGAAAATGTCAACTAACATAAGCCTTGATTTTCAGGTTTAAATCTGTTAGTTTCCACATGGAAGCATGTGGGTATCAACTTTCGTTTTTTATGTTGTCAGAGATTCGTATCACATGGACTTGGCTTATGTCTTTTGCGGATTGGCGTCCGCTACTCCAAACAGCGCCCTTTGGCGCAAAACACACACCTGCTCCCCTTTTTTTCCTAAAAATAAATAAATATATATTTTAGGACACTACTTTGGATCTAAAAAGATAATTCAGGATGTTAAATTGTACTGAAAAAATTCTTTATAATCTTGAAAAATTATTTTAGGATCTTGAAAAAATATTTTAGGTACTAGCTAATACTAAAAAGATCCTAACATAATTTTTCAAAGATCATAAATTATTTTTCAGTATCCTGAAGTATCTTTTTAAGACTGTCAATACCTAAAATATTTTTTAAGATCATAAAATATCATTTTACATCTACCATTTAAGTATCCTAAAATATCATTTTAATACCAACCAAGTACCTTCAATTTTTTTTTTTCAAGTTCATGAATTTTTTTTCAATATTGTAAATTATCTTTTTTATTCGAAAATATTTTTTTTAACAAAAAAGTGGTGCAGATGTGTGTTTTGCGCTAAAATGGCGCCATTTGAAGCAACGGATGGCAACAGACACCAATCCGCAAAGGACATAAATCAAGTCCGTATCACATGGCCTTTCATTTAATATTATATTATATTATCTCAAAAAAGTAACAATTTTGTAAGTCGTGAGAAGGGGAGACATCCCCTTTTTTAGGGAAAATCCATATGGAGCCCTTTTAATAGAAAAAAAAAAAAAAAAAAAAAAACCCCCCCAATTCTAAAAATCCTAAAAAACGTCTTGCGCTTTTTTGGATTTTTCATTAAAAGCGTTAGATGTTGTATAGTTATTAACGGAAATTTGATATTATTGTTAATGTGGTGATTTAGTTGTTAAAATATTGTTGTTAATGCGATGATTTTAGTTGTTAACATGTATTAATTTAGTTGTTAATGGAATTTGATTTAGTTGTTAACGTTTAATGAATTTATATCGAAAACGCCTTGCGCGAGGCTTTTTTAATTTTTTAATTTTAGGGTCTTTTTTAGGATTTTTTCTGTTAAAAGGCCCCATTCCCCTTTTTATATTACCAACAATCTCCTTGAGTAAAAGTCCACGAAGATCGCTTGATGTTGCTTCTTTTAAACAAAGATTGACATTAACAACTCTAACTAGAAGGTCCGAGACACCAGAACTGAGATACTATGAACAAGGGAAAATAATGGAATAAAGAAAAGCACAAGCAAGACCATCTCTTTTTCCTCAGAAACAACGAACCTCATCCTCAAAATTTCTTCAGTTCCGCAAAACCCAGCAACAAAAAGAGTTCAAATGTAAAGAATGCGAATCTTTCTTCGTCTTTTATACATTTTCTTAGAGAACAAACAAATGCACTCGCCGTAGGGAAAGTATTGCTGGTGTAGGAAATAAGCATGCAAGTCTTGCCGATCGACGGCTCCGTCACCAACAGTGACACACTTTATAAACCTAATTCATTCGGCAGTCGCGTACGTTGATCAAGGTCTGAACTTTTTTTAGCACAGGGAGGAGGAGTCCCTGAAAGCAAAAGGAAGGAGACAAGGAAGACAGGAAGGAGTAAAATATCATGAAAATGACAAGGAAGACAAGCAAAATACGTGCAATTGTTATGACTTCACATTGACACTCCCTATTCAATTATAATTCATCCTTCATCTTTTTCTTTATTGAGTTGTGTCCAGTTTTGCCCATTTGACAATATAAGCTTGTTTTAAAACGTCGATTTTTCCCATTTTGGACGGTAAGTATTTCAAAGCTTGGAAAGCAAGATTCTAGAGAAATATCTTGAAAAACAAAAAAAATGTACTGCACTAAAAGCTCTTTTCAATAATTGAATTACCCTGAGATCTAATATAAGGGATCTAAGTGTAACAGGATCTAAGTGTACTTTGAATATAGTTTAAACTCTAAAATTTATTATTTTCATAAATTGTCATTGGGCACCTTTTTTTTAGAAGAAAAAAATAATCATACCAATAGGTGCTGATATTAAATTTATAGTGTAAGAGGCCTTGACCATAAAAACACAAACACAATAACAATGTTGCCCGCCTCGTGTACATAAGATATTGGTGTCAAACATATAACATTGACATGTTTGTGTGTGTGTAAGACATTCGAAGAAAAGAATAAAAAACACACTATAATAGTAAATTTTATAGAAGATTTGGAAGTTGTAAAAAAAACACTTTCTTTGTGAGGCATAAAATGAACCCAAAAAAAAAGAAGGAAAGTGGTAAAATTTTAATAACATAAGATTGGGAAGGAATTCTTTTTTATAATATGTGGGAGAAAAAAATTTAAATCAATGTGTAAAGTTGGGGAAACTTGTGAAAACCCCCAATTTTTAATATAAAATCTAGTACAAAATAACTTGATAATATTGTAGGTTAACATTTAATCAGTGCCAAAACTTGTGTTTACTGTACATGCTTCTTTTTAATATATATAAACCTGTACATGCTCTAACTTGTACTTATGTACGGGCAGATGTTTGAATGTGTTTTTTTTAGTAGACATGTGTTCTATTATTGGAGTTATCAAAGGCACTAAAGGAGTAGTCAACCTATTTCGAATAAGAAGATACCTATACTTAGTGAAAAAAAACAAAGAAACCTCTTGTTATTGAAGGGAAGAAGCAAACCTGAAAGTCAAGGAAAACCTCCAAATTAACAATAATCATAATTGAGTTGAGGCAGCCCATAGCAAAAGCAAATGTAACCCACAAGGAATGGCAAACATAGAAATAACAAGATGCACAAACAACAATAGCCTAACAATAAAAGGGAGACTATAGATTCTCTTTCAGCCTAAAACACCATTGATTCCCTGCCTCCTCTTCCCCAAACATCAAACCTTAGCCGGATTGGTCGAATCTGATTTTTCACATGGTCATTTTGAAATTTTGAGAATGGTTCAAGACTTTAAGCCCTCGAGCAGTCATGTAAAAAATAAAAAAACCCTTCAAGCAATGGCGAACATGGGGCTATTAATGGTGTTGGTGACAAGTCTTTGTCTCAAGTACAATGTAAAACTCAGTTTTCACTTTTCACCCAATCAACGTCAGCTTCTAGAATACAACATTTTGCATATGGCAAAAACACAAGAATATCCGATCCACCAAAGACTCGTACTCATTTTTGTTTTAGTTATTCTCATTTTATGTTTAGAATCGGCGGAATATTTTTTTATACACAAAAAATTGTATTATTACAAATTTAAAATTTAAATTTGATTGTCCAAATAAATTGGAAATCTATGGTTCATAAATTTCAAATCAAAACTAGTTATGTTGGTCCAAAAAAAAAATCAAAACTAGTTAAATATTGGCACAGCAAAGATGCTAAGGAATTTTTAATATGACTTTTCCAACGTGCCAGACTTTGGGTCTGTTTGGGTTAACGGTAGGAATAATGACTTAAAAGCTATCTAACTTTAGAAAAAGCTCGGTAGGAAAAAAGTCAGGTTGTAAATAATGATTTGTGTTTTGATTAATAGTGGTAGAAGTGACGGGGCCCATATGGAAAAAGTTCCATGGTGGAGCTTTTTGAAAAAAGCTCCATGGTGGAGCTTTTTTTTAATTTTTTTGAGGCTTTTTTGAGAACTTTTTGTTTAAAGTCTAGTGAACTTAAAAAAGTTTCAACCAAACATAAAGACGTTGAGCTTTTTCTCCACGGTCCATTAACTCTATCACAAACGCTCACAACGCTCCTGAAACGCTGACACCAAACAAGCCATTTATCAATTTTCTCCATCACTTCTTCATACTTCCTCTTATCTGAATTAGGACCGTCAATGTATGTTCCCAAATACTTCCCCAGTCTATAAAGAAATCTAACACCAAGTATATCCGCCAATTTTGTTGTCATTAGATATGGGAAACAATACTCGATTTCTGATCATTTATATGTTGACCCGAGATTTGAGAATATCGTTTCAAAATGGCTCAGACAATTCGACAATCCTCCTCTATGGCCTTGCAAAATAAAAGGGTATCATCATCATACATCAGGTGCGAAAGAGGCTCAACCTATCGAGCAACACAAATGCCCGACCACCAATGGAAACTTTCTGCTTGATGAATCATGCATGATAATACATTAGCACATAAGTAGAAACAGATAGGGGGAAATCGGATCCCCCAGTCTGAGGCCTTGAGAAGGAGTAAAAGGACTTTCAGAGGAGCCAATAATCATCACTTGGTAAGGCACGATCGAGATACATTGCATGATCAATTGGATCATCCATTGCGAGACTGCATTATTTCAAGGATTTTCTGTAGGAAAGGCTAGGAAACCTTGTCATAAGCCTTGGCAATATCTAACTTTATCGCACACCAACTATTCTTGCTCTGTCGAGTTTGATGAATTTGGGCCATACATTCAGAAGCAAGAATAATGTTATCTATGATTAATCTTCCCTTTAGAAACGCATTCTAGTTGGGAGATATCAGATCATTCAGAATCTCCTTCAGCCGATTACATAGAATTTTGGAAACTCTCTTATTTACTAAATGATGTATGGGGTTTAAACTTCTCATGTTGCATGAGAAGAAGAAAATTCTACACACATATGAAATAGTGGGACCCATATATATATATAAAATCTTAATTATATATATATATATGTGTGGGTCCCACCATTTCATGTATGTGTGATATGAGAATACACTCCTCGAAGTGTTTTTCCCATGATGTATATACTATATTACAAATTTTATCTCATGAGATTTTTTTTTTTGGCATTCCTCATACGTGTCCTTTCATATATATCATCTTTTTCTTCTTAATGTCATCATTTGTGTCCATCCCTTGTAGTATTTTGTATTGATTTCAAGTTTTTATACCCAGCAAAACTCTTAAGTACATCACATAATGGCCTTGTTTTTTACATTTGCTCCTTTTTGAAGTTTTGTCACCATGTTTCTTTTCTCCTTTAATCTCACATGATATTTTCCATTTTTTAAGGATTCTTTTCTCCCTTTTTTCTCCCAAAAATGTGCAGATAACTTCTGCTTCTCCAATCTTATTGTAAGAACCATACTCATAAAATTTCCATCATAGTAATTAATGAAAGGTTGCTATCTGATGTCATTTGTAATCTCATATCATTAACCTCTTTAAGCCTAAACAAACATAGTCAACAAACAAAACCAAGACATAATACTATCGTAGTTTTTAACACAAGATATAGTTACACTACATACAAACTAAATCAACCTATTGAAGCCTTAAAAGTTAAACTCCAACCTATTTCATTGCAGCTTGGACAAGCGCTTATGGATGAAATCCTTGACTTGGGAAATTAATTTTGAAGCTTCGGGCAATTCTGGAAATACATAAAATGCATGGATACTATCTGGATACTCCATTAATTCTGCCTCTTTCCCGGATTTCTTTAACCACTCATAGTACCTCCTCTGCCAGTCCTGTAACGGGTCAAAACCACCCACGAACACTATCGTATCCGGATAATCCATACCCGATATATCCACCGCGTTCGGCCCGCTCACGTTAACCGCTTCGTGGTCTCGGTTCGACCCCTCCGGCAGCAACACCTTCCATATCCAATCGGTCCTATCCACCGAAACCAACGGCGCGTTCACAAGTTGGATCTCCGATTCGGTCCTCTCCTCTCCTCCGAAAAATGGCTGGATGGAAATCTGGCCGATGACCCGAACATTCTGGAGCCTGCTCCGACAAACCCGCACAGCCACATTATGGGCTAAGTTCGCCCCGGCACTATCACCCGCCAAAAAACACTTCGATAGATCAGCATTATTAGGTAAAGCGTCGTCATTTTGGTCGATGAACTTGAGAACGTCAAAACCATCGTCGTGTTGAGCAGGATACCGATGCTCCGGGATGAGGCGGTAATTCACAGAAATGACAAAAGCGGAAAACTTCCTCGCAAAGTTTCTGCAAACGGCGTCGTATGCGAAGGAAGCCGCTGAGAGGTACGTGAAGCCACCGCCGTGAAAGAAAACAATGACGGGAAGAGAGGAAGAATTGGTGGTTGTGGGCGTGAAAAGTCTGAACCAGAGGTTACGATTGGGGTCGACGGTAACGTCGGAAGTTTTAACACCTTTGATGGGTTTTGGATTCGGGCTGGTCTTGCGGTCGAGGAAGTTCATGACACGGCGGTTGAGGGTGCCGTCGGGACCGCGAAGGGCGTCGGTGACAGCGGTGGCCAAGAGAAGAGAGAGGCGGGTCTTCCATGGAAGGAGGGGTTTGGAGTTGGAGGTTAGTGAAGCCATGAGAGACCGTTTGGAGGAGGAGTGGGAAGAAACAGAAGAGGAGAAAGAGATCAATCATCAATGTGGTTGAGAATGAGGTCAGAACCCAGTAATAATAAATGAGGTTACAGGGCATTTTCAGACCCCTCCGCGTTGTTTAGAAGAAGCTTGTTTATTGGTCCCCGTGTCTTTGGTTTTTTGGCAAACTTTCGGGAATTCACTGACTCTCATCTTCAGTGAATCAACCGTTTTCCGCAATTGTGTGTGATGTTAAAAAATTTAATAAATAAATAAACAAACTAATAAATTATTAATGGTTGATTCATGACATGGATTTATATACTTATAATTATAAATTACTTCCTTTTATTTTATTATTTTTATACTAATCATCAATTTTACTAGTACTATTTAAATAGATAAAAGATAACATAGAGTTGGTTTAATAATATAATGCCCATAAAATTCCTATAGGTTTCAAACTCAACTCAAAAAAGAGATATATATATTAGAAGGAACAGTTACAAACCCCTATCATCAGACATCAAATAATGATATTTTAAAGAAAACATGTTATTGAAACAATGGGCCCCCACTACATAAGGAGCATAATTACAGCGGTCCTCAAAACAGTATATGGACATAAACAAAACAAAACAGTAGTACTATCATTCCAGCGGGCCTCAAAACAGTACATGGACATAGACAAGACAAAGCAGTAGTACTCGAGGCCTAATTACAATCAAGATTTTACTCAATTCCTTGAGCATCTAGTACGTGAGGGATTCGATTCCTGACGATGTGTATAAAGAGGAGGGTCTCGTAGCCAGCACCAAAGCCGCTTCTAGAAGTCTAAGGTGTGAGGGGTTGATCATTGCTAATAGATACCTTAGGTATAAAAAAAACAGTGGTACTCCTCCAGTTCATAATATAAGACCTAATTGATTTTTTTACATATTAAGACAGTTAAATAAGTAAGTTAATGATAACATATTTTGTATATTTGATACAAAAGATAAATATAAATATTTTAAAATAATTTATTTTTTAATTTCTCTAAAAAAATCAATCAAATCTTATATTATCGTGAGGTAATAATAAAAACCACAAGTTTGGATTAATGAGGCCCATAAGCAAGTCAGCATTTTTTATTTTATTTTTTGATAAGAAAATTTTAGGAAAGGGTTGAAATTTCCACAATCAGCAAGCGGAGCGTTTGAAGCGTCGCGGCGTTAGCCATGTGATAACTTCGTAGGCATACAGGACGCCCCAACGTCTTGACATAACTCCAAGATCGAACCCCCTCCCTTTTGGTGAGGAAGTTCGACCCCTTTGCCAGTTGAACCCAAGAACGAGGGGTAGCAACTCAGCATATTGAATGCAAGCTTCATTGTTAATTACTCCCTCTAATATTTAATACTGTATATGAAAAATTTATCTAATTTAAATAGATTAAGTACTCTCACCAGTCTTTAATACTCTCTGGTCCTTAATATAAGCCATATTTACCTAATCTGATTAAATTAAAGAAGTTGATTGAATTTGTTAATATAATAAGTATTTCATAAAATACCATAGTTATATTCCTTAATTCCCCTTTACCTCTCCTTGATTATTGTTAATGGTGCATCAATATGGGTAAATTAGGAAATAATTGATAAATGTGAAAACTATGTCTTATATTTAGGATTAAGATTAACTCCTCAAATATGTCTTATATTAAGAACTAAAGGGAGTAAGTTAGTTAATATGACATTTTTTCTATAACAGCCTATTATCTTTCTAATTAATTATATATATATCTCTTACTTGATTATTGTTGAGGGGAGTATCAATGAGGGTAAATTAGAAAAATATTAATAAATATAAAAAATAAATATTATATTTAAGATCACGATCAACTCCCTAATTAGTCCCACATTAAGGACATGAGGGAGTATACAGATCATCCAAATGAGGCAAAAAGCAAAGTACATGAGGTGGGATGAGTATATGTAGAAGCAAAATGGGCTTTAGGAGAAAGAGATGTCCAAGATTAATGAATAAGCCCAGTATTTTATGGGTTGGATTGTGAGAGCTTAATAACTACATAATGGAAGCGAACTTGTTGAGAGGACTTTAACCTTAATGCCCTTGGTCTGACAAAGATTAGGCCCAATTTCAAAGTAACTTGGGATGCTCTGGGTTTATACCAAAAATATCTACATAATGATTTTAGAATAATTATAAAAGCACCTATAACAATTTACTGCTTTGAGGTATTTACATTAGACTTGAATCTATGTTATTTATGTATGTATTGGATAAATTTATAATTATAATATTAAAATATTACTTTGGTCCTAATTATTAGAGCGGGTTAGAAGGTTAGTCTTGATTTTAAATATAAAACCTTAATAATTTATTTTATTTCTAAAAATTTATCATTTTTCTCCTACCTAATTTAAACTTATAATAATATAATGCTATACAAAGGTATTTTAGAGAGATTAGGTCAAATTTATTATAATTAATTAATTTATATAACATCCTTATTATACTTAGACTAAAGTATATTTTTAGTCTTTTAAATTTTATATGAGGTATATTTTTGGTCCTTAGATTTATAAAGTATACTTTTAGTCGATATTTATAACAGTTAATATTCTTAACGAAAAATGTTAACGCAATAAACTTAAGAAATATTTGTATAGTGACAAAACATATTTAAGTTTTAATATTTTCATATATATGTTTAGATTCTTAAATAAAAATAAACCGAAAAATCGTTGCGAATGAAATTGAGATTTTGATTATTAAACTAATATTTTTGTAATACTATCGAGATATTGATATTGACTGTTTCATTAGATTTTTTAGATTTTTTTAATTTTTATATATTTCAAATTTTAGATTAATAGCATTTAATTATATAGTTATCATTTGAGTTTGTTGCATCAACGTTTTCGTTAGCAACATTAATAATAATGTACTAAATATAGTACAAAGAGTATAATTTATAAAGTTAAATGACCAAAATTATACCCCATAAAAACTTAAAGAACTAAAAGTAACCTTATACTTAAATTAGTTAAGTGTCTATAAAAGTTTCTAAATCTATTGAAATGTTTAATTAAATATAAATATACAAAAATTGCAGTTTATTTTCATAAATATTTCCATGTGCATCATATTTCAAAAAAGGACAAAATTTATGTCCATTTGCTTATATCCATTAGATCTAATTCTACAACCAAATCTTAGTACATGGACTTTTTTTAATAATAAAAATTCATATTGAGAAAATTTTAAAATTCTGTTGGACTATTGTAAATAATAAAAATTACACATGACAAATTTAAGTACGATAGTCAGCTTTTTAATTAAAATTTTAAAAGAGTTGAAGACTGGAGTGGTAGTTGAATTTCTTATCATGCCTAATTTATGCACGCTCTAGTTATAAAATGGTAGAGTAATATTTATGTTCGTATATTTTTATTCTGGTTTGTTAGCTCTAGACTTGTTCATTCCCAAGATTCAACTCTTAGAGCCAAGATTCTAACTCTTAGAGCCCGTTTGAATAAGCTTTTAAAAAAAAAAACAAAAACCAAATTCACAAGTAAAAATAGTGATATAGGTTAAACATACGAATCAACAAAATACCAGCTCATTTTGAATAATTTACATTATTGAGTTATTTAAAACGGTAGTTTTAATAAATAATTTTTTTATTAGCTTGCAGATAAAATAATTCACACTCTGGTTTTTGTTAAATTCACAAAAATGCAGTTAATTTTTTTAATTCGTTAAACTGCATTCGAAAATAATTACTCTCTTTGGTTAATTATAGGAACTATTTACCGAATTTAGAGAGATTAAGGAGAGAAGTTAAATTAGTTAATTAATTATTCTTCAAAAATGCCCTTACTGAAAATTAAAAATTACATCAAGGTAAAATTAAAAGAGAAATTAATGGGTAAAACCCAAAACCCGATGCAAAGGGGGACAAGGTGAGGTGACTGCTGGGACACGTGTTAACAAGCATCGTCTTATCATTCGTCAAGCTTTTGGGTATGAGGCCGAGCCCCTTTACTTTAAGGTGTGACCTATACCCCTTTTTTTAATTATTATAAAAAAAACAGTATAATTTGAAGGAAAGGCGTCCGTCACGTGAAGTTTTTTTGGGAGCTTGATCACGAAATTACGTTTTAACGCCGAGTCTGCGGAATTAGTTGGCCGTCAAACTTGGATGAAATCGACGACGCCAAGAGCGACACGATGACGTGGAAAAAAAAAATAAAAAAATTCAAATAATTAGAAAAAAATTCAAATAATTAGGAAAATATTAAAATAATTAGAGAAAAAAAAATCAAAAAATTAGGAAAAAAATTTGAAAAAAAATCAAATAATTAGAAAAAAAAATTCAAAAAATTAAAGGGAAAATTCCAAATAAATACTATTTGAATTTGTACAACCCAGAAGTGACACGCTGGCGTGAAATAAAAAATTTAACAAAATAGAAAAAAATTTAAAAATTGAAATAATTAGGAAAAAATTTAAAAAAAATCGAAAAAAATTCAACTAATTAGAAAAAAAAATTCAACTATTTGTTCTTAATTTTTACGGGAAAATATGCCTTTACTTCCAAATATTAACCTTTTAATTTATCCGGGCTAAATTTCCTATAATTGATTCCTTATAATATTTTTAATATCCTAAACTCAAAATTTAGGATGTTTCAATTTATTTTTTATTTTATTTATTTATTTATTTAACACTAAAGGGTAAAAGGGTAATTTGACCCGAATTTTCATATCCCTCAAATAGTATTTACAAATTCAACGAGACAAAATTTATGTACAAATTCAAATAGTATTTATTTGGAATTTTCCCTTTAATTTGTTCCTAATTTTTTGAATTTTTTTCTAATTATTTGATTTTTTTTATAATTATTTTAATTGTTTGGAATTTTTCCTTTAATTTTTTCCTATTTTTTTGAATTTTTTTTTCTAATTATTTGATTTTTGTTCAAATTATTTTAATTATTTTCGAATTTTATTTTATTTCTTCCTAATTATTTCAATTATTGAATTTTTTCTATTTTTTTTAAAAAAATTATTCCACGTCAGTGTCATCGCCACGTCGCATTCCATCTAAGTTGACGGTCAACTAACGGAAGTATTTCAGACTTGACGCTCCCAAAACGTAACTTTGTATGCGCTCCAAAAAAACTTCGTGGTTGGGACAAACTTACGTGGTGGTGGCCCTTAACCCTTTTTTTAATTATAAAAAAAAGTAGAATATATAGATGTATTATTAAATTATTATTGTCTTTAAGCATTATTGAGAAAGTACCAATAAGGGTATTTTAAGAAAAAATTGACAATAGTTAAAACTTGGTCTTATAATTAGGACCAAAATCAACTTCAAAATATGTTCCTATAATTAGGATGGGAGAGAGTATAACATAATGTTCCATTGTTCCCTATCATAAGACGGTCACCTACTCATTTTATCTGTTGAGGTCGCTCAAAATGTAGTTGAATCTGAACCCAGAAATAATAAATGAGGCTGTGGCTGTGGCACATTGAGTTTGCCTAGACGCTTCGTTGAGAAGCTTGCATACACACACACATATTAATTTATTCTTTTTAATTAAATTAGATATTTTTCATGATTGGAGGGAATATAGAATACATTCTATAATCGGTAACTTATTAATAAGATATATTATTTAAAATTTTTACTTGTATTTTATATTGATGATTAGTATTCTAGAATTTAGATTTGAAGGTTGTGGAGAATAAAAAGCATGCATTTATAAAATATAACTTGCATAATTTTGTGGTCATAATTATGGACAATAAGAAAAGAATAAAACCAAGACATATAATATTGTGGGTTCAACCAAACTCATAATAAAACTCAGATTGTAAACTTTAATAATAAACTCAAAAGAGTTTATTTTTATTAATAAATTGTTATTAAAAACATATAGTTAAATAATTAAAAAGACAATAATTTGATTTAAATACATATAATTAAGATTCAATATATTAAAAACATGATGGTTTATAATTCTATAATAGAGAGATCCAAAAATCTAAGAGTTAAACACTGAGTTGGTCATCCATGTCATTGGTACTAAATCATCTTATAGTCTCAAGCACCTCATCTTTAATCTCGGCCGTTGAAATCTTGATCCAAGGTTGAACAAATTTTAAAAAACTGTAACCACAGATGGTTTTTTAAAAAAAACTTACCGCATACGGTTTTTTAAAAAATTATTTTGAGCCTTTGGATTAGGATTTCGAGGGCTAGAATTTATTGATGATGAGAGATAGGCGGAGATCTTATTAGCTAAGGAGAGGATCCGGACACGGGTTGAGTGAGCCAGTCACAACAAACCTAAAGAGATGCTCTTTGGGACCATTTTTGACATTAGAGCCATGAAATGTTAATCTCGAACCTAATTCATTACAGTTGGGACAAGCGCCTGTTGATGAAATCCTGGACTTGGGACATTAACTGTGAAGCTTCGGGCAATTCTGGAAATATATAAAAAGCATGAACACTGTTTGGATACTCCATTAATTCTACCTCTTTCCCGGATTTCTTTAGCCACTCGTAGTACCTCTTCTGCCAGTCTTGTAACGGGTCAAAACCACCCACGAACACTATCGTAGCCGGATAATCCACACCCGATATATCCACCGCGTTCGGCCCGCTCACGTTAACCGCTTCGTGGTCTCGGTTCGACCCCTCCGGCAGAAACACCTTCCATATCCAATCGGTCCTCTCCACCGAAACCAACGGTGCGTCCACAAGTCGGATCTCCGATTTGGTCCTCTCCTCTCCTCCGAAAAACGGCTGGATCGAAATCTGGCCGATGACCCGAACATTCTGGAGCCTACTCCGACAAACCCGAACTGCCACGTTATGGGCCAAGTTCGCCCCGGCACTATCACCGGCCAGAAAACACTTAGACAGATCAGCAATATCGGGTAAAGCGTCGTCGTTTTGGTCGATGAACTGGAGGACGTCAAATCCGTCGTCGTATTGAGCAGGATACCGATGCTCCGGGATGAGACGGTAATTCACAGAGATGACAATAGCGGAAAACTTTCGCGCAAAGTTTCTGCAAACGGCGTCGTATGCGAAGGAAGCCGCTGAAAGGTAAGTGAAGCCACCGCCGTGAAAGAAAACAATAACGGGAAGAGAAGGAGAATTGGTGGTTGTGGGCGTGAAAAGTCTGAACCAGAGGTTACGATTGGGATCGACGGTAACGTCGGAAGTTTTAACACCTTTGATGGGTTTTGGATTCGGGCTGGTTTTACGGTCGAGGAAGTTCATGACACGGCGGTTGAGGGTGCCGTCAGGACGGCGAACGGCGTCGGTGACAGTGGAGAGAAAGGAGAGAGAGATGCGAGTCTTCCATGGAAGGAGGGGCTTGGAGTTGGAGGTTGAAGAAGACATGGGAATAGCTTGGTTGAGGTGAAAGAGAGTGGAGAAAAAGTAGCGAAACAGATCTTTAAAAAAGGTGAAGAGATTTTTCTGATCAGGAGGTAGCTCAAAATTTGGTTAGGCTGTTGCACACTAGTCATACATTCCTCTATGATCAAAATAACTCTCTAAATATATTTTATATTAAGAATAAGAGGGGTATGAAACTAAATTATCCTAGAAAAAATTTGAAGGTTGGGTCGGAGATGATGGAATGTTATTTGTTTTTATTATTTTCAAATTTTAATTTTTGTAAGATAGTCATAGGAAATAAATTGAAAAAAGACCTTGATTTCAAATTTTAAATAATTAATTTATATCTAAAGCTTTATTACAACCCAATTTCTTTTAAATTTACAAGAATATTTTTTTTCCCAAAAATCATCAAAATATTCTAATTTATTTTGTATTGAAGCCTCAAAATATAAATCTTACACGTATTATCTCCGATCCAATTATAATACCTAGTTGACTTTTTTGAAGAGATTAAGGAAGTTTAATTAAATTAGGCTTAAAGTATTTTTATTTTTTTTCTTCAAACTAAATAGTTTGACTAATAAACTAATATATAATCTAAGAAAACACAACATATGAAATGATTATTTTTTTTTGCCAAACATATGAAATGATTAAATAACTTATTTAACTTTCTTAATCTCTCTTAAAAAAAAATTAACTAGGTCTTATAATTAGGATCGGAGGTAGTATTACCTAAAATATATATTTCACCTAAAAAAATAAAGATCTTAATGTGACAAGATTATCACTTTGGCATAAATGGTCAATGGAGTTGGTATGGGGCAGTTGGACGTTGCAGGGTTTTAAAGAGACAGAGAGACTGTTGTTAAATTTGCATTGGCAAAAAAAAAAAAAAACTTGGTTGATTTTGGTTATTAACTTATTAAGGAATGAAAATGGATCAAAGGAGGAGGAAATTCCAGTTGATTTTTTTTTTCTTAAACAAATCAAAAAATAGTTTTTTGGCCTGTCAAAATAAAAAAATAAGAAAAGACAAAAATTCTTCCTAGTTGGTTACCAAAAAAAAAAAAGGAGCAGGGAGTTTGAGTACACAGGAAAATCGCCTAGCCATGGTTTTGTTGTTATTTAACTTTTTAGAAGTGATCTTATAATACATAAGATAAATATGTGAGATAAATTTTTATTTTTACTTATAAAAAACACTTTTAAAAAACTAAAATAATTCGGTAGGCTTGCACGGATATTTATAAAACTATATCACTTTGATTTTAGGAGTTTACACTTCCGTACGCGCACGAAGAAGAAGATTCCTACACACACATTTGAAATGATGTGACCCACATCTTTTTTAATAAATTAAAAATAAAAAACTCAAGCATGAAAATCAAAGAAAGCGCTTATGGCGTGAGGATACACTTCTTCTACAACATGAGAAATATATTTCTCATGATTTTAATTATAAATCCATTTTAACTAAAATTTTAATCCTTATTATAAATCCAGCTTCATCGTAATAAATGCAATTTTCTTACAATGTCGCTGCTATTAATTGTAATAAACAAAACAAAAAATTATTTGTATTGACTCTTGGAACGAATCATAAATAGAGGTAAAGTAGAAAATTTAACCCATAACTAATAAGTTAACTTTTTGAGATCACTTTTAGGATGCCAAAAGTGTTTATTTACTTAAATTTAAATCGAAACAAAACTTATCCCATAGGCTTATATCACTGTTATTCACACTTCACAATTTAAAAACTATTTTTAAAGGTCTGAATAATAAACAATTGGCATGCTTCTTGTATGCTGACATCAGCATACTTCATTGTTGAGAGAATACTTTGGTGGAGTAATCAAGAAAAGGGGATCTACCTACAGCTGTTGTACACCTGGATGTGGATGGGTTAGATTAGACGCGGACAAGACAACTGATGTCAAGAAGCCCCCTCAATTTTTTTTTTTATTTTTTTTTTCTTGGAGCTTCGTTAATTTGATTTGAGTCACACATCTGATTATGGTGGGTGAGTCTCAACGCAGCTTACTCAAAATAAAAGTTGAGTACAACTCAATTAGCATAATGTTGTTTATGTTACTCCGTAATAATAGTTTTATAAAAAGAAAAATATTAATTTGACATAAATTTGTTGGAAGAATAAATTGAAAAAATTAATCTTAAAATGAAAAATACTTATATTAAAGTTGTTTATTTTCATTTGGTCAAGTTTTCTAATTATATATGATCATGCGTCCTATTTTTGAATTATTATTGTTTAAATATAAACTCACATATAAAAATGTGTTATTGGAGAACATGATGTAATGTACTTCCTTTGGTCCTTATTATAAAACACAAACTAACAATTTTTATAAATCAATAAAAGTAGTTAAAGTCAATAAAGTTGTCATATAATTTAAGTAACTTCTAATATCACTCCTACTAATTGCATTAAACTCTAATACTATATTAATTATTAATCTCACCCACTATCCTTATTAATTATGGGTATATATGGGAAAAAAAGTAATTAATGTATTTTGAAAACAAGTAAGTGTCTTATAAAAAAAAGATCAAATACAATTGTTAGTTAATGCCTTATAATAAAGACTAGAGGGAGTTATTAAAAAAAAAACCAGAGGGAGTATATAATAAACTTATATAAGTAGGATGCTTTCAAAATATTTAAATATAAAGAAAAAAAATAAAAGAAAAGTTAATTTAAAATAAAAGTCAAATGGGTTTTAAAGTGTTTTGGGAAAAAAGCTTATCTTAAAAAATGCCAAATCATGCCTAAGGGCTAGTTTGGTTTGAGGGAGGGGAGGGAGGGAGAGGGGGAGGGGGCGTCCGTCTTTGGCCCTCTCTTTTACACACCGCCTTCTTAAACTTTTCAATATTCTAAAAATATATTCTCAACAAAAAAGAATATTCCTTTCATTAATGGCGATTTGGCCATTTCCTACTTTCTACTCCCTTCCCTCCCACTCCCTCCCCTCAAACCAAACATGCCCTAAAACACTCAAATTTGCACCATTGGCTTTTCTCCATTCTATTAAGAATCTAATCATAAACACAACGAGATTGCATTCCAGAAGAACACAAGGGAAGTGGGAAAAGGGCTTCACAAAAAAATATGAGCTTTTAACCTAACATGGCAATAAAATTCTGAAGCATCCTTGTACATCTCAATTTATGTTGGGATACCAAATCAATGTCTATTGCGATTTTTTCAAAGTAATTACATGATATAGATTTGTATAGCCTCTTTTACAAAAAGAGTCAAGCCAAAACATATATATATCATGTGATTTCTTCATAGATGGATGTTTGCCAAGAAATAACAAACAAACAAATGTGACAATTAAATTTCATCAATGAATTTTAAGAAGAGAAATGGTAAAATTGAAGTCCCTTTGTAAACATTTTAAGTTTGGAGACATGTTTTATGGGATTTGGCTCTTATATTCTTCCCATTCTTTTTTTAATTTCAGCCATTTGATTAAAATATGGACGATTTAAATTTAATATTTTATAAAAATAATATTTTATTTAAAAATAATATTTTTTTATAAAAGATAAAATTTAAACCATTTAAATTTCAATCCAAAGATTAAAATAAAAAAGAGGATGGAAGCCAAGCCTATTTTATCGTTTATGAATCTTCAAGAACCTAACTCACCTGTATATTTTGAATTAAATAAAAAATAAAATTAAAGAAGTCACAACTCCCAAGTCCCAAGTGGAGGTGTGTGCTACCACTGATTTTACAGAAACGTCAAGCTTCATAGAGGTTCCGAATCTCTCATTCACATGGTTAGATGGACCCTTTCCAGCAAAAAAAAAAAGTTAGATGGAGCCTTAGTTTAAAAAATCAGGAATATTATCATGTTTTTAATATAAAATATATTTATCTAATTTAATTAAATTAAAGGAGTTAGTTAAGTTATCTTCTTTATTTGTTTGATGTTTGCAATTACTTACATTAGGTCCTAGTCTCGTTGATTTTTTTTTTTAAAATAATATTTGGTGCTCTATTCTATTAAATTAGATCAAGGGAAAGAGATTGAAATATTGTCAAATATGAAAATTACCTTATCATCTTTAATTTTTATTTTTAAAGGAATCCCCAAACCCCCTGCTGGTTGTCGGCCATTGAGCTTTGACTATAATATCCTAATTTTTATTTTTAAGATTTAGTTATAATTAAAAAGAAAAATTGAAAAAAATATATATTATTATTATAGATTATTTTATTACTATTATATATATATATATGCGCGTGCAGCACGCAGCCACCAATTCTGACATTTGGGGCAGGGGGGAAGTAATAATTGTTTATCCCTCCCCTCCCTCCATTATAGAGCAATGGCGTGGAGGGCAGGAGACGAGAGGGACGTGTGTGAGCTTAGAAAGAAGGAGAGAAAAAGAACAAAAAGGAAGTTTTTTTTTTTTTTTTTTTTTTTTTTTTTTTTTTTTTTTTTTTTTTTTTAAGTTATTTATCTTATAAATTTATTTAAATAATTCAATTAGTTTCTTTCCAATAAACTTTCTTTATAAAAATTATTCCACATATTGATTTGTGAAAATTGAGGTTTAGATTTTGGGAAGTTTTGACTTTTGATATTAGAGGACTATATGTATATAGAGCACGATTAATAGTTAATTTTAGGGTTAAGGTGCGAAAATAGCGTGTCTTTTATTTCCGAGAAGCGCCAGCAAGTAACAAATGCTTTTTTAAGGTGTAAAAGTGACTATAATTTCTAATTATGTAAAAAATAGCATTAGTTAAGTTTGACTTTTTTGTTGATTGGACGATGGCGTGGCATTTCAAATATTTTTTTTATCAAGATCCTTTTAGATCTTGGTCAATATCCGAAATATTTTTTCAAGATACTAAAATAATTTTTTAAAATTATGAAATATTTTTTTGTACAATCAAGTATCCCGAAAATACTTTTTAGTCGGTCAATCCTGAAATATTTTTTTCAATTATCCTTTTAGTACCTAGGTTAATACACGAAATATTTTTTAAGATCATAAAATTATTTTTGCACCTTTGAAATGCCACGTCATCGTCCGGTCCCAAAAAATCAAACGATCAAACGCTTATTTTTGCACCTAATTTGTAACCACATAAATACTTTTGCACCTTAAAAAAACATTTCTTTAAAGACTCTTCTTGGAGAAAATCACGTATTTATTTTTGTACCTTAACCCTTAATTTTAATTGGTTCAGATTTGTTAATGGGTTGATATAGGAATTCAAAACTAATTTTTATTTAAAAAGTTTATGATTTATGTACTATAGAATATCTTTACCGATTAAATGGGGTTTAAGGTATTTATTTGGATCAAGGTTCTTAAAACCGGACTGGTTACTAAACCGGTCAGAGTATTGAGTTAAGGGTTAGTGGGTCAGACCGAATAACTAAGTCTACAAGATTTATAATATAATATTTCATCCTTTTTGAAATGCATATCAAAATGGTATGTTGCAAGACGTGTGGCAGTCTGACCTATGGTCCTTCTCTGCTTCTAATTGATGACCCTGCTGCTCATTCCTGTCACATTAGAACACTTGATTTGATTTGATGAGTATTTCAAAAAGAATAAAAATAGAACGCTTGATTTGATTTGATGAGGCACGTGAAGTCCACATCCAATAAGTAATTAAACACACCACTCAACCTCTCTCTCTTCTCTTTCCCACACTCATACGGCCATACCATCTCGGGAGCACATAAGGTGCTTCTCACATGCTCATCCTCTCATTGGAGGGATGAGACATTTTTTAATTTTTTTATATACTATATTTATTTATATTTAAATTATATACTGCTTTCTAGAATGTTTTTTGGATCCAGTATCTCAAATTAATTAATTTCTAGGATATTGGTATTACGGGAGAAACATTTACGAATGTATGATTTATAAATTAATTAATTTGAGATCGAGTGTAAAAAAATTCCGAAACCCATATAATTTAAATCTAAATAAATATATTATATAAAAAATAAAAATAAAAAAAAATGTGCTCATCTTTCTAATAGAGGACAAACACATCCATCTCTTCTCTTTCTCAGACCCATACGACCATACCCATTCTCACGCTCGGTAACCTCTTTTTCTCGGACCCATGCTCTGTAACCTCTCTTTCTCTTCTCCTTCTCAATGGCTTGTTCCATGAAATCCAACTTTGACCTCACCAATGGCAAATCATACAAGCTCAAGCAACTATGTGCAGGGGTAAGTGCAAGGATGAAGAAAGCTTCGGATCTCTCTCCCTCCTCCTTCTCCTTCTATGTCTTTCTTTTTTCTCAGGTGAACCATGAATTTCAGACGACTTTTTTTTACTCTTAAAAAAAAAAACCGGACTCGGTCAACTCGGCGGTGTAACATCCCAAATTTTAGGATTTGAAATTTGAATAATATACGGAAAAATTAATAATGAAATTTTGGCTTAAAATAATAATAATTATTATTATTGGAATCCTAGGCTTATTTTCCCTTAAATTTTTTGGGAAAATGAATAAATTCAAAGTAAGGAATAATTGAGGCCTAAAAATTTTAGAATTTATATTTTAAGGCCTAAAAAAATTTAATTGAGGAAGAAATCCTTAAATAAAATTAAGAATTAAATTTTAATATTTATTTCAGTAATTGAAAATAAAATTCTTGAGGGGGATTAAGTGGCATAATTTTATAATCTCATGTAAACAAATTCCCATTGATATTCATTCTGCTCATATATTCCATCTCATTTGATTCATTAACCACAGTCCAACAACAAATTCACAAGGCTCATATATTCCCTTCAATTCATAAATACATTAGCCCATTACCCATAATTTAAAGCTCAGCCCAAAATAATAATCCAACTAGTAATTTATTTAACCCATCCAACTTTCATCAGCCCACGCATATATATATCCATTAAAGAAACACAGCCCAATCATGTGACCCATACCCCTCCTCATCTATACATTTTATCAACACCCAACCCATTATCTTTTACACTTGCAAATCAGTTTCTTCACTGCCCACACGTCGACCCAATGCGTAACAGGAAAGCCAAGACTTTGCTGGCTTGAACACGTAAAAATAAGAACACAGATAGCACAGTGTCAGCAAAAGATCACAACGCCATGCTTCTTGAGCCAAGCACCACACTCCCTCTCATTATAAAATGAACAGAAGACAGAAAAGTAAGAAAGAAACTGAAACACAGAGAGAGAGAGAGAGAGAGAGAGAGAGAGAGAGAGAGAGAGAGAGAGAGAGAGAGAGTGAGAGACGGTGAAAACGGGGAAAAAAAACAGAGAGATTGAGAAGAAAGGAGAGGAAGAAAGATCCAAGCCGTGATCATTCTCATTCATCCTTCTGCTGCATAAAAACGAGAAAGAAACGCGAAGGGAGAGCAGCAAGGAAGCAAGTCTGAGTTTTGAATAAAGTAAGCTTTTCATCTTGCTTGTGTATTGAAGATTAAATCTGCATATAGATTTAACAAATGTCTCACGTTAGAAAACTCTAAACAACCATATGAAGCTAATAGGAACTTGAATGGCATTTTAGAACCAAAGTGTTGCTGAGTATATAAGTATATATTTATATAGTTGTTGTTCCAGGATTCCAAAAGTTTTTATACCACATACGTACACACGCAAGACATATATATATACTTGTATACTCAGCAACATATATATATATATATATATATATATATTGCTTTCTTTTATACACAGTCTCCTATTGCTTTGCAAGTTATGATCACTTACCTCTATATGATGACTTATCAGGATAGCACTTTGTCCATTATGGTTGAACGTGTTGGGTTATAGAGGTTTAAATATACAACTAAAGCATATTCACTTTATCAGTAAGCATGTTGAATATTACATGGGAATAATAGGTCCTAATGAACCTCGGGCCATGCAAAGATTAGAAGGGTGAAACATGTTTTAAAATCCCATCGTACTCAAGTCACTAGCTAAACTACATTTACATAAAATAATAATAATAATAATAATTATTATAATAAAATGGACCCTTTAAGAGAATCAATACCTATTTTTTTTACATCTCTGACCCATCATACTCCAGTATGTGTTTATATATTGGCACCAGAATAGTATATATATATATATATATGTGTGCTTTGAAAAACCATGAAAAGCATTAAAGGTAATGCGTTTAAAGAATATTTTTTTTTATGGTGATTTGGTTTTATAAACTCCTAATTTAAAAGTGTTAGGATAACCTCTGGGAGTTTAAAATAATTATAGATAGATAATTATAATCAGTAAAATAATAATAATAATAATAATAATAATATATTGTTATTATTATTAGTAAAAAGGGAATGGATAATAAAGGGAATTATTGTTTTATAGAAAGGGGTATTATTAATTAGTAATAAATAGAAAGAGAATTAATAGTCTCCTTAATTTTTCTGTCCCGTCATAATTTTGCCCACTTCAAGTATTCCAAATTTATTATAATAATTTGTATATTTTTTTAATTTTATGTAGAGTTTTAGAAGAGTTATTAATGGTTAGTAAATTGGTTGTGGTAGATTGATTTTTGGCGTGTGTTTGAGCTCTTGGATTAGAAGCAGTGTGATAATAGTTAATTTCGGCAAGAGGTAACCACTTTCCACTTATTATGTGTATTAGTATGTTGTTTGTGAGTATTTTGTGAAATGATTATGAATATCTTAATAATAAAAAAATTGCCATGGGGAACTTTATGATTTGAATTGTGAAATATTTGCATATATTGATGTTTTGTGTAAGAAATTGGGAATTGAGCTATTGTGACGTCTACATGAGAATTTTTTTGATATGAACGTGAAAATCTTGGAAAATTCCTGTTGAGCTATTTATTATGATAATTATGATAATGGTTGAGTTGTGAATAGATGAAGTAGTTATTCCACCACGTGGTGAGGCCTCCATTGATGCATGATGGTTGGCTTTCTATTGTCCCACTTGTTCAATGAGGGACCGCCCACTAGTTCAATGAAGGCTTACGACACCCCACTAGTTCAATGAGGGGAAAAGACCCATGGTCTAGGACATGTGCTCGAAGATTTTGGCCGGTCCTCATTACATGACCGGTGAGCTTTTGAGTAACCAAGAATACATGGATGTAACTTAGCCCATGGGTCTAGTCGGAGGAAATAAGGCGGTTCGGTTGGATTGGTGGGAGGCATCTTGGGAATTGTGTTAATGAGAAATTGTACTACCTAATCTATGATATGAAATTTTGTGATGTGGATATTAGTGAATTATATTTTTAATATTTTGTTATATAAATTGTTCCACTTGGCACCTCACTAGCACGTATTAGTATTCGTAATAAGTTGGATTGATGGTTACCACATTTTTGGGTGATAGTTCCGTACGGTCCATCAAGAAAGACCTCGGAAGCTTAGGCTCTTACGCTAAAAGTGGTGATTGTCTTTTCGGTTTATCTTTGGAAGATTGTATATTGCCACGTTAGGGCTCATTCAACATACTCTGATTTATACTTGGATATTTTGGTAAATGATGGAGCATTACTTAGTTGTTAATGAACCCTTAATTAGTTATTATGTTAAGTTAATTTTGAGGATGTTACAGCCGGGTTAGGCCGAGTTGACCTCGGGTGAACTTGGAACCCGAGGTCACCCCTTAACTCGGACCGGTTTTCCTGCCGGTTCGCCAGTTTCCGGTCTGAACCAGCCGGTCCGGTCCGGGTTTCAAAACCTTGATTTGGATTACTAGAAGTATTATTGTGGGTTTAATCGGTTTATTTTTATTAAATCTTGAACTATGTGAAATTATGAGTTGGAACTTGAGATTTAAATTAGAGTTTGTTATGATTGTGATTATGTGGAGGTTTGGAGATTTGTTTAATAAATTGGGTTATGCTTATACTTCCTCTGGTCCTTATTACAAGCCATCAACTAGCAAGTGTATTTGGTCATTTTTATAATACATTTGTTTGTTCCCTAGGAGCATTAATTTTTTTTTTTCCATATATGGCCTTAATTAATAATGATAGTGGGTGAGAGTAAAAATTAATATAATATTGAAGTTTAGTGCAATTAGTATGGGTAATATTGGAAGTTACTTAAATTGTAGAACAACATTATTAACTTTAACTGTTTTTATAGGTTTGTGAGAATTGTTAGTTGGTGTCTTATAATAAGGACCAGAGGGAGTATAAGTTAGTGTTAGACTGAAAAATTTAGGTTTGTGATAATAAGTCTCTTATATTCAAATTAAAAGTTATATTGAGGATTGGATTTGAGGTTTATAAATGAAGGAGAATATTTGAAATTTTTAGGTAAAACGTTTATTGTAGGAAATTGGGTATTTTGGTTAAATTGACAATTTGATGATCATAATAAGTGAGAAATAATTTATGAAAGAAGGAAATAAGATTGTAATAATGATTTGATGAATAGATAAATTGTCATTATGAGAAAACTAGAGTGAGCCAATTAGTTTAATTATTTTTTATTGTATTAGTTTGTATTTTGGTTAATTATATTAACATATAATTATGTATTTATTTTTAGAGTGAACTTGATTTCTCTCGAGCTTAGTTCTTATATTGTCATACCTCTTGTATTTACGACACTTATCAGAGTATTGTAGCGAATGATAGTGAGCAACACATGGATAGAATAGTAAACTGATAAATAAAATATACTTGGTTGTATGCAGAAGTAACCTACTGAGTTCTTAGTACAGTAATCCATGAATGTATCGGTACCAAAATATTAAAATTATAAAAAGGGAATTAAACAAAACATGTCTGTTGATAGGGGAAAACTTTAAAGCTATAAACTTCGTAAGATAATGGTTAAATCACAAAGTAATAAAGTGATAAGAAAAGTATCGTTATTAAACGGGACTTGGTATCACAAATTTTGGTTAAGCATTAATTTTACACTTTCGTAAGTTGAGCAAATCAAATTGAATTTAATTAAAGGAAGAGAAAATCAAATCAAAATAAGCAAACTACCACAAATATTAAATGAAGAACTAGATCAGCTCACTAATCCCTTATTACCTTCATAAACCTTGATTCCACTAATTTAATTATTTTTAATATCGATTTTGTTAATCTCAGTATAAATAGCTATAAGTCACTTTGGTCCACTTACAACTCTCTTTTGAGTATAATTTGTTATGTCTAACGTAATTCTTAAGAAATGATAAATCTCGAACACACTCTCTAAACAACTATATGCATTCATTAGGTATATGTCTATCCTAATCGCAAATTAAATCGTAATTTAATCCCATATTACTTAATCTAAGGCGCAATTAAAATTAAAATCTCCGTCAAGGTAAATTCTAATTCTCAAATTCATATTAATGATGATCAGACACTAAATATAGATAACTCTAAACCAAATTAAGTAATCAAAATTAATATTAATTATAACTAAATAATGAAAATAAAGTTTAATCCACTTATAAGTTCATAGCTTCTCTAGGTTGCAAACAAACTAGCCACACATGGCTTTAATCAGATCCAGGACAGCAAAATGAATATTCCAGAGTCAAATTCAAATGGAAATCAAAGGGAAAGGGAAAAACATTGAACAGTGAAGGAAAGAAGGCCCTTATGGTTCGGTCTATGGGAAGCTGAAGCTCCACCACGGTGAATTTCGTCTCTCCTCCAGCTGCTCTGTTTTCCCAGCGAGAATAATGACGATGAAGCTCTCTCCAAGTCGTGCGCCTCTGTGCGTCTCTGTCTTCAAAAAATGTCCGCCTCTGGTCCCTTTTAGATTAGGTCTTCCAATTGATTCAAATCATGGGCCCCATTTCATTTGCAATTCAAACTCCTCCACTAAAACGATGTCGCTGCTACTCTTCTTTCTTTCTTTTTTTTTCCATTCGAAATTCCTTGTTCGGCCGCCTCTGGTCCTTCTTATCTTTCGTTTCAATTTAGGTCTTCCTATTGGTACAACCATCAAAACGCTACACTCTGATTCCTTGGGTCATTCAAATAATAATCTCCAATTCGTTTGATGCTTTTTAGGTTCTTCAATTGATTTCAATTTGTGGTCCCATTTGTATATTCAATTTGGAATGCGTGGCTGTGAGTGTTAACCATAATAAGCATTATTATATGATTAATAATAATAATAATAATAAAACTGATTTTTATTTTTAAACTTCTTATTACTATTATTTATTTCCTAAACTCAAAAACTTATCTTAAATTGAAATCTCATAAATGATGTATCCAAATTGATTTTTCTTAAAATCTTAATAAAATCTCTTTAAATTAGTAATAATGACTTACTCAAATATATCAAACTATATCTCAAATCTATTAAAAATGAGAAGTCATCATCTATAAATTCCCAAGCCTATTAATATCTAAATAGAGTATAAACGGTATATGACAGTCAATTATAACAAGTAGTCCACAATAACATAGCATTCAGTAAACATAGTGTAGATCTCATGCAGTTAAACACAGGTCTCAAAACCACACCGCTAGGTATACCCTGTGGCCTATACCAAGAGTCCCCTTATACACTGGAGTTCTCAATCGGAACACCCAACTAGGATTAGTAGACTAGGACATACCGAGAGTCTCTTGGAACCGCCAGAGTTCACAATCGGAAGCATCCAAGTCATCTGAATGCAACTAGGTTAGTTACCTAAGGACTTTCGTCCAATAGGCCCTACCCCAATTCCATCCACTGGGAAGGTACTCCATGGTCAGTCCTTTCACTCAATCGAGCTGCGAGTGGTGTTGGCCCACACGGGACGGGACAATCATGTGTACGATTTAAAACAGACATACACAGCCATACAGAGTGTGTGAGGATTAAGTTACTACCTGACTGCTTCCAAAACCTCAAACTGGTTCACGTCAGTTTAATTGTTTCGGCGACTATCGCGTCCTATAAATATACATTTAAGACTACGGGTTATTATTTGATCAAACTCTTCATAATCTCCACTGTTATGGCATTAGGCTTAGTGTAAGGCTATTAGGCCTAAATTAACTTTCCAAAGTCCATTTTGATTATTTATTTATTTTTATTTTTATTTTATTATTATTAGTTTTTGAAGGCCAAAATATATATTTTGGGCCTTTTTTTAACTCTTAGGCCCAATTTTTGCCAATTTACTATTATATTATTAATTATTATTATTATCATTATAATCATTATTATTATCTCTCTACAAAACTATGACTTATATATTAGTGCATAATTAATATTACTAATTAATGTGTTTCTCAAAGTATTTTTTTTGGGTTCAATTTGGGAATAATGTTATTATTATTATTTTTTAAAAAGTATATATGTTTTCAATCATCTATCATGACGAGGTAGCTTTCTCAGTGAGATTAAATAAGAATACTAATTCACATGTGGCACAAACCGTTGACTTTTGCTTATATATTTTAATTACATATACACTGAAGGTAAAGGAAATCGGGCGAAGCGTTATTAGCCGCCATTTAGCCTCTGGCCCTCTACGGCTTGCAAAATGGGCAAAGAAAAAATTGGCCTTGCAGGCCTAAGCTTAATGTCGAGGCGCAAAGTTCGCTTTTAAGCGTAGCATTGTTTTAAAAAAAACATTAATTACTTAAACTTTCACTTAATGAATGTGTTTATTTGTAATTACTTCGATTTTTATAGTTTAAACTATAACCCTTTTTTTATGTTTATTATTATTACGTATTAAAACACATAATTAGTTATTATAAATTTTAAAGAAGGGATGTTTTCATATTAAATAAACACATATTTTGGTATTACAATATTATATAAGTAATAAATTATAAATATATTTTATGTAAAATAGATATAATTGTTTTTACGCGTTAGTAAAATCACGCATTTAATGAAAGAATCTGCAAAACACACACAAAATTACGAGAGGGAAAGGTATTTTGTCGGATCCACATTATGTCTTGTCCCTTATGTCTTGTCCTCTAATTAGAGGGACAAGCACATTTTATTTTATTTTTTAAATTTTTTTTATATCTTTTATTTAGTTAGATTAAAATTATCGAAATTTTTTTTGCACAAGTATCTCAAATTAATTAGTTTTAGGATAGGATCTTGGTGTTATAGGACAAATATTTATGTATGCGGGCGAAAATTAATTAATTTGAGATGCGGAGTAAGAAAAAAAAAATTTAAAGCAACATATAATTTTAATCTAAATAAATAAAAGATATAAAAAATTTAAAAAAATAAAATAAAATGTGCTTGTCCCTCTAATT
Source organism: Acacia melanoxylon (assembly GCA_019022615.1). Taxonomy (NCBI): domain Eukaryota; kingdom Viridiplantae; phylum Streptophyta; class Magnoliopsida; order Fabales; family Fabaceae; genus Acacia; species Acacia melanoxylon. The sequence continues at coordinate 10,753,402 of JAFJYJ010000004.1, forward strand.
AGAGGGACAAGCACATAAGAAGCACATAAGGACAAGCACCTTATGTGCTTCCGTATTTTGAAAAAAGAATTCTTTGTTTAATATTTTTTGGAAAAAAAAAAAAACATATTCTTTATGTTTATTTGTTTTTAATTACTTAATTAATGAATGTGTTTATTTGTTGAATGATTTATATTGTTTAAATATTAATGTTGATAACATTTATTTGATAGATTAAAACTTTAATGATTTCAATTTACTAATTATATTTCTTTGAAAAAAATCGAAAGGAAAAATAGTTAAAATTTAGAATAGTAATTTTTATTGTAAAGGGCTTTATTTCGCCCCATATATCGTCCGGACTTTTGAAAAATAGATGTTTTTTTTTATCTCAGCCTATCGGCCGGACCGACCGTGATTTCCTGCTCTAATTGCAGGTAATACACACACACAACACATAGAGTTCATATATGTGCAGCGTTTTTTTTTTTCTTTCTTTCTTTTACGTGAGAAGTTTTTTTTTTTTGGTGGATTTGGTTATTAAACTATAATTGATATATTATATACACACACCTGAACTGACATGACGGCAAATATATATACACGCAAAGTAGTGATATATATACACACTCAAAAATATAATCATTAAACTTTAGCAATGCTCTGTTTTATTATCCATTAGCAGAGCATATCCATGTATATATTCGTTTAGTCGGTTTAGAGGAATTAGAGCACCAACATTTTTCCTTTCTTTCTTTCCAAGTGCGCAACGTGAACATACACATATATATATTTAGTAATATACTTTCTTTTCAAAGGCAGTGTTATATATATATATATATATATATATATATATATATCAAACTACAAATTTGTATCATACACTAATAAATATAACAGCAAAAGTTTTATGCAGTACTATCTATTCATACGCACAGTAACGTTAACTTATATGTATATACACACTTTGACAGCACGTTGTCCTAATGCAGCTGAATATATATCTATTTATACAACACATAAATGTTTCCTTTTGTGTCCTTAGTGTGCAGCGAATACTTATAAATATACAAGCAGCAAGCTTTAGTTCTTTTCTGATGAACCACTTATATTATAGATAACACCTATGTGCAGTTTATGTATCAGCAAGTTTTTAGTTTTTTTTAGTTTTTTAACCACATCTATATACTTAAATGCTTGGGTTTATGTGCTGGTTCAAGAGCTTTCCCATGTGAAAACAAAACAAAACTCTCTCTGATATAGTTCCTACTCATAGAGAATACACATGTGGAATTATAACTACATCTCCAAGATTGAAAAATCAAAACTTATGTCGAAAAAATCATAGAAAGCTGGGAGGAAAGGAAGCTTAAAACTCACCTCTGTTTTAAGGCTTTAAAACAGAGCTCAATGATCACAGCTGATCCTCAATCTTCTCTTTATCTGTCAAACTCTCACCTTTACGCCTCTCTATCACCTCTACTTTATGGATTTAAAATAGAGCATACCTTGATGATCACGGCTGAAAGCTCTCACTCTCTCTTACGCTCTCAGCCTCAACTCAAGTTTTTGCTAAGACAATGTGAATGAATGGAAGCCAAGAGACAAGATTATATAATGCATGGAAGGTCTGGACCGAGGAGGAATATACAACGGTCAATGGCGGTGAGCTCATCAAGAAGTATGATGAAACCTGTTAAGGTTTCTCACTGACAACACTGTGCATGCGTGAACGGCGTTGTGTTCTTGCGTGTACAGTGGGTTATTACTAATGGCAGAAACAAATGATTTCTCGCTAATCCCTTGCTATCACCTCCTCTGCGTTTCCGTGTTTGAGTTGTGTTTTTTTAGTTGTATTGGATATTAGAGGAAAAAGGCACGTTGTGGGTTAAATGTATGGTCTATTGAAATGATGCATGGGCTGGAATACGAATGTACGTGAATATCCATTAAAAAGGGTTTTGATATATATACATTAGCCACGTATTGGGCTGGAGAGATTATCTGATGGGTTGGGCCTAATGGGACTGATAAATGGTAATTAATAATGGGCTGATGTGCGTGTTTCTGGTGAAAGCAAAGGAATATCCAAATTTTATAATAATGAGAGAGGTATGTTTATTATGGGATACTAAAAATAACTCACTTAATTCTCTTCAAGACTCTTATCACAATTAGGCTATTTGTTCGTTTAATTGCAATTATTGGGTAATTATTATAAATTAAACCCTTAATTCCATTTAAGTGTTTTCTTTCTCAATTAAATCCTCCAAGCCATAAAATATTAATTCCATAATTTTAGGCCTAAATTATTTCTTATTTGAATTATTTTTTTCCCTAAAATAAGCCTAAATTTCCAACAATTATTCTCATAATTATTTGTCCTTAATTTATGGGAAAATATGCCTTAAATTCCAATACTTAATTTCATAATTACTTTAGGGCAAATTTCACAATTCAATTTCCTCTATAATATTCAAATTTTCAAATTCCAAAATTTGGGATGTTACATATATCAAGAACTTGAGGTAACTACTTTTAGCTTGTTATGTGTGTTAGTGTATTGCTTGTGAGTATTTTGTGAAATAATTATGAGAATGAAAATATATGTGGATATTAACTTAATATACAAATGAGTACTTTGAAATGGTTAGTAAGACAGAAATCTATGATATTATATGTTTTGGATAATGCATTTTTTTTTTATGGTTTCTTGAGCTAAAATAATATTGTTATATTAATGATTATTGAGACGATGTATTTGGAACTCGTATATACATGCCAATATTATGATTGTTTGTCATTGTTGCATATAGATAGATATGGAGCGGTGATTAGAGTTATTGTGTATAAATACTATGTGGTATACTACCACTCGATTCACAATGGATGACTTTGATATTCTCAGGGCCCTTGGTATCACCATTTTCCTTAGCCGGGTCAAGGGTCGGCTCAAGGGACAGTGACACCTCCTTGATTTCATCAAAATGAGGGGAGCCATAATCCAATCATGACAAGCTAGGGACCCTAACCAGGTGATGCCTCATGATTTGGAATCATGTGCAAATGGGCGAAACATTTGTTAGCTGTGGCTCCAATCAGTGGTTATAAGGGTGATATGAGGTAATAAGAATAGTTGGGACATCAATCTTTTGCTTGGCATATTATATATGTGATTTATGATATGAAATTTGATATAAATTTTGTGATACATAATTTGTGAATTATATTTCTAGTACTTTGTTATATAAAATGTTCCACTTGACACCTCACGAACACAATTAGTATTTATAATGAGTTGGATTAATAGTTACAAATATTTTTCATGTGATAGTTCTCGTGTTGGTCTATCAGGGAAGGTTTCGGAAGCTTAAGCTACTTTTACTAATAGTAGTTGTAACATCCTCCATTTTAAAGTATAATTATTAATTAGTAACTTAATTAAACAATCTATTAAAATGTTTTACACATACATTTGAGTTTTGAATATTACCAGGCCCAAACTTTTTAACTAAATATTGTTTTAAGATTTGCCAAAATATCTAAAATATACTAGAGTATGCCAAGTGAGCTCTACTGTGGCAATATAAAGTAACCCAATATGTACCAAAAGTTGGAAGCACTATTGTTAGCAAAAGTCGCTTAAGTTTTATAAGTCTTCCTTGATAGACCATCGCGAGAACTATCACCTGAAAAATGTTTGCAATCATCAATCCAGCTCATTATAAATGCTAATATGTGCTCGTGAGATGCTAAGTGGAATATTTTGTATAACAAAGTACTAGATATATAATTTACAAATTTCCAAATCAACAATTCTGTAATAAAGTTTCTATATCAAATTTCATATCATGAATTACATATATAACATGCCAAGCAATATATCGATACCCTGACAATCCTTATCACCTCGCACCCTTATTCTGTTGACAGAACCCATGGGCTATAACGCAATAGGTTTAGTCTCTATGACAAGACTGCACCAAGCTCTCCAATAATGAGGTATAACTCGATCAAAGGCTATAGAACTTATATCATACCATGGGTTCCCTTTCCTTCTAATATAGAAAGGTGTCACTGTCCCAAGGGCTGACTTTTAACCTGGTCAAATGAAAAGGGTGATATTAAGGGCCCTGAAAATATCAAAGCTATCTACTTGCATCAAGTAGTGGCATACCACATGGTATTTATACATAATAACTCTCATATTCACTCCACATCCATCACCGCTTCACACTCAACACACGCACGCCGCTTCTCCCTTGTCTCTCTCTCTCTCTCTCTCTCTCTCATACTCACACACACATACACTCTCTCTCCCTCTAATAGAGGCGGTAGGAGGTAATTTTTACTCCCTCCTACCGTTATAAATTGTGGTGGGCAGCACATTTACGTGCTGCCTTCTACAAAAAATATATAATATATAATAATAATAATTATTTATTATTTTTAACAACAATTGGAGCAAAGTTTATATTTTCAATCCAAATAAAATTTCTTTAATACTTAATAAGTTATAGTATTTTCTAAAAATATAACTTACAATATTTTCTTTAATTTTTACTTAAGAAAATGTATTCTTATACTGAGTAACGATATGGTAAATTTTAATTACCATAAATTAATCCTCATAAAATATTACTTAGTTTTATAATTTAAAAATTAGGATGTTACAATTCTCCCCATATAAACAATTTTGTCTCTAAAATTTTCAACAAAACGTTAGTGAAGACAAACCACATCACAAAATTCTAATACAACCTCATCAAAGTCAACACAACACTGCCAAAATAAATGGCATGCTGACACATCAAAATAAAGGCCACCAATACAAATAAATCTACCATGTCACACCAACTTGGCCACAACACAACCATAATATAATAATTCGATCCAGACAAGCATAACCACATACCTAAGCATACAAGTTAGGAAAATCACGGGACATCTTTTCCTCAGTTTTTCCCAAGATAAGGTCGTTAACTAACAACCAATTCATATCCAATAAGCATATTACAATTATCATAATTCACAACTTATAAAATTTAGACATTGTCCTCAAATATTCCGAAAATATCAATTGTCAAATTCACAATTCAACCCTTATAATCTCAACAATACCCATTGTATATACTAAGATCGTGATTCACAATTCCTAGTAATCCTCGAAACATTTGAGTAACATTCTCACAGCCACAACACAATTCACAAGGTTCTAATTCTATCTCAATCCTCAATATCACAAAGGCATATTCTAATATCATTTTTTTTACTTCAATGTCAATCATCAATCATACCTAAAGCATTGCTAACAGCACAACATCAATCAACATTTACAGGGTTCATACTCTCAGGTATTGGAACCTTAGTACAACCTTAATCACATTTGACCTAGGCATTATTTCAGCTTAGATCAAATTCAAGCCTAGCTTCAATCCTAACCATATTCAATCTAACATCCTCACGACATCCTTAAGGATTACCATATGTCATACCTCAAGGTACTCAGGTCTCAAATTAAAGGATTTAATATTCCTATGATACTTCTTAGGAGGTCGTCCATCCAAAGATTTTTCTTCCCTAGCACGCTTAATCTAATGGTGCCTATAGGATCCAGGGTGTTCATGATGTACAAACCTTTATATCAAAAGGTACAATTCCCTTACCTATCCATGAAAAACCTAACTAGACCTTATTTTATCCTAGAAGAATAAACAATTTACTGATTCCAAGGTCCCAATCTTACAGACAAAAGCACCTTTATATTTGCATCTTGTCTTTTCCACAAGACATGAGGTCCAACTATTACTATTTCCACAAAGAATTCTTCTACTTTAAATTCTTGCTAAACTTTAATCATATTACATACATACCACCAAATTGCCTTATTATATTGATGGTATGCAAAAATCTCTTGGTTCCCAACGAAGAATGGAACCCAACATAACAAGCGAGTGGTGAAACATAACACAACAAAAATAACTGAACAGGGAAGGTATGTGTGAATAATGCTACAACTAGGCTCTGATACCAAATTGTAATATCCTTCATTTTAAAGGACAATTATTAATTAGTAACTTAATTAAACCACCCATTAAAATGTTTTACGCATACATTTGAGCTTTGAATATTATCAGACCTAGACTTTTTAACTAAATATTTCTTTAAGATTTGCCAAAATATCTAAAATATACTAGAGTATGCCAAGCGAGCCCTATTGTGGAATTATACAATAATCCAATATGTACCAAAAGTTGGAAGCAATATTGTTAGCAAAAGTCAATTAAACTTTCGAAGCCTTCCCTGATAGACTAACGCGAGAACTATCACCTAAAAAATGTTTGTAACCATCAATTCAGCTCATTATAAATGCTAATATGTGCTCGTGAGGTGCCAAATGGAATATTTTGTATAACAAAGTACTAGATATATAATTTACAAATTTCCAAATGAACAATTCATTAATAAAATTTCTATATCAAATTTCATATCATGAATCACATATATAACTTGCTAAGCAACATATTGATACCCTGACAATCTTTATCACCCCTCACCCTTATTCCGCTGACAGAACCTATGGGTTGTAACGTAATAGGTTTAATCTCTATGACAAGATTGCACCAAGCTCTCCAATAATGAGGTATAGCCTGACCAAAGGCTATAGAACTCATATCGGACCATGAGTTCCCTTTTCTTCGAATATAGGAAGGTGTCATTGTCCTAAGAGCTGACCCTTAACCAAGCCAAAGGAAAATGGTGATACCAAGGGTCCTGAAAATATCAAAGTCATCCACTGTACACCGAGTGGTGACATACTACGTGGTATTTATACATAATAAATCTCATCTCTACTCCACATCCATCACCGCTTCACACCCAACCACATGCAACAATGATAAACAATCATAATCTTGGTATGTATATACGAGATTTATAAAAATAATACATCGTCTCAATAATTATTAAGATAACAATATTATTTCAACTCACGAAACCATAACAATAGTGCATTTTCAAAAACATATAATTTTATAATTTTTTGTCTCAATAACCATTTCAAAAATACTCATAAACAACATATTAACATATATAACAAGTGGAAAGTTGATTATTTCAAATTCTTGACACAAGAATTAAATTTGAGAGAAATCAAGTTTGCTTTAAAAATAAATATATAATTATACGTTAATAGAATAAACAAAAATACAATAACAATTAATTAATTTAAAGTATAATTGTCTCATTTAATTTATCTTAGAAGATTTGACATTTTTATTTATTCCTCAAATCATTGTTACAATCTCATTTCCTTCATTCATAAATTATTTCTCACTAATTATGATCATCAAAATATCACCACATCCTCAATTTAACCAAAATATCCAATTTCCTACAATATAAGTTTCACCTAAATATTCATATTCATTATAAACCTCAAATTCAATCCATCTAATCCTCAATATAACCTCCAATAAATTATAAACTTAGATATAAAAGACCTAATATTATAAATCTCAATTTCTCAACCTAATACTAACTTATATAAGCATAACCCACTTTTTAAATAAATCTTCAAACCTTCACATAACCAAAATCATATCAAACTTTTATTTAAATTCCAAAAGCCAACTCATAATAATATATATAGTTCAAGATTTAGCCAAAATCTAACCTTTTAAACTAACAATAATACCTTTAGTAATCCAACTAAATGCCCTAAACCTTATTTAAGCGATAGAAGTATTCTATAAGACATGAATCTTAAATCATTTTAAATAGAAATTTAAATTTAAATTTAAATTCTTACAACAACCAACCAATAAATCTATACCGACTAAAATTATATATTAATCATTCTCTACATATATACAGTCATCTATTATTAAAACTCAAGACTTTACCAAAAGTCTAACCCTAAAATATTCACTAATCGTATTATATTACCCTTATGATAAAGATAAAAATATTAGAATAATTTTCATAAAGAAAGCTTGTTGAAAAGAAATTAATTTAACTATTTAAATGATCTTATAAGATAAATAACATAACTTTAAAATTTCAATAATCTCCTCTTCTTCTCTTCCTCTCTTCCTCTCTTCCTCTCATCTTACTATCACTCAACACACGCACACTACCTCTCCCTCGTCTCTCACTTTCAAACACACACACACACATTAATAGAGGCGGTGGGAGGTAATTATTACTCCTTCCCACCGTCATAAATTGTGGTGAGCAGCATATTTACGTACTACCCACTACAAAATATATTATTGTTATTATTTTTTTAAACAATAATTTGGACCAAAGTTTATATTTTCAATCTAAATAAATGTTCTTTAATATTAATAAGTTATAGTATTTTCTAAAAATATAACTTACAATTTTTTTCTTTAATTTTTACTTAAGAAAATGTATTCTCATATTGAATAAATATATGGTACATTTTAATTACCATAAATTAATCTCTCATAAAATATTAATTAGTCTTAGAATTTAAAAATTGTGATGTTACAATAGTGCTTTCATCTTTTTGGTATATGTTGGATTATTGTATATTACCACCTTAAAGCTCACTTGATATACTCTAGTATATTTTAATTATTTTGACAAATCTTGAAGAAAGATTCAGTTAAAGAGTTTGGGCCTAGAAAAATTTAAAGCTCAACTGTGTGCATAAAACATCTTGATGAATGGTTTAACCAAATTATCTATTAATAATTGTTCTTTAAAAATGGAGGATGTTACATCAACACCGGTGATAGTGGTGGAGCCAGGAATTTTAATGACGGGGAGCGAAAAAAAAATACTACTCCTTCCGGCCCTAATTATAAGATCGGGTTGACTTTTTTGAAGAGATTAAAGAAGCTAAATAAATTACTTAATTAATCATATCATATGTTGTGTATCCTCAAATTATATATTAATTTATTAGTCAAACTAATTAGTTTAAAGAAAAAATAAAAATAAAAATACTCTAAAGTAATTTAATTAACTTCCTTATTTTTTATTTTTTAAAAAAAGTCAACTTGGTCTTATAATAGGACCTAAAAGAGTATATCATAAATAAAAGTATTTAAAGAAATACTATACACACACTTACTGCTATATTTGTATTTGATACATTGAATGTGTATATATTGTTTCAAGCTTTGGTTTGACATGACAGAGAAGGGACGTCTAAGAAAACATTAGGTTGTGTTGTTGACGTTTCTGCAATCAAATACATTGCTGATAGCTCAATACCCATCCTCCTCAACTCCCCTCTTCGTCCCCATAAATATATATATTTTGTAAGGAAATTTTAGGGGGGCGGGGGGCACCCCTAGCCCCTCCCTCCCTCCGCCCCCGACCGGTGATTACCGTCACCATCCGTCATTGGAGATCCGATGACCTTGTCGACGAACAATCGTCGAAGCTTCGACGGTCTATTTTTTTCTTAATTTCTCAATCAAAAGTCGTCAATATGTATATTTGAATTGTTAATATGTATAATAAAGTAATATACAGGGTACACTTTGAATATTTCCTAATAACTACTTTAGTTTCAATATTAACAACTCAAGTTTACATATTGACTACTAAAGTTTCGATATTGACTACTTTGCACTAGTTGCCAAAGCTCCAATGGTCTTTTTTAAAATTAAAAAAAAAATCTCAAGTAAAAGTCGTTAATATGTATACTTGATTTGTTTATATGTATACTAAAATACTAAACATGGTACTGGTTGTATATTTCCTAATAGCTACTTTAATTTCGCTATTAACAACTCAGATATACATATTTGAAGAAGGTGGAATATCACCTAGAGGGGGTGAATATGTGATCTCAAAATTCTTTTCGCTATATGATGAGTAAACGAGGAAAGCAGTAGAGAGTTAAAGATAAATGACACAAAGATTATACTGGTTTGGTCCAACTCCTTGACCTACGTCCCCGCACACACTCGGAGATTTCCACTATCTCACAAAACACAATTACACACTCGTAACTCAGGATGATCCTTTCTCTCTAGGACTCACTCCCCCTTACAAGTTGTAATCGTACACCCACACTCAAGATACCTTTATCTTGAGATTTTAAACGAGTTGTAAAACAAGTAGTAAAACTCTCTCACAGAGTAAAATGATAAATACTGAAGCTTAGAAATATCTGTATGATCAGAATACAATTTGAACAATTGCAAGCTTTAGCTTTGTATGCGCTAGTTCTGTGTATCAATGAATTCAATCCTTCGAGTACTTATAGTAGTTCTAGAATGAAGATCGTTGTAGGATTTAAGTTTGTCCGTTTGAATATGTCCGTTGTGAGCATTTAAGCATCTGCGCCTATTTCGCCTTCATTGGATTTCGCGCGTTGTCTCTGTTTCACGAAACTTTCGCTGCTTTGATAGCTCATCAATATTCAACCGTTGAGTGTTTGATATTGTCTGCTTGGTTGAGATATTTACAGTTGTTATTCATGTTGCCTTAGATAGAGGATAGCTTAAAACATTGTTCCGGTCCTTTTTCGGTTATGGGCTACCCTGTTTCGATGTTGGCTTTGTCCATGATAATTTTAGTGCTTCAAAACTTAAGTATGATGTTAATCTATGTGGAGACCTTCTGCAACTCATTAACAAATTGGTTAAAAGCATTTAAGAATAATAATGAGTATCATATAAAGGCAAAGAGGATAACATAGTGAGTATTTAAATCTGCAGACGAGTATTTAAAAGATCCGAGTAACCTTGCTTGAGCAATAATCCCAACTTGCTCGGGCAAACTTCGTATGTGTCAGTTAAAAACATGCTTGGTCGCTGATGCTCGAGCAAAGATATTTTGCCTACTCGAGCATGAATCTGTTCATGCTCGGGCAAGCTTCTTTACTGAAGCTTGAAAATGATCTGCTTCGTTGATGCTCGAGCATGGTGCAATGCTTGCTCGAGCAAGCTATAGACAGAGGCAAAGGGAAGTGCTTCCAGCGACTTTGCTCGAGCATGGTTTTTTCGAGCAAGGTGCTCGAACATGATATAATCATGCTCGGGTAATAAATAGGCTGAAGGGAAGTATGAGAGAAAGCAATGCTGCTTGGGCAGGGAGTTTTATCTTGCTCGAGCATGATTGTTCAATCATGCTGCTTTTGTCTTTGACTTGATGTTGCTCGGGCAAGCTCTGTGTGTTTGCTCGAGTATGACTGATTATCCATCACTTCTTCCTTTCCAGAACCTGATGATGCTCGGGCAAGACCCTGGGGGTGCTCGAGCAAGCTAAGAACTTCATCAAAAACATGAACTTTGTTATCATCAAAATATTGAGAACTAACAATATTGACTACTTTAGTTTCAATATTAAGTACTTTTGTTTTTCTTTAACTAAAGTAGCCAACCAAAGTAGCCAATTTCAAAACTAAAGTAGTTAACATGAATACTTAAGTTGTTAATAATGAAACAAAAGTAGTTATTAGGAAATATTCAACAAGTATCATGTTTACTACTTTAGTATTCATCTTAACAACTTAAGTATACATATTGACCATTTTTGTTTGAAAAAAAAAAATAGACAACCAGAGCTCTGGTGACTAGGCACCATCAAAGTCATTGGAGCTTTGGTGAAAGGCCGTTGGAGCTTCGGCAACCAGCAAGAGGGTTTGAGGATTTTTTTTTTTTAAATAAAAAACTAAAGGTAATCAAGTAATTTCCTACATTTGGCAAATTCCAAATCAATCATTTTGAAATTCAACATACTTATTTGGTATTTTCCTATCCTTTTTCCTTAAATCAAAGTATTTTCTTATAACTCTAAATCAAAGTATTGATCTACATATGAATAACATTTTTTAAATGATTTTTTATCCCCATCGTTGGAAGTTGGAACCAAGAGAATATAATCAAGGTTTTTTCTATCCAACAATGGTGGATTTTTTTTTTGGCATGATTTCATAAGAAAAATAACATCAGCAATAACAAAAATTATAAAATGTGCCTTATGCTTCGAGATAACAATAAAAAATCCAGGATAAAATATATGAAAAATAGTAATGATGGTTTCTAAGGCATATCTTTAATTATTAAAGCAGAATAAAAAATATTTCCACTAGAATGTTTTCAACATAAAAACATTACAAACACTTTGACAAGTTTGACCTTATAGCTTTTTTAAAGGCATTTTCTTTTTTCTTCGTCGTTTCGTCTCAAGCTTGAAACTTTATGTTTTAGTGGACAAAACTCTACTAGCATTAATGTGACTTGGTAGTTTGACATTATAATTTTAATCATTATTTCATAGTGATTAAGAGCATAATACAAGTGAGATGTGACGAGATGATGAGGAGAGAAAGGAATAAATGGGTGGGGCAAAAGTGCGAAATGTTCGGGGACAAGGTAGAGTGGGTTTTTTTTTTTTTTTTTTTTTTTAAAAAAAAAAAAAAAAAAAATTAAAAAAACACACATTTCGAGAGAAATGGGATTTTTAGGTCATGAATATTTTTTTATGAACATTGATACAATAAAATATTAAGATTATTAAATGATAATAAATACTTCTAATATAAATGTAACAAAATATAAAGTAATTTATAGTTTTTAAATATCTATAATAAATTATTTTTTATACAATTGGAAATTGCCCAAAAAAGAAAAAAAAAATTATTTGTGAAATGAGACCTAAAATCTTGTAAAGGTGTGGGTCTTTGAGTGTAAATAATTATGATAGGAGAAAGACAAAATTATCCTTGCTAAAAAATTCCCTTTGTGCCATCTACCGCTATATATGAAATCTATTTTCATTTGTGTGCTATATATTCATCTTTCTTAAGTATAATCCATTCCCATTTGTTGCAAAATTAGTTCCTAATGTTCAAATTACATTATATGAAAATCATATTCCTTTAGTGCAAACGATCTTTCCTAATGGGCAAACAACATTCCATTTATGTAATATATCTTCCTAAATGCAAACTATCATTGTGTGTAATTCATCTTCCTTATATGTTGTAAAATTAGTCTATGATGTGCATATTACATTTTGTGCAAATGATCTTCCTTTGCAAACAATGTTCCCTTTATGTAATCCATCTTCTTACGTGTAATTAATCTTCTCTTTGTGCAATCTATCTCTCCAAATGTGTAATTGATGTTCCCTTTGTGCAATTCATCTTTCATAAAAAAAGCCAAGATTTTCAATTCCATGACACACAATTCATTTTTGCCCCTCCCCTTCTTCAAGCCTATATAGTCCTTCTACTTTCATGACCCACAACATAACAACAAATGCGACCGCCATCAACCACCCTATTCACATCGATGTCATTGCCACCATCAACCTCCCCAATCATCATTGCCGCTGCCACCGTCAACGACCACCTCCATCTACTTTAGTGAGAGACATGAGCCTCTTCCATCTTCTCCATCGCTACCTTGAGATCAAGCTCCTTGCTAACGCCTGCATCTCCACTTTCACATATATGAGTCCTCTTCAATCTTCTATGAGCTTGTTTGGGTTGGCGATGAGAGAGGTGATTTATTTTCTATCTAACTTTTGCAAAAGTCCGGTAGGAAAAAAGTTAAGTTGTAAATATGATTTGTGTTTAGATTAATGATGACATAAATGGCTTTTTTCAAATTGAAGAGTGTATGGATTATAATTTGAAAAGTGAGTTAAGATAGAAAATAACTGAAAAAAGCATGAATCTTGTTGAATACTACATATATATTACTTGTATATATTGTGATAATTGAAAATAAATTTTTTAATTTGAAAAAAAAAATTAAATGATAGAAATTGTTAAAAAGAAAAAGAAAAGAATTAAAGTAAAAATAAATAAATTACTTGTGACGGGCCCACGTGCAGTGTGTTAAACTTGACTGGCGCAAACACCCCATGTATATATAGATACCATAAAAACAAAAATGGCGAGGCCCACACGAGAATTACACAACGCACCGCTCACCTCCCCAGCTTTCTCTTTAATGGGCGTTTTTATTAGAAGCCCAATAGCAAAAAAGCCACCCTAAACACCTCCATGTGGGTTTTTTTCTTAACTGCCAACGCCACTGGGGTTTTTCTTTCAAAAAGGTCCCAAAAAGATCTCTCCAAACAAGCTCTATGTTTTCTCCCCACTCTTTATCATCATTTTTATGGCCAAAGCAAGACAATAGCTTCGCTTGATGGTGGCTTGTTTTGTTTTTTCTCCTATCACAATTATTTACTCTCAAGGACCTCACACCTTTACATGGCCTCTGGTTCCATTTCGCAAATAAATTTTCAATTAGTGATTTATGAGCAATTTTCCCATCTTTAAAACATTAAAATTAATAGTCACTTATTATTTAAGCAAAAACAAAACAACTCATGATGACATTATCATAATTATTATCATTCCAAACGTGAGTTGACTCCCGCATGATTTGGTTTTTAATTTGGTTATAACAACAGTATTGATTTTACGTTTATAGCTTACAAAATCGTATAAATTATTCCACTTTTTTTATCATTTATTATTATATTAATATCAATATTTTATATTTTATATTATATTTAATATTAATTTTTTTAATATAATAGTTATAGGTAAACTTGGGCAAGTTGTAAATTTCGCAAATAAATTTTCAATTAGTGATTAATCGGTTGAACCGCGTAGGTAAACTTGGGCAAGTTGTAAACTCGGTTGAATCGCATGTTTACACATCGAGTTCACCATTTTTACGTTTTTATCTTACAAAATTGTATTAACTCACTCTTCAACTCATATTAAATTTTTTTTTTGATTTGATTATACTTAGTAGCTTCATATATGAATTTTATAATTTTTTTGTTAAATATGATAAATTATGAATTTTGATTGATTTAGTTTTATTTATTTGGATTTAAAATTTATTTAATTCAAATTGTAGTCATTTTTATATTTAAGTTGTTCAATTATACATTATTAATACCTATATAATAATAAAAGTAAACTTTTACAAGTTTAAGATTGAATTACGATACAAATTTACATCATTCATCGGGTTTGTTTTAAATTTGTGAGTTTGATTTCCATTAGAGATATATCATGATAAAAATGGTAGATTCATGATTTGTTTTCTTAATATTTTATCGTGGATATTTTAATTAAAATTAAAGTATTATGTATTTTTCTCTTAACATAAATATTATGTACTTAAAACAACGATCAATTTTCCTTTCACAAATAAATGTATACTTTATGGATTAATTTATATATTCACACAATATTACCAAAAATCATATATTCATAAAAGTATCATCCTCTCTCCAATCTACAATATAGGAAACTTCAACTATATCATGAGAAATCAGAAATGATAGTTAAATCATTTAATGTCTTAAAAGGTAAACTTTTTTCACTTTTACCCTTCTTTAGAAATATATTTAATTACATTGAAAATGCTATTTTAGATAGAGGGGGGATATAATGAGCGGGCAAAGTTGAAAAGAGTGTAGAAGTGCCATATATTTTGGATAATGTATTTCTTCTAGAAGTGTCATATATTGTGGACCGGAGGAGTAATCACAATTACTATAAAGAGTGTAGTTTTTGGGAAATTGAATCAATGACACACCCTATTCTGATTTTTCCGTGAAAGAAAGAGTAATGCCAATGGTGCTTATAATTGTGGTGAGATCTGCACCGTCTAAATATATTTTTAATGGCTTAGGTTTAATTTTTTTTTTAAAATTTTTTTAAAATAATAATATTTAATAAATTATTTTTATTTTATATTTTTTATGCATTAAAATATATTTTAAAAAAAACATAAAAGGTAAAAAATATTAAATCTATATCATCTAAATTAATCGGTTAAGTGAATTAATCTTTAGATCCCACGGGGTTAAAACCCACGCTATTGAGTCAAGAGACTATAGGCCTATATTAGGTTTTATATTTTAAATCTTTTTTTTTTCTGGAAGGTTTTTTCTTAAAGGAAAAAATATGAAAAAAGAACTTTGAAATTATAAAATTTTAAATAAAGCATTTCTTAAAAAATGAGTTGTGAATTACTTATTAAGTTTTGTCATTCTCTTATAAATTGTTGGTAACAAACCTGATTTAAAATTTTAAAATTTTAAGTTTATTTTCTATCTTTTTCCCTTTTTTAATCACATTAGATAAATTGCCAAATTGAGTTACTCTTGTATGAGGATTGAAAAATAAACTACGAAATTTAGGCCCTATTTGGCAATTTCCAAGTGAGGTCAAGTGCATGAACCTCATGAATAGGCATTAATATTTCTGGCAAAAGAAAGATAGGCATTAATATGTTTTTTTGATGTTATGATTTGATTATATATGGAAAGAAAGGGGGGAGGGGTAATTGAAAACTTTATACTTGAGATTAATAATTAATAATCTATATTTTTTTGATGTAATGATTTGATGTTTTTTTTATATATAAAGTATATTGTGATTATCCATAAGGTTCATGCACTTGACCTTATTTAGAAATGTTAAACATGGTAACAAATGTTAAATTTGTATACTCGACCCAATTATTCTTAATAAATAATATTAATATGAATATGTTAGAGTTTATCAAAAAAAAAAAAAAATTGAATAGGTTTGTTTGCTCATGTAGAAGGGATAATGATAATGTTGGAAAAAAAATAATGAGACCATCAATGCTATATGATAATAAATATTAGGCTTTAAAAGGACAACATGAATATAAAATTGGGTAGTCAAGATGAGGATGATGAGATGAATATGTGGTCATACGAGAAAAGATAATATATTCATAATGGTTATACATACGAAAGAGTTGAAGTGACATTTTTTTATATATTATCATTTAGTATTCAGTTTGAAGTTTGTTGCTGTCATTCACAATACAAGTGCCTCCTTTGAAAATCGAACTCGAGACCTAGAGGGATATAGCAGGTCTTTACACCATTAGACCAACTATATGTTGGTAGTTAGAGTGACACCTATTGAGGAGAAAATGATAGAAAATTGTTTGAGGTGGTTTGTACATGTTCAAATAAGACCGTTGAGTGCGTCGATAAAGATTGTTGATCAAGCGGTATGGAATTATCTAAAAAGAGGTCGAGGAAGACCAAAATGAACACTTAATGGGGTTATAGAACAAGATTTTTTAGTTAATGATTTATCTAAAGATTTAGTTTATGATAGAAGATAATGTTATCGTCGATCAAATGTAGTTGATTCCACTTAATGGGATAAGGCTTTTTTTTTTAAAGATGTATTTGCAAGAGTTTTTTTTAAAATACCATCAACTAGTATATGAATAACTGATTATTTCAATTTCAAGGTTTATCCCTTCTCTTTTAATATAAGTATCTCTTTTAGGATTTAAATTTAAAATCTAGGTGAAGCCTGAGACCAACTATGTGTTGGTTGCATGCATGAAAGATATATGAAAAAAAGAGTTATCTCCATCCATCTAGGAGCTGACTCACTTAAATTTGGATTAGTTTTGCTAAAAAAGAAACATTTTTTTTAAATAAATATTGAATCAATTGATTATCAATCGTTTTTTATTTTTGAATATCGAAACAAGGGATCAAATTGGCAACGAATTACGAATTCAGGGGCAGTTTTGACCAAAAAAAAGTAGGGGATACTTTACTGTAGTGAGAGACTGCAGTGCCGGAGCGCGGATTCACCGATTTCTCTCTCCATTTTAACTTTCTGCGAGGATTGTCTCGTATTCGCCTAGAGTGGGGGAAGTGAACGCAGAAGCTGGAGGTGCACGATGAGTATCAGGAAGCTAAGTGCTGAAGAGTCTCGGACGCTTTACTCTCTACTCAAATCGGAGCAGCGTCCACTGGATGATGTCATCGCCGACTTCAACTCTAAGATCTCTCGCCCCCACCATTTTACTGTCTGCTCAAATATCGTTTGGCTCTTGGAGGCAAGTCAATCTAATCTCCCATCTTTTTTGTTCCTTTTCTTTTTTCGTACATGGCCATATGATTGATGAGTTGATTGAGTTCTGGGCCTTAGAATTTTAGGGTTGTTTGGCGATTTATAGAGAGAGTGGTAATGGATGGGGTTTCGGGAGGTTTATGCCGTCTTGAATTTGACGATGCAACAATATCTTAGCTGAACTGCCTGACCAAGAATTGTTTATGGGATTGGGAATTTTTCATTTTACAATAATATCATGTGAGTTCCTTAACAGCTGGGGAACTTGTTTTGTTCATATGCATGCTGCTCCATTGATATGCGGCTGTGCGGGCTGAGGCCTTTGAGACATGGAAGAATTCAAACCATTTTATCATCAACTTTTTATCAGATGCCCTGTTTATAGTTTATTTCAACATGTTGATAACATTTATATCCTTTTTGTTTAAAGAAAGTCAGATGCAGGCTCCTGCATCTAAATTTTTCATGCATCCTCATATCAAGAAGCAGCAGTTTATTTGTTTTTAAAGTTTTCTTGGCTTCTCCATTTTGGGTTTTGGTGGTCATACTCAGTACTATGGCCTTGTATGAAGACGGTTGCTCCTTTGATGAGAAAAGAATCCATATTACACAGCCTGAATGTATCATGCCTAGTCATCTTCTTTCTCTCAGCGGCTTATGAAAGTTTTATAGTTCCATAGTTGATGCAATTACCGGATTACCTCATAACTAAATATATTGTTACCAATATTTATTATTTTTGTTGTTGTCATTGCTTCTTTATTCCTCAGCTATTTAGATGACCATGCTAGAATATGACATGTTTGAATCTCTGATGGACAGGACAAGAAGATGCTCAAATCCACTGAGCGATTGGTTGCTTTTGCTATACTCCATCAAGTGTACTCGTCACAGAAACCTGCTTCAAACCCTTTCATAAATTTAATCATAAATGTTAGCAACTTTTTTATTTTTAGCTACATCCTAAGTTGTTTATTTGTCATTCTCCTAGCATTAATGGAATGAGAAAACTACTTTTACCTCATGTCTTCTCTTATCCTCAAAGTCAGATTTTTTATTACTTGTTAGTCTTTATCTAATCTAACCAACTCTTCTATCTGATAATATTTAGTAGCAAAGTTAGATACAGAACGCTGAAAGTAGACTTTGATAGATGTTGAACTGAAGAATTCATTTTTTGCATATATAGATAATGGAATATCAGTGAACTTCATCTATTTTAGCCTCATCTGACTTAAATTAGGCCTTATAATGGAAATTAGTCTCAAGATGAAATTTGTTATATGATTTTCAACATGGAACTGTTTTAACTCATTGATGCATTAATTTTATCATTATTTAAGTCATTGAAGGTCCTTTTGAAAAATGCACCCTCATATTTTGCAAGCATGGAAAGCTACAGACAGGATGTTTTGTAATGGATATAATGCTTTGACTCTAACATATTTCTCATCTCTTTAAGTTTTTAAGTTCAGTAATGCTATTGGACTTTGCTTCATCAGGTAGTGAATTTTCTTGATATTGTCTTTCAACAGATTGCAATTAAAGTAATTAGCAGCTAAGCAGAAGTTCAGATGTTGTCTAATCTTGGTTATGACTCTTGATGCCTTCCTCTAAGGCTTATATAATCATGAACATAAAACAAAATCACATGGACGTTTGAGTTATATTTGATTTTGTATTTTATCATTTGTGAATTGTGATGAGTTCTTTACTTTTGTTTCTTTTGATTTGATTTCATTATGTAACTGCTGATGTAAAGATCATTTTTAATTGAACAGGCTGCCTGTGATGATGCAGCTGAAAAATTTGAAAGGGCATTTATTCTCCAGCTTTTGGGCATTGATGGATCAAGCAATAGCGGAGAGGTTATCTTGTGTGAATTTCTATATTTTCACTAGTAACATTTTTTTCATGTCTCGTGTTCTTGATAATGGGTTACTCTCTATTGGTCCATCATGCGTGTCTGGCACGATGCATTGTTAGATAATATGGTTGATTTTGTATTTTTATATGGGTTCTTTTTCATTGTGAATCTAAATCTTAGTAGGTAAATGCATACATGGCATCGTGTGTTTGTTTAGTGGCTTCCAACTTCTTCCTTATTTCTTGTGGAGATGGTTTAAGTTTGTCATTTCTGATGTCTTTTTCCTTGGCTGGAATATTGCAGTTTCTTAAGCAGTCTGCGGTGGATTATGTGAAAGGATTTGATCAATCATTGCATGTAAGCCACATGGATCTTTAGATATTTCAAGTTTATGGAAGCTAAACCTGCTTTATGGGGCAGACATTTTAATAATTATCTGCTTCCTGTGATTCCAGGTTTTCCCGCAACCGGATCAGTTGCAGCAGCAGTTTTCTGTTGAAGAGCATCCTGAACAATATAAGTGCTTATTTAAAGATAGTTCTGTCAAAAATGCAGTCCCAGACCCTGATATACCACATGGTTGTGATGCAAACTCACCAGAGTATGGCTCTATATAGTGGAGCGTAACGTTTTCCCCTTGTTTTCTTGATAACAGAAGTTTTGATGAGATAAAGACAATAGAAGGCTTGAGTGTAAGAGATTCTCAGACAAGCAACAAAAGCAGTCTGAAAATAAAATTTCAGATGTCCTAAATAATACGTCTGATCAATGACGGAGAGCCATCCATTCTCTGTGAATGTTAAAAATAACTGAATCCCTTAAAAAGACCATATGCAGAGCACCAAAGAGAAGAACAGAAAGCAAATCTATTCAATAATAAATCTAAAGGCTAAAAAACACCCTTCAATAACCTCCCCAGATAGATGACAAACATGGAAATCCCATAAATGGCACATTGCCTTAGACTTTTGCTTTCCTTTTTGTTACCAAACCCTTTAAAATTAATTTGCAGTGGAGTCTAAACTCTGATTTTCATAATTTTATATGGTGCCCATTACATTAAGCTCTTACTGTAGGTTTGATATACAACCTGGAATGAAAGCCAAACTTGGATCTGGAGATAAAGATGAGGCAGTAACTGGGCTGCTGTCAAATCTATCACTGGAAGGGTTAGGTCCTCACTGGATCAGGCCTTGTCCGCCTCGACTGCCAGTACAGGATGGAGAGGTACTGATTTGAATATGTACGATCTAATTTAAAGAGAATAATGATATAAATACTTGTGCTTAGAAAATAATTTCTTCAGCTAGTTTGGCTCAACCCTCATGACAATCATGAACTTCAATGGGACTATGGTATGTGCGTTGATACTAGCAGAGGGGAAGCTGTAAGGGACTTAATAGCAAAGGCTCTGAAAGGGGCTCTTGCGCCAGCACAGCAAGAGGTGATCTCCATTTTCCTTGATAATGAATGGTGCAGGATTTAAAAGTAGAACCTTTATTGTCAGTTCAGTTATGCTACTATGCTATTCAATGCTTTTGATGCTCCTGTGTTTAATTATTTATTATGGACATGAGTGACAATTTTTAAAGTCATACGTTTATATTCCATTTTTATGTCCTGACTTCTAAATTTGTATATGTCACACTGATTAAATAGCAATCCCATGAATTTGCACAACTTTTGCCAAGATTGACAATATTGCATCTGTGGACCCTGGACAAGGAGAAAGATCAAGTTTTGATCACTCTGGACCATCTGTTTTTGAACGTGGAAGAATTGGGGGAAAATTCTGTTTGGATCATTTGACTTTTGCCAAAAAAAATTAGGGTTTACATGAATGACCTAATGTGGTTGGTTAACTGATGCTCGTATTAATTTCTGCAACTGGCATCATCTCTATGTGATAAGTGATACCTGTTCCTTAATCTATATGAGTTCAACTGTTTGACATACAATCAGATGTTTGTGCTTTTGTTGCACAGCAAGTTGTGGTGGAGCTGGCAAATGATCCCAAGCTTGTATATCACTGTGGATTGACACCCAGGAAGTTGCCAGTAAGTGTTCCTGTAATCACTCTGGCAAATCATGTCACTTGCCAGGTCTTCATATTGTGTTCTTGCTACTTTTATCAGGAATTGGTGGAAAACAATCCCCTTATCGCAGTTGAAGTTCTAACTAAGTTGATAAATTCTCCAGAAATTGCAGAGTAAGCATATGTCCATTGATATACTACATGCTTGCTTTCTCTTATGAATCTCCCTATCTCATTTGTTTTATTTATTTTGGCTTGCCTATTTGTGTGTACAGATACTTCACAGTACTTGTGAATATGGACATGAGTCTCCATTCTATGGAAGTCGTGAACAGGCTTACAACAGCAGTTGAACTTCCTGCTGAGTTCATTCACATGTACATAACTAATTGTATATCATCCTGTGTGAACATCAAGGTGCCTCCGTGAACTTTTCGTTTTTTGCAGAACCTAAACACTGACTTTGCACAAAAGATATAATCCATATGCTGAGTCTGACACTCTGATATGCTAGCTTTGAGTAACTAGAATCCTGCTATATTCTTAAATATTGTAGATTTTTTCGAAGCATGAAAGTGGTTTATTGGCATCCCATTTTGCTTGTATTATAAAGTTCTGCGTTTTTAGTTTGTTTTTATTTAGCAATAGTATACTGCATCCATGAAGATGCAAGCACAAAATTCTCTCAGTACCCCTTTTTCTATCTTTGCACTTTGCTTGTGTCTTGTGGGCAGGGTGCAGCCTATTAAATGTTGCATGATTTCTGCACTTGTGCTGTGGCTCTAATATGCATTTATAATCTACTCTTTATCCCAGGATAAGTACATGCAGAACAGGCTCGTGAGACTTGTATGCGTTTTTCTACAGAGCCTTATTCGAAATAACATTATTAATGGTGAGTTTATTCAGCTTTGCAGAAAACTGTTGTTCATTAAAGCAATTTGAGTATAAATGTTATGTGGCATTAATTAGGATCGGTTTGCCTTTAGTGGAAGCTACTATGAAAAAGAAGTATTAGGAATTCTGTTGCATAGACTTGCAACCCTAGTTGTTTATCGGATGAGGAATGATGGGAACTAGGTACGAGAATGAGAATATATTTAGAGGTAATTAAAATAAATAAAAAGGTAACTCTCTTCTACTCCTCTCACCGTGAGAATCTCACGATTAAAAGAATAAGAAGCCTCTCTTCCACTCCTCTCACCGTAAGAATCTCACAATTACAAGAATAAGAAGCCCAAGAGAATCTCCAAATATCTGCAATAATGTTTATTAACTCATATCTTAGTTTTGGGAATAACTAAGATATTTATAGAAAATAAATTACAATTGAAATACTAACTCTCCCTACATTCTTGGGAAACTAGATGCTTAAAAATAGGAAATGACTCAAAAGACTCACCACTAACTAGTGATCCTATTATTTTGCTAACAAACGGACTTTCAAATATTAAATAAATAATAAAAGAAATCAGAAACATGGAAACGTGGACTGATACATGCATAGACTAATTCTTGTGAGGCGATATCTATCAAGGAAGGTGCGCATTTTTGAATGATATGAATAGAATGGTGGTTTTGGTTTATTCTGTACCTATATATTACTCACCTAGCAGACAAGGGTGCTCACTTTCTTGACTGCCTGCATTTTATATAATTCTGATTGGCTGAGGGCTGAGGCAAATATTGGTAATTGTGACCTTGTATATTGATGCTGCATTTCGAATGGTACATGGAGCACATTAGGGGATAGAATTGGAACTTCAGTGACTAAAACCTGTTGATTGCATAATCTGTTTTCTAATATCTGACATACTGTCATTTATTAGCTACTACGGCTTTTGGCAAACTGTAGCAATGGTCTAGGTAAAAAATTGTGTTAATAGAACACGCAAAGTATGTTAAAATTTGTTGGAAGCCCCAAAGAGAAGATTGAGAGGACAAAGAGTCGATATATCAATTTATATTCATAAGTCATGAATAGCAGGGCCCACTTCAGACTTTGGGCAAAGAGTGATTTTTACAGTCTAGCTAATTGAAAATAGTTACTGAAGTTCTTGTTGGATATATCTTCTTTCCTATTGCTTTTCAACTTATTCTTGTTATCCTTTCTTGTGCGCCTTTATGGTGTGTTTGCGAGTTGAGGAGAATGCCAGTATTGTTAGAGAATATTATTTCCTCCCGCTCTTAATATAAGACTCAATTCGCGTTTTTGGATTGATTAAAGAAGCTAAATAAATTACTATAAATTTTTTTTTTTCCAAACAAATTTTCCTTACCTGTAAACTAATATATAATCTAATGATATACAACATATGCTATAATTAAGTAATTTATTGAGCTTCCTTAATCTCTCGAGAAAAGTCAATTGAGTCTTATATTAAGGACCAAAGGGCATATTGTTGATCATTTATAAAATGATTGATTATAAGGATTTATTTCACGGGCCCGGCAGTGACATTTTAGGAAATAATGATATTGACTAGTGTCTTATTAAAGTTTTAGTCTCAGAACCTCCTATATGGTAAGAACTGGGAAACATGGAGGGTGGCGGAGGGTTTTGGGGGATCCTAGAAAATTGCTCAGTCCCCTCTTTCCAATTTAAATTCCCAAACAAGAAAGGCTTTCTCCTCCTCTGCCAGACACATGACTTCGTGCAAGCGTAGCAGGTTTGCTTTGAGCCTTGGAGGCTTGATGTTCATTATAATAGAACTGCTTTCTGTTTCGTTAATCAGCAAGCATGGTTTCCAGTAAAACTTTCAAAGTACAGATAACTTGCTAACAAATAGTCATTGGACTGTTATCTATTTGTTTGGTGAGAAAATATGTTCAACCAATGTTTCTCTCAAAGTACGTATGTGATGGAGCACTTATGAAAGGCCAAAGGGGAGTCTTGAACAGGAAGAAATTATCTTCTAGGCGAGATCTTAGAATACCAGTGTTATAATGGAGAGACTACAACAACAAAAGCAAACTTTATCCTAATTGGAGGGGTCAGCTACATGGATCATCTTAGACCAATGTACTCCAACAACCCACTCTTTAAATATACAACGGAGACACTAAATGAAGAATTTTGATTGATGCGTTTTATTTTACTGCCGCATTCTCCATGTTTATTAATTTTTAAACAAAGCATTCATTTGCAATGTCCCTGAAGGAATAGGTTGGTGTACTAAAATCTTAAGTTAAATTATTTTGTTTGCTTTTGGTAAGTAAACTCTGGGCCATGTGATTATATGCATTTTCTGCTCTCTTTAAATCAACTTTTTATGCATATGTACTGATTTGAGAAATGATGCCATGTTGCAGTGAAAGACCTGTTCATTGAAGTTCAAGCCTTCTGCATTGAGTTCTCAAGGATCAGAGAGGCAGCTGCATTATTTAGGCTTCTTAAGTCCTTGGAATGATGATTTGTGACCTCCTGAATCTTCAATTTTCCCTTTCCGGATGTAGATAAAATATGTATATCATTCAGACTTAGCTGGGTTCCAATTTTCAGTTATGGACAATAAAGATTGCAGTTCAGTCTGTTGTTGACTTCCTTATTCATATTTCCAATTAGTAGGGAGTCAGGTAGAGTGGAACTTCAATTTTTTGTGCCTTTTGTTCTTTGAAAGCTACAAGGTTAGGTAGGTGCATTTTTTTTTTACCCCATTAACAATCCATCTAATATTCAATATTACTGGTTGATTATTTGAACTGTGTTAGGTCACTATTCAGACTTGAGATTTTATATAGAGGGCATAGTGTCTTTTACCCTCTAATGAACTGATGGTACTGTTGCTTCTAAGGTTAGTTGCATTTAGTTTTAATGTTTGAGCAAAACATGGGGTTTTGTTTTTACACTTGTATATGAATTCGTCCAGGTAGGGGAATTACCCGAGTGAAGTATTAATGCGCTGGTTAAGCGTTTTCTATTTTTTGAACAAGTTTTTTCCTAATAAAATTGTTTAGGAGGATGCTGTTTGATTTACTGGCGCCTAAAACGCCAATTGTTTTTATCAATATTCTGAAAATTGAACAGGTTTGTTTTACCCTTCTTTGGTATACTTCGTCATCGCCGAATTTTAATGGACCACAGAGCAACGAGCCCAATCCAAGTGGAGGCCAATAAAACTCAGCGTAACTTGAGTGTGTGTGTGGGTATATATATGGTAAATTATCATTTTTATTATAAAAAAAAAGGAAAACGCTTTGAGCCCTTTTTCAAGAAAAAAATGAAAGGAATTGGCTTGTGGTCGATGGGATGGTTTTATTGGTGGACAATTAATATGTATGGAAGGAATGCATTGATATAGTTGTTAAAGGTCGATTTAGTTGTTAGAAAATGTTGTTAATGATACTAATTTAGTTGTTGTTAATGACCCGCTAACAACTATATCTTTTTAGTTAACAACTCACGCAAAATTCTGAAAATCCCAGAAAAGGTTCTGGGCATTTTTTGGGATTGTCAGATTGGGCCTTTTTTAGGGTTTTTTTGTTTAAAAAGGGTTCTGAAAGTGATTTTCTAAAAAAATATATATCAATATGTTAGGATAATACCAATCTGTCAGGATAACGCTGAGTTGAAGAAAAAATTAAATGAATCGGCTTGTGCTCGATGTGATGGGATTATTGGTGGATAATATGTAAGTATCTATTTACACTTTTGAACCCAAATGAATGCATTCAATTTACCTAAACTTTTTTTGCCTCCACATTCCATCGATGAGCATGAAGTACTTGTCCCCAAATAAAAAGGGCTTTTTGTATTTTTTACTTTTTGAACAAAATACTCCATGCACTAAAAATTAACTTAAAATACTTGATGTTAAAAAAAAATTCAAATATTAGGTACTGTTGGAAAAATATTTCTAAATGAAGGATTAGGTATTAATTAATTTGAGATACTTGAAGGTGTAAAAAAATATTTTAGGGTACAGATTCATTTAATCCAATTTTTTTTTTTTAAAATGTTCAGAAGGGATGAGCACTATATGCTTATCTTTTAGATGAGCATGGAATATAAACCTAACTTTTTCTTTATAAAAAAATGAATGTAGTGTCTTGAAACTTAACTCATCTAAACTTTTTCCTTATATATATAAAAAAAATGAATGTATTGGAAACTGAGAACATCTTATGTACTAGTCATGGCACTCGGAAAAAAAAGAAGTGATGTTGTTTCCAAATTGCTTCATGTTTGAAGTTAAAAAAGAAAATTATGAGAAAATGAGATTTTCTAGCCGCTGAAATAAAAGGTAGAGTTCTTTTATTTATATTCATTTTTTTTTTTGAAAAATCAGTGAAAAACCAATGTTTAAAATTTTTATTGGTTAGAAGGACTTGGCATATTTTTATATGTAGAAAGTATTGATATTATGTAGGATTTCATATACAAAAGGTACTGACACTTGAATATAACCAAGAAAGCTTTTTAAATAGAGTCTTATCACATATTTTCCCTAATTTTTTTAAACATTTTTTGAAATATATATAATTTTTTATCATACATACTTTAATTTAAATATTGTATGTGTTTTTCTTCATTAAAAGAAGGGTACTAAAACTCACGTGTCATTATCCCATTGAATTCAGCTTTTAATGTCTTTGCAAAAGCGAATAGGCGCCGCACTTACATTAGCATATAGGAGTAAGTAACGCTCCCCTTAGAGCTGGCAAGTTTGATTAATTTCTATTTATTTAACATCATATTGATTCTTGACCAAAAAAAAAAAAACATCATATTGATTTGTTACTAAAAAAACAAAATCAAATTGGCTTAAAATTTGGAGAAGAGAGTTGATCCTATTTAAATGGCGTTTATAAAATAATCACTTCAAAAGAGCAACCCTTTATTTTGTTGTAATAATATTTAAATGTAATCTAATAGTAGGATAGATGAAAATAGGTCAGGCTTATGGCTTGGCATGACCCAACTTATTAAGGAAAAAAAGGGTAGGTTTAAGCTTTCAACTAGGCCTATTTACTTAAATTGGTGAGGTATATATCATGGTTTTCGGACTGGACCGGACCGGTTGAACCAAACCGGAACCGGTGGGTAAACCGGTCCGGTCCGGGGGGCAAACCGGCTCAATTTTTTATTTTTTATTTTCTTTAGAATTTTATATTAATAACCCTAAAAGCTTCCATTTTTCACCGGTTGGACTCCGGTCTGACCCACTGACCCTTGACCCAATACTTAGACCGGTCTAGCAGAGACGGAGCTTGACATAAATGTTTGGGGGGGCCAAATATTTGGACTGAAGGCAACCAGAGACGGAGCTTGACATATCTATAAGTGAATTCACATACTCCAATTTTAAGAATGATTTATAGAAGGAACTTGAGTGATTGGTAGTTAAAATCCTTCAATTTTTTTGTCCATATCTGTAGAAGCTTCATCGGATCTACAACAAGAACTTTTAAATAAATGCAACTGGGTGATATGACAGAAAATCTTTAACAGTTGAAATGTCGGTAAAGTAGAAATATTGTGGATCAACTGAATTCGCATCATTAACCATTTAACCTAGCTGTCAAATAGCAGAGAAAGTAGAAATATGAACCTATTTAGAAGTCAGAATTGTTTCACAAGCGCAAGGAAAAATACCAGAGGCGACCACGAAAGCGAATCCAGTTATCCAGAATCCATAGGCGACCACGGAAGCGACGACAATGGCGGAGACTGAGAGGATGGAGAAAGCACAGATGAGCGGAAGCGAGCACGAGATGAACCAAGGAGGAAGAGGAGAGAAAGCGTCCGCAGAACGTTTTAAGCGGGGTGAATGGAAAAAGACAGGGAAAAAAGTTTTAAAAAAATGGTGGCGTTTTTACATTATATTAAAAAAAAAATTCTGAATTTCTTTTTTTTTTTCTTTTTGGGGGTCCATGGCCCCCTTGTCCCTTCAATGCTCCGTCCCTGCGGTCTAGTGGACCTGGTCCGGGTTTTAACCTTAGTATATATCTACTTAAAGCTTGAGCTATAACCCCATCAAGTCCATCTATTTATAATATATTTCCTCCAATTATAAATATAAGACCTAGTTTTTAGTATATAAATTATACCATAAATTAGATCCTGAATTTACAATATAAATTAGGTCATACATTTAGAACTAAAAGGGTATTTTCTATGACACAGAATATATATATATATATATATATATATATATATATATATATATTTTGTAGAAGAGTTATAAATAAATAGCTATAATTTATATTGATTTTTTTAATTTTTTTTGTTTATTAAATAATAACTGATTACTGGCACGTCTCCTCTCTCTAATGCCTCACAGACACACACAGCATACTTTAAATATTTGTATTAAAATATCAAAAATAGAGCTAAGCATGTTAAAGCTCTGCCGTTTGACTTGATTTATTTTTGTTAGGCTTATTAGAAGCAATTCTCTTCGAAGTATTATTGAACATTATTAAATGTGGGTATTTCTTTTAACGGAGACCCAACCCTTATTTGTTATCTTATGACAGACTAGTCTATTCTGTTAGAGCAAACCTAAGCTATGTTTAAGCCGATAATTAGTCAATTTATATAAATAGCCAATAGGTTAGGGTCATTTAACCAAAATCAAGCCTGATCTCGTCCATTTTCACTTCCATGTTATCTTTCTTTGGTTCTTATTATAAAGCACAAACTAGTAAGTATTCTTGATCATTTTTATAATGAACTTGCAAGTTTCCTAGGGGGATTTTTTTTTCATGTCTTCCCTTAATTAATAAGGGTAGCGAAAAAGAGAAATAATTAATTATGATATTTGCGTTTAGTGTAATTAATAAAGGTAATATTGGAAATTACTTTGAATTTTAGGAAAACTTTAATACTTTTAATTGTTTTTATTGGTTTGTGAGAATTGTAAGTTGATGTCTTCTACTACTGTAATAAAGACCAAGAAGTAGTAGATATTATAGGGAAGAGATAGAGATCATTAATGCTTTATTTAATTTTTTAATTACTTGAAAAAGTTTTTTATACGTACATATGCATGCACCAAACTATATTCATGCATAGAAATTTCTGTACGCTTTTGTTGTACACATGTACGGCACCACAGGTCATTGTATTGTGATTAACATCATGATTAAATTATTTTATAGATTACAATATTCTCAGCGACAAGTAACAACCATGTTATGTGTACCTTAAATAGATTTGCAAGAATCTTTAATTTATTGACAAAATTATTCTTCCCTTTTCTAATTATTGTGAGGAATCTTCTTGTCCTTTTGTACAACACATGTCCCTAACGTATACTTGCAAGTGGGCACTATTCATAGTTAAGAGCCTTCAATATAATTACCATAATTTTGGCAAGGGATTCAATTATTTATTGAGCTTTTCTCTCTCTTGAAAAATTAACATTTGGTATATAAAAATATTTTTGAAAAATACTTCAAATTTTAATTAGGAAAAATTCGCCAACATTTATTAGAACAGGTGACAAAAGGTTTGCGATAAATTTTTGAGTTGGAATATTTTAAATGAACAAAATAAATGTTAACATTGTTTTACATCCTTGGTAAAAAATGGAAAATGACACTTTCAAATAACATATTAATTTAATTACAATTTAGACAAAAATATTCCAAATTTTAAATAAAATACCAATTAACGTCGTCAATAAATGGAATGTTAAAATTTAAAAGATCAGTTATAAAATATTATATAATTAGCAGTAAACTATAAAATATGAGTGTCTTTGTTAGTTAATAATTGTTTTTCCAATCATCCATGTTAACTAAAATTTATAAAATTGGTTGTGAAATGTTTTATATACCAAAGTCAAACTCAATGTGAAATTCCTACACTCACATATGTTAGTTGAAGACTTTTTTTTTTTTTTTTTTTTTTAAAAAAAAATCATGTTAAAATTCAAACTATTAGTTGAAAATTAAATTTCCATATATTAGTATCAACTTTACCCAAAAAAAAAAAAAAAACTCAATGAGATCTTTATATCTATATGATTCGTTGGTCTCAAAGTTATTAATAAAATAAAGGAATTTTATCTTCTTATATATATGCGGGCTTGAATCAGTTAAAGACAAAGTAATTTCAAGAGATTAAAATATACTCAACCCAAAATATAATTCACGAGCATATGAAATAAAACCCTACACACAATACACCAACCAAATAATAATAATAATGATGATGAATAATTTATAAATTTCTAGGGAAAATCACTTTCGTGGCCCTTTTTATAAAAAAAATCCCAAAAAGGCCCCAAGATTCCGACAATCTTCCGGGATTTTTAGAATCTTACGTGAGCTTGTTAAGGTGGTCATTAACAACTAAATCAAGTACCATTAACAACAATTTTCTAACAACTAAATCAGCCTATCGTTAACAACTATATCAAGATCCGTTAACAACTATATCAGCTTCATTAACAACTCACATAGATTCTGACAATCCCAGAAAAGGCTCTGGGGCTTTTTCTGGGATTGTCAGAATCTTAGGGCCTTTTTTGAGATTTTTCTGTAAAAAGGGTCCTGAAAGTGATTTTCCCAAATTTCTATTAGTACATGCATGAACAATGATATACGTACACCTAGTGAGATATACGTTAAGATCTTCCTTATAAATGAAAAGATTTCGTTTTCCTAAAAGTTGTTCTTAAAGTTGCCAACTTTAGGCTCATCACATCCATAGTTTATTATTCAAGTTGAGGAGATTAAGTTTAATTTAAAATAAATATATCAAGTATATTTATTATTTATACGAATATAATAACAAAGTTAGTGATGATATTGTAGTGTTTGGCATGCTGGAAACTCTAGAAATAAGTTTCCTTTTGTTGAGAAAGAATCAAGCTACCTAGATCTCCACGTTCAATTCGCAATCCCTTTCTTCCACTTTTTATATATATATATATATATATATATATATATATTAGTGGAACCTAATAAAGATATTAAATTTATATATTTTAATTTCCTTTATCTTTTGATATAAAGCGTGATGGAATGGGCGTATATATAATTATTCTTTGTACCCAAAATTATGCAATTGTTTAATGGCACAAAAAAAGCAAACAGATTGAAACAAAAAGCTGGAGCTTGAATCTTCTCTCAAGATTTTCCAATATGCATGATCGATCTGTATATTTTCTAGTGGATGAGTCATTTTATTATATACTTAATCAGATCTAAATATATATACGTGGCCAGTTTTAAATTATATATATGTAATAGGGCATGCTTTTTATTAATAAAGTACTGAAAAAATTAAGAAAAGAGATTATATATGTTTTTATGTATGTCTGTTGACTGTTGTTAATCTTTAGACTCAAAATCAAGAAAAAAAAAATCTAAATATTTAAGCCTATATATTTGTATGTGACGCAAAATAAATAGAGATGAGTATTGTAACAAACACACCACACATGAGAAGGAATAAGAGAGGGAGAGAAATAAATTGGAAAGCTAAACAGTTGAATAGTAACAACTAGGGTTGTCCAAAAAACCCGAGGTCTAGTTGGTCTGGTCCGACCCGGTTTGACCAGACTGGTCTAGGCTAAGAAAAAATTGGTCTAAGACAATTTGGCCGGACCGGAAACAAACTGCTTGGGTTGGACTGAACTTTGGTCTAGGGGCTTAGACCCCCTGGACTGGTCCGGTCGTCTGACCCGAGGTCCTTTTTTTTTTTTTTGGTAAATCACCACTACATTAAGTCGCTCACTGGAGTCTGGATATCCTAATGTGCTTTTTAATTTATAGGAATCACTTTTCACTATGTCACTTTTTATTACTTTGGGAAATCAGGTGCTAAAATATTGCATCCCAAGAAGGCAAAAAAAAAAAAAAGGAAACAAATTGGAAAAAAAAAACTAAAAAAAACTGGACTGTCTGGACTGGTCCAGGCATTCTAGCCGGTCCAGTCCGATCCATCCCGAGCTCGGGCTGGTACCAGATCGGATCAGACCTCGGACTAATTTTTCCAGACCGAGGTCATATCGGGCCAGACCTCGGGTTGACCTCCAACCCGGTCGCCCGGTCCTTGGACATCCTAGTAACAACGGATGATCAAGATGTCTCGATTAATCTCTTTATCATCAATTTTCTCTTCATTTAATGTATACATCATTATATCAAGTTTCAATAGTTGTGATTTAATTTATTGATCATGGTAGATTTTTATTATACTTAATGTTATAATAATATTTTTAGATTGTATTAAATTCTAACAATTGGAACTTGATCTACGGTCCGATTCTCTCACCGGCCCACTCTCTCACCATCTCTCATTGTCCTTAATCGTGGCCGTCAGATATTTGATCCAATGGCTGAAAAACGAAGTTTTGAAAATTTCAAAACTACCGCATGCGGTAGTTTTGAAATTTTCAAAACTTTGTTTTTCAGCCATTGGATCAAAAATCTGACGGCCACGATTAAGGACAATAAGGGATGATGAGAGGGGGTGATGAGAAGATCCATTTCCCTTGATCTACGTGTATACATGGAATGAAGAGGAAATGAAGAGAGATATATTAATGGAGACATTCCTCTCCCCAGTTAACAATCCTCATGATTAAAGTGATATCCTCTAATATAAGTTAAATTATAATTTAATTTATATATTTTAATTAGGTCAAAAACCCTATTTAATTAAAATAATCTGACCTATCAAAGATGGACAATAGTATGCATGTGTATCGCAGGGGCGGATCCAGAAAATTATAGAAGGGGGCACAATTGGTGGGGATATTTGGGGATTCGAGGGCAGCGCCCCTGATTTTTTTTTTAAAGAAAGTTTTAAATACATTAAAAAATAAAAGAATATAAACAAGAAAAAAAATATCAAAAAAATATTTATGAAATCAAGTGAATACTGATGATGTAAGAAGATAGATAATTATTTTGCAAACCGTCATTTAGAAAATCAAGGCTAATCGGTTAGAAATAAATGCAGCTACATAAATTACAATGAAGGGTGGGCAGACTCAATAAGTTCAAGTACCTATATTCTAATAACAAAAGTATATTACAATAAAAATAATTACAATCTCATTCTTCTAGGCCTTATTTTTTGGAATTCCATCATAATTGTCTTATTATCAATGCTATCAAATACATTTTTTTCAATATAAGGTACTAAACAATCATTCAACCATTCATCTCACATCCGATTACGAAGTATAGTCTTGATGTATTAAGGGTGGACACTTAATTTAAGAGTGGATAATCATTCAAACATGTATTATTATTATTATTATTATTATTATTATTATTATTATTATTATTATTATTATTATTATTATTTAAAAAAACATCTCAAATTCAAGGGGCACTTGCCCCCAAATCCAACACCTAGGTCCCTATGTGTGTATGAACACTTACTTAATATCCAGGTATTGTACGTAGCTCAAATTATTGTGATATGCTAGCAATGCAACGATTAATTATACACAAGAATTAAGTATTTCAAATGAAAATTGTCATTTTTTTTATAAAAAAATCAAGTTCTGCAGATTAGGACATGTGTAAATTATTCCATAATAATAATTGTAGGACGCAGTCACAATTATTTATTATTGTTGTTGTAGTTGGTGGTAGTGTTGAAGGATGGAACATTCATGTAATATGCTGTGAAAATTAAACTGAACTAGCCAGAAAGTAGAAACCCTCTGTAAAGTAGTTTGCTTTTGAGGGAAAAATATATATTTATTTTGTTTAATTAACGATTACATAGTAATATTTTATGTGAGTTTAATTAATTTTTTAAACAAAGAATTAGGTGCACTGATACTGTGATACATCTCATATAGCAGCCTTTTGATTATGATTGTAGTGATCTTTCAATGTGTGTTGGTAACAGTTTATTGATGTGTTATTATTAACAAGTTCTTTTTCGTGTGTTTGTTTATTATTTGGTGATTATGAGTGATTTTTTTATTATACTTTAAAATTACAGCAATTAATTATATAATGAGTAGTAATTAATTCTTCTGATGAACACCCAATAAACTATTCATTATAAAAGAAAAGAAGGTTTTGGTTTTGATGAAAGATATGGTAGAATTATGTTTTCGAATATAATATATCTTTGGGGAGATATGCTTTAATCAATTAAATTAAGAATTTTTTTTTTAAAAAAAACTACGCATTTTTCAATTTGGTCGGTTAGTCTAATTTATAGCACTATTCTCCGAACCTTATGAGTTACTACCTCCGGTTCTAATTATAAGATCTAGTTGACTTTGTTTGGAGAGATTAAGGAAACTAAATAAGTTACTTAATCATTTCATATGTTGTGTTTTCTTAGATTATATTACTTCGGTCTTAATTATAAGAGCTAGTTGACTTTTTTTGGAGAGATTAAGGAAGCTAAATAAATTATTTAATCATTTCATATATTGTATTTTCTTAGATTATATATTAATTTATTAGTCAAACTATTTAGTTTGAAGAAAAAAATAAAAATACTCTAAGATAATTTAATTAGCTTCCTTAATCTCTCTAAAAAAGTCAACTATGCCTTATAATTGTGACCGAAAAGGAGTATATACTTAGTTTATTACCATACACTGTAATGGGTGAGTATTTTGATCGTTTCACACACAGACAGATATATGTGTGTGTGTAACAAGCTGATAATTATCTCATACTCTTATAAATCAACAGTGTTGAAAAAACAACCAATAAAACTAATTAAAATTAAGCAGTCTAATTAAATTTGTAGAAAATATATATTTTTTCACTAATTTATCCTCGATTAATGTTGATATAGCTCCTTGTCAAGCTCAAATTAATTTCTATCTTATATTTTATTAAAATTTTAGGAAGATGGCATTTAATGACCCAAAATGTAACATACTATATTTTTACTAAAACATCCAAAGTATGTTATTTACAAGGTGAAGAGAGGGGGAGAATCTTTTATTAACTTACATTATTAAAAATTTTAGATGAATATACAAGTTTATTTTTAATTTATTATTGCGTTGACTTTGTTATCATAGGGTATAATATATAATAAATAGGGATAAAGTTAGGAAGCTGATGAATTTTAAGCTAGAGTTAAGATAACACAGACGATGCCTTCTCCCACATGACCCCTGGTATCGCATGTGGCGGAGTCTTGCGGAATGATCTTGGCAGCCTCCTCAAGGCGTTCATGTTCAAAGGGGAGGATGGGGATAGTTTGTCCGCTGAGTTGTGGGGTTGCATCCATGGCCTTAAACTTGCGTGGGACCTAGGGATTAGAAACGCTATCCTGGAAGTAGATTCTGCAGACACGGTGGCTCTGATAAGGGATCCTGTGAATGTAGCGCACGCAGATCGGCGACTGGTCGAAGAGATTAAAGGTATGCTGGATCGTGATTGGAGTGTGGAGGTTCATCTCATAAGTCGATGGGCGAACACCGCTGCTGACCACCTAGCCAAAGGAGGACTATCAACTATGCCTGGTTTTCATGTTTTTTCGCATGTGATAGGGCGCTGGAGAGGCTTCTGGAAGTAGATAAAAGTTAGATAATGTTTGGTTGCTCAATTGTATAAAAAAAAAAGGGTCAAAGAATCATTTTTTTTTGAGAAATACTTACATACTCCATGAGCGCTGCCTCATCTATACTTTGATGACTAATTAAAATGAGAAATACTTACATACCTCGTGATAGGAGCACCACGTTATCTAAATTCTATCCAATAAAAACATAACCACTACAAAAAAAACCGAAATTAGC
Source organism: Acacia melanoxylon (assembly GCA_019022615.1). Taxonomy (NCBI): domain Eukaryota; kingdom Viridiplantae; phylum Streptophyta; class Magnoliopsida; order Fabales; family Fabaceae; genus Acacia; species Acacia melanoxylon. Next base: position 10,789,860 of record JAFJYJ010000004.1, read on the forward strand.
CACAGAATTTACCCACAGAATTCCGTGGGTAATTACAATTACCCACGGAATTCCGTGGGTAAAACCTTTCCGACGGAATTTCCGATGGAACAAAAGCGATCGGTAAAAATGCCGTGGCTAATCAATTCGACGGAAAAAATTCCGTCGGTAAATTACCGACGGCTCGAGGGGACGGAATAATTCCGTAAGTAATTACCCACGGAATAATCCGTGGGTAAATTAGGGACGAAATTCCGTAGGTAATTTCCGTGGGTAATTAGGGACGGATTTCCGTGGGTAATTTCCGTGCCTATTAGGGACGGATGTCTGTGGGTAATTTCCGTGGGTAATTTAGCGGCGGAAATCCGTGATCAATTTTCGTGGAAAATAGGGACGGGTTTCTGTGGGTAAATTCCGTGGGTAATTTAGAGGCGGAAATCCGTGGGTAATTTCCGTGGCAATTAGGACGGATTTCCGTGGGTAATTTAGCGGCGGAAATCCGTGATCAATTTCCGTGGCAATTAGGGACGGATTTCCGTGGGTAATTTCCGTGGGTAATTGGCGACGGAATTTACCCACGGAATTCCGTGGGTAATTTGAGCAAATTGTTTTTTATTATTTTTTTGCTGAACGTTTTTTAGGCCGTTTTTTCATAATAATTAAAATGGACTGAAACAAGAAAATAATGATATAGATAGAAAGATGAACAAGATCAAAGCACATATTCATATAAATGTCACAATTTAAAGTCACTACAAGGATAAAAGTACCAAGTAGTTTTTACAAAAACAATAAAAATATTCAACTATCATTTTCATTGTCTTGAGGGGGAGCATTATCATTGGCTACCGGTAAGCTAATCCCAAGTGTTTGCAATGCGACTTTATCGTTGATTCTCTAATTTCAAGCTTGCAACTTCTTCTTTCATTTGAGATATCTCTGTTTGTGTTTCGGATCCACCGTAGAGTTGATGAAGGAGGTGTGGAAGAAGAACCAATATGTTCATCTTCGAGATCCCAACCCATAGATTCGCCCCTTCTTGTTCTTACCACAAGTAACCTCTAACCACAAATTAAATTCATCTTCATTAGACATGATACCTCTCTCGAATTGATAGATTCCTTTCGTCTCTAAATTCATCCCGCAAATGAAATACATAAGTTACATGTTAACCTTTCTTTAGCTAAATAAAGACAACAGAATATTAACCATAAAAACAAGTAATTCTATTAACCATAAGTTACATGTTAACCTTTCTTTAGCTAAATGAAGTAATTGATAATATATATATATATATATATATATATATATTGTGTGTTGATTGGGAAACATATAGAGAGAATGAAAGGCGTCAAGTATTTGATTTGTTCGTGTGTGGAAGGGGAAGCACATGCTTTGTTTCTACAAACTTCCAAGATTTGGAGGTAAGCAAAACCAGGATATAAACATAAATTATAAGTCAATTATGCCTATTCACAGACACATGGGTGTTCATGTAGTATAGTTGGTGGTCAAGTAAATCCAGAGGATTACTTAAACATAATCTTTATCTAATTAATTAATAATTAGGTTCTTTTGGAGAAAATGGGATTGTGTATCATCATCGTATTGTGTTATTTTTAAAAATGAAGAGGCACAATCGGGTCGACGCCATGAAATCCGCAACTCCACCAATACCTTAATGAATCCCTCCCAAACATTACACTTATGAAAATTATGCCTATTCACAGACACATATACACATATGAAAATTTATAATAGCATATCGGTCATTTACAAGGTAAATGACATATTGACAATAACACTTGTAAATTTTAAACTTCACTATTTTAGAGTATAAATAAGAAGGGCCCACAAAAAAATCCAAATTGCTTGAGAATTTTGACAAGCAAAACAATGGTATTTGGATGAGAATCAGACACACACATACGTTTGGATCAAACCAGGATTTGAAATGAAATCAAAAATTTTAATTAATTAGACGATGTAGATGCCAACTTGGCCATTCATATAACAGATAGATGAGAATAACAACAACCTGATAGAATTGAACTTACAAGAAACATATGCATGCATGTTGCTGATTGATCATTTTGCATTATATATTCTTATCCCTAAACGACACTGACATAAACATAATCTCTGCTTTGGCCCACTTCAAGCCCATCGTAATATCCAGGATAATTATTTATCTCGAAATATTATATTTCAATAGATAATACCTATTGAAAATAGGTGAATATGTGGTTTCAAATAATAAGTAATAATTATCTTATTTCCTAAGGTAATTTCTATTGAAATTAGGGTGAATAAAGAGCTAAAAATCCCTAAATGCAATTGTGGGCCATAAAATACCCCGAAAATATTATGATAAATCCTAAGAGGCAATGAAATATTTATTAAAAATTGGAGAATATGTTGTCTCTAATTTAGGTAATTTTTGGGATTAATTTCCTTGGAAAATATTGAGGCAAGATTTAATATTATTTTGGGGATCATAATTGACCCCATGATTTTTAATATTTTACATGGGATATAAAATACCAATGTAAGTAAAATAATTGTGAGATAATGATTTATCCTAATTAAGAAAATTATCAAAAATTAGTAAGTGGCTAATCTGGTAATTAATGGGATAATTAAGGTATAAAGTAAATGAATTAAAAATAATTTAAATAATTATTTTTAATTGGAGAAATTCGAAATTATTAAATAAATAAAAAATAAAAAAAAATAAAATATTAATAAAATATTTTATGCTTAGAAAAATAAATAAAAAATAAAAGAAAAATAAATAAATATCATGATATTTTTATAAAATTGTATTATTATATAATATAGTGAATAGTAATGGAATAAATAGGAAACGGATCCTATCTAGAGAACCAGGAATAGGAATTCCAAAGTCAAGGTAAAATATTGATCAGTGAGTTTTTACCTTCAAGTGACCTCTTCCTAGGAAGTTAATTCCGAGGTCGGTAGCGCATTTGCCTAATAAGACGAAATAGGGAAAAATGCGAGATATTCACATTTTGGATTTGAAGAAAATAATTATAACTCAACATCTAGAGATGAGTTTATAATTATCTGGACATATTTGGAATCAGTGAATTATTATCCAGAGATTGATGATTCCGAAAGCGATTTCCGACACCGGACGTGTTCGGACACGTTTTCGAGAAAACTTCAACCGGACCGTTGGAACCGTAAGGGACCGAAATCTAAGTTAAATTAGATATTATTGATGAGGAAGAGAAGATCTTCAAAGTTATGAATCCAGAATTTTGAGATTTCTCCGAAGAGACGCGAAACGGAGACCGAACAGGGGAAAATCATTCGAACCGGCCATAAAGTAAGTTGACTCACCATTTTTGGACCAATTGTTTGCTGCCAAATCAGCCTTGAATGTCGACCAACATGCTGCATGGCTAGGAATTAAACACCATTATGCTTTATTTTACTTGGTTATAAGGTAAGAGAAAATTACAAGATTTGGAATATGGAAATTACCAAAGTGGCACAATTTTTGCCTATATAAAGGCATGAGCACCTTCATCATTTTTCACACCAAAAATCTGCCCCTTAGAGAGAAGTTAGAGAGAGAATCTCTGGAGAAAGTATGAGCAAAGTCTGGGTAAGTTCTTCGGTCCTTAGTCTTTAGTTTCGGTAGTTCTTTCGGTAGATATAGTAGGAATGCTAGATTTATCTTTAATTTTTCAAGATAGTCTAGATATCATATTTAGGGGTAAATATGATACATATTTCGAAAATATGATGAGGGAAAAGGTCTGTCAAAATTCTAGAGAGATAGAGCGAAAACAAATAAGCTCGCGAAATTCCGCCGATTAGGGGTTGGGGGCAAAATGGTAATTTTTACCTAAAATGCCTGTTATACTGCTAAGAGTTGTTAAATATTATCCTTATAGGATATCGGTTATAATCGAGCCGCGTTGTGCCGCCGTCGTACCCATTATTTCACCCATTTGTCAAAAATCACCGTTTTCCGTAAAACGTACCGTAGTTGACAACGAAGGTACGTTCGCGTACTGTAACATTAACTCTGATGTTTATTGTATACGTATATGTGATATGTGTATTGTGTGTGTATAGTTGTTATGTTGTACGTTCGCGTACTGTAACACTAACGCTGATGTTTATTGTATGCGTCTATGTGCTATGTGTATGGTATGTCTATGTGAAGTAGTCGATAGCTCTGTGGTATGCTTATTGTACTGTTATTATGCTTGCTGGGTGTTGGGATACGTTGGCTAAGTGCGAATACCATTGCTAGGTGCGAATACCATTGCTAGGTGCGAATACCATTGCTAAGTGCGAATACCATTACTAAGTGCGAACCGTATGCTAAGTGCGACATATCTGCCAGGGGGCTTATATGATGTTGGGGTATGCTTGTTAGTGTGCTCATATACTGTCTATGTGGTGTATATAAACATGAGGTTAACCGTTACCTGAGGTTCAATGGGCATTGAACCTCGGCTCTTAATATAGCGATGTGTTCGGAGGAACGAGGACCGAGGAGAAAGGCAAGCAAAGACGCATAGGGACTCGGTGAAGACTTTCCTCTCTTTCGCTATTTACTTTTGAAAACTCTCGGTCATTGTACCACTTTTGTAATCAGCCAAACTTATGGCATTTTGAATATAAGTATCAGTTACTCAATCGCTCCGATGCTCTACTCTGATGAAAAAAAAAATTATACTGCTTTTGAAAATGGGATGTTACACCCACCAACCCAGGTTTTCACATTCTAATTTTACAGCTTTATATATTATTTATGCTTCATTATACAACCCAGACATGAAATTCTTCAATAGAATTTGCTTGTTCAAGCAAGAAAGATTAGACAAGAAAAAAAAAATCAGAGGAAAGAAGACTGAAGCGGTCTCAGAATCCAGCAAACATACAATCAAGAGACAATAATGTCGTAGACAACATCTTTGAATATCATATCAATTAGTTATACTGAGATGTTGAAACTTTGGCCTCCCAATTAGACGATTGCTTTCAACATAAGCAACGAACTCGGCGTACTAGATATGTTTTGTCCTTATGCTAATTAATTAAGAGATATTCCAAGCTAGCTACCAAGTGAATGATGTCAAGAACTTACATGCATTGTTGCCGCACGATGATCCGCAGAACCGCCCGGTTTTCTCATTATAATGAGTCTTTTTAAACAGTTCAAAGACCGAGGGCTCTCTTCCCAAATTATCGGCTGCAGGTATTTATAAAGATATATTACATGAAGCATTACATAAATGATGAGTGAATCAGATGAAAAAAAAAGTCTTACCATCCTCCGTTTATGTTCACTATTAGGAATACTACCCCCTTTATGTTGAGCACCTCCTTTGGCAGATGCTCGATTGGTTACTGCTATGTCACAAATGCTTTGATACTCAGGGGATGTCCAATAACTCTCTAACTGATTCATCACTTCATGTGGAATCCAGTGAGGCCTCACTTGCTTGTGGAAGAAGTCCTTCCTAACTCTATACATTGTTCCTCTAAAGATTTCTTGACACTTGCCATTCCAAATTCTCTTGACATCATTTTCATGTTGAGGATGCCACTTATATTTTCTTTGCATAATTGACAAAGAAAAAAGATAAAGTATAAAATCATATAATGAGGAAACAAAAAGACATAACACAAATGTAAGGGATAAGGTATACCGCCCATTCTTGAACCATATTTTCTTATAATTGGCGGGGTAACTTTCCATGAGTGACATGGATAGTCAAATTTCCCTTCAATAACGGGAAGAATTTCCGAACGGAACAAACGGGAGGATTGAACCTAGTAAAAATTGTAACAATACCAATGTAAATTTGATAAAGGATTTATGATATACTGCTTTATACAAAGAAATAGTTTAAGGAACTGATGACTTACGTTTTTTTTATCAGGATATATCCATGTTCGACCATCTACAGGATCACGACCCCAAGGTGATAATGTACTACCAGCACCCTGTGGAGAGGGGTGCGAAGATTCTGTGCCAGGAGATGGCATGTGAAGAGAAGGGACTTCGTCTGGAGATAATGGGGGTCTCACAAAAGCTAATGATGGTCTAACTACTCTAGGTATAGATGAAGTAGTCGTCACAGGAGGAATAGGCAACCGAGGACGTTGTTGAGGAATTGAAGACCGTGGAGAACTTGATCGGCCGCTAAGACGCTCTGAGTCATGGCTAGACATCTACAAATTCATAATGAGAGTTTAGTTAGTAACAAGAAAGTAATAAATCATGACAAACTTGAATGAATAAAAAACATAATCAATTACAAGTCAATGCAGTAAAAGTCACCTCAAGAACGAAAAAACAACAAAATTTATAAACCTAATAATTTATATATTTTCATCTTCATCTCTGTCTTCGTCTTCATCAACATCTTCAACGTCATCATCTGTATTGTCTTCTTCGTCTTCATCATCATCATCATCATCTTCTTCTTCTTCTTCTTCTTCTTCTTCATACTCCATGTTATCCACTGGCATATCCACGTATTCGTACCAAATTTCAGATGCAACAGTGTCAGGTGTTGGCAGAGTTACTGTGTCCTCATGCACACTTATTGGCAATACAACTTCGAGTTCATCCACTTGAAATGGCCCCACAATTGCTTCAGATGCAGGAGTGTCAATGATGCTACGAGCCTTGATCTTAATAACAGATAACCAATTTTCCTTTTGACGACAACAAGGATAAGGCATGTAGTATACCATTGCTTGTTGGGACATGATAAATGGGTCATACTTATTGTACTTCCGTGATGCATGGACTTCAACAGTCCGAAATTGTGGATGAACCTTGGTACCACGATTCGGTGTTGGATCAAACCAGTCACATTTAAATAACACCACTTTCTTCACAGGCACACCCAAATATTCAAGTTCAACAATCTCTTGTAGAATGCCGTAGAAGTCATATTCTACTTGTGTATAGTCAGTTCCCTTAATACTTACACCACTATTGTTGGTTGATTTATGAAGGGCAACTTCAGCTGTATGAAACTTGTACCCATTGATGAAGTACTTAGCCCATGTTCTCACTCTTCTCTTTGGGCCCCAAGCAATGTCATGTAAAAATGAATCCTCAATATTGTTGGCAGGATTTTCAACCTAAGTGACATCAATAAGGCTCATGTCAAATAAGGTTTGTTCAAGGTAATTTATTCATAACATTGATTTGAGCTTCTATCTCATTGTACCCATTGATGAAGTACTTACATGATCTTTAAACCATGATGCAAATCTATAATTGATTTGAGCTTCTATCTCATTGTCTGTTATTCGAGGCTTCTCTACCTTTAATGTCTCGATGAAAGAAATGCATATCATCAAGTTATGTGTTAATCATGCATATAATTCAACACAGAACTAGATTTATGGCAATTTAACATCCCTTACTTCATATATGGTTGCACCTCATCACAATTCATTAGAATGAATGTGGTCGCGGCTTTCACCTCTGCATCCGCCAAGAAACGTAAATTGCACTCCCCAGAAGGTCTTCCTCGATGATTAAAAAGTGAAATAGTTGGGAATTCTGGTTCTCCACCATCAGCATTTCTGATAGGTCTTGTTATCCTTGGTGGAACACCTCGCTCAAAGTAATGCGAGCAAAATATGGCTGTCTCTTCAGCAATATAAGCTTCACATATAGATGCTTCAACTCGAGCTTTGTTTAGTGCCTTTTGTTTTAACGTATAGAGGAACCCACATTTAGAGAATTCCAAACAACAGATTATTTAATGTTGTTATCTTAAAGTCATTGTGCACTTACATAAAAAATATTCAATACCTTTCAAATGGATACATCCATCTATATTGGATGCCCTCCAACCTTAGCTTCATAAGGAAGGTGGATGGGCAAATGCTCCATTGAGTCAAAGAACCCTGGGGGAAACACTTTCTCCAACTTGCACAATGTCACAACAATATTTTTCTCTAACAACTCTAGTTGATCGCACAACAAGGTTGTTGAACAAACTTTTGAAAAGAATTGACTTAGCTCAACTATAGGATTCAAGACATTTTCAGGCAAAGTCGCAAAGGCAATAGGAAGCAAGCGTTGCATGAACACATGGAAATCATGACTCTTCATTCCATACAACTTTAGTTCCTTCATGTCCACACATCGGGATAGATTCGATGCATATCCATCAGGGAGCTTCAACTTCTTCACCCATTGAAAATATGTCGTTTTTTTTTCCTTCTAAATTCAATGTATACTTTGCAATCGGTTTCACCATTCTCCCTCTTATTTGAACAAGTTCATCATTTGGCCGCCTGCAATACTCTTTCACGTCCATTCGAGCTTGTGCATTATCTTTTGTTTTCCCTTTTGTGTCCATCACAGTGTGAAACAAATTTTCAAACACATTTTTCTCAATGTGCATGACATCAAGATTATGTCGAATGAGATTAGTTTTCCAATAAGCCAATTCCCAAAATATGCTTTGTTTTGTCCAATGATGCGTGTCGTGATACCCTTCAATTGTCATAGCTTTTCCATACTCAGAGACCTTTGGCAAATATTTAACTCTTTGCCAAACTTCCTCTCCACTTAACCGAGGAGGAGGCGTTGATCTCTCAATTTTGTTCTTAAAAAAGGCAGAGTTATCTTTCCGAAATTGGTGGTATGTGGGAAGAAATTGCCGATGGCAGTCAAAGAAACATGTTTTCCGCCCATGCTTCAATTGGAACGATTTTGACTTCTCCATACATATAGGACATGATAGTCTTCCCATTGTCATCCAACCAGACAACATACCATAAGCTGGAAAGTCATTAATTGTCCACAATAGTGCAGCACGCATAGAAAAGTTTTGTCTCAAAGAGGCATCATATGTTGACACCCCCACATCCCACAATAACTTTAATTCGTCTATCAATGGTTGCAAGTACACGTCTATTTTTCCCTTTGGATTATTAGGACCAGGGATGATCAACGTCAAGAACATATATTCCCGTGTCATGCATATCTCGGGTGGTAGATTATAAGGAGTAACTATCACAGCCAGCAAGAATATTGCTTCCCGATTATTGCCCAAACGGCGTAAAGCCATCTGAACACAAGCCAAGCCTCACATTTCTTGGATCATATGCAAAGTCCGGATATGTTCTATCAAGAACTTTCCATGCTTCACCATCAGACGGGTGAGAGAGAACATTAGAAGCTCGACGATTCTCATAGTGCCATCTCATTTCCTTTGCCGTTTTTTCAGAAGCAAATAATCTTTGCAACCTTGGAATGAGAGGTAAGAAAAACAACTGCTTCCTTGCAACTTTCTTTTTTCTTCCATGAGACTTGCTAGCGTAATATCTATCCTCACTACAAAACTTGCATTGGGTGGCATCAGCGTCATCTTTATAATACAACATACACCCATTCACACAACAATCAATCATCTTATAATCTAGACCTAGCTTAAACACTAACTTCTTTGTTTGGTACCAGTCTGGAAGCATAAGGGTGTCTTTAGGTTGTGTCCTCCTCATGAGTTGGGAAACTAAATTAAAGGAATTCTGAGACATGTTAGTTGTTGCCTTAATACTTAATAATTGCAATGTTGTGGAAAATTTGAGATTCTTCACAACCTTCCCATAACCGTTGTTGTGCAGCATTTAACATGTCATAAAATTCTCTTGCGTTACTATTTGGCATCTCTGCAGCACCTTCATTACAGTTATCCAAAAAACTTGGCTCAGCTGCATCCATCACCATCCTCTCATACTGACTTGGATGGTTTTCAAATGCCCCCTGTGGGGAATGTGAGCCACCTGGTATTGGAGACATGGACCGATGATTTACTCCTCGTGTTTCACCATGACTAGTCCATACAAAATAGTCCGGCATGAAACCCTTCTTATAAAGGTGCACCTTCACCTAATCAAACTTTAGATAATACCTACTTTTACATTTCACACATGGACACCTAAGCTCTCCCCATTTTTGAGAATAAGGTGATTGATATACGTATGCAAGAAACTCATCAACACCTTGCTCAAACTCTTCCGTCACCCATTTAGTACTCGGATTAATTCTATTATACATCCATCTTTGATGTTCTGGGATTTCTTCCATTCTAAAAAGTAAGCATTCTATTTTTAGAAGAGGAAAAATCAAATGTGCAAGTCGAAATGTTTATGAATTAAAATCATACAAGAAACCAATTCTTGTCTAGAAGCAAAGAAAAATCCTTAAAACTTGTCTTCACACAAGGCTAGACACTTTTTTGGGTAATATGGTTGAATTCAGAATGAGGTGTTTAAGTCATATTAATATATTATACACCTTAACCCTATACTATGGAATCATAAATCAAGCTTTTTTTTAATCCACTAGTTTTTTATTCCTCTTATCTAAATTGGCCATTCTTTGCATTTCTAAAACAAATTCAGAAACCTTCAACTAATATTCAAGCAAAGCTACATCACATTCAGGAAATTACCGTATGCAGTTAACTTAGCAGAGTAGGAGGAACAGACTTTTGGTACAATGAAAACTCCAAAGAAACCTGAGTAGTCAGAAATATATCAATGTGTCAGTTGGAGAATGGCAACAACAAAAAACATGCTAATAATCCACACACAAAAGTCGGTAAGATTTCTTTTTTAAAAAAACAGCAAAATATCTATATTGATGTCAATATTATTTGTGGGTAAACACCGTTTTAAATTTTAATTAGTAAATAATGTCAACGTACGGGTTTGTTATGAAAATTTGAGGTGCACGAACAATCAAATCGCATAGGGCATATCTCTGGTCCCTTCAAGATATGCTCATGAAAAATCAAAGTGGGGTCGTAGTGATTGGCTTTGGGTGTACTAAAAGGGGCAAATCTAAATACATCAAAAGAGACGAAAAGCGAAATAATAACAATGACGACAATTATAATAAAGCTTCTCCCTGTCAAAGCAAATCTACATCTAATGGAATCAAACAATAAAATTACAACCAGAAATTAAAATTAATGCCCTGCTTAGCCAACACATCAGATTCTGAAATCAATTTTTTAAAACCTACATCCCAACACAAAAATAGAAAATTAAGGGCATGATTATTCAAAATAGAAAATTTGGAAAATGAAGCTTTTAGAATCATTCAAAATAGAACATTAATATTAATAGTAATAATACCCTGAGATATGAATTGTGACGGTCCTGAATAAAGCCAGAGCAATTAAAGAAAGTTGTGCATGCATCAACGTCAAATAAGTAATGTGTGTGCATATTCAATATATATTGTTGCAACCGCCAATTGGTCCAAGAGAAAAGGAAAAGCGAGAATTTGGTGAAGCCGGTTTTTAATCCTACGTATATTAATACGAATGAAGGACGATGATAGAAGAATTTTAAACAGTAGACGCAGGTGGTGGTGGCACTTATGGCGGGTTTGTTCATACTCGTCGTGAAAGCCGACCCGTACGATTTGGCCAAATCCCAAACCCAAACTAGCCACATCAGAAAAATCCACACCCACATCAGAAAAATACAAGCATACGGAGTGAAGGAACTCACCGAGGTGAGAGACGATGCGAGACGAAGCAAGATCGACCTTTGCTTCGTCTTACACTTTGGAAAAGCGATGAAGAGTAAAATCTGCAGAGTCCGACACAATCGGAGCTGAGAGGAGAGGCGAAGTAAGAGGATGACTGTGCGACTACGACGGTCGACGGGAATCGCCGAATCGAAGCTGAGAGGAGAGGCGAAGTGAAGAGGCGAGAATGAAGAAGGCGGGCGGCGAAGTGATGATTCACGAGTGAGATTGGCGGCTTAGGGTTTTCGGTGGAGAGGAATAGAGGATCGGAGGAATTGTGAAAGTGTTCGATAAAAAAAGAATTGTGAAAGTGAAATAAGATTCATGGTTTGGACTCGGACGTGATGTGGGCGGACGGTGGTCTTCACTTCATTTGGGCCAAGGAGTTCTCTTCACACAATTCGGTTATAAAAGAAAGAAAAAATAATATATTGATAATTTTATTTAAAAACAAGAAATATCATAATAAAAATGTAAAGCACATAATTATATATTCATTACATTATAAAAGAAAGAAAAAATAATATATTGATCATTTTATTTAAAAACAAGAAATATCATAATAAAAATGTAAAAACATTATATGCATTTACTAAAAGTATTTTTTTTTTTCTATTTTTATGTCGGGACAAGAAACCGATGAATTGTGTGCACATGGTTTCCATGAGCCATTGTCTTTCATTTTGCTAATATATTGATCATTTTATTTTAAAACAAGAAATATCATAATAAAAAATGTAAAAACATTATATGCATTTTCTATAAAAAAAAAAATCTTTTTTTATGCCGAGATTATATAAGAAATTGATGAATTGAGTGCACATAATTTCCATGAGCCATTGTCTTTCATTTTGCACCAAATAAATGACACTAACTACTTTTGAAGCTAGACTTAAACTAAGTTTTTGATTTTTTATTTTTGGGTGGGTCCAATTTGATATTTAAGTTGTCCAAGTTAGGACTATGTGCTCCCTATATCTTATTAGTTTTTTTTTTTAAAAAAACTTTACCACCATAGGTTGATTATCTTCTCAACATACTTTCGTTAATCATTTCACAAAAATTTTGTTCTTATATGCAAATTCAAATCGATAACATTATCTTATATATACTATCATCACAATTGTAAGAAAATACCTCTCGTACAACAGACGAGAAGTGTAACATCCCATTTTCAAAAGCAGTATAATTTTTTTTTCATCAGAGTAGAGCATCGGAGCGATTGAGTAACTGATACATATATTTATAAATGCCGTAAGTCTGGCTGATTTACAAAAACGGTACAATGACCGAGAGTTTTTAAAGTGAATAACAACAAAAGTGTCTCCCGGCAACAGCCATGCCGTGTCATCGAAGAGATCTTCATAGGATCTCTATGCGGCCGCTTGCCTTTCTCCTCGGTACTTGGTCCTCCCGAACCGACGCTATGTTAAGAGCGAGGTCCAATGCATACGGACCCCAGGTAACGGTTAACCTCATATTTACATATACAGTATATCAGCATAACAAATGAACCATTCCTACATGTATCGCTCCCAGGGAATGCAGACACACCGCTCCCAGCGAATACAAATATATCGCTCCCAGCGCATGCAAATGTTCAGTTATCCTCTAACATCACCATGCATTCAAATAACATACCACCAACACATATACAACACACATATCACATATACGAATACAATAAATATCAGAGTTAGTGTTACAGTACGCGAACGTACCTTCGTTGACGGAAAACGGTACTTTTACGGAAACGGTACTTTTTGACAGCGGGTGAAACAGCGGTACGACGGCGGCACAACAGCGGCTCGACAGTGGTTCGATTATAACAGATATCCTATAAGGATAATATTTAACAACTTTTAGCACTATAACAGGCATTTTAGGTACAAATTACCATTTTGCCCCCCGAACCCCTAATCGGCGGAATTTCGCGGAGCTTATTGTTTTCGCTCTATCTCTCCGGATTTTTGATGATTTTTTCCCTCATCATATTTTCGAAATATATATCATATTTACCCCTAAATATGATATCTAGACTATCTTGAAAAATTAAAGATAAATCTAGCATTCCTACTATATCTACCGAAAGAACTACCGAAACTAAAGACTAAGGATCGAAGAACTTACCCGGCTTTGGCTTAGAACTTCAAGAGCTCTCCCTTCTCTCTAACTTCTCTCTAAGGGGAATATTTTGGTGTGAAAAATGAAGAAGAGGAGCTTGGTATTTATAGAAGAGACGGATGGCGAACGGTAAATAATTCGAACTTGGTCGACGAATATGGACCGTAGGATCGCATTTTTGAGGACAAAACACTCTTGGCCCTCCATTTGCTTGTGCCGACCTCCCCCTCCCCAATAGTCAACAAAATGATGTCATCTTGATGGTGACATCTGAGCCGGTACCGATAAAGTTTCAATCCGGTGTCCGAAACGCGTAATCTTGACGAATCGCGAAATCTTTGGCAGAGTTTGAAGTTTCTTTCTTTCTCATTAGGAATATCTAGTTTAATGAAATTTATGATCCCATTAAGGGTATTCCGTTATCTATTTGAAGATTTTAGGACATACGTCTTGATTCTGCACTGAATTCGGAAGCGTCGTCTAGGCAAAAATCCACCGGTTTGTAATATGATCGACCTAAGTCACTAGATTCCTAATTCACGGCAACTACTTGTTTCGTATTGACTCTAAATCCTCTATCCGCATTTTCTCTCTCCTATCCGGGTGTCTTAAATACCCCGTTGGTTCCGGAACCGACTTCGGAGACCGCTCAATCCGAGATAGAATTTCACTGGTTCATAAAAAGTCGGATGACTTAGACTACATCCCTATACCTTGGTGTAGGATTTTATTTCTATCCATTCTCAAATGTTCATTTGGCTCTTTACCATATATATTATTATTTTATTCAAAATATCTAGATATTTTTTTCTTTTATTTTTTATTTATTTTTCTAAGCATAAAATATTTTTTTATTTTTATTTTTTATTTATTTAATAATTTCGAATTTCTCCAATTAAAAATAATTATTTAAATTATTTTTAATTCATTTACTTTATACCTTAATTATCCCATTAATTACCATATTAGCCACTTACTAATTTTTGATAATTTTCTTAATTAGGATAAATCATTATCTCACAACTATTTTACTTACATTGGTATTTTATATCCCATGTAAAATATTAAAATCATGGGGTCACTTATGATCCCAAAATAATACTTAATTTCGCCTCATTATTTTTCAAGGGAAATTATGCCAAAAATTCCTAAAATTAGAGACAACATACTTTCTAATTTTTTATAAATATTTTACTACCTCTTGGGATTTATCATAATATTTTTAGGCCATTTAATGCTCTAAAAATACATTTTAGCTCTTTATCTCTCCTAATTTCCATAGTAATTACCTTAGAAAATAAGATAATTATTACTTATTATTTGAAACCACCTGTTCACCTATTTTTAATAGGTATTATCTATCGAAATATAATATTCCAGATAAATAATTATCCGGGTATTACAAGAAATATTTTCTTTAATTAACAAATAATGAGAGAGTGACAAGTAATCTTTAATCTACCATCATACCATGCTTTAACCTCTAATGATTTGTACTCGTATTCTAATGGGAATCTTTTTGTAATTAGTTGTTCCTTCTTTCAATTTTATATCTAATCTCACGGTACACTCCACACCATATTGGCATGACAAGTGGATGAAGACATCAAATTCTTGTGTATCTCCCCATTAATAGCTCATGTGATAAAGTTTGTTTGAATGTGTCATGGCATGACAAGAGTATCATATAAACGTGTCGGCGCTTCTATATAATAATTAAAAGATATAATGATGATATATATGAATGTACATGAGAGTTAGAGTTAAAAAAAAAACAATTATGATTTGGCGGTTGTAATTTTACTGAAAAATATAATTCAAATTACTTTTAAAATAGAATGTGGGAAATTTTGAAGGAGGGAATGTAAGAAGTTTAATTAAGGACATTTTAGTATTTGGAAATTTATATTTTAATAATTGATCCTTCTAAATAATTACAACTTTTACGGTCCTTCCAATAAATAGTATTCTCTCTAGGTCCTTCTTTCTAATTTTTTTTTTCCAAAATGTAAAAACTTACCCACAGAATTCGTGGGTAATTATTTTTTATTTTTAAAAACAAAAAATGTTAAATTACCCACGGAATTCCGTGGGTAATGTAGATCGTCACATTACCCACGGAATTCGTGGGTAATTGTGTTTTTTTTTTTTAAAAAAATATTTTTAATGTTTCCCACGGATTTCCGTCGGTAATTAGCGACGGAATTTTTTCCGTCACAAATTCCGTGGCTAATTTGATGTTTTTTTGTAGTGAACTACTCAGATCATTTCAATCCTAGTTGGTTAGTGAGTTATCTAAAAAGATTTACATTTTAATTTGTTTTTAAGACAATACACATCTTAATTTAAAAAAAAAACGATAAATTTCTATGTTTCTTAAAAACAAATAAAAGTGGATTTTTTTCTCTCTAAATAATCACATGCCAAGATTAAAATGATATAAGTTATTATATTTTTTATAGTACCGAGTTTAAATGATGTGGTACTTCTGGATATGTAAGTATTTCTCAATTAAAACACAACAACTCATTTTATTTCAATCCTTTCAAATTTTATGATTTTAAAAATTAACTCCTCATGTAAGGGAACTTCATTTTTTGTTTTTTTAAACTATGAAGTTTATGTTTTTTTTTTAAAAAAAAAAATCATAAAATCTGAAGACTCATGAATTAAAATGAGATGATTTGTTATTTTAATTAGTCGAGTAGAAAAAGGTGGTCTTTCCAAAAGTATAAGTATTTCTTATTTTTTTTGTCATAACTCGCGAACCATTATACCATTTATTACAGGATGTTTGAACTCATAAGCTTACGCTTAAAAAAACTTTAAAAAGGTATTCTCATTGGTCATTAATATAAGGTATATTTGAAGAGTTGATCTTAGTCCTAACTCTTCAACATAAGATTTTTTATTATATATATGTCAATCTTTTCCTAATTTACCCCTACCGATATGCTCATTCAATAATAATCAATGAAGAGAGGGAAAGAGTAAATTAAGGAAGATGATTAGGTGTTTCGGAATATGTGTCATCTTAACTAGCTTATTTAATCTAATCAAATTATATAAATATGTTTTATATTTAAGACTGGAGAAATTAATTGGCATGGTTTAGGTTACATCGCCCCAACTAATATGTTATATTTGAGATAAGATAGAGTAATTAACTACAGTAGTATTTGCTAATTTTGAGATTCATAATTTGTGCTAGTAATCAAGATAGGAAGCACAAGTACTTAACCCCTAAGCTAATTAATCTCTAGTATATATTGGGATTTGTGCCATCAGAAAGGAATATATTGGGATTAATCACATGTATGATACATCTTAATTACTCTCTCTCATCTTTTTTTATAATTAAGGTTCTGTTAACTACAGTTATCTTTTTAATTAGTCATTTAACACTAACTTTCAAATAATAATTTTTGTAAAAATTATTATTATTATTATTAAAATTAAACTGTATATGTTAGCATTTGATAATGTCTTGTCAAGCCTAAAATTTCAATATCAATATTTTTTATTAACTACCGTAATGGATAAAGGATTAAAAAGGCTTTTTTTAGGTTAATGGACTCAATTAAAACGTTGTATAAAGTTAAAAGGCTTAAAATAAACTTCTGTCTAAATCCATATTATAAGTTATCTCTAATTACCTCACCAGAAGAACAAACCAGCTAATTAAAGTTGGTTGAATCATTACTTTGAGTATTATTTAAGGTTACGTTAATAGAGAAATACTACATTAAATAGATCGACTTCAAAATCTTCTCCTAATAAATTGTAATTGAGGTAATATTTAGAAAAAAAAAGGTTTATTAATGGCTGATAGAGTGATTTATATTATGGATAAAAAATTATTTACAGAATGCACCCAATATTTGGGATCTGGCTTCTATCCTTTGCAAGTTAGGGCCTGTTTGGGATAACTTGAAGAAGTGGCTTTTGTTTTTTATGGATTTTTTAATGGACTTATTTTCTTATGGACTTTTTCTAATGTGATTTGTGTTTGGGATAGCGGTGACAGAAGTGGCTTTTATTTCTAATGGACACTTGTTTGGCATAGCTTTTAAAAAGTAGATGAGATAGAAAATGACATAAAAGGGCATGAATCAAATTCATATATATATATATATATATAAAAAATATGGTGTACAAAATGTGATAATTTAGGATAAAAATTTAAAATAAATATAAATTTGCCAAATAAAATAGTAACATTACCATTAAAAAATTTACAACACAATAAATGATTATTAGTATTTAATATGTAAATTATGCTCTACAATTATGCCGAGTCATATATATGATTATTAGTATTTAATATGTAAATTTTTTCCCACTACATTATATTGCTTTTATGTTGACAAAAAAAAAATAACAGACCAGGAAGCCACAACCCAGGAATGAATGAAGCCGCAACACAGATCAAGAAACAACAATAAAATTGCGTGAGATGAGAGGAGGGAGAGAGAAGGCACACGATGCTTTTTCTTTTGGAGCAAAATGGTCCAAAAAAAGAGGATAGCTTTTAATAGGATAATAAGCAACTCAGTAGCCTTCATCCCAAAACCCACTTTAAAGCCTAAAAAAGCCCATTGAACTTCAAAGCCATACCAAACACCAATAATACTCACTTCTCCTTTCAATGGACTTCTAATGTGCTTATTTTAGCTTTGAAAGCTTTGCCAAACAGGCACTTAGTGTTCGCTACCATCCTTTGCATTGATGTGGTACCGTTTTGCGCAAAAACTGAAGCTGCTCTTTTTTTTTTTTCCTTCAGGGTATTGACTGGAACTAAAAATATATTTTAAGATACTAAATTATACTGAAAAAATACTTTATAATCTAGAAAAATTATCTTGAAATATATTTTTAGTATCAATTAGTGCCCTGAAATAATTTTTCAAGATCATGAAGTATTTTTTAGTACTATTCAGTATCTTGAAGTATTTTTTTAATACAATTCAGTACTTTGAAATATTTTTTTAAGATCATAAAGTATTTTTTTTATTACTAACTACTATCATCAAGTATCATTTTAGTAACCGTCAGTACATAAAATAATTTTTTCAAGATCCTGAGATAATTTTTCAAGATCTTAAAGTATTTTTTCAGTATTGTTCAGTATCTTAAAATATATTTTTAGTACAAGTCAATACCCTATTTTTTTTTAAAAAAAAAGAGCACAACTTCAATTTCGCACAAAACAGCGTCGTTTCAATGCAAAAGATGGATGCAGCGGACACTAACTTACAAAGGATAGAAGCCAGATCCCAATATTTGAGCCTGAGGGAATAATTAGGGTATACGTCTAATGGAAAAGGAGTAAGTCAATCTTAGAGTAAATGCGTTTGGCAAAAAAAAAAAATAAAATAAAATAAAATAAATCCTAGAGTAAATGCAACGTTAACTTTATGTCGTGCCTTTTTGACCCTGAGAAAACAAAATGACATTTTCAAGGAAGACTCTAACGTTGAAGTCTCGAAGATTTTCGATCAAACTTCAAATTCATCCCAACGCACTCATCCTTTTGGTCTTTGATCAACAAATTAACAGTGTGTGTGTATATATATATATACGAAATAAAATATTTAGATGCTCTATAATATAATTTTCATGTCATGGAACTAATAAATAAATAAAAGTAATAGGAGACCGATCAAAAAATATTATAGATTCACAAAAAATATGATTAATTAATTGGTCTTTAGAAATAATTAATAAGTTAGTTTAACAATTTTAACGAAAGAACAGCTTCTTGTCTCTTTTGTAGTTTATTTAATGTTATATATTTTTATGTTACAAATTAATAGTTAGATAAATATCTTTTTATTAATATAAATGCATAAATAAATTATCATTAACATAAGTTCGTATAAAACAAAACTTATAGAGATTTTAAAAAGATGAAATTTATTATATGTTTTGTATTCCAAAAATTTAGACTGCGATCTCTGACATCACGACATGCAAGCTGTTAATATATGGGGATATTGACGTTTGAAGATTGTGTGTTTATGACAAAATAATACTCATAAAATAATTTATAAATATTAAAATATTTCCAAAAAAAATTATTGCAATATATAGTGTTTGGCTGCCTGCAATATAAATTAAAATAATAATACTGGTAATAATAATGGAGCGTATGAGAGAGACAAAGGTGAAATAAAAAATGTGGGAGAAAATGAATACGTGGCCAACAAGGAGACATTGTAAGCAAATGTTGGATTTTCGGTGTTTGCCACGTGGACCTTCTTTTCTTCTCTTCTCTTCTATTTTGTTTTAAAAAAAAAATCATATTTCATACCCAAGGTCGCATCTTTCATTTCAAACATTGCATTTGGGGTCATCTTGTCCTTTACCAAATTCTCCCAAACTTTGATACTTAATTATTATTATTTTATTCTTATTTTTTAAAATGACTCGTTTCTTGTGAGCCTACCATTCTACACTATGCCATGTTCTGAGGTTCTTTTTTGTTGATCTAAACTTTTAATAAGGCTGTTATTTCAGATGGTAAGAAAAAGATATTCAATCTTTTCTCATACCAGATATTTCATATTGAAAACAAAGCATATAAATAAGCCCCCACAAATCAAGTGCTCCTCTATTAATATAATACTTAATTAACTAGTTTGAGTATATTAAGGATGTTAGTTAAGCTGATTAATATGGTATATTTTATTTTTGAAAACACCTTAATCAGCTTCATTAAGTCCTCCCTCTTTTTATTTGATTATTGTTAAGGTTAATTTGAAAAAAAAAAATAGATGAAAATATGAAACATATATTACATTTATCAATGGGAATTTGAACATTTGTTCAGGCTTAACACTTTCTGTTAGACCCAATCTTATTAGATGGTTGGAATTTTTCCTAATGTGATCATTTTATTGAAGAATAATTTATAATTATTTTAAAAATTTCTAGATAGTAAATTAAAAATTAATAACTTATTAACGGTTTGAGATGTATCCAACACCCTGAAGTATTTTTTTAGGTACATTCAGTGCCCAAGATATTTTTTGGTGCAAACACCCTGAAGTATTCTTTCAGATGCATCTAGTACCATAAACTGTTTTAATTTTTTGTATGTGTGCATCCAACATCATAAAATAATTTTTAAGTATATATAATACCCTAAATTATCTAAATTGTTAAGTGTAAAATTGTACAAAAAAAGTACCTTAGGGTGATTGACTCCGCTTAAAAAATACTTCAGTCTTCAAGGTGATAGGTGCACTAAAAAATATTTTAGGACATTATACGCACCTAAAAAAATATTTCGGATCTTGGATCTTTCATAACCACTTGTTCAATGTGTTTATGTATAAATTCTTATAAAAAAAATATATTTGTAATAAGTTATATTTAAGAGACATATTAATAAGTAATTATTTTATTTAGGACTTTTCTGTAATTTTTTCATAAAAGAATTGAATTTTAGTCAAAGTTAACGTGGTTAATTAAAAAACAAGGATCAAATGAAAGATTCAAGGGGGACAAGGTGAGATGGGAATAATGGATAAGTTGATAGAAGGAGTCAATAGTTGTGAGAGAACGCACTGTCCTTTGTTGCAATAGAAGACCACCAAATTAAAATACTAAACATCTTCATCAATTATTCCAACCATATGTTCTGGCTGGTTCTTGCTTCTAGGCCACGTCCTTCTAACATTATGGTAAAATTGCTACAAGCTACTAATACTTTAGGGAAGTGGACTAATTTTTTATAATGTGACTAATTAATATTTGAATTTCTGTTGAAAGATATGTTCATATTTAATGTTCAATAGTGTTTTATATATAAATGCTTCTAATAGAAAGATATATGTAAAGTATTCATAAAAGGGGGAAATGCAAATAAGTAAATGAACAAAAAACTTGTGTTACTCTTTGTTTTCTTTTTTCTTTTTTAAGATTTTGAAATATAATCTTCCAACAATCTAAAAGGAAAATTCTTTAGGACCCGTTTAGTATGGGGAAAATTTGAGAAGAAAGGAACTTAAAAGATGGAAAGAAATGGAAGAGAAGATTTTGAAAGATGGCGCGAGGGAAGATGAGTTGTTTGGTAGGAAGAAAATGAAGGGGTAGCAATTGGTAAAAAAATCAAGAAATGTCTATTTTACCCTCAAAAGTAATTAATTCAAAATAAAAAAAGAAAAATAATTTTTTTACTAAAATATATTTTTAAAAATATGTTCTTATCAAGTTCGAACTTTGTACAAAAACATTTCCGCCAAAGTTTGAATTTAAATTCAAACTTTCTTGCCAAGTTCGAACTTAAATTCAAACGTTCCTGCCAAGTTTAAATTTGAGGGATAAATTTATTAAAAAATGTGAACAGCGACGTAGGAACTTGAGATCCCACCCAATTTTGTGGGATTTGATCTTCCCACATATAAGGGAAGATTCGTAGGCTCAGGAACCTAGCTTCCTGAGAAGATTGGTTCAAAATGCATATCAAATGGAGGAATTTTCTAATTTTCCTTTCTCTTCCCACTGATTCCGTGTACCAAATGGGCCCTTAAGGTTTTAAATGACTAAAAAAATATCAAAAAGTCCCACAGAAAATTTTGATGTAAAAATGATCCTAAAGAGTTGTTAAAACCCACACTAGAGTTGTTAATCACCTATTGAAAGAGTTGTTAATGAGACTTTTTTTATATCAAAATTTTCTATGACTGTTATGCACAAATTTTCCCAAATCTAATCTAAATTGGCACTCAATATTCGGGGGAATCATGAGGGTCCCACATTCTTACTACGTGTTTCTTCTTTCCTCAACCACGTCGTCTAGTTCCAGCTCACAATTCACCCAATCATTTGGCTCTTCCCAACAATAAAACCAATAATTCATTTGCTTCCAAAATCCCCCCTCTAGACCAATAACCTTGGGCCCCACAATTTATGGGCATCCGGGGCACAGCCTACCACATATGGACCCCACCCTGAGCCCGCCCTTTAGGACACTCCTCACTTCTCATCCAATGAAACTCCTCCACGAGTCACAGTACCCCCACATGGCCTCGCTTCTATATATACCCCAAAATGGAATTACACAGAGCAAACAACACTATCATCTACGAGCAAAAACAACAATGGGAGCACCTTCAGTCATCCTGCGAAGCCTATCCTTGCGGCGAATGATTCAGCCGAGAGCTCCGCCTTCCATGGTGGCTCCGTTTCCTGAGAAGAGCCGATTCGATGAAAGACTCACGGCGGAGCTGGACACACTCCAACCGCCGCAACAAGGCGGCGCAGGATTGATTCGATTTCTCGACGCTTCCATCGCCACTCAGAAGATTGCTTTGGGAATGTTGGTGAATGTTCCTTACAGAGACGATATCGATCGTGAAGCTCTCGAGCATTACCTCGAGACCAACGTTGAAATTCTAGACGCCTGTAATTACTTCGCCGACAAAATCGAGATCGTCAAGAAGTATTTGGATTCGCTGAGAGTGGTCCTGCGTTTCGTCGATGGAAGCTTCAGCTCCAGAATACGAGCGACGGAGCATCTGGAATCACTTCAACGTATAGAGAGGAAACACAAAATCATGAGCAAGCGAAATGGACTGAGAAGAATCCTGAGGCAAAAGCTAAGTCACAATGAATCAGAGCTCGGTGAGATTATGCGTGGTTCTAGGGCCATGGCTGTGATGGCTTGTGAATTTCTCGAGCTTGGATTGTCGTTTGATTCAAAACTCAGAATCCCTAAAACCACACAGTCACAGAGGTCAAGAAGTTCATCGTGCTGGTTGAGAGTTTTGCAGGAATTGGTGAATCAAGAAGAAGGAAGTGAGAAGATGCAAAGAAAAAGGTGTGGATCAAATTTGATTATGAGAGATTTGAAAGAGACAGTGAGGGATTTGGAAGAAGTGATGAAGGGGAAGAAGAGAGAAAGAGAGGTGAAATTTGCAGGAGAGGGATTGAAGAGAAAATGCAGGGGATTAGAGGATGAGATTGAGATTATAGAAGAAAGAGTGAAAGATTTGTATAAAAGTTTGATTGATGTTAGAATGGTCTTGTTGGGGATTTTATCCCAGGCCTAAAAAAAAAAAATTGTTGTTTCAGATTAATTAGATTGATTTTAGGGAACTCAGTATAGCTTCTCTCAAGATTGTACATATAGCATTGATCTTACTAATTAACCACTTTATTTTATAGGGTTAAGGTTAAAAAATAAACATGCTTTTTTCGAAACTGCGTCTAACACCAAATATATTTTTTAGGTACAAAAGTGACTATGTGGTTACAAAAATGGAGTAAAAGTCATATATCCTGTTACTTTATGTTGGCGGGCCCACATTCACTTTAATGGAATGTGTGACTTTTACTCCATTTTTGTAACCAATTAGTCACTTTTACAAAAAAAAAAAAGAAAAAAAACCTTGGTATTGGGTACATTTTTTTTAAAAAAAACCATGTGTATTTTTGCATCTTAACCCTATTTTAACTATTGGGTGTTTTTTTAGCTGCGGAACAATCCTCAACCAATATATGATTTCTGAACTTTAATCATGTAATTGTTATGTTTAACTCGTAAAATTTAATGAAAAAAAATAAATTTTAACGTCTAAACATGTCCCTTATGGATCATAAGTTCATAACTGAGACTCGAGAATTAAGTTTGATTGTATCACGGGTTTAGTTTTGTTTGGCAATTGATTTGGTGTGTTCGTGAAATTGCAAGAAATTAAAGTGAAGGGGCAACAATGTGAAAAGGCTGAAAAGATGAGGAATTTTACTATTACCTCCTGTGCTAATTATAACATTTAGACAAGGAATTTAATTAGATTTTTTTATATGATTGGATTTACTTTCATTTTAAATATAACATCTTAATTTATGTTACCTTATAAATCTATAATTTCTTTTCCTAAAAGTATCTTCATTGATTGGATATATTAAAAGGGTTTCAATCCAAGAGTGGTTATGATCCAAATATTTTTTTCATAGGGTACAATTCAGACATTAGAAAGGGTATTTTAAAGAAACCAACACACATTATTACATATAATTAAATTAACTAATTTTTTAAATATCCATATATTAGTTATATAACTCGTATGTTAAGGACCGGAGGGAGTAACTGACATACTAAGGACTGTTTGGTAGAAAAAAGATTAGAGAAGGAAAGGGAAGATCCCAAAGTTCCCATGGATTTTGGGTGTTTGTTAGACGGAAAGTCCGGTCGTCAAGATTTTAGGTGAGTCTTCATCTTCCCTTATTTGAGGGAACATGCTTTCCATCCGAAAATGGAGGAAAATGCAATCTTCCAGGAAAGTGTTTTTTGGATGATTTACTCCGAAATTCAAACTTGGCGGGAAGTTCAACCAGGGGAGGAAAGTTCGAACTTTGGCGGGAAAGTTTGAATTTGGCGATTTTTTTTTTCACGAGTTCGAACTTAACAAGAATATTTTTTTAAAAATATTTTTCTTTTTTATTTTGAATTAATTTCTTTTGAGGGCAAAATAGACATTTTCTAATTCTTTACCAACTACCAACTCTTCATTTTCTTCCTACCAAACAACTCAAGCCATCTTCCCTCATCTTTCAAATCTTCCTTTCCCTCCTCTAAGTTCCTTTCCCTCCTCACCAATTCTTTGTACCAAATGGGTCCTAAGGGTATGTTTGGTTTGAAGGAAGGGAAGGGGGGAGAGGAAGGAAAACTTGTGGCCCCACTATAATCAATTTTGAAAAAAAAAAGATTTCCCTCCCCTCAAACCATGCATAGCCCTTAGGAGCCAGTTAAGCCTTTTGTATGTTATAAGTCTATTGTGGTTGTTATTGTTATGCTCCTCCTATTATTAATATAAGTATTACTCTCTGGTGTTCGTTGCATTCTACAAACTTTTGCTTATATTTAAAATTGGGGGTAGTAATATTATTGTGATCATCATCATTATCCTTGATCCTACATCTAACTAGATCAAATTTTAGCATAGGCCTAATCGTGAGGCCGCTTTCCAAAATATTCACTCCAAAATATTCACTCCGATCCTAAATATAATACAAAATTAAGGAAATTTAATTAAATTATTTTAGAGTATTTATATTTATTTTTTTCTCCAAATTAATTAATTTGACTAATAAACCGATATATAATCTAAGGATATACGACATATAATATGATTAAATAACTTATTTAACTTCCTTAATCTCTCTAAATAAAATCAACTCTATCTTATATTTAGGATTAGAGGGAGTATGTTTTTTTACATTCACATAGAATTAAACTTGAGCCATTTTTGCGGTCAAAGCTCCTTCCCCCAAGACTTAGGCCAAAGTTTTTTATCTGTTAGCCTTGTGCGAAGGATTAACGGCTATAACAGAAATAAATATAAGGATCCAATAAAAAAATTTAAGAGATCTGATTAAAATTTATGTAAAATTTTAGGGACTGATAAATTAAATGTTCCCAAAATTTTATTAGCACCTTGTACCCTTCATTCAAAACTGGGTCAGTTTGATTAAACATCTATACTCTCAAACACCTTTCTCTCAAACTGTGACAATCATTTGGCTCCTGCACAAGAATGACAATGATGCACAACTTCCAGGAAAAATAAATCATCACAAAGCAACAATGCTAATTCTATGAAAAGCTAACATCTATATTATCATATTAAAGCAGTATTAAAAATTCTAGATGTCTGGATGCAAAGCATCCCCTCCAAAAAAAAAAAAACTATCATCCTCATAATAGAAAAAAATAAAATAAAAGAACTAATCAATTGACAAGAAGTGCACACGCGCAAGGGTATACTCAATCCCTGCAATCCAAACACCAGTTTGAGACCACTGTACATCTTCCCAGTCCAGATCTTCCTCCAGCACCTGATCACACACAGTGCACATCTTAAACGAAAACTATAATGGTCTGAGTCAAACAAAATTAAATCCTTCATATGCATACATTATATAAATGATTCATATTAGAATGAAACAGCACCTATATATATGTGTGTGTATATTCTGCTATAAAACTTTATGATACATATTTTTCTTTTTGGGGGATAGAGAGAGATAAAGGGAAACAAAAGATCACGCAAAGGCTTCCAAACATTGAAACTAATAAAGGAAGATTGTAGAGATATTATTATTGATATGCAAATGAAAAATTTGTGTTTGGAAGTACCTCCACATGATCAAGGGGCAGAGGTATGCCAAGTGTAAGCATCATTTTCTGGGGCAGAGGCTTCTTACAACGAGACCAGCGAAAGACATCAATCTTAACATTATTCCCATTAGATTTTCCACCTCTTGCAGAATGTGAGAGGTGATTTTGAGACTTTCCTGAATCTGGTTCATGCATTTGAGTTGGTGGCATGAACTTCGTCTTCTTCTCTCCAGCAAAACATAGCTCATATCTGCAAGTAATTAACCTAGTCATATCACCCCATTTTTTTCCTCAAATAGTTTATTAGAAAGAATTTGAGGATAGAAACAGGTGATTCTGCAATGCAGCTCCACGTTCAAAAGCATTCCTTTTTTTTTAAAAAAAAAAAATCCAAGAAAGAAACGATCTGAATGAAGCCTATAATATTAAACTCCCGTGCAAAAAAGATACCTGCGAGAATGGGTCTCCAAATATAAGACTTCTCCTTTCTTCAAGCGAGCAGATGTAAAGAGTGGTTTTTTAACACCCTTGTCAGCGACAATGCTAATACTGTACTTGATCCTGATAAAAATATTATTATCATGAATGTGAATTGAGCGTGAACAATAAAAACCTAATGTCAAGATAACAGCAAAAATATGTTTTTTTAAGAAAAATTAAAATCTAGTATCTAATTTAGGGAGAATAGGAAAATATTGTGACCCAATACAGACACTTTGTAAATTAAAGCTAACATACCAAGGTTCATTGCAGAGATTGTACTGAATTCTGACTTCTTGTACAAATCTTTGCTGCCGCAACACATTCTGTTTGTAATGCAGGCCACCATGTAGAAAATGAATTATAATGTCAAAGAAATTCATAGAAAAATGAATTTATCAAAGACAAGAGAAGAACAATACAATTTTGAGGACAACTCCTCCCAAAAATATCAAGCATAAGTTTTTAAGATAAAAATATAAGATTTAATTAGATTAACCAGATTCTGAATGCAAAGGGTTTTAATCATAAGATGAAGGACAAACCGAGGCCGCAGATCTGGTAGTTATTGTCCTCTCAACAGCCACTGGAGCAAGGGTGGGCTCAACAATTGATGTAAGTGCAAGGCAAGGCTCAAGATCTATAGTTCCACCTCCTTTCTAAATAAAAGTGAAAAAAAAGATAGTAAACAAGAATCAGGTTATACATAATGACATGCACAATTGTGCAAACACAGATGTTAGGTTATATATGTGAAGAGGCAGAGTCATTCCAAGAACTAATACCCCTTCCTTTCAAAGAAAATCTTAAGAGTAGTAGTTAACATGTTATGAAAATAGTAATAAGCACGCCTGTGAAAAAATCAGCCACCTCCCACAAATGAGAGATACCAAGAACCAAGGGACATGCATTGAAAAGAGAACATAATAAACTTAGTTATATGACATGCATCAAAGTAAACAGGGGAATAATCAGGTAAAAAAAAGAAAAAGTAAACTGGGGAATAATGAAGAGATCATATAAATTCAGGGCAATAATCAAGATACTTTCCAGAGTTCTTTTTACTACCTTCACAATGCAACATCTTTCAACTTGATAACTACAACCAATTGTTGCACACCAGACACGGGAACGGACCTTGTTTCTCAGAGTAGAAATATAACCTAACATCAAAGAAATTTAGAATCTTCAGATTATCTACAAAATGATTCAAATTTTGACAGAAATAGCAATATTAACTGAAAGAGAGGAAGGGAAACCAACATCACTGCAATTAACTTCCCCTCTACATCACAGATACATATTTCAAGGCCTTTAATCAATCAAGTCTGCGTGCCGATGTCTAAGAAGGTGCTTGGTGGCCATTACAGCAAAAAATGCCTCTCATTGCCTTTTGTACAGGCAGTAGCTCTCACTTCTGAAAAGCTAACTGCCTTTCCTAAAAACTCATGCCAAATGTTTGATCCAATAGATGTATAGGTGGCCATGTCTTCCTATAGGTACCATTATATTCTTAAAGTAATTTATGTCATTTGAATTTTTGGATTGGGTATTATAACTTGATCTAATCGTGTGTTCAGACATTAATGACAAATAGTTCTATTTTGAGTTATATTTGTAGGCTTAAATGTGGTCGATTTAGTAAGCATGCAAGCAATTGAATGTATGAGTTGCTCGAGCAAGTTCAGAGTTTGAATTCGAGATTAAAATGATAAGTTGTTTAGCTGCGTTTTGACATTTTCTCCCTCTTGTTTTTATTTTCTGTTGATGCATAGTTCACAGGTAATGTTCAGAATCATAACCACAATTTCTACTGAAATATTTGTTATATGCATCATATAAGCAAACTATGATGTTGTACCACAAGAATTGATCTCAATAGTACCAAGGCACAGAGAACTTGATGTAGATGAATCAACAGGGCACCTTTATGACTATTCAAAAAAAAATTCAAGGCAGAGATATACGTTCTTGTGGAGGAAGCACCCGAATGGTTGCACACAACTCTTGTATGGTCATAGGAGGCTGAGAAGGTGATGGTTGACAGTAACCTGTATGCATGAGAACTGTGCAACGAAATTGCCACATCAAAAACTGATTTCAATTAATTCAACTCAATAAGTTTCATTCAAAAGCTAATTGTATCCTCTTTCTAGTAACAGCACATACCAGCAACAAGATCTGAGTCATATGTGTACACATCAGTGCCCCATAGCTGGGTACCTCTGACCTGAACAAAATAATCTAAACTCAATATGAAAAAAATTTAAATCATAACAAATTTACTATACATTTAAACCCCCCAAAAAAATCAATGTTACAATTGCACATATCAGTTTAATCATACTTGGGGATTGGTAGCAGTGACATGCTCTGCTGGTATCCGTATTTCAAGAGTGGGGCCTTTCTTAGAAATTTCACCATTTTTTTCTGTTTGAGGTGATTCATATTCCTTCCACAATTTTATCAGTTCTTGTATGCATTCCCCGACTTTATACACAGGCAGTTCTGCTTTGCCTGAAAATGAAATGAGAGAAACTTCTATATGATGAATATGCATAGAAAGATTAGCAGCTGCAATCCTTCGCATTCAACATGCATAAACAAATTGACTGATTATGCGAATATTGTGACAACAGTAGCCCATCACACAATAGTGACAACACACTGAACACAGTGAAAGGACGAGCAAGGGAGATGAGAAAATCAAGGAAGAAAAAAGAATACAAAAAACACAGCATAATGTTAACTATAGAATGCCCTGCTGAAACATTAAATAACGGTGCCTACAGTGATGTGGAACAAACCAACAACTTTGAGCCAATGAAACAAAACATAACAGCATACCTTGAGACCTGCAAAATAAATAAACCGGATAGTCACTATCAAAATGAAAGAAAATAGAACAGCAAAAGGGATTCAATTAAATCCATTCAGGGCACTAATTCAAAACCCCAAAGAGTAAGATTCAATTAAACAAGAGATATAAGACAGCATAGATATTTGCATAATACAAGAAGAAGAACTTGAAATGCGGTGTTTCAGGACAGAAGGGTGAAAGCTCCCCCGGGAGTAGGGAACAGAGGAATCTGTTCTAGATGCCGAAGAAGTAAAATATTTTCAATTACTTGAAGGGAGCCATTACTATCCTCCCAACTGCAGTAAGAGGGGGCAGGGGTGGGAAATTGTAAAAACAAAATTCAGGGGTCACAAATTTTAAAAAAACTTGAGGCTTTAGCATTCATATCACAGTCTCATATACACGAAGTAATAATTTGTTTATGAAGATTATGAGAAAATTAACAAGGAAACAGAAAGATGCTTATTAGAAAGTAAACTTTCCAAGCAGTAAGGGGAAAAAGATACCCTTCATTGTCTTGAGCATGGGATCTGAAATGAGGCTCACAATTAGCCACTTGCGGGCTGCCCCTAGATCTTTTCACTCTCTTGCGACGCTGAAGACCATGATTATAGACTTCCTTCTCATTCTCAGCAGCCCCATCCCCATCAGCACTTCCCTCTTCAAGTTCCTTGTCAAATCCCCTACCACACTTATCAGGCCTACCTCCTAAATCAGAATTGTTTTCAATCTTACTCTCTGCAGGTTCTGGGTCAACATTTTTCCAACTATCATGATTTTTTGGTTTCTTTTGTTCTGGCAATACCTTACCTTGCTCCGGAATTTTAACTGATGCATCCCCATGCTCTTTCTCATTATTTTGAGCTCTTCCAATTCCGTTACATAAGTCCCTCTTGATATGATCCTTTTCTCTCTCTTTTAAACTTTCTTTGTCTTTTGGAAGATCTCTTTTCTCCCTCTCCAACATCTGTACATCCCTATCTTCTTTAGCAGAATCTTTGCCTTCATCTTTAGCGGCTACTTGTGTACTGGTTCTACAATCACTTCTTTGTTTTTCCTTTTCCCCACAATCCCAACGCATTGTATCCTTTCTTTTTCTATCCTTCTCTTTAGACCTATCTTTACTTTTTAAATCTTTGTTCTCCCCAACAGCCTCATGAGTTTCCACGTAATCCTTCTCTGCAGTTGAACCCTCCTTCCCAACCACAAGAGGGTCTTTCGTATTCCCATGTGATACATGCCTGGTGTCCGAACCCCCACTGGAAGCATCAGAGTGCCTTTTTCCCTTATGGCGCTCTTTTGATTCTTTCCAATTCAATTGACTACTTGACACAACGTAACCATCCTTTTCTATCTTAAAATCACCTCTGAAATCATGATGACTATCCCTATCATATCTAACATCTTTCTTCTCATCTCTACCTTTAACATGCACATCCTTCTCATTCTTAGCAATCATAGAATTCCATGCAACTGATGTAAGCTCAATACGGAACCTTTTCTTCTCTGACTTAACATCACAGTTCACAAGCTGGAGATCTCTACTATCCTTAAAATCCCTTACTTCTAAACTGTTTTCAATACCAGCAGGATGATCTAAATATGAATCATTAGATGATGATGGAGCCAAATGTACAGAGTGAAGAGGAAATTGTCTGTCTGCATCATGAGATTGATAACTTCGTTCCTTTGTCACGAAGGAGTCTTGAACTTTTACAATGTGATATTCACTTGAAGCTAGTGATGACAATTTAGAATGAGTAGCAGTATCTTCATGAGGATGCTTTGAGGGTGACTGAACAGTCTCTTCCTGAGACCTCTTAAGTATACTACTCATAATGAAAATCAATCCAGTTGTAAAATATAGCCAGAAAGTAGTTACACAGCCAAAATAATACCAATTTTTACAGCCTGCTTGTCATATAATAGCTGGTATATGCAACCTGACAAAACAAATTGTAAAACTAAATGAGGCCACAATGATTTCACATGCCTTAAAACTTTCCATGAGTATTCACTGCCACTCAATAAGACAGCATTTGAACAGATTTAATCGCATACGACAAAATATAAACTCGTAGACACCTATAGAAGCCATTGTTAGACATCGCGCAACTTGTAGTATGGGTGCGACAAGATTTTGTTTCTTTGGCCTAAGAGTGTAAAAAGGTTTAAGTTAAGAGTAGAATGACAATTGGACAAGACGGGAATAGAATAAATCATAGAACTCAAAATGATCTATTTTCTCCTTGGATCGGTAATAAATTAACAAACACCCAACCTCAATGCGGCAACACGAAAATAATTTGAAGAAACAAGAAAGGAAACAACAACTTTTTACCGTCAAACCCAATTAAACTTCTCTGCAAAATGAGGTATAGAGGAAAAGACTGACAAACACATGAGAAGGACCAATCACCAAAAACGAGAAAGAAACAGCATTCTAAATACAAAATTAAAAGACTATCTCCCTTCCGAGAAAAATAGCACACCCAATTTAACCTTCACAACACAACTGAAAAAAAATAGAGGAAAAGAGTGGCAAAACAAATGAGAAGAACCAAAACCAGAACGAAGAAGAAACAGCATTTAAAAAGAAAAAAATAGTGAATTGAAATACCGTGTAATATCCCGAGAATCACTGATCAACACACTAGATAAAGCCAAGTGAGAATCTTCCCCTTTCAAGACTGACAATGACAATGGCAACACAAAATTCTGTTATATTGCTGATTTTTTCCACCGAAACAAACCAAAATGAAGTGGGATTTGCACAGTGGAGTCAAACAAAACCCTATCAAACGCACAGCAAAGAGAGAATCTTACGCATACACATAACCAAATTCTCTTTCTCTGCCAATAGGCGCGCCCATATGCTTCCTTGGCTTGGCGCACACTTATATTTGGATTTTGCGGGTACAGTATCTCTATGTGCTAACTCATCTCATTTTACACTCTCTCTTTCTTCTCATATCTACCGTTGGATTGGAAAAAAAAATGGAAGGTTGAGATTTAATATTTTATAACTTCATTATTATAAATATAAAATGTTAAAATCATCTGTAAAATTTATAATTGCAATCTAGACAAAAAGATAAACTAATTTATATAATATTATTATACTAATGTTATAAGATATTAAATCTGAACTATTATTTTTTAATCTAAAATTAAAGATAAGATAATGAGAAGAAGAGGAGGAGAAAAAGAAAAACGACCCTGCATCAATTTTTCAAAGAAGACTATATTAATTATATGAAGGTCTTCTTTTTCCCAACAAATTATACTCAAGTATTTATTATATACTCTTTCAATTAAAAATAAAGGATAATGTAATTGAAGCCTATTATTATTATTATTATTATTATTATTATTATTATTATTATTATTATTTATATAGATAGTTGATTTGTTATACATTTTATATTTAGTTGTACTATTTTAATCTATGACACACACACACACAATAATCGAAGAATTAGTTCATAAAATTCTTTTCAGTCACATGGTGGGATTTATATATTTAAGAATTTATATAACTCCTGCAAAAAAAGTTCAATTAAACTAAAATCAAGAAAACGTATTAAATTTTCTAGTGGAATTCACACATTATTTAATCATTTAACCATTTTTTGGGTTCACAAAGCTAAAATTGTTTTATTATTGCATTCTTTTTCTCTCTTGAGAAATTGATTAAATTAAAATTAGAACTCAGTAAAAAAGAAGAAGATGAAATTAAAACTATAATAGAAAGAATTTAACTATAAAGTTTTCTTGACCAAAAAACAAATGGAAAAACTGGAAAAATATCTTATTCAAAATTATATGGGTGAGGATGACCTAAATCATATTACCAATCTATTAATTTCAAAAGGCATTCTTTTCTAATGATAAAACAATTTTATTACTAACTAAATAAAACGAAACATAAAAAAGACTTCAATAACTAACCAACCGAGTAAACAACTGTGAAGCCCAAAAGTAAAACAAGGCCCAAAACAATTACGCCCAACAAACACAAAAACCATGAATATAAAAGGCTCAACAACCAACAACCATTCAGAGCAAGTGGAAAGGGACCTACTCTCCCTTAACCACGTTCTCAGTTCAAAACGTGGGAATGTAGAAAATGGTATTTGAAGCTTTTCTTCCATGATAATTACGACCGATTTGGATTGATAATCGGAATCGAAGGTGCCCAATGAACCAGGTGGTATATTGAAAAAAAAAAAAAAGCTCAACACATAAACAAATACCAAGCAACCACCAATATTTTTTTTGAGAAGGAGCAACCACCAATATTGTTCCGTCATGCACGAAGACGCCAAGGAAACTAAAGGCCACCATGAGCATCTTAAGTAATTTAAGAGAAGCATAGATCCCTTGTTTGAATTAACCATCCCTTTTCGGTTTCCAAAGGCATTGTTAGAAAAGTAAGAATATGGAGAATGATACAAGAAACTTTGTTGGTTAGTTGCCAAGGTTCCATGGCTCCTGATCGAGTTTTTCCATCCACAAAAGAAAAGGTGATTTAACCTAGCATTCACAAACGTGGGTTTACATTGAAGTTATTTGTTTGGATTATCTTAGAAATATGTATGGAAAGTTTGATCTTGTAAAACTTAGGTTAACGTACATCTTTACTTTTGAAGTTGTCAAACAATCTCAATTTTCTCCTAAAAGTTTTTCTTTGGAGCAATGTTGTTTTAGAAGTTTCTAAATCGTAGCAATTTTGCCTTGGTTGTTATTCATATTAAGTTTGACAATTAGTTGACCAAGTATGTTAAGTTAACAGGTTCTCGTGTCATCCATGTTATTTTTAAAAAAATGCAAAGTTTCCCTAGAAGTTTTTACTTAGGAGCAATATTGTTAAGAAAATTTTAATATTGTCCTGAAAATTTTCAAATTGTAGCAATGTCGTCTTAATCATTATAAGGTTAAGTTTGACTATTAGTTAACTAAATATGTTAAGATCACAATGTATATGATATTGAAGAAGAAATTGCAGATTGAGGAAAAGCTT
The DNA here is from genome assembly GCA_019022615.1 of Acacia melanoxylon. Taxonomy (NCBI): domain Eukaryota; kingdom Viridiplantae; phylum Streptophyta; class Magnoliopsida; order Fabales; family Fabaceae; genus Acacia; species Acacia melanoxylon. The sequence goes on from JAFJYJ010000004.1 coordinate 10,825,024, forward strand.
ACGTCCACAAGAGAGTAATGAAGGGAAAAAAAATATTCTACCGGATTATTTAAGACACATTGAGCAAGATTACCAAAAATAAGGTCAATAGTAACCCTCCATCACCTTCCCTAGCGACGTCGAGATAAATAGATACCTCTTCGATTTTCTCTTCCTTTCACAGTATGCTTTCACGTCTTTGATTTTCTCTCATCATTAAGATGAGTACATCTTTTTCAAAACAAATATTGTTTTATTTATAAATCTAACTTTAAAATAATGAAGTGAATGACACATGAATTTGCCATAAGCATATTTGGCCAACTAGGATAATGGCACATGGACAATAGCAAGAGGCTTTGTTTTTCAATAAAATCAATACATAAATAAAAAGATACGGAGTATAACATAATAAACTTCGAGTTTATAATTAACCCCCTGGTTCAAACCATCCCAGTGCAATTTCTTATTTTAATCTAATTAAATCATGTAATATATATTTATTTACGTTCACGGTCTTACCAAAATCTTTAGCAAGTTGCTCGAAAAGTGACAATTCATTATCCAAGTCAATCTTTTTGTAGAAAAAATAAAAAATTATTATGGAGACCTGACAAAAATAATATATATAAATATAATGTAGTGAATAATTATATATATATACATATACTCTCTATCACATTTTTTCACGAAGACATAAATGTGGCCGATTGGCTACAAGAAGAAAAAATGTTAGTAGTATCTCTTCTAAGCATAATTTTTTTTTTACCCACAAAAAAATACATACTAAGTTCAAAATCTCGTGATAACTCTGCTAGGGTTTTTGTGTCCTTGAAACCTTATATATATATATATATATATATATATATATAGATAGATAGATAGATAGATAGAGTTTAAGTGGGGTAGATACCCCACCAGGAGAGCGCTTACAGAGGTTTCGCCCACCAACACTCTCACATCAACCAGCGGGCAACCTCCTCCCTTTTAAGTGAAAGCTAATGCTTGAACCAACTGTATCACTTCTCGTTGGTTGTCCTTAAAACTTTTCAGCAGCCGATTGCGAGTGAACTCCATCACTCACTGCGGCGGAGGAGAAAGAATGGTTCTCAATTTTGCTCATTGTGATCAGGAAGGTGAGTTATGTGAAGAATGAGATGGGTCATCTGAGGGGTTTTGGATCCTATCTCTGGCGGATTTTCCGATGTTGAAGGATCGCGATGCGGCAGAAGAAGTGGATTTGCTGCAGAGAATGAAGAAAATGGAACGGAGCACGAAGAGGAGAAGGCAGGCGGAAGTGGATCATATGCGAGCAAGGTGAGGGGTGAATCAGATGAAGTGATGGACGATGAGGAAGGGGACGGAGCAGAGGATTTTGGCATTACAATTATTCACCGCACAAAGGGAAACTTGAGGATCCCAAAGATTGTTTTGTTTTTTTTTTAATATAAAAAAGTTTAGGTGGGGTAGACACTGGTACCCCACCAGGGCCAGGGCATTGCCTTCAGGCTCAAAGAACGCTTACAGAGGTACTTACAGATCACCTACTAACGAGGCCCTCACATCGACTAACGGGTATCGAACTTCCTCCCTTTTGGGGTGAAGGCCAACGCCTTAGCCAACTGTGTCAATCCTCATTGGTCAGAGATTGTGTTTTCTGAAGAGGGAAAGAAGAGGCTACGGAGGCCCTATGCTAAGAACTTGATTGTGAAACTACTAGGTTGATGGATGGTTTTGTGAATGTTGGAGCCTAGGCTACAGAGGATGTGGGGTCAGTATTTCTGTTTTGGATATGAGGACTGACTTTTATGTGGTGAATTTTCAAGCTGGGATGATTACAATAGAGCGTTAAGTGATGGTCCTTGGCTCATTGTGGATCATTACCTAACTGTAAAGGCCTGTTTGGTTTAAGGGGAGGGAGTGGAAATAGGGATGGACCTTGGCACAAATATTTGGGGGGCCACTGATTACTGTTCATCGTCTTCGAGAAGGACGCGACTGAACCAGAGTAGACGAGTGAGACTGCGCCAACCTTCTGTTTATGTTTGGATAGCCACTGTTTACTAACGGCTGATCCTGCTTTTCTGATGGAAAATGAGAATCTTCCTGATCCTGAAAAATTAAGACCATGATCACGATCGTCTTCTTCGAGAAATTCCTATAGCCTGCGTCACCCACTTTCATTTCCTTCAGCTTGAACCATCTGAGGATTTGCTTCTTCTAAACATACTGAGGTTGATGGATTAGTTCTCTCTGTTTCTTCAACTTCCTAGAACAAACCTTTTAGCTCATTGTAAACAGCATGATAAAGATGTCATATTAGAAATTCCAGCGCATCAGGGCCATTGAAGCCGTCATAAATCCCGACGAACAGCTAGCAGTGTTTTTATGATACAACCACATGTAGAGGATCCTCCCCTGCTTTCCCAAGAGCCCACTGCACATTACGACTCATTTCGGTTTATAGTCGTTCGATGGACGAAGGAGCTTCCTTTTTGCCCACGGAATTCAACTCTAGCACCACCCCTGGTTGCTTCTTCTCCGAAATGGTCGAAAACGCCATCTTCCCTTGGTTTATTTTCTAAACAATTTTTTTTTGGGGGGGGGCATGGCCCCCCCTTGTATCTACTAAGGTCTGTCTCTGGGTGGAAAGGAGGATATTGACCAAATTGCCATTAATGAGAAAAATATTCTTTTTTGTTAAGAGTATATTTTTGGAATATTGAAAAGTTTCCATGGGTTATTTAGTAAAGAGGAGAGAAAAAATTTCTCTCTCCCCCTCCCTCCCCTTCAAACCAAACAAGCCCTAAGAGAATGGGGCCTGGCTTGCATCCGCTATCAAACGTTGCCCTTTTGGCACCAAGCATGCACAGAGGTTCCCCCCCCCCCATTTTTTTTTTAAAAAAAGAAATTAACGCACTGCTGAATAATAAAAAGATATTGAAATAATAATTATTGATTGGTATTGAAAAAATAATTCATGATCTTAAAAAATTTATTTTAGGATCTTGAAAAAATATGATAAAGTATATTTTTAGCAGCAGTCAGTACCTGAATTATTTTTTCAAGATCCTAAAATAATTTTTTTAAGATAATGAATTATTTTTTCAGTACTAGTCAGTATTTTGAAATATCCTTTTAGAACCAGTGTACTCTGAAATATTTTTTCAAGATCCTAAAATAATTTTAATATTTCAAGATTATGAAGGATTTTTTTAATACTATTCAGTATCCTGAATTATCTTTTTACTACCCGGCAGTTCTTGTATTTTTTTTTTAAAAAAAGGACTTGCTTGGCGCCAAAACGACGCCTTTTGATGCAGTGGACGTAAGTCTGCAATGGACCTAAGCCAGGTAGAAGAGAAAAGAGGGCTAACTTCTATCCAATAATGGAAGGAATGGAGGAGGTACTAGTCTGGGTAAGACTATGGGACCTGCCATTGGAATGCTATGAAGAGGTAGTGTTGCAGGTGATAGGGGATCAAATTGGACGGACGGTGAAGGTGGATACCACAACATTGATGAAGACGAGAGGACAATTTGCATGATTAGGGATTCAAGTAGATTTGTCCAAGCCTTGCTACCACAATTTCTAATCGAGGGAAGGGAATTCAATGTGGAATATAAGGGTTTACATCTATTGTGCTATAACTGTGATAAATATAGGCATACTGATAAAGAATGTAAGGAGAAAGTCGAGGAGGTAGGTAGGAAGGAAGAGCGGATGTGGGGGATTGTGTGATGCAAGACAATCATGGATCTCTTTATGGTAGCTAGACCTTGGCACAAAAAAGACGTGGCCCTAGGAGAGTAGGGATGGAGAAGAAAGGAAGGGAGCGGTTTTTTGGGGGGGGAGGGAGGGTCGACTCTCGATTTGAGAGATTACAAATTGAGGAAGTGCAAGGAAGAAATGGGGGTATGGAGAGTGGGAAGGAACTAGTGCCTTATGATGCCCCAGTTTGGGGAACCGAGAAAGAACAAAAAAAGTATATACTAGATCATGGGAGGAGGTGGCAGCGGAGTAGAGAAGCCAGAATGTTGAAATTTAAGCTCGATCTGTGAGTGCAGTACATAACAAAAGGAAGGGACACTTGGGAAGTACAAGGGGTAAGGGAGTTGAAGTGATTTCAAATGAGGAAGTGCAGGTGGAAGGGAAAGGAGAGTAGAGAGCTCTTTTGGAAGGGATTGACATGAACAGAATTACAAATGATAGAGGAAATGTTGGAGGAAGATAGAAAGGGAATAGGAAGAGGGGAGGTAGGCCGCCAAATGTAAGAAGGGAAGGGAATGAACCTTTGATGTAAGTGGAGGAGGAAGGAGGGAAGGAGATGATGAATATTGATTAATTTTTTTGTTTTAATGATTATGAACAAAAATATACTAGTGCAGGAGGTAGAGAGATAAAGAGGATTTTGAGAATTCTAGTTAAATTGAAGGGGCCGGAAATTGTAAGTTTAGTGGAAACAAGAGTTCCAGTGCAAAATGCTCATAATTTCTTTTGTTCATTAGGATATAAGGAGGTAACAACAATTGGGGGAGAGGGTTTTGTAGGAGGGATTTAGGTTGCATGGGATGAAACAATACTTAATTTAAGATGCATTGAGAGAAGTCAGTATGTGCTTTTTGAAGGGAAATTCAATGGGGAAGAGCCATGGTGGATTGTTGTTGAGTATGTGGCACCATATGAAAGAGAGAAGGGGATATTCTGGAGGGACATGGTGAGAATTGTTGGGGATTGCAGAGGTCCATGGATGATTTTAGAAGAAATGAGGAATGGCGATGAACCTGAGACGATGCGAGATTTTCGAGGAAAGAATAAATAGATGTGGGCTAATGAATATGGAGTCATATGGTAATAGATTAGTAAGATTAATAGCTCACGGGACCAGAGAAGAAAATGATAAAAATGCACAGTGCTTACGCTCTGGCTCATGTATTGATTTATATAGAATGGAATACACAATTCTGGAAAGATTTGTCCAGATCTCAAATCATAACAGATCCTATAGGAAATAGACACGTATACAAATAGAGTGCTAAAGGAATCTTACAGTTACAGGGAATAACAATAATAAATATAATTATATTTTAACATTCCCCTCAAACGAGAGGGTGTTACCAACAACCCAAGTTTGTCTCGAAAATATTGAAACTGTGGCAGCGACAAAGGCTTGGTGAGGCAGTCTGCTATCGATATGATGAGGGAACATAACAAACATCAATTGATCCAGAAGAGATTAAATCTCTTATAAAGTGTATGTCAACTTCGATATGCTTACTTCTAGCATGTTGAACAGGATTGGAAGCTAAAGATTTGGCACTAAGATTATCACACCAAATTACTGAAGGATTTCTGACAAACAGACCTAATTCAGACAACAAAGAATTTAGCCACTTGAGCTCTGCAGAACCATCAGAGAGAGCTCTATATTCAGATTTGGTACTGGATCTAGACACAACCTTTTGCTTTCTAGATGACCATGAGACTAAATTCTTGCCCAAGAACACACAAACACCTGCCATGAATTTTCTGTCATCTGTATCACACGCCCAATCAGCGTCAGTGTAGGCAATTAGCTGAGGATTAGTGAAAGGTTGAATATGCAACCCCAGATTATATGTCCCTTTTAGATACCTGAAAACTCTCTTTACAGCTTGGAAATGACTAGTTCTAGGTTGAGACAAAAATTGACTTAACTTGTTTACTGCAAAGGAGATATCAGGGCGTGTAGTAGTCAAGTATTGCAGGGATCCTATGGCTGCCGATGAGTCCAGAGAGCTCTCATCTTGAGTGGATAGTGGACTTGAGCTGACGTTGCTGCTGTCAGTAGATACATCATGAACTCGAAACAAAATGTCTACAACCTCTGTTGATTCTGGCGCCTCCGCCAATGCCAAATCCTATACTCTGTTTAGCTCCTCTAGTCAGACGACAGCGATTAAGTTGGATCACTCAAACTTTCTCGTCTGGGAATCAATCGTACTCCCACTCATCGAAGGAAATGGCCTCGAAGGTCATATCAATGGAACGTCTCGTGCTCCGGTGAAAGTTGTCGCCGGCGGTTCTGGAAGCACTGTAAACCCAGCCTACAAGGACTGGTTCTCCGTAGATCGTCTTCTCGTCGGATGGCTACGCAACACAATGACCCTCGAAATCGGGGCTCAACTTCTTCATTGCAAAACTGCAGAGTCACTCAGGATTGCCTCGTGACCTCACTTGTGCGTCCACCAAGGCTCGCATCATGGTTATTAAAAATGATCTTCATAACACCCGGAAAAACTCCCTCACCATGGAGGAATACCTGAACAAAATGAAACACTTCTCCGATGATCTTGCTCTCGCCGGCTCACCAGTTGCCACTGAGGATCTCATTCTCCACACACTCAACGGATTGGACGGTGATTACAATCCAATAGTTGTCAAACTTGTTGATCAGCCAGACCTCACTTGGGTCGAGACCCAAGCTGCTTTACTGTCGTTTGAATCACGCCTGAGTCAACTAACTCACTTTGCTTCTCTAAGCATTCAACCAGCTGTAAATGTTGCTCAGCGTACTAAAGAGCATCGCGACTCAGACCACAGTCGTTTTGGTGGCCGCAGCAGAAGTCGTGGTGGTGGTCGTTTTGCTGGTCGCTCACGTGGTGGACGAGGCCGAGGAAATCGACCTTTCTGCGTTCATTGCCAGAAACCTGGCTCTGATACCAAGTAAGATTAATAGCTCACTGGACCAGAGAAGAAAATGATAAAAATGCACAGTGCTTACGCTCTGGCTCATGTATTGATTTATATAGAATGGAATACACAATTCTGGAAAGATTTGTCCAGATCTTAAATCATAACAGATCCTATAGGAAATAGACATGTATACAAATAGAGTGCTAAAGGAATCTTACAGTTACAGGGAATAACAATAATAAATATAATTATATTGTAACAAGATTTACTTGGAAAGGACCATTAATTGCAAGTTACCAGAGGGTCTATAAACGTCTAGACAGAGGTTTATGCAATATTGATTGGAGACTAAAATTCCCCAAGGCCATCATCCAATCCTATTGAGCTTGGAAAAGGAATAGGGGAGAGGCCTTTCAGGTTGAAGCGGCCTGGTTTCTTCATAATACTTTTGAAAAGAAAGTTAGGGAGGGATGGGAGGTGAGAGGGGAAGCTACAAAGAAGTTGATGAATGTTAAGGGAATGTTGAAAAGATAGAATAAGGAGGTCTTTTTGAATATAATTCAAAAAGAGAAGATTTCTAGCTCGACTGGATGGGTTACAAATTCAAATAGACATTATGCGTACTTGTACAGATTGGAATGGAAGATACAAGAGGAACTATGAGAAGTGTTGAAACAAGAGGAAATAATGTGGTTTCAAAAGTCAAGGAAGGAATGAATCAAGGATGGTGATATGAATACTAAATATTACCATTTAAGTACGGCTAAAAGGAGGAGGAGGAATGAAATAGCCATGCTTAAAGATGAGAAGGATCGGAGGAGTGGATTGAAGATCCAAATCAGTTGAAAAAAAAAATAGTTGTGGATTTTTATAAAAGGTTTTTGAAGAAGAAGGAAGTTGGGGTGGGGGGGGAGATTGGAGGATGATGTTTGCTACTTGAGAGTAGAGGAGGAGGTATGGAATCGATTGGAAAAATGGTCACTCCAGAGGAAGTTAGGGAGGCAATTTTCTCTATTGGATCATACAACGCTCCAGGGATATATGTTTTTCTGGCTGTTTTATTTCAAAAGGAATGTCATGTAATTGTCAATGAAGTAGTGAGTTTTGTGCATACGGTGTGGCAGAGGGAGTTGGATGTTTAAGAAGTCAACACTATGTTGGTGCTTATACTAAAAGTTGATAGGCCAGATAATTTTAAGCAGTTCTAACCTATTGCTTTCCGTAATGTCTTGTATAAGTGTATCACAAAGATATTGGTTAGGAGAATCAAAAGAGTTTTAGGGGATTTGGTGGCTCCTAACCAAGTTACTTTTGTTCCCGGGCGTCACATATATGACAACATCATTGTTACTCATGAACAAGTATACTCTATGAGGACAATGAGAGGTAAAAATGACTATTTTGGTATTAAAATAGATTTGGAAAAAAGCATATGAAAGGGTGTGATAGAGCTTTGTGAAGGAAGTCTTAGAGGAAATTGGGATGAAGGAGAATGCCAAGGATCTTATCATGAGATGAGACAATGAGCAACAAGTATCGTGGAATGGGGAGAAAATAGAGTTACTTCTTCCATCAAGAGGTATAAGACAATGGAATCCTCTCTCGCCTTATATCTTTGTGCTTGTGTTGGAAAGATTGACACATAATATTCAGGAGGTAGAACGTAAGGGGGAATGAGAAGCTATCCGAATTGGTAGAAGATGACCTAGTATGACTCACCTAATGTTTGCGGATGACTTGGTGACTTTAGGGGAAGCATCCACAAGACATATAAATGTAGTAGGTGAGTGTTTGAAGAGATTTTGTGATGTCTCTGGCAGAAGGTGAACATTCCAAAATCTGTCATTTTTTTCTCCAGAAATGTTCCTATGGGTACGAGAGAGGAATTGGCAGCACATGCAAGATAAAAGGTGACAGAGGATTTGGGATCATACCTTGGTATGCCTATGAATTATGGAAGGAACAAATCAAGTTGTTTTGAACGGTTGGTAGAGAAAGTGAAGAGGAGGTTGGGGGATATTGAGAAGGTTGAGAGGGCCTTTATTTGGGGTCATAATATAGAGGAGAGAAAGATTCACTTGATTAATTAGGAAACTGTGTACAAAAACCTAGGGAATGTGGAGGCTTGGGTGTTTTGAACCTAGAGAATAAGAATGGGGCATTTCTGATGAAGATAGAAGTGGAGCAGGGGGATTTTGGGTAGATGTGCTTCGTTTCAAATATAATGAGGTTTCATTGATATGATGTATAGTTTAGATTTAGTCTGTTTTATATTTCTTTTTCTAGACCTTTGAGTCCCCACACTACCCCCCAAAAAAAAGGGTACTAAAATAGGCATTAGTTAAAAACAAACAGGTTTGAAAAAGATAGAAACGCGTGGCAAGGTTTGTTAGGTGGGGACAGAGATATCCCTTCTCATCCTAATTATAGGACAATATTTAGGAGTTGATCCTAGTCTTAATTATAGGAAAAAGTTGTAATTTTTGTCAATTTATTCCCAAAATACCCCTAAACACAATAATAATTAATAATGCCTTATATATTCTATAAAGTGAGTAATTCTTACAATTCATTAATGTCACGTATACCTCAATTGTGCTGTTTTTTTTAATAAAATAATTTTGAGCAAATTTTGTTATAATTTAATAATGACATCATTATTAAATTACACTTCCAACCTTCAAAAGTAGATCAAAAATTGTTGAAAGAGATGATGATGCCGGACTATGTGAGAGCTCAGAGAAGTTATGTGTGAGGTGGGAGAGATCCGACAAAGAACAGAAAATCAGAGTAACTGAAAGTCATTTTTAAATAAGGGTATTTTAGAAAAACAAATACAATTAACTAATTTAATTACTATTTTTAATCTCTCCAAAATTGGATAAATATGTCTTATAATTGGGACATGAGAGAGTACTATTTATCTATCGAGACTCACCAGAACCAATCTCCTTACCTATATAAGCATATAGGCAGAGAGAGCTCGGTCAATCTAGACCGTCTAAATGAAATTTAGATGGTCCATATTTAATATTTTTATTTAGTGCTTTTTAAATTAAAAAAAATCATTTTTTATAAAAATGTTACTTCATAGATTATCTATTTTAGATTCTTTATCCATTAAAATATTTTAAAAAAAAAATTAAGGGAAAATCTCATATAAAGTTGCTTAAAATAGAGAAATTTGAATCAAGTTGTTAAACCTAACAAATCCCTAATTAAGTTATAAACTTAATTTGGGATTTTAAAATATAGATAAATTGACTTTATTACACTCTCCTAATCTTCTCTATCATATTTTCTCTTGAAAGAATTTAATTGCTCTTTAACTTAATTTTTTAATAAGTATGCATATCTATTAACATTAATATATAATAAAATAAAATATGATTCATTTAAATTATCAAAGGAGTTTTTGTGTTCGGAAGAATGATTTGAGTAAAAAAAAAAAAACGCATAACACCGTTATCAACTAAATGTTTTTATTAAACATTTTGAATAACATTTTATTTTTGAAAGAACTCAAATTAGTTTTTTGTCAATAAAAAAAGTGAATATTCATTAATCACGCAATTTTACTTATATGATATATAGTTTTTTTTTTTTTTTTATACGTTAATAAATATCTTTTCTTTTAAAAAATCATTAATGAAAATCTTTAATATGCAGTTAGCTATATCAAACAAGTTATTTTTTTATATTAACATTTTTCTTCTCAATAAACAAAAAATAATTTTTTTTATTCTCAACGTTCAACTAGAAATCATTTAATTAATATTAGGGCTAATATTTTTTTTGAATTATTCTTGATCATTCTTCCACAAAACATAAAATTTATTTGATCTAAGTTAATCATATTTTATTTTATTATATATTAACATTTATATTTATTTACAATTATTGTAAAAATAAGTTAAAAAGTTGAAACCCTTTTAAGATGAGAGAAGCGAACGTCATTTAATCTAAATTTTGAAATTTAAATTGAGTCAATAACTTAATTAGGGATTTATTGAATTTACTAACCTAATTTAGAATTTCCCTATTTCAAGCAGCTTTATATGAGATTTTCCCAAAAATTAAATCCAACCATCTACATCTCATCTGAAAAATTAGCCTACCGGTCCTTGCGTAACAAAAGGATCAGGAATCTCGTTCCCTACCTACCTACCTACCCACCCAGTATCTATCTATTTCTAAATTCTAGCTGAGAAACTGAATTAGTTTGATAATATGATATTAATAAAGCCCTGATTTATCATCATCACCAAATTAAAAGAAAGTGCAAGCATTCAATTAAGGAAATCAAAGATGCAAGCGATCAATGAGACCTTCTACATTTCACATGGTTCGCCGATGCTGTTGATTGACCAGACGATTCCGGCGAGAGCATTCCTCCAGAAATGGAAGACCCACGTGTTCCCGCGGCGGCCCTCCGCCATCCTCATCATCTCCGCTCACTGGGACACCCAATTCCCCTCCGTCAACATCGTCTCTCGCAACGATACCATCCACGATTTCTATGGCTTCCCCGAATTCATGTACCAGGTTCGTTCTCGTCTCTTCCATTTCAAGTTCCTCAATCCTCAAATCTCTCTCTCGCTCATTGGATTTCTGCGCTTTAGGAATTAATAATTCAATATCCTTGTTCTTCTGTTTCACCATAGCCATCTACAGTGCCAGAATCAGAATTTTTTTTAGGCCGGCTAAAAAATACATATATAACATTCAAAATACAAATAAATAATAGTTGACAATCATAAATTATAACAAGATATAAGATGATATTAATCTTTTCAGTAGGTATCTCAAACAAAAATTTTACTTTCCAAACCGATTAAAATTAATCATTAATAATCTTCTACATATATATAGTTATTTATTGTCAAAATTCAAGACCTTCTCAAAATCATAATCCCAAAATTGTTACTAATCAGTACAATATTATCCTTATTAGAAAGAGAAAAATACGTGGAACAACTTTCATTAGAGGAGTGAGATGAAAATGAGTGATTTTAAGTACCTATTTAAGATGAACAGCGCCGGAGCCCGGAAGTGGAAGAAGTTTAACACTTTTGGACCGTCTCATGCGCACAAAGAAAATGACAAAAAGAAGGTGTGGTACATATAAGATAAATGGCCACAGGTCCCTTCAATTATAAGATGATCTAATCTTTTCAAGTAGGTATTTTAAATAAGAATTTTATTTTTCTCTTATAGCCTAATGAATAATGAACCAAATATTGTATTAATAAAAAAAAAGTGTAATTATAAAAAGGATAAGAGATTAGTTGGAGTCAAATTATTCATCAAAATAAAATATTATATATATATATATATATATATATATATATATATATATATATATATATAAAATAGACCCAGTTGGCCATAAGTTCCGCGATTGGCCATCGATCTCTGAAGTCTGAACTGGTACTGTTACATTGTGCAGCTGAAATATCCGGCACCGGCAGCTGCAGATCTGGCGAGGAAGGTGAAGGAGCTTGTAGAAGCGTCGGGGATAGAGCGCGTGGACGAAGACAGAGTGCGTGGGTTGGACCATGGCGCGTGGGTGCCGCTGATGTTGATGTACCCGGAGGCTGATATTCCGGTGTGCCAGCTGTCAGTTTCGGCGAACAGAGATGGGATGTTTCATTATAAGATGGGAAAGGCATTGGCTCCATTGAAGGAAGAAGGAGTTCTGATCATTGGATCTGGAAGTGCCACTCATAACCTCAGAACAGCTAACCGGAACGCCATTGATGATGCTCCTTGGGCTGTTGAATTCATTTCCTGGTTGAAAGACTCTCTTCTTAATGGAAGGTACGTACTTTCTTAAAGAGAAATCATCAGAAAGTCTCAGAGTTTGTACATTCTCACAATTCATGATAACTTTGGGTCAAGAATTGCATATGCATGCATGGTCAAATCTTGATAAATTAATTTTATTAGTAATTTGACAGAGGTTGACTAAATATATATAATGATGGGATGATGACACACACGTGCGTGCATGCATGCAGATATGAAGAAGTGAACAAGTTTGAAGAGAAGGCACCAAATGCGAAAATGGCACATCCAAAGGCAGAACACCTGTTGCCATTGCACGTAGCCATGGGAGCTGCTGGTGACAATGCCAAAGCCAAAGTGATTCATGACAGTCTCCGTGGTGGTACCATTTCTTATGCCTCTTTTAGCTTCACTTCGATCTCAAACTCCTCATCATCATCATCATCCACATCACTTTGAAATCTTGTGACGAGAGAATAATTAATTATATTACACTTCAAGTTTGTACATGGAACCGGATCTTTTGTAGTAGCATGACCTCTATATATATAGCTGCAATATTTATAAATTAAAGATATAAAATAAGAAGAATGATATATACTCTTCGGATCCAGACAAATTTAGGGAGGGAATGAAATAATTAAATAAAGTGATTAAGGTGTTTTAAAAAATATGTTATATTAACTCATTTGACCAACTTTTTTACTGTAAAGGTCAGTATGACTTATATTTATGACCGGAGAAGTAATAATTAACACGGATCATTTGTGAGTCGCTGAGGCTATCTCTCTCCACTTGCACAGTCTAAATATTGGAGAGTCCCTTCTTTTTTCTTTTTCTTTTTTTCCTTTTTTGGTGAGAGGAGAGTCCCTACTTATTTGTACATTATTGTCGATATTATTTTTATGACTGTGTACTATGTTTCCTTTGTATTCATATAAAAAAATCATAGTTTAAATCTCCATTATATATGCGCGCGCATATTCTGTTTTCCTTGAGTCAAATAATATTAAGCTGAGTGTTCTTTTCAAGATATGCGAGATTATTGGTCTACATGAAATTTTAAAGTACTAAATTTTCTATCAACACATATATCTCTTCAACAAGAATCTAGTAGGATCTTACATCGTTAGACTTACTCTATGTTGGTAGAAGTTTTAATGTTTTCAACAAGTGATTTAATAAAAAAAAATACATTTTTTAATGGGTAACCTCCGTTGACTTTAATTCTCATGAGCACCAAGTATTAAAATATTTACAAAGCTATAAGTTTGTCTAGTTTTTTAGCAGAACAAAGTTGGAAACTCATGATGACTTGTGTTGGTTTAATAATATAAAAAAATTATTAAGATTAATATTTAAAAAGGAAATTTTATAAGAAAAGAATCAATTACGTTTACACGGGTACTGTATAATCTCATGTCTCCTAAAATTGTTGAACATGAAATAAAAAGCAATTCATTAAAAAAATGGTTGTTAAAAAGTTGGATTTGATTTTAAAAATAATAAGTAAACAATGATTATTATTTTAAATTTTTTTTTTAAAAAAAAGTAACAAGTGTTTGGGTACAAGCAGTAAGTTTGAAATTATTCTTTACCAGACAAAAAAATATACGTAGAGTTTATTGGACTTGAGTTAATTTATTACATATATAAAAAGAATTTTGAACTCAAATATGTTTGGATTTTGATCAAGGCTATAGTGATTTCAAATAATAAGGGTAAGGAAAAGGGTTATGGTGCAAAAATACTCTTGAACTTTTACCCAAGGTGTGTTTAATTAACACCATATGCTTTTTGAATATAGAAAAATACCCATGAACTTTCTTTTTTGGATAAAAAGATAAAATGATATAACTAATTTATAATGTGTCAAAACAAATAGAAGAAACATGGTCAGAAAAACATTCTAGTAAAAGCTCCTAATGAAATGATATGAATTGGGAGTAAAGAAAAAAAAATGCAATAAAGATAAAATTTCCTACCAGGTAATGGAAGACACTAAGTGAGATTCTCTAGATAAATTCATGAACTGCTTCCCAATACAAAAGATGGTAAGTGGAAGATGAGATTAAAGTTGTAGTAATCCAAAGTTGTGAATCCAAACTGTTTGGAAAACTCAAATCATGGTTTCATAAATCTTTTTCCGCAAATTGAGATAAAACTTTTTTCATATACTTACATCGTAAATCGTAAAAACACTTCTAAAAAGTTAAAATAAATAGGCAACAAAAATCAAAGAAGCTCAAAGACACTTGGACGGAAAAGGGAGACCTAAAGATGTAATATTTCTTCATAGAATTCAATTAAGGAAGCAACCAAAATATAAAGATTTCGAGAGAGGACAATAAAAAAAAAATGCTACTAGTATAAGGCTTCATCCCCTTCACAAGCAAACATACAATGATCAGAAATTTTAACGTGATGTTGTTTTGGGAACTACTTTTGATTAAAAAAAGAAAAGAAAGAGCTCATCATGGGTATTTTTACATCTGAGAAAAATGCTAATAATCAAGGATAGGGGATACTAGATATTTCACACATTCAATCTAACGTGGCTATGCTAAGCTTGGTTTAACACTCCTTAATGTTTTTGGTGGTAAATCTTAAAGAAGTATGCGTATCTTTAATTTTCTTGTTGGAAGTTGAGATTAACTTTAAATGGATATGTGTTTTTTAGTGTTAATGATATAAATACCCTTTTATTGATTTTACTCGATAAATAACTTTCTTAATAATCAGGAAAAATTCCTTAGAATGATTTTAACCTTATGTGTTTGGTACTCCTCCTGTCCTAAATATCAGCTTGTAAGCGGGTTAATCTTGATTTAAATAATCCATTTTATGTCTAATATCTATTTTTAAAAATTAATTTACCTAACTTATAAATTGATATATAATCTAATGATATACAAGAGTATTGTAAGAAAATCATATCATATTTATTATAATAAAGTAATGTACCTTGAATTCTTAATTTACTTAAATTATCTAAGTACTTTTTTATTAACAATAATGGGAAAATGATTTCTAGGTCCAAGAATATAAGTTATCTCCAAAGGTGGACCCTAAAAACTAAATCATTTTAGATTAATGAAGGGTGTGTTTATAATTTTGTTTACTTTTTTATTAACAAGGAGAAGTATGATGTCATGACAATAAAATGTGGGGCTGAGGCTACCAACCAAATCTAGTACTCTCCAACCCACTTTTAATAATAAATCTATTTGCTTATTGCAAAGCAAGGAGTGATGATAACAGTTGCTCTTTATTTGTTTGATAATATATGATTAATCCAATCACTTTTAGAGTAATCAAATTTATTTTATAAGAGCTTAATTAAGGTTTACGTCTAACAGTGTAAGCAAGCAAGCATATGAACTCCCCACTTTTTTAATAATATGCTCTCTCTTTACATTTCAGTCCTACCTTCAAAAGACCTCTCTCTCTCCCCTACTAACTCTTTCAATGAAGAAAGTTAAAATCCATCTATTAAAAATAAATTAATTTATCATTTTAATTATAAACATATAATGACAATACTAAGAATTTGATTTGACCAGATGAGGATTCGATAAGAATGAGTTTTTCAGTATCTATTTTTTGAGGCAAAAGAAGTAGGAAAATTAGGGGGAAGTCCTCGTTAATAATGTTATTTGTGAGAATGACCTAAATTTTAAAATTTATCAAGGCATTCTCACCAATAAAATTTTTAATGGGGGACTTATATGTATCTAAAATTTTGTGCTTAAAAACTTTAATTAAGGTGGCCATTTATAATGTTTTTTATATATAAATCCTCTCCCTCCTTCTCTCTTTCACTTCTCAATATTATATATAAATTGAGTGCCCCTTGTTACTTCACTTGCAAAATTCCTATCCATCCTTTCATTTCCTCTCTCTCTCTCTCTCTCTCTCTCTCTCATATAATCAGTTTGTTCTCAAAAGGTTCTATCCATCAAAGTCCTGTTAGAAAGTTCTCTTCTGTTTCATGTCAGAGCCATAATCATTTCTTTCTATGATCAAATCACTTTATTGTCAATAGTAATCTAAGGTATTTTTCTGTTCTACCTATAGATCAGATTGTTATTTTTTGTTCTGTCTTCTAACATGGACTCTAGCAATTGTCATGTTTCATGTAAAAGGCCAAGCCCTTCTTCTCCTTCAGCCATTAATGAACAAGAGCTTAAAGAACAGAAAAAGATAATGGTAGTAAGGTACAAGGAATGCCTCAAGAACCATGCAGCTTCATTAGGTGGACATGCAATTGATGGTTGTGGTGAGTTCATTTCTTCTTCAGAAGTAGAAGAAGGCTCACTTGAAGCTTTCAAGTGCTCAGCCTGCAGTTGCCACAGAAACTTCCACAGAAAGGAGTTTCAATTCTGTTATAATACAAACTCTAATGATCAGAATCATCTCTCCCCATTTCTTCCAAACACATCTCAGGTCATTGATCTGGATCATCTTTTATTATCTCCCAACAAAACTGGCTCAAATCTTTCTGATCAGTCACATGATGATCATGGGGAAGAAGAAGATCAGAGGAATCATAATTATAAAGAAGAAGATGAGAAGGTGGTGAAGAAGAGGTTTAGGACTAAGTTCAGTGCAGAACAGAAGGAGAAGATGGTGAGATTTGCAGAGAAAGTAGGGTGGAAGATGCAGGAAGTTGAAGAATCTGTGGTGGAGCAGTTTTGTGAAGAGATAGGAATTAAGAGGAGAGTCCTCAGAGTGTGGATGCACAATAACAAGAATACTTATGCCAAAAACTTGTGATTTTATTTTCTAGCTTAATGCTTGTTTATTTGATTTGGTCTGGGATTTGACTTTTTTTTGGTTCTGTCTTGTTCAACCATTATCCATATTTTGTTTCTGCTTCTCTTGTTTGGAGGGTTTTTTGATCCATTAATTCATAGTGGAATCTGTGTTCTTTTTCTTTCTTGACAACATTAATGTAAATTAAATGTAGTTTTGAGGATCTTCATGGACAATGTATAAGCATATATTGTAACTAATTCAGCTTCCTTTTCTCTCATCCATCCTCTTTAATACGATTTTAGTTCTTTCTGAACGAAGAAAAACTCCTACCCCAAACACAATCTCACATAGGGGTGTTCAAGTTGTTTTAGTCCCAGCCGGTTGCCCGGCCTAATCACAGACATTTTGACTTGAAATCTCCCGTTCCGTCTGGGACCGGAACATATTGGGATTGAGACTGGGGACGGGAATCGGGATCACCATTGAGATCCCCGTCCCCCTTTTTTAAAATTTTATCTCATAAATTAAATTATTATTTTATTTTTGTATTTTTTTACTCTATAAATTAAGTTTTCATTTGATAAGATGTGTATAACATCTTTAGTGGGAATTAAACTACATATATCATGATACTAATCCTAACTATATTGTATAAAGTTAATAACAATTATAATAAAAACATAAAAAATAAAATGCTATTTTTAAATTTTAGATCAATTTATGTAATTATTACGGTCATATTAGTTATTAAATGATCACTTTAAATAATAGAATATGAAGATTTTTTTTAAAAAAATAAACTAGGATTTCCTGGTACTGCTGAGACCAGGATCACTCTAAGATCAGGACCGGGATGCAAATTGCATCCTGGCCAAAAATCGATACCGAGAACCAGGATTGGTATATCCCAGTCTTGTTCCGAGTTTTGAACACCCCTAATCTCATTCTCACACATTATCTAAACCAATATACTATCTTCGGTAATATAAGGTCTCGTTCGTAATACAATTTACATTATGAATGAGATCTTATACTAAGAACTGAAGGTTGACAATATCATGTGTCAAGAGGTTTTACCCTATTAAATAAGGTGGAATACATGAATCCTACATTGTACTCTTTCGATCATTAATGTAAGACTTAATTAACTACTTTAAATATATTAAGAATAGCAGTTAAGTTAGTTAATATGGTATATATGTTTTTTTTAGAACATTCCAAACATCTTTCTTAATTCTCTCACTTCCTCTCTACTTGATGATTGTTGAGAGAATTTCAATAGGGTTAATTTAGGAGAAACTGAATAACAATGTGAAAGAGGTCTTATATTTAGAGTCAATATCAATCCTCTAATTAAGTCCTATATTAAAGATCAAATAGAATAATATATCAATAACAACTCTTTAAATATATTACTCACATAGAGATCCTGTTTAATATCTTATATGTTATACTCAAACTTCTTATTCTCTTTAGTGGTGCCTCTAGCGGCCTTCTTTAAATATATCCAAACCATCTTAAATGATTTTCTTTTTTGTTTTTTGTTTATGTCATGCTAACTTTTTCTTCCATCTTATGAATTTATCATCTTTTTTTTTAAAAAAAAAAAAAAATCATGTATCTATCTCAACATCTTCATTTTTACCACTTGAATTTTTCATTTTTTTTGCTCTTGTTATCCCTTAAAACCAAAGTCTACTATATCATTTTTTTTTCCTTGTTATCCCTTTAAAGAGATGTCACTTGTATTAAAATTCTTAAGATGTTAACTATAAAATAAACTATTCTTATAGTCCAATAGTTTTACTATTGCATTCAACCATAGTCGTTAAAACCAGACCGGACTGGCCGGTTTGAGCTGGAAACCAGAGAACCCGTCACCTAACGGTCCGCCCGATCGGTTTGATCGGTTTGATGTTTTATTTTTAAAAATAATTTTTTATTTTATTTTATTCAGAATTTGATATGAATAACCCCAAAATCTTCACCTCCTCACTGGTCTAATCCTAAGTTAGCTCCAATTTAACTTTGATTTGATTCACTACCTAAACCGGTTCAGTGGCCGATCCGGGTTTAATAACCTTGCATTCAACTAATGCTTCTTTATTTAATTCAACTAACCAATTATTAACTTGAAAATTTGAAAGAGAGGATGAAACAATGCTTATCTAAGGCTATATTATGATACCTCTCTTATAATTAATGTAAGACCTATTTACATAATTTTATTAAATTAAGAAAGTTGGTTAAGTTAGTTAATATGATGTTTTTTCTATAACACTTTAATTATCTTCTTTAATTCCCTCAATCTCTCTATTATTTGATTATTGTTAAGGGAGTATAAGAAGATATAATTTTAAAAAATATTAATAAATTAAAAATCAAAATCAACTTTTCAATTAGATTCTAAGTACCATCCTAAAATTCATTGACTTCTGGTTTTGGGTGGGTCACTTGCGCAGAAAGGATTTTTGTTTTTTCCTGTTAATTAAGAATGCGCAGAAAGATATCAACTTTTGAAATTGAAGTCTATAATGGAGCTCTATGCCTTCCGTGGCAAAAAGTTAAGGTACTAGCTTTGGATACCAATCATAGGAAAAGTGACTAAGAATTTTTTTTTAAGAAAAAAATTATGATAATCATATGTACTAATTGATGTTTCCATGATCCTTCTATTATGTTAAAAAGCCAAAAGCAATTGATAGCTTACAACTCAATTATATATCTAAGGCGGCAGGTGGATTTGCTTCGTGGCTAATCCTTTTGTATTTATTTATTCTTTTCTTTAAAAGTTGATAATTAAAAACCAATTCAATTAGCTTGAGTGATAGGATATTTCATCCCTTGAGCAATTAATTAATTGGGGATTAAAGTTGAACAAAAAAGTTGAACAATTTATTATTATTTCAATTTTTTTTTTATCCTGTTTCTTTTAAAATAAGCATATTAAAATTTCATTAAGAAAAAAACAGTATCTAAGTCGATTTTCCCAAAACTATTCCGGTCTCAAATTTTGGGACAAAAAAGTTGAACAATTTATTATTATTTCAATTTTTTTATCCCGTTTCTTTTAAAATGAGCATATTAAAATTTCATTATTTATAAAAGTCCATTTTAACCAAATCACACATACCAAGGAGAGGTAATTATCTCATTGATTATGAGGTAAATTTTCAATTTTGCCCTCATTTATAAATAAGTATCTTTCAACTTTTTATTCTCTCTCTATTTTTAATGATACAATTAATATAGACAAAAATTGTTACAATCTCATTCATTATGAAAGAGGAATTATAAATAGGACCAAATTTTTTGATTAAAAAGAACTTATAAATAAGACGAGAGAAATCAGCTATATCATTTAAATAACTCATAAGAATGTATATCCATTTTCTACTAAAAGACATTGTAGCATAGATTCTCTCTAAGGGACACAACTACATTAATCTTCATAGAAGAAATAAGCTGTGGAATGAAAAGACATATTTAAGAAGAAACTAATGTTTCTTGTCCGAGACACTTTCCTTAGCTAAATTAATAAGAAAAGAAAATAATTACAAATATCTTATTTATGCGCATCAAATGCAAAACATCATACCATCTCAATTTTTTTGAAGAAAAGAAAAGGTCTAAAATTTCTGAATAACACTTACAAAATTGGTGATTTTGATACCTAGAAATTTGATGGTTCCTCTTTCCTTGTAAACCCTTAAATCAAAGGCGACGCAGCCCTCAAGATGTGACCTTCTTCAGAGCAGCATGCAGATTCAATAAATGAGAAAGAATCAGAAAAGTAAAATAAAGAAAGCCAAACAAGAAAAAAGAGAGAAAATTGAAAGCAAAAATCTTCATATTTTGAACCAGTAAAGTATCATGCGAGAAAACAAAATAACTGCTTACTATCATATTCTTCAATAAAAATATAATATGCAGCAGAACATTTTCTACTTCTAAAGTGTCCAACAGTACAAGTACGAACTGGAAAATGTCAACAAATTATATTTTCGTTGAAAAATCTGATAACAAATAACTAAGAAACTTTACCAAAGTATTGTCAGTTTAAAAATTCAGAAGATTTCATGTCTACCGGTTAAATATTGAAGAATTCCAATCCATCCATGGTTATATTTCATCTTCGCAAGACCTCCTTTTGAGCAGAACTTCAGACGGGAAGCAATGCTAGGAGTGTTGTGATTATAACCTAAAAGTCAGTGTCAAAACAAGCACCCATGATTTTTGAAACCATCGTCCTTGCAAAAGGGATGTAACTCAAGCTATACCTGTCAACCCCAAGATCAGAAATCGGGTGAATCATCAAAATGCCGGGATAGTAATGAGCATGAGATCAAAATAAGATCATCACGTTTCAATCTTGCAATTTAAATTCAATTATTGAAATGGTACCTAAATTTTTGTTACTCTTGATCATGGATCACAATGAAAATAGAATGACTTACATGATCTTATCTTCCTAACCTTAAGTATTCAAATAAAAGCACATCTTTGGCAGAGAAGGTTCAGTTTGTTATGTCCAATATACCTACTTTAATTATACAGCAATAGTAATTGTATAAAGCTATCAATATGAACACAGGGAAAAATATTAAATTTTGGATCCTGAGGTAAAAACCACAAAGTTAATTTGGAGGGAGAGAGAGTGAAGAGAAAGGGTATGGGGCTAATTCAATGAGTCCTATCTACTATCTTCATCTTCCTCTCTCCAAATTTAGCAGCTGCATTTAGAGAGTAAATTCAGAGAACCAACATTAAATGATATTTTATCAAGGATAGGAAGTTCATGAGAACTTTTGTCATACCAAATCAGAGCCCCAAACTCCAAAATAATTGCTAGAAGGGTCAAAAGTTTGTTACGAACCTGTTCAATGCAAGACAGGTATAATGTGAGATAATGGGACAATTGAAAGAAAGGATCCTTTTCTAAGAACAAATCAAATATGAGTATATTGTGACTTACATAAAGAGCACAAAATAAGGCGATTATCATACTTGCTAGGTATATAGCTGTTGCATAGATACGAACAGGATCAAGCATCATTGTCAACTGCCTCTTGGGACCAATGAGGAATGCTGTGCTGTCATTAAAAAGACTCTAACTTAGCATCTGAAGAAAACAGAACAGCCAAGGAACTGAGTTCAACAAAGAGTATATAAAGATGGACTGCCAACAATTCAATTGAGATAAAAATTATTTGTACAAGTTAAATTTGCAAGAGCAAGGTGAAATGTTAACGTACAAAAAGCAATCACATCATTATCAAAAAGTGAGTGAACTAGAGAGATGAAGAGCGAAAATTATTTAACTTCGTAAATTAAAAAACAACTCATGCATGCTCAAAAAGCAATCTTCATGATAGCATCTTCAATAGAACTTCACTCTAATACTGGTAGTTTCTCTAAAAATTGGTCCAGCCACTTATAGCAGAAGAGAAGAGTTGATGAGGTAAATTATACTTTAGGTCATCTTGATCATGCTTGGTGATTTTAAGAAGGTAGTACTATACATTTAGTTATTATTATTTTTTTCACACCAGAGTAAGAAGACATGATACTGCATTTTATCAGCATGAAACTCAAAGTTAGATGCCATCTTTTACCTCTAGAACAGAAAGGAAGCCGTGTGACATCTGTTTCTTTTAAAACATTGATTGCAGGACTAAGCGCAGAAAGGAAACGAGAGAAAAGGAGAGAGCTATTGATAAAGAAGATGTAGAAGAAATGGGGGAAAGAGAGGAGGGAGTGCAGAACTGCTGCCACTCATTCATTATTCATCATAAACTGATTCCAGACATCCTTTTGTTAGCCTAGCCTCATCTATATATAGGATAGAGACTGACTCTCAAGGCAACGGTCAAATACAAGTCATAACAGAATATCTATTACTCCTAACTGACCCTACGGCTAACTGCCCATTAACACCCATTAACAGCTAACTAATTATCCCTTCCCTAACTAACCCATCAGAAATAACAGCAACAATAATAACAGTAATACCAATTCTACACCTTACATATCAGCTATCTTGTTAAAATGGAGGGCATCTTCCTTCTCCTCATTAATAAACTTCTAAGAAGCAATATCAAAATATGATGGATAACATGTTCTCACAAAGAAGTGTTCAAAACTCACAATTCAAACATAAAGAACAAGAGACATTCTCTAGTCAAACACATTACAAATCTTCTGGTACCTCAGCTGCTGCGCAGTGGAAGAGGCTGAATAGAATGGTCAAACAGCATCATAATGTAATTATTCATCTGTAAAGGAAGTAGATACCTTCCAAGCGAAAGCAAATTGCCAAGAGTGAATGCTATCCCAAACTTGATTGGATTGAAGAAAACAAGCATTGACTGTGAGATAAAAAAAAATGAAAATTATCATATTAATAGTTACTAATGCTTGCCATTGGAAACTGATACCTTCATTAGATGCAGCAACACTCATTATGATTCATAGGCACAAGATACACTAACTCTAGAAAATTGGCAATTTGAAACCAATATGCAAAAGAACTAGGAAAATTTTGAGACTTCTAGCTATTGACCTTTGGAAGTTCTGTTTTACTTCTTCTTCCATACTCAATTCTCATTGTTTCCGATAATTCAGCTTACATGAGCAAATGCAATTTGTAAGACCCTGAGAATAAAAATTGAAATGGCTAAATGCAGCATTTCAGAATAATGTTTTTCAAAATTTGCAGTATGGGATATCAATTAGTGATGGTTTGTTTCGCAATAGTAAAAGTGACAGTTTATAGAAATTCTCATTAGAGCATGCGTTCATCAGTATCAGTTTAATATATCAACAAACTGTCCTATAGTACCCTCTAATCTACATTCACAAATTAGTTCACAGTCTAGAGCGATATAAAAGGATGAGATCTACTTCTTAAAAACAAAATGAGTTAAGCTCTTTTTACTATTTTTCCATGCCCAAATAATAGAAAAATTGAAAAAGTAAATAGTTCATTAGTAAAATAACGGTGGCAAACTCACCAATAGTGTAAAAGTAAACCCAGCAACCAAACATATGGCAAAACCATATAATCTCTGTTTGATCACAAGAAGTGAGCTGATTAGTCAAACTGAGCATTTCAAATTTCAGAGTGACAAAAAGAAGTTTGCTTAAGAGGGTAGACTTCAGGATGCTGACTCAATATATAAAAGCTATAAAACATAGGAACAACAGGGGATGATCCATTAAGTGAAATGGTCAACATTTACAAATAATGGACTCTTATAAAAAGATCATCATTAGAAACAGAAGGAATACATTTACTATGTTTACACTATAAATCAGGATCCGCCAAAGATTATCCTTTGACGGATTTCTTATCTACCTTAAGTTTTAAACAAGAGGGAGGTAAACAGCTAAACCAATAACTAATATTTCTATCAATTGAAAATTAATGTTATCAACTACTCCATGTTAAAGCTTGGCTTCTAGCCCAATGCCACCAATCACTTATATCAAATAATCTCCAGGTTTTGATTTAACACAATAAGTCGAGTTAAATTTAAAAATCTCAACTTAAAAAACAACGAAAATGTTGAATCAAATGTTCCGAGAACGAATTCCTTCGAGCCAAAACAGCGAAATGAGTAATCAATCGCAAGGAATCAGCGATCAGCCATAAGCAACTGAATGGTAATAACATAAATTTCATTCACCAATTTCGCGTCAAAACAACGAAATGGAAGCAAACAGAACGAATGCCGCAAATATATCTGAGCTCAACGTAATTATTTTCTCAGTCAGCGAAATATTAACAATAGATTCAATGGGAGCAAACACCTGTTTGGTGGACAACGTGCAGTTCTGATTAAATTCATCCATAAAGGCGAATGGATTGCTGTCCTCTAATGCTGCAGTTTGTTGTTCGTCTTCGACCTCCATTCCCACCATTTTCTTAGCTTTCTCGAAGGCTCTGTTCATTTTTTCCATTACTGTTCCACACTTTTCTCGAGAAAATGGAAATACGATGGATCTGAGAGAATTATAGTGACGAAGTCTCAATTCTCAGGAATAATTTGCAATTAATGCCGGACAGAGCCTCCCTACTCACTGAGATGAAAGTTATGATCAAACTCCGCTCTGGGCGTTATGTATAGTTACAACTTACATGTATAAGCGCTCCGTTGATTTCTCTTTATTATTATTATTATTATTATTATTTTTTTAATTTCAATAGTTGAGATTTAATGTTATATTAATGTTACATTAATATTTTTATATGTCATTAAATTCCAACTATTGAAACATGATTCAATAGTAGAGACATTCAATAAAAAAGAAAGACTATGAGATATATTTAAATTTTTGAGATATGTTTTTGGTCTTTTAACTATATAAAATATATTTTTAGTCTTATAATTATAATACCGTTAATGTTCTAATAAACGGTGACACAACAAACTCAAGTAAATGACTGTATCAACTTAAATAATGATTATGTAATTAAATGTTATCAATCGTAAATTAAAATTATGTAAATTAAAAAATATCTAAAACCCTAATGCATTAGTCAATATCAAAATGTTGATTGGATTAAAAAATTTAATTTAATAATATAAATATAAAACCTCGATTTCATCTGCAACAATTTGTCGGTTTATTTTAGTTTAATAATCTAAATATATTATAGTAAAAAAATTAAATTTAAATATGTTTTTAATTGCGTATAGTCATCACTTGAGTTTATTTCCATTAACAATATTAACGGTGTTAGAAATATAACTAAAAATATAATTTATAAAGTTAAGGGATTCAAAAGTATAATATTAAACTTAAAAGAGTAAAAATACAATTTAACCAAAAAGAAATTGAGAGAAGAATGAATGGAGACATACTATCCCATGTATACCAAGGAGGGAGTATTGGGTGCGTTTGGTATGATGGAATTGGAGAATGCCCAAATGGAATTAGGTCTCAATTCCATGAGGGGAGACTTGTTTGGTATGATGGAATTGGATCTCAATTCCATTTCTATGTAGAAGCTAAATAACCCAATTCCATCAAAATGACTTCCATACAAAAAAGCCAAGTTATGTAACTTCTATTCATAAAAGATGTTTTGACGTCACTAAGCCATTAAGGCCTTGACAATATTTTTAATCTCTTACAACTTGAGATAATACCAAACCCTTACTCCTTGATTCACCATAGTGGTATAGGTGCCAAAATCACACTACTTTTTATATTTTTATGTAATATTAAATGAAAAGTAGTGTTTGAAAATTGATCAAAAGGATATAGCACTATTTGTCATCATAATAATTTATAAGCTAATCAAATATATTTTCAGTTTCACAAATGTATTTTATCAGACTTACAAGAAAAAAAAAATCAAAATGTAACTAAAAATATTAACTTTGTGTTAGATTAAGTGTAATGGACTTGATCCAGGACATAAAAAGAAAACAAATTCAGAGTAGTGAAGATCATAGCATATCTAACTTATATGATAAAGCAACAACAATAAAATATTTATTTCATGGCTTGTTCACAAATACAAGGCTAGAAACAGAAACAAAGCATGGTCGTCTCCTCCAATAGCAGCTTATATTACAGATATATGATCAGTTGACTTTGCGACAGTTGACTCGAACTTGGCCATTGGAGCCTTGTTTGACGTCAAGCAAACCCATCTTGACCATGGCTTGTTGGAAGTCGAAGAAGAACATCGCCTGGTTAAAGGCATAGGCGTCCACGAAGTTCTTGGTTTGAGGGTGGGTGTATAGCGTCTGGTCGGAGGTGAGGAGGCCGTTGTTCCTCGTCAAGGCGTCGAAGTACAAGTTGTCGAAGACGTTCTTGGTGGCGTCGAACGCCTGCTCGGCGTTGTCGCCGGCGCTGCATGTTTTCGACAGTGACTGTGCGAATTCTGAGTCGACCAACGTCGGATCTATTGCTTGCCCGCCGCTTATTCGGTTCTTGAATGACGAACACCTTGCCACTCCAAGTGTGTGAGCTCCTGCAACCATATTCAAATCATCCACCATAACATTATATCTTCAATTCTCAAGAGACCATCTACATGTTATAAATCAAATAGGAGTATCACTCAAATTCAACACGTTTTGTTTTTTGAGTTTATGCTTTGTTGCTGTTGTTTTAAATTTTTTAACATACTCATGTAGAGTTAGTAAATGGATGTTTTGGTTATCAAAATCTAAGATCTCAATCCATTTTCATAAACTCTCCTTATCATATTCATAAATCATCATACATATTAAGAGTAGTTTAATTTCCAATGCAAATGATTAAAAGAGGTATTTTTAGTAAACCAACACCATTGTTTTTTAACAAATAACTAGATTAGCTAATTTTTTTAGTATTTGTAAATTAATTATCTAACTCTTTCATTTAGGAGTGAAGAGAAGAGTTCGTGTTTGTTACCAGAGAGAGCGACTATCTCGCGGGGAGTAAAACCACGTTGGCCAAAGACACTAATAAGTACAGAGGCATTGAAAGTGGGGAATGGAAGATTGATTGTGTCTCCAATTTTGGACCTTGATCCATCCTTTCTTCCTTTCGGTAAGTCATAAAACGGACCATCAGCCTGTTCATGATTCATCATCTCATTCAATATTTTCATAATTTAATATAACTAAAGATATTAACGACATTTCATATACAGATACAAGCTATGTAGCTCAAGCGAATCATTGTAAAGAAACATGTGATATCATATCAGACACTTTTTTCTACAAACAAATGCATTTTTCTATTGGAGACAATTTTATTTTAAGTATTGTCGAGCACTAAATGTAGACACATCTTCCAACAGAGATTCAAATCTTGTTTAGCTTTGAAAGACCACAACCCCTTTTGCTTGCCCCTCTCACTATGAGACACATTTTTAGTTACACTTAAATGATGTAGTTTAGTTAATTATTTTGCTAACTCATAGATGCCATGCCCCTATAATGGCTTGAAAAGCTAAAATAATTAATTAAAAAGAGTAAGGGAACCCCACCAACTTCCTGTGACAGACACCTAGTACTACTACTTTCTTCTTATTTCTCTCTAACTATTTTACATAATAAATTAGATTTAGTGTTTGAACATGTCTAAAAGCATGAAGACATAAATTAAGAGCCATACAAAGAAAACAGCATCTCGAGCTGCCAAAGCGAGAATATCAGCACATGAAACGACGCCAGGGCACTGTGCTTCAAGCTCTTCTTTGATCTTATCAATCACTTCGTAGCCTCTCAAGCTCAAGTTTCCTGGTGAATCCTTCTCTGCTGTGTTATCCTTTGTAGAGTCTATCAGAATTGATCCATCACATCCCTGCTCATTAATAACAGTAATTAAGTAGCACTTCTGTAAGTTCCGTATAATGATCTCTATGAAATAATCAGTAAGCTCTTGAGATTACTGATCATAGGACAATTTGCTCTTGAAACATGCCCGACATCTTCTGGTGGGGAACATTTTAGTCACTAACTGGGAATATTATTCATCAATATCCACTGTATCACATAGTGGAGGTTCATGTGCTGGTTGGTATATATATATACATATGATATTGAAAATGTGAGATTATATATGATAAAGAGAGAGAAAAAGTGATGTTTGGAATTATACAGCCATTGTAGGGTTAATGAATAAGGTCAAATCTTGCTTTAATTCCTTAAACAAAAAATGCATGCTCTTTTATTAATTTATCGTTCTTACTTTCCACAAAATTGTAATTATAAAAGTGTAGAATTATTGATTGTTGATTAATTTATGAACTTTTTAAAATATAATCGTAAAACAAGTCCTATCCATCAAATTTTACCGCTATTCATAAGTCAGTTGTTTGAAAAAAAATTACATAATAATTTCCTCTTTCCTTCAAGAGAAACAGTACTCCAAACCAATTTACTCCTTTTCTTTTCTTCACACACGCACGCACACTATAGGCATGACCATTTTTCCACAAAATACAGTAAGTTATACGCTTTTACTTCTTAAAAGCAAGCCTAGTGAGACTGAGCAAAGTATAGCACTTTTTACACTCTGGCCACAACTGCATGAGTGGTTTCATGTTGTATCCAATATAATCTGATATTAATTGTTCAGAAATAGCACTTTTTACGCTAATTGTCATATGAAGTGCCTAAATCTGTTGAGTGTATGTTTGTGACTGTTGTGCACAGGAGTGTGAGCGAGATACTTATATACTCCTCCTATGTATAACCTAATTGAGAAGTTGATATTGATCCTAAATGTAAGATCCCTTTCACATATTTATCATTTGTTTCCCAAATTAGCCCTATTGAGTAATTGACATTTACTCAACAATAATCAAGTAGGAGAGAAGGGGAGGGATTCAAGGAAGGTGATTAGAATAATCTTAGGAAAAAAACATGTCATGTTAACTAACTTCTTTAATCTAACCAAATTAGTTAACTATAACTTACATTAAGATACAAGGGAGTGTGTGTGTATATAGAGAGAGGGGAGGAGAACCTGAATGAAGCAGTCGTGGAAGTGCATTCTAATAAGACCAGCTGCTAGGTTTGGATCATCCTCCAAAGCTTGGTTCACAATGTTCCTAACAACAGGTTCAACAAAGGCACAGCTCATTACGTAGTAATCCATCCTCAGACTACCGGGGAAGGCACTACTTGTCACCATCGCCTCCAACAACAGAATCAAAGTCACCAACTTAGCCATAATCACCATCTTCGAATATTGAGATATGATCTGTGCAGAGCTCTGTTCTAACCCCCTGAGATATATATAATAGAGAGGGAAGGGAAAATGAACTTAATTTACTCGAAATGAGGCATGGGAATAAAATACTTGAAAACGCTGCAGCAAACTTTTGAATGGGGGAGAGGCAATTATATGAATATCTAAATGCTAATAATTAAAAGGGGAAAAAAGTGGAAGATAGTGGTTTGTCATTTTCTCCTGTTCATGCAACACCACTTTTATTTTATCAAATGCAAACTGAGCTCATTGGTCAGGGATATAAGCTGATAGCCTAGATGTATGTTAATTGCTTGTAAGTTGACACATAAGGAAAAATCACTTTCAGCGGCTATCGAATTAGTATTAGCCAAATCATGATTTACATATTACAGTCAAGTAGAAAATGATAAAAAGATTATTTGATAAACGATGAATTGGAAATCTAGGATGCAAGATGAGGTGGACAAAGTGAAGGTAGAAAATATGAGAATTAGGTACAAATCCATTTCCTCCCAATCTCTTCTAATGCTACTCAGAATATGTCGGAAAGACATAGCAAATTAATAAACATTACCTCAACCTTTTTAAGATTATTAAGCAAGAGAGAATTAGATTGGGGTTACCTCTTTTGTTTTGTTGTGTTTTTTCTAAGGGGAATTAATTTTCCTAAACAAGTAGTATAAATGAATATATGAAGCATGTTATATATTCTAGAAATAGAGGAGAAACTAACTCAGGAGGCAGATAATAAATAGTTTATCACATCTTCTAAGATAAAAAATAAGGCCACTAAATAATCTTTACATGATTGAAAATAAAAAAATTTGGCATGTAATGGGCATATAGTATATGGTTCTTTAAGTTGCTGCTTTAATTTGATACTAATGGGTGGTGAAAGGGGGACTAGCATATCCCCTTAGCTTAATAAATCCATGTGATCACTACTTAAAGTCATTTGGTATTTCTTGTCTTCGCTTTGACATCCAACATAAATATGTTTAATCAATACATTTACAGTATACAGAAGTAAGTAAAAGTTCCTGTCATGTGATCTAGAAGTTATGCGTTCGAATTCTAGAAACAGTCTCTTTGTTTGCGGGACTAAGGATATGTATACATCTGTATCTGTTGGGAGCTTTGTGCAATGCACTTACATTTACAACATACATATGTGCAAAACGCCAAAACTTGACTATTATACTTTGCCTAATACTAACTTGCCACCTGGTGGTGTCAAACAATCAGAGCAAGAGGAAGTGATTGAACTTTCAAAGGCGATAGAGAAGTCTCTGGATACTTAAACTACGAAGAATTCAAGTCCAAAATTTGAGTTTCAAGTGAAGCTCATTCTAGCATCTAGTATGGTATAATCATATTTATAAATCTACTCTATGGTGTGAAGACTTTATATCTGGAATTGGATTGGATCTAATGGAAGTTAAATATAAGTAAGTGGGGTTGTTGTCAAAGTGCATACGGTCTAGCTGTCTACCATACACAAACAGAAGGTGACAAAAATGATAAGAGCATAGTGGGATAAGAGTCAAAAAATCTAGACATTAGAACAAATAAAATAAAGTTATCACTAAAAAATTGCGCATGAAGCCTGAATTTCAACGCCCTGTATAGTTTAGTGCTAGGGACGCGTCCAAGTTACATGCATGTGGGGATAGTGATCCCTTACTCTATGTTCTAGCAAAGCATTCACTTAAGCGTAAGGTATACCCCACATGAATCTTAGTATTATAATATTAATCATATTTTGAATAATTAATAATTAATGCGTCACTATGTTAGGCACTACTGATGATAAATCGTATATAGTCCACATGGGACCTTGGGTTATGGGATTCAAAATCAATGCTTTTACTAAGAGATTCTTAAATGCACTTTATTAAAGTCAACTATCTAAGAGTTGATAGAAGAAAATCTGAATTGATAGATATTTTAGGGATTTTCACCACCTGAGACATCTAAGATACAAAGATTTTACCAATTACTTGTGTAGTTGTGATAAGTGAGTTGTAGAAGAAATGGGGAAAGAGAGGGGAGAGAGGCAGAACGGCTGCACTCTACTCATTTATTCATCATATTCAACACAATCAATCTGAACATCCTTCTATTAGCCCAAGCCTCATATATATAGGACGAGAGACTTGTGACTCTCAAGGTAATTCCTAACGGTCCTAACTAATAACAGAATAACTAACCAACCGACCCTATCCTAACTTCCTAACTAACCCAACGGAAATAACAGCGACAAGGTAATACTAACTAACTCTAATATTTATATTTTCTACACCTTACATATCAATACCCCCTTCCCAAAAACATCCTTGCCCTCAAGGATGATTGACAACAAAACACAAAACTAAACCTCAAAAAACAGGCGACGCAAAAACATAGGCTTGAAACTTCAAAACTTCTGTGGTTCGGAAAACTTTGAGTATAGCAAAATCTGTGACTTGAAATCTTGTACCCAGAAGCTTTTCTTTTCCTTCAGATTGCGTTTTAGCACTGGTGGACCCTATTCCTCCAATCCTAAATTGGAGGAAGTGGGAGGGAAGGGAGTGGAAAGTAGTGAATTGACTAAATTGCCATTAATGAAGGGAATATTTTTTTTTGTTGAAAGTATATTTTTCGAATATTGAAAAGTTTCTATGGGCTTTTTTGTAAAGAGTATGTAAAAAAATAGCCCCTCCCCCTCTCCCTCCCTCCCCCTCCCTCAAACCAAACAAGCCCTTACGTAACAAAACTTGTAGGCTTGATAGGAAAGACCCATTGCAGCAATGAACTTGGGCCATTTTCTTGAAAGTTTAAACCCATATTCTAATCTAATAAGACCAAACTCAAGTGTCTCTCAAAATACTTTTGACACAGAAGAAATGCTATCCAGCTGTAACCCATCAATACTCTTCTGCCCAGAAATAAATTGCGGCCACTGTACCCTTCAAAATACTTCGACCCTGGAGAAAATAGAGGACAGCTGGAAGTTTGACTTTTCCAACTTAAAATCCCTTAGCCACGTGAAATTCAAGTCAGTTTCCAAAAGCACCTTACTCTGCCACTGACCGCTGCTTTCTTCTTCTCTTTTTTTTTTCTCAAAAAAACAGAATCTCTCACACAACATTGAGATTAACTCTCCCCTGAACCAAATCCGATTTATTGTCAGGGTAGGAATGGGTTTATCACAGACTAAAATCACACTCCTGCCAAAATTTGTTGTTCTAGAATGCCCCTTATCATCAAATGGCAGCTCCGAACCGTTTCTAGTCCATATAGAGACATCGCTTGATAAAAGTGGAGGAACCAACTCCAAACTCGACGAAGTAGACTCTGAAACAGGATTAGTGGTGTTCCAAACTTCCCCAGAAGCTGTTCTCGCACCCTTCCATGTATCTGGGTTGCAAAAGTCAGCAGCACCCTTCGAAACGAAGGAAACTACTCCAGGCCCCGTTTCCGTCACCTCCCTCGTGTCTGTTGCATGCGAGAGCTCGTGTAATCCCCCCGTGGAGTCGACACCAGCAGCCCCATCAACTTCATACGAAAGATTCTCATTGCTGGTCGTTTCTAAGTTTCGAAAATCAATTGCAAACCCACTCTCTCCAGTTGCTGAAGTAGCGTCGTTCCTTGTTTCAGTGGGTCGAGAGTTAGAGACAAGTTCATATGTTGGAAACTTACATCAATCAGCACTCATCTTCGTCTCTTTATTCTTCTCGGCCACATCTGTCATTGTGTCCGTTGCACTCGACGCATTTTGGGTAGGTCCAAGAACACTCCATGGCTCTGTTCTTGGTATTCTTATGTTGTTCAGAGGCCCAAAACGTACCCTTAGTGCTTGTTTGTACCTTTGCCAAGAAATCGGTCTGGCCCCTTCTTCGTCCTCAAAGGCCAAGTGCCATATGTAGGCCCTTTCACCAAGATAATCTTTAACCAGACGTACTTTCCATGTTTCTGGTGTTCCGTCAATCTCAAAGAACCTCTCACAATGGTATAACCAACCTTCAATATCCTGACGTCGAAATGTTGGTAATTCAAATTCCGTTAATCTTCTCGGGGGAGTGTATTCGTCTCTCATTCCTAGTCGGTGGGGCCTCTAAAATGATTCTGGTGTTATCGTGCGTATCTTCCCACGTTGACGAGTCTCTTGAGCGTCTTGTTACAATATTTTTTTTGAGTTTCTTGGTTTATTTCTCAGGTGCCAAATCAAATTCCCCAGAGAATGACTCTGACTGAAATAAAAAGGGCACTTGCTTCTTGGTTGGATTTGCGGACGTTCTTGAATAACCCCAATTGCAAAACTGACCCTAGAGAGAATGACTCCTGCGGCCCAGAATTACGCCTGTTCTTGAACGCCTCTTGGTTGTTCTTGACTATCAGCTGCCGGGGGAAGAAGGCTATAGCTGATTGTAAGAAATCAGAATTTCACAGCGGAGGAGCCGGGAATGACCCGCTCTGATACCACTGATAAGTGAGTTGTAGAAGAAATGGGGAAAGAGAGGGGAGAGAGGCAGAACGGCTGCACTCTGCTCATTTATTCATCATATTCAACACAATCAATCTGAACATCCTTCTATTAGCCCAAGCCTCATATATATAGGACAGAGACTTGTGACTCTCAAGGTAATTCCTAACAGTCCTAACTAATAACAGAATAACTGACCAACTGACCCTATCCTAACTTCCTAACTAACCCAACGGAAATAACAGCAGCAACAGTAATACTAACTAACTCTAATATTTATATTTTCTACACCTTACATATCAAGTTGATACATTATGAGAGGATTGTTCACGTCTCCTTGCCTATGGGAACAAAACACTTGTTCTTTTTGAACGGTTGCATGAAAGCTAAGGGGAAAAGGACAGAAAATCCTTGCCACGAGCAGAATATCCAAAGTAACATCATTTTGGAGAGAGAAACTTTCTTGAGTTGCCAGAACTGCTCGTAACATGGATAGCTAGTTCGATGAACTTTGTACCCGAGTGTAGGAGACTCAATGGCATTGACAAGCAAGCTATCCTGTACATTAGTTTACTCTGTTTTATGTTTTATCCCCTTTACGGTCCAGTCCCTAATATAAGAGTTGGTTGGGGCTTAGGGGTAAGATTTGGTCCAAAATATAATATATCAATCTATTTTATCTCCTATATTTATCATTTTCCTCAAGTTAACTTACCTAACTCATGTCACATTTGTTTTAAGTTTACTAATTTATTTCATTTCATTTCATTAGTCTACCCAAATTAGTAAAGTAGCTTTTATATTAGAGATATGAGAGATTAGCAGTTTATTTTGAAAAATATACAACACGCACACAGTTCTTTATCATTCCAGTGCCATACCTACTTCATATTCATAAAGGTAGCGAAGCAAATCCACGAAAGAAAACCATCATGTCTTTACACTTTGTTATTTTTTTTTTTTTTTTTTTTGAAAAAGGACAAAAGATAGTACCTCCCGTCCTAAATATAACATCCAGTTGATTTTTTTTAGAGATTAAGAAAATTTATTATATTATTGTAAATAATTTATATTTTTTGTTTTTTCTCCAAACTGATTTGTTAGATTTATAAACTGATATATAATTTAATCATACACAAAATATGATATGATTAAATAACTTATTTAGCTTCTTCAATCTCTTTAAAAGAAGTCAACTATGTTTTATATTTAGAACCGAAGGTAGTATAAATAGTATCAATTCACTCTTTGTTACAAAACAAACGAACACTGTCTTCCCTTTCTTGTACCTTTAAGAACCCAAAAACCATAAAATTCGAAAATACAATTCTTAACAAATTTCACCTTGCATGTGTATATCAATTTATTCACAATTGATTTTACTTTAATTTATTCAATTCTAATAACCAGGATTTCCTTTAGTAGTTCTCATAAGACGCATAATTTTGGGAGTTGAAACAAACCAAATATGATAATTTAGTTTCCAACTTATCTCGCAATTTGCAGGAAAAGGAAAAGGCTCACCAACCAAAAAACCAGGAGCTAACATCTTTGCATAAAAAACTTTGAAGTTTGATTTTTCTTTTTCCATTCTTTATCCATTAGTTTTGTCGGTCAGTTAAAAATATACCAAGATTAAACAAGAGGTAGAAGGTAGAACCTGGAAGTGAAAACGATTAGATAAGCCCTATCCTGATGTCATCTTTTAGGCCTGTTTTTATGTACAGGTTCATCATTTCAGGCCTACGCAAAATATACATAAACAAAGCATTTGTATGCGTCTTCACCAGGGGGGAAAAAAGCACTTGTATGCATGAAATGAGTCAATACCTCACCTAAATGGAACTAGCAATCCGTTTCAAAAGCACCTAATGTTAGTACTGATGTTAGTCAACTTCATCTATTCAGTGTCCACTTGAATACGGCCTCAACTCAAAATTTTGGCATCTGGGGCAAAAGAACCTCACAGGGACAGGATCTGCATCAAGAATACCAGAACACCTAGTGTGCCTCCACACCCCACACGCATCACATGCCAACATTCTCTCCCCATCATCATCTTTGGCCCCGCAGCTGCAATCGACGGTCCACCTCTCAAGTCCACGTTCCCTTTGGAATCTGCTCAATACATTCTTCCCGATGCATTTTCCTCGGGCACGAACCAATTCTGTTGATCCTATCAAGAGTTTGGCAGGAGTGGAATCATCTGCGCTGCTACAGCCAAAGAGCTCATCAACTTGAAATCTTTTACACACGAGATATAGATCTTGGAAAGCATTTGATGCTTCAGTCTTGAGGTCGGACACAGTGGCATTCCAAGGCAGGACTATTAATTCTGGGGGAGGATTTGCGAAAGCTTCATTAATTTCATCAACTAGTACTACCTGACACGAGAGGCGTATCCTATTCAAGCTTGTCATTGGCACCATCTCAGGTCTATAATCTTTTACAAAATGCTTGCAATCAAGAAGTTTCTGAGCATAGCTCATTGCTGCAGTCCTCGTCTCCTCAGGATCATAGCTTAGCATCTTATGTGGATGAAGCAAAGACTCCAATAAATATCTCAAGTCGTGCAGGAGATTCACTTCAGATGGATACTTCAAACGCATAGATTTATTATTGCTTGCTGTCCTCCCATAGGAAACGCTGTTTCCTGCCTCTAGTCTGCAAATAAATAGAAGTGCAATATGAAACATTGGCAGCAAACCAATTCGGATGAATAAAATAATTCTAGAATGGAAAGGACGAGCAAAACTTTCAAATGAGAACTAATCAATAACATCAAAGCATTGAGGAAAACATTGAAATGTCCAGCGTTCCTCCTTATCAATGGTATGTTATTAGACTAATGCATCAATTTGAGTATTACTCCAAATAAGCAAGAGTTCAACCATAAATACACAAGAGAAGCATGCATGAGCTGGCACCTTGGTCCTCAGTGTAACTCTTAGAATGTTGTTGTCACGGGGCATTGTGTTTGAAGCAGGTGAGAAAGGGAGGGAGGGAGGGTGAGGGAGAGGGATGAAAAGAGAAGAGGTCAAGAACGAATATTTTTAAAATTGTTCCTTTTCCCAGCTTAGTGCACAACAATGTCAAGAACTATCATCACCTTAGCACACTCCATTACTTGAAAAGCATAAAACTAGGCAGTACAAAATTATGAAAACTGAAATATCAGAGATCGCGATATGGACCTTTTCTCACACTGCATTAAATATCCTCCTAAAGTATGACCTACTTTATAGTGGTCGAAATGGAAAACACACGAGAAAGCAGCCTACAAGAATCAAAATGAAGTCTAACCTGTACTCTGAAGCTCCAGTGACAGGATTGCATTGGGTATTGACAACCATACCACCAAATATTGCTTTTCCTCCTATTTCTCCAAGACAGTAATCAAGAAGCTCTGGAGAGGCCACTTTGCAGACAGCACCCTTAAGAGTACGCCGGCTCACCCAATTGGATCCTGACACTGCACGCAACACTCTAAGCATTGCTCCCTCCACACGTTCAATGTCACTCATTGATGAGAAACATGACACTCCAGCAGCATTACAACAGCGCTTCTTGCAAGTGACATCATCAGCCCTTGACACTGTCATGCGAGCATCGTGAATCAAACCAATCAAAAAACAAAAGAGATCCCTTATATTTACAAGCCCAGTTTCAGACAAAGACTGGTAATATGAGATTGTGTCCCGCAATCGAGAATCAGGTCTCTTTCCTTCAGAGAGAAATCGGGACAATGGTAGATTGGAAAGGAATTCAACTGCAGACTTATATGCTTCATGCGTTAGACCATAGCTACCAGTGCCAAATTGGTAGCCCCAATCACCATACCAGGGATGCCCCTTTGTAATAGCATGGATCAGGCGGTACTCCAGCCCATATTTCATTGAAACATCCATTACACTAACTTCTCTGCCCATGTAGAGATGAATGAACACATTTAAGAGCTTAGCTCATAGTTATATGAGAAAACTAACAATACACAGGATACGTGAAACAATGGAGGCTGGTGGATTTAGACAGAGAGGATGTAATTGCCTTTTGTATGGAGTTTTACATGGGCTTTTATTTCAAAAAAAAGAAAACGGGATATGTGAAACAATCGTATGATTCCATTTCATGAAGGTCAAAATATTTCCAGATGCCCATTATTTTGGAAGTCTAATTCCCAATCTTTAACCCTTAATTAATTGGAAATTTACATTTTATGCAACAATAGTTGTAATGCCCTACAATAAATAATTTCTCAATGTAGACCTATATAACTTTTCCACTGATATTCTCAAGTTGGTGACAGAGGATGTCATAGATGAAAAACAAGTTGAAGCAGCAAGAAATCAATAGAATTTTCTTGAAGACTAACAGAACTACTTGATGACAAATAAGAAGGAAGCAGAAGTTGTAAACTTGTGATTAGAACAAAAGATGCTAACCTGGCTCCAAGTGACTTGCAGAGACGATCCCAGAAGTTCATGATATGAAAACCAGAAAGAAATCTCGAGCCCCCTTCCCTGCCATTAACCCGAAGAAGGTGCCCATAACCATTTGCATGGAAAACACCATGTAAAATATGGGTCGTGTTTTCTAACTGGTGATACACCCAGTCTTCAACATCATCAGTGGTCGTCACATGGCTGCATGACCTACACCTGAAGATAGAAAGCATCACACAGCAAATTGGTGACCAAATAACCAGCTATAAATTCAACATACTAAGGTCAATTAAATCAGATACATCAATACACTGGTAGCTCCAAACCAACACGCAACCCATCAAATTGGAAATTATCAATACGTATACAATTGACAAAAGCCAAATAACAATAAAAAAGTTATCTATGAAAACATAACTTCGAAATTACAAAACATAAGCTAGGAGCTAGCCATATCCATTAATCTTTTCACCTACTTCAACTTAATCTCGAAATGTCTTTTCCTTTCACAGCCATGGGACTGAGGTGAAAATAAAGACATACAATCTATTGTCTCTTCCTATTCATGGCAACACAAATTTGCTCACTTTCACTCATAGGAGCGGCATCACAAGCTCATTACCCATTACCAACCACTTAGATGAAACCAGATTCAGGGTCACAGCCTGTCATAACTCATTACCAATAGGAAATCCAATTGCATGTTTGTTGTAAGAGCATAGCAGACGCCGTTTAAAGATTGATTGTTCTATGAATTTAACAACCGAATAATTCACCTTCATCAAAGCATCATATCATGAAAACAATAGTGTAGATGAAAAAAGTATACAAAACAAAGGTACATCAGCAACCTATAGACCCAAACAATAGGAAATTTCCCGTTGATTTAACATTACTGAAGTACAGAACTACTGGGGCCATTCCAAGTTGACAAAATTAATTAATGTCAAAGCAAAGAAAAGTAATCTCGTTCACCTACACGGGATTGAATAGAGCCTCCAATAATTTACCCACTTGGATTATGCAGAGAAAAGTAATCTCATTCACCTACACTAAATAGAAATCATCCGTCCTATTTTACAATCCTAGATTCGGGTATCACAAATCAAAAGGTATCCTGCAACAAAGCAATAGAAAATAATAAAACTTCAGAAGACGACAGCCCCCCAACCCCAAACAAACTGAAAATGAGTAATCAGAGCTGTAGTCTGAAGGTACTCACTTGGATTCTGACAAGTGCAAGATATCTCCACAGCACATGCATGGCTTGTGGTATCCACCGATGGAGCTTCCATCAGCCTTGATTATAAAGTGGTAACGTTTCCTGCATACTGGGTGATCACTCCAACCTAAACAAATATTTCAAATATAAAGGAGAATTAGAAAACAATAGCCACACATCCAGCAATAAGATTTCATTAAATCTTATATTATAATAAATTGACATTGTATCAGCCAACTAATAATTAGGGGGATTAAATCAATAAACATGGGACATTCAGACCAAAAACACGGGGGCAAGAAAGATGTTGGCAATGACGGTCATCTTAGCATTTTACCCATTCAGTAGCAGTTGAATTAGAATAAGTTTATCGCAAGCAATGGGGCCCAAAAAGAAATAGCTTTCATAGCGGTCCCACACAAACGACATGGCGAGGCTAATAAAGAAGGAATAAACGAACAAAACCAATAAGAAAACAGAAATACCATGTCCCGGCCGGGGATATCCGGATGGGCCCCACATGCTCCTGGATCATGAGATAATCGCCGATAAATTGGATTTTCTCACCATTATCGGCGATAAGTCGTCGTCCCCTTAATAATGCGGGTCAAATGGTGGGCCATAATATACATTGTAAACTTAATTATTATCACAATAATCATTTTTTCAGATTAGTTTTAGTTTTGGAATCCGTTGATTGTTTTAGTGGTTATTATTATTACGTTCCTCATCATCATCACGTCATGTCAGTTCTCATCTATTTATTTATTTAGGATAAAATATCGAAAAATTAAAGTTCATATCACATAACTACTTTTGAGCCCCAAAAAAAAAAAATCACATAACTACCACGATACCCGGGACCGGGAGCTTTATAAACCATTAAACCATTTTCTCCTAGGTTACCGGACTTGGACGCGATTGGAAACCGTCAACCGGGAGAAACAGGATAACGATGAAACCAAAGCGATCTAATGGCATGGAAAGAGAATCGGTCGCCTACTGGCGAGTCAACTCACCAACAACTCGACACTGATCGCAGTAGACTGATCTGGATCTGGCCACATCCTCTTCCACGACGTCGAGGCAGACCACTGACGGCGTCGAGTCCGGACCGTCCGTATGGTCTCCGACTCGGAAAAGGATCTGCCACGTCAGCAAGTGAGGAAACAGAGCGGACGGCGGTGGGAGCAGCGCGTGCTTCGAAAGGAACGAGCGCACGTTTGTCCGGAAGGGTCCGCCGGAGATCTCATCTGTCACGACGAGTGACGGTGGCGGAAAAGTGAGGAAGTCGTAGAAATCAGCCGTCACTCTCGTCTTCATCCGCTTCAATGGCTTCCCTCCAATCAGGACCATAATGGTTGAAACAGTCGTGTCTTGCACGGCTCACCGGTAATGCACGGAAGCTACCGGATCAGCGGTGGAAATGAGAAACGGAGGGCGAAGATCAACAGAAGCTGATCCGCGATGATCGGAAGGAGGAGATGCAGAGTTAGAAAGTGAACGGAGGGATTCTGGGTTTTGACTATGACGTGCCGTTAGCGTTTGGATGCTATGATTCAGTCGTCGTCTGATTAATCAAGCGTATGACATTCCAAAATATAAATACATACAAAAATAGATCAGAAATGATTCTGAGAAAATGGTCGTCTGATTAATCAAGCGTATGACATTCCAAAATATAAATACATACAAAAATAGATCAGAAATGATTCTGAGAAAATGAAGAGAACAGTTCAAGGAGCGAGATTTTTGTTTACTTCTTTTGGTCATATCATTGGCCGTTGCCCGAATTTATTGTTCCAGAGGACCACCAGATTTATTACTTGAGTAAAATTTGATGATAATATTTTCATTGTGCATACATAATTACATAAACAAAAGCCTATAAAAACCTACAGAAATAAGTTTAATCACATTCTATTTTTTGTAGGGGAAAAAATAAACAAAACTTCGTTATTGCAGGCTTTGTTCCCCCCCACATATATATATAGGGATAGAATATTGTCACTATCAATTTTATCTCACTACCACTTTTTCAATCAGAATCTCATCAACCTTTATCATTTCCCTCTCCTAATAAGATTCTAATCTAACGGTGAAAAAGTAGTAGTGACGTAAAATTGGTAGTGAAAATATCTTATCCTATATATATATATATATATATTTTTATATGGGATATAATATTATTACTACCAAGTCACTACCACTTTTTTCCCCGTTACATCAGAATCTCATCTATCTTTATCATTTATCTCTCTTATTGAGATTCTGATCTAACGGTGAAAAAAGTGGTAGTGATTTGGTAGTGATAATATATATATATATATATATATATATATATATCACTGTACAGTCCAACCTAACACAATATTTTTATTACTACCTCCGGTCCTAATTATAAGACCTAGTTGACTTTTTTGGGAGTGATTTTGAAGCTAAATAAGTTACTTAATCATTTCATATGTTGTGTATCTTTAGATTATATATTAATTTATTAGTCAAACTAATTAGTTTGAAGAAAAAAATAAAAATAAAAATACTCTAAAATAATTTAATTAGCTTCCTTAATCTCTCCAAAAAAGTCAACTAAGTCTTATAATTAGAACCGGAGGAGGGAGTATAAAAGAATCCCACAAGTTGTCAATGCTATCTTGTTATCCCAAAAGACATGTAAAGCCAAATCCCTGGGTAGTTGGGTTTTGAAGTGGTGTGGTTTGGTATTTGATATGGTCACAGGCCCAACCCTTTGCTTTTGATTTGCTACCTACGGGGACTGGATGGGTCAAATAAAAGAGGTTAGGCCCTCCAACGTAACATACCAAAATTTGAATCCTCATTAGAAGAGGTGCTTACATTTAATGTCTAACAGTGCCTCGAACAAATTATCTCCAATAAGAGGATACACATACCCGTATAAAAAAAAGTTTGCTTCCCTGCGTTGCCGTTTGATAGTTGATAGAAATGAGATCAACAAAAACAGACACAAGCAGGCGGGCACAGTCAGCAAATTACCAGAATTTACCATATATTATTTTTCTACCTAACTATTCTTTAACCTTCAAATGTCCAAAGTAATGATCATACAACATAACGGCTCATCATATAAGAACAATGCAGCCACTTAGTAACAGAAGGAAACCAAAGCATGAGTAGCTGGGTTGGGTGTAACTTGATGTGGAGATTAGCTTCAAGAACAAGTTTACCAGTGGCGACCTACCAAAACCCGTTGTGCTAGCAGTCAGACAGAGAAAGCAAATTCAATTCATATTTGCTTCAATAAGACTAGATATTATACAAGTGTCTTTGAAAACTCCAGAGAAACAATTTTGTTTTAGAAGATAAAACTACTCTCACATGTTTACTTCGTAAAATGCAAAATCAATTCTCGAACACTCGGTTAGCAAGAGGTCCAAGGTTCGGACTACTGCTACGTCGTGCACCAGAAAATAATAACAACAACAACAATAATAGCAAGCCCACACAAGGGATATTAAAGGCACACCTTACTGGATAAAAAGCTGCTGTAATACAGGGAATGATGCATGCCAATGCAAAGCTTTTTTACTCACATGAATTATATTTTAGATCGCTTACCATCAGAATAGGAGGAAAAAAGTTTGCATTGATTACAGCCACTGCACAAATTCTCAAGTAAAGGAGCAAAGTCAATCCTATTCTTACAACAGAACCAGGCTTTGTACAGACATCACTTCTCGCAGTTTGAACAGCAATATCTTTTTGCTAATATAATACAGTTGCCCATGGAAAATAAAAATTATTAATACCTGGAATCAGCTGGGTTATAATGGTCTATTCCGCTTCATATTCTGTTAACCAGAGCCTCAAAAAGAACTATCAACATCCAATAAAAAAGATGACCCCAATTTTCACCTCTCCACCTGTACACCAAAACATGAGTACAACAATCTTACTTCCCCACTCTTTTTAAGTTCCCAATACTGGTCATACCAGAGCTATCAAAAGATATGCCTAAATTTTCTGGTAAGGAAATATAAGGCATCGTTCACTGCTTCATATTTTTTTGGCTTAACTATTTCACGTCCACCATCATAACTTAAATATAAATCGAGGTGCCCAAACTACAATATAAATGAAGCAACAGCTACTGAGCCAAACAGTTAACATCAACACGAAAAGCAGCACACAACATACAGCTATGACTGTTAAGTGAAAACCC
Source organism: Acacia melanoxylon (assembly GCA_019022615.1). Classification (NCBI taxonomy): domain Eukaryota; kingdom Viridiplantae; phylum Streptophyta; class Magnoliopsida; order Fabales; family Fabaceae; genus Acacia; species Acacia melanoxylon. The sequence goes on from JAFJYJ010000004.1 coordinate 10,869,259, forward strand.
ATTTTACCTGTCTTTCCCTATTAGAAATGGGGGGAAATGCTGGAGGTGTAGTAGTAACTAATGACAACCAAGCTAGCTGATCAAGAAAATACAAGAAAAAGCTGAAATGATGGAATTGATTTAGCTAGAAAGAGCCAAATCATTGACAGTATTGCCTTCACAGAGAAAAACAGACTAAATGACGACTATAGGGAAAAAAAATACTATAGAGTTGCGTGGAATTTATGAGAGAAGAATTGTATTCTAACTGCGTTAATTAATGTTGTGATACAATACCTACTTATATAATAAGTAGAGAGATAAAACTAAACAAATTAAAGAGAAAATAAAGGAGTAACTGATGGAGAAATCTAGGAGAGAATAGAGGAGAGGTTACACAACCTAGGGAAAATAATATAATATAATAATATTACATAATATTCCCACACTCCCCCTCAAGTTAGACCATAGATGTGAATGATGTCCAACTTGCTTATACAACTTATTGGAGTCTCGACGATGTTGGGAGTTACTGCTGCGACAAGATGAACGGGCAACAGATACATGACAACGGAGTAACCAATTGTGACAAGATCGACGGGCAGCGGCTGCGACAAGATCGACGGTGAAGGTCCCATAACTGCTTGAGTCTTCAAAATCATTAGACTTGTATTTCTTGAGTCTCAGAGGTCCATTTATTTTGTCTGGACTTGTACTCTTTTTCGAGTCTCAGAGGCCTATGAATTTCTAAAATGACAATTTGGTCCCTCAATTTGATAAATGACAAATTGGTCATGCGAATTTGAAGAATGACAGTTTGGTCCTTGAATTACCAAAAAATGACAAATTGGTCCTCAAATTATCAAAATGATAATTTGGTCCCACGGTAGCAAACAAAAGAAGCACAGTCAACTAGCACCTGATATGTCCCGAAAAACAGACCAGAGAAGCACAGTATAATTCACAATGGTGTGAATGGAACTGATTAACAGAGACGGAGACAAACCAGAGGAAGGACAGGAAGAACGACGGTGTTCAACGGTGGCGAAAGGCGTGGACGTGAGCGGACGAGCTTGACTGGGCTTCGACAGAAAGTGAAGGACGACGCCAGATGACGAGCTCGACTTGACAAATGGACTCTGACGAGCTTGACTACGACGGAGATGGCATAAGATGTTGGAGATTCCAGCGAAAGGATGACGGAAGCTGTAATCTCGATGGAAGCTGTGCACAGCGTCGGACAGAGGCTAAGAACCAGATGACACCGAGAGGGACCAGTCGAAGATAACGTACTAGTCGAGGCTTGCGGCGTTGATGTTCGGACAACAGACCCGATACTTTTAGCAACACTGATTGTGAGTCTCGAAGATTGGTGAGCTAGAGGGAGGACGACGGCAAGGGCCCCTTCATGGTGGCTGTTGATACGAGAACTCGAGGCAGTGGGCAAAGTTTGGACGGATCGAGACTTTGAAGACGTTACAGTGGGCAACGTCTGGTTTGAAACTAATCAATTAATCTCTTCTAATTCTAATGGAGTTGTGTGAATGGCAGCGGAGTGGTTGAGAAAAAGAACAAAGCCGCGACTTCTAGCGACTGTGTAGTAGACAATGGACGTGGTTGACGAATCTCTGTCTCTCGACACTGTGTGTCTCGCTGCCTCTCCTACCCTGTCTCTCGATTTTGTGCTCGAAAATACTCGCCTTGATATTCGGCGGTGGAGCACAGAGGAGAGAACTCTGGGAGACAGCTGAGTCACCAGCGCCGGAGAAACAATACAGACTGATTATTTTCACCAAAGCTTTGATACCATGTGGAATTTATGAGAGAAGAATTGTATTCTCACTGCATTAATTAATGTTGTGATACAATACCTACTTATATAATAAGTAGAGAGATAAAACTAAAAAAATTAAGGAGAAAATAAAGGAGTAACTGATGGAGAAAATAGGAGAGAATAGAGGAGAGGTTACAACAACCTAGGGAGAATAATATAATATAATAATATTACATAATATTCCCATAAGTTGAGATGCAAGAAATATACCCCAACAGCTCTTCAGTATTCATCCCATATTCCCAGACCTTTCACTCAGATTCTTCCCTCATCTAAACCTACCTTTATCAGAATTGCCAAAACCTACCCATCCTAAGAGTAACGTAAGCCTGCTGCCCTGCTCCGCTCAAAGCCCCAAAACCATAACATAACTTCCTCAGACTCCATAAGTAACCATTTCTTTCCCATCCAACAAACAATTAAAAATAGCAACATAAAACACTGAAATGAAGAAAAAGTTGTACATAATTAGCCCATACTAGAGCAAACCAAATTTTCATCCGTTTTCCCAATAAAAAAGATGTCAATTGGAAGTGCACAAATTGGTGATATAATTAGAAATTGTATATTTCCTAATTTGATAAAAGTCATATTCTTACCTCACTGTCTCACAAGTTCCCAGTCTTCTTCTGACATGTCAACAGAATTAACAGTGCCATCCTCAAACATGATCTGCAAAAACAAATCCATATAAATTTGATCCTAAAGCTAATATTAATTATTGAAGATCCACCCAAGGAATCTCTTACCAAATGCTTTTTGGAATATTTATCAAACTGCCTAATAATCCCAAACCTGGAGCATCATATTAATGAAAAAGATCATAATCCGATCATTTAGGCAAAAATATATGAAGAGTACTTGTTGAAGAAATGTAAAAAACACCATATGCATTCAAACAGGATACCACAATTAAAAAATAAACAACTTAAAAGCCACCTCTCATTTATCCTAACAACTTGACCAATGCATTTGTGCGAAGAACCTCCTGAAATGCCAAGCACAATAGAAAATATAGGTGTTTAGTAACATATTAAGATGATCCTGAAGGGCAAAATGACTTAAAAATACAAATCATGATTTCTATCAAACAAAAAATCAAGCAGCACAACACTAACAGATTTTTTTTTCAAAAGATAAAAACCTGTATGCATACGTCCAGTTTGATAAACCTGTCCCATACAAAAATTTCACTATTAGTCCACAAGTGATAATACAGATCTAAATATTATAGCATATTACACATACTAAAACCAATAAAAGAATCATTAAGCTGATTACTAAGCGCCCATTTGGTTTATTAGTACGGGAATTGGAAAGAGAACAGCCAGAGTGAATGTTCAGTAGCACCTTTGGAATGAAAACGGCAATTTCATTGCTTGAGAATCATTCTAAATAAGTTACCCTATTTTCTTTCAGAATCCTAATTCATTTTAATATATTCAACCATGCCAAAACCGTTAGTTACACCAACATCCACCATGTACCACTGCATTTGACATCATCACTAGAGCAATAGTTATTATCTATAGTGCCTGTTCAAATAATCAATTTCCTGTTGAGCATGTGATTTCTTTGGAGCAGTGTGTCGTTACTTAAAGGTTGCATAGTCCCCCCCTTCAATATTTTTTTCCCATTTTCCCTTTGTTCGAAAAAATCTAGGCCCAAATCAATATGGCAAGCAGATAATATCAGAACATGATCATGTTGCCATCTCAAGGTGCTTCACGCATTGATGAGGAAGGGATAGGAAAAGCAATTTTTTCTGCACATAAGAATCCTTATCGGGATTGCCCTACATAGGGGTAGAGACAGACGAGTTTGTTTCCCATGGGATGGGGGGACAAAATAATACGCCAGTGTCAAGTCAAGACAATGCTTTATGCCCTACACAGGTCCTACACTTAAAGATATGTGCGGAAAGAATTAGCTCCTGAAAAAATTCCTTGATAACGAAGCTGAAATAAATTTTACTTTGACATAATTGAAACAGTTGGTTAGAATTCTGGATATAACTGTTATTTTGGAGAAGATGAAACTACCTGGCATGCAAATGCAGCATCAGAAGCCATTTTGGGCTTGGGTGGTCGAACCCCCAGCTTACGCCTGCATGTAACAGCACCACAATGACAATCCTGATCTGCACCAAACTGAACAAACCTGCTATATATTTAGCATCCACCATGATGGCCATCAAATTATCTGAGGCAATCCTCAACCGTAAAAATACAATTAAAGAATGAAGCAATTGCTCATACTGGTAATCGTAAGTCAGATGTTCCCCCTTTTTAATGTCACGAGTTGCAAATATGCCAATTCTTGTTTCACCATCAATTATCCTTAAAAAGGAAAGAAAGAAAAAAGAAGATATAAGATGAAGTTTATAAAAATATTATGTAAGATTTGAAATACCTAATTGCATGACCATGTGAGAAAAAGAATTAGTATTCAACCATTTCTGCATCTCAGTGTTGGGGCAGCAACTATGGTTGATATATCTTGATTTGTTTCCCTTGAATGTTGCATCAATCACCATATCTCGATTTATTTCACATAAGTAGAAGTTTGTCTCCCCTTGATGTTTCATATTCCAAAGCCTCTGTTCACATTCTTTGTCATCAATGACTGCTAGAAAGAGGCAACATCTATTAATCTATTAATACGTTTTAAAATAACCCATACAAATATTTACTTGTTAATATGAAAATAATTATGGATCACTGATCACCTTCTCCTACATATTCTATCACAAACTCCCCCTGTTCAATATCCTCATCTGCCAAAATTCCCGAACCACATTTCTCTGTCTACAGGCAATACCGTAACACTCAGTAAACAGTATGCAGGAAGAAACATTTGAGAAATGGAAGTCATTACATTGCTTCAAATAATACTATTAGAAAATTAGCAGATAGATGCATTTCTGCATTGAAAAAAGAGGAGGAAAGATAGGGAAGGAGCAGAAGTGGCAGAAGAAAATGAGGTAACTTAAAAAAATTCAAATTCAATTTTACATTTTACGTTTATAATTAAATTATATATTTTTATTAATATCCTTGACAGAATTTAATAGACTAAAGACTCCTTACACTTTAAAGCTAGAAAGGGACGATGGAAAGACTACCTTTAATAGTAAGTAACTAAGTATATGCATTAGGATGGGAATATGAATTCACAATAAGTGCCCTAATTAGATGATTATTTCGAATAAAATGCTGTAGCAAGAACTAACAAGCAATCATCAACTAAGTGAAGTTTACATGTCTATAAATTGAAATATGATCTTGGAAGAAACTAACAAGGCTAGTATATGAATAAATATCACGGCAACATACATCTATAAAATTCAACTTTTCACAGAAGTTCAATTTTACTAAAAAAACAAGCAGAGAAAATAGTGTGATATTTACATCATAAAAAATAATTTTTTTAAAAAAAAGGCCCTAAGCCAGCACCTTAACCAGTTTCATCTTCTTCATAGGTTGACTCTGGAATGGTTTGTTCAGACAGGAGCTCCCACATTTACAGCCTGAAGAGCAAGTAGAAAACAGCATCCTGCAGGAACAGTCAACATGATAAACACATACCACAGCTGCATATAAATACCCAGAAACGATAAAAAAAAAAATGAACAAGAGGTAAAGCTATTAGTAGTTGTCAAAATCATATAATATGCAATGTGTCAAAATGCCAATAATGATAATAGATAGCTGCAATAAAAGCATCCTTGATCAGCCATGGAATTGTATTAATCAGCACAATCAAAGACATCGTCACAGAATCATGAAAATCTACTATTTACAAAAGTGTGAAAATACTAGAAATTATCAGAGTTGAAAACTCAGATGCATCTCAAGTTCATGAGCACATTCAGGTTAAGAATACTGTCCCCCCTGCAGCCCCCTTCTAATTCAAAAAATGAGAAACCCATAACAAAACATGAAAATTGTTCAGTTAAAAAATTGAAAAAGAAAAAACTAGTAAGGAATAGGAAGATTATAACAGCATCAAGCCATTAATTATAAGTTTGTATAATTCAAATTTTGAAAATGAGCCTTCCTGTTTCTGATGCACATTCAGCAATCCAACAACTAATCTTAATCTCACTTCACATAGCACTTCTCGTCAAACAGTGCATAACTGTGTATCTCTACTGGAAGCCAGAAAAATGTGCAACCCATCCATCATCAAATAACCCTTTCAGCCAGGAAAAAATAAGGAAAGCAATTTTATTATACTTATAAACCATATTTTCTTGGCAGGCAGGGTTTAAGGAATGTGCCAGGCTAACTTTAGTGAAAATTTGAAGATATGTTTAGTTTTCCAAGACAAACACATGAACAAAACAAATGTTGAAGAAGACAGCACTTACCCACAGAGGCAGTCTTTACCACATACACTGGAAGATCCAACTGAGGGGGTACAGAAACAGAAAATGCCATCATCATCATCAAGTCGTTTTCTGACCTTCTTGGTGCGATATATATCTTAATTTATAAGGATCATCAACAAGGATAAAGAAAGATAGAAGGACAGATAAAGCATGTGAAAGCAAAATAAATACTTCAGAGCAAAGAAGGAAACTGTGACCAATTATAGATCGGATGTCACCTGAATCATGATATAGAAACACCCCCAAAAAAAATCTTAATAAATATAAATCCTAACAGGAAAACTAAAAGCAGATGCATGATATTAAACTAGATATGAGAGGTATAACAAGCTCTCCATAATTAATAAAAGATACTGCGTTTTATAGAGGTGAAAGGCATTGGCTTCCACTTATCACACCAATCTGGAAGTTCAAAGTCTACAGGTTCCCGAAGTTCCTTCACCAACTTGTCAAATAAAACCATGAAGCTAGTTTTCTCAGACTTCTATTAAACAGCAAAAGGAATGAACTCAGTCAGTAGCCCAAATTCAGATTAAGAAGATAATTCCTCATTAATAAGTTTATAATCAAGAAAAAAGGTTAACTACGAAAAGCAGTTATGCTATTTAACCATGGTTGACTTAACAGTCACATACGAACCTTGCAGATGTGCATGCAACAATTAAAAGCTACTTAAACTAACTTCATAAGGCTTTACCTAGGGAAGAGTATGGTTTGAATAAATTATTAAATTTATTAACTATGCTCAATAGAGGCCATAGACATCCCACTGTAACTATAAAATTGTTTTTCTAAAAAAAACATATTGTTAAACCGCAACTATACAACCTTCTTCAAGGCAGACATAGTCTTGGAAAAATCAATGGATAAAGTTACAGTTAGAAAAGTTCACCAAAGAAACTCAAACCATGAATTGGATATTGGAAATTCACACCTCAGTATCCACATATAGGACTTTCTTCATCCCCTCAAAGCATAATTTGCTTACATGAAGTGAAGCATTTTAATTTTGGCAAAAAAAAAAAAGTGAAGCATTTTAAGGGTAAGAAAAGAATACATCAAAGCAAAGATATTTATAACCAATAGACTATATTAACACTTTCAATCACACATTTTAGAAAAATAAATCTACACTAGATGGAAGCACGTGTAGACTTTTCTAACATATGAAAGTGTGTGTGAGGGGGGGACCTGGCTTCTCTCCTTTTCTTTTCATGTCCGCTGCCGTCCTTTTCCCCCTTCATAACCATTGAATCAAAATCTAACGGTTCACATTTAATATTTTATAAAAATACTGTTACAATGGAGAGAAGAATGTGAAAGAAATATTAAATGTGGACCGTTAGATTTTGATCTAATAGTTATGAAGGGGAAAAAGGATGGCAACGGACGGGGAAAAAAATGAGATAAGCCAGATCCTGGGGGGGGGGGGGGCTCAGCAGCAAAAAGATGACTCGGTGTTGGTTCTTTTACATTTGTAGGGAACGAGGCAAAATAAGAACCCATAGATGATGAAAGCAAACCTCTATAAAATGGAAAATACAATCAAGACAAATGCATGAAAGATTTGAAAAAAGATATGAAAGTCATTCACTCAGCACAAATGTTAGTAAACAGATTCCTAATCATCCTTTTCATGTACAAGTCCCATTGGGCATTGTGCACTATTTTTCATTTGAAAATAAGCAGAGATTATTTAATAATCTGCAGAAATGTATTGTCAGTCTATCACGACAATAACTCGTGTCTTTAGAATAAAAATCCCAAATATGCGTGAAGAACTTATGATTATTTTCGCTTAAACCCCTTTGGGGATCCCTACCAATTCCAAGTTCTTCCCTTCCCCTACTCTGCTGACACCATCATTTGCTCCCCATAGCTCTTATGAATTATTCATGCTTCAAAATTTTCAAAAGTACGTATTCTCCGTAGTTTTATTAGTTCCTTACAATTACATCAATTCGTCCCCTTTGGAAAACAAAGTTGCAATACATACTATTCTTCAAATGAAACAAGGGAAAGAAAGAGTAGAAAATTAGAAAATGGGAACAAATTTTGAGAGAAGTGTGATATTTACAGAGAAAATGTTCAATTTCCAACTATTTGTCCCCAGGAAAGATGTCAAATTCTCGGATCTTTTTTCTGTTCCATTTGCTTTCTCCTGCTCAATCCAAACGGAATGGGAAAACCAGTCCAAGGCATTTAGATAAGAAAAGCTTGCATACAGTGTCAACCAAATAATTCTTTTGGGCGAAAACCCAGGTTAAATCCTTCCTAATGCCAATTACTACCAGCCAAACGAAGTAAAAAGATAGTGCAAACAAAATATGAGTAACCAGAGCGAAACAAATCAGTCCCAACCCAATGCCAAGAGTACACAAGAATAGTGAAGAAGGAGAGAGAGATTACATACAATAGATCCGATATGAAACCGGAGCTTCAGAATAGCAGTACCGTTGAGCCGCGGATATACGAGGAAGATATCTGAAGAGACAAATCCGAAATCAACTGGTGCATTTGATATTTGAAGAAGAAACTGTGGACGACAACAGAAGAAACAGAAAAGAAGAGAGGGAGCAAGAGGCTGATGAATTGCGAATCTGGGCGCGGGATCGGTGAGAACCTTGAGCAGAAAGTACAGGTAGATATCGGATTGAAAGTACTGTATAATTTGACTGGAAAAGGAACGGGGCGTTTTACTCTTTTATGACTGGCATTTGTTAATTTCTTCCTAAAATACCCATATTTTATTCTCTCAAATGTATTTGGTTTTTGGTGAGTATATGTGTGTGTATATTTATACATATATGTATATTTGTGTATGTTTACATATATGTATATCTTTGTGTGTGTGTATACAAATATATATAAATATGTGTGTGTGTTTATACATATATGTATATTTGTGTATCTATGTATGTGTACATATATGTATATCTTTGTGTATTTGCTAATATATGTGTGTGTATACAGATATATATAAATATGTGTGTGTAAATATATGCACACACACATATATGTGTGTGTATAATATACATATATATACGCACATATATGTATATAGCAAAAACATTATTTCAATTAGAAAGCGTGTAAAAAGAAAAATTTTAGGTTAGAGAAGTATGTGGTAAGGGTTGTTGATTTACTTTTACTTATGTCATTTTAAATTTATATGAGGCCATTTTAGGAAAATGAGTAAAATTAACTAATTTAACTCCTCTCCTTAATCTCTCCAAAATCGGTTAAATATGTCCTATAATTAGGACCAGAGGGAGTAATTTAATCAGCTTCCTTAATCTCTCTAAAAAAAGTCAACTAACTCTTATAATTAGGATCATGGAGTATTTATGAATTAGGGGATCCGGTGGGAAGAAGAGTTTTATCTCATTTATAAATAATGGTTTCTAAAACCAAAATTTTGTGGTTTTTGAAACACTTGTGTGCTGATTCTAGACCCTTTTTGTTTTTATTTTTAATACATCATACTTCTTAATTAAAATTAGTTAAAAATATATATATATATATATATGTATAAAATATTAATTATTTCTTTATTTAGAAAAAAAAATAAGAAAAATATATGTCACAAATACAAGAAAATCATGTGATCAACTAAGGATAAAAATAAATAAAGGGAAAATTATAAATAAATACCATTTAAATTTGAAAATCCCAAGAAAATTGTCAACACATGGATATGACAAATAGATCTTAAGGGATTATTCTAAATTTTTGAAATGTTGTGGTTTTATCAAAACATCTTTTAAGTTTTTTTTTTTAAAAAAAAAAAGAAACAACCCTCGCCAATGTCAGAACTCCGCTGCCGAAGCTCTTGTGGCCAACACCACCCTGCTGGCGAGACTCTGGTGGCTAGCTACTCAAGCTCCGGCTGCTTGAGTAATGTGATTGACTACTTGAGTTCTATAAATCCTATTTGACGTCGTCAACAAGTTAAATAAAAACAATGACAACTTTAGTATAGCTATTGACAAATTGCACTTTTAGGGTTATTAATGACTACACTCAAGCTGTCATTGCCAAAATTAAAGTTATCATTATCTTTATTCAACTTGTCAATGACGCTTAATAGGGCTTAAAGAGCTCCGACGAAGGCAATGGTTTTCTTTTTTATTTTTTTAAAAAGTTTGAGAGGTATTTTGATAAAAACACAACATTTCAAATTTTCAAATTTTCAAATTTTTCCCTTGAGACCCATTTATTATTTTCATGTGTTAAAAGACTTTTGGAGATTTTTCAAGTTCAAATGGTATTTATTTGAAATTTTCGCAAAAATAAAAGAAAATGTATTAAAATTTAAAAGAAACACCTATTCTTAATTACATTTAAGATCGATCCTATGTGAAAAAATGTTATTTATAAGTAGGACAAGAGGAGTATAGATCATTTAAAGTTTATTATTTATAAATTTTTTCCGAAATTATTTTGTAGACCAATACCATCATTTCATAATGTTTGATTAAATCAGTTATATATATATATATATATATATATATATATTAATTATGTCCCTCATTTAAGTTTTTTAAAACACCTCCTCTTATTAATGTTTAATTAAAATGCATCATTAAATGTAGGCAAGTGATATGGTCTTATTTATAAGATACTAATTTTGTCCTTATTCATGAGGTCTTGTTAACTGAATTGAGTTATTAAAAAAAAACAGTTAAAACTAGTTAAAATTGATAAGCACCAAGGAAATAAATTTCTTTCAAATATACATTTATTTATGTGTGGAAAAGGAGAAAATAATAATCATGAAAATATGATGAAAGATAATGAATAAGGTAAAATAGGTTAAAAAAATATTTGTTATTTAGATAAATCCAAAACCATAGTTCTCAAACCCGGACCGGACCCGTCGAACCGGTGGGTAAACTGATCCGGTCCGGGTAAACCGGTTCTTTTTTTTTTTTAATTTTTTAAAAATTAAAAAAAAAAAAATGTTTTTTTTTCTTTATAATTTTATATTAATAACCCTAAAATCTTTCATTTTTCAGGTTTGACCCAGGTTTAGCTCGATTTGACTCGGTTTGACCGTTGACCCTTGACCAGTCACCAGACTGTCTAGTGATCGGTCTGGGTTTCAGAACCTTGTCCAAAACAGAGATAGTACAATCAAAGGATGTCTGAAATTTGGACTTGGCTTAGGTCCTTTACAAACTTGCATCTGTTGCTTCAAATTGTGCTGTTTTGGCGCAAAGCACACACCTGGTCCCTTTTAAAAAAAAAAAAAAAAAAAAAATTCATGCACTGCCGAGTAGTAAAAAGATAATTCAGGATACTGAATGGTATTAAAAAAATTCTTCATGATCTTTAAAAAATATTTCGAGATCTTGTGAGATTAAAAAAAGATACTTCATTATACTAACTAGTACTAAAAAAAATAATTCATAATCTTAAAAAATTATTTTAGGATCTTGAAAAAAAAAAATCAAAGATAGTGATCGATACTAAAAGGATACTTTAGGATCGACTAGTATTGAAAAAATAATTCATAATTTTAAAAAATTATTTTAGGATCTTGAAAAAATATGTTAAAGTATATTTTTAGTATCAATCAGTACTTGAATTACTTTTTCAAGATCCTAAAATAATGTTTTTAAGATCATGAATTTTTTTCCAATATCAATCAATATCCGAAATATCATTTTAGTACCAATCAATCGGTATCTTGAAATTTTTTGCAAGATCTTAAAATAATTTTTCATGATTATGAAGAATTATTTCAATACTATTCGATATCTTGAATTATCTTTTTACTACTTGGTAGTTCCTGATTTATTTATTTTTTTAAGGACCAAGTGTGTGTTTGGTGCCAAAACGGCATCATTTGATGCAACGAAGGCAAGTCCACAAAGGACCTAAGCCAAGTCCCCGAAATTTGGGAGTGGCTCCCATCCTCTTCCCTTCCCATCCACTTCCCATCCTCTCTCAATCTCGGTAGTTGGATTGAAATCGAGCGGTTGATTTAATCTTTTATAAAAATATTATTTTTATATTAAAAAATATATTAAATTATTAAAAAAAATATAAAAATAATACTTTTATATAATATTAGATCTGAACAGTTAAGATTTCAATCCAACGGCTGAGATGAGGAAGAGGATGGGAAGTGGATGGGAAGGGAAGAGGACCGTAGCCAACCCCTGAAATTTGTAGTAATCTTTTTCACTCTTGCCTACATGTCATATCATTGCATTAATTTTCTCTTACCCATCTATGTTTCTTTCTCAATTTTTTATTCGCTTTTTCTCTCCATAAATAAGGATATTTCTAGAAAGCAAAATATATTTTTAACACATTTAGTTAATTTTATCCAAATTTTTTATCAGCATAGTTTAGTTGTTTGTATAACCGCACATTCATCTAGCATCCTCATATTGACTACTCTCACTTCATGCTCATATCATTCATTTAAAGCTCAACATTCACTACTTTGGTAATTTTTCATTAACCCCTTTAATAATTATATCGCTTTTATCATGGAATTTTGCAGCATTACCCCAAATTAGTTTTTAGAAATGCAATTCTGCAATCTCTATCTATGTTTAATGATTTTTTTCCCCACAATTTTATTGCATGGGCCATAAACTTAATCTCTATGTAACTTGCACAATTTGAAACATCTCTTCAGCTGGCTTGGGATCTTGGTTTCAAGAAGTTAATCTTGGAATCGGATGCGGATAATGTTATTAACACTCTGATGGATCGGTCTTTCTCCACATGCAGTAATCTTGTGATCAAAGCCAGAGAGCTTCTGGATTTAAATTGGCAAGTTGATGTTAGGGTGATTCCTAGAGTTTTCAATAGGGTTGCAGATGCTCTTGCAAAAAGGGGCATTTCGAATTCTAGTCTTTTAGCTGAGTGTCCTATATCCTTGAAGGGGTGGTTGGACAGTGATTGTTTGGGATTAAGTTCCCCTGAGATGTGATCTGGTTATTTGTAATTTAGGCTTTACGCCTTCCTTTTTAGCAAAAAAAAAAAAAAAAAAAAATTGAAACATCTCCTTTATTTTTGTAAGTAGGACATAAGTTCATTCTCTCTAATCATCCGGCATTTACTTGGATAGTAAAATCTCATTAAATAGCTCATAAAGTCACAACATATCCTTTTCATCCAAACGTTTACAAACCTCAATAAGGATATCATCAGGTCCAACAATTTTACTACTACCTCTGGTTCTTAATATAGGACGTAGTTTGTAGTGCAAATTATTCTAAATATAAGATGTAGTTTGTAATGCAAATTACACTACAAAATTATAACCTATATTTAGAACCAAATGAATATTTTTTATTTTCTTAAAAACTTTCTTAACCTTGACAACTTTGATGGTCAAACCCTGCAGCAAAACAACAAATTGTGTTTGCTTTCTCTAGTTGTCTAATCATCTAACTCACAAATTGAATCTTCACTGTCATCATTGAACAATATATAAAAATAGGCCTCCCATCTAACCTTAATTTCTCTATCAATAACCTAAATGTTGCCTTCTTTACTCGCTCGTTAGACATTTTACTGGATCCAAATCTCTCGATTTTCTCTCCTTATTCTTTGCAATCTTTTAAACATTTTGTTCCCCAACATTTAGTAATTCTTTTTAAAACTCCTTAAACACTTTAGAATGAATTTCACCCACGCCCTCTTGGTCTCATTTTTAGCCAAGTCATGCCTTTTCCAATTTTAAGCATTATTACTCAAGTGTATAGCTTGTGTAATAATGCAATATGTACACAATAAATTATAGAATGAAATATACAACAAATTACATTATTTTCCAATTACAGATTATGCTCTGCACATATTATTTTTGAAAAGTATGTCTAGAGACAAATGTCTTATATTTAAATTTGATAACACTGTTTTTAAATTTAAAATCAATAACTAGTTGTTAATTCTATTTGATTAAGAACTCAAAATGATGCCAAAAAAAAAAACATTTATAATAAAAAAATAATATGAAATAGTTTACCTAAATAATACATTATAGGTAATGAAAAAATCGACAAATGTAGTTATGACAACATAGTTATGATGTTATAAACATGACTCTAGGGCTAATTGATGTATTACTACAGTTATCTTTGTTAAGGGTGAGATTGTGAATTCAAAGTGTCTGAGTTATGACCAAAAAAAATAAATTCAATAATCAGGTTAACAAAATTTAATAATTTGAATTAATAAAAACCTTTAAGCATCCACTATAAATTGTAAACTAATATGTTCATTTCCAAATTCAAAAAAAAAAAAAAAAAAAAAAAAGAAGCTAAAAAATGACTTCCTCAATTATTTTAAAACTGGGTATGATGAATGAGTGATAAACAGCGTAATTATAAGTACAAAAAATAATAGACGCTGCACAAAGTTACATTATGATAGCACTTAGCACATTCTCAAGTGGAAGGTGGTTGCTTCAAAATCTAAACAAATTTTTATGAACTTTTGGTACCAACCTACAAGTCAGTGAAATTCTATTGGATGTCCTATGTACATTCTTATATTCCTTCTTCCCATTGTTTCAACTGCTTCCTCTGAGCTTGAAAAGGGGTGATCTAATTCATTGTGTTTCAAAGCCTGAGCTTCATTTACAGCCTGAAAAAGAGGAATTTTGAAAGCATGAGGGGAAAAAGATAGAAATGACCATAAGATTTTCAGAATAAATTAACAATTAAAAATTTAAGTAACAAAGTTTACAAACTTTAAGGTTACCCCATCATAGCAATGTACTTCAGTATCTTTTATACCATGCAAGTAATCTGCAAAGGCATCAATGATGTTACTAACATTTTGAAAGAAAAAGTACTCCATCCAGGTACCAGCCCCTAATATAAGAACTACTTGGGGGGTTGAATATGGTTCTAAATATAAAATCTCAATCCATTTTGTTTGCTATATTTGTCATTTTTTCCTCAAACTAAGTTACCTAACATATAAATTGATATATAATCTAATGTTGCATAGGGGTATTTTAGGGAGATCAAATCATAATTGTTATAACTAACTAATTCCATCTTTTTAATTTACCCAAATTAGTTAAGTAGCGCTCTTATATTAAGGACCAAAGGTAGTACTTGAGAGCAAATTGAAAAACGGGGATTTAGAGAATTTGATAACAACCTGAATATGCTTGATCCTTGAATATCAGAAGACTGCGAGGCATCAACAAGACAGAAAACGGGTGGTGATCATCAAGCCATTTACTCTTCTCAGTCTTTATTGTTCCATCATTATTATTAGAATCAATAGCATCATGTGAATCTAGTTTCAATCTGGAATGGGGAGTGAAGTCCATGACAGCAGGATATCCAAGGGAAAGAATTGCTACAACAGGGAAATAGGCAGGCCCATCCTGGTGTGGCTGTAGAAAACCAACAATGTTAAAGACAAAAAAAAGTAAGGGATCATAGGAAAAATACCGCTGCTTAGTGGTGAAATCCGCACTATTCCAGCATTTGATTCGCCTTTTCTCTTTACATATAAAAAAAGTGTTTTGTTCTTGCAACAATCATGACAATGCAGATCAGAGCTTCATGTTGATACTAAAAAAAGAAAGGGAAAAATGCAAAACCTTCACAGAATTTTGAATCATTAGCAATCATCCCCCTTAACTTTCTAAGCTGGAAAATACCCGCAAATTAACACCCTTTAGGATTTATGATCATTCAAACTCTTTCAATTGTCAAGTGGTATGCTTCCACTGGGTTGCTACTTGAGTTAAATCACATGCTTATAATGTTCCTTTCCATGCCTAAGAATTTTTTGCTTCATTTAACTCAGTGGAGAATATTGGACTGAAAGGCTTGTTTATGCAATTTGAGGCGCATTATTTCATTAAATTTGTTTCAAGATTATTTTGTCTAGGGTTCCTGTTTGAGAATATCAAAATTTAAAATTAGGCATCTTATTGCTGCTCAACCCTTATTTCAATATTTTAAACGCTAATATTTAGTTGCAGAGTAATGAGAAAGTGTCACATGACAAATGTAAGAATCCCAAGTAGCATCTATGTTACTTGCATCAGCAAGAAGCCAAGAACTAAACAAAAAGATCTAAAACCCAGAAGGATAATAGCTTAAAGGGGATAAACTGATAACAACCCACAAAACTGAAGATAAAATGACAAAATCAGATTAGAGGCAAAAGATGGGAATTTGTTAGATAAATGAGTGCAAGAATCTTCAAAATGAAAATTGGGGTTTGTTGAGATTGAAGGATCACATTGAAGCACAAGAAAAATATTAATATTATTGATCCTTGAATAAAGAGAATACAAAGAGGCCTTTTATATAGGCAAACTAATAGACTATCCCTAAACTGAGAAACTAATCTAATCATAATTATAAAATGTTCATATATAATCCTAATAAATACTAAATAATCAACCCTAATAATAATAAACATTTTAATATTAATCTTCTATTTTCAACACTCCCCCTCAAGCTGGAAGGGGCTTGAATGTGAGCAGCAACTGATCATTAAAAAAATAATGGCCACCGAATTCGTAGTCTCTACCAATAATCTTCTTCATAGTAAGATCCAAATCAAGGAGCAAGTTCGGGCACATTCAAGAAAAATTAACGAAATGTCATTCCGGTCGTCATTCAAACAATAATAATCCAATAGCTTCACTAGGATCTGAACAACAAGTCTCACCAGGGACCAAAACAACCCAAGGTCTCACAAGGGACGCAAACAACAACCAACGGCCTCACAAGGGACCAAAGCAACAACGAACGGTGTCACAAGGGAGTAAAGCAACCACAAAAGGTGTTACCAGGGCCCAAACAACACTCCAAACGTCTCATCAGGGATGAACACAAAAGGTCTAGTGAATTGGTGTTGGGAAAGTCAATCGCAGCCAAAGACTGTCAAGTGTCAACCACGCGCCATCTGAAAAATTATGGCAGCAAACACTCTTTCTCTCTACAGTACCAGCCGTGATAGAAAAAGAACCCACGGAAGAGAAGAAAACCCTAAAGCTCTGTTACCATGTTGAGAATGAAGCATCACACTGAAGCATAGGGAAAATACTAATAATATTGATCCTTTAATAAAGAGAATACAAAGAGGCCTTTATATAGACTAACTAATAGACTAATCCTAACCCAAGAAACTAATCTAATCATAATAATAAAATGTTCATATCTAGTCTTAATAAATACTAAATAATCAACCCAAATATTATTAATTGTTTATATTCTCAACAAGGTTAAACAATAATCAATGAAACTTTTAATGCAAACTTGCAATGTATAATTCAATGCTGAAAGAAAGGGTAGGAGGAAATACAAATGAATGGCTAAAAGAAAGGGTTGAGGTTCAGCACAAACCATTATGCCTTGGTTAGGTAGATATTCATTGATTAGAACATGATTGATGGCTAATGAGAATAGTCCTGTTTGTTCATATATTTTCTGGGTGAGGTTTGTAAACCAAGGAGGCACTGCAAGAGAGAGACAGAACTTGTGATATCAGCAGGACATTTAAAAACAGTAGCAAATTTAATATTGCTTGCAGCAAAACGACCTAGATGATTGATTCATTAGGAAGTTGAATATGTATAGTCATTTCTTCCACTCCTTGAGTGATTAAAACAAATTCAAAAACAAAAAAAAGTAAAGTCATGCAGATTAATATAAACTTGTTGCATTATCCTCACAGTTCAGCAACATAACATTTTCCCAACTAATGCATTTACAAACCCAATAGCACAGCAATGATAAGACCCACATCATAAAAGATACTTCTAACAAGTGAAACAATAACTGGTGGAAAACAACAAAATAAATTGAAATAAAATTACTATTGCAGGCACACAAAACTTTCCTATTATGAACACGCAAGTTGTACCAGGTCAAAAGGCTATTTTTTTTTTTTTTACTATTTCAATATATGATACAGTTGTCAGTGTTCATGTGCGCGCACATGCAAGGAAACAGGCAAGAATGACTACCATATAGCATGCGTATTTCCAGTTAACATTAAAAAAAGCAGGTTTTTCTGACTTACAAGCTTGAGGTAGAAGTCCCTTCTCATGCACCACACCACCTGCCAACGAACATAGGTCAGAAAAGCAAATTGAAATTAATAGGAGTGAAAGTACTGAGCCTCAGTCTATGCCAACCTTGAATAAATTTAAAGAACAAAGTAATTCTGCTTAGGGACAACCCATAACTGATGAGTTCCAATAAATTTCAATCCCTAAAGACCATATACCAGAAAAGTTAAATGGTAATAGGCCTGGATGGTTACTTATTTGAGACTTTTTAGGGTTTGGGTTCATTATAAAGGTGTGATTTTGCCAAACAATCCCTTACCTGTGTGTGTATAAATACCAAGTAATTTAATTGTCTCACATGTTATGTTTGACAATTATTTGTTTGATATTTGAACTAAGCTATTGATACATCTGGGAAAAGACAACTAGGAATGAAAATGGGTCTAATTTGTTTATGCAGATCCAGATTTAGGTGCTATAGTGTTTATCCTACACCCTAGCCTATACATGGTCATTCCTGAATCTATACTTACATATTTGAAGGGAAAACATAGTAGAATATTAAAGTAAACATACCCCAATTCTGAAGCCTTCTATTCTTCAATGACTTCCACTTTGACGGAGGAGCTCCATATATCTGGAAAGAACCAAAAACAAAAGAAAACAAATAAAGAAAACGTAAAGCTTGAAAGGAGAATCAGAAGAAGAGTGAGCATAAGAATAGGAAAGCTGTACATTATTGAGAAGAAAATTCTCTTCATTATCTGTGATGAAGTTGGGTATGTATAGAACAGTTGGCAGAGTGCCAACTTTGTAATCAGTCAATTTATCATTTCCTTCCATCAGTCTGCAAAAATCAGGGCTTTCATGTTAAACAACCAAGTCAGAGAAATATTCAACCAAGTCTAACACGGGAGAGACAGAGCGTAAAACCCTAAGGGGCGCCGGAGATTGGGAATGACACGCTCAGAGGTTACTCGAACAGGACATGCTGAGCAAGAGAATTCTGGTTGCGGTGTTCGGACTTCGGAGTAAATTTCCAGTCCTTCGGTATTTTTTTGGCAGCACATTTAAAAAAAAAAAAAAAAAAAACTAATCTAGAGTTCTTATAATTTCCCTAATTTTGAATCAGATCCCTACACTCCCCCCCCCCCCCCCCTATTTTTTTTTTTTTTTTACTGGGTCCATTTGGCTTGTGCATTTATGTCCATTAGTCCTGCTGTTATAAAAAGAGTAACGGTGTTAATAGTGCCATTAAAATATGCTGATGTGACGAGAACTTTGATGACTTTTTTGATGAAACATAGAGTTGGGAAAATCCTGGGTGAGTTTGATTTAAAGGGAGGGGAGCCTTAAAAAGATTTAATTATTAGCTGGTTTACTTCCTCTCAAACAAAAACACACCTTAAGGTTCTAACAGACTAAGAAAATGTTAAAAAAGTCTTACACAAAATATTGATGTTACAAAAGTTTTATGACAACTCCTTCAGTAGGTGATTAACATATCTATCTGTGGGTTTTAACCAATGTTGTCAAAATCGAGTTTCTACGTAGAAACGGAAGGGGTGGTAGAAACGGAAATCGAAACATAAAGTTTCTACTACTTAAGGTAAGGATACAAAATTATATACATATGCCTATAAAAAACATAAATCACTACTCAAAATTTAATATGAACAACTTTATATTTAAAAGATATAAATCACATAACTACATAAAATATAAGTTCAAAAACACAAAAAGAGTTCTTGACCAAAAAGAGTTTAATAACTCTTACAACTAAATTCAAAACATCAAAAGAATAAAGTTTAATAATTCCTAAATTATATCAATTGATTCAAATTAAATACATCATCATGTATCAGTTGCATGTCCTTAATGTCCGCTTCCCTTGCTTTATAACAAATTCATTTGCAAAATTTAGAATGTCTAAATCATGACCACTTATAGGCTCTTTCTTTCTTTTTTTCAACTTTAATCAAGCTTCTTTTTCAACTTTAATCAAGTTTTATTTATCATGGGCATCAACATCTAAGTTGCTTACATCTTCCCAATCTTTTTCATCAAAAACGGTAAAAACTTATGTTTTTACCTTTTTTTTACATTTTTATGCAGCATTTTTAGGTGTTTTTATCAAGGACAATTTTTACTTGCGTTTTAACAAGTATCACCCCAATAAAAATGTACACTAGTTTTTATAATAATGGTTTTAACAACTCTTTGGGACTTTATGACATCAGAATTTTCTATGAGAATTTTTTGACATTTTCTTAGTCTTTTGAGACCTTAAAAGAAATTACCTTATAGAGTTTGATTGAACTTAAAAAGTGCCAAATTACCCTAAAGAGTTTGATTGAACTTAAAAAGTGCCATTATCAAAGTCAATAAAGTTCTTGCCACATCAGCCCATGTTAACGGAACTATTAACATCGTTTTTAACAGCAGGAACTAACGGATCTAAGTGCACAAACTTAAAAAGACCTAATAAAAAAAAGTCTAGAGACCTTTTTCAAAATTGAGGAAAATTATAATGACTTCCATGTTATCCCCCGGAAAATGACATTAAGGGTTTAATTAAGAAAAATAATATTAAAAAGGTCTTATAGCTTATCAATGATAAGTGAAAGATCTGTTATTAATAAGTTATGAAACTTATTTGATATTATTTTTCTTGGTTTAGATCTTGGTGTCATTTTCCCTTTTTTTCAACAACAAATTTACTTTCTTAGTTTATATTATGGGAAATACACTTTCATATCAGGAGAAGTGTATCCTCATAAATCATGATACAAAAAAGATGTGGGCCTCACCATTTCCGCTTTGAGTTTATATATTTTTATATAAAAAAGATGTAGTCCCACCATTTCATGTGTGTAGGGATCTTCTTCTTCTACGACGTGGTAAGTATAAACCCCTTATATTATACGTATGGATGGAGAAAAAATTAGGAAGTAAATAATAACAAGGAGAAAACTCCAAAAAAATTAAAAATAAATTTTATTTATTATATTTTTTGAGTTTTTCTTCTTACCCACTTTTCCCTCTATCCAAGCATCACCTAGAGAATATTACAATTTTAATTAACGGCCAAAAAGTTGTTTGTGGGACCTACAAATTTAGAGTTACTGTATATTTAGTAATATAACTCAATATCCTAAATAAAGTTTTAATGTGTTATGAATATCTTAATTATGTGGATGTCATTGACTCGTGTTCTCAAATAAGATTTACAGTTTCTTCGTTTCATACGGAATCACTTGTTCATATATACATATTTACTATTCACATATACGTATTTACTATTCATGTATACGATTACTATTCATGTGGGGCCCACGAAAATTCTCACAAATTCCAGAACCCACGGCGGCTGGAAGTGATTGGTGACTTTGGGGAAAATTACGGTAATAATGGATGAAATAATTACACTTTAGGACCTATTTTTCTTCTATAAATGAGGTCTTGTCAGAATCATTGAATACACACCTGGAATAAGAATTCCTTCTCTCATTCTCTCATGAATCTATACCTTCTCTTGTTCTTACTTTATATTTCTTCACTTGTATAACACGTTATCGGCACGAAAGTCTTTCAACGAAGGTACGATTGTTTCTTTAACGATATCGTTTACTTTTATGTTCATTTCATCTATCAGGATAATCGAAGCCATTATATTGAATTAAAATTATATTTTTACCGATTATTTTAAACATCGGTTTTATGGCTAAGATTTGAGATTATTTACTATTCATTACTATTCATTTTTAATCATTTTTATTAGTATAATCTTTTAATGATTTTTTTATATGTTCATTATATTGATCTGTGATGATCTTAACAACATGGAATTAAAAGCATATATTTTTACCGAATGTTTTAAACATCGGGTTCCATGTATAAGATTGGAGATTATTTATTTGAATAGTATTTTACTATTCATCCTTGATTTAATTATTTTCATATTGTTTATTGTTATTGTTACTAATTTTAACATAACATTTACTTTTATGTTACTAACATATTTATGATTGAGTAATTTACTTTTATGTTACTAACATAACTTTTACTTTTATATTATTAATCTTATAAGTGTTATTAATTTACACCTACTTTGGGGTTAAACCTCCTAAGGAAGTCATGATTTAATATTAAGTATTTACTTTTATTCGCTAACATATTTATGATACAATATTTACTTTTATGTTACTAACATAACTTTTACTTTTATATTATTAATCTTATAAGTGTTATTAATTTCGACACCTACTTGGGGTTAAACCTCCTAACCGGAAGTCATGATTTAATTATATTGTTGTTAATATTTATTGCTATTTATGATAATTGCTATTTATGATATAGTATTTAATTATACGTGTTTATGTATTTACTTTATTGCTATATTAATTCTAATTCTAATTATTATTATTTTTAGTCATGACCAAAATGATCTTAAAAGCTTGAGTTTAGTGCTTTCTTGACATCAGGGAGAAATTATCTATCATGGATTACGGATCTTGAAATCCATCTTGATGCGATGGACTTGGAAATACAATTTTACAAAAACGATGTATCACGAAAAGATAAGGCGAAAGAATGATTTTCCTTCGCCACCATATTCATGAAGGATTAAAATCTGAGTATTTAACGGTAAAAGATCCATTTGAATTATGGACAAATTTAAAAGATAGGTATGATCATCAATTAAAATCTATGTTCTATACCAGAACACCTGGCTTCTTCCCATTTTCACAGGTTGACGTTGCCTCTTATTTCAACCATTTCCGCATAAGCCACCAATGCATTATCACGTAAGACTCACTTTCTATCTTTCATTCAAGAAAATTACATTTCCACCACATTAATTCATTTATAATTGAAAAGCATAATAATTCCAAGGAAAACAAAAACTTCCGCATCATAATTAAATATTTAATTACAATGATCTCCTGCGCTCGATCTTGACGTCTTTGATAAATCCAATATTGATAAATTGAAGATTCTTTGTTCAACAAAAAATTAGTGGTGGTGGAACGAGTAATTTTCCTTCTTGTGAGGGAGGGATAATGTGGTCCAAGATATTGAGTTACGTAGTACATAATTACTATTTGAACATAAATTACGTTACACTACACTAATTGGCTTTTACCCAAACTTTAGTTTATAAAATACATTTGGAATAAAAAGTCACTGTAATTTGTGTTTACAAAACTGACTTTAAATGGGTATTTTGTTATTTTGCATCCTCGCCAAAAAAGTAAGAAAACATCAGTTAAGGACAAAGTCTGTTTTCTAAAAAGTCATGCTAGCTTACAAAAAAGGAATCCAAATACACACTTAATCAAGGTTAAAGTGAGATTATTGAAAGCAAAGAAGGGGAGTATAAATTAAAATTTAAAATTTAAGTGAATTGATCTTTGTTTTGAAATTATACTTAGAGAGCCATTAATGGTAAAATAGTACTTATTTAAAGAATACTAGAGGCGTTTTAGATTAAAAGTATTAGATTTTTTCAAAAGAAAATTTAATTATTTAATCAGTTCGTTGTTCCTTGACGGCCAAAGCTTTGGTAAGGTTCTCACTTACAACGTAACGATTGTTTTATGAAAAATAGTCGTTGTAAGTAGGCTTACAGTGACTATTTAAAAATAGACGTCTATTTCAAAACTTTTCAACAACACTTACATATACTATCCCTAAAAATAGTTTTCTTATGGTTCTAAAAACGGACGTTAAAAGTGCCTTCTGTAGTAGTGTTCACTTGAGGGGATAGAAACTTCACCTTTTCTCTTCCCTCAGTCTTTCTTCCTCTTCCTTTTCAAACTATAAGATCAACATTTGAATGATTTCGATTTAGTTTTATACAAAATATTTTGGGAACATAACAATATGGTTCCAAGGAACATAAAAAATATAAAAAAGGTCTCAGTATATGATTTACTATTTAAAAACTCCCAAGGGATCTCAATAATATAGATCCAAATTATTAGTGTGTGTGCATGTGTCTGTGCATTCTCGTGTGTGTGTGTGTGTGTGTGTGAGTATGTGTGTTCATGCTAGTAGTAGCTATAACTTTCTTTTAAGAAGTAAGGGTAAGTGTATAAGCTAAGCCTTGAGATTTTACATGTCAAAGTTACATGTTTTAAGTTTTAAAATGAGATGTAGTTAAGTACATATATCCGATGTTAAGTGTATCGAAAGCTAAGAATTTATGCATTAAGAAGGTATAATCTGATGAGTGAATTAATTAGAAATTGCACTTTTGATTTATGTGCTTTTGGACCAAATGAGAGAAAGGTGAGGCCGGCCATTTTTTCTCTCCCCCTTCAAAGAGCTTTTGGAGATCTTTAAATAGAGTTTTGAATTAGTTTAATTGGATTTTTGTAAAATATGGTATGAATTTTCAATGTTTCTGGTTAAATATTATTTATTTCACCCAAGATTTAAGAAAAGTTTTAAGATTCTAGTCTATCAAAGGGTACTATTTATGTCAGAAGTGGTTCCCTATATTTTTTTTAATAGAGGGGTCAAACACACAGAAGTGGTTCTTAAAAGACTATTGATTTTACATATAAATACAAAAAAATAATCTCTGCTTCATTTAAACGCCTATATATATACTCAACCAAAAAAAAAAAAAAAACTCAGACAAAATAACCGAAAAATATTATAACGCTATATAGCACAAAAATTTTACTGGAAAAAAAAAATAGCACAAAAATTTATAATTTGTTTCAAATGCATATATTCATGTGATATGAGACGCCGGACACAATTTTATGATATTAACATTATTCAAGGATCGTAATTATTTAAACCTTTTATTTTGTTTCGTAGTTTTGTATTAATTTAATTTAATGATGAAAGGTTGGCTAAAAAATTTAATAACGAGAGGGATACGTAACGTAACTAGCCGACAAGAAATGGGTTGGTCCTGCCCCCATATCCGCTAGGGCTTGCATTCTCTATGCGCCTCGTGGCACCAAAATCAATACCATATTAAGATCAATTAGTATTATTTTCCATCCTAAAACTATCCCTAATTTGGGTAGGTTAGAAAATTAAATAAATTGTGTAATTTGAATAAATGTGACATAATCTTCTTAATATATATATATATATATATATATATTCATCCAAGATCTGAAACGTCCCATTAATCGGGGTGAGTCTCTTAGTGAGAACTTTTCGTATCATAAAGGCCAACTCAAGACGCAAGTAAGCGATCAATTCGCTTATCACTTATGCCAACTTCATTGGTTCCTCTTAATATATTCTTGTGTAACTTAAAAAAAGTTAATTAGCAAGGGAATTTAGCAATTGAAGCGAAGCAATTCTGTCACTAATTAATTATTGACAATCTAGTTGATGACGGACTCATCCAGTTCCATCGCTAGCTAAATACCATCGTTAATCAACTTTTTTTTTTTTTTTTTACATATACATTAAACTATATATAAGTGTATAAGTTGTGTAATTTAGTTTGGAAAAAAATATTAAACATAAAATATAAGACGGACTAAGATCTTATATATTTTACCAATTTTAATCGGCAACTATCTCTTAGAGACCGTGGGTACTATTTATCTTCGTCTTATGCGCTAGCTGTTCTTGTGCATATGACAGCTAAAACTACATAATCAAGAGACCATATTATGGAGCCATGAATCCTGTTTTTCCAATAAAGGACAAAAATTATTATGTCCTGATGCTCTATAAAACACGAGTTTCATCATCAAATGAAATTATATGGTTTAATCCAGATTAATAGAAGAGCGATGTAAGATAATATTTTTTACTGTACGTGACGGGTGGAAGAATATAATGTGGCATCCAAGTTCTAGTTAAAGATATTATATTTGTTGACCCAAAAAAAAAAAAAAAAGATACTCCCTCCGGTCCTAATTATAGGACATATTTAATCGATTTTGGAGGGATTAAGGATAGAGGTTAAATTAGTTTATTTTACTCATTTTTCTAAAATGCCTTTATATATATTTTACACTTCAACTACCTTATTGATTCAACATAATCCCTCATTCATATCAATAAAGGGTATTTTAGGGAGAAATTGACAAAAAATTGAATGTTGTCCTATAATTAGGACCAAAACAAACTCTCAAATGTTGTCCTATAATTAGGATTAGGACCGGAGGGAGTATTATATATTCTTTCACGTGAAACACACCTTGATTGCAAAAGATGAAGCAGTTCCACATCTTCTCCCATAGCTTCATGTGGTTGGATCTATAAATAGTCGCTCCTACTCGTCAGTTTCTCACACCCAAAGCAAAAGCCAACCCTAACGTAAAGTCATCCACAGCCCTAACAGCCAAACCTAGCAAACAATGAAGACTAACGCGCTCCTTGCGTTCTTCTTCTTGGTCGCCCTCTTTGCAGCCACTAGAGCTGAGCTTGTGAGCGACTCAGAAGGTCACCCCGTAGCCTACGGAGGCATATACAACTTATTGCCACAAGATTTCCCTGGTGCAGCAATTGGGGTTGCTAGTATTGAAAATCCTGATGGGTCGTGCAAACTCGCTGTGGTGGAGAAGTTATTGTCCCATGACATTAACAGAAACGCAACAATAATTGAATCTAAACTTTGCGAGGTTTACATTACTACCGACTATCCTTTACAGTTATCATTCCATGCCTTGCCATGCAACCCATGCACCAATCCCGAATGGCTCGTCACCAAGAGGGATGAAGACTTTGCACAGAACGGCTCACTCGCTTTGATGGTTGGATGTGCAAGTGAAATTCCCTATCCTGTTTCTGGTCGCCTCTATTTCAAGACCTTTGATTCTGCCATGCATCACTATAGTCTTGTCTTCTGTATTGACCCATCTATGTGTGGACCTGTTACCGTCAAGACTGATAAATATGGAAACAGGCGTTTGATTGTCCCAGCAGAAGAAGAATTAGTGAACCAATTGGTATTGAAGTTGGTCAAACCATCTGGTGACTGCGTCGTCTCTCCCTTCTCAACGGTGGTCTGATCGAACCTTCACAATAACTAAACATCTCTGGCCTTCCTACCTATCTATCTCCGGAGAGTCAGAATAATAATAATATTATCATTAAGAAAATTAATGTGTTTGTGTGTGATCAATTCCCTGCTTTGATGTATCGTGCATGTCGACAACTTCTACGTGTACAAGTTGTCCCAACCTAAATAAAAACCTCGTTATATATATGTTTTGTGCGACTCATGACATTGATTTCCTCGGGGTTTAATATGTTAACGATTGTTTCTTTTAGGCCTTTTAAAACGTTCTTAGTTGCATGTCAAGTTGAGATTGATGTCACTTAATTTATGTGAGGAAACAAGGAAGAGTAAATGATAAATGGTAAAATATGGAGTGCAGCACTGATTGATAATGTGGATTTTAATACCCTGGTAGCTCTAAATTAAATCAATATGCTTTCTCAAGTGTTTAATCTTAATTAACTCACAAATACCAGTCAAAAGCTTATATTATCTCCTTCATTTGTACTTTGTTTCTTCTCATATAAACTTTTATGTTATTACAAGAAACACTGACCGATTGATTGTCCAACATAGTTATCGGATTATTCATTTTAATGATGCCACATTTTGTATAACATGGTCTTATATAGAGGCTATCTGGCAATGATGGAAGATGAGGTGACTAAATTATAACTTTTTCTGCCCTCTTTTTCGCATCAGCCTCTGCATCCTTAAAGAAGAGCCACTTAGGGTATGTTTGGTTTGAGGAGAGGGAGTGGGAGGGAAGGGAGTGGAAAGGAGTAAATTGACTAAATTGCCATTAACGAAAAGAATATTCCTTTTTGTGGAGAATATATTTTTGGAATATTGAAAAGTTTCCATGGGCAATTTAGTAAAGAGAGGGGTAAGAAATTTCTCTCTCCCCTCCCACTCCCTTCCTCTCCCTCAAACCAAACATGCCCTAAGGTTGAATTTAAATGCTCTAAAAGTGGTCTAAGGAAAGAAGAGCCACTTGTGTTGATATCGATATTGAATAACTTGTATGTTTATAAAGGTGAATTGGTGGAATAAATATATACATCTTTGTTACTGTGAGTACCTTGCTGTGAGAATTAACGAGTGAAAGGACATTTGACCAAATGTCTCAAAACAAATAATGTAAATAATCTAATGATACATAATACAATGTGATTAAGTAAACTTATTTAGCTTTTTTAATATCTTTTAAAAAAGTCAATTGAGTCTTATGTTTAGGACCAGAAGGAGTATGCAGATAAGTGTTTTCCAAGATGATGAACCACTTTAAATTAGGGGCAGTGTTTGTTTAAAGATAGGATCGTAACAAGAATTTGTCAAGTTATAAATGGCACAAGTATTAACCTACCCTTATGCATATATACATGCTAGGTTTTTATCTGTTTCATAAATGAACTAATCTCTACAACATTATATTTCATAAAGTAAGATTGTGTCAAAATGACCTTTCTACCCCTGAATATATATTTTCACTACGAAACAGCACGAAATGCTAGCTTAACCAGTGGTTTATTCAAAGTTCAAAACCCGGATGTTATTTTAAGATAAAAGAAAGGAAAAATAATTTCACCAGTGATTCCTACTTTAGGTTTTACATTTTATGTAGTTCAGACGTGAGGTTTCATTGTTACGTTGGGAATTTATTAGAGTTGAACTATTGTGATCTGGAATTGGATTTATAGCTTAAAGTACTCTATATATATATATATATATATATATATATATTTATATGTTACTGTTTATGTGCTAATTCATAGTTATTGTGTTTTCTAGCATAGTAATGTTAGAGAATGTAATTGTCAACGGGAAGCGTTTTGGCACCCATGTGGTTATTTCCGGCTTAATCCAGATTAACAGATAACATATTACTTTAAGATAATATATTTTGACCAACAGGTGACGGGTGGAAGAAACCTTGTTCTTGTTAAAGATATTATATATTTCACGTGAAACAAACCTTGATTAAAAAATATGGATCATTGCCACATGTTCTTCCATAGCTTCACGTGGTTGGCTCTATAAATCGATGTTGACCAACAGAAAGGGGAAAAATTGATCTATTTTAATACTTTCGGGCAACATTAAATCTAAAAATACTTCCAATACAATATTACTGCTCAACAAAAACTTGTGGGGCATATTTGCACTTTCACCCAAAGAGGGAATGACAAGTATATAGGTGTGTGAATGTATGGATATAACTGTTAGTACATGCTAGTTATTAGATATAACTTTGTTTTAAAAAATCAGGGCAAGTGTATAAGCTAAGCCCTAAGAATTTACATGCCAAAGTTACATGTATTAAGTTTTAAAATGAGAGTTAATTGAATACTTATGATGATTAAGTATATTGAAAGCTATGATTTTATGAAATAAAACCTCATAATATGAAGAATGAATAATAAATTGCACTTTTGATTTATGTGTTTTTGGACGAAATGAGACAAAGATGTGCCCAGGCCTTGTTCTTCTTCAAAGAGCATTTCAAGATTTTTAAATAGAGTTTTGGACCAGTTTGATTGGGATTTTGTAATATTAGGTACGAATTTTCACTATTTTAGGAAGTTTCTTTATTTCACCCAAGTTTTAGATGCAGAAGATATGGTTGTTACATTCCAACGGTGGATCGAATCACCGCAAGTTTGCAGTCTTTAGTAATTTCTGATCCAAGCCTGATTATGCCAATTACAATGTTACCACCATTTGTAGGTGATAACAAGTATTTGCCGTTTGTCATTGGATTGCCGTCGGAGTCCAGCACTGGGGTGGCGTTGCTGTTGCCAGCCACGGAGGCGGCGGCGAAGCCAATAAAGAGAAGGAAGAAGGAGAGGAATAGGAAAATAGATGGGTCAAGATGAATGCGAAAGAGAAATGATAAGAATGACGTGTACTTGATTGGATTACATTATTAGACAAATGCAATACTCATATAATTTACATAAATTAAGTTCCCTCTTCTAAAAATTATACTACATCTAGTCCTTATTATAAAATCTAATTTGTATTAAGGGCTAGATGTAGTATAAAAAAGAGGGGTTAACATAATATTTGGTTGTTTAAGTTTGTCTTTATTTTATTTGGTATCTTAAATTTCAAATTATAGGTTTTAGTTTTAAAATCATAATATTAACAGTTAATTTGGTGTTACCAACAAGCTATTAGTTGAGCTGATAAGCAGCCTTGCCTTACCCCAGAAAAACCTTTTGTGTTATGAGCTTCGAAAAGTGTATTCTGAAAATTGAAAGTGTTGACTTTGGGTGTGTATGGTATGAGGGGAGGGGGAGGGAAAGTGTGAGGAGGAGAAGTTTTCTTGAGTTGGCTTTAAAAGAATGAGAGAAATGGATTTTTTTTTTTTTTTAATATTTCTTATTCTTTTATCTTGCAACTTCAAAAGTTATGGTGTTCATTGATGATTTGGATATTGCTGGAACAAAACCAGCTGGCGAATTGACACTCTTTAAACATCAGAGAGCTGAAGATGCCTTCTTTAATTTCCCTAACTCTCTCTAACCCCCACCAACGTTTTTCATGCCTTGCCTCAATGCCTTCCTCTGAGACGGATATATATGGCGATGTCAACACAAGTGGCCCACCCCCTGTCTTCCTCCTTTCATTATTGCATGTCGTCGTCTCCTTCCAGACTAAAAGCCTTCTAATTGTTCCCTTCTCATTTCGATAAGTATATATTTTATAATTAAATAGGTATATATTTTATGGTATAATGAGTTAGATTTATTAATATTTTGTACATATTTAATTATCTTTTATATATTTATCTATCTTTTAATTAAATATAGGATAAAAGAATATTATAAGAAAATCTATTGATATCCTATTTTTATTTTGTAGGAGATATTATATGATCTAAGAGAAAAGAAAATATAAAAAAGGCAAGAAGCATGATTACCTGGGCAACAAATTAAATTGAAAAGCATATAATATAATTTTAATATATTATTGTATTATATATTATATTATACTACTATATTATATTAAAATTGACCAAGACGTACTGTATGAAAATGGGAGAAAGCAATTGAGGCGTGAGCAGATTCGGCCAACACATATATCATTAGGGGTGGGCAACGGGCGGGCGGGCGGGACAGCCCTGGGGCGTAACCTGTGGCCCGCCTGTGTAAAATAAACGGGTACGGGGTGCCCCGTACCCGTGGTGAACCCCGTTTAACCCGTATAAAACGAGTCTAGGGAACCCGTTTAGGCGTACTGGGCCCTAAACAAAAAAAAAAAACAGATTTTTTGGGCCCAGATTTTTTTTTTAACTTAGAAGAGATTCTTGTTATTGCGTTTTTTTGGACCTAGAACATTTTTTTTTGCCTTTTTTGGTTCTCTTTTATACCTGCTCAATAATTTTGAATGGATTATTATATCAATTTTTTTTTTTTGAATGGATTAATCACAATAATTTTGAATATGAGGCTCATGCATATGTATGCATGGGACCTATACGCAAAGTAAACTCGTGGCCACCATGAATATTGTCTTGCAAAGAGAAAAGAAATTGAAGAATATATATTGAGAGAGCTAGTTAAGTCTGATTCTTTTGATGGAAACCAATACACGCAAATATATATAGATGATTACATCAGAGACACAGACCCACCAGTAAGAATGGCCACAGTTTGGTGTCTTCTTGTGACAGCCATTATCATCATCAAGCTAGCTCAGAAGCAAGCAGAGGCCAAATGTGTTATATGTACCCACTTACACAAAGACGACACAGAGACACAGCCTCATAAATTATAGCACCACCCACGCCACCTTCCCCATCCAAGACTCCTCCCATGACTCTATCTCTGAGCTGACATCTGAGGAGGGGAGGCCAAAAAAAAAAAAAAAATGTAAACTGGTAGCCGGTGGGCATGGGTGACCGTGCCTCAACTCGTGACCCGCCCGTATAATGTAAACGGGTACGGGGCAGCCCGTTACTCGTGACGGGCCCAATCTGGGCGGGTTTAATCCGAAGAAAATTTCACGGGATGCAGGCGGTTGGGCGGCTTGCGGGTCACTTACTCACCCCTATATATCATATCTTTAGGCAATGGATTAAAGGCGTGGGACCCGCAGCAAAAAGAAAACCCTAAAGTATATATATTAAAAGATGCCAAGGAGTAGAAAAAAATGGATATCTATTAAAAAGGCAGCTGGAGAGGAACGATCAGTACAGACGCGAACGAGAAGTTCAACAGGGAGAACTGGATGGCAGCAATTGCGCCGAGAGCACAGAACGAGACGCAGTTAACCGTGCCATCTCTTCATTGTTCTTTCTCTTATTTCTTGATTTTGAGTTTCATCTTTTTGGCATGGATTTGGTTTTAGCCATGTGTGGCTAAATTTTCTTTTCAACCTAGAGAACCTATGAACTTTTTTGGGTTCTAGATTTTATTCTCATGGATTAGTTTTGCTTGATTTTATTTTAGTTTATTTAATCTTGTCTTATTTATTATTGCTTATTGATTGGCCATCATTGAGCATGTTTTGGGGATTTAGGGTTGAACTTGGAAGAGAGAATCTTGAATTGACCTTGGATTAAATAATGTTGAATTATGTTTTAATCTAATTTGCGTCTAGGATAAACATATACCTAGAAGCTCCGCATAATCAAATTAGGGTGAGCTCGATCTAAAATGCATCTTATTTAGTTGTGTAAGGCATTACATAATTAATTAAGGTAGGTATATAAATGGACCGGAAGGCATTTATAGACATCAATACTCTAGGTTAGCTAATTCAGTTAAGTCAAAATTAATTTAGTGGGGATAAAATCTAAGAAACGAATAAAGAATTAGTGACTCTAGGTTGCTCGTTCGATTAATTTGGTAGTTTGTTTATTTTAATTTTATTTTAATTTCTTCTATTTTTATTAAATTCAATTTGGTTTGCTCAACTTAAATAAAAGTGTAAAATTAATGTTTAACTGAAGTTTGTGATACTAAGTCCTCGTGGGAACGGCACTTTTCTTATATAATCCACATCACACATCTCTCCAATTTTTTTTTAAATCTTTTCCCTCTTACTATCTAATAGGGGAAAAAATTATCTTCCTGCCTACTATTTTCTTTCCTCGTCCAAACGTATGATTAATATCAATTGATTAAGAACTCGTTTACTCAAATGTCCGTTTCATGCTACATATTTATAGTTGGGGTGGAGGAATGTCCAATATATAGTCCATGTACGGGGACAATGATGTGCGTGCATGCGTGCACTGGTTGTCCAAAATAAGATTGTTGGCCAGAGTTATCCAAATTGCGTTTGATGTTAAATCAATGGTAAAGGTGCAAAAATACATGTGTTTTAATCAGGAGGCGTCCAACACCAAGTATTTTTTCTAAGTGCAAAAATACATATGAACTTTCAAAATAGGGACAAAAATACCATTACCGTTAATTTTAGTCACGTTAACCGTTAATTTGACTCAAAACGATGACATGGAAAGAGAAATGATAACTGAATGAAGAAAACCGCGGCTTACTACGCGACCATATATCCTACAACCAATATCAATTTAAAAATAAGAAGCGAATATAAGAACCTCAAAATGATTTTCTGAGTGGTTTTCTAGCAACAGAAAATGACAAAGAGGGGAACCCTTTTGCGAGACGAAGAAATTAGGTGTCAATTTGGTTGGCGCATAGGAAAAGAAGATAGAATTTTCCATAAAATTTTTAGGAGCAGAAGAAGAAATGGTGGAGATAACAGAGTTAGCAGCCATGAATTATTTCTAATAGCTCAAGTTGCTGCGAGCATTGAAAAGATGGGTAAGGCGCTTGAACACGGCTGGTGCGTGAGCTTGTGGATGTGACGGAAGTCTAAAGGGGTGGCCCACTCGTGTCGACATTGGCAGTGCCTCCACCAGCGTTGGAGTCAGTGCGGTGGTGGAACGACAGTAGCTGTTGATGGAGCTGGGTCGGATTTGTGGATTGATGATAGGCTTTGAAATTTTTATTTCTAAAAATAATAAATTAATATTTATCTATATGAAATATTCTTAGTTTTATTTATTTTTTCCACAGCCAACTAGGATATTATTATAGCCAAATCAGCTTCCATGAAAACGTTTTTGGTCAAATTAACGGTCACCGCAAATAAGATTAATGGAGATGATATATTTGCTCTAGTTTTGGAAGTTCTACTTTTACACTTAAAAAAAACACTTGATGTTGGACGCTCTTCAGGGTAAAACACATATGTATTTTTGCACCTTTACCCTTAAATCAAAGGTGTTGGCCTTTATTTGGATGAGAAGTGTGAGGAAGCATTTCAAGAGTTGAAGAATCGATTAACCACTACACCTGTTCTCATCATACCAACCCACACAGACCGTACACTGTATACAAATGCATCATTGAAAGGCTTGGGATGTGTGCTCATGCAAGTTGTGGCTTATACATCTCAACAGTTGAGGATGTAACATCCCAATTTTTTTTTTAATAGTGATCAAGTGTTTTTAGGATATGATTTATTAAGTAATTTGGGGTTTAGAGAAGATCTAGAAGTTCAGATCTGGTGACAGGGGGAGCTAGGATTGTGCGATCCGAACACGAGGACTGCTTATGAAACTACGAATAAGAGGATGCGGAAGAAGGATTTTATTTGTTGAATGGTAGATTCCCCCGATCTGGGGCTGGATGGAAGACATGCTAACCTTATTGGGGGACTAGTCTCATCCAGCCCTTGGCTGGCATAGCGAGGGGGATGAGCAGAAGAATAATTCTGCTCTTTTGCTTACCCTTCGGTATACTATTCCCTGACCAGTATCATCATCTTTGACAGAGCTGAAAGCGCAAGGCAAGTACTTATCTACCTATCTTTTATCTTTACCTATCATAGGAAGCAAAACAACTCTTGCCTCATGGCAACTTATCTTATTCTTATGGAAAGGAGAGTACGAGAGAACAAGAGGGTCTGTAATTGAGGTTGTCATAAAATTAAGATTTTTAAAAGATAAATGATATTGATAAGACAAAAAAGGAAAAGAAAATATGTAGGGGAATATCTTCATGAAATAATCTAATCCATATCTAAATAAAAAGAAAGATACGAGAGAGAAAGAATAAATAAATATTTTTAAAAAATAATATTTTTATAGAAAGATCAAACCCTAATTCCCTCTCCTATATTAACACCCTACTTATTAGTCCATTATGAGCCCTCGGCGCCACAACTCACTGGTTCACTCCTCTCTCTCTTTGACTCCACTTGTTCATTTCTCTGGGTCTTCATTGTTATGATTTGTTATTGTTCATTCTTAAATTTTTAGTTTTCTTTTCTTTCCTTCCATCCATGTTTTAAGCACATGTCTTATCTTCACTTTACCTCAACCTAGGCTTTTTGTTTGCTCAAGGGAAACCTACTTGTATATTACCATAACAGAAATAGTACAACCTGATACAAGAGTGAGAGGAAAAAAGCAGCCAAATACAACCGCAAACAAACCTGACAGAATTAAATAGACGTAAACAGAAAGGAAAAGAGTCAAACAAAAGATAAATTAACCCCCATCCCTTACAAGACTAGAATGAGAAGCATCGTCTAAAACTATATTAGCCTCCTGAATGTCCAAAGTTAGCAATGACATCAAAGGAGGTGTTGTTTGCAAAACCCACCCGATAGGGAAAACCCCTTATAAGCATTTATTGCAAGTAAATCAGCAACTTGATTACCTCGTCTTAGAGTAAAGGATATAGAGAACCCAACCTTGTCAGAAAGAAGACAAATTTGCATAGCTTCTACACTTCCAATCAAATAACTCAGGAGATTTAGCTTCAACATAGAAAAGAAGAGGAAGACAATCAATTTCAAAGATAGTTTTGTCATGACCTAAGTCCATAACTATAATCAAAACTCATTTGAGAGCCAAGGCTTGTCATAAATGCAAAGATAGCTTTAAATTTATCCACAAAACCCTACTTAAAATGGCCTAGGCTATCTCTACAAACCACACCAAATGCAGCTGTCTCATTACTAGACATATAGACCTTATCATTTTTTTGTTTCCATATAAACCACAACATCTAGCTAGCATATCAAAGAAACATCATGAGAATTCATACAGGGCGTACCTAATATTAGTAACCACCAGGCATTGACATTAAACATACTGGCTATGTCAAATCTGGCCCCCAACATACAATCGAACCATACACTTTGGGTCCAAGGGAAATGAAAAAATAAATGTTCCATTAGTCGCTAATGCATTGTTGAGGAGATACCAAATGAATTGTTGCACAAGCGGGATAGTCTTAATCTTCCAAATTGATTTCCAACAAGTTAGAGGCACAACAATAGAGGACACTGCCTTGTTAATTCCTACCTAATGCTCATCTTTCCCACTATGGTAGCCCAACCTAATTGAGTATACACCATTTTTAGCATTGGTTCACACTAACTTATCATCCAACCCGTTAATAGGGATAGGAATTTCATGGATGGCATTTTGGACTTTTTCCGATAAGTATTGGGAGATTGGAGCAAGATCCCATGATCCTTCAACAATAAGGTCGCTGACTCTTCCGTATGTTACATAAAGATCATTACAATTCTGTGGTTTCTCAGGAAAAGTTACTCCAGGAACCCAGCTATCACCCCAAATTCTTATTGCATTGCCTGATTCCACATCCCATCGAAGATCTTTCTTTAGGTAATCTCGCCCTCAATGATACTAGACCAACACCACGAAACTTTATAACCTTTTTTCAGCTTCAATAAACTCTTCCTTGGGGAGATATATGTTCTTCATTACTTTGCCCATAAGTCATTAGGTCTCAACATTCATCTCCAAGCCGTTTTAGCCAGCAACGCTTCATTCATAATAATCAAGTCACGAAAACCTATTCTACCCTGACTCTTTCCGATTGTAAGAGAATCCCAAGCCTTCTAGAGTGTCTGACCTCCAAAAGCGGTTCCATCCCACCAAAAGTTAGCAATAAGACTGTGAATCTCCTTGCAGGTTTTAATCGGGAACTTGAAGCAATTCATGGGGTATATTGGGATAGCCTGAATGATTGCTTTAATCATAACTTCCTGCCCAGCAAAAGAAAGAAGAGATTGCCCCCAACCCTGAAGTTTACTTGTGACCCGTTCTCTACCCGGATCCGTAGTTAATTGCTTGAATGCCCAGTATGCTTCCAACTATAGTTCTTACATCTTCTGGTGTATTGGCAGAAAAAATATATATTGAATTTGTCAAGGTTGATGATCTGACCAGAAGTAGCACAATACAAATGCATGATCTGTGCCAATTGATTACAATCCCTTTGATTTGCATTCATGTATATGAGAGTATCATCCGCAAAGAAGCTATGGGTAAGCACTGGGCAACTTTGGCTTAACTTAACCCCTTTTATCAGTCCAGCCTCATGGCTTTTACTAATCATGAGCTAAATTACCTCTGTAACTAGGATGAAAAGATATGGCGAGGGAGGGTCCCTTTGACGTAAGCCCCTACTTAGAGTAAAAGATATTACATTTTCACCAGATAGACAGATACTCATCCTGATCGATCACACACATCTCATAATTAGAGAGACCTATTCAACACAAAATCTAAACCACAATAACACATCCTCTAGGAAGGCCCATTTAACCCGATCAAATGTCTTACTCATGTCTATTTTAAGAGCAAATTCATACTTACCCCAACCTTTTTCCTCTGAAGATAGTGATAAACTTCATAGCAACAATAATGTTATCTTGTATACATTAGCCTGGAACAAAGGCGCATTGATTTTGGGAAATACAACAATCAAGTAAAGGTCTTAATCTATTGGACATAATCTTAGAAATGATCTTATAAGAGAAATTACATAGTCCAATGGGACGAAAATGAGACACATGTTCAGGCCTGTCTACTTTAGGTATTAGTGTAATATTAGTCTCATTAATTGCATCCAACATAGAATCACTTGCAAAAAATTCCTATACCATCGTGCAAACAGAATCACCAATCTCAGACCAAGCATTATGATAAAACATACTAGAAAAGCCATTCGGACCGGTGATTTTGAACTCCAAAGGCTAAAGGCTGCCTTTTTAATCTCTTCCGTGTAGTTGGCATCATGAGGCTCTGATTCATCTCAGTCGTGATTTTGCTATCAACAAAGGCTAAAACAGTATCCATTTCACTTGGATATGAGGTTGAAAAGAGAGTCTGAAAGAAATCAGCAATGTTATTGGCAATTTCATTTTTCTCCAACAACCAATTTTCCTTGTCATCCTTGATGCTTAGAATACTGTATCGTTGCCTCCTTTTAATAGTTTACAAGTGGAAAAATGAGAATTCTTGTCTCCTGCTGTGAGTTAATTCACGCGAGAAAGTTGCCACCAAAATTTTTCCTTTAAATCAAAAAGGTGTTCCAAGGCTATTTCAACATTAGATATAGCCTGAGTAGATTCAGTATTTAGCCCTCTTGTAGATAGGGTAGCATGCTTGGCTTTCAGTGTATTAATCGTTTTAGCATTGTTAGGGAATTCCTTGCAAATCCATTTTATAAGATCTTCCTTGCATCTCCCCAATTTACAGACAAAATCATCAAAAGTTGATTGGATATCTCCTGCTACAAACCTCCATCTGTCGTTCACTACCTGAAGAAAATCATATGGGTTGTCCAGGAAGCTTCAAAACGAAAAAGCCGGTTTCTTCGCCGATTATCTGGTTGACACTTAATAAACAAGAAATGATGGTTCGAGCTAGCAGGGTCAACATTAAAAACTTGGAGATTAGGAAAATTCTCCCTTAGCTGAAGGTTACCCAGAGCTCTGTCAATACTTTCTCTAATGGTTTCAGGTTTAGCCCTTTTATTACACCAAGTGAATCGATGCCCATTGAAACCTAAATCATCCAATTCATAGTCAGCAAGCAAATATTTAAAATTCAAAATCTTCCTCCACGCCCTAAGCCTCCCTCCATTCTTCTCTGAATGAGATAAAATATCATTAAAGTCCCCAAGGCAAAACCAGGGTTCACTATTATTTCTACCTATCCTTCTTATTGCTGCTCAACCCTTATTTCAATATTTTAAACGCTAATATTTAGTTGCAGAGTAATGAGAAAGTGTCACATGACAAATGTAAGAATCCAAAGCAGCATCTATGTTACTTGCATCAACAAGAAGCCAAGAACTAAACAAAAAGATCTAAAACTGATAGAGTATCATATTAGCAGGAGATAATGGAAGTTGAGGAAAGTTAGAGATTTTAGGAATAAATATTTAATTAATTGAATCTGTTTTTATTATAATCTATAGGAAATTAGGAAATAAGTGGAATATCCCACTAGTTAGATTTAGTTGCTAGAATCTAGGATTATGAGTTATCTGAATTTGATATTTGGATATATTTTAGATTTTGTATTTGAACTTTGAATTAGAGTCTCTCTCAGTAAACTATTATAAATAAGCATAGTGCCTCATCAAAAAGAGTATGGAATATTTCAAAGAGTAAATTGGTAAAGGAGATTCTCTTTGGACTTTAATAGTTTGATGAGTTACAGATTCTGACTCATCTACTATTAAGGATGTGGGCTGATTTAGAGAAGATGCGAGATTTTTGCCTACCTTCTATCTTAGAGAGGTTGTTCTTAAAAAATTAGTGAGATATTTGCTTCCTCTTTAGATTAGAGTATATCTCTCTTTACATTCTCATTCTCATTTAACCTTCCCATTAGCTTAACCAAATCAGTATCCCATCAAAAACCCAGAAGGATAATAGCTTAAAGGGGATAAACTGATAACAACCCACAAAACTGTAGATAAAATGAATCAATCAGGTTAGAGGCAAAAGATGGGAATTTGTTAGATGAACGAGTGCAAGAATCTTCAAAAAGAAAATTGGGGTTTGTTGAGATTGACGGATCACATTGAAGCACATGAAAAATACTAATATTATTGATCCTTGAATAAAGAGAAAACAAAGAGGTCTTTATATAGGCAAACTAATAGACTATCCCTAAACTGAGAAACTAATCTAATCATAATTAGAGAATGTTCATATATGTTCCTAATAAATACTAAATAATCAACCCTAATAATATTAAACATTTTAATATTAATCTTCTATTTTCAACACTCCCCCTCAAGCTAGAAGGGGCTTGAATGTGAGCAGCAACTGATCATCAAAGAAATAATGGACATCAAATTCATAGCCTCTACCAATAATCTTCTTCATAGTAAGATTCAGAATAAAGGAGCGAGTTCGGGCACATTCAAGAAAAATTAACCAAATATCATTCGACCGTCATTCAAACAGTAATAATCCAATAGCTTCACTGGGAGTTGAATAACAGGTCTCACCAGGGACCAAAACAACCCAAGTCTCACAAGGGACCAAAGCAACAACCGACGGCCTTACAAGGGACCAAAGCAACAACGAATGGTGTCACAAGGGACTAAAGCAACCACAAAAGGTGTCACCATGGGCCAAACAACACTCCAAACGTCTCACCTGAGATGATCACAAAAGGTCTAGCGAATTGGCATCGGCAAAGTCAATCGCAGCCAAAGACTGTCAACCACGAGCCATATGAAAAATTCTAACAGTGAACACTCTTTCTCTCTACAATACCAGCCATGACAGAAAAAGAACCCAGGGAAGAGAAGAAAACCCTAAGCTCTGTTACCATGTTGAGATTGAAGGATCATACTGAAGCATAGGGAAAATACTAATAATTTGATCCTTGAATAAAGAGAATACAAAGAGACCTTTATATAGACAAACTAATAGACTAACCCTAACCCAAGAAACTAATCTAATCGAATCTAATAATAATAATAAAATGTAAATATCGAATCTTAATAAATACTAAATAATCAACCCCAATATTATTAATACTTTCTATTCTCAACAAGGTTAAACAATAATCAATGAAACTTTTAATGCAAACTTGAAATGTATAATTCAATGCTGAAAGAAAGGGTAGGAGGAAATACAAATGAATGGCTAAAAGAAAGGGTTGAGGCTCAGCACAAACCATTATGCCTTGGTTAGGTAGATATTCATTGATTAGAACATGATTGATGGCTGATGGGAATAGTCCTGTTTGTTCATATATTTTCTGGGTGAGGTTTGTAAACCAAGGAGGCACTGCAAGAGAGAGACAGAACTTGTGATATCAGCAGGACATTTAAAAACAGTAGCAAATTTAATATTGCTTGCAGCAAAACGACCTATATGATTGATTCATCAGGAAGTTGAATATGTTTAGTCATTTTTTCCACTCCTTGAATGATTAAAACAAATTCAAAAACAAAAAAACTAAAGTCATGCAGATTAATATGAACTTGTTGCATTATCCTCACAGTTCAGTAACACAACATTTTCCCAACTAATGCATTTTCAAACCCAATAGCACAGCAATGATAAGACCCACATCATAAAAGATACTTCTAAACTGAAACAATAACTGGTGGAAAACAACAAAATAAATTGAAATAAAATTACTATTGCAGGCACACAAAACTTTTCTATTATGAACACCCAAGTTGTACCAGGTCAAAAGGCTAAACTTTTTTTTTTTTACTATTTCAATGTATGACAGGTCCAAATGAAGTGCTCAGTTGTCAGTGTTCATGTGTGTGCGCGCACGCAAGGAAACAGGCAACAATGACTACCATATAGCATGCGTATTTCCAGTTAAGATTAAAAAAAGCAGGTTTTTCTGACTTAAAAGCTTGAGGTAGAAGTCCCTTCTCATGCACCACCCCACACCACCTGCCAACGAACATAGGTCAGAAAAGCAAATTGAAATTAATAGGAGTGCAAGTACTGAGCCTCAGTCTATGCCAACCTCGAATAAATTTAAAGAACAAAGTAATTCTGCTTAGGGACAACCCATACCTGATGAGTTCCAATAAATTTCAATCCCTAGAGACCATATACCGGAAATGTTAAATGGTAATAGGCCTGGATGGTTACTTATTTAATTTGAGACTTTTTAGGATTTGGGTCCATTATAAAGGTGTGATTTTGCAAAACAATCCCTTACCTGTGTGTGTATACATACCAAGTAATTTAATTGTCTTACATGTTATGTTTGACAATTATTTGTTAGATATTTGAACTAAGCTATTGATACATCTGGGAAAAGACAACTAGGAACGACCATGGGTCTAATTTGTTTGTACAGATCCAGATTTAGGTACTATAGTGTTTATCCTACACCCTAGCCTATACATGGTCATTCCTGAATCTATACTTACATATTGAAGGGAAAACATAGTAGAATATTAAAGTAAGCATAACCCAATTCTGAAGCCTTCTATTCTTCAATGACTTCAACTTTGACGGAGGATCTCCATATATCTGGAAAGAACCAAAAACAATAGAAAATAAATAAAGAAAACGTAAAGCTTGAAAGGAGAATCAGAAGAAGAGAGTGAGCATAAGAATAGGAAAGCTGTACATTATTGAGAAGAAAATTCTCTTCATTATCTGTGATGAAGTTGGGTATGTATAGAGCAGTTGGCAGAGTGCCAACTTTGTAATCAGTCAATTTCTCATTTCCTTCCATCAGTCTGCAAAAATCAGGGCTTTCATGTTAAACAACCAAGTCAGAGAAATATTCAAGCAAGTTTAATTCGAGAGAGACAGACCGTAAAGATTAGGAACGACACGCACGCTCAGAGGTTACTCGAACGGTGTTTGCAGCAAAGAGATGCAAAGCAAGAGAATTCTGGTTGCGGTGTTCGGAATTCGGAGTAAATTTACGGTCGTTCAGTATTTCTTTGGCAGCAAATTTACTTTTTTTTTTTTTTTTTTTTAGGGTTAAATGATTAGATTTTTTTTTATTTTTTTTTCACACTCACGTTGTTATGAGGAGAAGAGAGAAAAAAAAAAATTAATAAGACTCGTTTACTTTCTATCGATATGACAGAAAAAATATTTACGGTATGCATTTAGATCCGTTAGTCCTGCTGTTATAGAAAGACTAACGGGGTTAATAGTTCCATTAAAATATGCTGTGGCGAGAATTTTGATGACTTTGCAAACATGGAGTTTGACTGAGCTTAAAAGTGCCGGTCAACAAAATTCTTGCCACATCAGCCAAACCTAACGGAACTATTAACACCGTTAGTATTGTTTTAATAGCAGGAGCTAACAGATCTAAGAGCACAAACTTAAAATGATCTAAAAGGAAACAAAAAGTCAAAGTCTTATTCAAAATTGAGGAAAACTATAATGACCTCCAGATTAGTTTTCCCTTCTTTTGGAAAATGACACCAAAATTTCAACCAAAAAATAATAATATTAGAATTTTTTATAGCTTGTCAATAACGAGTGAAAGAGCTGCCATTAATAAGTTATGAGACTTTTATAATATTATTTTTGTTGTTGTTGGGAGCTTGGTGTCATTTCCCCCTTTTTTTAACCACAAATTTAATTTCTTAGTTTATATTATATGTAAGGATAGAGAAAAAATTAGGAAGTAAATAATAATAGGGAAGAAACTCCCAAAAAATTAAAAATAAATTTTATTTATTATATTTTTTGAGTTTTCCTTCTTAGCATTTTTTCCTTTTTCATCATCCCACTTTTCCTCCATACAAGCATGGCCTAGAGAATACTACAATTTTAATTAACTCACAAAAAGTTGTTTGTGGGGCCTACAAATTTAGAGTTAATATATATTTAGTACCCTAAATTATTTTCTTAATATAAATCAATATCCTAAAATAATTTTTAGTGCAATTTTTCTCTTAAAATATTTCCTATGTTAAGTTTTTTTATTAATATAATTATTTGATATGATCATATTTAAGCATTGCCTAGCCTAAGTAGCGCACTTATGTTGAGGTTTTTTATATTTTCAGTGCTCATCTTTAATATTTTTAATACTCATTTTAAACATTTTCAATAATCAATTTTTCAACACCAACAACTTATTGGTTGATGTGGTAAGAGAAGATCCAGTTAAAAGGGCGTTTTTGTGTAAGGGACCAAAATGGGGTTAGTGTTTTTTTTTCGGGGCCGAAAAGGGTATTTACTCAAAAATATAAGTTCGAATCCCAAAAAGTGTTAAAGCTTCATTAACATTTCAAATACATTCATTAAAATTTCATTATACTTAGCCGCTTTAAGACTTCAATCCCTAACCACTAAAACCAATCTTTTAACTCTTTATAATTCTAACAGATCATGGTCACATTTTTTTGATGCACAAAGTCCTCTAAAGGAGGCAAGTGTAGATCATGTTTGAATCTCTAAAAACAAAAGATATTACCTTGAGTTTTTAAGAGAATGGAGTTATTTTAGAGATAACTCACGATGAGAAAACACACTGAATTTATAATTTTAACAAATCATGGTCAGATTTTTTTTATATGCACAAAATCCTCAGAGGAGACAAGTGCATAGCATGTTTAAATCTATAGAAACAAAAATAAGATATTACTTCAACTTTTTAAAAGAATAGAGATATTTTAGGGAGAACTCATGATGAGCTAAAACATACTAAACTTTTATTATCAAACTTTCATACAAACTTATTTGGTAGTCCTCCAACTGTAACACCCCTAATTCTATACTACTTATTATGTCCATTAGAATGTTGTAATTAAGAATATCATCAGAGTTTATGGAGCAATAGAGCATTTAAAATGGTTTGAGCGAATAAGTAACTGATAGTACGTGGTTATAATTTAAAACTAATCACAGTTAATCCTAACGGGAATAATAGCGGTA
The DNA here is from genome assembly GCA_019022615.1 of Acacia melanoxylon. Classification (NCBI taxonomy): domain Eukaryota; kingdom Viridiplantae; phylum Streptophyta; class Magnoliopsida; order Fabales; family Fabaceae; genus Acacia; species Acacia melanoxylon. The sequence goes on from JAFJYJ010000004.1 coordinate 10,914,188, forward strand.
TAGTCATCCAAGCATTCAGTCGGCTCAATAGTTAACGGTATAATATAGTTCAACAAAATATTTAAATTCCTTCTGTGCCTCCTCACGGCCTTACACGTGCAGCTTATCTCTAGCTCCAATTCCTAACCCTGAAGCTATAGTTAAGTTTGAGATTCAACAATATTGAATCTCATAGTAACAGTTAACCTCATTGCAAGTATAAACAATATATGACAAATATTCATAATTTGGAAAATAATACGGCATTTAGCAAATGCTGCTATGACCTGAGAATACATAACACACAACAAATGTAATGTTAACAGCAAAAGAACATAAAGGTGATAAATACCCATGTCGGAGACATGAGTCCTCGCGTTAGGAAAAACAAGCATGCAACATTATCATATACAACAATAATCCATAGCCAGCTAAATGTAAACAAACGCATGACCTAAGACCCAGTCTTGTTCATGAGTCCACAATCATGAATCAAACAAGCATATATAGGCACACAAGACACATGAGATTAGAGTTACTATATGTTATGATACCTTTTTTCACGTAGTTAGTATAACACTTTCCCTTTGAAAACGATCCCAAACTTCTCGAAAATCCTATAATATTACAATCGCATTTTTTTTTTCATATTTTATATGATATTGCAATAAATACCATATTACTTAGAATAATATCCAAAGGGTTATTTTCGCCATTTTTTATCTTTTCACCATAGTGGATAAGTTATCCAACTTTTTAACTTTATTCTTTCTCATTTTCGGATTTCTTACTTTTCTGCCAGGATTTTTCAGTAACTTTGGAAAATCATAATTAAATGCAAAAAAAATCAAAATGATATACTTCCAAAGCCTAAATGACCCTTGACATGTCTATTTTCATGGAAAAATATTTCTAGAAGCTTGAAAATTTTGAGTAATTTCCAGTTCAATTATTTTTCACCACTGTTCAAATCATATGTCCGAAACATGAATCAATTTGAAAAATTCATATCTTTTTGTACAAAACTCTAAAAATTACTTATGACCTATAAAAAGAAAGCAATTTTTGTCTACTACATTTCTAAAAAATTTCAGGATTTGTAGACATAATTTAATTAGTCAAAATCTACGCACAATCACTACTGTTCAAATTGAACTTTCAGAAATATAAGTCTTTTTCAAAAATTTGTAACTTCTTGTAAAGAGCTCCAAAAATTACATATTACCCATAAAAATAAATATCTATATGTCTACTTTATTTCTGGAAAATCTCATGATTTTTAGATATCATTTAATTCATTTTTCGTTTTAAATCTCTTGGTGACCTTAAAATTATGAAAATAATTTTACTTTACACTTTTTTTTTGCTTAGGCCCAAACATTGGTTAAAAACGAGGAAAATCACTTTTTGACAAACTTCACATAAAATCATGTTGGCCATAAGGTTGCTTCAAAACTTGGTCTTTTGGACTTTAATGTTGTTGAATCTTGTTCTTAGGATCTTGATCAACATGTCCCCTTATGGTCTCATGCCTCCATATTCCAATAAAAACCTGATCCAAACCACTTGAGACTATCAACATAAAATATCACCCAGACAACTAGGATCTTACCAACTTGCTATCCCTTTGAGTTTTGTGGCACTTTCCTCTCTTTTCCTTTCTCTAAACTTTCAGCTTCATTATTAAAATCATCATGAGAAAGTACTTTTAGAGGTTAATGGGAAGAGTATAAGAAAATAAACTGTAGCAAGGACACTTACCTTGTGTGCTTTGGATTTTTCTCTTTCCTTTCTCTTCCCTATTGATTTCGAACCTACCACATTCTCAAGACAAAGTGAGTATTTAATTTTTTGGTGACATGCAAGAAGAGGGTCCATGTGTTTTATAATTGGAAGATAAGCCATTTGAGGGCCCCACATGTCGTAGGGAAAGAGCTACCAACATCATTTTTTCCATTTCCACGCCTCGAATTGAGGACGTGGTTAAGAGAGAACAAGTCTCTTTTCACTTACTTCTAATAGATGTTGGTTGCTGGATAAACTTTTAGCGAAAGCTCATTTGTATTTACCATATAGCCAAAAAAAAAATAAAAGGGCCCATATGTACCAGTTTTATCAGATGGATCAATAATTATAGTGGGATGCCGCTTTTTCCAACCATTTCCGCATAAGCCACCAATTCATTCATTATCACATAAGGCTCACTTTCTATCTTTTATTCAAGAAAATTGCATTTCCACCACATTAATTCATATATAATTGAAAAGCATAATAATTCCAAAAAAAAAATCTCCCGCATCATAATTAAATTTTTAAATACAATGACCTCCTGCGCTCGATCTTGTCGTCTTTGATAAATCCAATATTCATAAATTGAAGATTCTTTATTCAACAAAAAAATAGTGGTGGTGGAACGAGTAATTTTTCTTCCTGTATGGGAGGGACAATGTGGTCTAAGATAGATATTGAGCTACGCAGTACTACCTCCGGTTCTAATTATAGGACTACGTTTATAATGTGAATTGCACTACAAACTTAGTCCTATAATTAGGACTGGAGGGTACATAATTACTATTTGAATATAAATTACATTACACTACATTAATTGACTTTTCCCCAAGCTTTAGTTTACAAAATACATTTGGAATAAAAAGTCACTGTAATTTGTGTTTATAAAACCGACTTTTCATGTGTATTTTTTATTTTGCATCCTTGCTTAAAAAGTAAGCAAACACCAGTTAAGGATAAAGTCTGTTTTCTAAAAAGTCATGTTAGCTTACAAAAAGGAATCCAAATACACACTTAATCAATGCTAATGTCAGATATTGAAAGCAAAGAAGGGGAATATAAATTTAAAATTAAGAATTAAAGTAAATCGATCTTTGTTTTGAAATTATTCTTGGAAGAGCCAAGGTATCCTTAAAAAATCATGGACTAATTGTTTTGCCAGCAAAAAATCATGGACTAATGTAGTGTATATGTAATATTTCAAAATTAATGCAATAATTTTATGTCTATTTGAGTTGGCGTTTGAAAAGCACGTATAGACAAGTCGAGAAAAACTCCTCTCACACACTTACCTCATAAATCGCAAATCAAATTAAAAAAGCAGCTTCTATCGCTAATCTAAATCGACACATTGTTCTTTTCAAACAGTTGTTAAGTCAGTAATTAGTCCGGGCCGAGAAGATTTTTTAACCCTAATACTTATTGTTATATGTGTTCAAAAAAAAGTTAGTTTGATAGAAACCTAATTAAACGATATATTAAAAAGTTAGTTTTAGAAATTTCAAATATAAAGAACAACCAATTGGCAAAAATTTAAAAGCTCCCAAGACTAGTTATTAGCCAAAAAGTTAGTTGTCCTCAAAACCATGTCTAGCATCATTTTGAGCTTGAATTAATTTTTCGAGTTCAAAAATCTAGTTTTAAATGACTAATTCGGTGTTCGGTTTTTTTGGTTATTAAAATAGGCTTAGTTCAGTTTTCAGTGTTCGGTGCGGTTTTTGAAAATTTAATTCGGTTAAAACCGAATAACCGAATAAATATTAAAACTCTCTTTTCTATTTTTTTCCTTTTCAATTTTACTTGGACCAACCTAGCCCAATACCCTTACCCATATTCCTTTCTTTGTTTTTTGCCCAGCCCATTTCTATTTTTGCTTAGATACCCATCTTCTTGTCACATTAATATATCACAATCTATTCGCACAGCCTCACTCCTCCATTGACATTATAGAATGAAGCATCAATGTTAAATCAGAGCCACGAGTCACGACCCACGACGGAAGCAAATCAGAGGCAGAATCGGCAAGAACTAGACAGATCTGTGGCGAGATCGTCGGCGTGCCTCGAGAAGCAACAATCTTGGACGGTGAAACAGGCTTTGGCAACGATCCAAGTAGGCGACGGCGTACCACGGTCCACGGCCTCACTTCGTTCTTGGGCCTTCTTGTGTTGAAGGATCTTGATAAATCCACTCCGTTCTTGTGCCTTCCTGTGTTGCGTTCTCTCTTCACCTCAAGAGATCGACTCTCACAGGTCACACACATAGCGCCTTGCCGTCTCTCATAGATCTAGAGGTCATCTCCACCGATTCGGTCACCAGACACATCTGATCTGCCTCTTCTCCAGTTCTCCAATTTGTAATATTCTATTTTTACTTGATTTATTCTTGTTGTAATTGCAAGTTGCACTCAATATCTATCTTCTTTTGGATCATCTTATACTGGCTCTGAATCTGTGATTGATGAGTTGCTGGAGTTGTTTTTGAGTTTGTGATGTAGTTATAATTTTACATATGTATTGTAGCTGCAGTTTTTTTGGTTGAAATTGTAGATGCAGTTTAGAACATACCATCAAACTTTCTGGGACAATAAAAGCTTCTTCCTGTTACCCTCTTTTGCATGGGGTTCTTCCTGTTGGCAGTAAATTGAATGTGATGATTGTTTTTTTTTTTGGGTTAATTCGTTTCTGGTCTTGTCCCTTGCCATCCTAAAGTAGATTGGCCATTGCCCAATCCCAGAAACCGAATTAAACACAGAACCGAACCAAAATATTTCGGTTTATTCGGTTCGGTTTTTTAGCAACTTCGGTTTCGGTTCGGTCCTAAAAAAGCCATTTCGATTTTTCGGTTTTAACCGGACATAGTGATGTGAACCGTTTGCTCACCCCTAATGTTTTTTTTTTGGGGGGAGGGGGAGAACGAGGAGGAAGTTGAGAAATAGGAAATTTGATATTCTATACTTAAGTCGGGCCCTCAATTAAGAACCCTTGCTCAATTTATAGAGCTTAAAAATAATAATTAATAATTTAAATTCAGATTACAATCTAAACCCTAATTTGAAATTCAAAAGATAATAAGATACTGAGAGAGAGAGAGAATAATCTAGATATTCCAATTTGTTTAGAAAACCTAAAAACCCTAAATAATCTAAATAGGTGTCAAAAGCCCTAAATTAGTGTGGGTCCCGGCAAGGGACATGGAAAGAAGCTCTTGATGATTACATAAATTAATAAGGATCGTTCATGAATAAAGTCGTGACATTAGAGTCAATAAGATAGCACGTACTACGCGTTAAAGGAGGCATAATCATTTAACCTTACATATAATTATTGTCACTTTATGGGGTTGCGAGGTGGCAGTCTTATCAGGCGGACATTTTTCAGATGACTAAAACTCTACAACATATTGCCATCCACATAAATATATAGGACATGTTTTAGTTGAAAATCATTTACGTAAATTGAGATAAAACTTATCTTACGTGAGGGATATGAATCTCACCTTTTCTCTTCCCCGATTAACATTTGAATGACTTAGATTTGATTTTATGCAAAATATTTTGGGAAAATCACAATTCCGTCCCAAGGAATATAAAAAATATAAAAAAAGTTTCAGTATATGATTTACTATTAAAAACACTCTCAACGGACTTCAGTGATACAGATCTGAATTGTGAAATTAACTGTTCACCCCTATTGTCAATGTGGCACATAAATTTCTCAAAGGTAATACTATAACTTGTCAATATGACACATATAATTGTCAACGGTAACACTATAATTTAATATGGCATATACATTTGTCATAGAATATGACACATATACTTGTTGGACTTGTCAATGAGGACAAATATGTAATTTCACAATTTAAATCCATATCATTGAAGCCCCTTAGAAGTTTTTTGATAGTAAATCATATATATTGATCCCAAATATTTTTATTTTTATTTTTTGACGTGAATAAGTATTATATTATTCATGTCAAAATTTAGCAATTTAATTAATTTAATTAATTCAACATTTTGATAATAATTTTACGAAAGATAAAATCTAAACCATTTAAATATTGGTATAATGATTATAAAAAAGGGAAGATAATGGGAAGGGAAAATGAGAGGCCCTTCCCTTCACCTATGAGGGCTCTCCAATAGGACTCAAAACACTTCTTCAAGCTTCATCTCACTCCCATGTCCTATAAATACATGCTCCAAATTCTCATTTACTCACACCCAAAACCAAAAACCTTAATCTTCCATATATAACACCACACACCACAACCAAACCATGAAGCCTTCTGCATCATTTCTTTCTTTCCTCTTCTTCCTTCTCTTCATCGCCTTCACCATCTCAGCGGAGGTGGTGCTTGACTCCGACGGCGAAATATTGAGAAATGGTGGCAAATACTACTTGTCACCCGCTGCTCCTATTGGAGGAGGAGCCATTATATCTGCTGCCATTAGGCACGGAGATACAAATTTATGCTCACTCGCTGTGGTTTCAGCGATGTACACTAATGGCTGGGCTGTCACCATTTCATCTCCTTACAGAACTACTTTCATCAGAACTTCATGGCCTTTGAGCTTAAAGTTCGCGTATTTAGCACCAAACATTTGTACCGATTCGCCAAACTGGGTCGTCGTAAAGTCTCTTCCTTTAGGAGAGGCTGTGATGCTTGGTGGTGCACAGGAATTTGGTGATACCTATGTTTCTGGTTCGTTCTCTATCGAGACCTATGATTCAGAAAAGCACCACTATAAGCTCGTGTTCTGTGAGCAAGGTAAAGATGAATGTCGAGACATCGGAGTGAAGCTTGATAGCGAAGAACGACGTCGTTTGGTTGTTACTGATAAAGAGCCTCTGGTTTTGAAGTTTGATAAGGTTAACGGAAACTTCAACTCTGATCTGTCTATGATGGTCTGAAGTCTCTGAACTGTACGAACCTCTAGAGCAGGAGATGGATAATAATGACAATAATAATATAACGATGATGATGATGTAATTAATTAATAATGTGAGTGTGACATCTAGCTAGTTGGCACTTCGCAGACCACTACTTTAATGTAGTTGTTGGTCATAGTAATAAATATTACATTATCATCAGCTATATTTCTTGAGATGCTTCAGCATTTTTACATTTTAGTTTCTCCGCGTACACTGAACTCTCTCCTTTGCACGTTATGCGTGTGTGTGAGAGAGAGAAACATAAGATATAAAATTTAAAAAAGAATTAGCCCCTAAATAAGGTTTTACATTTAGAATGGATGAGTATTGTTACATCCCAAAAATTTGAGAAGATATTTATCAGGGTTATTTAAGATCTTGGAATCTAAAAAGCCTCAAAAGTAAATTATTTGGTCAAAAGCTTATTTTAAGGCCAGAATTTTAAGAAAGTAAATAGGGAAATAATTAAGAAAAAAATTATAGATGGTTATTTTGGGAAAAAATAAATATATGGAGGAAATTTTTTTCCCGAAAAAGAGTTACAGATAATTCTAAAACTATTTTCTGGAATTAAAGACCTATCTTCTCAAGAAATTCAAGAAAAATAGTTAGAGGTTATCATTTGGCCTGAAAATTTTAGGAAAATTATTTTATGGGCCAAACAAATTAACTGAGGAAGAAAATTCAAATAAATAATTAAATATTAATTTCTAGAAATTATTAATGTTTTTAGTATACTAAACAAGGGACTGAGTTGAAAGCAAAAGTTGCTTGAGGGGCAAAATGGTCTCAACACCAAGTATATCTCACCAGCCCTAAGCCCTCAACCTTATTTGCAATCAGAAGAGCATAAAGAAGTGAATCCCACATGCAACGTGGATCTTGGACTAAGGTGAGTCTTCTAAACCTTGTCATTGGTGAATGATCGGATGAAAGGAAATTTAATAAATGAGGATTAAAACATCCTTTTATTAATTAAGTGAAAAAGAAACTATTGCAACTATAGTTTTTTAATTTGACAAAAGTGGCCACTCATAAATCTTGTTAAATATTAAATAATCATCACCATTAAATATAAAAAAATTAATTAATTATATAAAAATTCAAAAAAAAAATTCCCCATTAAAAAAATTCTATTCTGCCACTAAAAATATTAAAATATCCTATTAAATAATATTTCCACCATTAAATATTAATAAAATTATCATGAACACAACATGTACCCTGCATAATATTTTCATCATTAAATATTAAAAAATTATTATGAACCCAATGTGTACACTGTACAAATTTTTAAAAAATTACTATGAACCTAATGTGTACATTATACATATTTGGGTAGATATGGGTAATTTTATCTCTTGATCTTATTCTCATATATTAAATTATTCTTGGAAGAGCTAAGGTATCCTTAAAAAATCATGGACTAATGTAGTATATGTAATATTTCAAAATTCATGCAATAATATTGTCCTTTTCAAACGGTCAATGTTAAGTCAGTAATTAGTGCCGGCCGAGAAACTTTTTAACCCTAATACTGATTGTTATATGTGTTCTAAAAAAAAGTTTTGATAGAAACCATTAAAAAGTTGGTTTCATAAATTTCAAATATAAAGAAAAACCAAAAGGTAAAAATTTAAAGATCCAAAAACTAGTTATTGGCAAAAAAATTATTTATCCCCAAAATCATGGCTAACATCATTTTGAGCCTCAATTAATTTTTTGAGTTAAAAAATCTAGTTTTAATGACCAAAAAGCCATCCCAAACAAGGACATAGTGATGTGAAACAGGTTGGGAAGGGGGGAGGGTAGAGAAGGGAGAACAAGGAGGAAGCTAAGAAATAGGAAATTCAATATTCAAGTTTGGCCCTCAATTGAGAATCCTACCTCTATTTGTAGAGTTTAAAAATAAAAAAAAATAATAGTTTAAATTCAAATTACAATCTAAATCCTAATTTGAAAGATAATAAGATACTGAGAGAGTAATCTAGATATTCCAATTTGTTCCAAAAACTTTAAAACACTAATTTATTGAATACCCTAAATAATCTAAATAGATTTTATCTCATCGATCTCATAGACACCCTCTAGCAAAGAGCTAAAGGAAGTTAGGACATGGACACCAATAAAGCCACTGAGACCTTGATCTATCCTATATGACGAATGAAGAATCTAAATAAACTAAAAATTATCATACTGATACCATACCTATAGACAAAATATTAGAAAGAGGATTGAATCAAAAGATGCCCTAAATTAGTGTTGGTCCCATTGATAATGACATAAATCAATGAGGATCGTTCATCAAGAAAGTGGTCACATTGTTCATCAAGATAGTACGTACTACGCGTTAAAGGAGGTAGAATCATTTAACCTTGCATATATTATTGTCACTTTATGGGGTAGCTAGGTGGCATTCTTATCCAGCTGACATTTTTCACGTGACTAAAACCCTACAACAAATCAATCATTTATAAGCATATTGTCATCCACACAAATTTAAAGGAAGAACCTAATTTCAAAAGACTAACCAACTATAAAGAAGAAGAGCCTCTTAAATGTGTTATAAACCTACGTTTCTTGTGAGGTTTAATGAGTAACAATAAATGTTATGAGCATAAACTTAAAGTGAAAGCCTAATCTTAAAAGACTAGTCACATGTTCCCCTCTATCTTTACCTTAGAGTTAGGGTTGTTTTGTAGCTATGCATGGTGTTATTGGGAATTAAGGTGTTGTTGGTTTTAGCTTTGTGTAACATCCCATTTTCAAAAGCAGTATATTTTTGTTTTCATCGTGAGAAAGCGTGGACGATTGAAAGAATCGATACATTTATTCAAATTGCCGTAAGTCCCACGATTTACGTGTGATACATTAATGAGAGTTTTCAAAATGAATAACACCCGAAGAAAGTCTTGATCAGGACTGATCATACGACGCCTTTCGCTTTCTCTCCTGGTTTCGGTTCTCCGAACCTGACGCTATGATAGAACCGAGATCCAATTACAATTTGGATCTCGGAATCTGTTAACCTCTACGCTTAAATACGACTACATATACACGAAAGCAAGAATCAATACAAATGATCCATAACGGATGTATGATTAAAAATACATAACCACGTATGTAATAAAGAATAATAACCTCGTATGTTACAAAGAATAATAATAACGTATGTAACATAACCACGTATGATACAACAATAATAATAACGTATGTAACATAACCACGTATGTGACATAGCAACGGTGTAACATATCCACGTATGCTACCACCATAGTGTGAATACAACAATAATATATATCCATACAATAACCATCGAGTTAGTGTTACATAAAGACGCGAACGTCTTTGGCTTTTTGGCATGACAACGGAACTTTTACTAAAAACGTGAAAGTCGGCAAAAGGAAAAAAAGCGGTATGATGGCAAAGACAACAAAGGCTCGACAATGTACGATTATCTCGGATATCCTATAAGGATAATATTTAACAACTTTTAGCAAAGATAAATGCATTTTAGGTACAAATTACCATTTTGCCCCCGAACCCTAATCGGCGGAATTTCGCGAACTTCGTTACTTTGACCGTATTCCATTTCAAAATTATCCCCACTATGTTTTTTTACCTCGTCGGGCATCTTTCAATGCAATGAGGCATAAAAACAAGCATGAATATATTCGAAACTTCCTAGATCAAAACAACGGTTCTACTATAACTACCGAAAGAACTACTAAAACTAAAAACTAAGGACGGAAGAACTTACTCGGAGCTAAGGCACAATTTTTCCAGAGCTTCTCTCTCTAGAACCTCTCTAGGATCTGAATTTTGGTGTGAAGAATGAGAGCAAGAGAGCTTGCTATTTATAGAGAAAAATAGGGACAAGGTGGGAATTTCAAAAAGTCTTCGAGAAATGATTCGGCAGTTGGATCTAGGGTTTTGTAAGATGGAATCTTGGCCATCCATGGTCTTGGTCGACATCTAGGGCCCAAAAAGTCAAAGAATGAGTTGTCATCCAATGATGACTCTTGCTTTATGGCCTCCGTCCGATAAAGCTACCGACGGTGTCCGTTTGCGCGATTTCGCGAAACTCAAAAATCCGGGCATGCAACTTTGAAGATCTTTTCATCCTCTCTCTTATTATCTATTTTGATCCTCTTTTTGATCATATCCAGGTATTCTCCGGTGCGTCGGAAGATATTCGGACAAACGCGTCCGATTCGGAAATCGCTTCCGATAGAACCAACTTCCGGACAATAATTCGTCAATCGTAAAACGTCCGGTTGTTGTCTAACTTAATCTGTGTTTGAAAATACACAATTGTTTCTATAGGTTCTCACTTTGCCTATCGACTCCACTCTATCTGATCAACTTTTCGTCTTATTTGAAATTAGGGTTTTCGGTTGCGGAATCGACGCCCCAGTAAATTCTTTCTTCGTGTAGAATTTCACTTGTACTTAATTTGATCAGTCTGAAAATACTTTTACCTCCGGTTTACCTGTAGAATTTATTTCTAACTTTTCCCCGGCTATATGTTCGACTCACCGCATTATATTATTATTTTATTCTAATTACCATTTTAATTATTTAAACAATTATTTTTAATTAAAAATACCAATAATTTCGGCCCCCTCATTTTAAAATTCAGTTTTAATTATTTTTTCATAATTTTTTCCATTTTTTAAAAATATAATATTTTTTACCAAAAATTCCCGTTTTACCCCTCGCCTTCGTTAAGGCTTTAATCTAGCCTAATTTCTTCGTTTAGTGATCTTTTTAGGATCAGGTTTCTTCATATATTTATCTTTACCAATTTTACAGTATATTGTTATCTTACAAACTTTTATCCGACACTTTGTCATTTTATATCCTATGTAAAATATTAAAAATGTTTACTCCATGGGTTCTTTATGGTTAAAATGCTTTTTAAACTTTTCTTCATGTTATTTCCTCTGAAATAATTTATTAAATTCTCATAATTAGGGATAACACTTCCATATTTTTCTCATAATTTTTCATGATCTTTCGTATTTATCATAATATTTTTAGACTGTTTTTATCACCATTATATCATTTTTAGTCATTACGTTTCATCGATTTTCCGTAACTTTTTTGACAATTTACTCTATAATTATAACAATTTTCTATAACATTTTTAAGCTCATGATTTTGCTTTATCAAAATATTCGTTAATTTCCTTTATCTCAAAACTTCCGCATTTACTAAAATCCGGGTATTACACTTTGTCACTTTTGTTTTCTGCCTTTATTTTGGACCTTTTGTTGTTGTTGTTGTTGTTGTTAGTTTTTATTAAATGAAATATAATATTTCTTGTTGGCAAAAATTAAAAAAAAAAACTCCTCATCTCTTAATTTATGATAATTAATAAAAGCTATCTCACAAATATCTATATTTTTTTCTTCTCATTTTTTATTTTGGTACCTACATTTTTTCTCTGTAACACCCCAAGTTTTGTAGCATAACTCGTGCCGGTGATACGTGGTTTTATAAAAATCGTCGAGTTTGAGGTGTTACAACTCGGCGTGATGCGGAAATGAAAGCATGTACTAAAAATTTGAACAACGAGTAATCGATATAAAATACTCGGGCATATCCGATGCCCGACGTATGGTATATTAAAAATTTAGAAGGAATATTCATGTGATACAAGACTTATATAATTACGTACTTTACATTGTAACTATACATTTTCGCACCAAGCCATTTCACGACTTGGGGCATAGAACATAACACACGCTTAAATCAACCCATTTGGCCAGCCGGGTAAAGTCTAGTGGGAGTCTCCCGAATTCACGGCGACCGATTGATCGAACCACATAGACGACCCTTTCTTAGTTTAAGCACCAAATGGTTTGAAGTAACCCTATTAGTTTCATGCCAGAAGGTAGGCTCTGTTAACCTTCTTCCTTCATTTGCTTTGACCGGTGCCTCCTCACGAATCCGTCCATCGGTGTCTTTTTACGTCTCCATCTACCGGTGCCTTCTCTGATCCTTGATCCTTTCCTGAACTATTAGTTAAGACTGAGGTCCAATGCTCATCGGACCTCGTAATAGCTAAGTTAACCTACGCTTATGTAAAAAAGTATATGTATGACAGATATCTATGACATTACAAAGTAGTACAAAATCTCATTTTCAAAACATTAACAATATGTAAGGCAATAACAAAGCACAGCCACATGCGCAGATGACATGTTATCCCGTCCGCACTATTCACCACGTGCCACGATGGCCTATCGTGTCCTCGCTAGGAAAACTTAACGGTATTATCATAACCATAACCCGTATATATTTGAATGTATAAAGAACAATTTAAGACAGAGTCTTAGTATATGAACACAACTATCATATATAGGCATACAATAAGCATAAGAGTTAAGGTTACAATACGCGTCCGTACCTTCGTTGATGATTACGGTACGTGTGATGGTCGGAATGCGATCACAGATATCCTATAAGGGTAATATCGCCTTTATTAACTTTATAAACAATATCTTAATAGATATATTAGTCTCAAATGACCATTTTACCCCTGGGTTAATTATTTCCCATTTTATTTCCTATAATTTCGTTAAAAACGCTGTTGACAATATATGGGCTGATTTTTCGCCTAACTTTGAAAAATCATAACTAATTCTAGAAAAATCGAAACGAGGATCCGTAAAATTTCTCGGAATACTTAGGGTGTATAGTTTCAAGTAAAAATACTCATTTATGCCCAAATTCCCTGATTCATTCCCAGGTTTAAGGTTTTCAACCTCTGCCCAGAATTTTCCAGAATTTCGTAGCCCATTTTTGCAGAATTTTTATCTCATAGCACAAAGCTCAAAATAACATGTTCTAGGTATATTTGAAAAAATATATATCTCTAATTTAACCATGAATTCTCTCAGATTTTAAGAACATCATTTTTAACATAAGATACCAACGTTTTTACCACTGACTTCAGGAATCGCTAACCAATAAAATTTCGCTAGAGCCACGCTTTGATCATAATCTTCCAAAAATTTTGCTATAACATCTTCTTCATCAATTTTTCGAAATAAAACCATATTTAACCATAAAAACATGATAACAACAATATATTGGAAGATTAAAGATCAAAACAACATTTAAGTTCGTAAACTCAAACTAGAACTTCAAGAACTACAAAAGCTAATGACTAGAACTTAAGAGCTTGCTTACCTCTTGAAGAACTTCCTCCTCCTTCTTGCTTCCCACTATGATTTTCTCTCTACTCTTGCTTCTCTAAAACTCATCTACTTTGGTTGAGTTTGGTGTGAGAATTATGAAGAATCTAAGCTCCTATTTATAGTAAATTGGTGTGGCATTTTGGTAGTTAAATGGAACTTGCCTCTTCTTGCTTTTAGCCATAGGATCTAAACTTAGTTAAGTTTTAATCTTAACCATTGGACCCATACTTAATGAAGAAGTTTCAATTTAATTTAAAAGCATTTATCTTGATTTTTCTTATTGGTGGATTTCAAATTACATTGGATTAAGCCTATTTTCTTTTCTTTCCTCATATTTTATGCCTCAAAACCATCCTCCCCTCTCTCATACCCTCATCCTCTTGCATTTTTTTTTTATCAATGCATAATTATCCCATGTGTTTGATTATCAAAAATATAATTAGGGGTTATTTTGTAGTTTATTCAAGTTTTCCTTTTTAATACTCTAATCTCAAAAAATCATGGCTTCATTAGAAGTCTCAATTAACACTTTAATCATTTTAAGATTAATCAAAAAAGTTGAGAAAATGATTTTGAAGATAACCAAATCCAAGCTTAAAATATATGCTCGTTCATAATAAATCATTATATTTGATCTATGATCAAAGCACTCAAGATACAATTTATTTTCTATAGGTTCTCATTTATTTGAGTCTTGAATTAATCCCAATGGTTTTTAACTCAATTAATTACACACTTTTCGCTCTCCTTTTTCTCAAATTCTATCCTCTTCCACTTCATTGATTGCATTTATGTGAAGTGCACAATTTTCTTCTTTGATTAAGACATGCATGTGCTTTAATTATCATTGTTTAATTTAATTAACTAATTACTCCAATTCAGTTTTGCAACAACCGTATGCTCCCTCCTTTTACTCTATTATTTTATGTTTTCATTCCTATTTAATTATTTAGAAAGAATCCTCTCATTGGTTAATTCTTCCTCCACAAGGATTACACTTTATGATACTCAATTAAGGCATTAGGATTTAGCTTTATTATTTTTAATCCAAGCCTTTGATTTGGGTTGGAAAAATCTAAACACTATTGATGATATTTGTTAATGATTTAGGATCAAGAATTAATGCAATTATTTAGCCTCTTTAATTAGCAAATTTCGCCACTTTTGTATGATTTTAGGGAGGATTAATTAATATTGGTTAATATTTCTAATATAGTGTTTTAGGGGTTATTAGGCCTAATTGTCAAAATTTGATAGGTTTTTATATTAATCTTGATGATTAAAAACCCCTTGTGTACTAATTTTGGCCTTTAGATATCATTTGGATATTAATTAAGTTGATATATTCTTAATTATGCCCTTTTAAAATTAATTATTATTTAATTTCGAAAATTACATAAATATTTCAATTATTGCAAATTTAATTGCCCAATAATTGTTGCTAATTTTCCCTAATTGATTTAGGCATCTTTTGATGATATTTGATTGCTTCTATGATATAATTAAGATTATACTTGATTATAATAATCTTAGGATATTTTATGATCCCTAATAAGATTTAGAAAATCAAATCTTTAATCACCTTAATTCTAGGAAGAAATTGCCTAGAAAATAAAATAAACATAATAGAAAAATTTGAGACCACATATTCACCTTTTTTAAATAGGTATTATTTATCCAAATATAATATTTAAGATATATTATTTATCCAAATATAATATTCAAGATAAATAATTATTTGGGTATTACATTTGCTAATTTGCTTTAATATAACTAAGTAGTTTCATAACCTTTAATAATAATTTAATCACTATTTTGTGTGTCATTCTCTTGCCTTATGATCATCTAAAATAGTTATTATTTTATGTGATTTAATATCACATTTTATAGATCCTAATATGTAGTCACATAATTAACCATTAGTTAATTAATTCCAAAGTGAAATTTGGATGAAAATAAAATTAATAAATTCACCTTTGTATTTTTAGTATTTATTTACTAAAATTCAATATTTATATTATGATCCCAAAATGAAATCTCAAGATTCACACTTGATCCATTTAAATCTCAAGGAGAAATTACTCATAAATTTATAATAAACAATATTCCAAAATTTGAGACAATATACTCTCCTTTTACTATAATGTAGTTTTTATCAAAATATACCATTTATGATAATTAGGATTTTTAGGGTATTACATTCTCTCTATTGAATCCTTGAGCTTTGTTTTGTAAAAGCTCTTATAGTGCTAATGGTCCTAACATAACAAAGTTATAGAAACATAACCGAATAAAATTAAAAGATATAATAGAGAAAAAAATATAGATATATATCAAAATATTTTTTCCTTTATAATATATACACAATTATATCTGACAAGAAAACATTTCCTTGTTTTTAATTAAGATTTTCATATTTGAAATTATTAAATAAAATATTAGCGTAACTTCATTTTTAAACCTATATATTATTAAATATATTTTTGTAAATGTCATCTCTCCCATTCATCAATTAGGGGATCACGTGTTTCATAGGTAACAAAACGAGCGTGTCTGCATTTGTAATATCTTCGGTCCCCATATATTTTTGTCCAAAAAAATTGGTCCCATATAACAAAACGAGAGTGTCTGCATTTGTAACAAAACGAGCGTGTCTGCACCGGATGCTTTCAATCAATAATTTTGAATGTTGGCAAACAAAAATTACAAATACTAAGAATGTCAAAAAGAAGGAGTTTCAAGTTCCAACCTGCAATTTGTTCGTTTTTTTTTTAACCTGAAATTTTAACTAGAAATTATTACTTTGTTCCTTTCACTCTTCAAAACAAAACGTGTCGGTATGTGTCTTATTAATCAGTCCCCACATATTTTTGTCCAGAAAACAATTGGTCCACATTTATACAGTAAACATCAATTTATATATATATATATATATATATATAATCTTGTCAAAAAAGGAGTTTGATCCAATTTGATTTAATTTAATAAAAATAATAAAATTAGAAAAATAGATGGAGGGAAGGAAGTAGAAGATTTTATTTTATTTTTTTAAAAAAGGAAAAAATTCATATCAGAACCACTATAGCAAATGAATTTTCGTTAGATCCAAAAGGAATATGAATTTTCGCTGCAGTCAAGTAAAAAGACAAAGGATCGTGGAAGAGGGTTTGGCAGCTCTGCTAGGATTTCTCTGCTAGGGTTTGGGCTGGTGGATGGCGCTTGAGGAAGAGGGTGCGAAGGATCGTTCCTACATAGGAGTCCTGCGTACAACTCAATCCTTATGGGATGGGGAGTTGGAGGATGGAAACATAGAGGAAGATTCTGGTTTTGATGCAGATATAACTCAGAAAAGGAATGAAAAGGGTATTGTGGTTTTCTCTCTTTCTGATGGTTTCAAACAGCGAGCTTGGAATAGGTGGCGGCAAACGCTTGTGATTAAACCCTTGGGTAGAAAGCTTGCATTTGATTTTTTGTGTCAGCGATTGGAGAAGTTTTGGGCGAGAAAAGGAAGAATTGCTGTTACGGATGTGGCGAATGGTTATTATTTGGTTCGTTTTGAATCATTGGATGATATGAATTTGGCCAAATCTGAAGGTCCATGGATAGTGAAGAATCAATACATTGCAGTTCAGGAGTGGAGGCCAACTTTTGACCTAGAGATTGACGAAATCAGTAAGGTCAAGATGTGGGTGAAGCTACCGGCATTCCCCTGGAGTTTGTTAAGACTAAGTTACTGATAGATGTTGGTAACTTCATTGGAAAATTTATTCGGATGGATTCAGTCGCCACAAAAGTTGCTAGGGGTCGGTTCAAAAGAATTTGTGTGGAAGTAGACTTGTTTAAAGAGTTAGAACTGCACTACATCCATGAAAATAAATAAAGGGTGATTGTGTATGAAGGGCTAGATGCTATATGTGAGGAGTGCAAGAAGTATGGACACAGGTCAGGAAAGTGCTCGACAAAAAGAATTGACGTGATTCAAATGGGTGTAAGTCACAACTCAGGTAGTGCAGACGTGTGGAAAGTAGTAGGAAAGAAAGGAGTTTCACAACGTACTGTGAATAGAGACGTGAGTGGTTTAATTGAAGAAAAGCAAAATAGTTTTGTCCTTTTGCAAGAAGCTCCTCAACAGCTGTTGGAGGAGGATAATGGCCAGCGTTGTATTGGAGATTCTGCAGATTTAGCAAACGTGGTACAACTGTCGGATGGTGGGTTGTTGGCAACGGTTGGACGCGATTTGGCGCAAGGTGTACCATGTGTAAGTGGTATTCATGGAGGGAGCTTGTTAGGTGTTGAATGCGAGGAGGACGTCCCACATAGCATTGCTATCAGAGTGGAGTCAACTCTGGTGGGTGAGGGGATATCGACGTCTAATAATTTGGTCTTACCTAGTGCCGGCCAAGGAGTAGAGGTGTTGCCATGTGTGGATGAGATAGCCATTATTGAGGTAGTAAATAAGCAAGAAAGAAATGTTGATTCTAGTGATGTGAAGTGCTTGACCGAGACACATGAGAGTTCAATGAATAATGGTGGAATAAAAAAGAGAGGAAGACCGGTGGGAAGTGGTAAGGCTAAAGTAAAGGTGGGAAATAGTGGTAAAGTGTCTCAGGTGAGCGGTTCACCTGGCCCTTCTCCACGGTTATCATGATGTCGTTCCTTATATGGAACTGCAGGGGGCGGCCACTGCCGAGCTTGGGCGCCAGTTGAGGTTTTTGACCTCAAAGTATCATTTTAGTTTATTGGTACTAGTTGAGACAAGGACTAGTGGAGAAAAGTGTTTGCGGTTGAAAAGGAGGATTGGGTTTGATAGCTCTTTTATGGAGGAAGCGAGGGGTTTATCTAGAGGGACTTGGGTCATTTGGAAATCTCAGAATGTTCAAGTTACTATTTTAAATACCTCTTTTCAGCATGTTCATATGAAAGTGGATACTATGGATCATGTTTTTCAATTTACGGCTGTGTATAGAAGCCCTAGGGAGGAGGAACGTAAATTTCTATGGGATTTTCTGGATACTATTGCAGGTGCTATTGTAGATCAATGGGTAGTGGCTGGCGACTTTAATGAGATTGCGGATGTGAAGGAAAAAAAAGGGGGTAACGCTGCTGCCATTGGCCTTTGTTGGGTTTTTCGGAATCGGTTGTCGGGCTGGCATCTTAAGGATATTAAGATGTCGGGTAGCTACTATACTTGGGTGGGACCAAAGTGGGGCCACTTGGAGCGTGTCTTTAAGAAGCTTGACCGTGTTATTGCTAATGCTTCCTGACGAATGTCTTTTTCTAAGGCAGATGTGGTTAATCTTCCGTGGTATAACTCGGATCATTCGCCTATGTTGTTGAGGTTGTCTGGTCCTCCTGAGGGAAAGCAAGATAGACCTTTTCGATTCCTAGCAGATTGGTTGAATCACTCTGAATTTCCTGATTTTATGACTTCTCAGTGGAAGACATGTATTGACCTTCCTATTATGTTAGCTCGCTTGGTCACTCCTTTGGGTCGCTGGAATAGGGAGGTTTATGGTAATATTTTTCAGATGAAGAATTCACTGAGCTCAGAACTGGATTTGTTGCAGCAACAACGTGTGAGTAATGACTCTGCCGCCTGGGGGTTAAAGGAGTTAGAATGGAAAAATCGTTTGAATGAGATTTTAAAGCAGGAAGAGCTATTTTGGTTCCAAAAGTCTCGGAATCAATGGCTTACCGAAGGGGACCGTAATACTAAATTCTATCATCTAAAAACTGTAACTAGGAGGAGTTTTAATAAAATTGCTCGACTGAAAAATGAGCGCATTGTTTGGGTGGATAATGATGATCAACTCAAGGATATGGCCCTTTCGTACTTCCAAAATCCGTTTTTGGATGGGGAGCCCAACTGTAGGTGGCTCACTTCTACCTGGCCAAGTATTCCCCATACCTTGCTGGATGGATTGCGTTGGATCCCTTCCTGTGAGGAGGTTCGGAGATGTTTGTTTAGCATGGGAAGTTATAAAGCCCCTGGCCTTGACGGATTCCCTACGGTGTTCTTTCAGAGGCAGTTGAGTGTGCTTCGTCACTAGATTATGAGATTGATTGTTGATGTTTGGCATAACCCGTCTCATATTCGTTTTTTAAATGCTACTCTGATTGCTTTGATTCCTAAAGTGCATGTACCAACGTCTATGTCTCAATTTTGGCCTATATCATTATGCTTACTCCTATATAAACTGATCACTAAGTTGATTGTGCGTCGTTTGCAACCGGTAATGGAAATTGTTATCTCGCCGTTCCAATCCAGTTTTGTCCCAAATAGGCAAATACACGACAACATTGTCATTACTCAAGAATTGATTCATTCAATGCACAAAATGAGAGGAAGATAATTTATGGCAATTAAAGTTGATCTAGAGAAGGCATATGATCGTGTGAACTGGAACTTTCTACATCACACTCTTGAGGAAGTTGGACTCCAATGTACTACAATTGACTTGATTATACAGGCTGTTTCCACTTCGTCCCTTAATATCTTGTGGAATGGGGGTAAAACTTCATCGTTTAAGCCATCGAGGGGCATCCGTCAGGGCGATCCCATATCACCGTATTTATTTACCTTAGCTATGGAAAAACTGTCTCATATTATTTCCACGGCTGTTAATGGAGGTCTCTAGACCCTAATTAAGGTGGGACAGGGAGGCCCCCTATTTCCCACATGATGTTTGCTGATGATCTTATGTTATTTGTAGAAGCAAAGCTTGATTAGCTGGAGACTGTTATGAAGTACCTTTCTTTGTTTGAACAGATTTCAAGGCTGAAGGTCAGTATTGAGAAAACAGTCATTTATTTCTCCAAGTACATATATGAAGATTTGGTAGTTTCCTTAGCGGCTAAAAGTGGATTCAAGAGAGTTAAAAATGTCGGAAGATACTTGGGGGCTTGGATGATTCATTGGCATGCTACTAAATAGTGTTACGAACATATTGTGGATAAGCTACGACAGAAACTAGGTGGGTGGCAACATCATTGTCTGTCCCAGGCATGTAGAATAACTCTTGCTAAATCAGTATTATCAACTATCCCAATATTTCATATGCAATATGCTAGGCTTCCCCAAAATATCTGCAATGAGATTGACAGAATTCAAAGGAATTTCATTTGGGGTGATTCTCCCCTTCATAAAGCTCATCGTGCTTTAGGTTGGAATGTGTTGACTAGTCCCAAGCCCATGGGAGGACTTGGTTTAAAATCGGCTGCGATTATATATCATTTTCAATTAGTCGCCTAACCCAAGTGAAATGTGAAACAGAGTTGAATAGAGTTACTGAAAACATTACTAACTCGAGTCAATTAGTCGCCTAACTCGAGTCAACTTGTTCCAAAGGCGCAAATAACTGTAGCATAGTCATTAACTCGAGGCAATTTAGTCCATAACTCAAGTTGGTTTACCCTCAAGCTCGTTTTTGCCTTATTTTAACTCCAAATTGAGCAATTCCAACTTCCATTTGATCGTGGAGACTTCTAGTGTCAATCTAGGAACTTAAATAATGATATTCTCATTCCATTTAGCAAGTTCTTCTTTCTTCGATCTCCCCACTTGATCATTCTGCATAATTCAACTCTTTCTTTCTTCTCTTCTCTTGATTATCCTCTATAATTCAACTTGGACAAATCTACATGGAATATAACAGTTAGTCGATGTATATGATACAAACTTTTTGCTCTGGATATTGAAGAGAATATTTGTCATCATCAAAACTAAGCATAACTAACATCAACATGTTTTGGGCCTCAGCGCTGGGCAACAACTAGGTAAAAACTCATAACAACAAAATAGATTAGAAACTTCGCGATGTAATATAGGATAATTATTTATCCGGAATATTATATTTCGATAGATAATACCTATTGAAAATAGGTGAACATGTGGTTTCAAATAATAAGTAATAATTATCTTATTTTCTAAGGTAATTACTATGGAAATTAGGAGAGATAAAGAGCTAAAATGTATTTTTAGAGCATTAAATGGCCTAAAAATATTATGATAAATCCCAAGAGGTAGTAAAATATTTATAAAAAATTAGAAAGTATGTTGTCTCTAATTTTAGGAATTTTTGGGATAATTTCCCTTGAAAAATAATGAGGCAAAATTAAGTATTATTTTGGGATCATAAGTGACCCCATGATTTTTAATATTTTACATGGGATATAAAATACCAATGTAAGTAAAATAATTGTGAGATAATGATTTATCCTAATTAAGAAAATTATCAAAAATTAGTGAGTGTCTAATCTGGTAATTAATGGGATAATTAAGGTATAAAGTAAATGAATTAAAAATAATTTAAATAATTATTTTTAATTGGAGAAATTCGAAATTATTAAATAAATAAAAAATAAAAAATAAAAAATAAAAAATATTAATAAAATATTTTATGCTTAGAAAAATAAATAAAAAATAAAATAAAAATAAATAAATATCATGATATTTTTGTAAAATTGTATTATTATATAATATAGTGAATAGTAATGGAATAAATAGGAAACAGATCCTATCTAGAGAACCAGGAATAGGAATTCCAAAGTCAAGGTAAAATATTGATCAGTGAGTTTTTACCTTCAAGTGACCTCTTAGGAAGTTAATTCCGAGGTCGGTAGCGCATTTGCCTAATAAGACGAAATAGGGAAAAATGCGATATTCACATTTTGGATTTGAAGAAAATAAATTATAAGTCAACATCCGGAGATGAGTTTATAATTATATGGACATATTTGGAATCGTGAATTATTATCCAGAGATTGATGATTCCGAAAGCGATTTCGACACCGGACGTGTTCGGACACGTTTTCGAGAAAACTTCAACTGGGATCGTTGGAACCGTAAGGGACCGAAATCTAAGTTAAATTAGATATTATTGATGAGGAAGAGAAGATCTTCAAAGTTATGAATCCAGAATTTTGAGATTTCTCCGAAGAAGAGACGCGAAACGGAGACCGAACGGGGAAAATCGTCGAACCGCCATAAAGCAAGTTGACTCACCATTTTTGGACCAATTGTTTGCTGCCAAATCAGCCTTGAATGTCGACCAACATGCTGCATGGCTAGGAATTAAACACCATTATGCTTTGATTTTACTTGGTTATAAGGTAAGAGAAAATTACAAGATTTGGAATATGGAAATTACCAAAGTGGCACAATTTTTCCCTATATAAGGGCATGAGCACCTTCTTCATTTTTCACACCAAAAATCTGCCCCTTAGAGAGAAGTTAGAGAGAGAAGCTCTGGAGAAAGTCTGAGCAAAGTCTGGGTAAGTTCTTCGGTCCCTGGTCTTTAGTTTCGGTAGTTCTTTCGGTAGATATAGTAGGAATGCTAGATTTATCTTTAATTTTTCAAGATAGTCTAGATATCATATTTAGGGGTAAATATGATACATATTTCGAAAATATGATGAGGGAAAAGATCATCAAAATTATGGAGAGATAAAAGCAATGAAGCTCGGCGAAATTCCGCCAAATAGGGGTACTAGGGGCACAATAGTAATTTTCGCCCAAATGGCCTGTTATGATGCCAAATGTTGATAAACGTTGTCCTTATAGGATATCTAAGCTAATCGAGCCGCTGTTGTGCCGCCGTGCCATACCGCATTTTTGTTTTTCCATTTGTCGAATTTCATGTTTTTCCGTAAAAGTTCTGTTGTACCAAAAAGGTACGTTCGCGTACTGTAACACTAACTCTGATGTTTATTGTATGCATATATGTGCTATGTGTATGGTATGCTTATGTGAGGTAGTTGATGTACGTTCGCGTACTGTAACACTAACTCTGATGTTTATTGTATGCATATATGTGCTATGTGTATGGTATGCTTATGTGAGGTAGTTGATGTACGTTCGCGTACTGTAACACTAACGCTGATGTTTATGATATGCATGTATGTGCTAGGTGTATTGTGTGTGTATAGTTGTTATGTTCTATGCTGTACGTTCGCGTACTGTAACATTAACTCTGATGTTTATTGTATACGTATATGTGATATGTGTATTGTGTGTGTATAGTTGTTATGTTGTACGTTCGCGTACTGTAACACTAACTTTGATATTTATGTTATGCATGTATGTGCTATGTGTATTTTGTGTGTATAGTTGTTATGTTGTACGTTCGCGTACTGTAACACTAACTCTGATATTTATTGTATTCGTATATGTGATATGTGTGTTGTATATGTTGGTTATGATTAGTTTTGATGATGTCTTATATAGATGCCATTGTTAAAAGCAAAAAGATTGAGTAATTTATTTATCTCCTACATTGACTAACTACTATGTTTAATGTAGATTAGTCCAAGTTGTATCATGGAGAATAATCAATGGAGATAAGGGATTGAAGAAAGAACCTCTTGCAATATAATTGGAATATCAGAATGTCAAGGAAGCAAGAAGTTATCAATGGATTTTAGAGGATAAGCAAGAAGAAGAGAAGAGACTAGAGAAAGATGTTATCAAAAGAACTTGCACAATATAATAGGAATATCAACATTCAAGTTCTTGTGATACTTTGGAAGTCTCTATGATAGCAGAATTTGGAATGAAGCTTCATCACCTTATGGATATTAAAGAAGGTAGAAGTTCGTAAAGAATGTGAGTCCAAGTTGAATGATGAAGAATGATCAAGATGAGAGATGGAAAAAGGAAGAACTTGTTGAATGGAATGAAGATATCATTATTCAAGTTCTTGTACTGATGCTAGAAGCCTCCAAGATCATATGGAAGTTGGAATGACTCAATTCGAAGCTAAAGTCAGCAAAAATCAGCTTCTGGATGAGAATACTCGAGTTTGGAACTCAATACTCGAGTATAGGAGTCAATACTCGAGTATGTTCATCTATACTTGAGTATAGGAGTGTTTTCAGTCTCTCTGGCGTCTCTGGACTGGCAATACCCGAGTATCCAAGTATATACTCGAGTATGTAGTGTTTTGAGTATCTACGGTGCCTCGATTGCATCCATACTCGAGTATGCAAGTCTATACTCGAGTATACAAGCGGTGATCAGCTCTGTTTCACGTTCAGCATGGGCGACGTTTGGTAATTTGATGATATCTTCCAAACCAGAGATCGGATTGAAGTGAAATCAGTGGCATATGAAACTAGACTCCCAATGCGTCATTTTGATATAAAATTCAAGCCCAAAGGAGTTCATATGAGAGATCTATGAATTGTACAAGTTGATAGATAAATCCACGCCACACAGCAAACCAAGCTTCAATGTTTTGAGTGTAACTCACAAAATACAACTCCGTTTGAGCGGAAATTTGTGGCATATGAAAGTACACTCACAGAGCTTTCCATGAAGAGTTGAACCAACCCAAACGGAGTTCAGACCAGGGAGATATGGCCCTCGAAAGTTGACTATGTGTTCAAGGAGTTACAATACTCGAGTATGTAAATTCTATACTCGAGTTTCCATCAGACAGAGAGGAACCAGGAGTTACGAATCAACCTCTATACTCGAGTTTCCAACCCTATACTTGAGTATACATCGCTGGTTCAGAAAACGAAGATCTAACGGCTAGTTTCCATCAAACATGGAGTAACTCAACAACCTCAATACTCGAGTTTCCAAATCAATACTCGAGTATTCGCCTCTGCTTCAGAAAAATCACCACGACTGAAATTTGTTTCAGATCAAGAACATCAGATTATTACTCAAATGATTCATACCTCTTCTTAACATCATTTATATCATTTGTGTATAAGTTTCAGGTGATTAAAGTTTGAGATTACATCATACTTGACAGAAATCAAAATCTGTCAAAAGGATGAAGATGAAGGTTGCTGCAGATTTTCAGAAATAGGAAAGAAGATCGAATTCAATGAAACTCTTGAAGAAACAAAGTTGAATTCTCATCTCTAATGGATTCGAATATCCAATATCCTTGATTTGCTTTAACTTCAGATTTCAGAAGATTTGAATTTGCTTTAGAGTCAAATAAAGCAACTTCATAAACCACTTGTATTATTTTATTATATCTTCTGAACAGAAGTAAGTGGATGACAGCCTGGAAAGAAACTCAACCATTCTTCAAGGCGGGCAAAGCAAGGCTCCCACCAACAAAAGCTGAACATCATGGGAGACATTCTTGAAAGAGCCAATATTCAAATATTCAAGGCGCAAATGTTCCCAACAGCTATATGCAAAGCACTCAAGGACCCAACAGCTAGAATTTCGAATTGATCCAAGTCTGAACGGATCTATAACGGTCACAAGCTTCAAACCAGTATAAATACATGAAGATTTGAAGACTCCAACACGAAATACAGAGTACACAGAGCAGAAAAACGCAGAGACACAAGCTGACATCTTCAAGATGTTAATACTCTGATTCTCATATCATTTACTCTCTGTTCTTAATGTTTACATAGCTTATCATAGAGAGTGAGATGACTTGTAATTGTGCTTCAATGCTTATCCATCTACTTCGAGAGAGAGAAGAGTTATTGTACACATCCTATCATTCTATTCGTGAGATACTCAAGATTGGGTGATCTTGAGTGGGAAACACATTGTGTTGATTACGAACTTGTAAGGGGAGTGAATCCTAGGGAGAGGATTACTTCGAGTACAAGAGTGTGTGATCAAGCAAGTGTATTGATTACAGTTGTAAGGGGGAGTGAATCCTAGTGAGAGGATTACTTCAAGTACAGATCGTGTAATCAAGTTGAAAGAAGATAGTGGATTGAAAATCTCAAGCGGAGCTTGGGACCGGACGTAGGTCAAGGATTGGGCCGAACCAAGTATAAATCGGTTTGCACATTCTCTTCCCTTATCTCTTATATTTCCAGCATATATATATCGAATGTGCATACATGTTTGAATGATTGATTTGTTGCTTTATCAATTATTATTGTCATTCAAACTGCTTTCAACAAGTTGCGAAAAGAATTTCAAAGTTCCTAAACTTTTATCAAACACCCAATTCACCCCCCCTCTTGGGTGATAGCCAGGTCTTTCAGTATATGTGTTGGTGGTATGATTGAATGCATGGTGGTGTTAGAGGATAACTGAACATATGCATGCGCTGGGAGCGATATGTCTGTATGCGCTGGGAGCGATATATCTGTATTCGCTGGGAGCGGTATGTCTCGGGGAGCGGTATGTCTACCGCATTTGGCGGGAGCGGTACATGTAGGAATGGTTCATTTGTTATGCGATATATCGTATATGTAAATATGAGGTTAACCGTTACACGGGGTCCGTATGCATTGGACCTCGGCTCTTAACATAGCGTCGGGTTCGGGAGGACCAAGTACCGAGGAGAAAGGCAAGCGGCCGCATAGAGATCCGGTGAAGATCTCTTGTTGACACGGCATGGGCATTGTCGGGGAGACACTTTTGTTGTTATTCGCTTTAAAAACTCTCGGTCATTGTACCGTTTTTGTAATCGCCGGACTTACGGCATTTATAAATATATGTATCAGTTACTCAATCGCCTCGATGCTCTACTCTGATGAAA
Source organism: Acacia melanoxylon (assembly GCA_019022615.1). Classification (NCBI taxonomy): domain Eukaryota; kingdom Viridiplantae; phylum Streptophyta; class Magnoliopsida; order Fabales; family Fabaceae; genus Acacia; species Acacia melanoxylon. Next base: position 10,941,578 of record JAFJYJ010000004.1, read on the forward strand.
AAAAAAATATACTGCTTTTGAAAATGGGATGTTACACGCGACCTGAGGACTACCAGTCCTCCAGGTCCTATAGTCTAACACGTGTTCACAACACGGTTTACAATTAGGCTACAAACATACATACACAATCATACAAAGTATGAGATATTAGAGTTACTACCTAATTGCTTTATAATTTCTCGAGTCGGCTTCGAGTTCCTTGACTATTCCGTGCAATTATAAATTCCTATAATAATACATTACAGACAATGATTATTACTTACTTTAACTCTTGACATTCTTAAATGTCATCTAGCATATTATGCTCAATCATAAAGCCAGTATGCCTAATTTATGACTGAAAGTTCATTTCATATTTAAATACTAAGTTAGTCATCATGTACCATCACATGCCTCATTTTTGCCCTTTTTGACCAAATTTCTAAAAATTTTACCACAATTTTGAAAAATCATATCTCATAGAAAACGTGTCCAAATGAGGTGATTTCAAATCCTATGGTCTCATTATTAAGTCTAGTTTCATAAAAAAAAAACTTTCAGTAGCTATTCATACACATACCGATCCAGGTTCAATCAAACAATGACTACTGCCCAGTTTGCATTCTAGAATCATATATCATTTTCAAAAATTCATAACTGAGTGTACATAGATCCAAATTCAACAAATAACCTATCAAATTAAATTTCATTATGTCCACTTTAATCTTGGAAAATTTCATAGTAATTGGACTTCATTTGCTAGCCCAAACACTTATTGCAATGTCATCGCCATACAAGAACTTTCAAAGGCAGTTTTAAGGTTTTAGCTAATTCAATCCCAAAGCTTCCAAAATCACTACCCAACCTCTATTCTACACAATTTTTCATTTTAAACACATTGGAACCATCAAAATAACCAAATTCTTACTCATCTAGCCTGCCCTGGTTCTGGCCGAAATAAGGGTTCACTGTGGCCAAAATTGTTTTTGCAATTTCACTTCAAAAACACCTTGTTCTTGGTTTCTAACCACTCCTTATCTTGTTATTTAGACCATATACACACTTTAGCTCATTTTCGTCAATTGGGCAGCACCTCCCCTTAGGGTTTCCAACTATCCAAATTCAAGAGAGACAAACAAAACCATCAACAAGTTCCAAGATACCACAAGACAACTTGAATGTCACTTACTTTAATTTGTTTGGTGTTTCTTGCAAGAACTCCTTCCTTCTTGGTTCTCTAGGAATTTCGGCTAGCACACTAGACCACCATACAAGGATATTTCATGAGTTTAAGAAGTAGGAGGAGGGAAGAACTAGAGATTATAAGACCATCTTCTTCTCTGGTTTTTCTTGCAAGAACTCCTTCCTTCTTGGTTCTCCAGGAATTTCGGCCAGCACACTAGACCACCATACAAGGATATGTCATGAGTTTAAGAAGTAGGAGGAGGGAACCTCCTCCTCCTCCTCCATATTAATTTATATTAAATTGTGTTTACTTGCTGTTGATACTAATTTGATGATCATGACTATAAATATTTGAGGGTTTATCTTGTCCTAATTATTGCATTATATTTTAAATTTTGTCAATTTGTTCCCAAAATGCCCCTATTGATAATTTCTCAATAATAATTAAACACAATAATAATTTCATAATGAACCTATATATTTTAGGGCTAAGTAGCAATTTTGCCCCGAAAGTACACGCCTATGAGCAATTTTGCCCTGAAAGTTTTTTTTGGAGCAATGTTGACCCGGAAGTCTAAAAACGTAGCAATGTTGCGCTTCCGTTAACTGCCCTAACGGTCAAACGTTAGTTGACCCTATTTTGCTGACATGGATTGTCTACTTCCAGGACAAAATTGTTACTTAAAAAACTGACAAAGATGTCACGTAGACAATCCAAGTCAGCATAATGCGGTCAACTAACGTTTGACCGTTAGGGCTCTTAATGGAGGGGCAACATTGCTACGTTTTTAGACTTCTAGGGCAACATTACTCCAAAAAAAATTCTAGGGCAAAATTGCTCCTGAGCATGTACTTCTGGGGCAAAATTGCTAGTTAACCCTATATTTTATAAAGTAAGTAATGCTTGCAACTCATTAATGTCACATACACCTCAATTCTCTCTTTTTTTTTTTTTAAAAATAAATAAATAATTTTGAGCAATTTTTGTCATGTTTAATAATGGCATCACTGTTAAATTACACTTCCAACCTCCAAGGGTAGACCGGAAGTTGTTGGGAGAGATCAACGATACTAGACTGTGTGAGAGCTCGGAAAAGTTGTGTGTGAGATAGGAGAGGTTTGACAAAGAATGAAGAATCAGAATAACTGGATGCCATTTTAAATTTCAAACAAAGGTATTTTGGGAAAACAAATTTAATTAACTAATTTAACTAATATCCTTAATCTCTCCAAAATTAGGTAAATATATCATATAATTAGGACCGGAGGGAGTATTTATGAAAAATTGGGCTCCACTAAATAGGATTGGATCTAGCGCAAACTAGCAAACCATTGTTTAAATTCCTATAGGGTGAAATATCCTATTTAGAGTGGTTTGGATTAGTTTTTAGAAAATAAGTTTCAGAAAATAAGTAAAAAAAATTGATTTTAAATAATAAATTTTGGAGAAAAGCTTCTGATTTTTTTTCCAAGTCAAACAATGATTGTGGAAAACTTGAGTCCATCCAATAGAATGATATATGTACTTATAAAAAAATAATTAAGATGTAAAAGTATGAAAGACGGAATATCACCAAGAGGGGGGGGTGAATTGGGGATATAAAATTTTCTTCTAAAAATACTCTGTTAACAGTTAATGAAACAAAGATAAACATAGTAGGATAGGGAGAGATTGAACACAAGCAATTTATACTGGTTCGGTCTAAATCCTCGACTTACGTCCAGTCCTCATACTTTCCAGGATTTCACTAACTCAAATGATTACACACTTTGTAACTCTTGGAGTAATTCTCTCAGTAGAACTTACTTCCCCTTACAAGTTGTAATCAAATAACCCAATCTCCAAGTCCCACGACTTGAGAGTCTTACAATAAATGATACTCTGTCTAAGAGTGGATAATGATAATAAGTGAAGTACAAAATATCTGAAGATATTGTGTGTAGGAGTAGAAACAATAAATGCTCAAGTTACTAATTGAATGCGTAGAGTTTCGGTAGGTGACAAAATGAATGCTTCTACTATTTATAGTTGATGGCATTTAATGACTGTTGAAGAGAGATTAATGAGCCGTTGAGAATAATAAATATATTCATTGAGTTTGAATGTTGTTCTGTCTCTTCGTATCTTCTGATGTTGCCGTTATTCTCCGTTGACATTCTTCATTTGATTTGTCCATTGAGACTCAGTTAGAATGTTGACTGGGCATGGCTGGAATGCTTTTTGGTTGCTTAGAAGCTTAATTTCCATTTTCATGCTTTAACTCTATTCAAGCATTTAATGCGTTTGACAAGATTTGCTTTATAACAATTTGATGATTAAAAATTGTTAATCATATATGAAACTCATTAGCAAACTGATTAAACTTGGTTAGGAATAGCAAGAATTAATAATATGGAGTACCCAAGGCTTAATCAAAGAATTTCAGATTACGAAGACGATGAATTCAAATACTGATATGCTTGACTCGAGTTACATTTAGATGACTCGAGTTACCCTAACTCGAGTTACACATAAACAACTCGAGTCATAGTTATTAAGCTTTAGAAGAAGAGATTTGCACTTGCGATGACTCGAGTCATATCAGACTAACTCGAGTTAAAAGTGCAACTTTATTTTACACAGAAGCATGTGAAATATGGTGACTCGAGTTATGTTTGGTGACTCGAGTCATATAAGCAATTTTATATCAGTTAAGGTTCTTTGTGACTCGTATGACTCGAGTTAAACACTAAATGACTCGAGTCATATCACTTTTTTGAAAAAGCTGATATCGTGATGAACCATTTGAAAAACTGAAGTACAATCCATGACTTGAGTTGCTAAGTGGCAACTCGAGTCATGTCATTTGCAAAAATTAATTTTCTTGAAAACATGACTTGAGTCATATTTTGTTAACTTGAGTTACTAAATTCAAAGATCATTTTTCAAGGACTCAGAGATGTTTTTACTGGAGTTAAAAACATTGTAGCTTGAGTCAACAATCATTACAATTGTTAGACATCATCAAAACACATAGAGAACTAACAAAGTACTCATAAGCTTTTTATCAAAAGTGCATCCAATCCAACACTATATGTTTTTTGGAGGGGCAAAAAATACCTTTGAACATTTAAAATGGGAGTAACAATGCTAGAGCCATTAAATATAACATAACACCATTATTTTTTTGTGGTGGTCACACATTATTTTGGCATATACATATATAATGATGTTAGGTTATATTGTTTTTTTTGGCTCTCATAGTAAATGTTCAGATATATTTTTACATCTCTAAAAAATATATGGATCAATAATTGGGTCCATTTGTACCAACCTTATGGGATGCACTTGTAGTAAAAGCTCATTTGTATTCACCACAACAAAAAAAAAAAAGGTCCATGTGTACCAGTTTTATCAGATGGATCAATAATTGTAGTGGGATGCCTCTTTTTTTAGCCATTTCCGCTTAAGCCACCGATGCATGATCACATAAGGCTCACTTTCTATCTTTCATTCAAGAAAATTGCATTTCCACCGCATTAATTCATATATATATATATAAAATAGAAAAGCACAATGACCTCCTGTAAATCCAATATTGATCAATTGAAGATTCTTTGCTCAAGAAAAAAGTAGTGGTGGTGGAACGACTAATTTTCCTTCCTGTAAGGGAGGGATAATGTAACACCACATTTTTGAAAAGCGGAATAATGTGTTTTTATCAGAGTAGAGCATCAGAGCAAATAAGTGAGTAACTGATAAGTATTAGAAATGTTAACCGTGGTGTATCTGTCTGGTTATAATAACGGTACATTTATCCCATAATTCAAAAATTAGCAATATACATCCTAAAATACAACTAAATCTTCAGCCGGTCCTTATGCGTGCTGCTTACCCTTGTCTTCGGTCCTCCAGACCCTGAAGCTATGGTAAGAGCTGAGGTCCAATGCCCATCGGACCTCAAGTAACGGTTAACCTCATACTCAAGTAAGCAATATATGTATAACAGATATTCATAACATTACAGCATTAACCATATATAGCACACAACAATTATAAGGTTATAACATTACAATAGTACATAGCACACAGCACATTTTAAGTCTACCCACGTTTGCACTAACCAGTGCCACGATAGCTCGTCGTGTCCTCAGCGCTAGGAAAACTCAACGGTATTATCAAGACTATAACCCGTACAAAGCTGAATGTATAAACAGTGACCTAAGACAGAGTCTTAGCCACGGTACATGATCCAAGACATAGTCCTGTCCATGACCCTATAAAATAACCTATCACATATAACCATACAATAAGCAGTAGAGTTAGAGTTACAGTACGCGTCCGTACCTTAGTCCGTCCGGATAGCGATACGTCTGTCTATCGGTACATTTTCTCAGATAGCCTATAATAGTATCATCGCATTATTTCCATATAAATAATATCCTAAGAGATATTTTAGCCACTATTGACCTTTTTAACCCTGGTGGATTTATTATTTCAATTATTTCCCTTTATTTAAAAAAAAAACGCTGATTTCAGCATTTCGGGCAGAATTTTTGCTATCTTTGAAAAATCATAACTAACTCCACAAAAATCGAAACGAGGATTCGTAAAATTCCTCGGAATCCTTAGGATGTATATTTTTGAGGAAAAATACTGGTTTTTACCCAGAATTTGTGATTCATTCTCATTTTCATGTTTCCAACATCTGCCCAGAATTTTCCAGAAAAACGTAGCCCAACTTTGGAAATTTTTATCTCCTTGCACAAAACTCAAAATGACACACTCTAGGTATATTTGGAAATCTCTATATGTCTACTTTAACCATGAAAAATCTCAGATTTAAATAACTTCATCTTCAACATAAGATCATAGCCTCTATATTGCTAGCTCCAGAAAACTTCTAACCGAAAATTTCGCCACTTTGATCTCTAACTTCCAAAAATTTTGCTCCACCACATTTTCCATCAATTTTTCGAAATAAAAACAGTTTTAACCATAAAAACATGAAATCAAAACTATATTGGAAGATTAAAGATCAAAGCATAAACTAATTATGAATTTAAAAGCTAGAACTTCAAGAACTCACCTTGCTCTTGCTTCTACTCCTCCAAGCTTCCCACACTCACTCTCTACTCTTTTAGAAATCACCACTTAGGGTTGATTTGGTGTGAAGAATGAAGAGGGCAAGCCTCTCTATTTATAGGGGAAGATTGAGGACACAAATGGCAATTAATTTGTCCAAGTCTCACCTTAGCCATTGGATTCAATTCACTTTACAAGGTTTAATCCTATCCCTTCATTGTGTTTAGAAAACCCTAACTTAACCAACAAGTTTGGCTTGGAAAATATCAATTCACTATTGTTGACCTTTTTCCCCAATTTCTTCCTTCATAAGTTTTCTTTTTCTTCCTTTTTCTTCTTCAAAACCGCCCCCTCCCCTTCTCTTATCTCTTTTCTTTTTCTCAAAATCTTATCCTCTTCCACCTCATCTTCAAGTACTCTATCCTCTTCCAACTTATCCCCTTCCCATGTGCTTCTTTATCCCATGTGCCTCTTGAATTAAATTAATAATATCCTCCCTTATTCTCCAAACTAAGAAACCGCCCCCTCCCCCTTTATTTGCTATTGATTTTGTGCTTTATATTGAGTCTTATAAATGATACTTAAGCTTCCTATTGGTCCCCCTAAATTCACATGGATAAAGATTAATTGGAACCATTAGATTTAACTTTATGAAACTTAATCTTGGCCTTCCATTTATGTAGAAAAATCCTACTTTACTATTGAAGTTTTTTTTTTTTAAATTTCAAATTGCATGTGCTCTTATCTTAATAATATCTTGATTATTTAACAATTTTATCTCTCTCTTTCCCATGTGCAAACTGCCCCCCATGCTTGACTTTAGGGATTGATGATTTAATCCATAATTGGTACTCCTAATGTGGTGTTTAGGATGTTATTAGGTATATTTGTTATTATGTGATTGGTTCCTAGATTAATTATGATGCTTAGAAACTCATTTTATGCTAATATTGAATCTCTATTAGTCCTTGATTTTTAATCAAGTTGGAATATCCCAAATTGATGCTCTTTAGTTGCCACTAATAATAATTATGAAAATTAATCTAATTATTTTAATTAATGTAAGTTTAATTGTCCATTAGTTGTTGTTAATTTCCTTAAATTGGTTTAAGTATTTTCATAACATTTTATGTCTCTTTATGATTAAATATAAGCTATGTTGTAATATGGAATTATAAGGTATTTTATGATCCCTAAATAAAAATTAGAAAAGTGCACTTTGATTTATTAAATTTCAAGGAAAAATTTCCCAATAATTATAATAATTAATTTACACAATTTAGAGACAAAATACTCTCCTATTTCTAATATGTATTCTTTACCAAAATATAATATTTGTAATAAATAAATTTTTTGGGTATTACAGATAATGTGGTCCACGATAGATATTGTAATAACCTAAAAATCATATTTAGTATAACCACTATATTTTGATAAATGATACCTAATAAAATAGGTGAATATGTGGTCTCAAAAATATTATAGCTTATTTTATTTAATTTAGGGAATTTTCTCCTAGAATTAAAAGACCAAAGACCCAAATCTTCTAATTAGGGATCATAAAATACCATAAAATTATCATGATTAAGTATAGTCTTAATTTAATCATAAGAGACAATTAAATGACATAGAAATACCTAAACCAATTAGAGAAAATTACCAACAACTAATGGACAATTAAATTTACAAAAATTAAGATAATTGTATTAATTTTCAAAATTAATGAATAATTAAATTAAAAGGCATAATTAAGAATATATAAACTTAATTAAGAACCAAAGGCTAATAAAGGACCAAGATTAGCATAAAAGGGGTTACTAGTAATCATGATTAAAATAGTAGCCAATCAATTAAGCCTAATAACATCTAAAACATTATATTAGGATATAACCAAGATTAATTTATCATTCCCTAATTCAAAAATTAAAGGGCTTAATTTCACCCTAATAAAGAGAAAGAAAATTAAATAATAATAAGAGGCACATGGGGTAATAAATGATATATCTATAAAAAATAAAAATCTACACAATTCCAAGAGCTAGAAGAGGGCCACGGTTTCTTTCTATCTTGGGAAGAAAGAATTGATTATTAAATAGTATAACATTAACACATGGTAAAAATAGCACATGGAAGCATTAAAATCATGAAGACTTTTAAGGCAAATATGTCTTAATCTCACATTAATTTAAGAAGACTTTTGGGGTAATGGTGACATAGGCTTATGTAATAAAGGTAATTAAGTTTAATTAAGTAAATGGTAAGATAAGAACCATTAGGATAAATTCTAGACACAAGTAAATGAGAACCGATAGAAAATAAATCATATCTTGAAATCCATGAACTAAGTAACAAATATAAGTAGATATTATGAATAAGCAAAATTCAAACTTGAACATAGTGGTTTCCAAAGTGATTTTGGTAAACTTTTGAGATTCATACTCTTGTGATTTTTAAGTTTAAAAGTACCATAAATCAAGTCATAAAATGGTGATTCCAAAAGTGGAAATGAATCCTCAAGAAAAACACCAACTTACACCTAACTAAATTAGGATTTGGGAATGGAAGAAAGAAGAAGAGTGTTGGGAGAGGGGAGAGGTCGGTTGAGAGAGAGTTATAGGGTTTATTTGATTAGTGTTTGAAATCCACCAATTAGGTGAATCTAGGAAATGCTATAAATAGGAGGTAGTGCATACTTCATTCTTCACCAATTCACAAAGCCAACCAAGAAGCTTGTGGTACTGAAAGTGAGAGTGAAAGAGAGAGAGAGAGAAGCTTTGAGAAAGCCAGAGCAAGGTTCTAGGTAAGTTCTTATGCCCTAGCTTTGTGTTTTGTAGCTTAGATATTGTTTTGATTCATAATCTTCCACTTATAGTGTTATTTACATGTTTTTATGGTTATAATTGTCTTTATTTCGAAAAAATGATGAAGAAGAATTTATAGCAAAATTTTTGGAAGATTATGGTCAAAGTAGTGAAGCTCTGGCGAAAATTTGTCGGTTAGCGACTTTTGAAAGTTTTTTTCAAAAATGCTGGTATCCTATGTTGAAGATGCTATGCCAAAATTCTGAGAAACTTCATGTTGAAAGTAGACATATAGAGCTTTCCAAATATACCTATAGCATGTGATTTTGAGTTTTGTGCTAGGAGATACAAATGTTCGAAGATAGGCTAAAAATACTGGAAGTTTCTGGGCAGAACATGTTGTTGCGAAAAATGAGAATTGTTTATGAAATCTGGGAAAGAACCAATAATTTTTCCTAAAATTAGACATCCTAAGGATTCTAAGGAATTTTACGGATCCTCGTTTCGATTTTTGTAGAATTAGTTATGATTTCTCAAAGTTAGGCGAAAAATCAGCCATTTGTTGTAAAGTAGCGTTTTTACAAAAATAAGAGGGAATTAAATTGTGAATAATTGACCCAGGGGTAGAATGGTCATAAATAGCCAAAATATCTCTTGAGATAATATTTGTGAATTAATAGAGGCGATATTACTTTTATAGGATATCCGTGATCACAGTTTGACAATCTAAACATACAGTAGTCGACAACGAAGGTACGTTCGCATACTGTAACACTAACTCTGATGCTTATTGTATGCTTATATGTGATAGACAACTATACATGTGAATTGTATAGATAAATTTACATGAGATTTGTACTGTTAACATAGATAACTTTACATGTGATGTGTACTGTTAACATACTGTTAACATAGATAGCTTTACATGTGATGTGTACTGTTAACATAGATAACTATACATGTGAATTGTATAGATAACTTTACATGTGATGTGTACTGTTGATATATTAATCTTACATCTGCTATATACTTATGTGTTGATTAATGATGTGATGTCATACACATATTGTTTACATAAGTATGAGGTTAACCGTTACCTGAGGTCCGATGTGCGTTTGGACCTCAACTTTTAAAATAGCTTCAGGGTCAGAAGGACTGAGCGCCGAGGATAAAGGCAAGCAGCACGCTTAGAGTCCCGGCCAGAGAATTTCTTTTTGGACTTGTATTACCATATTATTAAATATTCGGATCATTGTACCGCTGTAAAAGCAACTAGATACACCAACAGTGAATGTTTATCAGATACTCGCTCTTTTAAATTATTCCGATACTCTACTCTGATGAAATTTTTTTATTCCGCTTTCAAAAATTGGGGTGTTACAATTTTGGTATCAGAGCATTCATTCTGGCATGGATCTAATAAAGTTACTTCAAACCATTTGGTGCTTAAACTAGAAAGGGTATTGTGGTTGTCAATCAGTCCCCGTGAATTCGGCGAGACTTCCACAAATACACCAGCCTGGCCAAATTGTTTGATTAACGGAGTTAGGTTCTAAGCCTTTTTAAACTTGGAACATATTTTGAAAACGAGTACTGATATAACCCTGTTGTGACGATGGACGGAGATAGATCTCCAGACATAAATTACTAGAGACAAGTAAGACGTATCACACGAAAACCTGTGAACCATAGACTGGTGTACCATTCGGAGTCGGTGCATCCCCCTAACTCAGAAAGACCTCTTGTACCCATTAATAATAGTAAAAACCTTTGAACGTATTCCCTATTGAGTCGGTGTACAACCTTGAACCTGTACACGACCCTGATCCTGTGCATTACACCGAGCCAATGGCTACCTTTTGAGCCAGAGAAACCTATAGGATTAGATCACTCATCTGATATTGACAACAGTGAATATTTTCAGCTGCTAAGCTATCGAGCTAACTCTGAGAGTGAACCTTTTTACGAACCGAATCTCCTACGACATGTCCTAGAGACAAACAAAAAACTGATAGGTGCTCTACGAACAAAGTACTTGATGTCGGATCGACACAGCGAGACTAGCAAAGGGAACTGCAAAAAATATTAGGACGTAACACCTACCATGATATATTAACTTTGCGACGAATATATATATATATATATGTTTGCAATATGTGCCAATCACTATTTCTCTCTAATGTCTACGTCTGTTGTTCTTAATAAGGAAATTAAGAATGGCAAACCTACGAGGAGCCGGAGTCCCTAGAGGCCGAGGTAGAGGCAGACAGCCACGAACGATACCAATACTAGTACACGAACCCGAACAACATGAACCACAACAACCGAAGGAGAACGCGATACAGGAAATGAGAAGGATGCTACAGGAGCAAAGAACTCTTATTGATATACTCCTTGCTGAAAGACAGGAGAGACAATTTGAAGGTGGCCGAGCCGATGAGGGACGACAGAATGCTGAGGAAGAAGACGAAACCGAACAAGATGATGAACGTGAAGCTGAGGAGTCCGATAGAATTAACACTTGTGAATTGGGAACCTCACTCTGGGATTTGGTTTTATCTTGAAGTAATATACAATTATACATCTTCCAACCTGGATAGGTACCAATGTGGGGTTTGCTAACACTTTCTTTCAATTTGTCCATAAAAACCTCTGGTTGTCATATGGATGTTTTGTGGTTCATATTTCTCAGTCAGCCACAGAAACTTTGATTTCCAAAATATGTTGAGCTGTGTCATTCGAGAATGGCCTTAATGTACTCAATTGTCAAAAGCTACAGCCCTTGTGCTCATAGCAAAACTTGCAACTGTCGTCTGTCTGTGATGTGGGTTTATGCTGGTTGTTTGTTTGTTTTAAAATGCAGTGCATATTTGCTAGAATGCTTCTCTTTTTCTTACTCGTATTTCTCTAAATTGTCCCTATCTAGGAATGCAAGTAACTAATCAAATTATTTCTGAAATATCTTTCTCCTATAAAGATAATCAAGAACATGCTTGGAAATAGAATGTAAGACCCATTTCTTGATGATTTTTTAATTACATACATTGAAAAAGAAATTGCTTTGAGTTGTAGCATGGATTCAATTATAGATAAGTTTAACAATATGAAAACACGTAGAGTAAGAGTCAAGTGAAGTGATCTTAATTTCTGTAATAGATTTCTTTCAATTGTTTTTTTTGTATATTAGGTCTGTATTGTATTTCAAGTATTTTTATTTATCATATAATATTTTTTATTTTCGCCCCCTGACATTAAAATTCCTGGGTCCACCACTGCCTAAAAGCCATCCCAAACAAGGACATAGTGATGTGAGACAAGTTGGAAAAGGGGGAGGGGTGAGAAGGGAGAACAAGGAGAAAGCTGAGAAATAAGAAATTCAATATTCAATACTCAAGTCCGGCCCTCAATTGAGAATCCTAGCTCTATTTATAGAGTTTTAAAATAAAAAATAATAGTTTAAATTCAAATTGCAATCTAAATCCTAATTTGAAATTTGAAAGATAATAAGATACTAAGAGAGTAATTTAGATATTCCAATTTGTTTGAAAAACTTAAAAACACTAATTTATTGAAAACCGTAAATAATCTAAATAGATGGTATTTCATCACACAGCCATTTGAATGTCAAAATATGCCCTAAAATAAGTGTTGGTCAGGGCAAGGGACATGTAAATTGAAAGACGGAATATCACCAAGAGGGGGGGTGAATTAGGGATATAAAATTTTCTCGTGTAAATACTCTGTTAGCCGAATGCGAAACAGGGATAAACAGAGTAAGGGTAAGAGAGATTGAACACAATGGAATTATACTGGTTCGGTCCAAATCCTTGACCTACGTCCAGTCCCCAGACTCTCCGGGATTTCACTAATTCAAACGATTACACACTCTGTAACTCACGGAGTAATTCTCTCCCTAGAACTTACTCCCTCTTACAAGTTGTAATCAAATAACCCAATCCCAAAGTCCCGATACTTTGAGATTCTTACAAGGAAGGATAATCAATAATGAACTCTTTAAAAGAGCAGATTAATAAACACTGAGGATTGATATATCCGAAGATATTAACACTTAGACTAGAGACAGTAAATGCTCTTGATTGCTAATTGAATGCGCATAGTTTTTTTGGTCGTTGGAATATTGAATGCTTCTCCTATTTATAGTTGGCAGCATTAAAAACTGTTGAGAAGAACTTAATGAGCCATTGTGAGTAATGGTTATATCCATTGAAATTACGCTGCTCTGTTTCTTCGTATGCTTCCGACATTTGACCGTTATTCTCCGTTGACATTCTTTATTCAAATTATCCGTTGAGACTCAGTGAGAATGTTGTCTAGGAAATAGTCGGATTGCTTTTTGCTTGCTTAGAAGTTGATTTCCTCTTTCATGCTTTGGTATCTGGTTCAACATTTAATGCTTCTGACATTCTGACAAGATTTTGCTTTAAGGAATTTTGAAGTCTAAAACTTGTTAGTCATGTCTGAAAATCACTAACAAACTGATTAAACTTGGTTAGGAACAATAATATTCAATTACATGAAACACCCAACATTTAATCAAATGATATCAGATTAGGCAGACGGAGAATCAAAAACTGAATGTTTTAGATGACTTGAGTTGTCATTGGAGTCATGATTGATAAACATTCAAACAGGCGCTTTGATGACTTGAGTTATGACTAGAGTCATCGCTTAGAAATTTCAAAGAGAAATGATTTGAGATAGGATGACTTGAGTTATGACTTGAGTCAAGCAAGTTATGACTTGAGTTATGACTTGAGTTATTGCTGAGAAATTTTAAACAGAAAAGATTTGTGCTGAGATGACTTGAGTCATGACTTGAGTCAAGCAAGTTATGACTTGAGTTATGACTTGAGTCATCGCTGAGAAATTTTAAACAGACAAGATTTGTGCTGAGATGACTTGAGTCAAGCAAGTTATGACTTGAGTTATGACTTGAGTCATCGCTGAGAAACTTTAAATAGAAAAGATTTGCGTTGAGATGACTTGAGTCATGACTGGAGTCAATGTGAAGTAATTTCAGACAGAGGCGAAAAAACAATATTCTGACTCGAGTTATGTCAAGGATGACTCGAGTCATATTATCGAGGAAATCATTTTGCAAAGATTGAAGTACAGGGATGACTTGAGTTGTTTAATGATGACTCGAGTCATAAGCAATATTTTCAATTGTTCTCAAAGCTCAGTGACTCGAGTCATGACTAGAGTCAAAATGTGATGTTTTAAGTAATTGCAAAGCAGAGTCTAGATACCTTTAAATTATCTTTTAAATGAAATCTTTTTGGCTTGTGTAATACCCTAAAAACCCTAATTATCATAAATAATATATTTTGATAAATACTTCAAGGAGAGTATATTGTCTCAAATTTTGTAATTGGATTATTATAAATTTATGAGCAATTTCTCCTTGAGATTTAAAAGGATCAAGTGTGAATCTTGAGATTTCATTTAGGGATCATAATATATCCTAAAATGAATATTGAATTTTAGTAAATAAATACTAAAAATACAAAGGTGAATTAAACAATTGTATTTTCATCCAAAATTCATTTTGGAATTAATTAACCAATGGTTAATTATGTGACTACATATTAGGATCTATAAAATGTGATATTAAAATAATAACTATTATAGATGATCATAAGGCAATTAGAGAATATCTAATAAAGGAAATGATTTTTTGAAAATCAAGAGGCAATTATAATAAGATTGTCATGATTAAGCATATTCTTAATTTAATCATGAGAGACAATTAAATGACATAGAAATTGTAATATCTAAATAATTATTTATCTTAGATATTCTATTTGGATAAATAATATATCTTAAATATTATATTTGAATAAGTAATACCTATTTAAAATAGGTGAATATGTGGTCTCAAATTTTTCTATTATAATTATTTTATTTTTCTAGGCAATTTCTTCCTAGAATTAAGGGGATCATATATTTGATTTTCTAAATCTTATTAGGGATCATAAAATATCTTAAGATTATCATAATCAAGTATAATCTTAACTATATCATAAAGGGAATCAAATATCATCAAAAGATGCCTAAATTAATTAGGGAAAATTAGCAATAATTATTGGGCAATTAAATTTGCAATAATTGAGAGATTTTTGTAATGTTCGAAATTAATTAATAATTAATTTTAAAAGGGCATAATTAAGAATATAGCAACTTAATTAATATCCAAAAGATATCTAAAGGCCAAAATTAGTACACAAGGGGTTTTTAATCATCAAGATTAATATAAAAGCCTATCAAATATTGACAATTAGGCCTAATAACCCCTAAAACACTATATTAAAAATATTAACTAAGATTAATTAATCCTCCCTTAAATTATTTAAAGGGGGCGAAATTTACTAATTAAAGAGGCAACATAATTGCATAAATTTTTAATCCTAAATCATTAACAAATATCATCAATAGTGTTTAGATTTTTCCAACCCAAATCAAAGGCTTGGATTAAAACTAATAAAGCTAAATCCTAAGGCTTTAATTAATTATCATAAAGTGTAATCCATGTGAAATTAGAATTAACCAAAGAGAAGATTCCTTCTAGATAATTTAATAGGAATGAAAAACACAAAATATGAAGGATGAAGGGGGGAGTACACGGTTGAAACCAAAAATATTGTAACATCCCATTTTCAAAAGCAGTATATTTTTTTTTTCATCAGAGTAGAGCATCGGAGCAATTGAGTAACGATACATTTATTCAAATTGCCGTAAGTCCTGGCCGATTTACGTGGTACATTGACCGAGAGTTTTCAAAATGAATAACACCCAAAGAAAGTCTTGATCGGGACTCGTACGGCCCGCTCGCCTTCTCCTCGGTCCTCGGTTCTTCCGAACCTCGACGCTATGATAAGATCTAGATCCAATTACAATTTGGATCTCGTGTAATTATTAACCTCTACTTAAATACGACTACATATACACGACAACAAAGAATCAATACAATGATCCACAAATCATGTATGATTAAAAATACATAACCACGTATGTAAGATAATAACCACGTATGTAACATAACCACGTATGATACAAAGAATAATAACCTCGTATGTGACATAACCACGTATGTGACATAACCGTGTATATAACATAACCACGTATGCTACAACAACAAACATATATAATCATACAATAACCATCGAGTTAGTGTTACAAGACGCGAACGTACCTTTTGGCGGTACAACGGAACTTTTACTAAAAACGTGAAATTCGACAAATGGAAAAAAATGTACAGATGACGGCGCACAACAAAAAGCTCGACGGACAAATGTACGATTATCTCGATATCCTATAAGGATAATATTTAACAACTTTTAGCAGCATAACAGGCATTTTAGGTACAAATGACCATTTTGCCCCGAACCCCTAATCGGAATTTCGCGTAACTTCGTTACTTTGACCGTATTCCATTTCAAAATTATCCCCACTATGTTTTTACCTCGTCAGGCATCTTTCAATGCAATGAGGCATAAAAACAAGCATAGGAATATATTCTAAACTTCCTAGATCAAAACAACAGTTCTACTATAACTACCGAAAGAACTACGGAAACTAAAAACTAAGGACGGAAAGAACTTACTCGGAGCTAAGGCACAATTTTTCCAGAGCTTCTCTCTCTAGAACCTCTCTCTAGGATCTGAATTTTGGTGTGAAGAATGAGAGCAAAGAGCTTGCTATTTATAGAGAAAAATAGGGACAAGGTGGGAATTTCCAAAAAGTCTTCGAAATGATTCCGCCGTTGGATCTAGGGTTTTGTAAGATGGAATCTTGGCCATCCATGGTCTTGGTCGACATCTAGGGCCCAAAAGTCAAAGAATGAGTTGTCATCCAATGATGACTCTTGCTTTATGGCCTCCGGTCCGATAAAGCTACCCGATCGGTGTCCGTTTCGCGCGATTTCGCAGAAACTCAAAAATCTGGGCATGCAACTTTGAAGATCTTTTTATCCTCTTTCATAATATCTATTTTGATCCTCTTTTTGATCATATCCAGGTATTCTCCGGTGCGTTGGAAGATATTCGGACAAACGCGTCGATTCTTAAATCGCTTTCCGATAGAACCAACTGGACAACAATTCACTAAATCGTAAAACGTCCAGTTGTTGCCTAACTTAATCTCGTGTTTAAAAAGACACAATTGTTTCTATAGGTTCTCACTTTGCCTATCGACTCCACTCTATCCGATCAACTTTTCGTCTTATTTGAAATTAGGGTTTTCGGTTGCGGAATCGACGTCACGGTAAATTCTTTCTTCGTGTAGAATTTCACTTGTACTTAATTTGATCAGTCGAAAAGACCTTTTCCTCTGGTTTACCTGTAGAATTTATTTCTAACTTTCCCCTGGTCCGCCTATAAGCCGACTCACCGCATTATATTATTATTTTATTCTAATTATCATTTTAATTATTTAAACAATTATTTTTAATTAAAAATACCAATAATTTCGGCCCCCTCATTTTAAAATTCAGTTTTAATTATTTTTTCATAATTTTTTCCATTTTTTAAAAATATAATATTTTTACCAAAAATTCCCGTTTTACCCCCGCCTTCGTTAAGGCTTAATCGCCTAATTTCTTCGTTTAGTGATCTTTTTAGGATCAGGTTTCTTCATATATTTATCTTTACCAATTTTACAGTATATTGTTATCTTGCAAACTTTTATCGACATTGTCATTTTATATCTTATGTAAAATATTAAAAATGTTTACCCCATCAAAGTTCTTTATGGTTCGAAATGCTTTTTAAACTTTTCTTCATGTTATTCCTCTGAAATAATTTATTAAATTCTCATAATTAGGTATAACACTTCCATATTTTTCTCATAATTTTTCATGATCTTTCGTATTTATCATAATAGTTTTAGACGTTTTTATCACCATTATATCATTTTTAGTCATTCGTTTCATCATATTTTCCGTAAATTTTTTTGACAATTTACTCTATAATTATAACAATTTTCTATAACAGTTTTAAACTCATAATTTTGCTTTATCAAAATATTCGTTAATTTCCTTTATCTCAAAATTTCCAGATTTACTAAAATCTGGGTATTACAAATATGAATTGAGAAAAGAATTAATCAATGTTGAAGCATCTTTTCACATGCTAAGCTATCATAACCAAGACTTAATGGAGGAGACAATATGATAATGTGATAAGAGAATAATTAAGTACAAATCAAGACTTTCAAGGCTAAAAGGAATCAAAGACTTTTAAGGCATTATGATAATGGCACTTTTGTTAGTTCTCAATATTTTGATGATAACAAGATTAATGTTTTTGATGAATTTCTTAGCTTGCTCGAGCAGCCCCAGGATCTTGCCCAAGCAACATCGGGTTCTGGAAAGGAAGCAGTGAAGAAATTCTGTCATGCTCGAGCAACCCTCGTGAAGTTTGTCCGAGCAACAACGATCCAGAATCGAATGCAGCATGATTCAACATTCATGCTCGAGCAGGATGTATTTCTTGCCCGAGCATCGTCGAGGCAGAAGCAAAAGAAGGCCATTCAAAGAACCTTGCCCGAGCAAGGTATATTTCTTGCCTGAGCAACATTGAGGCAAAAGCAAAAGACAGAACGTCATCGAGTAATGCCCGAGCAAATAATTATGTTCTGCCCGAGCATCATCAATACGTCTTTAAAGAAGACCATTCGAGGAACCTTGCCCGAGCAAGGAGTTTCTCGTGCCCGAGCAACGTCGAGACGGAAGCAAAACACAGCTAATCGAAGGTCTTGCCCGAGCAAATAAAAAGGCCTACTCGAGCACCATGCTCGAGCAAAGGCAAAACATTGCCCGAGCAACGTCCATCATCTCTCAAGTTCTCGTCGTTCGAGTCTTGCCCGAGCAAGGAAAGTGGCTTGCTCGAGCAACATCGTGTGGCGGTACTTCTCGTTCATAAAGTAGAAGCTTGCCGAGCATGACAAATGTCATGCTCGAGCACCATGCCAAGCAGAGGAGAATACTTGCCCGAGCATACCCTGAGACAACGGTCATCAAGTAGCTTGCCCAAGCAAGCTTTGATTCATGCTCGAGCAACATCGCCAAAACACACTTTCTCCGCGAGCATACTTTCTGGGTTGCCTCAAGCAATGTGTTGTGCTCTCTCTACTCCGCCTCTCGTCGTGCCTTGCCCGAGCAAGAATTTCACCATGCTCGAGCAATATCGAAACAGAGCACTACCAAGCCTTTGTAAAGAAGCCTGCCCGAGCATGATTTTACCCATGCTCGAGCACCATGCCCGAGCAAGCATATTATCTTGCTCGAGCTTCAGCGAGCCAATCTGCATCTGAACTACTTCATACAAAGCGTGCTCGAGCACACATTGATTGTTGCTCGAGCAAGGTACCCCTGTTACTTAATTATCTTCTGTGCTATCTTCATACTCTCTGTGATATACTATTCAATCCTATATGATACTCATTATTATTCTCAAATACCTTTAACCCATTTGTTTAAATGAGTTGCAAGGAGATCTTCACATTGATTAACATCTTATTTGAGTTGTGAAGCACCGAGATTGTTTGCCAGAGCCAACATCGAGCGGGAAGCCCATAACCAAAAAGACATGAAACAATATTCTAAACTTATCTTCTTCCAAGACGACGAGAACGATGATCTGTAAAGTAACTCCACCAAACAGACATCCGATCATGGTGAGGCGCAGATACATCAAACGCTTAACGGACATATTCAAATTCTTCAACGGTCCTCAACTTCAATCAGTACAAATACCCGAAGATATGAATTCGTCAAATACCTAGAATACACACAGACGCATAAACATCTTTTCATAGAAACTACTTTCTGTGTATTCTAAAAAGCTTCAGTGTTCATAGTTCAATTACTCTGTGAGAGAGCTTTATCATTTACTCTTAATCTTTCAAAATCTCAAGATAGAGGTATCTTGAGTGTGGGTGTATTAATTACAACTTGTAAGGGGGAGTGAGTCCGAGAGTGAAAGGATCATCCTTCGTTTACAGAGTGTGTAATTGTATTTGTGAGATAGTGGAAATCCCAGAGTGTCTGGGGACTGGACGTAGGTCAAAGAGTTGGACCAAACCAGGATAACTTCTCTGTGTCTATTATCTTTATTTCTTTATCGCTTCCATCGTTTACTGATCATACAGCGAAAAGATTTTTTTTGAGATCACCTATTCACCCCCCTCTAGGTGATATTCTACCTTCAACTTTAAGAGGTAATTAATGGAAGTGGAAGAGGATAAAATTTGAAGAAAAGAAGAAGGAGATGGCGTGTGTGTGTGTGTGTGTGTGTGTGTGTGAGGAAGGAGAGAGAAAAATTGATTTAATTCAAAAAATTGCAAATAATTGACCAATGGGATTAATTTAAGACACAAGTAAATGAGAATCTATAGAAAATAAATTGTATCTTGAGAATCTTTGATCATAGATCAAATATAAGGATTTATTATGAACAAGCATATTTTAAGCTTGGATTTGGATATCTTCAAAATCATTTTCTCAACTTTTGTAATTAATCTTAAAATGATTAAAAGTGTTAGTTAAGATCTCTAATGAAGCCAAGATTAAGGGCTTTAATTAATAAAATACAAGTGAATTAAAAAGAGCCAAGAGTGGAGCTCAAAATATTATCCAATTGGCTAAAATTAAAACAAATACAAAAACAAAGTGAAGAAGAGAAGCCACGGTTTCAACAAAGATGGAAGTGGGAGAATAAGCTTTAAAATCTAGATATTTTTCTAAATCATACTTGGTATCTATTAAGCCACCAATGCAAGAGTGAATAATTAATCAACAATCAAGCATTAATGATAAAGTAGAATCACATTAAGAGGGGGGACAAATTGGCTTAGTACATAAGACTTTTGGGGTAGAGAAAATGAAGAAAGGAAGAGAGGGAGAAGTCAGTTTTTAGGATAGAATGGTGAGATTAAAATTCTCAACTAAGTTAAGATCGAAGGGCTCTAAATGAAGAAGAATTAGGTTTGAAGTAATTGCACAAATGCCATCACAAAATTCTATAAATAGGAAGCTAAGGTCTTCACAATTTCTCACACCAAATCAGCTCAAAGCATCTGATTATAGAGTTAGAGAGTGAGTAGAGTGAAGTCCTTGGAGCAAGAAGAAAGAAGGAGCAAAGTTCTAGGTAAGTTCTTGAGCTCTAGCTTTCTAATTTATAGCTTAGATGTTGTTTTGATTTATAATCTTCCAATTATAATTTTTTTTTCATGAATTTATGGTTAAAATTGGCCTTATTTCGAAAAAATAATGAAGAAGTTATAGAAATTTTTTGGAAGATTATGGTCAAAGTAGCGAAGCTCTGGCGAAAATTTTTCGGTTAGCGATTTCTGAAAGCAGTTGTAAAAACGCTGGTATCTTATGTTGAAGATGATGTTCTAAAATTCTGAGAAAATTCATGTTCAAATTAGACATAAAGAGCTTTCCAAATATACCTACAACATGTCATTTTAAGTTTTTTGCTAGGAGAAAAATATTCTGCAAAATGGGCTACGTTTTCTGGAAATTTTCTGTGCAGAGGATGAACATGTGAAAACTGGGAAGTTTTCATAAAATCTGGACAATAACCAATATTTTTTATTTAAAATAGACATGCTAATAATTCCGAGGAATTTTACGGATCCTCGTTTCGATTTTTCTAGAATTAATTATGAATTTTCAAAGTTATTGAAAAAATCTGCCCAGAAATCCAGTATTGCGTTTTTGAGAAAATGTAAGGGCAAAATTGTAATAATGAATACACCAAGGGTAGAAATGTCAAAATGGGTGGAAACATCCTTTTTGATATTATTTTAAGAGATAGATTATTAGTTGTGATATTATGGGAAAAAGAAATAATCTGACGATAACATATAGGATATCTGGGAGGTCCGGAGTTGGATTGTAACATCCCATTTGAAAAGGGCGGATTTTTTTTTTTAAAAAACGTTTCCAAATATTTCAAGCAGAGTAATCGAAGTAGAGCATTGGAGCGAGTGAGTAATCGATTCATAACAAACATCAACCACGGTGTAACATTGTAATGATTACATTAATCCTAGAGTTTGAAAGTGAATAACTGAAAGCGGTAAAGATAGATAAGTCTCTCGGCGCACGTCATCGTCGCTTGCCTCGATCTTCGATCCGTATTCTCCAGATCCTGAAGCTATAGCTGAGATTCAATTTACCGCATTGAATCTCGGGTAACGGTTAATCTCAAACCCAAACAATACAAAGATACGAGATAATGAGATATTCTAGACAATACAACAATATATCACTACATAAGCATACAGATGCATGATCATTATGCCGACAAAACATAAGCATTACGCAGTATGTAAAGCCCCACAATGTAAAACAACAATAACAGCTTGCACTATTCACTGCCACGATACCACTCGTGTTCTCGCTAGAAAAACATACGGCGTTATCATGACTATAACCCGTGTAAAACTGCTCGTATATCGGTCTACGAACGTATCTATCACATATATATGCATTTAAGCAAGTACAAGATTAGTGTTACAAGACGCGTCCGTACCTTTCGTTGACGACGTTAGGTACTTCGCGGAAAAACGACTTTTTACGGAAAAACGTGAAATGTTCGACAATGCGGCACGTCGGCGGCAGAACGGCAAGCAAATCATAGTTTCGATGCCCTATCGAGTAATATCACTTTCATTAGTGATTTGACATCATAACGGCATTTTAGGTAAAAATTACCATTTTTCCCTTCTACCCCTAATTTGGCGGAATTTTGCCAGAACTTCGTTACTTTGACCTTATTCCATTTCAAAATTATCCCCACTATGTTTTTACCTCGTCAGGAATTTTTCAATGCAAAGAGGCCTAAAAACAAGCATAGGAATATATTCTGAAATTTCCTAGATCAAAACAACAGTTCTACTATAACTACCGAAAGAACTACGGAAACTAAAAACTAAGGACAGAAGAACTTACTCGGAGCTAAGGCAAAACTTTTGCAGAGCTTCTCACTCTAAGTTTCGGCCAAGGTAGAGAGAAGAGGAGGTGTGAAGAAATGAAGGAGGTGCTCATGCCTTTATATAGGCAAAATTTGTGCCACTTTGGTAATTTCTACATTCCAAATCTTGTAATTTTTCCTTTCCTTATAACCATGTAAATTCACGACAAAATGGTGGTTAATTCTTGACCATGGGCAGCTCATAGTCGACACAAGGGGGGGATGTGGCAGCCCACCATTGGTCCAAAAATGGTGACTCATGCTCACTTTATGCCCGGTCCGATAGAATTTCCCCGATCGGTGTCCGTTTCGCGTAGTCTCTAAATTCGAATTCATAACTTTGAAGATCTTCTCTTCCTCATCAATAATATCTAATTTAACTTAGATTCCAGTCCTTACAGGGTTCCAACAGTCAGTTGAAGTTTTCTCAAAAACGTGTCCGGGCGTCCGATTTAAAATCGTTTTCGGAATCATCAACCTCTCGGACAAAAATTCACCGATTCCAAATATGTCCATATAATCATAAACTCATCTCCGGATGTTGAGTTATAATTTATTTTTTTCAAATCCAAAATGTGACTATCCGCATTTTTCCCTATTTCGTCTTATTAGGTAAATGCGCTACCGACCTCTAATTAACTTAGGAAGAGGTCTCTTGAAGGTAAAAACTCACCGATCAATATTTTACCTTGACTTTGGAATTCCTACTCCTGGTTCTCTAGATAGGATCCGTTCCCTATTTATTACATTACTATTCACTATATTCAATTATATTAATATAATAATACATTTTTTACCATAACATTAAAATTTGTTTCTCTCTCCTTTTTCTTTCAAATTTTCGGATGGCACCTTATTATTTTTATTTTATATTTATTTTTTATGTAATTTTTTATTTTATTCATTTATTCCAATTTTTCCAAAAAAATTCCACCAAATCACCTAATTGGTCCATTCTTGCATTTAGGCTTAAAAATACCTAAACTCACTTATTTTTCACAAAATTCTCCAATTAATTACTAAATATGTTCTTACTAATTTTAAGCCAAAAACCACTAATTTTAGGGTTTTACAAAATTACTTATGAATTTCCTTTACTTATGCTTAAGTAATTAGCCATAAATTACTTAACTACTCTATTATCACTAGTCGATAATTTTCTTAATTAGAATGCCTCATTGCCTGATAATTCTAGCATCGACATTGGTGTTTCCATGTTTCGCATTATTCTAGAATTTGAGAGGGTATTATGGTCATTACAATACTTTTTGAGCATTCTTATTCAATTTCTCCAAGCTCATAATTTATCAAATTATCACAATTAGAGATAGTATACTCTCCTAACTCAAATAATTATTTCATTGCCTTTTAGGATTTTTCATAATTTTCCTAAGTCATTTTGCATACCAGGGGTATTTTGGTCATTTGGCACTTTGTCCCTTAATTCTCTAATTTCCCATAGAACTCATCCTAGAAAAATAGACTATAATAACACAAGTCTTGCAACAATAATTTCACTTATCAGAAATAGCCTAATTTATTTACCAAAATGTAATATTTCAGATAAATAAATATGCGGGTATTACACGGATCAATAGTCAGGTAAGTTGGCCAATACACGGTGAAAGGTACGTTCACGTACTGTAACACTAACTCTGATGTTTATTGTATACTTATATGTGATAGACGACTATACATGTGAACCGTATAGATAACTTTACATGTGATGTGCATCGTTAACATAGACGACTATACATGTGAACCGTATAGATAACTTTACATGTGATGTGTACTGTTAACATAGATAACTATACATGTGAATCGTATAGATAACTTTACATGTGATATGTACTGTTAATATATTAATCTTACATATGATGTGTGTTTATGTGTTGATTATTGCTATAATGTCATGAATATCTGTCATACATATATTGTTTACATAAGCATGAGGTTAACCGTTACCTGAGGTCCGATGGGCATTGGACCTCAGTCTTAACTAATAGTTCAGGAAAGGATCAAGGATCAGAGAAGTTACCGGTAGATGGAGCCGTATAAAGGCACCGATGGACGGAGTCATGAGGAGGCACCGGTCAAAGCAAATGCAGGAAGAAGGTTAACAGAGTCTACCTTCTGGCATGAAACTAATAGGGTTACTTCAAACCATTTGGTGCTTAAACTAGAAAGGGTCGTCTATGTGGTTCAGTCAATCAGTCGCCGTGAATTCGGGGAGACTCCCATTAGACTTTACCCAGACTGGCCAAATGGGTTGATTTAACTGTGTTAGGTTCTATGCCCCAAGTCAAGAAATGGCTTGGTCTGAAAATGTATAGTTACAATGTAAATTCTGTAATTATATAAGTCTTGTATCACATGAATATTCCTTCGGGAAATTTTTAATATACCAGCATACGTCGAGCATCAGCATATGCCTGAGTATTTTATATCAGTTACTCGTTGTTCAAATTTTTAGTACATGCTCTCCGTTTCCGCAATACGCTAAGTTGTAGTACCTCAAACTCTGACGATTTTTATAAAACCACGTGTCACCGGCACGATTTATGATACGAAACTTGGGGTGTTACAGCTTGAATCAATCTTACAATTGTCAGTCATAATCAAAACACATAGAGAACTAACATAAATAAGCTCTTGATGATAACATAAATCAATAAGGATCGTTCATCAAGAAAGTGGTCACATTGTACTCAATAAGATAGTACATACTAAGCGTTAAAGGAGGTAGAATCATTTAACCTTGCATTCTTATCCACTGAAATTTTTCACGTGACTAAAACCCTACAACAAATCAATCATTTATAAGCATTTTTCCTTCTACACCAATATAAAGGAAGAAACCACAGCCTCTTGAATTTATAAACCTACGTTTCTTGTGAGGTTCATTTATGTGAGGTTCGTAACAATAAATGTTATGAGCATAAATCTAAAGTGAGAGCCTAATCTTAAAAGATTAGCCATATGTTCCTCTCCATCTTTACCTTAGGATTAGGGTTTGTAGCTGTGGTGTTATTGCGAATTAGGGTTTTGTTGTTTTTAGCTTAGTCACTTTTTGTTTTCTGTCTTTTTTTGGACTTGTTGTTGTTGTAGTTAGTTTTTATCAAATGTTATATTTCATTTTGGAAAACATAAAAAACTCCTCATCTCTTAATGTATGATAATTAATAGGGAAACACTACTATAAAAAGATGTTTTAATGTCTTTTTTTAGCCCATTCTATGTCTTTTTTTGGGGGGATGTCAATTCAAGGGACGTAGAAAAAGAAAGACTCACGGCGTGCTTAAAAAAAGTTAGGACACCCTAGTGAAGCACTACGGCATCCTAGATTGTTTTAGGATGCCATAGTGCTTTTTTGAAAAAGAAAAAGAAAACGCAAACCTCAAGTTGAGGGGGTTGGCCGTGGAAGAAGAAAGAAACAGCGGTGAAGAACACATCAATAATCAACATACTTCCAGAGGAACCAACAACAATTACACATCAACAATCAACAATAATAATAAAAAAAAACACTGGAGTAGCCACAATCAACATCTATCACCAATTCAAACAAAAACACTGAAGTTCAAATCTCAAGAGGAGCCACAATCAGCATCTATCACCAATTCAAACAAAAACAAGATGGAAAAAAAATCAAAATCAAAATCAAAGCACTGGAGAAATGTGAGATTTGGAAAAGTTGAATAGATCTGGAACAAGTCAAACAGATATAGATCACAACTTGAACAGTTTTGGAAAAGTCAAACAGATTAGGAAAAGTTGAACAAGATAAATCGAACATATTCGGAAAAATCGAAGCTTACCTAAGTAGGAAGTTGCATATCTGGAAAATGAAGGGACGATGTCGATTGTGCCGTGGATCTTGTGGAGAAAATGAAGGTCGGCCATGGAGGTTGGGGAAAAAAAGGAAGAAGACGAAGTGAAAGAAGGTCGCTGACATTTGCGGTGTAGAGAAGAAGGTCGCCGGTGGTTGCAGTGGGTGGAGGCAAAGGAGGAAGAAGTCGAAGTTGGGAGGCTCTCACATATAGGTTTGAAACTGATTACTGAATTAAAGTGCGGCTTGTTCGGTTATGGGAAAAAATTGATTATAGGCATTCCAAGACAATATTTAGGACGCCTAAATTGTTTGGATTTTATTTTAGGTGTCCAAAATACAATTTAAGACGTCAAAAATATTGTTTTTGGCGTCCTAAAATCAATTTAGGATGCCAAAAATACTATTTGTGGCGCCAATGTTCACTTTTGACGATGTAAATTTTAATTAAGACGCCAAAAGTCCCTTGTTTAGGAGTCTCAATTTTAAGTTGGGACGCCAAGAGTTACTTTTGGCGTCCTTTTTCTAAATTAGGATGTGAAAAGCCTCCACATAATAATTATAAAAATGCTACCGCCTTTATTTTTAACTTTCTTTTTTCAAAAAGGAATGTCTCTTAGGGATGTAAAAGCTATTTTCTGTAATAGTGAAAAGGTATCTCACAAATATCTATTTATTTTTTTCTCATTTTTTTATTTTGGTACCTATAATTTTTCTCTCAATTGAATCCTTTAACTTTGTTTTGTAAAAGCTTTTATTGGGGTAATGGTCCTAACATAACAAAGTTATAGTGCAAAAATCATGGACTAATCACTAGTGCAAAAAAGGGCATTAAGACCGCATCGTTTAGACCAGAGAATTGACGCATTGATCTTAAAAGTATGACCGGTGGCAATTTTGTAAATATCAAGAACTTCTTGGACCAGATCATTTATTAATGGGTCTTAAATATATTATTCATACCAGTTAACAAAACAACCGGTCTTAAAAATGTTATTAAAAAAATTGAAATAATCAAATTACAATTATAGAGAAATCGTCATTTCGACTTATATTTTCTCGTCGTCAAAATAATAAAGAAAAATTTCTAAAACTTTTAAGATCGGATATACATAAAAGACGGTCTTAAAGTTTATATTTTTAATACCAGACATAAATTGTGCCCGGTACTAAATATTAAAAAAATTTAAACAAAAAGTTTATTACTTTTAAGACCGGCTATTAATAAAGGATAGACTAAAATGTTAACCTTTAAGACCGTTTTAAAAAACAACCGGTCTTAAAAATGTTATTAAAAAATTTGAAATATCAATTACTTTATAGAGAAATCTCATACAGCCAGACTTATATTTTCTGCGGTCCAAAATAATAAGTAAAAATTTAAATATAAAGGAATAAAAGTTTTAAGACCGCACATATTTAATAGCCGGTCTTAAAAGGTATTCTTTTAAGACCGAACATAAAATGAGGCCGGTACAAATATAGAAAAAATTAATTAATTTTAAGATCGGAGTTTTATAAGGACCGGTCTTAAAGGTTAACTTTTAAGACCGTCTTATGATTTGTCCGGTCTTAAAGTTAAATATTTTAAGACCGGACTTAAAATGTGGCTGGTACAACAATATTGAAGAAAATTTAAAAATAATTAATTACTTTTAAGACCGGAGTTTAATATAACCGATCTTAAATTTTATATATTAAGAATGACATTTCTGTATCCGGTCTTAAAAATAAAGCGCCAAATATATTTTTCTTCGTAGGAAACCTTCGTTACTCTCATTGAAGAACCTCTATTAACGTTGCGAAACTCTTCCTGTTGTATTACCTCTCTTCCTCGCCTACGTACCATTAGCCTCTGTTACTCTCTCATTTGCTCAGACATTTCTCTCTTCCTGTCTCGAAAATGAACGGTGAAAACGATTCTAGTCATGTTCCCTTTCGATGGGTATACCCTTATCTCCCTCGCCGGAAAATGCCGCCACACAAGCCAGCCTTCTTCTCGGCATGTTCCCTTCCGATGGGTATACCTTAGTGGAGATAATGGCACACTCAAGCTTCTGATTGGGGAATCTGCAAACGTTTTCAAAACTTGTTGCTAAAATAGGATTTTTCTGTTGTAAATATAGAATTTGTTGTTGTAAATAGCCTCTGGACCTTAGAAATGACAGAATCCAGGTTTTTAAAACTTGTTGCTAAAATAGGATTTCTTTGTTGTAAATATAGAATTTGTTGTTGTAAATAGCCTCTGGACCTCAGAAATGACAGAATCCAGGTTTTCAAAACTTATTGCTAAAATAGGATTTTTTCGTTGTAAATATAGAATTTGTTGTTGTAAATCGCCTCGGACCTTTAAATGACAAAATCCAGGTTTTCAAAACTTGTTGCTAAAATAGGATTTTTTCTCGTTGTAGATATAGAATTTGTTGTTGTAAATAGCCTCTGGACCTCAGAAATGACAGAATCCAGGTTTTCAAAACTTGTTGCTAAAATAGGATTTTTCTGTTGTAAATATAGAATTTGTTGTTGTAAATAGCCTCTGGACCTCAGAAATGACAGAATCCAGGTTTTTAAAACTTGTTGCTAAAATATGATTTTTCTGTTGTAAATATAGAATTTGTTGTTGTAAATAGCCTCTGGACCTCAGAAATGACAAAATCCAGGTTTTCAAAACTTGTTGCTAAAATAGGATTTTTTTGTTGTTAATATAGAATTTGTTGTTGTAAATAGCCTCGGACCTCGAAATGAAATAATCCAGGTTTCCAAAACTTGTTGCTAAAATAGGATTTTTCTGTTGTAAATATAGAATTTGTTGTTGTAAATAGCCTCTAGACCTCGAAATGATAGAATCCAGGTTTTTAAAACTTGTTGCTAAAATATGATTTTTTTCGTTGTAAATATAGAATTTGTTGTTGTAATTAGCCTCGGACCTCGAAATGACAAAATCCAGGTTTTCAAAACTTGTTGCTAAAATAGGATTTTTCTCGTTGTTAATATAGAATTTGTTGTTGTAAATAGCCTCTCGGACCTTCGAAATGACATAATCCAGGTTTTCAAAACTTGTTGCTAAAATAGGAATTTCTGTTGTAAATATAGAATTTGTTGTTGTAAATAGCCTCTAGACCTTAAATGATGAGAATCTAGGTTTTCAAAACTTGTTGCTAAAATAGGAATTTCCTTTGTAAATATAGAATTTCTTGTTGTAAATGGCCTCGGACCTCGTAATTGAAACAATGCACGTTTTAAAATATTGTTGTTAAAATAGGAATTTCCTGTTGTAAATGGTTTAGGCGTATTTTTTATGCTGAATGGGCAATAAAGACTTTTACTAATATGAAATAATTACACAGAAGTCCCTAGGGACTTCTGTGTAATTTTGTCATTTGAAGGGACCTAATTGTAATTATGTCTGCTCCTTGGGACCTGTGCGTAATTTTCCCTAAATAAAATGTTGAAACTTGATGAAGTGAATTTGACTAGTGTTTGAGGTTCATATCAAGTAGAAGTTCTCTAATTTCTGTTAGTGAGATGGATGAAATTCATATTTAATAGTTGTTTTCAATTCTGATTCATAGAAAAGAAGGGAACAAGCACAGGAGATAGGGAGAAAGAATGATTGCCCGCATAGGGCTTCTCGCAGTGGATATAAAAAGGCCAAAAAAGAATTGATGGCGGCCAAGCGGAAGAGATTGGAAGATGAAGTTGAATCCAATCCTTCTGTGATAGTTGATCAGCCATCTCCAATACGTCGCGAGGAGTTGTGGTTGCATATTCGGCAAAAGCCAAGTAGCGCCTACACGAGTGAACAAACTCGTCTAGTTTCTGAAAAAATTGTAAGTATCGTTATTGTTATTTTTTAGTTACTAAACATGTTTCATTACTAAGCTTCTTGTTATCTGTATCTTACAGGAAGATCTTAAAAAGAAAAAAGCAGAGGGATCTTTTGTGTCGGATGAGAGGAATGATGTTCTGATAGTTGCGACCGGAAAACTGGATCACTCGGGGCGTGTAAGGGGGATTGGAGGACGGGTAGGCCTAAAGCAATACTTTGGTAAATCCAAACGCCACAAACAAAGTATGGTTACCCAGGAGGAGATAGAACAAACGATGGCCCAAATAAATAAGGAAGCAGCGGCCAAAGTAGCGGCTCAAGAAGCTTCATTAACTTCAATGTTTCAATCCCAGATGAGCAAGATCCAGGAGGAAATGAATGAATTGAAGCTTCTTTTGAGCTCTCGTCCAGATACCAGTGTTCCCTTCACACATTCACCTGCACCTATACAGCAGAGCACTAAAGGGAGCTACATTGTTGGACAATCATAGCATCCTTGTTACCTGTATGTGGAAAAACCTCATAGACAATTAGTTGCAAAAGGGACTGTCCACAACTTGGGATCAACTGTACACCACCAACAAATGTCTGATGATGAAGTCAGAGTGTCAGTTGAAAAGGTGATCATTGATGCACTTCTCCCTTTCCCAACTGATTAGCTGAAGCCTATGAGTGATGTCAAGGGAACCTTCATCTCTTGGCCAGTGAAGCTTGTACATGTCCCTACTCCTCCTCAAGCTCCATCCCCTACTGCTAAGTTGACTGACAAGGAAAAAATATCCTATATGGTATCTAATGGATATTTTAAAGATGAATCGTGACCTGTCAATGAAGTAGTAGGCCTCCTTCATCCTCAACCGGTTTATGTTGACACCGAGGATTTAACGTCCCTGCTGCTTCCTGGAAAGGAGCTAGCTTATTAATGCAATTGTTCAAATGTTTATGAAGTAGGTATCTTCTTCTATGAGTACATAATTTAAATGCATCATTTAGACACACATACATATATACTAATTCCCTGATTGATGTCATTATTGTAGGTTCATGCATCAAGAATTGGTTCAACAGGGCAGAATCAATGATTTTGGATTCTTGTGCCCAATGTATGCAAGCACAACAACCTTGGAGGAGAGACAACAATACATATCAATGAGGTTGTGTGAAGTGAGAAGAAAGGTGTACTTGTTTCTATACTACCAAAGGTACATATCACAATTCTTGTCTGCAATTCACTTAATTCTGCTACATATATCACTGAGAACTTTACTGCTGTGAATTTTCAGCCACCATTGGCAGTTGGTCCTCATGTGCATGAATGTGCTTACAGTTGGGAAACAAAGGAGGAAATGAAGAAAAATTATCCAGAGTTTATGGCTCAGTGTGTAATTAGGGTAGAGTAAATTTCGAGGGCGAAATTTTATTTAATGGGGGGAGAAATGTAAAACCCTAAAAAATTCTATTTATCATAAATACTATATTTTGATAAATAATACATGTTAAATAAAGGTGAACATGTGGTCTCAAAATTTTTGTAATTTGTTAATTATAATTTTAGGCAATTTTCTCTTGGAATTAAATAAACCAAAGGCCAATTTTGAAATTTCATTTAGGGATCATAAAATACAATATAATTAGCATATTAAATCATGGTTCCTATATAATTAAAATAAGCAAGAAAATGTTATGAAAACACTTAAATTAATTAAAAGGAGATTAACAAAAATTAATGGGTAATTAAGTTTTCACTAATTAAATAATTGTGTAAATCTTCATAATTAATCAAGGGGCAAATTAAGAAGCAACAATTAGGGACTGTTTTGATTAAAAATCAAGGATCAATTAAGAGACAAGATTAGCATAGAATGAGCTTTTAATAATCATAATCAATTGAAGAACCAATCACACTTTGTCAATTATACCTAATAACATCTTAAACACTACATTAGGAGTACTAATTAGGATTAATTATGGAACCCCCAAAGTCAATAGCCAAGGACGGTTTGCACATGGGAGGAGAGAGGGGAAAATTGTTTAATAATCAAGATATTATATAATTAAGAGCACATGTGTTATTAAACAAAGATCTTCAATAGTAATAGGATATTTCTACAGAAATGGAAAGCCAAGATTAAATCTAATAAAGTTAAATCTAAGGGTTCTAATTAACTACACAATTAATCTAAATCCATGTGAGTGTGGATGAACCAATGAGAGGCTTTAAATGCTATATATGAGAGACAATGGAAACACACATTTTTGGAACCAAAGGGAAGAGGGGGACGGCTTTAGCAATTGGAGAATAAAGGAGGATATTTTGATTTAATTTTTTATTTAATAAGAAGCACATGGGTGGCTTTTGTCAATTAGCTAATTAAAACAAAAACACAATAAATGGCTGATTGGTTTATGCATGTCGACCAAGCCATGAGTTGTGGGGATTAAACTTCATAAAGTGCAATTTAATCCAAGGGTTGAGGTGAGTTTTGGTCAAATTTAATTGCTATTTGTGCCAATTTTTCCCTATAAATAGAGAGGATTGACTTTTTCATTCTTCACACCAAAACAGCTCCAATAGTTGAATATAGTAAAGAGAGAGTGAGTGTGGAGTAGCTTGAAGAAGTGGAAGCAAGGTTTAAGTAAGTTCTTGAGTTTAGTTTTTAAATTTATAGTTAGATTATGTTTTGATCTTGAATCTTCAAGTGTATTTTTGTTTTCATGTTTTTATGGTTAAAAATGTTATTATTTAGAAAATTAGATGAAAAATATGGTATAGCAAAATTCTTGAATTGAAGATCAAAGTAGCGAAATTTTGCTAAAATTTACGGTTGGAAGTTTTCTAGAGTCAGCAGCAAAAAGACCATGGTTTTATGAAGAAGATGAAGTCATAAAATTCTGTAATTTTTCATGGTTAAAGTAGATACCTAGGGTTTTCCAAATATACCTAGAGTGTATCATTTTGAATTTTGTGCAAAGAGATAAAAATTTCCAAAGTTAGACTACGTTTTCTGGAAAAAATTCTGGGCAAGTATTGAAGAACATTAAACTGGGAATGAATCACATGCTTCCAGTGAAAACCATTATTTTTCCTAAAAAATATACATCCCAAGGATTCCGAGGAATTTTACGGAATCTCGTTTCGATTTTTTTGGAATTAATGATGATTTTTAAAGTTAGTGAAAATTCTGCCCAGAAATGTTGAATCAACGTTTTTTTTTAGAAATAAAGGGATATAATTGGAATAATAAATCCATCAGGGGTAAAAAGGTCAATAGTGGCTAAAATATCTCTTAGGATATTATTTATAAGGGAATAATGCGGTGATACTATTATAGGCTATCCGAGAAAACGTACCGACAGACGAACGTACCGCTAAGCTCTTCGGACTAAGGTACGGATGCGTACTGTAACTCTAACTCTGATGCTTCTGTATGCTTATATGTGATAGATTATTTTATAGAGTCATGGACAAGACTTTGTCTTGGGTCATGCACCGTGGCTAAGACTCTGTCTTAGATCACTGTTTATATATTCAGCTATATACGGGTTATAGACTTGATAATGCCGCGAGATTATTTTCTTAGCGCTGAGGACACGACGAGCTATCGTGGCACTAGTTAGTGCAGACGTGGATAGACATTACATGTGCTGTGTGCTATGTACTGTTGTGTTGTTATAACCTTACATCTGCTGTGTGCTATGTATTGGTTAATACTGAAATGTTATGAATATCTGTCATACATATATTGTTTTTACTTGAACATGAGGTTAACTGTTACCTGAGGTCTAATGGGTATTGTACCTCAGCACTTACCATAGCTTCAAGATCTAGAGGATCAGGAGCCGGTGACAAGGGTAAGAAGCACGCTGAGGACTTGGCTCGAGTTTTATTTTGGAGATGTATTTATATTTCTACGTAGTTAGAATTTTGAATACTTGGATAAATGTACCGCTATTGTAACCAACCGGATATGCCACAGATAGTATTTTGTCACATACTTATTAGTTACTCACTCTTTTAAATTGCTCCGATGTTGTACTCTGATAAAATTATCTTATTCCACTTTTGAAAAATGGGGTGTTACAAATATTGTCCTTTTCAGGTCAAGTGCGGGCAGAGAAACTTTTTAACCCTAATACTGATAGTTATATGTGTTCTTTAAAAAAGTTAGTTTGATAGAAACCATTAAAAAGTTGGTTTCATGCATAAATTTCAAATATAAAGAAAAACAAAAAGATAAAAACTAAAAGCTCCAAAAACTAGTTATTGGCAAAAAAATTATTTGTCCCCAAAACCATGTCTGACATCATTTTGAGCCTCAATTAATTTTTCGAGTTAATGACAAAAAAGCCATCCCAAACAATGACATAATGATATAGGTTGGGAAGGGGCAGGGGAGAGAAGGGGCACGAGGAGGAAGCTTGAGAAATAAGAAATTCAATATTCAATACTCAAGTCTAGTCTTCAATTGAGAATCCTAGCTCTATTTATAGATTTTAAATATAAAAAATAATAGTTTAAATTCAAATTGCAATCAAAATCCTAATTTGAAAGATAATAAGATACTGAGAGAGTAATCTCAATATTCTAAATTGTTGGAAAAACTTAAAAACACTAATTTATTGAAAACCCTAAATAATCTAAATAGATGTTATTTCATCACATAGCCTTTTGCATGTCAAAAGATGCCCTAAAGTGGTCACATTATAAGATAGTACGTACTACGCGTTAAAGGAGGTAGAATCATTTAACCTTGCATATATTATTGTCACTTTATGGGGTAGCTAGGTGGCATTGTTATCCGGCTGACATTTTTCACGTGACTAATTAAAACCCTACAACAAATCAATCATTTATAAGCATATTGTGTCATCCACACCAATAGGAAGAATTGAACCCAATGACTAACCAATTATAAAGAAGAAGAGCCCCTTAAATTTATAAACCTAGTTTCTTGTGAGGTTCATTGATGTGGGCTTAGTAACAATAAATGTTATAAGCATAAATTTAAAGTGAAAGACCTAATCTTAAACGATTAGTCACATGTTCCCCTCTATCTTTTGTACTACACATCATGAACAAATGAAATTAATTTATTAACAATAACACATTGGCACGCCATCAAGTCAAATTTCATTTGCAAGTAGTGATAACTTTAGGAACAAGTGAATAGTTTTATTCACAAGTGAAAATCCACTTTTTCACCAAGTACCATCTTGAAATTATTCACAAGACTATTACACTTGTTCTTAGGAGTATTCCACTTATTCATGATATGTTCGCCGCTTAAAAATCAGGTTGTTTCTCTTTTTATTTTTGAAAGGGTTATTTTTATCATTTTACTTGACAAATTAATTTTTCACTGCAGACCAATCAGACTGCAGTGAAATATTTCCTTAGGTTCTAATAGGAACTAATTTTTCCACAATAGTCCATATTTAAAATTTTCCCTTAAAAATTAAAAATTGGCCCATTCATGCTGATTAAAGGTGTGACTTTACTATCAACTTAGACTAATACAGTAGTAGAGAGAAGCGGATTCTCTCTGGTTTTTTCTGTTTTTCTTCTCATAATCTTATCTCACCTTTAAATTAAAACATGAATTATTTAAATTTAATATATTATAAAACTATTATGCAGTAATTTTATCAAGTGATTCAGATTTAATATTTTACTCATCACTCTCCTACTTTAAGATGTCAGAAGAGATTAGTCATTGCTACAAGTATAGTCCATTAATTACTATCTTTATCGTAGAAGAGCTATTAATATATATACTAACGAAAATTCTGACCTTCTTTTTTCAAATCTCAAGAGTTATAAATAAGTGAAATTACCATATATATGTAACTCATTTTCTTATTTAGTTTAATTTCCTATTTTATCTAAATTAGACACAAAAAGTTCACGATCAACCTTAAACCTCTGGAAAGACTATTTCGCAGCTATATGTGACATTATTTAATTAGAGGATCAGATATGTGTGGTTGAGAGAACGAAACAAAACAAAACGTACATAAATAGATGCTCCTACTTAAATACTCTAAAGTTAACCAACAAGCTGTTTGTTAGTCGAGGTGGTATAAGCGATCTCGCCCTGTACGGAGGAGAATAAGAGTTTAAATCTGTTGAAGCACGGTTATTGAGAGAGCTAAAAATCCTTTAGACCCTAAGCCTCAAAAGGGGAAACCCTTCATATTATTATTATTATTTTTTAAAAAAACTCTAAAATTAAAAGAAAAAATACTGTAAAACTGTACGATTATGATTTTAAAAAAATCGTAAAATAATTTAGACTTGAATAATCTCATGCCCAATCAAAACTTCACTCATTTTATCTAGAATATAATAATTAAAAATAAAAAGGAAAAATATTAGAGAGAGGAGGTACAGTAGTTCGGACTTATAAACCACATCTCACTTTTAAAAATCTTAGATATGGGACTCATGACGCATTCCCTCAGGATTCGCTCTATAAATAGATACTCCTACTCCTCAGTTCATCACAATCAAAGCCAACCCTAAAGTCATCCGAAGCCCAGACAGCTAAACCTAGCAAAAAATGAAGACTAATGCACTCCTTGCATTCTTCTTCTTCTTCTCTACCGCTCTCTTCGCCATCACCACGGCTGAGATGGTGTATGACTCAGACGGTGACCTGCTAAAAAATGGAGGCAATTACTACTTATTGCCACCTGGTTTAGGAGGTCAGGCAATTCAAGTTGCCGGCATTGATAAAAGTGATGGCTCGTGCTCATTCGCCGTCGTCCTGAAGTTGTCGTACGATAAAGGCCGGCTAACAAATATTGCATCTCCATATCTCACGCTTCACATTACTACCGACTATCCTTTGTGGATAAAATTTGCTCAGTTGCCATTAGGCAACACATGCACTAAGAATCCCCAGTGGGTGGTCACAAGGGTCCTAGGGTTGGGAGAACCGGTGATGGTCGGAGATGCCAATGAATTCCCTGTTCCTCTTTCTGGTTCGTTCTTTATTAAGCCCTATGATTCTGCTAAGTTTCACTATAAGCTTGTCTTCTGTTATGAACATGGTAAGTGTGGACATGTTGGTGTCAAGACTGATAGCCATGGCAGCCACCGTTTGGTTGTCACAGAAGACGAAAAAGTACAACCATTGGCACTCGAGTTTCGTCAAAAAAACCAGAGATGAGGCTGTCGCCTCTGATATATCAATGGTGGTCTGAACTGTGAATCCTGCAGAATAAACATCTCTGGGCATCCTAGCTATATATATATGTCCAGAGTGTCAAAATAAGACTACCGTCAGCCCTTAATATAAGATTTTGTTCCAACAAGATTTTATATCAAGCATAGGAGGTAGTAACAATATTAATAAAAAGTTATTGTTATGTCATATATGTTTGACCGATGATTCGAAGTTGATTTTCTCGGAGTCTAATATTTTAACCATTATATCTATTAAGGCTTATTAGAACGTTCTTAGTTGGATTGTGTTGAAATTGATATCATTTAGAGTCAAGAAAGAAATAAGTGAAAATGTAACATTAAGGTGATACCGTTCTAATGATAAATGATAATTCTAAATATAGAACAAAGTTTTTAGTGTGAATATATTTAGGACCGGAGGTAGTAGTAAAATCTTAACGTTGAAGCTGGTTTTTTTTTTCTCTCTCTCTATATTATCACCGATATCCGTTCGGGTTCAAGATTCATGGCTGTCTCTCCCAATACAATTGTTTCCTCTGGGACTTGAACTCGAGACCCAGAGAGGATTGCTTCACTAGAGCAACTCTATGTTGGGCATGGTCGCTGGTTTTATACATTATATATTAGCCAACGTTAATTCCCAATTATGCCATGTAGCTTTAAATAAGTCAATATGCTTTCACAATATGAAATTTTAATGCACGCTTTTAATTGAAATATTCTTAGATTGTATAAACTAATATTTGTAATTTATTTTCAGAAAAAAAATCTAATACCTAATTTTTAATATATGAATCTTTTAGGACTTAAGCTAAGTCTCGATATATTAATATTTTAGGACGACTTTAAGTTGTACCATATAAACAACTTCTACATGGAGGGAAGTTGTCACATAAGTATAAACAGTTGAAGTATTGTCATCAATCAAATAATTTCGTGTTAATGAAATAGTGATTTTAATCAATGTGAAAGATTTTTTTTTTTTTTTTTTTTTTTTTTTTTTTTTTTTTTTTTTTTTTTTTTTTTGGGGTTCAATTTAGACCATGAAATATGTTTGACGATAGATTTAAATTTACCTGATAATTTGATATTCATACTTTAAAGAACTCGGATAGTTAATTGTATTGGATTTTATATATCCCCAATTAAAGAGTATATATATATATATAAACACACTAAAAAAAATCCTCACCTCTTAATGTATAAGGCTATATATACTCGGACAATAATATATATATATATATATATATATATTTATAAATTGTTTCGTATAATGAGTGCTTCTGAGGCATTGAGCACAAGTACTTAATAATATTTAAAATTCGAGGATCGTTGTCGCCTTAAAAAAAATACTCGAGGATTGTAAGTGACAGTTTTTGTTTTCTTTCATAACATTGCTTTCATTTTATTTAAAAAAAAAGACAGAAAAATCTCTGCATGGATATTAACGTATTTTTGTCCAAAGAAACATACAATCAAAGTAAACACATACATTCATTACAAAAAAAAAAAAGTAACCATATATATATTCACACGAGCAATTATTGAAGTCGATTGTCACTTCGTTGGTGAAAAATGGGAAGCAAAGGAGATAGATTTGAGGCACGTTTGTTCGAGAAATCAGCAAGAGGATCTGCTAACTAAGGCTGTAGGAGGACATGTGCAGAGGAATTTATTGTCCAAGTTGGTGACTTTTAACATGTTTCAACCCCAACTTGAGGGGAGTGTAAGAAGTGATAATTAATAGTTAGTTAATCCCAATGGACCTGTCTGCGTATTGTGTTAAGTGGGTTGGCCTGTTAGGCCCAATAGGTGTAGTTTGCTTAGATAGAATCCAAATGTCACACTTGTCATTCAAAACAGCCTTGTTCCCGATTACCCTTAAATGCTTCATTACAGATAGAGGTGCATATCCTAGTCTAGAGTGCCATAGGCATACATCAAGAGGCTCATGTTTAACATTATTACAAGAAATGGAATTTAACACATCAGTACGGTTTTCATTTTCCAAAATGTAGAGTCCTGCAATTCTTTTACCAATCAGCCTCCTCTTCCCATCCGGAGGGACCTGCACAAAATAATGAACCGAGGAAAGAGAATTGATGAATATTAATTGTGGCACCTGAGTCTAAAATCCATTTAGAGCATGAATATTCTAATGAACTAGGGATAACCAAACCTGTACCGTCAGGGCATGCATGGTTGGTTTAGCACCTCGCTTCAGGAGTTCAAATATCTGATGGTATTGTTCCTGAGTAAAAGATGGCGCAACAGATGTGGTTGGTTTAGTATATACAGAGTCACTTGATGTCTGGACTGATTCCTTTACTTGTTTCCCTCTACTGTCACGAAAATTAGGTGGATACCCGATGAGCTGATGACGGTTCTCTCTCAAGTGTCCCTTTTTATTACAATGAGCACATACTGGGGCATTTTGTCTATGACCTCTGCCCATACTACGACCTCTACTCCTTGCTTCCATTGCAATCCCTTCAGGGGAGGCATGAGAACCAGAATAAGCAAGCTCACGTTGGGCTTCATCTTCCACAATCATATTATACACATCATTAACAGACGGGAGAAGTAGGAGGAGTAAAATATGACTCCTTGCCTGTAATACCCTAACATTCTCACTTATTATAAGTATCATATTTTAACAAATAATACCTATTGAAAATAGGTGAATATGTGGTCTCAAACCTTAAAAGCTTATTGATTATTATGTTAAGTAATTTCTTCTTGAAATTAAATAAGCTAAAGACCAAATATTCTAATTTCTTGTAGGGATCATAAAACATCATAAAATTATTATAATTAAGCATAGTCTTAATTAAATCATGAGAGGCAATTAAATGACATAGAAATTCTTATTTCAATTAGATAAAATTACCAACAACTATTGGGCAATTAAATTTGCAATAATTAAAGTAATTATGTTAATTTTCGAAATTAAATAATAATTAAATTAAAAAGGCATAATTAAGTATATATCAACTTAATTAACATCCAAATGATATCTAAGGGCCAAGATTAGTACATAAAGGGTTTCAAATAATTATGATTGATATAGTAACCTATCAATTAAGCCTTATAACGTCTAAAAACACTATCTTAGAGATTTTAGCCAAGATTAATTAAATCTTCCCTATTCTAAATATGTGGCGAAAATTCTCTTTCAAAGGGCAAGATAATTGCACAAATTTTAAAATCCTAAGAGCACATAATATATGAACAAATATCATCAATAGTAGTAGGATATTTCCAACACAAATTAAAGGTTTGGATTAAATCTAATAAAGCTAAATCCTAAGGCCTTAATTAACCCTCATAAAGTGTAATCCATGTGAATCAAACATTAACCAATAAGAGACTTTCTTCTAGATGTTGTGAGATAATTAGAAAACCAAATTGAAAAGCAAGAGGAAGTCTTACACGGTTTTGCAAACTTGTAGAAGAAGAATAGATTTGTTTAATAATTAATTCTATAAGCTCATGCAAACATTAATTAAAGGAGAGCACATGGGCATTAATTGGGAAAGACTTTTGGGGCTAATTGGAGAGAGAGGGGGCGGTTTCTATTGTGTGTGTGTGTGTGTGTGTGTGTGTGTGTGTGTTGTGAGCCTAGTGAAGGAGAGAGAAAAGTGAGAAATAAATTGAATGGTGAGTTAAAAACCATTGGGATAAATTCTAGACACAAGTAAATGAGAATCTATAGAAAATAAATTGTATCTTGAGAAGCTTTGATCATAAATCAAATATAAGGATTTATTATGAACAAGCATATTTTAAGCTTGGATTAGGTTATCTTCAAAATCTTTTCCCCAACTTTTGCAAGTAGTCTTAAAATGATTAAAGTGTTAATTGAGAAAAATAATGAAGGCCATGATTTTCTAAATTAAGAGCTAGATGAAAGACTAAGATGAACTTTATATTAACCCCTAAATGTATTCTTGCTTAGTTGGTAACCAACTATCACTTTGTATCTAGTTAAAAAGAACACTTAGAGTAACTAATAATTGAAGCACAATTTCAAGAGTCAAAGGGGATGTAGACACGGTTCCAACTTGGCTTGAAGGAGAAGAAATGCTAATTGTTAATATATAAATTAACACACATGTTAATTCAACATTTATGAGGGGAACTAATTGGAAAAAGAAAACTTAATTGCTTCTTGACTTTGGGGTAAAAGATGATGAAAAGAGAGTAATAGAGAGGGAGGTCAGTTTAGGAGAGGGGAAGGTTGAGATTAAAACTTCTCAACTAAGTTAAGATCCAAGAACTACAATTGAAGAAGAGAGAACTACCAAAATGCCACAACAATTTACTATAAATAGGAGCTTAGGTTCTTCATATTTCTCACACCAAAACTCAACCAAAGTGATGAGTATAGAGAAGCAATAGTAGAGAGGAAGTCATAACAAGAAGGAGTAGCAAGGTTCTCCAAGGGTAAGTTCCCTAGTTCTTAAGTTTTAGCTTTGAGTTTATAGCTTAAATGTTGTTTTGATCTTTAATCTTCCAATATATTCTTGTTATCATGTTTTTATGGTAAAAAATGGTTTTATTTCGAAAAATTGATGAAGAAAGTGATATAGCAAAATTTTTGGAAGATTAGGATCAAAGTAGCGAAGTTCTGGCGAAATTTTGTCGGTTAGCGATTCCTGAAGTCAGGGGTAAAAACGCTAGTATTTTATGTTGAAGATGAGGTTCTAAAATTCTGAGAAAATTCATGGTTAAAGTAGACATATAGGAATTTTCAAATATACCTAGAGTGAATTATTTTAAGTTCTGTGCTAGGAGATAAAAATGTCCAAAGTTGGGCTACAAAATTCTGGAAAAATGCTGGACAGAGTTTCGAAACGTTAAACCTGGGAATGACTCAGGGAATCTGGGCATAAATGAGTATT
This sequence comes from Acacia melanoxylon, assembly GCA_019022615.1. Classification (NCBI taxonomy): domain Eukaryota; kingdom Viridiplantae; phylum Streptophyta; class Magnoliopsida; order Fabales; family Fabaceae; genus Acacia; species Acacia melanoxylon. Next base: position 10,984,362 of record JAFJYJ010000004.1, read on the forward strand.
TTTACTTAAAATTAGACATCCTAAAGATTCCTATGAATTTTACGGATTCTCGTTTCGATTTTTTTAGAATTAATTATGATTTTTCAAAGTTAGCGAAAGTTTTGCCCGAAATGCTGAAATCAACGTTTTTGTAAAAGAAAGGGATAAAATTTGGATAATAAATCCACCAGGGGTAAAAAGGTCAATAATGGCTAGAATATCTCTTAGAATATTACTTGTAAGAGAATAATGCGAAAATATTGTGATAGGATATCCGAGAAAGTCCGGGAGACGTCGAGTCGATAGACATACCACTATCCGCACCGACGAAGGTATGGACGCGTACTGTAACACTAACTCTGATGCTTATTGTATGCTTATATGTGATAGACGATAACTTTACATCTTCTGTGTGCTTACGGACTATTGGGATACATCTGCTGTGTACTTATGTACTGTTGGGATACATCCGCTGTGTGCTTATGTATTGATTGTTGCTGAAATGCCATGAATATATGTCATACATATCTTTGTCATATTTAAGCATTAGGTTAACCGTTACACCGAGGTCCGATGGGCATTGGACCTCAGCTCTTACTATAGCCTTAGGATCCGGAGGAATCGGGATCGAGGACAAGGGTAAGCAGACACCGGTGAGAACCGTAGGAGAATTTCTTTTTGGGATATGTATTATCGTACTCTTAAATATTTGGATAATTGTACCGCTATATAAGCAACCAGATACACCAATAGTGAATGTTTATCAAATACTCGCTCTTTTAAATTGTTCCGATGCTCTACTCTGATTAAAATATCTTGAAAACGCTTTAGAAAATTGGGGTGTTACATTGCCTGAGAATGAGCCTCATTGAGACCCATTAGAAATTGCAATAATTTCTGTTTTTGCACAACTTCTCCATAAGCCTTTGAAGTCTCACAGATACGAGAGGGTATCTTCACCATAGAGGATTGCTCTTCCCAGAGTTCTTTAAGTTTGGAGTAGTATGCGGTAACCGATGAAGTTACTTGCCAAAGGCAATTTTATTTCTCGGTGCAAGGTAAAATCTCCATGAAGGTAGCGATGTCGAGGTCTCCGTCGAGATATTGCTCTTACACGATCGTGAACACCACCGTGCTGCTACGCCGAAGTGTAATTTTGGAAGAAGAGATACCGACGTCGAGGTGTTGCTCTCACACAACCGCAAACACGATGGGATTTAAGGATCCATTGCAAAATCTCCTTGACATCGCGAATTCAACAAGATGACGAAGAACTGCGATTGTGAAATCAAAATGAATCTGCGATGGGAGGTGTCTATATGTTTAGAAATAAAACTGAACGTCCGTTTGTGAAAAATAAATAAATAAATCTGCGAATCTCTCTGCGTATCTAATATTCTGAATTTTGGGATATGGAGTTTAGGAATAAGATTAAGATGAGTAGGCTGCTAAGCCAGTAAGAGTTAATAGTCTTAAGCTTATTTTGAGGAAAAGGTTAAACATAAAATATTTTTGGACCTTGAAAATTTAGGGAAAAAGTATGAAATATTATTTTGAGGATCTAGAATTATTATTAGAGGTTTAATTACGAAAAATTGGCTTAAATAGTCTTAAAGCCATTATTTGGAATTTAAGACCTACTTTCCCGTAAATTCAAGGAAAAATAATTAGAGGATAAATTGTGGCCTAGAAATTTTAGAGTTGATATTTTATGGCTTAGAGAAGCTAATTGAGGAAGAAAAAAAATGCTTACTTAGAATTAAGGATTAATTTCTAGCATTTAAAATAAATGAGTAAAAGTGTAACATCCCATTTTCAAAAGCAAGTATATTTTTGTTTTCATCGAGTAGAGCATCGGAGCAATTGAGTAAGCGATACATTTATTCAAATTGCCGTAAGTCCGGCTGATTTACGAAGCGGTACATTGACCGAGAGTTTTCAAAATGAATAACACCGAAGAAAGTCTTTGATCGGGACTCGTACGGCCGCTCGCCTTTCTCCTCGGTTCTCGGTTCTCCGAACGACGCTATGATAAGGCGAGATCCAATTACAATTTGGATCTCGGTGTAACGGTTAACCTCATGCTTAAATACGACTACATATACACAAATGGCAATCAATACAACAGTCCATAACAGATGTATGATTAAAAATACATAACCACGTATGTATGTGACAATAATAACCTCGTATGTTACAAAGCAATAATAATAACGTATGTAACATAACCACGTATGATACAACAATAATAATAACGTATGTAACATAACCACGTATGTGACATAGCAACGGGTGTAACATATCCACGTATGCTACCACCATAGTGTGAATACAACAATCATATATATCCATACAATAACCATCGAGTTAGTGTTCTTTGTAATACCCAGGATAATTATTTATACGGAATATTATATTTCAATAGATAATACCTATTGAAAATAGGTGAACATGTAGTTTCAAATAATAAGTAATAATTATCTTATTTTCTAAGGTAATTACTATGGAAATTAGGAGAGATAAAGAGCTAAAATCCATAAAATATATTTTGAGGCATTAAATGGCCTAAAAATATTATGATAAATCCAGGAGGCAATTAAATATTTGTTAAAAAATAGAAAGTATGTTGTCTCTAATTTTAGGAATTTTTTGGGATAATTTCCCTTGAAAAAATAATGAGGCAAGATTTAATATTATTTTGGGGATCATAATTGACCCCATGATTTTTAATATTTTACATGGGATATAAAATACCAATGTAAGTAAAATAATTGTGAGATAATGATTTATCCTAATTAAGAAAATTATCAAAAATTAGTAAGTGACTAATCTGGTAATTAATGGGATAATTAAGGTATAAAGTAAATGAATTAAAAATAATTTAAAGAATTATTTTTAATTGGAGAAATTCGAAATTATTAAATAAATAAAAAATAAAAATAAATAAAATATTTTATGCTTAGAAAAATAAATAAAAAATAAAAGAAAAAAATAAATAAATATCATGATATTTTTGTAAAATTGTATTATTATATAATATAGTGAATAGTAATGGAATAAATAGGAAAGCGGATCCTATCTAGAGAACCAGGAATAGGAATTCCAAAGTCAAGGTAAAATATTGATCAGTGAGTTTTTACCTTCAAGTGACCTCTTAGGAAGTTAATTCCGAATTCGGTAGCGTATTTGCCTAATAAGGCGAAATAGAGAAAAATGAGATATTCACATTTTGGATTTGAAGAAAATAATTATAACTCAATATCTAGAGATGAGTTTATAATTATCTGGACATATTTGGAATCGTGAATTATTATCCGAGAGATTGATGATTCGAAAGCGATTTCCGACACGGACGTGTTGGACACGTTTTTCGAGAAAACTTCAATCGGGACTGTTGGAACCCCGTAAGGGACCGAAATCTAAGTTAAATTAGATATTATTGATGAGGAAGTGAAGATCTTCAAAGTTATGAATTCAGAATTTTGAGATTTTCCAAGATTACGCGTTTCGGATCGGACCGAAACTTTATCTAAGACGGGCTCGAGATGTCACCATCAAGATGACATCATTTTGTTGACTATTGGGGAGGGGAGGTCTGCACAAGAAATGGAGGGCCAAGAGTGTTTTGTCCTCAAAATGCGATCCTACGGTCCATATTCGTCAAGACCGAAGTTCGAATTATTTACCGTTCGCCATCCGTCTCTTCTATAAATACCAAGCTCCTCTTCTTCATTTCTCACACCAAAAATCTGCCTCTTAGAGAGAAGTTAGAGAGAGAAGCTTTGGAGAAAGTCGAGCAAAGTGGGTAAGTTCTTCGGTCCCCTGGTCTTTAGTTTCGGTAGTTCTTTCGGTAGATATAGTAGGAATGCTAGATTTATCTTTAATTTTTCAAGATAGTCTAGATATCATATTTAGGGGTAAATATGATATATATTTTGAAAATATGATGAGGGAAAAGATCTGTCAAAATTCTAGAGAGATAGAGCGAAAAAATGAAGCTCGCGAAATTCCGCCGATTAGGGGTTCAGGGGCAAAATGGTAATTTGTACCTAAAATGCCTGTTATGCTGCTAAAAGTTGTTAAATATTATCCTTATAGGATATATGAGATAATCGTACCGCTGTCGAGCCGCTGTTGTGCCGCCGTCACACCGCTGTTTTTTCATTGTCGGAAATTTACCGTTTTTCCGTAAAAGTTCCGTTGTACCGCCAAAAAGTACGTTCGCGTCGTAACACTAACTCGATGGTTATTGTATGATTATATATGTTTGTTGTGTTTGTTTGTTGTTGTAGCATACGTGGTTATGTTATATACACGGTTATGTCACATACGTGGTTATGTCACATACGAGGTTATTATTCTTTGTATCATACGTGGTTATGTTACATACGTGGTTATTATCTTACATACGTGGTTATGTATTTTTAATCATACATCGTTGTGGACTGTTGTATTGATTTCGCTATCGTGTATATGTAGTCGTATTTAAGCATGAGGTTAACCGTTACACGAGATCCAAATTGTAATTGGATCTCGCTCTTATCATAGCGTCGGGTTCGGGAGAACCGAGAGGAGAAGGCGAAAAGCGGGCGCACGGAGACCCGGTGAAGACTTTCTTCGGGTGTTATTCATTTTGAAAACTCTCGGTCAATGTCACGTTTCGTAAATCGCCCAGACGTAAATCGATCGGACTTACGGCATTTATAAATATATGTATCGGTTACTCAATCGCTCCAATGCTCTACTCGATGAAAAAAAAAAATATCTTGCTTTTGAAAATGGGATGTTACGGTTTGGTATCGGAAGCGTGTAGTCCGGCATTGATATGACTATGTTATTACGGACGGTATGGTAGGACGGTTAAGGCTAGTCTATGTGGGTGTGGCCAATCGTCGCCATAGAGTTGGTGAGGTCCCCATGATAGACACTTATCCGGCCATTACGTTCGGTTAACGGAGTTATGTTCAAATCAGCCTTTTTAAAGAGCATGTTTTTGAAAATGAGTGCGATATAGCCCTAAGTCGATGTACGGTCGACCTGCCTTTGGTATAGCATTTCGAACCGGTGTACCACCCTCGTCGGTGCATCATTCTAACCTGAGAATCGGTAAATCCATCGTCCATATTCATATTTGATATCGACCACGATTAATTCGATAATTTTGATAATCGTCGGTTTACCGGACGACTATTCCGTCCTAGCGCGAGCTTATATGTGGAGCTAGGCCACGCCGGATGAAACTCCGAGACCAACAAGGATAAGTACATGTAGTATTTGACTCATGTAGAGGAACTCCCGATACGAAATTCCGTACCCGTTTCTGAGTAGACCGAATCAACGAAATCCTAAACAAAGGGAAATAGTACGAGTGTCCGTTCGTTTGTAGTATTAGTGTGATAAAGTCTGCGATAGACTAATCATTGTCTTTTTAAATCTAACGTTTTCCCTAATAAAGGAGAAAGAACGAGACATGACAAATTTAAGAGAAGCCGGAGCTCCCAGAGGCCGAGGCGGAGAGGTAGAGGGAAGAGGAAGACCACGAATAATCTCCGGAGAGGATCCGCATAACTATCTCTCAATAGGAATCTACTTTAGATATTATACAACACGGGTGCTAATCACTCGGCATGTCCGATAAATAGGCGAATCATTTTGGGATACATACATACCTTACAATCTAGTAGTAGTTACACCATTGGGTGTGAACTATTTTGCTTAATAAAGCATGTCTAAATTCCAAGTCGAATATATATCTCGTTCAAAATTTGTCTCACAAACATCGACGACATTCTCAAAATCTGTAGGACTAGCAAGTGATCAATAAAATGATCAAACGATGACGAGGGGATTGAGTCCTTATTCTAAAAACAACCAGAGACACAAATAAAATCTCTCTCGACAAATATTCCTTCGTAAAAGAAAAGTCAAAATTCACTATGAAGTTGATGCCTAACATTGGATCAACATCTAAAACACCATATCAAATGCTACCGAACAAAGCACGAGAGTTTGTGACTTTGTATCAATCATCGCAGGATGGACAAAATGACTATCATGAACACATACCCACTTTCCATGATCTACGAGTTACTCGGTTTTGTAATCCCTACGTTTTGGCAAGAGTTGACGAATGCTCGGAACACCATTTAGTTGTACATCAAAAATAGAAATAATAACATAGATATTTAGTTTTGGATCTAGCGGGATAGTACCGTAGATTCATGCCGAAATTTTTCATAATCGTTGATAAAGCTTGAAGAGTAAGACTTAAATCATTGCGTAGAACACGACCGTGAGATGAGCTTGCATAGGACCGAGAACGAAGTTGGTGGCACCAAGAGTTGGTTATCCGGATCCAAGTAGATGTTATAGATTTGGTCGTGGTGCCATTAGATATGGATCGAGATATGTCTTGCACGCAGCGGGACAGCGTGATGACTTACACCTCTCGCCTATTGAAGCCTCTCAAGTTGAACTAATCGATGTAAGACCTAGAGTTAGTGAGTACTTTGTATAGAATTGTACTTGCTAACACAAGTGTTTGAAGTACCTTTTGAGTTGAAAGAAACTCGGGAAAGGACAATAAGTCCTGTGTTTTAATGGACGAAAAGTCCGTGTTCGAAAACTACACCGAGTACGGGGTGAAAGAAATCGTTAAGATACATGTATAGTAAGGATTTCCCTATGGTTTGATAAATAGTTATCTTACTTGTCGCGAAAATTTTAGTTTCCAATGCATATTTCTTAGTTACTACGATCGATGCGATCGTGTCATTGAGTAGGAGGTATCTTGTGTTGTCATGGTGTATGGGCGTCATGGAAACATTTAAGGTATCTTGTGTTACCATGATGTATGGGCGTCATGGAGACATTTTGATATCCGGTATTGACCGGGGGTATATGGGTGCCACGGAAAATACTAAATATCAAAGTACAAAATGACAAGATCTTGTGATCAAACCCGAGCAAATTCTCGATCATCAAGTGGAGCGGCCGACATATAGAGAAAAGTTCGGAGCGAATAAGTCGTGGAGGTGGTTGCATGCGCGAGAGATGCGGTGCGTAAAACTAGCTGCGAGGTATCTTTTGTCGTCACGGCACGTGGTTGCTAAGGAGCGGTTTTGGCACGTGGTTGCTAAGGAGACAGTTTTGGCACGTGGTTGCTAAGGAGCGAATAAGTCCGAAGGTTAGTCGTACAAAGTCTAAATTGGTATAGAGCAAATTTCGAGGGCGAAATTTTGTTTAACGGGGAGAAATGTAATACCTAGGATAATTATTTATACGGAATATTATATTTCAATAGATAATACCTATTGAAAATAGGTGAACATGTAGTTTCAAATAATAAGTAATAATTATCTTATTTTCTAAGGTAATTACTATGGAAATTAGGAGAGATAAAGAGCTAAAATCCATAAAATATATTTTTGAGGCATTAAATGGCCTAAAAATATTATGATAAATCCCAGGAGGCAATTAAATATTTGTTAAAAAATAGAAAGTATGTTGTCTCTAATTTTAGGAATTTTTTGGGATAATTTCCCTTGAAAAAATAATGAGGCAAGATTTAATATTATTTTGGGAATCATAATTGACCCCATGATTTTTAATATTTTACATGGGATATAAAATACCAATGTAAGTAAAATAATTGTGAGATAATGATTTATCCTAATTAAGAAAATTATCAAAAATTAGTAAGTGACTAATCGGTAATTAATGGGATAATTAAGGTATAAAGTAAATGAATTAAAAATAATTTAAAGAATTATTTTTAATTGGAGAAATTCGAAATTATTAAATAAATAAAAAATAAAAATAAATAAAATATTTTATGCTTAGAAAAATAAATAAAAAAAAAAAGAAAAAAATAAATAAATATCATGATATTTTTGTAAAATTGTATTATTATATAATATAGTGAATAGTAATGGAATAAATAGGAAACGGATCCTATCTAGAGAACCAGGAATAGGAATTCCAAAGTCAAGGTAAAATATTGATCAGTGAGTTTTTACCTTCAAGTGACCTCTTAGGAAGTTAATTCCGATTGGTAGCGCATTTGCCTAATAAGACGAAATAGAGAAAAATGCGAGATATTCACATTTTGGATTTGAAGAAAATAATTATAACTCAACATCTAGAGATGAGTTTATAATTATCTGGACATATTTGGAATCAGTGAATTATTATCCAGAGATTGATGATTCCGAAAGCGATTTCCGACACCGGACGTGTTCGGACACGTTTTCGAGAAAACTTCATTTGGATTGTTGGAACCCCGTAAGGGACCGAAATCTAAGTTAAATTAGATATTATTGATGAGGAAGTGAAGATCTTCAAAGTTATGAATTCAGAATTTTGAGATTTTCCAAGATTACGCGTTTCGACACGGGGACCGAAACTTTATCGTCAAACTCGATGTCACCATCAAGATGACATCATTTTGTTGACTATTGGGGAGGGGAGGTCTGCACAAGAAATGGAGGGCCAAGAGTGTTTTGTCCTCAAAAATGCGATCCTACGGTCCATATTCGTCAAGACCGAAGTTCGAATTATTTACCGTTCGCCATCCGTCTCTTCTATAAATACCAAGCTCCTCTTCTTCATTTCTCACACCAAAAATCTGCCTCTTAGAGAGAAGTTAGAGAGAGAAGCTTTGGAGAAAGTCCGAGCAAAGTCGGGTAAGTTCTTCGGTCCCGGTCTTTAGTTTAGGTAGTTCTTTCGGTAGATATAGTAGGAATGCTAGATTTATCTTTAATTTTTCAAGATAGTCTAGATATCATATTTAGGGGTAAATATGATATATATTTTGAAAATATGATGAGGGAAAAGATCTGTCAAAATTCTAGAGAGATAGAGCGAAAAAAAATAAGCTTCTGGCGAAATTCCGTAGATTAGGGGTTAGGGGGCAAAATGGTAATTTGTACCTAAAATGCCCGTTATGCTGCTAAAAGTTGTTAAATATTATCCTTATAGGATATATGAGATAATCGTACCCATTGTCGAGCATTGTTGTGCCGCGAATCACACCATCGTTTTTTCCGTTTGTCGGAAATTTACCGTTTTTAGTAAAAGTTCCGTTGTACCGTAAAAAAGTACATTCGCGTCTTTGTAACACTAACTCGATGGTTATTGTATGATTATATATGTTTGTTGTGTTGTTTGTTGTTGTAGCATACGTGGTTATGTTATATACACGGTTATGTCACATACGTGGTTATGTCACATACGAGGTTATTATTCTTTGTATCATACGTGGTTATGTTACATACGTGGTTATTATCTTACATACGTGGTTATGTATTTTTAATCATACATCTGTTGTGGACTGTTGTATTGATTTACGCTATCGTGTATATGTAGTCGTATTTAAGCATGAGGTTAACAGATTACCCGAGATCCAAATTGTAATTGGATCTCAGCTCTTATCATAGCGTCAGGTTCAGGAGAACCGAGAACCGAGGAGAAAGGCGAGCAGGCCGCACAGAGACCCGGCTGAAGACTTTCTTCGGGTGTTATTCATTTTGAAAACTCTCGGTCAATGTACCGTTTCTGTAAATCAGCCAGACGTAAATCGGTCAGACTTACGGCATTTATAAATATATGTATCAGTTACTCAATCGCTCCAATGCTCTACTCGATGAAAAAAAAAATATCGCTTTTGAAAATGGGATGTTACAGATTACTGAAGACGCGAACGTACCTTTTTGGCGGTACAACGGAACTTTTACGGAAAAACGTGAAATTCGACGGCGGGAAAAACGGCGGTATGACGGCGGCACAACTGTGACGGCTCGACAGCGGTACGATTATCTCGATATCCTATAAGGATAATATTTAACAACTTTTAGCAGCATAACGGGCATTTTAGGTACAAATGACCATTTTGCCCCCGAACCCTAATCGGCGGAATTTCGCGTAACTTCGTTACTTTGACCGTATTCCATTTCAAAATTATCCCACTATGTTTTTACCTCGTCATGCATCTTTCAATGCAATGAGGCATAAAAACAAGCATAGGAATATATTCTGAAACTTCCTAGATCAAAACAACGGTTCTATAACTACCGAAAGAACTACGGAAACTAAAAACTAAGGACGGAAGAACTTACTCGGAGCTAAGGCACAATTTTTCCGAGCTTCTCTCTCTAGAACCTCTCTCTAGGATCTGAATTTTGGTGTGAAGAATGAGAGCAAGAGAGCTTGCTATTTATAGAGAAAAATAGGGACAAGGTGGGAATTTCCAAAAAGTCTTCGAGAAATGATTCGGCCGTTGGATCTAGGGTTTTGTAAGATGGAATCTTGGCCATCCATGGTCTTGGTCGACATCTAGGGCCCAAAAAGTCAAAGAATGAGTTGTCATCCAATGATGACTCTTGCTTTATGGCCTCCGGTCCGATAAAGCTACCCGACGGTGTCCGTTCGCGCGATTTCGCGAAACTCAAAAATCCGGGCATGCAACTTTGAAGATCTTTTCATCCTCTCTCTTATTATCTATTTTGATCCTCTTTTTGATCATATCCAGGTATTCTCGGTGCGTCGGAAGATATTCGGACAAACGCGTCCGATTCGGAAATCGCTTCCGATAGAACCAACTTACGGACAATAATTCGAATCGTAAAACGTCCAGTTGTTGTCTAACTTAATCCTGTGTTTGAAAATACACAATTGTTTCTATAGGTTCTCACTTTGCCTATCGACTCCACTCTATCCGATCAACTTTTCGTCTTATTTGAAATTAGGGTTTTCGGTTGCGGAATCGACGTCGGTAAATTCTTTCTTCGTGTAGAATTTCACTTGTACTTAATTTGATCAGTCTGAAAATACTTTTACCTCTGGTTTACCTGTAGAATTTATTTCTAACTTTTCCCAGGCCTGGCTATATAAGCCGACTCACCGCATTATATTATTATTTTATTCTAATTACCATTTTAATTATTTAAACAATTATTTTTAATTAAAAATACCAATAATTTCGGCCCCTCATTTTAAAATTCAGTTTTAATTATTTTTTCATAATTTTTTCCATTTTTTAAAAATATAATATTTTTTATCAAAAATTCCCGTTTTACCCGCCTTCGTTAAGGCTTTAATCGGGCCTAATTTCTTCGTTTAGTGATCTTTTTAGGATCGGGTTTCTTCATATATTTATCTTTACCAATTTTTACAGTATATTGTTATCTTACAAACTTTTTATCGATTAATTGTCATTTTATATCCTATGTAAAATATTAAAAATGTTTACTCCATGGTTTACTTTATGGTTACGAAATGATTTTTAAACTTTTCTTCATGTTATTTCCTCTGAAATAATTTATTAAATTCTCATAATTAGGGATAACACTTCCATATTTTTCTCATAATTTTTCATGATCTTTCGTATTTATCATAATATTTTTAGATTGTTTTTATCACCATTATATCATTTTTAGTCATTATTTCATCGATTTTCCCGTAACTTTTTTGACAATTTACTCTGTAATTATAACAATTTTCTATAACATTTTTAAGCTCATGATTTTGCTTTATCAAAATATTCGTTAATTTCCTTTATCTCAAAACTTCCAGATTTACTAAAATCCGGTATTACATTTCTCCCCGTTAAATAAAATTTCGCCCTCGAAATTTGCTCTATACCAATTTAGACTCTGTACTAACTACACTTCGGACTTATTCGCTCCTTAGAAACCACGTGCCAAAACTGTCTCCTTAGCAAGCACGTGCCGTGACGACAAAAGATACTTCAGCCGCTCGTTTTACGCACCGCATCTCTGCGCATGCAACTAGCTCCACGACTTGCACTGCTGCGGTTGTCGATTCTTGATGTGCGTAGTTCCGTTATGTTACGTTCGATCAACCGGCATGACTCCACCGCTTGGATCAATTTTGGGAACTTGTTGGGATACCAGGCTTTTTCCCTTATTTTCGTACTTTAGCCCGTCTACCATCCCGCTTTGCCTTCCGGCTCGTCAACGTTACGTTTTAGATATGAAGAATATCGAGACAGTTGATTGGTAAACCGGGCGAAGTAGTCATCGAATGACTCCTCATGACTTTGTCGAATATGGAGGAATTCCGACTCCTTGATAACTTGTACCGAAGGAGGAAAATATTGTTCGTTGAACTTCTCCGAAATTTCTCCCAAGTCACGGACAATAACGGATTTGCAATGTTCCGCAATGCTTTTCCACCATCGGTCTGCATCCCTTCCAGCTTATAGGCGCAAGTTGGGCTTTTCGGTTTTCCGGACAATCCATCACTTCGAAGATCTTGTCAGTCTCATAAGCCGGTCTTCGGCCGAATCGAGCTTACCACGAAAAACCTGGAGGTTTGAGCTTGCGAGTGGGTGACCCATTGCTGCGTGGTCTCAACCACTGTTGGGTCGAGGTAGCACCGCTATTGCCCTATTACGTCGAGGGGGTGTCGAGATCTATCGACTCCTCGTTTCACGTTCATCATCGAGTTCGGTTTCATCTTCTTCCTCGGCGTTACGTCGTTCCTCATTAGCTCGGTCACCTTCCTCTTCTCTCTCCCGCCTTTCGGCAAGGAGTTCATCAATAAGAGCCCTTTGTTCTTGCAGCATCCCCCGCATTTCTTGCAACTCATTTCGCCGGTTGCTTTGCGGTCCTTGTCGTTCGGGTTCGTGTACCGGTATCGGTATTATTCGTGGCCGCCCTACCTACCTCTACGCTCTCGGCCCGGGAGCTCGGCTCCTCTCAAATTTGCCATGTCTCGTTCTTTTCCCTTCATTAGGGAAACATTTAGATATACAAGGAAAACAATGATTAGTCTATCGCAGACTTTATCACACTAGTACTACAAACGTACGGACACTCGTACTATTTCCCCTCGTTCAGGGTTTCGTTGGTTCTTTCCACTTGAAAACTAATAGAACTTCTCAACATGGTTCAAATACCACATGAATATATCTTTGTCGGTCTCCAAGTTTCGTCCGGGGCGTGGCCTCGTCACGAGTTTCATCCGATGTGGCCCAGCTCCACATATAAGCTGCGGGTTAGGGTGAAGTTACCGTCCCAGCATAAAGCGGCGATTATCGAATTATCGGGATTATTAGAGACCGACATTAGTACCGACAATGGATTTGTGGATTACGGGTTAGAGTGATGCACCGACAAAGGGTGGTACACCGGTTCAAGATGGTATACCGGTTCAAACCGGTACACCGACCTAGGGCTACCTCGCACTCATTTTCAAAACACGCTCAAAGTTTAAAAGGCCGATTTGAACATAACTCCGTTAACCGAACAGAATGGCCAGATAAGTGTCTATCATGGGGACCTCACCAACTCTATGGCGACTGATTGGCCACACCCACATAGACTAGCCTTAACTGTCCTACCATACTGTCCGTAATAACATAGTCATATCAATGCCAGGACTACTGCTCTGATACCAAACTGTGACATCCCATTTTCAAAAGCAGTATATTTTTGTTTTCATCAGAGTAGAGCATCGGAGCAATTGAGTAACTGATACATTTATTCAAATTGCCGTAAGTCGGTGATTTCGAAGCGGTACATTGACCGAGAGTTTTCAAAATGAATAACACCCGAAGAAAGTCTTGATCGGGACTCGTACGGCTCGCTCGCCTTTCTCCTCGGTTCTCGGTTCTCCCGAACCCGACGCTATGATAAGGCGAGATCCAATTACAATTTGGATCTCGGGTAACAAGTTAACCTCATGCTTAAATACGACTACATATACACAACTGTGCAAAGCAATCAATACAACGAGTCCATAACGAGATGTATGATTAAAAATACATAACCACGTATGTAACAAAGCAATAATAACCTCGTATGTTACAAAGAATAATAATAACGTATGTAACATAACCACGTATGATACAACAATAATAATAACGTATGTAACATAACCACGTATGTGACATAGCAACGGGTGTAACATATCCACGTATGCTACCACCATAGTGTGAATACAACAATCATATATATCCATACAATAACCATCGAGTTAGTGTTACAAAGACGCGAACGTACCTTTTTGGCGGTACAACGGAACTTTTACGGAAAAACGTGAAATTCGACGGCGGGAAAAAGCGGTATGACGGCGGCACAACAACAGCAGCTCGGCAATGGTACGATTATCTCGAGATATCCTATAAGGATAATATTTAACAACTTTTAGCAGCATAACGGGCATTTTAGGTACAAATGACCATTTTGCCCCCGAACCCCTAATCGGCGGAATTTCGTAACTTCGTTACTTTGACCGTATTCCATTTCAAAATTATCCCCACTATGTTTTTACCTCGTCGGGCATCTTTCAATGCAATGAGGCATAAAAACAAGCATAGGAATATATTCTGAAACTTCCTAGATCAAAACAACGGTTCTACTATAACTACCGAAAGAACTACGGAAACTAAAAACTAAGGACGGAAGAACTTACTCGGAGCTAAGGCACAATTTTTCCAGAGCTTCTCTCTCTAGAACCTCTCTCTAGGATCTGAATTTTGGTGTGAAGAATGAGAGCAAGAGAGCTTGCTATTTATAGAGAAAAATAGGGACAAGGTAGGAATTTCCAAAAAGTCTTCGAAATGATTCCGCCGTTGGATCTAGGGTTTTGTAAGATGGAATCTTGGCCATCCATGGTCTTGGTCGACATCTAGGGCCCAAAAAGTCAAAGAATGAGTTGTCATCCAATGATGACTCTTGCTTTATGGCCTCCGGTCCGATAAAGCTACCCGATCGGTGTCCGTTTCGCGCGATTTCGCAGAAACTCAAAAATCCGGGCATGCAACTTTGAAGATCTTTTCATCCTCTCTCTTATTATCTATTTTGATCCTCTTTTTGATCATATCCAGGTATTCTCCGGTGCGTCGGAAGATATTCGGACAAACGCGTCCGATTCTGGAAATCGCTTCCGATAGAACCAACTTCTGGACAATAATTCGCCAATCGTAAAACGTCCAGTTGTTGTCTAACTTAATCCTGTGTTTGAAAATACACAATTGTTTCTATAGGTTCTCACTTTGCCTATCGACTCGCTCTATCCGATCAACTTTTCGTCTTATTTGAAATTAGGGTTTTCGGTTGCGGAATCGACGTCTGGTAAATTCTTTCTTCGTGTAGAATTTCACTTGTACTTAATTTGATCAGTCTGAAAATACTTTTACCTCTGGTTTACCTGTAGAATTTATTTCTAACTTTTCCCCCGGTCTGGCTATAAGCTGACTCACCGCATTATATTATTATTTTATTCTAATTACCATTTTAATTATTTAAACAATTATTTTTAATTAAAAATACCAATAATTTCGGCCCCCTCATTTTAAAATTCAGTTTTAATTATTTTTTCATAATTTTTTCCATTTTTTAAAAATATAATATTTTTTACCAAAAATTCCCGTTTTACCCCGCCTTCGTTAAGGCTTTAATCGGGCCTAATTTCTTCGTTTAGTGATCTTTTTAGGATCAGGTTTCTTCATATATTTATCTTTACCAATTTTTACAGTATATTGTTATCTTACAAACTTTTATCGACACTTTTGTCATTTTATATCCTATGTAAAATATTAAAAATGTTTATTCCATCAGTTTACTTTATGGTTCGAAATGATTTTTAAACTTTTCTTCATGTTATTTCCTCTGAAATAATTTATTAAATTCTCATAATTAGGGATAACACTTCCATATTTTTCTCATAATTTTTCATGATCTTTCGCATATTTATCATAATATTTTTAGATTTGTTTTTTTATCACCATTATATCATTTTTAGTCATTCTCGTTCATCGATTTTCCGTAACTTTTTTGACAATTTACTCTGTAATTATAACAATTTTCTATAACATTTTTAAGCTCATGATTTTGCTTTATCAAAATATTCGTTAATTTCCTTTATCTCAAAACTTCCGATTCTTACTAAAAGGGTATTACAAAAAGCCTAAGTTGCAAATAGGAGATGGGATTATTTTGTGGAGTGGACCCTACAATTCATATCCTTCCTCTCATTTCATATGTTGACACCTCAACTTTCTCTCCATAAAAGTCGGACACCTCCTCCATCCCTTTTCAAGACGGGTCCGGCTTCAGTCCTCTTCCATTCCCATCATCTTCCTCATTTGAGCCGTCAGATGAAAATCTGGACGGTTCAGATTTTTTTTAATAATAAAATTGTTACCGCATGCGGTAAATTATTAAAAGAAAAATTCAACCGTCCAGTTTTCATCCGACGGCTCAAATGAGAAAGAGTATAGAAGAGAATAAGAATGGAAGAGGACTGAAGCCGAATCCTTTCAAGACATATGGATACACTTCTCATTTACCCATTTAATTAATTCAGCCAGATTAAATGAATTCCATTTATTTCTTTCGGCCAAATTCATTTCCCCTCCCCCTATCAATATAAACATGACAGTACACTCGCTTAAACTCACGCCACCTTACACTTCCTTATCACTACTTGAAGCCACGTACCCACACATGTAAACCACTTGACCAATTAATCAATTAAGCCTCCCTCATTTATTCAATTAAGCTATTCGGTCAGAACACACCATTGTCCAGCACCTACACGCCTCTTTTCCATTGATCATTCATTTCGCACACCACACACCATGCCCCTCATTTAATTTCCATTTCGGCCAGCGCTGAAAAATGAAGGAACCGAGAGGTGAGACGATGAAGGAAGAAGAAGAAGAGGAAGGAGGAGTTGAAGGAAGTCACATGCAACACTAGAATCACATATAGGTAAGCCTCTTTATTCCCTTCCCACATCTGATTCTTTGCAATTTCTTCTGTTTGGGGATTAAGGAAAATTAGTTGAATATTAATTCTGAAATAGGAAATTGATTAAGGGCTGAAATGGTGCTGCATGTGTTTGATTTGTTCTGGTTTATGGAAGATTAAAGTTCAAAATCAGTGTTGCATGTTGATTTTGCCGAGAGAATTAAGTGAATTTGGAATCCAAAAGCTCCTCCTCTGTTCAGATGTGTGTGGCATTGGTCTTTATTTTAAAATTATTGGGAAGAAGAAGGAAAGCTTATCAGTAGTGTATAAGAGGATTTGAGTTGAGATATAAGACTGCATGTGAGAAATTAATTTCAATTTTCTGATTTTTGAAAGCTAAGTTATTTTTCAGATTTTGTTATGCTGCTTTTTGAAACTTTATTGAAGTTTAAAAGCTGTTATATCAGAGGATTCGTTAAGTGATTTGTATGTAATAAATATAGAATGAGAAGATGCAAAGTTTATGAAGGTTTTCTAGTTGCTCAGCTACTTTAAGGGATAAAGTTTATAATTGAAGAGCTGTAATTTTATTTTTAAAGTCTGCATGTAAAACAATTTTCTATACTTAGGAAGAAGGGGTATCTGAAATTGTTGAGGCCGAACTTATAGAAAGGTGTTATTGATGCATATGAGAGTGGTAAAATGATGGATTAATTTAAGGATAAGTATAAAGCTGAGAATTTTTAGAACCTAGATAGGTGTTGTGCATGTGTTTGGGTGTCAAAGAGTTCCTAAAAGAGGATTGAATCAGTGTTTTGAAGATTGACTTTAGAAGAATTGAGATTTAGAAACATAGATAGTTGAGTGATAGGTGTGATTGAAGGATGTTTTGGTACTTAAGGATTTTTTTTAAAATCAGTATATATATTCTATTAGAGGTTGATATATGAATTTCAAAATTTATAGGAATTGGCAATTTCCAGAGCTCAAGAGAAAAATGAACAAAAAAGGATTTTGGTAAAGGTATAGTTTTGGAAAGAGCGGTGAGTGAATAGTGTCCCTAATTTTTCTAAATGATATTTGTTATTTTATTTTGTACTTTTATGTTTATTTCCATATTTAAAAGTATGATTTTGTGAAGGAATATTTGTTGATAGTATATGAGTAAAGAATGCTGATTTTATTCATTATTATGTATTTTCCTTCAATTGTTTCAAAGCATAATTCATGATTATGCAGTTAAATGGTAAGGGGACTTTAGAGATATTTTTCATAAATTTTATATGGAAATGATCTCGCATTTTGGAAAGTTTATGAGCTAGAAATTATAATTTGAAATGGAATGTTTTTACTTGAGTTTTTAATGTTTAAGAGGATTTTATCGACAGATTGAATTGAGGGAAAGTTTTGAAATATTGTTTGTGAAACTTCATGCTGGGGAATTTGATATTGAAGTATGAGATAGAGCTGTTTTTATCTTGAATGAAGAATTTTTATTGTTTTGATAAATTGACCCCAAACATGCTTGAAAATGTTTTTGGAGAGAACTGCATACAGAACGCTGGTTACTAACAACAGTACTGTTAGTTCTTGGTGCACCATGGTTAACTCCAATCTCGCTTGATATTCATGAGATTTTTTCTCATGCTTGTTTCATGGACTGTGTGTCCATGCTTGTTTCATGGACTTTGTGTCCATGCTTGTTTCATGGCCTTAAGTCATGCTTGGTTAGTTACCCTCATGGACTGTGTGTCCATGCTTGTTTCATGGCCTTGAGTCATACTTGGTTAGTTACCCTCATGGACTGTATAGCCACGCTTGTCAACCGTTCTGTAAGAAGTTCTATGGAAAGATGAGGTTTGAGAATTATGTTTTTTAAAAATTGATTATATGAAATCAAAGGTTTTAGTACATATTTGACATTGTTTGACTAATGATATTTTATATAAAATTATGTTTTATTTATGATTTACTGTTTTAAAATCGATTTTGTCAAACAAAATAATTTATTATGTATTTCGAGGTAATTGATTTATGATCCAATATATATATAGTTTTGTTTTTTGTTTTTTAATTCATGATCGTATGATATAGAGATTGAGATTTATTACTATATTGTTATTGTCAAAAGATAAAGATGTTTAAAATATTTTTTTTTCTTTTGCAGTTTATTAAATTATAATTATGGGATGTTATTCACCGAAAAAAAATATGTTTTTGTTCAGACGATATTGCTGACCATGTATCTCCTGCTGAGCGGTGAAAGGACCTCTTAAATGATGTAGAGATCGTTGATCTATCATAAGGTTCTAGTAGTTGATGTAATCATAGCCCTAGACTTTTGTATTATTATTTAAAGTTAGTTGCTCCATGTAATGGTAGGATCCATGTATTTCGGAACATATGTTTCTAAGATTAAGGCTTAAGGAATGTGAGTCCACTCATATTCCGTGCCGGTCACCCCTTTAGGTTTCGGGGCGTGACAACGTAAATCTCAAATGTTCCTTTTCTATTGTCATCTTGATCGTATGATCAGTAAAATGAGATCTACGATGGCTTCTTGATTGTCCAATAGTGAGAGAATCTATGATGCTCTCTGCGTAAATCTCAAATGTTCTTTTTCTGTTGCAATCTTCATCGTTCGATTATAGAAGTGAGTCCTGGTATGTTTTCTTGATTTTGGGTTATGGTTTTTGGGCTCCTTCTTGGATTATGGCCCTAATGATCTTCCATGATCTGATGAGATACAGTGCATGGAGGAGACATGATTCTTGGGCTTGCTGGGTTTACTTTGAACCCTATATTCAAATCTCACTCTATATTAACAATTTTTTAAGTGATTGTTCTAGTAGAGAATATGGGAAGGCACCTATGGAATTAGTCTTGAAGGTTCATTTGTGCTCATAGAGCTTATATTATGTCATTCTATTTGCCATGACCCTAAGACTTCCACATTCCATTTTATTTACTGAAAATTTTGTGATTTAATTTGACACTATGATGTGGGTTTTGGTTGAACTTACTTTATATTTTGATTATTTGGATGTTGATCATCCTTATTGGAGATATTTAAAATACTTTGGTTAAGTCACTAGTGCAAAAAAAGGTTTTAAGACCGGACAAAAGAGACATCGTAAGACTGGACACGCGACCGGTCTTGTTCCAGGCAGTATTAAAAGTCTATAACTTTTAAGACCGGACTCGACCCAGTCTTAAATAAAATTTTTTAGACCGGACATTTTAAAAATTAGGTCTTAAAAGTTTTACTATATAGACCTGGTATAGTTTTTGTTCGGTCCTAAAACTCAACTTTTAAGACCGGACAAAAAAATAGGCTGCTTTAAAACGTTAGGAATTTTAAGACTAGACAAAAATAAATCCGGTCTAAAAATTAGCGACTTCTAAGACCAGACGACTATTTATACCGGTCTTAAAAGACTGACTTTCAAGACTCGATAATTAATACATCCGGTCTTAAAAATTGAACTTTTTAGACCGGACGTATAAATACATTGGTCTTAAAAGACCAACTTTTAAGACGGCCTAATATGTACACATGTCTTAATGTATTGACCTTTAAGACTGGACATATTGTGTGTAACATCCCATTTCCAAAAGCAGTATATTTTTTTTTTCATCAGAGTAGAGCATTGGAGCGATTGAGTAACTGATACATATATTTATAAATGCCGTAAGTCCGGTGATTTACGAAACGGCACATTGACCGAGAGTTTTCAAAATGAATAACACCCGAAGAAAGTCTTGTAGGGTCTCACGTGCGCCCGCTCGCCTTTCTCCTCGGTTCTCGGTTCTCCGAACCCGACGCTATGATAAGAGCTGAGATCCAATTACAATTTGGATCTCGGGTAAAATTAACCTCATGCTTAAATACGACTACATATACACGACAATGCAATCAATACAACAATGTCCATAACAGATGTATGATTAAAAACACGTAACCACGTATACAAGATAATAACCACGTATGTAACATAACCTCGTATGATACAACAATAATAACCTCGTATGTGACATAACCTCGTATGTAACATACCGTGTATATAGCATAACCTCGTACACTACTACACAACAATCACATACAATCATATAATAAACATTAGAGCTAGTGTTACGATAAAGACGCGAACGTACATACAAAAAACAGAGCTATCATCGGCTACCACATACAATACACATAGCACATATATGCATACTATAAACATCAGCGTTAGTGTTACAGTACGCGAACGTACCTTTTTGGCGGTACAACGGAACTTTTACGGAAAAACGGTAAATTTCCGACAGCGGGAAAAACAGCGGTGTGACGGCAGCACAACAAATGGCTCGACAAAATGTACGATTATCTCGAGATATCCTATAAGGATAATATTTAACAACTTTTAGCAGCATAACAGGCATTTTAGGTACAAATTACCATTTTGCCCCCGAACCCCTAATCGGCGGAATTTCGCGAGCTTCATTAAGTTTTCGCTCTATCTCTAGAATTTTGACAGATCTTTTCCTCATCATATTTTCGAAATATATATCATATTTACCCCTAAATATGATATCTAGACTATCTTGAAAAATTAAAGATAAATCTAGCATTCCTACTATATCTACCGAAAGAACTACCGAAACTAAAGACCCGGGGACCGAAGAACTTACCCGAGACTTTGCTCGAGACTTTCTCCGAGCTTCTCTCTCTAACTTCTCTCTAAGAGGAAGATTTTTGGTGTGAGAAATGAAGAAGAGGAGCTTGGTATTTATAGAAGAGACGGATGGCGTAACGGTAAATAATTCGAACTTCGGTCTTGACGAATATGGACCGTAGGATCGCATTTTTGAGGACAAAACACTCTTGGCCATCCATGGTCAAGATCGAAATCTAAGAGCCCTAAAGTCAATGGATGAGTTGTCATCCATGATGGCTCTTGCTTTATGGCCTCCGGCCCGATCGGTGTCCGTTTCGCGCGATTTCGCAGAAACTCAAAAATCCGGGCGTGTAACTTTGAAGATCTTTCCATCCTCTTTCATATTATCTATTTCGATCCTCTTTTTGATCATATCCAGGTATTCTCCGGTGCGTCGAAGATATTCGGACAAACGCGTCGATTACGGAAATCGCTTCCGATAGAACCAACTTCGGACAACAATTCAATCGTAAAACGTCCGGTTGTTGCCTAACTTAATCTCGTGTTTAAAAAGACGCAATTGTTTCTATAGGTTCTCACTTTGCCTATCGACTCTACTCTATCGATCAACTTTTCGTCTTATTTGAAATTAGGGTTTTCGGTTGCGGAAACAACGCACAGTAAATTCTTTCTTCGTGTAAAAATTCACTTGTTCTTAATTTGATCAGTCTGAAAAGACTTTTACTTACAGTTTACTGTAGAATTTATTTCTAACTTTTCCTCGTGCACGCCTATGTTCGACTCACCGCATTATATTATTATTTTATTCTAATTACCTTCACATTTATTTTTTTCTTTTATTTTTTATTTATTTTTCTAAGCATAAAATATTTTATTCATTTTTTATTTTTTATATTTATTTATTTAATAATTTCGAATTTCTCCAATTAAAAATAATTATTTAAATTATTTTTAATTCATTTACTTTATACCTTAATTATCCCATTAATTACCAGATTAGCCACTTACTAATTTTTGATAATTTTCTTAATTAGGATAAATCATTATCTCACAACTATTTTACTTACATTGGTATTTTATATCCCATGTAAAATATTAAAAATCATGGGGTCACTTATGATCCCAAAATAATACTTAATTTTGCCTCATTATTTTTTCAAGGGAAATTATCCCAAAAAATTCCTAAAATTAGAGACAACATACTTTCTAATTTTTAACAAATATTTAATTGCCTCCCGGGATTTATCATAATATTTTTAGGCCATTTAATGTCTCAAAAATACATTTTATGGATTTTAGCTCTTTATCTCTCCTAGTTTCCATAGAAATTACCTTAGAAAATAAGGTAATTATTACACTAGTTTTGAAACCACATATTCACCTATTTCCAATAGGTATTATTTATCGAAATATAATATTCCGATAAATAATTATCCAAGGTATTACATTTCTCCCCGTTAAACAAAATTTCGCCTCGAAATTTGCTCTATACCAATTTAGACTCGTACTAACTACACTTCGGACTTATTCGCTCCTTAGCAACCACGTGCCAAAACCTGTCTCCTTAGCAACCACGTGCCAAAACCTGTCTCTTAGCAACCACGTGCGTGACGACAAAAGATACCTCGGCCGCTAGTTTTACGCACCGCGTCTCTGCGCATGCAACCACTCCACGACTTATTCGCTCGTAACTTTTCTCTATATGTCGGCCGCTCCACTTGATGATCGAGAATTTGCTCGGGTTTGATCTTGTCAAGATCTTGTCATTTTGTACTTTGATATTTAGTATTTCCGTGGCACCCATATACCTCGGTCGACACCGAGATATCAAAATGTCTCCATGGCGCCCATACACCATGGTAACACAAGATACCTTAAATGTTTCCATGGCGCCCATACACCATGACAACACAAGATACCTCCTACTCAATGACACAATCGCATCCGGTTGTAGTAACTAAGAGATACGCATCGAAAACTAAAATTTTCGCGACAAGTAAGATAACTATTTATCAAACCATAGGGAATTCCTTACTATACATGTATCTTAACGATTTCTTTCACCCTGTACTCAGGTGTAGTTTTCGAACACATGACTTTTCGTCCATTAAAACACAGGACTTATTGTCCTTTCCCGAGTTTCTTTCAACTCAAAAGGTACTTCAACCACTTGTGTTAGCAGTACAGTTCTATACGATACTCACTAACTCTAGGTCTTACATCGATTAGTTCAACTTGAGAGGCTTCAATAGGCGAGAGGCGTAAGTCATCACGTCCGTCCCGTGCACAAGACATATCCCGATCCATATCTAATGGCACCACGACCATCTACTTGGATCCGGACAACCAACTCTTGGTGCTATGACCAACTTCGTTCTCGTCTATGCAAGCTCGTCTCGTCGTGTTCTACGCAATGATTTAAGTTTTACTCTTTAAGTTTTATCAATGGTTATGAGAAAATTTCGGTATGAATCTGCGGTACTATCCCGCTAGATCCATAAACTAAATATCTATGTTACTAAATTTCGGTATGAATCTGCGGTACTATCGCGCTAGAAAATTTCGGTATGAATCTGCGGTACTATCCCGATCCATATTATTATTTTATTCTAATTACCTTCACATTTATTTTTTTTTTCTTTTATTTTTTATTTATTTTTCTAAGCATAAAATATTTTATTCATTTTTATTTATTTATTTAATAATTTCGAATTTCTCCAATTAAAAATAATTATTTAAATTATTTTTAATTCATTTACTTTATACCTTAATTATCCCATTAATTACCAGATTAGCCACTTACTAATTTTTGATAATTTTCTTAATTAGGATAAATCATTATCTCACAACTATTTTACTTACATTGGTATTTTATATCCCATGTAAAATATTAAAAATCATGGGGTCACTTATGATCCCAAAATAATACTTAATTTTGCCTCATTATTTTTTCAAGGGAAATTATCCCAAAAAATTCCTAAAATTAGAGACAACATACTTTCTAATTTTTAACAAATATTTAATTGCCTCCGGGATTTATCATAATATTTTTAGGCCATTTAATGCCTCAAAAATACATTTTATGGATTTTAGCTCTTTATCTCTCCTAGTTTCCATAGAAATTACCTTAGAAAATAAGGTAATTATTACACTAGTTTTGAAACCACATATTCACCTATTTCCAATAGGTATTATTTATCGAAATATAATATTCCAGATAAATAATTATCCGGGTATTACATTGTGACACCCCCCGGGTGCCAGCATTCTTTACCTGAATCTTACATTACCTGAATCTTACACAGTAGGGTGGCAAAATCAGAAATAGTTTGTTATATTGATAAAGAGGAATTTAAAATTTGATTACACAATAGGGGTATTCCCAGGGCTTATACCCCTTTACATTCGTTTAATGACAGTGAAAATCAAAACCAACTAAACATCGTCATTATCGCCCCTCGGTTCTTCAAGATGTCCCTCCGCTGGGCCGCCTTCAAGCAACACTCCCTCCATGAGCCATATGCAGCACTTGCCTCCTGTGCTCACCTATCTATTGGTTGATAGTGGAGGGTGAGATTATGAGGAATCCCAATAGCAGACAATACCAATACAGTGCAGGCAAGATAAATGCTAATGTATGATTTACTCGCCTTGCACAAGCTCATGATAGCATAATGACATTTCTGCATGTTCAATGCTTTATGCATCATACTCATGGCCATAGCATAATCATAAACAGAGCTTCAATCATTCAAGTATGTTAAACATAGCAAGCAAGTATAGCAATCAAACATATACATACAAGCAATAATATCAAATACATGCAAGTAAGGTAAGCCCACTACCTTGTAAGGACTACCGTCCTTACTCGGGTTCCCCTTTCGTTAGCTGTCAGGGTTGCTTGAAGTTCCTTCCTTCTCCTTCTGGCCCTAAGGACATAACTGTACCTTTAGAACCAAGGAAAATGAATGTTTATTCAACTTTTTACCCCTTATTTCATTAGGGTTTAATTAAGTAACTTAAACTTGTTACTTTAAGCCTTTATCTTTCATTGCCCTTAAAAGTCCAGCAACTTCAATTATTTTTAATCAATTCCAAAAAAATCATTTTAACGTTCCGTCAACTCTCACGTGTTCATAGAGAAGTCCATTTTCATAGAACAATAATTCCCAAAGTCAGAACACGCCACATAAATCCCAGATTTTTCATTTCCATTCACTGTGCAATTAGACTTCCAGAAAATATGACTTATCTTTAAAAATTCATATATGGAGTTCTAGATGTCCAATTGAGGTGGTTCAAAAACCTACAAACTCCTTATTAAGTCTAGTTTTTTTGTAAAATTGGTTCCACAGTTTAATCACACTCTATTAACTCCCAGTTCCCAAAAACGTCCAGACTGTCCAGATTTGTTTCCAAAACGCAGGGTCATTTTGTATAATTTATTGCTCTCTGACCAGAGCTTATAAAAATAAAAAATACCCACCGTTTTAAATATATGAGTGTCTACTATCTCCTGGAATATATTCATAATTTTTAAAGAACTTTAAACCAGTCAAAATACTCAAACACTCGCACTGACTCCAGCAATCCAAAACTGGCAGTTTTGACTTTTTCTTTGAGCTCATTATTTTATGTTCAAAAATCACTTTAAAAATTCATTCACCAACATATTCCCACTCCGTTTTCCATGAGGAACACGTTTGTGGGCTCAGATTTTTCAAATTCCAATGTTTTCTTTTAGTTTACCACAGATTTCCAGATCTGGGTTTTAACCAAAACTCCAAAAACTTGAAGAAGGAATGGATGCTCTTACCACTAGGCTTGTTCTTTGAGCTTGTGGTAATCTTAACTACTCCAAACCGTGATCAACTTCAGCCTATACTCAAGGAAATAACATGCATGTGAGTTTTAAACTCATCGACAATGACATGCATGAAGGTAGGAAGGAGTTTTACAATTTACAAGAAACCTTACCTTGAATTTCTTGTTCTTCTTCTTCCTATTTCCAACCGTGGCTCTTCTTTGTGTGTGATGATAATGGTGTTGATGATTGTTGTTGGTGTTGGAGAGGAGAGGTGGGTTGGATGGTTGGGAGGGGAGGATGGTGCCGTGAGGATTGGAGAAGTGAATGGAATTAATTGGATGTGTGTGTATTGTGTGTATTGACGTGAGGAATGAGATTGAATTATTAAGTGTGTGTGTGTAGCCGTGAGCAATAATGAATGGAAGAGAAATCATATTTTGTTGATTGTGTTTATGTTGCCACGGCAAAGAAGAATTAAAGAGCCAAAATCTGATTTGCTTTACTTGCCAAGTGTAATGTATGCACAAAGACATGTGTGATACATGCAAGAGGTCAAGTGTTAAAGTTGTGTGAGGAGAATTGACAAGTGTTGTGTTTCTTGCATGTGTGTGACAAGTGTTAAACATGCAAAGTGACATGTGTGTGTTGAGTGTTGTCTCGGTTTGCGTGTTTGGGTTTGGGGTTGGTTCTTGATTTGCGTATTTGGGTTATGTTGTGGGTGTGGCACGGTTTTCAAAGAAGTATCCGGGGATTATTTCTCGGGTTTTACTCGGGATTGAGACACAAATACCGAGACCCAACAAACGATGCCACATACCGGTGTTTTCTTCAAAAACGCAGGGCATACCCTACTACCCTAGAAATGTTGTATGCTCACTTATATCGGTAAATTTACGCTCAACTAATCGTCCCGTACCTTAGGACATAGTTGAATGGCATCTTTCCCAATCGAATGTACACCGTATAAATGCCCAGTGCCCCTTTTTCACTGACACTTTGATTCCACGGCTTATACATACTAGGTCCACTAACCCGTATAGCCGAGTTACCTAGTCCTCGAGAGATTTCCTATCTCTTGACATCCTTGGGACTCTTCTCGAATTGGGCTTAGCCGTCTCCCTAATTTAGGCTCATTCTCAATTCTCAGGGCCCGAAATTCGGGATGTTACACATATCAATACATCCGGTCTTAAAATTTGAACTTTTAAGACTGTAGTATTTATTTCTGATCTAAATTTTCAAGAATTTTTTCCCTGT
Organism: Acacia melanoxylon; assembly: GCA_019022615.1. NCBI lineage: Eukaryota > Viridiplantae > Streptophyta > Magnoliopsida > Fabales > Fabaceae > Acacia > Acacia melanoxylon. Next base: position 11,011,781 of record JAFJYJ010000004.1, read on the forward strand.
TCTGTTCTTCCTGATTATATATATACACAAATCCACCACCCAATCCAGTACATAAAAGTCGATACTTTAAGCTACAAGCTATGAACAATCCATTATGAATAAATTGAATTGGGAAAAGAATACAAATATTATTCACCATGAGTTATGAGATCTCTTAATTAATGATTATAATATGACAGTACAACACCTAAATGAATATTTACAATAAGATAACTTACAAATACAATGAGTTACAAATACAACACGTAAATCAACATACATGCCCAATATAATATTCACCATGCCTGCATCTGATTTCCACCCAACAACGTAACATCCTCTTTTATAACATGCCCTTTTGATCGGATCCGCCACAAAAATAAAACAAGAACAAACTTCATAGTCAAGTGACATTGTTTAAGAACATAGAAGGAATATAGTTAAAACCTTAAAGTTTTCAAAGAATTCTGCATATGAATATTACCTTATGAATTGACTCTTTTATAAAGGGATATCCTCCCATATCCCTTCTTGATGATCATTTCTTATGTCGGGTTTATTATCCGCTTCATCTTCTTCATTCATGTCCTGTAGACCCCTTGAAAAAGGAGTACTCTCAGTAAGACCATAATTTGAATGAATTTCCTCATCAATATCAATGACCATTTTTCCTTGGAGAGCTACATACCACATTTTATTTTCTTGATCAGTGATATAGAACACTTGTTTTGCCTGGTCTGCCATAATAAAAGGTTCATCTCCAAAACTTCTACTATTGACAACGACTAATGTAAATCCTAGCCGATCGATCTGGACACCATTATTGACATAAACCCGCTTGTATTTGAAAATGGGAAATCTAATTTTAACATAGTCCACCTCCCAAATCTCTTTAATAACCCCATAATATGGCATGACTGCCAATTTAGGCCTCTTGTCTTTCGAACTGGAGAAGTGCATAGATTCAGCCTATAACATAACACCACTGTTCTGGATAGTGCTCCTATCATCTATGGACTTCGTGTAAAATATATAACCATTGATCACGTATGAATTCCAACTTATGACATCAACCTCAGGACCACGTGTTAACCATTTGATTGTATCAGAAACACATTCCTCTCCCTCGACCTTTTGTTTGAACCAGTTTGCAAAAGTTCTGTTATGCTCCCTAATCAACCTTTGTTCAGTCATTCGATGATTTTCTTTCCTTACAGCTTCTTTATGTGAAGCTATGTTGGCTTGAACTTCATCAACATTCTTCAAGATGTATTAGTGGACTTATGACAATTCATTAGGCTCCATACTCTTTACTGAAGCCCCTCGTCTACCGTTTTCAGCATGCTGACGTTTAGGAAACCCAACATGTCTTACTTTGGCCAAATAATTTTGACAAAATTTCATGGCTTCTTTAGAAACATATTTTTGAACAATTGATGCTTCTGGTCGGTATGCATTCTTCACATACCCTTTTAGGAATTTCATAGATCTTTCAATTGGGTACATCCACCGTAAATGGATAGGGCCGCACAACTTTAGCTCCCTCACTAGATGAACAATTAGATGAACCATGATGTCAAAAAATGTAGGAACAAAAAGCTTCTCAAGCTGACAGAAGGTAAGATATCATTCATTCTCCAATTCATCCAACTTTTCAATCTCAAAAACGTTACTACAAACAGCATTGAAGAAGAAACAAAGTCTAGTCAAAATGTGTTGAAGATCATATTCGGCGATGCCTAGAATAGCTACTAGGAGTAGCTGTTGCATCAAGACATGACAATCATGAGACTTTTGGCCTACTAATTTCAAGTCCTTCATCAATACAAGCCTCTTAAAATTTGAAGAATACCCCGAGGGAACTTTTGTGCCATGTAAACACTCACAAAAACTTTGTTTCTCATCCTTAGACAAAGTATGAGAAGCCGTGGGACAGTAAGTTCTCTTTCCATATGACCTTGGATGTAAGTCTTCGCGTATTCCCATTGCTTGGAAATCTAATCTTGCCTTCACACCATCCTTGGAACTACCTTGTATATTGAGAAGCATGCCAACAATACTATCACATACATTTTTCTCCACATGCATGACATCAATACAATGTCTCACATCAAGATTGCGCCAATATGGAAGATCAAAGAATACATATCTCTTTTTTTCATATATTTGTTTCTTTTCTACTCTTTGCAGTCTTACCGAAGATGACACTGATATTTTTCACTTTTTCATAAACTTGCTCCCCAGTCAATGCCACCGGAGCATCTTCATACTCTTGACCACCAAAAAAGGCTTTCTTTAATCGACGATATGGGTGGCCTCGTCTAAGAAATCTCCTATGTCCAAGATAAACCATCTTTCTTCCATGTTGAAGTTGATGGTAGCATGTGCCTTCTTTACAAACTGGACATGCTTTATAGCCTTTTACACTATACCCTGACAAGTTCCCATATGCTGGGAAGTCGTTTATAGTATAAAATATCATGGCTCACATTTTAAAGACCTCATTCTTGAAACAGTCAAAAATATCAACACCTTCTTCCCACAACTTCTTCAAGTCTTCAATCAAGGGCTCAAGGTAAACATCAATGTCATTTCCGGGTTGTTTTGGTCTTGAAATCAACATAGACAGCATGATGTACTTTTGTTTCATGCATAACATAGGAGATAAGTTGTAAATAATAAGGAGTACAGGCCATGAACTATGTATGCTGCTAAGGCTTCCATAGGGATTCATGTCATCCGTGCTAAGGGCAAGCCTAAGGTTCTTAGGTTCTTCGCCGAAGCTTGGAAATAATTGATCAATTTTCTTCCATTGAGAAGAATCGGCCGGATGTCGAAGCTTTCCATCAGAAATCCTCTCATCTGCATGCCACCTCAAATTTTTTGCATCATTTTCATTAGCAAACAACCGCTTGAACCTTGCTATGATTAGAAGATACCACAACACTTTTGCAGGCCCCTTATTTGACTTGTACCTTGGGGTTTCACATATCGGACAATTCTGCTTCTCTTCAAACTGTTTTCTATACAATATGCAATCATTCGGGCATGCATGGATCTTTTTGTACCCCATCCCCAGTGGACAAAGTATTTTCTTAGCATCATAGTATCGATGCGGCAACACATTATCATCCGGAAGCATGTCCTTAAAAGCCTCAAGCATTTTATAAAAACTCTTGTCGCTCCATCCATGAAGTGCCTTCAAGCTTACCAATTTCAATACAGCGTTCAACAATTGGTATCTTTTACACCCAAGGTATAGTGGCGTCTCTGCATCACCACGCATATTACCATATGCATGTGATTGATCAAAAGCCTCTTCTCCTACATCACGAATAATGTCCTCTATGCGATCATCCGTATCCGTTCATTATCATCAAAGACCACTTCCCCATTTTGAGACCCACTTGGCATTTTTCACCATGCCATACCCATACTGTATAAGTCTTACAAAATCCTTCACAAATTAAATGTGTGTGTATAACTTCAGGACTTAGTCGCCTCTCATTCAAACATTGTACACAAGGGCAATAAAACTTCCCAATATCATCATGGACATTTTGTTTAGCAAATTCTATAAATTCCCTCACCCCATTCTGATATTCAACACTCGTCCGTAAAGCATTTATCCAACTATGATCCATAGAAGAATTCCTATAGACGAAAAGATTTAACATACATAATCCAAAAAAAATTAAACTTGCATATAAAATAAGAAAACTTCAAATGCATATATATGGTCAATGTCGGTTATGTCTTTTTCTTTTCTTTGTTTTTTACGAAGAAACTTGTCCATTAAATGCATAACGAAGAATCACTTTTGGTCATAAATGTATCACAGTGAATCCAAGAAGCAAAATAAATGCATGACGAGGAAATTAAATGCATCGCATTAAGATCTTGTGGATTCACCTGTAGCATATAAATTCAAATACGTTTGCTGAGTCTTTCTTCTCCGGCCACAAACGTTGATGTTACAAACAGAAAGAGTAACCTAAAAACACTTGTTGGTCAGTTGGGTAGGTCTAAAGTACAAATATAATCTTCAAAATACAATATTCATTAACAACGGAGGAACCCATGATTGAGGGCCTTTTTGTCGTTAGCCTTGGGGTCCACAATCAAAAATAAACCAAGGATTGCGTATAGGCAAACCGATGATCGTTCTCTCTTCTCGAGGAGCCTTTTATTGAGTCCTAGGTAATCTAAATGACATGCAAATGCAATTAAAACAAGGGGAAAAATTGATTTTGGATTTTCAAACTAAGAAACTAAATTAAGCATGCAATTTAATTAAATCCTAACTATTGTTTTTGGTTTTTTCTTTATAAAATGGAATGGAGTATGAAATGTATAATGGATGCTCTTGGAAATGGAATAGTGACTATCCTAGTTCAATTAAATATAAGAGTAAATTTTCACTAAGTCTAGATGAAAAACCCCAAGATACCACTTGAGTTCAATATTCCCAATTAATAGTAGCTCCTACTACCATAGCTAACTAATATCTCTTGAGATATTGTTTAAAACCACTTAGTGTGTGATTAGGATTAAATTAATGTAGCTTGCTTCCTCTTGACAAGAATGCGATACCACGCCACTCAATTAATCCAATTCAATCATACTATCTAACAATACCACGTAGAAAACACAATTTCACTGAATCAATAGGGAAATACAAATTTATAAATTCAACAAACCACAAAATTCAATTCAATCACATAGGTTCAATCAACAAAGTTTTCCAAACGGATAAACTAAGTCTCAAAAATACAAAACAATATTCCTAAACCTAGGAAATTAAAATGTAAATAGAGAAAATAAATTGAACAAAATACTCCCCTATTTAAGCTTTGGAACTCAAGTCCATCTTTCCCAATTCCAAGAGATGAATGTCTCAGCCACGCATTGAACCAAATCGAATCTGTGATGGTGAGGCTGACGGTGGGAGGTCTCGGTGCTGAAGATCTGAGCTCTAGAGGTGAAGAAGAAAAAAAGGTGAATGGGGTTATGGAGGTCGAAGGTCGAGAAAGATGATCGAAGGTCCAAGCTCAAGCTTTCTCGGCGCGTTTCTGATATACACCGGTCTGTGATTTTTCCGTCTCTCAGCTAGTTCTGTGTCTTCTATTGCTTGTGGGTGTGAAGATGGAGGTCGCTCACCGGCGACCGTGGTGGCAGAGGAGTCGCCGGCGAAAGGGTAGGTCGTGGAGAGGAAAGAAGAAGTACAAGGTCCTCAGACGTTCCAGTCGTGGTCTGTGTGTGTTGATGGTCTGAATCGTGAAGGTCGAAAATCAATCCCCCTGGCGCGTCGCACTCTGTTTTCTTCTATTCAATCCTCTCGGGTCCCTGTTTTTTGCTCAATGAATCAGATTCCCTAATTAATCAATGGCCCAAAACGCATAGTTGCAAACAGGGATCAAATCGAAAATTTAAAAAGTTCGGGAATAGGGACTATATTGAAACTTTTGCAATTTGAGTTCAAACTTTCATTTTCAAATTTGATTTAATCTTTTGAGGCATCTATAATGAAAAATAATTAATCTAACATCAAATATTCTCATAAAAATCAATGATTAAGAGTAATTACCATTTCTTTGACAATTTTGCCCTTTTAGTCCTAATTTAATGTATTTACTCTTAATCTTAATTTATTACAAGAAAGACATTTTAAGCTCAATAACTATAATAAAATGCATTAAGAATCCCAATTTAAGTATCAAAAATCATTTAAAATTATGGTTCGATCAACCCACAAGAACATTTCATCGATTTTGTTCAACCTATGAAAAACCCAGAACGATAAGCAGGAAAATCATAAAGTTATATAACCGAAACATTTCTTACAGCTTGGTTTATAGACGTTTAGCTAAGGAACTACAAAGTGATTGTCGAGAGAGCAACGCGAAGCAGCGGCGAAGCAACACACAAACACTGGAGATAAAACCTGAGTAATCACTTTCTGCCTGACAAGAGAAGTTCAGAGAGGGAAATTTAATTTTTCGTTCGACAGGGACATGTTTTAGTATTTTGGATTTTATTAAGACCGGTTAATTATAAAGTATCCGCTCCTAAAGATATAATTTTAATAATTTAATTTTTAAGACCGGAGGTTTATAAGACTCCGATCCTAAATTTTTTCTATTCATTTCATTTTAAGACTGAAGTTTTATAAAATATCCGGTCCTAAAAGTCAAATACTTTTTAGACCAATTACTTATAAAGTATCCGGTCCTAAAGGTCCTCATTTAATAACCAAACCAATAAAAAAAAGGATTGGCTTTAGCGAGCGCAGCAGCAACTTAATGAATAAAATAAAGGAAAACTGGAGAATAAGCTTCTTTAATTATTGGAGAAAATGAACAAAAAAAGACACAAGCTTAGTTTTTAATGCTTCATACATTACTAGAGAAAATGCACATACACAAGAAAAAAATAGAAAGAAAAACAAAATGAACATGATCAACGACAAGAATCTGACTAAACATCCTAAAGCTTATTATCCTCCAATGCCTTGGCGATATCAGCGTGAGCAGCATTAACTTCGCACCGGAGATCAGCAAGTTCCTGTGTTATTCGCATCAGCCGCAATGCATCATTAGAGGAAAGAGGAGAGGGGTCAGTGGTAGGTGCGTTGGGGCCAGGAGGTTGGAGAGGGGGTGCGACAATCTCTTTATCATCCAAAATAACAATGGGTCTAACGACCCGAGACTCTTCGGTCACAATAGAATGTACTCTCGCTTAAGGCGCCCCGTATAACGTTCTACCAAAGGCACGAGCTTCAAGAGTACCCCTACGAGCGGTTATCTTGTATCTAACCATGGTTTGAGCAGTTGAGGCAGAGAGCTAGGTAGTGTGGAGTTATAAGGTAGTGAGGAGTTAATAAGGACAGAGAGGTAGTGTGAGGAGTCAATAAGGGTAGAGAGGTAGTGTGAGGAGTTAATAAGGATAGAGAGCAGGAGAGATACGCAATTGATGATGAGAATGAATTGGGATTCAATTGTTATAAATGAATTTATTGTTTCTACTGTAAGAGTGTATTTTACAAATATCCAGTCCTAAAAGTCTATTATTAATTTTTTTCCAATTCAATTACTTTTAAGATCTTCCTTTTATAATATATTCGGTCCTAAAAGTCTATTATTTATTTTTTCAATTCAATTACTTTTAAGATCTACCTTTTATAATATATCCGGTCCTAAAAGTCTGTTATTTATTTTTTCAATTCAATTACTTTTAAGACCGTCCTATTAACATATATCCGGTCCTAAATTTAATCAAATCAATTACTTTTAAGACCGACCTTTTATCTTGTATCCGGTCCTAAAATTCATTTTTTTAAAATTCCATTTTTTTAAAAGTAAGAATTTTTTCTTAAAAAATATTACTTTTAAGAACAGATCTTTTACAATATCCGGTATTAAAAGTTTATTCTTTTCAAATTACTCAGATTGCATAGTCGTATCCTTACACTCTGTTCAAATGAATGATTCAGAGTCTCTTCGGCTTCCAGATAAACTTCCCAACTATGCGTCTCATTGTATTCTGAGGAACTATGCGTCTCCTCGTTAAAGTTTCCGGCGTTTCATATTCTTCAGGATGAGTTCTCTATTTAAACCCGTTGTTACTTTACTTTCTTCACATTCTTCTCCATCACTTCTACAACCTCCACGGCCTCCTCCACCACCTAGCCTCCACCATAATGGCTGCTCCACCACATCCTCCTGGACCTCATCGCCCTCCTTCGCTGCCTCCGAATCCTTCTGGCCCGCGTCGATCATATGGACCGACGCTTGGGCCAACTGTTTCAGCTTTATCATGCCGTCAACAACAAGCTGAACTTGGTACTCGACAACCATGACGTCAAGTACCATCCTTCTGATGACGACATCTCTGACCCCTCTTCCCCCTCCGACAACGATGGGGAGGATTATTGTTTTTATGTTTTTTTTATATGTACTACTCGCGCCCCTACACGGCAAAGCATAAAAAAATATAATAAATAAAATTTTTAGTTCCCCATCTTCTCACATTTATGTCATTTTCATTATCTTCATTTTTTTTTCAACAAAAAGGAAACAAACAAAACACCGCCATCGTGTGTGATCAACACTAAAAATTCGCAAAATACAACGTTAAGACCATACAAAAAAAACATCAATTACCTTATTCGAACAAATATAAACACAGTGACAATTCTTCTCAAGGTTGGACCGTCATTTTCGCCAGTTTTACCTTGCCCAGATTTGAATAATTTTAGTGTCCTTTTCAGTATCTTCCTTTTTTCCGACAAAAAGAAAAAAAACAAAGAATAGGGAGACCGATAATGCTGCTCAAAATCTGGAGAGGTAAAAACGACGACAAGGAGGGTCCTAGCTTGAGTAGAACCGTAGTTGTTTTGAACCCTAATGAATTGTCTAACAAACAGGTCACCATTATTTATATTTACACGAAGACTTTTAAGACCGGACGTTTAACAAATATGCGGCCCTAAAAGTCGCTGTAACACCCCAATTTTCTAAAGCGTTTTCAAGATATTTTAATCAGAGTAGAGCATTGGAACATTTTAAAAGAGCGAGTATTTGATAAACATTCACTGTTGGTGTATCTGGTTGCTTATACAGCGATATAATTATCCGAATATTTACGAGTACGATAATACATATCCAAAAAGAAATTCTCCGGCCGGGTTCTCACTGGTGCTGCTTTCCCTTGTCCTCGATCCTGATTCCTCCGGATCCTGAGGCTATATTAAGAGCTGAGGTCCAATGCCCATCGGACCTCAGGTAACGGTTAACCTAATGCTTAAATATGACAGTATATGTATGACAGATATTCATGGTATTTCAGCAACAATCAACACATAAGCACATAGCGGATGTATCCCAACAGTACATGAGCACACAACAGATGTATCCCAATAGTACATAAGCACACAGCAGATGTATCCCAATATTACATAAGCACACAGCAGATGTATGCCAATAGTACGTAAGCACACAGCAGATGTATCCCGTAAGCACACAGCAGATGTAAAGTTAGCGTCTATCACATATAAGCATGCAATAAGCATCAGAGTTAGTGTTACAGTACGCGAACGTACCTTCGTTCATGTTTTCGGTACGTTTTGACGGTTGGAAGGCGATCACAGATATCCTATAAAGGTAATATCGCCTCTATTAATTCATAAATATTATCTCAAGAGATATTTTGGCTATATAAGACCTTTTTACCCCTGGATTAATTATTTCCAATTTATTTCATCTTATTTTCGTAAAAACGCTACTTTGGCAGCATATAGGCTGATTTTTCTCCTAACTTTGAAAAATCATAACTAATTCCACAAAACTCGAAACGAGGATCCGTAAAATTCCTCGGAATCCTTAAGATGTCTACTTTTAAGAAAAAATATTGGTTATTGCCCAGATTTTATGAACAATTCCCAGTTTTCGTATTTTCATCCTCTGCTCAGAATTTTCCAGAATTTTGTAGCCCATTTTGTAGAATTTCTACCTCCTAGCAAAAAACTCAAAACGACATGATATAGGAATATTTGGAAAGCTCTATATGTCTAATTTTACCATGAATTTACTCAGAATTTTAGAGCATCATCTTCATCATAAGATACTAGCGTTTTTATAACTGCTTTCTGAAATCGCTAACCGACAAATTTTCGCCAGAGCTTCGCTACTTTGACCATAATCTTCCAAAAAAATTGCTATAACTTCTTCTTCATCATTTTTTCAAAATAAATCCAATTATAACCATAAAAACATGAAAATAACACCATAATTGGAAGATTATGAATCAAAACAACATTTAAGCTATAAATCACAAAGCTAGAGCTCAAGAATTTACCTAGAACTTTGCTCCTTCCTTCCTTTTGCTTCAAGAACTCACTCTACTCACTCTCTAGCTTCTATAATCAGATCACTTTGGGCTGATTGGTGTGAAGAGTTTTGAAGGCCTTAGCTCCCTATTTATAGCAATTTGGCCATTAACTTCCTAACATCTTTTCTTTATTTTTAGCCCTTAGATTAAACTTAGTTGAGAAGTTTAAATCCTACCCTTACACCTAGTAAAACCGACTTCTCCCTCTCCCTTGCCTCATCATCTTTTTTTCTACCTCAAAAATCTTATTTAGTTAGGTGCAAGTTGGTGTTTTTATTGATCAAGATCCATTTCCACTTTTCAAATCTCAATTTTATGACTTAATTAAAGGTCTTTTTAAAACATTTAAATCACTTAAGTATGAATCATAAAAGTTTGTGAAAATCACTTTGGAGATAACCAAGTTCAAGCTTAAATTGTGCTTGTTCATAATATCTACTTATATTTGTTCTATGATCAATGGTTTTCAAGATACGATTTATTTTCTATTGTTTCTCATTTACTTGTGTCCTGAATTTATCCTAATGGGTTTTATCTTACCATTAATTAATTAACCATTTAATACCTTTATTACCTATGCTTACATCATCATTTACCATTAAGTCTTCTTGTCATTAAAGCTTGATTAAGACATGTATGTAGTGTAATTATCCTTGTTTAATTAAATTAACTATTTCAAAATCTTAATTCATATTTTTTTCTCCAAAGGGCCGTGTACCCCCCTTCATTTTGCTTCTTTATTTGCATTTTAATTGTCTCATGAAATCAAGAAGAAAACCCTTCATTGGTGGATTTAATTTCACATGGGTTATGCTTTATGAAATTAATTCTAAAACCTTTAGATTAGCTTTATTAAATTTAATCCAAGCCTTTGATTTGGGTTGGAAAAATCTAAACACTATTAGTGATATTTGTTAATGATTTAGGATTAAGATTCAATACAATTTCTTAACCTTTTAAATTAGCAATTTTTACCACTTTAAATAATTAAAGGGAGAATTAATTAATCTTTGATTAATATTGCTAACATAGTGTTTTAGGGGTTAGTAGGCCTAATTGTAAATATTTGACAGGTTTTTAAATTAATCTTGATGATTAAAAACTCTGTGTATTAATTTTGGCCTTTACATATCCTTTGGATATTAATTAAGTTGATATATTCTTAATTATGCCCTTTTAAAATTAGTTATTAATTAATTTCGAAAATTCCAAAAATATCTCAATTATTGCAAATTTAATTGCCCAATAATTGTTGATAACTTTCTCTAATTATTTTAGGCATTTTGATAATATTTAATTGCCTTTAATGAAATAATTAAGATTATACTTAATTATGATAATCTTAGGATATTTTATGATCCCTAATAAGATTTAGAAAATCAAATCTTTGATTACCTTAATTCTAGGAAAGAATTGCCTAGAAAATAGAATAAACACAATAGAGAAATTTGAGACCACATATTCACCTATTTTAAATAGGTATTATGTGACACTTATAACAAGTGAGTTTTTTTAAGGGTATTACAGTCGCCATATTTTTTTAAAAATTAAACGAATACTTTTAGGACCGGACTTTTAACAAATATACGGTCCTAAATTAAAAGGAAAATAGCAACATGATTATAGATAAACATGCACTACTTGGATGCATACATGAAGTATAAATTAATGCTTGATCTAAACATATCTTTGGTTGCTTGACGCATTCCAGTATATTGATTTCTCTTCATTCCATAGCATATTCGAATGAAGGAGATGGTTTGCTGGGTCCAGCCAAAAATAGAAAACATTACAATTAGGCAAACTCATAATGCATGAAGGAGATGGAGTTTTATGTTTTTAGCATTTAAATAATTTGTAGGCTTAATAAGCCAAGGGAAGATCATTCACCAACATGCTAAAACACTGGTCAATCATGGCATGAACAATAACTTGAATCAGATTCTGATAAGTTGGAAAGTGGATAATCAAGGAATTTTCTAAGCTACCTATTGTATTTACTTGTCAATTAATAAACTATCAACACAAACAGAAAGACCTTTCGAAGAACACAAAAAAACATGTTTTGCCCGTGTATAATACTAAGCACGAAAGATAATATTAAACACAGTATACTCCCTTAGAATTTTTTGTTGCAGCAGACCAGCAATTGTCTACAAGAATTTAATAGTATGCATAAATATTAAATTAAAGAATATAGGGCGATATATAGAAAGGGGTTTATAGGCATACTTGGAACAATAGATGTGACCTGAAAACCAACATTAACAGCTATTCCAGGAGTTTGTTTTGCAGCATACAGAGATGTAATGAAAATGTGAGGTAAGGCGACATAACTTTATCCATTGGGTAGACAGCCCCCGTACAAAATATAGGATCCACAGCAATTAGAATATTTAGAACTCTATCAAAAGATTTAGGCAATCTCAGTCAAGGCAGTGTTCCTGTAAAACAAATGTCAAGGAAGATGTCTTTAATAATAATTTTAGCAATTATTGTAAAACATGGAAAATAATTTTTACCATTACAGATCCAACGGTCCTTCTATTTTACCTCATGAAAGTTCTCCCATGCTTTATCAATTAATTGACAACCTGCCAATCATAAAATGGAGTTTGGAAGCAGAAAAGTAAATACTGAACGTTCAAAAGCAAAAATTGATTAAAGGGTTAAGGTGCAGATTTATTGACCAACTATCACCCGAGGAGCGTCTGGCACAAATAATAATTGAGTGGACCAAAAGTGCCAATCAACAATTAAAAAGTGAAAAAACACCAAATAACTATTAAAAAAAACTATCACAATTAAGTTAAAATATGAGGCACTGGCGTAGGACGGTGGCGGAAACGCTGGAAAAAAGAGTGGTTAAGCCTTTTTGTTAGATAAGACAAACACCAACAGAGATGGGACCCATGGGAGCAGGCGTTGTGGCAGCGGCGGTTGCTGCTTATGGCATCGGAGGGATGGAACCAGGGTGCAAGGTGCGTGCCGGTCGAAAGCTGTGGACTGTTGGATGAGTTCAAGAGGGTGAGTGGAACACCCAGCAACAATGGAAGCTTTGGAGACGCCGACGTCGCTGACACTGTGAATGTTAGATATGATTAGTTTTGATGATGTCTTATATAGATGCCATTATTAAAAGCAAAAAGATTGAGTAATATATTTATCTCCTACATTGACTAACTACTAAGTTTAATGTAGATTAGTCCAACTTGAATCATGAAGAATAATCAAGAAAGAAGAGAAGAGACTAAAGAATGAAGAACTTGCACAATATAATGGGAATATCAACACTCAAGTTCTTGTGATCGGAAACCTCTATGATCAAGCAGAAGTTGAAATAGCTTAATTCGGAGTCAAATTAAGCTATTTGAAGCATTAGCATGAATAGTATTGTATATGTGAATAGTACACCGTATACATGAATAGTGCCATACACGAAGTCTCGATGATCAAAACGGAAGTTGGAAAGTCTTAATTCAGTGCTAAATTAAGCAATTTGGAGCATCATCACGAAGAGTGATTTTTGAGCTACAAGACCGTATATATGAATAGTGACGTATGTACGAACAAAGTGATGTACGTATATATGAACAGTGACATACAGATCCATATATGTTGCTGCATTGATTTGTTTGCCTGGACGTTGCCTCAAGTCATTTCCTCGGAAAATCCCCTTCAATGGCAAAATCGTAATTATGCTGAAATTCAGTTGTAATGGCAAAGTCGTAATTATGCTTCTGATGGCAAAACCGTAAATATGCTGAACTTCAATTCAGACCGAGACGAGACATCTGCACTCTGTTCAGCTCTGTTCTGTGTTTTTCATGGGCGACGTTCGGTGTTTCGATGATATCTCTCAAACCAGACGTCGGATTGAGGTGAAACCAATTTTGGATGAAAGTAGACTTCCAATACGTCATTTTGACATAAAACCCAAGTCCAAAGGAGGTCAGATGAAGGCGCTATGAATTGTTGAAGTTGATAGTTCAATTCACGCCACACAGCAGAGCAAGCTTCGGTATTTTGGGTGTATCTCACAAAATACAAATCCAATTGAGCTGAAACCAGTGGCATATGAAACTAGACTCAAAATTCGGTGTTCCCCAATTTCGAACACTCAAAACGGAGATCAGACCAGGGAGATATTAATTTCGAAAGTTGACACATATGATTCTGGAATCAACTCAGCATAGCTTCGGTTTTCGGTCTATATCTCACATTATACACAACCAAGTGAAGTGAAACCAATTCCATATGAATCTATACTCAAAAATGGTTTTACAGAATTTGGAAGCAACCAAAAAGAGCTTGCAATGAAGGAGATATACATTTCGAAAGTTAATGGTTGCTGAAACTCGTTTTCTGGACAGTCTTCATTCAGATGATGATAATGATCAAAATACGAGATGTTTTGAGTTGATTCTTCTTTCATGGGAAAGAAGACATCAATAGATTTCTAGGGAAATTTAATTTACTAATTTTGGAGCTAAATTCAAAGAGATATAGCCTCTGGAAGTTGACACACATTCAGAAACGATTATATGATGAGAAGCGTGAAAATCACCGTGTCGGAAGTTTTGATTTTTATGGTGAACGTCCAGATGAACCTCATGATCATTTATATCACTCCTAATCCTCTCTAAACAAATGAATAACAGAGAAGATAGGGATTGCAGTGAAGAACTCGAAGAAACGAAAATGTATGCCTCGATTACTATTCATACCGATGATATGTTCAACCGTGTTATTCATCGACCACCACAACGTTCCAGCAAACAAACTTGAATATCACAATGGTAATGACAGACAAAAGAGAGAGAAAAGCACAAAAGCTTCAAACGGTCAAATACTCTCCAACGGTAACACTTAACGAACCGATGCACAACGGATGAATATCTTAAACGGTTATTATCCTCCAACGTATGAATCCTCTCCAATGTACGAATGCTTCAACGGACCGAAACTCACAACGGTAATATTACTCAAACGGTCAATTCTCTCCAACGGACATCTGCAACAGACGAATGTGCAACGGACAGAACGATTCAAAATGCAATGGTTACTATTCACGATGGTCACTATTCACAACATTCAAAATCCAACGGACATATGCTTCCAACGTACATGCTTATAAATTGAGAAGCATTCAAGGCAAAGAGGACAACGAACGATCAACGAAACAATTTCCTTCTCAGTCAGAATGCCTTCTGATGTTTATCTCATTTTCTCTCTATTTTCTTAGTGATCATATAATTTATTAGAGAGTGAGATTATTTGTAATGCACTTCAGTGTTCATCTTATCACTTCTGAGAGAGAAGATTATTTGTAATCATTTATTACAAAGGTTGTATCCTTACGGTGTGTAAGGGGAGTATCTCGGTAAGAGATTTGTAAAAGGCGCACAAGTGCCCGGCTAAACTTGTGGGATTGTAGTGGTTCTCAAGTACCCGATTAAAGCTTGAGGGAGATAGTGGATTGAAATCTCGGGAGGAGCGGGGACTGCGGACGTAGGTCATCGTGGATTGGGCGAACAGGATAAATCACGGTTTGCATATTCTCTTCCTTAAACTCTTATATTTCCAGTAAATATTATTTTCATATTTATTTGAATATATTTGTTGATTTATGAATAGTTGTTTTCATACTCATTACCTTCATTAAGAGTTGAAAAGATTTTCAAAGTTTCTAAATTTTTATCTTACACCCAATTCACCCCCTCTTGGGTGACAATAGTTTTAACATTTGGTATCGAGCAGGGCTCTTGTTTAAAGGACTTAACCGTCTCAAGAGTTACAATGGCTAATTTTGGGTGTTGCATTCTTTCTGAAGGTTTCGATTATACTATTCCACCGTTTTTCAAAGATATTGATTTTTGGTTTTGTAAAGCTAGAATGACTAGTTTTATCAAAGAATCGATTTTCATATGTGGAATGTTTTTATAAATGTTTTTGATTTCAAACCAAGAAAGGATTGGACAGAAAAGGAAAAGAAAATTTTTCGTTGAACATTAGAGCAATGAAAATTTTATACGGTGCGTTATTGAGAAAATGATTATGAGAAAATCAAGTTTTGCTCTAGTGCTAAAAATATTTGGGATACTCTTGATTCTATTTATGCTTCTAACAATTGTGTTGAAGTTGAAAGTGTTGACAGTTCATCAGAAATTTCAAACTGCACATCTATGAGTGATGAACAAATGGAAGAAGGCGAAATTAGAGAATGTTTTCATGATACAGTCAACACAAAAGAACAAGAGAATGAGGATTCCCAAGAAGAGCTCATGGACAATTATGGTCAATCATTATCCGGAGCTCAAGATGCACGTAGAGGTAAACAATTTCAATTCTTCTTGTGTAGTTAAGAAAAATGATTTTGAACATTTGCATAAAATTGTTTTTCAACCAATTACGATTCTATTTTGAAAAACAAAAATATTTTCAATCATGCTGGAAAATCATGTAGGAAGAAAGAATATACAAATTTGGGTAATTTGATATTGCATTCACTCGACCGAACAATATTTGCAAAACTGTTCATAATAAACATCATTCTATTATTTGCAATTATTGTGGAAAATCTGGCCATATTTCTCATACGTGTTATATTAGAAGAAATTATAATGTGAGAAATAGATTTGTTTGGGTTCCTAAAGGACAAGCAAGGTCCAATACTAACGGTCAAGGACCCAAGTATAAGTGGGTACCAAAATGTCCATCTAGTGCTTTATGTGTGCGGGATAATTTGAAAATCAATGGACATAATGGTACCGAGAAGATGAAGAAAAATCCAAGAGTTTTCGTGAACCTAAAAGGAGACTCACATCAAACAAGAGAACTCTCGAAGCACCCATTGCGAAACCACAAGGTCAAATCATAAGAAGCAATGGATACAAGCAAGAGGACTATCTTCTACCTCAAGAACAAATTACCATAGAGTACCATTCAATTATCTTGAGGAGAACAAGAAGAGGAGAATCTCTCAAATATCAAATAGAAGACAATTGAAGTCTATATCTTCGAGAGAGCTTTGCCAACACCCACAAGAAAACAAATGAAGAATCGGTGGGTAGCGGTGTAAGCAAAGCCAATCCTCCTAGTACCTAAGGCTAAGGTATACAATGGTAAAACCTCCTATGCCTTTGTCTTCGAAATCTTCTTTGAGGTTTTATATTTTGTAACCTTAGGAATGATCATTGCAAATGATTTTGAAATTAATTTTTCACATCCCTTAAAAATCTACTTGATAAATTTATAAAGGGATTGCAATGTTCAATAGTTTAATTCTTTATGCATACATGATGATTTGAAAAGGAAGTAATTCTTTTATGCATAAAGTCATGATTAATTCATTATGCTTAATTATTCTGAATTGAATATATTCATAAGAGCATGTGAATTTTGGTTCCTACACGCTAACAGAGATTGGATCCAAGCAAGGTTGGATACCAAGAAAGAAAAAGATTTATATGGTTTTGTAGGATCAAAGAAAGCTTCTCAAGAATGCATCATAGAAGAATCATCCAAGTCTTGAGAAAGCTAAACAAGCTATGCTTGATGTTGATGGTGAACGAGAAAAAAGGAGTCATCTACATTATTTCATCTCAACCAAGCAAGCTACTACAAGGACAAGAGGAAATACGGTGATATCTAATTCTTACCCTATTTTGCACTTAAATGAATTATATATGTGGGTAATGTATACTTGTCCATCATTGCATTCCATTAGCAATCAATCATTTATGGTTTCCAAAATATTTTTTAGATTGCTAAATGGATTTGTAAATGAAATTGTGCATAACCTTCTGAGTTTATTTTTTTAAAAAAAAAAAATTGCACAATTCTAAAACTGTTTGAATTACAATTCACCTTGTTGTATAAAAAATGCATACACATGTTTTGAAAAATATTCATACTTTGATTGCATTTAAATAATGTTTCAAAACTGGAAGTTAATATTGTATCTTTTGAATGTTGGATATGCTTCAAATTTCTCCAAGTTGAGCTTTCCTTATCTTTCACATATTGTTCTTTGGAATTAAATGTTTTACTTGAACTCTTTAGTTTCATTCTCTAACTAGTTGGACCTCATTGTCTAACAAGTTAATCATATATGAGTTTCAAGCTTATCTCAAGAAAAGAATTCAATTTGTGAAAATCTTATGCTTATTGGATAAATCATTATTGGTCAAGTTATTCCAAGCATTATGAATGTTCATTAATGCATTAAATGTTATTGCATTAACCATTATATGGAATAACTTACTAGGATAATATAATGGAACTCTAGTCATTTGGACTAATGAGTTTGTGCTTCATCATCCATAAATCCTAGCACTCATTTTTTTGTTACTCAAATATACGTAAATCTTCATCCATTTCGAGTAACTATATTCTTGCTTTGAATATTCATATATTTCAAGACTCTATTCTAAAAAGCAAGATTATCTCTTGGTCAATAGCAAAGTCATTGTGCTCACATATTCTTGTTATGCTAAGCATATTTTGATAATGCTATATCTTCATGACTTTTTCCTTTGAGAAAATTCTTCAACATGTTAACTTCAATGTTCAACATGTTCTCCAAAACCGAAGCATTCGATATATTCGATATATTGACTTCCACCATGTTTAAAATGAACATTGTTTTCAAGCATGCTTCAAAAATGAATCTTTCATTCATGAAAATTTTGATTTCATAATGCATTATCATATTTTGAAAGAACATTCAAGATTTGAAACACTTTGCATATTTCATTATCATTCTTGAAAAATCTGAGCTCATTCATAAACTGTGAATTGATAAATGCTTATCTTTATGGATAAGATTTTCTATGCTCTTTGATCAAACTTACATGCATTTTATCAATGACATTTTTTTTGGCATAAAGTGTAATTACAAATTGTCATTGAGAAATAATATCTTGGTATCATTTAGTTGCTACCCTATTTGATTCATTGGATTGAACTTATTTGATTGGGTAAAACTATGTTTTTGATCTTTGATTGTTATACAATTATACTCTTTGCTCAAACATCACATGGTTAAATTGTATAAGAGCATAAGAGTTGCTATGTCTAATCTTATGTGGACCCAAGAAACACAGGGTACCAAGAGCACATATTTTTGTTTTGCAGGATGCTCTGTTAATTTGTTCCAAAACAAAGTATACAAGAGAGGAGAGTTATACTCAAGTAAAGAACTCGACGCTGGAAACACAACAAGGGTACTCGAGTAGCGAACGAGAAATGGAAATTTTGGATCATCAAATCAAGCTTCACGTAAACTCATCCTTATGCATTAAATCTGGGAGATCCTCAGTATTGATCACATCATCAGATAGTGGCTAGCCAGTGATGGATCTATGGATTACAAATGATTATGACTCAAGTAATTACGATATTACTTGAGTGAGGTATTGTATTTTGAAATAATGAACATATATCATAATCATGCTAGGCTAACTTGATTTCATTCATTCCATTTTATTTCATGAATCTTAGCTCGAGCACATTTATTTTTAAAATGATCCTTATGTTTTAAACATTTTTTTTATCATCATAAAAAGCATAAGTGATTTCTTCATGCCAATTTCAAGTCCACCCATGTGAACTAGCTTGGAAGTTCTTAATTCTGAGATACCATGTTATGTCCATTAGAGTTGAAGGAACTCCAGACCTCATAACATTTGGTGTCACATTATTATTTGACATCATGAAAGGGAACTTCACATTTTTGTCGTTCATTGATTAAGGGGAGCTTCACATTCATATGTCTTTTATACTTTAAAAGCTCATCTCCTTTATTTAAAGAAAACCCTTTTAAGCATACTCATCACATGTATTCTTTGTGTTTTATTAGTTTTGATGATGAGTTGATATCATATTTTCCTTTCATTATCTTAATTTGAAAATATCATATAGAAATGAATATTTTGATATCTCGATTACACTAATAATTTTCTCTTGCAAGAAAGTTTTACAATTGTCGCAGGAGAATTCGGTTTGTGCAAGAACTTTCCTTAATGCACTACAAGGAGAAACTATTAAATTAAGGAAAGATGCTTTGGCGATCAATCATTGAAGCTGAGATATGCTCTACAAACAAGATCTATGAAGAAAAAGATGGAACATGAAGCACGATCATATTCATTCGATGAGATACAACTCAAGAAAGATTTACTTTAGTCTCATTTCACATCTCAAAAGTTGTTCGTGAGCACATCACAAATCTCAAAGCCAGCAAATGGACTTCATCATTCATTCATCGTTTGCAGATTCTACATGAGAATTTCTAATCTCTATCTTTTTATATTCGGTAGAAATTTTGCACATGCTTGGTATCTATATGTTTTAAATGTGAAAGATTTTTTGAAAACCTCTCCAAATTATTTCAAATTTGTTTTCATAAAAAACATTCTAAATTGCATCATATTTAGAATGAAAACAATTTCACATTGGGAGAGAAAATCAGTTTCTTGATTCTTTATAATATGGTTTCATATTTGTCACCCTAAGAACTTCTTCTTTACTTCAACTTTTTGCTAATGACAAATAAGGGGGAGAGAATGGCGAGAAAAATATGTTGCATCTAATATATTTTCATATTTATACATATTTTTCTTATAGTATTTGCCATCATAAAAAAGGGGGAGAATGTTAGATATGATTAGTTTTGATGATGTCTTATATAGATGCCATTATTAAAAGCAAAAAGATTGAGTAATATATTTATCTCCTACATTGACTAACTACTAAGTTTAATGTAGATTAGTCCAACTTGAATCATGAAGAATAATCAAGAAGAAGAGAAGAGACTAAAGAATGAAGAACTTGCACAATATAATGGGAATATCAACACTCAAGTTCTTGTGATCGGAAACCTCTATGATCAAGCGAAGTTGAAATAGCTTAATTCGGAGTCAAATTAAGCTATTTGAAGCATTAGCATGAATAGTATTGTATATGTGAATAGTACACCGTATACATGAATAGTGCCATACACGAAGTCTCGATGATCAAAACGGAAGTTGGAAAGTCTTAATTAGGTGCTAAATTAAGCAATTTGGAGCATCATCACGAAGAGCGATTTTTGAGCTACAAGACCGTATATATGAATAGTGACGTATGTACGAACGGTGATGTACGTATATATGAACAGTGACATACAGATCCATATATGTTGCTGCATTGATTTGTTTGCCTGGACGTTGCCTCAAGTCATTTCCTCGGAAAATCCCCTTCAATGGCAAAATCGTAATTATGCTGAAATTCAGTTGTAATGGCAAAGTCGTAATTATGCTTCTGATGGCAAAACCGTAAATATGCTGAACTTCAATTCAGACCGAGACGAGACATCTGCACTCTGTTCAGCTCTGTTCTGTGTTTTTCATGGGCGACGTTCGGTGTTTCGATGATATCTCTCAAACCAGACGTCGGATTGAGGTGAAACCAATTTTGGATGAAAGTAGACTTCCAATACGTCATTTTGACATAAAACCCAAGTCCAAAGGAGGTCAGATGAAGGCGCTATGAATTGTTGAAGTTGATAGTTCAATTCACGCCACACAGCAGAGCAAGCTTCGGTATTTTGGGTGTATCTCACAAAATACAAATCCAATTGAGCTGAAACCAGTGGCATATGAAACTAGACTCAAAATTCGGTGTTCCCCAATTTCGAACACTCAAAACGGAGATCAGACCAGGGAGATATTAATTTCGAAAGTTGACACATATGATTCTGGAATCAACTCAGCATAGCTTCGGTTTTCGGTCTATATCTCACATTATACACAACCAAGTGAAGTGAAACCAATTCCATATGAATCTATACTCAAAAATGGTTTTACAGAATTTGGAAGCAACCAAAAAGAGCTTGCAATGAAGGAGATATACATTTCGAAAGTTAATGGTTGCTGAAACTCTGTTTTCTGGACAGTCTTCATTCAGATGATGATAATGATCAAAATACGAGATGTTTTGAGTTGATTCTTCTTTCATGGGAAAGAAGACATCAATAGATTTCTAGGAAATTTAATTTACTAATTTTGGAGCTAAATTCAAAGAGATATAGCCTCTGGAAGTTGACACACATTCAGAAACGATTATATGATGAGAAGCGTGAAAATCACCGTGTCGGAAGTTTTGATTTTTATGGTGAACGTCCAGATGAACCTCATGATCATTTATATCACTCCTAATCCTCTCTAAACAAATGAATAACAGAGAAGATAGGGATTTCGGTGAAGAACTCGAAGAAACGAAAATGTATGCCTCAGTTACTATTCATACAGATGATATGTTCAACCGTGTTATTCATCGACCACCACAACGTTCCAGCAAACAAACTTGAATATCACAACGGTAATGGCAGACAAAAGAGAGAGAAAAGCACAAAAGCTTCAAACGGTCAAATACTCTCCAACGGTAACACTTAACTAACCGATGCACAACGGATGAATATCTTAAACGGTTATTATCCTCCAACGTATGAATCCTCTCCAATGTACGAATGCTTCAACGGACCGAAACTCACAACGGTAATATTACTCAAACGGTCAATTCTCTCCAACGGACATCGCAATGAGACGAATGTGCAACGGACGAGAACGATTCAAAATGCAATGGTTACTATTCACGATGGTCACTATTCACAACATTCAAAATCCAACGGACATATGCTTCCAACGTACATGCTTATAAATTGAGAAGCATTCAAGGCAAAGAGGACAACGAACGATCAACGAAACAATTTCCTTCTCAGTCAGAATGCCTTCTGATGTTTATCTCATTTTCTCTCTATTTTCTTAGTGATCATATAATTTATTAGAGAGTGAGATTATTTGTAATGCACACCGGTGTTCATCTTATCACTTCGAGAGAAGATTATTTGTAATCATTTATTACAAAGGTTGTATCCTTACGGTGTGTAAGGGGAGTATCTCGGTAAGAGATTTGTAAAAGGCGCACAAGTGCCCATTTAAACTTGTGGGATTGTAGTGGTTCTCAAGCACCCGATTAAAGCTTGAGGGAGATAGTGGATTGAAATCTCAGGAGGAGCCTGGGGACTGGACGTAGGTCATCGTGGATTGGGCCGAACCAGGATAAATCACAGTTTGCATATTCTCTTCCTTAAACTCTTATATTTCCAGTAAATATTATTTTCATATTTATTTGAATATATGACTGTTGATTTATGAATAGTTGTTTTCATACTCATTACCTTCATTAAGAGTTGAAAAGATTTTCAAAGTTTCTAAATTTTTATCTTACACCCAATTCACCCCCCCTCTTGGGTGACAGCCAGTTCTAACAACCGTGAAAGTCAATGGAAGACGGAGACATCAAGACAATGACGAGGTAATAGTTCGTTGGTGAATCTGCACCAAATTGTGTGTTTTTTTTTCACTTTTTAATTGTTGATTAGCAATTTTGGTCCACTCAATTGTTATTTGTGCCAGACGCTCCTCGGGTAATAGTTGGTTGGAAAATCTGCACCTTAACCCTTGATTAAAAAACGATGTTTAATACTTTGAAGCACTAACATACTTTGGATCCTAAAACCTTTTGTTTCAAATCTTGGACTTTATTTTCCTTCTCTTGCAACTCCTTCCGTGCATCATTTGCTTGCAAGAACCATAAAAAAAATGAAATTTAGTGGATAAACAGCAAATTTGTGGTGAAATTTGTCGCAATCATCACTATATATCGCACCAAGAATACCTAGTGAAATGTTTTGCTTCATAGACCCAAGCAGATTTTGAATAAAAAACAATTAAACTTCCTACTCACCTTTTGAGAATATATACAATAGGAAAACATAATGAACTCCAAATAGGTCCTAAATTACACCTTTTCACGTCACAAAATTTATTAAGTAGCAAGCCTAGATAGATGCCAAACCAACAGAAAGTTGTGAAGTTCACATGGTGGAAGAAGATTCTGTGCTCTAATTAAGCATAAGTAATCAGTTGTAGCCCAAAAAAAACAAATTATATAATGTTGTTGTTTCTATTTGACTGATTATATCTAATAAAGTAGTGCACCACAAAGGCATCAAAAAAATATAGTCCGGAAAGAAAATAGAATGAAAAAGCATTTAAATGAAAAACCATCTATGATAAAGGATACTAACTTAACAAAAAAACTTTGCCCAACAACACAAATGATTTATATGGATCATTTTATTTTAGGAGATTCTGAATCACCCATAAGTCATGCAAATGTGTAATTATAATGTGCATGGAAGAAGAGTGTTACCTGTGCACGTTCTTATATTAAGTAGAGGAGAAACATAATATGGCAGAGAAGAAGCAACCTTTGTATTTTCACAAATCTGCAATGGGATTGGGAATAGTGACGGTGATCCAAATGGAGCAACAGTAAGGAAAACATGAAAAACCATATATGATTTAAAAGCTAAGTGGCTATTTAAAAACCATTAAACCTTTTGGTCTGCATTATGTACTGGGACTGCATTCCCAATAAACCTTTTCCACGATCAATGCTTAATAGAACTGGGTCATTGCTCCTAGATCATTCATAGCATGAAGAACATACTTATTTCAAACCAAGTACAGAAATATGAATTTCAAAACCTACGCCTATTCCCTACTACTTAGAGATGGGGCTGCCAAAACTGAGTGTATGAATGGAGAATAAGTGACGATTTCTAAATAGCATTAATAATGGGGAAAGCAATGAAATATCCACAACAATTAGTATGTTGGGTTGATAGAGCTCTTAGACACATATAGTTTGATCAAATAGAACCAAGCTTTAAAAATATGAAAAAGGAAAGTAAAGAAAGAAGGAAAAAGAATATGCATAGAGTAAATCACATTCAATAACTTGAAGAAAATCCTCCCAAAAAGAAACAGTAAAGAGAAATTTAAAAGTAACCTCAAAAACTGGAAAGCAGCTATACTAAGTACTATATATATATATATATATACTCATAGAGAAAGCAACTATACTAAGCTTGTGGCATGAAGCACTAAATTCTCAGCAGGATAGAAAAACACACCATGAATATGGGTGAAAAAGTGATTGAGAAATGAACAAAATTGACAGCAAGGGTTACAGTTCCTTCAGAGACAAAATATAAGTAATAGAACTATTAGTGTCCTACCTTTCCAGAGGCCTTTTCAAAAGCCTCAACTATCTCCAAAACTGAAGTTCCCTTTGTTGTTCCCAAGTTATAAACCTCAAAACCCGTATGCAAAACTAAAATTAGTGTCGAAATTACGTAGTTGATATTTTATAACCACAAACTACAAAGGATAAAGAGATAACAATAAAATATACCATTAGCCTATTGGATTAAACAATTGTTGCTGCAAGAAAGCTTACAATATGATGAGAAAAATTATGGGAAGACATAAATTTGGAGTTATACCTATATCAGAATCATTTAATTTACGTGATGCAGCAATGTGCCCATCAGCTAAATCAATGATATACAATAGCTCCAACAGGGTGTGCCCCAACAGGGTTGAAGTATCTCAACAATATCATTTTCCATTCAGGATCTGAACGGCAAACGTCACGACAAATATCCTTGATGATAAGCTAAAAAAAGAAGCTTTATCAGATCTCATTACTAGATTACTACACAAGCATCTGTCATATAGTCACCAAAACATTACAAAAACATGTTTTGAAAGACATAAAAATCATTGTTCTTCCAAGGTCTCTTCCCCCAAGTTTCAATTTCCAAAAAATTAAAATAATAATAATAAGTTTTTTACTCATACCTTGGTTTTCCCATATGGGTTCATTGTGAAGAGAGGGAACTCTTCTGTATAGGGAACCTCCTTTGGCCAACCATATACAGTAGCTGAAGATGAGAACACAAGCTGAAATCAATTCAGAAATATGTGTTTAGTACTTTAGTATAATTAGCAGACTGCAGAATAAGGTAACATAATACATAAGCATTTTCACAAGAGTACAAGACAATCATGTTGCAGAACAATCAGAGAATTATATAGTGTGTGTGTGTGTGTAATACCCTAAAAATATTATGATAAATATCATATGGCAACAAATATCGACAAAAACTTAGGAAGTATGTTGTCTCTAATTTTAGGAATTTTTGGGATTATTTCCTTGAAAAATAGAGAAGCATAAATATAATAATATTAAAAGCCCTTTATGGCCCCATCATTTTTAATATTTTACATGGGACATAAAATACCAATGTCGGTGTAAAAGTTGTGAGATAATAATTAATCCTAATTATGAAAATTATCAACAATTAGTAAGTGTCTAATTAAGTAATTAGTGGCTAATTGTTTAGATTAAGATATAAGTAAATTAATTAGTAAATAATTAATTTAATTAATTTAAAAGGAGAAATTCGAAATTAATAATTAAATAAATAATATTTTATAATAAAAATAAATGAAAAATAAATAAATATCTAGATATTTTGAATAAAATAATAATATAATCGGTAAAGAGCCAACGGGAGATATGAGAACAGATAGAAATGAAATTCTACCTTAAGATATAGAAATTTAGTCTTTTACCACTGGACCTTTTATGAACCGGTGAAATTTATCTCGGATTGAGCGGTCTCGAAGTCGTTTCAAAACCAACGGCAGTAATTAGGAGTACTTAGGATAATTAAGATAATGAGATAGTGCTAAAAGTGACTTATAGAAAACGCACCGTGTTTTTCAAACCAGGGATATGGTTACTTAGATCAGATCATATTGCGAACCGGTGATTTTACGCAAGAAGGCGGTTCTATCGGAAGTGATTTTCAGAATCGTTGTGTGTCCAAAATCTTCCAGATAAAATCTTAATGGGATCAAAAATATAATGAAAACCGGTAGTTTTAAATAGAAAGAATGGAACTACAAAACTAGTTCCGGATTTTTACCCTTAATGGGATCAAAAATATAATGAAACCTGTTAGATATGATTAGTTTTGAAAGAGCCATTATTAAAAGAATGGAACTACAAAACCTAGTTAATGTAGAGTTTTTGAAGAATAATCAAGAAGAAGAGAAGAGACTAAAGAATGAAGAACTTTCACAATATAATGGGAATATCAACACTCGATCGGGAAACCTCTATGATCAAGCGGAAGTTGGAATAAGTAAAGTCAAATTAAGCTATTTGAAGCATTAGCATGAATAGTATTGTATGCATGACATCATCTTCGAAGTCTCGATGGAAGGATGATGTTAGCACAAGATCATGTATGGACAAGATGAAGCCACGTGATGGCGAAGTGCGATCCGACTGAAATTCAGTTGTAATGGCAAAGTCGTATAATCGATATGATAAAGTTTGACTTATTTACCGTCAGATGAAGGAGATATGAATTGTTGAAGTTGAAATTGCCATTCCCTTCTTCTTTAAATAGAAGGCACTTCTCCTCTCATTTCTACACCAAAATTTCGTGCCTTAGAGAGAGGTTAGAGCTGAAACCAGAAGGAAGAGTTCAGGGAGAAAGTTGACACATATGAGAATCAACTCGCATAGCTTCGGTTTTCGGTCTATATCTCACATTATACACAACCAAGTGAAGTGAAACCAATTCCATATGAATCTATACTCACAAAAGGTTTTACAGAATTTGGAAGCAACCAAAAAGAGCTTGAAACGAAGGAGATATACATTTCAAAAGTTAATGGTTGCTGAAACTCTGTTTTCTGGACAGTCTTCATTCAGATGATGATAATGATCAAAATACGAGATGTTTTGAGTTGATTCTTCTTTCATGGGAAAGAAGACATCAATAGCTTTCCAGGGAAATTTAATTTACTAATTTTGGAGCTAAATTCAAAGAGATATAGCCTCCGGAAGTTGACACATGTTCTGAAACGTTGATATCTCAAGAAGCTCGAAAAACACCGTGTCCAGGAAAATCTTGTTGCTTATGGAAAACGTCCAAATGATTACCAAAATGACTTATACTACTTCTTAACATTATTTATATCATTTGTGTATGAGCTTTAGGTGATTAACGTTGGAAATAAAATGAAGACCGATTGAAAAGAGTAAATCACGTCAACGGATTCAACGAGAGAAAGCTACAGACATGGTTGATGAAGCAAAGATGAAGCAATAGCCATTTTGTTGAAAACAAGAGTGAAGAGGTTCAGACAAGCTTTTGATGAAATGAGAATGATGAAGCAAACGACTATTTCTCAAAATGGACCAAAACTTCCAACGGATGCTCACAACGTTCAAATGGAAGGATACACGACCAACTCTCACAACGCTCCAACGGTAATACTCAAACGGTCAAATGCTCCAACGGATGAATGCTCTCAACGGTAAAAAGCCAAATGACATCTGCGCGGACGAATGCGCAACGGATATAACAATTCAAAATGCAACGGTTACTATTCACGAAGTTCAAAGAGTTCTCCAACGGGCTTCCAACGTACATGCCTATAAATGGAGACAAATTCAAAACGAACGATCAACGAAACAATTTCCTTCTCGGTCGAATGCCTTCGATGTTTATCTCATTTTCTCTCTATTTTCTTAGTGATCATATAATTTATTAGAGAGTGAGATTATTTGTAATGCACTTCAGTGTTCATCTTATCACTTCTGAGAGAGAAGATTATTTGTAATCATTTATTACAAAGGTTGTATCCTTACGGTGTGTAAGGGGGAGTATCTCGGTAAGAGATTTGTAAAAGGCTGCACAAGTGCCCGGCTAAACTTGTGGGATTGTAGTGGTTCTCAAGTACCCGATTAAAGCTTGAGGGAGATAGTGGATTGAAATCTCGGGGAGGAGCTCCGGGACCGGACGTAGGTCATCGTGGATTGGGCCGAACCAGGATAAATCACAACTTTGCATATTCTCTTCCTTAAACTCTTATATTTCCAAGTAAATATTATTTTCATATTTATTTGAATATATGATTGTTGATTTATGAATAGTTGTTTTCATACTCATTACCTTCATTAAGAGTTGAAAAGATTTTCAAAGTTTCTAAATTTTTATCTTACACCCAATTCACCCCCCCTCTTGGGTGACAGCCAGTTCTAACAACATCATCTTCTTTCGGAAGGATGATGTTAGCACAAGAGGTGTATGGACAAGATGAAGCCACGTGGCGAAGTGCGATCCGACGGACTCGAATCGATATGATAAAGTTCGACTTATTTACCGAATTGCCATTCCCTTCTTCTATAAATAGAAGGCACTTCTCCTCTCATTTCTACACCAAAATTTCGTGCCTTAGAGAGAGGTTAGAGAGAAGGAAGAGCCCGTAGAAAGTATAGCCGAGTTCTGGGTAAGTTCTTCGGTCCCTAGTCTTTAGTTTCGGTAATTCTTTCGGTAGATATAGTAGGAATGCTAGATTTATCTTTAATTTTTCAAGATATTCTAGATATCATATTTAGGGGTAAATATGATATATATTTCGGAAATATGATGAGGGAAAAGATCTCGTCAAAATTTCGGAGAGATAGAGCGAAAAAAAGCGGCTTCTCGCGAAATTCCGCCGATTAGGGGTTCAGGGGCAAAATGGTAATTTGTACCTAAAATGCCTGTTGTACTACTAGAAGTTGATAAATATTATCCTTATAGGATATCTGAGATAAACGTACCGCTGTTTCACCCTCTGTCAAAAAGTACCGTTATACCACCGACGAATGTACGTTCGCGTACTGTAACACTAACTCTGATATTTACTGTATACTTATATGTGATAGACGACTATACGAGTGAATTGTATAGATAACTTTACATGCGATGTGTACCGTTAGCATAGATAACTTTATATGAGAGTGTACATGAGATGTATCGTTGTTATATTAATCTTGCATCTGCTACGTTCTTATGTGCTGATTAATGCTGTGATTGTCTTCCATATGATGTTTATATAAATATGAGGTTAACCGTTACCTGAGGTCCGATGTGTATTTGGACCTTAGCCTCTAAAATAGCTTCAGGGTCAGGAGGACCGAGAATCGAGGAGAGAGGGAAGCAACACGCTTAAGGACTCGAATGAAGACTTTTCCCTACTGCTATTTACTTTTGAAAACTCTCGGTCATTGTACCGCCTTTGTAATCGGCCAGTCTTACAGCATTTTGAATCTAATTATCAGTTACTCAATCGCTCCAATGCTCTACTCTGATGATGAAAAAAAAATTATATTGCTTTTGAAAATGGGATGTTACAGTGTGAGAAAACGGTGACGGAATTTTGTAGCAAATAGACAAATGCAGGAAAAAATTCCAAATTCTGTAATTGTTACAAAATGCAACTGTTTTAACTTTTTAGGATAAAAAGTTCACATATCTTATTTATTCTCAAAACATATATGTTAATAAACTAAGTGATCCACAATAAAACATACCAGTGTCCCCAGCTTGCAACAGCATAGAGTGTATGCAGGGAGTTACCCCTTCTACAACATACATTCGGCTGTTGTTATTTGGCTAGAATCTAAACTGGAATACCCATTCTTTTCCTTTCACATCTTGGATTCGTAAGGGAAGGCCTTCTGGCTGAGAGATAGGAGGAAAATAAGTCAGCACAAAAAATCACAGACTTGAAAGAAATGCCATATAAAAATTCATAAAAATTCAAGCATGCAAATCACATCCAGATATTTTGTTTAATAAATTGGATTTTTTTTAATCAATCGGAGCATTTTAAGAACTATAGTAATGTAAACCAAGCAAAATCAACAACATAAGGATTATGCATACAATAAGAAAAGATGGAAGGGCGAAAAAGTCACATTTTCATCCAATGAATAGCTATACTGAAATGTTCAACCGGCTAAATGAGCTTTAAATCTTTCGATAATGGAAGATTATCAAGCTTTGAAGGTTTCTGCGTGTGAAGAACAGTTCTCCAGCGTTACCACTTTGAACTACTTCGGTGTAAAACTTCCCTAATCCCATAAACTATCCAATGAGTTACCGCTGAAGTTTTAAAAAGCTTCATTGTCACTAAACCATGCTTTTACATCCAAATTACAAACTTCACAAACCCCAATTACACGGTAAATTGACAAACACTAACATGAATGGAGAATCATTCTTTCCCCAATCAGAAAATTGGTCTAAGGTTACCAATATAGAAAGAATAATACCCGAGAGACGAGATCGTCAGCTAAGGCCAAGTGGGTTTTGGAGAAATTGTACCTGTAAGACCTACCCTCCAGGACGGGGAGGGACGAAAACCGACGGTGGGATACGAAACGACTACCGAGGACTGACGGACTGCAAGAAGAGGAACGACGGGAACAGGGAGGGAGTAGGAGCTCAGCGGCGGTGGATTTCGGGAAGCAAGGCGGAGGCGCGACGACGACGGTGCGAGAGAGATGGAGAAATGTGAGGTATTTCGCGAGGAGGGGCGCTGGAGAAAAGCTAGAGTTAATTAGGTGTGACGGTGAATGAAGACTTCTGAGAAAAGTTAGGGTT
The DNA here is from genome assembly GCA_019022615.1 of Acacia melanoxylon. Lineage (NCBI taxonomy): Eukaryota > Viridiplantae > Streptophyta > Magnoliopsida > Fabales > Fabaceae > Acacia > Acacia melanoxylon. The sequence goes on from JAFJYJ010000004.1 coordinate 11,043,060, forward strand.
AATTAGGGCGTGTTTGGCGTCTAATAATTTTCTTAGACGCTAAAAATCCCAAAAGTGTTAATTTTTGGTTATTTTGAGCACTTTTGACGTCTAATTTATAATTTAGACGCCAAAAGTACTTTTGGCGTCTAAGTTAAAAAGTTAGACGCCAAAAGTCAACTAATAATTACAAACATGCTACGCCTTTTTTTTTTTTTTACTTCTGTTTTTTACAATAGGATGCCAATTAAGGAAGTAAAAGCCATTTTTTGTAGTAGTGTTACTAAAAGCTCATTTGTGTTTACCATAGCAAAAAAAATGGGTCCATGTGTAATACCCAAATTTTCATAATTCTTATAAACATTGTATTTTGATAAATAATTAGCAAAATACAAAGGTGAATATGTGTCTCAAAGGATTATAATCTATTGATTATATTCTTATTATCATTTTGGAATTAATTTAACCAATGGTTAATTATGAGACTACATTTAAGGGCTATTAAATGTGATAAAAATAGCACATAGAATAATAGCTAATTTATAACCAAAAGAGATAAGAAAATGTTATGAAGACACTTAATTACATTAGAAAAAATTAACAAATGCTAATTGGCAATTAAGCTTGCACTAATTGAGATTAGTTGCATAATTCTTCAAGATGATTAGAGGCAAATTAAGATCATCAAAAAGGGGCTGATTATTTTGAAATATATAAGGGCCAAAAACGAAGAATTAAGCTTGTATAATTAACCACTAATTTCCATGGTTAGTTAACAAATTGGCATATGCAATTAAGAGTTAATTGAACTTTGTTAATTAATGTTGAAAAGTCAACAATGGCAACTAGCCAATGAAAAATCAAGAAAATAAGCTAAATCCTTAGGTAATTAATTGGACCAATGGGAGACTTGAGCCATGGATTAAGGGTGAGGATTGAACTTAAACTAACACAAATTAGATCCAATGGTTGAGAGGAAAGATGAGGTGTTAGATTTTCACATGGAGAGATGAGAAAGGATTTATTATATAATAATCAAGATATTTGGCTTATAAGAGCACCTGCAAATTAAAATAAAAGATCTTCAATAGTGTTTTGATTTTTCTAACAACAATGAAGGGAGAGGATTAAATCTTGTAATGTAAACAAGATCTAATGGTTGTGAGGAAAGAAGAGATGCATATGGTGGGGTCCACATTGGGCTTGAGATTTACCTATAAATAAAGGGATCCCCTCTTCATTTTCTTCACACAAAAATTCAATTCAAATTGATTGAGATAGAGAGCAAGGCAAAAATAAGAGAAAGGAGAAGAAGGAGTAAGAACTTCAAGAGGTAAGTTCTTGAGCTCTAGCTTTTTAGTTTTTAGTAAATTGTAGTTTAATCTAGAAAGTTAGGAAGTAAATTCCTACACTTGCTTTTAGGCCTCCTTGCATTGAAAAATGATGAATGAGGTAAAATCATGTTTGAAAATAATTTTTAGAATTAGTGGAACAAGATTGTGAAAATTGTAGAATTTCCAATTTTAAAGGCTGTGCTGGCCGCGAACATTGAGGCTACTATTTTATATATCAAATGAAGTCATCAAATCATGATATTTTACAGGAATAAAGTATATATGTAGGGATTTCTAAATATATAAAATATGTAACGTTTTGAATTCTACACAAGGAGTTATATATTTTTGAAGTTAAGCCTTATTTCTGGAGACATAAACTGAACGGTGTTTAAAACCTTTAAACCTGGGAATGATCCGTGATGTTCTGGCTTCTGAGAATATTTTTCCTTGAAAATAGACATGTCAAGGGTCATGAGGAATTTTGAAGCACTAAAAAAAATGAAGTTTTTAGAATAAATTATGATTTTTCAAAGTTGCTGACAAATCTGTCCAGAAAATCCAACATTGCACTTTTAATAAAATGTAAGGGTAAAAGTGGAATAATAAATTCACCAAGAGTAGAAATGTCAAAAAGGTGAAAATATCATTTTTGATATTATTCTAGGAAATATGATATTAAATATAATAACATGGAAAAGGAAATAATGCGACAGTAACGTTATAGGATATCTGGAAAGTCCGGAGTCAGATTCAAAAGGTCGGGTGTTTTGGTGTTAGGAGGTGAAAGGTACGTTCATGTACTAGTAAATTTAATCACCTATATCTTGTATGTATTTATTATATGATAGAATGATTCATGAAGTCATGGACAAGACTAGGTCTTGGGTCATGCATTGTGACTAAGTTATAGGGCTTAGATCACATGTTTATATACATTTAGCTTTATGTGTGCTATAGTCATGATAATACCATAGAGTTGTTTTCATAGCGCTGAGGACACGAGGAGTCGTGGCACTAGTGAGTGCAAATGTTGTTAACATTATATGTGTTGTGTGCTATGTATAGTTGTGTTGTTAACATTACATCTGCTGTGTGCTATGTATGGTTGATGCTGATATATAATGAATATTTGTCATATATTGTTATATCTGTCAGGAAAGGAACCTGGATATGAGAAGGTGACGTGGACGGAGTCGTGAAGAGGCACCGATGGACGGAGCCGTGAAGAGACATCGGTCGAGACGAGAGTCTGAAGAAGATCAATAGGGACTACTTTCTGGTATGAATACGATAAAGTTATTTCAAACCATTTGGTGTTTAAACTAAAAAAGGGTTGATCTATGTGGTTCAGTCATAAGTCGCTGTGAAAGACGAGGAGACATCCACTAGACTTTACCCGGCCTGGCCAATGGGTTTGATGAACTGTATTGGGTTCCAAGCCACAAGTCTATTAAAGGCTTGGTTTAAGATTGTATAGTTACTATGTAAGAGTTGTAATTATACACATTCCAAATAATTGTATCACATGACTATTCCTTCGAGATTTTCAATTTACCAGCTTATGTTTGGACATTTTATATTAGTTACTCATCATTGTCCAAACGTTAATGCATGCTCTCCGTTCTGCATTACTCTGACCTGTAGCACCATATTCCTAAATACTACGTGTCAATGGCACAATAAGTGGTATGGAATTTGGGGTGTTACACCATGTGTACTAGTTTTATCAGATGGATCAATAATTGTAGTGGGATGCCTCTTTTTTCAACTATTTCCGCATAAGCCACCGATGCATGATCACATAAGGCTCACTTTCTATCTTTCACTCAAGAAAATTCCATTTCCACCGCATTAATTCATATATATATATATATATATAATTGAAAAGCATAATTTTTAAAACTTCCGCATGATAATTAAATATTTAAATACAATGACCTCCTGCACTCGATCTTGACATCTTTGGTAAATCCAATATTCATAAATTGAAGATTCTTTGTTCAAGAAAAAAGTAGTGGTGGTGGAACCAGTAACTTTCCTTCCTGCAAAGGAGGGATAATGTGGTCCAAGATAGATATTGAGTTTTGTAGAACATAATTACTATTTGAACTAGGGGCGAGCATGGTGCCCAGATGCCCGATACGCCCATCCAAGCTTGACAAAAAATTGCCCAGCCCGGCCCTAAAAAAGTGGCTCGAAAAAATTCTAGGCATTTTTGGGCTGGGCCAATAACTGGGCAGGGTCGGGTATTGGGCAGGGGGTTCTACCTTGCCCATTTGGCTCTGCCCGGAAAATGAAATATATTTAAATAAATATTATTCTATATATATTATTTTATTTAAAATATATTATATTATTATGTTTAAATATATTATAAATATATTATATTATACTTCTGATATCTCCAAACCTTTGAAATTCTATGAAGTGTGAACTAGAATCTTCATGGAGAAAGGTAAGACGTCACTATTTGGGTAGGGGAAGCCCGCCCAGCCCAGGCTGAAAATGGTTAGGACTTTTATCGGGTAAGGCTGGGCGATGATCGCAAAATCTAGCCTGTTCATTCTTCGGATGGGCATCGAGTGGGTCTCGCCCCGCCCATGCTCACCCTTAATTTGAACATACATTACATTTTACTACGCTAATTAATTTTTACCTAAACTAAAGTTTATAAAATACATTTGGAATAAAAAGTCACTGTAATTTTTGTTTACAAAACTGACTTTTCATGTGTATTTTTATTTTGCATCCTCGCCTAAAAAGTATGCAAATATCAGTTAAGGATAAAGTTTGTTTTCTAAAAAGTTATGTTAGCTTACAAAAAAGGAATCCAAATACACAATTAACCAAGGTTAATTAAACTCAGATTATTTAAAGCAAATAAGGGGAGTATAAATTAAAATTTAAGAATTTAAGTGAATTGATCCTTGTTTTGAAATTATACTTAGCCATTAATGGTAAAATAGAACTTATTTAAAGAATACTAGAGGCATTTTAGAGTAAGAGTATTAGATTGTTTTTTAGAAAATTTAATTATTTCTCAGTCCTGAAAAATGTATCTGTGACAATTTATAAGGTTATGATTCGTTTTACAAGAAAGGGATTCGGAAACATATTGTACTCACGCTGTTGATAATAACAACAACAACAACAATAATAATGGCACATTTTTGTATTCATATCGTGTAATAATGAAAGGGACAGCCATGTAAAATTGTATGTGTATAGAGTTTTGTCACAGCTTTTAATTGTTTGTTGTTATAATTACTAAAATTGTTATTTGTTAGTATTGATTTGTGTAAAAAGTATGTAAAGATTATTTTTGAGTGATTTTGTATGTGCACAAGGTTTTGCCACTGATTTTAAGTGTTTGTTGTTACTAAAATTGTTATTTGTTAATATTGATTTGAGTCAAGAGTATGTAGAGATTGTTTTTTTGCATATGCTCTAGATGGAGATTGTAAATAAAGAATGGATGTTTGTCAATCATCTATCAAAATAATACTGAGATGGGGTGAGGGATTTCATAAAGAGGGCTACCAACAAAGGGTTTTAATTAGTAAAAGCTAAGTAAAATGTTGTGGTGTGAAGTCGCAGAGGATGAGATAGGCCCTCTCATTTGTGCTCATCTCAATTATATATTTGTATTCAAGCACTCCGATCCTATATAATTTTGGAATCGATAAAATCACAGTATCATCAAGATATTTTTCAAAGCAGATCTTTTTATATTTATATTCTGCCAAATATGAAATGCTCCTATAAAAACTCGTGTATTTGTCTAATATGTGTGTGTGTGTTTTAGAGATGGAGACAAATTTTGATTAACCAGTTCTAACTCAGCTTTATTTGTTTGGCACTTTCAAGCTTCAATAATACACATACATGCACATGTATTTTTCATCTTCTTTTCTTTTTCTTTTTTCTTTTTGCTTGGAACATAAATAATGCACACATAGAATCAAAGGCATTCCTTGTAACACCCCAAATTCCATACTTCAAATTGTGTCGGTGACACGTAGTTTTTTTTAAAAAATTGATAGAGTTTGAGGTGCTACAGCTCATAGTAATGCGGAAAACGGAGAGCATGCGCTTACGTTTGGATAATGAGTAACTAATATAAAATGCCTAGGCATAAGCTGGTATATTAAAAACTTCCTGAAGGAATATTCAAGTGATACAACACTATAGAGCTTTGTATAATTACAATTCCTACATGTAACTATACAATCTTCAACCAAGCCTTAGATAGACTTGGGGCATAAAACCCAACTCAGTCAATCAAACCTATTGGCCAGGTAGGTGTTTAGTGGAAGTCTCACCGTCTTTCACGGCGACTTATTGACTGAACCACATAGACTAGCCCTGCCTTCGGCACCAAATGGTTTGAAATAACCTCGTCAGATTCTTGCCAAAAAGAATGCTTTGATGTAGCTCTTCCGGCATTTGCTTTGACCGGTGCCTCTTCCCAGCTTCATCCCTCAGTGCCTCTTTTCGACTCTGTCCATTGGAGCCTTCTCGGATCTTGGTTCCTTTCTTGAACCTTAGACAAATCTGAGGTCCAATACCCATAGGACCTCAGGTAACAGTTAACCTCATATGAAAATTATGAACAGTATATATGATAGAGATTCCTTACATTTTAGCATCAACCATATATAGCACACAGCAAATATAAGGTTACAACAGTACATAACACACAACAGATGTAATGTTAACAACACAACAAAACATAGCACACAACACATGTAATGTTATCCACGTTTGCACTAACCAGTGCTACGATGGCCCCTCGTGTCCTCAGCGCTAGGAAAACAATCTTACGGCGTTATCAAGACTATAACCCGTATAAAGCTGAATGTATAAATAGTGACCTAAGACAGAGTCTTAGCCACGGTACATGACCCAAGACATAGTCTTGTCCATGACCCTATGAATCATCCTATCTCATATAAGCATACAAGACACATCAGAGTTAAAGCTACTAGTACGCGAACGTACATTTCACCGTGTAATTGCCAAACGTCCGACCTTTTGAATCCGACTCCGGACTTCCCAAATATCCTATACATTATCGTCAGATTATTTCCTTTTCCATGATATTATAATTAATATCATATTTCGTAGAATAATATAAAAAAAAAAGATATCTCCACCTATTTTGACATTTCTACCCTTGGTGGATTTGTTATTACAATTTTGCCCTTACATTTTATTAAAAACGTCATTTCAGCATTTCTGGGCAGATTTTTCAACAACTTTGAAAAATCATAATTAATTCTACAAAAATCGAAATAAGGATCCGTAAAATTCCTCATGACCCTTGACATATCTATTTTCAAGGAAAAATATTCCAAGAATCTAGAACACCAATAATCATTCCCAGTTTCCATTTTCTCAACGCTACCCAGATTTTATTCCAAAAAACGTAGTCTAAATTCAAGGATTTTTCTCTCCTTGTATAGAACTCAAAATGCTACAAATTAGGTATATTTTAGAAAGCTCTGGATGTCTACTTTAGCCATGAAAATTTTTAGAATTTAATGACTTCATCTTGTTCATAAAATCATAGCCTCAACGTTGCTGACTCCAGAAAAACTCCCAACCGTAAATTTTACCAGAATTTCGCTACTTTGGTTTTCAACTTCCAAGAATTTTGCTCTACCATATTTTTCATCAAATTTTCGAAATAATCTCATTTTTAACCATAAAAACGTGAAAACAAAACTACTCTTGAATATTCAAGATCAAAGCACAATCTAACTATGAATTTAAAGACTAAAACTTCAAGAACTTACTTGATCTTGCTTCTACTCCTCACTCACTCTCTACTCTTTAGAAATCACATCTTGGAGCTGATTTGGTGTGAAGAATGAAGTGAGCAAACCCTCCTATTTATAGGAAAAGCTTCACATGCACAAAGACCACAATTGCCCTTGCTTGTGATTTGCCCGAAGTGCCCTTTTCTTCATCAAAAAATATTCTTTTTCTCTCCCTTTACTCTTCAAATTTCCGTCCCTCTCTCTCTCTCTCTCCTTATCCTCTTCCATTCATTAATTATCTTATCTCTTCCAATTTGTCTCCTCAATTATCCCATGTGTGTGTTATTATAATATAAACAATTATTCTCCTTCTTTCTCAACATGCATCTGTCCCCCACTTCTCTCTTGGCTTTGAATTTGTGTTTTCTTTGAGTCTAATAGATAAGGACTCAAGCTTCCCATTGGTCCTCCAATTATCACATGGATTTTGATTAATTATGTGAATAATTAGAACCATTAGATTTAGCTTTATTAGATTTAATCTTGGCCTTCCATTTATGTAGAAAAATCCTACAACCATTTGAAGATTTTTATTTTTAAAACACATGTGCTCTTAGTTATATTATTGTTTAATCTTTTCCTCTCTCCTTCATGTGCATTTCGTCCTTGGCTATTGACTTTGGGGGATGGATATTTAATCCTAATTAGCATTCAATTGAAGTGTTTAAATGCCCCATTGATTATATGTTTTATTGGTTGATTGATTTATTAGTTAATAATGACCATTAGTGTTTTATTTAACACGCTTAATTACATCATCTTTGGCCCTTAATTCTCAAAATAAGACAGCCCTAAATTAATGCTTTTTAATTTGTCTCTTGATTAATTTGAAGAATTACACAAATTATTTTAAATAATGCAAGCTTAATTGCCCATTAGTTTTTGCTAATTTCAAAACATTTCTTGACAATTATTAGTCATAAATAATCATCATTTTATGTGCTAGTTATATCACATTTTATGATCACTAGACTTAGCCTTAAATCTTGCCTTTTGTTAATTTAATCTCAAGGAAATTTGCCTAAAATTATAATTAACAAATTACACAAATTTGAGACACATATTCACCTTCATTTTATATGTATTATATATCAAAATATAACACTTATGATAAATAGGGATTTAGGGTTTTACATTCCTTAAAAGAATCGGCATCCTAATAATAACGGGGTGAGGGACTGGGCTTTTTAGTCAAATTCTAACAATTAAAAAATTTAGTAAAATACTATATTATAAGAATTATTTATCAGAATACTATAGATAAAATCGTTCTTTATAAATGTGACTTTATTTAATTCACAACTCGTCCTCCAGATACATAAATATTTCACCACTAATTGGAAAGAAAATCTGGTTTCAGATTGAAAGGTCATACTATATTTAGTCACTTAGATATATTTATAGATTAATTGTTTTAAAGATATTCTAATGTGTTTAATTTGAATCAGTCTCCATCTGAAGTAATCTTAAATAATCATTAGTATAAAAATGTCTTCTTTTTAATTTACAACGATTAGGGGGGAAAGATTTCTTACGCCGGTGCTAAAATTGATGTAGGAAAAGATATGTTCTGCAATTTAGAAAGTATTTATAAATATACATATAAATTATTTACTAATAAAATCCAATCTCTGAATATATATAGATTTGTACCTTCGATGAATATGAAAAATGTGAGGAAGCTAAGTTATCGTAGGTGTTGGCTTGTAGTGCTGATCTTGTATAATGATCGACAAAATTTAAAGTTTCTAGACCCGTTTTTGGCACAACTCTGTGGTCCCATGAAAAAGTAATAAAATACACACACACATATATATATATATATACGCACGAGGGCATGTGGCGAACTGTGTCTGCAGTACTGAATGTGAAAGATAAAAAAGGCAAACGGTACAAAACAAAACGTCCATTACCATATTTATTTAAAATTGGGCCCTACCAATATTCGAATTTCTACTTGGAGAAGTGTATTTAGTTTTAGACATCCAATATTTTAAAAAAGCATATTGATTAAAAGAATCATCCGAATCAATGATCTCCAGCTCAATCTTTGACGTCTTCGATAAATCCAATATTGACAAATTGAAGATTCCTTTCCATATATGGGATACTAAAGTGATAGAGATATTGATAAGTTTTGTAGTACATAATTACTATTCAAATATAAATTACATTATACTAATTAACTTTAATTCTAATTTTAATAATTTACAAAATACATATTTGTAATAAAAGTCACTTTATTTAATTTGTGTTTATGAAACTGACTTTTCAAGTGTATTTTCTATTTTGCATTATGTTATGGACTGGCATATTGAACCCAGTGTTATGTGGTCCAATAGAGACACTTTATGACAGAATCCCTCTATAATCAGGTAAAACGCCAATCACCCTGTAATCTCAGTTATAGTTACGGATAGTACAGGTAGTGCAATAGACATGCTCAGATAGTGGAGCAGACATGAGAGGCTGGAGGCACGCAAGGCCCTTGGGCTGAAACCCTAGAAGTAATCTCTATAAATAGGAGATTACCCATTAAGTGCACACTCTTTATTCATTTACTCTACAATTCAGTCTCACTATGCACACACCCCACCTCTCTTTGGCTAACGCATTTTTTGTGTAGCACAGTGATCTATCGATACTCCTAGATATCTTCCTCATAGATGTCTGAGAGCAATCAACCTCTCTTTGCTATCTACTTAATTGGCATCTTGGAGAGATTATCTGATCCTATATAAATCACCAACTAACCCATCAAGTTAGACATTTATGTTCTACCACATAACACATCACAACCTAAAGTGTAACCAAACATCATCAGTTAAGGCAAAAGTTTGATTTCTAAAAAGTCCGTTTAGCTTACGAAAATGGAATCCAAATACACACTTAGTCAATGCTAATGTCAGATATTGAAAGCAAAGAAGGGGAATATAAATTAAAAATTAAGAATGAAAGCAAATCGATCTTTGTTTCGAAATTATTCTTGGAAGAGCTAAGGTATCCTTCAAAAATCATGGACTACTGTAGTATATGTAAAATTTCAAAATTCATGCAATAATATTGTCCTTTTCAAACGGTCAACGTTAAGTCAGTAATTAATGCGGGCCAAGAAACTTTTTTAACCCTAATATTGACTGTTACACGTGTTCTAAAAAATATTAGTTTGATAGAAACCTGATTAAATGACATCTTAAAAGTTGGTTTCAAAAATTTCAAAAAAAAAAAACAAAAAACAAAAGGCAAAAATTAAAAGTTCCAAAAACTGATTATTGGCCAAAAAGTTATTTATCCCCAAAACCATCTCTAACATCATTTTGAGCCTCAATTAATTTTTTGAATTCAAAAATCTAGTTTTAATGTAATGACCTAAAGATGGAAGCCAAGAAATAAAAAATTCAAATGACCCTCAATTGAGAACTACTCTAGTTCTATTTATAAAGTTTAAAAATAAAATAAAAAAATAGTTTAAATTCAAATTGCAATCTAAATCCTAATTTAAAATTTGAAAGATAATAAGATACTGAGAGAGTAATCTAGATATTTCAAATTGTTGGAAAAACCTAAATACCCTCATTTATTAAAAATCCTAAATAATCTAAACAGATGTTATTTCGTCGCATAGCCTTTTATGTTAAAAGATGCCCTAATTGGTGTTGGTCCCGGAAAGGGACATGGAAAGAATCATTTGACCTGACAAATATTATTGTAACTTTGTGGGGTACGTTGATAGGTGGCATTCTTATCCGGCTGACATTTTTCACGTGACTAAAACCCTTATTGATGTAGGACTCGTAATAATAAATATTTCTTGCGAAGTTTATTGATGTGGGGCTTGTAATAATAAATATTATGAGCATAAATTTAAAGTGAGAATCATAGTTCACATGAGGGGATGGAAACCTCACCATTTCTCTTCCCTCAATCTTTCTTCCTCTTCTTTTTCAATTTCAAACTATAAGAACAACATGTTTAGATTTGGTTTTATACAAAATATTTTGGAAAAATAGCAATATGGTCCCAAGGAAAAAAAAAGTCCCAATAAAAAATTTACTATTTAAAAACTACCAAGGGACCTCAGTGAAATAAATCCAAATTGTGAAATTATCTGTTCAACCCTGATGTCAATGTATCACATAAACTTGTTATTATGGTAACACCATGACTTGTTAATATAGCACATAATAATGCTTTTTTTGATATTTTTTCTATTCTTTGGGACCATATTGTGATTTTCCCCAATATTTTTATTTTTTTACTCTAGTAAGTATTATATTATTCATATCAAAATTTAGCAATTTTTTTTTTATTTTTAAATCAACATTTGGACAATAATTTTACAAAAGAAACAATCTAAAACATTTAAATATTGGTCTAATGGTTATAAAAAAGGGAAGATAATGATAAGGGAAAGGAAAAGGCTCCTCACTTCACTTGTGAGGCTCGTGGGACTCAAAACACTTCTTCGAGCTTCATCTTACCCCCTTGTTATGCCTATAAATACATGCTCCAAATTCTCATTTACTACACCCAAAACCAAAAACCTTAGTCTTCCATATATAACTCCACACACCAAAACCAAACCATGAAGCCTTCTGCATCATTTCTTTCTTTCCTCTTCTTCCTTCTCTTCATCGCCTTCACCATCTCAGCGGAGGTGGTGCTTGACTCCGACGGCGAAATATTGAGAAATGGTGGCAAATACTACTTGTCACCCGCTGCCCCTATTGGAGGAGGATCCATTATAGCTGCTGCCATTAGGCATGGAGATACAAATTTGTGCTCACTCGCTGTGGTTTCAGCTATGTACACTAATGGCTGGGCTGTCACCATATCATCTCCTCACAAAACTGCTTTCATCCGAACTTCATGGCCTTTGAGCTTAAAGTTCGCGTATTTAGCACCAAACATTTGTACCGATTCGCCAAACTGGGTCGTTGTAAAGTCTCTTCCTTTAGGAGAGGCTGTGATGCTTGGTGGTGCACAGGAATCTGGTGCTACCTATGTTTCTGGTTCGTTCGCTATCGAGACCTATGATTCAGAAAAGCATCACTATAAGCTCGTGTTCTGTGAGCAAGGTAAAGATGAATGTCGAAACATCGGACTGAAGCTTGATAGTGAAGAACGACGTCGTTTGGTTGTTACTGATAAAGAGCCTCTGGTTTTGAAGTTTGATAAGGTTAATGGAAACTTCAACTCTGATCTGTCTATGATGGTCTGAAGTCTCTGAACTGTACGAACCTCTAGAGCTGGAGATGGATAATAATGACAATAATAATATAACAATGATGATGATGTAATTAATTAATAATGTGAGTGTGACATCTAGCTAGTTGGCACTTCGCAGACCACTACTTTAATGTAGTTGTTGGTTATAGAAATAAATATTACATTATCATCAGCTACATTTCTTGAGTTTCTTTAACATTTTTACATTTCAGTTTCTCCGGGTTACACTGAACTCTCTCCTTTCCACGTTTTGCGAGTGAGGGAGAGAGATAAATATAAGTTATAGAATAAATATAAAAAAATTACATTTAGGATCAAAATTTGAACCTGAATTAGGTTTTACATTTAGAATCGTATGAATATTGTAACATCCCAAAAATTTGAAAAGATATTTATTAGAGTTATTTAAGATCTTGGAATGTTATCTAAAATTTAAAAAGCCTCAAAAGTAAATTATTTGGTCAAAAGCTTATTTTAAGGCCAGAATTTTAAGAAAGTAAATAGGTAAATAATAAAGAAAAAATTATAGATGGGTATTTTGGAAAAAAAAAAGGAATTATATGGAGAAATTTTTTTCGAAAAAGAGTTACAGATAATGTTAAATATATTTTCTGGAATCAAAGGCCTATTTTCTCAAGAAATTCAAGAAAAATAGTTAGAGGTTATCATTTAGCTCGAAAATTTTAGGAAAATTATTTTATGGGCCAAATAAGCTAACTGAGGAAAAAAAATCAAAACAAAGAATTAAGGATTAGTTTCTAAATAAAGAAGGACATGAATTCAAGTTCATGCACTTTTTGAGATATAAAATCTTGCTGAGTACTGATACTTTTTATGTATAAAAAATATATCATGTCCTTGTGACCAATACAATTTTTAAAAAAGAACACTAATAACTTCATCGATTTTCCCAATTGTTTCGGAACTTTTAATGACATAATTCTTTCTTATTTGGAAGTCAATACTTCAATAGAAAAATCCTTAATCAATCCTAAAAAAGGTAACACTAATTTTCCAAATCTGAAACCATACTCATGACCGAATAAGGATGGTAAAATATTTGTGCTTTTATAAATTTGCCTCTTACTTTTAAGAAAACCCCTAAGCATCCCTTACCGTAGACACCATTGCTGGAGCTCGACACTCGCAGCCAACAATTTTTTTGATGTACATAAAGCATAGTATAATAATTTTTTGTTTGATGGATAATACTCCTCTAGCTCTTAATGTAAGACCAATTCATCAGTTTACAAGTTTAGTAAACTAGTTTAACAAAAAACTATAAGTATAAGAGATAAAAGGACAAAAGTCTTATATTTAGGACCATAATTTACCCTCAAACCAAGTTTTGTATATAGAATCGGAGGAATACACTAATTTTTCTTTTGAGAGAAACGATCCAACAATCACTTTGCCAGCCTTATTTTCTCTGCTCCCTCATTCTTTTCACCTGGCAACGAATTCAATATTAAATAGTAATAAAAAGGATATATAAGAAGTAAAACGATCCTAGGTAGTGTCACGCTCTATTTTTTCATAAGTCGGAATGTTATTTGTTCGTACTGAAAACATTAGAATTTTTAGGAAATGTATTTTTTATTTCTCAAAATCATGTTTTACATGGATCCTAAAAAATACCCACAATTTATAATTGAACATATATTTGGTTACCATATGAATACCCCAAGCCCAGAAAATACAACTAAGGTCTTACTGTAGTCAATCCTCAATTAATATGCATAAATGCATGTATAAAAATTATTGCATTAATGACAATGGATTTCAAAAATGCACAAAAATTAATTGAATTGAATGTTATAATCAATTTGCCAAAGATATCCAAACATGATATTATAAATTAAACCCTCCAGATGATGTTCTTCATCCACAGTAATTCATTCACAATATTACAATTTTTTTTGCTAATAATCACAATATTACAATTCTTCAAACTCTTTAGTGCAAATGGCAAAGGCTTCAACCATTAGTTTCGCTTTCTTTGTTTTCATACTTCTCGTAACATCAGGTAACTCAGTATTATAAATTTATTCATTAAACTTTTTTATCTTTGTTTTGTTTACTACATGAATACACACATCCCTCCTAGTCCTAAATACATGACATGAAGTTCTAACTAATTCATATATCTTTAGAAAATTTTGTTTCTTCTTCAATATTTGAAAAAAATGTCAGTTGCTTTCAGTTTTACACTCATCAACTACATTAATGGCAAAATTTCTAAACCATGCACATTGACAAGAGTAGCTGGAGTTCAAAAACCAACTGTTCAGTAAAAAAAAATATAAAATAAAACAAGAGTTGAAAAACCAACAGAGATTAGTGGAAGGGGCTTAGACCATTTAAGCACAAGGTTTCAAGTTTGAATATGTGTAAATGCAGAAAATGCCTTTAGGAGAACTACACTCAATTGATTGTGCACAAAAATGCTCAAATCTAACCCAGTCAGATATTCATATAAAAAAGAGTCAATAAGTTTATTTTAGTCCTAAATATAAGACCTCATTCCACTTTGTATTCCAAATATATAATTTTTCTCAAAGTATCCCTATTGATTGCACATAGTAAGGGATTTATGTCAAGGGAAAGTTACAATGTACATGATTACAAAGCGTATTTCTACGGAAACCAATATATATGTTTGTTACAAATAACTAATTTGACTAACTTTCCTAATATCTGTAAATTAGTTATTTAACTCTTATATTAGGAACTTGAAGGTGTGTGTATATATATATTGTGTGTGTTTATATATAGGGTTAATGTGCAGATTTGCCAATGAACTATTATCTGAGGAGCATCAGACAAAAAAAACAATTGAGGGTACCAAAATTACTGACCAACAATTAAAAAGTGAAAAAAAAACACACAATTAAGGTACAAATTGGCCAACGAACTATTACCCTGTCACTGTCTTGGTATCTCCATCTTCCATTGACTGTCATAGTGTCGGCGACGTCTGCGTCTCCAAAGCTTCCATTGTTGCTGGGTGTTCCACTCACCCTCTTGAACTCATCAAAGTCCGTATGCAACTTCAGGATGAGAATAACGCATCAAAACCAAATCCAGCAGTCTACAGCTTTCGACCGGCACTAGCCTTGCACCCTGGTTCCATCCCTCCGGTGCCATAAGCAGCAGTCGCCGCTGCCATAGCGCCTGCTTGCATGGGTCTCATCTCTGTTGGTGTTTGCCTTATCCAAAAAGAAGGCTTAACCACTCTTTTCTCCAGCGTCTCCACCACCGTCCTACGCCAATGTGTAACGTCCCATTTTCAAAAGCAGTATATGTTTTTTTAATTAGAGTAGAGCATCGGAGCGATTGAGTAACTGATACTTATATTCAAAATGCCGCAAGTCTGGCTGATTACAGAAACGGTACAGTGACCGAGAGTTTTCCAAAAGTAAATAGCAGTAGAGGAAAGTGTCTCTTCGGCAATACTTATGCCGTAGCGACAAGGGATAGTCTTCATTTGAGTCTCCGTGCGGCCGCTTGCCTTTCACCTCGGTCCTCGGTTCTCCGAACTCGACGCTATGTTAAGAGGCGAGGTTCAAATACACATCGGACCTCGGGTAACGGTTAACCTCATATTTATATACGGTATATGGAAGATCAAACATAGCATTAATCAACACATAAGTATATAGCAGATGGAAGATTAATATAACAACAGTACACATCTCATGTAAAGTTATCTATGCTAACAGTACACATATCATGTAAAGTTATCTATGCTAACAATACACATCTCATGTAAAGTTATCTATACTAACAATACACATCTCATGTAAAGTTATCTATACAAATCACTCGTATAGTCGTCTATCACATATAGGTATACAGTAAATATCAGAGTTAGTGTTACAGTACGTGAACGTACCTTCGTTGTCGACTACGGTACGTTTTACGGAAAACGGTAATTTTTGACACGGGTGAAAATACAGACGGTACGACGGTACAACAAACGGTCGATTATCTCGAGATAACCTATAAGGATAAAATTTATCAACTTCTAGCAAGTATAACGGGCATTTTAGGTACAAATTACCATTTTGCCTCCGAACCCCTAATCGGCGGAATTTCGCGGAGAGCTTATTTTTTCCTCTATCTCTCCACAATTTTGAGATCTTTTCCCTCATCATATTTTGAAATATATATCATATTTACCCCTAAATATGATATCTAGACTATCCGGGAAATTTAAAGACAATTCTAGCATTCCTACTATCTCTACCGAAAGAACTACGAAACTTAAGACTAAGGACCAGAAAAACTTACCCGGGGCTCCGCGTGATTTCTCCGGCTCTTCCTTCTTCTAACTTCTCTCTAGTTTTCGAGTTTGGGGTGAAGAAGAATGAAGAGGGAGAGCTCCTATTTATAGGAAAAGGAAGGGACAAGGTGAGAATTACTTCAATTGTTTTCAGATCAGATTTCAACCGTTGGATCGCACTTCGCCACGTGGCTCCATCTTGGCCCTCCATGTGTTGGATGACATCATCCCTTCTAGAAGAAGATGATGTCATCTTGCCGACTTACCGATAAAGTTCCCGATCGGTGTCCTAATCGCGTAATCTTGACGAAACTCAAAAATCGAAAGCAACGTTTTGAAGTTCCATTCTTCCTCTATAGGAATATGCGGGTTAATGAAATTTATGATCCCATTAAGGGCATTCCGTTGCTTCTTTGAACATTTTAGGACAGACACCAACTGATTCGGAAATCACTTAGGAAGTGTCGGCTTACGGACGTAAATTCGCTAGTTAAGTAATATGTTCGACCTAAGAAACCTTATCCCTGGTTTGTCACAACTATTTCGTTTTCTATAGGTCTTATTTCGCTATCGCCCTATTTCTCATTTATCCTATATCTTAATGACCCGGTTGGTTTGAGAAATGAATTCGGAGATAGTCCACTCCGAGGTAGAATTTCATTTGGTTTATAAAAAGTCCAGATGACTTAGACTATATCCCTATATTCGGTGTAGGATTTTATTTCTATCCATTCTCAAATGTCTGTTGGCTTTTTACCATATATATTATTATTTTATTCAAAATATCTAGATTTTTTTTTTTTTTTTTTTATTTATTTTTCTAAGCATAAAATATTTTATTAATATTTTATTATTTATTTATTATTTATTTAATTATTTATTTCGAATTTCTCCCTTAAATTAATTATTTACTAATTAATTTACTTATGTCTTAATCTAAACAATTAGCCACTAATTACTTAATTAGCCACTTACTAATTGTTGATAATTTTCATAATTAGGATTAATTATTATCTCACAACTTTTGCACTAACATTGGTATTTTATGTCCCATGTAAAATATTAAAAATCATGGGGGCCAAAAAGTGCTTTTAATAATATTATATTTATGCTCTATTATTTTCCAAGGAAATAATCCAAAAAATTCCTAAATTTAGAGATAACACACTTCCCAAGTTTTGTTAATATTTGCAGTCATATGGGATTTATCATAATGTTTTGAGCCATTTTTCGCCTTATAAAATACATTTTTCAAGGATTTTAGCTCTTTATCTCTCCTAATTCCCATAGTAATTACTTTAGAAAATAAGATAATTATTACTTATTATTTGAAACCACATATTCACCTATTTTTAATAGGTATTATTTACTGAAATATGATACTTATCATAAATACGATTTTTAGGGTATTACACAATGCCTCATATTTTAACGTAATTATTATAGTTGTTTTTTTTAATAGTTATTTGGTACTTTTTTTCACTTTTTAATTGTTTATTGGTAATTTTGGTACCCTCAATTGTTTTTTTGTGTCGACGATCTTTCTCGGGTAATAGTTCGTTAAGAATCTGCACCTTAACCCTTATATATATATTGAGTTATGTAGTGGTGGTGGAACTAGTAATTTTCCTTCATGCAAGGGAGGGATAATGTGGTCCAAGAAAGATATTGAGTTATGTAGTACATAATTACTATTTGAACATACATTACATGATACTATGCTAATTAATTTTTACCTAAACTTAAGTTTATAAAACAGATTTGGAATAAAAAGTCGCTGTAATTTGTGTTTACAAAACTGACTTTTCATGTGTATTTTTATTTTGCATCCTCGCCTAAAAAGTAAGCAAACACCAGTTAAGGATAAAGTTTGTTTTCTAAAACGTTATGTTAGCTTACAAAAAGGAATCCAAATACACACTTAACCAAGGTTAAACTCAGATTATTGCAAGCAAAGAAGGGGAGTATAAATTAAAATTTAAGAATTTAATTGAACTGTTCTTTGTTTTGAAATTATAGTTAGAGAGCCATTAATGGTAAAATAGTTGTAATACCCTAATTTTCATAATTCTTATAAACATTATATTTTAACAAATAATTATCAAAATATAAAAGTGAATATGTGTCTCAAAGGATTATAATCTATTGATTATATTCTTATCCAAATTTCACTTTGGAATTAATTAACCAATGGTTATTTATGCTACTACATTTAAGGACTATTAAATGTGATATAAATAACACATAGAATAATAGCTAATTTATAACAAAAACAGATAACAAATGATTATGAAGACACTTAATTAAATTAGAACAAATTAGTAAATGCTAATTAGCAAATTAGCTTGTCTATTCAAAAGCTAAGTGAAATGCCATAGTGTGAACTCGTCGAGGATGAGATAGGCTCTTGTGCTCATCACAATTATATACTTTTATTCAATCAATCCGATCCTATATAAATTTGGAATCGATAAAATCACATCAAGATATTTTTCAAAGCAGATCTTTTTATATTTATATTCTGCCAAATATGAAATGCTCTTATAAAAACTCATGTATTTGTCTAATATTTGTGTGTGTTTTAGAGATGGAGACAAATTTTGATTAACCAGTCCTAACTCAGCTTTATTTGTTTGGCACTTTCAAGCTTCAATAATACACATATATGCACATGTCTTTTTCATCTTCTTTTCTTTTCTTTTTTTCTTTTTGCTTGGAAATTAAATAATGCACACATAGAATCGAAGGCATTCCATAAAAGAGTCGGCATCCTAATAATAACGGGGTGAGGGACTGGGCTTTTTAGTCAAATTCTACCAGTTACAAAATTTAGTAAAATACTATATTATAAGAATTATTTATCAGAATACTATAGATAAAATCGTTCTTTATAAATGTGACTTTATTTAATTCACAACTCGTCCTCCAGATACATAAATATTTCACCACTAATTGGAAAGAAAATCTGGTTTCAGATTGAAAGGTCATACTATATTTAGTGACTTAGATATATTTATAGATTAAATTTGTTTTAAGATATTCTAATGTGTTTAATTAGAATCAGTCTCCATCTGAAGTAATCTTAAATAATAATTAGTATAAAAATGTCTTTTTTTAATTTACAACGATTGGGGGGAAAAGACTTCTTACTCCGGTGCTAAAATTGATGTAGGAAAAGATATGTTCTGCAATTTAGAAAGCATTTATAAATATATATAAATTATTTACTAATAAAATACAATCTCTGTGTATATATATATATATTTTGTACCTTCGATGAATATGAAAAATGTGAGGAAGCTAAGTTATCGTAGGTGTTGGCTTGTAGTGCTGATCTTGTATAATGATCGACAAATTTTTAAAGTTTCTGGTCCCGTTTTTGGCACAACTCAGTGGTCCCATGAAAAAGTAATAAAATACACATTTTTTATTTTTGTATGTATGTATGTGTGTATATATATATGCACGCCGGCATGTGGCGGACTGTGTCTGCAGTGCTGAATATGAAAGATTAAAAAGCCAAACGGTACAAAGCTATGATCTCCAGCTCAATCTTGATTTCTTCGATAAATCCAATATTGACAAATTGAAGATTCCTTTCTATTAATAAAGTGATAGAGATATTGATGAGTTGTGTAGTACATAATTACTGTTTAAATATAAATTACATTATACTAATTAACTTTAATCCCAATTTTAATAATTTACAAAATACATATTTGTAATAAAAGTAACTTTATTTAATTTGTGTTTACAAAACTGACTTTTTATGTGTATTTTCTATTTTGCATTACAACCTAAAATGTAACCAAACATCGTCAGTTAAGGCAAAAGTCTGTTTTCTAAAAAGTCCGTTTGGCTTACAAAAATGGAATCCAAATACACACTTAATCAATGCTAATGTCAGATATTGAAAGCAAAGAAGGGGCATATAAATTAAAAATTAAGAATTAAAGTAAATCGATCTTTGTTTTGAAATTATTCATGCAATAATAGTATATGTAATATTTCAAAATTCATGCAATAATATTGTCCTTTCCAAACGGTCAACGTTAAGTCAGTAATTAATGCGGGCCAAGAAACTTTTTTAACCCTAATATTGACTGTTACACGTGTTCTAAAAAAATTTAGTTTGATAGAAACCTGATTAAATGATATCTTAAAAAGTTGGTTTCAGAAATTTCAAATCTAAAAAAAAAAAAAAAAAAAAAAAAAAGTTCCAAAAACTGATTATTGGCCAAAAAAGTTATTTATCCCCAAAACCATGTCTAACATCATTTTGAGCCTCAATTAATTTTTTGAATTCAAAAATCTAGTTTTAATGTAATGACCTAAAAACCATCCCAAACAAGGACATAGTGATGTGAAATATAACACCCCAAATTCCATAAGATAAATCGTCGGTGACACGTGGTTTTATAAAAATTATCGAGTTTTGAGGTCTACAACTCGGCGTGTTGCGAAACAAAGAAAGAGCATGTACTAAAAATTTGAACAATTGAGTGATCGATATAAAATACTCGGACATATCGTCGCCGACGATATCGATATATTGCAAATTTAGGAGGAATATTCATGTGATACAATAATACAAAACTTTATAATTACAACTCTTCCATGTAACTATACCCTCTTCAACCAAGCCTTAGGTAGACTTGGGGCATAGAATCATAACTTAGTTAAATCATCCCATTTGGCCGGTGGGTAAGGTCTAGTGGAAGTCTCCCGATGTTAATGGCGCGATTGACTGAACCACATAGACGACCCTTTCTAGTTTAAGCACCAAATGATATGAAGTAACCTTATTAGATTCATGCCATAAAGTAGGTCCTGTTCGCTTTCTTCAATTTGACCGGTGCCTTCTCTGTTGGAAATTATGCCCTAGGGGCAAGTCATTGTACAATGAACGTTTAGGATATTTATAGTATTCTCCTTTTGTTATCATTTTCGTTTGCATGTTTGTATTGATAATCGCATCCCTGATATATCTTATAGATTATCCTAAATGTCTTTGGTCGGTCATCTACGGGAGCTTAAGATGAGTTAAGACCGCATGACTTTGATGAGATATGGAGATACAATCGAGTCATGGGCACTTGTAAGAGTCAAGGTCTTGGACCGACCCACTATGAGAAAGTTGTATGGATCTAGTCATTAGCTTGTCTCATGTATAACCGCACAACGCCCTATGACGAGATCATCATGGATTCCTACATGATGAATCATTAATCTTTGACCTAGTCAAAAGTCACCTTTGATAGGGTGATGATAAAGGTCGGGATCGGGATCGTGGTTTTCATATGGAGGAATGTGAATGGTTAAGATGGAATTTGTCCCTCACATTTGTAGAGAGATAATCTTTGGGCCCCTCGATGAGTGAGTCTAAGAAATGTATGACCATACTATGTTGGAAAGGAGTTTCCATTTCACTTATTAGACTACTCGAGAATCGAAAGTAATGGACAAGAATAGGAAGTTGACATTGTCCACGCTTCATCCTTGACCAAATTATCGCGTGACAAAAGGGACGTGACATGGTTGTATGATAAGGTTGTATCGTGATATCGATCCCATGAGTTGGGTAGTCGCAATGTCTTGCTAGAGGCCCTTTGCGACTTATTGATCTGATTTTGGCCCATCGCCAATCTCATATGGGCTGCGTCGCACATGCGAGAATAACCCAACACGAGCATTTGTTTAGGGTTCGTTGAATCTCGGATTAATGCGGAATTAATGAATACTAAATTTAATCTATGATAAATATATATTTATATATATTTATTAAAATTCGAAAATTAATATATATATATATATATATTAATATTATTAATGGAGATTATAATATTATTATATATAATATTTGTTTTGTATTTAATTTATTTGATAAATTAAATATCTAAAACAAATAGAGATATTGTATCTCGTTTAATATTCGAATAAGAATATCGATATGTTTAGATTAAATTGAGATATAGTATCTCATAATTAATTAAATAGATGGATATTATTTTTCGGATTTGATTTATAGAGATAAATTAAATCGAAGGCTTTTAGTTTGCATTAAATAAATACATTAGATTAGATCTATCGAGATAGATTTAATTAATAAATTTTTTTAATTCAAGAATTCGAAATTCAGATTTCAAAAATCAGTTTTTGAAATTCGAAATTCAAACTTAATGCGTATTGATTGTACACTAATGCAGATTAATTGTACATTAATACGTATTAATACGGATTAATTGTACATTAATACGTATTAATACGTATTGATGCACAAAAAACGTACAGAAGCTTTTGAGGCTTTTGATGGTTGTGTGTGTGCTTAAGCCAAAAACGAGAAACAAACTGATCTGGTGGTTAAGACCTAGAGAGACACATAAGAAGCGCTAGCACACGTCGTAGCCGTGTTCGGAAATTGTTCGTGTGGATACCAGTAGAGGAAGCCGATTTAACGAGTCGTCTTCTATTGATCGAGGAGGTAGCCCACCAGTTCAAAGGAAACGAGACGCGAACGGGTTCACCAAAGGTAATTTCGGATTCCCTTAGTCTTGATTTAAACGCACCTGAGTGATCCTCGGGACGGGATTCTTAAAATTTTAATCCGCTGCGTTGTAAGAATTCCTACATTCTCTTGGCTCCTTCCATTGGCGTCTTTCCACGGCTCCATCTACTGGTGCCTTCTGTGATCCATGATCCTTCCTTGACTATTAGTTAAGACTGAGGTCCAATGCCCATCGGACCTCAGGTAATGGTTAACCTCATGCTTATGTAAACAATATATTTATAACAGATATTCATGACATTACAGCAATTATCAATACAAAAGCCCATAACAGATGTATGATTTGAGATAACGGCGTAGCCAGTTCACACGTCCGTTATGTCGGTCTACACTATTCACCAGTGCCACGATCCACTCGTGTCCTCAGCGCTAGGAAAACTCAACGGTATTATTAAGATTATAACCTGTGTAAAGCTAAATGTGAAATTAATGAACCAAGACAGCATCTTTAGTTTATGAACATCACTATCACATATAAACATACTATAAGCATTATAATTAGTGTTACAGTACGTCGCGAACATACCTTCGTTGTTGTTCACGGTACGTGGGACGATCAAATTGTGATCACGGATATCCTATAAGGGTAATATCGCATTTATTAATTCCTAAACAATATCTTAATAGATATCTTAGTCTCAAATGACCATTTTACCCCTGGGTTAATTATTTCCCATTTTATTTTCTATAATTTCGTAAAAACGCTATTGTACAACAAGTGGCTGATTTTTCGCCCAACTTTGAAAAATCATAACTAATTCCACATAACTCGAAATGAGGATCCGTAAAATTCCTCGGAATCCTTAAGATGTATAATTTTAAGAAAAAATATTGGTTATTTCCCAGATTTTATGAACACTTCCCAGTTTTTACATATTCATCCTCTGCCCAGAAAAACTTTCAGAAAACGTAGCCCATTTTGCAGAATTTTTATCTCCTAGCAAAAAACTCAAAATGACATGTTCTAAGCATATTTGGAAAGGCCTATATGTCTACTTTAACCATGAAATTTTTTAAATTAAAATGACTTCATCTTCCCATAGTTTGAAGGATTTTACGAAGCTAACTTCAGAAATTGCCTAACCGATAAAATTTTGCTAGAACTTCGTTCTTTGATGTTTCTCTTCCAGAAATTTTGCTCTAGGACTACCCTCACTATTTTTTCGAAATAAAGCTAATTTTAACCATAAAAACATGAAAATAAAATTGCTTCTAGGAATTTAAGATCAAAGCATAAATTTCTATGATTTTAAAAGCTAAAACTTAAGAACTAGAGAACTTACCTTTGAAGAACTTTGCTACTACTTCCTTCTTGCTCTTCACTAGCTCTCACTACTCTCAATTTTCAGATTTCTCTTGGTTGTTTGGTGTGAAGAATGAGTGGAGACTTGGTGCCTATTTATAGAATTTTGAAATGGCAATCTTGTGAATTTTCAAACCTAATTCATCTTGCTTCTTGGCCATTGGATCTAGGTTATTTTTCAAACTCCCATCCTCACCCTTGGACCATGAAAACCGTCCCTCCCCCTTCAATTCTATCCTCTTCCATTTTTAAAATATCCCTTACACCATTTGTACCATTTTGGACACCTAATGCAACATGTGTTTTAATCCAAAAATGATCTAGAAACTTTATGCCTTCATCTTGAATTTAAACCATGGGATTGCACTTCACTTTATAAGCACAAATCTTAGCCCTTTATTGTAGTAGAAAACCCTAGCTTAATAGATAAGTTTAACTTTAATAAATATTCATTCACTATTGTTGATCTTTTTAACATTTCTTCTTGCATAAGCTTTGTTTTTCTTCTTCCTTTTTCCTCCAAAAAAAACCATTCCCCTCCCCTTTTTATTAGCTTTGAATTGTTTTCCATTTAGCTCATCTAATCCATAACTTTATGCTCCCATTGGTTGATCAATTATCATTAGGTTTAATTTCAAGATTAATTAGAACCATTAAATTTATTTTATAAAACTTGGTCTTGATTTAGATAGAAACATCCAACCAATATAGGAGATTTTATTTTAAATCCCATGTGCTTCTAGCTTTTAGAATATGTTAATCACAAGATATACTACCTTAATCCCTTATAGGTTTATCCATAATCACTTGGATTAAGTTAATTATGTACTTACTTAGGACCATTAGGTTTAACTTTATGAGATTAAATTTTGGCCACTCATTTTAGGTAGAAAAATCTCATTTTTACTATTGAAGATATTTACTCAAAATTTGCATGTGCTCTTTTAAAAAAAATATCTTGATATTTTGCTAATTTTTCTCTCTCCTCTATTTCTCAAAACCGCCCCCCTTAATTAAAACACAAGTTTGATTATTAATTCTTAATTAGTCCTCCTAATGTGGTGTTTAAAGTTTTACTAAATAGTTTTGTGATTTTATGATTGGTTCCTAAATAAATTAGGGTGCTAAATAGCTCATCTCATGCTAACATTAAATTTTCATTGGTCCTTAGCTTTTAATCAAATTAGAAGATCCTAATTTAATGCTCTGTAATTGCCACTAACCACAATTATGGAATTTAATCCATTTATTTATTTTAATGTTAGTTTAATTGTCCATAAATTGCTATTAATTCCCTTTAATTGGAATTAGTATTTTCATGCCATTTTATTGTCTATTATGAATTAATTAAGATTTCACTTAATTATGATACTTTATTTTATGAAAGCTTATGAAATTAATTCAATTAATGTAGATTGAATTATCCACTAATTGTTGGTAATTTTCTCTAATTGGTTTAATTATTTTCTCACAACTTTTGGCTTTACATGGTCATTTATGCACCATGTATTAATTTAATAATTATAGGGCAATTTATGATCCCTAATTAGAAAATTGGATTTTTGCCTTTTTAAATTTCAAGGAAAATTTACCAAAAACAAACCAATAAACTACTACGATTAGAAACATACTCTCCTATTTTAATGTGTATTATTTATCAAAATATAATATTTACGATAAATAAATGTTTTCGGGTATTACAAAACAGGTTGGGAAGGGGGAAGGAGAGAGAAGGGAGAACGAGATGGAAGCCAAGAAATAAAAAATTCAATATTCAATAACACTTAAGTGTGGCCCTCAATTGAGAACTCTAGTTCTATTTATAAAGCTTAAAAATAATAAATAATAATAAATAGTTTAAATTCAAATTGCAATCTAAATCCTAATTTAAAATTAAAAGATAATAAGATAGTGAGAGAGTAATCTAGATATTTCAAATTGTTGGAAAAATCTAAAAACCCTAATTTATTAAAAATCCTAAATAATCTAAATAGATGTTATTTCGTCGCATAGCCTTTTATGTCAAAAGATGCCCTAATTGGTGTTGGTCCCGCCAAGGGACATGGAAAGAAGCTCTTGATGATGACATAAATCAATAAGGATCGTTCATCAATAAAGTGGTCACATTATAAGATAGTAAGGAGGTAGAATCATTTAACCTGACAAATATTATTGTCACTTTATGGGGTTGGCATTCTTATCCGGCTGACATTTTTCACGTGACAAAAACCCTACTACAAATCAATCATTTATAAGCATATTGCCCTCAACACAAAAAATAAGGGAAGAATCCAATTTTAAAAGACTAGCCAGTTTTAAAAAGGAAGAGCCTTTTAAATTTATAAACCTATGTTTTTGGTGTTGTTCATTGATGTGGGACTCGTAACGAAAAATGTTATGAGCATAACTATAAGATTAACATTTGAATAAGATCAACATTTGAATAGTTTAGATTTGGTTTTATACAAAACATTTTGGCGAAATAGTGGTCCCAAGGAATATTAAAAATATATATATATATATATATAAAAAACAGTATATGATTTACTATTTGAAAACTCTAAAGGGACCTCAATGATATATATCCGAATTGTGAAATTACATATTCAACCTTATTGTTAATATATATGACACATACACTTGTCAATAGTAATACAATGATTTGTTAATATAAGACATACACTCGACAGGATGAATTGATCGATAGTAACACTTTATGATTTGTCGATTAGTGGGGCAAAAACATGTAATTTCACAGTTCAAATCTATATCATTGAGGTCCCTTATGAGTTTTTAGATAGTAAATCATATACTGATGCTTTTTTGATATTTTTTCTATTCCTTGGGGCCATACTGTGATTTTCCCAAATATATTTTTAATTTTTACTCTAATAAGTATTATATAATTCATATCAAAATTTAGCAATCAAAATTGATTTAATTATTTTTATTTTTTTAATTCAACATTTTGATAATAATTTTATAAAAGATAAAATCTAAGCCATTCAAATATTGATCTAATGGTTATTAAAAAAAAGGAAGATAATGAGAAGGAAAATGAGAGGTTCCTCTCACAAGTCTCTCTGAGGCTTAAAACACTTCTCTGAGCTTCATCTCATTCCCATGTTACGCCAATAAA
This sequence comes from Acacia melanoxylon, assembly GCA_019022615.1. Classification (NCBI taxonomy): domain Eukaryota; kingdom Viridiplantae; phylum Streptophyta; class Magnoliopsida; order Fabales; family Fabaceae; genus Acacia; species Acacia melanoxylon. Next base: position 11,070,719 of record JAFJYJ010000004.1, read on the forward strand.
TACATGCTCCAAATTCTCATTTACTCACACCCAAAACCAAAAACCTTAATCTTCCAGATATAACACCACACACCAAAACCAAACCATGAAGCCTTCTACATCATTTCTTTCTTTCCTCTTCTTCCTTCTCTTCATCGCCTTCACCATCTCAGCGGAGGTGGTGCTTGACTCCGACGGCGAAATATTGAGAAATGGTGGCAAATACTACTTGTCACCCGCTGCTCCTATTGGAGGAGGAGCCATTATATCTGCTGCCATTAGGCATGGAGATACAAATTTGTGCTCACTCGCTGTGGTTTCAGCTATGTATACTAATGGCTGGGCTGTCACCATATCATCTCCTTACTTAACTACTTTCATCGGAACTTCATGGCCTTTGAGCTTAAAGTTCGCGTATTTAGCACCAAACATTTGTACCGATTCGCCAAACTGGGTCGTTGTAAAGTCTCTTCCTTTAGGAGAGGCTGTGATGCTTGGTGGTGCACAGGAATTTGGTGATACCTATGTTTCTGGTTGGTTCTCTATTGAGACCTATGATTCAGAAAAGCATCACTATAAGCTCGTGTTCTGTGAGCAAGGTAAAGATGAATGTGGAAACATCGGAGTGAAGCTTGATAGTGAAGAACGACGTCGTTTGGTTGTTACTGATAAAGAGCCTCTGGTTTTGAAGTTTGATAAGGTTAACGGAAACTTCAACTCTGATCTGTCTATGATGGTCTGAAGTCTCTGAACTGTACGAACCTCTAGAGCTGGAGACGGATAATAATGACAATAACAATATAACGATGATGATGATGTAAATAATTAATAATGTGAGTGTACATCTAGCTAGTTGGCACTTCGCAGACCACTACTTTAATGGAGTTCTTGGTCATAGAAATAAATATTACATTATCATCAGCTAAATTTCTTCAGATGCTTCAGCATTTTTACATTTCTGTTTCTCCGGGCACACCGAACTCTCTCCTTTGCACGTTATGCGTGAGGGAGAGAGATAAATATAAGATATAAAATAAAAAAGTTTTCTATTTAGGATCAAATTCGCCCTTAAATTAGGTTTCACATTTAGAATCGGATGAGTCTTGTAACATCCCAAAAAATTCAGAAGATATTTATCAGGGTTATTTAAGATCTTGGAATGTTATCTAAAATTTAAAAAGCCTCAAAAGTAAATTATTTGGTCAAAAGCTTATTTTAAGGCCAGAATTTGAAGAAAGTAAATAGGGAAATAATTAAGAAAAAATTATAGATGGGTATTTTGGGGGAAAAAAAGAATTATATGGAGAAATTTGTGTTCAAAAAAGAGTTACAGATAATGATGTGAAATAGGTTTTTTTTTTGGGGGATGAGATGGAAGCAGGAAATAGGAAGTTCAATATTCAATACTTAAGTCTGGCACTCAATTAAGAACCTTAGCTCTATTTATAGAGTTTAAAAATAATAAATAATAGTTTAAATTCAAATTACAATCTTAATCCTAGTTTGAAATTCAAAAGATAATAAGATATTGAGAGAGTAATATAGATATTCCAATTTGTTTAGAAAACCTAAAAACCCTAATTTATTGAAAACCCTAAATAATCTAAATAGGTGTTATTTCATCACATAGCCTTTTGCATGTCAAAAGATACCCCAAATTAGTGTTGATCCCGGCAAGGGACCTGGAAAGAAGCTCTTGACGATGACAAATCAAAGGAGGTAGAATCATTTAACCTTGCATATATTATTATCACCTTATTGAGTAGCGACGTGGCATTCTTATCCGCTGACATGTTTCACGTGACTAAAACCCTACAACAAATCAATCATTTATAAGCATATTGCCATCCACACAAATTTATTAACCTATACATTATTAAATATATTTTTGTAAATGTCATATCTCCCATTCATCAATTAGAGAATCACGTGTTTCATAGGTAACAAAACGAGCGTGTCTGCATTTGTAATATCTTCGGTCCCCATATATTTTTGTCCCAAAAAAATTGGACCCATATAAGCACCGGATGCTTTCAATCAATAATTTTGAATGTTGGCAAAAAGAATGTCAAAAAGAAGGAGTTTCAAGTTCTAGCCTGCAATTTGTGTTTTTAACCTGAAATTTTTACTACAAATTTACTTCCTCAAAGTTTCCCCATCTATCGCTTTTGGGGTGTTATGCTCCCAATGATAGAAATATAGGCGATCTAATCATGCTGATCAACTAAATAGTAATTAGATCAATGCAAAATTAAATATAGGATCTACATACCTCAAGCCATTGTTTTTCTGAAGAAGAAGCTTTCCTTATATGGATCTTCTAAGCCTTCACTCTCTCTTCTGCAGATGGTGTGCGTTTTGTGTACATTAGAGAGCAGACTTAGGGACCATAAACTTTATACACGTCTAAATTTCAACCTCTGGCCATCACAGAGATGAATGTCATTCATGTGTATTAATTGGCGGTTATTGCGTATTAAATGGGCCGTTACTAAATTGATTGGTAGGTTACAAAAGCTGGATTTAAATGGGCGCTTAATGGACTTAATGGAATATTTTCAAAATTAAATATATACTAATATAATAATTAAAATTCCAACATTCTTCCACTTGGTCACACACTTCAAAGATATACCTTCTGAGAAACAAAATGCATGGATCATAGCGATGGTCCTCTTAAAGCGAGTAATATCTTCCATGTATCACAGTGCATCATGTTTCCTAAGCCCATGTGACTTAATGAATAAACCTCATGTTTATTCGGGTCCAAACTTTAATGATATTTCTCAAAATGAATATGTGCGCAATATCTTTTGAATGAGAAAATATCGCAAATAGAGTTTCATAAATAACATCGTTCTTACAATGAAAATCACATAAAAGGAACCAAGTCCCATTCTTTCTGCATGATCCTGAAATTTCAATGTAGGCATGCCTTTAGTTAAAGGATAAGCAATGATCAATTCAGTGCTCATGTGTACAATAACCACTGATTTATTTTTAACACACACTTTTATGGCTAGACACTCAATGTCGATATGCTTGATTCGACTACCACCTTTATTGTACTTAGCTATAAAAACAACAGCTGAATTGTCACAATATAACCTCAATGGCCCAGAAATTGGATCCATAATTCTAAGCCGAGAAATGAAACTATTTTATTCATACACCATGTGAGGTAGCCTCAAAACAAGATACAAACTCAACTTACATAGTGGAAGTAGCAATTAAAGATTGCTTTTTACTACTCCATGATACAGCTCTATTGGCTAGCATGAAAATATATCATAAAGTGGATTTTCTTAAGTCAATGTAGCCAGCATAATCTGAATCATAGTAACCAGTCACTTCCAAATTGTTGATTCGTTTGTAATTAAGTATGTATTGTTTAGTCCCTTAAAGGTATCTCAATACTTTCTTTGCAGCTCTCCAGTGGTCTATACCTGGTTACTCTGATATCTCCTTAGCATTCCAAGAGAAAATGCAATGACAGGTCTCGTGTAGACCTGAGCATACATAAGACTTCCTACTGCTGAAGCATAAGGAATGTGTTTCATTTGTTCCTGCTCAAAGTCATTCTTTGGGCACTAGTCCAAATTAAACTTAACACCTTTCACAATAGGAGCTATACTTGGTGAACAATTCCTCATCCTAAATCTCTCCAAAACTTTGTTGATATAGGTCTCTTGAGACAAACCCAAACGTCTGTCTCTATGTATCTTAATGTCAGTGACATAAGATGCATCTCCCATATCTTTCAAGTCAAAGTTTTCATAAAGGAATTGTTTCACCTCATATAGTAATCCATTATCATTGGTTGCAAGTAAACTATCATCCACATATAGAATAGGGAAACAAGTCTTGCTCCCATTAACCTTTTGGTATATACATCCATCCACAATGTTCTCTACACAACCAAATGAAGAGATAACATCATGAAATTTTAAATACCATTGATGGGAAGCTTGTTTCAATCCATATATAGATTTCTTGAGTTTGCACACCAAATGCTCACCATTATTAGAGGAAAATCCTGATGGTTTGTTTCACGTAAACCTCTTCCTCTAGATCTCCATTGAGAAAGGCCGTTTTCACATCCATTTGTTGCAACTTTAAGTCAAAATGTGCAACGAATGCTAGAATGATATGAAGAGAATCTTTCTTTGATACAGGAGAAAATGTCTCATTGTATTCGATTCCTTCTCTTTGAGTGAATCCTTTAGCAATGAGTCTTGCCTTACATTTGTTAATGTTGCCCATTGAGTCTCTCTTTGTTTTAAAGACTCATTTTCATCCAATGGCTTTTACACCATCAGGCAACTTAACAAGATCCCAGACTCTGTTAGATGCCTTAGTATTCATCTTAACCTTCATAGGATCATACCATGATCTACAGTTCATGGTTTGTGAAAACGTTCCAAGATCATTTTCAGCTAATACATTACAGTTAGATTCCTGTAGATACACTATATATTCACTAGGTATAGTGATCTTATTGTTCTAGTAGATCTACTTAATGTTGTTTCATTATCTTCTTGAGGAACTTGTTGTTCAATTTGGTTGCTCAATAATTTCTTCTTGTTCCTCATAAACAACTTGATCTCTTTGGATCAATATCGTAGGTTGTGGATCTTGAATAAGCGATTGTACAATATTCGGTTGACAGAAGGAATATTGTTAACAATCAATCTCAAACTTGAAGTGGAAGGTTGACTATACGAATAATATTTTTCAAAAACAAAGTTTCTAAATTGATCGCTCCCACTAATCAAGTCATATTCAAGAAATTCTCTCATTTGCATTTTGGTCTTCCTTCCTCTGAACACACATGGTCAAACATTTATTGATTGACCATTTATCCTTATGTGCATTATAGGATATCTTGAAAGGTCTATATGGCCGTAGAAGAGTGTTCAGAATATAGTGTAAAAAGAAAGAATCAGACATATCAACCTCAAGTGATTTCAGTTGAGCTGTAATGTCCTCATCTGTATGATGTGTTTGCACACATCTTTTACTATAGTGAGTTTCAAGGATGAATAATTTCATAATTAGGGTGCTGGCATGTGCCTTATCTGAAGTCTGATATTGTTCATCAATAGCCTTCAGAAATGGCCTAATCTTGTTATGATGTTCGACAAAACCACAAATACCAGTAGAAATTGAGGTCTATATGAACATGATTGAGAGTCGATTAGATCACTCCCATTTTTCATATAAATCAACCTCATCTGGAGTGCTGGTCACAATAATACAAAATGATTTGTCTTTCCTAATAGCATAATCAACATCCATCCACCCTAAATATAGGAGAACTATCTCCCTCCAAACTTTATAGTTACTATCCCTTAATTCGGGAATGTCACATTTCATATCAGAGAAATTCACAGGTTGTATAACTGCATAATATTGAACATACATGCTTATAACTAAAATTTGAGACTAATAAATCATACCATGTTTTACCAATGTAAATCATGCTTAAAAAATCATGAATCTACTGACATACAACTTGCCTGTGGGCTAAAGTTATAATTCAATTAGATCTATATATAACTTTATGATTAAACTATCAAATTATTTCCTTATTCTTAATTCTGTGTGTAAATTAAGAATATAATTTGATATTATATACCAATTAATCATACATCATAAATTCGTATCACTAAAATCTACCTGTGGGCAAAGACATTAGCATAGCATGAATTTATTTCAAATTGATGAAATTAGAATGCAATTATATTCCTTAATACCTGTGGGCTATTTTAGAAAATATAATGTCATTCCATTCCACTCTAATTAAAAATATGATTATAATTATCTACATGCGGGCAAAGATTAATTATAACCACATTTTTAATTACAATTGATGTCTTTAAATATTTATGTTATGTATTTTGTTTCAATAAAACAAAAATAGAGTGTATGTGTTGACTGCTTTTCAATTCTACATACTCATCACAAAGACATCATACCATTGTGTATACTAATTGTACATATGATCATAATTTTGATATGGTATAACCTTATGTGATTAAATATGCATACAACTTGTGCATAAAGATGTTGTAGCTATTCCTTAAATAAATATGTATGCTAATCACTAATATCAAATATGTACAGTGTAAATACCATATAATCACACAATGTCCATAGGAAATTTTAATTCAATCAGCTAAATGATTAATGTGAGTAAAAATATTTACTCACTTTCAAATATTGATATTCACAAACCCATATGTGATTATTTATGCATGTTATAAGAGAACTCTATAGCTACCATTCTAGCACGCAATTTAACTAACGTGCACTTAAATTCTGTATATGCACAGCTTCATGGAGGAATTGGTTAATTAATTTAATCAACATAAGTAGCTCAATACAATCCTCCCACTTTGATTAAATTAATGTTACCAATTAATCACCAAAATTAACCTTGTGCAGTTAGATTCCAAATATGCACAAATATTTAATGAGAATTTAATTGATCAATTTAATCAACAAAATAAGATTAAATAATCATGACAAAATTCTCCCACTGTTTTGTGCATTCAAAAATAAATATAATATATGCACATCTTAATGGAAGGGTTAATTGATTAACTAAATAATCATATTAAAAGAAAAATCCTCCTACTGTTTTATGTACCCAAAAATAATTAATTTTGGCACTTTTCATCTTAAATTAAGTTTCACAAAATTTTAAACAGTTAAATAATTGTCTAAAATTAATTTTCCAACTATTTAGACAATTAAATTACTTAAAAATAATTTTGCAAACCTTTCATAATATGAACAAAAATGCCAAAATCAATATTTTTCACTCTTCAAAGCAAAACGTATCCGTATGTGTCTTATTAATCAGTCCCCACATATTTTTGTCCAGAAAACAATTGGTCCACATTTATACAATACACATCAATATATATATATATATATATATATATATATATATATATATATATCATGTCATGTCAGAAAAGGAGTTTTGATCCATTTTGATTTATTTTAATAAAATAGATGGAGGGACGGAAGTAGATTTTTTTTTTCCTAAAAAAAGGAAAACTTTCATATAAGGACCACTGTAGCAAATTAATTTCCATTAGATCCCAAAAGAATATGAATTCGCCGCAGTCAAGGAAAAAGACAACAATAATCCTTTCAAAATCAAAAGAAACTAATTTTTAAATGATGAACACATCATTAACAAGTGAAATTAATTTATTAACAATAACACATTAGAGCACCATCAAGTCAAATTCCATTGGCAAGTCGCGATCACATCACGACGAAGTGAATAGTTCTATTCATAAGTGAAATTCCACTTTTTCACCAAGTACTATCTTGAAATTATTCACAAGACTATTCCACTTGTTTACAGGAATATTTCACTTATTCATGATGTATTCGCCACTTGTAAATCAAGTTGTTTCTCCTTTAATTTTTGAAAGGGTTATTTTTGTCATTTTACTTGACAAATTAATTTCATTGCAGACATACCAGACTGCAATGAAATTTCATATTCCCTTAGGTTCTAATAGGAATTAATTTGCCATAGTTGTCCTTATTTAAAATTTTCCCTTAAAAAAAAAAGTAGCCCATTCATGTTGTCTAAAGGAGTATGTGGTAGAGAGAAGCGGATCCTCTCTTACTACTAGAAAATATCAAAATAGCAACAGAATTTTAAGGGAAAAAAATTTGTTGCAATTTGTAATAGAATTTGTGACGGAAAAGGAAATCCATCGCAATTTGCGATGGAAAACAAATTCCGTTGCAATTTATGAAGGAAAAATAAATCCGTTGCAAGAGTTTACAACAGAAAACAAATTCCGTTGCAATTTGCGAAGGAAAAATAAATCTGTTGCAAAACTTTGCCACAAAAAACAAAAATCCGTTGCAATTTGCGACGGAAAAACAAATCCGTTTTAAAACTTTTCCACAAAACACAAAATCCCGTGATGGAAAAACAAATCCGTTGCAAAACTTTGCTACAAAAAACAAAATCCGTTGCAATTTGAGACGGAAAAACAAATCCGTTGCAAAACTTTGCCACGAGAAAACAAAATCCATTGCAATTTACGACAAAAAACAAATCCGTTGCAAAACTATGCCATAGAAAACAAAATTCATTGCTATTTGCGACACAAAAACATATACGTTGCAAAAGTTTGCAACATAAAACAAATTTCGTTGCAATTTGAGAAGGAAAAACAAATCCGTTGCAAAAGTTTGCGACAGAAAAACAAATTTGTTGCAAAACGTTGCGACGGGAAAACAAATCTGTTACAAAACTTTGCGACGGTAAAAAAAAATCCATTGCAAGTTATAACACCCCATATTCAATACTACCCATTATGAATACTAATAAGCAGCATATCAGAATATCATCAGAGTGGAGCGTTAGAGCGAGTAAGTTGGGTTAAGTGAGTGAGTGATATGTGGCTTCAAACTTAAATTCTTTGCGGTGTATCTAGTCGGCATCTTAGAGGTAAAATTATCCAAATATTCAAATATTAAACATAATACAGTCCAAAATAAAAACTCCGGTTAAGTCTTCACACGTGCTGCTTACCTTTCCCACCGGCTCTTGATCCTCCAGATCTTGAAGCTAGGGTAAATTCTGAGATTTAATACCCATTGAATCTCAGGTAACAGTTAACCTCATGCTCAAGTATGAACAATGACAGATATTCATTACATTTCAGCATTAACCATACATAGCACACAACATATGTAAGATTACAACAATACATAGCACACAACAAATGTAATGTCAACAACACAACAATACATAGCACACAACAAATGTAATGTTTGCAACGTTTGCACACTCACCATGTGCCATGAATCCATGTGTCCTCAGCGCTAGGAAAAGAACCATACGACATTATCATGACTATAACCCGCACAAACTGAATGTATATAAGCAGGTGACCTAAGACCGAGTCTTAGCCACAGTACATGACCCAAGACCTAGTCTCGTCCATGACTATGAATCATTCTATCACATATAAGCATACAAAACACATCAAAGTTAAATTTATAGTACGCGTCCGTACCTTAGTCCGTATAGCTAGCAGTACGTTTGTCCGGTACGATTCCTAATTTTCCCGGATATCCTACAATAGTATCACCGCATTATTTCCTTTATAAACAATATCCTAAGAGATATCTTAGCCACTATTGATCTTTTTACCCCTAGTGGATTTGTTACTCCAATTATACCCTTACATTTCCTTAAAAATGCTATTTTAGCATTTCTGCCTAGATTTTTCGGTAACTTTGAAAAATCATAATTAATTCTACAAAAAAATCGAAATGAGGTTCCGTAAAATTCCACACAATCATTGAGATGTCTATTTTTGAGGAAAAATAATGGTTTTCACTAAAAATATGTGGATCAATACCAGTTTAATATTTTCCAATCACTGTTCATATTTTCTTCCAGAAAATGTGACCCAACTTCAAGAATTTTTATCTTCTTATACAGAACTCAAATTGCTACACATTTTGTATCAATGGAAAGATCTACATGTATACTTTACTCCTGTAAAATTTCATGATTTTATGACTTCATTTGATACATAAAATAATGATCTCTTTCCGACTGATTCCAACAGCCCAGCAAACCCGAAAATTCCCTATCTTTCATTATCTTGTTCCATTACTTCCAAAAATTAATTCCCAACATGTTTTTACCTCATTAGGAATTTTTCAATGCAAGGAGGCCTAAAAACAAGTATAGGAATTTATTTTACCATTTTCTATATTAAACTAACATTTTTACCAAAAATTAATACCAAGGGTCAAGAACTAGAGACTTACCCTTGAAGAACCTTGCTCCTTTTCTCTAGCTCCAAGAAAACTCTCACTCTCACTCTCTCAATCTAAGGATCAGAGAATTTTTTGGTGATGGTGTGAAGAATTTGTGAAGGAGAGTGTAACATCGCATTTTCAAAAGCAGTATATTTTTTTTTCATCAGAGTAGAGCATCGGAGCGATTGAGTAAGCGATACATATATTTATAAATGCCGTAAGTCCGGCTGATTTATAAAAACGGTACAATGACCGAGAGTTTTTAAAGTGAATAACAACAAAAGTGTCTCCCGGCACAGCCATGCCGTGTCAATGAAGAGATCTTAATGTAGGATCTCTATGCGACACCGCTTGCCTTTCTCCTCAGTCCTCGGTCCTCCTGAACATGACGCTATGTTAAGAGCTGAGGTCCAATGCATACGGATCCCAGGTAACGGTTCACCTCATATTTACATATACAGTATATCAGCATAACAAATGAACCATTCCTACATGTATCGCTCCCGCCGAATGCGGGCATACCGCTCCCAGCGAAGACACACCGCTCCCAGCGAATACAGATATATCGCTCCCAGCGCATACAGACATATCGCTCCCAACACATGCAAATGTTCAGTTATCCTCTAACATCACCATGCATTCAAATAACATACCACCAACACATATACAACACACATATCACATATACGAATACAATAAATATCAGAGTTAGTGTTACAGTACGCGAACATACATAACCTCACATTAGCATACCATACACATATCACATACATGCATAACATAAATATCAGCGTTAGTGTTACAGTACGCGAACGTACCTTCATTGACGGAAAACGGTACTTTTACGGAAAACGGTACTTTTTGACAGCGGGTGAAACAACGGTACGACGGCGGTACAACAGCGGTCCGATTATCTTAGATATCCTATAAGGATAACATTTATCAACTTCTAGCACTATAACAGGCATTTTAGGTACAAATTACCATTTTGCCCCTGAACCCCTAATCGGCGGAATTTCGCTGTTTTGACTCTAATCTTCCAAAATTTTGCCATACTTATTTTCCCATCACATATTTCGAAATATATATCATATCTTCCCAAAAATATGATATCTATAATACATTGGAAGACTAAAGCTAAAAACAAGATTTCTATTATAGCTTTGAAAGAACTACCGAAACTAAAGACTAGGGACCAGAAAAACTTACTCCGGCTTGGCAAGAACTTCCAAGAGCTCTTCCTTCTCTCTAACTTCTCTCTAGGTTTCGAAGTTGTGGTGTGGGAAATGAGAAGAGGAGAGGTTCCTATTTATAGGAAAATGGAGGGACAAGGTTGGAATTAAGGGATTTGTTTCGAATGAATCTTGCACCGATTGGATCGCATTTTTGAGGACAAAACAATGTTGGCCTTACACCTAGTTGGGCTTCCCTACTTGCCCATTTATGACATCATCTTTGATGATGTCATAATCTTGACTTACCGCTTAGTTCACGATCGGTGCTCGAATCGCGTAATTTTGCCGAATCGCGAAATCTTTGTCGGTGTAGTTTCGAAGTACTTTTCTTCCTCAGTAGGAATATATACTTTAATGAAATTTATGATCCCATTAAGGGTATTCCGTTATCTCTTTGAAGATTTTAGGCTCGACGCTTGATTCTACGGAATCAAATTAGGAAACACTAGTTTGTAGGCGAAATTCAACGGGTTCGTAATATGATCTGATCTAAGTGACCTTATTTACTGGTTTCCAAAACTCTACTTGTTTTCTCTAAGTCACTTTTAGCATTATCTACCATTTCCTAATTACCCGGTACTCCTAATTACGCTGTTGGTTTCGAAACGACTTCGAGACCGCTCAATCCAAGATGGATTTTCTTTGGTTTATAAAAAGTCTTGTTGTTTATGACTTCAATCCTATATCGGGAGGTATGATTTAAGTTCTAGTTGTTCCCACTTCTCCCTTGTTGGCTCTATACCGATTATATTATTATTTTATTCAAAATGCCTTCACATTTATTTATTTATTTTTATTTTTCTAAGCATAAAATATTTTATTAATATTTTATTTTTTTATTTTTTATTTATTTAATAATTTGAATTTCTCCAATTAAAAATAATTATTTAAATTATTTTTAATGCATTTACTTTATACCTTAATTATCCCATTAATTACTAGATTAGCCACTTACTAATTTTTGATAATTTTCTTAATTAGGATAAATCATTATCTCACAACTATTTTACTTACATTGGTATTTTATATCCCATGTAAAATATTAAAAATCATGGGGTCACTTATGATCCCAAAATAATACTTAATTTTGCCTCATTATTTTTCAAGGGAAATTATCCCAAAAATTCCTAAAATTAGAGACAACATACTTTCTAATTTTTTTATAAATATTTTACTACCTCTTGGGATTTATCATAATATTTTTAGGCCATTTAATGCTCTAAAAATACATTTTAGCTCTTTATCTCTCCTAATTTCCATAGTAATTACCTTAGAAAATAAGATAATTATTACTTATTATTTGAAACCACATGTTCCCTTATTTTCAATAGGTATTATCTATCGAAATATAATATTCCAGATAAATAATTATCCGGGTATTACAGAGAGGTTGTCTATTTATAGAGAAAAACCCATGGCAACAATGGTAATTCTCAAAATCTCAACTTTCTTCCTATCCTTTAGATTAGAATGCACCTTTTTAAAATTTAATCCTAGCCCTTGCACATGCTTGCCGACATGCCTCCCTCTCACAACCATTTCATGTGCTTTTTTAATAGCCAAAAACATTGTTTAATCAATAATAAATTCCATCAGATTCAATCCATAACCCATGCGCCCCTTTTGTTGACTTTTGGGGTAGTTGATTTATTAATTCATTTACCATGCAAATCAATAGCTTAAGTCTCCTAATTGGTTGATTTAATTTTATGAGGATTAAGGTTATTTCCTTGATTTTTCCCATTGGCTAGTTGCAACTTTTGACTTTTCAAAGCTAATTAGTAAGGTTTAATTATCATGCACATAATGTGTTTATATGCATTTTAATTACATTTTCCATTGGTTAACTTCATTACATGGAGATTTAGGACTAACACTTTAGATAATATCTCAAAATCACTTGGCTCATATTTCACCACAAGGCTAGGCGCACATGTGGTCCATTTGGGCTATTCATTAGGCTTGAATTAATTAGAAGAATTATGCAAAGAATTTTAATTAGTGTAAGTTAAATTGCTCATTTATTTTTGCTAATTTCCTTTAATTTACTTAAGTGTCTTCATAATATTTTCTTGCCTTCTTTGGTCCTAAAATAACCATTATTTTATGTGTTAATCATATCACATTTTATGATCCCTAATCTTAGTCTTATATTTTGCCTTTTGCTTATTTAATTCCAAGGGAAATTTGCCTAAAATTTTAATCGATAAATTATAATAATTTGAGACACATATTCACCTTCATTTTTGCTAATTACTCATCAAAATATAATACTTATATTAAATAGGAATTTTCAGGTATTACACAAGTTGCGATGGAAAAACAAATCTGTTGCAAAACTTTAGCAACAAAAAACAAAATCCGTTGCAGTTTGTGATGGGAAAAAAATCCGTTGAAAACGTTGCAACGGAAAACAAATTTTGTTGCAATTTGCGACGGAAAAACAAATCCATTGCAAAATGTTTTTTAATCAAATGTTAAAGTTTTCCTAGACCATTTGAGACTATCAGTGTATTTAATATGTATTGCTTTCCTTCAATATATATATATGTGTGTGTGTGTGTTTAAAATGTACAATAAATCATATAGTTCATGAAATATACATAAAGCAACTAAATATTTTCTTAGATTCTACACATCATCCAAGCCACGTGTAATCAATGCTACTATAACATTAAAAGACCTTCGATGCATACTATAAGAGATATTACTATTTATGAGTATGTAACAATATATAATACCTCTTATTACATGTATACACAGTTAATACATAAGTAAATTAAGGTTTGCTACTATTAATTCATTATTTTCCCTTTTAACCATTATATATATTCATTGACACTTGAACAAAATCTCTTCTTTCCACTCTAACATTATTGTCTAATTCAGACTATCATAATTACTAACATATTTCACCAACCATTTTTTGATGCAATTTAACCGGCCACCGGCCATGTTGAAATTTAATGCATTATATATAAATATAACGATTGCCATAAAAATCATTCATCACATAAATACATTCTCTCAAATGTAATACTTGATGAATTGTGTATGTGGTTGTTGATAGCACAAGTAAAATAAACCTACTAATGAGCGCTTACATTTAGAAGCCCATAAAATATTTAATTTATGGATATAATATATTAGTGATGGATAATGATCAAAAGTGCGTGGATTGAAACAAAAAATGAAGTTGCCAAACAGAAATGGGTTTTTGCTGGGAGCGACACTGTTGGTGGTGTATGCAATGTACAGAATGTACAGAAGTCCAACAAATTCAACCAAGATGATCATCAACCTCATGATCCTCTCATCTCATCTCCATGAATATTTAAATCAAAATGCTTCTTAGTTCCAATCTCAAACTCTCCTTTACAAAATATCTAGTTTTAGTTTAGAGATTTGTGCAACGTAAATGGGCCAAGATGTTTTATATTGGTATAAAATGTACAATAAATTGTGTAGTGTTACACTCCTACCGGCCTCGCCTTTTCAGGTAGTGGGTAGAGTAATCTTTACCTTTTATAAAATCAAATACGTATCAGAGTATCCACACAGAGCAATGAGAATAATTTGGACAATATAATTCTGATAAAGTAAATAAGTAATCAAAAGAGCAAGTCCTTCCAAGGGTTAATATACAGTTATCTAGATAAATTTTTTTAAACAACTAATAATGTACATTCATCCACGATAAAGATATAATAACAAAAACTGTCTCCATCCTCCATAAATCATCAGTCTTACTCTCCTAGTCCTACCTCTAGTCTCCTGCTTCATCCTAGATGCACTACTTGTATTCTTGTAATAGTCTGAGATTCATAGATGAATCCCAGAGTAACCATTCATTTCATATCCAGTGTACGTATAGAGTATGCAAGAAAACCATAAATCATACAGCATTCAAAAGGTCGCACATAGTGAGGCATAAAGCCTAAACCGGAACAAGCAATTACACATAACATATACTGCTCAATAAGGAACATAGCCATGCCGGGGGTCGCACACAGCGGTTCCGGTACCCAAGCGCTTGGAACATATAACACCGAATGCATAACAAATCACAGTAAATCATACATACAAAGTCACACAAAGTATATGAAATTAAGGTTATTTACTTGCAAGTAGCTGTTAGTAGAAGAACAAACACTCGGCTACTAAATAAAAACGATAGACCTAAAATAAAATAAAATAATATAACGATGTCACTGTCAATATAAATTCTTCCTTTAAGTTATGTAATTATACACTTGCATAAAGGGTCTTTCCACTTTTGAAGCTCATTAATTTCCTTTGTTAATGAGTATTTCTTCTTTGGTAAATTTTCCTTTCTTTTCACACAAAGTGCTGGAAATTTCTGAAATTTGACCTAACTTCAAAAATTCATAATTAATTGTAGAAAACTCTGATTGGGGTGTTCTAAAAATCTATGTGACCCTTGACATGTCTATTTTTGACTAAAAATACTTTCCAAGGCAAAAAACTCGTAAATATTTCCCAGTTTACAAAAATGCCCCTGTTGGTTTTCAGCTTCTCAATTTGCATATATTCATGTTTTTATACTTTCAAAATTATTCTCCATAACCTTCCCTATACAAAATTCCATTTTAAACACTTTTAAACTATCAAAATCACCAAAATAAAATTATATCACCAGGTTCTAGCTATTGACCAAAATTTACTTAAACTTTTACAAAGTTTCAAGAAGTTGGAGAAGAGAACTTACTTGCTTAAAGTCCTAACTTCTTTGCCACTTCTCCTTGATCTCCTTTGTGATTATAGCTAGAACTCCAACAATATTATACAAGATTACTAATTGAAACTCAAACATGTTTGTATGAATTTGAAGGAAGTAGCATAAATTCCATAACTCTCTTACCTTGATTCAACTTTCTCTATGCTCTTCCTTCTTGTTCTAGCTTTTAAACTCACTATTCTCTTCTTCTCATGTATGTGGCGCCTCTTGCTTCAAAATGAGGAAGAATGAAGTCCTATTTATAGAGGTTGAGGCACCAAGAATATTCCTTTGTGCTTTTACTATTTTGCCCTTTCAATGCCTCTTGGAATTTCTCTAGATTCTTCTTATTTTCTTTGTGAAAATCTGATTTTTTTTTCCTTCCCCTCATATGACACGCCACTTGCCCCTTTTTGGGCCAAAATGTCTTCTAATCACATGTCTTATTTTTGTGGTTGAAATGTTTAGCTTAATAGATAAGATAATTAGAAACAAATATCTCTTGCCTTAGATTTAATGAAAATTCCATATATCTCAATAATATAATATTAATTAGCTTCATACAATAATTTACATAAAAATAGGGTTAATACATGTAGTTCATGAACCATACATAATGCAACTAAATATTTTTAACACACTTTTTTAATCTTTTAAATCCAACCCAAAAATATTATAATTATAATTACAACAAATAAAATAACAATCATGGTCAAAAATAGGAAAACAAGACGCTACCCAAATCACCCAAATTCATATCAAACCATTTACCCGGATATATGGATAATTATTTGATAAATATATTTTATAAGCACTGCTTAAATATTTAGATTTAGATTTTTAAAATATCATATGCATATCTCAATATTTATTTATCTCTATTTTCAAATATCAGATGTATATCATAATAACAAAATAATATTTAAATAAATATGTATACATAACAGTATTATAGAGTTAGAGCTTCATGCTAAAAAAGGCAACGTGAGTATGCTATCACTTGTTCCCTACATACTGGATCACGTATCTCTATACGGAGACTTATTTAGCCAATCATCGATCACGCAAAAATAAATTTTGTGGCTTATTTTATATCACATTATATAACATAACGTATTATATAGATTAATATTATCCTTGGTAACGTATTATGCTGGGGGATAAATATATATATATATATAATCAATTATTGGGGTACTTGGCTACCCATTCCACCATAGCTCATAGATGTCTCTTATGGGGACTCAAATTCGAGATCTAAGGGATCTAGCGAGGCTTTCCATAACTAGATTAACTCCGTATTAGTTTGCTTGTAGATATATATAATGATATCATTTTTTGTATTGAGATACAATATAATAATGATATTTTATAGGGTAAAAAAAAATTCCGTTGATGTCCTACTCACATAGACACATATAAATGTATTTATCAAGAATAATTTTTAAAAACCTATATTTTAAAAAATGGAATTAAAATGAATTTTAATTAAAATTATTCAATTCAATTAAATAATATCATTTCAATAAATAGTAAATAAATAAAAATGAATAATTTATTTTTATGCTACTCTCAAGTAAGTAATAATAAATTATTAATCACCCATTCCCTTTGAGGTATCATGCTTTCTTTATAAATAAAAAGATGCATCATACTCACTAGCAGGTATCAATACCTGAATTCTTTATGTAATTCATAATATACCTATATAGTTATGCGAGATATGATGAAATACTCTAATTCAAATAATCAAATAATTGATTATATTCAAAATCATATGAGCTTCTCTCCTTTTTTTTTTTTTTTTGGGTTTCCGATCAAAGGCAGCTTCCCTCCATTTAAGTTAAAAACACATTTTCCCTTTTGTTCCCTAGGCTGTAATCTAAACTCTAAAGCTTCAAACCCTACTGCCTTCATCTTCCACTTCTCTTCTCCGCTTCTTCGAGCTCATTTTCTGAAGTTGTAATTTTCAGTTTTCGGCCACTCCTCGTTCCTTTGCACTCAACAAGGTTGCTTCTTTCTTTTTCTTTTTTTCTTTTTTTCTTTTTTTTTTGCATTTTTTTAAGCAGATTTGGATCCTAATTTTGATTTGGGTTTTGCTAGATATGATTGCTTTTTGTTGCCCCGAGATTTCTTTGGTTTTGGTCTTGGTTCCTTTTGGATGAAGCTGGATTTCAATATTCCGTTGCTTGTTCATTGAATAAGTGATAAGGGAAACCAGTGTTTTTACTTTGAAGGTTCTTACTGTGCTTGCTGAGTTCCTGTTTTTTTGCCCCTTGTATATTTGATTTGGGTGGATTGTTTTTTGTTTACTAGGTTCCACTTTCTACTTTCATTATTCTAATTTAGTTTAATTCTTCTCATGCTGTTTCGATTCCTTGGAGTTTCTTCAGCAAGGTTTGCCAGGTAACATCTTTTCTATTAAGTTATTCTCCAAGTCTAGCTATGAAATACTTAGTTATTATGATTAAGGTAACATCTTTTGCACAAGCATTGTGCATAATTCAAAAATCTCAATGTGTGATTAAGGTAACATCTTTTGCACAAGCATTGTGCATTTTCTAATCTAAGGTAGTCTGCACACAGCGACAGCCTTCAACAAGGAATATGTGATATACTAGTTATTATGGCAATGTGATAAGGGGCTATCATATAATGTATTGTGAAATGTCACTCAAGTCTTTTGTCATATACTTGTCTTGAAATGGTTGCAGGCATGATTCAAAAATCTCAATGTTGGTTAGATAAATAGACCTTAAACACTACAAAAAAAAAAAACTGTGTTTTGCGGCGGAAAAATTCCCTCGCAAAAAGGATATTTTCCGTCGCAAAATTGGTTTGCGGTGGAAAACGTTCCGTCGCAAAAAAGGCCCTCGCAAAACATTTTGCGACGGAAAAATGATTTTTTCCATCGCAAATTTTGGATTTTTCGAGGGAAAAAATGTTTCCTCGCAAAAAGCCATCATTTGTGAGGGAAAAATTTTTCCCTTGCAAATGATGGATTTTTGCGAGGGAAACACTTTTCCTCGCAAATTCCAGGATTTTGCGGGAAACACTTTTCTCTCGCAAATTTCAATTTTTTTAAAAAATCAGAAAAAATAAAATAATTACATAAAAAAATTAGAAAATAAAATAAAATTGTATATCATAAAAATAAATTGTAACAATCATAAGAGTTTACATAGCAAAAACAAAATATTACAAATTATAATGTTGTGATCAAAATGAACTACAAAAAAAGCCTAAGTCATTCAAATCATCAGCATAGGACACCAGACCATAAAGCATCCACACTGCATATGAAATTTTAGCCCTTGAGAAGTCCATCTCCGAATGCTACAAGACATTATTAGAGGCACACATAAAAGATTAATTCAATTATGAAAACCATATGACTTGATTTGAATCAGGTGCTCACCTCCACCATAAATTTCTTCAAAAGTTCATGTTTTTGGAGCTCTTCGCTAGTTGGGAGACCCATAGACTTACGCCTCTGATCAAATTGTACAAGAGAATTATTGATCAATAAACCATAAATGTTATCAAATAGTAAACTCTCAATTGATTGCTAATAGTGCGGGTATAAATTAGACAAATACCACCAAAGCCAATAAATGCCATCATAAGATTGTATATGACAAGAGAAGGGAGAAGATCAATACCAAGTGAATCAGCAAGCAATTTTGTCAGCACTGAATTTTCATATGGAATAACATCCTTCTTTGATGTCAAAGAAGACAGAACATCACCCAAACTGCAGCAACATGTTAAAATACAGAATATGCTAAGTATAGAATTTTTAACACAAATATCCGAGAGATAATTCTAACGACAATTCGCACGAGATAAGCATATAGGAACAGAGAGGGGAGGAAGATGATGATTAGAATTGAGTTTCAGTTTTGTGGATAAAAAGCAATAGAGCGACAACGTTTATTGTGCCAAGAAAAACACAGCCATAGCTAGTTATTGACAACCAACTATTTACAGTAATGTTTCCCCAAGAATGTCCGTGATATTTTTTAGAACATTGTTAACCAAGAAAAAATCACACCAACTAAAAATAATGAAGAAACCAAAGAATATATAAATAAGTCAGGTCAGAGGAGAAAGCAACAAGAATATAATTGCACTCCTCCAAGGCTTTCTAGTGTGAAAATTGTGCATATACCAGAAAGTCCCTGCCTTGAGACACAGTACTATGAGGAAAGTGAAACCATAAATAGGCCCGATAAACTAATTATGCATGACTTTATGCAGATATTTAAGCTTCCATATTTATCTTTAATGAATGTGATTGAAAATGTTGTCAACACAAAACCTCATTAACTAACAATTGAAAAAGAAAAAAAACAATGACACTGGAAAAAAGCCAAAAAGAACAAACAATGAAAAGAGTATGGTGAACACATAATGCCACACACAATTAATATACTGACAAAGGAAAATTATATTTGATAGCTGGGAAAATACAATAAGTATTAAAACAGATAATAACGCACTTAAAAACTCTTCAATTTGATGAGAACAAAAAAGGCACAAAAGCATCACAGATGCTTGAGGATTGGAGAATGTTAATTCTTTTAGTTTCAGACTGATAGCCAATAGACAAACAAAATCAACTTCTATAAGGAGAAGCAAGGTTAGGAATCGATCATACATGCCTTATCCAAAATAAGCATCTAAGACAAACATATCCGAACACAAATTAATCCATAGAAGCTAGAAGATCATTGATAAAACTTTAGCAAAAAGAAGCGGCCTAAACACCGACATACTATTTTTCATCACAAGAATCCAAAATATGCAATTAGATCATCCAGAAGCTAACATGCCAGTTCCAATTTTAACCTCATCTGCCAAAATCTCTTCCAAGAAGAAACAAACATACTCAAATCCAGCAAAAATTGAACTAATAATGATAAATAAATGAAACAAAAAACAAAAATCGACGGACTAGCTCATTATCTCACTTTCTTCAAATAAAGATAAAAGCAATAAGTTCGAAATGTGAAGTGAACCTTGGAAGGAGAGGGTTACGCTTGTCTATAGAATAAACCATCGACCAAGTAGAGCCAAGTTTGACGGGAGACAGGATCGGAATGTGTGGAGGCGAAGTGCTTAGCGAGGAAGTCGTCTTTCAATTTTTTCAAAGCAAAATAGAGAAAAAAGAATATCCAGGCTCGATAATGGAGGACGACCAAGCAATCAGATCTGGAGAAAATTGCAAGAAGACAAACAAATAAGAGAGGCAAAGATTGATGAAGCTTGGGTACGAGGAGCAAGATCCAGATCTGAAATCATTGTTGATGACCCGGATCTAACAACGTCGGATCTGAAAAAGGTCATTCGCCTTGTCGTCGTCGCGACATCTCCTTTCAATTTTAGCCTCTCACCAGTCACCATTCTTCGTCGCCGTCTTCCTGAGCTCTCGCCAGTCGCAAATCGCCGTCGCACTCAGTCCTCTACTCCTTCTTCCGGAAAATGAGCGAGTTAGAGAGGCAAACGATCGATCGCCTAGGGTTAAAGGTGCCGACTTTTTGCGAGGGAAAACTCTTATCCCTCGCAAAAGTAAGTAACTTTGTGAGGGAAATAAGGCTCTCTCACAAAATGGGAATGATTTTCTCTAAAATTTTGCGAGGGAAATAAGTTTCCCTCGCAAAAAGGCCCCATTTTGCGAGGGAAAAATATGTCCCTTGCAAAATGAGGGGAAATTAGCGGTAAACTCTCCATTTTTGCGAGGGAAACTAATTTTCCCTCGTAAAAATCACCATTTTGCGAGGAAAATTGGTTCCCTCGCAAAATATGACCTTTTCGCGAGGGAACCCTGTTTCCCTCGCAAATTTGCCAAAATTTGCGACGGAATTTTTTTCCCTCGCAAATTCCGTCACAAATATGACATTTTCTAGTAGTGAAAACTGTGCCAAGAAACGACATGGGCAAATTGGTGATTCTTTGGAGTTGTCAAATTGATATAAAGAGGGAAAATAAGAGGGATGTTGTGGGGTTCCCCTGGATATCTTTTGATATAAGATGTTAAAATGATTTAACCTATTGTGTAATGATATGAGTAACATGAAATAATAAGAGGGATGTTGTGGGGTTCCACCAGTATCTTTTAAACGACTTTAATTATTATGTAAAAGATGGATGCTTTCATAAGAATTCAAGAGAAGTAAAACATAACATGATATAATGATCTTGATTTTACTGTCTCACCATGAAGTTAAATCTGGTAACACTTGGAAATGAGCTGCATGGCACAAAATGAATGTTCTTCACCAGGAAAAGATTTTGTAATCTTGTATCTGCTACTTGTGGAATCCTAATTTGGTGTGTTTACTACATCAAGTATGATTCAAATATTTTCCACATATTTTGCTAATAAATGCAGTTTTCTGATAATTTTTAGTGTTGTTTTCATATTGGGATTTTGAAGTACTTGCTGAGAAGTTACCCAGCATCTAAAGTTGCATTTTGTTGTCAATGTGCGCTGTTACTTATGTGGAGATTATTGAATTTGGATTGCTATCAGTTGAGAACACTTTTGCTGTCATATAATATTAATTTTCTGTCATCAAATTGGTTTTTTTAGTGCATGAGAGTTCGTTGCTGTCAGAGTTTCATCTTGATCCTGGAAATTCTGTGATATTTGCTACATTGTTAATACACTACTAGAAAATGTCATATTTGCGACGGAATTTGCGAGGGAAGAATTTTTCCGCCGCAAAAAACTGTTTTTTTTTGTAGTGATACCCGTTTTTTTTTTTTTTTTTGATATAATGGCCACTCCTGTGAATAATAGCTTGGAAATTTGATTGCTTCACATTCATTGTAATTTTGAATATATTGTTGCTGAGCTTGAACATCTGTGCTTTCACTGATTGAAGCTAAGGTTAAAGATCAAGCAGTTAAAATTTAGTAAAAGATCATGTTGATATTCCTATCATTGGACTTCTACTATTTTTACTATAGTAGCTTGCTTTAGAATTGTAAGAAAATTGGTATTTTCTATTTGGTTTGAAAGAGTGAATTCATACCATATGGAGATTGACCCTTGTATCCTTGATGCATAATAACATCTTGTTGTCAACTGAGGAGCCAATCCCAAACTTGAATCAACAAATTTTGGGCAGTTGCATATGCTGATGTATCTTGTGTAACTAATAATATTGTTCTCAGTGTTAGGATATAGTTGCATTATAACTAGTTTGTTACTAATCTGTTGTAACAGACTTGGTTAAGTTCGATTGATAAGCTGTCATCACATTAGTTGAGGTCCAACTGTTATGTGTGCTCGATCTATATATATACAGTGCTTTGAATAATATAATTCACTCTAACTCAATTCTCCTTTCTCTCGATCTTTCCTCTCTCTCAATACTCTTTCATAACTAGCTAGTTTTTCTTCCCCCTTAATGATTATTTAGCCATGAGATGTTGGTGCAGAAGATATATGTGTACTTAATTTTGAATTATATTTCTTGAATGTATAAGCTTTAAGCGCTTCAGACTATAAAGTTTAATAGAAAGAGTATGAGTTTCGTTAGCTTGAACTCTTCTCTTACACAGCGATAGCATAAAATTATAATCCAAATAATATTTGCTCAAATAATTAACCATATATATGTTTTTTTTTCCTTCTTAAGCAGATGCAGGAACAACTTCAGTCTCTATTGAAGGACAAGTAGGAAAACAACAAGGATAAGCAGTCGGCTCCTGGTGATGATGATGAGCATGACCATGCAACTACTATATAGATTTTTTTTTTTTTTTTTTTTTTTTTTGTTGGTTAGTTTATTTTGTTAGCAACATTGTTGTTTATACTTCATTTTCTTTATGTATAATTTTTTTAGGATTGTTGCTGTATATTTTTCTTCATATACACTTTTTTTTAGTACATTATTTAGTATTGTTTATTTCGTAATTTTTTTCCCTTTATTTGACTGATTGTTGAAAAAGAGCCCTAATAATTATAATATTTTTTAAAAAATAATTCCATCACAATTTACCGCGAAAACTTATCCTGTCACAATTTGCAACGGATTTTAATTCCGTTGCAATTTACAATGGATTTTAATTCCGTCGCAATTTGTAATGTAAAATTATCCGTCGCAATTTACAATGGAAAATTATTCTATCACCATTTGCAACAGATTTTAATTTTGTCGCAATTTGCAACGGAAAATTATTCCGTCACAATTTGCAACATAAAATAATCCGTTGCAAATTGCGATTTAAATTAAAATCTGCTGCAACTTGCAACGGAATTTGCAACCGATTTTTGTTCCGTCGCAATTAAAGTCTCTGTTGCAAATATCGTTTGCAACAACGCTTTTTGCAACGAAAATTTTTCCGTCGCAAATTCGCGTTGCAAAAATTGTTTGCAATGGGTTTTCTTTATTTAGCAATGGATTTTGTCTGTCGCTAAATCTTTTTTTTTTCCCTCGTTTTCTTCTCATAACCTTATCTCACCCTTAAATTAAAACATGAATTATTCAAATTTAATATATTATAAATCT
The DNA here is from genome assembly GCA_019022615.1 of Acacia melanoxylon. Taxonomy (NCBI): domain Eukaryota; kingdom Viridiplantae; phylum Streptophyta; class Magnoliopsida; order Fabales; family Fabaceae; genus Acacia; species Acacia melanoxylon. Next base: position 11,095,012 of record JAFJYJ010000004.1, read on the forward strand.
ATTATGCAGTAATTTAATCAAGTGATTCAGATTTAATATTTTACTCATCACTCTCCTATTTTAACAAGTCTGAAGAGATTAGTCATTGCTACAAGTGTAGTCCACTAACTACTATCTTTATCGTAGAAGAGCTTCTTTTGTGACCTGCTCAGAATTAATATTTATACTAACGAAAATTCTGACCACCTTTTTTCAAATCTCAGTAGTGTTATAAATGAGTGAAATTATCATATATATGTAACTATTTTCTTATTTAGTTTAATTTGCTATGTTATCTATTTTTATCTAAATTAGACACAAAAAGTTCACGATCGACCTTAAACCTCTGGAAAGACTATTTTGCAGCTATATGTGACATCCATTAATTAGAGGATCAGATGTGTGTGGTTGAAAGAACCCTCAAGACAAGACAAAACGAAACAAAACACAACGTGCGTAAATAATAGATGCTCCTACTTCTGAAATACTCCATAGTTAACCAACAAGCTGTTATTCGAGGTGTAAGCGGTCTCGCTTCCATAAGGAGAAGAACATGAGTTTAAATCTCGGGAAGCGTACTTATTGGAAGAGATAAAAATCATTGTTGGACCCTAAGCCTCGAAAGGGGAAACCCTTCATATTATTATTTTTTTAAAAAAAAAACTCTAAAATTAGAAGATAAAAATACTGTAAAATTGTACAACTATGATTTTTAAAAAAATCATAAAATAATTTAGACTTGAATAATCTCATGTCCAATCAAAACTTCACTCATTTTATGTAGAATATACTCCCTCCGGTCCTAATTATAAGACAACATTTAGGAGTTTGCTTTGGTCCTAATTATAAGACAACATTCTAATTTTTGTTAATATCTTCCTAAAATAACCCCTATTCATATGAATGAAGGATTATGTGAAATCAACAAGGTAACTAAAGTGACAAATTTATATAAGGACGTTTTAAGAAAATGAGTAAAATTAACTAATTTAAATTCAATCTTTAATCCTTCTAAAATCGGTTAAATATGTCCTATAATTAGGACCAGAGGGAGTAATAATTAAAAAAAAAAAGGAAAAAATATCCTTGAAGTGGCGCCATTAGAGAGAGGAGGTATAGTAGCTCAGACTTATAAACCACATCTCACTTTTAAAAATCTTGACTCATGACACATTCTCTCAGGATTAGCTCTGCAAATAGATGCTCCTACTCCTCAATTCATCACAACCAAAGCCAACCCTAAAGTCATCCGAAGCCCAGACAGCCAAACCTAGAAAAAAATGAAGACTAATGTACTCCTTGCATTCTTTTACTTCTTCTCCGCCGCTCTCTTTGCCATCACCACGGCTGAGATAGTGTATGACTCACACGGTGACCTCCAAAAAAAATGGAGGCAATTACTACTTATTGCCACCTGGTTTAGGAGGTCAGGCAATTAAAGGTGCCGGCATTGATAAAAGTGATGGCTCGTGCTCACTCGCCGTCGTCCAGAACTTGTCGTACAATAAAGGCTGGCTAGCAAATATTGCATCTCCATATCTCACGCTTCACATTACTACCGACTCTCCTTTGAGGATAAAATTTGCTCAGTTGCCATATGGCACATGCACTAAGAATCCCCAGTGGGTGGTCACAAGGGTCCTAGGGTTTGGAGAACCGGTGATGGTCGGAGATGCCAATGAATTTCCGGTTCCTCTTTCTGGTTCGTTCTTTATTAAGCCGTATGATTCTGCTAAGTTTCACTATAAGCTTGTCTTCTGTTATGAATATGGTAAGTGTGGACATGTTGGTGTCAAGACTGATAGCCATGGCAGCCACCGTTTGGTTGTCACAGAAGACGAAAAAGTAAAACCATTGGCACTCAAGTTCGTCAAAGAAACCAGTGATGAGGTTGTCGTATCTGATATATCAATGGTGGTCTGAACTGTGAATCCTGCAGAATAAACATATCTGGGCATCCTAGCTATATATACATGTCTAGAGTGTCAAAATAATACTACCGTTTGTCCTTAATATAAGATTTTGTTCGAACGAGATTTTATATCAAGCATCGGTAATAAAGGTGATGTGTTTGTGCGTGATTCATTCCCAGCTTTGTTGTAGCATGAAATGAAAAACTTCAATTCAACATGTAGAAGTTGTCTCAGCCTAAATAAAAAGCTATTGTTATGTCATAGTAGTATATGTTTGACCGATGATTCGAAGTTGATTTTCTCAGAGTCTAATATTTTAACCAATATATCTACTAAGGCTTATTAAAACTTTCCTAGTTGGATTGTGTTGAAATTGATATCATTAAGAGTCAACAAAAGGAATAAGTGAAAATGAAACATTAAAAGGTGATACTGTTCTAATGATAAATGGTAGTAAAATATTATATGAATCTTTTAGGACTTAAGCTAAGTCTCAATATATTAATATTTAGGACGACTTTAAGTTGTACCATATAAACAACTTCTACATGGAGAGAAGAGAAGTTGTGTCATAGAATTACGTAGTTTATAAAGTAGGTAAATTTATCACATAAGTATAAACAGTTGAAGTCCTCAACAAGTCATCAATCAAATAATTTTGTGTGTAATGAAATAGTGAGTTTTAAACAATGTGAAAGAATGATTTTATTTTATTTTTATTTTTTTTGGGGAAGGGGGGTTCAATTTTGACCATGAAATAGGTTTGACGATAGATTAAATTTACTTGATAACTTGATATTCACAGTTTAAAGAACTCGGGTAGCTAATTGAATTAGATTTCGTATATCCCCAATTAAAGAGAATATATATATATATATATATATATATATATATATATATATATATATATATATATATATATATGTTTTGTAAATATGAGTGCTACCTTATGAGGCATTGAGCACAAGTATTTAATAATATTTAAAATTCGAGGATCGTTGTCGCCTAATAATAATAATAATAAAAACTCGAGGATTGTAAGCGACAGTTTTTGTTTTCTTGCATAATATTGCTTTCTCTTTATTTAGAAAAAAGACGAAAAAATACCACTTCAACTTTAAAATCTCAAATCAGTCTTATTGCCTACAAGAATATATAGGTATTAACTACTCCGTCTGGTCCAAATTATAGGAGCACTTTTGTAGTGCAATTTGCACTATAAAAGTATTCCTATAATTAGATAGGAGGAAGACAATAGTAGTAGTATTTTTATTTGTTTTTTCCCCTTTCATTTATTCATTATTAATGAAAGGGAAGTTGAAATAGAGGACAAGAAATACTGATTGAACCATATTTTTACATGGTTTTTGGTAATTAAATTGGGACTCTTAATGCATTTTGTTGTAGTTATTGAGCTTAAAATGTATTTCTTGTGATAAATTGTGATTAAGAGTAAAAACATTAAATTATGACTAAAAAGGGCAAAATTGTCAAAGAAATTGTAATTACTCTTAATCATTGATTTTTATGAGAATATTTGATGTTAGATTAATTATTTTGATTGTAGATGCCTGAAAAGATTAGATCAAATTTGAAAATAAAAGTTTGAACCCAAGTTACAAATTTTTCAGTTTAGTCCCTCTACAAAACTTTTGTAACTTTTCGCTTAGGTCCTTAATAAAACTCTGCGTTTTATATTATTAGGTTTTATCTCCTAGATGAGCAGATCCAGAAAACGCAAGGAGGGACCCGAGAAGATTATATATTTGATTCTTATTAGGTTGAATTTCTTTGATGGGCAGATCCACACAACAACAAAAAAACGCAATGGGACCCGAGAACCCAGCCAAAAAAAAAAGAGATAGATCCATTAAATTGAAAGGGAGCAGACCTGATTGAAAGGAGATCTCCAGCGCCGCGAACCAGCGATTATCATCGTCTTGAACGCAGAGCTTGCGTCTGGAAGAGGGGGAACTTCATCGACCACCACCTTCGACTTTCCTTCACCCCTCACCCCACCTCGCCGGCGTCTTCTCGCACTACCACCAAAGTCGCCGGCGAGAGGCTTTCCACCACCACAGAACCAGCAACCCTGAGAACGAGAACCTCCACTGTCACTTCTTTTCACACTCACCCGTGGTTCTGTTTGGACACACTCGGGCTTCCACGCCTTGAAGCATCATCGATCATCGTTCACCATCAATCTCCATTCTTCTCTTTCCTGCTCTTTGCTTCACCATTACGCCAAGCCCACATCGCCACCTCCTCTGTATTTCAACCACCAACGTCCTGCTCCCTAGTTTAATTTCATGTGGTTCAGTTTTGAAGATTTGTGAGCTGTGGTTATTATAATCAAGATCATGGGTGGCTGATTCATTTTGATTCTTGGGGATGGAAAGTGTCTTGAGCTCCAAAGCTTAAACAGGAGAGTATTTTGTTCAATTTATTTTCTTTTATTACATTTTAATTTCCTAGTTTTAGGAATATTATTTTGTAATGTTGAGGCTTAGTTTATCCGTTTGAAAAACTTTGTGGATTGGGACCTATGTGATTGGATTGAATTTTGTGGTTTGTTGAATTTATAAATTTCTATTTCCCTATTGATTGAGTGAAATTGTCTTTTTACGTGGTATTGTTAGATAGTATAATTGAATTGAATTAATTGAGTGACGTCTTTATCGCATTCATATCAAGAGGGCAGGAGTTACATTAATTTAATCCTAATCACACACTAAGTGGTTTCAAACAATATCTCAAGAGATAGTAGTTTGCTACGGTAGTAGGAGCTACTATTAATTGAGAATATTGAATTTCAAGTGGTATCTTGGGGTTTTTCATCTAGACTTAGTGAAAAGTTACTCCTATATTTAATTGAACTGTGATTGTCATTTATTCCATTTCCAAGAAAGCAATCATTCATATATTTCATACTCCATTCCATTTTATTTAAAATACCAAAAACATTAGTTAGCATTTAATTTAAATTGCATTCTTATTTTAGTTTATTAATTTGAATAGCCAAAAACCTATTTTCCCCTTGTTTTAATTGCATTTGCATGACATTTAGATTATTTAGGATTCAATAAAAGGCTCCTCGAGAGAGAGAACGATCCTAGTTTCACTATCGCAATCCTTGGTTTATTTTTGATTGTGGACCCCAAGGCTAAAGAGAAAAATCCACTCATCAAATGGCGCCGATTCTTGGGGAGCTAAGTAATTGGCTCTCTACGTAATTTAATTATCAAATTCATTTTTGACAAAAGGTTTCTCGTATGAAGCTTGTTGGTTTTGCATTTTTTTTCATTACATATAATTTAGGATTTTTGCATTTAGGTAATTTGCATAACATTCATTGCATCATTGCATTTTTTTTTTAACTTGGTAGCTTCGTGTGGTGTGTTTGCATTAAATTTGACATAATGTTGAGCTTAATTGTTTAAATTCACCATGTCTCCAAGTTAATTCATAGATACTTGCATTTTTATTTTTATTTTTATTTTTTAAAAATCTTTTTCTTTTGCATTTGCATTTGTATTTTTTTTTAGATTACTTATCTTAATTTTTTTTTTTAATTTATAGTTAGATAGTGATCTTGTTTTTTCATTGGGAATTAATTGTTTTGAACTTTCATGGCTTGGTTTAATGGTAATCAAGATTCACTCTCTCAATCCCACTCTTTTGTAGGAGATTCGACCGGAAGGGAAGAGTCCATCTCTCAAAGCATCAATTCCATTCTACAAACGATACGGACTATTCAAGCTAACTTGGGAATTCAAGATGAGAATCCAATTGGTCAAGAATGTCATGGTCCATTCCACCACCCATATCATGAACCTCACCACCAACCTCCATTTCAACCAAATCACTCACCACACCTACCCTATAGGTCATACCATGAGCCTTCTCCACCACCATACAACCGCATGCCATACCATGAACCTCCTCCTTCATTTCATCCCACTTCTCGACCATGTCATCCATCTCATGAATCCATATACCCATTTGAGCAACCTTCTGGACCTCATTCTCAACCATGTGTGCCAAACAGAAAACCTACCATTCGTGAAGTCCTTAGTAAATTGCCGCACAAAAGTTGTCAAATGCCACTTCACAAGTGGAAGCTCCCAAACCTACCATTCGCGAAGTCCTTAGAAAATTGCAAAATCAAGTGACTCAGACTGTAGATGAGGAGCGGTCATACGAGACCAACTTTAACCATCAAATGGACTCTACAATGAGACGAATGAAATATCCAGAGAAAGAGAATGAGAGAATGGAAAAGGAAATTGAACGTCTCACTCAGCAATCACAAGTTTTGAAGACAAATTTCCAAGAAAATCCTCTTCCCATGTTCACACATACACAAGAAGTGGAGCAAGTACAAAAGAGCATTGAAGAGTCTTCTCTACCATTTGGTAATGATCCTATCCTAATAGAAGCAGACTCTCCTACTATTTTAACTAGTGACGCAATTAATGATTTGAATGATGATGAGGTGGATGAGGAAATTATTGTTGAATCCCCTCAAATGTTTGAAAACGTAATTGCTCAACCCATTAGTTCTAGTAGTAGCAATTCGATTGTATTTGTTGATGAATGTGCTTCTACTTCTTTGTGTGATGCTTCAACTGTTGAAAATGCTTCTTTTCATAGTATAAGGGATGATTGTGATAAATTGAATGAAATGTTTTCATGTTCTTGTCCAGAATTTCAAATATGTGTAGATTTGTTATCATGAAAAAAGCCACTTACTTGTTGCGTTTGAAAGAAAGCATTTAATGAAGTGGTTGATTCTACCATTGATCATAATACATCCTCTTGTACTATTGATGATAGTAAGCATGATAATTGTGAACATGTTGAATCTTGCATGGATGACAATGTGGTTGATTTGAGTGAAAAATATCATAGTCTGGAATGTCAAATGCACAATATTCCTATTGGATTACTTCCTTGTAGCCTTGTTGGTAACAAAGATTCTGAAATTTTAATTGATAAAATTCTGGATGTTGATGAATCTTTCCAACAAGAGCTTTCTTGTGACTTACCACCTGACTTAGAAAAGAAAAATAATTGTTTTGAATCTTTAAAAGCTCCAGGTGGTGACAATTTGAAAAATTCTCTTTCTTCTTCCACTCTCTTGCCTTCCATCTCTTGTGATTGCAATGCTGATGTGGTGTACCCCAACACTAAGTTGGATTCCGCACCTTCCACTTTGCAAACACAAGAGAATTTTCAAAATATGACTCTTTGTGTGACTCCTACTGATGGGAGTAGCATTGATTTTCTTAGATGTGATAGTTACTTGGAGAGTTTGATTCCTAAAGTATCTTTAATTCACTTGAAATCTCTCCATGTTTCTATTTTTGGATGGGATCTTCTTTGGTTACTTGTCTTCTTTACGGGCACATTCTTGGAAAGGTCCTCGATGGAACCAACATCCACCATACATTCTTGGACCTTTTCCAATTGATCCGAGCCACCTCCACAAAGGAAATTCAATGCGGGAGAAGAATTTTTCAAAGACAAATGCATGATTCTCATCATGGATGAGAACTTCTCCTTCAAACGACTCAAGATTCTCTAATAAAGGTTGTCTCTTTCCTCACTTATTTTCTTCCTAATTCCTACAATTATTTGGGTTTAATTGTTGTATGAGGAAGATAAGGGTGGGGGAGGGACACAATCGAGTAGAAAAAGTAGAAATAATTTAGTTTAGTAAGAAGAATAAGAGCCCCTATGTATGCTTTGCATCTTTTTGGCCACTACTCTACTTAATTACCATTGTGCCTTGACTTTCAACTTGTTTATCATTCTCTTTAGAGTGATTTTTCACATTGAGGACAATGTGTTGATTAAGTGTGGGGGAGGGTAATACACTTTCAGTCCCAATTAATTGGTTTTTAAATGGAAAAATGCCTTAAACTAGAAAAAATTTCAAAAAAAATTTCAAGAATGACTTGCTCTAATGCATTCCCTTCTTTGAGCTTTTATGAGATCTAGTGTTTTTGCAACTTTTTAAAACCATGTTTTGCTTTTCAAGTGAATGGGAAGAGAAAAGAACCTACAATTAGATTTTTGCTTACTCTTTATTTTTTTTATTTTTTTAAAAAAGTTTCAATATCATTAATGTTTTTAAGGGTTGAGCATTATTTTAATTGATTGCAATGTTTTGATTTGTTGTGTTTGAAAGGTTAGCACTTGGAATTGTTAAGTAGATGTTTTGTGGTTAGTTCACTATGCAATTGATTGTGTTAGAGTGAGCATTGGAGAAAAACCTTGTTGGAAGAATATTTGAGCCTTAAAGTCTTTCATGTGTGCATGTTTACTTAGTTTTTTCACCTTCTAGAACTTGTTTCAACTCTTGTTCGAAACGGTGTTTGCATTAGTGTTATGAAAATGAAAGAGGCATTCAATTTTACACCATTTTTACCCAAACACAAACCACCTTTCAATTACCATTTGTTTACCCCTTTTGAGCCATTCATATGTTGTATGCTTGTCATTATTCATAGTGTTCATAGTATTCTAAAAATCAAAAGTAAATTGCCAATAAAAAAAAAGTTGAACAATGTATATATTCAAATGCCAAGTTTGAAAAAAAAAGAAAAAAAGAAAAAGAAAGTGTTTGGTAAAAGGGGAAAAAAAAAGAAATATGAAGAAGGCATTTGTTCATGCACTCACAAAAGAGTTGGCAAAAATTTGTAAAGTTATTTAGATGTTATGAACTTGGTCATTAACTTTGACTTGCATGTCAACTAATCATTTTTCAAATTAATTCATTTCATTTAGCCTTTATCCAACATTACAAGCCTTTAAAGTCCTCTTGATTCATTTCATTAATTGCTATTAGTAGTGGAGATTTTAGAGTTGTTACAAGCTTATGGTAAGGTGTTAATTAAATGAGCAAGAGTGAAATTATTCCAATGAGGTGAGATAAGTGAAACACTAATAATACTTTGAGAGTCCTCTTATGCTTCATTCTAATATTTTGGGTTGTATAGTAGCTAATTTCTTTACATCGCTTGATTATCACTAGTGTTAGCATGAGGAATTTAATTAATTAATTCATTGCTTTCTAATTATGAAATTGCTCATTTTTCAAGTGCATCAGTGATTTGGACTTAGAATTTTGTGCTCAATTGCCTTTGTTCAGGAGTACAAAGGTCTAAGTGTGGGGGAATTGATTGAACCATATTTTTACATGGTTTTTGGTAATTAAATTGGGACTCTTAATGCATTTTGTTATAGTTATTGAGCTTAAAATGTATTTCTTGTGATAAATTGTGATTAAGAGTAAAAACATTAAATTATGACTAAAAAGGGTAAAATTGTCAAAGAAATTGTAATTACTCTTAATCATTGATTTTTATGAGAATATTTGATGTTAGATTAATTATTTTGATTGTAGATGCACGAAAAGATTAGATCAAATTTGAAAATAAAAGTTTGAACCCAAGTTACAAATTTTTCAGTTTAGTCCCTCTACAAAACTTTTGTAACTTTTCGCTTAGGTCCTTAATAAAACTCTGCGTTTTATATTATTAGGTTTTATCTCCTAGATGAGCAGATCCAGAAAACGCAAGGAGGGACCCGAGAAGATTATATATTTGATTCTTATTAGGTTGAATTTCTTTTTTTTGGAATTGGGACCGCAATAATCCTAGGCAGGTCGAACGCGTCTGAAAATTTGGATAAGTAGTGATCATACCACTGCACTACCTGAGTGCTTGGTGTTGAATTTCTTTGATGGGCAGATCCACACAACAACAAAAAAACGCAATGGGACCCGAGAACCCAGCCAAAAAAAAAAGAGATGGATCCATTAAATTGAAAGGGAGCAGACCTGATTGAAAGGAGATCTCCAGCGCCGCGAACCAGCGATTATCATCGTCTTGAACGCAGAGCTTGCGTCTGGAAGAGGGGGAACTTCATCGACCACCACCTTCGACTTTCCTTCACCCCTCACCCCACCTCGCCGGCGTCTTCTCGCTCTACCACCAAAGTCGCCGGCGAGAGGCTTTCCACCACCACAGAACCAGCAACCCTGAGAACGAGAACCTCCACTGTCACTTCTTTTCACACTCACCCGTGGTTCTGTTTGGACACACTCGGGCTTCCACGCCTTGAAGCATCATCGATCATCGTTCACCATCAATCTCCATTCTTCTCTTTCCTGCTCTTTGCTTCACCATTACGCCAAGCCCACATCGCCACCTCCTCTGTATTTCAACCACCAACGTCCTGCTCCCTAGTTTAATTTCATGTGGTTCAGTTTTGAAGATTTGTGAGCTGTGGTTATAATCAAGATCATGGGTGGCTGATTCATTTTGATTCTTGGGGATGGAAAGTGTCTTGAGCTCCAAAGCTTAAATAGGGGAGTATTTTGTTCAATTTATTTTCTTTTATTACATTTTAATTTCCTAGTTTTAGGAATATTATTTTGTAATGTTGAGACTTAGTTTATCCGTTTGAAAAACTTTGTGGATTGGACCTATGTGATTGGATTGAATTTTGTGGTTTGTTGAATTTATAAATTTCTATTTCCCTATTGATTGAGTGAAATTGTGCTTTCTACGTGGTATTGTTAGATAGTATAATTGAATTGAATTAATTGAGTGACGTGCTATCGCATTCATATCAAGAGGAACCGAGTTACATTAATTTAATCCTAATCACACACTAAGTGGTTTCAAACAATATCTCAAGAGATAGTAGTTTGCTACGGTAGTAGAAAGCTACTTATTAATTGAGAATATTGACTCAAGTGGTAGATTGGAGTTTTTCATCTAGACTTAGTGAAAAGTTACTCCTATATTTAATTGAACTGTGATTGTCACTATTCCATTTCCAAGAGCGAATCATTCATATATTTCATACTCCATTCCATTTTATTTAAAATACCAAAAACATTAGTTAGCATTTAATTTAAATTGCATTCTTATTTTAGTTTATTAATTTGAATAGCCAAAAACCTATTTTCCCCTTGTTTTAATTGCATTTGCATGACATTTAGATTATTTAGGATTCAATAAAAGGCTCCTCGAGAGAGAACGATCCAGGTTTTTTTATCTGTAATCCTTAGTTTATTTTTGATTGTGAACCCCAAATTTAAAGAGAAAAATCCACTCATCAAATACCTTATTCCTGTCACGACAATCGCTACCTCATTACATTCTTTGTAAGCTAAGCCTGGTGGTACAAAAATCAATACTATTGTTATGATAAGTTTAATATTTAATTTAATTGGTTAAAAATGAGTTGTAACTATCACTTTATATAGCAAACATGAGTTTCTTATTGTAAATAACTGAAGATTATTAACTATACGGGATTTAACTGTACAATTTTTATTTTATTTTTTATATTACAACTATCTAAACTAATATCTGTAATTTATTTTTCTGAAAAAAAAATCTAATACCTAATTGTTGATATCTTAATTTTTAGGACTTAAGTCTCATTCCTCCAAAATCAACAAAACGCAAAAGAACAATAAAAATTTAAAAAAAAATTTAAAAAATCTGCATGGATATTAATCAGTCCGCACGTATTTTTGTCCAAAGAAACATACAATCAAAGTAAACGCATACATTCATTACCAGAGAGAGAGAAAGGAGATATATTTGAGGCACGTTTGTTCTAGAAATCAGCAAGCGATCCTGCTAACTAAGGCTGTAGGAGGACATGTGCAGAGGACTTTTTTTTTTTTTTTTTTTTTGTTCGCACCCGGGGCCACTGTAGCCTTCACCCCGACTGATGCGGATCGAGGTTATCGGCGCATATGCGGGGCCTCTCCTGGGAGTTTTCGATCCACAGCGACTCGAACTCGAGACCCGCTTGCAGGCCCAAGCTCCTTCCACTGGGGTCCCAACTCCCCGCCAGTATGTGCAGAGGACTTCATTGTCCAAGTTGGGGACTTTTAACATGTTTCAGCCCGGGGCAGTGTAAGAAGTGATAATTAATTGTTAGTTAGGCCCAATGGGACGTGTCTGTGTATTATGTTAAGTGGGTTGGCCTGTTAGATCCAATAGGTGTAGTTTGCTTAGATCGAATACAAATGTCACACCTGTCACTCAAAACAGCCTTGTTCCCAATTACACTTAAATGCTTCATTACATATAGAGGTGCATGTCCTAGTCTAGAGTGCCATAGGCATACATCAAGAGGCTCATGTTTGACATTATTACAAGAAATGGAATTTAACACATCAGCACGATTTTCATTTTTCAACATGCAGAGTCCTGCAATTCTTTTACCAATCAGCCTCCTCTTCCCATCTGGAGGGACCTGCACAAAATAATGATCAGAGATAAAAAAAGACTATACATTCAGTAGTCAGCCAGGATATGGATATCAAATTGAATTTCAAGCCCGGAGCATATAAAACATTAGTCAATTTTATATTGCCCTGAATGTTTACTGTGCCAACGTGTGTAATATGCATAAAGTTCCGATCCGGAGCCTACTAGTTATGCAGAGGCGGTCCAGAATGCAGAATAGGTAAGGGCGATGAGGGCTGAGATGGAAGCTCTTAAGGCAAATAAAAAGTGGGATATTGTCCGACTTCTTAAAGGTAAGAAAGCAATAGGCTGTAAATGGGTATATAAAATTGAGTATAAACCGGATAATGCCATAGATAAATACAAGGCTCACCTTATAGCAAAGGGATACACAAAACAAGAGGGCATAGATTATCATATAACATTTTCTCCAATAGTTAAAATGTTTACAGCACAAGTTGTTCTTAAATTAGTTGCTATAAATCAATGGAATCTTTATGAAATGGTTGTACATAACGCATTCCTACAGGGTGATTTACATGAGTATACATGAAAATACCTCCAGGTTTTGGAAATGAGGGGGAGCACTTATTGTGCAAGTTGAATAAGTCTCTCTATGGCTTAAAACAAGCATCACATCAATGGAGCCAAAAATTATCGGAGGCTTTGATTGAAGGTGGATTTAATCAAAGTAAGAATGATTATTCATTGTTTATTCAAGAGTGTGATGATGGAATTGTCTTAATTCTGGTTTATGTAGATGACTTGTTAGTGACATATAGTTCTGAATATGGAATTGCCAAGGCCAAGGAATTCTTGCATGAGTATTTTAAGATTTAAGATCTTGGAAATATGAAGTATGTCCTTAAGATTGAGGTAGAAAAGGCCGAAAAAGGCATAGTATTGGGTCAACAAAAGTATGTACTTGATCTTCTTGCAGAAACTAGTAAACCACTAGGAGTTCCCATGGCACAAAGCCTCAAGTTGATGGGTTTTGACAAAGAAAGAGATGATCCAGCAGATTTATTGAAGAACCTGGAAAGATACCATAAATTGGTAGGTAAATTTATCTATTTAACGATGACTTACCCTGATATATGTTTTTGTGTGCTGGCACTCAGTCATTTATGGATTTACCAACAACATCACATGGTAGCGGCAAAGAATGTGTTGAGATATCTCAAAGGAACCCATGGCTTAGGAATTATGATCAGTTTTGAAGGGGATACATAGCTAGATGCTATTGTGATGCTGATTGGGTTGCTTGTGGAATGACTCAGTGCTCAGTTACCGGTTACCCAGTGAAATTGGGAGGTTCTTTGGTCATGTGGAAGATGAAGAAACAAGCAACCATGTCTAAGGCGTCTGTAGACGTCGAGTACCGAGCTTTGAGTATGGCTATTTCATAAGTGACATGGGTTCGTGTATTGTTGAGAGATCTTGGTATTGTGCATGAGGAGCTAGTACGAGTTTATTGTGACAACAATGCGGCAATTCATAAAGCTGAACCCAGTCTTTCATGAGAGAACCTAATATATTGAAGTTGATTGTCACTTTATTGGTGAAACGTGAGAAGCAAAGGAGATAGATTTGAGGCACATTATTGTCCAAGTTGGGGACTTTTAACATGTTTCAGCCCCAATTTGAGGGGAGTGTGAGAAGTGATAGTTAATAGTTAGTTAGGCCCAATGTGATGTGTCTGTGTATTATGTTAAGTGGGTCGGCCTATTAAGCCCAATAGGTGTAGTTTGCTCTGACTTGTATAAATAAGGAACAGATGGTGTAATGTAACTTAGTTTTTTTTTGGTTAATACTAGAATGGACAACCGAATATCATTTATATCCGCTGTGTATGCAATCCCGAATAATGCCCAGAAATTGATTTTATGGAATGATGTTTGTGGCATAGCGTCTTCAATGTCGGACCCATGGGTTATCATTGGGGATTTTAACGATGTGGTGTCGGCTTTGGAGAGAACAGGGAGTTCGGCGGCTAATCTCAGCAGGATGGCGCTGTTCTCTAATCGAATTCGACAGTGCAATCTCATAGATCTTGGGGTGGCCAGTCTGAAATTCACTTGGAGGGGTCCATGTTTAAGAGGTGGTCAAAGGTTATTTGAACGTCTGGACCGAGGTATGACTAATGAGGCTTTTATCTCGTTTTTTCCTGAAAGCTCTGTCCAGGTATTATCTAGGACTAGATTCTCTGATCACTATCCTATCTGCTTGAGGTGTGGTGTTAATAATTCTTGTGGTAGGGATCGGGTTTTTAGATTTGAAGCTATGTGGATTAAACATACAAGCTATAATGACTTTTTGAAGAAGAACTGGGCTAGTGGGGAGGACATTAATTACTCTCTCGGTCAGTTGCAAAACTCATTGGGGCCTTGGAATAGGGAGGTCTTTGGGTTAATTGAGAGACAAAAGCAGAACATTCTGAATAGACTGTATGGCATCCAAAGAGCTTATGGATATCCTCATTCTAATTATTTATGTAATCTGGAAATGGAATTACAGGAAGAGATGGAGAGACTTTTGAAACTCGAGGAAATTAAGTGGTTTCAAAAGTCTAGAAGTGAGTGGATTGCTAAGGGGGATAGGAACACTCGCTATTATCATTTGAAGACTAAAATGCGAAGGAGGAGAAATAAAATTATGTTAAAGGATGATAATGGAGTTGGGTGGAAAGGGAGGATGATCTTAAGTCTCTGGTCCTTAACCATTTTAAGTCTCTATATTGTTCGGATCCTCAGGACTCTTTGGTTAATAATACTAGAGCCTTATTTCCTATTATTGATTCGCTGAAATTGTCTTATTTGGCTTTAGTTCCTAATGATGAGGAGATTAGGAAAGCCCTATTTTCTATGGGTTGCTACAAAGCTCTAGGTGTGAATGGTTTTCCACCTATTTTTTATAAGTCTAACTGGAGTACGGTAGGCTCTACTCTTTGTAACTTTGTGAAGAAAGCTTTTACTAGGGAGATTTCTCTTGTGGAGGCTAATAAGACTCTCATCTCCTTGATTCCTAAGAGAGATCATGTGGAATTGGTAACTCACTTTAGACCTATAGCTTTATGTACGGTTCATAATAAGTGTATTACTAAAGTAATAGCCTTGAGACTGAGAGGCGTGATGAATGATTTGGTGTCTCCTTTTCAATCTAGTATTATCAAAGGAAGATGTATCCAGGATAATATCATTGTGGGTCAAGAGATTTTGCACATTACGGTGAAGAATAGAAGCAAAAATGATCTCATGGTGATTAAAATTGATCTTGAGAAAACATATGATAGAATTAATTGGGTGTTTCTGAAGAGGGTTCTTCTTAAGGTAGGTTTGGATAGACCTTTCGTTGATTTTTTAATTAATTGTGTTTCCTCAGTCTCTTATAATGTGTTGTGGAATGGTTCTCCTACTGAGTTTTTTAGCCCTATGAGGGGTCTTAGACAGGGAGATCCTTTATCCCCTTTGTTATTTGTTTTATGTATGGATAAATTATCTCATTTGATCTGTGATGCGATGGATGATGGTAGATGGAAGTCGATATATGTTTCTAGGTCGGGACATAGTGTGTCTCATTTGATGTTTGTCGATGACCTCTTGTTGTTTGGAGTGGCTTTTGAAGCTCAAACGACTGTATGATGAAGTGTGTGGATGATTTTATGGGTGCTTCTAGAGGGAGAGTTAATACTTGTAAATCCTCTATATTTTTCTCTTCTAGAGCTCCTTTGCAGACTAAGCTTGAGATTAAAGCTATGACTCAAATGCAAATTTCTTGTGAGATTGGGAGATATTTGGGCTTTCCTCTAACGTGGAGTAGAAGTGCTAGAGAGAGATTTCAGTATATCATTGATAGAGTAAGAGCTAAATTGAGTGTTTAGAAGGCTAACTGTTTATCTATGGCAGGAAGGATTACCTTAGCTAAGTCTGTGGTGAGTGCTATCCCTATGTATCCTATACTTGTTGCCAGGATCCCGAAAAGTGTGTGCCTTGAAGTTGAAAGGCTTCAGAGGAACTTTATTTGGGGCCATGATGGTGAGTCTAGAGGCTTCCACCCAATTGGATGGGAGCAAATCACTAGTCCTAAGGAGTATGGTGGTCTTGGTTTTAAACGGCTTTGTTCGATGAATAGAGCTTGTGGGGCCAAGTTGGCTTGGAAACTCATTAGTGGCTCTGTGGGTTTATGGGTGGACATCTTATCTCAACGGTATATGCTAAGAGATGGGGATTCATTGCTATCCTATAAAAGAGGTGATTCTAAGTTATGGCATTTTATTTGTGCTCAGAAAGATGTTGTGGACAAAGGAACGAAATGGCAAGTGAGAAATGGTAATGTGGTTGGTTTCTTCAACGATCATTGGATTGGGGAGGGTTTGCAAATGGGGAGTTTTGCTATGAGGGCTTTGATTGAGGGGGAAGAGACCTCATTAGTTGCTGATTGGGTTGTAGGTGGCTGCTGGAATTTTGAGAAGCTCTCAACTATTGTTAATATGGAAGGTATTAGGCGTATTGCTACGATTTTACCTCCAAGGTTGGATGCAGCCAATGATTGTATTATTTGGGGGGGCAGTTAGTGATGGAAGATTCTCTCTTAGAAGTGCTTACTTTCTTATTAAATCCAATTATGTTCTTTTAAGAGATAGAGTATTCAATGATATATGGAAATGGAAGGGTGCAGAGAGAGTTCGTGTCTTTATGTGGAAAGCTTTACTTGATAAGCTTCCAATTAATTTATGGAGAAGCTCTTGGTCACAGGTTTTAGCCTTATGCACTCACTATTCTGTGGGTTTGGAGGATCTTTTACATATCTTAAGAGACTGTAGCTATGCTAGAAGAATGTGGATCAGATTAATTAAGCAGCGGTGTTCTGCTTATTTTTTTCTTGCAATTTTCGTGATTGGTTCGTTTTTAATTTTAAATATCCGGTTGGGAAAAACTGGGAAGGTTGTTGGAAATTTTTTTTTGGGGTGGCTATTTGAAAACTTTGGGATTGGAGGAATCAATGTAATTTTAACAGTAGTTTTCTTAAGCCTTGTAATCCTGCTTTTGTTTTATCAATGATCTGGACTAGATTTGTTTCCTTGGATGATTATGAGGATGATGTGGGCCTTTTTGTCTTTAGCCTTAGGGTCCACAATCAAAAATTAACCAAGGATTGCGTATAGGTAAACCAGGATCGTTTCTCTCTCAAGAGCCTTTTATTGAATCATAAGTAATCTAAATGTCATGCAAATGCAATTAAAACAAGGGAAAAATAGGTTTTGGCTTTTTATATTAAATAAACTAAAATAAGAATGCAATTTAATTAAATGCTAAACTATTATTTTTGGTATTTTTAATAAAATGGTGAATAAGTGAATGAAATGGTATTAAAGTGAAAATATGAATGATGAATGTTCTTGGTAATGAAGAAATGACTATCCTTGCTCATAAAAGATTATGGGAGTTAAAATTTATCAAGTCTTAAGAAAAACCTCAAAATAACACTTGAGTCCAATATTCTCAATCAATAGCAGCTCCTACAAATATAGCTAACCACTACCTCTTGAGAAATTGTTAAAAACCACTTGATGTGCAATTAAAATTGGAATAATGTAACACGAGTCTTCTTAAAATTGAGTACATAACAGTCCCTCAAAGGGCACAAATCAACCATATTAACTAGACAATAACACGCTAATTAATATAATCTCATTGCAACCACAAGAAATTAAAACAAATATAATCTTCACATTGCAAAATCCAATCTCAATCACAATTATCAATCCAACAGAGACAATAAACATTAATCTAAGTTCCAGATTTATACACAATAATTCCTAAAACTAGGCAACCTAAATATATAAATCCAGACTAATAGAAAGATAGAAAAGACTCCCCTAATAATGTAGTCCAATAAGCTCAAACATTAATCTCCATCACTAAGACAGAGGGAATCAGCAACTCATGAAGCACCAGAACACTCGCCGGAAAATACAAAGTTCATCGGAAATAATGGAGGAATGGTGGTGCAAGGTTGAGGGAGGGTGCATGGAAAAGAGGAGAAAGGTCATCGGCGACTATGGTTGAGGATGATTGTCGCCGGCGACAATTACCAAAAGCAAAAGTCCAAGGTCCGGCCCCAGTGTCGTCAAAGTCGAAGATTGGGAATTATTCGCGCCGGATCCTCATTCACGGGTCTCGGTCGATATATATATATATATTGATTAAATGAAGAAAGGTCAAAACTGACCTAAGACCTAAGGAGTCAAAACGCAGAGTTTGAGGCAGGGACTTAAATGAAACGCTTAAACCGTTTTTTGTATAAGGACTAAACTGCAACTTTTACAACTTGAGTTCAAACTTTCATTTTCAAATTTGATCTACTTTCTTCAAGTACCTACAATAAAAATAATTAATCCAACATCAAATATTCTCATAAAAATCAATGATTAAGAGTAATTACAATTTCTTTGACAATTTTGCCATTTTTAGTCCTAATTTAATGTATTTACTCTTAATCTTAATTTATCACAAGAAAGACATTTTAAACTCAATAACTATGATAAAGTACATTAAGAATCCCAATTTAATCATCAAAAATCATATAAAAATATGGTTCAATCAGAGGACTTCGCAGCCCATTCAAGAACTATGCAGGTTTCGGCTTGGGAAAACCCCCCAAATTGTTGGTTCATGTTGAACGTTGACGGGGCTATGGAGCTGCAGTCTTCCCTGGCAGGTTGTGGGGGCATTGTTCGTGACTTTTTGGGCAACTGGATCGTGGGTTTTAGCAGGAAGATTGACATATGTCAGCCGGCTTTAGCTGAAGATTGGGCGGTGGCGGAAGGTTTCCAATTGGCTTGGGATCTTGGACTCAAGAAGGTCATTTTGGAGTCTGATTCTGATGAAGTCATTAGTATGATATTAGATGATTTCTATAATTCTGGAAGTAATTTGATTGTTAAAATTAAAGATATGCTTAGTTGAGATTGGCAAGTGGATGTTAGAGTTATCCCATGTGATGCTAATAGTGTGGCGGATGCTTTTGCAAAATTGGGTATTTCTAAGGGAAAAAGACGATTAAAAACCATTTGAATTTACAAAACCCCTAGAAGCCCACCGAATTTGTAAAAAGACTAAGAGGTGACAAAGACTTTTGAGGGTTATGCAAATTCATGCAAAATGACCATAATGCTCTTCCTTCTTCCTTCATCGTCCTTCATCGATCCAGGGAGAGAGGTGAACCAGGCCTTCTTGCCTTCTTCCTTCGAGAGAGAGGTGAACCAGGAGGAGGTCGTGACTGCTTCGCCGTCTTACCTCCGCCGTCGACATACTCGCCGAACACCGCACCGGTGAAAAAGAAAAAACAACGAAAAAACGTGATCTTGTTAAATAATTATTAATTGCTAATTTATGTTAATTTGGCTAAGAATCTTCATAACCCTTTCTTTATCTCCTTTGATTATAAATTAGTTACTATTTTATGTGCTATTTATATCACATTAAATAGCCCCTAAATAATGTCTCATAATTAACCATTGGTTATTTAATTCTAAAGTGAAATTTAGATGAAAATATAATCAATAGATTATAATTCTTTGAGATACATATTCACCTTTGTATTTTGCTAATTATTTGCTAAAATACAATGTTTACATAAATTATGAAAATTAGGGTATTACATTTTGTGCCGATCATTATTATTTTTTAAAATAAACTTTATATGCTAGCATTTGAGAATGTTTGTTTTTAAATTGGCATTCTTTTTGTTAATGAAACTAGCTAGTGGTTAGAGCATTAGAAAAAGAACCTTTATAAAATTAAGAGACATTTTGTACTTATATATATGTGTGTGTATGTATGTCTGTTTTTATATATATATATATATATATATATCAAAGCATATAATAGGTCTTTTACCATCCGATGGATAACACATTTTAGTTTGTTTCATAGTTTTTTATTCATTTAATTAAATAATAAAAGGTCAGCCAAAAAGAAAATAACGAGAGGGACACGTTAATAACCGACAAGAAATGGGTTTGTCCTTCCACCATATTTCCTCCGCCTCGAGTTCTCTATTTCGCCTCTTGGCACTAAAATCAAAATTATATGAAGATCAATTAGTATTATTTTCGATTCTAAAACTATCGATTAATAAACTAATCCCACATGGATCAAGCAAAATCAGCCCCACTCTCTTTGGCGTTTCATTTCCTTCGTAGGGAAGAATCGCATCACATGAAATTGACATTATCTCGCCTCCACCAAATTTCATCATCAAATATATATATATATATATATATATATATTAATTATATTGGGTTGAAGGGTAGTTTTCGCCTTCTCTCACGCTAGTATTAATGTCAAGATCGTGTGTCCTTGTTGTAGATGCAAGTTTAAGAAGTGGCAAACGCGAGAAGGCGCTATGGAACATCTTCTTATCAAGCCTTTCCCAGAAGGATATACATTCTGGCAAGTTCATGGTGAGAAGCGTGGTATGAGATACGGGGATCATCTTCCTCAAACATCACAAGTAGCAAATCAAGGACATCAACATGATTCGGTTAATGAAGTTGTTCACGATGCTTTCGGTGTTCAAGACGACAACTTCACGGCAAAAGTTTAGGGTCCAGAACCAGTTTTCTTAATGAATGATGCAGCTCGGGAATTTTTCGCCCTAATGGATTAGAGCGATCGTTCTTTGTATCAAGGTTGTTAGAAATACTCAATTATCTTTTCTGATCAAATTGTACCATATCAAGTGCTTGTGTGGGATCACTGATAAGGTAATGTCGATGTTGCTGGAATTACTACGAGATGCTTTCCCTGACGTGGACATTCCCACAACCTTCTACAAGGCCAAGAAGGTAATCAACAGATTATGCCACTTTTGGTATCAGAGCAGTAGTCCTGGCATTGATATGACTATGTTATTACGGACAGTATGGTAGGACAGTTAAGGCTAGTCTATGTGGGTGTGGCAATCGGTCGCCATAGAGTTGGTGAGGTCCCCATGATAGACACTTATCGGCCATTTACGTTCGGTTAACGGAGTTATGTTCAAATCGGCCTTTTAAACTTTGAGCGTGTTTTGAAAATGAGTGCGAGGTAGCCCTAGGTCGGTGTACCGGTTTGAACCGGTATACCATCTTGAACCGGTGTACCACCCTTTGTCGGTGCATCACTCTAACCCGAGAATCCGCAAATCCATTGTCGGTACTAATATCGGTCTCTAATAATCCCGATAATTCGATAATCCCGATAACTCGATAATCGCCGGTTGTACCGGGACGGTAACTTCACCCTAACCCGAGCTTATATGTGGAGCCGGGCCACATCGGATGAAACTCGTGACGAGGCCACGCCGGACGAAACTTGAGACCGACAAAGATATATTCATGTGGTATTTGAACCATGTTGAGAAGTTCTATTAGTTTTCAGGTGGAAAGAACCAACGAAACCCTGAACGAGGGGAAATAGTACGAGTGTCCGTTCGTAGTATTAGTGTGTTAAAGTCTGCGATAAGACTAATTAATGTCTTTTTGAATCTAACGTTTTCCCTAATGAAGGAAAAAGAGTGAGACATGGCTAATTTAAGAGGAGCCGGAGCTCCCAGAGGCCGAGGCAGAGGCAGAGGCCGAGGTAGAGGAAGAGGTAGAGGCAGACAGCCACGAATAATACCGATACCAGTACACGAACCCGAACGACAAGGACCGCGGCAACCGAGCGAAATGAGTTGCAAGAAATGCGGGGGATCTTTGCAAGAACAAAGGGCTCTTATTGATGAACTCCTTGCCGAAAGGCGGGGAGAGAGAAGAGGAAGGTGGCCAGAGCCAATGAGGAACGACAGAATCGCCGAGGAAGAAGATGAAACCGAACCGATGATGAACGTGAACCGAGGAGTCCGATAGATCTCGACACCCTCGACGTAATAGGGCAATAGCGGTGCTACCTCGACCCAACGAGTGGTTGAGACCACGCGGCAATGGGTCACCCATTCTCGCAAACTCAAACCTCCGAGTTTTTCGTGGTAAGCTCGATTCGGTGAAGGCGGCTTATGAGACTGGACAAGATCTTCGAAGTGATGGAATGTCCGGAAAACCGAAAAGCCCAACTTGCGTCTATAAGCTGGAAGGGACCTTGACCGATGGTGGAAAAGCATTGCGGTAACATTGCAAACCCGTTATTGTCCGTGACTTGGGAGAAATTTACGGAGAAGTTCAATGAACAATATTTTCCTCCTTCGGTACAAGTGATCAAGGAGTCAGAATTCCTCCATATTCGACAAAGTCACGAGGAGTCATTCGATGACTACTTCGCCCGGTTTACCAATCTGTCTCGATATTCTTCATATCTAAAACGTAACGTTGACGAGAGCTGGAAGGCAAGCAGGATGGTAGACGGGCTAAAGTACGAAATAAGGGAAAAGCTGGTATCCCAACAGTTCCCAGAATTGATCCAAGCGGTGGAGTCATGCCGGTTGATCGAACGTAACATAACGGAACTACGCACATCAAGAATCGACAACCGCGGCGGTGCAAGTCGTGACGGGTTGAGCCGATCCGAGCAACGAGAACAACCCGGGAATGCCCGGACCCGACCATGTCCAAAATGCAAAACGAACCACCCGGGAACCAGCGTGCGGGGAGCGAGATATGCTACAAGTGTCGAAGCCGGGGCACTTATACATGAACTGTCCTCAAAGGACTACGGGGATAAGGCCACAAAACCCGGCCGGGTTTTCGCTTTGACAACTAACGAGGCCGAATAATCTCCGAGAGAGGATCCGCATAACTATCTCTCGATGGGAACCTACCTTAGATATTGTACGACACGGGTGCTAATCACTCGTTATGTCGATGCATATGCGAATCATTTTGGGATGCATACATATACGTATTACCTTATGATCCAAGTAGTAGCTACACCATTGGGTGTGAACTATTTTGCTTATGTAATCATGTCCGAATTCCAAATCGAATATATATCTCGTTCAAAAACTCGTTCACAAACATCGACGACATTCTCGAAATTCAATATGACATTAATACCTAGCATAGGATCAACATCTAAAACGCCGTATCAAATGATACCGAACAGTACAAGAGTTGTGACTTTGTATCAACCATCACGGGATGGACAAAATGACTATCATGAACACATACCCACTTCCCATGATCTACGATTTACTCGGTTATGTAATTCCTACGTTTTGTCAAGGGTTGACGTATGCTCGGAACACCACTTCACCGTACATCAAGGAATAGCAATCTTCGAAGATAGTAACATAGATATTTAGTTTTTGGATCTAGCGGGATAGTACCGCAGATTCATACCGAAATTTTCTCATAACCATTGATAAAACTTAAAGAGTAAAACTTAAATCATTGCGTAGAACATAGAGGCGAGACGAGCTTGCATAGGCGAGAACGAAGTTGGTCATAGCACCAAGAGTTGGTTGTCCGGATCCAAGTAGATGGTCGTGGTGCCATTAGGTATGGGTCGGGATATGTCTTGCTGCGACGGAGACGGTGTGATGACTTACGCCTCTCGCCTATTGAAGCCTCTCAAGTTGAACTAATCGATGTAAGACCTAGAGTTAGTGAGTATTGTATAGAATTCTACTGCTAACACAAGTGTTTGAAGTACCTTTTGAGTTGAAAGAAACTCGGGAAAGGACAAGAAGTCCTGTGTTTTAATGGACGAAAAGTCCTGTGTTAGAAAAACTACACCTGAGTACAGGGTAAAAGAAATCCCCTATGGTTTGATAAATAGTTGTCTTACTTGCCGCGAAAATTTTAGTTTCCGATGCATATCTCATAGTTACTACTATCCGACTGCAATCGTGTCATTGAGTAGGAGGTATATTGTGTTGTCATGGTGTATGGGCGTCATTGAAACATTTAAGGTATCTTGTGTTACCATGATGTATGGGCGTCATGGAGACATTTTGATATCCGGTATTGACCGGGGTATATGGGTGCCACGGAAAATACTAAATATCAAAGTACAAAATGACAAGATCTTGAGTCAAACCCGAGCAAATTCTCGATCATCAAGTGGAGCGGTCGACATATAGAGAAAAGTTCGGAGCGAATAAGTCGTGGAGTGGGTTGCATGCGAGAGATGCGGTGCGTAAAACTAGCTTTGAAGTATCTTTTGTCGTCACGGCACGTGGTTGCTAAGGAGACGGTTTTGGCACGTGGTTGCTAAGGAGCGAATAAGTCCGAAGTGTAGTTAGTACGAGTCTAAATTGGTATAGAGCAAATTTCGAGGGCGAAATTTTATTTAACGGGGAGAAATGTAATACCGGATTTTAGTAAATCGGAAGTTTTGAGATAAAGGAAATTAACGAATATTTTGATAAAGCAAAATCATGAGCTTAAAAATGTTATAGAAAATTGTTATAATTATAGAGTAAATTGTCAAAAAATTTACGGGAAAATATGATGAACAGAATGACTAAAAATGATATAATGGTGATAAAAACGTCTAAAACTATTATGATAAATGCGAAAGATCATGAAAAATTATGAGAAAAATATGGAAGTGTTATCCCTAATTATGAGAATTTAATAAATTATTTCAGAGGGAATAACATGAAGAAAAGTTTAAAAAGCATTTCGGAACCATAAAGTTTTTGATGGGGTAAACATTTTTAATATTTTACATAAGATATAAAATGACAATGTCAAGTATAAAAGTTTGCAAGATAACAATATACTGTAAAATTGGTAAAGATAAATATATGAAGAAACCTGATCCTAAAAAGATCACTAAACGAAGAAATTAGGCACGATTAAGCCTTAACGAAGGCGGGGGTAAAACGGGAATTTTGGTAAAAAATATTATATTTTTAAAAAATGGAAAAAATTATGAAAAAATAATTAAAACTGAATTTTAAAATGAGGGGGCCGAAATTATTGGTATTTTTAATTAAAAATAATTGTTTAAATAATTAAAATGATAATTAGAATAAAATAATAATATAATGCGGTGAGTCAGCTTATAGGCCGACCGAGGGGAAAGTTAGAAATAAATTCTACAGGTAAACCAGAGGAAAAGGTCTTTTCAGACTGATCAAATTAAGTACAAGTGAAATTCTACACGAAGAAAGAATTTACCAGACGTCGATTCCGTAACCGAAAACCCTAATTTCAAATAAGACGAAAAGTTGATCGGATAGAGTGGAGTCAGATAGGCAAAGTGAGAACCTATAGAAACAATTGTGTCTTTTTAAACACGAGATTAAGTTAGGCAACAATTTGGACATTTTACGATTTAGTGAATTGTTGTCCGAAGTTGGTTCTATCGGAAGCGATTTAAAGAATCGGACGCGTTTGTCCGAATATCTTCCAACGCACCGGAGAATACCTGGATATGATCAAAAAGAGGATCAAAATAGATATTATGAAAGAGGATAAAAAGATCTTCAAAGTTGCATGCCCAGATTTTTGAGTTTCGCGAAATCGCGAAACGGACACCGTCGGGTAGCTTTATCGGACCGGAGGCCATAAAGCAAGAGTCATCATTGGATGACAACTCATTCTTTGACTTTTTGGGCCCTAGATGTCGACCAAGACCATGGATGGCCAAGATTCCATCTTACAAAACCCTAGATCCAACGGCCGAATCATTTCGAAGACTTTTTGGAAATTCCCACCTTGTCCCTATTTTTCTCTATAAATAGCAAGCTCTCTTGCTCTCATTCTTCACACCAAAATTCAGATCCTAGAGAGAGGTTCTAGAGAGAGAAGCTCGGAAAAATTGTGCCTTAGCTCCGAGTAAGTTCTTTCGTCCTTAGTTTTTAGTTTCCGTAGTTCTTTCGGTAGTTATAGTAGAACTGTTGTTTTGATCTAGGAAGTTTAGAATATATTCCTATGCTTGTTTTTATGCCTCATTGCATTGAAAGATGCCGACGAGGTAAAAACATAGTGGGGATAATTTTGAAATGGAATACGGTCAAAGTAACGAAGTTACGCGAAATTCCGCCGATTAGGGGTTCGGGGGCAAAATGGTAATTTGTACCTAAAATGCCCGTTATGCTGCTAAAAGTTGTTAAATATTATCCTTATAGGATATCTCGAGATAATCGTACGCATTTGTCGAGCTGCTGTTGTGCCGCCGTCATACCGCTGTTTTTCCCGCTGTCGAATTTCACGTTTTTCCGTAAAAGTTCCGTTGTACCGCCAAAAAGGTACGTTCGCGTACTGTAACACTAACTCTTATGCTTATTATATGTGTATATGTGTTGTTAGGTATGTACGTTCGCGTACTGTAACACTAACTCTGATGGTTATTGTATGATTATATATGTTTGTTGTGTTCTGTTTGTTGTTGTAGCATACGTGGTTATGTTATATACACGGTTATGTCACATACGTGGTTATGTCACATACGAGGTTATTATTGCTGTATCATACGTGGTTATGTTACATACGTGGTTATTATCTTACATACGTGGTTATGTATTTTTAATCATACATCGCTGTTGTGGACCGTTGTATTGATTGCTGCTGTCGTGTATATATAGTCGTATTTAAGCATGAGGTTAACCGTTACCTGAGATCCAAATTGTAATTGGATCTCAGCTCTTATCATAGCGTCAGGTTCAGAAGAACCGAGGACCGAGGAGAAAGGCGAGCAGGCCGTACAGAGTCCCGACTGAAGACTTTCTTCGGGTGTTATTCATTTTGAAAACTCTCGGTCAATGTACCGCTTCTCAGAATCCGGACTTACGGCAATTTGAATAAATGTATCAGTTACTCAATTGCTCCGATGCTCTACTCTGATGAAAAAAAAAATATACTACTTTTGAAAATGGGATGTTACACCTGAACTACGAAAAAATCGATGCATGTCCCAACGACAATATGCTTTATTGGGGAGAGGATGCTCGGAGGGAGACTTGTAAGAAGTGTCACACTTCGAGGTTCAGGATAGTTCGGAAGGGAAAGAAGCTGAAGAAGAAACCCGCAAAGATTTTAAGGTACTTTCCTTTAAAACCTCGCCTGCAAAGACTATTTATGTCGTCTAAGACAGCTGAGCATATGAGGTGGCATGAAGCTTACAAGAGCGAAGATGGTAAACTCGACATCCCTTTGGATCTTTGAAGCTTGGAAAGCGTTCGACTCGAGACTTTCCCGATTTTGCGGCGGACCCGAGAAATGTTCGTCTTGCATTGGCGCCGACGGTTTTAATCCGTTTGGGAATCTTAGCACAAGCTATAGTATATGGCCAGTTGTTTTGATACCTTACAACTTGCCGCCTTGGATGTGTATGAAACAAAGCTCTTTCATTATATCCATGATCATTCCAGGCAAAAAGGCACCGGGAAATGACATCGATGTGTACCTCCAACTGCTTATCAAGGAGTTAGTGGAGTTGTGGAATGTTGGCATCGAGACGTATGACGCGCACGAGAAGACACTGTTCAACTTGCGTGCGGCGTTGATGTGGACTATCAGTGACTTCCCTGGACTCGGAACATTATCTGGGTGGAATGTGCATACCGGCCTTGCGTGTCCGGCTTGCAATTTTGACTCTGACTCGGTGCACCTTCCCTACAATCGCAAGTGGTGCTGCATGGGTCATCAGAGGTTTCTCGATGGTGCGCACAGGTTTAGGTTACAACGCAATCGTTTCAATGGGCAACAAGAAAAAAGAGGACCTCCTCGGAATTTATCAGGTGCAGAAATCATAGAGCAGCTTGTGGATGTTGAATTTGAGTATGGGAAAAAAGACGATGCAGCAAAGGCCGGCACAAAGACTACCCGGGCTTCTGGTTCTGCGCCCCAGCAATGGCAGGAGATAAGCGTCTTCTTCACTCTTCCGTATTGGAAAGATAATTTGCTCCGACACAGTCTGGATGTCATGTACATTGAGAAGAATATGTGCGACAATGTGTTGTACACGATTCTGAACGAATCAGGCAAGTCAAAAGATCATCTTCAAGCGAGGAAAGATTTACGGGAGATGGGGGTTTGTGGAGACGCCTGGCCGGATGAGCATGACAGATTTCAACTGGCAAAATTCACCCTGAAAAAATCGAATACGGAAATCTTCCTCGCGACGTTGAAGAAGATAAAAGTTCCTGACGGGTATTCAAGCAACATTTCACAATGTGTTGACGTGCAGGCTCGAAAGGTCACTGGGCTGAAGAGTCATGACTCACATGTGCTTATGCAACAGTTACTTCCACTAGCCATCAAAAATACGCTGCCTCTGGATGTGTCGATCGTTTTGGTGGAGCTTTGTACTTTCTTTCGGAAGTTGTGTTCCAAGGTTTTGATCGTGGAGGAACTTGACCAGCTGCAACAGAACACCTTGTTCCAAGGTTTCCTCCATCATTCTTCACGGTCATGGTTCACCTGACAGTACACCTTGTTCACGAAACAAAGCTTGCTGGCCCGATTCACTACCGAGATCAGGGATTGCTGACCCAAAACTCGGGTGTATATGGCACGTTTGGGACGAGGAGTTATGCTAGCAGCAGTGATGGGAACATGCAGTTCGGTGATGTCCCGTATTAACAATGGCGTGTCACCAACCGCTACTAAATGACTCCGCTACAAAAATTAACAACTAAACCACTACAAAATGATTCACCGGATATCACAATAAATACCCCCACCCACCCACATTTAATATGCTTTTGGTTCCTGTTTCTCCATGTTTTCTCTCCGTATCTACTCATAATTTTACGTTTTCTCAAAGAGGTTAAGTGTTTGAAGTGGGTAAGTGCCGTTTAACCGCATTAAATCTAATGCTTATTTTCTACCCTATTTGATACTAACTTTTGTTATTTTATAGGTGCATTTCGTATTTTTTTACACTTTCATTCTACTTTCTCGTATATATTATTCATCCACCTTCGCACACATTTTTTCTAGAAGTAATTATATCAGTTAATTAACACATTCTTTCTACTTTCTATATATTCTCATTGTTTTCTATTATGTATTAACCTTATGTAAACAAATATCATATTTTAATATAATTTTTTCACCAAAAATATAATTTATTATTAATACAATTTTTAACTAATTACTTTAATTAATAATTTTTTTTTTAATTCCATCCATCTATTTGTAGCGGTTAGTAACCGCTACAAAAACGAACAAAAATATGACCACGCAAAAAAGAAATGGAATATTTTGTAGCGGTAGATAACCGTTACAAAAATTAAATACTAAAAATTGCCGCAAAATATTTCCCAAAAAATGGCGGGATATTTTTTGTAGCGGTTAACAACCGCTACAAATATTGGCGCCAAAATTTTCCCCAAAAGTTGGGCGGGAATATTTTGCGGCGGTTATGTAACCGATACAAATTTTGAAACCTTTTTTGGCGCTCCTTTTTAATATAATTAGTTGCGGTTATGTAACCGCTACAAACGTGGTCGAGCTCCATTTGTAGCGGTTTTATAATCGCTACTAATGATCAAACAACGAGTAAATCTGAGGTCATATAGTGGCGGTTAATTGTAACCGTTACAGATACGATCCTTGATCATGATATATGGAGTAGCGGTTTTTTTTAACCGCTACAAATAGGTTTGCCACAGTTGATTTTGTTGCGGTTTGAGTAACCGCTACAAATATCATTAGTAGGAGTTAAAACCGCTACAAATAGGCCCTTTTAACCGCTACAAATGCCCTTTTTTTGTAGTGTGAGTTCAGAGCAGGTTCTACTTGTGGCTCCTCTTAAAGAAATTTCCTACCAAAAGCGTCAAGGTTCTTGGAATCTCCAGCAATCAGAGCACCAATACATCACATTGCCTACCAGCGAATAAAAATTTAGCATGAAAATAAGCAGGCTTCTTTCATACTTGCAAAGAGTATAGGCTGGAAAGAAATTGTGAGAGAACAAAAGAAACTGAAGATTAATCCATAGCCAATAATCATATGCAAGTGCATATATGCAATATACATGTTTGCACTACATTGTATGCACATACTGCTTTGAGAGAGAGAAGGGGGCGGGCGAGGGGGAAGAGAGAAACAGAGGAAAGCTATCATACCTCAGAGAATTATTAATCATGGGCAATAAAATATGAAATGCTTTCTTCAAGATTCACCAAGAAAAATGTGAATTATTATACATGTGTGAGTCTGTGTAGATATCAATACATCACTAAGCTGCAAACATGAACTTTCGCATGCATGTTTATGTTGGGATCCGTACACGCAGCGGAATTTAAAAAAAAATTACGAATCCCAAGAAGAGGATCTATCAACTGCGTTTAAATCAAGGTTCGTTAGTAAACCGTACCTATGCGAGGGATTGAGAGTTTCGTTCGATCCGGTCTGGTGCGCATCTCCTTGTTCGGCGCCTCAACCGTCGTACGTCTTGAACGTGGTGCCATCTCATTCGATCAAACAGAAGCAGCCTTTTCGAGTCTCCTCCCACTACCGGTATCCACACCGAACAGCTCTCCAACACGTACGGCAGCATGCTAGCTCCTTCTCTTTGTGTCTCACGTTTTTCTCTCTAGGATTTCTTTTTGTGGCTTGTCTCAATTCCTTTTCAGCTCTCTAATACGACCAGATCATCATCCTTTTATAGAGTTTCTAAAACCCTAATGAGCCGTATTAAAATATTCAAAATTAATCTTAATTAATTGTTGAATTCGAATTTGGATTAAGTAATATATCAATTAAATCGTCCAACAGATCTAATCTAATATATTCATTTAATCCGAATTAAAAGCCTTGTGATTTAATTTATCATTATAAATTAAATTTAAGATATGATATATATCTATTTAATTAAATCGAGATCGTATCTCAATTAAATTAAATCTAAGATATAATATCTCTCTTCGAAAATTAAATGTGAGATACTATATCTCTATTCATTTTAGGTATTTAATTTTAAATAAATTAAATACAAAACAAATAACATTTAATTTCAAATTATATATATATATGTGTCCTTCCTAGATTAAACGTTGCATTCATTAAATCTTAGACATATCTAAGATTCAATGAATCTGGACACTAATACTCGTGTTGGACTATTCTTGTGTGTGACCCTGCAGGCCCACATGAGATTGGCAGCGGGCCAATACTGTACCAGCCTACAAATCACAAGCGGCCTCTAGCAAGACATTGCGACTACCCAATTCATATGGGGATCGATGATACGATGCAACCTATCGTACAACCATGTCACGTCCCTTTTGTCACGCGATAATTTGGTCAAGGATGAGGCATGAATAATATCAACTTCCTGTTCTTGACCATTACTTTCTCGATTCTCGAGTAATCTAATAATTGAAATGGAAACTCCTTTCCATCGTAGTATGGCCATACATTTCTTAGACTCACTCATCGAGGGGCCCAGTATTATCTCTCTACAAATGTGAGGGACAAATTTCATCTTGACCATTCACATTCCTCTGCATGAAAACCACAGATCCCGATTATAGCCTTTATCATCACCCGGTCAAAGGTGACTTTTGACTAGGTCAAAGACCAGCGACTCATCATGTAGGAATCCATGATGATCTCAGTCATAAGGCGTCATGACGCGGTTATACATGAGATAAGCTTATGACAAAATCCATGCAAACTTTCTCATAGTGGGTCGGTCCAAAGACCTTGTACTCTTACAAGTGCCTATGACTTTGACTCGTATCTCCATACTCATCAAAATCATACTAGTCTTAATTCATCTTCGCTCCCGCGTAGATGACCGACCAGGGACATTTAGGATAATCTATAAGATATATCCAAGGATCAGCTATCACTATAAACATGCAAATGAATGATAACTAAATAGAAAATGACTTGCCCCTAAGGCATAATTTCCAACAGTTTAATAGGCTACTGTCATCAAGTAAGCATATATCACCTGTACAACAACACCCTCATCTGAACCCCCTCCTCTTTTATGATACTGAAAATCTTCTCAAATGTGCCTTCAAAGACAATACTCTTTTGAATCTCCTATAATTGCAAAATTTTGCTGAGGAATTAGGATAAGTAAATATTTTAGCACCAATGAAACTGAAAAAGAAAAACATAAAAACTAATGAAAAAATTGACCATGATAACAAATGCAGAAAGTAACCTCAACTTCACGGATCAGGTGGGTAAGGAGTAATAAGGCTTCATTACGTATAACCTGGAAGTTAGACCTTTATCATTCTCTAAGCAACAATAAAAAAGCAAAGAAACAATATTCTAGTATATAATTAGCAGGTTTCAGAATTTCAAACCATCTTATATATACCAGTTTGGGTCAAATTACAAAAATAGCTATAATGCTCCTATATTTTTATCAGTTTCAAATCAAGCTTATTGACCTGCAAGAGCTCCACATAGCTTAATTACCAACCGTTTTAATTATACTTCAGGAAATAATTTCTCATTTACCAACTACATGTGCACTTGTTGGACCATGATTGTGGCAACAGAGCTTACTATAAGCTTCTGTTGATTAAGCACTAAGTTAGGTTGTTTATCCAACAAAAGTGTCAGGCTTATAGGCATGATGTCTATATCTCTTGAAAAAATCAAATTCACTTTGGAAA
This sequence comes from Acacia melanoxylon, assembly GCA_019022615.1. Lineage (NCBI taxonomy): Eukaryota > Viridiplantae > Streptophyta > Magnoliopsida > Fabales > Fabaceae > Acacia > Acacia melanoxylon. The sequence goes on from JAFJYJ010000004.1 coordinate 11,127,710, forward strand.
GATCAAAGGGTGCACTATCAAGATTTCAAGATTGTACCTCACGAAATTTTAATAATAATAATCCCAACTACTGTTTGAACTTTGAAGTACACTTAGTATTCATATAAATGTGCATGCCCTATACATGCAAGACTCTAAGAAGCAATGCTTAATAGTTCATAACAGTCATTGGTGACATAACGGATAGCAACAGACAAATGCTGGAAAGGTTAACATCTTAAATGGTAGAAAGAAAAGGATACAATTCAAATTGTCAACAAGTTTCAAAGGTGATAAAATTCTTCCTGCAGACTTCAACGAAAGTTTGATGTGATCACGAAGAACACATAATCCATCAATACCACCTAAAACTCCCAAATCCATAAATCAAAACCTCACAATAAAGATAAGATATTATGCGCACTAAATCAAGAGTATGGCATTCCAAATAATAAATAAGACTTACTTTCACAAGGTGCAGTATGACTGCAAGTATAAAGACCCCGAATTAGTGGCACAATATGTGTAAGGCATAGCAAGATAACATTGAAAAAGCATGTGTTTCTAAGATTTTCAAGCCCAGCACGCTGTGATACAAATAACTAATCAAACTCCAAGAACCGCATGACTAGCATTTAACCATCCCCTAGATAGGGGTAAAGAAACATACCACCGTGAAGGGTACAATTCTGGAAACATTAAACCCATTGTTCAAAGGCGTGCCAGTATCTTCAGATGGAACCAATATTTGATTGGAAGTAAGCTCGGGATTCCAAGTTTCTTTAGAGGGAAGCTGTGAAGAAGAGGGCCACGAAGCCCAAAGCTTGGGATATGATAAAGCCGGATAATATGATAAATTGTTTACCGATCGTATTGGCTCTGGAACATCACCTCGATCTTCCCTACCGGAATCAAAAAATGGGAGGTAATAATTATTCTCGGCAGCCATTGCCATGGGCAGTGAGGACTCTTCGAGAGTTGATGATTGAGGCGTGAAAGGTGCTCAGATTTCTATTGTTGCAGAAGGTGAACACTGGTCTAGGGTTTTGGAACCTAAATAGGGATGAGAAACACTTATATTGGAAGGTAAAGACGCATTGATCCGCTCCTCTTCGGCTTCATTAGATAAAGACACTGAAACTCCCATCTGATTTGGTATATAAGGAACCAAAGAACGGTCATCAAGACTCCCAGAATGCAAAGACGATGGAGACCCAATCGGAGCTCCCTCTGAAACCAGAATTTCTGAAATCGTTAAAGCGCAGCCCAAGGGTAATCGTCCAAGAACGGAATTTCAGAATTTTCTGAGGATGGATCTCCATAACGAAATCAGAATTTGTGAGGGAGGCAGGATCATTGGGCGATGCAATGGCGAAAAGAGGTGGGAATTAGGGGTTATAAGTTAAGAATTAGGAAAGGGTTTGGGATTTAAGAACGGGGGAATTGAAGAGAGAGAGAGAGAGAGAGAGAGAGAGAGAGAGAGAGAGGAAGAAGAAGAAGAAGAAGAAGAAGAGGGAAAGATTAAAAGTGTTCAAATTGCGACAGAATTTGTTTTTTCGTCGAAAATTGCGACGGAATCAGTTTTCCGTCGCAAATTGGCGGGCTTTTTCCCTCTAGAGGTAATTTTCTCAATTTTTTATTTTTGCGACGGATTCTTTTAACAAATTCCGTCATTATTTTGACATTTTCTAGTAGTGATTTTTCAGGAAATGTATTTTTTATTTCTCAAAATCATGTTTTATGAGGAATCTTAAAAATGCCCAAAATTTATAATTGAAAATAAAACTAGCTAGGGGCTTGTTTGGTTACCATATTGAGGTTCCAGGACCAGAAAATACAACTAGGGGCTTGTTTGGTTCAACCCATTGCATGTGTGTAATGGTAATCCTCATTGCATTACCATGATGGCCCATTTGGTTGGGCTTAATGATGGTAAAAGAGATCGCATATGCAAAAGTGATTGCATATTTTTTATAATCCCCATTCAAGGGGGTCCAATAAATCCTCATTACAAGCTTGCAATCCATTTTAAAATGTCAATTTTACCCTCAATATCACATGTGAAAAGACAACACTTTCTGTAACATCCTAAATTTTGGGATTTAAAAATTAAATATTATAAGGAGAATTAATTGTGGAAACTTGGCCTAGAAATTAGAGATTCAATATTTTATGCATAGAGAAGTTGATTAAGAAAGAAAAATCCTTATATGGGATTAATGGTTTATTGCAGGAATTTATTTGATAACCAAGTTTAGGGGTAAATGGTAATTTTACTATTCCAAGCCCGCAAATGAATTTGGGCAAAGTCAAAGCCCAATTTGAAAAGTCAAGGGTATACCTAATCAGAATTTTGGAGAAGAGAATTGTTGTAGTCTAATGGCACAATATTAGAAAGAAAAGGAGAATATGGAATTAGTGGTATTATGGGTTGAATAATACATGCATTACCACACCAATTCTTTACTTCTCTCATATAGTCACGTGCCCCTCTCATGCATAACCATTCAATTCATTATTATTATTATTATTATTATTATTATTATTATAAGAAAAAGTTTACGTGAAGGTAGACACCGGTACCCCACCAGGGCCAGGGCATGCCTCCAGGCTCAAAGAACGCTTATAAAGGTACTTATAGATTGCCCACCAACGAGGTCTTCACATCGACCAGCAGGTATCGAACCTCCTCCATTTTGAGGTGAAGGTCATGTCATAGGATAATTATTTATCTAAAATATTATATTTCGATAAATAATACCTATTGGAAATAGGTGAATATGTGGTCTCAAAACTAGTGTAATAAATACCTTATTTTCTAAGGTAATTTCTATTGAAATTAGGGTGAATAAAGAGCTAAAAATCCCTAAATGCAATTGTGGGTCATAAAATACCCCGAAAATATTATGATAAATCCTAAGAGGCAATGAAATATTTATTAAAAATTGGAGAATATGTTGTCTCTAATTTAGGTAATTTTTGGGATTAATTTCCTTGGAAAATATTGAGGCAAGATTTAATATTATTTTGGGGATCATAATTGACCCCATGATTTTTAATATTTTACATGGAGCATAAAATACCAATGTCAGTAAAATAGTTGTGAGATAATAATTAATCTCAATTAAGAAAATTATCAAAAATTAGTAAGTGATTAATTAAGTAATTAATTAGATTAATTTTTAAAACTTTCATAATTAATAACATGTTGTACATGCATAAATTGGGATGTATGACCCTAATTAAAGACCAATGGCTAATGAAGGGCCAAGATTAGCATAAAGATGATTACTAATGATCATGATTAACATAGTAGCCAATCAAATAGATTCAATAACACCTAAAATACCATTTTAGAATTAATGACCAAAGATTAAGCTAATTAAAGAATAAACTCAAGTGAAAATTCATGAGGCAACAAAGGCTTGTGTGTGGATGATTGTAGACCATGAAAAAGAAAATAAAGCAAGAGACAATGTGGAGGCCACGTTTTTAGTGGGTGTGTGTGTGTGTATGTAGTGATTGAAGGGAAATAGCCTTGTTGGTTCAATGTGGAGCAAGTGTTCCATAGGTAAAAATCTCAAAGACAATTAAGGTAAAGTAAAATTTGCCTAATTAACCACTAATTCTCATAATAAGTTTCTAAATCAATTAATTACTCAATCAAATATTATCAAAGACAATTAAGGGATTTTAATCCTAGATTAAATACAAGCATTAATCCAAGAGAAGAACACAAATTTGGATTAGGATGAATTATCATCTTAATTGTTACCTAACAAATACAATAAATTCTAAAATAATGAAGGGGTAATTAAATACTTCTAATTAAGCCATGATGTTCAAAAAAATCACAAGATTGATTAGGGAACTTGATTAAACTCCAAATTAAACCCTAAGAGCATTTTTGCTTAAATGCTAACCAAACTACCAAAGTCATCTCGTTACAAACACACTTAGAGTGACTAGGGATCAAAGCACATAGTTGGGAAATGCATGAAGGTGGTGAGGCCACCAAGGCTTGCTTGGAGAATGGATGAAGGTGGAGAAGCCACCAATGCCTTCTTCAAGCCAAGAATTGTTTAACATAAACAAAAACACACATGTGATAATAATATTCAATTTTGGAAGAGGATAAGGTACCTTTGGATAGGATATCCTCTTGGAATTGGAAGAAAGTGATGGAGGGAGAGAGGGCCACGTTTTTGGCCTTGGCTTGAAGAAGAATTCAGATTATTTAGTGTAAACCCATGGTTCTCATGCAAGATGAATTAGGTTAGGAATAATTACTAAGTGTGTCATGACCTTTTAGTATAAATAGGCACCTTGTGTCTTCATATTCTTCACACCAAAACCAACTCCAAGTAGTGGTTTTTTTAAAGAGAGAAGAGAGCTAGTGAGAAGCAAGAAGGAAGTAGTAGCAAAGTCTTCAAGGGTAAGTTCTCTAGTTCTTAAGTTTTAGCTTTTAAATTCATAGAAATTTATGCTTTGATCTTAAATTCCTAGAAGCAATTTTATTTTCATGTTTTTATGATTAAAATTAGCTTTATTTCGAAAAAAAATAGTGAGGGTAGTCATAGAGCAAAATTTCGGAAGAGAAACCACAAAGTAACGAAGTTCGACGAAATTTTATCGGTTAGGCGATTTCTGAAGTTAGCTTCGCAAAAACCTTAAATCTATGGGAAGATGAAGTCGTTTTAATCTGAAATTTTTCATGGTTAGAGTAGAAATATATACCTTTCCAAATATGCTTATATCATGTCAAAATAAGTTTTGTGCAAGTGGATATGAATTTTTGAAATCAGGCCATTTTTCTGGACGAAAATTCTGGACAGATCTTTGGAAATTAAACACTGGGAATTGTATAATGAATCTGGGTTGAGACCAGTATTTTTAATCAAAATTAGACATCTTAACGATTCCAAATAATTTTACGGATCTTCATTTCGATTTTTTTAGATTTAATTATGATATTTCAAATTTGATCAAAAATCTGCCCAAGAAAATCAGCATATGCGTTTTTTATAAAATGTAAGGGCAAAATAGGAATATCAAATCTACTAAGGGTAAAAAGGTCAATAGTGACCAAAATATCTCTTAAGATATTATTCATGAGGAAATAACGCGGAAATACTAATATAGGATATTCGAGAAATACCGGAAGACGTACCGACAAACAGACATACCGCGAAACCGAACGGACGAAGGTACGTTCGCGTCGTAACACTAACTCGATGGTTATTGTATGCATATATATATTTTCCTCGTCATGCTGTATTTTTCTCGTTGTACCTTAACCTTACATCTGATTTGTATTGTTATTGCCGTCCATATCCGATTATGTCCAATGTCCGTTGTGCCTTAACCTTACATCCGATTTGTATTGTTATTGCCATATATATCGATTATGTATACCCTACTTTGAACGTAGTAAGTGTCGTCAAAATTCCATGAATATCTGTAGTACTTATATGATGTATGTAAACATGAGGTTAACCGTTACCTGGGGTTCGGTGCATTGGACCTCAGCTCTTAACATAGCTTCAGGTTCAGGAGGACCGAGGACCGAGGAGAAAGGCAAGCAGACCACATAGAAACCCGGCTGAAGACTTCTTATGTTTTTTGTAGTTACACTGACGTTAGACGTCCGAAAACAATGTCCTGTTATTGTAATCAGCCAGACTTACGGCATTTGAAATATATATATCAGTTACTCAATCGCTCTGATGCTCTACTCTGATGAAAAAAAAAATATACTGCTTTTGAAAATGGGATGTTACAAAGGCTGATGCTTTAGCCAACTGTGCCAATCCTGATTGGCCATTCAATTCATTATTTATTAAACTCATTGGGCCATATACCCAACAGAACCTATTCATTGCCTTTTTATTCTTATTATTCATTCTCCATTTGGTTAAACACTCACATCTCATACTCCCTTAGCCCATTATCCTTCGGCCCAACGCACAGAAAAGAAGAGGCGGCAAAGACACAACATATACCCTCTCACTTTATTTATTCATTCGGCCAGCATCCGTGCTCCCCACTCCCCAGTCTCTTGGAATTCTGCATGTGTTTCTCGGACTTGAGCATGAACAACTCCCATGCTCCATTGTTTTTCTGCATTCACGGCAAGACAAAGCAACGCATGCTCCACGATTTCTCTCGTGTCTGCAGCAGCCCATGCGCACAAACTTCCTCACTTCAGCAATACCCATTCGGCCAGCTCTCCTTATTTCTGAATCTCATTCATTTTCTCATTGATTCTGAGCACGTGGGAGTGAGAGACGAGAGGGAGTTGAGAGCCGAAACTTACAGAGAGCAAGAGGAAGGACCGGAGAAGGAAACCGGAGGTGAGACCTCCCACATACTCTTTCATCTTCATCCTCCATCCTTTCGACCCTTCATAGAACACAAAGAGTGAGAAAGAGATCGAGAGACAAGAAAGTTAAACCGAAGAGAAACGAAACCGAGAACGAACGTCGGAGGAAGAAGAAGAAGAAGGAGGAGGTGTTGAAGAGATTCATTCGGCCAGTCCTCATTCTCCATTCTCGTTTGTTTCTCATTCGTCCATTTAGCTCTATACAGAAAAAAGAAAACAGAGACGGAGAGCAAGAGAGAGTTGGAGAAAGAAGAAGGTCCAGTCATTGCAAGCAAACTTAGAAACCAACCAAGGTGTGTCTTTAAACCTCTTCCTTTTAGTTTCTACACGTTGGTTACTCTGTTTTATGGGTATCAAAACAGAGAACGTTTGAAGTCTAAGTTTCATGCATGAGGTTCTGAATTGGTTAACGTTTGTAGATTAAATATTACGTGTTTCGGTTCTGCATGTTGCTCTGGTTTTGGGAGCTGAAATAGAGACAGTTTTGGCATGTTCTCTACGTATGAAAAGTCTGGATAGCAACAAAAACCATTCGAGAATAAAAGAGGATGGTTAAATGGTGTTATTTGCATGTGTAAAGATGACTTATATACATGTGTGCATTGCTGTCGTGATTCTGGAACTGAGTTTTTGCAGCTGGAATAGTAATGTATGAGTAAGGTAAAACCAGGGTAAACGACCTGTTCTGACCCTAAGATTTTGTAGACTTATAGTAAACATGTTAAGCTTTAAAAAGAGTCCTATATCATGTTAATTGGATATCTAGAACTCAATATATGAATTTTCAAACTTAGAAAAAAAAAACTGGACGAAATTATGTTATTCCAGAATTGAAGTCCATGTTCATGTAAATATTTGACTAGGCTAATCGTCCATTCTGTCCATGAAAATTTCTGTGTAAATAGTACACATAATAAGCTTTAAAATGAGTCAATAAACACATTATTTGGACGTATGTAAAAGGAATTATGATTTTTCAAAATTAAACAATGAAAACGGTCAAGTTTATGTTCATTGGGTTACTATTTTTGTGTAAAGTCTTGACTAAGTAAATGACCTTATTTTCTGTAAATGTTGGTCAGAAAATAGTAGACCTCTTAAGCTTTAAAATGAGTCATAGAACTTGGTAATCAAAGGTCTAGAACCTAAATTCTGAATTTTCTAAGTTGGTCATGAAATTCTAGAAAATCCTGTTTTCAGATTTAAGTGGTGTCCAAAAATGATATAGCCATATATTGGCTTGGTGATTATTTTTCCCTTAAAATAGACTTATAGAGTTTTGAATAGAAATTTGAAACACCCCAATCAAAATTTTTTGAAATTAATTATGATTTTTTAAAATTTGTCAAAATGCTAACAAATTTAAGAAAGAAATGGGCCAAATGTAATAGTTGTAAATTCCAAAGGTGTAAGTAAGCCTATGAGGCTTAGGTAGCCCATTAGGTATTCATTTTCCGTGACTCATAATATGACTATGTGTTTAGGGACATGAGAAGTCAAGAAAGAAAGAAGAAGAAGGAAAGATGATGCAATCAACTTCGATGGTTAGTTAAAGAGGAAACTGAGGAAGGACATTAGTCCACAAGGTAGTGAACTTACCTTACTTGTGTGTGCTGATATGTTTGCTTGTGCTGATGTATATGATTGCTTTACTTGCTTATGTTTATGTGGTTTAGGGTTTAGGGTTTAACATAATTGAATGATTGAAGCTATGTTTTTGTTTCTGTTTATACATTGGCCATGAATATGTTGTAAGAAACATTGAGCATGCATAAATGTTATTATGTTAACATGAGCCTATATAAGGCAAGCATATCATACACTAGCATTTATCTTGCATGCATTATTTGGTATTGTTTACTACTGAGATTTCCCCGAATCTCACCCTCTCCCAACCAACCACACAAGAATGTGAGCAAACATACAGAAGGGAGTGCTTGAAGTTGCCATAGAAAGAATGAGCAGAGCATTGAGCAAAAAGATATTTCGATAGCTATGAGGATGAACTTTAAGAATGTTGACGCTTCCGTATGTGTAATATAGAGTTGGGTGTTACACTTTCCCTCCAAAATTAAAATCTATCATATATATCGGAAAAAAATCCAAACCTTAATTTTTTTTTCTTTATTTATTCAACTCCCGATTCTCCTTCCTTCCAATGTTATGGATTATAATTAGTTGCATTAATGATAACAGATTTCAAAAATCTGTCGTAGGCAATCTCCAATCAATAATGTGCATGTATGTAGTATGTGTCATTAATGTGTCGTAGGCAATCCCCAATCAATAATGGGAGACACTCCTTTCCAATCCAGGTGCATGTATATGTAAGAATTAATTGCATTAATGACAATGGATTTCAAAAATTCAAAAAAATTAATTGAAATTAAGTGTCATAAATTAAAGAGTAAATACCCTTTGGGTCCCTGGAAAAAAACACGGACCCCATTTTGGTCCCTCACACAAAGAAATGCCCTTTTAGTCCCTGAAAAAGACGAATAAGGGTCGATTGATGAACATTTTGGTCTCTCGCAAATTTCCAAAAAGCTCTTTTTAGTCCATAAAAAAGTCTCATTGGGTCTGTGTTTTTTGTCGGGGACCCAAAAGGGTATTTACTCTAAATTAAAATAGTCAAAAGACCTCCAAACATGGTATTATAAATTTAGCCCTCAAGATGATATTCTTCATCCAAAGTAAATCATTCAGAGTATTACAATTCTTCAAACTCTTACTGCAAAATGGAAAAGGCTTCAACCCTTAATTTCGCTTTCTTTGCTTTTATGCTTCTCGTAGCATCATGTAACTCAATATTATAAACTTATTCATTACAATTTTTTCTTTTATTATTTTAATCTTTCATTTGGTTACTAGATGAACACACACATTCCTATACTAGTCCTAAATATATGACACTTTCAAACAAGTTCATAGACCTTTAAAAAAATGTCTGTCATTTTCAGTTTTACCCTTATCAACCATGCACATTAATGGCGGAGTTTCTAAACCATGCATATTTTTTGAGTTAGCAAGCTACGCTTGCGGTCACGAGGTTCGAAGAGGCCAGTCAAGACTGGCACCCATACCGCTGTACTACCAAGGCACTGGCCTAAACCATGCATATTGACAAAGAGAAAGTCAACACAATATGACTTACATTTTGAACCAAATACTGCCTCCGGTTGTGGATATAATTAAGAGCTAGACAATGAGATTATTATTTTGGTTATAAAAAATATAAGACTTAAATCTTTTTCTCCAAATTCATAACATTTTTGCTCAAAGTATCTCTAATGATTGCACATAGTAATCAGAGGTTTCCGTTAAGAGGAAATTTCAATGCATATGACTATAAAAAGTATTCAAAGAAAACTAAGACACATTTATTACAAATAACTAACTTAACTAATTTTCTTAGTATCTGTAAATTAGTTATCTGGCTCTTATATTAAGAATGAAAGGGAGTATATAACTTTTGAAAGCTGCCCTATATCTAGGATAGGAGGGAGAATATAAGGACAGTAGCATATATGTATGTATGTATGTATGTATGTATGTATGTATGTATGCATGTATGTATGTATTGAAAGTCCTGGCTATCACCCAAGAGGGGGGTGAATTGGGTGTCTAATTAAAACTTTAGGAACTTTGAAAATCTTTTCACAACTTATTGAAAGCAGTTTGAATGACAGTAATAATTGATAAAGCAAAAGTCAATCATTCAAACATGTATGCATATTCAGAGATATATATATATATATATATATATATATATATATGCCGGAAATATAAGAGATAAGGGAAGAGAATATGCAAACCGAGATTTATGCGGTTCGGCCCAATCTTTGACCTACGTCCAGTCCCAAGCTTCACTTGAGATTTTCAATCCACTATCTTCTTTCAACACGATTACACGTTACGTACTTGAAGTAATTATCTCACTAGGATCCACTCCCCCTTACAACCGTAATCAATACACTTGCTTGATTACACACTTTGTACTCGAAGTAATCCTCTCACTAGGATTCACTCCCCTTACAAGCTATAATCAACACAATGTGTTTCTCACTCAAGATCACCCAATCTTGAGTATCTCACAGATAGAATGATAGGATGTTTACAATGACTCTTCTCTCTCAGAAGTAGATGAATAAACACTGAAGCACAATTACAAATCACTTCACTCTCTATGATAAGCTATGTAAACATTTGAAAAATAGAGAGTAAAATAAGATGAAGATCAGAGTATGAGCATTTTGAAGTTGTAGGCTTGTGTCTTGCTTCTTCTGTCTTGAATCTAACTTCTTTTATAGGTAGAAATCAATATATGACCGTTGGAAGAAGAAATATAGCCGTTAGACTCAGATAGGAACTAGCCGTTAGAACCTCGTTTTTTGAACCAGCGACGAATACTCGAGTATTCATTTGGAAACTCGAGTATTCAATAATTTACTTGGATAATCGAGTATTCACTCAATTATTGCTTCTCGCCAACCTTCAAGTTGCTCTGCATCGATGGAAACTCGAGTATTGAACTTACATACTCGAGTATTGACCTTTGTTGAACTAACCATCAACTTTCGAGGGTCATATCTCCTTGGTCTGAACTCCGTTTTGGTTCATTAAACTCTTCATGGAAAGCTCTGTGAGTCTACTTTCATATGCCACTGATTTCAGCTCAATCGGATTTTTGGTTTGTGAGTTACACTCAAAACATTGAAGCTTGGTTTGTTGTGTGGCGTGAATTTATCTGTCAACTTCCACAATCCATAGCTCTCTCATATGAAATCCTTTTGGATTTAATTTTATATAAAAATGACGCATTGGGAGTCTAGTTTCATATGCCACTGATTTCACCTCAATCGGATCTCTGGTTTGGAAGATATCATCACATTACCAGAAGTTGCCCGTGCTGAACGTGAAACAGAGCTGATCACCGTTGCATACTCAAGTATTGAACTTACATACTCGAGTATTGACATTCCAAAGACCCCAGAGATGCTAAAAACACTGCATACTCGAGTATTGACAAGGATACTCGAGTATTGCTAGTCCAGAGACGTCAGAGAAGCTGAAGACACTCCAATACTCGAGTATTGATGAACATACTCGAGTTTTGAGTTCCAAACTCGAGTATTGAGTTGTGAACTCGAGTTTTCTCATCCTGAAGCTGATTTTTGCTAACTTTAGCTCCGAATTGAGCGATTCCAACTTCCATATGATCTTGGAGGCTTCTAGCATCAATATAAGAACTTGAATAATAATTCCATTCAACAAGTTCTTCCTTTTTCCATCTCCCAACTTGATCATTCTTCATCATTTTACTTCACATCTTCTTGATTCAATTTCTTTCTCTGATTCAGTACTTCTTCTTGTTGAACGTTCTCCGTCATTCAACTTGGACTCATCATTCTTTGCAAGTTCTACCTTCTTCAACATTTCCTCTTCTTGATTATTCCCAAAGTCCTTTGATAACTTCTTGCTCCTTGACATTCGATATTCCCATTATATTGTGTGCAAGAGCTTCTTTCTTCAATCTACTTTCTTGATCATTCTTACATCTTCTTCAATATCCATAAAGCCGATCCTATGCTGAACTTGTTCCAGAATTTCACGTGTCGACTTTCTGTATCAGCACTATTCATGTATACTCCATTGTAGCTCAAATATGATGAAGCTTTATTCCAACTTCTGTTTGATCATAGAGACTTCCAGTATCACATATAAGAACATATAGTGCACGTTCTTATTTCTTTAGCCTCCTTTCTTGGTCAATCTTTATAGTTCAACTTGGAATAATCTTCTTCAATATCTCCTTCTTGATTAATCTCTATTATTCAACTTGGATTAATCTTCATTAAATACAACAGTTAGTTAATGTAGGAGATATCTATATTACTCAATCTTTTTGCTTTTAATAATGACATCTATATAAGGCATCATCAAAACTAATCAAAACCAACATGTATCTCTTGTGTGCTTTGTAAGGATGTGGAATTAAGTGAAATGAAATTAATTATATTGAAGGTTGGTGTTCAAGAGCAGCAAGAGAACTAGGAGGAGGCACAACAACCATATATAGATACATTCTGTCGTAGTGACTCGGATTGTAATTTGTGCTGTATACCTTCCCTTAGGGGTGTTTGTATTGGTGGTTTATGTTGTTCTTGTATATGTCCCCATCCCCCAAACCATGGTTTCCCTCACAACCACCCTCAGGGTTTCAGGTAATCTTGCTTATGGCTGTTTTATTGTGCTTTGTTTGATGAGTGGTTGTCCTTAATTAAGACTTCTAATTGATGATATATTTCATCACGTGAATAAACCTTAATTATGTATATTTGTGTGTTTTGTCTTTGTAATCAATCTTCCTAGATATAGTATTGATCCCTTGCAATTCGATAGCACTTCATAAAAAAAAAATGAAGATTTCACTCGAGCGGACATTAATCACTCGAGTGCTTCACTAATTTCATTCGAGTGTTGATGAATTTTGTCTCTGGCATTGGAGTGTTGAAAGCATAGCTTACTCAAGTGTAATTGAAAAGCTTGGCTCAAGTGTTTGAAAATAACTTCAACTCTGCCAGTGACTCGAGTACTTCTACAAGTTGCGTTGTGTCACTCAAGTGGGCTTCTAGAAGAGAAGCCAACACTCTTGGTTTGTGAGTGACATGCACTAAACTTGGAAGTTGGTGGTGGTCATCATTCAAGTGGCATCACAAGCACTCAAGTGAGGCTGGTCATGACTTATATAACCATCACGAGTGACATGTAGTTTACTCGCGAGGACTCACTTATCACTCGAGTGGACATCTCAACACTTTCAGAAAGTGGGCGAGTGACTTGCAAAATCTTAATTAGCGAGTGATCATCGACACTGGAGTGGCCACTTATCCACTCGAGTGCTTTGAACTTATCACTCAATGATGAAACTCATCACACGAGTGATCTTCCATAACTTCCACAAATCCTGTGAGTGACTTGCTGATTTCCTGCAAGTGACAGAGGATCACTCGAGTGCTCACTTAGTCACTCGGGTGATCTTGCATCACTCTTTATTTTTTTAGCGAGTGACTTGCAAAATCACTGGAAGTTAAGGATCATCACTTAAGTGCATTACCTGCTACTTGAGTGATAGTCTCATATCACTTGAAGTTAGTTATCTTGCTGATTCAAGTTTTAGTTCAAATAGAGGTCTTGAAATACACAACTCAACTCGAGTGACTTGAATCATCAACTCCTCATTATTTTTCAAGCTTTGTTAATTATGATCAAAACATAACCTAAGAATTAACAAACTATGCAAATCAAATTTTAATAGCTTTAACTCTTTTATTTTTTTATAATAATGATTTTATATTATATCAAAAACAAGATATTTAAATAAATTATTAACCAAAAGACCCATCTCTATAACCATATTGAGTGAATTCCCAGGTGTTGCCACTTTCTAACACGTAATCTTTCCCTTCTTCCACCATCCCGACTGAAATCACGAAGAGGTTTACCCATCATCCTGGAAAATATTAATTTATACATGTGATTATGAGACGTGGGACACAATGTAATGATATTAATATTATTCAAGGATCATCATTAACATGTTTTATTTTGTTTCGTAGTTTTGTATTCATTTAATTTAATAATGAAAGGTTGGCCAAAAACTATTTAATATGAAAGGGACGCGTTAGTAGCCGACAGGAAATGGGATAATCCTTTCACCAAATTTGCCAGGGCTTGCATTCTTTATTCTCCTCGTGGAACCAAAGTCAATGTTATATCAAGATAAATTAGTATTCTTTTCTATCGCAAAGTTACCTATGACTACTAAGAAAATGAAATAAATTGTTTAATTTGAACAAATATGACATAAGTTCCATAAAATATTCTTTTTTAACATTTAACTGTATACAAGTTGAGTAAATTAGTAGAGAAAAAAAATCATAAATATAATGTAGGGGATAAGATGGACTAAGATGTTATATTTTTTAGAGTAAAATATTTGAACCACCGTATATTTTGCCTTAATTACACAGACTTCTCTATTATTTTGAAAATTCGTATATATCTCTCTTAAAATTAAAATGTCTCTTACACAAACCTCCCACAAAATTTAAAAAATACTTAATATGAAAGGGACACGTCAATAATCAACAAGAAATGGGTTAGTCCTTCACCATATTTAATTTACTGCGGCTTGCATTCTCTATTCGCCTCGTGCCACTAAAATCAAAATCATATGAAGATCAATTAGTATTATTTTCGATCCTAAAACTATCCCTTAATAAACTAATCCCACATGGATCAGCAAAATCAGCCCCACTCTCTTTGGCATTTCATTTCCTTCGGCCGGGAAGAATCTGCATCACATGAAATTGACATTATCTACCTCCACCAAATTTCATCACATATATATATATATATATATATATATATATATATATATATATATATATATATATCACTATGTAATACCCGGATAATTATTTATCGGAATATTATATTTTAGTAAATAATACCTATTAGAAATAGGTGAATATGTGATCTCGAAACTAGTTTAATAAATACCTTATTTTCTAAGGTAATTTCTATTGAAATTAGGGTGAATAAAGAGCTAAAAATCCCTAAATGCAATTGTGGGTCATAGAATGCCCTGAAAATATTATGATAAATCCTAAGAGGCAATGAAATATTTATAAAAAATTGGAGAATATGTTGTCTCTAATTTAGGTAATTTTTGGGATTAATTTCCTTGGAAAATATTGAGGCAAGATTTAATATTATTTTGGGGATCATAATTGACCCCATGATTTTTAATATTTTACATGGAGCATAAAATACCAATGTCAGTAAAATAGTTGTGAGATAATAATTAATCTCAATTTAAAAAATTATCAACAATTAGTAAGTGATTAATTAAGTAATTAATGGCTAATTGTTTAAGCTTGAATAAAAGAAAATTCAAGGTAAAGTATGTAAAACCCTTTAATTAAGTGTTTATGGCTAAGATTATCATAAAGTATACTTGCTAATTAAATAGAAAAGATTAAGAAAAGTGTATGAGAGGGAGACATGTTGTGTGTGTGTAGTGAGTGATGTGCGTCTAGTGGAGGAGTGAGGAATTTATTTAAATACAATAATGGTAAAGTTAATCAATGGAGTAGTTAAATCCAATAGGCCTTGTTGGCACAATGAGGATCAAGGGTTGGAGTGATTAAAGTTAATTGGCCTTGTTGGCACATTGTGGATCAAGGGTTCCATAGGTGATATTTGCCTAATTAAACATTAATTCTCATCATAGATTCATAAAGTAAATTTAATGGTTCTAATTTAATCTTGAAATTGAACTTAATGATAATTAAGCAACCAATGGGAAATGCATGATGGTGGTGAGGCCACCAAGGCTTGCTTGGAGAATGGATGAAGGTGGAGAAGCCACCAATGCCTTCTTCAAAGCCAAGAATTGTTTAACATAAACAAAAACACACGCGTGTGATAATAATATTCAATTTTGGAAGAGGATAAGGTACCTTTGGATAGGATATCCTCTTGGAATTGAAAGAAAGTGATGGAGGGAGAGAGGGCCACATTTTTGGCCTTGGCTTGAAGAAGAATTCAGATTATTTAGTGTAAACCCATGGTTCTCATGCAAGATGAATTAGGTTAGGAATAATTACCAAGTGTGCCATGACCTTTTAGTATAAATAGGCACCTTGTGTCTTCATATTCTTCACACCAAAACCAACTCCAAGTAGTGGTTTTCTAAAGAGAGAAGAGAGCTAGTGAGAAGCAAGAAGGAAGTAGTAGCAAAGTCTTCAAGGGTAAGTTCTCTAGTTCTTAAGTTTTAGCTTTTAAATTCATAGAAATTTATGCTTTGATCTTAAATTCCTAGAAGCAATATTATTTTCATGTTTTTATGGTTAAAAGTAGCTTTATTTCGAAAAAATAGTGAGGGTAGTCCTAGAGCAAAATTTATGGAAGAGAAACATCAAAGTAACGAAGTTCTGGCGAAATTTTATCGGTTAGGCGATTTCTGAAGTTAGCTTCGCAAAAACCTTAAATCTATGGGAAGATGAAGTCGTTTTAATCTGAAATTTTTCATGGCTAGAGTAGACATATAGACCTTTCAAAATATGCTTATAGCATGTAAAAATGAGTTTTGTGCAAGTGGTTATGAATTTTTGAAATCAGGCCATTTTTATGGACGAAAATTCTGGACAGATCTTTGGAAATTAAAAACTGGGAATTTTATAATGAATCTGGGTTGAGACCAGTATTTTTAATCAAAAGTAGACATCTTAACGATTCCAAATAATTTTACGGATACTCGTTTCGATTTTTCTATAATTAGTTATGATTTTTTCAAAGTTAGACGAAAATCTGAAAGCTGTAACCAACGTGGTTCTACGAAATTTTGGGCAATAAATTGTAAAATAAATCCATCAAGGGCAAAATGGTCATTAGTGGTCAGAATATCTCTTAGGATACTATTCATGGATTAATAAAGCGATATTACCATTATAGGCTATCCGAGAACACATACCGACCGACGTACGTAATCCGCTATCACCAACGAAGGTACGTTCGCGTACTGTAACACTAACTCTGATGGTTATTGTATGATTATATATGTTTGTTGTTGTAGCATACGTGGTTATGTTATATACACGGTTATGTCACATACGAGGTTATTATTACTGTATCATACGTGGTTATTATCTTACATACGTGGTTATGTATTTTTAATCATACATCTGTTGTGGACTATTGTATTGATTGCTGTTGTCATGTATATATTGTCATATTTAAGCATGAGGTTAACCGTTACACGAGGTTCAATGTGCATTGAACCTCGGCTCTTATCATAGCGTCGGGTTCGGAGAACCGAGAACGGAGGAGAAAGGCGAGCAGCCGCACGAGACCCGGTGAAGACTTTCTTTGTTGTATTCATTTTTGAAAAATCTCGGTCAATGTACCGCACGTCAGAATCAGCCGGACTTACGGCAATTTGAATAAATGTATCGTTACTCAATTGCTCCGATGCTCTACTCTGATGAAAAAAAAATATACTGCTTTTGGAAATGGGATGTTACACACTACTACAAAATAGGGCTACAGCGTCCTATTTTTGACACATTTAATGTCCTTTTTCTGAGGGACGTCTATGTGGGGGGCGTAGTAGGGAAGACTTATGGCGTCTAACATTAATATTAGACGCCGTAAGTCTAGACTTAAGGCGTCCTAATTTAATTCTTAGACGCCTTAAGTGTGGTAGAAATGGCACTTATGACTATACTTACGGCGTCTAATTAAAAAAGTTAGACGCCTTAAGTTACACTTACGGCGTCTAATTTTATAAAACTAGACGCCGTAAGTTTAGCTTAAGGCTTCTATTTCGTGTAACTAGACGCCTTAAGTGTTTTTTTTTAAAAAAAAATTTGCTTCGTACAAAAACCACCTTCTTACATATCAACAGGCTGTACAATCACCACAATGTAATAAAATAAAACACACTTATGGGCTAAAAAGGTTAGCTCAGCTAACCTTATATCTTTGGCACAAAAGTGTAAAACAGAAACAGAATACATGCATGTATATATAACAAATATCCCAAGACATAGTTCATAATTGGACATAGATGTAGCAAAGTAGTAACAACAAAGTGTAAGTGGCTAACTTCAATTCATCCTAACTAATTTGCTCTAACTAATTCAAGTGGTAATTAGTACTACTTCTTCTATGTACAACAATCACCACAAAACGTTAAAAAGTTGTCTAGCTACCTCCTACTAATTATGCAATATAAAGACTAACTTCAATCATCTATGTGTTCAAGAAGAAGTCCAGCCAACAGGTTTCGAACCAAATCGATTTTTTCCTCCGAGTAGGCATCCTTTGTACCAAAAATTTGTAAAATGGAAAACAAGGCATAAGTTAAATCAATCAAGTGAATGAATTAATTGCACAACTAAAGTACAACATATACTTCGTACTAACATATACTTCAATGGTCATGGTAAACCATAAAGTCATCATTTTTTTAATCAAGTTCATGTAGTTCAGATGGCTAATAATAAAGGAAAGACAAAAGAAAATTTTCAAGGAATAGATTAAAAGCACTTAAATCCATAATGGTAAACCATGAAGTTATAAGACAAGTGTTGTTCTCACTCAGTAAGAAGGTATTGATATGAGGAAAATATATGTGTGTGTGCATAAAATGAAAGCAACTCGACCTAATTTGAGAGCGCAACAGTTTGCTTCAAATCTTTGATCAAGAAGGTAGAACTTACAAGATTAAATTTTCTCAAGAGTAAGGACTCACACAGAACATGATTAACTACAGAAGAAAATTTAAAAACTGAAAATGATCAAAGTCGTCATCAGCAATACATGTATGAATGGAAATAACAAAATAATTAATCTCAAACCTATCACCACTTAAAAGCATGAATCTTTCAATTTATTTCAACTAAGCAAAAATTTAATCTATATACATTCCACATGTATAAATAAATGCATCCAAGACAACCACTGCTCTGTTACAATGCCATTGAATTCTGTTATGCATCATATGCCACAGGCTGATAATCATCATCTGGAGGAAAAATCAGCACACAAAGAAAGGCTACAAAAATTAAAATTAATTTGTAGAAAGGGAATATATATATATATATATATATATATATATATATATATGGGAGAGAAAAGTTACTAGTAGAGATTACACCAAAAAGAAGCTACCTAGACAAATCCCTTCTTGATTCTGTTTGCATATAGAGAATTCATAGTTCTTCTGATAATCCTGAACTGGAAAATAACAATCACTAGTGGGTGATAACGTTCACGTCTAAACGGACCAAATGGCAAGCATAAAACACATTAATCAACCATCCTTTTGTTCAATCAGATATGACACTCGGAATTGTTTTTTTTTTCAAAGTTAAACTGAAGACAATTTCTTAGACCCAAAACATAACTCACAAATTTACAATTTTACAAATAAGTTTTTTTTCCACGCACAATTATGGCTAACTAAGCACTTCTTCATGTTCATAACTAAAGCTGTAAGCAAAATTTAATTTCCCAAAAATCTTTTTCAAGACACATTATTAAAAAGTCATTTAAGGAAATCTAACCAAGCCTTACATGTGCACAAACCAAGTTCCGTAGATAATATGGCCTAGTCACCACCCTTAGAGACCAAATTACTATAAACTTGTGCAGCAAACAAAACTATGGCATTTGGCATATAAGTTCAGACCATATCGTCTATTTAGAAACTAAGAGCCAGAATAATAAGTGTAGTAACTAGTTTCAAACTTTAGATATATAAAATGGACCATTACAATCCATAGCATCATATAACTATGTCAATCCAAACAGACGCTCGTTTAACTTGAAATAAAAAGGATTTTGCGCATAAGTCCTCTCTCTATGAAGCTAAGACATAAGCATAACTTGAATAGTTCTTAAGACAAATTATCCACGTAGAATTAAGGCTATAAGATAAATACCCAAGCAATTATACTTTTATATTTGCAACTGAAATAACCACAACCAAATTTCATGTTTAAACTAGCTAGATATATTTTTCCTAAAATTTATAATAGGAATTGCACATTCACAACAGTATAACAAAAGCTACTTTGTAATATAAAAGTGAAGCAAGATAATCATTATCTTCAATTTCAAATAAACCTTTGTATTTACGAGAGACAGTCTTAATTCACACCAAACTCAGGAATTTATATTTCTAGCTCAACACAGAACCTACAAATACAGGTTCAGTAGGAAAAAATAAAGAGCAAATAACTATGTCCTAATCTTAAGTCAAACCAAAACTTACATATCTTAAGAAGGCAAGGTTTTTTTCCCCCTACACTCAAAACAGAATCGACATAAAATACCATTTGGAGTACATTTTAGAAACTCTTGACAACTCACAAAGTACAATTATTCATAATTCAACTATCAAATAATGGATAGACAACTACATTGAGCAAGAAAATCAAAATCAAATGAATATTTTCTTTAGTCAAAATAAAACTTATTTCTTCATGTTTAAAATAGAATTTGTGGCAACCCGAACAACTTTTGATTACACCAAAAGCAAGGGAGTCTTTACTCCATACAAGAATAACGCTTATCTAACAATAATCAATTTAGGAGATAAATGACTTATCCTCAAAGCTTGATGACCAACTTTTAAAGCTTAACATTTGGAACTCATACATTCACAACAATATTACCAACTATAGTCATATTCTTATTATTAACCCCAGACCAAAGAGATTCCAGTGAAAATTAGTTAATGTTTATTTCCTCACAAATGAAACCCTCTTCTTCTTCTTTTGTTTTTTTGACTCAGATAAGTATATATTTTTATTATTATTAGAACATAGAAACAATGACCCCAAATTAACTTCACAAGTTTCAAAACAAATTACTGCCATCCACAAACAATCCATTGGGAATAGGATTTTGGAAGCTACCATGACTGACAAAGTCTACTTAATTATGAGGATGGTTGACCAAGCCATTAACCACTAGACAATAATTAAAGGCTCATCATATGTATTTAAACACTCCTTGCCTGTCTTATGTCTCTAACATGAAATCAACAGCATCTTGAACACAATAGCATGTTTTGTCAAGGAAATCTAATAAAGGTTAACATGAGAGTAAGAAATCCTACAATCAATCATAATCATTTTTAAAAAAATGGATTGTGAGAGGTGTCTTAGATTATTGGAAAAAAGTTCTAGTTGATATTTGCTTAACTATACATTAGTATTTGGTATTTTAGAGACAAGAAATAACATCAGGGCCACAATAAAATTCAAGTCATGGAAATCAAGCTATATGTAGCTAGAGAGATAAAGAATCCAGAAAATATTAACACTAAAGCCATGTACTTTAGACAAATATAGTATAATGCACATTTACCTGCACTTTATGTTTCAAAACAAAATCAGCGATAATCTACATGTCACAAAATCCCTATATCAAAGAATATATATATAGAATCATTTCCAAGCAAAACAATTAATCAAGCAACCAATTCATACATGCCTTACATCACTTCAAAAACGCACAAACAATCCCAAGCAGAATCAACAACATAATGATGCATACATGAAAAAAGAATAATACCCGAGAGATGAGATCGTCAGCTAGGGCCAAGTGGGTTTTGCAGAACTTGTATCTTCAAAAACTCACAAACAATCCCAAGTAGAATCAACAACATAAGGATGATGCATACATGAAGAAAGAATAATACCCGAGAGATGAGATCGTCAGTTAGGGCCAAGTGGGTTTTGCAGAACTTGTATCTTCAAAAACGCACAAAAAATCTCAAGCGAAATCAACAACATAAGGACGATGCATACATGAAGAAAGAATAATACCCGAGAGATGAGATCGTCAATTAGGGCCAAGTGGGTTTTGCAGAACTTGTATCTGTAAGACCTGCCCTCCAGGATGGCGAGGGACGAACATCGGCGATGAGGGACGAACCAACTACCGATGACTACAAGAAGAGTAAGGCAGAGGCGCGACAACGACGGTGGGAGAAGGAGCTTAGCGGCGATGGATTTCGGAAAGCAAGGCGGAGGCGGGACGGCGAGGGTGGGAGAAGGAGGGAAAAATGTGAGGGATTTCGCGAGGAGGGGCGCTGGAGAAATATGCGATCGATCAGACTGAATGATCGAAGAGACTGAAGTAATTAGGGCATGTTTGGCGTCTAATAATAATATTTAGATGCCAGAAAGCCCAAAAGCCCAACAATTTCCCTCCAACCTTTTCCTTTGGCGCGACTTTTCCTCTTCTTTGTCGTCTAATAAATATATTTAGGACGTTTTAGATACACTTTCGGAGTCCTAAAAATTATTAGGACGCCTAATATATCAATTTTTCTCCAAATAATTACAAAATTGTCACCACGTCAAAGTTTACTTCCTTTTTTCAGAATAGGATGTCTATTAGAGAAGTAGTATCTATTTTTTGTAGTAGTGTATATATAGTAAATGAGCAGCATATACATGTGTAAAATATTTTATTTTAAATTTCATCACATGGATCAGCAAAATCAGCCCCACCCTCTTTGGTGTGTGAGGAAGGACGATCAAAGTAAAATATTTTATTTTAAATTTTAATATTTCAAAATTTCTTCTAATTTGTAACTATATCTTGATATCTCTCTCTTTATATTTTGAGAATATTTTATTTTGTTGATGTATTTTAGTTTTTACGATATTCATAGCAGGAGGAGAGCGTGCAGATGGCAGGAGGAGAGACTCTCAATGTCCCTCCTATTATATAATCAATAGATCAATACATTTGAGTATACTAAGAAAATGAAATAAATTGTTCAATTTGAACAAATATGGCAGCTCCCTAAAATATTCTTGTTTAGCATTTAACTATATAGAAGTTTACAAGTTGAGTAAATTAGTTAAAGTAAAAAAATCATAAATATAAATGTAGGGGATAAGATGGACTAAGATGTTATATTTTTTAGACTAAAATACTTTAACCACTCTCTGTTTTGCTTTAATTACCTAGACCTCCTTTCTATTTTGAAAACTCATATAAACCTCCCTTAAAATTAAAATGAATGTTTCACAAACCTCCCTCAAAATTTAAAAATATTTAATATGTGGTGCATGCCTTCTTGTAGGGGTGTTTGTATTGGTGGTTTATGTCGTTCTTGTATATGTCCCCGTCCCCCAAACCATGGTTTCCCTCACAACCACCCTTAGGGTTTCAGGTAATCTTGCTTATGGCTGTTTTATTGTGCTTTGTTTGATGATTGGTTGTCCTTAATTAAGACTTCTAATTGATGATATTTTCATCGCGAGAATAAAACTTAATTATGTATATTTGTGTGTGTTTTGTCTTTGTAATCAATCTTCCTATATATAGTATTGCTCGCTTGCTATTCCATCAGAAGCACTTCCTAACTATGACACTTCGCATGAAAAAAAAAAAAGCTTTTACTCGAGTGCTTCTATAATTTCACTCGAGTATCGATGAACTTTGTCTCTGGCATTGGAGTGTTGAAAGCATGGCTTACTCGAGTAATTGAAAAGCTTGACTCGAGTGTTTGAAAATAACTTCAACTTTGCCAGTACTTAAGTGCTTTTGCAAGTTGTGTTGTGTCACTCAAGTGACACTAAAGCTCACTCGAGTGGACTCTTATCCACTCGAGTTCTCTGAACTTATCACTTGATGATGAAACTCATCACTCAAGTGATCTTTCTTAACTTCCACAAATCCTGCGAGTGATTTGCTGATTTCTTGTAAGTGATAGAGGATTACTCGAGTGCTCACTTAGTCACTTGGGTAATCTTGCATCACTCTTCATTTTTTTAATGAGTGACTTGCAAACTCACTGTAAGATAAGGATCATCACTCGAGTGCATTACCTGCTACTTGAGTGATAATCTCATATCACTTGAAGTCGTTATCTTGTTGATTCAAGTTTTAGTTTAAATAAAGTTTTATCACTCGAGTATCTTGAAATGCAAAACTCGAGTGACTTGAATCATCAACTCCTCATTGTTTTTCAAGCTTTGTTATGATCAAAACATAACCCAAGAATTAACAAACTATGCAAATCAAATTTTAATAGCTTTAACTCTTTTTTTTAAAAAAATATAATAATGGTTTTATAAAAAATTAAATCTAAACACCATTTTGTGATCTAATCTGGTGGAGATGACATTCTAAGAAAGGAAACGAGAAAAGGGAGAGAATTTTAAATGGTATATATATACTAATAAAAGCATAAATATAATTTAGGGCATAAGATGGACTAAGATGTTATATTTTTTAGAGTAAAATACTTTAACCACCCTATGTTTTGTCTTAATTACAAAAACCTCACCACTATTTTGAAAACTCATAAAGATCTCCCTTAAAATTAAAATGTCTATTACACAAACCTCCCACAAAATTAAAAAAGTACTCCCTCCGGTCTTAATTATAGAAGTTATTTACCAGAATTTGGAGAGATTAAGGAGTGAAGTTAAATTAGTTAATTATAATTATTTTCCAAAAATACCCATGCTGAAAGTTGAAAATTACATCAAAGGCAAAATTAGTTCAATCCTAGCCCGCGCACTCAGTCCAAGTATTTCTCAACAGGCATCGGCGTTAGTAACAAGTAGCAACGCACTCTAATCCCGTTTGTAGAGATGTAGACTCACGATTGGAGAATCTCGCTGCCTTTGAATAATTATTGCAGTCACATATTTAAAACTCAAATACTCCTTTGAATAATTTTTAAAGGAATATTAAAATTATTTTATTTAAAAATAAAAAATAAAGTCAAATCTCTCACTTGATAGAATATAAGCATGTTGTTAAATTAATTATTGTAGAAGAAGTATTAGTAGGGGTGATATGGGAAAAATATGACAAAAATTGCTCAATTTTTTTACAAAAAAAGTATAATTGAGGTGTATATGACATTAATGAGTTGCAAACATTATTTACTTTTTGTCATAAAATTGGTAGTGACAAAATCATATCTCATAAAATATAAAGGTGTATTATTAAATTATTATTGTCTTTAATTATTATTGAGAAAGTATAAATAGGGGTATTATAGGAAAAAATTGACAAAAGTTAAAACTTGCTCTTATAATTAGGACCAAAACCAACTCTAAAAAGTGTTCCTAATTAGGGAGTATTTAATATGAAAGGGACACGTCAATAACCAACAAGAAATGGATTAGTCCTTCCACCATATTTAATTTGCTACGGCTTGATTTCTCTATTCACCTGGTGGCATTAAAATCTTTATTATATGCAGATCAATTAGTATTATTTTCGATCCTAAAACTATCCCTTAATAAACTAATCCCACATGGATCAGCAAAATCAGCCCCACTCTCTTTGGCATTTCATTTCCTTCGGCCGGGAAGAATCTGCATCACATGAAATTGATATTATCTACCTCCACCAAATTTCATCATCAAACACACACACACACACATATCAATTTTGTAAAATTCTAAATTCCAATAATAAGTGGGAAGTTAAAAAAATTTATTCTAATAAGGAGGTCATGGGTCTTTTTTTTAGGTTAATCTATTAGAAATTAGCAATATCCTTTTTTAACAGGTATGAAGTCATGATGTTTTTACTATTTTAAAATTTCTTATTAAAGAAAATGATAGGAAGCTACAATTTATGATAAAATTTTCTGTAGTTATCTTTTGATTTCAGATAAATTTAAATTTTAGCATTTAAATATATGATTATAACATTCAGATTTCCGGATTCACATTGTTGTCCAAAAAAATTCCAGATCCAAATCTTTCCTTATTTCACTGAACTATACTTTCTCAAATTTTTATTTTTAATTCTTCTGACCAATTTTTTTTTATTCTTAACTTAGTCTCATCATCCTTCATAAAAATTAATAATAATTTTAAAATTTATTGATTATTTCTACAAATAGAATAAACTCACCCAAAGTACGTAGCTTCAGATTAATAAGATGGAAAAAATTATACTACATTGATATTAAATATATATTTGAAAAATTTTGCAGCTTTCCTACGTATTAAGTTTAAAAAAGAAGAATTACAAATATTATAATAAATAATTAATATAATATCTTATAATTATCAAAAATCTTCCTTCAAATAGTATAAAGTAAGTCAGTAAGATATTAATCTAAATATTTATAAATTCCTTCGATCATCATAAGATAATTGATGTGTAGAATAGATTTTAGAAAATACAAAGATTTAATATTTTTAATTTGGATAACTCCCAATAAAATAGAGGTATGGGTAGATTCCCAATTCGTTTAAAATAATTTATAAAAATAATCAAGTTGTTATGATACTCCTAAAAATTGTTAACTAACCGGAGAAAAGAGGGAATTCCAAATTAAAAATATAGAAACATTTTGTAACTATAAAACGTTATATAAAGTATTTTATGAAATATAAAGATTTTATATTTCTAAATTGTATAAGTCCTAGAAGGTAGATGCATCAGCCCATTCCCCACCGTTTTATTTCTCTTTAAATAAAGTTTGAAACCATCAAATCTCAAATAAATTAAAGCCTTTTAGGAGCCAGCATGTATTTGGCCTTGTCAACGAAGACCGCACAGTAGTGGTCCATAAGCATCTTACATCTCGACTGACAATGAAATCAAATATGACCAATTGTTGGTTGTAACATCCCATTTTCAAAAGCAGTATATTTTTTATATATATATCATCAGAGTAGAGCATCGGAGCGTAAGAGTAACTGATATATATATTCAAAATGCCGTAAGTCTGGCTGTTTACAAAAGCGGTACAATGACCGAGAGTTTTTAAGGAACATAACAACAGAAGTGTCTCCCCGGCAACACCCATGCTGTGGCAACAAAGGATAGTCTTCAGCCGAGTCCCTATGCGTGCTGCTTCCCTCTCTCCTCGATCCTCGATCCTCCTGAACCTGACGCTATGTGAAGAGCTGAGGTCCAATGCATACGGACCCTAGGTAACGGTTAACCTCATATTTACATATACAGTATATAAGCATACACACAAGCATATCCCAACATCATATAAGCCCCCTGGCAGATATGTCACACTTAGCAAACGTTTCACACCTAGCAGTCGTTTCACACCAAGCATTTCACACCTAGCAACCGTATCCGACACCCAAAGCAAGCATAATAACAGTACAATGAGCATACCACAGAGCTATCAACTACCTCACATAAACATAACATACACATAGCACATATACGCATACAATAAACATCAGAGTTAGTGTTACAGTACGCGAACGTACCTTCGTTGACGAAAAACGGCACGTTTGACAGAAAACGGTACTTCTGACAGAAAACAGTGGTTTGACAGTGGTACAACAACGGTTCGTGATTACATATATCCTATAAGGATAATATCACATTTATAAATATTTGGCATCATAACAGACATTTTAGGTACAAATTACCATTTTGCCCCTGAACCCCTAATCGGCGGAATTTCGCCAGAGCTTCGCTATTTTAACTCTATCTCTCCGAATTTTGACATATCTCTTCCCCCAATAATATTTTCGAAAATAATACCATATTTACCCCTAAACATGATATCTAGACTATCTTGAAAAATTAAAGATAAATCTAGCATTTCTACTATATCTACTAGAAGAACTACCGAAACTAAAGACCAGGGACCGAAGAACTTACCCAGGGCTCCGCTATATTTTCTCCGGGCTCCTCCTTCTCTCTAACCTCTCTCTAGTTTTCGATTTTTGGGTGAAGAAGAATGAACGGGGTGAAGGCCTATTTATAGCAAAAGTCTTGGCACTATTCATCACTTTATCAGACTGGTTTTCGGCCGTTGGATCACACTTTGACACGTGGCTTCATCCTTGCCATCCATGTGTTGGATGACATCATCCTTCTAGAAGAAGATGATGTCACAAGCTTGCTTTATGTGACTGTACCGATAAAGTTCCCAGTTCGGTGTCCAAATCGCGCAATCTCGGAGAATCTCAAAAATTCAGTAGCACAGCGCTGAAGACATATTCTTCTTCTTTAAAACTACTTGGGTTAACTAAATTTTTGATCCTGTTACGGGTATTCCGTAGTCTGCTGAAGATTTTAGGACAGACGCCATCGGTTACGGAAATGACTTCTAGTAGAACCAGCTTCTGGATAATAATTTGCTGGTTCGTAATATGTCCTGACCTAAGAAACCTAATCCCTGGTTTGTCACAACGGTCTCGTTTTGTATAGATTCTCATTTCTACTATCTGCCCTATTTTTGATTTATCCCGTATCTTAATGACTCATTTGGTTTGAAATGACTCGAGATAGTCCACTCCGAGGTAGAAATTCACCTGGGTTTGTAAAAAGTCCAGATGACATAGGCTAAATCCCTATATTTTGGTGTATGATTTAATTTCTATCCATTCTCAAATGTCTGTTGGCTCTTTACCGAGATATATTATTATTAAATTCCAAATATCTAGATATTATTTGAAATAACCATAACCCTTTTCACACTACTTTTTCATTTATTATTTATTTAATTGATAATTTTAAATTTCTCCCCTTAAATTAATTATTTACTAATTAATTTACTTATATCATAATCTAAATAATTAGCCACTAATTACTTAATTAGCCACTTACTAATTGTTGATAATTTTCTTATTTAGGATCAATTATTATCTCACAACTATTTTACTTACATTGGTATTTTATATCCCATGTAAAATATTTAAAATCATGGGGCCAAAAAGTGCTTTTAATAATATTATATTTATGCTTCTCTATTTTTCAAGGAAATAATCCCAAAAATTCCTAAAATTAGAGACAACATACTTCCTAAGTTTTTGTCAATATTTGTTGTTATATGAGATTTATCATAATATTTTTAGGCCATTTTCTGCCTTATAAAATACATTTTTCATGGATTTTAGCTCTTTTTCTTTTCCAATTTTCATAGCAATTACCTCAGAAAATAAGATAATTATTACTTATTCTTTGAGACCACATATTCACCTATTTCCAATAGGTAATATGTACTAAAATATAATATTCGAGATAAATAATTATCCGGGTATTACATTGGTGGTTGCATTACACCTTATATCACATGATGAACCAAATGAGCAGGATACACATGTGTAAGAGAAGCTAATAAGGTAACAGTACAACTGGTGTGAGATCATGCAATACAGTTAGGTAAATAAAAATATTTCTGAAACATTACTTTGCATCACATATGATCATTTCAATAAAGGCATCATCACGAGCAACATCTTGTCCGAACATGACAAAAGTTACGTTAGTTAAATGAATACAACAAAAGCAAAATTTTATAGGGAACTTTGAATTGGTTGCCAACTCCACGATCAAGGACATGAGTAGACTAATCGTGTTGAGGTGGAGAATATGAGAGTTGAAGAGTGGGTGAGAGGAATCCACTCAAAAAGTATTTTATAAAATATAAAGATATTTTTTAATTTCTAAAATGTGTTAGTAGTCGGATTGAGAGAGGTGTAACCTAATAAGATTTCAAAATATTTTGAAACTACATTTTCATTATCTCTCTATTTTTAAAATATTTTATTTTATACTTTAATATTTTGAAATATTTTACAATTTGTAATTATCTCCCGGCCGGGTATCTCCCTTTATATTTTCAGCATGTTTTATTATTTTATTATTCATTATTTTAGTTGTTACAATATTCATGGCAGGAGGAGGATGTGCGAAGAGGGACTCTCAACAAAAAATATTTTATTTTACATTTTGAAATTTTGAAATTTCTTGTAGTTTGTAACTATATCCTGATATCTCTCTTTATTTTTTGAGAATATTTTATTTTGTCATTGTATTTTATTTTACAATATTCATAGTAGGTGAAGAGCATGCCAGATGGCGGGAGGAGGGATCATCATCCTTCCTATTATATAATCAATAGATCAATACATTTGAGTAGATTAAAAAATTGAAATAAATTGTTTAATTTGAACCAATATGACAAGCTCCCTAAAATATTCTTGTGTAACATTTAACTATATGCAAGTGTACAAGTTGAGTAAACTAGAGAAAAAAATATCATAAATATAATGTAGGGTATAAGATGGACTAAGATGTTATATTATTTTCAGAGTAGTAAATACTTTAATCACCCTCTTTTTTTTAGAGTAAATACTTCAACCACCCTCTATTTTACCTTAAAATGTTTGCTACACAAATCTCCCTTATATTTTGATATAATATTTCTATCCATCTAAATCGTTAGTTAACCTTAATTTTGCATTTTCAACTTTTATTTTTACCAAAATTTCTCTCTTTAACATTAGAATTATTTAAACACTTGCACATATACATGGGCCAAAAAAAAAAAATTATCACCACGTTTTTACTCTAATAGATTTTAAATTTTCTAATATGTTAAAAATTTATTAATTTTGATATTAGAAAATTTATAACTTTAATTTTTTACCATATTTATTGAATATTCTTAATGCAGTTAACAGTTTAATTAAACTTAAGTGTATGTTTTTAAAATAGAGAGTAGATCTCTGTAATTAAAGTAAAATAGAGGGATAATTAGAATATTTTACTCTATTTTTTACCGAATTCAATCTCGAACTCGCGCTTAGACCGGAGGTACTATTTATTTTCATTATCTCATACGACAGCTATAATCACATTAATCAAGAGACTGTACTATGGTGCTATGAATCCATTTTTTTCCACTAAAGGACAAAAAGTATTGTCTCCAGATGCGAACATTAATATGCCAGGATTTAGGAATGTTTTTCTAACATAGACCTTTTTAAATAAAAAAAAAAATTTACCATGAGATTTTTTTATTGAAACTAATGATGTTATAGTTATAGGATTGAAAAAGATAATTTATAAAATGAAAATAAAAAAGTAAAGCTTTATATTAAGTTGATTGAAGTATCAAAGCTGTACTTTTCCCTATAACATATATTAAAGCATACTATGTCTTTTCCCATCCTATCGATAATAGCATAACGGTAGGTGACGAGTAATATAAAAATGTTCAATCACCATAGACATTGTGTATATTATAATACAGAGAATGAATAATCATAAGAGACAAAACTACTCCCACAAACTTACTTATACGTAAATCTTGTTAGAAAAAACAAACTTTATCGTACTAATCCAAATAGGCACATAAAGGAAGAACCCAATTTCAAAAGACTAGCCAGCTATACAGAGGGAGAGCCTTTTGAATTTATAACCCTACGATTCTTGTGAAGTTCATTGATGTGAGACTCATAACAATAAATGTTATGAGCATAAATTTAAAGTAAGAGCCTAATCTCAAAAGATTAGTCTATTAGGAGAGGAAATCCCTAAAATGTAAACCATAGTTCACTTGAGGTGATAGGAACCTCACCTTTTCTTTTCCCTCAATCCTTCTTCCTCTTTCTTTTTATCAACATTTGAATGGTTTAGATATGGTTTTATGCAAAATATTTTGAGAAAATAGCAATATGGTCCCAAGGAATATAAAAATTATAAAAAAAAAAAAAAACTCCCAACAGACCACAGTGATATAGATCTGAGTTGTGAAATTACCTTTTCACCCCTATTGTCAATGTGGCATAAAAATTGTCAACGGTAACACTATAATTTGTTAATATAGCACATACACTTATCAACGGTAACACTAGGACTTATCAATATGACATATATACTTGTTAACGGTAATATTATGATTTGTCAATATGGTACATACACTTGTTAATAGTAACACTATGATATGTTAATTAATATGGCTTATAAACTTGTCAACATATGGACAACATTATGAATTGTCAATGAGAGAAAACATGTAATTTCACAATTCAAATCTTTAACATTGAGGTCACTTGGGAGATTTTAGATAGTAAATCATATACTATGCTTTTTTGATATTTTTTTCTACTTCTTGTGTCCATACTGTGATTTTCCAAATTTTTTATTCTAGTAATTCATGTCAAAATTTAGCAATTTAAATTTATTTATTTATTATTTTTTAATTCAACATTTTGATGATAATTTTAAAAAAGATCAAATATAAACCATTCAAATATTGGTCGGATGGTTATAAA
The DNA here is from genome assembly GCA_019022615.1 of Acacia melanoxylon. Lineage (NCBI taxonomy): Eukaryota > Viridiplantae > Streptophyta > Magnoliopsida > Fabales > Fabaceae > Acacia > Acacia melanoxylon. Next base: position 11,159,684 of record JAFJYJ010000004.1, read on the forward strand.
AACGGGAAGATAATGAGAAGGGAAAATGAGAGGTTACTCTCCTAATTTTGAGGCTCTCCGATATGAGACTGAAAACACTTCTTCGAGCTTCATCTCACTCCCATGTTACGCCTATAAATACATGCTCCAAATTCTCATTTACTCACACCCAAAACCAAAAACCTTAATCTTTCATATATAGCACCACACGCTAAAACCAAACCATGAAGCCTTCTGCATCATTTCTTTCTTTCCTCTTCTTCCTTCTCTTCATCGCTTTCACCATCTCAGCGGAGGTGGTGATTGACTCCGACGGCGAAATATTGAGAAATGGTGGCAAATACTACTTGTCACCCGCTGCTCCTATTGGAGGAGGAGCCATTATATCTGCTGCCATTAGGCATGGAGATACAAATTTGTGCTCGCTCGCTGTGGTTTCAGCTATGTATACTAATGGCTGGGCTGTCACCATATCATCTCCTTACTTAACTACTTTCATCGGAACTTCATGGCCTTTGAGCTTAAAGTTCGCGTATTTAGCACCAAACATTTGTACCGATTCGCCGAACTGGGTCGTCGTAAAGTCTCTTCCTTTAGGAGAGGCTGTGATGCTTGGTGATGCACAGGAATTTGGTGATACCTATGTTTCTGGTTCGTTCTCTATTGAGACCTATGATTCAGAAAAGCATCACTATAAGCTCGTGTTCTGTGAGCAAGGTAAAGATGAATGTGGAAACATCGGAATGAAGCTTGATAGTGAAAAACGACGTCGTTTGGTTGTTACTGATAAAGATCCTCTGGTTTTCAAGTTTGACAAGGTTGACGGAAACCTCAACTCTGATCTGTCTATGGTGGTCTGAAAAGTCGGAACGGTACGGACCTCTAGAGCTGGAGATCGATAATAATGACAATAATAATATAACGATGATGATGTAATTAATTAATAATATGAGTGTGACATCTAGTTGGCACTTTGCAGACCACTAGTCCACTACTTTAATGCAGTTGTTACTTGTTGGTCATAGTAATAAATATTACATTACCATCAGCTAAATTTCTTCAGATGCTTCAGCATTTTTACATTAGACTTTCTCCGGGTACACTGAACTCTCCTTTGCACGTTATGTGTGTGAGGGAGAGAGATAAATATAAGATATAAAATAAAAAAAGGTTTTACATTTAGGATCGAATTTCACCCCAAAATAGATATTACATTTAGAAAAGATTTATCAGGGTTATTTAAGAATTTGGAATGTTATCTAAAATTTAAAAAGGCTCAAAAGTAAATTATTTGGTCAAAAGCTTATTTTAATGCCATAATTTTAAGAAAGTAAAGAGAAAAATATTTAAGAAACAAAATTATAAATGGGTAGTTTGGGAAAAAAAATAATGATATAGAGAATTTTTTTTTTTCGAGTTACAAATAATTTTAAAACTATTTTCTGGAATTAAATGCCTATTTTCTCAAGAAATTCAAGAAACTGGAATTAAAGGCCTATTTTTTCAAGAAATTCAAGACAAATAGTTAGAGGTTATCATTTGACCTGAAAATTTAAAGAAAATTATTTTATGGGCCAAATAAGCTAACTGAGGAATAAAATCCAAATCAACAATCAAGAATTAATTTCTAGAAATTATTAATGTTTTTAGTATACTAAACGAAGGACCAAGTTGAAAGCAAAAGTTGCTTGAGAAGCAAAATGGTCCCAAATGCAAAGTTGATGTTGGACTAAGGTGAGTCTTCTAAACCTTGTCATTGGTGGATGATCGGATGAAAGGAAATTTAGTAAATTGGGATTAAAATATCATGTAATCAAGTGAAGAAAAAACTATTACAATTATAGTTTTTTAATTTGACAAAATTGGCCACTAATAAATGTTATTAAATATTAACCACTATTATATAAAAATAATAATTAATTATATAAAAAATTCAAAAAAAATCCCCATTAAAAAATTTAAAAATTCTATTCGGCCATTGAAAATATTAAAATATCCTATTAAATAATATTCCCACCATTAAATAGTAGAAAAATTATCATGAACACAACATGTACTTTGCATAATATTTTCACCATTAAATATTAAAAAATTGTTATGAACTCAATGTGTACAATGCACAAATTAAAATAATTACCATGAATTTAACGTGTACATTAGACATATATGTGTAGATTGGGGTAATTTTGTCTTTAGCTATATTATTCTTATGTTCGATGTAATCTAACAAAACATTTTTATGTATATGCATCATCTTTCCTTAATGATGAACCAAACAAATTCATGTATATCATTATGTTACATTCCATTCTATTACCTCCGATTCTATGAACCAAATGAGTACTAATTATTTTAGATTCTTAAATTATGGTTAGAGACATCTAAATGATGATTTATTAGTTGTTTATTAAGTTAGAAAATTTCCAGTACATTAATAGTGTGTTTGGATGGAGAGAAAACTAGGGAGGAGGAAAGTAAGGGAGAAAATGAATTTTTCCTTGTTTGGATTGGAGGATAAAATAGGGGGAAGAGAAGAGTGGGAGAAACAAAATAGTACGAGTCCCGTATGTTTTTCCCCTAAAATCTCTCCCCAAAGAAGGAGAGATTTTGGACAAGAGATTCGATTTTTGCCCACTTCCCTTGCCTCTTCACGCACGATCATAATCAGACATCAGTCACTCACCTGTTAGTACAAATTTCACTACAGATTCTTTTTTCAATTTTTTATTTTATGTAAAAAACTTTGCGTTTTTAAAAAAAATGAAAGACCAATTAATGTGTGTGTATATGTATTTATGTGTGTGTGCATTGTGAGTCTTGGAGGGAAATGTTGGTGCAGACTAAAAAATGAAAAGTCAATCTTGCATTAAGAAATTGTTCCAAAAAAAAAATCTTGCATTAAGAAAGATAAGGATTTGTTTCCTTCAGCGATCAAAACTACTAGAAGCAAAATAAAAATTTATTTGTAATCAATCTTATTGTCCATTAGGGGACCGATAGTAATTGGGCCGGGAGTCCTTGGGCTGCTTATGACAAATAACACATTGATATAACTCAACGCGCTCACAGCGTTTCTGTAGTACTTATGTGAAAGATAAAACCAATCGATACAAGACAAAACGTGCTTTATCATATTTATTAAAAATTGGGCCCCACTAAATAGGATTGAGTCCAGCGTAAAGTGACAAACCTATTCCTGTGAGAGAAGAAGCCTCTTATTCTTATTATAAGGCACTAACTAACAATTCTCATAAATTAATAAAAACAGTTAAAGTTGTCCTACTATTTAATTAACTTCTAATATTACCCCTACTAATTACACTAAACTCTAATATTATATAATTATTTCTCTCATCTACTACTCTTATTAATTAGGAGCATATATGGAAACAAATAATTAATGCTCTTTGGGAACAAGCAAGTGTCTTATAAAAATGACCAAATAAACTTGCTAGTTGGTGCCTTATAATAAGGACCAGAAATAATATCATATATATTTAGATTGAGTTTGGATTAATTTTAGAAAATAATTTTTTCAGAAAAAATAGAAAAAATAATTTTAGAGAATAGTTTTTGGAAAATAATTTCTGAAAAGATTTTTTTTTTTAAAAAAAATAATAATCTGAAAACCATGGGTTTCAAAAATGCTAAGGCTATTGAATATAACATAACACTATTTCTTTTTTGTCGTGGACACACACTATTTTAACATATGTATATATGGCGATGTTAGGTTATATTGTCATTTTCACTTTCATACTAAATATTTATAATATTATTGTATTTCTAAAAAGTATATGTTGTTATAAAACTGAAGAAAATGTATAGAAAAGTAGAGAGAAGTCAGAGAGAAATTCTAGAGAGATGGAGGAATTCTCATTTCAAGTAACTCCGGAATGTTTACACAAGACCTCTATTTATAGACCTTTAAGGGTTCTTATGCAATGGACATCCACATAATACATATATTTATAACACTCCCCCTTGGATGTCCATTATGAATATGCCTCATTAAAAACTTTAACTAGGAAAACCCAGTAGAATAAAACCTAGCTAAAGAAAAGAGTACATTATCCATCGATACGCTTTCTTATGTGCCTCATTAAAAACCTTTCTAGGAAAACCCAGTGGGACAAAACCTAGATAAGGGAAAAAGAGTACAAAATGCGTACATCAACTTGTATTTCTAAATTACATCGATTTACTCCCCCGATGACTACATTACTACCACTTTGTCTTTTGTGTTTGTGAAGAATTATCTCATGTTAATAAACATGATATTGCCCTTCTTCAACTTCTTTGCTTGAGGTTGAAATTGTTCTTTATCCGCCCGCAAATAATTTAAGTATATAATGGATATGACTTATCCATATAAAATCAATCTAGGACCTTCTTTTGTATAAACAAAAGATCTCATTCTTTAGGTATTAAATCGTAATCCAATACAGAATTTCGTTCTTCTCAAGTCATTAATTATTTCTAATTCTTTCTTTAAACAATTAATTGCTTTATTGAAGCTTTTCGGCGTTTCAATAATGTTGATATCATCAACATAAATTGCAATTAAAAGATTCATTTCAAGATCTTTTCATAAAGATGCAAGGGCATATTGATTCACTTTCTTTATACCCTTCTTTCAACATATATTTCTTGAGAATATTATACCACTTTGTGCCCTAATTGATTTAAGTCATACAAAGACTTCTTCCCCTCTATTGGTTTCAATAACTTGAATTAAATGCTTTTGATTAGCATCCTAAGTCCTTGGGGACTTGTGCTTCTAGCACAATAAATCATTTGATCTTTCAAGCACCTTAAGTCTTTTGGGGACGTGTGCTTCTCCCACCTTAAATCTTTTTGGGACATGTGCTCCTGGCACCTTAAGTCATTTTCTACCACCTTAAGTCCTTTAAGGACATGTGCTCCTAGCATTTTTTGATTCTTTGAATATTCTTCTGTAATCTTCATAATTTAGTAAGCCTTATGCATAGGCTACATAACAATATCTACATAGACGCATAATCTTTCTTTCATAAACCGCGGATTAACAATATATACAAAATTATTGTATCCACCACAAAATCATATATTACATCATAATCATATTAGACTCGTGAAAATCTTTATTTTCACATAAACAATAAACATTCATATATCTCAATTAGGACTTGGTCCATAACTATCATAATATGATTATATTGGCGTCTTTTCAATTTCACTTATCCTCTTGGCCAATCATCTTTATGTCAACTTCTTGTGACATATCTTTATATAATATCCTCATTTGATCACGTGATATCATCTTTCAAAATTGTTGTCGACAATTTCATCTTTTCGGTTCCATTTTTCCAATTCGACATAACTTATCAAAATCAATATAATTCAGGCACCGAACCTCTCTTGAGGTTTTTACAATTAGTTATGTCTCGATACTCTTACGGAGTATCTACCTCCTTAATATGATCATCATGATTATTGCTCCAATTTATCCATAACATTTATAATTGGAACCGAATAATTTCTCATGCTTCGAGCATGTCACATTCATATTTATACAGATTGGAGCATTTTCATTTGGAGTATAAGATTTAATAAATCTCATTTGGGTCGATAATATTATCGGCAAATAATTCATGAATGCATAATCGATGAACTTCTGGTTCATACTACTTATTCGAGGATATATACAATGCTATAATGCATTTCATGTATTCACTTTTCCAGCTATCCAATTTCTCCCCCTCATGGTAAGAAAACAATGTCAAACGACAATTGACTAATCATGCAGTTTAAGTCTCCTATATCCATTTGTTTCCTTTAGAAACATCTTACTATTTCATATAGAGACAAACAAGAAATAGAAGGTACTTATACAACATTTATCTAAAATTTCTTTCTATATCCATCTATGTGCATTGTGGTGGATTTATAATCATTGCACATTCAACCCTTTTAAGATGGAATTTGTCTAGCTTCTGACCAAAAGCCATTTTTACCGGGAGAATTCTGTTGGCTTATATAAATACTGCTATATAACATCAAATATACTAACATAAAATTTTGTTCTCATAAGCATTCATCCAACTTATTTATGGAGGCTTTAATTATGATTCTTAAATCATATCATCTAGAAATTGCGCGCTTAATTTATTCAAACATCAAACATTATTGCAAACTTCATATTGCAATCTCATTTGCAAACTTCATGTTGCAATTATTTCTGCAAACTCCATGTTGCAAGCAAATAATCTCACATGTAACCATCTTATAAATGCATCTTTCAAATTTCTCATATCATTGTATGGTTTACATGCTATTTCAATGGGCCCATATAAATCACTTGTTTGATATATTTCGAGATATCTATTACCAATTATGACCTATGATATTCTCATAGTCATTTATATTTGAGAACAAGCGGCTATTCATGAAGAATTTTTTCGATTCTTCAATGGATGTCAATACAAATTCTTATTTGTATTATATATGACTTGGATGATCAAACAAGTCATGCCAACAATAAATATGTTTTGATCAGTAAACTTCTCGTTTACTGTAACATATATCTCATCTTAGTAAAATTCTGGTTTACTGTAACATCATGATCCACAATCATAATTTGTCATTTATTTTCAGGAGATCATATTTGTCATTATGTGGGAAGTATGAGTATGACTTTCTACAAATTAGCTCACACTTGCATACTAACAATCTCCTCCTCAAGTGTGAGACAAAACATTCCCCTTAAAATTCATGGACTTTGTTCTTCATAAAAGAGGCTTAATGTATGAAGTATATAACTCTTCAAAATTTCACTCACACTTGTATTCTAGAAATCTCCCCTCAAGTGTGAGTCCTTTAAAAATACTTCACAAACATTAATGGACTTCAATCAAAATGTGGGTTTTCACTTACAAATCCTTTAATTTATTACCAAAGGAGTTTTACACCCAACATATATTCTCATCCTCCATTGAGGACCATATTAGTGCATTATATTAGTGCTACAGACACTTCTGCACACCCAATGGAAAATATCTCAAATATCTCCTCCTTGTATCAGCTCTAGAAAAATGAATAATCACTTTCTATTTATAATATTTGTTTATATATCAAGATATGAATTCTCAATAATTTGTCATATCATATTTGTAAACTTTTAGTTTACATTTTACAAACCTTGAATTATTATTTGTAAACTTCGGTTTGCAATTGTATATGGTTCAATACTTTTCTATATGATATCCATTTCGTAGATATCTCGAAACTCAAAAAGTTTCTTTTATTTTTGGTAGAATAAAATGCATATTCAATGCATAATTTTGTCCCTTCCGGTAACAAAATATTAGCTCTTCCGGAGCCTTAAATCAAATTTATACTTTTAATTGCTCTTAGGAGCCTCAAATTAATACTACCAAATTTAGTATGAACACCGACCTTTCAAATTAAGTGGGCAAACTATGCTAATTAGTCTCCAATACTATTAGCCTTTAGAATTATTACTCATATGTGGCATAATATCTACGCAAGTTATTTGTCTTTAAGACAATAACTTAAAACTCTTTGTATATACTTATTAACTTAAAATTCTTTGTATATACATATACCTTCGTGGTCTTAGTATTTATAATAATACATAATCTTTTTTTCTTGTCATGCCATTTCTTTAAACCAATATTGTTCTTTTATAAAAGAACAATTATAAAAATTAATAAACTTCTTAAACATCAAATAATAAATTTATGGCAATAAAAATGATAAATTTTCTAGTCATAAAATCATAATATTATGACTACTTCTTGCCATAAAAACATAATATTATGGCTACTTGCCATTCAAAAATATTTTTTTTTTTCAAGAATAGTATTTACTATTCATAATATTAAAATAACGGCCAAGTTTTTCTTCGCCTTTACGTGGGAGGTTTGAAAAATGTGTTTGGGGAAAATTACATAACATGACCCCAAAATTCATAAATGTCATTTTTGTACCATGTAAAATTTCAAAATAATACCCCAATTATTAAAAATTCCAAATTGGACCACAATTCCGAAAATCAACGCCTCATACTTTTGAAATTGATTTTGAGGCTGATTTACATATAATACTTATCTTATCAGATAGTTTATATCAAATATTTGACTTTTAACAAATATAGTATGGCATAAAATAAATATAAAAACTAATGACCCTTGCCACCATAACAATAACATGAATTTCTATCATGTTTATTATACGGCCAGTATCTCATTCTGTGGTTCTTATCAATAATATTTCCTCAGTTCTGGTGAGAATTTGAACTATCATAATTACAACCATGTCCATATGTAAACAAATTTACACACATATCCACAACCACAATTAAATTTATTCATTACTACATTCACGGGAATGTAGTTGATTATGTTGGAGGAAATTCATGATCCTTAAAACAAAAACTTTTTTTTGTTTTATCACAAGCAAGAAATTATTAATTCAAAATATTTCTTGAGTCTTTCACAATATTGCTACTTCGGGAGCAAATTGAATATTCCCATTTATAATAAACTTTTAGAAGAACAACCATCTTCGGTGGTCATACATTCCCATTAATTTGTTCTAAAGAACAAAAGAATCTATTAATGCCAAATATATAATTTTGAGACTTTCATACAAATGATACCATACAAAAATTATGGATCAGACCATGTCTCATAACTCCGAGACAAATTTATTTCTTTGCTTCAGGCCAATATGTCTCAAGATCGGCCAAATTATCATTTGGCTTTCGTGCCAAATTATGCCTCCTCTTGGCTTCTTGCCAATTTATGCCTTCTTTGGCTAAATTATGCCTCTTCTAGGCTACTTGCCATTTTATATCTTCATTTGGCTTCGGCCAATTTTTGTCATATATCTCAATGTCATTTTTCTCTTCAAGAGAAATTAAAACAAAATGGCTCCCAATTTGTTTATCTTCGGGATAAACAAAGGTTTTCGCTATTATATATGACGTCTGATCATATAATAAGAAATATAATAATAATAAAAATAAAAATAATAAAATGACAAATAATAAATAAAACATAAACAATAAATGTTATGTTAGAAACAATAACATAAATGTTATGTTAGCAAACATAAAAGTAAATGTTATGTTAGTTAACATAAAAGTAAATGTTATGTTAGCAAACATAAAAGTAAATGTTATGTTAGTTAACATAAAAATAAATGTTATGTTAGCAAACATAAATGTAAATGTTATGTTAGTTAACATAAAAGTAAATGTTAAATATTAAATCTAGACTTAGGTTAGGAGGTTTAACCCAAGTAGGTGTCGAAATTAATAATAATTATAAAATATAAATAAATAAACATAAATAAATGCTAACATAAAAATAAATACTTAAATATAAATATGTTAGCAATAATAAAAATAAAATGCTGAATATAAATATGTTAGCAAGCATTAAATAAAATAAAATATTATATTAAAACAATAAATGATTAAACATAAATATATTAACAACAATAAAATTAAAATATTAAAACTTAAATTTAAATAATAAAAATATCAAAAAAAAAATTCGTGAATAGTATTTTACTATTCATAATAATAAAATAATATAAAATATGCAAATAGTAAATTTTCTAAAAATCTGCCAACAATTTTTTTTTGGAATTTACTATTCAAATAGTAATTATAATAATAAAATATTAAAAACATATGGGACCCGCAATTTTTTTTTCACTTCGTCTTCCTCCTCTCCGCGTACGCAACCTTCGATTCTTCATCTTTTTTCATTCACAACATCATATATCATAAATCAACCATATAAACTTTATAGAAAACATACCTGTGTGAAAAGAAATCATTTTCACCGATCCAAAATCAATCTTTCAGCTTGAAACGCTTCCTTTTGAGCAATTTGAAATCTTCTCTCGCCATGAAGGTGAACGACGACGGTGATGATGGTTAACACAAGAAGGAGGCTCGGTTGATTAGAGCCTCGTCGATAACGTGTTATAAAGCGAAGAAAATGTATAGAAAAGTAGAGAGAAGTCAGAGAGAAATTCTAGAGAGATGGAGGAATTCTCATTTCAAGTAACTCCTGAATGTTTACACAAGACCTCTATTTATAGACCTTTAAGGGTTACTATGCAATGGACATACACATAATACATATATTTATAACATATGTATCAGTTTTATCGGATGGATCAATAATTTTAGTAGGATGCCTCTTCTTCCAACCATCTCCGCGGAAGTGGTTCCTCTCATTTTTATTTCTCTCTCCATCCCTCATCATCCATCATCTACACCATTAATTTCATCTACATATTAATCTTGACCATTCATTTTTACTGCATGCGTAAAAGATGAAATGGATAGCTAAGATTAACAATCAGTGAAATTGATAGTAGAGATGATAGAATGATGAGAGATAGGGAGAGAAGTGATAATGAGAGGAACCGAACTCCCATTTCCGCATAAGCCACCGATGCATTATCACGTAAGGCCCATTTTCTATCTTTTATTCAAGAAAATTGCATTTCCACACACTATTTTAACATATGCATATATATGACGATGTTAGGTTATATCTACACATGCATGCATGCGGCGGAGGGTTTCTGCAGTACTGAATTGGAAATATGAAAAAACCAAACGGTACAAAACAAAACGACCATTATCATATTTATTTAAAATTGGGTCCTACCAATGATTATTAAATTTAGGGAATGGGTTAGTCGTGTCAAATCAAAATTCCAATTTTGACAAGTGTGCATATTTATTCCTATAAACGGGTATTTATAAATAAATAAAAAATTGGGCCTACCGAAAGATCAATAATTGTACTAGGATGCTTCTTTTTTCAATCATTTCCACATAAACCACAGATGCATTCATCGTATAAGCCACATTTCTATCTTCCATTCAAGAAAATTACATCTCTATCACATTAATTCATAATTGAAAAGCATGTTAATTTTTTTTAAAAAAATCATCCGATCATGATCTACGGCTCAATCTTGATGTCTTCGATAAATCCAATATTGATAAATTGAAGATTACTTTCAATATGTGATGATAAAGTGATAGAGATATTGATGAGTCATATATGTAGTACATAATTACTATTGAATAAAAATTACATTATACTGATTAACTTTAATCCCTATTTTAATAATTTACATTTGATCAAAAAAATAAATAATTTAAAAAATACATATTTGTAATAAAAGTCACTTTAATTAATTTGTGTTTACAAAACTGACTTTTCATAAGTATTTTCTATTTTGCATTATCACTGAGTAGTAATCAAACATCACCAGTTAAGGCAAAAGTCTGCTTCTTGGTGCTCATAGCTCTTTCGCAGAAGATTTTGTGGCAAAAATGCCTTAAAAAAGGTGACGTGGATGTCACATAAGCATGCCACCTCAAAGATAATAGATCAACTAACGAGTTGATCGCTTGAATTCGCTAGGGTAGCGCGACATTGCTACGATTTTACAACTCCATGTTAACATTACTCTAAAAAAATAGATCCGGATACTTTGCACTATTTTCGCAAAAATGCCCTTTAACACTATTATTTCACACACCACGTTTTCAATGATCTCCATCTCAATCTTGATGTCTTCGAGAAATCCAATATTGATAAATTGAAGATTACTTTCAATATGTGATGATAAAGTGATAGAGATATTGATGAGTCATATATGTAGTACATAATTACTATTGAATAAAAGTTACATTATACTGGTTAACTTTAATCCCTATTTTAATAATTTACATTCGAGCAAAACTAATAATAATTTAAAAAATACATATTTGTAATAAAAGTCACTTTAATTAATTTGTGTTTACAAAACTAACTTTTCATATGTATTTTCTATTTTGCATTATCACCCAATAGTAATCAAACATCACCAGTTAAGGCAAAAGTCTGCTTCTTGGTGCTCATAGCTCTTTCGCAGAAGATTTTACGGCAAAAATGCCATAAAAATAGGTGACGTGGATGTCACATAAGCATGCCACCTCCGCATAATAGATCAACTAACAGTTGACTGCTTGAATTTGCTAGGGTAGCACAACATTGCTACGATTTTACAACTCAATGGCAACATCACTCTAAAAAAATAGATCCAGATACCTAGCACTATTTTCGCAAAAATTATCAACGCCAAAATGCCCTTTAACACTATTATTTTACACACCACGTTTTCAATGATCTCCATGTTTTGAAGGAAGTCCCCCTCAAGCCCACTGAGGCCCCTTCCTAAGAACTATGACAGACCCTTGTTGAAAGGTGATCTTCCCATGGACTTGCTTGCTAAGAGCTCGGCCCTTATACCCACTGTGATAACATCGACTTTGGATAGCTCTAAGCATACGGTGGTTAGGTTACAGCGGCCGAATTCCTTGATGGATGTGGGTGGACCTAGCAAGCAGAATAGCCTCAATCAAGTACTATCTGTACCACCGGGGTTTGAAGGCCGACAGAAGAGAAAGGAGAATCAAGCACCTCATCGGGTGGCGTCGCAGAAACCTCCACATGGCATCAGACTCCAAAATTCTACAAGTAAGAGTATGAAAGTCCGTAGGAAACCCTTAGGTACGCATATATCTAAGGATGCGATAGTGGTGCTCCGGGAAGAACTTGGGCCATCCAGCAAGTCGAAGGTGGATCCACTTTGTAATCCACGAATCAACGGATGAGATCTATGAATGCGTTACGAGAACCCACCGAGATGGGATCTATGAATCTTTTCGAGAGGATGCTTTAGGTATCGCACGAGCTCGTCTCGTTTGTAATATCCCCTGATCATACTTGATCAGTCCCTTATTAACAAAAAAAAATGCCTTAAAAAAAGGTGACGTGGATGTCACATAAGCATGCCACCTCCGCATAATAGATCAACTAACACTTGACTGCTTGAATTGGCTAGGGTAGCACAACATTGCTACGATTTTACAACTCAATGGCAACATCACTCTAAAAAAATAGATCCGGATACCTAGCACTATTTTCGCAAAAATTATCAACGCCAAAATGCCCTTTAACAATTATTTTACACACCACGTTTTCAATGATCTCGATCTCAATCTTGATTTCTTCGAGAAATCCAATATTGATAAATTGAAGATTACTTTCAATATGTAATGATAAAGTGACAGAGATATTAATGAGTCATATATGTAGTACATAATTACTATTGAATAAAAATTACATTATTAACTTTAATTCCTATTTTAATAATTTACATTCGAGCAAAAATAAGAATAATTTAAAAAATACGTATTTGTAATAAAACTCACTTTAATTAATTTGTGTTTACAAAACTGACTTGTCATATGTATTTTCTATTTTGCATTATCACCCAATAGTAATCAAACATCACTAGTTACGGCAAAAGTCTGCTTCTTGGTGCTCATAGCTCTTTCGCAGAAGATTTTGCGGCAAAAATGCCATAAAAAAAGGTGACGTGGATGTCACATAAGCATGCCACCTCCGCATAATAGATCAACTAACAGTTGACTGCTTGAATTTGCTAGGGTAGCACAACATTGCTACGATTTTACAACTCAATGGCAACATCACTCTAAAAAAATAGATCCGGATACCTAGCACTATTTTCGCAAAAATTATCAACGCCAAAATGCCCTTTAACACTATTATTTTACACACCACGTTTTCAATGATCTCGATCTCAATCTTGATTTCTTCGAGAAATCCAATATTGATAAATTAAAGATTACTTTCAATAAGTGATGATAAAGTGATAGAGATATTGATGAGTCATATATGTATAGTACATAATTACTATTGAATAAAAATTACATTATTAACTTTAATCCCTATTTTAATAATTTACATTCGAGCAAAAAAAAAAAATTTAAAAATACATATTTGTAATAAAAGTCACTTTAATTAATTTGTGTTTACAAAACTGACTTTTCATATGTATTTTCTATTTTGCATTATCACCCAATAGTAATCAAACATCACCAGTTAACGCAAAAGTCTGCTTCTTGGTGCTCATAGCTCTTTCGTAGAAGATTTTGCGGCAAAAATGCCTTAAAAAAAAGGTGACGTAGATGTCACATAAGCATGCCACCTCAGCATAATAGATCAACTAACAGTTGACTGCTTGAATTCGCTAGGGTAGCGCGACATTGCTACGATTTTACAACTCCATGGCAACATTACTCTAAAAAAATAGATCCGGATACCTAGCACTATTTTCACAAAAATTATCAACGCAAAAATGCCCTTTAACACTATTATTTTACACACCACGTTTTCAACACACGAAATATTAATTTTATGCAATGTATACACGTATTTGGAAATCGTTTTCAAGGCCTAAGATGTCTCTAATATTTACGTTATGTAAATGTGAATGAGTATAAAATTAATTAACAATGCCAATCAAGTAAGTTGTAGTGCATCCCCACCCTTACAAAACTAAAAGACGACATAAATCATTTTGTTTGCAAATTAGTATCAATAGCAAATGTTATGGGCTGTTTGGTCCCTTAATTATGTAAAGTACCTTTTTTGCCTTCTAACCATAATAATGTTAGTTTCATTTTCTTTTTGAGTTATTATTATTCTTAAAAACTAAATTCAATATGCCAGGATTTGAGAATGTTTTTCTAACATAGGCCTTTTTTAAAATTCTAGGACCATGAGCTTTATATATATATATTGAAACTAATGATTTTATAGTTATAGGACTGAACAAGATAATTTATAAAATTAAGAGAAAAAAATAAAGCTTTATATTAAGTTAATTAAAGTATCAAAGTTGTACTTTTCCCTGTAACATATATTAATGCATACTATGTCTTTTCCCATTGTATCGATAATAAGGGGGGTGACGAGTAATATAAAAATATTCAAGCACCAGAGACATTGTATATATTATAAGGGAAATACACTTCTCATGTTGTAAGAGAAATGTATCATTATGTCATAGATACAAAAAGATTTGGATCCCATCATTTCCGTGCTTGAGTTTATATATATATATATATATATATATATATATATATATAAGATGTAGGTCCCACCATTTCATGTGTGTGTAGGAATTCTTCTCATGCAACATGAGAAATGAGAAGTGTCAACCCCATATTATAATATAGAGAATGGATAATCGCAAGCCAGAACAAAAACTCACGCACAGTACAGCATTAGGCCTGCCTAGCTAGAAGCTCTTGATTGAAAGTAAAACTAATATATATGAACGGTTCATATCTGTTTTTTTTTAATACAAAAATTTTAAGAAATGGGTTGGACTCACCCTTCTTCCTAGGTGATGTCAATGTTGGGCAGGACGAACCGTTTATTAATTTCAGACGTTTACATAAGCACATGGGCGGACTCATTCACATGAGGAGGGGGCACGTTTTAAACCTAATACTGATTGTTATATGTGTTCAAAAAAAATTAAAAGTTAGTTCGATTGAAACCTGATTAAATGATATATTAATCAGATGGATAGCACGTTTTATTTTCTTTCGTAGTTTTGTATTCATTTAATTCATAATAAAAGGTTGGCCAAACAAAAAAGAGAGGGACACGTTAACAACCGAAAAAAAAAGGGTTATATATATATATATATATATATATATATATATATATATATATATATATATATATATAAAATAGGTCTTTTACCATCCGATGGATAACACGTTTTATTTTGTTTTGTAGTTTTGTATTCATTTAATTCAATAATAAAAGGTTGGCCAGAGAAGATAACGAGAGGGACACGTTAACAACCGACAAGGGGTCAGTCCTTCCACAATACCTACTACAGCTTGCATTCTCTACTACAGCTTGCATTCTCTATTCACCGCGTGCCACTAAAATCAAAATCATATGAAGATCCTAAAACTATCCCTTAATAAACTAATCCCACATGGATCAGTAAAATCAGCCCCACTCTCTTTGGCATTTCATTTCCTTCGGGAAGAATCTGCATCACATGAAATTGACATGATCTACCTCCACCAATTTATATATATATATATATATATATATATATATATATATATATATATATATATTAATTATTGGGTTTAGGGTAATTTTGCCCAAAATTTTTCGCCTAAGAGCGCTCATAAATACTCAAAAGTTTTTTCATAGCAATGTCATCATTGAAGTTGCAAAATCGAATGGTAGTGTCACCCTACCCTAATGAATTTAAATAAGCTATCCTGAGATGACATGTCCACGTTCAATCCACATCACCTCTTTTTTAAAGTGCATTTTTTCTTAGGAAGTTTTCATGAAAAAACTAAGGGCATTAAGAAGTTTTTGAGAGGGCAATATGACCTAGTAATTGCAAAATCACAGTAATGTCTTCCTGCCTTAAAAGACTCAAACGAGCAACCATTATTAGTTGACCAATTATGCTGAAGTAATATGTTCACGTAGCATTCACATCACTTTTTGTTGCAAGTCACTTTTTTGCCAACACGTTTTTCCAAGTCATAGTTCTAAGTTGTTTTAAAAAAAAAATTGAATAATGGAGTATGGAGATGGAGATTTGCAGAAGCAGAAGAACCCTAAGTTGTCGTCATTTCCTTCTTCAACTCCCACTATGGCTTCATGATGAATGGATTTTTCTATCTTTAGCCTTGGGGTCCATAATAAAAAATAAACCAAAGATTGCGTATAGTCAACCCTAAGATTGTTCTCTCTCTCGAGGAGCCTTTTATTGAATCCTAAGTAATCTAAATGACATGCAAATGCAATTAAAACAAGGGAAAAAATAGGTTTTGGATTTTCAAATTAATAAAGTAAAATAAGAATGCAATTAAATTAAATGCTAAACTATTGTTTTTGATATTTTTAATAAAATGGAATGGAGTATGAAAATGAATATGAATGCTCTTGGAAATGGAATAGTGACTATCCTAGTTCAATTAAATATAGGAGTAAATTTCACTAAGTCTAGATGAAAAACCCCAAGATACCACTTGGGTCCAATTTTCCCAATTAATAGTAGCTCCTACTAACGTAGCTAACTACTACCTTTTGAGATATTGTTTGAAACCACTTAGTGTGTGATTATGATTAAATTAATGTAGCTTGCTCCCTCTTGACAAGAATGCGATACCACGCCACTCAATTAATCCAATTCAATCATACTATCTAACAATACCACGTAGAAAGCACAATTTCACTGAATCAATAGGGAAATACAAATTTATAAATTCAACAAACCACAAAATTCAATCCACAAAGTTTTCCAAACGGATAAACTAAGTCTCAACAAATACAAAAAAATATTCCTAAAACTAGGAAATTAAAATGTATTAAGAGAAAATAAATTGAACAAAATACTCCCCTGTTTAAGCTCTGAAAATTCCAGCCCCATAATCCATCTCCAAGAGACAAAGAAATCAGCCACCCATAGAAATTGGAGAACCCCACACGAGCATATCAAATCTGGAAGTGGAAGAAATAGGGTCTGTGGTTACGGTGGTGGAATCAATTGTGGAGGTGAGTGAAGGTGGATGAAGTAAATGGTGGTGACAAAGCTAATGGTGGGGTCTAAAATGCAGCTGTTGGCTCTCAGCTTAGGTGGTGTGTGGCGGTGTAAAAGGAGGAAGGAAGACGATGATGAAGGTCCGACTCTGGGAGGCGTGCTCCAGCCCTGTATTTAATCTGTCGGCCTACTATTTCAAACTCCCAGCTTGCATCTCAGGTCCTTTGGAAGTCCCCTACTCACGGTGAAGAATGGGAAGCAGAGGGAGGTCGCCGTCGATGATTCTGTCTGAAGGTCCTAGCTCCAAGTCGTGAATGTGTGTGCGAATCCCAGGTCGTGGTTGCGTGGTGAAATATAGGTGAAGGTGATGGCGTGGTGGAGAGTGGAAAGAGTGGTCGAAGCTCACGGTGCTTGAGCTTGGTGGTTAACGGAGACTCCTCGCCGGCGCCGATGGAGGCGATGGTGGAGGTCGCCGACGACGAAGAAGAAACAGTGAAGGTAGAAGAACGATGATCGACGCTCTCCCCTCTCTCCGAATGCCTTTTTCTAGCGATGAATTGCTCCCAGCTATTTAATCTTTCGGGATCTCATCCCTCCTCGCCTCTTGCGCGGCGCCTTTCTTAATTCTCGTCGGGCTCCTCATTCCATTCCTTCCAAATTTGCTTGACCTAATTTCAAAACGCCGAGTTTCATTCTCGGGGACCTAAGCGAAACTTTTAAAAAGTTTCCTAGAAGGACTAAAATGAAAAGTTTAAAACTTGAGCCCAAACTTCCATTTTCAAATCTTGTCTAATTTCTTCAAATACCTACAATAAAAATCAATCAAGCCAACATGAAATATTCTCAGAAAAATCAATGATTAAGAGTAATTACAATTTTTTGACAATTTTACCCTTTTTAGCCCTAATTTAATATATTTACTCTTAATCTCAATTTATCATAAGAAACACATTTTAAGCTCAATAACTATGACAAAATACATTAAGAATCCCAATTTAATTACCAAAAATCATGTAAAAATATGGTTCAATCACTTCATCATTCTGATTTGTGTCAAGCCATCATCTTTTGCATCCTCCAATGAAGAGAAACTCACTAATTTGAGGGTTTAGTAGCCGCAGTCTTAATCTTTCACCATCGGTTCTCCTTTGTGGTATCGTCCTTAACCTTCTTGATGACAAAGGGCAAGCTTCATAACATAAATTTGTGAAGAGTTTATTGTAAGTTGCCTTAACCAACAAAATCAGTGACTTGGTCAGTTATTGTGTCCCAAAACTTCCTGGTGCCCATAGCTCTTTTGTGAAAGTTTTTGCAGCAAAAATGTCTTGAAAAAAGGTGATGTGGATGTCACGTTGGCATGCCACATTAACATAATAGGTCAACTAACGGATGACTGCTTGGCTTCACTAGGATAGAGCGACATTGCTACGATTTTACAACTCCTGGGAAACATTACTCCAAAAAATAGATTTGGATACCCAGCAGTCTTTTTGCAAAAATTATCGGCGAAAAAATTCCCTTTAACCCTATAATATTTTAGGCACCACATTTTCAACACACAAAATGTTAATTTTATGCGATGTATACTCATATTTACAAATCGTTTTCAAGGCCTAAGATGTCTCTATAATATATTATGTAAATGTGAATGAGTATAAAATTAATTAACAATGCCAATCAAGTGCGCTGTAGGGCATCCCCCCGCCCTCACAAAACCAAAAGACGATATAAATCATTTTGTTTGCAAGTAAGTATCGACAGTAAATGTTATGGGCTGTTTGGTACTTAAATTATATAAAGTACCTTTTTAGCCCTCTAATCATAATAGTGTTAGTTTCAAATGATGATTTTTTTCAATATGTGAGTTATTATTATTTTTAAAAACTAAATTCAATATGCCAGGATTGGAGAATGTTTTATAGACCTCTTTTAAAATTTTTTTGACCATGAGCTTTTTATTTTATTGAAACTAATGATTTTATAGTTATAGGATTGAAAAAGATAATTTATAAAATGAAGAGAGAAAAATAAAGCTTTATATTAAGTTAATTAAAGTATCAAAGTGGTACTTTTTTTTATCGTAATTTGCAAGATTGGATATTGTGGAATAACAAACAAGAACTGGGTAGCAAAAAAGCCAAGCGTTGACCTTGGATGCAGATATTTGGATCGACTTGCTAGCTAATTTGGAAGAATAGATGTAGGAAGATCTTTGAAGGTGTAGGTGTTCATCCTCATTGATTGTACACAGTTGCCTTCCAACTAATGAAAGGTGTGGAGAGATGAAACCTTCATCGTTTTGATTACTTGGAAAGATGCAGCGATCTGAAAGGAAAGATTCAGCGATCTGAAAGCCTCTCCACGAACAATCCAAGTCCGCTCTATGATCGATCTTCCAGACTATCTCTCGAGGGGGATAGGATGGTTGTGTGGGCAACCGTTCAGATGATGAACGTCTGCCTCTAGGGTTTGTTTCTGATGAGAGCCTCCTTGTGACTTACCCGTCTTAATGGGTGAAAGTAGGTTTATATACTACTACACCAAGACCTAACCCTAAACCACATGGGCCATAGGGTTCTTGGGCTGTAGTCTCACTTAAGCCTTATTGGACTTAAGTGACCAAAGAGCATATTAACCCAACAATCTCCCACTTGCTCTTTGAGATACAAAATTGAGTTCGTTAAACCCAAGACCATGTAGCCCATAAGCCATCATCATCTGATAATATACCCCATCCCTTGTTTCGAGCTAGCCTGGGGATCTACCATTTGTCATTTATCAAGGCTCATGATAATCTGCGAGAAGATTATCTAGTTCGGTGCTACTCCACTAAAAGCCCGAATGTGAACTCCAAGATTAATGACAGTTATAACACGAATATGCATTAGCCCTTTATAGAATGTCTATAATTTGATTGACTAGTTTTCTGTAACCCAATCAATTATTTATTTCCTTGACTGTGATAGTTTCTCTAATGGATTACATGCACTGGCCAGTGTCTTCAATATCCAAGTACCGAAACATATCAAGGGGACATTTCCTATAAATTCCATGTTGTTTATCTCATAAATACCGATAACCAAAAAGTCTCAATCCCAAAATACCAAGTTATTGGCCGTCATATAGATCAAACCTCACCCGTTGGTAAATCAAAGAATGAAAACTATTCGACTACCTATTTAAAATAAACTCAGGATTAAGAGCAACTACATGACTATAGTTATCTGGAGATTTGATTCCTTATGACAGAAAGAACAACCTTAATCAAATCTCTCCTTGATCCATTCAATGTAAGTATTAACTCACACCAATATTTTATAATGATTTGGACAAAACCATTTCATAAAATATTGCAGCCTAAATAAAGTGCCCAACTTAATTTAATAGCTATGAACCTATTCATCAATTGTGAGAACCTATGACCATGTCCTCTATGAACGTATCCATATGATCATATACTCCACAATTGATCCGAACCTTAGAGTTTGTAAATAGTGTGCGAAATAAATGAAAACACCTCATTTATACCATTCAGAAAAATGCAATGTCATAATGTCTTGCTCAAAAGGCACAAAATAACAAAATGAAATTTCAACTACCTAAAGCTATAGCAATTCTGGAATCCTCCTAAGACCCATAGATGTAACATGCCTCTCGAACACACGTTCGTGCAAACTCTTAGTAAAAGGGTCGCAAGGTTCTCTTCGATGCTATCTTTGCTACCAATGTATCTCCTCTTTCAACTATTTCTCGGATCAAGTGGTACTTCCTCTGTATGTGTTTTTGTCTCTTGTGAAACCTTGGTTCCTTTGACTGTGCTACTGCCCCATTGTTGTCACAGTAAAGTGTGATAGGACAGTTAACACCTGGTATCACCTGAAGGTCCGTTAGGAACTTCTTTAACCATGCAGCTTCCTTTGCAGCCTTAGAAGCAGCTACATACTCAGCCTCTGTGGCAAAGTCAGGCACACATGATTGTTTTACACTTCTCCAACAAATGGCACCGCCATTAAGGGTGTACACATATCCCGAGGTGGACTTACTTGAGTCAATATCTCTTTGGAAATCGGAGTCCGTATAACCAATGGTTTCAAGACTCCCACTAGAATATACCAACATATAATCTCTCGTTCTCCGTAGGTACTTGAGTATATGTTTAACCGCTACCCAGTGTTCCTCTCCAGGATTAGATTAGTACCGGCTTACTACTCCCACTGCATAACAGATATCTGGTCTGGTACAAAACATAGCATACATGAGACTACCTACAGCTGAAGCATAAGGTATCCTACTCATGCGTTCTCTCTGCTCAGGAGTTTTAGAGAGATGAATCCCATGCCTGAAGGGTATCATTCCCCTCTTGGAATTCTCCATGCTAAACCTGGCAAGTATTTTGTCGATGTATTTAGCCTGGGATAATGCCAAAACCCTATTCTTCCGGTCTCTTAAGAGTTTAATACCAAGAATATAATTGGCTTCCCCAGGTCCTTCATATCAAAATGTTTGCTCAGCCAGGTCTTTATGCCTAACAATACCTCTGTATCATTTCCGATAAGGAGTATATCATCCACATAAAGTACCAGAAAATACACTGCATTACCTTGGATCCTTTTATACACACACGGCTCATCAGGATGTTTCTCAAAACCATAAGACTTATTGGCTTGATCAAATCTGATGTTCAATGATCTGGACGCTTGCTTAAGTCCATAAATGGACCTTTGCAACTTGCATACCATTTGTTCTTGCCCTTTGGCTATAAACCCTTTTGGTTGCTGCATATAGATCTCCTCTTCCAAATTTACATTTAGAAAAGCAGTTTTGACATCCATTTGCCAAATCTCATAATCAAGATTTGCTGCAATGCAACGCCTAAGAGAATCCGGATGGACTTAAGCATGGCAACCGGGTGAAAAGTTTCTTCATAATCCACATGTTCTATTTGGGAGTACCCTTTCGCCACCAATCTAGCTTTGAAGGTTTCAACCTTCCCGTCCGATCCTCTCTTTCTCTTGTAGATCCACTTGCACCCAATGGGTTTTACCCCTTTAGGTGCATCTACAAGAGACCAAATTGAGTTGGAATACATAGAATCCATTTCACGATTCATAACCTCAAGCCATTCCTGAGCATCAACATCTCCTAGTGCCATGTCATAATTCGTGGGATCATCATCTTCATCAATGATGACTTCCTGATGTGACTCACCCAGCAAGAGAAATCTTGCAGGTTTACGAATCAATCTCCCACTACGACTATGTCGCACTTGATGTTGTGCATCTACAGGGGGTCCATATTGAGTGAGTTAACAATTTCTTGATGGGAACCCTCATTAAGTGGATTAACCTCATTAAGTGGATTAACCAATTCATGATTTTGTTCTTCTAGAACTTCATCATCATGCTGAATTTCTGGTTCTGTCTCTGGTTCTTGTGTATGTTTAGGTATATTTTCCCCTCTTTGAACAACCACAGGAATAAATGCTGGAACCGCCTGAGGAGGTGGCGGTGAAACTTGATCTGAGACTAGCTCATCAAGAATAACCTTACTTATTGGCTTATAATTTGCCATATAGTCCTCCTCTAAGAAAGTCGCGTGTGTGCTTACTATGACCTTCTTGTCTTTTGGATTATAAAACAACCAACCTCTGGTTCCTTTAGGTTAGCCTATAAACATGTATACTTTAGTACGCGAGTCCATCTTATCTGGTTTCTGTTGCAAGACATGTGCCGGAGCACCCTGACAGAGATTTGCCGTGATCTCCCAAAATAACCAGATTAGAAAAAAGATTTGCAGTATAATGTAACCTGGGTCGTTTCTCTCAAGGAATTTGCAGTAGGTTTAAATCAGCAACAGCGAAATAGAACAATAACAAATTGGGGGGTTTTTGATTTAAACAGATTAAAAATGAAATTAAACCTAAAACAGAACGAAATACAAACTGAACAGAACGAAATATGCAGAACAGATTAAAAACGATTAACCCAGAATTGGGATTCCATAACCTTCATCGGACAAAAAGATAATAACCAAATTCGTGATTGATTCTGGACGAACCGAGATCTCTGCGTTCGTCCAGATATTCCCTCAACTAGACGATCTTCTAGCATTTAATCGAACACGTGGCGAGCTCGCTGTGCGATCGCATAACGCTCTCTCAGAACCCGGTCCGACCTATGTCCTTGGGATATCAATCTAGGTATTAAATCTAATACCTAATCCGCAATTATAATCGGATCCGATTAACATAAACAGAAACGAATTATGTTACCGAATGAAGCGCATGTCCTCTGGATTCTTGGAGCCCTCAATCCATGGGTTAACCACAGAAACTTAGCCAAGCATGGCTAAGCAAAACGCAGAAGAAAAAATGAAGAACGCGAAGAACATGAAGAACACTTGAGAGAATTTGAAAACTCCTATTTTGATCCACCAAAAGCTAAAAACGTGAATGAGAATCTGTTTGTGGCTGCTGCCACACTTAACCTAAAATGGAAAAACGAAAAATGGGGCTCCAATCCAATTCAGGCCCAAAACAGAAAAAAAAGGGCTTTAATTACAAATTCAAGCCCAATTAAAATTCCGACTTCGGCTCCAAAATCGACCGCCCTCTTGTCCGAATTTGCCCTTCATGTCTTCATAAGAATTGTAGCTCTCTGAATCATCTGAAATATGAAACAAAAATGAGGCAAATCCGATGTCTGGTTCAAGAGTTATGGTAGGAATAGTGAAGCAATATAAAACTGGATTTTTATTATTAAAAATGGCCAAAATATAATTAAAGGCCCAAAGCCCAAATAAGTATAAAAGCCATTATTTATTAACTAAAGAGTTCTAAATTATTAATCAAGAGATAAAAAGAAGTGTATGAATTATTCAATTATCACACCCCAAATCCGAATATGTTTCATGGTGGGCTTGCACCCTTTCCACAATTCTATTGGTGTCTTTGAAACCGACTTGGACGGTGCTAAGTTCAATAGATACATAGCAGTTTCTAAGGCATATCCCTGAATGAATCGAAATAGATGAATAAGCGAGCATAGATCTTGTCATTTCTAAAAGGGTTCTATTTCTCCTTTCAAAGCAACTCCGTTCTGTTTGGGGTGTCCTTGGAGAGGATAATTGTGAAACTATCCCCTCTTTGATTAGGTAAGACCTGAACTCTCCAGATAGGTATTCACCCCCTCGATCAGATCGAAGGGTCTTAATTTGAACACCAAGATGCTTTTCTGCCTCAGCCTTGAACTCTTGGAATTTTCCAAAAACTTCAGACTTGTGTCACATCAAGTACACATGTCCAAATCTAGAGTAATCATCAGTAAATGTGATGAAATACTGATACCCTCCTTTGGCTTGGACATTTATTGGTCCACATACATCAGTATGTACCAATTCCAGCTGAGGTATGTCACGTTTTCCCTTGGCCTTGAAGGATCTCTTGGTCATTTTACCTTCTAAACAAGATTCACATACTGGTATCGGTTCAAAGTTCAGGGATTTTAAAATCCCACTTTTGACCAAACCTGTATCATGTTAGAGTTAATATGACCTAATCTCAAATGCCAAAGATAAGTTTCATTGGAAACTTTTCTTTTCTTTGATGAATTATTATGCTCAACATCTCTTAATTCAACATGATTAACTTCACAGGAACATGATTAAGGAAATAAAGACCATTAATCATTACACCAGAACAAATAAAAGAAGATTTACTTCTTATTGAAACTGAGGAATTAAACTGAACTGTCAAACCATGTTTTTCCAAACAACTAATAGAAATTAAATTCCTCTTAAAATCTGGAATAAATAAGCAGTCTTCTAAAACCAAAGTTCCGCAATTATCAAAAGATAAAATAACTTGTCCCACCTGCTAGTGCGAGACACAAGCTCCCAGTTCTAAGCTTCAAAACTCTTTGTCCTTCACTTACGGAAAGCTATGTTTGAACCACTGCAAAGAGTAACAAACATGGTTAGTGGCTCCGAATCAAAGCAATCCATTTTTCATCGTGATTCTCCACTAAACAAGCCTCAATCACATGTAAATTACCCATACCGGTTGATTCATACGTGGGCAATTTTTCTTCCAATGCCCCTTTTGTCCGCACTTGAAGCACTTGCCTTTTGGCCGCTTCATTGCAACCTGTTTTGGCAACTGGAATACCTGATTTCTTCTTTTTCTTGTTCTTGTTCTTTCCTTTGGGTTTCCCCTTAGGTTTCACGAACTTTCACTAGCAAATAATGCATCGCCCGCTTGACTAGAGACTGTTCAAAGACTCTCAAGCTCATGCATCGGTTGAGTGAGATCAAGATTCATCTTATTCATATTATAATTCATCTTGAAATGATTGAAGTAATCAGCAAAGTGATTGCAATAGAAGGACAACTTTTACTTCTTGTTCAAATTTAACACCATGATCTTGACCTTCTTGAAGTTTGCTATCATTGTTAGACAATGATCCCGCACACTTCCTCCAGACATCACTATCTTGGTGACTAAATTCAGCGCATTTTGCCTAGCAGAGCTGCTAGACGTAGCAAATATGCCATCAAGAGTTTGGAGCATTGTTGCTCCACTCTCAATCATGCTCACTTGCTCCTGAAGGTGACTGGCGAGACTGGCTAAAATATATCAGCGAACTGCCACATTCGCCTTCTCCCATTTTTCCTTCTCTTGCTGAAATTTTGTCTGGATTGCCACAAACGCATCTTCAGCAGGCTGCGCTGGCATAGGGGTAGTTAGAACAAAGTTGAGCTTTTCATATTGAAGAACAATATCCAAATTTGTTTTCCATTGTTTGTAGTTTGTACAATCCATAGGTTTTTGGCTCAAGATTGTAACTAAAGGATTGAATGAAAACATTTTTCTGAAAATTAGGAAAAATCACACTAATTACAAACTATAATTAACAACAAACAGATATTGCGCTAGTAGATTCTAATAACTACTATTTGTTTATTGTTTAACAATCCATTAGTTATCTTTACAAGGCTTACGATGGGCAAGATAATTGTAAAACTAATATTGTTATTTTGGGTCTTCAGTTCCATTGCCAGAGCCTCGATGAGAGGGTTAACAATTTTACCAAAGTTGAATGTATTTAACCATTGTTTACTTTCAAAATTATCTTTAGTGTCTAAGTGTCGCCGACGATGGGCCGTACAAAAACTTTACTAAAATTTTGAAAATATTAGGGTTTAATCTAGCGAAATCCGATTATCCTTATCGATGGGGCTTCACGATAACCATTTCACTAATAAACCCACAATTGGGGCCCATAGGTTTTAAAATTAAATGCTTAATTTAAAACCTTCACCCATTCAATATTTTAAATTTTCAATTTTCAATTTCCAAGAATTGTTCAATTTAGACTATTCTTTGTTTGAGATCTGAGCAATTGTTAATTGAAATCATTAGGTATCTAAAATCCAGTCATGATTGGCAGGGTGTGCTTCACATGACCATTTTAAATAACCCACAAATTACTATCAAAAATACAATTCTCAAAAATTGTTCAATTTAGAGTATTCTTTGTATGAGATCTGGGCAATTGTTAATTGAAATCATTAGGTATTTAAAATCCAGTCATGATTGGCAAGAGTGAGCTTCACATGACCATTTTAAATAACCCACAAATTTCTCTCAATCTCAAAAATACAATTCTCTTAGGAAATTTCCTGGATTATTTGTCTAGATTTTAATTCCACAATTAATTAATCCAATTATTATTCTAGATTTTAATTTAAAATCATAATAATTTATAATTAGTTTAGTGGATAACCTAAATAATCTCGCATAATAACTATCATACTAGTCTATTCAAGACATAATAGCTACTATCTTTGTTATGACATGTGATTATGCAACAATATGGCATCTTCCTATTCTATATGGCATGTTATTTCAAACATCATGTAAATCTCACATATAATTCATTCAATTTAATAAAAGCATCAATGATTAAAAAAATAACTTTAATCCTTGGCTTTCCTGTTTAAAAATAAAAATAAAAATTACAACTTTGGAATTCCTCTTTCGTCCATCCCATAGTATCTGTCTCAAGCCCCTTTAGGGTATTCATGGGCCCAAAAGCCCAAAGACCCACTCCTTGGTGAGAAACCCTAAGATGCAAAATAGGAACCCTAGCCGTCAATACTGCCGCGCCGTTAGCCGAAGTCATCTCAGCACGATGGGCAATTTTTCTTCTTTTTCTTCGCAGTTTCTCGATCTTCAACTTTTACAAAAATTTGAAAAATTACATAGAAATTTCGAAAAAACATAAGATCAAGCAAGGAGGAAACCTAATCATATGGGATTAGCCTCCTTGTTACAAATCAAGAAATACACGAGAAAATCTAACCATGGATTAAAGCGATTAACCGATTAAAATTAGAACTAATATCAAATCTGAATTATAAACGAATAATACTCATGAAATAAATAACAAATATAGAAATAGATGCCATATTTTTCAAAAAATAATATTTTGAAAAAATCTGAAATTTGATCGCATAAACTAAATCAAAACTGGTTCTTTTCCTCATCGCAAACCGGCTCTGATGCCAATTGTAGGAATCTCACCAGAAACGCGGAAGCGAATCGTACCGAGACGATGTAGGAAAAGATGAAACCTTCATCATTTTGATTACCTGGAAAGATGCAGCGATCTGAAAGGAAAGATTCAGCGATCTGAAAGCCTCTCCACGAACAATCCAAGTCCGCTCTATGATCGATCTTCCAGACTATCTCTCGAGGGGGATAGGATGGTTGTGTGGGCAACCGTTCAGATGATGAACGTCTGCCTCTAGGGTTTGTTTCTGATGAGAGCCTCCTTGTGACTTACCCGTCTCAATGGGTGAAAGTAGGTTTATATACTACTACACCAAGACCTAACCCTAAACCACATGGGCCATAGGGTTCTTGGGCTGTAGTCTCACTTAAGCCTTATTGGGCTTAAGTGACCAAAGAGCATATTAACCCAACACCTGACAGAGCAAATGTCCAGTGGAGTGTTCCACCTTCTGGCTATGTTAGGGTGGATGTAAATGGATCGGTTAACAACCATAAAGTTGCTGCTTGTAGTGACATTGTTAGAAATAGCAATGGGGCATGGATGATAGGATTTCAACAGAGGATTAGCTTTTGTTCAATTACTGCAACATAGTTACAAGCAATCAAAGAAGGTAAGCTCATTTGTAGCAGCTTGGTTTCACAAAAATTAAGCTGCACTCAGATTCCACAGAGGCTATTTGTCTATTGATATCAAAGTACGGACTGTATCATCCTTTAGCTCAAGAGATTTTTGAAATTAGATCGTTGATTTTCTCAGACTGGGATATAGAAATAATTCATTCAAAAGGACAAGCGCTGAAATGAGCAGATTTTTTTTTGGCTAAGATGGCACATGAGGCGAATACTGAGCTGAGTTTATTATAAATTCTACCAATTTGTTGTTTGGATCAAATGTTAGTCGACTTAGGCTAATTTCATTGCCATTGTATCACTTCTATTGGTGTTGTGTAGTGTTGATATGACACAACCCAAGAAGTAACTCTTGTCTTATTAATTCCAAATCCATTGAACATATATTAAAGCATACTATGTCTTTTCCCATCCTATCGATAATAACGGGAGGTGACGAGTAATATAAAAATATTCAAGCAGCAGAGATATTGTGAATATTATATTATAATATAGAGAATGGATAATGGCAAGCCACAAAAATAATTAATTCACGCACAATGTAGCATTAGGCCTACCTAGCTAGAAGCTCTTGATTGAAACTAAAATTAATATATATGGACGATTCATATCTCTTTTAGAAATGAACTAATATCTACAACAGTATATTTCATAAAGTAAGATTAGAATGAAATGACCTTTCTACCCCTGAATTGCTCACTTAACCCTTGGTTTCTTTTGGAGTAAAATACATCAACTACCCTCTATTTTACCTAAATTACATAAATCTCTCATCTATTTCGAAAACATATATAAACATTCTTTAAAATTAAAATGTATGTTACACAAACCTCCCTTGTAATTCTTAAAATTTTGTTTCTATATCCAACTGTTAGTTGACCCTTATGCATATATAAATGCTAGGTGTTTATATTTGTTTCAGAAATAAACTAATATCTACAACATTATTTTTCATAATGTAAGATTGTGTCGAAATGATATTTCTACCCCTGAATATATATTTTCACTACCAACCAACAAAAAGTGCTAGCTTAACCAGTGGTTTATTTAAAGTTCAAAATCCGGATATTATTTTAAGATAACAGAGAGGAAAAATAATTTCACCATGCGTGTTAGATAGCTAGGTTGAAGAATGTGGCATCCTTTTTCTTGTTAAATATTATATATTTGACGTGAAACAAGCCTAGATTAAAAAAATATGGATCATTTCCACATTTCTCGCTTTGCTTCATGTGGTTAGTTTCATATCCATACATGTCATTCCTCCAAGACGTTGGACATAATTTAACGATATTAAAATTATTCAAGTGTGGTAATTAACTTGTTTTGTTTTCTTTAATAGGTTTGTGTTCATTTAATTTAATAATGAAAGAGACATTGTAATAGACGGCCAGAAATAAGTCAATCTTTTCTACATGTACAAGTTGTCCCAACCTGAATAAAAACCTCGTTATAAGTATGTTATGTGCGACTTATGACGTTGATTTCCTCATAATTATAATGCTCTCAATTGGAATGTGTTGAGAAAGAAGGAAGTGAAAATGATAAATAGTAAAATATTTGCAGCGTAGGTCATTGCGGTACATGAATGACGCTGGTCTTAAACAGAAATACACGTGTATATATATATATATATATATATATATATATATATATATATCCTTCTATATTAATACCTCATTATTCATGTAGCTCTAAATCAATGTGCTTTCTCAAGTGTTTAATCTTACATACCGACACTCACAAATACCTGTCAAAACGATTGTTTGTACTAGGTCTTTTAAAATGTTCTCCGTTGGATATCGTCGCCTCATGATATATCAATGGTACGTGTGAATCGATATAATATATTCTCCGGAGTGCGATGTAATATTTAGGATAATTATTTATCCGGAATATTATATTTTAGTAAATAATACCTATTGAAAATAGGTGAATATGTGGTTTCAAATAATAAGTTATAATTATCTTATTTTCTAAGGTAATTTCTATGGAAATTAGGAGAGATAAAGAGCTAAAATCCCTAAAATGCATTTATAGGGCATAAAATGGTCTGAAAATATTATGAGGCAATAAAATATTTGCCAAAAATTAGAAAGTATGTTGTCTCTAATTTTAGGAATTTTTGGGATTATTTCCTTGAAAAAATGAGAGGCATAAATATAATATTATTAAAAGCACTTTTTGGCCCCATGATTTTTAATATTTTACATGGGATATAAAATACCAATGTAAGTAAAATAGTTGTGAGATAATAATTTATCCTAAATAATAAAATTTTCAACAATTAGTAAGTGGCTAATTAAGTACTTAATGGCTAATTGTTTATATTAAGATATAAAGTAAATTGATTAAGAAAATAATTTAAAATAATTAATTAGGGGGGGAGCGAAAATTATTAAATAAATAATAAAAAGAATAATTAATAATATAGTGTGAAAAGGGTTTAGGTTATTTCAAAATAATATCTAGATATTTATGATTAAATAATATTATATCTGGTAAAGAGCCAACAGGACATTCGAGAACGGGTAGAAATAAAATCCTATCTCAAAACATGGACACTAGGTCATTAACATCTGGACTTTTTATAAATGAGTAGAATTTTATCCCGGAGTGAGCTATCTCCGAAGTCATTTCCGAGACCGGCGGGGTTATTAAGAGACAGGATAAATAAGAAAAAGGGCAGATAGTACAAATAAGAACCTATAGAAAATGAATTAGTTGTGACAAACTAGGAATTATGTTTCTTAGGTCGGGACATATTACAAACCGGTGGATTTTTGTCCGGAAAATTTGGTGCTATCGAAAGTTATTTCCGTAACCGATGGCGTACGTCCAGAAAATGTTCAACGAGACTACGGAATACCCTTAATGGGATCAAAAATTTAGTTAACCCAAGTAGTTTTAAAGAGGATGAATATATCTTCAACGTTATGCTCCCGTATTTTTAAGATTCTCCAAGATTACGCGATTCGGACACCGAACTAGGAACTTTATCGGTGCAGGTGCATAAAGCACATAGGTGACATCATCTCCTTCTAGAAGGATGATGTCGGCCAAGGAAAGGAAGGGCCAAGATGAAGCCACTTGTCAAAGTGCGATCCAACGGTCGAGATTCGAGATGACTAAAGTTCGAGTTATTTACCGAAATGCCATCCGCTTTTCCTATAAATACCACCCTCCATTCCTTTCATTCTTCACAATTCCTAGAGCTTTCTAGAGAGAGATTTTAGAGAGAACGAGGAGTCTGGAGAAATAGCAAAGTGCCGGGTAAGTTTTTCGGTCCCTAGTCTTAAGCTTCGGTGTTTTGTTCGGTAGTTATAGTAGGAATGTTGTTTTGATCTTTAATCTTCCAATATATTGTAGATATCATGTTTTTGGGTTAAATATGATATATATTTCGAAAAATATGTTGGGGAAAGAGTTATGGCAAAATTTTGGAAGATTAGAGTCAAAATAGCGAAGCTCGGGCGAAATTCCGCCGATTAGGGGAGTCAGGGGCAAATGGTAATTTATACCTAAAATGCCTGTTATGCTGCTAAGTGTTGATAAGTGTGATATAATCCTTATAGGATATTTGTGGTAACGTATCTTTTGCCGTACCGTACCCCGTACCGTCTTTTGTTTTTAAAGAAGTACCGTTTTCCATCGGAAATCTTGTTTTCCGTCAACGAAGGTACGTTCGCGTACCGTAACACTAATGTTGATGTTTATGTTATGCATGTATGTACTATGTGTATTGTATGCATATGTGAAGTAATTGATAGCTCTGTGGAATGCTCATTGTACTGTTATTATGCTTGCTGGGTGTTGGGATACGTTGGCTAAGTGCGAAATGCTAAGTGCGAACCATTGCTAAGTGCGACATATCTGCCAGGGGGCTTATATGATGTTGGGATATGCTTGTTAGTGTGCTCATATACTGTCTATGTGGTGTATATAAACATGAGGTTAACCGTTACCTGAGGTTCAGTGGGCATTGAACCTCAGCTCTTAACATAGCGTCAGGTTCAGGAGGACCGAGGACCGAGGAGAAAGGCAAGCAGCATGCATAGGGACTCAGCTAAAGACTTTCTTCTGTTGTTATTTACATTTTGAAAACACACGGTATAATGTACCGCTTCTGTAATCAGCCAGACTTATGGCATTTTGAATATAAGTATCAGTTACTCAATTGCTCCGATGCTCTACTCTGATGATATATGATGAAAAAAAAAATATACTGCTTTTGAAAATGGGATGTTACATGCGAACTATAGTACTACCCTCTTGTTTTTAATATAAAATCTTTACATATTACATTCTAAACGAGATCTTATTTTAAGGATTGAATATACTGTGTTGATAATAAAAATAACGTGTTTGTGTGTGATTGACTAATTCCAAGCTTTGCCGTACCGAGAAAACAACTTCTACGTGAGTAAAAAGCTATTATTATGTTATGTGCAACGGATGATGAAGTTGATTTGTTTGACTAAAGGGGTACCATTTTTCGCTCATTTCACATGAAATTTATAATAAATTATGAAAATGACATTAAAATTTAAACGTAATGAACATTTTTTTTGGGTAAAATGCTTTATGAACATTTAATTATAGAGGCACAATTTAAATTTGCAAAGTCACACTTTTCGTCAAGAGAAGGGAATTAAAACATATTCCTAATTATTTTAATTAGTTGACATGTGAAATGTTACACTCCTACTGGCCTCACCTTTTCAGGTGACGGGTAGAGTGACTTTTACTTTCAAACAAATAAATACATATCAGAGTATCTATGCAACATAGCAGTGAGAATAATTTAGACAATATAATTATGATAAAGTAAATATCTAAACAAAAATAAGTCCCTCCAAGGGTTAATATATAGTAAATTTTCCAAAAGAACTAGTAATATACAGTCATCCAAAACTAAAGATGTAATAACAAAAAGCTGCCTCCATGCTCCACAAATCTTCAGTCAAGCTCTCTCGTCTTACCTCCAGACTCCTGCCCCATCCTAGATGCACTTCCTGTATTATTATAATAGTATGGGATTCATAGATGAATCTCAAAGTAACCATTAATTTCACATACAGTGTGTACAAAGTATGAAAGAAAACCATAAAACATACAGCATTCAATAGGTCGCACACAGTGAGACATACAGCCTAAATTGGAACAAGCAGTTACATATAATATATATACTGCTCAAATAAGGCACATAACCATGCCAGGGGTCGCACATAGCGATTCCGGTATCCACAGTGCTTGGAACACATTGTTAGTTCTCTAAGGGTTTTGATGATCTCCAATAATTGTAAACAAAGCATGAAGTTTTGCTCTCAACATTTGTAAAAATCCTGTAAGAGCAAAACTCGAGGTTTGCACAGAAACCTCGAGGTTTGGCCTTACAAAGAAATACTCAAGTTGTTTTTCTGGAAAAGGCAAAACTCCAGGTGTCTAGAGAAACCTCCAGGTTTCCATAGAAAACTCCAGGTTTTTGGAGAAACCTCTAGGTTTTGTTTTTAACATGAAAAATCCAGGTTTCACAAGTTTTGTGAAACCTCGAGGTTTTGTAAGAAACCTCGAGGTTTTGATCCGCGCGAGAAAGTTCAGATTGTCGACGTTTTCAAAACCTCAAGTATTGTGAAAAACCTCCAGGTTTGAGTCTTGAACAGTTTTTTTTTTTCTTAAACTTATGAAAACTCGAGGTTTGGGAACAAACCTCGAGGTTTGTCCAGCAGAGTATCTCTCGTTTTCCAAATTTATAAAACCTCCAGTTTTACTCTCAAACCTCCGTGTTTTCGTTTTGGCGCAAAAACCGAGTATCTCCATTTTAAATGAAACCTCGAGTTTTGATATGAAACCTCGAGGTTTTGGCATCCAGAGAGCAAACGACTTTCACGACTCTTAGAAACCTCCGGGTTTCCCAGAAACCTCCGGGTTTACATTGGCGCTATTTTCCCAAGAGTTTCATATTCAAATGAAACCTCGAGGTTTCGTTAAAACCTCGAGTATTTTTCAAAACGAAAGGGTGACATTTTTTTGTCCCGAAAACCTCCAGGTTTGGGTAGAAACCTCCGGGTTTGATGTTTTGGACTTAAATCATCTTTACTTACAATAGTCTAAAACTCGAGGTTTATGATGAAACCTCGAGGTTTCAACAAACGAGAGTCAAATATCGCATCTGAATACATTCTGCTCTGTTTGCTTTATGGTTTAGCTTGATTTTGCGAAATGATTGCTTATGATTTATATATATCATATCATTATTCCTAACCCGATTTAACCAGTTTGTTCATGGGATTTCAGAAGATCAAAGTCTGTTTTGATAAACATTAAAACAACCACTTTGATGACTTACAATATTTTATTATATCTTATTCTCCCAAGACAATGGTCTCATCTGAAAAGTAGCTCTACCATTCACCAAGGCAGAAAGCAAGGTTCCACTACCTAAAGCATCGAACAACATTATTCTAAAGGGCTCCACTAAGCACAACGGCATGGGAGACATTCTTGAAGAATCAAATTTCCGCATTCCCAAATCGCAAAACTCCCCATGACTATATGCGGCACCACCCAAGGACCCAACTGACTAGAATTTCGAAATGATCCAAGTCCGAACGGATCTTTAAACGGTCACAAGCTTCAAATCGGTTTAAATACTTGAAGATTTGAAGGCGCAAATATACACAAGACATACACGTAAAAAACGCATAAAAAGCTCCGAGTCTTTTATCGTTTATAATTTTTCGATTGTATCTTTGATACATTGTGCTTCAAGTACTTATCTTTATTCACTCTTAGAGAGAGTTCATTTTCGTAAATCATTCATTGTAAGATTCTCAAAGTTGTGGGACTTTGAGGTTGGGTTATCGATTACAACTTGTAAGGGGGAGTGTATCCTAGAGAGAGGATAACTTTCGAGTACGAGTGTGTATCGATTTGAATGATAGTAGAAACACCCGAGAAGAGTCCGGGACCGGACGTAGGTCAAGAGTTAAGACCGAACCGTATAAATCTTCGTGTCAAGCTTTTCTTCTCTATCTCCATTTACCTTGGTGAACATCTGTTGTGTGGGTGATTTAAAAGAATTTTTAAAATCCCCAATTCACCCCCCTCTTGGTGATTTCCTTCACTTTCATTTGGTATCGAGCTCGGTTATCTGTTTAAAGGATTAATATCCTAGATCAAAGATCCAATGGAAGGAATTCTACCCGATGGAGCTTCAATCAATGAGACCTCCGGTTTCAATGGAGAACATTACTCCTTCCGGAAGGCTAAGTTCGAGTCTATGTAATGGCAATCGAATATGGCCTATGGAGGGTGTTCGAGAGAGGAAATTATGAACCAAAGATCAATTGAAGATGGTGTCGAACTCCCAAGCTAGAAGAAGAGTATGATGAGAATGACAGAAAGCAAGTCACTCTCAACATGAAAGCAATTCACATCTTTGCAAAGTGCTCTAAGCCAAAAAGAGTATTTTCGAATCGCACTTTGTCATCTCGCTAAAGCTATGTGGGATGCTCTTGAGATAGCCCATGAAGGGACAAATTTGGAATCAAGGAAAATCGAGTAAACACTCTCATGACTGAATATGATTTATTTCGTATGAAGTCCGGAGAATCCATTAGTGAATTCCAGCTCGATTCACTCATCCGATCAACCAACTTGCCGCATTAGGAAAAGTCTACGATCAACTGCTCAAGTGAGGAAAATACTAAATATCCTCGCCAAGGAGTGGGAAGCTAAGGTCACTGCAATCGAAGAAGCTCGTGGTGAATCTATGGCTTCAGGAGCAGCACTATTTGGCAGCCTTTCTGAATATGAAGGAAAAATCAAATTCAGAAAAGGACTTGATGAGATTGATGGCAAGAATAAGGGAATCGCTCTCAAGATTGTCAAAGAGATAAAATCGATGATGAAGATGAAGATCTTGAGCTAGGCATGATGGTCGAGAAAGTTTAAAAAATTTTACAAGAAGGATCAAGCCTTCGAGAAAATTTCATAAGGGTAGCTCTAGCACGAAACAAAGAAACCCATCATATGCTATGAATGTGAAAAGCCCGGCCACATCAAGTCCGAATGTCCACGGTGAAGAACAAAGAAAAGAAATTCAATAAGTTCAAAAGAAGAGCTTATGTTTCAGCCATATGGGGCGACAGCTCATTCGATGAAGATGAAGTCGAAGATGAAGACAGAGCCAATATCTCTGTCTTGTGGCTCAAGAAGAAGATTCAGCAGGTGAAGAGGTAAACAATTCGACTCATCTTATGATGAACTATCGGCTGAATATAATTCTCTTTTCATTGAATTTCGAAAAATTGCCAAAGAGCTTCGTCTTCAAAGAAGAAAATTAAATTGTTGGAAGAACAAGCTCAAACTATTTCTTCTTTCGTTTCTCCTTGCGAAAATATTTCGAAAAGAACTCGCGAAAAGATTTTAAAACAATTTGTGACAAGCCGCATTTTAGAGAAAAGAAATTTGCATCTCACAAAAACTCTTGAGAAATTCACTAGAGGTAGCGAAATGCTCAATGTTATTTTAAAACAGCAGAAGTTCACAAATGACAAATCAGGAATCGGTTATAGGCCTGATTCTGATAAACAAAGAGGCAAGAAGAAAGTTGGACAAAAAACTTATTTGAACTATTTTCGAAAAACTGTCCACTCTTCTAATCCTTTTGCTCATTGCAACTATTGCAATCGTAAAGGTCATGCAACCTCTTCCCTGTTTTCATAAAAAGGAAAGAAGGAACAAACCTATAGGTAATTATCAATGGGTGCCTAAGGGATCCTATAAGATTCCTAAGACACAAACTAACCCAAAAGGACCCAAGAAAAAATGGGTACCTAAGACTTGATATTCTATATCATGCAGGTTTGTCTTAGAGCATCAAAATCCAACAAATGGTTCATTGAAGTGGATGCTCAAGACATATGACAGAGACGAATCCAAATTTGCTACAATTAAACCTAAGGATGGTGGCAAGGTAACATTTGGTGGTAATCAATCCGGAAGGATTCTGGAATTGGAAAAGTTGGAAACAACGAAGGGCCACAAATCAAAGATGTCTACCTTGTGGAAGGCCTATGTCACAACCTCCTTAGTGTGAGTCAAAGCACGAGATAGAGGTAACCTAGTTATCTTTGATTCGAGGAATGTTTAATTGTAAGCAAAGATATTCTCTCCTTAGATAACATTAAACCTAAAGCTTTATTTAGAGCTCCTAGAGAAGGAAACTGTTATACTCTCAATCTCTCTAGTAACTCTATTTTTGAAAACTGTTTTATTGG
The DNA here is from genome assembly GCA_019022615.1 of Acacia melanoxylon. Classification (NCBI taxonomy): domain Eukaryota; kingdom Viridiplantae; phylum Streptophyta; class Magnoliopsida; order Fabales; family Fabaceae; genus Acacia; species Acacia melanoxylon. The sequence continues at coordinate 11,197,637 of JAFJYJ010000004.1, forward strand.
TAACTTGGATGAAAGTTGGCTATGGCATAAACGTTTAGCTCATGTTAATATGTTCCAACTTGACAAGTTACGTAAAAAAGGATTTGGTCATTGGTCTACCAAAATCTCGGTTTAAAAACGACATGATTTGTGATGCTTGTCAAAAGGGTAAACAAACCAAATCATCTTTCAAATCTAAAAATGAAATTTCAACTAATAGACCTCTTCAACTACTTCACATGGATTTAGTTGGACCAGCTAGAGTAAAAAGCCTTGGTGGCAATCTTTATACTTTGGTCATAGTTGATGATTTCTCTAGATTTACTTGGACCATTTTTTTATCTTCAAAGGATGAAACATTTGATCAATTTGCTGTATTTGCCAAGAAGGTCCAAAACGAGAAAGGATTCTCTATTGCGGGGAATTCGTACGAGATCATGGTGGAGAATTTGAAAATCATGCCTTTGGAGAATTTCGTGATAAAATGGGCATTGATCATAACTTCTCAAAGCACCTAGGACTCCACAAAAAATGGAGTGGTAGAAAGGAAGAATAGAGTCCTAATAAGAAATGGCAAGGGCAATGTTGAATGAGAACAATACTTCTCAAGTATTTTGGGCTGATGCCATGAGCACCGCATGCTACATTTCAAATCGAGCATATCTCCGGAAGAAAGCTGAACATAACTCCCTATGAGCTGTACAAAGGAAGAAAACCCAATATAGCTCATTTACACATTTTTGGATGCGAGATGTTTCATCCACAACAATGGTAAGGACAACTTGGGAAAGTTCGATTCCAAGTCGGATGAAGGTATATTTTTGGGTTATTCAAATAGAAGTAAAGCTTATAGAGTCTTTAACTCTAGAACACGTATTGTTGAAGAATCAATGCATGTTGTATTCTCGTGAAACTAAGTCAAACAAATCCTTGGATGATGATGATGATTTTCCTATCTCAAATCAACGGTTCCGAAACAATTCCTACTTCAAAGCAAATTTGAAAAACCGTTGGAAAAGGAACCTGAATTTGAAAATCATTGTGAAAATGTTTGCGAAAACATTGATCAACATCAACCTAAGTCATGGAGATACAAAAGAGGAGTCATCCTCTGGATCAAGTAATAGGTGATGTTAATCAAGGTGTAAAAACCAGAAAAAGCACTTTGAATGAAGTCACATTTTCTCGCATTCATTTCGAAAATTGAACCTTCTAAGATTGATGAAGCCCTTTCAGACAATGATTGGGTTATAGCAATGCAAGAGGAATTACATCAGTTTGAAAGAAATCAAGTTTGGGATTTGGTACCTAGGCCTAAAGACCATCCAGTCATTGGCACTAAATGGGTATTCAAAAATAAACGTGATGAATCTGCCATAATTGTTCGAAACAAGGCAAGGCTAGTTGCAAAAGGCTATAATCAAGAAGAAGGAATTGATTATGAAGAAACTTATGCTCCAGTGGCTAGATTGGAAGCTATAAGAGTTCTTCTAGCTTTTGCTTGTATCAAGGGTTTCAAACTTTATCAAATGGATGTGAAATGCTTTTTTAAATGGCTTGATTCAAGAGGAAGTTTATGTTGAACAACCTCCTGGTTTTCAAAATGATCATCATCCAGATCATGTTTATCGCCTCAAGAAAGCATTATATGGTCTTAAGCAAGCTCCTAGAGCTTGGTATGAGCGATTAAGCAAATTCCTTCTTGATCAAGGATTTGTTAGAGGTAAAGCGAGATACAAACTCTTCATAAAGAACAATAAACTTAATGAAATTTTAATTGTTCAAATATATGTTGATGATATAATATTTGGTGCTTCTAACAATGCTTTGTGTGAAGAGTTTGCTAAGAACATGCGGGGAGAATTTGAGATGTCCATGATGGGAGAACTCAACTATTTCCTTGGTCTGCAAATTAAGCAAAGGAAAGATGGAATCTTCATTTCACAAACCAAGTATCTCAATGACCTGAAGAAGTTTGGGATGGACGAATGCAATGGAGCCGATACTCCAATGAGTTCAACTACCGCCTTGGATGCGATGAAAAAGGCAAAGACTTCAACATTACAAAGTATAGAGGAATGATTGGATCATTGCTCTATCTCACAAGCAAGTCGTCCCGACATCCAATTCAGCGTGGGGATGTGTGCAAGATTTCAATCTGCTCCCAAGGAGTCACATGCCGAGAATGTGAAAAGAATCTTCGAGATATCTTGCCGACACAAAGACTCTTGGTCTATGGTTTCCCAAAGGTCAACTCGAACATTTGGTGGCATATTCAGATTCAGATCATGCTTTGGATATAAGACGGATAGAAAGAGCACAAGTGGCCAATGTGAATTTCTTGGTGGTTCACTTGTTTCATGGTTTAGCAAGAAGCAAACAAGTGTTCTGCCGTATCCTCTATGAAGCTGAATATGTGGCCGCATCTAGTTCTTTGTGCTCAAGTTCTTTGGCTCAAACAACAAATATCCGACTTAGGAATCAATTTGAAGGAGATCCCAATATTGTGTAACAACACAAGCACAATAAGCTTGGCTAAGAATCCAGTTCAACATACTCGAACCAAGCATATTGATGTGAGACATCATTTCATAAGGGATCATGTTCAAGAAAGATGTCAAAGTCATATTCATCCCAACTCATCTTCAACTTGCCGACATCTTCACAAAGCCATTAGCAAAGGAACAATTTGTGTTCATAAGAAGAGAATTGGGAATGGTAAATCCCAATGAGTTGTAAGTAGCTCTTACTCAATATTAGTTATGGTTTTGATGATTGAAAATTACTAACTTAAGCATCGGAGTGTCTAGACTTATTTTATGCAGGATATTAAAAATTGTGTTTTTCTGTCAAGGAGCAAAACCTCGAGGTTTTGGAGAAAAACTCGAGGTTTGTTTGTGGAATGTCGGGGTTTGAGAACAACTGAGCTTTTTGAAGAAAATGAAACCTCGAGTCTTCATTAGAAACCTCGAGTTTTCATAAGACAGAGAGTTATTTGAATTTGAAGAACTTCAAAACCTCGAGATTTTGAAGAAACCTCGAGTTTGTGAACATTGATGTTTCAAAGGTTCACAGAACACCTTTGAAGTCCAGGTTGGTAATCTTTCATCAAACCTCGAGGTTTGGCATAAAAGCTCGAGTTTTGTCATGTCTATATATATATGGTAATATTCATGTTCTTCAAAACTCGACCTAAAACTCTAGGCTTAACCTCGCCTCTTCTCTCTTCTCTCTCGACTCATCCAATCTCGACCTAATTTCACCTTCTAAACCCTCAAATGGCCTCGAAATCCAATCCCCAAGATGTTTCAGACACAAATTCCAGTCAGGAAGGAACGATTCCAGTCGCTCCTCCTCCTTTTCCTACTCAACGACCAGTGAGAAGGAAGTCCATACCAAATCGCTTTCATCTGGGTGCAGACCGTGCAATTCGTGGCATTAAGGGTAGAATTCCTGAGGCTTCATCGCCACACCGTAAATCAAAAGGGGTTTCGTTCAAAGAACCCGCTAAATCACCGTACGTAAAGAGGAAGGAACCCGAGTCCGAAGGAAAAGGAAAGGAAAAGGTTTTCGAGACTTCCAAACCTTCTAAAGTAAGAAAGAAAAGGGTTTCGTGTCCCGCCTCAAAGAAACTTCATCTCAAGGAAATGCTTCTACTCGAATCAAGAGGAAGAAGATGTGCCCTCGGTTATGGAGAATGCTCTTTCGACATCTATCATAACCCTTCTCCACCCAAAGGTTTCACGATTATTAACTCTACTATGACTAAAGACGAGAATGATAAGTTTAGGGAATCTTATTTACATCGTGAATTCTCGCCCGTAGTTGCCGTCAATTTGACCAATTTCTTTGATGAGTGTCATTTTGACTTGTCTCCCGGTTGAGAATGTATGAGTCCTTTGTCTCCATAGCTGCACCATATACTCCTAATCTTGTCCGCCCTGTTTTATTACAATATGGTGTACAATAATGTTCGACTCCGTAAGGAGAAGTGATTGAGGAACAAGTGTCTACTACCGTTAGGGGAGTTAAATTTACTCGTCGCCTTCAATCCCGAACAAAATCTTAAAAATAGACAATCCTCCACCTATTCCGAGTTTAACTTCAAAGAATGAGGAGATTTTTGGAACACTTAGACCAAATGAGCCATTTCCCCCGCATCAACAATTATGGCTTTCTTTTAAACCTATTTCTATGCTCGCTGAAAATCGAGTCTTGTGGTATGTCTTTTCTAGGAACTTTCTTCCAAAGGGTGGTAATTACACTCATTTCACTCAACTAGACTACCAACACTTTATCGCTTTTGTGAGAAAAGTACCTTTCAATCTTGGTCATTGGCTTCTTCAAGCAATGATCAAATTTAAATTCTCTCGTAGAAAGCTGTCTCATATACCATTTCCTTCTCTCGATTTTCGTTATTCTCTTCTATCACAAAATTTGGCATCCGGGTTCTCTGGCTTTGACACCCTTGTATATCCTCCATCTTTTGGGAAGACAATGCTAAATCTAATGAAGATCAAGTTTGTGGAAGAAGGATCGGACAATCACATGCTCCTTCAAGATCTCATCCAAGAAGATCTCAAGCTCAAGAGGCTCAATCAGCACCTCCACCTCCTCGACATCATTTCCATCTCGATCTTACTTCACGATCAAGGAGATTGTGGATACTTGCTCTTCTTTGCCGCATTGACTATTCGCATGGATTTTGAAATGGGAAAGATAATGGCTGAAATGACTCGTGGACACAATGGACTCATTGAGATTCGGGATACCATGAAGGAACATCTTGAGATGATTTCTCGGACAAATGTCGGCCGAGCTTAAAGAAAAGGTGAAGAGATTGAGGCCAAGTTGTCTACTCGATCATCTCTCACATGGATCTCGGTGACAAAGTGGACAAAATTGTGAAGCACTTGCACATTGGACCTTCCTCACCTCTTGGCACCGCGCCGGGTCCTAGCACTTCGGGTCCCGCTTTCGGTTCATCATCTCCTTCATTCACCTTCACTTCACTCGATCCCTACAACCTCTCCCGATCCTCCCTCCATGGCCACTCCCTCAATCGATGTTTTTCATCATTCCCCTCCATCAACACCCTTGGTCAACCTCAATTTTGAAGATGACAAAGGGGAGAGAATGGCAAGGATTAGAGTTAGAGTTTTGGAGATCATTGAAGAACTTTCGATATATTTCTCTAAATGCCGATTAAACTTATATTTCGATATCTTGTAATATTTTCAATTTCGCTAATGTATGAGAAATATGTTTTGTGATCTTTTTGGTTCATTTTGCGTCTCGTTGCTCATCTCTCGATACTGTCACTTAATTTATAACAGCTTGCAAATAAATCCTTCAAATGTCCAAGCTTTTCAAAATGAATTTCTAAAAACTTTGACAAATCTACTTCAAAATGAAAACTCTCTCAAAATCTCAAGACGGTTTGTTTACAAGTGTTGTCATCATCAAAAAGTGGGGAGAATGTTAGTTCTCTAAGGGTTTTGATGATCTCCAATAATTGTAAACAAAGCATGAAGTTTTGCTCTCAACATTTGTAAAAATCCCGTAAGAGCAAAACTCGAGGTTTGCACGTAAACCTCGAGGTTTGGCCTTACAAAGAAATACTCAAGTTGTTTTTCCGGAAAAGGCAAAACTCCAGTGTCTAGAGAAACCTCCAGGTTTCCATAGAAAACTGTGTTTTTGGAGAAACCTCTAGGTTTTGTTTTTAACATGAAAAATCCAGGTTTCACAAGTTTTGTGAAACCTCGAGGTTTTGTAAGAAACCTCGAGGTTTTGATCCGCCGAGAGAAAGTTCGATTGTCGACGTTTTCAAAACCTCAAGTATTGTGAAAAACCTCCGTGTTTGAGTCTTGAACAGTTTTTTTTTCTTAAACTTATGAAAACTCGAGGTTTGGGAACAAACCTCGAGGTTTGTCCAGTGAGAGTATCTCGTTTTCCAAATTTATAAAACCTCCAGCTTTACTCTCAAACCTCCGTGTTTCGTTTTGGCGCAAAAACTGAGTATCTCCATTTTAAATGAAACCTCGAGTTTTGATATGAAACCTCGAGGTTTTGGCATCCAGAGAGCAAACGACTTTCACGACTCTTAGAAACCTCCAGGTTTCCCAGGAAACCTCCAGGTTTACATTGGCGCTATTTTCCCAAGAGTTTCATATTCAAATGAAACCTCGAGGTTTCGTTAAAACCTCGAGTATTTTTCAAACGAGAAAGGGTGACATTTTTTCGTCCCGAAAACCTCCAGGTTTGGGTAGAAACCTCCAGTTTGATGTTTTGGACTTAAATCATCTTTACTTACAATAGTCTAAAACTCGAGGTTTATGATGAAACCTCGAGGTTTCAACAAACAGAGTCAAATATCGCATCTGAATACATTCTGCTCTGTTTGCTTTATGGTTTAGCTTGATTTTGCGAAATGATTGCTTATGATTTATATATATCATATCATTATTCCTAACCCGATTTAACCAGTTTGTTCATGGGATTTCGAGAAGATCAAAGTCTGTTTTGATAAACATTAAAACAACCACTTTGGAAACTTACAATATTTTATTATATCTTATTCTCCCAAGACAATGGTCTCATCCGAAAAGTAGCTCTACCATTCACCAAGGCGTAAAGCAAGGTTCCACTACCTAAAGCATCCGAACAACATTATTCTAAAGGGCTCCACTAAGCACAACAGCATGGGAGACATTCTTGAAGAATCAAATTTCCGATTCCCAAATCCGCAAAACTCCCAACATGCCTATATGCAAAGCACCCAAGGACCCAACAGGCTAGAATTTCGAAATGATCCAAGTCCGAACGGATCTTTAAACGGTCACAAGCTTCAAATCAGTTTAAATACTTGAAGATTTGAAGACCGCAAATATACACAAGACATACGTAAAACGCATAAAAAGCTCGAGTCTTTTATCGCTTATAATTTTTCGATTGTATCTTTGATACATTGTGCTTCAAGATACTTATCTTTATTCACTCTTAGAGAGAGTTCATTTCGTAAATCATTCATTGTAAGATTCTCAAAGTTGTGGGACTTTGAGGTTGGGTTATCGATTACAACTTGTAAGGGAGTGTATCCTAGAGAGAGGATAACTTTCGAGTACGAGTGTGTATCCGATTTGAATGATAGTAGAAACACCCAGAGTCCGGGGACCGGACGTAGGTCAAGAGTTAAGACCGAACCAAGTATAAATCTTCTCGTGTCAAGCTTTTCTTCTCTATCTCCATTTACCTTGGCTAAACATCTCGTTGTGTGGGTGATTTAAAAAGAATTTTTAAAATCCCCAATTCACCCCCCCCCTCTTGGTGATTTCCTTCACTTTCACACATAACATCGAATGCATAACCAATCATGGTAAATCATACATACAAAGTCACACAAAGTACATGAAATTAAGGTTACTTACCTTTAAGTAGTTGATCAGTAAAATAGTAAACACCCAGCTACTAAATAAAAATGATATACCTAAAATAAATTAATATAACGGTGTTATTGCCAATATAACTTCTTCCTTTTAATTATGTAATTATACACTTGTATAGAGGGTCTTTCCACTTTTGTAACTCATTAATTTCCTTTATTAATGAGTATTTCTTCTTTGGTAAATTTTTCTTTATTTTCGCATAAGGTGATGGAAATTTCTAAAATTTGACCCAACTTCAAAAATCCATAATTAATTGTAGAAAAATCCGATTAGGGTGTTCCAAAAATCTACGTAACTCTTGACATGTCTATTTTTGACTAAAAATACTTTTCAAGTCCAAGAATTTGTAAATTATTTCCAGTTTCCGAAAATACCCCTGTTGGTTTTTCTACCTCCTTATTTGCATATATTCATACTTTATGCTTTCTCAATTGTACCCCATATTGATTCTCATACAAAATTTCATTTTAAACACTTTTAAACCATCAAAATAAAATCATATCACCAAGTTCTAGCTATTTGTAATACCCTAAAAATCGTATTTATGATCAGTATCGTAATTTAGTAAATAATACCTATTGGAAATATGTGAATATGTGGTCTCAAATAATAAGTTATAATTATCTTATTTTCTAAGGTAATTTCTATGGAAATTAGAAGAAATAAAGAGCTAAAATCCATAAAATGCATTTATGAGGCATAAAATGGCCGAAGATATTATGATAAATCCCTAGAGGCAATAAAATATTGCTAAAAATTAGAAAGTATGTTGTCTCTAATTTTAGGAATTTTTGGGATTATTTCCCTTGGAAAATAATGAGGCAAAATTAAATATAATTTTGGGGAGCATAAGTGACCCCATGATTTTTAATATTTTGCATAGGACATAAAATACCAATGTCAGTGCAATAGTTGTGAGATAATGATTTATCCTAATAAAGAAAAGTATCAACAATTAGTAAGTGACTAATTAAGTAATTAATGGCTAATTACTTAAATTAAGATATAAAGTAAATTAATTAAGAAAATAAATAAAAATAAAATAAAAGAAGAGGGGGCGAAATTTTCAAGTGTGAAAGGGGTTAGGGATTTTTCAAATAATATCTAGATATTTAAGTAATTAAATAATAATATATTCGGTAGAAAGACCAGTTGGCTAAATGAGAACCGATAGAAATAAAATCCTATCTCAAAATAGGTGAACTAAGTCGAGAACATCCTGGACTTAATATAAACAAGTGAAATTTTATCTCGGAGTGAGCTATCTCCGAAGTCATTTCTGAAACCAACGGAGTAAATAAGAGACAAGGTAAATAAGAAAAAAGGGCAGATAGTAGAAACGAGAATCCATAGAAAACAAGACCGTTGTGACAAACCATGAATTAGGTTTCTTAGGTCAGGACATATTATAAACCAGTGAATTTTTATCCAGAAGTTGGTGTTACCGGAAGTCATTTCCGTAACCGACAGCGTTTATCCGAAAATGTTCAGCAGACTACGGAATACCCTTAATGGGATCAAGAATCTTGTTAACCCAGGTATTTTGAAAGAGGAAGACTAGACCTTAAGAGCTGTGCTGCTGTATTTTTAAGATCCGCTGAGATTACGCGATAAGAACACCGAACATGGAACTTTATCGGTACAGTCATGTAACATTCCAATTTTTAAAGCGGAATTTTTTTTTTTCAATCAGAGTAGAGCATTGGAGCGAAAGAGTAACTGATTCATAACAAACATCAACCACAGTGTAACATTGTAATGATTACATTAATCCTAGAGTTTGAAAGTGAATAACTGAAAGTGGTAAAGATAGATAAGTCTCTGGCTGCACGACTACTGTTGCTTGCCTCGATCTTCGATCCGTATTCCTCTGGATCCTAAAGCTATAGTTGAGATTCAATTCACCGCATTGAATCTCAAGTAACGGTTAATCTCAAACCCAAACAATACAGTATACAGATAACAGATATTCTAGACAATACAACAATATATCACTACATAAGCATACAGCAAATGCATGATCATTATGCCGACAAAACATAAGCATTACGCAGTATGTAAAGCCCCACAATGTAAAACAACAATAATAGCTTGCACTATTCACCAGTGCCACGATACCACTCGTGTTTCGGCGCTAGAAAAACATACGGCGTTATCATGACTATAACCCGTGTAAAACTGTCGTATATCGGTCTACGAACGTATCTATCACATATATGCATTTAAGAAGCACAAGATTAGTGTTACAAAGACGCGTCCGTACCTTCGTTGATGACGTTAGGTACTTCTGGCGGAAAAACATACTTTTTACGGAAAAACGTGAAATGTTCGACGGCACGTCGGGCAGCGTAACGGTAGCAAATCAGAGTTTCTGAGCCCTATCAGAGTAATATCACTTTCATTAGTGATTTGAAATCATAACTGGCATTTTAGGTAAAAATTACCATTTTGCCCTTCTACCCCTAATTTGGCGGAATTTTGCCAGAACTTCGTTACTTTGACCTTATTCCATTTCAAAGGTATCCCCACTATGTTTTTACCTCGTCAGGAATCTTTCAATGCAAAGAGGCCTAAAAACAAGCATAGGAATATATTCTGAAACTTCCTAGATCAAAACAACAGTTCTACTATAACTACCGAAAGAACTAAGGAAACTAAAAGCTAAGGACAGAAGAACTTACTCGGAGCTAAGGCACAACTTTGGCAGAGCTTCTCTCTCTAAGTTTCGGCCAAGGTAGAGAGAAGAGGAAGTGTGAAGAATGAAGGAGGGGCTCATGCCTTTATATAGGCAAAAATTGTGCCACCTTGGTAATTTTTACATTCCAACTTTTGTAATTTTTCCTTCCTTATAACCATGTAAATTCAAGGTAAAATGGTGTTTAATCCTTGTCCATGGGCTGCCCTAGTCGACATAAGGGGGTGATGTGGCAGCCAACCATTGGTCCAAAAATGGTGACTCATGCTCACTTTATGCCTGGTCCGATAGAATTTCCTCGATCGGTGTCCGTTTCGCGCGATCTTGACGAATCGCGAAATCCGTGGCAGAGTTTCGAAGTTTCTTTCTTTCTCATTAGGAATATCAACTTTAATGAAATTTATGACTCCATTAAGGGTATTCCGTTATCCGCCAAAGATTTTAGGTCAAACGCCCTCGATTCTGTAACGAAATTCGAAAGCGTCAATGTCTAGGTAAAAATCCACTGGTTCGTAATATGATCTGACCTAAGTCACTAGATACCTAATTTATGGCAACTACTTGTTTCAAAGTATTGACTCTAAATCCTCTATCTGCATTTACTCTATCTAATCGTTTTTCGTCTTATTAGAAATTAGGGTTTTCGGTTGCGGAATCGACGTCTGCGGTAAATTCTTTCTTCATGTAGAATTTCACTTGTACTTAATTTGATCATCGAAAAGACTTTTACCTCTCGGTTTACCTGTGTAATTTATTTCGACTTTTCCTTCGGTCGCCTATAAGCCGACTCACCGCATTATATTATTATTTTATTCTAATTTTCATTTTAATTATTTAAACAATTCTTTTTAATTAAAAATATTAAGAATTTCGACCCCTTAATTTTAAAATTCAGTTTTAATTATTTTTCCATAATTTTTTCCATTTTAAAAAAAATATAATATTTTTTACCAAAAATTCTTGTTTTACCCCCGCCTTCGTTAAGGCTTAATCGACCTAATTTCTTCGTTTAATGATCTTTTTAGGATCAGGTTTCTTCATATATTTATCTTTACTAATTTATTACAGTATATTTTTATCTTACAAACTTCTATACCGATATTGTCATTTTATATCCTATGTAAAATATTACAAATGTTTACCTCATCGGGTTACTTTATGGTTCCGAAATGCTTTTTAAAATTTTCTTCATGTTATTTCCTATGAAATAATTTATTAAATTCTCATAATTAGGGATAACACTTCCATAATTTTTCATGATCTTTCGTATTTATCATAATGTTTTTAGATCGCTTTTATCACCATTATTGCATTTTTAGTCATTCTGTTCATCTGATTTTTCTATAACTTTTTTGACAATTTACTCAACAATTATAACAATTTTCTATAACAGTTTTATCTCATGAATTTACTTCATTAAAATATTCATTAATTTTCCTTTATCTCAGAAATTCCAGATTTGCTAAAATCCGGGTATTACAAGTCACATAAAGCAACAGGATGACATCATGCATGACATCATCTTGTTGACTTTTGGGGCAAGGGGAGACACATGGATGGCCAAGATGAAGGCATGTGTAAAAACAAGATCTAACGGATGAGATTCGATCTGAAAAAGGTGTGAATAGTGTCACAGAAATCTCTATAAATAGCCAACACCTCTTCTTCTCATTTCACACCAAAATTTCGAACCTAGAGAGATTTTAGAGAGAAGGAGGAGTCCGGAGAAAGTATAGCGTAGCTCTGGGTAAGTTCTTCGGTCCCTAGTCTTAAGCTTCGGTGTTTTGTTCGGTAGTTATAGTAGGAATGTTGTTTTGATCTTTAATCTTCCAATATATTGTAGATATCATGTTTTTGGGTTAAATATGATATATATTTCGAAAAATATGTTAGGGAAAGATTTATGGCAAAATTTTGGAAGATTAGAGTCAAAATAGCGAAGCTCTGGCGAAATTCCGCCGATTAGGGGAGTCAGGGGCAAAATGGTAATTTGTACCTAAAATGTCTGTTATGATGCTAAATGTTGATAAATATTATCCTTATAGGATATCCGTGATAATCGTATCACCGTCGTACATTTGTTGTACCGCCGATATACATTTGTCGGCCATTTGTAAAAAATACTGTTTTCCGTCAAAAGTACCGAATACCGTCAATGAAGGTATGTTCGCGTACCGTAACACTAGGTCTAATGCTTATTGTATGATCATATATGATTGTTGTTTTCACCGACTAAGACTTACATACGTGGTTATGTCACATACGAGGTTATGTTCTAATTATAGCCGTAGCATACGTGGTTATGTTACATACGTGGTTATTATCTTACATACATGGTTATGTATTTCTAATCATACATCTGTTATGAGCTGTTGTATTGATTGTTGCTGTTATGAATATCTGTCATGTATACATTGTCATATTTAAGCATGAGGTTAACCGTTACCTGAGGTTCAATGGGCATTGAACCTCAGCTCTTAACATAGCGTCAGGTTCAGGAGAACCGAGGACCGAGGAGAAAGGCAAGCAGGCCGCACAGAGACCCGGCTGAAGGCACAGAGACCCGGCTGAAGACTTCTTTGTTTATATAGTTACACCGACGTTAGACGTCCGAAAACAATGTCCCGTTATTGTAAACGGCCCGGACTTACAAAGATTTTGAATATAAGTATCGTTACTCAATCGCTCCGATGCTCTACTCTGATGAAAAAAATTATACTGCTTTTGAAAATGGGATGTTACACTATTGACCAAAATTTCCTTAAACTTTTGCAAAATTTCAAGAAGTTAGGGAAGAGAACTTACTTGCTTGAAGTTCTATCTTCTTTGGCTACTTCACCTTGATCTTCGTTGTGATTATAGCTAAAACTTCCATAATATTATACAAGATTACTAATTGAAGACTTAAACATACTTGAAAGAATTAAGATTACTAATTCTCATAATAATAATCCCTTACTAACCAATTAGATGGAAACAAATACTATTTGCTTTATTTTTAATAAAAATTTCATATATCTCAATAATATAATATTAATTAGCTTCATACAATAATTTACATGAAAATGAGGTTATTACATGAAAGAGCATGAATTGACAAGTGATATAGTATTAATTGACAAGTGAGTAAGCATGTAATGATAATTAAATAAGGGCAAGGGCAAGGGCAAGAGTTCTTTTTATAATTGGAATATCCTACCCTTAAATCCCTAAAGACTTGCTAGAGATATGGAGATTTTAAGGGACCTTACAATAGTAATTAATCTTATTTGGGACCTGCGTGCAATTTTCCCTAAAAATAACGATGTTGATATTAAATGACTCAAAATATCCTTTATAAAATGGGTTTAATGTTTTGCTTTTACTGGAATTTTTTTTTCTGCCATACTCGTATAAAAGTGAGGGGTCATATTGTAAAGAGAAGAGAGAGAAAATATTAGTGGAATCCACTCACTTTTATATGAGTGCGGTAGAAAAAATATTTCTATAGTAAAAGAGAAATATTAAACCCTTATAAAATTCAGAGACTATAAACTAAAACTTGATGTAAACTTAGTTCACCAAATACATATTTTAACAAGGCTTTTTTTAAGAAGATTCAATGTTTCCATCTACAACATGTTTTCCTAAAATGCTGTTGGAAAATAGTGCTTTTAAACGATTGTGTGTGAGAGAGAGAGAGGGAGGTATCATCATCAATATACACTTAAAAACAATAACATATTAAGCCGTGCACTGTTTGCCCTCACACAAAACACTATTGTTAACAATAGTGTCGGCTTCACAGTTCAGCTCAATGTTGGGCTTCGTGCAGAGATGAAATGTGTTGAGAATGTTGGTTTACAAATTCAAATTTCAAATTTTTCAATTTGTCCATCTTCCGTCCCTCCATATTTTTCATTTCAAATTTCAATATTCCAATATATAATCACTCAATACATCACCTCACTCAACTTCCTTCCGTCCCTCCATATTTTTCAAATCAAATTTCAAATTTCAATATTGAGATATATAAAATCTCCTTCCTAGGTAAGCAAACTATCAATACATCACCTCACTCGACTTCCTTCTGCATATCTGAGTTCAGACTGAACATAATCCGACTTGAGTACACACTACTAGAAAAAGAATAAATAGCGACGGAATTTGCTACGGAAAAAATTCCGTAGCAATCGTGAAGGATATTGCGACGGAAGTTTACTTCCGTCGCAATAGCGACGGAAATTGCGACGGAAGTAAACTTCCGTCGCAATAGAGACGGAAATTGCGACGGACGTTTACTTCCGTCGCAATAGAGAAATTGCGACGGAAGTAAACTTCCGTCGCAATGGGCGGCCAAAAATGGCCGCCATTTCCCAATTTCTCGCGACGGACCGTCATTTTGCGACGGATAGACGGTCCGTTGCGAAATTGGGAAGGGGTTGCGACGGATCCTAGATCCGTCGCAACAAAGCGCCAAAAAGGCTTCTTTTTTGGGGGTTGCGACGGATCTTGGATCCGTCGCAAAAAGGCGGCATTTTTGGCCGCCTTTTTGCGACGGATCAAGGATCCGTCGCAAATCCATGCGACGGATCCGAATCCGTCGCGGGGTGCGACGGATCCGGGATCCGTCGCGAGTGTGCAGCTTAAAGCCGCAACATTCGCCCCCTTCGCGCGATTTCAGACCACCCCCCCTCCCCAACTCCGGCGACCCTCCCCCTCCCCGGCGACTCTCTCCTCCTCCCTCCTCTCATCCGCGCCTCTCCTCCCCCCTCCGCCCTCCCCTCTCCGGCCCCCCTCCCCCTCCCTCTCCGCCCCCTCTCCCCCTCCCTCTCCGGCCCCCCCTCCCACCTCCCTCTCCGGCCCCCCTCCTCCCACCTCCCTCTCCGCCCCCGTCCCCCTCTCCCTCACCGAGCTCCTCCTCTCCATTTCGTCGATTTTTTTGGTATGTAAGTTTTTTTTTTGTTTTGTATTTTTTTCCCTTTTTACGGTTTTTTTTAATTTTCATTTTTTTGCGGGTTAAAAACATATCCTAGCACTAAGATCTTCGAAGGGAAATTATCAAACAAATCTTAGCATTTCGATTTTACGGAGTTAGCTTGAAGTATATTTTTTTTAATCACAATTTGATATTTATGTTATGTTTGATTATTTGGAATATTAAAAATATGTATGTTAGTCGAAGATTATCGAGTACACGAGTTTAAATCTTTTTTTTTAAATAAGATAAATTTTAAAAGTATTTTTTTCAGATTTGTAACACGGTTAAGAAACGTATAGAATTTTGTTATGTAAAGTATTTTTATCTAGCACTTTTTAGGAATTTAGAAATTCCAATTCGATTTTGGTGTGATAAAATTAAGATTTTGTATTAGATGATATTGATACATAAATATTTAAATAGGATGATGTTGAAACTAGAAAAGTGAAGTGTTTGGAAATAAAATTTAGGGATAAGACAATTAATTAATTAATGTCAACGAGGATGAGGAAGGTGTGACATTGAAGAATAATCACATTTGTATGTTTTATAAAAATTAGTAGAATAATTTTTTTATTTAAATTTTTTATTTCAATCTATGTTTAACAAGTTATACACTAAATTTGATTAAATGTTATGTAATTCCTTTGATCTAGCCCATATATGTTAGAAACTCCAAAATACTTAGTATTGTATTCTTTGTTTGCCCCCTCCACATGCATGTCCCCATGTTCGGTGTGCTATCCTCATTCTCACGGTTTGCTTTGGAATATGTTCTTTGTTCAATGCATGTGTTTCTTTTTCACTTTCTTGATTAAGTGGCAATTGGTAGGCATAAGAGGCGAATTTTATATATATATATATATATATTTGTGGTATGTTGAGAAGTTAATTAGGGTAGTAACTGAACTAGCTAGGAAGTATGGAAGGCAGCCATGATAGAAGTTGGATGTACAATCGTCTAACTGATAGAAGAGAACTAACACAAGCATTCTTGGCGGGTTTGGAAAAGTTCATCCAATTTTCTTTGGCGAATTCAAATAATTCAAGAAGGGAGATCAGTGTCCGTGTGCCAAATGTAATTGTTTAAGATTTACGTACGCGGACAAGGTCGGAATTCATTTGTGTCAAAAGGGATTCATTAGAGATTATGAATGTTGGGAATTTCATGGCGAAGTCCGACGACACCGAGTGGTTATTACAAGGACGTAGTCATCGAGAAAACCTTAATCAATATGAGCGGTTGGTTATGGATGCCGCGGGACCGTCGATCGGCCAATATTTTGATCCCGTTACTCATGCCGAACCGTCATACATGGGAGAGGAGAGGGTACCCATCCTCAACCATCAAACATGGGTGAGGATCCTCATCCGGAAGCCGCTAGGTTCTATAAAATGCTTCAAGAAGCACGGCGTCCGTTATGGGAAGGTTGCGAACACTTTGAAAATAGTGAATATTCATCGCTATCGGCTACCCTAGCAACACTAAGCTTGAAGACCGATCACCATATGAGCGAGAGGAATTACAACGAAATGATGCAGATCATGAGTAAGGTTGTTCCCAAAGACAATAATTTGCCGAAGGACTTTTACCAAGCAAAAAAAAGGTGAAAGAGCTTGGGCTTGGATGTGAAAAAATCCATTGCTTTGCCCGAGAGGATGTATGTTGTATTACAAGGATGACGCCGAGCCGACCAATTGCAAATTTTCGTGGAGATGACGAGATATAAAGTTGTGGGGAAAGGAAGGAAAAACACCTGTCATGCAATAAGCAAGATGTGGTACTTTCCTCGGGTGCCCGGACTTACGAGATTGTATGCATCCGAACAAACTGTTTGCTCACATGAGATGGCAGGGGAGCATCGTAGGGATGAAAACTTTGTGACGCATCCATCGATGCCGAAGCTTGGCGTAAATTTGACGAGGCGAATCCTTTCTTTGCTATGGATCCCCGTAATGTTCGTCTTGGTCTATGTTCGGATGGGTTCGCTCCTTTCAACAATACAGCGGGAATTATTCCTGTTGGCCGATCATTGTGACTCCGTACAACCTCCCACCTTCTATGTGCATGAGAAGAGAGTTTATCTTCCTTAACGCGTTAATCCCGGGCCGTCGAACCCAAAAAAGAAGATAGATGTGTACCTCGGGCCTTTGATAGACGAGTTGAAAATGTTGTGGAGTGAAGGTGTTCTTACGTATGATATATCATTAAGTCGAATTTCACCATGCGGCCGCCTTAATGTGGACGATAAATGATTTCCCTGCCTATGGGATGTTGAGTGGGGCCGGGCAAACGTCGGGAAAGCTCGCATGCCCGGTATGTCTTGAACGAGAACATGGGTTTTAGCTTGGAACATAGTCGCAAGGTCGGTTGGTTTGACAGCACCGACGATTCCTACCCCGATCATCCGTTTAGGAGAAATAGAAAAGACTTCACGCGGAATCTTTGTCGAACGAGCAGATCCACCTCGTCGTTTAAGTGGAGAAGAAATATGGGACGGTCAGCACATTCCGAGTGTCGAAGAGGGTCTTTGCTTCAAGCGAACTCGGAGGGTACGGCATTGATCATCATTGGAACAAACGCAGTATCTTCGGGAACTACCATATTGGAAAGATCAATTGTTAAGACACAACCTCGATGTCATGCATATTGAGAGGAATGTGTTTTGCAATATTTACGTACAGTGATGGACACCAAGGGCAAGACGAAAGACACGGTCAACGCAAGATTGGACGTTGAAGCGATTTGTAGAAGGCTGCTTTGCATTTGGTGGAAAATGGCCGGACGAATTTCCAAACCCGGAGCGCCGTACACATTCAATAAAGAGCGAGAATTTAGAATTGTTGCGGTGGGTTAAAGATCGAAACTCCACTGACGGTTATGCGTCAACCGGAAAAGATGTGTCGACATGTACGAGGTGAAGTTGAGCAAGATGAAGAGTCATGATTGTCATGTTTTTTTCAGAGATTGTTGCCGTGGGCCTTCAAAGCACTACCGACATGTATGGTCTATTCTAACGGAGTTTTCCATGTTCTTTAGAGAAATTTGTGCTTGAGCTTAATGTTGAAAAGTTACGACACGGAGGCGAGCATGCCCATAACGCTATGCAAGTTAGAGATGGTGTTTCCTCCTAGCTTCTTTGACTCAATGGAACATTTGCCCATTCACTTGGCCTATGAAGCAAAGGTAGGAGGACCGCAACAATATAGATGGATGTATCCGTTTGAGAGGTAATATATATTGATTTCGCGTTGTTATTAATTGACCGACATGGTACTTGAGTTTATAAATACCCTCGATATTCCATTGTAGGTTTTTACGCACACTTAAGCACAAGATAAAAAATACAAGGTACGTTGAAGGATCTATCGCTGAAGCTTATCTAGTCGAAGAGGCCGCAAAATTTGCGTCATACTATTATCCCCCGAAATGATGTCAAGATGGAGAGGGTACCTCGTAACGATGATGCCGGTGATACGAGGGATCAAAAGTCAATATTTAATTTTCCGGGGCGAGTCGTGGGAAAACGTTGGAAGTCAACTCTTGACGGAAGAGATAAGCGAGTTCTTTGAGTGGTACATTCTAAACAAGTTGTGAAGAAGAGGCCGCCAAGTACCTCGAGTAAGTTTTTTTGTTTGTTTACTATTACGGTAAGTATTAAAGTATTAACTTAAGTTTTTTGTTACGAGTTACTTTTCTAATTGGGTCCGATCGGGAAATCCTTCAATGCGGTGTCCCAAGTTGATCAATTCACTAGTTTCGAGTTTCCAAAATGGTTTCGATCATATTTCTTGGAAAATCCATCGATCCCAATGAAGTTGCGTGGAGTTTATCTTATGGAGCTGCAATGACAAGGTTACCGATGCAACAAATATATAATCAATGGGTATCGATTTGCAATGTTGACGCGAACGCAGGTACACTATGTTGCAATTACGGTGTATGTTGTCGAGGTGACCAAGTTGACGGGGTGGAGGAGACCGACTACTACGGGAAGTTAGTTGAGATAATTCAGTTAAGTTACCGGTGGGACAAGGTGGTGATTTGTTTAAGTGTGAGTGGTTTGATAACAGTCCGCGTGGGACAAAAGTGGACAAACTTGGAAATATTGAGGTCATTTGGACAAGGAGATATACGGTTGGTTATGACCCATTCATCCTTGCTCAACAGCGGAGAACAAGTTTACTATACACCATACCCTACATCTCGCCAAGGGTGGACGGGAGTTATTAAAACCAAAGCACGAAATATTATACCAAAGTCGAAAGAGCTAGGAATCAAATGACGGTATGGTTGAACCTTTCCAAGGCGATGTGGAACATGTGCTTGCCCATAAACATCTTCGATGACGAAGTACCAAGCAATCTATTTGATTTTCATGTGGAGTTAGAGTTGATTCCTATACAAATTGACGATGAGAAATCGACGATGAGGATGAGGCGAAATGAGCTTCTCGATAGTGAATGCGAGTTCGACGACTATGAGAGTACGAGATGAAGACATGCAAGTAGATGTCGATGAACATGAATCGTCCGGTTGATTTGTGTTAGTTCTTTGTTTATGACGATATGTTATACTACATACTTTGTAAGTACTTTTGTCATATTAACCAAATATCTTTCTTTTTTATATTTTTTTGACATTATGTCTATAAGTGTTCAGAGATGGAGCATCAAGGAGGACGTTCAGGTAGTGGACGTGGCAGTGGTCGATCCCGACCCCGTACTATAAGAGGGGGTAGGGCAACGCCAACTGCTCCATATGGAAGCGAGAGGGCTCGGCTCTTCTCCGAGGTGCCACTATTTGATTTTTCGTCGTCACCATCGGGATATTTGTCATCTTCACCGTCACTTTATACATCGTCGTCACCGGCGGCTACCCCCACGATGCACGGCAAAGGGGACAACGGAGTTTACTTTACCGTTTCGATTGATTTACATATGTTTAGTTTCTTGAAACCATCTATGTACAAAAATCTTCAATATTTCACATTTCTTCCTTAGCACACTTCGTCGCCTCGAGCCACGTCGGGGAAGCGGAGGTAGTTCCTCCGATACACCTATCCGGGGCTCAAGAGATCCGAGACGGGGTTTCTTTGGATCTGCACTAAAGGCAACGAGTAAGTCATGCGAAGTACTCGTAATGAACCAATTCTCTTTTGAGATTGGTTTGTATGCTAATATTTGCATGATAATCTCGTTTTGATTTGTGCACGATAATCCGGTGGCGACTTTCATGTCGACCCAAATATTCCGTAACTACACTCAAGCTTGGACCGCGTGGACGATGAGATTCCTACGAGCAACGAGATATGTGGTTCACGAGTTCTTGGTAAGTTATTTGTTTTATGCGTGTTAATTAAGTACTTTTAAAATTTGGAGCACTAATTGTTCGTTATTGCTTTTCGGGAAAAGCATATGACATTGCTCGAGCATCATGAAAATCTGAAAAAAGCTTTTAACCACAAGGGCGGCGTCAAAAGTGCGTCGAAAGCTCTATTCATTGAGAAGGTCGAGAGGCAAGGCAGTTGGCTTCCACAGGACACTAAAGATGAATTATTTGGCACTTGGGAAAACAATGAAAAGTTTAAGGCCATAAGTGCGAAAAATAAGGAAAATAGGGCCAAAATGGCGGGACCGTCATATCTTTGGGGGCTCCATATCCATTGCGAGCATCGACGCAAAGTTGTAAGTACACGTTATTTTCTATTTACGTATTGAATATTTTGTACTTTGAAGTAATTAATTAAGGTCATCATTTGCGTTTGCGGGAAGAGTGCGGGGAAGCTCCACTGGATCGGTTGAGTGGGTTACCTTTCGGCGGACCCATTCCCGTCGAAGGAGTGAGAGGCAATGGATTAACCCAAAGGCGAAACAAATAGCGGTGAGACATTTATTGCCTTTATTACTTGTTTTATGCACGTTATTTTCTTATTTGTTATGTATTTGTTTGCTTGTAGGAAAACTTTGAGAGGCTGTCGCGAGGAGAGAGCCTCGCGGCGTGAGATCGACCCCTCATCCTCTATATCCGATAACGAGAGTCTCTTCTTTGAGGCTACGGCGGATTTGACAAGAAAGGGAGGGTCTTTGGATACGGTGAGTCTGCCCGGTGGCCCGAAGCAATCAAAGCGCCTCTCATCCGGCACTTTGCGGGGTTCCTTTAGGTAAACATAATACATTTGATATTGATAATTTTCATTCTCTTGTCCATTCAAATGAAGTACAAATAATAAATGTACTAATCAATTTTGTAGATGAGTGAAGAGGATGAAGTCGTTGGTGGAGGAGCAAGCAACACAGATGACCCGGGAACGAGAGATGATGAGCCGGCGGGCGACTCAGAAACGGAGATGATGAGGCGCAGATGCTTATGGAACAAGAGATGAAGCGGGCGTTGCGGCGAGGAACGGGAGATGATGAGACAAGAGATGAATCGGCGGGCGGAGATGATGAAGGAGATGCGGCTTCAAATGATGTCCTTCCGAAGACGGAGGTTTGGTCGGGCCGACTCGGTGATGATGACCATCTTTGGTGATGATGATGATCACAATCTTTTCTTTGTTTTAGCCTACTTTTTTGTATTTGTTTGTTGCTACGGATTATATATATATATATATATATATATTGTGTTTTCACTATGTAAACTCTTTTTTATCGTTAATATATTCATGATACATTATTTTACTATTTGTATTCAATTTTTCTATTAAAATTTTTTAAAAATATAAATAAAAAAATAAAAATTTGCTACCGTAAATTTACTACGGAAAAAAAAATCAGTAGCAAATTTCTGAATTTTTGAAATTTGCTACGGATTTTAAATCCGTAGCAAAATTTCAAATGTGCTACGGGTTGTTTCCGTAGCAAATTGCTACGGAAAAAATCCGTAGCAAATTTGCTACGGATTATGAAATCCGTAGCCATTGCTACGGATTGTAAAATCCGTAGCAAATTTGCTACGGATTTCATAATCCGTAGCAAATCCGTCGCAATTGCGACGGATTTTCTAAAATCCGTCGCAATTGCGACGCCATATTTTGCTACGGACAAAATCCGTAGCAAAAACGTTTTGCTACGGATTTTTGGGTTTTTGCTACGGATTTTTTCCGTAGCAAAATCTGAAATTTCTAGTAGTGACATTCTAGGTAGAATTACTGTTGCATGGACTGAGATGCTTCCACGGGAGACTGACCTGAAATTCATGATCCAATGCTTCTTCATATTCTTTCTTCATTTGTTTTGACCATTTACAGGGCAAACAGCAAGGAAAAATCAACATCACAGCTGCTTCCGGTTAGAGCATTTCTTATTCCTTCCAAAAATAACATTCCTTCAACTACACAACGAACAACACCTGTGGATTTGTCTTCATCTTTCCCCTCGCTGATGCCGCCGTTTTCATGACCCAATATGTAGAAAATTGCTGCTTCTTCATATTCTTCATTTGCTTTCACCATGTGCAGGACAAATAGCTGGGAAACATCATCATCACAGCTCCTTCCGGTTAGAGCATTTCTTCTTATTCCTTCCAAAAATAACATTCCTTCAACTACACAACGAACAACACCTGTGGATTTGTCTTCATCTTTCCCCTCACTAATGGCGCCGTTTTCATGACCCAATATGTACAAAATTGCTGCTTCTTCATATTCTTCAGTTGCTTTCACCATGTGCAGGACAAATAGCTGGGAAACATCATCATCACAGCTGCTTCCGGTTAGAGCATTTCTTCTTATTCCATCCAAAAAGGGTGGAGCACGTGGTGGCAGCGGGCTGAAATAATCAATATCAATATATGGCTTCCGTCTAAAATTCCTCTTCAAAAAGACAGAACCTTCTTTTTCAAGCTGAATGTATAACATCCTCAAGGTATCTACGAACTCATATTCACGTGAATTTACCATCATCCTCAACGAATCTGGTGTGTTTGTCAGAATCAAGCACCTCAAAAACCACTATTCGCAACCATGTGCAGGGCAAAAACCCTTGGCAACATCGTTCAGCTTCACTATCATGTAATTTTTTTTAAACAGATTCTCTACTTTCTCATCACTTTAAATTTACACCATATATCCATTTCGTTTCATTTAAAATTATTTTGCCTTTTGGACAGAGTGCATAGATAGGCAACAAATAAAGGGGCAATATCGTCCACATAACAATCAAACATAAACATAGCCGGTCAAAAATTTTCACACTCTCTCATCTGCCGCATGTACTTTTTTTTTTTTTTTTTTTTTTTTAAAGAGAAGTTTGAGCTTTTTTATGATTTTTACTTTTTTAAAAAGACCCAATCCAAACACATAAAATAATAAAAAAACAAATTTTTTAACAAAAAAAAAAACTCATCCAAATGGACCCTAAGAAAGCTAAATAAGTTATTTAATTATTTTTTATGAAAAACATGCAAGTTTATAACAGTATTATTGGGGAGTTTGCAATTATTTCCGCAAGTTTAAATATATTTGATCTGATTATATCTCCTGACTATAATTTAATTTAATTTAATTGGGTAGTTTAAATTTAATTTTCATATCTCCTGATTATATCCTGAAATTGTATAACAGTATTATTCTTTAATGCATCACGAGCATGTTTATAACAGTATGCCTTGGAGAGCTCTACCTTCTTTTTTTTAAAAACAATATTGATACACTTCTCCACTTTCTCTCTCTCTTTCAATCAATCATGTTGAAACCCGTTACCAAATGTCCAAATCTCTCCTTCTTCACTTTTCTTTCTTTGTTTTAATTTATAAAATGTTGTATTGCATAGTTTTCAAGATAGTGAACAGCAAAGATAAAAGGAATCCAATATTGTACTGTAGTTTTACAAGCCTTTCTCTGCAATTTAATATAAAACCCCCTCTTATAAGTTTATCTCATAAATAGTTGGGACATGGAGAAATAATTTGCTATCAAATCTTATACAAGCAAAAAAAACTTATATGATGTTCATCGGGCATGCCGGTTTCCATAATTATTTTGAAAAATTAAATTTATTTATTAAACCGTTCAAAACAATGGTTCAATTGTTGCGGAAACTTAGGTAAAATAAATTGTTATGGAAAAGGAAACAATTTCATAATTAGCATCTTAACTTAATATATCCAGCAATTACTTTGTATAAGTTTTTAAGCACATCGAATCTTACTTCAAATTATTGAGAAGAAAATCACTTGCATACCATAACAACAGATAACTATGCACGACTTGGTGGAAATTATATGCCCTAGCAAATCTTATAGCAAATTATTGAGAAGAAAATAATGTTGTAAATAAATATCCCTATTTCTCTAAATTTACCCGTGCCTTCTCCTTACGCACGCCTTCGTTCTTTGTGGGAAAAAAAAAATTATTATATTAATATTTTATTTTAAAAAATGCATGGGACCCAATAGCAATTTTTCTTCAACAACCTTGCATTCACGTGGTCCGTTTGAAAATTGGTTACGAAAAAATTACAAACAATGGCTCAAGGTGAAAATTTCATTGAAGGACCCATTTCCCTCTAGACACACGGTTCCTTTCTTCATTCCGTTTAATTTGAATTTTCCGTTTTCCGTTTTCTTCCTGCGTCCGTTTCTTCTAATGGCGTACTATGTATTTCATAAGTTTCTTAAAAAAAAAAAAAAATATTAAGTTGCTTCCATACGCTTTATTTCATAACTTACAGAATTGTTGCTAGTGTGAGTCAAAAATGTTTTCTTATTTTTCAATTATTAATTCTAATATTTCTTTGTGATTTTATAAATAATAAAATTTCCAACAAACTTGCATGAATATCTAAACGTTGATTGTATATTCTCAGATTTCCTCTCTTCATTAATTGTATATTCCCTAATTTTCTCTCTCTTAATTAATTGTATATTATGGAAATTGCATATGATAATGCTGCATCATTTCAAAAAAAGTAATTAATGTAGCTAATAAACTTCGCAAAATAAACATGTTTAGTGGTGAAGGTGAAAAGAGTTGCAGGGAATGAAATATGAAATGAAGTAAATGGATCCCACGTAAAGTATGGGGAGGTATTCTAGAATACTTTTGAGGAAGACCATGCTTTTGAAAGCGCCGGGTGTTAAGGAAATACCGAGTTGAACTAATATTGTACATTTTATATTATTTTTTAAATATATCATATAATATTTATGACCCGACTTAAATATTGCGTTCTCGGTGAAGAGAGTTGCAAGATGGTATGCTTTTGGTAATTGAAAAAGATTTGTTGTATTGTGATGTAATGATTTTTTTAACTAAAATGTAATTTTTAATTTATTTGAATTAAATTGAAATAAGTACAAATGATTAGTTAGGATTTAGAGGCAATAGGTTTGTAGAATAGAAGTGAAATTATGTTAATGCATCTATCACGAAAAGTTTAAATTGTACTTGAACAATTTCAATCAACTACTTTTGTTTAAAAGTGAACCATTCTATTTAAATTGTAAACAATTGTTTAGCTTCAAATACATTATACTCGAACAACTATAATCTATTTATACATATTCGTCTCTCGGAATCTATATAAGTTATATCATGTTGTTTTATTGGTTATCCATGTCAATTGATTGAATCATTTTTTATTATTATTCTTTTAATTGTTTTCTCTCATAATTATATTTAAAAATATATATTAAACTAATGTTAGTGTGGTAGATTCATTTTAATGGGAAGGATAAATTTATCCTTAATAATATTCTCCCACGCAAGGCAAAAGATAAAATATATATTCATTGTACAGCATGTTTAATTATATAAACTTATATTCATTGTGCACCATGTTTAATTATGGAGCGTGGTGGGCAAAGTATGCAAAATATGATGTAGTTTAATCTTAATTAATACTTCCTCCGGTCCTAATTATAGGAGCAAATTTTGGAGTTAGTTTTGGTCCTAATTATAAGAGCAAGTTTTAACTTTTGTCAATTTTTTCCTATAATACACCTATTTGTACTTTCTCAATAATAATTAAAGATAATAATAATTTAATAATACACCTATATATTTTATAAAGTAAATAATGTTTGCAACTCATTAATGTCATATACACATAAATTACTTTTTTATATAAAATAATTTTAAGCAATTTTTATCATATTACCATAGAAAAAGCCTACAGCACACTAGCAATTTTTAAGGTTCATTTATAAAAATACTATGGAATATCATTTTGTGAAAAAAAAAAAAAAAAGTTAAATGCAAATTCAAATGAGTCATTTAAATCAGATTTAAACAATTTAATATAAACTACTTAGAATCAAATTTAAGAGGGGCACCACTTGGGTCTGCGTGGCGTTAAAATTAATTGACAATGGAATATCTGTATGCACTCACAGGGTCTTCCAGAAGAAAGATACTAAAGTCATACTGGCTTACTTTTATTCAACATAGCGTCAGAAACAAACACCAAAATGTTGAACACAAAATATGTAACCATTTATGTATTCAGGAGAGGCAGCCTTCCTAGGTAAGGGTATTTTAGGAAAATACATATAATTAACTAATTTGACTTTCTTCTTTAATCCCTCCAAATTTTGGTAAATAGTTCCTATAATTAGGACCGGAGGGAGTATGTATGTAATGATATGTATAATAAAATCTTTCACGTGTTGGGTTATGAGCTAGAAACAAACATTTGTTAACTTTTTTAAAAGCTCAGATGAAACAAACAACAAATTAAACATTTCATTACTAAAATTTAAACATTTAATTACTAAATAAGTGAACATCTTTAATTTTTATCATCAATATATACATGTTGATAATGGATGAGAGGCAAAACAATTATCAATTTTTCCCGCAGGGAATAATATATATGGTATCTACCTATTCAATAAAATAGAAGATGAAAAATTATATAGCTTCTCCCATATAAACTGAAAATAAGAATAGAAGAAATATATCATATAGCCATATAATTTCTGGATATAATCATAATATATGAAAAAAAAAGCCACAAATAAATGCACAAATAACAAAAAAAAAAAAAAAGTAACATGTTTTTGTAAGGAAAAAAAAGTCACGTTTTGTATATTATTTTATTAGGGAGCAAGGAGTCACGGTGGGTATTGCAAAAAAATGTCCATCGACCCGATGTGCTTATAATATATAAATTAATTAATTTTTATCAATTAAACCTGCACAATAATTGGCGGCTACAAAAAATTTCGGAACATAATTTCTTTTAACATTTCATTTAGTGAATTAGTGCTCATCGTTGATCTGAACAAATTAAATTTAAAATTGTTAATCTGTGATTTTTTAGTTGATAAATTGATTGTTATAGGAAGTGAACTTATAACAAAATATTTATTTTAAGTTTTACATATATTAAAAAAATCTTTTTATAAATGGAAAATTTAATTTAATTAAATCTTAACAATATACAACGAGTCACAGTGGGTATTGAAAAAAACTTCCCGTGAACCCGACGTGCTTATAATATATAAATAAATTACTACTTATCAATTAGACACGATCAGTTTTTTGTGGAAGGTGTTAAAAAAATTTCCACAACAAAATTTCTTTTAACCTTTTATTTAGTGAATTGGTGAATTAGTGCTCATCCTGTTGTATCAAGATATAGATAGTTTGAAGTTGATCTTTTGTCTGACCAAAAAAAAAAAAGTTGATCTTTTGACCAACAAAAATTTAAATTTATGTTACATATAGGAATGTTTTTGTTCTTAGATGGCTACAATTTTGATGTCTTCTTTTGTAATTTAATTAAGGAAGCATAATCCTGATACTAAATATTTATTTTTAACACTTATATTTATATTTTTAACACTTATATTTATAAATAAGTTTATATTTATTACTCATTTTAACACGTCGGTGCGTGGTTCACACTGAAAGGTAATTAAATATATGAGGTCGGACCCATCTGTCTAAATTTTTCAAACTCCTTCAGCTGCCTTCACGTGAAAGTGTTGGAGATATGGTCAGGAGAATATCACGTAAAATGACCAAAGGTGCATATTACACTAAGGAACCCATTTTTTTTTTTTATATTATATTATATTATAACAATTACAAACATTGATTGAAGAAAACGTAGGAGTGTTGAAATTGAAATGCATGTTCCATGTGTTTAAAATTTGTACGTACCCGTCGTTTTTTACTCTCTTTCAACATGTTGCTTTGCTATCCTTTTTTTTTTTGTCAAGTCTTTACTATCCATTTGACACCTTATGCTT
This sequence comes from Acacia melanoxylon, assembly GCA_019022615.1. Taxonomy (NCBI): domain Eukaryota; kingdom Viridiplantae; phylum Streptophyta; class Magnoliopsida; order Fabales; family Fabaceae; genus Acacia; species Acacia melanoxylon. Next base: position 11,225,917 of record JAFJYJ010000004.1, read on the forward strand.
TTATATGACACCTCATCTTAATTGTTATTTCGGTTTAATTGGATGAGATATTTATTAAGCATACAACATTGATCAATCAACATAGCACTATAGAGGGGTAGCTAGAAAATGATAACTTCATTTAATTATCATTTTTTGTTTGTATGCAGTAGTTAAAGTAGACCTATGTGTTCTGGATTGGGTGAGTATATTTTAAAGTACTTTGGGGATATTGCAGGTTTGAAGATTCTTATACAAGACGAGAATAATTATTTTTTTTGTCAAATTATAGAATAATTATTAAACTATTAGATTTACTAAATGTCTTTTCAAATAGGTTCAAAATCACAAGACTAAAATAAATGCCATGACAAAGACAAGTTAATAATTAATATTATAGTACATAATGACAATATTAAACTATTAGAAATACAAACGTGCTAGAAGGAGAGCTGCATATCTATGGGTGAGAAATGTACTTAATGTCAACTATATATAGGAATATTTATGTACTATCATAGTTAGTGTTTAGATGTAATATTTAGTTGCTTTTGAGCCGTAACAGAAGTTGCTATAAATATAAGAATACAACTATTGATGTATTGTGGTTCAAATTGAGTTTTTGCCTGATGACATCATTATTTTTATTGATTGATTTGAAATCTAATTCTTACTTATTTTTGTTTGTGACTTTTTTATTTAATTTCTTATTAAATTGGATGAGGAGAAGGTGAGGATTTCCTCTTTTTGTTATGTAATTGATGCATCCGCGCAACGCGCGGGGGTAATACGTGCTTGTTAAGTAAAGGATATTTGCAGAAACATGAGAAAAATTTAAAAAGTCAACTAATCCACCTAACTATAAGGGACAATTACCTAGTTTACAGATACCAAATAAATCAGTTAAATCAAATATATTCATTACTTAATTCTTAGTAACAATTTTAAACTTACATATTATTAAATATATTTTTGCAGATGTCATCTCTCCCATTCATCAATTAGAGGATCACGTGTTTCATAGGTAACAAAACGAGCATGTTTGCATTTGTAATATCTTCGGCCCCCATATATTTTTGTCCAAAAAAATTGCTCCCATATAAGCACCGGATGCTTTCAATCAATAATTTTGAATGTTGGCAAACAAAAATTACAAATATTAAGAATGTCAAAAAGAAGGAGTTTTAATTTCTAACCTGCAATTTTTTTTTTTTTTTTTACCTGAAGTTTTAACAAGAAATTTGCTACCTCAAGTTTCCACATCTATCGTTTTTGGGAAGCAGAACTGGCATTTCAAGCTGATTTATTATGCTCCCAGTTGGGCCAATTAATGTGTCACTATTTTTAATATTCAATTAGTCAATTATTACTTTGTTCCTTGCACTCTTCGAAACGAAACCACACTTTGATTTTTTTTTTTTTTTTTTTGGGGGGGGGGGGGTACCGAAACGAAACAAAACGTGTCTGTATGTATCTTATTAATCAGTCCCCACATATTTTTGTCCATAAAACAATTGATCCACATGTATACAGTAACACATCAATGTGTGTGTGTGTGAAGGAGTTTTAATCCAGTTTGATTTAATTAGAAAAATAGATGGAGGGAAAGAAGTAGAAGATTTTTTTAAAAAAGAAAAGGAAAAATTTCAGGCAAATTAATTTCCATCAGCTCCCAAAGAAATATGAATTTTTCGCTGATGCAGTCAGGTAAAAAGACAACAATAACCCTTTCAAAATAAAGTAAAAAAGATATTAATTTGAAAGTGCCAATGATGAGGGCCTTTTTGTCTTTAGCCTTAGGGTCCACAATAAAAAATAACCAAGGATTGCGTATAGGCAAACCGAGGATCGTCCTCTCTTTTCGAGGAGCCTTTTATTGAGTCATAAGTAATCTAAATGCCATGCAAATGCAATTAAAACAAGGGGGAAAATTGATTTTGGATTTTCAAATTAATAAACTGAAATAGGAATGCAATTTAATTAAATGCTAAACTATTGTTTTTGGTCTTTTTAATCAAATGGAATGGAGTATGAAAATGAGTATGAATGCTTTTGGAAATGGAATAGTGACTATCATAGTTCAATTAAATGTTGGAGTAAATTTTCACTAAGTCTAGATGAAAAACCTCAAGATACCACTTGAGTCCAATATTCTCAATTAATAGTAGCTCCTACAACCGTAGCTAACTACTACCTCTTGAGATATTGTTTAAAACCACTTAGTGTGTGATTAGGATTAAATTAATGCAACTTGCTTCCTCTTTATATGAATGCGATACCACGCCACTCAATTAATCCAATTTAATCATATTATCTAACAATACCACGTAGAAAGCACAATATCATTGAATCAATAAGAAAATGAATATATATAAATCCAACAAGCTACAAAATTCAATCCAATCACAAAGGTTCAATCCACAAAGTTATCAACCGGGTAAACTAAGTCTCAACAATACAAAATAATATTCCTAAAACTAGGAAATTCACATTCAATTAGAGAAAATAAATTGAACAAAATAAACTCCCCTATTTTAAGCTTTGGAACTCAAGTCAATCTGTCCATCCCAAGAAGCCAGAAGAATCAACCACTCATTGGAGCTCTAAAAATCCAGGAAAAACAACCTCGCCGGAATCTGGAAAAAGTGGCTGGCAAACTCAAGCTCTTGCCGAAAAACTGAATTACTCGTTGGAGAATCAGAAATAAAGGAATCTCGAGGAAGGAGGACAGAGTGAGGACTGAGGTAGAGTGGAGGTGGTGAAGATGAAGATGCAAGGTCGAAGGTCCTGGAATCTCCCCCTGTTCGCGGTGCCCCACTATTTCAATATATTCAGGTCTTCTCGGGTCTGTCCGCTAATCACAGATCTGATCCCTTCCTCACGTCGCCGGAAATGATGGAGTTAAGAGCACAAATCGCCGACGAAGGCGGTGGACTCAGGTGGAGGGAGGAAGGACGAGGTCGAAGGTCGAGCCCCACGGCGCTGAAGCTACCTGGTGTTTTCACGACATCTCCTTTTATTTTCACCGCCGGTGAGAATAGTGGTGATTGAGGGAGGAGGAGTGGTCGCCTGCGACGAAGAATGAAGAGTGAGAAGTCGCCGGCGATGTCAAAGGGGACAAGGTTGAGATGGTCAAACGTCGATGATGCAAGATCAAGAACCGGGTTCTGGTTTGCGGCGTGGTCTATTTAATATCCCTCAGCTCCTGATCTCTATTCCTCGGGTCTGGCTCAAGTTAACGGTCTGATGGATGAAGCTATCCAACTCATTCTCTAACCTAAAATTTTGGTTATCAAAATGTAGAGTTCAATCAGGGACCTAAGTGAAAACTTTTAAAAAGTTTCTTAGAAGGACTAAACTGAAATTTTCACAACTTGAGCCCAAACTTCTATTTTCAAATTTGGTCCAATTTCTTCAAGCACCTACAATTTAAATTAATTAATCTAACATCAAATATTCTCAGAAAAATCAATGATTAAGAGTAATTACATTTTTTTTTTGACAATTTTGCCCTGTTTAGCCCTAATTTATTGTATTTACTCTTATTATCAATTTATCATAAGAAACACATTTTAAACTCAATAACTATGACAAAATGCATTAAGAATCCCAATTTAATTATAAAAAATCATATAAAAATATGGTTCGATCGGTAGAATACATCAAGAACAAGTGAAATTAATTTATTGACAATAACGCAATGGAGCACCACCAAGTCAAAGTCCATTTCAAGTAGAGACCACATCACGAACAACTGAATAGTCTTATGAACAAGTGAAATTCAAGTTTTTTACTAAGTACCATCCTGAAATTATTCATAAGACTATTCCACTTATTCATAGTAATATTCCACTTATTCATGATGTGTTCAATACTTGCAAATCAGGTTGTTTCTCCTTCAATTTTTGAAAGGTTATTTTTGTCATATTACTTGATAAATTAATTTCACTACAGACCAGCAGTGAAATTTCAGATTTCCTTAGGTTCTAATAGGTATTAATTTGATACGGTGGTCCTTATTTAAAATTTTTTCTCAAAAAAGTGATCCATTCATGTTGATTAACGCAGTGACTTTACTATCAACTTAGATAAACTAATACTAGAAGTAGAGAGAAGCGGATCCTCTCTCTTCTTTTCTCCTTTTCTTCTCATAACCTTATCTCCACCCTTGAATTAAAACTTGAATAATTTAAATTTAAAATATTATAAAACTATTATGCAGTAACTTAATCAAGTGATTCAGATTTAATAATTTACTCATCACTTTCCTACTTTAAAATGTCGGAGGAGATTAGCCATTCCTACAAGTATAATCCATTAATTACTATCTTTATCGTAGAACTCCTTTTATGACCTGCTCAGAATTAATATATATACTAACGAAAATTCTGACCTTCTTTGTTCAGATCTCAATAGTGTTATAAATGAGAGAAATTATTATATATAAGTTACCCATTTTCTTATTTAGTTTAATTTCCTATTTTATCTATTTTTATCTAAATTAGACACAAAAAGTTCACGATCGACCTTGAACCTCTGGAAATACTATTTTGCAGCTATATGTGACATCCATTAGAGGATCAGATATGTGTGGTTGAAAGGACGCTTAAGACAAGAGAAAACGAAACAAAACAAAACGTGCATAAATAGATGCTCCTACTTTGAAATACACTAAAATTAACCAATAAACTGTTAGTTGTTCGTGATGGTAAGCAGCCATGAACCATAAGGAAGAGAATACAAGTATGAATTTTGGGAAGCGCAATTATTGGGAGAGGTAAAAAATCTTTGTGCTCTAAACCTTGAAAGAAGAAACCCTTAATACTAGCCAAAAAAAAGAAAAGAAAGGAAATACTCTAAATTAAAGAAAAAATACTGTACAATTGTGCAATTATGATTTTTAAAGAAATCGTAAAATAATATAGACTTGAATAATCTCATACCCAATCAAAACTTCGCTCATTTTATACAGAATATAATAATTAAAAGGAATAATATTCAGGAAGTGGGGCCATTAGAGTGAGGAGGTACCATAGCTAATTTCACTTTAAAAAATCTCCGATACGGACTCATGACACATTCCACCAGGATTAGCTCTATAAATAGATGCTCCTACTCCTCAATTCCTCACAATCAAAGCCAACCCTAAAGTCATCCAAAGCCCAGACAGCTAAACCTAGCAAAAAATGAAGACTAATGCACTCCTTGCATTCTTCTTCTTCTCCGCCGCTCTCTTTGCCATCACCACGGCAGAGATAGTGCTTGACTCAGACGGTAACCCCCTAAAAAATGGTGGCAATTACTCCTTATCCACAGAATATCCTATAGGAGGTAAGGAAATTATAGGTGCCTTCATTGAAAACAGTGATGGCTCGTGGTCACTCGCGGTCGTCGCGAAGTCCTACGTTAAAGGCTGGCCAACAAATATTGCATCTCCATGTCCCACGCAGAACATTACTACCTACTCTCCTTTGTCGATATCATTTTCTCAGTTGCCACTCCCGTGGACTGAGAAGTGGACTGAGAATCTCCTGTGGGTGGTCACACTGGACCCAAAGCTTGGAGAACCGGTGATGGTCGGAGATGCCAAACCTCTTTCTGGTAGGTTCTTTATTAAGCCCTATGATTCTGCTAAGCGTCAATATAAGCTTGTCTTCTTTTATGAACTTGGTAAGTGTGGACATGTTGTTCTCAAGACTGATAGCGATGGCAACAACCGTTTGGTTGTAACAGAAGACGAAGAAGTACAACCCTTGGTACTCGTGTTCCACAAAGAAATCAGTGATGAGGTTGTCGCCTCTAATATATCAATGGTGGTCTGAACTGTGAATCCTGCAGAATAAACATCTCTGGGCATCCTAGCTATATATATATCTCCAGAGCGTCAAAATAATACCACCGTTAGTGCTTAACATAAGATTTCGTTCTAACGAGATTTATATCAAGCATCGGAGGTAGTAATATTAATAATAAAGGTGATGTGTCTGTACGTGATTCATTGCCAGCTTTGTTGTACTATGAAACAAAACAACTTCCACAGGTAGAAGTTGTCTCAGCCTAAATAAAAAGCTACTGTTATATTATATATGTTTGACCGATGATTCGGAGTTGATTTCCTCAGTCTAATATTTTAACCAATATATCTATTAAGGCTTACTAAAACGTTCTTAGTTGGATTGTGTTGAAATTGAAATCATTTAGAGTCAAGAAAAAAATAAGTGAAAATGAAACATTAAAAGGTGATACTGTTCTAATGATAAATGGTAGTAAAATATTAACGTCGAAGCTGGTTTTTATTTTTTCCTATATTATCACCGGTATCTGGTTTAGGATTGGTGGCTGCCCCTCCCAATACAAATGTCTCTTCTAGTATTCAAACTCGATACCCAAAGGGATTGTCCCACTAAATCAACTCTATATTGGTCATCGATGTTGGTTTTATACGTACATACAACTTTATATATTAGCCAACATTAATTCCCACTTATTCCATGTAGCTTTAAATAAGTCAATAAGCTTCCACAATATGAGATTTAATTGCACGATTTTTAACTCAAATATTCTTATATTGCATAAACTAATATTTGTAATTTATTTTCAGAAAAAAATATAATACATAATTTTTAATATATGAATCTTTTAGGACTTAAGCTAAGTCTCAATGTATTAATATTTCTGGACCACTTTAAGTTGTACCATATAAACAACTTCTACATGGAGAGGAGTTGTCTCATAGAATTAAGTAGTTTATAAAATAGGTAAATCAATCAAATAATTTCGTGCTAACGAAATAGTGGGTTTTAATCAATGTGAAAGAATGATTTGATTTTTTTTTTTTTGGGGGTTCAATTTAGACCATGAAATATATTTGACGATAGATATAAAATTAACTTTATAACTTGATATTCACAGTTTAAAGAACTCGGATAGTTAATTGTATTGGATTTTACAGGGGACACGCACACTTAAAAAAAAATCCTCGCCTCGTAATTTATAAGGCTATATATACTCCGACAATATATATTTATAATTTGTTTCGTATATATGAGTGCTTCTAAGGCATCGAGCACAAGTACTTAATAATATTTAAAATTCGACGATCGTTGTCGCCTTAAAAAGAAATACTCGAGGATTGTAAGTGACAGTTTTTGTTTTCTTTCATAATATTGCTTTCATTTTATTCAAAAAAAAAAAAAAAAAAAAACCACTTGAACTTCAAAATCTTAAATCAATCTTGTTGCCTACAAAAATGTATAGATATTAACTATAATAGTATAGTAATACGTTATTCCAGTCACCACATTCGCTACCGCATTACATTCTCTGTGACCCTCGTGGTACCAAAATCAATACTATTGTTATGATAAATTTAATATTTAATTTAATTTGTTAAAAATGAGTTATAAGCATCAATTTATATAGCAAACATGAGTTTCTTAATTTCAAATAACTGCAGATTATTAACTGTATGAGATTTAACTGTACAATTCACTAGTACAAAAAAGAGCTTTAAGACCTCCTCATTTAGATCGGATTATAGAGAATTAGGTCTTAAAAGTATGACCGGTGGCAATTTCGTTTATATATAGAACGCTTTTAAGACCAAATATAAAGGATCCGGTCTTAAAAGTATGACCAGTAGCAATTTGGTAAATATATAGAACACTTTTAAGATCGGATTATAAAGGATCCGGTCTTAAAAGTATGACCGGTGGCAATTTCGTTTATATATAGAACACTTTTAAGACCGGATATAAAGGATCCGGTCTTGAAAGTATGACCGGTGGCAATTTCGTAAATATATAGAACACTTTTAAGACCGGATTATGAAGGATCCAGTCTTAAAAGTATGACCGGTGGCAATTTCGTAAATATATAGAACACTTTTAAGACTGGATTGTAAAGGAGGATCCGGTCTTAAAAGTATAACCGGTGGCAATTTCGTAAATATATAGAACACTTTTAAGACTGAATTGTAAAGGATCCGGTTTTAAAAGTATGACCGGTGGCAATTTCGTAAATATATAGAACATTTTTAAGACCGGATTGTAAAGGATCCAATCTTAAAAGTATGACCCGTGACAATTTCGTAAATATATAGAACACTTTTAAGACCGGATTATAAATGATCCGGTCTTAAAAGTATGACCGTAGCAATTTGGTAAATATATAGAACACTTTTAAAACCGGATTATAAAGGATCCGGTCTTAAAAATATACTTTTAAGACTGGTATTTACAAACAACCGATCTTAAAAGTGTAAAAAAAGAAAAGAAAAAAAAGAAGAAGAAGCGAAATTCGCTAAACTTATTAAGTCCGTGAGTGTGCTTGTCTTCTTGATGATATAACATTTGCTTAGTTATAGATTCAACAAGTGTTCCAAGAGCCTCATGACGGGTGAAATCCTCAGCAAGAATGACATCCTCTTCCTCTAACCTACTCAAAATCTTCGTAAGTCGTCCCAAGAGCCACACAATCAAATCCTTAGCAACGTTGGCGGTGTGATGCTTCGAGGGTTTTGCGATGGCGTCGACTCCAATCCTCAAAGAACGGCGGAAACATATCGCTTCGAGGATTACGAACGACGGCGGCTCCTTCCTCTTCGATCTATGGTTCCTCCCACGCCGCCTTCGCACGAGATCCGGCTTAAAATCAAACCCATATCTTTTCTTGCTTAAGTCTGTTTGTTCCTACCTTGATCGCTCCTGCTCAAATTTGGACTTCGATTTTGGTTACTTGAAGCTTTGATAGCATCGACAAGAAGATTCTGCTCATATTTGGTTGCTTTAAACTTGTGATTTTTCTGTAGATCTGGACTTCAATTTCACCTCTGATTTTATATTGATTCAAATTCGATTTCCATGGTGAATGATTTCTGTTTCTTGTTATGTTTTCTTATTTATGGACTTTGTATTTATCTTTTTTGTTTTTCTTGTTGGTGTTTCTTCCAATCTTCTCTTAATTCTCCGTCGCTGATGACGGAGGGACATTCAAAATGTTGTCAGATCTGGTGATTTGAGACCGGTTGTTTCATTTGGGTTTTTTTTTTATTGTTTTGAAACACTTTTAAGACTGGAAATTTCAAAAGTTCGGTCTAAAAATGATTTTTTTTAAGACCGGTCGTTCATCTGGTCTTAAAAGTAACTTATTTTTAAGACCGCTTGAATTGAGACCGGTTCCAGATCCAGTCTTAAAAGGCTTTTTTGTACCAGTGATTTTTAATTTTTTTTATTTACAACTATCTAAACTAATATATGTAATTTATTTTTAAGGAAAAAAAAATTCTTGTCACACTTGGTCCTATATTACTCGTACGAAAGCGTCAATATTCTTAAGGGCAGTCTTCATTACTATCAGAGCGCCTCTTCGCTCATTCTCTGTTGCGCAACTTCATACCCTCCCATTTGTGGCCTCACATACCTGTGCAGTTGGTTGGGGGAGGGTGTGATTTGAGGAATCTCAGTAGAAAACTTTGTTAGACCAGGCTATCACCCAAGAGGGGGGTGAATTGGGTGTTCAATAAAAACTTTTGGAACTTTGAAAGTCTTTTCGCAACTTGGTGAAAGTAGTTTGTATAACAGTAATGATTTATAAAACAATAAACAGTTAGTTAAACATATATGCTGGGAATATAAGAGATAAGGGAAGAGAATATGCAAATTGAGATTTATACTGGTTCGGCCCAATCCTTGACCTACGTCCAGTCCCCAAGCTCCACTTGAGATTTTCAATCCACTATCCTCTTGTTTAATCCGGGCACAAGAGAAGCCTTTACAATCCCACAAGTTCACACAGGCACTTGTGAAGCCGAATCTCTCACTGAGATACTCCCCCTTACAACCCGTAAGGTTACAGTCTGTTTCCCACTCAAGATTACCCAATCTTGAGTAACTCTCAAATGATAAGATGATTACAATAAATCTTCTCTCTCATAAGTGATAATAATAAACACTGAAGTACAATACAAATTATTTTACTCTCTATAGAAGTTTATATGATCATTGAGATAATTAGAGAGTAAATGATATAAATATTCGAGTATTGGCATTTTGAAGATGTAAGCTCGTATCATCATCCTTCTCCGTCTTGAATGAGTCTCTACTTATAGATAAATGATATTAGTCCGTTGAAGCATTGGTCCGATGTAGAATATTACCGTTGTAAGTTTCAATCCGTTGGAGCTTCTGACGTCATCATCTGCTTTTTGATAATCCTTCGTTTGATCGTTTGAAACTTGCTAACAAACATGATTAATAGATTTGAGAAGTATAGCAAGTAGAAATCAATTGATAACAATCATTTCTAAAATCATGGACGTTGTTGCTACTGAGCTTTGCTGTCTGACTGATAAACTGTGTGTTCGAGTCCTTCATATAATCAGCTAAAACTTATACAAAAATGATATAAGTAATGTTAAAAAGTAGTATAAGTTCTTTTGGAATTCATCTGGATGTTCTTGATGAGAATCCAAGATTTCGGACACGGTGATTTACAATCAGAGAAACATTAGCTCGAGTTAACTCAGATTCTGGCTCGAGTCAATCCATCGTTTAAAACTGAGAAGACTGATCACAACATTTTCTGACTCGAGGCAGCAAAATCCTCGGCTCGAGTCTGGAGTACTTTGAAGATGCAGAAATGAAGTCTGAAGAATATTGACTTTAGGCATAAATATCCTTGGCTCGAGTCTATGCCCAAACTCGAGGCAACTAAAGTCCTGGCTCGAGTTAACCATCAATTGATCCATTAGCTTCAGAAACATTTGACTCGAGGCATAAAAACCTTGGCTCGAGTCTGTACCCACACTCGAGGTTGCATTTGAAGAGGCTCGAGTTAGTTCTTCACATTCGTGGTGTATCAGGTTGCTTTGGCTCGAGTCGATATTTACTGGCTCGAGTCAAAAAATACTCTCCATTCTTCAATCTCTCGGGTTGCCCATTTGACTCGAGGCACACACTTTGGCTCGAGGTAAAAAGCTCTCTCAAAGTGTCTATCTTTCTGTCTTCCATCAGAGACTCGAGGTGGAACGTCTGGCTCGAGGCAACTTGCTCTTTTTTGTTTTCTTTGATCTTTGATTTGAACTTTGTTGCTTCCAAATTCTATGAAACACTTGTTGAGTCTAGATTCATATGGAATTGGTTTCACTTCATTTGGTTGTGTATAGTGTGAGCTATATCAAGAAAACCAAGCCTATGCTGAAATGAATCTAGAATTTTGAGTGTCAACTTTGGAAGGACATAACTCCCTGGTCTGAACTATATTTTGGCTGGTTCAACTCTTGATAGAACGAATTTTGAGTCTACTTTCAAATGGCACCAATTTCAGCTCAATGCGATTTTTATATTGTGAGATACACCCAAAATACCGAACCTTGGTCAGCTGTGTGGCGTTGATTTCTGATCCAACTTCTACAATTCATATCTCTCTCATATGAACTCCTTTGGGCTTGAATTTTATATCAAAATAACGCATTGGGAGTATAGTTTCATATTCCACTCGTTTCACTTCAATCCGATCTCTGTTTTGAGCGATATCATCGAATTACCAGACGTCACCCAAGCTGAACGTGAAACAGAGTTGCTGAAAGTGCACCTGACTCGAGTCAACTGAAGCCTGACTCGAGTTTTGACCCAGACTCGAGGCAGTGAGTTGTTTGGCTTGAGTCAATCATTCTAGATGCCCAAAACACTGCAGATAAACGTTCTAACTCGAGTTTGAGCTTCCTGGCTCGAGTTAACTCATCCCAAAACTTGATTTTGCTTATTTTAACTCCGATTTGAGTCATTCCAACTTCCATATCATCGTGGGAACTTCTAGAATTAATCTAAGAACTTGTATAATCATATTCTCATTCCATTGAGCAAGTTCTTCTTTCTTTCTTCTCTTCTTTTGATCATTCTTCATAAATCAACTTGAACTCATTATTTTCTGCAAGTTGTACCTTCTTCAATACCTCCTCTTTTTCTTGATTATTCCCAAAATATTTTCATAACTTCTTGCTTCCTTGACATTTTCTGCAAGTTCTTCTTTCCATAACCTCTTATCTCCTTCTTGATTAATCTTTATTGTTAGACCTGGCTATCACCCAAGAGGGGGGGTGAATTGGGTGTCTGATAAAACTTTTGAAACTTTGAAAATCTTTTCGCAACTTCTAAATTGACAGTTAGATATTCAAATAAGCATATACTGGAAATGTAAGAGATAAGGGAAGAGAATATGCAAACTGTGATTTATCTTGGTTCGGCCCTTCCTTGGCCTACGTCCAGTCCCCAAGCTCCACTTGAGATTTTCAATCCACTATCTTCTTGTTTAACCGGGCACAAAAGAAAAGCCTTTACAACCTCACAAGTTTGGTCGGGCACTTATGTAGCCTTTACAATCTCTCACCGAGATATCCTCTTACGCACTGTAAGGATACAATTACCGACTCTGTAACGAAGGATGATTCTCTCACTCTAGGACTCACTCCCCCTTACAAGTTGTAATTGATACACCCACACTTAAGGTTCCACAACCTTAAGATTTTTACAACTAAAAGAATTAATCGGTGTTTAAGAACTCCTCACTGAGTAGATAAAAGTTAATCACTGAAGTGCATAATCATTCATCTCACTCTCTAATATAAACTATATGAATATTGAGAAACGAGAGAGTGTGAACTATCGACAGTGAAGTAATAAAATCATTTCGTTGGCTTTGTCGACTCATTCATCAATCGTCGTCACCTCTTCCGGTTTGAAGACTTCACAATTTATAGGTATTTGCGTTTCGACCGTTGCGAGCATTCGACCGTTGGATATTAGTTGGAAGTATCCGTTGAAGCTTTTGTTGCTTTTAGTTTGTTGAGCTCTAATCCAACTTTAATCATAAAGTGTTTAACATTGACTTCGTTAATGCTCCGTCTTGAGTGTTGTATTAATGGCCGTTGGAGAAGCTTGAAGATTAATTGTTGTCTCATGAATATAGCCGTTAGACTCGAAGCTTTCCTCCGTTTGTAGCATTTAATGCCTCTCTGACACACAAATTGCTTTATGCAAATTTGTTGTTAATCCATGATCTAATAATCTGAAACTCATTAGCAAACTGATTAAAAGCAATTAGGAATAGTAATGAGTAACAATATGTAGAGATGAAATCACACACGATGATTTAAGATTTACGTAGACGGTGATTTTGAAAACGGGGTCTTGCTCGAGTAGGAATCCATTCTTGCTCGGGCAAGCTTCTCATGAATATGTTCTTGGACGCTGATGCTCGGGCAAAGTATTTTGCCTGCTCGAGCATGGTGCTCGAGCATGAATATAATTATGCTCGGGCAAGCTTCTTTACAAAGGCTTGGAAGTGATATGCTTCGATGTTGCTCGAGCATGGTGCTATTCTTGCTCGGGCAAGACATAGACAGAGGCGGAGAAGTGAGAGCACATCGTTGTTGCTTGAGCAATCCAGAAAGCATGCTTGCGAAATACGAGTTATGGTGATGTTGCTCGAGCATGAACCCGGGCTTGCTCGGGCAAGCTTCTTGATCAACGTTGTCTCGGGTATGCTCGGGCAAGTTTCTATTCGCTTGGGCATGATGCTCGAGCAAGCAATTTTTAGTGTTCGGGCAAGGTTCCTTCAAGAGGAAGAAAGTACTTTAGATCAATGATGCTTGGGCAAGCTTTTTCGTTTTCTCGGGCAACTTGCTCGGGCAAGCATTTTCTTTGCTTGGGCAAGACTACTTAGTCTGATGATTTTTGCTTCTGTCTCGATGTTGCTCGGGCAAGACTGTGACCTTGCTCGGGCAAGGTCATGCTTCCTGATGCTTTCAGGTGTTGCTTGAGCAAGGTTCATTCTGCTCTTGCCATGATGTTGCTCGGGCAAGATTATGACCTTGCTCGGGCAAGGTCATGCTTTCTTATGCTTTCAGACGTTGCTTGGGCATAATCACTTCTACATCACTTTGACAACAATTTCCAGCGAGCATAACGTCTTCGGTAAAAATCCAAATTTAGAAAATCATTCCATTTCAGAAAGCTCTTCAAATATTATTTCCATTTCAACAAGAATCAGCTCCAATCTAGTTGTAGTTCGTCCATTAACATCAAAAGATTGAAGGTTGTTCTTAATCAGCATTTTCTGCAACATCCTGAACTAAACATCAACTTTCGAAGCTCATATTATAATTCAACTTGGACTAATCTACATTAAATATATATTAGTTATTCAAATGTAGGAGATCAATATGGTATCCAAGCTTTTTGCTCTTAAGAATGGCATGTATATAAGACATCATCAAAACTAATCATATCCAACATTCTCCCCCTTTTTTATGATGGCAAATACTTTAAGAAAAATATGTATGAATATAAAAATATATTAGATCACATATTTTTGTTGCCATTCTCTCTCCCTTATTTGTCATTAGCAAAAAGATTGAAGTAAGGAAGAAATACTTGTGGAGAGGCAAGTTTGAAAACAGGTTAGAAATGACTGTCTCTCCTTAATCATCTGTCAAGAAAACAATTTTCTCTCCTCCTTTTTTTGCAATTATTTCGATTTTAAATGTGATGCAATTTGGAATGTTTTTATGAAAACAAATTGGAGAGAATTTGGAGAGATTTTCAGGAAATCTTTCATAATTAAGACAGATTGATACCAAACATGTGCAAAATATTCACATAATATAAAGAGATAGAGATTAGAAATGCTCATGTAGGTTCTGCAATTGTTGAATGATCGATGAAGTCCATTTGCTTGCTTTCTTATTGTATGAGATCCTTTGAAGTGTGCTCAATTGAAGAATCATGAATATCTTGTATGATGCGAGAAGATGAAAGTACTGGCTTCTTGAAGGCTATCTCATCTGAATGAATATGGTCAGTACTCAGCTTCCATCCTTTGCCTTTTCTTCATGGAGCTCTTCTTTAGAGCATATCTTAACCTCAATGATGGACATGAAAGCATTATTCCTCAACTTGATAGTTTCTCCTTGTAGTGCATTAAGGAAAGTTCTAGCACATAACAAAATCTCCTGCTTCAAATTGAAAACTTTCTTTGCAAAAGAAATTTGTTAGTGCAAACTCCATAGCGATACCTCTGCCATGGCATAGCATGGTATCTCAGTCGCTAGTTTTACGCACTGCCTTACGGCTTGTACAACCAGCTATCAAAATATCCCTTTCTATATGATATTTTCAAATAAAGATAATGAAAGGAAAGTATAAGACATTTTCAATTATAAGATTAACTCATAATCATCAAAACTAATAAAAGATAGTGAATGCAGATGAGTATGCTTAAAAGGATTTTCTTCAAATAAAGGAGATAAGCTTTTAAGATATAAAACACATGTGAATGTGAAGCTCCCCCTTAATGAATGCATGGCTAAAAAAATATGAAGCACTCTTAATGATACCAAATAATAATGTGACACCAAAATGTTATGACGTTTAGAGTTATCCTTGCTCCAGAGGACACAACATGGTATCTCAGAATTTAAAACTTTCAAGTTCACTTGAGTGGACTTGAAATTGGTATGAAGAAATCACTTATGCTTTCTATGATGATAAAAGAATTTAAAGCATAAGGATCATTTTAAAAGGAGTGTGTTCAGGCTAAATTTCATAAAATAAGATGGAATGAATGAAATCAAGTTAGCCTAGCATGATTATGATTTATGCATATTACAATACCTCACTCGAGTAATATCGTAATTACTCAAGTCATAATCATTTGTAATCCATAGATGCATCACTGGCTAGCCATTATATGATGTGATCAATACTGATGCTCTCCCAAAATAGATGCATAAGGATGAGTTTCTTGAAGCTATGGTTGATCAATTCACATAATTGCCTAATCTTTTCATTCACAAAAGTGACAAACTTCAATATTGTTTGTGGTAAGCTCAATGTAGGATTGTTGAAGTTCCTTTCCCAGAGAGCTCGATTGGTTAATCATGTGATGTCCATGACTCTGTAGCCATTACTTGTTGTTCACAGGAGAGGACATTACAAGCTTATCTTCCTCTGTTTATCCTTATTTTCCAACGCAAGAACAGAAGGTCCTGTAAAACAAATATATGCTCTTTGGTACCCAATCTTTCTTGAGTCCACACAAGATTAGACATAACAACTCTTATGCTCTTATAATTTAATCATATAATATTTGAGCAAAGAGCATAATAAGCCAATCAAAGACCAAAAAATAATTTTACCCAATCAAATAAGTTCAAGCCAATGAATCATAAAGGGTAACAATTAAATGATGCCAAAAATGTTATTTCTCAATGACAATTTGTAAATACATTTTATGTAGAAAAGATGTCATTGATAAAAATGCATAGGTTGATCGAAGAGCATAAAAAAAATTATCCATTCAACTAATCTGGCTCGAGTTAAACTGTATGCACTCGAGTCAGTCAAGGTTCAAAAGATTCACTCAAGTCAAACCATATGCACTCGATCGAGTCAGTTTACTTTTAAAAATAAATCTTTCACAAAGTTCCACTCGAGTCAACCAACACTAACTCGAGTCGAAGTATTTCATAAAATATTTTTTCAAAGTCTTTCAACTCGAGTCACCAGAATGTAACTCGGGTAAGTCACGGTACAAACACATTTTGACAGAGTTTTAAAAACACTTGACTCGAGTCATGAACCGGAAACTCGAGTCAATTTGACAGCAACTGAAGACAATTTCTGATTCAACTTTAATTAAGTTAACAATAATTTTTGTTGAATCATTAACTACATTTTTGAAACATGTTTAAGATCAATGCTCACTCCAAACATGGTGAAAGTCAACATGTTAAAGAATGTATCAGAATGCTTCAGATTTGGTGAACATGTCGAGCATTGAAGATTACATGTAGAAGAATTTTCCCAAAAGCAAAAGTGAAAAAATCATTATATGAGCATGTTGCTCTTCCATAAATAATACATATGATTCTTTATGTCTCTCCATAATATTTTCAATCTAATTCCTATAATTAACAAGATGATAAATCTGATAATAATAAGTACTTGCAGCTAGTGATGATATACGGGATCGATTTCCCTCGTGCAGCTTTTACTCGGCTTTGAATAAAACGCAGCGTTCGTGAAATTGATACTAGCTGCTATCATTGATATAAGACCCAATTTATTAAATATCCAGATAACCCTAAATATGATTTTTGTTAAATAAAATAAGGCAATTCAAATTTCAAGCTCTTATAAAGGTCAAAGGAAACTTTTTAGTTTATGACAATTGGAGGGAGTATATAATCTAATGATACATATAAGCATTTTAGAGATATCATATAATATATATTATAATTAAATAATTTTTTTAATCTCCTTAATTTAGTCAAATGAGTTTTATAAAGGATAGGACTCACAGCATCTATCATCTGCTCTATATAAATAAATAAAAAATTACAATGGATTAGAAAAGAAGAAAATAAACAAATAAGAGAGATTTTTTTCCCCCTAAGCACAGGTACGCTCTTATCGGAGGCAATCATCTTCGAGAAGCTGTCAAGTACTAAATTTAGACATCTCTCCTAATGAATGAGCATATTCTTACATTTTTATTTTTGCCAACTATTCTCACATTTTTACTGTTGTGATGAGGCCCATAAAAATGGAGATTGAATATAAATTGGCCCGTACGCTTTTCAGTGAAGGCCTTATCTCCAAAATTTTCTTTTGATGGAGCTCCTTATACAATGGATTAGAGGAACAGGTTCAGAAATTATGGATTGGTGAGGTTATTTTTATCTTTAATTTCAAATTTTTAGTGCCTCAAATTGTGTGCGTATCAAAAAAAAATTAATGGGAGAGAAAACTGGCTGGGGAGGGGCTACCTTATATTGTTGATAATTTAGTTTTCGCATATCTTAAAATTTATTGTATACATTTTTCACATGTCTAGAAATTATTTATTGCTGAGTTATTTTTATCTTATAAATTTTGTAGTTGGGAAAAAAATTTAAAATTTACTGTATAACATAATTACATTGTGTCAAATTTTGATTGCGAAATATACTATTTCTATGAGAAGTTATGGACAATATTTTTGACAAATTTGGGCAAATTATTTCCAAATAATTCAATCTAGTTTTCTTAAAAAAGTTAAAACTTGTTGAAAGTGGAAGCATCTGGCAAAAGTTAAATAAGCATACCGTGAGAATTATATAATACTAAATAATATAATATATTAAGGACATTTTTATATTAAATAGCATAACGAGAATTTTATTTATTACCCCATCACATATCCTCACCAAAAATATATTATTCCATTGCAAGCAACCGAAAATTCATTATTTTCAGTAAAAACAACACACAAGAAGATTTTAATACCAAATATATATAGGCATTACATGCACACTCTAGAACACAGGAAAATTCCAGCACCCTCCTTTATTCACCTTTGAAAATGAAACCCAGCTTTATTATTTACCAAAAATCGTAACACTCAGCTTTTCCTGGAAGCACGTCACCTCTGTCTACACTTCTATTCAGTATGCATAGAATTCTCAGGAAGCACGTCACCTCTGTCTCTCCCATTCTTTCCCTTTATATATAAACCAGATTCGTTCTTTATTTATTTATTTTTTTCCAGCTTCAAATAAAAAATACAATCCCCAAGAGCCAGAGATCATCACTATCATAAATCCTCTAACAACTCTTCTATAGAAATATAAAAATCCAAGTAAGCCCACAAATGAAGCATCAAACTCAACCTGTTTCCATTGATCCTGTTTCTTCTGCTTGCTGCATTTTCATTTAAAGCAAATGGGTCTCTCTTCCCATGCATTCATTGATCGACCTGGAAGTCTTCTCTCTGGTGAGATCCCTTTCCCAGATCCATTTCGCGTTCTGGAGCAGATCCCAT
This sequence comes from Acacia melanoxylon, assembly GCA_019022615.1. Lineage (NCBI taxonomy): Eukaryota > Viridiplantae > Streptophyta > Magnoliopsida > Fabales > Fabaceae > Acacia > Acacia melanoxylon. The sequence continues at coordinate 11,244,757 of JAFJYJ010000004.1, forward strand.
TTGGGTTTGACAGAGATGAGACATTATCATCATCCTCCATTGCTGTATCTCCAGCAGAGTAGACTGGAAGGAGACACCAGAGAGACATGTGATAATGGTGGACGTGCCAGGGCTGAGGAAAGATGAGATAAAGATAGAAGTTGAACAGAACAGAGTGTTACGTGTGAGTGGAGAGAGGAAGAAGGAAGATGAACAAAAAGGTGATCAATGGCACAGATTGGAGAGGTCATTTGGCAAATTCTGGAGGCAGTTTAAGTTACCAGACAATGTTGATTTCGATTCTGTGAAGGCTAAGTTGGAGAATAGTGTGCTTACTCTCCTCCAATAATGTAACAGAAGATAAGCTTATAGTGTCCTTTGGTTCTATCAATAGCCCTAATAGAGAAATAACCATCAAGCAAAAAACCTTCAAACTCATGAGGACTTCCAACCATCACAGGCTCTCCAACAGGATATGACCTTGTGACGACCCACGCGCGAGACTTGGTACATAGGTTGGGTACAAACTGAGTGAATGATATCCTCTGAAATAATTTTAGACGCATATGATATGGTTGTTACATTCCAACGGTGGATCGAATCACCGCGATTTTATGCCTATTACAATGTTACCACCATTTGTAGGTGACAACAAGTATTTGCCGCCGCTTCTCATTTGCTGTCAGAGTCCAGCACCGGGGTGGCGTTGTTGTTGCCGGCGACGGAGGAGGCAGAGAAAGAAAAGAACATCTAGTGGCAACAATTATATAAACAAGTAGGAATTAAATAAGAGAAATCAATTAACTATTGACTAAAGAGATATATATATATATATATATATATTTAAAATCAAAAAAATTAAATACGACAAGTAACATGTAAAACTAGATTTTTTTCTCATTTTTCTTGCAGAAAATGAGACAAACTCCTCATATTGGAATCATTTTCATTTGAGCATCACTAAAATAGACTTATTGCAATTATTGTGTTGCATCAAATGACACAATTCAAAGGAGAGGTAGTGAGCTAGTATTGTCATTTCGTGCAATAAAAAAAGAAGAGAAGTAGATATGATCAATTGATGAATGAAAGGTTAAGCTCATAGGTAAATGATGAAATGTGAAACTTAGGGTTAAGACTAAGTTATTAATTTTATAAATAATTTAAAAAATAATTCATATTAAATTATATATAATTATGCATAATAATACTTTTTAAAAAAAAAAAAAAAACTAAATAGGCGAGGCTTATAGTCTAGGCCTTATGAACATATGTCTGACTTGTTTATTTAAATAGGCTTGACAATAGGCCTAAACTTGAGTATAGTCTATTTACTAAATAGGCTAGGCTAGGCTTAAAGTAGGCTATATCATAGGCTCCTAATAGGGGCCTAGCCTATTTCCACCCTTAAACCTGGGTGGTTACTTATTTCAGACTTTTTAGGGTTTGGGTCCATTATAAAAGTTTGATTTGCCAAACAATCACTTACCTGTGTGTATATACATACCAAGTAATTTAATTGTCTCACATGTTATGTTTGACATTTATTTGTTAGATATTTGAACTAAGCTATTGATACATCTAGGAAAAGAAAACTAGGAACGAAAATGGGTCTAATTTTTGTGTGCAGATCTAGAGTTAGGTACTATAGTGTTTACCCTACACCCTAGCCTATACATGGTCATTCATGAATCCATACTTTCATATTTGAAGGGAAAACATAGTAGAATACTTGTTACGGACCTGTATACATTCAATATATAGCCCAACATGGAATATTCTGTAGATCAAGATCTATCTATAATGAAGGAGAATCATATCTTATCTGTAATCCAGGAAGATCTTTATCTAGATCTGGCAATTATGATACTTGGGCCATGAATCACATAAGGCCCATATCAACCTAAGGTACACTCTATAGATAAGGAGGTAAAACCCTAAGGTATACAGATTCTACTCTCTAGCTATTTACAATTCAGGCGTCACAAATAACACACCCCACCCCTTTGGCTAAACGCCTATGTGTGTCTCGAACTATGTGGACTTTGATCCCTCTACAGGGTACGTAGGCCCTAGACATTGTTCCTAGGTCAAGTCCGATTCAATTAATTTCATACATGCTAGTCCATTAGGGCTAGCCACATCCTGTTCTTGAACAAAACATTGGCACCGACGGTGGGGAATCGGTAAATTTCGATTCCTATGACCAAATAAATTCAAGAAAAGCCCCAGATTCATCGCTACAAATATATGACTGATAGCAATTCAAAAAAGGAAAAAGAAATGGATAATCCTGGAGATCAAGGTTTTCAGGGGGAGGGGGATGGATACTTAAGAGGAGATCCAAGGGTCTGAGTGTTGACTGACTAGAAGATCCGCGCACTTCCACGACGCCACGACACGGCGGATGTTCTATTCATTTTCTCCGATTCGAGTTTCGTCGCCGCAGATGGATACTCATAAAGCATCGATAGGACCAGACAATCCCTCAACTTGCTGAGTGGAGATCTACTTTTCTCCAGTTGTATCCTGTTCGGAGGCAAGAGCCTCGACAGATGCACTATACCTGGAAAACACATTATTGCGATAGCTTGCTTCAAATCTGCAAATTCAATAAAGCCTGATTTCGATTCGTTCCAACATTGCGCATCACAAGTTTGAGGGCACCACGGTAAGTACTTGCCGGACTAGGAAATGCTGAGATGTGAACTGCCGATATGTGGACTCAAGAAAAGGGTGACTGCCGAGGCATACATTTGATATTGCCGTGAGAGCCGAGATGGAACAAAGACGTTTATTGGTTTTGTTTGGGACAATCCTATAAAAAGGTTAGGTTGAGCATTAAGCTTGCTCTTGTCCGTGATGTTTTTGAATCCGAGATGTAGATCTCGGAGAAGTATGAATTCCGAGATGGGAGCGAAACGAATTTGGATTTATCCAAGTAATATACCCCCTTACAGTTCCTACCTGTGTACTTCAATCAGGGGACCCAATGGGATCCATGAATTTCTTAAAGTCTTTGATTCCGTGAAAGAGAGGAAGTGTTACTTTCAAGCCTGCCTTCGACGAGTGTGTCAAGTGTCATGAAAGCCCGGGTAGCCGAGGTGCAGAGGGTGAGGAGACTGGGCTTGAAACCTGATTCACATATGCGCAATGCCACGATCACTTTGTATTGCTACCAAAATGATACAAATACGGCGAAAAGAATGTTAAATGATATGGGTTATAGAGGAGCATTTCCTAATTCGTTAACTTATAATTTATTGTTTCGCTTCTTGATCAAGGTCTTGGGAGTAGTAAGTCTGATTCATCAGCTCACTTTTGAGCATGTTCTCTCCACCATTCCTGGTGCGAAGAGGATGATCGTGGATCACACAATCCAAGATATTGGAATTAATGGTGTTTGTGATAACATAGCTATTCGGATTGATGTGGGCATGACAAAGGGTTGTATAAATGATTTGCCGAGGTATTGGAGATTGACGGGAAAAGGTTAGAATTGTGGATATTGACATCAATCCCTTTCCATATGAACAACAATTCTTCAAGATTGGCTATGGAGAAAGACGAAGGCCTTGGGTTTTTGCTTCCAGAAATTCGACCAAAGCAACTTTAGGATTCTCCTCTGGTGGCAATTCCATGAGGTAAAAAGCAGAGATATGGAGCAGGTGGCTGCTAGAAGCTATGAACGTGAATTGTTATATGAGTCTATAGTAAGAGGCTCAGACGCTAGGCTCCAAGAAGCTACAACACAATTTGGCAATAAGGATGAAAGGAAAGGATAATTTCCGTTCAACTTCAGAGCTTGGTGTGTTTTCTACCTCCTTATCTCTTGTTATGGCTTTATATCATGCGTTATTCTCCATTTCAAAAAAATTATGTTACCACTTCAATACTTAATTTCTAGTGGTGTCTCCTCCTTTAACTGTTCGTGTCGTGGATTTGGATTGCCATTTCAATTGTCACCAAATTCTACATGTCAGGTGAGAAAATTTTCTGTGCTGTCAAGAAGCCAATACCATATGCCAACATCCTCATGAAATCATTTGATAGCTGTGACGTCAATGTGATTGCTCTGTCTTAATAAGTATTAGATATTCAGGAATGAATTCTTGTATTCATGAGGTAGCCTATTCAACAGTGCACTTCAAATGCATTTACACGCTATCTAAAATTTATTACGCTGCTTTATTTTAATCCTGCCACTGTGAAGATGCTAAGCAATTTCAAGGTTTTGGTGATAGCAATTTTGTTGAAGATGATTATGAAACGCCACTTTTCTGTTATTTAGTGGGAGGCTCTTGCTCTATTGCTTAATGGTATAAGTGTTAATCAGTTGAAGTCTTTTCCTGAAGGCAACACAGCTTTGGGTTTTCCCATCATAATAGGTGCACATGTTTATGCATGTATATTTGTAATTGTTCCGCCTTTGGGAATCGTGAATGGACTTCTAAAATATGAATGGATTTCCCCCCTCAAATGACATGCAAATTCTAAACTGATATGGCCATAAAGTCCTACTCAGACTTAAATACAGTTCAATATTTCCCTCCTAGTTTTCAACTTGCCGCAGGACCTTTCATGATACTGATATGATCTATGTGTGTGTGCTGTTGACACCTAATTTATGCATAGTTTTGCTATGTGGGATGTTGTAGTTTTGACCAAAATCATAAATTACTTAGTACTGAAAAGACAGACCAAAGAATTGACAGCAAACTTGAATGAGAGAGGTGATATGTACTGTTTGAAGGAGCTGTGGGAAATAAACAGTCTTTAATTCCGCAATTAGAGTTTTAATATTCAGATGTTGGGATTCATGGGGGACCTATACAAACTTGTTCGTTATTCATGTGAGGAGGTCTTCTCAAAGATATGTCAAATAGAATTATGAGACGTTGGACTACCTTTTTGGAGTTGATACTTGGAGTTCCCTTTCGTACTCATGAGACAGAATCAGTAGGAAACAACTGGTTCATTATATAGAGATGAAGCATGGAACACTTGTCTCAAAGGAATTCATCATGTTTGGCTGCTAGTTTATAGACTATTTGCTTTCCTTGTGCTTTTTGGAGTGCTCACCGATGTGGTTTGCAATGGAGGCGGCATATTTTACTTCTATACTCATTCACAAGAATTTGACTGAAGCTCAGAGGGCGTCCTGATGTAGCAGAGGAAATTGATGGGAAATTGATGGTTATTTTATGCACGTGACTTCAGTCTCTTTTTGATTGCTTTTAAAAAATATGTGTGATGCTTTCAAAGGCTGGCTTAATGGGGGAATATGTTTCTTCCTCATTTTCAAAGTGCACGTGGTTGTTCATTTATATCAAAGAAGAGGTGGATAAAGAACCAATTTAAAGTTAAAATTGGGCATAACTTCAAGCATAGAGTCCCACGGAGCAATTCAATTGCACAATACTTCCTACGAGTCAGAGCAAACTCATGCCAATTTAAAGTGCTTCAGAAGCTATATCAATTTAAAGGTATGCTTTCCTATTATCATTTTCATGGCTTTAGAGAAGAAGTCGCAGGAAAGCATTCATTCTTATCATGCCTATCTTAGCTCTCACATGGTAGGACCCATTTCATTTTTTTTATTATATATTACATATACATAAATTAAAATGTCATATAGTCGGCTTGAATCATGCACACCAAAAGCTGGGGATTCCACAATTATTTATTTGAAAAATAAAGGGCGTGACTTTAGATAGATCAATGGGAGGCATATTGATTGAACTGAAATATGGTTGTGTATGGATTTATACATAAATTAAGACGAATCCCGGCTCCATGTAATGTTTTGAAGGCGGACCCTGGTTAAACTGAATCTGGTTATAATCCCGGCTCCGTGTAAATTTTTGAAGGCGGCATTGATTAAACTGAATCTGGTTAAAATCCCAGTTCCATGTAAAGTTACGAAGGCGGAACCCGGTTACACTGATTACAGTTAAAATCCGAGTTCCCTATAAAGTTTTGCGGGAAGCAAAAATAGAAGGCGGACCCCGATCACACCGAATCTGGTTAAAATTCGAATTTCGTGTAAAGTTTTGCAGAGGAGTCCATCTCCAAAAGAAAAAGATGGAGGACCCCGGTTACACTTAATACAGTTAAAATCTGAGCTCCGTGTAAAGTACGGTTAAATCTGTGTTTCCATAACCAGTTTGGAACCCGGTAACACTGAAAGAACGGTTAAATCTGCGTTTCCATGATCAGTTTGGAACCCAATAACACCGAAATAACGGTTAAATCTGTGTTTCCATGATCATTTTGGAATCTGGTAAAACCGAAAGAACAAGTAACTCCACGATTCCGTGTTAACTTTGGAACCTGGTAAAACTGAGTTTGAATCCAGTTAAATCCGTGCTCCTTAATTGGACCCCGGATACACTGAAAAATTATACAGTTGACTCCGCGCTCCTTAATTAGACCCCAGATAAATTAAAAGATTATACAGTTAAATCCGTGCTCCTTAATTGGACCCCGGATACGCTGAAATTTATCCAGTTGAATCCGTGCTCGTTAATTGGACCCCGGATAAACTGAAGATTATTACCAGGGCCCTTAAGCCTGGATTATTTGTCAAGCGAAGTCGCAACAACCGGCTTTCGCAATTTTGATGCATCATAACTTGCTTCGGGATGATGACGCGAATTCTCATAATGACCCTGATTAGGTCGAAATGTTCAAACATCTCGTTTGCGAATCGAGTTTGAACACGTGATAATTTGCCCTTATCTTGGATTGAATCCCGGTCAACGGAACCGGACAATGCGGTTTAATTACAGATCTTCACTTAAATACCCGGTTTTTAATACCGAAAAAAAATTCTAGCGGATCCTGCATAATACATTTTTGACCTTGACCTGGTCATTCAACAGAACTCTAAAAGAATGTTCGAGTTCATATAGACAACCTGTGGTTGTGTTAAAGTTAAAACTCGGATATGAAGTCTGGGTTATATAATATATGCACCCCGGTAGCCCAAAGCCCTTGACTGCCAGGCTGTGGGGCATCAAGTGTACGGCTGTAAAGTTGTAAGCAACATAATCAAACCCGGTCCGTTCCTCTTCATGATAATTTTGATTAGGGGAACTCAGTGTTACAACAAACAAACCCGAAAACCCGGATGATTGATGAAGAAGAGATCCCAATGATCATGAAAAGAAACAGACGAAGTTTCAAAGCAAATTAACCCAGACTATATGTCTGGTGGCAATTCAATCAATATACAAGTAAATCCGAGGTTCGTCGAAACTCGGATAGAAACTTTATCAAAATCATGCAAGTTGTAGCAACTCAGATATGATATTCGGGTTCAATAACATGTCCACCCCGGCAGCCCAAAGACTTGGACTACCGGGTTGGGGGGTAACTACTATACAATTGTCAATGGTGTAAGAAGAACTAACGGAAGCCCTCACGGGGTTATTTGAATTTTCAAATGCTATCCCGGTCGCTTGAACGTTGGTAGTGAAAAAGCATGTTCACCATCAACCGAGATCAAGGCAAGCGAAAACAAAGAACAAGGGAAAGACAAATAGATCCCGCCTTGGGAAAAACCTATCACCTAAACAGGAAAATCTGGGAAAAACCTATCGCCTAAACAGGCAAATTGGTAGCAGAATACGAATGAATTTGAAATAGTCAAGACTCAGACAAAAGCAAATCAAGATGGAACAACTCATATACGAAATCCGGGTTAAACAATAAACGCACCCCGGCAGGGTCAAACAATAAATGCACCCCGGCAGCCCAGAGACCTGGACTACCGAGTTGGGGGCAACTGTTACGGACCTGTATATGGCCCATATTCAATATATGGCCCAAAAGGGAATATTCTGTAGATCAGGATCTATCTATAATGAAGGAGGATCCTATCTTATCTGTAATCCAAGTAGATCTTTATCTAGATCTGATAGTTATGATACTTGGGCCATGAATCACATAGGGCCCATATCAACCTAAGGTACACTCTATAAATAAGGAGGTAAAACCCTAAGATACACAGATTCTACTCTCCCTGGCTATTTACAATTCAGCCATAACAAAGCACACACACTACCCCTTTGGCTAAACGCCTATGTGTGTCTCAAATACGTGGACTTTTATCCCTCTACAGGGTACGTAGGCCCTAGGCATTGTTCCTAGGTCAAGTCCAATTCAATCAATATCATACATGCTAGTCCATTAGGGGTAGCCACATCCTGTTCTTGAACAGAACAATACTAAAGTAAGCATACCCCAATTCTAAAGCCTTCTATTCTTCAATGACTTCCACTTTGACGGAGGAGCTCCATATATCTGGAAAGAACCAATAAATAAATAAATAACACGTAAAGCTTGAAAGGAGAATCAGAAGAAGAGTGAGCATAAGAATAGGAAACTGTATATTATTGAGAAGAAAATTATCTTCATTATCTGTGATGAAGTTGGGTATGTATAGAACAGTTGGCAGAGTGCCAACTTTGTAATAAGTCATTTCTCGTTTCATTCCATCAGTCTGCAAAAATCAGGGCTTTCATGTTAAACAACCAAGTCAGAGAAATATTCAACCAAGTTTAACACGGGAGAGACAGAGTGTAAAACCCTAAGGGGCGTCAGAGAATGGGAACGACACGCTCAGATGATCATTTTGGAATCTGGTAAAACCGAAAGAACAAGTAACTCCGCGATTCCGTGTTAACTTTGGAACCCGGTAAAACTGAGTTTGAATCCAGTTAAATCCGTGCTCCTTAATTGGACCCTAGATACACTGAAAAATTATACAGTTGACTCCGTGCTCCTTAATTGGACCCTGGATAAACTAAAAGGTTATCCAATTAAATCCGTGCTCCTTAATTGGACCCCGGATATGTTAAAATTTATCCAGTTGAATCTGTACTCCTTAATTGGACCCTGGATAAATTGAAGATTATCATCAGGGCCCTTAAGCCCGGGTTATTTGTCAAGCGAAGCTGCAACAGCCGGCCTTCGCAATTTTGATGCATCATAACTTGCTTCGGGATGACGACGTGAATTCTCATGATGACCTTGATCAGGTCGAAATGTTCAAACATCTCGTTCGCGAATCAAGTTCGAACACGTGATAATTTGCCCTTATCTTGGATTGATCACGGTCAATGGAACCGGACATGGAGGTTTAATTACAGATCTTCACTTAAATACCCAGTTTTTAATACCAGAAAAAAATTCTAGCGGATCCTGCATAATACATTTTTTACCTTGGCCTAGTCATTCAACAGAAATCTGAAAGAATGTTCAAGTTCATACAGACAACCTGTGGTTGTGTTAAAGTTAAAACTCGGATACGAAGTCCGGGTTATATAATATATGCACCCCAACAGCCCAGAGCCCTTGACTGCCAGGCTGTGGGTATGTATAGAATAGTTGGCAGAGTGCCAACTTTGTAATCAGTCATTTCTCGTTTCCTTCCATAAGTCTGCAAAAATCAGGGCTTTCATGTTAAACAACCAAGTCAGAGAAATATTCAACCAAGTTTATCACAGGAGAGATAGCGTGTAAAACCCTAAGGGGCGCCGGAGATTGGGAACGGCACACTCATAGGTTACTCAAACGGCGTTTGTAGCAAAGAGATGCTAAGCAAAAGAATTCCGGTTGCGGTGTTCGGACTTGAGTAAATTTGATCCTTCGTATTTCTTTGGTGGACATTTACTTTCTTTTCTTTCTTTTTTTTTTTAACATTTGAAATACATTCATTAAAATTTCATTATACTTGGTCGTGCTAGGACTTCAATCCCTAACCACTAAAACCAATCTTTTAACCCTTTATAATTCTAACAGGTCATGGTCATATTCTTTCTTATGCACAAAATCCTTAAAAGGGGGCAAGTGTAGAGCATGTTTGAATCTCTTAAAAAAAAATATCACTTTGATTTTTCAGGAGAGTGGAGTTATTTTAGTGGGAACTCATGGTGAGAAAACATACTGAACTTATAATTCTGACAGATCATGTTCAGATTCTTTCTTATGCACAAAACCCTCAAAAGATGCTAGTGTAGAGCATGTTTGAATCTCTAGAAACAAAAATAAGATATTACTTCAAGTTTTCAAAAGAATAGATCGAGATATTTTATAGAGAACTCATGATGAGAAAACACATTGAACTTTTATTACCAAACGTTTATACAAACTTTTTTTTTTGATATAAAAAAAGTTTTGGAGGGGTTCGACATCAGTCCCCCACCAAGGCCAGGGCACGGCCCCGGGCTCTATGAGCACTTACTGGGGACTTACGAGATCGCCTACCAAAGGAGTCCCAGCGACGGCAGAGGGGATCGAACCCACGACCCAAGGGCCTAATCCTGGATCCCTTACCATCTATGCCAACTCACATTGGCTATACAACCCATTTGGCAGTCCTCCAACTCTGAACTCTTACAACCCATTCTTTATATAGACTCACAAAGGGTATCTTACGTGGATAGGCACAAAAGTTACAAAAACAATTTACAAGAGAGTCATGACACTTTACATCAAGACAAAACAAGTTTCAAGAGCCTTATGACAAATCAAGACAAATATATCACAAGATACAACACTTCTCATCAAGACAAAATCATGACAACCAAGTTACAAAACACTCATAATGCTTTACCTTAAGACAAAATTAAACATAATGAAGACATCAACATTTTTCAAGTTTTCTGACACACATGATGTTTCAAACTATGCCAACTTTTATAATACTTCTTGTGATAGTGGATGCTTATCCTCAAGGGTAAGTTACTAATTAGACTTATAAATGGGTTTTTGATCATAAGACAAAATGGAGGATTTTTTTCGTATTTCGTTTTCTTTTTATTGGTGCACTTTGTTTGGCATTCCCATGCCATTCTTTTAGTTTAATCCAAGGCATCTGATTCAATTCGCTTAGGTGTCTTTTGGGTGCAGTTAGGAGGGTAATCTTTCTAAAGCTGTGTCAAATTCATAAGAGTCTTGTGAGCAGTGGCGGAGCCACATATGAGAGAAGGGGGGCAAGTAACCCCGAATTTGGGAAATCTTTTTGAAGCTGTGTCAAATTCTTTTCTTTTCTTGTTTATATTCTTTTATTTTTGTAAAGCATTTAAAACTTTCTTTAAAAAAAAAAAAAAAGAATTCGGGGACACTGCCCCCAAACCTCGAATCCCCCCCCATCCTTTGGTTCTCACTTTTCATAACTTTTCTGGATCCGCCCCTGCTTGTGAGTCTTGGAGGGAAATGTTGGTGCAGACTAAAAAAAAGTGTTTGACAATTACTGCTCATGGCTAAAATAATGAGATGAAATTAGTTTTGTTTTATAAAATTTTTCGGAAAAAAAGAAAAGAAAATGAAAAGTCGATCTTGCATTAAGAAAGATAAGGATTAGTTTCCTTCAGCGATCAAAACTACTAGACGCAAAATAAAAAATTATATGTAATCTTATTGTCCATTAAGGGACCGATAGTAATTGGGCCGATAGTCCCTGGGCTGCTTATGACAAATAACACATTTGATATAACTCAATGCGCTCTGACCAAAAAATATAACTCAATGCGCTCACAGCGTTTCTGTAGTGTACTTATGAGAAAGATAAAACCAATCGGTACAAGACAAAACGTGCTTTATCATATTTATTAAAATTGGGCCCCACTAAATAGGATTGAATCCAGCGTAAAGTGACAAACCTATACCTATGAGAGAAGTATCATATATATTTAGATTGAGTTTGGATTAATTTTAAAAGATAACTTTTTCAGAAAAAAGTAGAAAAATTAACTTTGGAGAATATTTTTTGGAAAATAACTTATGAGAAGATTAAAAAAATAAAATTTCTGGAAAACCATGGTTTTAAAAAATGCTAAGGCCATTAATATAGCATAACACTAACTTTTTTTTAATTTTTTTTTTTATATCGTGGACACACACTATTTTAACATATGCATATATGGTGATGTTAGGTTATATTGTCATTTTCACTCTCATATTAAATATTTATATATATTATTGTATTTCTAAAACGTAGATGTATCAGTTTTATAGGATGGATCAATAATTGTAGTGGGATGCCTCTTCTTCCAACCATTTCCGCATAAAGAGTCTGTTTTCTAAGAAGTCATGTTAATGATAAAATAGTACTTATTTAAAGAATACTAGAGTCGTTTTAGATTAAAAGTGTTTTGTTTTTTTAAAGAAAAATTAGATTATTTAATTATTTCTTATTCCTTAAAAACGCATCTGTGACAATTTACAAAGTTATGAGTCGTTTTACAAGAATGTGATTCGGAAACATATTGGACTCACGTGCTGATAGTAATAATCATAATAATAATAATGGCACAATTTTGTATTCTTATCATTTAATAGTGAAAGGGACAGCCATATAAAAGACAAAATACATTATATTAACAAAACGTTCATATCTCTCTCTCTCATATATATACACACACACGCATGCAGGGCCGGACGCAGGAATTTTACTACGGGGGCGAAAAAATAATGTTACATCATAAATAAAAAGTATTTGAAATACGATAGAGACCTAATATTCAAAAAATTGAAAGAAATCTATTACAAAAATTAAGATTACTTCATTTGACTCTTACTCTACGTGTTTTTATATTGTTAAACTCATATATAAATGAATCCGTGCTAAAAACTCAACACAATTTCTTTTTCAATATATGTAATCAAAGAATCATCAAGAAATTAGTCATCATCTATATTCTCATAGCCATCTTTTAACAAAACTCAAAACTTGCTCATAATCCTTATCCTAAAACGTTCTCTAATTAATATAAAAGTAGTATCATTAGAAAGATAAAATTATGTATAATAAATTTCATAAAGAAAATTTAATAAAAAAAAGTGGTTTTAAGTACCTTATTGATTCTTAAAATTTATCATAAGACCAACCGCCAGAAAGAAGTGACGAAGGCATTTTCAGAAAGGAGTAAAACAATGGGGTTGGGGATATATTAAAGTTTATGGGGCCCACCTCTTTATTTTTTTAAAAAAATATATATATGAAAGCAAAAGAATAGTAAGAACCGTGATCTTTATATTTCAATTAATATATATATGAAAGCAAAAGAATAGTAAGAACCGTGATCTTTATATTTCAATTAATATATATATGCAAGCAAACTAGCTGACACTTATTATTTTTTTCTTTAAAAATAAATTAGGGGGGGCGGGGGCCACCCCTCACCCCCCTACTGGGTCCGCCCTTGCATGCATGCATGCGGCGGAGGGTCCTACCAATAATTTACATTCCAGAACCCAAAAATTAATAATTTAAAAAAATACATATTTGTAATAAAAGTCACTTTACTTAATTTGTGTTTACAAAACTGACTTTTCATATGGATTTTCTATTTTGCATTATCACCCAATAATAATAAAACATCATCAGTTAAGGCAAATTAAAAGCCTACTTCTTGGTACTCATAGCTCTTTCGTGGAAGATTTTGTAGCAAAAATGCCTTGAACAAAGGTGATGTGGATGTCACTTAAGCATGCCACCTTAGCATAATAGAGTAACTAACAGTTGATTGCTTGGATTCGCTAGGAATCACTAGGATAGCGCGACATTGTTACGATTTCACAAAAATTATCAACGCAAAGATGTCCTTTAACACTCTATTATTTTGCACACCACATTTTCAATACACGAAATATTAATTTTATGCAATGTATACACGTATTTGGAAATCGTTTTCAAGGCCTAAGATGTCTCTATAATATTTACGTTATGTAAATGTGAATGAGTATAAAATTAATTAACAATGCCAATCAAGTAAGTTGTAGTGCATCCCCACCCTTACAAAACCAAAAGACGACATAAATCATTTTGTTTGCAAATTAGTATCAATAGCAAATGTTAGGGGCTGTTTGGTCCCTTAATACAGTAAAGTACTTTTTTTGCCTTCTAACCATAATAATGTTAGTTTCATTTTCTTTTTGAGTTATTATTATTCTTAAAAACTAAATTCAATATGCCAGGATTTGAGAATGTTTTTCTAACATAGGCCTTTTTTAAAATTCTAGGACCATGAGCTTTTTTTTTTTTTTTTTTTTTTTTTTTAATTGAAACGAATGATTTTATAGTTATAGGACTGAACAAGATAATTTATAAAATGAAGAGAAAAAAAATAAAGCTTTATATTAAGTTAATTAAAGTATCAAAGTTGTACTTTTTCCCTGTAACATATATTAATGCATACTATGTCTTTTCCCATTGTATCGATAATAAGGGGGTGACGAGTAATATAAAAATATTCAAGCACCAGAGACATTGTGTATATTATAAGGGAAATACACTTCTCATATTGTAAGAGAAGTGTATCCTCATGTCATAGATACAAAAAGATGTGGATTCCACCATTTCCATGCTTAAGTTTATATATATATATATATATATATATATATAAGATGTAGGTCCCACCATTTTATGTGTGTGTAGGAATCTTTTTCTTCTCATGCAACATGAGAAATGAGAAGTGTAAACCCCATATTATTAATATGGAGAATGGATAATCGCAAGCCAGAACAATAACTCACGCACAGTACAGCATTAGGCCTGCCTAGCTAGAAGCTCTTGATTGAAAGTAAAACTAATATATATGAACGGTTCATATCTGTTTTTTTTTTTAATACAAAAATTTTAAGAAAGGGGTTGGATTCACCCTTCTTCCTAAGTGATGTCAATGTTGAGCAGGACGAACCATTTATTATTCTCATGTTTACATAAACACATGGGCGGACTCATTCACATGAAAAGGGGGCACGTTTTAAACCTAATACTGATTGTTATGTGTTCAAAAAAAAATAAAAGTTAGTTTGATTGAAACCTGATTAAATGATATATTAATCAGATGGATAACGCGTTTTATTTTCTTTCGTAGTTTTGTATTCATTTAATTCATAATAAAAGGTTGGCCAAACAAAAAAGAGAGGAACACGTTAACAACCGACAAAAAAGGGGTTATATATATATATATAAATATATATATATAATAGGTCTTTTACCATCCGATGGATACACGTTTTATTTTGTTTTGTAGTTTTGTATTCATTTAATTCAATAATAAAAGGTTGGCCAGAGAAGATAACTAGAGGGACACGTTAACAACCGACAAGGGGTCAGTCCTTCCACCATACTTACTACAGCTTGCATTCTCTATTCGCCGCGTGCCACTAAAATCAAAATCATATGAAGATCCTAAAACTATCCCTTAATAAACTAATCCCACATGGATCAGTAAAATCAGCCCCACTCTCTTTGGCATTTCATTTCCTTTGGGAAGAATCTGCATCACATGAACTCCACCATTTTTTTTTTTTTTAATATTTTATTGGGTTATAGGGTAATTTTACCCAAAAGTTTTCGCCTAAGAGCGCTCATAAATACTCAAAAGTTTTTTCATAGCAATGTCATCATTGAAGTTGTAAAATCGAATAGTAGTGTCACCCTACCCTAATGAATTTAAATAAGCTATGCTGTTCAATCCACATCACCTCTTTTTTAAAGTGCATTTTTTCTTAGGAAGTTTTCATGAAAAAACTAAGGGCATTAAGAAGTTTTTGAGAGGGTAATATGACCTAGTAATTGCAAAATCACATTAATGTCCTCCTGCCTTAAAAGACTCAAACGAGCAACCATTATTAGTTGACCAATTATACTGAAGTAATATATTCACGTAGCATTCACATTACTTTTTATTGCAAGTCACTTTTTTTGCCAACACGTTTTTCCAAGTCATAGTTCTTAGTTGTTTTTTTTAAAAAAAATAAAATAAAATAATGGAGTATGGAGATGGAGATTTGCAGAAGCAGAAGAACCCTAAGTTGTCGTCATTTCCTTCTTCAACTCCCACTATGGCTTCATCATTCTGATTTGTGTCAAGCCATCGTCTTTTGCATCCTCCAATGAAGAGAAACTCACTAATTTGAGGGTTTAGTAGCCGCATTCTTAATCTTTCACCGTCGGTTCTCCTTTGTGGTATCGTACTTAACCTTCTTGATGACAAAGGGCAAGCTTCACAACATAAATTTGTGAAGAGTTTTATTGTAAGTTGCCTTAACCAACAAAATCAGTGACTTGGTCAGTTATTGTGCCCCAAAACTTCCTGGTGCCCATAGCTCTTTTGTGAAAGTTTTTGCAGCAAAAATGTCTTGAAAAAAGGTGATGTGGATGTCACGTTGGCATGCCACATTAACATAATAGGTCAACTAACGGATGACAGCTTGGCTTCACCAGGATAAAGCGACATTGCTACGATTTTACAACTCCTGGGAAACATTACTCCAAAAAATAGATTTGGATACCCAGCGGTCTTTTTGCAAAAATTATCGGCGCAAAAATGCCCTTTAACCCTATAATATTTTAGGCACCACATTTTCAAGACACAAAATGTTAATTTTATGCGATGTATACACATATTTACAAATCGTTTTCAAGGCCTAAGATGTCTCTATAATATATTATGTAAATGTGAATGAGTATAAAATTAATTAACAATGCCAATCAAGTGCGCTGTAGGGCATTCCCCGCCCTCACAAAACCAAAAGACGATATAAATCATTTTGTTTGCGAGTAAGTATCGACAGTAAATGTTATGGGCTGTTTGGTACTTTAATTATATATATAAAGTACTATCTCCGGTCCTAATTATAAGAGCACTTTGATAGTGCAAATTGCACTAACAAAGTGCTCCTATAATTAGGACCGGAGGGAGTACCTTTTTAGCTCTCTAATCATAATAGTGTTAGTTTCAAATGATGATTTTTTTTTTATATGTGAGTTATTATTATTTTTAAAAACTAAATTCAATATGCCAGGATTGGAGACTGTTTTCATAGACCTCTTTTTTTAATTTTTTGACCATAAGCTTTTTATTATTATTGAAACTAATGATTTTATAGTTATAGGATTGAAAAATATAATTTATGTAACATCCCATTTTCAAAAGCAGTATATTTTTTTTTTCATCAGAGTAGAACATCGGAGCGTAAGAGTAACTGATACATATATTCAAAATGCCGTAAGTCTGGCTGATTACAAAAGCGGTACAATGACCGAGAGTTTTCAAAAGTAAATAGCAGTAGAGGAAAGTCTTCAGTCTAGTCCCTACGCGTGCTGCTTGCCTTTCTCCTCGGTCCTCGGTGCTCCTGAACCTGACGCTATGTTAAGAGCTGAGGTCCAATGCATACGGACCACAGGTAACGGTTAACCTCATGTTTACATACACCATATAGACAGTATATGAGCATACTAACAAGCATATCCCAACAGCACATAAGCCCCCTGGCAGATGTGTCGCACTTAGCATACGTTTCACACCTAGCAATTATTTCGCACCTAGCAGTTCGCACTTAGCAACGTAACCCGGCACCCAGCAAACATAATAACAGTACAATGAGCATACCACAGAGCTATCGACTACTTCACATAGACATACCATACACATAGCACATAGACGCATACAATAAACATCAGGGTTAGTGTTACAGTACGCGAACGTACAAGCATACAACAAGCATAACCCAACAGCACATAAGCCCCCTGGCAGATATGTCACACTTAACATACGTTTCGCACCTAGCAATCGTTTCGCACCAAGCATTTCACACTTAGCAAACGTATCCCGACACCCAGTAAGCATAATAACAGTACAATGAGCATACCACAGAGCTATCAACTACCTCACATAAGCACATAGCACCTATACGCATACAATAAACATCAGAGTTAGTGTTACAGTACGCGAAGGTACCTTCGTTGACGGTATTTCGGTACGTTTTACGAAAAACGGTAATTTTTTACAGCGGTGCAAACAGCGGCACAACAGCGGTACGACAGCGGTTCGTGATTACAGATATCCTATAAGGATAATATCACATTTATCAACTTCTAGCATTATAACAGGCATTTTAGGTACAAATTACCATTTTGCCCCTAGTTGGACTAATCGGCAAAATTTCGCCAGAGTTTCGCTACTTTGACCCGATCTCTCCATAATTTTGACATATCTCTTTTCTCAATATATTTTTGAAATAAAGACCATATTTACCCCTAAACATGATATCTAGAATATTTGTGAAATTTAAAGATAAATCTAGCATTTCTACTATATCTAATGAAAGAACTACCGAAGCTTAAGACTAGGGACCGAAGAACTTACCCAGGGCTCTGCTAGATTTTCTCTGGGCTCTTCCTTCTCTCTAACTTCTCTCTATATTTTGGTTTTGGGGTGTGGGAAATGAAGAAGGAGTGTCTTCTATTTATAGAAGAAAATGGGACACTATTCATCACTTTATCAGACTGGATTTCGGCCGTCGGATCGCACTTCGACACGTGGCTTCATCTTGGCCCTTCCTTTCCTTGGCCGACATCATCCTTCTAGAAGAAGATGATGTCACCTATGTGCTTTATACACCTGCACCGATAAAGTTCCTTGTTTGGTGTCTGAATCACGTAATCTTGGAGAATCTTAAAAATACGGGAGCATAGTTTTGAAGTTCCATTCTTCCTCTGTAGGAATATCTGGGTTAATGAAATTTATGATCCCACTAAGGGCATTCCGTTACTGCTGAACATTTTAGGGACAGACACCAACGGTTACGGAAATCACTTAGGAAGTTCCATTTTACGGACAAAAATCCATTTGGTTTGTAATATGTCCGAGACCTAAGAAACAAAATTCCTAGTTTGTCACAACTAATTCGTTTTCTATAGGTTCTCATTTGTACTATCGCCCTTTTTCTTATTTATCTTGTCTCTTAATGACCCCTTAGGTCTTGGAAATGACTTCGGATATAGCTCACTCTGGGATAAAATTCTACTCGTTTATAAAAAGTCCAGATGTTAATGACCTAGTGTCCATGTTTTGAGATAGGATTTTATTTCTACCCGTTCTCGAATGTCCTGTAGGCTCTTTACCAGATATAATATTATTTAATCATAAATATCTAGATATTATTTTGAAATAACCTAAACCCTTTTCACACTATATTATTAATTATTCTTTTTATTATTTATTTAATAATTTTCGGCTCCCCCTTAATTAATTATTTTTAATTATTTTCTTAATCAATTTACTTTATATCTTAATCTAAACAATTAGCCATTAATTACTTAATTAGCCACTTACTAATTGTTGATAATTTTTTTATTTAGGATAAACTATTATCTCACAACTATTTTACTTACATTGATATTTTATATCCCATGTAAAATATTAAAAATCATGGGGCCAAAAAGTGCTTTTAATAATATTATATTTATGCCTCTCAATTTTTCAAGGAAATAATCCCAAAAATTCCTAAAATTAGAGACAACAAACTTCCCAAGTTTTTGTCAATATTTGTTGCCATATGGGATTTATCATAATATTTTCAGGTCATTTTATGCCCCATAAATGCATTTAGGGATTTTTAGCTCTTTATTCTCTTCTAATTTTAAATAGAAATTACCCCATAAGATAAGATAATTATTACTTATTATTTGAAACCACATATTCACCTATTTCCAATAGGTAATATGTACTAAAATATAATATTCCGGATAAATAATTATCCGGGTATTACAATTTATAAAATGAAGAGAGAAAATAAAGCTTTATATTAAGTTAATTAAAGTATCAAAGTTGTACTTTTTTATGGCGATTTGTAAGATTGGATATTGTGGAATAACAAACAAGAAGTGGGTAGCAAAAAAGTCAAGCATTGACCTTGGATGCGAATATTTGGATAGACTTTCTGGCTAATTTGGAAGAATCGATGTAGGAAGATCTTTGAAGGTGTAGGTGTTCCTCCTCATTGCATTGTACACAGTTGCCTTCCAACTAATGAAAGGTGTGGAAATAGGAAAATTCACTACTACAAAAATGGGTAACTACTTCCCTAAGAGACGTCCTTATTTTTAAAAAGAAAGTTAAAAGTGAACGTAGTGGCATTCTTGTAAAATAAATACGATATTCTCAAATTTGGCGTCTTGAACTAAGTTTTAGAACGTCTAAAATAAATTAAGTCGTCCTAAAATAATTTCATGACGCCTAATTTAAACTTTTTGGCGCCATTTTCTGAATTTGTTTGGTGCCAGCTAAAGTGTGAGGAATAATTAAGTTTTTTATTGGCGTCCTGATAGAATTTAAGGACGCCTTAATTAGTTTTTTGGCGTCCTGGTAGTGTTTCAGGACGCCTTAATAAAATTAAAGGCGTCTTGATATTAATTCAGGACGCCTTTAATTTTATTAAGGTGTCCTGATAGAACTTCAGGACGCTTTTATAATATTTAAGGCGTCCTGTACCATTATCAGGACGCCCTAATTTACTTTTTGGCGCTCTGACTCACTTTTCAGGACGCCAATATTGCCAAATAAACAATACACCCGCGCGTCCTGCCTCTTCAGCTCCCATTACTACACTCTCAGCTGAGCCTCCCTCAACCCTATCTCCGTCTCTCCTCCCTCAACCCAGCTCTTGGCGGCGTCTGTTGTTCTCGTTCTTTGTTTCCGGCGACGCCCCCACCGTGACCTCTGTCTCCGGCCGACGCCCCCTCTCACATACATTGTGCGCCGTCTCCCTCCGTCTTGCTCTCGTTCTCTTTCGGTGGGTCCCCACCGTCTCCGACAATCTTAACGGTATGTACTCCCCTTGCTTTCGCATTGTTCTTCGACCGTATGTTTTCAAATAGGAAATTAGGGCGGCTTAATTAAGGAGAGCTAGAGAATCGATTTTCAGAATGCTTCTTTTAGTAGTGTGATCTCACTGATATGTAACTTTACTTGTAATGTGAATATAAATTTCTGGTGTAAGAGCTTGCACAAAGTACATCCACCTGTTCTTGGGGAATTACCAAGTCTTGTAAACCGTTGTTTTTACGTTCCCTGTATCATCATAATGGATATAAAGTGCCATTTTCTTGAAGTTTCAGTTTGAAATGGTTGTCACGAGCTGCTGGTTTTGAAGTGCGAACCGTTGTTATGGCTAGAGGGTGATTGAACTTGGTATGGATTTTCCACTTGATCCTTTCTGAAGGCAACATTAAAATTTTAACTTTACAAATTGTTATTCTTCCTAGAGGTAAAGCATGCGTTCTTGTGATTGAGTTCTGATGCCTGCAGTTTCATCATGAAACTTGTGCCTCTGGTGACGATCTAAATGGTTGCGCGGTTTACATTATCTATTTAATTATTTTTGCAAAAGAAAACGTTAGGAGAGAGGAAAAAGGCTAGAAGTGAACTTGATATATGAAATTTTTTCTGTTGGATTTGAATAAGTGGTTCTATTCTATATCATATTTGAGATATCCAAGTATTTGTAACCAAATGTAATAATAGCATTATCTGTTTATGCTTGAAAATCCTTGTCCAATTAAGAATTTTGGCATGTCATGGTTCAAGTGCCACAGCACTAAAACTGGATTTTGTAATTGAATGATCTGTTGTGAACGGCTATTGGAGAGTATTTTATGTTAAAAACTCACCAATTACCTTTATTCATTTTCCAGGATAATTTGAAGCAATTTGGTCAATTGAATCTGCTTCAGGTGATCATTTATCCGTCTGACATTGTAAAGAGATTGGTCCTTAATTAGATGTAGTATTTACCACGATCTATATTGTTGCTACTGTGATCTACTCGACTATACACAAATTTATTCAATTCTTTTTTTATCTTAATGGAAATTGTTATTACTAGGTAATTAAATTAGGTAAAACAACCATATATTTGAGGCCTAAATATTAGGTGCTTGAAGCAGTGTGGTTACTTTTATAGTGAACAAGGAGTAAGTTAATTGGCTTAACTTATCATGCTCAACTTCTTTCCCTTGATAAGATATTTAATTGGCTTTAACCTCTTGCAGCCTGAAGGAGCAGCCTATAACATTTTTCTTAGAAAGTCTGCATTGGCCTTGGTATGCATATTTGTAGTTTCTAGTACTTTTATGTGAGTATCGAATTCTCCAAAATGTTCAGTACCAATTGATGAGCAGTCAAGTTTTGTCACTCTGTAAGTATATTTGTTTTTTTAACCTTACCAAGCAAAGTAGTAATAATGAGGGATTGAGGCTAAGTAGAATAGTTGAAATGGATTGTTTTTATAGGTATCTTCATTCTGTTCAATTGCATGAGTGATCTCCTTCTTGAGGGCCACACATATCATTGAAGTGTGTGTATTTGGTTAAAAATTTCATTCACATTTTTTTCTTATTTTTGATCTCAAATATTTACGTGTTTCTCATGTCTTTTTACCACTTAGCTTATTCTTTCTCATCAATTTTCTCAATCATTCTCTCCCTCACTCACCCTCTCCGCAAATAAAGGTATATTTTAAAAACATACATTTATTGCATTAACTAATTTTAACAAACTTTTTGGTGGCTTATACATATATAGAACCGAAGCAACACTTTTAAGGTTCAAAATCAACCACCTGTCCAACCTTTAAATATCAATCAGCTGAAAAGCTACAATTTATTAGGTCAGTGACTTTTTTTTATCTCTCCTGCTTGTAATCATGTTCCTTTTGTCATACAATTATTCCATCTCATATGTTTAGTTCGAATAATTCTAATGTTTTCTTTATTGTTGTTGTCTTTAGGTTAGCAAATAAATTTCAAGCATCGGAATTTAAATTTGAGGTAATTATAGTTAAAGATTGTTGTTTTTTTTGTTGATGTGCATTCAATTAGGAAAACTTTGTAGTATGAATCATGATGCTTAGAAGTCCATAATTTATAGTTTATGACTTAGACAACTTAGCTATATGTTTATATTTTGTAATGATGAAATTGATGCATTTAATAGATGATATTGTTATGAATTGCCTTAGTTAGTAAGTTTTGTTGAATTAAGATGAAATTGTTTGTTGTTGAAATTTTGGGATGTCTTCCTTTTAAGGGGAAGTGCTGTCAAATTTTTTAAAAAATATAGAGAAAATAGCATCTCGTTTATGTTTTTTGTTATAAACTTGAGTGCTGTTGGAAATGTCTTAGGTGGTAATAAAATGGGTCATAGTTGGATGAATGCTTTGAGAACTAGTGAAGAATATGAGAATGGAGTGGAAGAGTTTATTGAATTTGCTACAAGGAATGTGCCTACAAAAAATGGGATGTATTATTGTCCATGTGTGAATTGTTTAAATGGGGTTCGACGGGATATTGCTGATATAAGGGATCACCTAATTTGTGATGGAATAAACCTCCAATACACAACGTGGATATGGCATGGTGAGGAGGTAACTACCAGTGCGTCATACGAAAATGAAGTTGAAGTAGATGATGATGGAATGAAGAGAATGATTTATGATGTTGAGGCCGAATCTTTTGCACAACCGCATGAATATGATAGCGTGCGGAGTGATGCAGAGACACCTTTGTTCCCTAGGTGTAATAAGTATACACGGTTGACTGGGACCTTACATTTGGTCAACTTAAAGGCAACTTGTGGGTGGACCGATAGTAGTTTCACGTTCTTTCGCTGAAATTGTTGTGTGATATGTTGCCAGACGACAATGTACTTCCAAAACGTATGTATGAGGCCAAGAAAATCTTGTCTAAGATGGGTATGGAGTATAAAAAGATACACAGTTGCCCTAATGACTGCATATTGTACAAAAATGAATATGAAGGCCTCAGTAATTGTCCGAAGTGTAAAACTTCACGATACAAAGTGAAGAAAGGTGGTGGTTCTGGAGATCGGACAACAAAAAGGCAACATTTGAAGGCATTGTGGTATCTTCCAATAATACCGCGGTTTAAGCGTCTCTTTACTAGTGAAGCAACGGCAAAGAAGTTGAGATGGCATTCGGATGAGAGAATATCTGATGGAAAATATCTTGGCACCTACGACTCTCCGCAATGGAAGAAATAGACGAAATGTTCCCTCAATTTGGCAGTGAGCCAAGAAACCTTCGTGTAATACCCGGATTTTAGTAAATCTGGAATTTTTGAGATAAAGGAAATTAACGAATATTTTGATAAAGCAAAATCATGAGTTTAAAAATGTTATAAAAAATTGTTATAATTATAGAGTAAATTGTCAAAAAAGTTACGGGAAAATCGATGACAGAATGACTAAAAATGATATAATGGTGATAAAAACAGTCTAAAAATATTATGATAAATATTGAAAGATCATGAAAAATTATGAGAAAAATATGGAAGTGTTATCCCTAATTATGAGAATTTAATAAATTATTTCAGAGGGAATAACATGAAGAAAAGTTTAAAAAGCATTTCGTAACCATAAAGTAACTCGATGGGGTAAACATTTTTAATATTTTACATAGGATATAAAATGACAATATCAAGTATGGAAGTTGGTAAGATAACAATATACTGTAAATTAGTAAAGATAAATGTATGAAGAAATCTAATCCTAAAAAGATCACTAAACGAAGAATTTAGGCACGATTAAGCCTTAACGGGCGGGGGTAAAACGAGAATTTTTGGTAAAAAAATATTATATTTGTAAAAAATGGAAAAAATTATAGAAAAATAAATAAATCTGAATTTTTAAAAGAGGGGGCCGAAATTATGGTTATTTTTAATTAAAAAGAATTGTTTAAATAATTAAAATGATAATTAGAATAAAATAATAATAAAATGCGGTTAGTCGGCATATAAAGCCGTAGGGGAAAAGTTAGAAATAAATTACACGGGCAAACCAGAGGTAAAAGTCTTTTCGGATCGATCAAATTAAGAACAAGTGAAATTTTACACGAAGAAAGAATTTACCTGGCGTTGTTTCCGCAACCGAAAACCCTAATTCCTAATAAGACGGAAAGGCGATCGGATAGATTAGAGTCGGATAGGCAAAGTGAGAACCTATAGAAACAATTGCATGTTTTCAAACACGGTATTAAGTTAGGCAACAACTGGACGTTTTACGACTCAAATTGTTGTCCGGAAGTTGGTTCTATCGGAAGCGATTTAAAGTAACCGGACGCGTTTGTCCGAATATCTTCCGACGCATAGGAGAATACCTGGATATGATCAAAAAGAGGATCCAAATTGATAATATGAAAGAGGATGAAAAGACCTTCAAAGTTACACGCTCGCATTTTTGAGTTTCGCGAAATCGCGAAACGGACACCGTCGGGTAGCTTTATCGGACCGGAGGCCATAAAGCAAGATTCATCATTGGATGACAACTCATTCTTTGACTTTTTGGGCCCTTGATGTCGACCAAGACCTTGAATGGTCAAGATTCCATCTTACAAAACCCTAGATCTAACGGTTCAAAAACAAAGCGAAAAATTCCCGATACGTCCCGAATTTCTTCTATAAATAGCACCCTCCTCTTCTTCATTTCTCACACCATTCTTCTCTCTTCCTTGGCCGAAATTCTAGAGAGAGAAGCTCTGCAAAAAAGTTCTCATTTCTAGCTCCGAGTAAGTTCTTACGTCCTTAGCTTTTAGTTTCGTAGTTCTTTCGGTAGTTATAGTAGAAGCGTTGTTTTGATCTAGGAAGTTTCAGAATTTATTCCTATACTTGTTTTTAAGCCTCATTGCATTGAAAGATGCACGACAAGGTAAAAACATAGTGGGGATAATTTTGAAATGGAATAAGGTCAAAGTAACGAAGTTACGCGAAATTCCGCCAAATAGGGGTACTAGGGGCAAAATAGTATTTTTCGCCCAAATGGCCCGTTATGATGCCAAATGTTGATAAACGTTGTCCTTATAGGATATCTCGAGCTAATCGAGCATTTGTTGTGCCGCCGTCATACCGCATTTGTTTTCCATTGTCGAATTTCACGTTTTTCGGTAAAAGTTCCGTTGTACCGCCAAAAGGTACGTTCGCGTCGTAACACTAGCTCTAATGTTTATTATATGATTGTTGTGTAGTAGTGTACGAGGTTATGCTATATACACGGTATGTTACATAAGAGGTTATGTCACATACGAGGTTATTAATGTTGTATCATACGAGGTTATGTTACATACGTGGTTATTATCTTGTATACGTGGTTATGTGTTTTTAATCATACATGTTGTGGACTGTTGTATTGATTCTGCTGTCGTGTATATGTAGTCGTATTTAAGCATGAGGTTAACCGTTACCCGAGATCCAAATTGCAATTGGATCTCGCTCTTATCATAGCGTCGGGTTCGAAGAACCGAGGACCGAGGAAAGAGCGAGCGGCCGTACGAGTCCCGACCGAAGACCCATTTCGTTGGTATTCACTTTGAAAACTCTCGGTCAATGTACCGTTTCGTAAATCACGGACTTACGGCAATTTGATTAAATGTATCAGTTACTCAATTGCTCCGATGCTCTACTCTGATGAAAAAAATATATATATACTGCTTTTGGAAATGGGACGTTACACTTCGGCTGGGGCTTTGTAAAGATGGCTTCAATCCGTATAGAACTCTTAGTAGCACCCATAGTGCATGGCCGGTTCTCCTTGTAATATACAACTTACCTCCCTGGCTATGTATGAAGAACGCTTGTTATTAGTTCGATTCCTTAGGTGGCAAACCAAACGACGATATCAAATCCATGTTTGCCAAGTAAGTAAATTTTCGTTAAAATCATTGATTCTTCATTTATATGATTTTTTTTTCATGTCGTTACTTTCCATTTTAATGATAGTGCACTCAAGTCGGCTAGATCGGTTACTGTAATACCCGGATTTTAGCAAATCTGGAATTCTGAGATAAAGGAAAATTAATGAATATTTTAATAAAGTAAATTCATGACATAAAACTGTTATAGAAAATTGTTATAATTATAGAGTAAATTGTCAAAAAAGTTCCGGGAAAATCGATGAACGAAGAATGACTAAAAATGATATAATGGTGATAAAAAGGTCTAAAAATATTATGATAAATACTGAAAGATCATGAAAAATTATGAGAAAAATATGGAAGTGTTATCCCTGATTATGAGAATTTAATAAATTATTTCAGAGGAAATAACATGAAGAAAAGTTTAAAAAGCATTTGAGAACCATAAAGTAACTTGATGGGGAAAACATTTTTAATATTTTACATAGGATATAAAATGACAATATCGGTATAAAAGTTTGTAAGATAACAATATACTGTAAATTAGTAAAGATAAATATATGAAGAAACCGATCCCGAAAAGATCACTAAACAAAGAAATTAGGTCGATTAAGCCCTAACGAAGGCAGGGGTAAAACGGGAATTTTTGGTAAAAAATATTATATTTTTAAAAAATGGAAAAAATTATAGAAAAATAAATAAATCTGAATTTTAAAATTAAGGGGACGAAATTATTGGTATTTTTAATTAAAAAGAATTGTTTAAATAATTAAAATGATAATTAGAATAAAATAATAATATAATGCGGTGAGTCGGCTTATAGGCGAGGCCGAGGGAAAAGTTGGAAATAAATTCTACAGGTAAACCGAGAGGTAAAAGTCTTTTCAGACTGATTAAATTAAGAACAAGTGAATTTTTACACGAAGAAAGAATTTATCGAGACGTTGTTTCCGCAACCGAAAACCCTAATTTCAAATAAGACGAAAAGCGATCGGATAGAGTAGAGTCGGATAGGCAAAGTGAGAACCTATAGAAACAATTGCGTATTTTCAAACACGGGATTAAGTTAGACAACATTTGGACGTTTACGATTCGGCGAATTATTGTCCGAAGTTGGTTCTATCGGAAGTGATTTCAGAATCGGACGCGTTTGTCCGAATATCTTTCGACGCACCGGAGAATACCTGGATATGATCAAAAGAGGATCAAAATAGA
The DNA here is from genome assembly GCA_019022615.1 of Acacia melanoxylon. Classification (NCBI taxonomy): domain Eukaryota; kingdom Viridiplantae; phylum Streptophyta; class Magnoliopsida; order Fabales; family Fabaceae; genus Acacia; species Acacia melanoxylon. Next base: position 11,272,456 of record JAFJYJ010000004.1, read on the forward strand.
TAATATGAGAGAGGATGAAAAGATCTTCAAAGTTACATACCCGGATTTTTGAGTTTCGCGAAATCGCGCGAAACGGACACCGTCGGGTAGCTTTATCGGATTTGGAGGCCATAAAGCAAGAGTCATCATTGGATGACAACTCATTCTTTGACTTTTTGGGCCCTAGATGTCGACCAAGACCATGGATGGCCAAGATTCCATCTTACAAAACCCTAGATCCAACGGCGAATCATTTCTCGAAGACTTTTTGGAAATTCCCACCTTGTCCCTATTTTTCTCTATAAATAGCAAGCTCTCTTGCTCTCATTCTTCACACCAAAATTCAGATCCTAGAGAGAGGTTCTAGAGAGAGAAGCTCTGGAAAAAATTGTGCCTTAGCTCCGAGTAAGTTCTTACGTCCTTAGTTTTTAGTTTCCGTAGTTCTTTCGGTAGTTATAGTAGAAGCTGTTGTTTTGATCTAGGAAGTTTCAGAATATATTCCTATGCTTGTTTTTATGCCTCATTGCATTGAAAGATGCCTGACGAGGTAAAAACATAGTGGGGATAATTTTGAAATGGAATACGGTCAAAGTAACGAAGTTACGCGAAATTCCGCCAATTAGGGGTAGTAAGGGCAAAATGGTCTTTTTCACCTAAAATGCCGTTATGCTGCCAAATATTCATAAGTGTGTTATTATTCTGATTAGAATACTTCGACGTCGAACCGCCGTCGAAATTTCATCGTTCATTTGTTTGCCGCCGTTGAGCCATTGTTTATTTGTTTTTACGTTCGGCCGTCGAAAAGTACCATTTTAGCCGGAAGAGCCGGATATAACGCAACTAAGGTACGGACGCGTCTTTGTAACCCTAACTCTATGCTGCTCATATACTTTTACGTTAAAGATACGTTCATAGGCGAGGTTACGTTGAGAATCGTCGGAGATACTTACATGCCTTTACCCACGGATTATAGTATTGGTAATGCCGTTTGAGTTATTCCTAGCGAGGACACGTTGTGGCGTGGCCTTGGATATGTGCAGAACTAGTCGAGAGAGACCTTACATCTTGCTTTGTGCTTATGTTCGTCCATGTTATTGATCATACATTTTGTTTGCTTTTGTGATGATATCTTTGTATTGAAATGAATATCGTTGTACGTATCTTGTTTTATTTGAGCATAAGGTTAACCGTTACCCGAGATCCATATGTGGAATGGATCTCGGTTGTAGCATCGTGGTCAAGAGGACCGATGCATGGAGATCGAGGCAAGCGGTGGAGTAGGCCAAGACGTGTCTACGTTATTTTCCGTTTTCTTTAAGTTCCTTTAACTTTTGAGAATTTCGGATGATTGTAATCCAATACATTTACACTATGGTCCATATTTTGAATGTAATGTAAATTACTTACTCGCTCCAATGCTCTACTCTGACTACTCTGCGTGAAATATTTGGAAACGTTTTTAAAAAAAAAAAAAAATATTCCGCCGTTTTCAAATGGGATGTTACATTTTTGGTATCGGAAGCGTAGTCCGGCATTGATATGATTATGTTATTACGGACGTATGGTAGGACAGTTAAGGCTAGTCTATGTGGGTGTGGCCAATCGGCCGCCATAGAGTTGGTGAGGTCCCCATGATAGACACTTATCGGCCATTACGTTCGGTTAACGGAGTTATGTTCAAATTAGCCTTTTTCAAAATCTTTGAGCACTTTTTGGAAAATGAGTATTGATATGACCTAGTGCAATGTGTAGAGATGAACGAGAGACGATAATCCGTTCATTTGGCGGTATGGGAGATGGAATCGGACCGCTAGAAAGTCGATGGGGACCGAGATGATAGGAAGAAGATTGAACCCTAATCCAATCTACCCTCCACTGAACCGAGCTTGTACAACCCGTACCGCCCCGACATACGATTATGTACCGGCTTATGACGTTGACTATCTTTGTTATGGACCCCGATAACTCGAACCCCGAGATCATCCCGGACCGGAATACCCGAGATCATATTTACGATCCCGAACCGGTAGAATCGAGAGGAAGACCCGGAAGAAGACCCGAAGAAGACCGGAGGAAGACCGGAACTCATGTATGTTGAAGATGCACTGTTGCAACCCCCGATAGTTCAACTCACTCTTCTGTAGGAGACAACTTCGATCTCCCAGATATCCAAAACCTCGATAATGAAGAAGCCACCCTTGACGATTTTCATTTCGTGCTAGGAAGTAATACGACCTTAACCCAACAATTAGAATCATTTTACTTGTTTGCAGAACAGTCTACAAACACTTCGAAAGAAAGGTATCTGACCTTCCTTCACTTGGTTCAAAATTCTCAAAACCAGAGGAACCCACATTCGCCTGGAGACTGGGTTAGATCCACTCTCTTCTGTTTCCCTGTGACCCGTTTTTGGGCTAGAATCACTAACGAACTGTTGGACGAAGGCCCTATTGCAGACGCTCGTATTTATCTTCGTTATCTGAAAAGCATAGTGCAACAGTACATGTATTAAGAGCGAGACGGTGTAAGAAAGCTGTGGAAACCATGCAACATTGGGTAACACAATTCTGTAAGTTGAAACCCCCGATTTTTCGCGGCAAGACTGATTCAGCTGAAGACTGGCTGATGAGGTTAGATAAGATCTTTGTGGTCTTTCCCGAAGACCGCAACGGTTGGCAATCTACAACCTGGAAGGAGATGCCGACCGTTGGTGGACCGTGGCGGTGACATTACGGGCACGCGTTTGCCCTGTGACTTGGGAGAAGTTCTTGGAAAAGTTTAACGAACAATATTTCCCTCCCTCGTTACAAGTAATAAAAGAGTCGGAGTTCTTACATATTCGACAAAACCATGATGAGTCATTCGAGGATTACTTCGCGCATTCACCAACCTATCTCGATACTCGTCATATCCGAAGACCAACGACAACGCGGAAGGCGAGTCGATTGGTAGATGGTCCGAGGTTTGAGATTCGGGAAAAGCCGGTGTCACGGCAATTTCCGGATCGACTCAAGCGGTTGAATCATGCCGTCGGTCGAGCGTAATCGAAGGAGCTCGGGAGGATCGACATCTCAACAACAACAACAACAATGCAAACCGTGGCGGGTCAAGTCGTGGAGGTTCCTCTCAAAAGAGGACTGCACCATGGAACAACTCCGAGGTGGAGGCAAGAAGCCGTTTCAACAAGGGCAACAAGGTTATCCGGTCACATAGGGATCCAAACTTGCCCAAAGTGCAGAAAGGACCATCCGGATCCAGTTTGTGATGGGAAGCCGATCTCGCTACAAGTGCCAAAAACACGGGCATATCGGCCGAACTGTCCGGAGATTGCGGCGGTGGCAAGACCGCGTAACCAAGGCCGGGTTTTTGCGGCGGCGATGTGGAAGCCGAGAGTCTCCGAGAGATGGTGCAAGGTCTTGTCATTATCAACGGAAATCTACGCAAGCATTGTTTGATACGGGTGCTAGTCATTCGTTTATTTCCTATGATTGTGCAAATCGTCTAGGAATGCATGCCTCTAGATTGTCTTATGATCGCTAGTATCTACACCACTTGGCTTGAAATCCTTAGCTTCGATGCATGTATTGATTGTACCGTGAGCGTTGATGGACGAGTATCAAAAGTGGACCTTATCCGATTGCCACTTCATGGCATAGACGTCATACTCGGGTTGAATTGGCTAGCAACGAGCGGTGTGATGATCAACGTAGCGGCAAGAAGATAACGTTCTTCGATTCACCTAGCGAGACAAAGTTGATGTGAGCCTGAATTTTCTCTCGCTACGGAGGCGACGGATGCATGAAGGAGGGATGCCAAGCATATTTGATCTTTTTCTCGGTTAAAGGCCGGCGAGCTTTCACTTGAGAACATTCCGTTGTAAACGAGTTTCGACGTGTTCTGGAGGATCTCACCGAGCTACCTCCTACGAGAGAAGTCGAGTTCACCATTGAATTGATGCCCGGTACGGGATCAATTTCAAAGGCGCCGTATCGTATGGCTCCAAATGAGATGCAGGAGTTGAAGAAACAACTTGAAGAGCTATTACGAAGGGGTTCATCCGACCCGGTGTATCACCGTGGGGAGCCCAGTCTTTGTTCGTAAAGAAGAAAGATGGAAGTTTCCGACTCGTATCGACTATCGTGAACTCAACAAAGTAACCGTCAAGAACAAATATCCACTTCCCCGGATTGATGATCTTTTGGATCAATTATCCGGTTCCACCGTATTCTCAAAGCTCGATTTACGTTCGGGATATCATCGTTGCGAGTCAAAGACGATGATATTTCCAAGACGGCTTTCGAGAACCGAGATATGGGCATTATGAATTCCTTGTGATGCCTTTCGGATTGACAAATGCACTGCGGTATTCATGGATTACATGAACCGTATCTTCCGACAACACCTAGACCGGTTTGTGGTAGTGTTCATCGACGATATTCTCGTCTATTCCAAAAGTAGAAAAGAGCATGAAGAACATCCGCACTTAGTATTAAACATGCGAGAGAGAAGCGACTCTACGCAAAGTTGAGCAAATGCGAATTTTGGTGGCGGAAGTGAGATTTACGGGCCATGTGATATCTAGCGACGGAGTTCTTGTTGACCCGAGCAAGGTGGAAGCGGTTACGGGACTGGAAGAGGCCGAGAGACGGTGTGAGATACGTAGTTTTCTAGGTCGGCGGGATATTACCGCAGATTTATACGGGATTTCTCGCGTCTTGCCCTACCATTGACAAAGCTTACGAGGAAGAATCAACCCTTTGTATGGGGAGACGATGAGGAGAGCTTTCGAGAGGCGAGGGGGAGAGGTTGACTACAAAGGCCGGTATTGATCATCCCAGATCCCGATGAGACATATGTTGTCTACGGTGATGCCGGTGGGCAAGGATTGGGTTGTGTCCTAATGCAATTGGGCGAGTGGTGGCTTATGCCTCTCGTCACCGAAGCCGCACGAGTCGAACTATCCTACACACGATTTGGAGCTTTACGCCATCGTGTTCGCTTTGAAGATATGGAGGCATTACCTATACGGTGTGACCGTAGAACTATACCGTGACCACAAGAGCCGAAGTATCTCTTTGATCAAAGGAACTGAATATGAGGCAACGTTGTTGGATGGAATTGCCGAAAGACTACAACACGGAGATCAAGTATCACCCGGGGAAAGCAAACGTTGTTGCAGATGCTCTAGCGGGAAGAAGGTGCAAGTATCATACATGATGATACAAGAGCAAAAATTACTTGAAGATTTCATAGACCCGAATCTTTCAAACCAAATCGCATGAATTTCAACGCACCAAGTGACGCCTACCTTGCAAATCTTTTTGTGAGTCAAGGGAGTACGACCCGAGAGATGAAGTTGATGAAGCTCGAGACAAGATGATTGGGCAATCTCCATGCGGGAGAAGATCTTTCAAGGTGAAACCCAAGACCACGACCTTTCATCGAGTGGATTGGTCGACACAAGGGGCGCATTTACATACCGCGGTTGATGAACCGAAGCGGAAGATGCGGATGAGGCTCATAAGAGTAAGTACACTCTACATCCAGGAATGGTCAAGATGTACCAGAACTTGAAGGCCGAAGTTTGGTGGCCGGAATGAAAAGAGACGTAACTCGCACGTATTTGGGTGTCTAACTTGCCGAAAGTAAAGATTGAACACCGGCGACCCCCTGGTCTTCTGCAAGGACTGGAACTGCCAGAATGGAAATGGGAGAATGTGACCATGGATCTTGTGGTAGGTCTACCTAAGATCAAGCATCACGATACCATTTGGGTGATCGTCGACCGATTAACCAAGTCGGCACATTTCATACCCATTAGCATCCACTACTCTCCAGAACGATTGGCTGCAATCTACATCAAAGAGATCGTGAGACTGCACGGAGTCCCTAAGAGTATTATCTCGATCGGGATACTCGTTTCCAATCCCGCTTTTGGCAAGCACTACATGAAGGAATGGGTACCAAGCTGAAATTCGGTTCGGCTTATCACCCTCAAACCGACGGTCAATCGAGAGAACAATACGTATTTGGAGGATATCTTTGCGAGCATGTGCCCCGGATTTCAAAGGAAATTGGGACGAACACCTCTCACTAGCGTAATTCGCGTATAACAATAGTTATCATTCAAGCATACAAATGGCCCCGTTCGAGGCTTTGTATGGGCGAAAGTGCCAATCGCCTTTATCTTTGGACGATGATGCGTACGAAAGCGTTGCTTGGACCGGATATGCTAAAAGAGACCTCCGAGCAAATCGCTACGATAAAGAAGAGACTCATTGCCGCACACAAGAGACGTAAGAGCTATGCGAGATAAGAGGAGAAGACAGTTGAAGTTTGAAGTCGGAGACCATGTGTTTACGAAATTATCTCCGATGCTTAGGTGTCGGCAGAACACCGAAGAGAAAGAAGCTTAGTCCGCGTTACGTTGGACCAATTGAAGTGTTAGCCGAGCGAGGACCGCTTGCGTATCAACTAGCGTTACCCCGAACCCGAGTAATCTCCACGATGTTTTTCACGTGTCACGGTGAAGAAATACCTACCAGGCCGAGATCATGTCATAGAGTACGATGATGTTGAAGTACGGCATGATAACACCTTTGTAGTCGAGCGGAGCAAATTCTCGAACACCAGGAGAAACGGCTTAGGACTAAAACTATACCGATAGTGAAGGTGGTCCGGAAGGGTTTGTCATCAAACGAGGCAACTTGGGAAACCGAGAGTGACATGAAGGAGAAGTACCCGAGTTTATGGCCCATAGTCTAGTTAGTGTAGATTAAATTTCGAGGGCGAAATTTTGTTTAAGGGAGAGAAATGTAATACCGGATTTTAGCAAACGGAATTTCGAGATAAAGGAAAATTAATGAATATTTTAATAAAGTAAATTCATGACATAAAACTGTTATAGAAAATTGTTATAATTATAGAGTAAATTGTCAAAAAAGTTCCGGGGAAAATCGATGAACGAGAATGACTAAAAATGATATAATGGTGATAAAAAAGTCTAAAAATATTATGATAAATGCGAAAGATCATGAAAACTTATGAGAAAAATATGGAAGTGTTATCCCTGATTATGAGAATTTAATAAATTATTTCGAGAGGAAATAACATGAAGAAAAGTTTAAAAAGCATTTGAACCATAAAGTAACTTGATGGGGAAAACATTTTTAATATTTTACATAGGATATAAAATGACAATATCAAGTATAAAAGTTTGTAAGATAACAATATACTGTAAATTAGTAAAGATAAATATATGAAGAAACCGATCCTGAAAAGATCACTAAACAAAGAAATTAGGTCCGATTAAGCCCTAACGGCGGGGGTAAAACGGGAATTTTTGGTAAAAAATATTATATTTTTAAAAAATGGAAAAAATTATAGAAACATAAATAAATCTGAATTTTAAAATTAAGGGGACGAAATTATTGGTATTTTTAATTAAAAAGAATTGTTTAAATAATTAAAATGATAATTAGAATAAAATAATAATATAATGCGGTGAGTCGGCTTATAGGCGATCGAGGGAAAAGTTGGAAATAAATTCTACGGGTAAACCGAGAGGTAAAAGTCTTTTCGGACTGATCAAATTAAGAACAAGTGAATTTTTACACGAAGAAAGAATTTATCGGCGTTGTTTCCGCAACCGAAAACCCTAATTTCAAATAAGACGAAAAGGCGATCAGATAGAGTAGAGTCGAGATAGGCAAAGTGAGAACCTATAGAAACAATTGCGTATTTTCAAACACGGGATTAAGTTAGACAACAAGCGGACGTTTTACGATTCAGCGAATTATTGTCCAGAAGTTGGTTCTATCGGAAGTGATTTCCGTAACCGGACGCGTTTGTCCGAATATCTTTCGACGCACCGGAGAATACCTGGATATGATCAAAAAGAGGATCCAAATTGATAATATGAAAGAGGATGAAAAGACCTTCAAAGTTACACGCCGGATTTTTGAGTTTCGCGAAATCGCGAAACGGACACCGTCGGGTAGCTTTATCGGACCGGAGGCCATAAAGCAAGATTCATCATTGGATGACAACTCATTCTTTGACTTTTTGGGCCCTAGATGTCGACCAAGACCATGGATGGCCAAGATTCCATCTTACAAAACCCTAGATCCAACTACGAGAATCATTTCGAAGACTTTTTGGAAATTCCCACCTTGTCCCTATTTTTCTCTATAAATAGCAAGCTCTCTTGCTCTCATTCTTCACACCAAAATTCAGATCCTAGAGAGAGGTTCTAGAGAGAGAAGCTCTGGAAAAAATTGTGCCTTAGCTCCGAGTAAGTTCTTACGTCCTTAGTTTTTAGTTTCCGTAGTTCTTTCGGTAGTTATAGTAGAACCGTTGTTTTGATCTAGGAAGTTTCAGAATATATTCCTATGCTTGTTTTTATGCCTCATTGCATTGAAAGATGCCTGACGAGGTAAAAACATAGTGGGGATAATTTTGAAATGGAATACGGTCAAAGTAACGAAGTTCCGCGAAATTCCGCCAATTAGGGGTAGTAAGGGCAAAATGGTCTTTTTCACCTAAAATGCCCGTTATGCTGCCAAATATTCATAAGTGTGTTATTATTCTGATTAGAATACTTCGACGTCGAACCGTCGTCGAAATTTCATCGTTCCATTTGTTTGCCATTTGTTTATTTGTTTTTACGTACGGCGTCGAAAAGTACCATTTTAGCCGGAAGAGCCGGATATCCGCAACTAAGGTACGGACGCGTACTGTAACCCTAACTCTATGCTGCTCATATACTTTTACGTTAAAGATACGTTCATAGGCGAGGTTCCGTTGAGAATCGTCGAGATACTTACGCTTTACCCACGGATTATAGTATTGGTAATGCCGTTTGAGTTATTCCTAGCGCCGAGGACACGTTGTGGCGTGGCCTTGGATATGTGCAGAACTAGTCGAGAGAGACCTTACATACTTTGCTTTGTGCTTATGTTCTGTCCATGTTATTGATCATACATCCGCCGTTTGCTTTTGTGATGATATGCCGTATTGAAATGAATATCATTTTGTACGTATCTTGTTTTATTTGAGCATAAGGTTAACCGTTACCGAGATCCATATGTGGAATGGATCTCGTTTGTAGCATCGTGGTCAAGAGGACCGATGCATGGAGATCGAGGCAAGCGGTGGAGTAGGCCAAGACGTGTCTACGTTATTTTCCGTTTTCTTTAAGTTCCTTTAACTTTTGAGAATTTCGGATGACCGTAATCCAATACATTTACACTATGGTCCATATTTTGAATGTAATGTAAATTACTTACTCGCTCCAATGCTCTACTCTGACTACTCTGCGTGAAATATTTGGAAACGTTTTAAAAAAAAAAATATTCCGCCGTTTTCAAATGGGATGTTACAGTTACTGGAGCACAGGAGCAGGGTGGACCGAAGTGGTATTATCCAAGAGTAAGTAGTTTCGATCAATTCAAGTTATTACGTTGACACATTAGCTTTCGATATGCCTTTATTCGTTTTAACAATTTGCTTTTGATTTATAGTGCCCTCGACAACCAGGGAACACTGAGTGCGGATACTACGTTATCTATTATATGCATACCATCGTTAAGGGCGGACGGACGACAGGTTTTCTGAACGTACGTAGTCGCTCTGTGATTCTCAAATGATAATATTTTTGTTGTACTTAAGTTGTTAATTACTTCATTCACTTCATTATATTGGTTTAACTTATACCTTGTTTTCCAATTTATAGCTTTTTGATAGTGTGGATCCGTGCTCGGACGAAGACATCGATACAGTTAGAAACGCTATGGCTGAACATTTTCTTCAAAACATAATATAGATATGTATGTCATGTATTAACTTTTTCCATATAATTGATAGACATGGATGATGTTTGGAATTCGTTGTTGTATAATCAGTTATTACTTAAGTTTAGAAGGTAAAATTCAGAAGTTGATGATACAACCCCCTTTACTTGCATATTTCATTTTCAAAGTAATTAAGTGATTGTCATTTACATAGGAGGTGTCTTTTTCACTGAACTTCTGATCTTGCATTATTGTGAAATACTTTGCTGCACAAATCCTATAGAGTAAATATGTTCTGTCACTTCACACTTTGCTACACAAATTGTAGTTGCTAGCATTCTTAATCGTCTATTTTCGCTGCCTCTGTTTGATGCTTTAAATGGCAGATTTGTCATTGTGTGTTGAAACTTGAGTAAAGGTAATGCGCATTTGATGAATGTTGATGTATGACTGGAAATTGGCTGGACGAATAGCACTTTAAAATTGTAGTTCATTAAGGAGGCCAGTAAGAAATATAGCAGGTTTTTTTTTTAAAAAAAAAAATTATACATAAGGCGTCCTAAATGTATTTTCAGGACGCCTTATACCCATATTTTACGCCTTAATTTAAGAAACATAGGACACCTTTATTTAAAGGCGTCCTATATTAAAAACAGGACGCCTTTTTTAAGGCGTCCTGTTTTATATAATAGGACGCCTTTTTTAAGGCGTCCTGTTTTATATAATAGGACGCCTTTTTTAAGGCGTCATGTTTCAGTCATAGGACGCCGAAATAATTAAAATACTACTTCCACTGGATAGACGTCCTTCGAAAAAGGGGTGTTAATTGCCTCTAATTCAGGACGTTTTTCCACTTTTTTGTAGTAGTGATTCATTCATCAAATCTCTTGAGTTCCTGACAGAGCGGATGTCTAGTGGAGTGTTCCACCTTTTGGCTATGTTAGGGTGGATGTAAATGAATCGGTTAACAACCATAAAGCTGCAGCTTGTGGTGGCATTGTTAGAAAAAGCAATGGGGCATGGATGATAGGATTACAACACAGGAGTAGCTTTTGTTCAATTACTGCAACATAATTACAAGCAATCAAAGCAGGTAAGCTCATTTGTAGGCAGCTTAGTTTGACAAAAATTAAGCTACACTCAGATTCCACAGAGGCTATTTGTCTATTGATATCAGAGTACAGACCGTATCATCCTTTAGCTCAAAAGATTTCTGAAATTAGATCGTTGATTTTCTTAGACTGAGATATAGAAATAATTCATTCAAAAGGAGAAGCACTGAAATGAGCAGATTTTGTTAGCTAAGATGGCACATGAGGCGAATACTGAGCTGAGTTTATTATAAATTCCACCAGTTTGTTGTTTTGATCAAATGTTAGTCGACGTTAATTTCATTGCCATTGTATCACTTCTATTGGTGTTGTGTAGTGTTGATATGACACAACCCAAGAAGTAACTCTTGTCTTATTAATTCCCAAAAAAAAAATTGTACTTTTTTTTCCCTTGAACATATATTAAAGTATACCACTCTGGTCCTATTTATAAATCCAGTTTGACCAAAAAAAATTGGTCCTATTTATAAGTTCAGTTTCATGTAATAAATGAGATTGTGACAATTTTACTCATATTAATTATACCCATAAAGATAGAGAAAGAGAAGAAACAATCGAAAAATATCCAATCATAAATGAGGGCAAAGTTGAAAATTTACCCACATAATCATTGTCAACTATATCTGCTTAGTATGTAAGATTTGGTCAAAATGAACCTATAAATAGGACCAGAGTGTTACTATGTCTTTTCCCATCCTATCGATAATAACGGCAGGTGACGAGTAATATAAAAATATTCAAGCAGCAGAGATATTTCTTTTAGAAATATAGAGAACGGATAATCGCAAGCCACAATAGTAATTAACTGACGCACAATATAGCATTAGGCCTACCTAGTTAGAAGCTCTTGATTGAAACTAAAATTAATATAATGGACGATTCATATCTCTTTTAGAAATGAACTAATATCTACAACAGTATATTTCATAAAGTAGGATTAGATTGAAATGACCTTTCTACCCCTGAATTGCTCACTTAACCCTTGGTTTCTTTTGGAGTAAAATACATCAACTACCCTCTATTTTACTTAAATTACATAAACCTCCTATCTATTTTGAAAACTTATATAAACATTCTTTAAAATTAAAATACATGTTACACAAACCTCTCTTGTAATTCTTAAAATTTTGTTTCTATATCCAACCGTTAGTTGACCCTTATGCATATATAAATGCTAGGTGTTTATATTTGTTTCAGAAATGAACTAATATCTACAACATTAATTTTCATAATGTAAGATTGTGTCGAAATGATATTTCTACCCCTGAATATATATTTTCACTACCAACCAACACAAAATGCTAGCTTAACCAGTGGTTTATTCAAAGTTCAAAACCCGGATATTATAATCCTTTCTACATGTACAAGTTGTCCCAACCTGAATAAAAACCTCGTTATATGTATGTTATGTGCAACTTATGACGTTGATTTCCTCATAATTATAATGTTCTCAATTGGAATGTGTCGAGAAAGAACGAAGTGAAAATGATAAATGGTAAAATATTTGCAGCGCAGGTCATTGCGGTACATGAATGACGCTGGTCTTAAACAGAAATACACGTGATACATATATATATATATATATACACACACACACCTCATTATTCATGTAGCTCTAAATCAATGTGCTTTCTCAAGTGTTTAATCTTACATACCGACACTCACAAATACCTGTCAAAACGATTGTTTGTACTAGGTCTTTTAAAATGTTCTCCGTTGGATGTCGTCGCCTGTGATATATCAATGGTACGTGTGAATCGATATAATATATTCTCCGGAGTGGGAAATATAGTACTACCCTCTTGTTCTTAATATAAAATCTTTGCATATTACATTCTAAACGAGATCTTATTTTAAGGATTGAATATACTGTGTTGATAATAAAAATAACGTGTTTGTGTGTGATTGACTAATTCCAAGCTTTGCCGTACCGAGTAAACAACTTCTACGTGAGTAAAAAGCTATTATTATGTTATGTGCAACGGATGATGAAGTTGATTTGTTTGACTAAAGGGGGTACCTTTTTTCGCTCATTTTACATGAAATTTATAATAAATTATGAAAATGACATTGAAATTTAAACGTGCTTTATGAACTTTTTTTTTTTTGGTAAAATGCTTTATGAACATTTAATTAGAGTCACAATTTAAATTTGCAAAGTCACACTTTTCGTCAAGAGAAGGGAATAATTAAAACATATACTTTAATTATTTTAATTAGTTGACATGTGAAAGAGCATGAATTGACAAGTGATATAGTATTAATTGACAAGTGAGTAAGCATGTAATGATAACTGAATAAGGGCAAGGGCAAGAGTTCTTTTTATAATTGGAATATCTTACCCTTAAGTCCCTAGAGACTTGCTAGAGATACGGAGATTTCAAGGGATCTTACAATAGTATTAATCTTATTTGGAACCTGCGTGCAATTTTATAAGGGTTTAATGTTTTTATTTTACTGGAGAAATTTTTTTTCTACTACACTCGTATAAAAGTGAGTGAGTTACATTGTAAATAGAAGAGAGAGCAAATATTAGTGAAACCTACTCACTTTTATGTGAGTGTGGCAGAAAAAACACTTTTATAGTAAAAGTAAAAATATTAAACCCTTATAATATTCAGAGACTAGCTAAAACTTGATGTAAACTTAGTTCACCAAATACATACTTTAACCTTATTTTAACAAGGCCTTTTTAAAGAAGATTCAATGTTTCCATCGACAACATGTTTTTCAAAAATGCTGTTGGAAAATAGTGCTTTTAAACGATTGTGTGTGTGTGAGAGAGAGAGAGAGAGAGAGGGATGTATTCAGTAAAGGATATTTGCCGAAACATGAGAAAATTTTTAAAAGTCAAGTACTCCATCCATACCTAACTATAAGGGACAAATGGACAATTACCTAGTTTACAGATACCAAATAAATCAGTTAAATCAAATATATTCATAACTTCATTTTTAGTAACATTTTTAAACTTGTATATTATTAAATATATTTTTGGAAATATCTTCTCTCCCATTCATCAATTAGAGGATCACGTGTTTCATAGGTAACAAAACGAGCATGTGTGCATTTGTAATATCTTCGGCCCCCATATATTTTTGTCCAAAAAAATTGCTCCCATATAAGCACCGGATGCTTTCAATCAATAATTTTGAATGTTGGGAAACAAAAATTACAAATATTAAGAATGTCAAAAAGAAGGAGTTTGAAGTTCTAAACTGCAATTTTTTTTTTTTTTTTTTACCTGAAGTTTTAACAAGAAATTTACTACCTCAAAGTTTCCACATCTATCGTTTTTGGGAAGCAGAACTGGCATTTCAAGCTGATTGATTATGCTCCCAATTGGGCCAATTAATGTGTCACTAGTTTTGTTTTATTTTTAAATAATATTCAATTAGTCAATTATTACTTTGTTCCTTTCACTCTTCAAAACGAAACCACACTTTGAGCTAAAACAAAAAACAAAAAAAGCAAAACAAAACGTACGTGTCTGTATGTATCTTATTAATCAGTCCCCACATACTTTTGTCCAGAAAACAATTGACCCACATGTATACAGTACACACCAATTAAAGAGCAATTAAAGAGAGAGATATATATAGTGTGTGTGTGTGTTTGTGTGTGAGTGAAGGAGTTTTAATCCAGTTTGATTTAATTTAATAAAAATAGAAAAATAGATGGAGGGAAAGAAGTAGAAGAATTTGTTTTTAAAAAGAAAATTTTCAGATAAGTACCACTGTAGCAAATTAATTTCCATTAGTTTCCAAAGAAATATGAATTATTCGCTGCAGTCAAGTAAGAAGACAACAATAACCCTTTCAATATAAAATAAAAAGAAATTAATTTAAAAGTGCCGAACACATCACAAACAAGTGAAATTATTTTATCGACAATAACACATTGGAGCACCACCAAGTCAAAGTTCATTTGCAAATAGCGACCACATCACGAACAACTGAATAGTCCTATGAACAAGTGAAATTCTAGTTTTTGAGTTTTTCACTAAGTACCATCCTGAAATTATTCACAAGACTATTCCACTTATTCATGATGTGTTCAATGCTTGCAAATCAAGTTGTTTACCCTTCGATTTTTGAAAGGGTTATTTTTGTCATATTACTTGATAAATTAATTTCACTACAGACCAGCAGTGAAATTTCAGATTTCCTTAGGTTCTAATGGGTATTAATTTGACACAGTGGTCCTTATTTAAAATTTTTCCTTAAAAAAAGTGGTCCATTCATGTTGATTAATGGAATGACTTTACTATCAACTTAAATAAACTAATACTAGAAGTAGAGAGAAGCGGATCCTCTCTCTTTTTCTCCTTTTCTTCTCATAACCTTATCTCCACCCTTAAATTAAAATTAGATATATTATAAAACTATTATGCAGTAACTTAATCAAGTGATTCAGATTTAATAATTTACTCATCACTCTCCTACTTTAGAATGTTGGAGGAGATTAGCCATTGTGTTACGGACCTATAGCAAGCCCAATAACGGGACGGCCCAGTAAGGAATATATTGTATATCAGGATCCGCCTATAATAAAGGGGGATCCCATCTTATCTATAAGAAGACATCAAGATATGATATAGCAGTTATGATACTCGGGCCATAGATCACGTGGGGCCCATGAAACTCAACCTAAGGTACACTCTATAAATACAAAGGTCAAACCCTAAGGTGCATACATTCTAACTTTAGACTATTTACTTATGGTCATCACTGTGCACACACCCCACCCCTTGGGCACAAGCCACGTCTGTGTACAGTGATCCCTCGTTCTTTTGGCTATCTATCCCATTGATACCCATAGTGAACAATCTGATCCCATATCAATCTACTAGCTCATCGGTCTAGACACCTGTGTTCTCATACAGAACATTAGCGTTGACCGTGGGGAATGTTAAATTTCGATCCTCGTGACCAACGATGGCTAACACCAGAAGCAGTAGTCGGAACACTCAGCCTAGAAATCCAGTTCAGGCGGAGGCGAGTCAACAGCAACAAAATCAAGACCCACCGTAGCCTGAAGGTATCCAAGTACATGACGCTGTGAATGAAGGGAATGACGTATCTGACACGACATCCTCCCCACCAGTAGCGGCTAATCCTCAGGATGTGGTGGCACAAGAGATCTCCCAGCAGGATATCTTCCAAGAGATCCAGGTCCCAAATCCAGACGCCCTTCTCCTAGGAAACTTGATGGACTCGGTGTTGAGGCGAATGGAGAACATGGAGAAATGCAACAATCTCCAATGCCAAGAGGATCTTAGGGTAATACAGCAAATGTTGGATGACCATTTTAAGCAATTGGAAACGATGGTTCAGAAGGAAAACCAGGATAGCGTGCGCAGGAGGAAAGAAAGGGCCCCACAAGACTCTCGTAACCCTCCCCGCAGTGTAGAGCCGAGGTCTACGAAACATGATACTGGTGCAACTACTCAAGAGATGGATTCCAGACGAGCAAGAGTCCGGAATCCCGCTTCGGCCTTGAAGAAATTGCACACTGAGAGGACCTCAGACGATGAAGACCAAGATGTTGAGAGGCCAGCCCAACAGGTAAGCTCCCCAAGAAAGTATAAGATGAAATACGCCGTGGGGTGCAACAACAGTCCCTTCTCTAATGAAATTGCAAATGCGCCATACCCGGAAGACTTTGACTTGGCAGACCTACTGAAGTACGACGGAACCCAAGACCCGAGGTCACATCTGGATACATTCGAACTACTCATGTTCGTACGGTGGATTAGTGGGTCGGTTATTCCTCGACTCTTCATTACCATACTAACGGGGCAGCCCAAAAATGGCTCCATACTCTGCTGACCAATTCAATTTAGAACTTTGAAGACCTTGGAACTAAGTTTGGGTTAAACTTTGGAACTAGCAAGAAGCAGCCGAAGTCCCAATTCGCTCTTAACAAGATTAAGCAACAGTATGGAGAAACACTCCAGAAGTACTTGGATAGATTCAAGGATGTTGCTTTGCAAGTACGTTCACTCCGAGAGAGTGTACACGTGTACTATCTAATTGATGGCCTAGACCCATCATCTCGGTTGGCGAAATCAATTTTCAAGAACTGGGTCGACACCCTGACCAAGTTCAATACTTAGAGGTGGAACAAATGGAGATAGCTAATGTGGTTGGGAACGAGAGGAGGAAGAACACCTCCAGGAGGAAAAGGGCAGTCTAAAAATCGAAGGGATGATTCCCGCATAAGGAATTCGGATGGTAGGTCTTGAAATGAAATATTTGAAGGGAAAGCGAGGTATGATAGATACACTCCTTTGAACGTTTCACGTTCCCAGGTTTGGAGGGAGGTGGTGCTGACCGAGATGAAAAAAGTCAAAAGACCTCGGCCTCCCCGAAACCGAGCTAATACGGACCAATCTAAGTTTTGTGCTTTTCACGACAGACCAGGACATACAACAGACCAATGTTATGAACTCCGTGACGCCATCAAGAAATTCGTCCGAGATGGAAAATTGCGCCAATATGTGATAAAAACTCAAGGGCGAAAGAACAACAAATGTAAACAAGGAGGCCGGAGTACTAGCCTGGCCCCCGACCCGAAGAAAGAAGATAAGCGGCGAAAACTAGTTAGTGATGATGATGAATTTCCCGAAGCCAAGTTCAACTACAATGTGATTAGTAGAGCCATGGGTGGAGGCGGAGATATGGCAAGCTAGCACAAGAAATACTTGAGAGAAATCCTCTTTGTATGGGACCTCCCAAAATTTAAAGAAGATCTTAGCAAGCCGGCACCTCCCCTACAACTTTTCACAAAGGAAGATCTGAAGGACGTGGTTCTGGGCCATCAGGATGGTTTAGTAGTCACGAGAACCCTGGTAAACTGCCGGGTAAAAAGGATTTTCGTGGATGCAGGGAGCTCGGCAAACATCACTAGTTGGGATGCCTTCAAAATGATGAAGCTGGATCAGGAAGATTTGAAACCATGCAAAACGACCCTCATAGGGTTCAACGAAGAACACTCTCCTCCCAAGGGATATGTCGACCTCAGGTTGACGTTAGGAACTAAGAAAGCTTTCAAATCAGAATGGGTAAGGTTCATAGTGGCCGACTTCCCTTCCCTGTATAGTATCATACTAGGAAGCTCGACTATTCATAATTGGGATATGATAGTTTCCACAAAGCATCAGAAGTTGAAGATGGTAAACAACAAGAATAAGGTTGTTACGATTGTCAGAGACCATAAGGAATCTTGACAATGCTATTTCGAGACAGTCTGGGAGGGTGAAGACGGGCCATCATCCCCACCCCAGATTTGAAAAGGCAAAAGAAGTGCAAATGCGGGGGAAAGAAGACAGTCAGGACGACCAGTAAGTATGATAGAGCTAGATCTACGAGAAGAGTCCGAGGTCCCATGTCCAGAGCCAGAAGGTGAATTGGAAGACTTGATCCTGGGAAGTGATCCTTCACAAATCACAAAAATAGGTGGAATGATGAACCCGGCTTTAAAAACCCGATTGATAGAATTTCTGAAAAAGAACCAGGACGTGTTCGCATGGACATCATCCGAAATACCCGGGATCGACCCTACTTTCTGTTGTCACAAGTTGGCTATCCGATTGGGGTCAGTACCAGTGGCACAAAAGAAAAGGAATATTGGGGCAAACATGCAGAAAGCCCTAGAAAAGCATGTCAAATGGGAAATGGAGGGTGTGTATAGACTACACCAGCCTGAATAAAGCGTGCCCGAAAGATTTGTATACAATGCCCAACATCGACCAGCTGGTAGACAACTCGGCTGGTTTCTTATTGTTATCCTTCAAGGATGCTTATTCTGGGTACAACCAAATAGCTATGCACCCGGAGGATCAAGAGAAGACAGCCTTCATCACCAACAAGGCTAACTATTGCTACAATGTAATGCCATTTGGATTAAAGAACGCCGGGGCCACATACCAGAGAATAATGAATAAGGTCTTCGAGGACCAGCTCGGCCAAAACATAGAAGTTTACATAGATGACATGATCGTCAAATCAAAAGACCCGGAAAACCATATCCGGGATCTGAAGCAAACTTTTGACAAGTTAAGAAGATACCAAATTCGACTAAACCCGGCCAAGTGCCCGTTCGGAGTCTCGGTCGAGAAATTCTTGGGTTTTCTGTTGACAAACCGTGGAATTGAAGCTAATTCGGATAAGTGTAGGGCCGTGCTGGACATGCAAGCCCCGAGGAATAAGAAGGAAGTCCAGCAGTTGACTGGAAGGCTAGCAGCATTGACTAGGTTTCTACCGAGATCCGCAGAGAATGCACTTCCATTTTTCAAGTTACTCAAGAAGGAAGCAATGGAGGTTGGAACATGGATTGCCAAATAGCATTCAAGAAGATCAAACAAGGCTTGGCCACTCCGCTAGTCCTATCAAAGCCCGACCCCGGTGGGTCGTTGTTCTTATACTTGTCAGTGGGTGAAGAGGCGGTCAGTATGGCTCTGGTCAAGGAAACAAGTAGTGGCCAAATACCAATTTACTTCGTGAGCAAAGTACTACAGAGCTCGGAGTTAAGATACCAAAAACTGGAAAAGGTGGCTTTTGCCTTACTCACGGTAGCGAGGAGACTTCGGCCTTACTTCCAAGGACATCAAATTGTAGTCAGAACCAGTCAACCAATCCATCAAGTATTGCATAAGCCAGACTTGGACTGCAGAATGATCAGCTGGGCCATAGAGTTATCCAAGTTTGACATCACTTACGAAGCCCAACATGCCATTAAATCACAAGCTTTGGCAGATTTTGTGAGGGAACTTACCTCGGCACATAAAGGAGATGTAGACGATGGCAAAGTTTGGAAGGTGTATGTCGATGGTTCGTCAAACGCAAAGGGAAGCGGAGTCGGAATCATAGTTGAAAGCCCAGAGGGGATTGCAATCGAACATTCTCTACAACTAAATTTCTCAACATCAAATAACCAGGTCGAATATGAAGCGTTGTTGGCCGGGTTGCAACAAGCAAATGAACATGGAGCCCAAAGAGTAAAGGTCTTCACCGACTCCCAACTCGTGGCGGCACAGATTGAGGGCTCTTATCAAGTAAAATGCCCATTGCTGGCCAAATACCTGAACAAAGCGAAGGAAGTGATCTCCATATTTGAAGAGGTGATTGTCGCTCACATCCCGAGGGGAGAAAATACTAGAGCCGACATTTTGTCAAAACTTGCAAGCACGAAGGGCTTGAGTAACCATAGAACTGTGGTCCAACAAAAATTAACGGAGCCGACCTGCGTTATGGCAATATCAGCAGTAGTTGACTGAAGAAAGCCGATTGAAGATTACTTAGGGAGAGGAATCCTCCCCCTGGACTCAACCGAAGCAAAGAAATTGATCTGTAAGGCCGCTATGTACCCAATCGTAGACGATCAGCTATACCGGAAGGGCTTACACTCTGTAATGATGAAATGTTTGAACTCATCCGAGGCCGAATATGTGTTGGCGGAGATACACAAAGGAATCAACAGCCAGCACATGGGAGCAAAAGCTATTACCAGGAAAGCTTTACGGGCTGGGTATTATTGGTCGACGATGATAGCGGACTCCAAGGAGCTAGTGAAGAGATGTGATAGTTGTCAGAAACACGCCAAGATAATTTAGCTCACCCCATCGAAGTTGAAAAGTATCTCGACTCCTTGGCCCTTTTACAAGTGGAGGATGGATCCCCTGGGACCATTCAAAACAGATCTCGGACAACTACGATGGCTCATTATAGCTGTCGATTACTTTACAAAGTGGATAGAAGCTGAGCCTCTAACAATAATCACTTCTGCTCGCATACAACGATTCTTTCGACACAACATCATTTCCCAATTCGGAATTCCTGCCGAGGTAGTCACGGATAATGGAACCTAATTTATCAATAAAGGTTTCCAAGAAATGATGTCAGACGTCGGCATTGAGTAGCACTTTGCTTCTGTAGAACATCCCCAATCAAACAGTCAAGCTGAAGCAGCAAACAAGATAATCGTCGATGGTCTAAGGAAGCAGATGAAAGACTCAGAATCCAGTTGGGTCGAATAGCTCTATAGCGTGCTGTGGGGTTACAAGACCAGCGTTCAAACTTCAACCTAGGAAACCTCGTTCAAGCTGACTTATGGATGCGAGACGATGATCCCAGTAGAGATAGGCCAGCCGTCATGGAGAAGGTTGAAGACTCTTCAAGAAGGCGAGGAGATAAATACTGAGGCACTGATGACAGAGCTAGATTTCGTTGACGAGGTCAGAGTTACGGCACACTGCCGAGATATGGCCACCAAGCAACTCATCGCCGCCAAATACAATTGAAAGGTGAGGTCCCGGTCCTTTGACAGGGGTGACCTAGTACTTAGAAGAGCCGACGTCGGAAATAAGAACGCTAGTGATGGCAAGCTAGCGGCCAATTAGGAAGGCCCTTAGTGGGTTAAGGAGAAGCTCAACAAAGGAGCGTACATATTGGAAACCTTGGGAAGGAAGCCGATTAAAAGAACGTGGAATGCCGACAAACTGAGAATCTACTATAGCTAAACCCAGCTACCACATGCTCAATATGGCGGACGGATCATGTCTAAGCTAGCTCATTTTGATTTTCGTGTTTCGATTTCAGTTTATTATTTTTTATACAGTTTCCTTCTTTGAAGTTGTTGGTTCTTTGGAGCAAGTTATTTCTTGCATTAATAAAAAATTTCTCAGTGGACATTCAAAACTTATGCTATTCAAAGTCGTGCCGATTACAAATAAAGGGGCGGGCAATAGACCGAGGTCTTTGAACCCGGTCATATATAAAGCACAATTTAGATACACCAGGGCTGACGAGCCGGGGTTATGAATCATGTGAAGTCGCTATAATTAGCCATCACATCTTCGATGCATCGAAACTTCCTCCTAGATAAGAAGGTGAACTGTCATCCAGACCCTGATCAGGTTAAAATGTTTAAGTGTTGTGTTTCCACACCATGGCTGGACATGTGACAGTGTGCCCTTATCCTGGATTATATCCCGGGCAACGGATCCAGAACGCAGTAGTCCAGTCTACTTAGAAACCCCTACTCAGATACCCGATCTTTCACACCGGAAGAATAACATTAGCAGACTCTGCATAACTAAGACCCTGGCCCGGTCATAGAATTATCAACATAGATTGGGATTAACAAAGGAAAATTTGTCACCATGATGAATAAAACATACAAAATTATGCTCGACTTAATAAGGAAGTAATTTCAATTACAATTGATGAGTAGTTTGTCCAAGGACAACAATTATAAACATAAAAAACCGGTACAATACACCGACGCAAAAACAGACAAAGAAAACCTCCGACACTCAGCATGAAGGGGCCGCATCTTCCGGTGGAACTCCCTCCCCTTTGGGCTGGACAGCGGTAGAAGCATCTTTGTCGACCTGGACTCTATTGACCCTGGTAGAATCCTATTTGCCGCCTTGATCTTCATCCACTAAGGATATTGAGTCATCTCCAGGCGACGAAGGTGGCGGGACCATAACACCATCCTTGACGTAGGCACGGTGATGATACCCTGAGGTATTTAGATTCACCTCGGGATTCAGATGTCAAATTTGTTCAAGAGCCATGGCGAAGCAATCTGCAGCAGCCTCCTTCAATGTCTCCACACAATCAATGTGGGCTTTCTTTTCTTCGGTAAGAGCAGCCTTTGTTGTGCTAAGCTCCTAGACCAGATCGTTGTGTTGGGTCTGCAGGGCTTTCGCGGCCTCCATGCTCTTGAAGTAAGCTGCCTGCACATTGGCAAGGTCCGAGCTGGTTTTCTCTAGAGCCTCCTTCGTTAACAAAAGCTCCTTGGTCACCTTCCCAGCGAAGGCCTTGGCAACACCGAGCTCCTCCTCAGCCTTCTTCTTCCCTTCCACGGCTTCATCCTTCACCAACTTCATTCGCCGTATTTCAGCCGCGGCACCGACATACTTGCGCTTCAAATGAAGAATAGCCTGCGCTAATCCGAAGGCTTTTAGGGCGTGATCCTGCACATCATGAATCCAACGTTCGTCGGTGTCAGATAATGGGACGACGTCACAAAAGCGGCGAGGGGGGAAAAAGGCAACTCTAAGTTCTTTCGTCACCCCCTTATCTTAGGCAAGCCCACGGGGATCTTGGGAGCAGGAGCAGTAGGAATCTTTGTGGGAGAAGGAGGGGCTAAAGGATCTGAAGAGGAAAACTCCTTCTCTTTCAAACCTAAGTCGGTAGTTTGACCAGCGGAAGGAGAGGATGATGTTCCTTTCTGGACTGAGGCCTTTGTCTTCTTGGCTGCAGCTGCTTGGGAGGTTGCCCTGGCCCTTCCCTTCCCGGACTTGGGGGTAGAACGTTTCCTGGTATCCTTCTTATTTAGAGCTTCCACATTCGAGTTCACATAGAACAAATAACGCGGTAGCCCTTCAATATCTTGAGCTACAAAACAAACAAACAAATGTCAGAGTTATGTTGGGTATAGCTCAAGCAAGGTGTAAAAACAAAATAGAGCGCATAGCAGGTAATCAAAGAGATCATACTCGTCCCCAACCCTAACCCGGCATGAGCTCAGTTAATAAAAAAGGACGTACTTTTACAGCCATTCTTGTTGATATAAGACATCAACCGGTCTACGGACTTAACCTCCTCTGCCAGGAGATCATCCGACTCAACATGATAGGAAGTAGATGCTAGTTTGTGATGGTCAATGGTCCAGTACAGGGGGAACTTCCACTCCATGGTATTAGACTCAGCCCCTTGTAGAAACTAAGGCTGTTGCCTCGGTTTGGCCACCACTTTAAAGAAGCTGTTCTTGAAATGCTTAAAGGACTTGGAAAAAGCGATGAAAAGCTTCCTATCGGGAGTACCCCGGATATAAGTCAACCCTTTCAACTTGGTGGCTCCTTACCAAAGCGACGAGTGAAAAGAGTAAAGAAATATAAGAAAAGGGCAACAGTGCAGGGTGTGGGCTCCGGAAAGGAACCGCACAGATGCTTGAATGCTATCAGGAAGGCCCGCCTGTTAGGGTGAAGTTGAGAAGGGGCCAGATGGAGATAGTTTAAAATAGCAATCTGGAACTTGGTAAACGGGAAGCAAATCCCAAGTCAAGACACGTGGTCCCTATAGAAAAAGAAAAAATTGGTACATCCTTCCTCCCGGGTGGAGCAAATCGGCTCATTGTCATAAGGAGGACTCAGGAGGCACCCATTTAGCTCCTCCAAGCCCAATTTACCAATATCGACCGCGGTCATTAACGAACGGGTCTTCAATACTTCATAGGTCGCCCAGGGGTATTTGTCGATCAAACCTTTGTAGGACTAGAAGACCCCGACTCCTCGGCATCAGATCAAGCACTATAGGTGAAGAGGACGACTCCATTTACACCTATAACAAAAGTAAAAAGGGCTAAAATCAGCAAATGAGAGGTATACCTGACGTATACAAGCTATTGCACGATGAGGGAAAAATGGTTGGACCGGGGTGACGTTGATTCCTAGTGGCCGGGATAGGGTCAGAGAAAGATCTATGACAGCAAGAGCCTAGAATAACGTTGGCCATGGAATCTTGGCTGCTTGCGCTGTAGTGGGAGCTTGAGGTAATACAGTCCCAGCACTGGCCGAGGTATCCATCAGGAAGGGATTTTGACTTTGCGAGAGGAACAACCTCATAAAAGTTGATGGGCAATACCGGGATGGCATCGGGTCGACCTCGGCTAATGGGGTGAGGCAAAGTATTGGCGGAACTCGGATCCTAGGTTCTATTGACGGCAGATTGAGACCCCTCAACGCTCCTCCTAACAGACCCACCACGAAGTAAGGTGGCTAGCCTTTGCTTTTCAGAAAGAGGAGAGCCAAACAACCAAAAACTGGCTGTAGGATAACATGCACGCATGCAGTGCTTCTTCCTCTTCTAGAGTTATGTGCTGACTCGAAGAGGGCAAATGGTTAACCCTACCCATCGACACCAGAACTTGAAACCTAGAGAGTCATAAAAGGCTTGATAAGGAGGGGGAAACCAAAACAAAGGAAACTAGGCGACGGATACTCTCTCGAACAAGGATATGTGAATAAGTGAGCGAAACCAGAACTTAAAGGCCACCCAGTAATTCCAACTAGAACTCACCACGAAAACCCAAAGACAAGCCTACCTACGATACGGGGAGGAAAAGGCGAAAGGCAAAAACCGCTGCAGCAAGCGAACTTCAAAATAAAAACAGAGAAACGATGAGAAGTGGTGGATATACCTGATTGAATGAAAGACAAAGAAGTATGAGGCGGCAAAATCTGAGCATTACTGAGAGATGATCGTTGTAAGGAAGCCAGAGTTTCTGGGGAGAAAAGAGAACGCAGAGAATGGATGAAGTGTGAAGAATGGAGGGAAATACGAAAAATAAATGTTATAAAACTGAAGCGTTAGGGATAAAAGTGACTATTCACCCCAAAAAGTAGGGGTGACGTATGCGACACGATAGGTGCATTAAATGCGTACAGATACCGCAGGCGGCTAGGCGTGGTGGTTGAAACCCTTCGCGAATCCAAGATAGCCAGGTGTCAGTTGGTTATGATGGTGATTGCAAAAGGACCCCGGCCTCGGAGTCAACACAGCTTGGATAGCTTGTCTGGGGGCAAAATACATCCCGGTAGATCAAAAGCTTGAACTGCCAGGTTGAGGGGCAACTGTTACAGACCTATAGCAGGCCCAATAGCGGGACGGCCCAGTAAGGAATATATTGTATATCAGGATCCGCCTATAATAAAGGGGAATCACATCTTATCTATAAGAAGACATCATGATATGATATAGCAGTTATGATACTCGGGCCATATATCACGTGGGGCATATGAAACTCAACCTAAGGTACATTCTATAAATACAGAGGTCAAACCCTAAGGTGTACACGTTCTAACTTTAGACTATTTACTTACGGTCATCACTGTGCACACACCCCACCCCTTGGGCGCAAGCCACGTCTGTATACAGTGATCCCTCGTTCTTCTGGTTATCTATCCCATTGATACCCAGAGTTAACAATCTGATCCCATATCAATCTACTAGCTCATCGGGCTAGACACCTGTGTTCTCATACAAAACACATTGCTACAAGTATAATCCATTAATTACTATCTTTATCGTAGAAGAGCTCCTTTCATGACCTGCTCAGAATTATATAACGAAAATTCTGACCTTCTTTTTTCAAATCTCAATAGTGTTATGAATGAGTGAAATTATTATCTATATGTTACCCATTTTCTTAGTTAGTTTAGTTTCCTATTTTATCTATTTTTATCTAAATTAGACACAAAAAGTTCACGATCGACCTTGATCATCTGGAAAGACTATTTTGCTGCTATATGTGGCATCCATTAGAGGATAGATATGTGTGGTTGAAAGGACGCTTAAGACAAGACAAAACGAAACTGCATAAATAGATGCTCCTACTTTGAAATACTCTAAAATTAACCAACAAATTAAACTCTTAGTCGTTAGTCGTGGATGTAAGCGGCCTCGAACCGTAAGGAGAAGAATACAAGTTTGAATTCCAGGATGTGCACTTATTGGGAGAAGTAACAAACCTTTGTGCTTTAAGCCTCGAAAGAAGAAACCCTTAATACTAGCCCAAAAAAAAAAAAAACACTCTAAATTAAAGAAAAAATACTGTACAATTGTGCAATTATGATTTTTAAAGAAATCGTAAAATAATGTAGACTGGAATAATCTCATTCCCAATCAAAACTTCACTCACTTTATACAGAATATAATAATTAAAAGAAAAAAAAAAAGAAAAAAATATTGAGGAAGTGGGGCCATTAGAGTGAGGAGGTACCATAGATAATTTCACTTTTAAAGATCTCCCATATGAACTCATGACACATTCCACCAGTATTAGCTCTATAAATAGATGCTCCTACTCCTCAATTCCTCACAATCAAAGCCAACCCTAAAGTCATCCAAAGCCCAGACAGCTAAACCTAACAAAAAATGAAGACTAATGCACTCCTTGCATGCTTCTTCTTCTCCGCCGCTCTCTTTGCCATCACCACGGCAGAGATAGTGCTTGACTCAGACGGTCAGCCCCTAAAAAATGGTGGCAATTACTCCTTATCCACACCATATCCTTACGGACGTAAGGAAATTATAGGTGCCTTCATTGAAAACAGTGATGGCTCGTGGTCACTCGCGGTCGTCGCGAAGTCGTACGTTAAAGGCTGGCCAACAAATATTGCATCTCCATGTCCCACGCAGAACATTACTACCTACTCTCCTTTGTGGATATCATTTTGTCAGTTGCCACCTGCGTGGACTGAGAAGTGGACTGAGAATCTCCTGTGGGTGGTCATACTGGACCCACAGCTTGGAGAACCGGTGATGGTCGGAGATGCCAAACCTCTTTCTGGTTGCTTCTTTATTAAGCCCCATGATTCTGCTAAGCGTCAATATAAGCTTGTCTTCTTTTATGAAAATGGTAAGTGTGGACATGTTATTCTCGAGACTGATAGCCATGGCAACAACCGTTTGGTTGTCACAGAAGACGAAAACTTACAACCCTTGGTACTCGAGTTCCACAAAGAAACCAGTGATGAGGTTGTCGCCTCTAATATAGCAATGGTGGTCTGAACTATGAATCCTGCAGAATAAACATCTCTGGGCATCCTAGCTATATATATATATCTCCAGAGTGTCAAAATAATACCACCGTTAGTGCTTAATATAAGATTTCGTTCTAACGAGATTTATATATCAAGCATCGGAGGTAGTAATATTAATAATAAAGGTGATGTGTCTGTGCGTGATTCATTGCCAGCTTTGTTGTACTATGAAACAAAACAACTTCCACTTGTAGAAGTTGTCTCAGCCTAAATAAAAAGCTACTGTTATATATATATGTTTGACCAATGATTGGAAGTTGATTTTCTCAGTCTAATATTTTAACCAATATATCTATTAAGGCTTATTAAAACCTTCTTAGTTGGATTGTGTTGAAATTGAAATCATTTAGAGTCAAGAAAGAAATAAGTGAAAATGAAACATTAAAAGGTGATACTGTTCTAATGATAAATGGTAGTAAAATATTAACGTCGAAGCTGGTTTTTATTTTTTCCTATATTATCACTGGTATCTGGTTTAGAATGGGTGACTGTCCCTCCCATCACAAGCGTCTCTTGTGTAGTATTCAACCTCGAGACCCAGACCCACTAGATTAACTCTATATTGGTCATCGACGCTGGTTTTATACGTACATACAACTTTATATATTAGCCAACATTAATTCCCACTTATACCATGTAGCTTTAAATAAGTCAATATGCTTTCACAATATGAGATTTAAATGCACGATTTTTAACTGAAATATTCTTATATTGTATAAACTAATATTTGTAATTTATTTAAAAAAAAAAATTCTAATACATAATTTTTAATACATAAATATTTTAGGACTTAAGCTAAGTCTCAATGTATTAATATTTCTTGACGACTTTAAGTTGAACATATAAACAACTTCTACATGGAGAGAGGTTGTCTCATAGAATTTAGTTTATAAAGTAGGTAAATTTATCACATAAGTATAAACAGTTGAAGTACTAAACAAGTCATCAATCAAATAATTTCGTGCTAACGAAATAGTGGGTTTTAATCAATGTGAAAGAATGATTTTTTTTTTTTTTTTTTTTGGGGGGGGGGGGGGGGGGGGGGGGGGGGGTTCAATTGAGACCATGAAATATATTTGACGATAGATATAAAATTTACTTGATAACTTGATATTCACAGTTTAAAGAACTCCGATAGTTAATTGTATTGGATTTTCGTATATATGAGGGCTTCTTAGGCATAGAGCACAAGTACTTAATAATATTTAAAATTCGAGGATCGTTGTCGCCTTAAAAAAAATACTCGAGGATTATAAGTGACAGTTTTTGTTTTCTTTCATAATATTGCTTTTATTTTATTTAGAAAAAAAGATAAAAAAATATCACTTAAATTTCAAAATCTTAAATCAGTCTTGTTGCATACTAGAGTATAAAATATTAACTATAATAGTATAGCAATAGTTGTTACACTCCTACCGTCCAGCCTTTTTAGGTGGTGGGTAGAGTGATTTAAACATTTAAAACACATAGCAGAGCAATGAGAATAATTTGGATAATATCATTATGATAAAGAAAATATCAAAAGATAAGTCCCACCAAAGGTTAAAATACAGTCATCCAGATAAATTTTTCAAAAATAACTATTAATATACAGTCATCCGAAAACAAAAGATGTAATGACAAAAAGCTATCTCTATGCTCCCCAAAATCCCAAGCCAAGCTCTCCTGTCCTACCTCTAGACTCCTACCCTGTTCAAGACGCACTTCCTGTATTCTTATAATAGTCTGGGATTCATAAATGAATCCCAGAGTAACCAATAATCTCATATACAGTGCATGTACAAAGTATGTAAGAAAAACCATAAAACCATACAGCATTCAACAGGTCGCACACAACGAGGCATACAGCCTAAACCGGAACAAGCAGTCATATATAACATATACTGTTCAAATAAGGCACATAACCATGTCGGGGGTCGCACACAGCGGTTTTGGTATCCAAAGCGCTTGGAACATATCACATAGAATGCATAACCAATCACGGTCAATCATACATACAAAAGTCACAAAAAATATATGAAATTAAAGTTACTTACCTGCAAGTAGTTGATCAGCAAAAAATCAAACACCCAGCCACTAGATAAGAACGATAGACCTAAAATAAAATAATATAACAGTGTTAATGTTAATGTAACTCATTCCTTTGAATTATGTAATTATATACTTGTATAAAGGGGTCTTTCCACTTTTGTAACTCATTAATTTCCTTTATTAATGAGTATTTCTTCTTTGGTGATTTTTCTCTTATTTTCGCACATAATGCAGAAAATTTCTGAAATTTGACCAACTTCAAAAATTCATAGTTAATTGTAGAAAAATCCGATTGAGGTGTTCCAAAAATCTACATAACCTTTGACATGTCTATTTTTGTCTAAAACTCCCGGTTTCCGAAAATACCCTTGTTGGTTCTTCTACCTATTTATTAGCATATATTCATGCTTTATACTTTCAAAATTATTCTCCATATCCTTCCTCATACAAAATTCCATTTTAATCACTTTTAAATCATCAAAATCACCAAAATAAAATTATATCACTAAGTTCTAGATATTGACCATAATTTCCTTAAATTTTTGTAGTTATAGCTAGAACTCCAACAATATTATTCAAGATCATTAATTGAAATCTTAAACAAATTTGAAGGAAGTAGAATAAATTATATAACTCTCTTACCTTGATTTAACTTTCTCTTATACTCTTCCTTCTTGCTTAGCTTTCACTCTCAATTCACTACTCTCTTTCCTTTTCCTTATGTGTGTGGTGCCTCTTTGGTGCCAAAATGAAGAAGAATATGGTCATATTTGTAGTGGTCCTTGGTCACAGAATATCCCTTGTAATTTTACTTATTTACCCTTGCTAATTATTCCTTGAATTCTCTAGGCTCTTCTTCCAACTTCTAGGAAATACTAATTTTTCCTCTTCCTTCTCCATGAACACGCCACATGCCCCCCCCTTTGGGCATAAAAGATCTTTCAATTTTGTGGTTCAAATTCCTTGTTTAATGGAGAAGAAGATTAGGTGTCCCATGCCATTAATTAGATATGCACAAGTGTCCCATGTAATTAATTCAATGTGCATGTGTCCTCAATTTATTCTTCTTCAAATATTATTTGGACACTTGTTAGCATAGGTGTCCCCCATATTTAATTCATTAAGCATATGTGTCCCCTATAATTAATTCACCAAGCATAGGTGTCCCTTATAATTATTAAGGTGCCATGTGGACTTATCATGTGATGAAGCTTTTGTTCTTCCATTTTCCTCCCTTTGTGCGCCACTCTTCAAGAATTGAAGAGGCATATTATGCTCTTCTATTCATATCTTAAATGCATGCCCATGTGTCTTTGGATAATAATATCATCATTAAAGCCTCCATCTTAAAGTCAAAGATATTTCTCTAATAATCACCTTAATCTTGCCATGTGTACATGTCATTTTCAAAGGTATAAATGCTTGTTGCTAATAGCTTAGTCTTCCTACTTGTCATGTGTCCATATTCTTGAGCCATCTCTTATCTTCCTATGCCATCTCACAATAGTTATCTCTTATTAGCCAATTAGATGGAAACACATATTATTTGTTTTAAATTTAATGAAAATCTCATAAGAAAATATTAATTAGCTTCATACAATAATTTACATAAAAGTGGGCTATTATAATAGTACTTTTATTTGTCTTTTTCTCATTCATTATTAATGAAAGGGAAGCTGAAATAGAGGACAAGAAATACCTTATTCCTGTCACCACATTCGCCACCGCATTACATTTAACCCTTGTGGTACTAAAATCAATACTATTGTTATGATAAATTTAATATTTAATTTAATTTGTTAAAAATGAGTTGCAATTATCAATTTATATAGCAAACATGAGTTTCTTAATTGCAAATAATTGAAGATTATTAACTATATGGGATTTAACTGTACAATTTTTTATTTACAACTATCTAAACTACTATTTGTAATTTATTTTTCTGGAAAAAAAAAATTCTTGTCACACCTAGTCCTATATTACTCGTACGGAAGCGTCAATATTCTTAAGGGTTATCTTCATTACTATCAGAGCGTCTCTTCACTCAATTCTTTGCTCATTCTCTCTTACGCAACTTCATGCACTCCCATTTGTGCCCTCACACACCTATGATGAGGGTGAGATTCAAGGAAATCTCAGTAGCAAACTTTGCTAATTAAGCATACAAGATATATGCAAGTTTAATGCATGACATGCTTGCTTAATGAATTCATGCTAACATAATGACATACTTGCATGCTCAATATTACATGCAACAAACATGTGACCAAAGTATAAACAAAAACAAAGCTTCAATCTTCACATATGCTCCATAGTCCATACAATTCATTAAAGCAGTCATACACATCAAAACATAAGTATAATTGTCAAGTAAATGCAAGAAAGTGGCCTATGTCCTCCTCTTGTACCTTTTCTTTCAAACACTAAAGTTGCTCAGGATCCTTTAATTCCCTCTTCTTTGTCAACTCATGACCCTAGGCATATGATTATACTATTAGATCTAGAGTAATGACAAATGAATATCCTATGGGGCTACATTAACCTCTAGGGCATGTTCTATATCTTTGGCCCCATACTTGTCCCGAATTACTATAAGTGCCATTACTTTCTTATTTTCGCACAAGAGTTAAAAGTTGGCAGAATTTTCAATCAAATTTGAAAATTCAAATCTTTTTATATGAGCATCCAAATTAGGTGGTTCAAAATTTCATGTGTCTCTTCTTAAGTCTAGTTTTAGGAAAAAAATGCCTTCCACTTCCAAATTCTCGTACACTATCCCAAGATTATGAATCAATCCTCACTGGTCCATAAAATGTTACAGATTCAATACCTAACTTCAAAAAAATCATAACTTCTAATATACTAATCTATTTTACTCATATTATATATTAGTTTAAAGCTTATCATGTATACTTGAAATATGAAAAGTTTCATAGCCATTGGAAATCATTTAATTAGTCAAGAATTTTCACAAAATCATAACTCAATCTGGAAACAAGATTTTTTTCTTAGTTTCCCCTTTCTAACTTTGAAAAGTCATAACTTAGGTTCTACACTCTGATTAACTTGATCTACATCTCGTTTTAAAGCTTAGGAGGTATACTATCTTCATAACAAATTTCACAGACAAAAGAAGTCATTTAATCGGTCAAAACCTCCCAAGAATCTGAAACTCAAATATAGAAAAACAGAATTTTTCCGGTTTTCCGTCCAAATTTAGAAAATCCATAACTTTAATTATACACACCTAATTAATGTGTTCTTGGACTCATTGTAAAGCTTATGAAGTCTACAATCTTCTGACCAAATTTTATAGATAGGAAAAGTCATTTGCTCAGTCAAAACCTCACACGAATATGAAACTCGAATTTGAAGAAACAACTCTTTCCAATTTTCCTTGTCTAACTAAGAAAATGCATAACTTGGGTTCTAGGCCTTGGATTAATATGATCTAGAACTCGTTTTTAAGCTTAGGATGTGCACTATATTCTAACCAAGTTTCACCAAAAAACTCGAACGTTAGCTTCTAAAATCGAGATGCATGCCTCTATAATTTTATGTCAAGAAACAAAGGTGAAATGGAGGACATGCAACCTAAAACCATGGCTTAAAACTCGAGAAATTTGACACCACTGAACTCTACATTGCATTCTTTGTTTTGTTAATTCAATGACAGAACTAAAGAACCTCGAAAAAGACCTCAAATTCGACAAGTAATGGCACTTTATGTAAGAACATGGTGACAGAGGCTTTCACCGAAAATCTCTTCACTTCCAGCCACACAATGACCTCAAGGATCATGTAATCTATTGAAATGAAGTTAAGAATGGGATTAGAAGACTCAACTAAGTCCAATAATCTGTTTTCATGCAAGGTTTCGGTCCTCACAATGACCTCAAGGATCATGTAATCTATTGAAATGAAGTTAAGAATGGGATTAGAAGACTCAACTAAGTCCAATAATCCGTTTTCATGCAAGGTTTCGGTCCTCCTTAAAGCACTTTTTTCCTTCTTCGTTGATTGAACCATATTTTTATATAATTTTTTTATAATAAAATTGGGATTCTTAATGTATTTTCTAGGACATTATTGCTTGATTAAGCACTAATATGAGTAAGGACATTTTGTATTGAATTAAGTGTAATTAAGGGTGAAATGATCATAATTTGTTAATTATTCATGCAAATGATTTCTTGAACTTTTGATGCTACCTTTTGCTTAATCTTGCATTGTAAGTGTTTAAGAACAAAATGGAGATTTTGGAGGGTCAATATTTTGAGCACTGGTGAAAATTACAAACAAGGCCCTATAATTTCTGAAAATTGGAAATCAATGGAGAAAGGAATTGAACAAGCTAGAGACAACCACAGAAAAGTACCCAAATATTTTGGAAAGTGCAGTTCTACCCCACAAGTAGTTTGAGAGTCGCACTTTAATCCCTCCACAAAACTTTTAAACTTTGCAGATTAGTCCCTGGTCAAAATGTGCGTTCTGACCAGGAACCAATTAGGTTCTGGCAGAATGCCAGACAGAGAGACCCGAGACTTGGATCCAAAATTGTGCCGTGGAGACTAAAAAGGGGGACCTTGAGCTTTGAGGAAGATAGACAGCGAGAGAGAAGGAGGACGAGACCACCACCACCGACTCCATCACTCACCACCACCATCACAGTCGGAGTCTCCTCTCTACTGTCGGAATTGCTTCACCATTTTTCACATTCACCGTTGGCTTCCCCTGTTCCAGACTCACCATCGCCGGAAACCACCTTCACAATCTCCATCACCAGCTTCTTTCCCTATTCCCATCGTCCTTCCTCTATTTCTCACCGAGCTAGAGTCACCTTCCCACTTCTAGACCATCGGCGATCTTCTCCTCTTCCAGATTTACTAGCAACTCCCTTCACCGCCGTCGCCGTAAATCAATTCCTCCACCGTTGGTAATCTCCTTCCATCACTCCATATCATCTCAAAAAGCCCACGACCTTCCCTTTTTCTTCTATCATCTCCGATGCTCTCATCAACTTCCATGGCGATTTTAGTGCTTCAGTTGTTCCAATGAGATTTGAAGCATGAGAGGCTGATCTTTTGCCTCTTGGGATGGGCAATAGCTTGAGTGTCAGAGCTTGAATGGGGGATTTTATTTTGTTCAATCAATTTTCTCTTTTCTCTGGTTGTATTTGGATTTCCAGAGCTTGAGTTTCAGAGCTTAAATAGCTGATCTTTTGCCTCTTGGGAGACAAACCTTGATTAAAAAATATGGATCATTTGCCGTCTTCTCGCATAGCTTCATGTCGTTGGCCCTATAAAAAGATGCTCCTACTCATCAGTTCCTCACACCCAAAACAAAAACCAGTCCTACAGTAAAGTCATCCAGTGCCCCAACAGCCAAACCTATCAAACAATGAAGACTAACGCACTTCTTCTTCTTCTTCTTGGTCGCCCCCTTGGCCTTCACCAGAGCTAATTTTGTGCGTGACTTAGATGGTCACCTCGTAGGCAAGAGAGGAAAATGCTACTTAATGCCACTAGATGCTGAATTTGCAGCAAATGTAGGTGCTAGTGCTGAAAATCCTGATGGCTCGTGCTCGCTCGTTACAGTGAAGATATTTCACAATGATGGCAATGCAACAAAAATTGTATCTCCACTTCGTGTGGCTTACATTACTACTGACTATCCTACACAGATATCATTCGATCCTTTGCCATTAAAGCCATGCACCAAACGTCCCGAATGGCTTGTCTCAATGGACCAGGACTTTGGACATGATGCTGTGATGGTTGGAGATGCTAGAGAATTTTCCTCTCCTCTTGTTTATCAGCTCTATTTCAAGACCTTTAGTTCCATCTTGAACGACTATAGTCTTGTCTTCTGTATTGAACAATAACGGTGTGGACCTGTTGCAGCCATGACTGATGGCTTCGTAAACAAACGTTTGTTTGTCATAAAAACTGAACTAGTCAAAACATAAACAGGCGTTTGATTGTCATAGAACTAGTGCAACTTGCACAATAATTAAACATCTCTGGCTTCCTAGCTATCTATCTTTTTTTTTATTTGATACATATATCTATCTTTCTATCTTTGGAGTGTCAGAAATTATTATTATTATTATATCTATCTTTCTACATGTACAAGTTGTCCCAGTCAGAATAAAAATCTCTTGTTATATATGTTATGTGCGACTCATCACGTTGATTTCTTCATAATTAAAACGTTCTTAGTTTGAGCGCCGGGCATTGCTATGCATGAATGACGCTTGTCTTACATGCACATAATATATATATATATATATATATATATATATTCTTCTATGTTAATACCTAATTTTTCCATGTAGCTCTAAATCAATATGCTTTCTCAAGTATCAAAAGCTTATATGCTTTATTTATACTTTGGTTCTTCTCATAAATTTTTTTTTAACTAGTTTAATATAAGATACACTGACTGAGTGATTGTCTGATATATTTATTGCATTAGTTGTTTTTAACAATGGAAGATTTAGTATAACATGGTTATGGAGTATATTTGGTAATAATGGAAGATGAGATTACTAAATTATAAACTTTTTCTACCCTGTTCTTTCATATCAACCAGTGCATTCGTAAAGAAAAGCCACTTTTGGTTGAATTTAAATGCTCTAATGATTCCAAAAGAGGTACAAGGAAAGGAAGAAATTTAATTAGAGTTTTTGTTTTTATCGATATAGAATAAGTAGAATGTTAATAAATGTGAATTGGGACTTAGTAGAAAAAATATATACATCTCTGGGTGTGTAAGTATCGATCTGTGTAAATTACGGAGTGAAAGAACATTTGGCCAAATGTCCCAAAACAAAATATGCATACAAGTTTTGTCCAAGATGACGAACCACTTAAATTAAGTGTAGTATTGTTCAAAGTTGGGATTGTAAGAAAAATAATCAGTCAAGTTGTTGCATGCTTGTTTTTGCCAACTTCTTGTATTCAATCATCGGAACATGTAATCTAATAGTGTAGTTCAGTTATGTGCAAGGTGTTCTCTATGACTTATCTTTACATGCATAATATATAGCCTTACATGATCAACATGATGAAATTATTTGTTACTGAGATTTCCCTGAATCTAACCCATTTCTTCCATAATATACAGTGAGGGCAAATTCCTAGAATGGAAAGGGCATAGTGGTTGACGAAGTTTAAATGTGGATAGACCTAAGGACTCATGTTATTTTGTTATTTAATTAAGCTTCTATTTAAATGTGAAGAAAAATTTACTTTTGAAAAATGAAGCTAATTATGTATATTATATCACTCTAGTCCTATTTAAAAGTCCATTTTGACCAAAAAAAAATTGGTCCTATTTATGAGTCCCTTTTGACTAAATAAATGAGATTGTGACAATTTTGCCCATATTAATTGTTCTAATGAAAATAGAGAGAGAGAGAAAAGAGGTGAAAGGTACCCAATCATAAATGAGGGTAAAGTTGAAAATTCACCCCATAATCATTAAGCTAACTATCTCTCCTTGGTATGTGTGATTTGATCAAAATGGACTTATAAATAGAACCAGAGTAATATATTTTGGCATCTAAATACCTACCATAAGGAGAAGATTAGCGCTGCAATAGCCCAAAGATAAGTGCAACTAGTGGGAATGACAAAGGACACACATACACACATGATAGTAGTAGCTGTTAGCACATGCTAGTTAGTAGATATAACATAGTTTTAAAAATCAGGAAAATTCTTTATTTCACCCAAGCTTTAAGAAAAGTTTCAAGCTAAGACTCTAGTTTATCCAAGGGTTCTATTTGAGTCAGAAGTAGTTATTAAAGGAGTAAACAATTCTGATAAGTGACCTAAAATAAGGTGTAATAATACTTTTCGTTTTTAGATAGAAAATAAAATAAATTGAAGGATTGAGATGAAAGTGAAGGTGGAATATCACCTAGAGGGGGGGGGTGAATAGGTGATCTTGAAATTCTTTCGCTAATTGCTCAAGAACACTAAAAACAGAGATAGATAGAAGAGTAATGAACACAAGAGATTATACTGGTTCGGTCCAACTCTTGACCTACGTCCAGTCCCCAGAAACACTATGGGATTTCACTATCTTCAAACTTGATTACAGACTCTATAACTCACGAGTAATCCTCTCACTAGGACTTACTCCTCTTTACAAGTTGTAACCAACTAACCGTGGACACAATTACACACTCTGTAAACGAAGGATGATCCTTTTACTCTCGGACTCACTCCCCCTTACAAGTTGTAATTGATACACCCACACTCAAGATACCTCTACCTTGAAATTTGAATGAATTGTAAAACGATTGATAAAACTCTCTTACAGAGTAGATGAATAATAAACACTGAAGCTCACGAAGATATATATGTACAGAATAGAATTTGATCTCGTTGATAGCTTTGTCTGTGTATGCGTTGGTTGTGTCCACTTGATGAATTCAATCCTTCGAGTATTTATAAGTTGAAGCTTGAGGACCGTTGGAGGGATTGAATCTGTCCGTTGGAGTATTTGAATATATCCGTTGATTGCACGAATCTGTCCGTTGGAGTATTTGAATATGTCCATTGATTGCGCGCCTAGCCATGATTGAGACTCCGCTTAGTTGGATACTTTACAACTGTTATTCCACGTGGTCGGATGGGGAATAGCTTAAAATATTGATTTGGAGCTTTTGAGGATATGGGCCATCCTTCATCATGTCGGCTCTGTGTCTCCGTCAATTTCGTTGCTTCACAGTTCATCAAGATTCAAACAACAGTTGATCATATGAAACTTGCTAACAAACATGATTAACAACATTGAGAAGTATAGCAAGTAGAAATGAATTGATAATAATCATTTCTAAAATTCCCGGAGACGTTGTTGAATCATGCTCTGCAGTCCGATAGGCTATGTGCTTGACTTCTTCATATAATCATTTGAAAATCACTAGCAACCTGATTAAACTTGATTAGAAGAAGTATAGATTAATAATATGAAGTACCCAAGCCATAATCGATGATCTACAATTTACGGCACGAAGACATCAAAACACTGATATGAATTCTCGAGAGTCGTTCATGTGGTTCTCGAGAATTGCTGACTAAGTATGTTATCTCAGAAGTTGGAGTCTTGCTGATACTAAGGGAATCATGTTGAAGGTATTCGGGAATTCAAGGCACAGAGCGTTTTGCATATGAAGATCATTGGAGTATTCTCGAGAATTGTTGTCTTCATTCTCGAGAATCAGCCTTTATCCGAAGTTAGAAGTATATGTTGGCAGAATGATTTCCGTTCATTCTCGAGAATCTCCATATACATTCTCGAGAACCATTCTCGAGAATTGATTCCTCATTCTCGAGAATCACATGTTGCAGAAAGCTTTTGCATTTCTCGTTCCTGATCATTCTCGAGAATTGCTTATGCATTCTCGAGAATCACATCAGAGAAGCTTCAGCTATGTGATTCTGTCTCGATCATTCTCGAGAATTGCTGGTGCATTCTCGAGAACCATTCTCAAGAATCTAATAATCATTCTCGAGAATCCTTTGCTGCCATGGTGACTGAACACATCTTTGCAGTTTGCCTTAACCACAATTCTGGAGAATCAGAAAGCTTAGCGATGGCCAACTTGTCACGACATTCTTGAGAACCATTCCATACTCAGAAAAACCTTCAAGTATTCTTTCCATTGCAAGAATAATCAGTCCCAAACTTGTTGGATTTCGTTGACTCATAGGATGAATGTAGGCTGTTCTTAATCAATGCTGATTGCAACATCCTGAACAGACTACCCACTTCAAAACATCATATCTCCTTCAATTTATCTTATTTTTATGTCTTGTTGATTGTTTTGGAAAGGTATTTGAGTATAGGTTCCAATGGCACCAATTTCAACTCATTTGGATTTTCCGTTTGTGAGATACACTCAAATTACCGAAGGTTGGTCTGGGCTGTGACGGTGATTTGTGTTCCAACTTTCCAAAATCATATCTCTCTCATCTGGACTCCTTGGATCTTGAAATTTTGTCCAAAGTACGTGTTGGATGTCTAGTTTCATATGCAGTTGGTTGTACGTCAATTAGATTTCTGGTTTGTGAGATATCATCGAATTACCAGAGGTCGCCAGAAACAGAGCAGAACAGAGTATGCTGAAGCACGGTCATTCTCGAGAATCAGAATAGCATTCTCGAGAATGGATTTTCAATTCTCGAGAATTGCTTCCAAATTTCACATTTTCAGCACCATTCTCGAGAATTGCTTCAGGAATTGATTACATTCTCGAGAATTGCTTCAGGAATGAACTTGTAACTCGTTTGCACTCATTTTAACTCCGAATTGAGCCGTTCCAACTTCTATATCATCTTGGAGACTTCTAGAATCAATCTAGGAAGTTGTATAATGATTTTCTCATTCCATTAAACAAGTTCTTCATTTCTTTCTTCTCTTTTCTTGATCATTTTCCATCATTAAACTTCACATCTACATTAAACATCAGAATTAGTCAAAGTAGAAGATAAATGTAGTATGCATGTTTTTTGCTCTGGATAATGACATCTATATAAGACATCATCAAAACTAATCATAACTAACAGAAAGTTCGCTAGAGAACGTAATAGTCACAGTCTCTAAGAGATTCGATAGTTGATTGCAGTGGATTTTTCATGTCCCCAGTGTATATAAATACCAAAAATTTCATCTCCTCTTAATTTATCACGCTACTACACACACAGACACACTCGACCAAGAAATTATAAGATTATATAGCTCATGAATTTATAATTTGTTTCATATTCAAACTGTGTTATGAGTCCTCGGACACAATTTAATGATATTAATATTATGAGACGTGGGAAGAAATGGGCTGATGCTTTCATCATATCCACTACGGCTTGCATTATATATTCTCTTTGTGACACCAAAAACAATACTATTAAGATAAATTAGCATTCTTTTCTGTCCTGAAACTTTCCCTTAATAAACTAATCCCACATGGAGTGTCAGGATAATAATAATATTAATAATAACAATAATGTGTTTGTGTGTGATCAATTCCCTGTTTTGTTAAATACTATGCATGTGGACAACTACGTATATCACATATACAAGTTGTCCCAGCCTCTGAATAAAAACATCTTGTTATATATGTTATGTGCAACTCTTGACATTGATTTCCTAAATATTAAATGTTACACCCCTATCGGCCTCACCCTTTCAGGTGGCAGGTAGCGTGATATTACTCTATTTCTCAAAAATATTACTTAACACCATCATTCAATAGAGCATTATAGCGTAGCGCAGTGGCAAAACAGTTTTGGGCGTAATATACTGATAATAAATTACAAATCTTGGTTACAAATTCAAGACATAATTACATAAAATTTCCACAACAATCCTCTGAATAATCTGGAACTGATCCAACACGTCCATTTGTTAGCATCTGCATGGGAGCTACATCCAATAAATTGTACAACATACAGGTGGCAACAGAGGCTGGAATCCCGAAGGATCCCAAAGTAACTGTTAACCTCACATTCAAAGTATATGCAAAGTATGTAAAAAAAAACCATAAGCACAAACTATAAAGCATTTAGAAAGTCACACACAGCGAGGCATAAAGCCTAATCCAGAACAAGCAGTGTTTATATCACACAATACAAACTGCGGGGCACGATACACAGCAAGGCCCTAGTCGCACAAAGCATGTTTCGGTACCAAAGCGCTTGGAAAATAACAATAACCGAATGCATACATAATCATGGTAAAATGTATATACAAAGACATACAAAGCATATGAGATTAGGGTTACTACTTGGCAAACTTAAACTGTCAGTTGCTGATGAGGGCCTTTTTATCTTTAGCCTTGGGGTCCACAATCAAAAATAAACCAAGGATTGCGTATAGGCAAACCTAGGATCGTTCTCTCTCTCGATGAGCCTTTTATTGAATCCTAAGTAATCTAAATGCCATGCAAGTGCAATTAAGACAAGGGGAAAATTGGTTTTGGCTTTTCAAATTAATAAACTAAAAAGAAATGTGATTTAATTAAGTGCTAAACTATTATTTTTGGTATTTTCTTTATAAAATGGTGAATGAGTGAATGAAATGGTATTGAAGTGAAAATATGAATTATGAACGTTCTTGTAATGAAGAAATGACAATCCTTGCTCATAAAAGATTATGGGAGTTAAAATTCATCAAGTCTTAAGAAAAACCTCAAGATAACACTTGAGTCCAATATTCTCAATTAATAGTAGCTTTTACACACATAGCTAACCACTACCTCTTGAGAAATTGTTAAAAACCACTTGATGTGCAATTAAAATTGGATTAATGCAACATGAGTCTTCTTGAAATTGAGTACATAACAGTCCCTCAAAGGGCACAAATCAACCACATTAACTAGACAATAACACGCTAATTAATATAATCTCATTGCAACCACAAGAAATTAAAACACATATAATTTTCACACTACAAAATCCAATCTCAACTACAATTATCAAATTAACAGAGACAATAAACATTAATCTTAGTTCCAGAATTTATACACAATAATTCCTAAAACTAGGCAGCCTAAATATATAAATCTAGACTAATAAAATGATAGAATAACTCCCCTATGAAGTCCATTGAGCTCAAGAACAAGTCTTATCACCAAGAAGCAAAGCCAATCAGCCACACATAGCCTTATGATAATCCAACCCAAGCTACAAAATCAAAATCCCCATAGGCATTTGAGGTACTGGTCGACCTTAAGAGAAAGAGGTTAACGAAGCCCCAAAATTAGGAAGCCCAGGGTGGTGAGGAAGTTAGCTTTCTAGTTGGAAGTCAGAACAGGGTCACCAGCTAAGGTACCGTGATGAGAGTGAAAGCCTCTTGCTGGTGACTGTGGTGGTAGAGCAAGAAGGTGCCGGCGAGGTGGGTTGAGGGGTGAAAGAAGGTAAAGGAAGGTCGAAGTACAGAAAATAGAGAAGGATGGAGGTGGATTCTTTTTTCTCCACGTTCACCCTCTCTCACGGCTCCCTGTTTTTAGAAGCTTCACCGGTGGTAATAGAGGAGTAGCTCCGGCGTGGTGAAGAGGATGAAGACAAAGTCGATGAAGGATGAAGACAAGGCTCTGGTTCACGGTGCCTCTAGTTCTGATTCTCTAATCTCCAACTCGCGGCTCACAGTGGTGGCATCATGCTTAGACAGGGTCGAAGGAAATGTGGTGAGGGTGAAGGCTTGAGGTCGCCGGCGACGATGGGGGTG
Source organism: Acacia melanoxylon (assembly GCA_019022615.1). Taxonomy (NCBI): domain Eukaryota; kingdom Viridiplantae; phylum Streptophyta; class Magnoliopsida; order Fabales; family Fabaceae; genus Acacia; species Acacia melanoxylon. Next base: position 11,315,226 of record JAFJYJ010000004.1, read on the forward strand.
ACAGTAGAGGTCGCCGGCGACGAGGGAACGGACGTGAAGAAGGAAGAAGGATTGTTGTCTGGTCTAAGGTCGAAGGCATGAATCCTATTTGCGGCGCTAGCGTGATAAATACTCTCAGTTCCTGTTATCCAGATCCCTTAGCTCGCGAGTCCCAGCCGAGTCTGTCCTCTCTCGGGTCTCCAAAGCTCTCAACTGAAGTTGCTGAACCTAATTAATCGGTTCCTGGTCAAAACGCAGAGTTTTGACCAGGGACCAATTTTTAAAGTTTAAAAGTTTTCAGTAAGGGACTAAATTGAAACTTTTGCAACTTGGGTTCAAACTTTCATTTTAAAATTTGATATAATCTTTTAAAGCATCTACAATAAAAATAATTGATCTAACATCAAATATTCTCACAAAAATCAATGATTAAGAGTAATTACAATTTCTTTGACAATTTTACCCTTTTTAGTCCTAATTTAATGTATTTACTCTTAATCTCAATTTATCAAAAGAAAGGCATTTTAAGCTCAATAACTATAACAAAATGCATTAAGAGTCCCAATTTAATTATCAAAAATCATCTAAAAATATGGTTTGATCAGTTGCTTTCTTCAAATTCTTTTAAAAGCTCCCAGCAACGACACTTCCTATGAATATAAATAATATTTGTGACTTTTGCAATGCTCCATAATTCAAATAATATTTGGATTAATTACCATTTAACCCTCTTCTAATTTAAAGTCCTTTACTAATTTCCAAAAAACACCAAAATAATAACCATCTCCAAGACATACAACCACAAAATCACAAGAAGGTTGAGAAAGGAGCTTACTTGTCTTTGATTCTAGCTTTTCTTTGTAATCTTGCTTCCTTGTACACCATTGTATTTTTGGTCAAGACTTCAAAACACTATGCAAGAATCATTCATCAAGATCTTAGGAATGTCTATGAAGATTGAAGGAAGTAAAGCAAGAATCCAAGTCCTACTTACCTGATTCCACAATCGGTTTGGAGATTCGGCAACACTTCCACCATGTAGAGGCACCAAACACCTCAGATCAAGATTCCAAAATAGTACAAATGTTGCTCTCATCAAGAGGAACAACTTTAGAGGTCTCGAGAACTAGAAACATTAAATCAGAGGCAAATCGGCCCCAAACTCTTTCTCTCTCTTCTAGCTCCTTCTCTCTCTATTTTGTTATTCTCTCACTTTCTCTTCTCTTTTCCATGCTTTGGATAAGAATGGCCTAAAGTCAAATGAGGGGAAAGGGGTATATATAGAACACAGGTGTGGTTCAAAACACACCACGTGTGTGGTCCAGAATGCGCTACGTGTGTGGTCCAGAACACGCCACTTGTCGCACCACGTGTCTTCTTTCCATTCGACCAACATAAAAATAGCTTTGTGCCTTGTCATAATGAGATAACATGTGTCATGATTTCATTGCAATGGCTCAAAAGCTATGTCATCATTAGTCATGATGAGGCAACACGTGTCACATTTCTATCTGACCAACACAAAAGTAGCTTTTCACTTGTCATGATGAGAGACACATGTCGTCTTTCTATTGCACCAACGCAAAAGTAGCTTTTTCTTTAATTGTAATCATGATGGGACTCATGTCATCGTTTCACTAAGACAACATAAAAGTAGCCTTGTACCTTATCATAATGACAAGACACGTGTTATGCTCTTATTAGACCAATACAAAAGTAACTTTATGCTTTTCCATGATGAGGGACACGTGTCATAATCTTGTGGTGACGACTCAAAAGCTATGTCATCATTAGTCATCATGACCTTACTTTATTAAAGTTAATTACTTTATCGACACCTACTCAAGATTGTGACACATATACCGAGACCCGCCAATTAACACAAGTTAGACTTTGTATGTGTGGGCCTCCACATGGCGCCACATACCGATGTCATTTTCTAAAAACGCAGGGGTACACATGTGCATCATAAAAATGCCATGTGCACACCAATACCGGCACATTTTACTTGATCAATCTTCCCGTGCCTTATAATATAGCTTAGTAGCCTTTTTCTGCCAACCAATGACACTGTATAAGCGTTCTTGTGCCCTTATACACTTTCACTTTAATTCTACGGCCTACACATACTAGATCCATTGCTCAGTATGGTCATATCATATAGCCTCCGAGAGACTTTCTATCTCTTGATATTTTTAGGACTCTTCCCCAATTGCGCTTAGTTGTCTGCCTGATACAGGCTTATCCTCAAGTCTCTAGGTCCAAAATTCAGGATATTACATTGAAACGTTCTCAATTGGGGGATTGTGTTTAGAAAGAAAGAAGTGAAAATGATAAATGGTAAAATACGTTCATAGCAGGTCATTACGGTACATGAATAACGCTGGTCTTACACACATACACCTAATATAATAGCTTTGGCAATGCTTGGGCCTCCTGTAATTTTTCTTGAAATTTTAGGAGTAATTTTTCAAATTTTCCTTATGTACCCGTAATTTTTAGAAATTACATTTTTGTTCAAATACGGGACGGTAAATATACAATGTTACCTTGGTGAGTCTACTGTTTTATTTAGCCTTTGACTCACCTTCAATTATGCAATAACCTTTTTGTAGGCTACGTCGTAAACTTTGTAGCCCAAATTTTGAGATGACACTAGCTCTTAAGAACTTTATAAAAATTAACTCATTTCATAGAACCATTTTAATATTTCCATATTTCCTTAGTTCTTATGTCTTTCTCTCTGTGTTTGCATTAACGCCATCCTCTTCTCGTTGTAGTAGGTTCAAAGCTAGCAAACAGTCCACTTCCATCTTTACAAGCCTGTAGCCTTTCAACCCTGCAGCTCTAAACCATCCATTAACACCCATAGCTTGGCCTGAAGAGTTGAACAGGTGCCAATCCTGTGGCAGCAGCCCACAAGCCACCATCAGTCTTGGCTTCTAATAACTTTCCCCACCTCGGCATTCCCTAGGTCGGCAGAGACTTGAGGGCCGTATCTGATCTATGAAGGAATTGGAGTGCGCCTCTACTACTAGCTTAAAGTTTTACCACAATGGTTTGCACTTTATTCTTAAGGTTTGATATCATAGCCTACATGAGTTCAAATCTCACTTCCGTCAAAAATAGGTTCGAGGTCAAACCTCCTTTAAGAGGAGGAAAAGATACGTCCTAGGTTTGTGGAGTATGGATCAAGTTTGACCAGGTAGGACATAAAGTCAGTTGGAACTGAAGAGCCTGTATTTGATCTAGATTGAAGGAATTGGGATGCGCCTCTGCTACTAGTTTAAGTTTTTACCATGGTAGTTGGCACTTTATTTCTAAGGTGGTACGAACCCATAAAGGAAAGATCCCTTGAACTCAACCAATTTGAGATAGACTCACCCTATGTAAAGTAAATAAAGATTAAGGGTAGGAATATGCTAGGCTCTATCAGGCAATCTACAGCCTGGACTGTTTAAGGCCTGGTTTGGCCTGGCCCATTTGTTAAAAAGGCAAGGCTAAAGCCTATTTAAAGGCCTATATGTGTAAATATGCCATGCCTATTCTTTTAAGGTCTGGCCCGTTTACATATTAAATAATTATATTTTTATTTTTATCATATAAATAATACAATATTTATTTTTTCATTCTTATATTTATATGGATTTTGATAAGCTCAAAATGCATAAAACCTACTTATGGCCTTCAAGGCCTACAATATGAGGTCTTTTTAAAGGCCTCCATTGTAAGTAGGCCTTTAAAAAGGCTTCAGGTCTTATGAAAACTCAGGCCTGAACCTTAAAAAAGTCTGCATTCAAGCTCAGGCCCAGGCTGTAATAACCCCACTTTTATGTAAATCATTGTATGAAGCTAATAAATGTTAATTAATATTTATTATGGGATTTTCATTAAATTTAAAGCAAATAATATGTGTTTCCATCTAATTGGCTAATAAGAGATAATTATTGTAAGAAGGCATAAGAAGATAAGAGATGGTTCAAGAATATGGACACATGGCATGTAGGGAGATTATTAGAAAATTAGCATTTATGCTTTTAAAATGACATATGTACACATGGCAAGCTTAAAGTGATTATTAGAGAAATATCTTTGACTTAAGATGATGCCTTTATTTATAATGCTATTAATAAGTGATACATGGGCATGCATTTAAGATATGAATAAAAGAGTATATGGTGCCTCTTCATTTCTTGAAAGGTGACCATGAAGAAGGGAATAGGAAGAGACAACAAAGACTTTATCACATTATTATTTAAGAAGCAACTAGAATGAGTCCACATGGCACCCTAATAATTATAGGGACACATATGCATATTGAATTAATTTTAGGGGACACTTGTACATGTATGAATGATCAAGAGAGGACACCTAATCTTCTTCTCCATTAAGCAAGAAAATTGGACCACAAGTTGGAGATAACATTGAAAGATATTTTGGCTCAAAATAGGGGACATGTCGCGTGTCCATGAGGAAAAGAAGAGGAAAAATCAGATTTTGATGGAAAATGGAAGAGAAATCTAGAGAATTCAAGGGACATCTAGCAAGGGCAAAAAGGTAAAATCACAAGAAGATATTCTAAGACCAAAAACCACTATAAATAGGACTATATTCTTCCCCATTTTAGCACCAAAGAGGTGCCACACACATAAGGAAAAGGAGAGAGAATAGTAAATTGGGAGTGAAAATCCCAAGCAAGAAGAATTTCAAGAAGGAAAAAAAGGTAAGGAAGTCATGAGAATTATCTCAATTCTTTCAAATTCATAAAAGTATGTTTAAGTTTTTAATTAGTAATCTTGTATAATATTATGGAAGTTCTAGCTATAATCACAAGGAAGATCAAGGTGAAGTGGCCAAAGAAGGTAGAACTTCAAACAAGTAAGTTCTCTTCCCTAACTTCTTGAAATTTCACAAAAGTATAAGGAAATTTTGGTCAATAGCTAGAACTTGGTAATATAATTTTATTTTGGTGATTTTGATAATCTAAAAGTGATTAAAATGGAATTTTGTATGAGGAAGGGTATGGAGAATCATTTTGAAAGCATAAAGCATGAATATATGCAAATAAAGAGGAAGGAAAACCATCAGGGGTATTTTCGGAAACTGGGAGTTTTTCACGGTTTTCTGGACTAAGAAAGTATTTGTAGACAAAAATAGACATGTCAAGGGTTATGTGGCTTTTTGGAACACCTCAATCGAATGTTTCTACAATTAATTATGAATTTTTGAAGTTGGGTCAAATTTCAGAAATTTTCTGCACTATGTGCGAAAATAAGATAAAATTCACCAAGGAAGAAGTACTCATTAATAAAGGAAATTAATGAGTTACAAAAAGTAGAAAGACCCTTTTTGAAAGTGTATAATTATAAGGAAGAAGTTATATTAGCAGTGACACTGTTGTATTATTTTATTTTAGATTTATCATTTTTACATAATAGCTAGGTATTTGCTATTTCACTAATCAACTATCTGCAGGTAAGTAACCTTAATTTCATGTACTTTGTGTGACTCTATATGTATGATTTACCGTGATTGGTTATGCATTCGATGTTATATGTTCCAAGCACTTTGGATACCAAAACTGCTATGTGCGACCTCGGCATGGTTATGTGCCTTATTTAGCAGTTTATGTTATATGTATGTGACTGCTTGTTCCGGTTAGGCTGTATGCCTCGCTGTGTGTGACCTGTTGAATGTTGTATGTTTTATGGTTTTTCCTACATACTTTGTACATGCTTTGTATATGCAATTAACGGCTACTCTGGGATTCATTTATGAATCCCAATCTATTATAAGAATACAGGAAATGCATCTAGAGCAGGGCAAAAGACTGGAGGAAAGGCGGGAGAGCTTGATTGAAGATTTGTGAAGCATGGTGGCAGCTTTTTGTTATTAGCTCTTTAGTTATGGGTGACTGTATTATATGTTAGTTCTCAATGTGTTTTGATGATTAATAACAATTGTAAACATGAGAGAATTTTTTTTATAAAGATTTGTAAAGCTTGATTGATTTCAATTCAAAAAACATTCTGTCAGTTTCAAACTCAAGCTTGGCTACTCAAACTCAAGCTTGACCTTTACAGAAAGGAAACCAAGCTATTTTGTATTTTCTAAACTTGAGCTTGTTCCTCAAACTTGAGCTCATCAATTTCTATGTAAAGTTTGTCTTTTTACAAAGAGTTTACAAAACATGTAAACTCGAGTTTGGCCTCTCAAACTCGAGCTTGCATCAGACAGAAAATTTTCATGTTTTTCCTTCAAAGAGTAAACTCAAGCTTGGTGATGTAAAGTCAAGCTTAGGTCTGACAGAAGCTATTCAAGTTTTCAAATATTTTTACCAAACTCAAGCTTGCCTTTGCAAACTCAAGTTTGGGTCAGACAGAGAGCATTGTCATATTTTGAGCTTAGCAAACTCAAGTTTACACCTCTAAGCTCAAGCTTTCACTTTGGGAATCAAAATTATTTTTGACATGAATAGTGTCAAACTCAAGCCTACTCACTAATAGACTCGAGCTTGCCATTTTCCATTTTGGCTCTCAAAATGATTTCAAACTTGTTTCCCCGACAAAAGCCCAAACTCGAGCCTACTCACTATAAGCTCGAGCTTGAGACTTCCAGAAGCAAAACTCAAAGTTTAAATGAAGACCAAACTCGAGCTTGGTATAGTAAACTCGAGCTTGGAACATCAGAACAGATGAACGCATCTAAGTATGTTTTGTTCAGTTTGATTTATGCTTTAGTTTGATTCTGCGAAATGGTTGCTTATGATTTAAATGATTCATATCAATATTTCTAACCAGATTTAACCAATTTGTCTATGAGATTTCAGAAGACCTAAGATTTGCTTTAGGAAACATTAAAACATTCAAGAAGAGAGATGATCAATCAATGCTTAATCAATCATCAAGATTTCCGTCAATCTGAGCCAACGTTTTAATATTAATTGGAGATATCTCATTCTGCCGAAATTGGTGCAATCTATTGAAAGCTCTCAATGGACAAATTCAAACAATCAAATCGAAGATCTCTCAATAGCTATATTCAACAGACCTGGACCCAACAACTAGTATTTCAAATTGCCCCAAGTCTGAACGCATCTTCAACGGTCACAAACTTCAAACCAGTATAAATACATGAAGATTTCAAGTCTGCAAGCAGAGAAGACACACACAGAAAACACATACAAAGTTCTGAGTCTTTTACTGCTTATATTTCTCATTTGTATCTTTGATACATTGTGCTTCAGTGCTTATCTTTATTCATTCTTTGAGAGAGTTCATTTCTGTAAATCATTCTTTGTAAGAATCTCAAAGTTGTGGGACTTTGAGGTTGGGCTTTCAGATTACAACTTGTAAGGGGGAGTGTATCCTAGAGAGAGGATAACTTTCGAGTACAGAGTGTGTATCTGATTTGAGTGATAGTAGAAAAACCCAGAAAGTCTGAGGACTGGACGTAGGTCAAGAGTTAAGACCGAACCAGTATAAATCTTCTGTGTCAAGCTCTTCTTCTTTATCTCTATCTTACCTTGGTTAAATATCTGTTGTGTGGGTGATCTGAAAAGAATTTTTAAATCCCCAATTCACCCCCCCTCTTGGTGATTTCCTTCACTTTCATTTGGTATCAAAGCCTGGTTATCTACTTGAAGGATTAACATCCTAGATCAAAGATCCAATGGAAGGAATTCTACCCGATGGAGCCTCAATCAATAGACCTCCAGGCTTCAATGGAGAACATTACTCTTTCTGGAAGGCTAAATTCAGAGTCTACATAATGGCAACTGAGTATGGCCTATGGAAGGTGTTCGAGAAAGGAGACTATGTTCCAGCCTCAACTAAAGATGGTGTCAATACTCCTAAACCGGAAGAAGCGTATGATGAGAATGACGAGAAAGCAAGTCACTCTCAACATGAAAGCAATCCACATGTTACAAAGTGCTCTAAGCCAAAAATTAGTATTTTCGAATTTGCACTTTGACATCTGCCAAAGTTATGTGGGAAGCTCTTGAGATAGCCCATGAAGGGACAGCTGGAATGAAGGAGAATCAAGTAAACACTCTCATGACTGAATATGATTTATTTCGTATGAAGTCTGGAGAATCCATTGGTGAATTTCAGCTTAGATTCACTCATCTGATCAACCAACTTGTTGTTTTGGGCAAAGTTTATGATCAATCTGTCCAAGTGAGGAAAATACTAAATATCCTCAGCAAGGAATGGGAAGCCAAGGTCACTGCAATCGAAGAAGCTCGTGGGGAATCAATGGCTTCGTAAAAAGCATTATTTGGCGGCTTATCTCGAATATGAAGGTAAGATCAAGTTCGAGAAAAGGACTTGATGAGATTGATGGCAAGAACAAAGGAATTGCCCTCAAAAGCGTCAAAGAGACAAAATTAGATGATGAGGAAGATGAAGATGCTGAGCTAGGCATGATGGTCCGAAGATTTAAGAAATTTTACAAGAAGGACCAAGCTTTCAGAAAGTTTCACAAGAATAGTTCTAGCACAGAAACAAAGAAACATATCATATGCTATGAATGTGAAAAGCCTGGCCACATCAAGTCTGAATGTCCACAGCTGAAGCACAAAGAAAAGAAATTCAGTAAGTTCAATAGAAGAGCTTATGTTTCAGCTATGGGGGGCGGCTCATCTGATGAAGATGAAGCTGAAGAAGAAGATAGAGCTAACATATGTCTTGTAGCTCAAGAAGATTCAGAAAATAAAGAGGTTTGTCTTAGTGCATCAAAATCCAACAAATGGTTTATTGACAGTGGATGCTCAAGACATATGACGGGAGACGAATCAAAATTTGATACAATCAAACCTAAGGATGGTGGCAAGGTGACATTTGGTGGAAATCAATCCGGAAGGATTGCTGGGATTGGAGAAGTTGGAAAAAACAAAGGACCACAAATCAAAGATGTCTACCTTGTGGAAGGCTTATGTCACAGCCTCCTTAGTGTGAGTCAAAGCACAGATAAAGGTAATTTAGTTATCTTTGATTCTAAAGAATGTTTGATTGTGAGCAAAGATGTTCTCTCCTTAGACAATATCAGAACTAAAGCTTTATTCAGAGCTCCTAGAGAAGGTAACTGCTATTCTCTTAATCTCTCTAGTAATTAAGTTTCTGAAAATTGTTTTATTGGTAACTTGGATGAAAGTTGGCTATGGCATAAAAGATTGGCTCATGTTAATATGCTTCAACTTGACAAGTTGCAGAAAAAGGATTTGGTCATTGGTTTACCAAAGTTGCCTTTTAAAAATAACATGATTTGTGATGCATGTCAAATGGGTAAACAAACCAAATCTTCTTTCAAATCTAAAAATGAAATTTCAACTAATAGACCTCTTCAACTAATTCATATGGATCTAGTTGGATCAGCTAGAGTAAAAAGCCTTGGTGGCAATCTTTATACCTTGGTCATAGTTGATGATTTCTCTAGATTTTCTTGTATCATATTCTTATCTTCAAAAATTGAAACATTTGATCAGTTTGCTATTTTTGCCAAGAAGGTCCAAAACGAGAAAGGATTCTCTATTGCAGGAATTTGTACAGATCATGGTGGAGAATTTGAAAACCATGCCTTTGGAGAATTCTGTGACAGTATGGGCATTGATCACAATTTCTCAGCCCCAAGAACTCCTCAACAAAATGGAGTTGTTGAAAGAAAGAATAAAGTCCTAACTGAGATGGCAAGGGCAATGTTGAATGAAAATCAAACATCTCAAGTGTTTTGGGCTGATGCCATGAGCACTGCATGCTACATTTCAAATAGAGCATATCTCCGGAAGAAGCTGGACAAAACTCCCTATGAACTGTACAAAGGAAGAAAACCCAATATAGCTCATTTGCACATCTTTGGATGCAAATGTTTCATCCACAACAATCGTCAAGGACTCAGTCAAAGACATCCATCCCCGAAACCACGCTCCGTTGCACGTATGGTGTCCAGCCTCTACTAGGCAGGGATTGTCTCCTTAAGGTAACTTAGTAAGTTACTATTTTTATAGGGAAACTTAATCAATAGGTTATTGTTTCTACAGGGAAACCTAAACAATGTTACTGTCTACAGGAAAACTTAAGCAGTTCCAACTTCTCTGTATAGCTTTCATTTTAAATTCTCGAAAAAACTGAGCGGAGATTAAATTCAGACTCCAATTTCCATATCAGAAGTCATAGAATTTATCAACAGAACCCATATTCTGTGATATCTCTTCTATTTCTAGGGTCTTAACTTAACCAAACCTTAACCCTTTTCCTTAGGGTATACGTTCTTTATGTATCACAATACCAGTATTATATCAGTACTCCTAACCTAGATGTCCAAACCATGCTCTGAAACTAGCTCTGATACCAAAAATGTAACACCCCAAATTCCATACTACTTACTGTGTCCGTTGACACGTAGTATCTAGGAATACAGTGCTACAGGTCAGAGTAATGCGGAACAGAGAGCATGTACTTACGTTTAGACAATGAGTAACTGATATAAAATGTCCAGGCATAAGCTGGTAAATTAAAATATTTCCCGAAGGAATATTCATGTGATACAATCATACAGAACTTGTATAATTAAAATTTCAACATAATAACTATACAATCTTAAACCAAGCCTTAACTAGACTTGTGGCTCAGAACCCAATATAGTTAATCAAACCCATTTGGCCAAGCCGAGTAAACAACCATACGACATTATCAAGACTATAACCCGCACAACCTGAATGTATATAAACAAGTGACTTAAGCCCCCATAAACTTAGTCACAGTGCATGACCCAAGACCTAGCCTTGTCCATCACTTCATGAATCATTCAATCATATACATGCATACAAGACACATCAGAGTTAAAGTTACAGTACGCGTACGTACCTTTCACCGCATATGCTAAAATGCCTGACCTTTTGAATCTGACTCCGGACTTCCCGGATATCCTATACATTATCATCGGATTAATATATGATATTGTGATAAATATCATATTGCTTAGAATAATATCCTAAAGGTTTAATTTACCTTTCTACCCTTGGTGGATTAATTATGTCACATTTTATTGTCCTAAATATGTAGTCTCAAATCCAACCATTTGTCTATTAATTTCCTAGTGAAATTTGGATAAAATTATAATCAATAGATTATAATTCTTTGAGACACATATTCACCTTTGTATTTTTCTAATTATTTGCTAAAATACAATGTTTACATGAATTATGAAAATTAGGGTATTACAAAAAATCTGACCTAAAAAGCATTAAATGCAACCTAGAAAATATAAACTAAAATTTAATTCATTGAACTAGAGACCCAAAAATCAAATATGCCAACCAATAATAATTTTCACGCAAATGAAACAAACAAAATATAATTAGCATTTAAAGCTCAAAATGTGATTATCTTGGCCTAAATGAGTCCTCCCGTACCATATGTTGCACTAGGTCCAAGCTCTTCAATTTTAAATCTCCAAGCCCAAAATTTGATCACTAGCTCCATTTTCAGCCTAAATGAAATTAGTGACGTTTTCACCATCCTTGTCCAGATTTGTTGATCCACTTGCCAATTGCTTTGTAAAAGTCTCTTGATCTAATCCAATCAATGCTTTCTTAAATCGTTATTGAAGCCTAAGATGTCCCTATCATACATTAAGTTGTGTAAATGATAACCAATATGTAAGAGATATGCAATGCCAATCTCGTGGTAGGGCGTCCCCTCACGAACCCAAAGGACGATATAAATAATCTTTTTTGGCATATAAATAAAAACCTACACTAGATGTTACAGTAGTTAGTCATAATTATTAAATATTATCTTCTTTGTCTTACGTATGCGCTGTTCTTGCCACATATGACGACTAAAATTACATTAATCAATAGACCACATTCAGGTGTTAGTTTTTTCTTCTTCTTTTTTTCCCCAACAAAGGATAAGAATTAACACCAGCACTCAGGTAGTGCAGTGGTATGACGCTGGTGTATCCAGCTTTGTAATCAGGGTTCGACCTTGCCCGGGACCATTTGGTCCCCAATGATTAAAAAAAAAAGGATAAGAATTAACAATCATGAGAAGTAATATGCGGTAGAATATATGGATTTTATCATTAATTAAACAAAAATGGAAGTACAATATTATATAGGCAAAATATATTTTTAGTCCTCTAATTTTATTTTTTTAAAATAGTTTGGTCCTTACTGTAACATCCCATTTTCAAAAGCAGTTTTCAAAAGCAGTATATATATTTTTTCATATATATCATCAGAGTAGAGCATCAGAGCGATTGAGTAACTGATACTTTTATTCAAAATGCCGTAACACTACTACAAAAGAGGGTTACTACTTCCATAAAGGACGTCCTTATTTATTAAAAGGAAGTTAAAGATGAAATTAGTGGCATTCTTGTAATTATATTGCTTATATTGTACAATTTGGCGTCCTGAAATATGTTAAAAGGACGTTTAAATTTAAATTAAGGCGTCCTAACATAACAAAAGGACGACTAAAATTAATTTTTTTGCGCCAAAAATTAATTCTTTGGCGCCATTTCGAGAATTTTTTTGGCGCCAGCTGAAGGTTTTGGATTAAATTAAATTTTTTGCAATTAAGGCGTCCTGTTTAGTTTATCGGGACGCCTTAATTCTTAAATTTCAATTAAGGCGTCCCGTTTGGTGGAACGGGACGCTTTAATGTCAATTAAGGCGTCTGTTTATTTTGTCAGGACGCCTTAATTCTTAAATTTTAATTAAGGCGTCCTGTGTAGTGGAACAGACGCTTTAATGTCAATTAAGGCGTCCTGTTTTTGTTACCAGGACGCCTTAATTTCAATTAAGGCGTCCTGTTTTGTGCAACAGGACGCCTTAATGTTATTTTAACGCCAAATATGCCCGCGACTTTCTATATTTCCCTCTCTGCTTCCCCATCGCCCCCTTCTCTCTAGTGCTTCTTCAACCCTAGAGTCTTTTATTTCATCGAATCCTCCGTCGACTCTCACTCGTCCCGTTGCTCGATTCACGCCGAACCCAAGCCCTAGTCGCGGCGACGTAGTCCTTCTCCTCCGTCTTCCCTCTTCGCGGCGAGGTAATTGAATGTGCGGCGACTCGGTGCCAGGCCCGTTTCTCGATTCACGCCGAACCCAAGCCCTAGTCGCGGCGACAGGACGTCCTTCTCCTCCGTCTTCCCTCTTCGCGGCGAGGAGGTAATTTGAATTCCCTGTGACCATGCTATATTTTTTGAATTTTTTCTTTATGCTATATTAATACGTTATGCAGTAAAAAATATAGCATGATTCGCCTTCATAATACTTTGTGTAAATGGCTCTTATTACAACCTCTCGGAAGATTCGTATTTCTATGGCTCTTATTTTTTGAATTCAAATTATAAACATTAGGATTAGTCTTAATTCGAAGGAAACCGAAAGTGTTCTTCAATTGCCTCTCGCTTTGTGATTAATTTGATAAATTGTGGTTAATTAGATTTGCCCGGAAGTTTGACATCTATTAGGCTCCTTTGAGACTCGACTTAGGCTAGATTCCACTTATACCACACTTAGCTTAACTTTCTTTGTTGAATCAAATGGTGCCATTCTTTGGGAGTCTTACTTGTTAAATTTCGTATGGTGAAACTAACCTTGAAATTCGTTAAACTTTGTGTGCAAAAGTCATTTCTGCCATTGATATTTGCCTCCTTGTTGCATATCGTGTTATTGGCAATTGAAGGGAATGTTAATGCTGAAATGGTTTGTTATTGAAATTTTGGGATGTCTTACTTGTTGAGGGGAAATGTCGCCGAATTTTTTTAAGGGATTGAAAAAAAAAGCATGTCGTTCTTGAAATTGATATGAACTTGGTCTGTTGTTGGTAATGTCTTAGGTGGTAATAAAATGGGTCATAGTTGGATGAATGCTTTGAGAACTAGTGAAGAATATGAGAATGGAGTGGAAGAGTTTATTGAATTTGCTAGAAGGAATGTGGCTACAAAAAATGGGATGTATTATTGTCCATGTGTTAATTGTTTAAATGGGGTTCGACGGGATATTGCTGATATAAGGGATCACCTAATTTGTGATGGAATAAACCTTCGATACAAAACGTGGATATGGCATGGTGAGGATGTAACTCCCAGTGCGTCCCACGAAAATGAAGTTGAAGTAGATGTCGACGATGCAATGGAGAGAATGATTCATGATGTTGAGGTTGAATCTTTTGCTCAACCGCATGAATATGATAGCGTGCGGAGTGATGCAGAGACACCTTTGTTCCCCGGGTGTACTAAGTATACACGGTTGATCGGGACCTTACATTTGGTCAACTTAAAGGCAACTTGTGGGTGGACCGATAGTAGTTTCACATCTTTGCTGAAATTGTTGTGTGATATGTTGCCGATGACAATGTACTTCCAAAACGTATGTATGAGGCCAAGAAAATCTTGTCTACGATGGGTATGGAGTATAAAAAGATACACGGTTGCCCTAATGACCGCATATTGTAAAGAAATGAGTATGAAGGCCTTAGTAATTGTCCGAAGTGTAAAACTTCACGATACAAAGTGAAGAAAGGTGGTGGTTACGGGAGATCAGACAACAACAAGACAACCTTTGAAAGCATTGTGGTATCTTCCAATAATACCGCGGTTTAAGCGTCTCTTTACTAGTGAAGCAACGGCAAAGAAGTTGAGATGGCATTCGGATGAGAGAATATCTGATGGAAAATATCTTCGGCACCCGGCTGACTCTCCGCAATGGAAGAAAATAGACGAAATGTTCTCTCAATTTGGCGGTGAACCAAGAAACCTTCTACCGGGGCTTTGTACGGATGGCTTCAATCCCTATCGAACTCTTAGTAGCACCCATAGTGCATGGCCGTTCTCCTTGTAATATACAACTTACCTCCCCGGCTATGTATGAAACGCAAGTATGTGATGCTTTCTATGATGATTTCGGACCAAAACAACCGGGAACAATATCGATGTGTACTTGGCGCCTCGGTTGAGGATTTGAAGAAGTTGTGGGAGGAAGGCGTAGATGTGTTTGATGCATATATGAAGGAGTCCTTCAATTTGCGTGCAATGATTTTTACCACGATAAATGACTTTCCCGCATACGGAAATTTGTCGGGTACGGTGTCAAGGGGCATAAAGCATGTCCAATATGTGAAGCGGACACAAGCTTCCATCAATTAAAGCACGGAAAAAAACGGTCTACCTCGGTCACGGGAGGTTTCTTCATCGGTTCCACCCATATCGTAAGTTAAAAAAGCGTTTTAACGGCTTACCGGAGCATAGAACGGCACCAAAGGCATTAACTTAGGAGAGGATGTTTATAGTCGGGTGAGACATATCAATGTCATATTGGGTAAGCAAAGCAAAGGATTACGGGTGAGAAGAATATATGGAAGAAGAGATCAATTTTCTTTGATCTTCCATATTGGCGTAGTCTTGATGTGAGACACGTCTTGATGTGATGCATGTGGAGAAAAATGTCCGCGATAGCCTTGTCAAGTACTCTTTTGCACATACCGGGGAAGACTAAGGATGGAATTAGTGCGAGACTAGACCTGGTTGAAATGGAAATAAGAGAACGGTTACATCCACAAGTAAGAGAAGATGGTAAGCGGGCATACTTGGAGCCGCAGCTCATACACTATCAAAAGCGGAGAAAAAAGTTTGTGTGGGTGTCTATATGATATTAAGGCTCCACAAGGATATTCTTCTAATTTGAGAAGGTGTGTTTCAATGGGCGATTTGAAGTTAGTGGGAATGAAGTCCCATGATTATCATGTGTTGATGCAACAACTACTACCAATAGCTATTAGAGGCATTATGAAAGATGAAGTTCGATCCACTATAACCAGATTGAGTATTTTCTTTAATGCTATCTGTAACAAAGTCATTGACATTGAAAAGTTGGATGAATTGGAAAATGAGGGTTATATTATTTTGTCACAATTAGAGATGCATTTCCCTCCTGCTTTTTTTGATATCATGGTGCACCTGATAGTGCACTTGGTAAGGGAGGTAAGACTCTGCGGTCCAGTTTACCTAAGGTGGATGTACCCTTTCGAGCGATATATGAAGATCTTAAAAGGGTATTCTAAAAATCCTTATCGACCGGAAGCCTCAATTGTTGAAAGATATGTAGTTGAAGAGGCTATGGACTTTTGTAAAGATTATCTATCAAGGACGACGATACAATATCGCATGACGAGGGGATAACCGAGGGAACTCGAGGAATCAAACGAAGAATAAGCCTCGTGAAGAGGTATTGCAAGCTCACATGTACATCTTGAATAATATGGAAGAAGTTCAACCATACATTAATGAACACAGAAAAGAGTTTGAAGAATATGAATCCAAGGAAGAGTGACATGCAGATAGCGAATGAGCAAAAGAAGACGTTCATAAAGTGGTTCGGTGAGAAGGTATTGCACGAGACCGGAGTGTCGATACAATTGAGTGGCTCGCACTCGGGGGCCTGCTTTTCAGGTCATCACTTGGAGCGGTTATGATATAAATGGGTATACTTTCTACACAAAGGACCAAGATGACAGAAGTTCTGTGCAAAATAGTGGGGTGATGGTTGAAGCTGAATCCATGCACTTTTCGAGTTCGAAAGACAAAAACCCGGTATTAGCATCAATGGCCTATTATGGAGTCATTGAAGAAATATGGGAGATGAGCTACACCAAGTTCAAAATTGCTGTATTGAAATGTAAGTGGGTTAGCAATAATCTTTGTTGTGATAGATCCACAATTTGGGTTTGTCTCAGTTGATCTTGAAAGAGTTGGTCATAGAGATGAGCCATTCATTCTAGCAAGCCGGGCGAAACAAGTGTTTTATGTTACGGACCCCGCAAATAAAACAATGTCCATTGTACTTCAAAGTAAAAAACAAAAGTATGGTGACGAATCGTTCGACCTTGACGATACTCCCCTTTCACAACAAATCCCCCTACAACACGTGATGTAGAATTGGTAGATGATGAAGAATATGCTGCAAGAAACGATCATTGTGAAGGAATATGGGAAGCCATATAAAGTAAGATCTTAAGTTATGAAATAGTACTATCTTATTTTTGTGGTGGTTTAGTGTTTTAGTTCATTTTATTCCTCTCGTTTACTATTTAATAACCCATCTAAAATTGATTCATCCTTGATGAACAGGAACATGTCTAGCTCCGACGAGTCAGGAGGTGATAGAGTTGACGAGCCCGTTGTGAGAAAGGGTAGAGGTAGCACACAGATGAGTGCGCTAGTGGCCCGTCGTGAGCATCAAAAAGAGAGGCTACATGTGGAATTTGATGAGCATGGGAATCCAACCGGTGCGAGAGGAAGACAATTTCATTAGCTACTTAGGCTATCCGGCTCGAAGCAAAGTTCGCATTGTCTACTCGCTTGGAAGTTCGTTCGAGAAAACGGCGCGGTTGATTTGGGCACAAATTTTGGTACGTCACCTTCGCTATATCTGCAAGATTTTCATTTGTCTTATTGCTTGAAATGTAATTACCTTTCCTTTTAATTATTGCATTGATCTTTTTTGTTTTATATACTCAACAACGCAGTTGATTTTATTTAATTTCGATCATAGTGTCTGCAATGACATATGCGTCCAGTTCGGCCGAAAGAGTTTGTATGGATTCTTAAGTCCAATAAACACGATGTCGACTCGCAATACGGTAACCAAAAGGACGCTTTATGTTGGTTATACAATTGCCGAGGACGACTTTCCTGTTTATCTAGCCCCAATACTTGAAGGGTACGTAGTCTTAGTTTTGTCTATTTAAGATGTTTCAAAATAAATTCCTTTCTTATCTTAATTTCGCCCTTAAAATGTATATGTTGTAGTGGTCATTGGACCCGTGTGTCGTTTGTCCGTCCAAGAACGCATGCTATTGGTTCGATTCCTTATCTGGCAAACCAAAACCAGAAATCAAAACCATGTTTGCCAAGTAAGTAAATTTTCTTTAAAATCATTGATTCTTCATTTATATATGATTCGTTTTCATGTCGTTACTTTCCATTTTAATGATAGTGCATTCAAGTCGGCTAGATCGGTTCATTGGATCGAAGAGCGGGGTGGGCCCAAGTGGTTTTATCCAAGAGTAAGAAGTTTCAATTCATTCAAGTTATTATTACATTGACACAAAGTAGCTTTCGATATGCCTTTATTCGTTTTAACAATTTGCTTTTGATTTATAGTGCCCTCGACAACGAGGGAACACGAGTGCGGATACTACGTTATCTATTATATGCATACCATCGTTACTAGCGGACGTACGACGGGCTTTCAATACGTACGTAATCGCTCCGTGATTCTCAAATGATAATATTTTTGTTGAATCTTGAGTTGTTAATTACTTCATTTACTTCATTGGTTTAACTTATACCTTGTTTTCCAATTTATAGCTTTTTGATAGTGATGATCCGTGCTCGGACGAAGACATCGATACTATTCGAAACGCAATGGCTGCACATTTTCTTGAAAACCTATAGATACGTACGTCATGTGTTAACTTTTCCATATAATTGATAGACATGGATGATGTTTGGGAATTTGTTGTTCTTATAATCTAAGTTATTACAAAAGTGTAGAAGGTGAACTTCGAAGTTGATGATACACCCCGCCCTTTAATTTACTTGCATGTTTCACTTTCAAAGTAATTAAGTGATTAATCATTGAAAGGTGCATAAATCCTTTGTAGTTGATGATACGTATACACCCCCTGTAGAAGGTGCCTTTTTCACTTCTGATCTTGCATTGTGAAATACTTTTCCGCACAAATCGTAGAGTAAATATGTTTCGTCACTTCACTTTATCGCACAAATTGTAGAGTAAATACTTTGCTTGCTCTAAATGGCATCGATTTGTCATTGTACATGTGCATATGTGTTAGTTGCTACGTCATCGGCCGGTTAATTTGCTTGAGGTATTTAATTAGGTAATGCGCTATACAAGGGACCGGACCAATTTGTTGAATCTTTGTGAGTAATATAAATGTATGTGTGTATATCTTTGGAAAATTGGCTTATCACTTTAAAATTGTAGGTTCATCCATTATTCTTTGACCCGAGTGTATGAATGGGGTTTTTTTTAAAAAAAAAATTACATATAAGGCGTCCTATATTAAAAAACAGGACGCCTTATATTTATATAAGGCGTCTAGGGGAGAGACCCCTAAGGATCAGATAAGAGAGGGTGAGAGACAGAGAGAAGTAGAGAAAGCAATAATTGAAGTTTAGAACATAAGAACAGAAGAGTAAACGTGCTAAAGAGAAAGAAAGAAAAGAAAAGATCGGTAGTAAACTACACGATCTAGTTCATAAAAGAAGAGAGTAAGAGATGCGGATGCGGGGAAGACATAAAGAGGAAAACGTTTATTGAAATGTAAACACACTTACATGGAAGGGAAAGGCAGAAGAAAGCTTAAAGAGAGAAGACAGAGGGAAGCTAGAGAGAGAGGAGAGTGGTGATTTTCGAACCCCTGAAACAGACTGAATGTCTGCTTATATAGAACGGTTCGAGTCATTGTTTGTACATTCGGTTAATGGTAACTGAATCGCGGTTTTCTACGGTTCGGTTGGTGGCATCTTGTTTATTTATACGTAATCAACTACAAAGCAAATATGCGTAATTAACTACAGCAAATATTCTACGTATTACAATGAATTATCATAATACAAAGAGATTTATAATTCTACAACTTTATACATGGAAACGAATGTGTTTATTGTCTCGATCAAAAGTTGCAAAAGTTCAGTCTTCTTCCAAATTGACAATGAATTCATCTTCGTCTTCATCATCATTGGATTCGAGATAGTGTTGATGGTCCAGTTTTATCTTCTTGGAGTTGTTTGAGAAGAAGAGTAAGTTCTTGGATACAATCTTGTTTATCTTTTGCGAAGGGTATCTTTGAACAAGCATTCTTTTGATTCAAGAATCTGCTTCGGTGGCACAAAGATACTTTGGGTTTTCTTGAACCATTTATCAACCGCTTTGCGAGTCGGCAAAGTCGTTTTATAATTTCCCCACCAACGAACAAAGATTTGTCTTTGTAAAATTGGTAAATTTGGTACGTTTTTGTTTATATGAGAAAATCGTATTGCCGGGAAAAAATCCAAGATACGAGACAGTTTTGAAAAATAATGAAGATCTATGGGAAAAGGATCTCCATTATTCTGGAATTTATGTTGAAAAAGAATCAATGCCTTTTGAAGGCGTGGCGGGAGAATTTCAGATATTGGTCCAAAAATTCGCCACCATTTCAAAAACCATTGGGGAAAGATATACTCGGTTTTATTTTTGAAATAAATAAACCAAGTATGTTTGAAAATTTTATTTTGATCCCAAAAGACATTATACCAGGCAAAGTACAATAATCCCGGTATGTATATCCTTCCGGATCGAAAACTCTTTCGGAAAAAGGTTTCCATTTATTGAGATTCTTACCCCAGTTTGTAGGCGTAAGAACTTTCAGAATTTGTAAAGTTGAATGAGTTATAAATTGTTGTTCTTGATCCTTAGGTTTAGAGATGTGTCTCGTCAACTTTATGGATCCAGAATCAACTAAGATTAACTCATAAAACTCTTGTGTTTTTGTAAACTAGTAGGCACAAAATGAAATCCGAAGGAAAACATTTAATGCTACTTGGTTAGGAGTTTCAAAGAAAAACTCGGGTTCAACTGTAAGATATCCAATACAACATTTTGTTTTTCGATGTATGGAGTATCTATAGTATTAACGGTTGGAAGAGCTGCTAATGGGCGTGATATACGAGGTGGTTTTTCGGGCTAGTTGGAGAGCAAATTCTTTATTTTTGAATCATATTCTCCTTTTGTAATTGCCTGGGAAGAAGAGGCAATTAAAGATAAAGCCAATTTATCATATTCTAAAGCCTGGATTTTTGGATCCTTTTTGGTCAATACTTCATTCCAATTTTGAGAAGGAAGTTTTTTGACGTAGGAATCAATGGTTTTGGTTCGGGCTTTAAAGATTTTTTAGAAATTAGTCCACGGGATTGAGGCTGGTTTATTGGAGTAGATGACTCCGGTTTTGGGGTAGATGACCCGGATCTTGTTTGTGAACGAGTCGACGCATTCCTTTTGTGTTTGCGGGATGGGTTGACTCATTGATGAAGATGCTTCGAGAAGTCTGTTTGTTGTTGAAGCGGTTGTTTTATAATTTTGGCCAAATCGCCGGAAGGGGGGGCCTTGAGCATCTTGGAAAATGCTTTGTTTATCATCCTCATCATGGGAGAGGACATGATTTATTCTTTTGATCATCACCTGGTTTCTTTTTTTCGTCATAGGCTAAAGGAAGAGAAAAATTTATGGTTAGGTTTCACTCATCTTAGAACTTCCTTGAAGGAATTCTCGGGTAAGGAAATCTGGGAGGGAATTTGTAGTGCCTTTGATAAATTCAATATCAAAATCAAAAACACTCAAAATTGCTTGCCATCGGGCAAAAATGTGTTTTGATGCAAGGTTTTTAACATCTTTTTGTAAAACATCTTTTGCAGATTTACAATCAATGCGAATTAAAAACCTTTGATTTAACAGATCGGCTTGAAATTTTGAAACACATAAAACAACGGCCAAAATTTCTTTTTTGATCGTAGAATAGTTTTTACGAGCGGGATTCAGTGTTTGGATGTAAAAGAGATAATTTGCTCTTTATCTCCTACACGTTGTTTAAGAATTCCTCCATAGCCTAATTCGAAGCATCCGTCTGCGGACAATCTTAAAGGCCATAGGAAGAGGAAGGTTAAGGCATGGAAGTTCCTTAACCTTGTTTTTTGATTTGTTGAACAATCTTTGTATGAACATCCGTCCAAGGAGATGGATTGTTCTTAAGACGTTCATGGAGTGGTTTAAGAAAATTGCTAAGTTGAGGAATGAACTCGCCCACATAATTTAAACAACCCGAAATCTCGCAATTGATTTTTATCAAGGATCTGATCGGGAAATTTATCCGCAAATTGAATTGCTCTTTCAATTGGCGTGATAGTTCCTTGATTAATCCAATGTCCAAGAAATCGGACTTTTGTTTGAAATAAACTGATTTTTGGTTTTGAAACAACTAAACCATTTATTTCTAGCGGTTAATAAATTTATTGACATGTTTAAAATGATCTTCTATTGAATTTGAAAAAGACGAGAACATCATCAATATATACAATGATATATTGACTTTGGTGCATGAAAATGTCATTCATAATCTTTTGAAATTCAGAAGGGGCATTTTTAAACCAAAAGGCATAACATTCCACTCATCTTGACCAAATGGGACAAAGAAAAAGAGTTTTATACCTATCTTTTTGAGAAATTTGTATCGCAAAATCCAGATTTCATGTCAAATTTAGAAAAGATTTTTGCGAATGTAAATGTTTTAGTAAGTCAGATTTATTTGGAATTGGATATCTAATCCATTGCAAAGCTTCATTAAGTGGTTTATAATTTATGACTAAGCGAGGTGTTCCTCGTTCAATCTCAAACATTTTTGTTAACGTAGAAAGCCGCACAAGACCAAGGGCTTTGGCTTTTGCGTATCAAACTTTGTCAAGAAGATCTTGAATTTCTTTTTGCAAGTTTCAAGAATTTCTTGATTCATTTGAATAGCGGGCTTTTGTAGGAATATGTTTTTCGAGAAAAGTTTGGTTCGTAAGGAAGATCTACCATGTGTTGCTTTCGATTCCGAAAGCATTAGGTAAATCCGCACAGACGGTTTGGTGAATTTTATCCGAGACAAGAATGGATTTGTTTCTGGATAAAAGGTTGTTGAAGTTGATGCTCAATGCGTTTAAAGGAGACTTCTTCTTTAAGAAAATTGATCTGATTTTGTTTCATGAAAACAAGATTCAATTCTCTAGTTCTTGGTTTTTCAGAAAAAGGAAAAAATATCTTTTGTCCAAAACCTAAATGTTTGGTTGTAATCCCCTCAGGAAGAGTTTTGTATGGCGTTATCATTGTAGCAAATGGTGCTCCAAGGATAATATTAGATGCCATAGTTTTCATAAGAATAAAAGGGGTTTTTACCTTCCAATTTCCATTTTGGACAATTGCCTTTGACACTTTATACCGAACGGGACAATAAGATGCGGAAACACCTACAAATCGTTCGGTTGTTTTTTCAAAATATTTTGTAGGAACCAGGCCTTCTAAAATACAATTGACCATGGATCTTGTGTCAAATAAAGCTGGTTGATCAAGAACATAATCACCGATTATAATCTTGACGTTTATATAAAATTTTTGTACAAAACATTGAGATACCTCATTTAGAAAGGGTGTTTCTAAAATCGGATTCTCAAGAGAATTTTCATCTTGATTCTCATTGTTTGAAACCTGATCATTATTTTCATCGAAGGATTTTGAGAAGAAGATAAGATTTGATGGATTTGATGTATGGCATCCTCATGAATTTTGTGAGAGGATTGAAGTTGTTGAACTTGATTTGAGTATATTAATCTCGGCTGAAGATCATTTATAGTAACAGGTTTTACAGAACGTTTAAATCTTTCCATGGTTTTGGTAAGATCATAATGGTTCTGTGGAATATTTATTTTGGTAGGAGTAGAAGAAGAGGGTTGGGAGGATTGTGATAAAATATCTTTCAACTTTGAAAAATACTCACCTTTATCACAACGGAAGTTTGTTGATAACATCAAGGAGTAGATCTTGCTCCCTGGTGATCATATTTATTTGAGCAATATTATCGAGTCGAGGATGAATAGTATTCATCATCTTGTACTTGATTAATATCCTCGGTGGAATTTGAGTGGTTTCTTCTTCGGAATCGGAGGAAGTATCAAGAAGAAGATTGTTTATTTGGTTTCGAAGAGATTCTTCGAGTTGGTCAATGTTGTTTATTTTGTTGGAGATTCTGGTATTTAGCATAATGACCAATTTTACCACATTTATAACAAGACGATCTTTCAAAGGTTTTTTGAAAGATTTATTAGGTTTGGATTTAGATTTAAAATTTGACGAAAGCCTTTTCTTGGTTTTTTATGAAAAGATCGAGAATAATCCTTAAAATAAGGACGTTTTGAAAAAGAAGATGATTTATAAGGTTTAAAAGTTTTTGAAAATGAGAAGATTTGTGAGTCTTTGGCCTTGGTTTAGAACAAGAAGGTAGACCAAATTGTTCACAAAAAGTACCTAATTCTTTTCTCGTTTATACTCTTTTCTTTGGCAAGTTGATGTTTGATTCCATCATCTTGACATATTTTTAAAGCGGTTTTCGAACATGGGAAATCAATTCACCATATGTCAATATATCATAAGGGATTGTGCCGTTATGTAAGGTTCTAAGTTTATCTCTAACTTTATCACCAAAAGATTTTGGTAATCCGGCTAGAAATTTTTCTTTCCAAAAACCTTGGTTGGCATCATCTCTTGTCAATACCCGAGTCATGAAGGTATCTTTATACCATCTAAATTCGGATAATGTTCGACATTTGATGTTTGATAAAAGGTCGAAGAGCGATCTTTCCAAATCTCGGATCGCCAATAAAATGTTTAACTATTGAAAAAATAAGAGTATTAACGAGAATCGGAATTGGTTCTCCATTGTGAGTTATCGGAGTTCCATCGGACTCGGTTTTAATGAGATGAAAAAATTTGTTGTTTCTCGAATCAATCGAGATAAAAATCCCACCAACCTTTTAACTGTCCGGAAAATCCGGAAATTAAAAGATCGGTAATATCACGATCTGTGTAATTCTTTGAAATATAGTAAGCGAGCTTACCATTGTCATCTGTTGAAGGATTTGAAGAATATTAGTCTCGCTCGACCATCTATATTCCATTCATAGATGTCATTTGAGTTAAAAGACTTAAAAGTTTGATTATGGCGTTCCTCAGCTAGAATATCCAAAGGACTAGCCCTAGGATAGTATAACTTTGAAGAACTTTGAAAAGAGGGATTTTTCCAAGAGGGTTTTTGCCATTGTTGATGGTTTATTTGAAAATGAGATTTTGAATCGATTCAGAATCTTTTTCGAAAAGGTTTTTTAAATTCATGATCATTCTTTGTATTAACGAGATGATGAATCATGAGCTGATTTTGGGGAGTAGAAGGAGTTTCGGAATAACCTTTCTTCTTAAATCGTTGTTGGTGTTGAAAGATCATCCTTATTTTTAACTGTTGTAATTGTTGGTCAATATACTTGAATAATACTAGAATTTGTTTTTGTTTGAAGATCAGATTTAACCCTAGGATCAAACTGAAATGGTTTGAATAAAGGTTGTTTGTTTTTGTTTTTCCGGATGAGAAAGCAGAAGTTGTTTGTGAGGAAGAAGAAGAAGAAGAAGAAGATGCATTTATGATATGACCTCCAAGAACTTGAAGATACTGATTTGTATAATTATTTTGCTCTATAATATTGACAATATCCCGAGCAGTAGGATTTTCATCAGAAGGTGTTTTTGCTTTGAAAGGGGAGGCAATAACGGGATTTCCTTTTTTGTCATTGATGTCAAGTTGGAATGATCTAATAGGTGGAAGTTGAGAAGAAATTGTTTGATTGTCACAAAGCTTCCAATCCTTTTTGATCATATTAATAGATTTGTGAAATGGATATTCTATTTTTTGTTGGAGAGTGTATTCCTCAAACCGGTCAAAAAAATAAAATATTTATTTCTTGCTTTGTAAGGAAAGCGTAGAATTCTTCTTGGATCTGGCATGCCGAGTTTTCCTTTGAAGTTTTCTAAAAACCAGTTTCTTTTCAAAGTATTATGTTACGAATAGAATTCCTTTTGCAAACGTTTTTTATCAATTTGAAATTCTTGTAAAAGAACTCCAATTGATTGAGGTTCACCTAGTTCGAGAATAATTTGCGGGTATTTCTGAATTTTGGTCATCCTCTCTTTGATAGTTTGCATGAGGAATTGTACCAGAATTATCTATTCCTTGCATCTCAACATTAGGCTTATCCTCATCTTGCCGAGGAGGTGCACTTGGTTGAGGAGGTGTTATAGGTTGTGAAGGAGGAGGAGGAGGTAAATGAATAAGCTGCGGGGGAGGAGAAGCGGGATATTCAAATAACCTTTACGGAAGAGTTTGGAGATCTACAACTTTCATATCTTGAAGAAGTAGATCCGTAAGAAGAATTTGTTCTACTAGATCTGTCAAAAGAAAGAAGGGCAGTTCAGTAGGTGTTTGTGTAATTCTTGTGATTTGAGGGACGGGTTTGGGTATAGCCTTACATGACTTTATCCATGACCCAAGTGTCGGAAGATTAACATCTTTCCAATGGATTACCCTTGGAACCATGATGTTTGTGTTTGTATGATCTGTGAGGAAAACAATAGTTTGACCATTGTCTTCGTGGATTTTGAAAGAGGTAGGAGGAAGAAGATTTTGAGACCTTGTCTTGTATCCTATAAATTAGGGTAACGGTATAGATCCTGGTTTCATGTTAAAGCCAAAGAACTTAAGATTAAGATCTAAAGCTTCATAAGCATGTTTATCGTTAAGATCAATGGTTTGATTAGGAAAACAGTTGAAATAGACTGGACCATTGTGCAGTCCAAATTCAGTCTTTCGCTAAAAGAGAATCTTCGTAAATGTTATGTCTTTGATCTCGTAAGCAAGCAAGACCAGAAACATTTAACCCTTTACGAGTAAGAGGTTTAAGTGCAATCTGTACACAACCAATGTGTAAGAAATTGTACTTTTGTTTATGTTTTTCAATAGATTTGGTGGAAAGAAGATGAAAGACTTCTTTCTCAGGATGGATAGGGACAGATTCTTCAATGAGTCTTAATTATGTAATCGATTTGGAAAAACCATTCCTTATTTTTATGAAAAAGAGTTTTTGGGTCAATTTTAGGAAGAGTCCAATTATCAACATGTTGGTTTATGTTGTTAAATTGAATTTCTTCATTGAAAATGTTATGGGTTGAGGACGTTAGATCTTCATTATTTGTAAAAGTATTTATGAAAGAGTTTGGAGCGGGGAAGTCGAAGAAGAAGAAGAAGAAGAGGTAGAAGAAGAACGTTTATGGGGAGATCGGAAAAGAAAAGCCATAATAAAATTTCAGAAAATAAAAAAGAGAATAATAAAATTGCTAGGAAATAAAGCGAAATTTAAAGAAACTTAACCAAATAATTTAAGTCTCCCTTCAACCGATATCTTCACCATTGGATGAAGTAGTGGTATGTTAGTTAAATATTTTGTAAATTACCAATCATAATATATAGTTGGTCATACTAGAGGGTCTTTAGATCATATGCTCCTTTAATAGTGAATATGGGTCTTATTGATCTGAAAATCTAAGATCATTCAATTCACATTAATCTAGATAGCTTAAGGATCACCGCCAAGGTGCAACCATCTTAAACATCTGAACATTACTATGAATGAATCTTATCCTTTTCTCGAGATCAGGAAATCCCATAGTCAGGAATTAACCTAACCATTTCACTTAAACAGAAATATAAAAGTGATAACTGAAATTAAATGTGATAAGTCATGAATTCCCGTAAGAAATCTTATGTTCAGGATTCACATATGACAGTATTTCATGCGGGGCACACTCGCCACTTTTGTGAGGCAGATCGCCTGCCACTCCTTGGGACTTACGGCCTTAGACATCCCACAACCATGGCCTTAGACATCCCACATAAGTATTTGTCATATGCAAAAATCGAACATAAAACTTCTTAGGAGAATTACTAGACTATGATATATATACTTAATTTTAAATTTTTTTTTTTTTTTATATTGGAGCATAGATCTGAAGCAGATCTCATAACTTCAAACCATATATCATGATTAAGCAACCTTAAGTCCAGATCTAATAAATACCCGGGACGCCTTATATGTGCAAAAATCACACAAAATAGGCGTCTTGGTTTTCGTTTAGGACGCCTAAATAAGGCGTCCTTTACTTTAAATAGGACGCCTTTTTTAAGGCGTCTGTTTTTAAAACGGGACGTCTTTATTAAGGCGTCCTATATTAAAAACGGGACGCTTTTGTTAAGGCGTCTGTTTTAAATACAGACGCCGAAATACTTTTATAAACAACTTCCCCTGGTTAGACGTCCTTTGGAAAAGGGACGTTAATTGCCTCTAATTCAGGACGTTTTTTCACTTTTTTGTAGTAGTGTAAGTCTAGCTGATTACAGAAGCAGTCTAGTGACCGAGAGTTTTCAAAGTATATAACAACAGAAGAAGTCTTCAGCCGGGTCTCTGTGCGGCCTGCTTGCCTTTCTCCTCGGTCGTCGGTTCTCCTGAACCTGATGCTATGTTAAGAGCTGAGGTTCAATGCCCATTGAACCTCAGGTAACGGTTAACCTCATGCTTAAATATGACAATATATACATGATGATACAAAGCAATCGGTACAACAAGTCCACAACAGATGTATGATTAGAAATACATAACCACGTATGTAAGATAATAACATAACCACGTATGCTACAGCAATAATTCGAACATAACCACGTATGTGAAATAACCACGTATGTAACATATCCACGTATGCTACCACAGTAATCAGAACACATCAATCATATATGATCATACAATAATCATCAGAGTTAGTGTTACAGTATGCGAACGTACCTTCGTCGACAGTACTACGGTACTTTTACGGAAAACGGTAATTTTTGACAGAGGGTGAAACAGCGGTATGACGGCGGCACAACAGCGGCTCGACAGCAGTTCAATTATCACAGATATCCTATAAGGATAATATTTATCAATATCTAGCAGTATAATAGGCATTTTAGGTACAAATTATCATTTTGCCCCTAGTTGGCCTAATCAACGAAATTTAGCCAGAGCTTCGCTACTTTAACCCTGTCTCTCCAGAATTTTGACATATCTCTTCTCCCAGTATGTTTTTCGAAATAAATACCATATTTACCCCTAAACATGATATCTAAACTATATGGGAAATTTAAAGATAAATCTAGCATTTCTACTATATCTACTGAAAGAACTACGAAACTTAAGACCAGGGACCGAAGAACTTACCCAGGGCTTCGCTACAATTTCTCCGGAATCCTCCTTCTCTCTAACCTCTCTCTAGGATTCGAAATTTGGTGTGGGAAATGAATGAAGAGGGTGAATGGCTATTTATAGCCAAAAGTCTAGCATTATTCATGCCTTTTTCAGACTGGATTTCGGCCGTCGGATAGCACTTCGACACGTGGCTCCATCCTGTCCCTTCAAGCCTTGGCCGACATCATGCCCATGTCATCCTTCTAGAAGATGATTGCATCATCCATGATGTCACCCATGATGTCATCTGCTTGCTTTATGAGCCGGTACCGATAAAGTTCCTAGTTTGGTGTCCTAATCGCGTAATCTTGGCGAATCTCAAAAATACAGTAGCACAGCTATGAAGGTCTAGTCTTCCTCTTTCAAAATACTTGGGTTAACTAAATTTTTGATCCCGTTACGGGTATTCCATAGTCTGCTGAAGATTTTCGGATAAACGCTGTCTGTTACGGAAATGACTTCCGGTAGCACCAACTTCTGGATAAAAATTCATTGGTTTATAATATGTCCTGACCTAAGAAACCTAATTCATGGTTTGTCACAACGGTCTTGTTTTCTATGGATTCTCGTTTCTACTATCTGCCCTTTTTCTTATTTACCCTGTCTCTTATTTACTCCGTTGGTTTCAGAAATGACTTCGGAGATAGCTCACTCTGAGATAAAATTTCACTTGTTTATATTAAGTCCAGATGTTACTGACTTAGTTAACCTATTTTGAGATAGAATTTTATTTCTATCGGTTCTCATTTAACCAACTGGTCTTTCTACCGAATATATTATTATTTAATAACTTAAATATTATAATATATTTTTGAAATAGCTCAAACCCTTTTCACACTTAGCAAATTTCGCCCCCCTTATTTTCTTTTTTAATTCATTTTTAATTTCATTAATAATATATTTAATTTAATTAGAAAGCTTAATTAAAGCCCTAATCCTACGATTTGCGTCTTTTAAGACTTAGGGGTTTTCATGTACTTAATCTCATACATCTTTCTTAATCTTCGCCAATTAATTAGTAAGTATATTTTAGGCTAATCTTAGCCATAAACACCTAATTAAAGGGTTCTACATAATCTGCCTTAAATATTCTCTCGTTTAAGCTTTAAACAATTAGCCATTAATTACTTAATTAGTCACTTACTAATTGTTGATAATTTTCTTAATTAGGATAAATCATTATCTCACAACTATTGTTCTGTCATTGGTATTTTATGTCCTATGCAAAATATTAAAAATCATGGGGTCACTTATGCTCCCCAAAATTATATTTAATTTTGCCTCATTATTTTCCAAGGGAAATAATCCCAAAAATTCCTAAAATTAGAGACAACATACTTTCTAATTTTTAGTAAATATTTTATTGCCTCATGGGATTTATCATAATATTTTCAGGCCATTTTATGCCTTATAAATGCATTTTAGGGATTTTAGCTCTTTATCTCTCCTAATCCATAGAAATTACCTTAGAAAATAAGATAATTATAACTTATTATTTGAGACCACATATTCACCTATTTCCAATAGGTAATATGTACTAAAATATAATATTCCAGATAAATAATTATTCGGGTATTACACTTACATTTTATAAAAGAGCTAAACTCAACGTGCTAAGATTTGAAAATATTTTATTAATATTTAAAGGTTTAATATCGATGCTTTTTTTGTTTATAAAACATTATTTTAGAATTGGCTAGTTGAAAAAACACTATATAAAATTAAGAGACAAAATTGATATTTTATATAAATTTAAAAGATGAAAACTGCATACTTTTTCCACGAGTTTACTGGGGAGAGAGAAAGCACCGTCGTGTCACCCTCTATCATCAAGCATTAAACGTGTTTGTATTTTTAACAGAGTTAACTAGCTATGAGCATTTAATGAAAATTAGGAGGACCTAATCCGAAATCTAATAAAATTAGAGGGACTGACAAATTGATTATATATATATATATATATATGTGTGTGTGTGTGTCTTTTTCCCAACTAACAAGAAGTAGACGTGACAAGTAATTTAAAAATATCGTACTCACGAAAATTTGTACCAAATGATTCAAGCACTAGACATTGTGTATATAAAAGTATTTCCGTTGTATAAAAAACCAGAATGAATAATCACAAGCACCAAACAACTCAATATATTATAGCATTAGGCTTGCCAAGCTAGAAGCTTTTGACTTTGACTGAAATTAATTTGGACAGTTCATATCTGTTTCGGGAATGAACTCATATACACAACATTATATTTTATAATGATTGTATTAGAGTGACCTTTCGTTGAATATACATTTTCACTACCAACAAGCATGTAGTTCAACTAGTAAGGAGTTGTATGATAGCTCAATTACTAGTTTCTAGTTCGAACCACTAGTGTGTGTATGTATGTGGTTACGACACTAAAAAAACAATGACTTAGCAAGAGAATTGAGTGACAGAATTCCATCACTAAATTAGTTTAGTGATAGTAATGGAATAACGTTATTCTATCATTGGTTAATTAGTGATAGTCAATTTAACAACGGAATCATCAAATTATTTTGTTAATCCACTGTTTTTATATATATATATATATATATATATATACACATTAAATACTCATTGTGAGAGTTTTTCTATACATGTGATTCTTCCTAACTCAATCTATATTAGTGGAAGTCCAACATAACTTTCAAATATAAGGAGATTTTGATAAAATGAAAAAAACAAAAAAACAAATACATTTTCACCATACGCAAGAGTCTGAAGAATATGCCATCCTTATTCTTGTTATATACTCGTATTATATTTTTCACGCAAACCAAACCATTAAAAAATATGTATATCATTTTCACGTACAAAGTCTTCAAGCTTATTGCTTCATGGGGTTAATTATCTACCTAGCTATAAATAGAAGCTCCCGCTAACCCTCAATACCTCACACCCAAAATCAACCGTAGTTAGCCAAAGCTAGCAAATAATGAAGACTGATAGCACACTAATTGCATTCTTCTTCTTCTTCGCTCTCTTCGCCTTCATCGCCAGAGCTGAGGTTGTGTACGACGCAAACAATGTCACACTCCGCAATGGAGCCAATTACTACTTAGTGCCACCAGATATTGGAGGTGAAGTAATTGCAGGTGCTAGCATTAAAAAAGGTAATAACTCGTGCTCACTCGCCGTCGTCCAAAAATTACTGCACAACAATGGCTGGTTAACAAAAATTGCCTCTCCAATACGCACGCTTTTTATTACTACTGACTTTCATTTGACGATGTCATTCGTTCGTGTGCCAATCCCATGCACTAAGAATCCACAATGGCTCGTCACAAGGATCCTAGGGTTTGGGGATGCTGTGATGGTCGGACATGCTAAGGAATTTCCCAAGCCTCTTTCTGGTTGGTTCTATATCAAGGCCTACGATTCTGCTAAGAGACACTACAAGCTTGTGTTCTGTTTTAAAAAAGATAAGTGTGGACATGTTGGTGTCAAGGCTGATAGTGGTAAAAACAGGCGTTTGATTGTCACAGAAAACAAAAATGTACAACCACTGGTTTTCAAGTTTGTCAGACAACCCCGTGACGTCGCCTCTGATATATCAATGGTGGTGTGAGTCATCCTAGCTAGCTAGCAATATGTGTGTGTGTGTGTGTGTGTATCTATATGTGTGTGTGTGGATATACATGTATGTGTGTACACACACATATCGAGAGTGTGGAAAATAGTATGTTAATAATGTAAATAATGTGTTTGTGTGTCATGAATTAGTTAATTCCCAGCTTTGCTGTACCGTGCAAACAACTTCTACTTGAATAAAAAGCTATTATTATGTTATGTGTGACTGATATGTTTGACTAAATTGGAGTAGAATTTTTGCTCATTTTCCATGATATTTATAGTAAATTGTGAAAATCACATAAAATTTAAACATACTTTGTCAATATTAATTAAATTACTGAGTCAGCACTTTTTGTTAAATAAAACTAACCATATTAATATTAAGAAACTAAAAGCGCATTTTAAAAAATTTAAGGACTATAAACTGAAACTTAATATAAATTTAAATGAGTAAATATATATATATATATAACCTTATTTTTATAAGGCTTTTTTTTAGAAGACTTAACGTTTCCATTTAATGATGGTTTCCTAAAATGCTCTTGGAAAAGAGTGCTTTTAAATGATTACGAGAGAGAGAGAGTGTGTGATGTATTTAGTAAAGGATATTTATTGAAAGATGAGAAAATTTTAAAAGCCAACTATTCCTTCCATACCTAATTATAAAGGACAATTACCTAATTTACGGATACCAAATAATTAAATTAGTTAATTTCTAAGAATTTAGGGAAAATTCTAGTTAAAATACTACTCTCTCCGGTCCTAATTATAAGATCAAGTTGACTTTTTTTGAGAGATTAAGGAAACTAATTAAATTAGTTTAGAGTATTTAAATTTTTAATTTTTCTTCAAACTAAATAGTTTAACCAAATAAACTAATATATAATCTAAGAAAATATAACCTATGAAATGATGAAGTAACTTATTTAGCTTCCTTAATCTCTCTAAAAAAAGTCAAGTAGGTCTTATAATTAGGACAAGAGGTAGTAATATTCAAACTCAGACTTACACTTCTAAAAAATTCATAATCAAGTGGCCTAATTGAATTTTTGAATGTCAATAAAAGACCAGAACGACCCTAGGTAATAAGAAAAGAAGATTGAAGGCAGGTGTAAGGCTATAAGCCTGATTTTGGTTTTAATTATTTTAGCTAGATTTTATTTGGATTTTCCCTTATAAGTAATTAGATATTTATATAATTTTAATTAGATGCTAAGCAATTTACCACTCCTCTTTCTGGCTGGTTCTATATATATCATAAAAATACAGCAAATTGGTGACAGAATTTCTATCATTTATCGGTTTAGCTAGTGACAGGATTCCGTCCTAATTATTTAGTGATGGTGGAATTTGTGACAGAATTTTAAAATTATATCATTAATTCACTTTTTTTTTTTTTTTTCTTTTGGTAGTATGCTTGTCTTCTATTTTGAAAAAGACAAGTGTAAACATGTTGGCTTCGAGACTGATAGAGTGATAGCCATCATAACAGGCGTTTGATTGTCACAGAAAACAAACAAGTAGTAGAGCATTGGTATTCAAGTTTGTCAAACAAACCAGTGACGTCGGCTCCGATATATCAATGGTGGTGCGAGTCCTACCTATATATCTCCAGAGTGTAAAAAATATTATGTTAATGATAAAAATAATTTGTTTGTGTGTGATTAATTAATTCCCAGTTTTGCTGTACCGTGTAAAGAACTTCTACGTGAATAAAAAGTTATTGTTATTTGAGACTGATTATGACGTTGATTTGTTTGACTAAAGGGATCGAGTACAATTTTTAGCTACTTTCCATGATATTTGCAGTAAATTATGAAGAAAAAGACAAATGACCTCATTCATATGAATCAATCGATGATCAAAATCTCCTTGATTAGTACTCCTTCTGTTTCTTTTTATATAACTTTTTTAGAAGCTTCTTTAGGCTTGATTCAGTTTTAATTTCTTTTTGTTTTGTGAATATATAGTTTTATAAAATTGCTTTTTTAAAAAATATTGAGAAGAAAAATTAAAAAAAAAAATTGTTTGGATGATTGTTCTGAATACTGTAACAACTCACTCTATGGTTACTTATGAGAGATGGTGTTTAGTCATTTGAAAATCACATGTGATCCAAATAATACCCTTGAAATGACTAAAAATTCAAATCTTCTTTACATAGAACCTAAGGTACTCACTATGTTAGAATAAAATTTCCTGCAACTTTGAAAATTCATAACATATTTAATATAACTTCAACATTAATAATTCAAAGCTCTATTTTTATCTCTTGGAAATATCTTTGGGAGAAAAATAAGAATATGTTCTTTTCTGTTCCATTTGGTCAAGAAAAAACCCATTTATCAAATCTGGATATGGGGAATTTTAGCAGCATACAACAGATATCTAGGTCATCTTTGAAAATTTATATCTTTTTATATACACATCCAAAAATTATGAAATAAGACTTATATTAAAGGTATGAATGTGTACTATAACACTACCAAACTTCATAACCTAGGTAAAATGTCTTCCATGTCAAATATCTTTCCCAAAAGCGTGGCTCATCAATAAAACAACAACGTGCTAAATTACCTACTTTATGCATTCTTAGCTATACTTTAATATAGCACTTACCTTGATCTTTGCTTAACTCTCACGCTTCTCCTTATGGAGGACAGATACATATCAAAATATATAATTAACTTATAAAAATCTTAAATAAATTCAAACAGTAGTCATTAAATACAATCGCCTTTAATTACAAAGTAATCAAAACAAGCTTTTCAAGGGCTTTCTCCTTCACGCTTCCTCCACTAGCTTGCTTTCTCCTTTAGGATAACTTGTGCCTAATGTTGGTACATTGGAGGAAAGGGTGAGATTCGAGAGAATCTCAGTAGCAAAACATCAACTCAATATATAATGTGCAATGGTAATTAACTAAGCATGTAAATAACAAAGTAAGAACAACACCTTACAAGCAAATACACATAACCATGGCATATACTCAAGTATAACTTGTTCTGAGCCATAAATGGCAATTAAACATGCAATCAATCAAATACAAACTATATAAGTTTTACTACCTCCCGAAGCTTCTCATTAGTTTAAATTTTACTACCTCTTGAAGATTCTCCCTTTCGCTTACTCATTTGCTTGTTCTTGAATTCCTTGCTTTTGCTTCCTCCTTTGTTTGAAAGTAGTTTCCAAATCTTATTATAATTCATGTAGGACAGCTTAATGCCTAAACTTTGGTACATAACTATTGCATAATAAATCTTTCCCCATGATCCCAATCTCCTTTCATTTAATGGGTTATCCCTCGACCGTCCTCTGGTTCCTATTTCCTTCAAGCTCCCTTTCTCACTTTGATTATCTTTTTCTGGTTTCAAATGAGGGAGAGGGGGGCTAATGGGTTACATGATAGGGTGAGGTATTATTTTTAAATTAACCCTTTAGTTAAGGCTTATTCCATAAGCTCTAAATATTCTAATTGGATTAGATCAAATTACTTAAATCTGACCCCAATCTTCTTGGTCTACCCCAGCACGTGATGGACTTCATAGTTTGGACTAAGTTGTGGCCTAATTCATTTTCTTTGGTTTGGAGTAGTGAATTTACCATTTCACCCCTGTCTTACCCATACTGAAATAACCAAATATATTTCAGAAATTATTCTGAGACACTTTGAAATAATTTCCTTAAAAGTTTCAGACCAAATGACAACCTCTAACTATTTTTCTTTGAATTTTGAAGAGAATAGGTAGTACTAAATTTCCATAAATTAGCTTTAAAATTATTTAGGCTACTTTTGGGGAACTAATCCTCTTCATATTTTTTCTAGATCCCAAAAATTATCTTGAGTTTTTTCTCATGTTATGCTTAAGACATTTGGCTCAATTAGCCTTAATAGTCTACTTAATTCAAACTTATTTTTCAATTTCTAGATCCAAAATTTGGAATGTGACAAATCCTAACATTTGAAAACAAAAAATATAAAAACTTGTTTGAAATAATTGTTCTTAAAATCAACTTGGATGAGTACCGTGTAATATCCTAATTTTTGCCTTACTAAATTCCTTGTACAAAGTAAATATTTAGTGGAATGAAATGGATAAATTTAGCCGAATCTTTGATTTTCTGAAATTAAAATTTTGGGATATAATTCAATATAAAAATATTTCTTATGGAATTAATATTCCAATGACCAATTGAGGTCATAATTTTGGCAAAAAGAAGGTTGTGTGATTTTTTCTTCAATAAATATGCTTGAGGAATTAAAATGATAATAATGGCTTTACTTGCCTAAGTTGGAAAGCACTTGTAATTTTGGTAACAAGTGAAATTTTAATAATTATGTGACCAAAGGCAAAATGATACAATTTTGGAACCCTTTTTCCTAAGGGCATTTCGGTGGACAAGAGCAAGGAGGGACATGAGATAGTAAATTACATAATAGCATGTGTAAAGTCAAGAGGAGTAAGGGACAAGTTTCTTGTGATTACTACAAAAAAGGGCTACAACATCCTATTTTTTGCACTTTTAACGTCCTTATTCTGCGGGAGGCCTATCTGGGGGCTAGTAGGTACAACCTACGGCGTCCAAAAAAAGTAGGATGTTACACCATTTCTCATAACATCCTACTTTGCAACAAATTTGGAGAACATCCTACTTTTTTTTGGGGGGGGGGGGAAATGAAGAAATATGCCATAACCTTGGTCACTGGATTTTTGGGGAAATGAAGAAATATGCCATGCATTCTAAGAAAAACTCCACCATCCCATTTCCTAGCCTAGTGTCTGTCATCTTATTCCATGAGAAGATATGGTATTTGGAGAAAGATGAGGTGGCCAAGCAACCTAAAGTATTTGGGCAACATATTCTCAATTTGATGAAGCTCAATTTCCAAGAGGGGTCTGGACAATCTAGAGCCCCAGCACTCTCTAGATCCAAAGCCTCCAAGCCAAGAGCCCCTGTTTCTGGTCAACATGAACAACCTGAGCCTGGCCCAGAATTGACTTCTCAGCCTAGTCCATTCTCTATGGGAGCTCATATCAAAGTCATTGTTGAAAAAGTCATTACATATAGTTTAGATCCTCTACACATATCTATGGCAGCTCAAAATCCCTTATCAGTGAAATTGGAGTATGAGATTGGGAAGTTGGTGAAGGAAGTCACTTAGTAGAGGAGAATCAAGAAGAACTGAAGGAAAATATTGGGAACTTACATGGCCATTTGGATGACCACAGCCAATCAATCATCAACTTGCACAACACACTCTGGCTAGTCTCAAGAAAGGTTGACAAGCTCCTATCTCAGTCTCCATCTATCAAACCATCCTCACCTCCATCTCCTTCCCCATCATTTTCTTTCAACACCATACCACCTTTGACCACTCCTATCATCTCATCTCCTCCTACTTCTGCTCCAACCACCATGCCTATACTTCAACCAACCTCCACTCCTGTGAAGATCACCTATTCTGGGTCCTCCACAGTAGAATTGTTTGGTGATGATGACATAGACACTCTCATATCCTCATCTCCTATCCTCTCCATCTCTCCTCTCCTATCCATTGTTCGCTACTCTCCCTTGCCTTTTCCCAGCTCCTCTCATCCTTTCTCTTCTAAGTTCCAGAAGCCTCCTCTGTGATCCCATCTTTTTTATAGATGCCAAAGGGGGAGAAGATCTGTAAGAAAGAATGATGAATGAAGAAGCCAAGAGTTGTTTTTGTTATACAAGTTCTTTAAGCCAAGAGTTTTTTTTGTTATACAAGTTCTTTATATTTGTCTTTGCTTGTTGATCTCTTGGACTTCTATTTTATGTTTCATACTGTATGATACCTAGTTGGGCGTTCTGTGGTTAACGCCTCTTCTTAGACTTAATTAAGCTAACTCCAAATATCTCCTGTTATCTAACTTTGACTTGATTAAGTTATTCTAGCAATAGCTTTTTATTTCATCAATTAAGGAAATCATGTTTAAAGTATTTTGATCTCTTTCTCAAATGTTGTCATCATCAAAAATGGGGAGAATGTTGGTTCCCTATTGATGTTTTGATGATGATTAAGGAAAAAAAGAATATATGATTTAAGAAAGACAAGAAAAATACTTTAACAAAGTCAAAATCATGTTTTAATCAGAAAAACTATTTTGCTGTCACATTGGCTCGAGCCAATGTTGTAGGCTCGAGGTAAAACCTTAAGCATTTATCGCCAAAATTATGTGTTGACTTGAGCCTGTCAAAAGACAGCCTCGAGTCCAAGTCTAGACTCGAGCTTGGGCTTTTAGAGACTCGAGCCTAAGGTTTAAAATTTAACAAAGATTTTCAGAAAATTTAAATTGACAGACTCGAGCCTATTTCCCTGACTCGAGTTAAGAAACTAACTCAAGCCACATAATTTGCCTTTAGTCTACGCTCTTCATTGTTATTGTTTAAATCCTATGATTGACTCGAGCCTGGATGAATGGTGCCTCAGTCTGTGGCCAGACTCAAGCCAAGGTGTTATCTGCCTTGAGTCAAGAACATTTTTCAAACGTTCCTTCTGCGTTTCATGATAGCTTAACTCGAGTTAGAGAGAATGTTAACTCGAGCCAAGGCAGTCCCTGTTTTAGTGAATGTTTATTTAAAATCCTAAACTCTCTGAGTATGTTTGTGAATTCATCATATCATCTTTGTTGATATTCTTAACTTGATTTAATAAGTTTGTTGATAAGTTACAGATGATTAGAATTTGGATTTTGAATAAACCAGTGACGTGTCAGAGGGCATTTATTGCACTTACTTGTTCGAGACTTTAGCCAACGGAAAAACCTCTGGACATCCGAAAGACGCTGTTAATAAAGAATGTTTTATTCTTTCTGTTAGGCACCTAACGGTCATAATCGTAGGAACAAAAGAGATTAATGAATATTACAGCTGCGATAAGACACAGAGCTTTCACGCTTCAACTCCAACAGACATATTGAAGAAGACCCAACGGCTATATTCGAGTTTCATTAACGGTCATTAAATGCAACATCTATAAATGCCTGAAGCTTTGAATTTTCAACTACCGAAACGCTGTGCATTCAATTCGAACTTATTGCAATTTGCTGTTTCATTTACTAAGCTAATATCTTCGGATATTTTCTGTGTTCTTCAGTGTTTAACATTTATCTACTCGTGAGGAGTTACTAAACACTTATTTGATTATTGTTTTGTAAATCTTAAGGTTGTGGAACATTAAGTGTGGGTGTACTATTACAACTTGTAAGGGAGAGTGAGTCCGAGTGAAAGGATCATCATAAGTTACAGAGTGTGTAATTGTGTACGTATTTGAAGAGTTAGTGAAAAGCCCAAGGTATACTTGGGGACTGGATGTAGGTCGAAGTGTTAGACCGAACCAGTATAAATTGTTTTGCGTCTATCTTTCTTCTCTGTCTTTGTCTTACTTGCATTCTTGTACAACTCGCGAAGAGTTTTTCAGATAACCTATTCAACCCGCCCCCCCCCCACCCTCTAGGTGATATTCTATCTTCATGTGGCGCCTCTTTGGTGCGAAAATGAAGAAGAATATGGTCCTATTTTATAGTGGTCCTTGGTCACACAATATCCCCTTGTAATTTTACTTATTTACCCTTGCTAGTTGTCCCTTGAATTCTCTAGGCTCTTCTTCCATCTTCTAGGAAATGCTGATTTTTCCTCTTCCTTCTCCATGAACACGCCATGTAATACCCGGATAATTATTTATCTGGAATATTATATTTTAATAAATAATACCTATTGAAAATAGGTGAATATGTGGTTTCAAATAATAAGTAATAATTATCTTATTTTCTAAGGTAATTACTATGGAAATTAGGAGAGATACAGAGCTAAAATGTATTTTTAGGGCATTAAATGGCCTAAAAATATTATGATAAATCCCAAGAGGTAGTAAAATATTTATAAAAAATTAGAAGGTATGTTGTCTCTAATTTTAGGAATTTTTGGGATAATTTCCCTTGAAAAATAATGAGGCAAAATTCGGTATTATTTTGGGATCATAAGTGACCCCATGATTTTTAATATTTTACATGGTATATAAAATACCAATGTAAGTAAAATTATTGTGAGATAATGATTTATCCTAATTAAGAAAATTATCAAAAATTAGTAAGTGGCTAATCTGGTAATTAATGGGATAATTAAGGTATAAAGTAAATGAATTAAAAATAATTTAAATAATTATTTTTAATTGGAGAAATTCGAAATTATTAAATAAATAAAAAATAAATAAAAAATAAAATATTAATAAAATATTTTATGCTTAGAAAAATAAATAAAAAATAAAAGAAAAAAAAAATCTAGATATTTTGAATAAAATAATAATATAATCGGTAAAAGAGCCAACGGGAGATATGAGAACGAGATAGAAATGAAATTCTACCTCAAGATATAGAAATTTAGTCTTTTACCACTGAACCTTTTATAAACCAGTGAAATTCTATCTCGGATTGAGCGGTCTCCGAAGTCAGTTCTGGAACCAACAGGGTATTTAAGACACCGGGTAGGAGAGAGAAAATGCAGATAAAGGATTTAGAGTCAATACTGAAACAAGTAGTTGCCGTGAATTAGGAATCTAGTGACTTAGGTCAGATCATATTACAAACCGGTGGATTTTTGCCTAGACGCCGACGCTCCGGAATTCAATTCCGTAACGGACGCGTTTGTCCGAATATCTTCCGACGCACCGGAGAATACCTGGATATGATCAAAAAGAGGATCCAAATTGATAATATGAAAGAGGATGAAAAGACCTTCAAAGTTACACGCTCGCATTTTTGAGTTTCTGCGAAATCGCGCGAAACGGACACCGATCAGGGAAATTCTATCGGACCAGGCATAAAGTAAGCTTGAGTCACCAGTCTTGGACCAATAGCTTGCTGCCACATCACTCCCCAATGTCGAATAAGGGCTGCCCATGGTCAAGAATTA
The DNA here is from genome assembly GCA_019022615.1 of Acacia melanoxylon. Taxonomy (NCBI): domain Eukaryota; kingdom Viridiplantae; phylum Streptophyta; class Magnoliopsida; order Fabales; family Fabaceae; genus Acacia; species Acacia melanoxylon. The sequence goes on from JAFJYJ010000004.1 coordinate 11,356,731, forward strand.
ACCACCATTTAGCCTTTATTTTACTTGGTTATAAGGTAAGAGAAAATTACAAGATTTGGAATATGGAAATTACCAAAGTGGCACAATTTTTGCCTATATAAAGGCATAAGCACCTTCTTCATTTTTCACACAAAAAATATGCCCCTTAGAGAGAAGTTAGAGAGAGAAGCTCTGGAGAAAGTCTGAGCAAAGTCTGGGTAAGTTCTTCGGTCCTTAGTCTTTAGTTTCGGTAGTTCTTTCGGTAGATATAGTAGGAATGCTAGATTTATCTTTAATTTTTCAAGATAGTCTAGATATCATATTTAGGGGTAAATATGATACATATTTCGAAAATATGATGAGGGAAAAGATCTGTCAAAATTCGGAGAGATAGAGCGAAAACAAAGAAAGCTCGGCGAAATTCCGCCGATTAGGGGTTCAGGGGCAAAATGGTAATTTGTACCTAAAATGCCTGTTATACTGCTAAGATTTGTTAAATATTATCCTTATAGGATATCGGTTATAATCGAGCCGTTGTTGTGCCGCCGTCGTCTGCATTTTGTTTCACCCGTATGTCAAAAATCACCGTTTTCCGTAAAACGTACCGTAGTCGACAACGAAGGTACGTTCGCGTACTGTAACACTAAAGATGATGTTTATAGTATGCGTCTATGTACTATGTGTATGGTATGTCTATGTGAAGTAGTCGATAGCTCTGTGGTATGCTTATTGTACTGTTATTATGCTTCTTTGGGTGTTGGGATACGTTGGCTAAGTGCGAATACCATTGCTAAGTGCGAATACCATTGCTGAGTGCGAATACCATTGCTAAGTGCGAATACCATTGCTAAGTGCGAATACCATTGTGAAGTGCGAACCGTATGCTAAGTGCGACATATACGCCGGGGGCTTATATGATGTTGGGGTATGCTTGTTAGTGTGCTCATATACATGTCTATGTGGTGTATATAAACATGAGGTTAACCGTTACGAGGTTCAATGGGCATTGAACCTCGGCTCTTAATATAGCGACAGGTTCTGGAGGAACGAGGACCGAGGAGAAAGGCAAGCAGCACGCATAGGGACTCGGCTGAAGACTTTCCTCTACTGCTATTTACTTTTGAAAACTCTCAGTCATTGTACCACTTTTGTAATCAACCAAACTTACGGCATTTTGAATATAAGTATCAGTTACTCAATCGCTCCGATGCTCTACTCTGATCAGAAAAAAAATATATACTGCTTTTGAAAATGGGATGTTACACGCCACATGTCCCCCCTTTGAGAATAAAAGATCTTTCAATTTTATCTCTATTTTGTGGTTCAAATTCCTTGTTTAATGGATAAGAAGATTAGGTGTCCCATGCCATTAATTAGATATGCACAAGTGTCCCTTGTAATTAATTCAATGTGCATATGTGTCCTCAATTTATTCTTCTTCAAATATTATTTGGACACTTGGTAGCTTAGGTGTCCCCCATATTTAATTCATTAAGCATATGTGTCCACTATAATTAATTCACCAAGCATAGGTGTCCCTTATAATTATTAAGGTGCCATGTGGACTTATCATGTGATAAAGCTTTTTGTTCTTCCATTTTCCTCCCCTTATGTGCCACTCTTCAAGAATTGAAGAGGCATATTATGCTCTTCTATTCATATCTTAAATGCATGCCCATGTGTCTTTGGATAATAATATCATCATTAAAGCCTCCATCTTAAAGTCAAAGATATTTCTCTAATAATAACCTTAATCTTGCCATGTATACATGCCATTTTCAAAGGTATAAATGCTTGTTGCTAATAGTCTTCCTACTTGCCATGTGTCCATATTCTTGAACCATCTCTTATCTTCCTATGCCATCTCACAATAGTTATCTCTTATTAGCCAATTAGATGGAAACACATATTATTTGCTTTAAATTTAATGAAAATCTCATAATAAAATATTAATTAGCTTCATACAATAATTTACATAAAAGTGGGGTTATTACATAGACGCCATAAATTGTACCTTACGGCGTCCTAATATTTGATTTAGACACCTTAAGTGCTAACTTACGGCGTCCTATTTATTTATTTTGACGCCTTAAGTATGGCACAAATTACCTTAGAGAGTATACTTAAGGTGTCTAAATATAGTAATAGGACACCGTAAGTTATCACTTAAGGCATCTAAATCAAAAATTAGGACGTCGTAAGTGCAAATAACTTTTTTAGACGCCATAAGTTCACTTATGGCGTCATGTTTCTTTAATTAGACGCCTTAAGTATTTTTTTTTAAAAAAAATATTTGCTTCATATATTCATTGCCCACAATCCGTTACAAAAATCTTCTTACATATCATCAAACAACAATCACCACAATGTGATAAAATAAACAACACCTATGTGCTAAAAGGTTAGCTCAGCTGACCTTATATTTTTGGCTCGAAAGTGTAACAACAAAGTGTAAGTGGCTAACTTCAAACCATCTTAACCAATTTGCTCTAACTAATTCAAGTGGTAACTACTACTACTACTACTACTATGTACAACAATCACCACAAAGTGTCAAAAAGTTGTCTAGCTACTTGCTACTAATTAAGCAATATAAAAGACTAACTTCATTCATCTATGTGTCGAACAATATGTCCAGCCAACAGGTTTCGATTCAAATGGATATCTTCTACCTCTAAATAACCCTTAACTGAAGCATTTAGAATGCCCTTCTCATTAGGTAAAAGACCATCATGAAAGTATGTAATCAACTGTTCATCAACAATTTGATGGTGTGGACACTTAGCTTAAAGCTTCTGAAAGCAACTCCAATATTCATAGAAGGACTCCAAAGGGTTTTGTTTGATAGAGTACATCTCTTTCTTAAGTTCTCCAATATTCATCAACACTTTCAACTTCAACACAAATGTTAGAAGCATAAATAGAATCAAGAGTATCCCAAATACTTTTAGCACTAGTGCAAAGTTTGATTTTCTCAAAATCATTTTTTCAATGCACCGTAAAGAAATTTCATTGCTCTAATGTTTAATGAAAACATCTTCATTTCTTTTTTGTCCAATCCTTTCTTGGTTGGAAATCAAAAGCATTTGTAAAAACATTCCACATATAAAAATCAGTTGCTTTGATAAAACTAGTCATTCTAGCTTTCCAAAACCAAAAATCAATATCTTTGAAAAGCGGTGGAATGGTAAAATCAAATCCTTCAAAACGTAGAGCACCCAAAATTAGCCATTGAAACTCTTGAGACGGTTAAGTCCTTTAAACAAGAACCTGGCTCTGATACCAAATGAAAGACCTGGCTATCACCCAAGAGGGGGGGTGAATTGGGTGTTTGATAAAACTTTTGGAAGTTTGAAATTCTTTTCACAACTTATTGAAAGCAGTTTGAATGACAATAATAATTGATAAAGCAGTCAATCATTCAAACATGTATGGACATTCAGATATATATGTGCTGGAAATATAAGAGTTAAGGGAAGAGAATATGCAAACTGTGATTTATACTGGTTCGGCCCAATCCTTGACCTACGTCCAGTCCCCAAGCTCCGCTTGAGATTTTCAATCCACTATCTTCTTGTAACTTGATTACACGTTCTGTACTTGGAGTAATCTTCTCACTAGGATTCACTCCCCCTTACAAACTGTAATCAATACACTTGCTTGATCACACACTCTGTACTCGAAGTAATCCTCTCCCTAGGATTCACTCCCCTTACAAGTTGTAATCAACACAATGTGTTTTCCACTCAAGATCACCCAATCTTGAGTATCTCACAGATAGAATGATAGGATGTTTACAATAACTCTTCTCTCTCTCCAATATGGATAAGCAACGAAGCACAATTACAAGTCATCTCACTCTCTATGATAAGCTATGTAAACATTGAAAGCAGAGTAAATGATGTGAAAATCAGTATTAACATCTCAAAGATGTAAACTTTGTGTCTTCGTTTTTGCTGTCTTACTCGTATTCTGTATAGAGTCTTCAAATCTTCAAGTATTTATGCTAGTTGAAGCTTGTGAACGTTACAGATCCGTTGAGACTTGAATCAGTTCGAAAATCTAGCTGTTATGACCATAACTATTGAATATAGTGTTGTTGGGAACATTTGCTGATTTGAATATTCGAATTTTGGATCTTCAATAGTGTGGACATTGTATAATGTTGTCCACTGTTTTAGATGATGGATGCTAGCTTTTTGTCTTGGAGAATGGTTGTGCTACTTTCCAGGTTGTAATCCATTTTGCTTTGAAAGAGAGATATAATAAAATATTGCAAGTTTGTCAAAGTAGTTGATTTAATGTTTATCAAACAATCTTTGATCTTGAAAATCTCATGAGCAAACCTGGTTAAATCTGGTTAGGAATAATGATATGATATATATAAATCATAAACAACCATTTTACGAAATGATCTAAACCATGAATCAAAAACTGAACAATATTATGTCAAATGCGTTTTTAAATAATGTCGTTCCAAAACTCGAGTTTTGTACCAAAACTTGAGTTTTGGTCCTTTATCGTGAAACATCACATTTGTCCAAAACATCAAAACTCGAGTTTTTATCAAACGGCAGTTTTTAAAAACATTGAAAACGCATTAACCTTTCTCGCTTGGCCAAAACTCGAGTTTTGAATCAAAACTCGAGTTTTCATTTGAATATGAAAACTTGAGGAATTCGCGCCAAGTCAAAAACCGGAGGTTTTGGGCAAAACCGGCAGTTTTCAAAAACTCGAGAAAACATGAATGCTTTAAATCGATCAAAACTCGAGTTTTGAATCAAAACTCGAGTTTTCACTTTTTTCGTGAAAACTTTGCCAAACTCAAAACTCGGAGGTTTTCACCAAAACCGGAGGTTTTGAGATCCGTCTAAAACTTGAATTGTTTTGTCAACTCAAAACTCGAGTTTTGATTCAAAACTCGAGTTTTCACAACTTTGTGAAAAATTGGAAAAATCAAAACTGGAGGTTTTAGGAAAACTGGAGGTTTTTGAATTAAAAAACTTAGGAGACTTAAGCTCAATTAAGGTCCTCGAGTTTTGAAACAAAACTCGAGTTTTCACTTTACGGTGAAAACTTTGTCAAACTTTCAAAGGTCATATCTCCCTGGTATGAACTCCGTTTTGGTTGGTTCAACTCTTGATGGAAAGCTCTGTGAGTCTACTTTCATATGCCACTGATTTCAGCTCAATCCGATATGTATTTTGTGAGATACACTCAAAACATTGAGGCTTGGTTTGCTGTGTGGCGTGAATCTCAGTGTCAACTTCCACAATTCATAGCTCCTTGATCTGAACTCCTTTGGGCTTGAATTTTATATGAAAATGACGCATTGGAAGTATATTTCCATATGCCACTGGTTTCACCTCAATCGGATTCTTGGTTTAGGAGATATCATCGAATTACCAGACCTCGCCCAGCTGAAACGTGAATCGAGTGGAGCTGAAGAGCGATGACCACGGAAACTCGAGTTTTGACTGAAAACTCGAGTTTTGCTAGTCCAGAGATGCTAGAGATGCTGAAGACACTTGATAACTCGAGTTTTGATGGTTGACTCGAGTTTTCTCATCCAGAAGCTCATATTTGCTTGTTTTAACTCTGAATTGATCCATTCCAACTTCCATTTGATTGTGGAGACTTCTAGGACCAATCTTAGAACTTGGATAATGATGTCTTCATTCCATTCAGCAAGTTCTTCATTTTCTCATCTCCCAACTTGATGATTCTTCATCATTTAACTTAGCATCTACATTCAATACAAGAATTAGTCAAAGTAGAAGATCAATGTAGTATGCAACCTTTTTGCTCTTAAGAATAGCATCTATATAAGACATCATCAAAACTAATCATAACCAACAGTTAGGACATGCAATATTGAATGGATCATAAGTAATATCTGATCTTGTTACATCCCTTATGGTTCTCCTCCTTGGTTGACCGTTGTTTTCACCTTCCATAGTTGTTCCTTGTGAAGCACAATCACTTAAGTCAATGAAAAAATCAAGTTGAGAAGAATGAATAAATTCCCCCCTCAAATAGGTCGTACATATAAAGCTGTCAAGTAAGCAATGAAACAATGGAGTACCAAAACTGTCTTGCACACAAATTCAAACAAGAAAATGTGTAAAGTGGGTTTTTTTTCAAAAATTTTGATGCAAGAAAACAAACTACGAAATTTTTTAAAAATTATGAAAAATGAAAGAAAACCTAACAGACTCACAAGGGCAAACCCTTGGTCAATCTAAACCAATTGACACTTAGTAAACCAAAGGAGTCAAAATTGATTCCCCGGCAATGGCACCATTGATTTGACGAAAACCTTAGTCGCCTCAGGGTCAAATCACAATTTACCACAAATTAAAATGCAATATAGTGCAAACAACTTGGGATCGTTCTCTTATCAAGGAGCATTTTATTTTGAATTCCCTAGGTTAAACGAAGTGCTAAAAACATGGTTAGAAAATGGGTTTTGAAATTGATTTTCTCTAAACTAAAATTCATAAAAATATAAAGGAACTAATTCTATTTTTTTGGTATTTTTGGAAAATAGTGAAGAATGCTTTGGATTAAAAGGGATTAATGATGGATGCTCTTGGTAATGAAGAAGATGGCTATCATTGCTCAAAAAAATATATGGGAGTTAAACTTTAATTAAGTCTAAAGAACAACCTCAAGATAACACTTGAGTCCAATAATCTCAATTAATAGTAGTTCCTACAAACATAGCAAACTACTACCTCTTGAGATATTGTTCAAATCCACTTAATGTGTAATTTAAATTGGGATGATACAAATTGTTCTTCTCAATTAGAATGTTTTAACGAACCATTCAAAAGCTAAAATCAACTATGATTACTAATCACAAACATGACAGCAAGCATATTTCATCAGGCATATAAAGAAATATAGAAATATGAACTTCAAAATAATCATCCAATTAAAACTACAATAATCAATCGACATGGACACATAACAAGCAATCCAAGTCTCACAACTAAATAATGATAAATCTAAACAAGGAAATCAAATAGATAATCTAAGCAAAAGATTGAATTAAATAACTCCCCTATTGAAGCACAAATGCTCAAGCCACAAGTCTTCATCACCAAGAAGCAAAGGATTTAGATGCACATAGCAATTAAACAGTCCATCATGAAAGTGGAGCTTAATCACCAAGAGGGGGGTGAATTGGGGATTTTAAAAATTCTTTCAGAAAAGCTCTATTTTTCGAACACTAAAACAGAGTAGACTATGGAGTAGAGAATAATAGCAAGACACAAGGAATTATACCAGTTCGGTCCAATCTCTTGACCTACGTCCAGTCCCCAGACTCTCTGGGATTTTCACTATCACAATTGATTACACACTCTGCACTTAAGAGTAATTCTCTCACTAGAACTTACTCCCCCTTACAATTTGTAATCAATGAACCCAATCACCAAGTCCCCTGACTTGAGATTCTTTACAATAAATGATTTGTAGGTAAGAAACTCTCTCTAAGAGTGGATAGAAATAAACATTGAAGCTCTAATGTATCAACAGATACTTTACAAGTGAAAACTGAAAGAGTAGTTGGAAACTTGAATGTATTTCATTTTCAGCAGATGTGTTAGTTTAGAAGACTTGAATGCAGCTCTATTTATACCAAGAGAGCATTAAGTGACCGTTGTAATCTTCAATATAACCGTTGCCTTCATTAGACAAGGTTCTGGTTCAGATTTGGTCTTCTTCTCTCTCTAATCTCCACTTAATCCAGCTGTTCAGAGTTGACTTTTTGCAAATTAATCCGTTGGAGTAGCAGCTGCTGGATGTGGAAATCATTCTTTAATTCTTTGTAAGCGTGTGCAGATGGATTACCCAAAAGTATGGAACTTTCTGGGTTTTGCATTTAATGTGCTGACATCGCTTTTTGCTTTTGCTTTAAACCTTCAATAAACATTCTCTAATTCATCTGAAACTTACTAACAAAGTGGTTAAACATATCTAGGAACATTGGAGAATAATGATGGGAAGTATTAAGATCAAACAAGAAGGTTTTACAAAATCGTAGAATTTGAAATTCTGAAGACGCGTTGAAACCTCGAGGTTTGTTCTTCAAACCTCGAGTTTTGGACTGTAGCATGTAAAGTTGATTTAAGTCCAAAACATCAAAAATGGAGGTTTCAACCCAAAACTGGAGGTTTTCAAATTTTCTAAAAGCGTCAGCCTCTCTGTTTGACAAAACCTCGAGGTTTTATCAGAAACCTCGAGGTTTCATTTGAATATGAAACCTTTGAAAAATCGCGCAAAGGCAAACCTGGAGGTTTTCTGGGAAACTGGAGGTTTTCTAAATCAGAGGAAAGGTGTGTGCTCTCTGGATGCCAAAACCTCAAGGTTTCTCACCAAAACTTGAGGTTTCGCTCAAATGTGGAAATTCTGAGTTTTTACGCCAAAAAAGAAAACTGGAGGTTTGAAGGTAAAATTGGAGGTTTTGTAAACTTGGAAAAAAAATAGATCTTCTCTGTCTGGAGAAACCTCGAGGTTTGTCCCCAAACCTCGAGTTTTCACAATTTTGAGAAAACTGGACTAGACTCAAACCTGGAGGTTTTTCACAAAACCGGAGGTTTTGAAAAAGCGGCCAAAACATGAGCTTTCTACGGCGAGTCAAAAACCTCGAGGTTTCTTACCAAACCTCGAGGTTTCACAAAACTTGTGAAACCCGGAATTTTCATGTTAAAACGGAACCTTGAGGTTTTAGACAAAAACTAGAGGTTTTCAAGTGTTCAAAACTTAGGAGACTCTCGTAAGTCCAAACCTCGAGGTTTGAACGAAACCTCGAGTTTTCCATTTTCCGAGAAAATGTTAAGTCTCGTATGAAGAAACCTTGAGTTTTCTCTAAAAACCTTGAGTTTTGCTCAGTCCAGAAACCTTGAGTTCTTCTCTGTAAGGCCAAACCTCGAGGTTTCTGTGCAAACCTTGAGTTTTGCTCTGACAGTGAGTTTTACAACATTTGAAAGCAAAACTTCATGATTTGTTTACAATTATTGGAGATCATCAAAACCCTTAGAGAACTAACACATCACAATCTGCAAAAATGAACCAGCCATAAGAACCAAGCTTGCCGGAATATGTAATTATCTCCCCAAAAAATCACCAAGAAGAGTGAATGGGGGTGAATGGAGGATGATGAAGTCGAAGGTAAGAGGGAAACCAAGGTCCCAAGTCTCTCGTTCAACTCGCGGCGTTAATTATTTTTTTCTCCAATTAATGATGTTCACGATGCTAATTCCTTTTTTCTCCAAATCGATGATGGTCACGGCGCTAATTCCTGCGTTCTTTTTTTTCAATTCCCGTCTTCTGGTTTGTGATGTCTGTGTGGCAGTCCAAATCCCCTGTGTGTGCATGTGCATCCAAATCCCCTGCGGCGTTAACTCTGAGCAATGCTTGATTGTGAGCAAGAACGATTTTCCCTTAGCAAATATCAAAACAAAAGCATTATTCAGGGCTCCTAGAGAAGGTAACTGTTACACCTTAAACCTCTCTAGTAATTGCAATGGAATTACTTCTGAAGATTGCTTTATCAGTAACCTGGAAGAAAGTTGGCTATGGCACAAGCGATTAGCTCATGTCAATATGATCAAACTTGATAGATTACTTAAAAAGGATTTGGTAATTGGTGTTCCAAAACTTCGTTCTAAAAATGACATGATTTGTGATGCTTGTCAAAAAGCGAAACAAACCAAATCATCTTTCAAATCTAAAAATGAAATTTCAACTGATAGACCTCTCCAACTACTTCATATGGATCTAGTTGGACCAGCTATAGTAAAAAGCCTTAGTGACAATCTTTACACTTTGGTTATAGTTGATGATTTCTCTAGATTTGCTTGGACTATATTCTTATCCTCTAAAGATGAAACATTTGATCAGTTTGTTGTTTTTTCCAAGAAGGTCCAAAATGAGAAAGGGTTCTCTATTTCAAGAATTCGAACTGATCATGGAAGAGAATTCAAAAATCATGCATTTGCAGAGTTTTATGACAACATGGGAATTGATCACAACTTCTCAGCCCCAAGGATACCTCAACAAAATGGTGTTGTGGAGAGAAAGAATTGAGTCCTCACCGAGATGGCAAGAGCTATGCTGAATGAGAAAAATACTTCCCAAGTATTTTGGGCTGATGCAACGAGTACAGCTTGCTACATCTCAAATCGGGCATATCTCCGGAAGAAGCTGAGCAAAACTCCCTATGAGCTGTACAAGGGAAGGAAGCCAAATTTGGCTCATCTGCATGTTTTCGGCTGTAAGTGCTTCATCCACAATAATGGTAAGGATAATTTGGGAAAGTTCGATCCCAAAGCGGATGAAGGTATATTTTTGGGCTATTCAAATAGAAGTAAAGCTTATAGAGTCTTTAATACTCGTACTCGTATTGTTGAAGAGTCTATGCATGTTGTATTCTGTGAATCCAAAGCTGATAAATCATTGGATGATGATGAGGAAAATGTTTTCAAAAATCAATTCTTTTCGAAAACTACTTTAGCCTCTATTGAAAATCCTGAAAACGTTTTTGAGGCTGATCCTCAAAATACTTTAGAAAACTCCGGTCAATCTCAGCCTAGAGCTTGGAGGTTCATTAGGAATCATCCTTTGGACCAAGTAATAGGTGATGTAAATCAAGGTGTAAGGACCTGAAATAGTACTTTGAATGAAGTGACTTTTTCTGGCTTTATACAGAGATTGAACCCTCTAAAATTGATGAAGCCCTTTCAGACAATGATTGGGTGATAGCAATGCAAGAGGAGTTACATCAATTTGATAGAAATCAAGTTTGGGATTTGGTACCTAAGCCTAACGACCATCCGGTCATCGGCACCAAATGGGTATTCAAGAACAAATGAGATGAATCAGCAATCATTGTCCATAATAAGGCAAGATTGTTGCTAAAGGCTATAATCAAGAAGAATGAATTGATTATGAAGAAACTTATGCTCCAGTGGCAAGATTGGAAGCTATAAGAGTTCTTCTAGCCTTTGCTTGTGTCAAAGGATTCAAGCTCTATCAAATGGATGTAAAGAGTGAATTTTTAAATGGTTTTATTCAGGAGGAAGTTTATGTTGAACAACCTCCTGGTTTTCAATGCGATCATCATCCATATCATGTTTATCACCTTAAGAAAGCCCTTTATAACCTTAAGCAAGCTCCTAGAGCTTGGTGTGAGTGATTAAGCAAATTCCTTCTTAATCAAGGATTTGTTAGAGGAAAAGCATATACAACTCTCTTCATAAAGAGTAATAAGCTTGGTGAAATTTTAGTTGTTCAAATATATGTGGATGACATTATATTTGGTGCTTCTAACGATACTTTGTGTGAAAAGTTTGCTAAGAATATGCAGGGAGAGTTTGAGATGTCCATGATGGGAGAACTCAACTATTTCCTTGGTTTGTAAATCAAGCAAAGGAAGGATGGAATCTTCATATCTCAGACCAAGTATCTCAATGATCTGCTGAAAAAGTTTGGGATGGATCAATGCAATGAAGCTGATACTCCAATGAGCTCAACTACTGCTTTGGATGCTGATGAAAAGGGCAAGGACTTCAACATCACAAGATACAGAGGAATGATTGGATCATTGCTCTACCTCACAGCAAGTCGTCTTGACATCCAATTCAGTGTGGGGATGTGTGCAAGGTTTCAATCCGCTCCCAAGGAGTCACATGCTGAGAATGTTAAAAGGATCTTCAAATACCTTGCTGACACAAAAACCCTTGGCTTATGGTTTCCAAAAGGTCAACCAGAACATCTTATGGCATATTCAGATTCAGATCATGCTGGATACAAGACAGATAGGAAGAGCACAAGTAGACAAAGTCAATTCCTTAGTGGTTCACTTGTCTCTTGGTTTATCAAGAAACAAACCAGTGTGGCTGTGTCTTCTACTGAAGCAGAATATGTGGCTGCCTCAAGTTGTTGTGCACAAGTCCTTTGGCTCAAGCAACAATTATCTGACTTGGGAATCAACTTAAAGGAGATCCCAATATTGTGTGACAACACTAGCACAATAAGCTTGGCTAAGAATCCAGTGCAACATACTCGAACCAAGCATATTGATGTGAGACATCACTTCATAAGGGATTATGTTCAGAAGAAGGTGTTAATTCATATATTTTGATGATCACAATTCTTAGTAAATTAAATTAAGCATTATTAGATTCTTAGTAATCATGCCCGAGCACAGATAGAACCTTGCCCGAGCAACATCGGACTTCAGTAAAGAAAGAAAAACAAGGTAATGTAATCATGCCCGAAGCAACCTTCAAAAGCATATGAAAGCATGACCTTGCCCGAGCAAGGTCATAGTCTTGCCCGAGCAACGTCGGGGTCTCTGAAGGAAAAATGAAGCTCAAAGTGATCATGCCCAAGCAACGTCGAAAGCGTCGAAAGCATGACCTTGCCCGAGCAAGGTCATAATCCCGCCCGAGCAACCTCATGGCAAAAGCAAAAGAAGTTTGCTCAAGCAACACCCGAAAGCGTCGAAAGCACGAGCTTGCCCGAGCAAGGCCACAAGTCCGCCCGAGCAACATCGAGACGAAGCAAAAATCATCGACTAAGTAGTCTTGCCCAAGCAAAGGAAATGCTTGCCCGAACAAGTTGCCCGAGCAAACGAAAAACTTGCCCGAGCATACCCGAGACAACGTTGATCAAGAAGCTTGCCCGAGCAAGGGCTGGGTTCATGCTCGAGCAACATCACCATAACTCGTATTTACGCAAGCATGCTTTCTGCGTTGCCTCAAGCAACGACGATGCGCTTTAATCTTTCCGCCTCTGTCTATGTCTTGCCCAAGCAAGACTACCACCATGCTCGAGCAACATCGAAGCGAGCACTTCCAAGCTTTTGTAAAGGAGCTTGCCCGAGCATGATTATATTCATGCTCGAGCACCATGCTCGGCGGGCAAAATACTTTGCCCGAGCATCGCGAGCGTAAGACACCTTTAACTTCATTTCAAGAGGTTTGCTCGAGCAAGCCAATAATCTTGCCCAAGCAAAGTAGCCTCTTGTTTTTGAAAACTTCGTATGCGTAATTCTTCAAATCTTTACTTCTTGTTTATCACATCTGATTATTACCTATTAAGTCTATCAAATACTTTTAACCGGTGTGTTGATAAGTTTTAGCTTAATTAGACACAAGTTACCAAGCAGATTTTGAAAAAGCATTTTGGGTGACAAGGCATTAAATGAAAGTTTGCCTAAACCAGAGGTAAATTGTTACGATCGAAGTAAAGCTTCTTCGACATTCTCATTGCACATTAAATGCTATCTCACAACGGCTATGCAAAAAGAATGAAAGAAAATGTCAACTCGTTGAATTAAATTGAAAGACAGACGAACAACCTACGACGAGAATTTCTTGTCTAAACGGCAACATTCATAAGTCTCAACGGCTACTTGAAGAACTTCACCAACGGACATTAATTGGGTGTCTATAAATAGCCGAGTATTGAATTCGAACAACTACCGAAACTTATTTGAGCAATTAATTTAATTCCGATTCATTCACTGTCTCATCATCGTCACATTAAATTCGAGTGTTCTTCGGTGTTCATTATTATCGCTCGTGAGGAGTCTTGTAAACACTTATTAATTCGGTGAGTTATACTTAAGGTTGAGGAACCTTAAGTGAGGGTGTACTAACTACAACTTGTAAGGGGAGTGGAGCGACCATCCTTCGTTTCGAGTGTGGAATTATTTGAAAGAGTAGTGGAATCCCAGGTGTTCGGGACCGGACGTAGGTCGGTGATTTGAGACCGAACCAAGTATAAAGTGTTTTGTGTCCATCTTCTCTTCTCTGTCTCATTCGTGTATTCTGTATCATCACGTGTGTTTCAAAAAGAATTAGTTTTTTTTTAAATCACCTATTCACCCCCCCTCTAGGTGATATTCCACCTTCAGAAGGATGTCAAGGTCATGTTCATCCCAACTCATCTCCAACTTGCTAACATCTTCACCAAACCATTAGCCAAAGAACAATTCAATCTCATAAGGAGAGAATTGAGAATGGTAAATCCCAATGAACTGTAAGTCAATCCTACCCAATGTTAGTTATATGTTTTTAATGATCTACAGTTACTAACTTAAGCTTTGGAGTGTCTACATATTGTTTTGCAGGAGTATACAACCTTAAATCAATAAATTCTCATATCTGATGTCAATTCTGATATATGTCTGTTCACTAACATAACTCGAGTCATTTGCAAAATAACTTGAGTCATGTGTTTCTTTAACACTAATGCTATTTGTGAGGTTTTGTAGTAACTTGAGTCAGATCGCCTAACTCGAGTCAAACGTAACACAGAAAGCAGTCAGAAGTTTGGAATGCAAACATGACTCGAGTCATGCAAGTCAACTCGAGTCACGCGACAAGCAGAAAGCAAAAAAACACATTTATGACTCGAGTCATTAAGTAATAACTCGAGTCACAAGTATATTAATCACCATTCCAGGTCAGTTGTACTTATCCATAACTCGAGTTACTCATTAACTAACTCGAGTTACTCTATCTGATATATATATATGCCACTCGCTATCTGTTCTTCATTTCTCACGACTCTCAAACCCTAACCCAAGTTGCTCTTCCTCCTCTCGTCATTTTCTCTGCTTCCAAACTCCTCAATGGCTCCTAAATCCTCAAAAAAATCCTAAAAACCAGAAGGAATCATCATCTGATTATGAACCCACAATCTTTGAGTCTCCCCAAGCTTCGTCGAGGCCCAAGCGAAAGAGAAAACCATCGTCCAAGCTTTCTGAAGTGCCCACTGAGAAACCCAAGAAGCTGAGGATTGAGGAACCTCCTGAAGTTTCTATACACAAAGCAATTGACCCAGAGGCTACAACTCGACGAGATAAAGAACCAATCATTGCACCTCTCAAGAAGAAGAAGAAAGTGGTGATTGTTACTGATGCTCAAGGTTCTAACTCCAAAGCTCAAAGTGGTTCTAGACTCAGAGGCTCTGGTCTTAAGGTATCTAAAATTCCTCAAACCTATATCTTTAACCCTCCTACTCTAGTTAAGCCCCCAAATCATGAGTTTATTTGCAATCCTACTCCTATGTCAAATGCCCAACTCATGGATTTCAAAGATAAATACTTTTCTCGTGGCTTTTGTCCCACAGTGTATGTGGATTAGGTCAAACTGAAGGAGCAGTGCAACCTTGACTTTTCTCCTTGGTTAGACCAATTTAGAAATCTCTTAGCCATCAATACCCCTTACACTCCCTCATTAGTCAAACACTTTTACTATAATATGTCTATGGCTAATGTGGTTAATAAGAAGGGTAAACTCATTAAAGATAAGTGTATTACTTCTGTTAGGGGAAAGTCCATTACCATTTCAGCTGATGTGATTAACTCTCTTTTGTTCATTGAAAATCCCCCACCTGTGCCTCACATTAAGTATGACAAAGCCAGGTTTTTCAAAATTCTTAGGCATGGTGAACCTTTTGAAAGTGAACTCAAATTTTCCCCTGTTGATATGCCTCCTATCCATAGAGCCCTTTGGTATATATATTCTAGGAACTTGGTTCAAAAAGGGAAAAATTTTACTCATTTTAATTCTACTGATTATGGGCTTTTTGCTTCATTGATAGACAAGGTACCTTTTAACATAGGTCACTGGGTCTATCAAGAGATGAAGATGTTCAAATTTAAGTCTTCTCTGAAAGACGGAATATCACCAAGAGGGGGTGAATTGGGGATATAAAATTTTCTTCTAAAAAATTACTTTACTAACCGATATTAAAACAGAGGTGAACAGAGTAGGATAGAGAGAGATTGAACACAGGCGATTTATACTGGTTCGGTCTAAATCCTCGACCTACGTCCAGTCCCTAAACTCTCTGGGTTTTTCACTATCTCAATTGATTACACACTCTATAACTCAAGAGTAATTCTCTCACTAGAACTTACTCTCCCTTACAAGTTGTAATCAAATAACCCAATCCCAAAGTCCCAATACTTTGAGATTCTTACAAAGATTGATAAACAATAATGAACTCTCTGAAAGAGAAGATTAATAAACATTGAAGCTTGATATATCCGAAGATATTAACTCTTAGAGTGGAAACAGTAAATGCTCTTAATCGCTACTTGAATGTGCAGAGTTTCGGTGGTTGCAGATTTGAATGCTTCTGGCATTTATAGTTGGTGGCATTTATGACCGTTGTAGAAGCTTCAAGTTTATCCATTGAGACTCTTCGAATTAGCCGTTGAAAGTGATGAATAATTTCGTTGAAGAATGTTTACTCGGACTCGTATTGTCTGAAGATTCAACATTGACATTCCTTATTCAAATTGTCCGTTGAGACTTGGTGAGAATGTATCAAGGAAATAGTCGAGAAGCTTTATCGTTGCCCAGAAGATCATCTTGCCAAAATGGTGAATATCTCTGCTTTGCATTAAATGCTTATGACACATCGTTGCTTTATTGCAATTTAGTGTTAATCCACATAATAATCTTCTGAAACTCATTGGCAAACTCATTAAACATGATTAGGAATAATAATGAGTGAAGATATAAAGTAAGTAAACCATACTTAGAGATTTGACAAGGTTTGGAACTAAGGTTTATCAAACTGATACATTTTGGCTAGAGTCAGAAACTCTGGCTAGAGTCAAATTACTTTGATGAAACACTCTTGGCTCAAGCCACAAGATTCAGGCTCGAGTTTGGCCCTAAACTCGAGGTACTCAGAGTAGGCTAGAGGCGAAAATGTCTTTTGAAAGTAATGGTCAAAAACTTGGTTAGAGCCAATGCTCTTAGGTTCGAGTTAAATAAAATAATATTTTATGTATCTATGGCTTGGCTCGAGTCAGCAGAAATTGGCTAGAGTCTAAATTTGCATTTTGATAAATGTAGACAGGATATTGGCTCGAGTCAGATGGCTTTGGCTGGAGCCAATCTAACAGCTATAATGCAGACGTGTATTTTTACACAGTAAAACATTTTGGTCTACATCATGAGTCAAGATCTTCTTGTAAAGGTTAGTTATCATCAAAACAAACATTGGGAGCTAACATTCTCGATAAGCCACAATTCCATTTCCCAACCTGGTGTCTCTTATTCTATACACCAATAAAATTTGGTATCTTGACCTTAATGAAAAACCTGTCAAGCCTCATATGTTTGGGCAAAGTCACCTAAATTACATGAAACTTTCTTTTCAAGAAGGTTCAGGGCAATCCAGAGCCCCTTCTAGATCACGAGCCTATGTTTTTAGGCCCCTTGAAGCTCAATCTTCTCCTGCACCATCTCAATCTCAACCTACTCTTCAGTCATCAAGCCTCAATGCTGAGATACAGAACATTGTGACAAAGGCTATGCAAGAGACTTTTGGGACTCTTCAGACAACTTTAACTGCTCAATATTATGAGTTGTATGATAAATTGGAGTCAAAGGTTGGCAAATTGGTTGAAACACTCACCTCCAGGAATGAGAAGATTGACTCCATGGATGAGATATTGGAGAATGTCGAAGGACATTTTGAAGATCTTGGACACAGGTTTGAGAGCATGCACGTCTATGCGTTTATCATTTTGCAGATTATATCTAGTTTCAATTTCATGTAGTTTATCTATATCTTTTGGCACTTGACAAATTGCAATGTATGAGCTAACTATGTGTTTCTGTATCTAATATACATATGCAATGAATTTTGATATCTGCTTCTGATGTATTTGTCGTAAATGATATTTTACAAACTCATTTTCCCTTTAAAAATTACAAGTGTTGTCATCATCAAAAAGGGGGAGAATGTTAGTTCTCTATGTGTTTTGATGATGTCTAACAATTGTAATAATTGGTACTCTAGTCAAATTATCCTTGAATCTTTGAAAAATGATTTGAAAACTTAGTAACTCGAGTTGGCAAACATAACTCAAGTCATAGTTTTAAGAGAAGTCAATTTTACAAAGAACATAACTCGAGTTATCACTTAACAACTCGAGTCATGAACTGTACTTCACCTTTTCAAAAGATAATCTCGATATCATTTTTTAAGAACTGATAAGACTCGAGTCACTTTACTTAACTCGAGTCATGAGCAAGATAGAATACTTCATCTGATATAAAAATGCTGATATGACTCGAGTCATTCTATGTAACTCGAGTCATCCATATGTCAGTCGTTTCTGTGTGAAATAAAATTGCATTGTTCACTCGAGTTACCATGATTAACTCGAGTCATATTATCTCACTTCACTCTCTATGTGAAAACTTGCAACTCGAGTCACTATGAACAACTCGAGTCATCCATAATACAATCACTTCTGTCTGAAATAAGATTGAACTAGCACTCGAGTCACTATGAGTAACTCTAGTCATTTTACTTCACTTAGCCTTCTATCTGAAAGTTTGCTGTGCTAACTCGAGTTATCTTAATTGATAATTCTTCTCTGTTTTTCTATCACCATAACTATAACTCGAGTCAGTTTATGTAACTTGAGTTACCTATGTCAGAATTTGAATTCATCGTCTTCGTAATCTGCAAACTCTTGGTTATGCTTTGGGGACTTCATATTATTAGTTATTATTATTCCTAACCAAGTTTAATCAGTTTGCTTATGAGTTTCAGACATGATTAACAAGCTTTTAATCTTCAAATTATCATAAAGCAAAATGCTCTTAGACGCATTTAATGCTGAACCAGAGACGAAGCACAAAAGTAGAAAATGAAAGCAAACATAAAGTATTTCAAACATTCCCAGACAACATTCTACTTAAGTCTCAATGGAGAAATCGAACAAAGAATGTCAACGGAGAATAACGGCTATTTTCGAAAGAACGAAGAGACGAAGCAAAGCCCAACACAACGGATATATTTATTAATCTCAACGGCTTATTACTCTCTCTTCAACGGTCATTAATTGCAAGCATCTATAAAAGCTAGAAGCATTCAAGTCTTTACCTACCGAAACTTTGCGCATTCAATTAGTGATTAAGAGCATTTATTGTTTCTACTCAAAGAGTTAATATCTTCGGATATATCAATCTTCAGTGATTATTAATCTGCTCTTTTAGAGAGTTCTTTATTGATTATCCTCTTTCTAAGAATCTCAAAGTATTGGGACTTTGAGATTGGGTTATTTGATTACAACTTGTAAGGGGGAGTAAGTTCTAGTGAGAGAATTACTCTGTGAGTTACAAAGTGTGTAATCATTTGAGTTAGTGAAAAACTCAGAGAATTTGGGGATTAGACGTAGGTCAAGGATTTGGACCGAACCAGTATAAATCCATTGTGTTCAATCTCTCTTACCCTTACTCTGTTCATCCCTGTTTCACACTTTACAAACAGAGCATTTTTGCGAGAAAATTTTATATCCCCAATTCACCCCCCCTCTTGGTGATATTCCGTCTTTTAGAGATGTTAGTTATCACAATCTGGATAGATTCATGAATTCCTTCCCCCCATCTCGAACTATAAAACGTGAAATTCATAACATCCACCTTCAACCAGTTTCCAGCAATGCTTGTTCAAAAGATCCAGTGACAGAATTTGAACAACCATTTGTGTATCGATCTAATAGTAAATAGAGATAGTGTCACAACTAACCAAAGGAAAAAATTACAGAAGAAAATTAAATGAAAAAAATGAGATGCGTGAAGATGAAATAACTGTATTGTCGTAGACAATCAAATCAATAGACTCCATTTCTAGTGTCGGACATTTATGACGGCTACAACCACTTTCCTGATATCTATGGATTATACGATCAACAACGACCTTCAAGATGACTTCAGAAGGACCTTCTTTTAAAATTTGCATACTTGAAACGTGTTTGTTAGCCATCTGATGCATGAAGTTGTGTAGAGAATAACTAATAAACGTCGTTTGTTTAGAAGTATTTGTTGGAGAAGCCAGGAAAGAAAGGTTTAAGTAATGGCGCAAGGGACATCTGAATCGACAAGGATGAAACATATGGCATTTGAAGTAACGTTTCGCTATTGAAGTAACTGATGGTTGGGAATAAAAATAAAACGTAGATTACAAAAAAAAAAAAAATACTACACACGGATGGTCTTAGAAAGTGAAAAGACTTATTATGGAAAAGACTGACATATGAATTTGAGATTGCAAATAACTCCCCCGACAATTTCCAATCTGAACTAATTATGCTCGTCTGATTACATACAGGGTTATTTGAATGTCAAAAGAATCAATACCAAATGCATGACTCTTTTAATTCTTTAATGTTATAACAGTTGTATTTTCAAATATACAAGGTATTCAATTTATAGAAATGCGTACATGTAATAATTGTTAATAAGAATATTGGTTAAATTGCAAAACTATATTGAATCATGGCGGTTCGATTAAATAGTTTGACTAAATATCATATTTGCCAAGGCTTATAAGCACTTTATACGCATTAACCAAATGCATGACTCTTTTAATTCTTTAATTTCATAATTGTCAAATTTTTAAATATACAAGGTATTAAATTTATAGAAATGCATACATGTAATATGAGTTAATAAGAATATTGGTTAAATTGCAAAACTATTTTGAAACATAGCGGTTCGTTTAAATATTAAATATTTTGACTAAATATCATATTTGCCAAGTCTTATATGCATTTTATACGAGTTCTGATGTAATATTAAAAGAATCATTAGTAAACAATTTGGAAACTACTGCATGATATATAGTGAACTGATAATAAAGATTATACTATTACAGTGTTTATTTTAAAGTCTGACCAAACTAATCAATGCGTAAAAAAAATTGAAACTATTGAATGATTTTAAATGTAAATAGAACAATGATAAATACGGTCATAAACAATGCTTAATTTGTACTCTTGATATTGAAATGTAAAAAGATGAAAGAAACATAGTTAACGTTGAATAAGTGGAAATCAATTCTGTAAATATGTGGTTACTGAAGTAAAAAATAAAGAAAAGCTAACATGTTAACATAAGGGAAGTAGTGGAAATCAATTCTACCCATGCTTATTTTGTATTTTTGAGACATTGCCCTCTCTCCGCATTCATGCCTACTTAAACGCATGCTTGCTCCCCCCCTCCCAAAAAAAAAAAAAATCCCTGTTCACTCTCCACCAAAATCATCTTTCTTTGGTTCATCATTTCAAGAATGTGAATATAAAACAAAAATCACGACTACGTTATTACTAGGTATTTCAAAAAAAAAAAAATATATATTTAACTATCAATGATTTTTAAACATTTGTAACTATATTCTTTAATCTTACAAAAATAACTAAAGCATTTGAGATTAAAAAATTACACCTTTGAAATTGTTTTACTCGCTATACAGTAATCTTCATAAAGACAGATCCATGAAATTTTTCAAAGAAAAAGAAAAATTATTCCAACAACCCGCTGAAAAATTAAAAAATTTGAGTTCCAATATTTCAAAATCGTGGCGCAGGAAATTTTGGAGAGAAGTGAAGAATTATTACAAAAGATTTTTAAAAAAAAATCAACCAACCTCATTGTCAGAGAGATAGATTGAAATAGTGAGGCCCAAACCGAAGGAGGAGGAATGATAGACTCATAGAAGAAGAGGGTAAAGCAATTTCCTTTAGATTAACAATTGCATGTTTCTGGGTACAAAAAAAATAAAACAGCGCGTGGAGATACCTTCCCTCCTCCACTTAAACATAAACATGATCGTCATCTTCTTCAATCCCTTCCCCAAAATATTTACGCTTTCCTTTCTTCTTATTCTTCCTAATGGGAATCGCTTTCCATCACTAGTGCAAAAAAGGGCTTTAAGACCAAACAAAAGAGGCACCGTAAGACCGGGCCCGCGACCGGTCTTGTTCCAGCCGGTATTAAAAGTCCACATTTAAGACCGGACTCGAACCGGTCTTAAAGAAACTCTTTTAGACCGGACATTTAAAACATTAGGTCTTAAAGTCGTACTAAATAAAGCTGAAATATTTTTTGTTCGGTCCTAAAACTCAACTTTTAAGACCAGGCAAAAACTCGGCCGCTCTTGAAATATCAAAATTATAAGACCGGACAAAAATAAATCTGGTCTGAAAAATAGCGGCTTCTAAGACCTGACGACTAATTATACGCGGTTTTAAAAGACTGACTTTCAAGACTGAACGGTAAATTCGTCCGGTCTTAAAAATTGAATTTTTAGACCGGACGTATAAATACACCGGTCTTAAAAGAAAAACTTTTAAGACCGGCTTAATATCAAATATATACACATGACCTTTAAGACCGGACATATTGATACATCCGGTCTTAACAGTTGAATATTTAAGACCGGCCTATTTATTACCGATCTAAATTTTCCCGAATTTTTTCCCTGTTTTGTTCTTCCTGATCATATATATTCACAAATTCACCACCCAATCCAGCACATAAAAGTCGATACTTTAAGTGCAAGCTATGAACAATTATGAATAAATTGAATTGGGAAAAAGAATACAAATATTATTCACCATGAGTTATGTAGCTTCTTAATTAATGAATATACTATGACTACAACACCTAAATTAATTTATACAATAAGATAACTTACTTACAATGCAAATACAACATACATACCCAATGGAATATTCATGATGCCTTCATCTGATTCCCACCCAACAACGTAACATCCTCTTTTATAACATGCCCCTTTGGATCTGATCCTGCCACAAAAATAAAACAAGAACAAACTTCATAGTCAATGACATTGTTTAAGAACATAGAAGGAATATAATATGGTTAAAACCTTAAAGTTTTCAAAGAAGTTTGCATATGAATATTACCTTATGAATTATATTGACTCTTTTATAAAGCGATATCCTCCTATATCCCTTCTTGATGATCATTTCTTATGTCGGGTTCATTATTTGCTTCATCTTCTTCGTTCATTTCCGATAGTGACAGAGATTTGCCGTGATCTCCCAAAATACCATATTAGAAAAAGATTTGCAGTATAATGTAACCTGGGTCGTTTCTCTCAAGGAATTTGCAGTGGGTTTAAATCGGCAAATAAAACGAGAATAATAACAAATTGGGGGGTTTTTGATTTAAACATATTGAAAACGAAATTAAACTAAACAGAACGAAATATGCAGATGCAGAAACATATTAAAACGGTTAAAAACGATTAAAAATAGTTAACCCAGAATTGGGATTCCATAACCTTCATCGGACAAACAGATAATAACCAAACTCGTGATTGATTCTGGACGAACCGAGATCTCTGCGTTCGTCAAGACATTCCCTCGACTAGACGATCGTCTAGCATTTGATCGAACACGTGGCGAGCTCGCTGTACGATCACACAACGCTCTCTCAGAACCCGGACCGACCTATGTCCTTGGGATATCAATCTAGGTATTAAATCTAATACCTAATCCGCAATTATAATCGGATCCGATTAAAATAAACAGAGACGATTCCATATTACCGAATGAAGCGCATGTCCTCTGGATTTTTGGAACCCTCAATCCATAGGTTAACCACAGAAACTTAGCCGAGCATGGCTAAGCAAAACGCAGAAGAAAAGATGAAAAACGCGAAGAACATGAAGAACACTTGAGAGAATTTGAAAACTCCTATTTTGATCCACCAAAGTCTAAAAACGTGAATGAGAATGTGTTTGTGGCTGCTGCCACACTTAACCTAAAATGGAAAAACGAAAATGGGGCTCCAATCCAATTCAGGCCTAAAACAGAAATTTAAAAAAAAAAACGGGCTTTAATTACAAATTCAAGCCCAATTAAAATTCCGACTTCGGCTCCAAAATCGACCGCCCTCTTGTCCGAATTTGCCCTTCATGTCTTCATAAGAATTGTAGCTCTCTCGAATCATCTGAAATATGAAAAAACAAATGAGGCAAATCCGATGTCGGTTCAAGAGTTATGGTAGGAATAGTGAAGCAATATAAAACTGGAATTTTATTATTAAAAATGGCTAAAATATAATAAAAGGCCCAAAGCCCAAATAAGTATAAAAGCCATTATTTATTAACTAAAGAGTCCTAAATTATTAATCAAGAGATAAAAAGAAGTGTATGAAATATTCAATTATCAAATTCCCCCACACTTATCTTTTTGCACTCCTGAGCAAAATTCAAAGAAAAAGACCTAAAGAAGAAACTCTTCTTTTCTAACAATTGCTAACAATACAAAAATTGAACAAGGGACACAAAGCTTCATTAGAACCAATCAATCAAGACCCAAAATCCCTTAATCTCAAATTACAATTCCTGGTAATCTCAATCAATGATGCTAATCACAAATGATGGTCTCTCAAATGATGCGCTCAATCAATCAATCTCTCAAGTGTTTAAGGTAAATAAGTGTATCGCTCAAATTCTACTCAAGAAAATTGTTCTACCATAAGCTTGCTCAATTTCTACGTCTCCACTACTCATAACACATGCCATGCACAAATCAAGAGAGCTTATTATTAAAGGTTGTAATGGGGTTAGGGTGAAGGTAGGTAATATAGTATGGAATGAGAAGCTAAGCACCAAAGAAATTAAAAAGAGCATTGATTAGGCTTGTAACACAAAACTTTTATAAAAAGAGCATTCTCTATGTATGAAAACTTTTATTTTGCTCATATATCTCCTTTCTTTCTATGTATTTTCTTTCTTTCTTTATTTCTTTTTCTGCTTTTTCTTTTCTTTTCTCTTTTTTTTCTTTCCTTTTTTTTGTTTTTGTTTTTTGAGAACTATATACATATACACAATGACAAAATCAAATATCTCCCCCCACGCTTAAGCTGTTGCACTCCTGAGCAACCCCCACACTTAAACACAAAACCAAGGTGAAACCAATGCTCAATAAATTTCCAAGGTGCGGAATAAAATGGTTTTACGCTTAGGCTTGTAATGTGGTTTAGAAAAGAATGAGTCGAAAAGGCACAAATGGGCTAGCAAAGGAAACATAATGCAAGGGAAAGCTATTTGGCCAAAGTGGGGAAAATAAAAGAAAGAAAACAAGCTTCTATCATATTTATGCATGTAAGTGAAAAATGTAGTTTCAAAAAGAAAAGGAGCAAGTTCTAGAGAACACAATAGGCATCCAATCTAAGCTCCTCCAACTCTTGCAACTGCAGCTTCCGTTCCATACCAGACTTGGTCAAATCCATGTTACACTGCTTAATGGCCCAATAGGCTTGATGCTCTAACTCAACCGGAAGATGACATGCCTTACCAAAGACAATCCGATAAGGGGACATCCCAATCGGAGTCTTGTAGGCGGTGCGATATGCCCACAAAGCATCATCTAATCGCTTACTCCAATCTTTTCGGGTAGAGTTAACAGTCTTCTGAAGGATTTGCTTAATCTCTCTATTTGAGACTTCAGCTTGACCATTGGTCTAAGGATGGTATGATGTGGAGACCTTGTGAAGCACTCCATACTTGCGTAACAAGGCACCCATGCTTCGGTTGCAAAAATGGGAGCCCTGGTCACTGATAATAGCTCTAGGAATGCCAAACCTGCAGAAAATGTTAGACCTAACAAAATCCACCACCACAGAAGAATCATTAGTCCGAGTGGCTTTCACCTCAACCCATTTCGAGACATAATCAACGGCTAGCGGGATGTAAGTATAACCATATGAAGCGGAAATGGACCCATAAAATCAATACCCTAAACATCAAAGATCTCACAAAACAATATAGGGTTTTGGGGCATCTCATGCCTACAGGAAATACTCCCTGCTCTCTGACAGTTATCACATGACTTACAAAACAGATGAGAATCATGAAACAAGGAAGGCCAAAACAATCCACTATCTAACACTTTCCTAGCAGTTCTTTGGGGTCCAAAGTGACCACCACAGGCAGAAGCATGAGCAAAATGCAATATAGAGTGAAACTCATGATTAGGCACACATCTCCTAACTCTTTGATCACTACAAAATTTCCACAGATAAGGGTCATCCCAAACATAATATTTAGACTCACTCTTCAATTTAAGAGTTTGGGCCCTAGTGGAATCTACAGGCAAAACACCAGCTACCAAGTAGTTAACCAGATCAGCATACCATGGAAGCTTATCTTGCAGCTGTAGAAGCTGCTCATCAAGAAAATCATCCCGAATAGAAGAGGGGTGAGAGGAAGAATGGTTGATACGACTCAAGTGGTCAACTACCCAGTTTTGTGCTCCGCTTCTGTCTCGAATCTCAACATCAAACTCTTGGAGCAATAACATCCACCGGATGAGTCGTGGCTTAGCATCTGCCTTTTTCAAAAGGAACTTTAAAGCAGCATGGTCAGAGAAAACAATTACTCTACTAGCTAGCAGATATGACCCAAACTTATCAAAAGCAAATACAATAGCCAACAACTCCTTTTCAGTCATAGTGTAATTAGACTGAGTGGGATCCAAAGTGTTGGAGGCATATGCAATCACATGAGATGCTTTGTGGACTCGTTGTGCCAAGATAGCACCAACCGCATAGTTGGAAGCATCGCACATCAACTCGAAGGGGAGGTACCAATCAGGTGGTTGGATCACCGGAGTTGTAGTCAGCAACGCTTCAAGTGATCGAAGGCGCCTTGCACTCATCATCAAATAAAAAGTCGGTGTCCTTATGCGAAGGTTGGACAAGGGTCTAGCAGTCTTGCTGAAATCCTGAATGAATCGCCGATAGAATCCTGCATGACCAAGAAAAGAGCGAACTTCCCGCACAGATGCGGGGTAAGGCAAAGCAATAATCACATCTATCTTAGCGGTGGTCTACCTCAATCCCTTTCCTAGACACTATGTGTCCCAAGACTATACCTGACTCAACCATAAAGTGACACTTCTCATAATTCAACACAAGATTAGACTCAATGCACCTATGCAAAACTCTAGATAGATTAGCTAAGCATGCATCAAAATCAGACCCATATACAGTGAAATTATCCATAAAGACCTCCATGCAGTCCTCTAGAAACTCAGAGAAAATGCTTACCATACAACGCTGAAAGGTGCCAGGTGCGTTGCGAGGCCAAAAGGCATCCTTCGGTAGGCATATGTTCCAAAGGGGCATGTGAAGGTCGTCTTCTCCCGATCCTCGGGAGCAATATGGATCTGGAAGTATCCGGAGTAGCCATCCAGAAGCAGTAATGAGACTTGCCAGCCAATCGCTCTAACATCTGATCAATGAAAGGTAAAGGGTAATGATCCTTGCGAGTGGCTTGGTTGAGTCTCCTATAGTCAATGCAAACTCTCCAACTATTCTTAACTCGAGTAGGAATGAGCTCATTCTTCTGATTGGCTACCACAGTGACTCCGGATTTCTTACGAACCACCTGGACCGGGCTAACCCACTGGCTATCAGAAATGGGATAGATGATACCAGCTTGTAGAAGCTTAGTGACCTCCTTCTTAACCACATCAAGGATAAGGGGATTAAGGCGTCTCGAGGTTGCCTCACCGCTTAGAGTCCTCTTCCAACAGAATTCAATGCATGCACATGGAAGGGCTGATGCCAACTATGTCAGCTAATGTCCACCCAATGGCTTTCTTGTTCGCCCTCAATAAGCTTAACAGCTTCTCTTCTTGATCAGGCATAAGGTTATTTGCCACAATGACTGGCAACTGTTCATCCACCTCCAGATATGCATATTTCAAGTGATCTGGAAGGGATTTCAACTCAAGTTTGGGTGGTTGCTCAGTGGATGGGAGAAGCTTGGGTGGTTGTTGCAACAACTCTGATGTCATCACACTGGAAATGCCTGAAACCACATTCAAAGAAGCAGAAGAACTATGTCTACACAGCTCAATGTTAACATTAGAATTCAACTCATCAAAATCAGAGTTAAGTTCATCAAAATCAAAATCAGGATGCACATCAGGATCAGGATGAAGCTCAAACTCAGAATCAATATCAGAATCACCCAACAAGTCAGAATCACCAAATAATGCAGCATTAACCAAATGAGTGCTAACAGAGCACCATTCATTATCAGCACATGCACAAATGGTAGAATCACTCTCAGATGAAAAATTAGGATAATCAGCACACCAATCAGCAAGAACATCGTCCACAGCATCATCAATCACATCAATACAGAAAACAGAATGCTCTTCCCTAGGATATTTCATGGCATCAAAGATATTAAAATTCACAGAAATATCACCAAACTCCATGGAAAGAGTACCAGAATACACATCTATCTTAGTCCTAGCTGTTTTCATGAAAGGCCTCCCTAGAATTATTGGTGATCTACTGATAGAAGACTCCTCCTCCATATCTAAGATGTAAAAATCAGCATGGAATATCAATTCATTAACTTTGACTAATACATCTTCAAATAAACCAGAAGGATGGGCATTGCTCCTATTAGCTAATTGAAAAATAACACCAGTTGGACGCAAGGGACCAAGACCAAGAGATCTATAGATAGATGCATGCATGACATTTATAGAAGCACCTAAATCTAGCATGCAATCATCAAATTTGTAATTACCAATAAGGCAAGGGATAGAAAACGTCCATGGATCCTTGCACTTGCGAGGCATGGTAGGTTGGATGAGGGCCGATACATTCGGTTCAAACTCACTCGTTCATTCCCCTTCGCCGCCTCTTGGTGCATAACTCCTTCAGGAACTTGGCATATTTAGGAATTTGTTTGACTGCATCTACGAGAGGAATGTTGATCTCTACTCTTCTGAATGTCTCAAGTATATCCTTCTCTTGTGCTTTTTCTACCAAATTCTTGAATCGAGGGGCTCTCTGAGGGAAATGAAGTGGAATGGGAATGTCTTCCTCTTCACCTTGCCGCATTGCCTTTTTGTTTTTAGAGTCAATCTTCACATTTTCGGACTCTCTTTCGATGTGGAAGTCACATCTACAAAATGGTTTAGGTTCCTCCAATTGCTTGCCGGATCGAAGGGAGATAGCACTCACATTCCCTTTAGGATTAGGAATTGTTTGTGAAGGGAAAGTGTTGGATCCCGGGGTTGAAGCGATTCGGTGATGTTGCCAATTGGCCAATCTGTGTTTGCAAACTCGAATGGAAGTTTTAGTTCTTTGTTGGGCGTATAGAGTTTGTGGCAAATTGCTTCATCATATCTTCAAGTGAGGAACCACCACTACTACTGGTACTAGCCTGCTGTTGTGCCGCCTGTGGAGGTGCACATATGGCTAGTCGAGGAGGTGGTGCTGGCAAAGGAGGTGCAGACTGCTATTGGAAATTATGTGGTCTCGTGATCTTGTCTCGTTGGTAATTCCTAGAATTGCGCGATATTGGTTACTCGGTTCGATTCTCGGTTCCAACGAAAATTGGGGTGATTTCTCCATCCGGATTGTAAGTATTAGAATAAGCATTATTCTCGCTGGTATTGTGGCTTTCCGGAAAAACACCTACCGCAGCTCTATCGACCTGGTCTTGATAAGCGGGATCATTCAAAGTAGGGCAAGAATCGGTAGAATGACAAGGGTCGAAACAGAACCCACAAGAGTGCCCAATCGAGGAGGGGAAGATTGTCTGCTGTCGGGTCACCGCAACCGCCTCACAAGGGAAGTCGGATCATCAAGTCTATTCTCCAATCTCTGAGAATCGTACTGGACCGGAGGTGTTTGAATCTAGTAGACAGGAGTACCATTGGCCCTGGTGCCAAATTGCTGAGAATTAGCAGCCATAGTAGATATCAACTCTCGGGCCTCTTTAGGTGTCTTGCCATCTAAGGCCTCACCACTGGATGCATCCACGAAGCTTTTATCCATCGGTAACAAACCGGAATAGAAATATGTAATTAGGAGTTGGTCCGAAATCGGTGGTATGGACGGCTTGCACACAATCGCTTGAACCTCTCCCAATACTTATACATGGTCTCCCCATTGATTTGTTTAACACTAGTGATCTCCTTCTGGATAGCAATGGCTTTTGAGGAAGGAAAGAACCTCACTAGGAATAACTTCTGCATATCATCCCAACTCCCAACAGATGTTGGTTGCAAATTGTATAGCCAATCCTTAGCCGCGCCATCTAGGGAAAATGGTGTTGGTTATGATTAGTTTTGATGATGTCTTATATAGATGCCATTCTTAAGAGCAAAAAGGTTGCATACTACATTTACATTATGCTTTGACTAATTCTTATATTGATGCTAGAAGCCTCTAAGATCATATGGAAGTTGGAATGGCTCGATTAGGAATTAAAGTCAGCAAAAATCAGTTCCAGGATGAGAAAACTCGAGTTCCCAACTCAAAACTCGAGTTTCCTACTTCTCTATGATGATTTGCTCCTCTGGTATGAGAAAACTCGAGTTAAGAACTCAAAACTCGAGTTTAGGACTCAAAACTCGAGTTTGGAACTCAAAACTCGAGTTTTGAAGTGTCTTCAAAGCATCTCTCGGTGTCTACGGACTAGGAAAACTCGAGTTTCCAAGTCAAAACTCGAGTTTCAAAGACTATTCGTAAACTCTGCTCTACTCTGTTTCACGTTTCAGCTGGGCGAGGTCTGGTAATTTGATGATATCTCCTAAACAAATAATCCGATTGAGGTGAAACCAGTGGAATATGAAAATAGACTTCCAATGCGTCATTTTTATATAAACTTCAAGCCCAAAGGAGTTCAGATCAAGGAGCTATGAATTGTGGAAGTTGACACTTGGATTCACGCCACACAGCAAACCAAGCCTCAATGTTTTGAGTGTATCTCACAAACTACAAATCCGATTGAGCTGAAATTGGTGGCATATGAAAGAAGACTCAAAGGGATTTCCATAAAGACTTGAAGAAACCAAAACGGAGCTCAGACCAGAGAAATATAGCCTTCGAAAGTTGAAAGTGAGTTTAAGACGTTGCAAAAACGCTGGTCAAGAACAGCCTTCATTCATCGGATCATAACGGACATAATACAATGAGTTTGGAGTTGATTCTTCTTACATTGGATTCTTACCTCGAGCTTGGACACATAAATTTGAGTTTGAGATTAGCCAAGAGTTTTGATCTTAATGAGATATATCCCGAACAAAGCAAAACCGCCGGTTTTCGAGAAAACTCAAGTTTTCATAATACGAGACTTCTCAATATTTTTGGAAAAGACAAAACTCCAGTTTTCATTGAAAACTCGAGTTTTGGACTTACTGAAGAGTCTCCTAAGTTTTTGAACTTTGAAAACCTCCAGTTTTGGCTAAAACCTCCGAGTTTTCAACATAACTTGAAATTTTCCAAGTTTTCACTAAATTTGTGAAAACTCGAGTTTTGAATCAAAACTCGAGTTTTGAGTTGGAAGAGAGGATTCAGTTTTTAGCCAGTTTTCAAAACCTCCAGTTTTTGTGAAAACCTCCCAGTTTTGAGTTTGACAAAGTTTTCTCAAAGTTTTCACAAGTAAAGTGAAAACTCGAGTTTTGATTTCAAAACTCGAGTTTTGCTCGGGCAGAAAGTCTTCATGTTTTCTCTTTTTTTTCAAAACCTCCAGTTTTCTCCAAAACCTCCAGTTTTGACTTGGCGTGATTTCTTCAAGTTTTCATATTTAAATGAAAACTCGAGTTTTGATATGAAAACTCGAGTTTTGGCCAAGCGAAAGTTTGATGTTTTTCAATGATTTGAAAACCTGCAGTTTTGAAAGAAAACCTCCAGTTTTGATGTTTTGGACTTAAATCGATTTTACTCACCAAAGTTCAAAACTCGAGTTTTGATATCAAAACTCAAGTTTTCATCGCAAAGTTTGAAATTCAAATCTGACGATTTTGTAAAACCTTCTTGTTTGATCTCAATACTTCCTATCATTATTCTCTAATGTTCCTAGATATGTTTAACCACTTTTTAGTGAGTTTCGGATGAATTAGAGAGTGTTTATTGAAGGTTTAAAGCAAAAGCAAAAAGCATGTCGAACATTAAATGCAAAACCCGAGAAAGTTGCATACTTTTTGGTAATCCGTCTGCACACGCCTACAAAGAATTAAAGAATGATTTCCACATCCAAAGACTCGCTACTCCAACGGATAAATTTGCGAGAGTCAACTCGAACTTCTACACAATTTGGATTAAGTGAAGATTAGAGAGAGAAGAAGACCAACACAAAACCGAACCTTGTCTAATGAAGGCAACGGTTATAATCAAGATTCCAACGGTCATATATTGATCTCTACCTATAAAAGAAGACAGATTCAAGACAGAAATGAGAGACAACAGCCTACAACTTCAACATGCTAATACTCTGACCTTCACATCATTTACTCTCTGTTTTTCATGTTTAGATAAGCTTATCATAGAGAGTGAAGTGATTTGTATTGTTCTTCAGTGTTTATTCATTCACTTCTAAGAGAGAAGATTTATTGAAATCATTCCTTTCCATACTATCTGAGAGTTACTCAAGATTGGGTGATCTTGAGTGGGAAACCCATTGTATTGATTACAGCTTGTAAGGGGAGTAAGTTCTAGTGAGAGAATTACTTCGAGTACAGAGTGTGTAATCAAGTGGGTGCATTGATTACGATTTGTAAGGGGGAGTGAATCCTAGTGAGAGGATTACTCCAAGTACGAACGTGTAATCAAGATGAAAGAAGATAGTGGATTGAAAAATCTCAAGTGGAGCTTGAGGAATTTGGACGTAGGTCAAGGATTGGACCGAACCAGGATAAATCTCGGTTGCATATTCTCTTCCCTTATCTCTTATGTTTCCAAGTATATATATTTGAATGATGATTATCACTTTATAAATTATTTTCACTCAAACAACTTTCGGTAAGTTACGAAAAGAATTTCAAAGTAACCAAAATTTAATCAAACACCCAATTCACCCCCCCCCTCTTGGGTGATAGCCAGGTCTTTCAAATGGGAAAGCTCTCAGCTTAATGTGGTCCTCATCAATTGCTTGAGGTTTCATTGTGCTGCATACCACATGGAACTCCTTTAGATGCTGTGAGGACATTCACCGCAAGACCATGAAACTTGGGCAACAAATGGATAAGACCAGATTTTAATTCAAAGTTAGCAAGCAAGTTCGGGATATCGAATACACAAATTTTGATTGCCCACATCGGGGGTAGCTAATTCTTTCAAGGTGGGACGAGCCGCTTGCTCTTCTTCGCCATAATTTACGAGTTAGCAAAATTGCTACTAGAATCGTGAAAACAACAAGACTATCGAAGTACTATCGAGTCAAGATCAACGGAATGGACACAATCGGACTCAAGTTCAATGTCAAATTCGTATCAAGCCCACGACTTAGCCTAACAATTCTTCTAGCAGTAAGAATTGTTCTTTCTATTTCAGGATCAAGTGGCAACAAGTCTTCTGGATTAATAGTACTCCTAGTACTCATGCAACAAGGCAGAATTTGCATAAAATCAGAATTATGAAAATGCCACCAGAAAATCAGAATTACAAAAATGCCACTACAAGTGGTAAAAAGTAGGAAACACTAAGATGACACACAAACAAAAACACAAAAAGCTAAAACCTAAGTTGAAATTTGACCAAAACAAATCCAAAACATTATCAAATGATTTTTAAAATTTATGGGACTTGGACAGGGCAACTCCTAGACCATTGGGGAACCCAAAAATGAAATAAAAAAACTTCAAAAAAAATGAAAAAGTGGTCTAAACGATGGAATTTGGCAAAACAAAGCATACCACACAGAAAATCAAAGATTTTCGGTGTGCCCAGTGAGATAGGCCATTTTCTATCGCCTGGAAAAATTTCAGCTCATTCGGAGATACTCCAAAAAAAATTGACCTAGTAGAAATCACAAAATAGAAACTTAAAACAACGAAAAAGTGGTCTAAACGTTGGAATTTGAGGAAAATAGGGCAGACCTCACCTCACTCTCAAAGAGAGTGATTCTTGTTTAAAATTCCCAATTCCTTGTGAATAAGACCTGGTTTGAGTGATCTGGATCAGAAAATTTTTCTGTCCAGTCACTTGAACCACCGAAAACTACTGTTGCTTAATGAAACCAATGCGAATTCCCCGGCAGCGGCGCCATATTTTGACAGAGATTTGTCGTGATCTCCCAAAATACCATATTAGAAAAAGATTTGCAGTATAATGTAACCTGGGTCGTTTCTCTCAAGGAATTTGCAGTGGGTTTAAATCAGCAACAACGAAACAGAATAATAACAAATTGAGGGTTTTTTGATTTAAACATATTGAAAACGAAATTAAACTAAACAGAACGAAATATGCAGATGCAGAAATAGATTAAAACGGTTAAAAAGGATTAAAAACAGTTCACCTAGAATTGGGATTCCATAACCTTCATCGGACAAACAGATAATAACCAAACTCGTGATTGATTCTGGACGAACCAAGATCTCTGCGTTCGTCCAGACATTCCCTCGACTAGACGATCGTCTAGCATTTGATTGAACACGTGGCGAGCTCGCTGTACGATCGCACAACGCTCTCTCAGAACCCGGTCCGACCTATGTCCTTGGGATATCAATCTAGGTATTAAATCTAATACCTAATCCGCAATTATAATCGGATCGATTAAAATAATCGAGACGATTCAGCATTACCAAATGAAGCGCATGTCCTCTCGGATTTTTGGAACCCTCAATCCATAGGTTAACCACGAAACTTAGCCGAGCATGGCTAAGCAAAACGCAGAAGAAAAGATGAAAAACGCGAAGAACACGAAGAACATGAAGAACACTTGAGAGAATTTGAAAACTCCTATTTTGATCCACCAAAGTCTAAAAACGTGAATGAGAATGTGTTTGTGGCTGCTGCCACACTTAACCTAAAATGGAAAAACAAAAATGGGGCTCCAATCCAATTCAGGCCTAAAACAGAAATTTTAAAAAAACGGGCTTTAATTACAAATTCAAGCCCAATTAAAATTCCGACTTCCGCTCCAAAATCGACCGCCCTCTTTTCCGAATTTGCCCTTCATGTCTTCATAAGAATTGTAGCTCTCTGAATCATCTGAAATATGAAACAAAAATGAGGCAAATCCGATGTCTGGTTCAAGAGTTATGGTAGGAATAGTGAAGCAATATAAAACTGGAATTTTACTATTAAAAATGGCTAAAATATAATAAAAGGCCCAAAGCCCAAATAAGTATAAAAGCCATTATTTATTAACTAAAGAGTCATAAATTATTAATCAAGAGATAAAAAGAAGTGTATGATATATTCAATTATCAGGTAGACCCCTTGAAAAAGGAGTACTCTCAGGAAGACCATAATTTGAATGATTTTCCTCATCAATATCAATGACCTTTTTTCCTTGGAGAGCTGTAGACCACATTTTATTTTCTTGATCGGTGATATAGAACACTTGTTTCGCCTGGTCTACCATAATAAAATGTTCATCACCAAAACTTCTACCATTGACATTGACTAATGTAAATCCTAGCCGATCGATCTGAACACCATTATTGACATTAACCCACTTGCATTTGAAAATGAGAAATCTAATTTTAACATAGTCTACCTCCAAAATCTCTTCAATAACCCCATAATATGGAATGACTGCCAATAAAGGCCTCTTGTCTTTCGAACTGGAGAAGTGCATAGATTCAGCCTCTAACATAACACCACTGTTCTGGACGGTGCTCCTATCATCTAGGGACTTCGTGTAAAATGTATAACCATTGATCACATACGAATTCCAACTTATGACATCAACCTTAGGACCACGGGCAAACCATTTGATTGTATCGAAACACATTCCTCTCCTCGACCTTTTGTTTGAACCAGTTTGCAAAAGTTACGTTATGCTCCCTAATCAACCTTTGTTCGGTCATTCGATGATTTTCTTTCCTTACTTCTTTATGTGCAGCTATCTTCGGCTTGAACTTCATCAACATTATTCAAGATGTATAAGTGGACTTGTGACAATTCATCGGGATCCACACTCTTTACCAAAGCCCCTCGTCTACCCCCTTCTTGACATCCGACGTTTTGGAAGCCCATTATGTCTTACTTTGGCCAAATAATTTTGACAAAATTCCATGGCTTCTTCGAAACATATTTCGAACAATTGATGCTTCCGCCGGTATGCATTCTTCACGTACCCTTTTAGGAATTTCATAGATCTTTCAATTGGGTACATCCACCGTAAATGGATAGGTCCGCACAACTTTGTCTCCCTCACTAGATGAACAATTAGATGAACCATGATGTCAAAAAATGTAGGAAGAAAAAGCTTCTCAAGGTGGCACAAGATAAGATATCCTTCATTCTCCAATTCATCCAACTTTTCAATCTCGAAAACTTTACTACAAACTGCATTGAAGAAGAACCAAAGTCTAGTCAAAACGACCCGAAGATCATATTCTGGGATACCTCGAATAGCTACTGGGAGTAGCTGTTGCATCAAGACATGACAATCATGAGACTTTTGGCCTACTAATTTCAAGTCCTTCATCGATACAAGCCTCTTAAAATTTGAAGAATACCCCGAGGGAACTTTTGTGCTATGTAAACACTCACAAAAACTTCGTTTCTCATCCTTAGACAAAGTATGAGAAGCCGGGGGACAATAAGTTCTCTTCCCATGTGGCCTTGGATGTAAGTCTTCACGTATTCCCATTACTTGCAAATCCAATCTTGCCTTCACACCATCCTTGGAACTACCTTGTATGTTGAGAAGCGTGCCAACAATACTATCACATACATTTTTCTCCACGTGCATGACATCAATACAGTGTCTCACATTAAGATTGCGCCAATATGGAAGATCGAAGAATACATATATCTTTTTCCATATATTTGTTTCTTTTCTACTCTTTACAGTCTTACCGAAGATGACACTGATATTTTTCACCTTTTCATAAACTTGCTCCCCAGTCAATGCCACCGGAGCATCTTCATACTCTTGGCCACCAAAAAAGGCTTTCTTTAATCGACGATATGGGTGGCCCCGTCTAAGAAATCTCCTATGTCCAAGATAAACCATTTTTCTTCCATGTTGAAGTTGATGGTAGCGTGTGCCTTCTTCACAAACCGGACATGCTTTATGGCCTTTTACACTATACCCTGACAAGTTCCCATATGCTAGGAAGTCGTTTATAGTACAAAATATCATGGCTCGCAGTTTAAACACATCCTTCTTAAAAGAGTCAAAAACATCGACACCTTCTTCCCACAACTCCTTCAAGTCTTCGATCAAGGGCTGAAGGTAAACATCAATGTCATTTTCGGGTTGGTTTGGTCCCGAAATCAACAAAGACAACATGATATACTTTCGTTTCATGCATAACATTGGAGATAAGTTGTAAATAATAAGGAGCACGAGGCCATGAAATATGTATCTTTGCTAAGGCTTCCATATGGATTCATGCCATCTCGTGCTAAGGGCAAGCCTAAGGTTCCTAGGTTCTTCGCGAAGTTCGGAAATAAATGATCGATTTTCTTCCATTGAGAAGAATCGGCCGGATGTCAAAGCTTTCCATCGAAATCCTCTCATCTGCATGCCACCTCAGATTTTTTGCATCATTTTCATTCGCAAACAACCGCTTGAACCTTGGTATGATTGGAAGATACCACAACACTTTTGCAGGCCCCTTATTTGACTTGTACCTTGGGGTTTCACATATCGGACAATTCTACTTCTCTTCAAACTCTTCTCTATACAATACGCAATCATTTGGGCATGGATGGATCTTTTTGTACTCCATCCCCAATGGACAGAGTATTTTCTTAGCATCATAGTATCGATTCGGCAACACATTATCATCCGGAAGCATGTCCTTAAAAGCATCAAGCATTTCAGAAAAACTCTTGTCGCTCCATCCATGACGTGCCTTCAAGCTTACCAATTTCAATACAGCGTTCAAAAATTGGTATTTTTTACAACCAGGGTATAGCGAGGTCTCTGCATCACTGCACATATTACCATATGCATGTGATTGATGAAAAGCCTCTTCTCCTACATCACTAATAATGTCCTCTATGAGATCATCCATATCCGTGTCATTATCATCAAAGGCCACTTCCTCATGTTGAAACCCACTTGTTATTTTTTCACCATGCCATACACATACTATATAAGTCTTACAAAATCCTTCACAAATTAAATGTGTGTGGATAACTTCAGGACTTAGTCGACTCTCATTCAAACATTTTACACAAGGGCAATAAAACTTCTCACTTTCATCATGGGCATTTTGTTTAGCAAATTCTATAAAGTCCCTCACCCCATTTTGATATTCAACACTCGTTCGTAACGCAGTTATCCAATCATGATCCATAGTAGAATTCCTATTTATGACACAGATATAAAATAAGGCAACACCAAATTCATATTTATGCTCAATGTCGGTTATGTCAATTTTTTTTTACGGAGAAACTTGCCCTGTAAATGCATAACGAAGAAACACTTTTGGTCATAAATGTATCACAGTGAATCCACGTAGAAAAATTAAAGCATGACGAGGAAATTAAATGCATCGCGTGAAGGTCTTGTGGACTGACCTGTAGCATATAAATTCAAATGCGTTTGCGGAGTCTTTCTTCTCCCGCCACGAACGTGGATGTTGCAGACAGTAAGAGTAACCTAAAAACATTTGTGGTCAGTTGGGTATGTCTAAAGCGCAAATATAATCTTTAAAATACAATATTCATTAACAACAAAGAAACCCACAAGAACATTTCATTGATTTCGTTCAACCCAAAAAACCATAAAGTTATATAACCGAAACACCTCTTACAGCTTGGTTTATAGACGTTTAGCTAACGAACCAGAAAGTGATTGTCGAGAGCAACGCGAAAGCGATCGACGAAGCAACACAAAAACACTGGAGACAGAACCTAAGTAATCACTTTTGACGCGAGAAGAGAAGTTCATAGAGGGAAATTTAATATTCCGCGTGACAGAGACATGTTTTATTAATTTGGATTTTATTAAGACCGGTTAGTTATAAAGTAGCCGGTCCTAAATATATAATTAAATTTTTAGGACCAGAGGGTTAAAAGACTCAGGTCTTAATTTTTTATTTTTCATTTAATTTTAAGACCGGAGTCTTATGAAACATCCGGTCCTAAAAGTCCTCATTTTAAAAAAAAAAGATTGGCTTTGGCGAGCGCGTGAGCAAAAATTGAATGAATAAAAATTGAATAAAAAGCTGGAGAATAAGCCTCTTTAATTACTTGGAGAATATGAACAAAAAAAAGACACAAGCTTAGTTCTTAATGATTCATACATTACTGGTGAATATGCACGTACACAAGAAAAAAAAACAAAAGAAAAACAAGCAGAAAATTATAAAAAAACAAGAATCTGACTAAACATCCTTGGCGATATCGGTGTGAAAAGCATTAAATTCCCGCCGGATATCAGCAAGTTCCTGCCTTATTCGCATCAGCCGCAATGCATCATTAAAGGAAAGAGGAGAGGGGTCAGCGGTAGGCGCACTGGGGCCAATTGGTTGGAGAGGGGGAGCAGAAACCTCTTCATGGTCTGAAGGCTGGAGGGGGGTGCGGCAACCTCTTCATCATCCTAAATAACAATGGGTCCAACGACCCAGGACTCCTCTGTCACAATAGAACGCACTCTTGATGGAGGAGGCGCACCGTATAATGATCTACGGAAGGCACGAGCATCAGGAGTAAGAGCACCCCTACGAGTAGTTCTCTTGTATCTAACCATGGGTTGAGCAGTCGGGGCAGAGAGCCACGTAGTGTGGAGTTACGAGATTGTGAGGAGTTACTAAGGACATAGAGGTATGTTGAGTTACGAGGTATGAGGAGTTAATAAATATGCGGTCTAAAATTCTTTTATTTAATTTTTTTCAATTCAATTGATTTTAAGACCGAACTTTAATAATATACCCGGTCCTAAAAGTCTATTATTTTTTTTCCAATTCAATTGATTTTAAGACCGACCTTTTAAAATATATCTGGTCCTAAAAGTCTATTATTTATTTTTTCAATCAATTCAATTACTTTTAAGACCGACATTTTATCTTATATCCGGTCCTAGAAATCTTTTTTTTTTCAATTCAATTTTTTTAAAGTAATATTTTTTTCTAATTAGTTTTAAGAACATATCTTTTACAATATCCGGTATTAAAGGTTCCCGAGTCATATCTCTACACTCTGTTCAAATGAATGATTCGGAATCTCTTCGACTTCCAGATAAACTTCTCAACTAGGCGTCTCCTCGTATTCTGAGGAACTATGCGTCTCCTCGTTATTGTTTCCGGTGTTTCACATTGTTCGGGCAGGGTTCTCTATTTAAACCCGATGTTACTTTACTTCCTTCACATTCTTCTCCATCACTTCTGAAACATCCACAGTAATGGCTGCTCCACCACCATGAGGTCCTCCTCCTCCGTTGCCTCTGGCTCCGACCATCTACCAGATGATTCAGCACATCCTGGCCCGCCTCGATCATATAGACCAACGCTGCGGCCAGCTTTTTCAGGTCTATCACACCGTCAACGCAAAGCTGCAGGCAATTCTCGATGCCCAGGACATTGAGAACCATCCTTCATATGACAACCTCTCCAACGACCCCCTCCCCTCCGACAACGATGGGGGGAGTAGATGTTTTTCTTTTTTTCTGTTTTTTTTATCTGTACTGCTGCTGCTCACGGGGCAGCAGTAAAAAAATATAATATAAAGATCTTTTTGTTTCCATATTCGATTGCCATGTCCTTTTCATTATCTTCTTTCTTTTTCCGACCAAAAAGGAAACAAAGAAAACATTGTCCTCGTGTAAATCAACATTAAAAATTCCCACAATATAGTTAAGAAGATACAAAAAACAAAAAAAAAAAGATTGTTTACCTTATTCGAATAAAAACAAACAAAATGACTATTCTTGTCAAGGTTGGACCCTCGTTGTCGTCGGTGTTACCTCGACCTGAGTTGAATATTTTCAGTTTCCTTTCAGTATCTTCCTTATTTTCCGACAAAAAGAAAAGAGACAACGAAAAGGGAAACCGATAATGCTGCTCAACATCAAGAGAGGTAACATCAACGACAACGAGGGA
The DNA here is from genome assembly GCA_019022615.1 of Acacia melanoxylon. Taxonomy (NCBI): domain Eukaryota; kingdom Viridiplantae; phylum Streptophyta; class Magnoliopsida; order Fabales; family Fabaceae; genus Acacia; species Acacia melanoxylon. Next base: position 11,397,565 of record JAFJYJ010000004.1, read on the forward strand.
CCTAGCTTGAGCAGAACGCCAGAACCTCGGTTGTCTGAAAATCGAGTCAAAAACTATTAAGAGGAAACAAATATATACACAGTCCTAAAGGTTAAGCCATATTTTTAAAAAATATTTTTATGACTGAACTTTTAGGAGCGGAGATATAACAAAACTACGGTCTTAAAAGTCTAGACATATTTTTTTGTTAATTAAATGTAGACATTTAGGATAGGACAAAATATAAAAATTCGGTCCTAAAAGTCTAGCGAATTTTTAGAAGACTTTTAGGACCGAGATGAATAAGTCATATGCGGTCCTAAAAGTCTAGCCATAGTTTTTTTAGAAATAAACGAAGACTTTTAGCACTGGAGGTTTAATAAATATGCGGTCCTAAACATCTCGCCATATTTTTAAAAATAAACGAAGAAGATGGACTTTTAGGAGTGGTTATTTAACAAATTTACGATCTTAATGTCTAGACATATTTTTTAATTAATTAAACGTAGACTTTTAGGACCGGTCGTACCATAAAGATGTGGTCCTAAAAGTCTTGCGAATTTTTAGAAGACTTTTAAGACCAGACAAATAATTACGTCCAGTCCTAAAAGTCTAGATATAGTTTTTTTAATATAAACGAAGACTTTTAGCACCGAGGTTTAATAATTCCGCGGTCCTAAAGGTCTCGCCATATTTTTAGAAATAAACAAAGACTTTTAGCACCGGACTTTCAGATAGTCTCTTTTTTCTCATTTACAACATCTTGTACCTCAAATTTCAAGAACTAAATATCTAGAATGAATGAACGAATTTCTTCAAAAAATATACAAATTTATTATTGAATTACACATTGTGCATATATTTTACAAATGAATTTAGGAAGTAATTAGTTCATATAGATATTCACAAAACAAATTGCGTATGTGCTCCACTTCATCATCGGGAAAGGGAGCAGTCCGGCAAACATACGTAATCAAAATGTAAACCGAATTAACTTGCGTGCATATTTCATATGTAACATGAAGACAGAAACTGAATTAACTTGCGTGCATATTTCATATGTAACATGAAGCTAGAAACTAAATTCAGCCACAATATGTAACATCAAATACATTTACCTTTGAGAACAATTTTTTCGTTCTTCTCCTGATAACATCATACATGTGTTTCATGACGTACATGCCACATAAGTTGGACCTCGTTGGTTGCCGATGGGTCTAAAACGAACAAGAAATATATATTAGAGCTAGCATATATAGCTTACTGACCAAGTTCACAAGGCAGTACGCTAGTGTCCAAATATGTACTAACCTCTGGTCTTAACCATTTAGGATAAGTGGCCTGAGACCCATGAAAGTGAAGGAAATCACCAAGAGGGGGGGTGAATTGGGGATTTTAAAAATACTTTTCAGATCACCCACACAACAGATGCTTAACCAAGGTAAATGGAGTTAGAGAAGAAGAGCTTGACACGTAAGATTTATACTTGGTTCGGTCTTAACTCTTGACCTACGTCCGGTCCCGGACTCTGCGGGTTTTTCTACTATCACTCAAATCGATACACACTCGTACTCGAAAGTTATCCTCTCTCTAGGATACACTCCGCCTTACAAGTTGTAATCTCGATAACCCAACCTCAAAGTCCCACAACTTTGAGATTCTTACAAAGAATGATTTACGAAATGAACTCTCTCAAAGAGTGAATAAATATAAGCATCTGAAGCACAATGTATCAAAGATACAAATGAGAAATATAAGATGAAAGACTCGATGTTCTTGTGTGCGTTTTCTGTGTATGTCTTCTCTACTTTCAGACTTCAAATCCTCATGTATTTATACAGGTTTGAAGCTTGTGAACGTTGTAGATCCGTTGAGACTTGATCTAATTCGAAAATATAGCTGTTGTGAGTGTGTCTCCATGAATCTAGTTGTTGTGAACAAATCTGTTTGAATATGGTTGTTGCAGATTTGAATATTTGAAATTTGGCTCCTCAAGAATGTGTTCCCATCTTTGTTATGTTTAGTGGAGGTAGTTGTATAATGTTGTCCATTTGTTTGGAGGCTAGCTTTCTTTCTTGGAGAATGGTTGTGTTGCTATCCAGGTTGTAACCCATTGCTTTTGGAGAAGAAGATATAATATAATATTGCAAGTTGTCAAGTTGTTTGTCTTAAAGTCTTCTTTAAAACAAACCTAGATCTTCCGTAATCTCATAAGCAAACCGGTTAAATCTGGTTAGGAAATATTGATATGAATCATATACAACCAATTCGCGAGAATCAAGTTAAAGCATAAATCAAATCGAACAAAATACACCCAGATGCGTTCATCTGTTTCGAAGTTCCAAGCTCGAGTTTACTATACCAAGCTCGAGTTTGGTCTTCATTTAAAACTTGAGTTTTGCCTCGGAAGTCTCAAGCTCGAGCTTGTAAGAATGTAAGCTCGAGTTTAGCATTTGTCGGGGAAACATGTTTGAAATCATTTTGAGAGCCAAAATGGAAAAACGCAAGCTTGAGCTTATTAGTGAGTAAGCTCGAGTTTGGCACTATTCATGTCAAAAATAATTTTAGTTCACAAAATGCAAGCTTGAGCTTAGAGGTGTAAACTTGAGTTTGCTAAGCTCAAAATATGACATTGCTCTGTCGACCCAAGCTTGAGCTTGCAAGGGCAAGCTCGAGTTTGCCAAAGGTTTTTAAAAACTTTGAAAGATTTTTGTCGACGCAAGCTTGAGTTTAAAACCTTAAACTTGAGTTTACTCTTTGAAGGAAAAACTTGAAAACTTTCTGCCTGGTGCAAGCTCGAGCTTGGTATCCCAAGCTCGAGTTTACAACTTTTGTAAACTCACAAACTCTACAAGTAAAATGATAAGCTCAAGTTTAAAGGATTTTTCCAGAGGTAAGCTCGAGCTTGTAACGCAAGCTCGAGTTTACATATTTGTAAACTTAGTGAGAAAAGACTCGGAAGAGGCAAGCTTGAGCTTAAAACTAATAAGCTTGAGTTTGCAATTTGAGTAACTTGATAAAATCCTCAAACCTTCGTAAGCTCAAGCTTACAGGTGCAAGCTCGAGCTTACTCAGAATATGAGTAAACTTTTGAAAACCTTCAAGCTCAAGTTTATGGACCAAGCTCAAGTTTAGAAAATGCAAAATAGCTTGGTTTGCTTTTACGTAAGGGCAAGCTCGAGTTTGGAGACCCAAGCTCGAGTTTGAAGCCGATTGTAAATGTTTTTGCATTGCAAACAACATGTTTTACCAATTTTTAACAAAAATCATTCTTTCATGTTTACAATTGTTATTAATCATCAAAACACATTGAGAACTAACAACCCACACTTTTTGTTTACCTCGACTTGGAAGGTCATCATGGCACTATCATCAAAATCACAAATTTATCAATAATGTTCACTGAAAATTCACAGTAGAGATTTCAGATAAGAGAATCAAAATGACATGCTTACTTGTTGACGCTCTGCCTCAATATAGGCTCTGGCTCATTGTGAGTGTAGCATAAGAAGATAACTTTATGATCCTCTATGCACATGAAGACCAACTGCCAGTGGTGGTTGAAAATTCACAGCAGTAAAGTACTCAGTGATATATGTAGCATAATTATATTAAGTGAATTGCATACAAGAATTGTGATATCACTAGTGCAAAAAAAGGCTTTAAGACCGCCTCATTAAGAGCGGACATTGGACGCACCGGTCTTAAAGGTATGACCGGTGGCAGTTTTATAAATATAAAGAACTTCTTATACCAGATCATTTATTCATAGGTCTTAAATATATTATTAAGACCCATTAAAAACAAAGCCGGTCTTAAAAATGTTATTAAAAAATATTCTAATATCAATTACTTTATGGAGAAATCTCACACAACAGACTAATATTTTATGCGTTCCAAAATAATAAGGAAAAATTTAAATATAAAGGTAATAAAGTTTTAAGACCGAACATATATAAAGGCCGGTCTTAAAAGTTATCTTTTTAAGACCGGACATAAAATACGGCCGGTATAAAATATAGAAAAATAGTTCGGATAAAAAATTAATTACTTTTAAGACCGGACTTTAGTATGACCGGTCTTAAATGTTAATTATTAAGACCGTCTCTTTGTTTGTCCGGTCTTAAAAATGAACCGCCAAATATACATTTCTTCGCGCGTAAGCTTTTGTTACTATCACTGAAGAGCCTCTGTTTACGTTGCGAAACCCTTCCTGTTGCATTACCTCTCTTCCTGTCTCGAAAATGAACAAAGTGAAAATGATTCTACTCCCGTTCGGAACGCCGGCTCACGCTTTGACGGGTGTGAGTACGAACGAACCGTCTTCATCTGTCAATGAGCCTCGAAACCGCCCCCCGCACGTCGTGGTAGAAGAGGAACACGAATGCGGGATGTAACCCTAAGTCGACTTCCGGGTCAAAATTTGGAGATTCAGTTTAATGAAAAGTTGCAACCTTTCGGTCCCATGAAATCCAAATATACTAGTTTTGTTGGCTATCAAGCACGCAGCCATGTTAGCATCTTGATAGATGAGTGGAAAAGTGTGGACGATTCTACAGTAAAGGATCCTATTTGGGACACTATCCGGCTTACCTACATTGTCCCTGACTGTCCGAAGTTGAAAGAGAAGACATTGTCTTATTGTGCTGATCGGTGGAGGAAGTTTAAGACCTTTCTAGCTAACACCTATATTTTTGCCGAGGTTCTGCCTCAAGAACAGCCTTGGGTAAAGTACACATATATTGATGAACAAACTTGGCAACAATTTGTTCAGCTGCGGACCACTCCTGAAGCTCTGGTGAGTTTATATTTAGTTTAGTTTTCCTTTTTGTGTGCTTTTTAACCTGTGCGGATATTTGAATGTTATTGTGTTCATCTACTCCTTTTGGTTAAATGGTTTGGTTTGTGAATAGAAGTATACATTTCCTGCCTTTGTCAATGCAAGTCTGATATGTAGAACCTGATAAGGTAAAATACTAAGAAGGTAATTAAGGAAATAATAATGGCATAAGAGTCAAGTCTCAATTATATAGTCTTAGTTCTGTTATAGTAGGCAGTTGTTAGACGTTGGTGTTATGATGTTAGTATGTTAACTGTGTAATGGTTTCGGTGCAAGCTGTTATGAGTCAAGCCTCTAACTATATGTAAGAGGTTAGTCTAATATGTGTGGGAACCAGTTATGATGAATTAATTAATTGATCGAGTTGGCAAAGCATTTACGCAACTCCCTTTCCTCTCGTTTATCCCAATTTCTTCTACCATTCTACATCTTTCTTAAATAAAATGTTGAAACTTGATGAAGTGAATTTGACTAATGTTTGACCTTCATATGAAGCAGAAGTGTTCTAATTTCTGTTAGACATCAATGGCTGGAATTCATAAGTAATAGTTTTTTTTTCAATTCTGATTCACATATAAGAAGGGCAAAAGCACAGGAGATAGGGAGAAAGAATTATTGCCCGCATAGGGCTTCTCGCAGCGGATATGAAATGGCCGAAAAAGAATTGATGGCGGCCAAGCGGAAGAGATTAGAAGATGAAGCTGAATCCAATCCTTCAGCCGTAGTTGATTAGCCATCTCCTATACGTCGTGAGGAGTTGTGGTTGCATATTTGGCAAAAGCCAAGCGACGCCTACACGAGTGAACAAACTCGTGTAGTTGCTGAAAGAATTGTAAGTATCGTTATTGTTATTTTTTAGTTACTAAACATGTTTCATTACTAAGCTTCTCATTATATGTATCTTACAGGAAGATCTTAAAAATAAAGAACCAGAGGGATCTTTCGTGTCGGACGGGAGGAATGATGTTCTGACCATTGCGACTGGAAAACCGGATCACGCGGGGCGTGTAAGGGGGGTTGGAGGACGGGTAGGCCTAAAGGAATACTTTGGTAAATCCAAACGCCACAAACAAAGTATGATTACCCGGGAGGAGATGGAACAGACGCTGGCCAAAATAAATGAGGAAGCAGTGGTCAAAGCAGCGGCTCAAGAAGCTTCATTGACTGCAAAGTTGATTGCACAGTTTCAATCCCGGATTAGCAAGATGGAGGAGGAAATGAATCAATTGAAGATGCTTTTGAGCTCTCGTCCGGAGACCGGTGTTCCGTCACACATTCACCTACGGTTATGCGCGAGCACTAGGGGAGCTGCATTGTTGGATGACGATCGAGCAACCTCCTCCTCAAGTTCCATCCCCTCGTCAAGCCGCATCCCTCCTCCTCAAGTTCCACCCTCCTAAAGCAGCATCCTCTCCACCTCAAGTTCCATCCCCTACTGCTCTTTTGACTGCCAAGCAAAAAATAACTGACTTGGCAAACAATAATTATTTTTCTGATAAATCGTGGCCTGTCCAAGAAGTAGTAGGCGTCCCTCATCCTAAAGATGTCTACCTTGACAAAATAGATGTAATGTCCCTGCTGATTCCTGGACAGGAGCTTAGTAATCCAATCATTCAACTGTTTATGAAGTAAGTATCTGATTCTATATATGAGTACATAATTTAAATGCATCGTTTAGACACACATACATATATACTAATTCCCTGATCGATGTCATTATTGTAGGTTCTTGCATAATCAATTGGTTGAACAGGGCAGAATCAATGATTTTGGATTCTTGTGCCCTGTCTATGCAAGTACAACAGCCATGGAGTTGAGACAAGAATACATGTCAACAGGGGCGAACCTAGAAAAATATTGAAGGGGGGCACCATTAGGAAAGTTTTAAATGTATCAAAAAACAAAAGAATATAAACAAGAAAAGAAAAAAATATCAAAAAAATATTCATGAAATCAAGTGAACACTGATGATATAATAAGAGAGGCAATTATTTTACAAACCCGTCATTTAGAAAAGTAAGGCTAAGTGCTGTTAGAAATGCAGTTACATAAATTACAATGAAGGGTGAGCACTCAATAAGTTCAAGTACATATATTTTAATAACAAAAGTATATTACAATAAAAATAATTACAATGTTATCATTCTAGGCCTTATTTTTTGGAATTCTATCATAATTGCCTTATTATCAATGCTATCAAATAAATCTTTTGTAACACCCCGTTTTCGTAAAGGTTTTCTTGCCGTATTTGATCATAGTTGAGCAGTCAGAAAATTTTTCAAATTATAGATGAAATAGAGTCACCGAATAACAAGCATAATAATATGTCTGGTAGTCATAAGTAGTACAATCATCTAAATATGTTTAAACAAAATAGACTACAATTTATTTTCTTCATCTTCTTTCCTATGCCAGCTCCTTACCCTTCACCACGTCCCGAACTCCTCGAGATCCTGAAGCTATATTAACAGCTGAGATCCAATGCCCATGGATCTCGGTAACGGTTAACCTCATGCTTATGTAAACAAAGTATATGCATGATGATATCCACAACATTTCACAGTATAAAAACACATCTCCATATATCAGGCAATAACATTACACAGCCCCTGCAATATGTATGTCATCCCAGTCTGCACACTCTCCGGTGCCACGATATACACTCGTGTCCATAGCGCTAGGAAAACTCTCAACGGTGTTAACAATACCATAACCCGTGTACTCATCATTCCACCATTTTCAAACCAACAGAATCTTAGTATATGAACACAACAATCACATATAGCATACAACAAGCATAAGAGTTAAGGTTACAATACGCGTCCGTACCTTTTCGGTGGTACAACGGTACTTTTACGGAAAACGGAAAACAGCGGTATGTCGGCGGTACAACAGCGGCTCGACAGCAGTATGATTAACTCAGATATCCTATAAGGATAGTATTTATCAATATCTAGCAGAATAACAGGCATTTTACGTAGAAATTACCATTTTGCCCCTGACTCCTTTAATTGGCGAAATTTCGCCAGAGCTTCGCTGTTTTCACTCTATCTCTCCAGAATTTTGACAGATCTCTTCCCCCAATAATATTTTCGAAAATAATACTTTATTTACCCCTCAATATGATATCTAGACTATCTTGAAAATTTAAAGATAAATCTAGCATTCCTACTATCTCTACTGAAAGAATTACCGAAACTAAAGACGAAGGACCGAAGAACTTACCCAGGGCTTGGCTAGAATTTCTCCGGGCTATTCCTTCTCTCTAAAACTTCTCTCTAATCTGGATTTTTGGTGTGATAAATGAGAAGGGATGGCTTGCTATTTATAGACTTTTTCAGGTTACTATTCATGCTTTGTCTGCTCAGTTTTCGGCCGTTGGATCTAGGGTTTTGGAAAAACCTCATCTTGACACTCCACTCCTATGTGCCGACCTCCATGCACCATTCCCAAGGAGAATTGATGTCATGCATGACATCACAAGCTCTTACTTTATGGCCGGTACCAATAAAGTTTCCAGTTCGGTGCCCGAAACGCGCAATCTCGAAGAATCTCAAAAATCTGGAGGCAACGTGCTGAAGTTCAATTATTTCCCCTTTAAATCTCTTGGTTTTAATAAATTTTTGATCTCATTAAGGGTATTCCGTTGTTCCGCGAAGATTTTCGGACAAACGTATTTGATCTTTACGGAAATAATTTCCTAATAGCACCACTTTCACGGACAAAAATTCACCGATTCCTAATATTACCGGTCCTAAGAAACCTAATCCCTGGTTTGTCACAACTATTTCATTGTGTATAGGTTCTCTTTTTGACTATCTGACCTTTTCCCTTAAAACCCTGTATCCTAATGACTCATTTAGTTTCAGAAATGACCTTTGAGATAGTCTGCTCTGAGGTAGAAATTCACTGGTCTGAAAAAAGTCCAGATGTTTCTGACTTCAACCCTACATCTCGAGGTAGGATTTTATTTCTATCCGTTCTCGAATGTCATGTTGGCTCTTTTACAGAATATATTATTATTTAATTCAAATATCTAGATATTATTTGAAAAAGCCACAACCCTCTTCACACTACTACAATTATTTTTATTTATTTATTTATTATTTTCCTTTAATTTCACCCCCCCTTTAATTTATTTATTTATTTAATTTTTACTTATTTAATTTATTTATATCATAATCTATCTTAATTAGTCATTAATTGCTTAATTAGCCACTTAACTATTGTTGATAATTTTCTTAATTAGGATTAACTATTATCTCACAACTATTTGACTTACATTGGTATTTTATATCCTATGTAAAATATTAAAAATATTTGGGCCATAAAGTGCTTTTAATATTATTATATTTATGCTCTATATATTTTTAGGGAAATAATTCCAAAAATTCCTAAAATTAAAGATAACATACTTCCTAAGTTTTTGTCAATATTTGTAGTCATATGGGATTTATCATAATTTTTTCAGCCCATTTTTCATTTTATAAAATACATTTTTCATTGATCTTAGCTCTTTTTCTTTTCTAATTTTTACAGTAATTTCCCTAAGTAATAAGGTAATTTTGGCCATTTATTGAAACCACATATTCACCTCTAACACTTAAGAAATATTTATTTATGTTTAATAGTCATCCGGGTATTGAATATCCGGGTATTACATCTTTTTCAATATAAGGCACTAAACAATCATTCAACCATTCATCCCCATCTGATTACGAAGTGCAATCTTGATGTATTAAGGGTGGATATTTAATTTAAGGGTGAGAAATCATTTAAATATGTATTATTATTATTATTATTTTAAGAAAATCTTAAATTCAAGGGGGGGCACTTGCCCCCCTTGTCCATAACTTGGGTCCGCCCATGCATGTCAACCAGGGTGTGTGAAGTGATAAGAAAGATTTACGTGTTTCCATACTTCCACAGGTATATACATATCACAATTCTTGTATGCAATTAACTTAATATAATTCGCTACATATAATCTTCTTTGTGAATTTTCAGCCGCCACTGGCAGTTGGTCCTCATGTGCATGGAGGATCATAAAGTTATCTTCTTATGCTCCACTCACAATAAGCCAGATATTATAATGAAGGCGACCGTCAACAAGTAAGCATGCATGTCATTGAAATTCTCTTTTCTAAAATCTCTACTGTAATGGTTTCAGTGAATTATTGATAAATTTGTGATTTTGATGATAGTGCCATGATGACCTACCAAGTCAGGGTAAGACAAAAGCGTGGGAAAGAGGCCACTATTAACCCTTTGTGGTACACCCCAGAGGTTAGCACATATTATAATTTGGACACTGAAATACTGCTTTGAGAACTTGGTCAGTAACCTATATATATATATGCTATATATTTCTTGTCACTTATCCTATTTTCTTGTTCGTTTTAGACCCATCGGCAACCAAAACAATCCAACTTATGTGGCCTGTACGTTATGAAACACATGTATGATGTTATCATCAGGCGAGGAAAGACAAAATTGTTAGCAAAGGTAAATGTATTTGATGTTATTACATATTATGTCTGAATTCAGTTTCTGGCTTAATTCAGTTAATTCAGTTTAGTTGTCTTTGATGTTACAGATGTTTAGGGCTTCTGGTCCCTGTCCTGATAATGAAGTGGAGCACATACGCAAATTGTTTTGTGAATATCTGTATCGCCTTATTAATTCTTAAATAAGGATGTAAATATATGTTGTAGCAAATGTGTTACAGGATGTTGTAAATGAGAAAAGTCTTTGTTCATAAGAATAAATTCGTTTATTCATTCTAGATATTTATGCTTGAAATTTGTGTTACAGGATGTTGTAAATGAGAAAAGTATTTGTTCATAAAAATATGGTGAGACCTTTAGGACCACATTGTTATTAATCTGCGGTGCTAAAAGTCTTCGTTAATTTAAAAAAAAATTATGGCTATACTTTTAGGACCGGACGTAATTATTTGTCCGGTCTTAAAAGTCTTCTAAAAATTTGCTAGACTTTTAGGACCAAATTTTCATATGTCGTCCGGTCCTAAAAGTCTACGTTTTATTATTTCCCTTTTCGTTGTGTCTTTTCTTTTTGTCAGAAAAATAAGGAAGATACTGAAAGGAAACTGAAAATATTCAACTCAGGTCGAGGTAACACCGACGACAACGACGGTCCAACCTTAACAAGAATAGTCATTTGGTTTGTTTTTATTCGAATAAGGTAAACGATCTTTTTTTGTTTTTTTTGTTTTTTGTATGTTCTTAACTGTATTGTGAGATTTTTTTAATGTTGATTTACGCGACGACAATGTTTTGTTTGTTTCCTTTTTTGTCGGAAAAAGAAAGAAGATAATGAAAAGGACATGGCGATCGAATATGGAAACAAAAAGATCTTTAATTTATATTTTTTACTGCTGCCCCGTGAGGAGCAGCAGCAGCAGCAGTACAGACAAAAAAAACAGAAAAAAATGAAATATCTACTCCCCCCCATCGTTGTCGGAGGGGAGGGAGTCGTCGGAGAGGTCGTCATCTGAAGGATTGTACTCAATGTCCTGGGCATCGAGTACCGCCGCAGCTTTGCGTTGATGGCGTGATAGGCGAAACAACCGGGAGACGTCGGTCTATATGGATCGGGCCGGGATGTCTGGATCATCGGTAGATTGTCGGTTCCGGAGGCAACGGATGAGGAGGACTGGTGGTGGTGGAGGACCTCGTGGTGGTGGAGCGGCCATTCTTGTGGATGTTTCAGAAGTGATGGGGAATAATGTGAAGGAAGTAAAGTAACATCGGTTTTAAATATAGAACCCTGCCCGAACAATTTGAAACGCCGAAAACAATAACGAGGAGACACATAGTTCCGTAGAATACGAGGAGACGCCTAGTTGGGAAGTTTATCTGGAAGTCGAAGCGATTCTGAAATTCATTTGAACAGAGAGTGTAGGGATACGACTCAGGGAACCTTTAATACCAGATATTGTAAAAGATCTGGTCTTAAAAAAATTAAATTGAAAAAAAAAATTTAGGATCGGATATAAGACAAAATGTCGGTCTTAAGAGTAATTGAATTGATTAAAAAAATTAATAATAGACGTTTAGGACCGAATATATTTAAAAAGGTCGGTCTTAAAAAAATTGAAATATGAATTTTAGACCCGCATATTTATTAACTCCTCATACATCTCTATCCTTATTAAACTCCTCATACCTCGTAACTCAACATACCTCTTTATCCTTAGTCACTCCTCACAATCTCGTAACTCCACACTACGCGACTCTCTGCCCCAACTGCTCAAACCATGGTTAGATACAAGAGAACCGCTCGTAGGGGTACTCTTACTATTGATGCTCGTGCCTTCCGTAGATCGTTATACGGTGCGCCTCCTCCATCAAGAGTGCGTTCTATTGTGACAGAGGAGTCTCATGTCGTTGGACCCATTGTTATTTCGGATGATGAAGAGGTTCCTGCTCCCCCTCTCGAACAAGTTGCCCCACCCCCTCCACCTTCGGACCATGAAGAGGTTCCCGCTCCCCTCTCCAACAAGTTGGCCCCAGCGCGCCTACCGCTGACCCCTCTCCTCTTTCCTCTACTGATTTATTGCGGCTGATGCGATTAAGGCAGGACTTGCTGATATCCGGCGGGAATTTAATGCTTTTCACGCCGATATCGACAAGGATGTTTAGTCTATCAGATTCTTGTTTTTTATAATTTTCTGCTTGTTTTTTTTTTTTTGTTTTTTTTTCTTGTGTACGTGTATATTCTCCAAGTAATGTATGAAGCATTAAGAACTAAGCTTGGAATTTTGTTGTTCATATTCTCAAGTTTTCCTTTAATTTTCATCTTTTAAAAAAATGAGGACTTTTAGGACCGGATGTTTAATCAAACTCCGGTCTTAAAATTAAATGAATAATAAAAAATTAGGACCGTACATTTGTAATTAAACGGTCTTAATAAAAGTTAAGACCGCTAAGCTTGTGTCTTTTTTTTTTGTTCATATTCTCAAGTTTTCCTTTAATTTTTTTCATTGAGTTTTTCTTTGCGCTCGCCAAAGCCAATCATCTTTTTTTAAAAAAATGAGGACTTTTAGGACCGGACGTTAATAAAACTCCGGTCTTAAAATTAAATGAATAATAAAAACTTAGGACTGGCGTTTGGTAAACTCCTGGTCTTAAAAATGTAATTATATATTTAGGACCATCTACTTTATAATTAACCAGTCTTAATAAAATCCAAAATACTAAAACATGTCTCTGTCGCGCGGAATATCAAATTTCCCTCTCAAAACTTCTCTCGTCGCGCCGAAAGTGATTTCTCAGGTTCTGTCTCCAGTGTTTTTGTGTTGCTTCATCGACTGCTTCGCGTTGCTCTCTCGACAATCACTTTCTGTTTCCTTAGTTAAACGTCTATCGACCAAGTTTGTAAGAGGTGTTTCGGTTAAATAACTTTATGGTTTTTCGGGTTTAACAATATCGATGAAATGTTCAAGTGGGTTTCTCTGTTGTTAATGAATATTGTATTTTGAAGATTATATTTGCGCTTTTGACCTACCCAACTGACCAACAAATGTTTTTAGGTTACTCTTGTCTGCAACATCAACGTTCGTGGCGGGAGAAGAAAGACTCTGCAAACCATTTGAATTTATATGCTACAGGTGAGTCCACATTTAATTTCCTCGTCATGCTTTAATTTTTCTTCTTGGATTCACTGTGATATTTATGACCAAAAGTGTTTCTTCGTTATGCATTTAATGGGCAAGTTTCTTCGTTGAGCATAAATATGAATTTGGTGTTTCCTTATTTTGTATCTGTGTCATAAATAGGAATTCTACTATGGATCACGGTTGGATAACTGCGTTACGGACGAGTGTTGAATATCAAAATGGGGTGAGGGAATTTATAGAATTTGCTAAACAAAATGCCCATGATGATAGTGGGAAGTTTTATTGCCCTTGTGTAAAATGTTTGAATGAGAGGCGACTAAGTCCGAAGTTATCGACACACATTTAATTTGTGAAGGATTTTGTAAGACTTATACAGTATGGGTATGGCATGGTGAAAAAGTACCAAGTGGGTCTCAACATGAGGAAGTGGCCTTTGATGATAATGACACGGATATGGATGATCATATAGAGGACATTATTCGTGATGTAGGAGAAGAGGCTTTTCATCAATCACATGCATATGGTAATATGTGCGGTGATGCGAGACCCCGCTATACCCTGGTTGTAAAAAATATCAATTGTTGAATTTGTATTGAAATTGGTAAGCTTGAAGGCACGTCATGAATGGAGCGACAAGAGTTTTTCTGAAATGCTTGAGGCTTTTAAGGACATGCTTCCGGATGAGAATGTGTTGCTGCATCGATACTATGATGCTAAGAAAATACTTTGTCCACTGGGGATGGAGTACAAAAAGATCCATGCATGCCCAAATGATTGTGTATTGTATAGAAAAGAGTTTGAAGAGAAGCATAATTGTCCAATATGTGAAACACCAAGGTACAAGTAAAACAAGGGGCCTGCAAAAGTGTTGCGGTATCTTCCAATTATACCAAGGTTCAAGCGGTTGTTTTCGAATGAAAATGATGCAGAGAATTTTAGGTGGCATGCAGATGAGAGGATTTCTGATGGAAAGCTTCGACATCCGGCCGATTCTTCTCAATGGAAGAAAATCGATCATTTATTTCCAAACTTCGGCGAAGAACCTAGGAACCTTAGGCTTGCCCTTAGCACGGATGGCATGAATCCATATGGAAGCCTTAGCAAAGATACATAGTTCATGGCCTGTGCTCCTTATTATTTACAACTTATCTCCAATGTTATGCATGAAACGAAAGTACATCATGTTGTCTTTGTTGATTTCGGGACCAAACCAACCCGGAAATGACATTGATGTTTACCTTCAGCCCTTGATCGAAGACTTGAAGGAGTTGTGGGAAGAAGGTGTCGATGTTTTTGACTCTTTCAAGAAGGATGTGTTTAAATTGCGAGCCATGATATTTTGTACTATAAACGACTTTCCAGCATATGGGAACTTGTCAGGGTATAGTGTAAAAGGCCATAAAGCATGTCCGGTTTGTGAAGAAGGCACATGCTACCATCAACTTCAACATGGAAGAAAGACAGTTTATCTTGGACATAGGAGATTTCTTCGACGGGACCACCCTTATCGTCGATTAAAGAAAGCCTTTTTTGGTGGCCAAGAGTATGAAGATGCTCCGGTGGCATTGATGGGGAGCAAGTTTATGAAAAGGTGAAAAATATCGTGTCATCTTCGGTAAGCGCAAAGAGTAGAAAAGAAACAAATATATGGAAAAAGAGATCTGTATTCTTTGATCTTCCATATTGGCTCAATCTTGATGTGAGACACTGTATTGATGTCATGCACGTGGAGAAAAATGTATGTGATAGTAATGTTGGCACGCTTCTCAACATACAAGGTAGTTCCAAGGATGGTGTGAAGGCAAGATTGGATTTGCAAGTAATGGGAATACGCGAAGACTTACATCCAAGGCCATACGGGAAGAGAACGTATTGTCCCCCGGCTTCTCATACTTTGTCTAAGGATGAGAAATGAAGTTTTTGTGAGTGTTTACATAGCACAAAAGTTCCCTCGGGGTATTCTTCAAATTTTAAGAGGCTTGTATCGATGAAGGACTTGAAATTAGTAGGCCAAAAGTCTCATGATTGTCATGTCTTGATGCTTGGCTACTCCCAAGTAGCTATTCGAGGCATCGCCGAATATGATCTTCGGGTCGTTTTGACTAGACTTTGTGTCTTCTTCAATGCGGTTTGTAGTAAAGTTTTCGAGATTGAAAAGTTGGATGAATTGGAGAATGAAGGATATCTTATCTTGTGCCACCTTGAGAAGCTTTTTGTTCCTACCTTTTTTGACATCATGGTTCATCTAATTGTTCATCTAGTGAGGGAGATAAAGTTGTGCGGACCTATCCATTTACGGTGGATGTACCCAATTGAAAGATCTATGAAATTCCTAAAAGGGTACGTGAAGAACGCATACCGCTAGAAGCATCAATTGTTCGAAATATGTTTCGAAGAATCCATGGAATTTTGTCAAAATTATTTGGCCAAAGTAAGACATATTGGGCTTCCAAAACGTCGGCATCTTTGAAGGGGGTAGACGAGGGGCTTCGGTAAAGAGTGTGGATCCGATGAATTGTCACAAGTCCACTTATACATCTTGAATAATGTTGATGAAGTTCAAGCCAAAGCATAGCTGCTCATAAAGAAGTGTAAGGAAGGAAAATCATCGAATGATGAACAAAGGTTGATTAGGGAGCATAATGAGAACTTTTGCAAACTGGTTCAAACAAAAGGTCGAGGGAGAGGAATGTGTTTCTGATACAATTAAATGGTTAGCCCGTGGTCCTGAGGTTGATGTCATAAGTTGGAATTCGTATGTGATCAATGGTTATACATTTTACACAAAGTCCTTAGATGATAGGAGCACCGTCCAGAACAGTGGTGTTATGTTAGATTTGAATCTATGCACTTCTCCGAGTTTGAAAGATAAGAGGCCTTTATTGGCAGTAATGCCATATTATGGGGTTATTGAAGAGATTTGGGAGGTAGACTATGTTAAAATTAGATTTCCCATTTTCAAATGCAAGTGGGTTAATATCAATAATGGTGTTCAGATCGATCGGCTTGGATTTACATTAGTCGATGTCAACGGTAGAAGTTTTGGTGATGAACCTTTTATTATGGCAGACTAGGCGAAACAAGTGTTCTATATCACCGATCAAGAAAATAAAATGTGGTATGTAGCTCTCCAAGGTAAAAGGGTCATTGATATTGATGAGGAAAGTCATTCAAATTATGGTCTTCCTGAGAGTACTCCTTTTTCAAGGGGTCTACCGGAAATATTGAACAAAGAAGATGAAGCGGATAATGAACCCGGCATAAGAAATGATCATCAAGAAGGGATATGGGAGGATATCGCTTTATAAAAGAGTCAATATAATTCATATATAAGGTAATGTTCATATGCAAACTTCTTTGCAAACTTTATGGTTTTAACTATATATATTATATTCCTTCTATGTTCTTAAACATTATTGTCACTGACTATGAAGTTTGTTCTTGTTTTATTTTTGTGGCAGGATCGGATCCAAAGGGGCATGTTATAAAAGAGGATGTTACGTTGTTGGGTGGGAATCAGATGAAGGCATGGTGAATATTCCATTGGGAATGTATTTGTAACTTATTGTGTATTATGCATTGTAACTAACTTATTTCATTGGGCATGTATGTTGTATTTGTCACAGGCTCATGGTGAATATTATTTGTAATTTTTTCCCAATTCAATTTATTCATAATTTTTTCAAAGCTTGTACTTATAGTATCGACTTTTATGTGCTGGATTGGTTGGTGGATTTGTGAATGAATATATATATATATATATGATCAGGAAGAACAGAACAGGGAAAAAATACGGGAAAATTTAGACCGGTAATAAATAGGCTGCTCTTAAATGTCTAACTTTTAAGACCGGAGGTATCCATATGTCCGGTCTTAAACGTCATGTGTACATATTTGATATTAAGCCGGTCTTAAAAGTTTGTTATTTAAGACCGGTGTGTTTATAAGTTCGGTCTTAAAATTAAATTTTTAAGACCGGACAATTTATTGTCCAGTCTTGAAATTCATTCTTTTAAGACCGCGTATAATTAGTCGTCAGGTCCTAGAAGCCGATATTTTTTCAGACCGGCTTTATCATTGTCCGGTCTTATAAATTTGATCTTTTAAGAGCGGCCGATATTTTCCCGGTCTTAAAAGTTGAGTTTTAGGACCGAACAAAACATATTTCAGCCTTATGTAGTACTACTTTTAAGACCTAATGTTTTAAATGTCCGGTCTGAAAGATGTTCTTTAAGACCGGTTGTAGTCTGGTCTTAAATGTGGACTTTTAATACCGGCTGGAACAAGACCGGTCGCTGGTCCGGTCTTACGATGCCTCTTTCGTCCGGTCTTAAAGCCCTTTTTGCACTAGTGTATGTACCTGTGGAAGTATGGAAACACGTACACCTTTCTTCTCACTTCACACACCCTGGTTGACATGTATTCTTGTCTCAAGTCCAAGGATGTTGTGCTTGCATAGACTGGGCACAAGAATCCAAAATCATTTATTCTGCCCTGTTTGGCCAATTCTTGATGCATGAACCTACAATAATGACATCGATCAGGGAATTAGTATATATGTATGTGTGTCTAAACGATGCATTTAAATTATGTACTCATAGAATCAGATACTTACTTCATAAACAGTTGAATGATTGGATTACTAAGCTCCTGTCCAGGAATCAATAGGGACATTACATCTATTTTGTCAAGGTAAACATCTACAGGATGAGGGACGCCTACTACTTCTTGGACAGGCCACGATTTATCTTTAAAATAATTTTTTTTTGCCAAATCAGATATTTTTTCCTTGGCAGTCAAATGAGCATTAGGGGATGGAACTTGAGGAGGAGGGGATGCAGCTTGACGAGGGGATGGAACTTGAGGAGGAGGGGATGGAAGTTTAGGAGGAGGTTGCTCTAACTGTCCAACAATGCAGCTCCCCCAAGTGCTCTGCTGCATAACCGTAGGTGAATGTGTGACAGGAACACTACTCTCTAAACGAGAGCTCAAAAGCAGCCTCATCTGATTCATTTCCTCCTTCATCTGGCTCATCTGGGATTGCCACATTACTTCTTTAGCCGCTGCTTCCTCACTTAATTTGCCCAGCGTCTGTTCCATCTCCTCCCGGGTAACCATACTTTGTTTGTGGCATTTGGATTTACCAAAGTATTCCTTCAGGCCTACCCGTCCTCCAACCCCCCTTACACGCCCGCGTGATCCGGTTCCGGCCGCAACGGTCGAACATCATTCCTCCCGTCCGACACAAAAGATCCCTCTCGCTTCTTTCTTTTTAAGATCTTCCGTAAGAAACAGAGATAACGAGAAGCTTAGTAATGAAACATGTTTTGTAACTAAAAAATAACAATAATGATACTTACAATTCTTTCAAAGAACTACACGAGTTTGTTCACTCGTGTAGGCGCCGCTTGGCTTTTGCCGAATATGCAACCACAACTCCTCGCGACGTATAGGAGATGGCTGATCAACTATCACGGAAGGATTGGATTCAGTTTCATCATCCAATCTCTTCCGCTTGGCCGCCATCAATTCTTTTTCGGCCATTTCATATCCGCCGCGAGAAGCCCTATGCAGGCAATCATTCTTTCTCACTATCTCTTGTGCTTGTTCCCTTCTTTTCTGTGAATCAGAATTGAAAAAAAAAACTATTAATTATGAATTCCAGCCATTGATGTCTAACATAAATTAGAGAACTTCTGCTTCATATGAAGGTCAAACATTAGTCAAATTCACTTCATCAAGTTTCAACATTTTATTTAAGAAAGATGTAGAATGGTAGAAGAAATTGGGAGAAACAGAGAAAAGGGAGTTGCGAAATGCGCCAACTCGTCAATTCATTCATTCATCATAACTGGTTCCTACACATATTAGACTAACCTCTTATATATAGTTAGAGGCTTGACTCTTAAGCCCCAATAACAGCTTACTTGCACCGAAACCATTACACGGTTAACATACTAACTAACTAACAAAGCAATGTCTAACCACTACCTACTATAAATGAGAACTATGACTATAATAATGGCTTGACTCTTATGCCATTATTATTTCCCTAATTACCTTCTTAGTATTTTACCTTTTCAGGGTTTACATATCAGACTTGCATAGACAAAGGCAGGAAATATATACTTCTATTCACACACCAAACCATTTAACAAACAGGATTAGATGAATAACATTCACATATCCGCACAGGTTAATAAGCACACAAAAGGGCAAACAAAACTAAATATAAACTCACCGTGAGCTTCGGGAGTGGTCATGGTGAACAAATTGTTGCCAAGTTTGTTCATCAATAAATGTGTACTTCTCCCAAGGATTTTTCTTGAGGCTGAACCTCGACAAAAATTGTTGGAAATTATGCCCTAGGGCAAGTTATTCTCTATTTAGTTATCATTTCATTTGCATGTTTATAGTGATAGCTGATCCTTGGATATATCTTATAGATTATCCTAAATGTCCCTGGTCGGTCATCTACACAGGAGCGAAGATGAAATAAGACCAGTATGACTTTGATGAGTATGGAGATACGAGTCAAAGTCATAGGCACTGTAAGAGTACAAGGTCTTTGGACCGACCCACTATGAGAAAGTTTGTATGGATTTTTTCATAAGCTTATCTCATGTATAACCGCATCACAACGCCCTATGACCTGAGATCATCATGGATTCCTACATGATGAGTCGCTGGTCTTTGACTTAGTCAAAAGTCACCTTTGACCGGGTGATGATAAAGGTTATGATCGGGATCAGTGGTTTTCATGTAGAGGAATGTGAATGGTCAAGATGGAATTTTTCCCTCACATTTGTAGAGAGATAATACTAGGCCCCTCGATGAGTGAGTCTAAGAAATGTATGGCCAAACTACGATGGAAAGGAGTTTCCATTTCAATTATTAGACTACTCAAAAATCGAGAAAGTAATGGTCAAGAACAGGAAGTTGACATTATCCATGCCTCATCCTTGACCAAATTATTGCGTGACAAAAGGGACGTGACATGGTTGTACGATAGGTTGCATCGTATCATCGATCCCCATATGAATTGGGTAGTCGCAATGTCTTGCTAGAGGCCACTTGCGACTTGTGGGCTGGTACGTATCGATTGGCCCACCGCCAATCTCATGTGGGCTGCAGGTCACACACAAGAATAGTCCAACACGAGTATTAGTGTCCGATTCATTGAATCTTATATATGTCTAAGATTTAATGAATGCAACGTTTAATATAGGAAGGAAGGATATATATATATATATATAATTTGAAATTAAATGTTATTTGTTTTGTATTTAATTTATTTAAAATTAAATACCTAAAATGAATATAGATATAGTATCTCACATTTAATTTTCGAAGAGATATTATATCTTAGATTTAATTTAATTGAGAGATATCTCGATTTAATTAAATAGATATATATCATATCTTAGATTTAATTTATAATGATAAATTAAATCACAAGGCTTTTAATTCGGATTAAATGAATAGATTAGATTAGATCTGTTGGATAGATTTAATTGATATATTACTTAATCCAAATTCGAATTCAACAATTAATTAAGATTAATTTTGAATATTTTAATACGGCTCATTAGGGTTTTAGAAACTCTATAAAAGGATGATGATCTAGTCGTATTAAAAAGCTGAAAACGAATTGAGACAAGCCGCAAAAATAAATCCTAGAGAGAAAAACGTGAGACACAAAGAGAAGGCACTAGCATGCTGCCGTACGTGTTGGAGAGCTGTTCGGTGTGGATACCGGTAGAGGGAGGAGACTCGAAAAGGCTGCTTCTGTTTGATCGAACGAGATGGCCCCACGTTCAAGATGTATGACGGTTGAGGCGTACGAACAAGGAGATGCGCACCAGACCGGATCGAACGAAACTCTCAATCCCTCGCATAGGTACAGTTTACTAACGAACCTTGATTTAAACGCAGTTGAGCGATCCTCTTTGGGATTCGTAAAAAAATTTATTATTTCGCTGCGTGTTCGGATCCCAACAAAAATATACTTGTTAGCTAGAAAGGTCTTAAACTTCCTCCACCAATAAGCACAATAAGACAATGTCTTGGCTTTCAACTTCTGACATTCAGGGACAGTGTATGTAAGCCGGATAGTGTCCCAAATAGGATCCTTTACTGTGCCAACCTCCACACTTTTCCACTCATATGCCAAGATGCTAACCTTGCTGCGTGCTAGATAGCCAACAAAACTAGTATATTTGGATTTCTTGGGACCGAAAGGTTCCAACTTTTCATCAAACCGAATCTCTAGCCTTGAGCCGAAGTCCGACTTAGGGTTACATCCATCATTCGTGTGCCTCTTCTACCACGACGTGCAGGGCGGTTACGAAGCTCATTGTGAGATGAAGAGGGTTCGTTCTGACTCACAGAAGTAACTGGCGTTCCCGGAATAGGAATAGAATCGTTTTCACCTTTCATTTTCATGACAAGAAGAGAGGTAATGCAACAGGAAGGGTTTTGCAACGTGAACAAAGGTTCTTCAGTGATAGTAACAAAAGCTTTCGCGCGAAGAAATTTTTATTTGGCGGTTCATTTTTAAGACCGGATGAAAATATAGACGATCTTAATAATTAGTATTCAAGACCGGATATATTAAAGTCGGTCTTAAAAGTAATTAATTTTTTATCGCACTCTTTTTCTATATTTTATACCGCCGCATTTTATGTCCGGTCTTAAAAGAATAACTTTTAAGATCGGCTTTTATATATGTTCGGTCTTAAAACTTTATTACCTTTATATTTAAATTTTTCCTTATTATTTTGGATCGCATAAAATATTAGTCCGGTTGTGTGAGATTTCTCCATAAAGTAATTGATATTTGAATATTTTTTTAATAACATTTTTAAGACCGGGTTGTTTTTTAACGGGTCTTAATAATATATTTAAGACCTATAAAAAATGATCCGGTATAAGAAGTTCTTTATATTTACAAAACTACCACCGGTCGTACATAAGAAGTTCTTTATATTTACAAAACTGCCACCGGTCATACATAAGAAGTTCTTTATATTTACTAAACTGCCACCGGTCATACCTTTAAGACCGGTGCGTCCAATGTCCGGTCTAAATGAGGCGGTCTTAAAGCCCTTTTTGCACTAGTGCATGCTCCCCATCGCCTTCAATCCTCTGGGCCTCTGCATCATCAAACACACCAAACTCGTCAAATTCTGCATTTCATTGATTCAACACCCAACAACAACAACAAAAGCATTCCAAATATACAAGTCTAATACATACCTTCTTGTTACTTTTCTTCTCCCTAACTTCATATCTCTCTTGGCACATATCTATCAACCACACTCCTAGACTCACCAACTGCAACATCCCCCACCAAACCCACAAATTAAATCAAATTCGCGTTCGTTGTATTTCACCCAAAACAAAACCTTTTTTCCGATTAAGAAAGAAAAAAAGGGAATATTTATTATGAAGGCAGTGCTTACCAGTAAGCTTCTTTGGATGATCTTGGCCCTCTTCTTGGGTCTCTGAGGCAGCTTGCAACCCTTTATAGCCAGAAAATCTTTTTCTTTTTCTTTGCTTGACAGCAAGATGTACAATTTTGGCCACACATGAGCTCTCTCCTCTCCATTGATCCCATCCCCCGTCACTTTCCCGATCTCGTTCGCCACCACCGCTGACCCTCTCGTCGTGTAGTACATGTCCTCCTTCTCCAGTGATGCTGATTTCCTATTATCTCCGCCGGCCGACCGAAGCATCGCCCCATCGGAACACCTGCACCAAACCATCCTTTCCCTTCAGATCATGACAAAATAAATTCCATATCTCTTACTCTATCACACGCAATTGTTACTTCCACGCCCCTTTATTCTTGATAAAGTTTCATCTATAAGCTTAGTGAGTAAAATTTTGGAACTTTCATAAAAGCCCTGAGATTCTGGGCTACTCAACAGAGATGAAGTGAGAATTTCTCATTTGTTTCAATCTCGTCCTCATCCCCGGGAGTTACCCGCCACAAACAAATAAAATGGGAAAGATCCCATCATTCCTGACCTTGTGAGGCGATTAGGATGAAGATGAGAGCTTTCTTTGTCGTTAGCAGTAGTAACCCCAGAACGATCTATCGTTGCTGTAAGCTTCCTTCGGATTCCGCCGTTGAGTCGCGATGAAATCCAAGGGTCTTTCACCCTCACGCATCTCAGTCGTTTTTTGTTTCCCCACTGCAAGAAAAAATCAGGTTCCGCTATTTTACATCCTCTCTGATTCCTATCTTCCTCTCTAATAATGCCTCATTGGAAAAAAATTCATGAGAAAAATATTAAACTCATCGAAAATATGCAATAATTAAATAGGACAGATGAAACATCGTTTGAAATAGCCAATGGAATTCAAAGTAAGGTTGAAGAAGTGTTTCCTGAGTAAATAGGTTTGAAACAAATGGACATCGTAAATGGCTTTCAAATAGATGGTGGTTGGCGTGTCCAGTTTAAAGGGAGTTCTAGGTCAGCTCCAATCAAAGTTGAGGAAAATGACATGTAGACGAAACAGATGGCTCAATAGTTGAAGGGCTAGGAGGTTTAGAAGGATATATTGATTTCTTAATAATATATTATATTATATCCTTTTCAATTTAATTTGTTGCCCAGGTAATGATGTTTATTGCTTTTTCTATATTTTCTCCTCTCTCGAGATCACATAATATCTCCTACAAAATAAAATAGGACATCAATAGATTTTCTATTATAAATTTTTTTTTTATTCCTATATTTAATTAAAAGATAGATAAATATATAAAAGATAATTAAATAGGTATAAAATATTAATAAATTAACTCATTATATCTCGAATCTATACTTATTTAATTATAAAAATATGGTACGATCAGTAACACGTTCCTTCGATGATTGCATCATAGATGCCATTTCACCACGTACCTATTTCATGATATCTCCAACGAGTTCCACTCGAATTTTGACTATAAGATCCAGACTAGGCTTAAGATTTGAACAACAATGTGGAGTGCGTCCAAAATATTTTGCGACACCAACTCCTCTTGGCTCCCCTCGAAGAAAACCAGGGTTATCTTGTTTCCCAATTGCTATTGATAAGATGTCCATCCGGTGACTCAGCGTAAATGAACCTTGGCTACTTTGCTCTTTAAGTGAATCTTGTATCATACAATTTCAATCCAATGAAAATTGAATGCTTGTAATATGAAACAATTTCAAAATTACATGCTTCAATTTTAACTACTGACAATCTTTTCAGCAACCTCAGCAACAACTGGATTGATGTATTTGTCACCCTTAAGCCTTGCAGCTTTCCATTTTTGGTAACGCGGAGGAGGATCTGGAGCCTGAACAATTATCCTAAGATCTGATTTGGCAACTTCCTTCCTTTTCTCCAACTCTTCTGCCATCATCCTCCGTTCAAGCTTTTTATAACCAACTCGAGACATGTAATGCTGGTACCTATTTGCTGCTTGCTTCACTTTATTTGCTTCACTTACTTCCTGTGAAATGAAAACAAAGAAAACTAAGTCAATGATGTCAAGTATATTGAAATAAAAGATAAGATAAGAGTTGAAAGAAATTTTATAATAAATTGAGGCTCTTGCCGTGTCGCCACAAACGACCTCCAATCCTCTAGAGAAATATACATATATTTAACACATGGATCCTCATTCCTCTTTGCCCCGCGAATATGCTTTTGGGAGAGCTTGTTCTTGAAATCTTTCCATTGAAGACGAACTTCCCCCATCAAGTGCTTGTACATTGCCTTGTTGTCTAGGACATTGTACGTTTGCTGTAAGATAAATGATAAGATAATTACATTTCAAGCAATATGACTAAAGATACAAATGCAGATATATAAAAAATTATACAAAAGTTGTCACCAAATCAACTCCTTCGTTTTTTGTGGAACCGACCTCCAAGTAGCGTACACAATGCAAACTTTGCTTCGAGCTAAATAGCCAACATAGCTAGTGAACTTGTCTTCCTCATCACCGGTTGGATTCTTATTAGCATCAAAGTATACATGTAGCCACTCCCATTGTTTTTCATGACGTGCAACCAAAATCCCCATCTTTGTGCTGCCTCTAACCCTTTTTCACAACGGGTTTAGCTCCATCATTGTATGACCCGTCAGAGTTGTCCATATTCCTGTTAAGACAAATAAATGTATAAAATAAACAAACAGGTAAAATGAAAAAAAAAATCACATAGTACTATTTCATAACTTAAGGTCTTACTTTATATGGTTTCCATATTCCTTCACAATGATCATTTCTTACAGATGAAACATATGTATGAAATATTTAATAAGTTAACTATACAAATAGAATAGGGATAACATACATGACTTATGTCTACATCATTTTGATATGGATCCATGACAGAAAGCATAGACTTTCAACATCAAAATGTCTACGTTTCTGAACATTCATAATTCTTCTGAAATTTAATATTTTTAACTTAGCCTTAATGACCATATATTTCTACAATACTTGCATTGAACATTAAATGTGGAAGAAAGGAGAAGGATCTGGAAGCCATAGATAAAAAAAATCAGCTGTTGCCAGGAACAATAATGTTACTATCCGATCAACATTGTCGATTAAGATTAAAAATTACAATAAATTCATGCCTATATTTGAAAAACCAAAAGGAAACTAAGAATCCATAACATTTCAAGCCTCACAAATTGTTGAATGGCAGTGAAAACTAGAAACATAGGCACCAAACAGGAAAAAACTAGAGAAAAAAAAAAGAGAGAGAAAAGACGCCAAAGTAAATAAACACGCAGATTATGGTGACAATGAGGGTTTAGAATCATAGTCCAATAGTCAAATATTCATATGGAGTGTCGCGACCAAATGATTACTGCATGAAAATGAGATTTAAAACCCTAAAAAAATGCATAAACATAATAAGAAAGGATTCTTGATAGGAAATTTTTTTCCGAAGTTGCAAATTCTTAAAGGAAATAATAGTAATAACAATACAAAATTGACTGAGACGAAGAAAATGCAGGAGAATCAGTAACTAGAGGGAAGGTCGAAGAGCTAACTTGAAGGTGATAAGTAAAGAACTTTGCAGCCTATGCCTGGCTACCCTGCGGAGCCTTGGTACTCTAGAGTCAGGGAAGTTGATGATAATAGATTTGACCAAGAAACTTAAGCAACTTATTCTAACAGATACACAGAACGACATCAATAATGAAGGAACCCTAGATTAGCATATCTGGAAGAGAAGAAAGTACCTTTTTGCCGACTTGATTGTGGAACACAGAAGATGCTAGAGAAACTATATTGAGAGCACGCCGATGGTGGGAGAGGGGAGGTCCGACAGAGTAGCAGCTAGAGGCGAAAGAAGGAGGGCATGTGACTTGGAAGGAAAGAGGATGGAAAACACAATACACTCTACTCACTAGCCCTGGGAAACCCAATGAAATAGAACCTTTTTGGCGTCTAAATATTTAGTTTAGACGCCAAAAAGGAAATTTTTGGCGTCTAAATATAAAAGTTTAGACGCCAAAAATGGACAACTTTTCCCGGACCCTAGATGCAGGCCTAGTTTTGGCGTCTAATAATATTTTTAGATGCCAAAAAGCCTCATTTTTGCCCAAAAAGCACAGCAATTTGCCACCAACCTTTTTGTTTGCCACCGCTTTTCCTCTTCTTTGAGCCACTTTTGGTGTCCTAATATATTTTTAGGACGTTTTAAGTACACTTTCCATGTTATAAAAAATATTAGGACGCCTAATATATCAAATTTTCTCCAAATAATTACAAAATTGCCACCGCGTTGACATTTTACTTCCCTTTTTCGAAAAAGGATGTCCATTAGGGAAGTAATATCTATTTTTTGTAGTAGTGAAGCTTGGGATTTTGCCAAGTGTCCAATGGGGAAACAAGACACTTAAGGACACAAGATAAAACACATCCAAGAGGCCCCTATTACCCCTCAATTTTGTGTGGATGATGAAGGGGAGAGTGATAAATATTAAAATGGTTTGACATAAAAATAAGAAGAGTAATACTCAAGCTTCTTGATTAAGTCTTGAATTTATGTCAAGTAAAATGAAGAGCCATTAAGCTAAGATATTTTAAGACATAAAAGAGAATCTTCATGAAGCTCTAATTGGGTCTCTAGTTCGACCAACAAGGAAGAGAAAGAAGTCATTTTATGTATTTGTCAAATTGATGAATAGACATGAAATTTCATCTTGTACCCTAAGATGACACTTGTCATGCTAGGGAATTTTGTAACTAGATGACAAGGGATATTTGTACATATAGTGAAGATAAGAAAGATGACCAAAGACTTCGTGGAGAAGCCCTTAATTTTGTGCAAGAGAATGACCAAGGGAGAAGCAAGAATATTTTATGCAATATCCATAGGTCATTTACACAAAGGAAAATCAAGGAGGTGTAAAGGGCAAGCCATCTCTTTCTAAGGCCATATTTTCGGCCAACAAAGCAAGAAAAGAGGGAGAATGAAATTCAACAAGGAAGGTACAAAAAGATAGAGAAAAATTCTGCAAAGTTTAAAAGCTTGTCTCATGTGGTAAGGGTAAAGTCAATCAAATTCACCCTATTTGGTCACTTGTCTTGATAGAGGAAATTTGAGGACTTGATGAAGACACCAACACATGGGCAAAGGAGACCAAGTAAATGACTCAAATTCTTACCCAATAAGCCATGCATTTCGGTTGAGATAAGGGCAAGGAGAGGGAAGGAAGACCAACTAAATTGCTAGGTTAAAATGGTCCAAATGAATCAAGTACAATCCTCCTATAAGCCATGTAATTTTCAGACCACAAGAGGAGGACATGAAGACTAAACATTTACCACATATTCAAGGTAAATTAGAGAGCCAAAATCAGGCCAAGTTTCGGCCATAATGAGAAGAGGAAAGAAAATTGAGAGACAAGTAATAGTGAGTCATATAAGTAAGGGTAATTTTGGACATTTACCGAGAGGGATATTTGGGTAATTTTTCCATCAATTATAAAAATACTTCCTATCCCTCTTGTTGTCTAAGTTTCTTCCAAAAGCTCTCAAGAAAAACCAAAAATAGAGCTAGGCTGAAACAAGGAGGAAAGAAGGAAGAAGAAATGGAACAATAAGGAACCACGTGAGTTATGATGATTTAGGTTCCCATTTCTCTTCTTCAATTATCATGTAAGTTTCATATATTGAAAAGCCAATGTGAATGGTATTTTTTTTAAGGAAGGCCGAAAGCTAGGAAGGGTCAAGGAGGAGGGAAAACTTCAACAAGTGCAAAGCCAAGCTAAGTAAGTGGTTCATATAGTCTCTTGCACTTGTTTGTGTTATTGATTTTGGATTAATCTTCTCATGTTTCTTATAGATTTGAAGATTATAAACGTGAAAAGGAGGATCTTCCCAAATACTTATAATATGGATTAAAAGGGTGTATTAGGCCTAAAAATGAAGTTAGAGGCAAATAAGAGCATAAAATCATAAACTTGGTATAAAATAGAATTTGGAGATTTTTGGGATACACTTTCGGTCAGATCCAAAACATATGGAAATAATGGGATTTTGTCCATTTTAATGCTTCCAAAGTGTTTAAAATGAAAATTTGTGTGGTGATAAGGATGAAAAATAATTTTGGAAGCATTAGGGCTAAATCTCAAGAAATTTCAAAATCTATTGAAGTAAGTTTCCAGCGTGGCAGATGATTTGTGACGCACTTTGGATTAAGTAAATGGTGTCAAATGACTATAAAATTTTACAGTCTTAAATTAGACATCTCAAGCTTTACTTTTATAGGTAATTCATAATTTTTAGAGGTGTCTACAAAGAGATATGAATTTTTGGAGTTTACATATGAATTTGGAAAGTGAATCTGAACAGAGATAAGATTTAAGTGAAACTGGACCAGTATGCATGTAACTAACCACTTGTGGTATTTGTGTACTAAAATAGACTTATCAAAGGTTCCATATACTTTGGAATCACCTTAATTAGATATTTGTACAATTAGTTATGAATTTTTAAAGTTGCTGCAAATTTCTGGACACTTTTGGAAAACTCCGAAAAATGAAGGTTTTAAAGTTCAAGATTAATTATTTGGTGTTCTTGCAATTAATAAATGAATTTTAGCCATAAAGGGGTCAAAAGATAATTAATTCAAATATTATATGAATTTTGGAGAATTTGAATAGGTTGTAACGCCCCTAATTCCTACGTCCATTATGATGTCCATTTATGTCCTAAATTCCTTATTAGACTAATTGGTGTGAAGTTATCGGAGTGAAGGCGTTAACAGATCAGAGTAAGTCGCAACAGAGAGCATGCTTAACGTTTGGACGAATGAGTGACTGATAACATATGCCCAGACATATGCTGGTTAATTAAAATTCCTGGAGGAATATAAGCGTGATACAACTTAAATTCTTTGCGGTGTATACGGTCGGCATGTTAGTGATACAGTTATCCGACTATTCAAGAGTTATACATAATATTATCCCAAAATAAAACTCTGGCTGAGTCCTCACGCGTGCTGCTTACCCTTGTCTCCAGCTCTTGATCCAGAAGCTAGGGTAAATTCTGAGATTCAATACCCATTGAATCTCAGGTAACAGTTAACCTCATGCTCAAGTATAATCAAAATATGTATGACAGATATTCATTACATTTCAACATTAACCATACATAGCACATTTCAACATTAACCATACATAGCACACATCAGATGTAAGGTTACAACAATACATAAGCACACAGCAGATGTAATGTTAACAACACCACAATACATAGCACACATCACATGTAAAGTTATCCACGTTTGCACTAATCAGTGCCACGATAGCTATTCATGTCCTCAGCGCTAGGAAAACAATCTCACGGCATTATCAAGACTATAACTCATACAAAGCTGAATGTATAAACAGTGACCTAAGACAGAGTCTTAGCCACGGTGCATGACCCAAGACTAAGTCTTGTCCATGACTCTATGAAATCATCTATCACATATAAGCATACAAGACACATCAGAGTTAAAGTTTCAGTACACGTCTGTACCTTAGTCTGCGTAGCTAGCGGTACTTCACCTTTCAGTACTAATTCCCGACTTTCTCGGATATCCTATAATAGTATCTGTAACATCCCATTTTCAAAAGCAGTATATTTTTTTTTCATCATCAGAGTAGCATCGGAGCGATTGAGTAACTGATACTTATATTTAAAATGCCGTAAGTCTGGCTGATTACAAAAGCGGTACAACGACCGAGAGTTTTCAAAAGTAGATAGAAACATAATAAAGTCTTCAGCTGAGTCCCTATGCATGCTGCTTGCCTTTCTCCTCGATTCTCGGTCCTCCTGAACCTGACGCTATATTAAGAGCTGAGGTCCAATGCATACGGACCCCAGGTAACGGTTAACCTCATATTTACATATACAGTATATCAGCATACAAACAAGCATATCCCAACATCATATAAGCCCCTTGGCAGATATGTCACACTTAGCAAACGTTTCACACCTAGCAGTCGTTTCACACCAAGCATTTCACACTTAGCAACTGTATCCCGACACCCAGCAAGCATCATAACAGTACAATGAGCATACCACAGAGCTATAAACTACTTCACATAAACATAACATACACCTAGCACATATACGCATACAATAAATATCAGACTTAGTGTTACCGTACGCGAACGTACAGCATACACACACAATACACATAGCACATACATGCATAACATAAACATCAGCGTTAGTGTTACAGTACGCGAACGTACCTTCGTTGACGGAAAACGGTACTTTTTGAGAGCGGGTGAAACAGCGGTACGACGGCGGTACAACAGCGGTCCGATTATCTTAGATATCCTATAAGGATAACATTTATCAACTTCTAGCAATATAACAGGCATTTTAGGTATAAATTACCATTTTGCCCCTAAACCCCTAATCGGCGGAATTTCGCCAGAGCTTCGCTGTTTTCGCTCTATCTCTCCAGAATTTTGACAGATCTTTTCCCTCATCATATTTTCGAAATATATATCATATTTACCCCTAAATATGATATCTAGACTATCTTGAAAAATTAAAGATAAATCTAGCATTCCTACTATATCTACCGAAAGAAACTACCGAAACTAAAGACCAATGACCGAAAAACTTACCCAGACTTTCTCCAGAGCTTCTCTCTCTAAAACCTCTCTCTAGGCTGCATTTTTGGGGTGAAGAAATGAGAAGGGGAGGGCTTGCTATTTATAGAAGAAAGGAGGGACAAGGTGGGAATTACATAAAAGTTCTTCAGATCGGATTTCAACCGTCGGATCGCACTTCGCCACGTGGCTTCATCTTGTCCATACACCTCTTGTGCTGACATCATCCTTCTAGAAGAAGATGATGTCATGCATCTTTGACTTACCGATAGCGTTTCCCGATCGGTGTCCGAATCGCGTAATTTTGCCGAATCTCAAAAATCCGGAACTAGGTTTTGTAGTTCCATTCTTTCTCTTTAAAACTACTGGGTTTCATTATATTTTTGATCCCATTAAGAGTATTCGAGTTATCTGTAGAAGATTTTTGGACAGACACCAACGATTCGGAAATCACTTCCGATAGAACCAAACTTCTTATGAGAAAATCACTGGTTCGTAATATGATCTCGATCTAAGTAACCATATCCTTGGTTTGAAAAACACGGTGCATTTTCTATAAGTCACTTTTAGCACTATCTGCCTTATCTTAATTATCCGGTACTCCTAATTACGCCGTTGGTTTCGAAACGACTTCGAGACCGCTCAATCCGAGATAGAATTTTCTTGGTTCATAAAAGGTCCGGTGGTAAAAGACTAAATTTCTATATCTTGAGGTAGAATTTCATTTCTATCTATTCTCATATCTCATATTGGCTCTTTACCGATTATATTATTATTTTATTCAAAATATCTAGATATTTATTTATTTTTCTTTTATTTTTCTAAGCATAAAATATTTTATTAATATTTTATTATTTATTTAATTATTAATTTCGAATTTCTCCTTTTAAATTAATTATTTACTAATTAATTTACTTATATCTTAATCTAAACAATTAGCCACTAATTACTTAATTAGCCACTTACTAATTGTTGATAATTTTCATAATTAGGATTAATTATTATCTCACAACTTTTGCACTGACATTGGTATTTTATGTCTCATGTAAAATATTAAAAATCATGGGGCCATAAAGGGCTTTTAATATTATTATATTTATGCTTCTCTATTTTTCAAGGAAATAATCCCAAAAATTCCTAAAATTAGAGACAACATACTTCCTAAGTTTTTGTCGATATTTGTTGTCATATGATATTTATCATAATAATTTTTTTAGGGTATTACAAAATTATCACCGCATTATTTCCCTTATAAAAAATATCCTAAGGGATGTCATTACCACTATTGACCTTTCTATTCCTAGTGGATTTGTCATTCCCTTTATACCCTTTTTAATTATTATTAATTAATAATAACACTCTTTCATTTATTATTAATAAATAACTTCCTTCAATATTTATTCCCTTTCTACTAGTAATAATAATACTATTTATTTATTTATTTTATTGATTATTATTTTATTTATTTAATTAATGCATTATTTTTATCATTTATCATTTTTATCATTTATCTTTTCTTCAATCTTTCTCAAGCACGGCAATATTTATATATTTAAGATGACCACGTTTCCAGCGACCTTAAATATAACAGCAAAATTTTCAATTCACAAACCCTCACACCACGAACACGTACCTCACTGATACATGTATATATTCATAGAAGTAGCAGTTTGGTTTTTCTTTTACTTTCTTTGTGCAGCGACTGTATATATATCCGTAAACCTTTAACTTATATACTTAGATATGGATCAGCAGGTTTTACTCATGAGTCTTTTGTTTCTTCCCATGCGCAACACTATATGTATATACATATGACCTTCTAACACAAGTTCTTCATTTTCCAGATGCAACAACATTTATATCTTTAAACCAGGAAATAGATTAAACCACATGCATGAGTGTCCAGCCGTGAAGGATTTGCAATTTACTTTCAAAGTCATGAAATGTAACAACACTTTGATAACCACAGCGTTGGATACATATATATGTATTTCAGGTGGTATGCTTTTCTTCTCTTTACAAAAAGAGTTGCAACCCGACAACCTCATGCATGCATATATTAGTTTTTCTTTTCTTTTCTTTCTTCTCATATATTCAACATCGTTGCTGATTTATGTCAGCAAGTTTTCAAGTAATTTTCAAGGTTTTTAGGTAGCAACTTACATAGATTTATGCATTATATTTTTGTCTTATTGTTATAAGTGCAAAGTTAACTCGATATATATATATATATACACAGCCACGCATACCAGCCCCTACTTATTACTCTTGTTGCAGCAAACTTCACGTGGAACTATCACTACATCCTTAATGGTTTCATGCTCAAAACTTATAGAAAACTAAGAGGAAAACTAGGTCCGATTATTACTTCTGGTTGCTGGTTTTTATGGTGAAGGTTCAGCTGAAACTACCTCTCCCAATGCAGCAACGTTGAGCAGAGAAAAAGAAAGAAAAATTGCCATAACCCACTCCCACTCTATCTGTCAAGCTCTCACCCTTATGCCTCTCTATTACCCCTGTTTTTGAGCTTAAAAACAGAGAACTAGCAGCAGCTACGTTCTCTGGGGTTCTCACGTTCTCGGATGAGAACAAGCAAGGAGTATGGGTTCTTTTTTTTTTTTTGCTCAAAGAAGGAGTATGGGTTCATATATGAAAGGACCCAAGGGTCCGGTTTAACCATTAAACTAACGGTACATGGCGTTGAGCTCGAGGGCAGTGGCGGAGCCCGAAATTATAATTAAGGGGGGCGAATATTACAGAAGAGAACCCCAAATATTTATAAAATTATATTTCAACCTAAAACTGTTCAATATCTTCATTTTAGTCCCTTTTTAAAACAAATAGTAAGGACTAAAATGAAAATTTTGAAATTAGTATAAGTCTGAAATAGAATTTTCTAAAAATTTGGGTCACATCCTGTAATTTTAGGGGGGCGGCCCCCCCTAGCACCCCCCTCCCTCCGCCCCTGAGGGGGGTATGGTTGTCTGACTCTGTTACGCTGCTTAAGCTGCTGGCGTAAATCCTTTGCTGTGATTTCTTTTCTCATTTCAGCAGTTACGTGTGTGTGTCTTCACTGCTTCTCCTTTTCTTTTTATTTTTATTTTTTTGGCTTACCTGATGCTTGTTGGGGTGCTACTATGGGGTTAGTATGATGAATGGTTTGGTTTTATTGTAGTTGGGCCGACGGAACAGAAAGAAGCAATGAAATCAGTAGATATTGGATGATTATGATTTTGTAACATATGCCACGTGGGTCCAGGTACTATGGGCAGATCAAATGGGTTAAATAATCAATTGATTAATTTGGCCCAGTACTCACATAATTGCAATTTTTTTTTTTGGAAAATAAGTTAAAACTTAAATCCTAAATTCCTTTTAAGGATTTTCTTTTTCGATTTAATTTCTTTTGGCCTTAAAATTTTATCTCTATATATTTATGCCAAAGATTATTCCTTAATTAGTTGTCCTTAATTTATGGGAAAATATGTCTTAAATTCCAATAATTAATTTAGGCCATAAATTATGCCTTCCATATATCCCTTGAATTTATTCTTTTCCCGGAAGTTTCCAAGAAAGAAAATAAGTCTTTATTTCGAATAACTATTCTCATAATTATTTTAAGGCAAATTTCATAATTAATTTTCATATATTATTCCTAATTTGGAAATCCCAAAATTTGGGATGTTACATAGGTGATGAATATTATTTATAATTATAAGAATTTCCACTGCCGGGAACTGTTAAAAAGAATTTGGGAGAGAGTTGCAAGTGTAAAAATCCATCAGGTAATAACTCTAATCTCACGTAATCTGTTTGTTTGTGTATACATGTTTGAACCATGATTTTGATCCGTGCCTAAGACACATACGTTTATACATTCAGTCAGTTTGGGTTCAAGACCCAATTGTTGTTATTTGGATTAAAGTGCAGATTGGCCAACGAACTATTACTCAAGGAGCATCTAGCACAAAAATTAATTGAAAGTGCCTTAACTATCAATCAACAATTAAAAAGTGAAGAAGAAAAAAATATCGTTAAACTACCCCGTCACCGTCTTGGTGTCTTCCTCTCATTTTTGTCTTCCATTGACTGTCACAGTGTCGGCGACGTCGGCGTCTCCAAAGCTTCCATTATTGCTAGGTGTTTCACTCACCCTCTTGAACTCATCAAGGTCCATATGTGTAACATCCCATTTGAAAACGACGGAATTTTTTAAAAAAAAAACACGTTTCCAAATATTTCAAGCAGAGTAGTCAGAGTAGAGCATTGGAGCGAGTGAGTAACTGATTCATAACAAACATCAACCATAGTGTAACATTGTAATGATTACGGTAATCCTAGAGTTTGAAATTGGATAACCGAAAACGATAAAGATAGATAAGTCTTTGGTTGTACGTCTCTTTTGCTTGCCTCGATCTTCGATCCGTATTCCTTCGGATCGATGCTATAGCGAGATTCAATTCACCGCATTGAATCTCGAGTAACGGTTAATCTCAAACCCAAACAATAAAGTATACGAGATAACGAGATATTCTAGACAATACAACAAAGTATATCACTACATAAGCATACAAAGATGCATGATCATTATGCCGACAAAACATAAGCATTACGCAGTATGTAAAGCCCCACAATGTAAAACAACAACAATAAGCTTGCACTATTCACGGTGCCACGATACCACTCGTGTTCTCTCGCTAGAAAAACATACGGCGTTATCATGACTATAACCCGTGTAAAGCTGCTCGTATATTGGTCTACGAACATATCTATCACATATATGCATTTAAGAAGCACAAGATTAGTGTTACGAAGACGCGTCCGTACCTTCGTTGACGACGTTAGGTACTTCGCGGAAAAACGTACTTTTTACGGAAAAACGTGAAATGTTTGACAGCGGCACGTCGGGCAGCGTAACGGCAGCAAATCAGAGTTTCTGATGCCCTATAGGAGTAATACCACTTTCATTAGTGATTTGACATCATAACTGGCATTTTAGGTAAAAATTACCATTTTGCCCTTCTACCCCTAATTTGGCGGAATTTCGCGTAACTTCGTTACTTTGACCGTATTCCATTTCGAATTATCCCCACTATGTTTTTACCTCGTCGGGCATCTTTCAATGCAATGAGGCATAAAAACAAGCATAGGAACAAATTCGAAACTTCCTAGATCAAAACAACGGTTCTACTATAACTACCGAAAGAACTACGGAAACTAAAAACTAAGGACAGAAGAACTCACTCGGAGCTAAGGCAGAATTTTTCCAGAGCTTCTCTCTCTAGAACCTCTCTCTAGGATTCGAATTTGGTGTGAAGAATGAGAGCAAGAGGGCTTGCTATTTATAGGGAAAAATAGGGACAAGGTGGGTATTAACAAAAAGTCTTCAGAAATGATTCTGGCCGTTGGATCTAGGGTTTTGTAAGATGGAATCTTGACCATTCATGGTCTTGGTCGACATCTAAGGCCCAAAAAGTCAAAGAATGAGTTTTCATCTTGCTTTATGGCCTCCCGGTCGATAAAGCTACCCGATCGGTGTCCGTTTCGCGCGATTTCGCAGAAACACAAAAATCTGGGCATGTAACTTTGAAGATCTTTTCATCCTCTTTCATATTATCTATTTGGATCCTCTTTTTGATCATATCCAGGTATTCTCCGGTGCGTCGGAAGATATTCGGACAAACGCGTCGATTTACGGAAATCGCTTCCGATAGAACCAAACACGGGCAATAATTCGCTGAATCGTAAAACGTCCAGTGGTTGCCTAACTTAATCCGTGTTTGAAAACACGCAATTGTTTCTATAGGTTCTCACTTTGCCTATCCGGCTCTACTCTATCCGATCGCCTTTCCGTCTTATTAGGAATTAGGGTTTTCGGTTGCGGAATCGACGTCGGTAAATTCTTTCTTCGTGTAAAAATTCACTTGTTCTTAATTTGATCAGTCGAAAAGACTTTTACCTCTAGTTTACCTGTAGAATTTATTCCTAACTTTTCCCTGGTCCGCCTATAAGCCGACTCACCGCATTATATTATTATTTTATTCTAATTACCATTTTAATTATTTAAACAATTCTTTTTAATTAAAAATAACCATAATTTCGACCCCCTCTTTTAAAAATTCAGATTTATTTATTTTTCTATAATTTTTTCCATTTTTTAAAAATATAATATTTTTTACCAAAAATTCTCGTTTTACCCATGCCTTCGTTAGGGCTTAATCTGACCTAATTTCTTCGATTAGTGATCTTTTTAGGATCAGGTTTCTTCATATATTTATCTTTACTAATTTATAGTATATTGTTATCTTACAAACTTCTATACTGATATTGTCATTTTATATCTTGTGTAAAATATTAAAAATGTTTACCCCATCAGGTTACTTTATGATTCGAAATGCTTTTTAAACTTTTCTTCAAGTTATTTCCTCCGAAATAATTTATTAAATTCTCATAATTTAGGGATATCACTTCCATATTTTTCTCATAATTTTTCATGATCTTTCGGTATTTATCATAATACTTTTAGATGTTTTTATCACCATTATATCATTTTTAGTCATTCTGTTCATCGATTTTCCGTAACTTTTTCAAAAATTTACTCTATAATTATAACAATTTTCTATAACATTTTTATCTCATGAATTTACTTCATTAAAATATTCAATAATTTTCCCTTATCTCAGAAATTCCAGATTTGCTAAAATCCAGGTATTACAATATGCAGCTTCAGGGCGAGAATCATGCACCGAAACCAAATCCTGCAGTCCACAGCCTCCGACCAGCACTCGGCTTGTACCCTAGTTCCATCCCTAAGATGCCACAGGCGACAGCAACAGCAGCAGCCGCTGCCACGATGCCTGCTCGCGTGTGTCCCATATCTATTGGTGGTTGCCTTATCCAACAAGAAGGCATAACCGCTCTTTTCTCTAATGTCTCCACCACCGTCCTCCGCCAGTGCTGGCTCATATTTTAAAGTAATTGTTATAGTTGCTATTTTTTAATTGTTATTTGGTACTTATGCTCATTTTTAATTGTTGATTGATAGGTAAGGTACCCTCAATTAATTTTTGTGCCAAAGGCTCCTTGGGTAATAGTTCGTTGGCCAATTTGCACCTTAACCCTTGTGTTCTTTTTCCCAGTGTTGTGGATCTGGAACTTGTTGTATGCTTTACAGTCGACGCGGTGTGCATTATATGACTGTATGTTCCTAGAATTGTTGTGTGTATTATGTAATTATATGTGATTTATATTTAATGCTGATTTGTTTATTTGTGATTATAATTAACTATCATACATTGTTTATACTTTGTACATGAGATTAATTGTTGCTCTGATATTCAATATTAAACCTCAAATATTGCTACTAGTTCAAGAAAAGACGGAAGGATGATCATGGTGAGAAAGGCAAGGCGATGGAGTAGTATCGTGGTGTGACTGTTGGCGGGTTGGTGACACAGAGAGCTGTAGTTTTTATTTTGTTGTTGTTTTGAGTAGTCTTAGTAATGGTGGTGTATTAATATTGGTATTTAATATTTTGGGATGACTGTATAAATATTTTTAAATTGGTGATCCTAGAGATTGAAGTAAGTCTAAGTTAATCAGTACTCATCGCCCAAACGGTTAAATACGCTTATTGCACTTAAAACTCTGTTGTATAATGATTATCGGAGAGGGGGTGTGGCATCCCCGAACAAACTAGAGAGTGGTGATGGCATGCAGACTAAGACTGCAATACAATAAGTTTGAGTTTGAGAGGCAGAAAAGCTCATGCCATCAAGTACAGAAGAAAGATAGGGCTCTACACATATTGTCCAATTTTACAAAAATACAAATAAAAGTTGTTCTTTTTAAAAAAGATATATATATATATATATATATATATATATATATATATAGGTAAATAGATTGATTGATTTTTCACAAAACACTTGACTAAATATTAATTACTAAGTAAATTTTTTATTTTTAAAATCAAAAAATTGTTTTGAAAATAGGAACACAAACTAGTCCTTAATATTTTCATTTATAAGATGTTTTCCTAAAATGCTATTGAACAAGATTGCTTTAGATGCTTTTGAGACAGGGTATTTAATATAAGGGACAATTACCTAATTAGTTAATTTCGAAGAATTTTTTTTTTCTTCTAAGTTTTGCCCGCGATTGATTGTTAGTACCATGTTCTTTAATAAGCAGGCGGGCCAACTCATTTTATATACTGCTACTAGTATTGATCAGGGAATAGGGATATTCTAGAAAGAAAAAAAATATTTTAATTACTTCTAGTACTTTTTATAGTGTCTTGTCGTGTGTGTGCGCATCGTCAGAATTAAAAAGAAGAGATGCTAAAGAGAGTCAGAATTCACAACATCATTTTTTTTTTTAAAAAAAAAAAAAAAAGTCACAAGAAAGGTGTTTTGTACAACGCGTCAAAGGATATACAGATACTAAAAATTTCTCGCTTCCTAATTTATAAGACTATGGAGTTGATCTCCAGCCTTATAAATTATGGAGTTGATCTCCAGCCATTTGAATTCAGGTTTGAAAAATATAACCATGGAGGATGTCGCCTCTGTTATATAAATGGTGGTGTGAAATCCTAGACATCTATACATTTATTCCGGGTGTCAAAATTAATAACGTTAATGATAAAAATAACGTGTTTGTGTGTGTTTAATTAATTCCCTGCCAGCTTTGTTGTACCATGTAATAAAATACAACTTCTATATGAACATGTAGAAGTTGTCTCAGCCTGAATATAAAAGATATTGTTATATATGTTCAACTGATTATTGGAGTTTATTTGTTTATTATGATAAGGGCTAAAGGGGTACAAGTTAAGTCATATTAAATGAGGCATTAAAGAAAAGAGAAAAATATAAGGAGATTATTTGAACATTAACTACCGGGATAAAATTGACAACTAAGCATTAATTGCTCTCTAAATTATTTATATTGTAGACCAAGTCATTATTCTAGAAAGAACTTATATTTTGAACCAGGAAAGAGAGAGAGAGAGAGAGTGTGTGTGTGTGTGTGTGATTGTTATTAAATTAAAGGGAAAATTACACGCAAGTCCTAAGGAACCAAAAAAATTACAAAAAGTCCTTTTAAATCACAAAATTACACAGAAGTCCCAAGGGACTTTTTTGATATTATTTGTATGGAAATAAAATCCAAGTTTTTAAATGTTGTTGTAAATACATGCATTTCCTGTTATAAATATGGCTTTTTCTATTGTAAACAGCCAAAATTTAAATTTTGTTGTAAATACAGTATTTCCTGTTGTAAATCTAGCATTTTTATGTTGTAAATGACCTCTCTACGTTCAAAATCCAGGTGTTTAAATGTTGTTGTAAATATAGTTATTTCCTGTTGTAAATATGACTTTTTCTGTTGTAAATGTTCAGATTTTAAATTTTGTTGTAAATACAGCACTTCATGTTGTAAATATAGCATTTCTCTGTTGTAAATGACCTCTCTACGTTCAAAATCTAGGGGTTTAAATGTTGTTGTAAATATAGGCATTTCCTATTGTAAATATGGCTTTTTCTGTTGTAAATAGTCAGGTGTTTAAATGTTGTTGTAAATATAGGCATTTCTTGTTGTAAATATATATAGCATTTCCTGTTGT
This sequence comes from Acacia melanoxylon, assembly GCA_019022615.1. NCBI lineage: Eukaryota > Viridiplantae > Streptophyta > Magnoliopsida > Fabales > Fabaceae > Acacia > Acacia melanoxylon. The sequence goes on from JAFJYJ010000004.1 coordinate 11,438,779, forward strand.
TAATACAAATAATATCAAAAAAGTCCCTTGGGACTTCTGTGTAATTTTGTGATTTCAAGGGACTTTTTTGTAAAAAAAAATCGTTCCTTGGGACCTGCGCGTAATTTTCCCTAAATTAAACTAGGTTTAAAGAAGGGAAAATTACGCGCAGATCCCAAGGAACGATTTTTTTTTACAAAAAGTCCATTGAAATCACAAAATTACACAGAAGTCCCCATAGACTTTTTTGATATTATTTGTATGGAAATAAAATCCAGGTTTTTAAATGTTGTTGTAAATACATGCATTTCCTGTTGTAAATATGGTTTTTTCTGTTGTAAATTGCCAGATTTTAAATTTTGTTGTAAATACAGTATTTCCTGTTGTAAATCTAGCATTTTTCTGTTGTAAATGACCTCTCTACGTTCAAAATCTAGGTGTTTAAATGTTGTTGTAAATATAGGCATTTCCTTTTGTAAATATGGCTTTTTCTGTTGTAAATGTCCATATTTTAAATTTTGTTGTAAATACAGCACTTCTTGTTGTAAATCTAGCCTTTTTATACTGTAAATAACCTCTCTACGTTCAAAATCTAGATGTTTAAATGTTGTTGTAAATATGGGCATTTCCTGTTGTAAATATAACTGTTTCTGTTGTAAATAGTCAGGTGTTTAAATGTTGTCGTAAATATAGGCATTTCCTGTTATTAATACAAATAATATCAAAAAAAGTCCCTTGGGACTTCTGTGTAATTTTGTAATTTCAAAAGACTTTTTTGTAATTTTTTTTGATCTTTCGGACCTATGCGTAATTTTCCCTTTAAAGAATGTGCAGCCTGAAAGTGGAGCTTAATCACCAAGAGGGGCGTGAATTGGGGATTATAAAAATTCTTGCAGAAAAGCTTTGTTTTTTGAACATTAAAACAGAGTAGACTATGAAGTAGAGAAGAATAGCAAAACACAAGGAATTATACTGGTTCGGTCCAATCTCTTGACCTACGTCCAGTCCCCAGACTCTCTAGGATTTTCACTATCACAATTAATTACACACTCTGTACTCAAGAGTAATTCTCTCACTAGAACTTACTCCCCCTTACAAGTTGTAATCAATGAACCCAATCATCAAGTCCCCTGACTTGTGATTCTTTACAATAAATGATTTACAAGTATGAAACTCTCTCTAAGAGTGGATAATGATAAACACTGAAGCTTAATGTATCAGTAGATACTTTACAAGTGAAAACAAAAAGAGTAGTTGGAAACTTGAATGTATTTCGTTTTCAGCAGATGTGTTCTTTTTTTTTTAGAGAAATTGAATGCTACTCTATTTATACTGAGAGAGCATTAAAGATCCGTTGCAAACTCCATTATGACCGTTGGTGCATTAATCTAGCTGTTGGAGGCATTTTTGAGTCTTCTCTTTCTACTCTTCACTTAATCCAGTTGTACAGCAGTTCAGAGTTGACTTCTTGAATATTAATCTGTTTGAATAGCAGCTACTGGATGTGGTAAGTAGACATTAATTCTTTGTAAGCGTGTGCAGAGGGATTACCCAAAAGTATAACTACTAGAAAAATGTGAAATAGTGACGGAATTTGCTACGGAAAAAATTCCGTAGCAATAGTGACAGATTTTTAAATCCGTAGCAAAAAAAAACCTGCAACGGATTACAAAATCCGTCGCAATTTCTATAGCTATTGCGACAGTTCAAAGATCCGTCGCAATTTTGTGCGACGGATCTGGCAAAAGGCCGCCATTGTGACACCCTGTGCGACGGGATCCGTCGCACAATATTGCGACGGATCAAAGATCCGTCGCAAAATGGCGGCCAAAAGGTCGCCATTTTCACACCGTAGATCCGTCGCAAAATGGCGGCCAAAAGGCCACCATTTTCACACCGTGTCGCACAACATTGCGACGGATCAAAGATCCGTCGCAAAATGGCGGCCAAAAAAGCCGCCATTTTGAGGCCTTTTGCGACCGATCAACGAGATCCGTCGCAAAAAGGCCGTTATTTGCGACGGATCTAGGATCCGTCACAACCGCGTCGGTGGACGGTTGCGACGGATCCCTAGATCCGTCGCAAAAGGAAGTCTCATTTATGAGACTTCCTTTCTTCTTCCTCCCCCCAGCTCCGCCCCATCCCCCCGCTCCCCCCCTCCCCACCGCTCCGACCCCACCCCCAGCTCCGCCCCCACCCCTACTCCGCCCCTCCCCACCGCCCGACTCCCACCCCCGCCTCCGCCCCCCCCCCAGCTCCGACCCCACCCCCAGCCCCCCCACGCCCTCGCTCCCCCAACCTCGCCCCCTAGCTCCGACCCCACCCTGCTCCTCCCCTCCTCCCCTGTTCCGACCCCCTCCCCCCCCGGCTCGACCCCACCCCCGGCTCCACCCCGCACGCCCTCGGCTCCCCCAACCTCGCCCCTGGCTCCTCCCCGCCCCTCCGCCGGCTCCTCCGCCACCGGCTCGTCCCCTCTGCGTCCCCTAGCTCCTCCACGACTCTCGGCTCGTCGTCCTCTTCTCCGGTCCGGTCCTTTGTCGGGTTGGTCGATGTATTTTTTTTTTACTATATGGATATATCTATGTTAGATTTTCTTTATGTCATAATTTAAATATGCATGTTAGTAGAAAATAATTCTTCTTTTGTATTTTAGTTTTTCCTTAGCTATTAATTACATAATGATCTTGATAGTTTATGAGTTTGAATTATGCTTATAGTTAGTAGGAGATTCCATGATTTTTTTTTTTTATTATTGGGTTTAGTGATTTTTATTTATAATATTGATATTTTTTAATGTTGTATTATTTTTTGGGACGAAATATGTATGTTAGTAGAAGATAAATCTTAATTTTTGTTTTATATGTTAGTGGAATTTACTATTTGATTTAGGCTATTATAAAAATGACTGTTAATAATTTGTTTAAAAAATATTCTTTTAAAATTTTTTATTTGAATCTATCTTTAAAAAGTTATACAAAATACTTTATCGTGTTAAAAATATTTTTTTAATGTTGTATTATCTTTAAAAATATTCTTTTAAGTGTTAAATAATCTCTTTGATCTAACCCATATATGTTACAAACTCCAAAATACTTAGCATTCTATTCTTTGTTTGCCCCCTCCACATGCATGTCCCCATGTTCTGGTGTGCTATCCTCATTCTTTGGTTGCTTGCTGGAATATATATACTTTGTTCAATGCATGTGTTTGTTTTTCACTTTCTTGATTAAGTGACAATTGGTAGGCATAAGAGGCGACTTATATATATTTGTGGTATGTTGAGATGTTAATTAGGTTAGTAACTGAACTAGCTAGGAAGTATGGAAGGAAACCATGATAGAAGTTGGATGTACAATCGTCTAACGGATAGAAGACAACTAACGCAAGCATTCATGGTGGGTTTGGAAGAGTTCATCCAATTTGCTGTGGCGAATTCAAATAATTCAAGAAGGGAGATCAGGTGTCCGTGTGCCAAATGTAAGTGTTTAAGATTTACGAGACGCGGACACGGTCGGGAATTCATTTGTGTCAAAAGGGATTCATAAAAGATTATGAATGTTGGGAATGTCATGGCGAAGTCCGACAGACACCGAGTGGTTATTACGGGGACAGTAGTCATCGAGAAAACCTTAATCAATATGAGCAGTTGGTTATGGATGCCGCGGGTTCGTCAATCGGCCAATATTTTGATCCCGTTACTCATGCCGAACCGTCATACATGGGAGAGAGAGGCGGTACACATCCTCAACCATCATACATGGGTGAGGATCCTCATCCGGAAGCCGCTAGGTTCTATAAAATGCTTCAAGAAGCACAGCGTCCGTTATGGGAAGGTTGCGAACACTTTGAAAATAGTTAATATTCATCGCTATCGGCTACCCTAGCAACACTAAGCTTGAAGACCGATCACCATATGAGTGAGAGGAATTACAACGAAATGATGCGAGATCATGAGTAAGGTTGTTCCCAAAGACAATAATTTGCCGAAGGACTTTTACCAAGCAAAAAAAAGGTGAAAGAGCTTGGGCTTGGATGTGAAAAAATTCATTGCTGCCCCGAGAGGATGTATGTTGTATTACAAGGATGATCTTGGTGACAAATTGCAAATTTCGTGGACATGATGAGATATAAAGTTGTGGGGAAAGGAAGGAAAAAGACCTGTCATGCATTAAGCAAGATGTGGTACTTTCCTTTAGTGCCCAGACTTACGAGATTATATGCATCCGAACAAATAGCTGCTCACATGAGATGGCACTGGGAGCATCGTAGGGATGAAAACTTTGTGACGCATCCATCTGATGCCGAAGCTTGGCGTAAATTTGACGAGGCGAATCCTTTCTTTGCTATGGATCCCCGTAATGTTCGTCTTGGTCTATGTTCGGATGGGTTCGCTCCTTTCAACAATACGGGCGGGAATTATTCTGTTGGCCGTCATTGTGACTCCGTACAACCTCCCACCTTCTATGTGCATGAGAAGAGAGTTTTTCTTCCTTAACGCGTTAATCCCTGGGCCGTCGAACCCAAAAAAGAAGATAGATGTGTACCTCAGGCCTTTGATAGACGAGTTGAAAATGTTGTGGAGTGAAGGTGTTTTTACGTATGATATATCATTAAGTCATAATTTCACTATGCGGGCTGCCTTAATGTGGACAATAAATGATTTCCCTGCATATGGGATGTTGAGTGGCTGGCAAACGTCGGGAAAGCTCGCATGCCCGATATGTCTTAAACAGAACATGGGTTTTAGCTTGGAACACAATCGCAATGTCAGTTGGTTTGACAGGCACCGACGATTCCTACCCCCCGATAATCCGTTTAAAAGAAATAGAAAAGACTTCACGCGGAAGGTTGTCGAACGAGCAGATCCACCTCGTCGTTTAAGTGGACAAGAAATATGGGACGGTCGAGCACATTCCGAGTGTCGAAGAGGGACTGCTTCAAGCGAACCGAGGGGTACGGCATTGATCATCATTGGAACAAACGCAAAGTATCTTCGAGAACTACCATATTGGAAAGATCAATTGTTAAGACACAACCTCGATGTCATGCATATTGAGAGGAATGTGTTTTGCAATATTCTCGTACACCGTGATGGACACCAAGGGCAAGACGAAAGACACGGTCAACGCAAGATTGGACGTTGAAGCGATTTGTAGCGGCCTGCTTTGCATTTGGTGGACGGTGGCACTTTGGGACAATTTCCAAACCCGGAGCGCCGTACACATTCAATAAAGAGCAAAATTTAGAATTGTTGCAATGGGTTAAAGATCTGAAACTCCCTGACGGTTATGCGTCAAACTGGATAAGATGTGTTGACATGCACGAGGTGAAGTTGAGCAAGATGAAGATTCATGATTGTCATGTTTTTTTCCAGAGATTGTTGCCGTGGGCCTTCAAAGCACTACCGAAGCATGTATGGTTTATTCTAACAGAGTTTTCCATGTTCTTTAGAGAAATTTGTGCTTCAGAGCTTAATGTTGAAAAGTTATGACACCTGGAGGCGAGCCTGCCCATAACGCTATGCAAGTTAGAGATGGTGTTTCCTCCTAGCTTGTTTTACTCAATGGAACATTTGCCCGTTCACTTGGCCTACGAAGCAAAGGTAGGAGGCCCGCAACAGTATAGATGGATGTATCCGTTTGAGAGGTAATATATATTGATTTGCGCTGTTATTAATTGACCGACATGGTACTTTAGATTATAAATACCCTCTGATATTCCATTGTAGGTTTTTACGCACACTTAAGCACAAGATCAAAAATACAAGGTACGTTGAAGGATCTATCATTTGAAGCTCATCTAGTCGAAGAGGCCGCAAAATTTGCGTCATACTATTATCCCCCTGAAATGATGTCAAGGTGGAGAGGGGTACCTCGTAACGATGATGCCGGTGATACGAGGGATCAAAAATCAATATTTAATTTTTCAGGGCGAATCGTCGGAAAACGTTGGAAGTCAACTCTTGACGGAAGAGATAAGCGAGTTGTAGAGTGGTACATTCTAAACAACTGTGGAGAGGCCGCAAAGTACCTAGAGTAAGTTTTTTTTTGTTTACTATTACGGTAAGTATTAAAGTATTAACTTAAGTTTTTTGTTACGATTACTTCTCTAATTGGGTCGGATCGAGAAATCCTTCAATGTCGGTGTCCCAAGTTGATCAATTCACTAATTTCGAGTTTCCAAAATGGTTTCGATCATATTTCTTGGAAAATCCATCAGATCCCAATGAAGTTGCGTGGAGTTTATCTTATGGAGTTGCAATGACAGTTACCCGATGCAACAAATATATAATCAATGGGTATCGATTTGCAACTGTTGACACGAACACAGGTACACTATGTTGCAATTACGGTGTATGTTGTCGAGGTGACCAAGTTGACGGGGTGGAGACTAACTACTACGGGAAGTTAGTTGAGATAATTCAGCTGAGTTACCAGTGGGACAAGGTGGTGACCCTTTTTAAGTGTGAGTGGTTTGATAACAATCCGCGTGGGACAAAAGTGGACAAACATGGAAATATTGAGATCCACTGGACAAGGAGATATACGGTTGGTTATGACCCATTCATCCTTGCTCAACAGGCATAACAAGTTTACTATACACCATACCCTACATCTCGCCAAGGGTGGACGGGAGTTATTAAAACCAAAGCACGAAATATTATACCAAAGTCGAAAGAGCCGGAATCAAATGACAAAGTATGGTGAACCTTTCCCGGTGATGTGGAACATGTGTTGCCCATAAACATCTTCGATGACGAAGTACCAAGCAATCTCTTTGATTCTCGTGCGGAGTTAGAGTTGATTCCTATACAAATTGACGATGAGAAATCGACGATGAGGATGAGGGCGAAATGAGCTTCTCGATAGTGAATCCGAGTTCGACGACTATGAGAGTTCAGATGAAGACATGCAAGTAGATGTCGATGAACAGGAATGGTCCGGTTGATTTTTGTTAGTTCTTTGTTTATGACGATATGTTATACTACATACTTTGTTTCTTTGCTACTGTCATATTAACTAAATATTTTATATATATATATTTTTTGACATGATGTCTATAAGTGTTCAGAGATGGAGCATCCAGGAGGACGTTCAGGTAGTGGACGTGGCAGTGGTCGAGCTTGACCCCATACTATAAGAGGGGGTAGGGCGACGCCAACCGCTCCATATGGAGAGCGAGAGGGCTCGGCTCTTCTCCGAGGTGCCACTATTTGATTTTTCGTCGTCCTTTGTCGGGATATTTGTCATCTTCACCGTCACTTTATACATCGTCGTCAACGGCGGCTACCCCCGATGCACGTAAGGGGGACAACGGAGTTTACTTTACCATTTCTGATTGATTTACATTTGTTTAGTTTCTTGAAACCATCTATGTACAAACATCTTCAATATTTCACATTTCTTCCTTAGCACACTATGTCGCCTCAGAGCCACGTCGGGGAAGAAGGTAGTTCTTCAGAGGTACCAAACGGGGCTCAAGACATCCCGAGACGGGGTTTCTTTGGATCTGTCCTGACGGCAACGAGTAAGTCGTGCCAAGTTACCTGTAATGTTACAATTTTCTTTTCTAATTGGTTTGTATGCTAATATTTGCATGATAATCTCTGTTTTCAAATTTGTGCCTCATACTCCGGTGGCGACTTTCATGTCGGACCAAATATTCCATAATTACACTCAAGCTTGGACCGCGTGGACAGAGATTTCTAAGACGCAACGAGACAGGTGGTTCAAGGAGTTCTTGGTAAGTTATTTTTTTATGCGTGTTAATTAAGTACTTTTAAAATTTTGAGCACTAATTGTTCGTTATTGATTTTCAGGATAAGCATATGACGTTGCACGAGCATCTTGAAAATCTGAAAAAAGCTTATAACCACGGGGCCGGCGTGATGGTGCGTCGAAAGCTCTATGCATTGAGAAGGTCGAGAGGCAAGACAGTTGGCTTCCACAGGACACTAAAGATGATTTATTTGGCAATTGGGAAAACAATGACAAGTTTAAGACCATAAGTGCGAAAAATAAGCAAAATAGGGCCAAAATGGAAGGACCATCATATGTTGGCGGCTCCATATCAATTAGTGAGCATCGACGCAAAGTTGTAAGTACACGTTATTTTCTATTTACGTATTCAATATTTTGTACTTTGAAGTAATTAATTAAGGTCATCATTTGTGTTTGCGGGTAGAGTGCTCGGGGAAGCTCAGTGGATCGGTTGAGTGGGTTACCTTTCGGCGGACCTATTCCGACGATCGAAGGGAGTGAGAGGCAATGGATTAATCCAAGGCGCAACAAATAGCGGTTAGACATTTATTGCCTTTATTACTTGTTTTATGCACCACCATATGTATTTCATTTTACATGTCTTATTTGTTATGTATTTGTTTGCTTGTAGAAAAACTTTGAGAAGCTGTCGCAGGAGAGAGCCTCGCAGCGTGAGACTGACCCCTCATCTTCTATATCCGATAACGAGAGTCTGTTCTTTGAGGCTACTGGCGGATTTGACAAGAAGGGGAGGGTCTTTGGATACGGTGAGTCCGCGGCCCGATTGAAGCAAACAAAGCGCCTCTCATCTGGCACTGTAGGGGTTTCTTCAGGTAAACATAATACATTTGTTTTTGATAATTTTCATTCTCTTGTCCATTCAAATGAAGTACAAATAATAAATGTACTAATCAATTTTGTAGATGAGCTGAAGAAGATGAAGGCGTTGGTGGAGGAGCAAGCAACACAGATGACCCAGGAACGGGAGATCATGAGCCAGCGGCTGGCTCAGGAAACGGAGATGATGAGGCAGCAGATGATTCAGGAACAAGATCAGATCAAGCAGGCGTTGCAGCAGGAACAAGATCAGATCAAGCAGGCGTTGCAGCAGGAACGGGCGATGATGCGACAGGAGATGACTCAGCAGAATGAGATGATGAGGGCGATGAAGCTTCAAATCATGTCCCTTATGAAAGACAGAGGTTTCGGGTCGACTCCTGGTGATGATGACCATGCTGGTGATGATGATGATCACAATCTCATTTGTTTAGCCTACTTTTTTGTATTTGCTTGTTGCTACTACTTTTTTGTATTTGTTTGTTGCTACGGATTATATATATATTGTGTTTTTACTATGTAAACTCTTTTTTATCGTTAATATATTCATGGTACATTACTTTACTATTTGTATTCAATTTTCTATTAAAAAAATTTAAAAAAATAAATAACTTTAAATTTTGCTACCGAAAAGAAAATCTCCGCAAATTCTGAAATTTGCTACGGAAAAACAAATGCTACGGAAAAAATCCGTAGCAAATTCTAGAATTTGCTACGGAAAAATCCGTAGCAAATTTTTCAAATTTGCTATGGATTTTTTTCCGTAGCAACTTGCTACGGAATTTATTTCCGTAGCAAATTGCTACGGAACAAAATCCGTAGCAAGTTGCTACGGATTGTAACATCCTTCGCAATTGCGACGGATATTAAAATCCGTAGCAAATTTGCTACGGATATAAATATCCGTCGCAATTGCGACGGATTTGAGATAATCCATCGCAATTGCGACTCGATATTTTGCTACGGACAAAATCCGTAGCAAACATGTTTTGCTACGGAAAAATGGGTTTTTGCTACCGATTTTTTCCGTAGCAAAAACCGAAATTTTTAGTAGTGCGTATGCAACTTTCTGGGCTTAGCATTTAATGTTCTGACATGCTTTTTGCTTTTGCTTTAAACCTTCAATAAGCATTCTCTAATCCATCTGAAACTCACTAACAAAGTGGTTAAACATAGCTGGGAATATCATAGAATGATAATGACAAGTATTGAAATCAATCAAGGAAGTTTTCACAAATTCGTTCAACTTGATTTTCAAAACTCGCGACCAATACTTGAGTATGTTCTTCAATACTTGAGTATGTCACTGTGCACTAATATGAATACTTGAGTATTCATTTCGATACTTGAGTATTCATCTTCCAGAGAGGCACTTCATGATTTGAGCTTTGGACCCTTTCTTTGAATAAGACCAATACTCGAGTATTCAAACCAATACTTGAGTTTTGAACTTTTTATGTGAAAATAAGTTTAAGTCCAAAACCTCAATACTTGAGTATTCAAATCAATACTTGAGTTTTCAAAACATTTGAAAAAGAGTCATGCTCTCTGTAAGCCCAATACTCGAGTATTCATCTCAATACTTGAGTATTCAATTTGTTTGAAAAACTTTGTGAAATCTTTTCCAAGTCAATACTTGAGTATTCACTTTAATACTTGAGTATTCAAATCACTTGGAAATAGCAAACCTTTCGTATGGCCAATACTCGAGTATTCAACTCAATACTTGAGTATTCAGATGTTTTCAAAAACTTGGAAAGGTTTCTGCCAATTCAATACTTGAGTTTCCATTTCAATACTTGAGTATTCATAAACATGTGTAAAGTTTGAAAACTTTATGTTTGTCCAATACTCGAGTATTCACATGTTGGAATACTTTGGTGACTCTCTGTATAACCAATACTTGAGTATTGGCAATTTTGCCTTTTAGTAAAAAAGTCTCTGTATGACCAATACTCAAATATTCAAACCAATACTTGAGTATTGACTCATTGTGAAAAACTTTGGAATGCTCTTTGTAACTTCAATACTTGAGTATTCATGGGAATACTTGAGTATTGCTCATCTTTGTGAAATTGAGCCATTCTCTGTGAACTCAATACTTGAGTATTGAAACCAATACTCGAGTATTCACTTGACTGTAAGTTTTTCAACTTATCAAAAAAACTCATTTTAATTTATGTTTACAATTGTTAGTTATCATCAAAACACATAGAGAACTAACATAACCTATGTCATATTCTCTTGAGTGAAATATTCCAAAAAATTAGGAATTGGTAGGATAAGTGACCCATAATTGAACTGTCAGGTGGAAGGAGAGTATATGTTATTAGCAACTCCTACAGATAGTGTTTATGTTTTCCTAGCCTTTCTTGAGATTTTGGAATTCAATTATAATGGCAACAAAAAATCATCTTAATACCATAGAATTAACATAGCCACCGATATACTTATCTTGATCCTTAATGTAAGACTTATTTACTTAATTTGATTGAATTAAAGAAATTAGTTAAATCAATTAGTATGATGCTCCTTCATGTCCTTAATATAGAACATATTTAGGGAGTTGATCATAGTCATAAATATAAAACTTAATTTTTTTTATTTGTCAGTTTTTTTCTAGTTTATCCCTATTGATGCTCCCTTAACAATATAATAGTGAGGGAGGAGAGGGAATGAGAGAATTAAAGTGTATATATATATATATATCTTATATTAAGGACAAGAAGGAGTATGTTTTTTTTCTAAAGCACCCTAATCATCTTTTTTAATTCCTCATATCTCTTTCTTGCTTGGTTATTGATGATTTAGTATCAATAATATATGGGTAATTTTAGAAAAGATTGACAAATATAATAAATATGTCTTACATTTAGTACTAATTAATATCAACGTCACAATTAGATTAAGGACCAAAGAGAACTTTCAATTACCACGTGGTTTTCGATTGTGAAAAATAAAGCAAATCTGGACAAAAATCACTACTCTTGTAGCAAAATACCACAATTTAATCACATCCAAAATTCAAAAAAAAAAAACAATGTATAATAAGCTAATGTAATCAAATTAATCTTGAAAGCAGGGAGAGTAATATGTCTAAATCGAGCAGAGCATCCAAAACTACCCATTACAAATGAAATTTTTCTCCTTAAATGACACACTCAATCGAGCCTTCATATAAGTCCAAAACTCCCTCCAATCATTAAGATAAGACGTATTTATCTCATTAATTAGATTATATTAAGGAAGTTAATCGAGTTAGTCAACATAATATGTATTTTCTAAAACACATTAGTCATATTGTAACACCCCAAATTCTATACTACTTATTGTGTCCGTTGACACATAGTATCTAGAAATACGGTGCTACAGCTCAGAGTAATGCGGAACGAAGAGCATGCACTTACGTTTAGACAATGAGTAACTGATATAAAATGCTCAGGCATAAGCTGGTAATATTAAAAATTTCCCGAAGGAATATTCATGTGATGCAATAATACAGAACTTGTATAATTACAACTCTTACATTGTAACTATACAATCTTAACCCAAGCCTTAGCTAGACTTGTGACTTAGAACCCAATACAGTTAATCAAACCAATTTGGTCAGGCCGGGTAAAGTCTAGTGGAAGTCTCCCCGTCTTTCACGATGACTTATGACTGAACCACATAGACCGACCCTTTTTTAGTTTAAGCACCAAATGGTTTGAAACAACTCTATGGGATTCATGCCAGAACTAGTCCTATAAGACTTCTTCCGACTCTCGTCTCGGCCGGTGCATCTTTACGGCTTCGTCCATCAGTGCCTTTTCTTGGCTCTGTCCATGTCACCTTCTCAGATCCAGGTTCTTTTCCTGAACTTTTAGTCAAGGCTGAGATTCAATCGGATTGAATCTCAGGTAACAATTAACCTCTATAGCAGATATAACAATATATGACAGATATTCATTACATGTCAGCATCAACCATACATAGCACACAGCAGATGTAAGATTACAACAATACATAACACACAGCAGATGTAATGTTAACAGTGTTTGCACACTCACCTTGTGCCACGAATCCACGTGTCCTCAGTGCTAGGAAAACATACTTGCGGCGTTATCAAGACTATAGCCCACACAATGGTGAATGTATATAAACATGTGACCTAAGCCCCATAACTTTGTCACGGTGCATAACTCAAAACCTAGTCTTGTTCATGACTTTATGAATCATTCAATCATATATAATCATACAAGATATAGGCAATTAAATTTACCAGTACGCGAACGTACCTTTCACCGTGTAACACCAAAACGCCCGACCTTTTGAATCCGACTTCGGACTTCCCGAATATCCTATAATGTTACTGTCGGATTATTTTCCTTTTCCATGATATTATAATTAATATCATATTTCCTAGAATAATATCAAAAATGATATTTTCACCTATTTTGACATTTCTACCCTTCGTGGATTTATTATTCCACTTTTACCCTTACTTTTTATTAAAAACGCAATTGCTGAATTTTCTGGGCAGATTTTGCAGCAACTTTGAAAAATTATAATTAATTCTACAAAAATCATTTTGAGGTGCGGCAAAGTTCCTCATAACCCTTGACATGTCTATTTTCAAGGAAAAATATTCTCAGAAGCCATAAAGTCACGGATCATTCCCAATTTAATATTTTCTCAAGGCTGCACAGTTTATAACTCCATAAATAAGGCTTAACTTCAAAACTATGTTACTACTTGTGTAGAATTCAAAATGCTACGTAATTTATATATTTAGAAATCTCTACATGTCTACTATATTCCTGTAAAATTTCATGATTTAATGAATTCATTTGCTACATAAAATAATAGCATTAATTTTGTTGGTTGCACAAAATTTTAAACCGAAAATTCTACAATTTTCATAATCTTGATCCATTGATTTCCAAAAATTATTTCCCAACATGTTTTTACCTCATTAGGAATTTTTCAATGCAAGGAGGCCAAAAAACAAGTATAGGAATTTATTCTCTAATTTTCTAGATTAAACTACAATTATACTAAGAACTAAAAGCTAGAACTCAAGAACTTACCTCTTGAAGTTGTTACTCCTTCCTCCTCCTTGCTCCAAGATTTTGCCTCTCCCTCACTCTCACTTCTTAGAAATCAACTACTTGGAGTTTGATTTGGTGTGAAGAAAATGAAGAGGGGAGCCCTCTATTTATAGGGAAAATCTTAAGGTTAAAATGGTAATTGCACAAGGTAATCCAAAACCTCTTCTTTCCTTTCAACCTTTGGATCAAATCCACTTTATCAAACTTAATCCTCACCCTTCATTGTTGTTAGAAAAATCCTAACTCTATTGAAGATTTTTATTTTAAAACACGTCTCTTATTAATATTATTAAATAATAATCTCTCCCCCCCCCCAAAATGTGTAAATCTAACACCTCTCAACCATTGGATCTAATTTGTGTTAGTCTAAGTTCAATATTCACCCTTAATCCATGGCTTAATGCTTTAATTGTTCCATTTATTTTCACAAGGATTAAGCTCATTTCTTTGATTTTTCCCATTGGTTAGTTGCTATATTGACTTTTCAACACTAATTAGCAATTCTTAATTACCATGTTAATCAAGTGTTTACATGCTCCTTAATTATATCTTGTCATTAGCTAACTCAATTACATGAAGATTTAGACTTAATTACTTGAGATATTATTTCATTCTCTTTGGCTTAATTATTTTCAAATATAATTAGCCCTCATTTGATACTTTTAATTTGTCTCTAATAATCTTGAAGAAGTATGCAACTAATCTCAATTAGTGCAAGTTTATTTTGCTAAGGATAATTGTTAATAGATAACAATTAAACTAAGTATTTCTCTATCCCCTTTTCTTGCTTCTTTTGATCATAAATTAACCATTATTTAATGTGTTAATTATGTCACATTTTATTGTCCTAAATACGTAGTCTCAAATCCAACCATTGGTTAATTAATTTCAAAGTAAAATTTGCACAAAAATATAATCAATAGATTATATTTCTTTGAGACGCATATTCACCTTTTTATTTTGCTAATTATTTGCCAAAATACAATGTTTACATGAATTATGAAAATTAGGGTATTACACATATTCCATAATTCCCTCCATCTCTCTCTTACTTGATTAATTTCGAAGACTAAATTAGGGAAAGATTAATAAATATATAAAAATAAGTCTTATATTTAAAACCAAGATCAACACCCAAAATATAACATATATTAAGGACATGAATGAGTAATACTTTTAATCCTTCAACGGCATTAACTTTGTGATCGTGTTCATAAAAGCTGAAAAGTCCATATACAAATGAAGTAGAGGCTAACTAGTCGAGTCCGTTTGGATGTAGTTTTTAGAAAATGATTTTCACGATTTATGAGGTAAAATTAACTTTTGGGGAATAGCTTTTAGAATTATGAGGTAAAAATGATTTTTGGAAAATAACTTTTGGAGAATAGCTTTTGAATGAGTGTTTGTATAACTTCAAAACCTAGGTTTTGACAAAAGTTTGTCAAACACCCCAAAATTGTCCAGAAGCTATTCTGCATCAAACCAAGGTTTTGCAAAAGTTTTCCAAACACCCCTATTTTTTCCAGGCATCAAAACCTAGGTTTTGTGAAAAGCTATTTTTTTAGCTTTTTCTCTCTCCTCTGCCATTATCAGTATTTTTTCAATATCAATAAGTATCCTTAAGATATTTTTTAGTACCTTTTTGTACCCTGAAATATTTTTTCAAGATTAGTCATTAACCTGAATTTTTTTTTTCAATATCCTAAAATTATTTTTCAAGGTCAGGAAATATTTTTTCAGTATCTTTTTTGTACCCATTAGTACTATACATTTTTTTTCAAGATTATCAGTACCCTGAAATATTTTTTCAAGATCAGTTGTTACCCTAAAATATTTTTTCAACGTCCTAAAATAATTTTTTAAGAGCATGAGAAATATCTTTTCAGTACCAATCAGTATTAAGTATCTTTTTAGTACCCATTAGTACCCTGAAATATTTTTTAAATATCCTAAAATAAATTGTTAAGAGCATGAGAAGTATTTTTTTTTCAGTACCAGTTAGTATTACGTATATTTTTAGTACCCATCAATACCCTGAAATATTTTTTCAAGATCAGTTGTTACCTTGAAATGTTTTTTTGATATCCTAAAAAAAAATTTAAGACCATGAAATATTTTAGGGTACTGACTAGTACTGAAAAAATGATTTTCACGATTTATGAGGTAAAAATGACTTCTTCTTTTTTGGACAAAGGATACTTGCATTAATAATTCAAAAGTATTACAAAGCAAACGACAGAAGGGAAATAACAAGAAGATAAAACAACATCAAAGGAAGGACAAGTCTAAGCAATACAAACAAACAGAATACACACAAACAAAAACACACTACAAACAATCATCATTCAATGGATGATTGGGGGCAGGAGCATCATAAGGAACGGCATCCGCCTTCTGGCAATCCAAGGCTAGAAGAGACAGCAAAGAAGGTGTTGGTTGTAATACCCACCCTATCGGGCACACCCCTTATAAGCATCGGCTACAATTAAGTCAGCGGCACGGTTACCCCCCCTTGGGGTAAAGGACAGAGAGAACCCAACCTTGGACACCAAAAGATGAATAATATCGAAAATAATACTCCTACTCCTCCAGTCAACCATATCCGAAGATTTAGCATCAACACATTCAAGAAGGGACAATCAGTTTCAAAGACCACATTATCATGACCGAGATCAGCAGGAAGCATCAGAGCCCTTTTCAGGGCTAAAGCTTCAGTCATAAATGCAGAGATGGATTTCACCTTATCCACAAAACCCCATTTGAAATCACCAAAATGATCCCTACAGATAACTCCAATAGCAGCGCCAGTCTTATTAGTCGAAAAGGCCCCATCACAATTAATTTTAAGCTTGCCAGCACATGGAGGGGACCAGACAGCTACATGAGTAGGAGCAACTCTTTGGCCCTCCTGGTTTCTATGCCTTTTATCACACTTCACCCAGAAGTCAAAATTGTTTTTCCTCGCATATTCAATGACATCAATAGGGTTGGGATCTTTATGATTAAAAACCATATTATTTCTTTGTTTCCAAATAAACCATAAGATCCAACAAATTAAAGAAAGGTTTTGCTTACTCACGAAAGACATACCTGAGAGATGAATCCACCAAGCATTGAAGTTTGAAATACTAGTAACATCAACCTTTCCACCAAGAGTACATCCAAACCAGATACACCTAATCCAAGGGCAATGGAAGAACAAGTGCTCCACCGTCTCCACAGCACCAAAGCAAACAGGGCAAATGTTACTTTGTGATCTCTTTCTTCGATAAAGGGCACCATTGGTAGCAATGGAATTATTTAAGATCCGCCAAATAAATTGCTGAACTCTCGGAATAATCTGAATCTTCCAAACCGACTTCCAGCAGGATGAAGTGATAACTATTGACGACCCAGCCTTGTTGCCATCAGAAAGAGTATTCTCTTTACTGTTATGATACCCCCCCCTTTCACTGAATACACACCATTCTTGGCACTAGTCCACACTAATTTATCACCCAACCCATTAGATGGGATGTCGATCTCATATATAGCACTCTTGACTTCCGAAGGTACATATTGGGCAATGGGAGTAAGATCCCACCTTCCGTTGACAATAAGATCACAAACTTTACCCTCTGAAAAAATAGGATCATTTAGGTTACTAGGTTTCTTCAGGAAAACAACTCGTGGGACCCATTTATCATCCCAGATTCTGATAGCAGCACCATCTCCAACAACCCAACGCAAGTCTTTCATGAAAAATTCTCTACCATCTAAAATGCTAGACCAGCACCATGATGCTTTATATCCCTTGTCTGCCTTCATGAAATCATCTTTGGGGAAATACACACTCTTCAAGACCCTAGCCCATAGGTCGTTGGGCCTCATCAGTAGTCTCCATGCAGTTTTAGCCAGAAGAGCATCATTCATGACAGTTAAATCTCGAAAACCCATCCCATCAGCACTCTTAGCTGTAGTTAAAGACCCCCAGGCTTTCCAATGTGTAGTTCCACTAGAAACAGAACCGCTCCACCAAAAATTATCAATATGACTGCTAAACTCTCTACAAGTCTTGACCGGAAACTTGAAAACGTTCATCGGATAGATAGGGATGGCCTGAAGCACCACTTTAATCATTACATCACGCCCAACAAAGGAAAGAAGAGAATGCCCCCAACCTTGTATTTTATTAGCAATGCGTTCACGAACATAAGCCAGCGCCTAATGCTTTGTCTTTCCCCAAATACTTGGAATACCAAGGTATCTACCTGGGTCTTCTGTCACCGGAATGCCCAGGATTCTTCCCACAATATTTTTAACATCGTCAGGGGTATTAGCGAAGAAGTGGATACTCGACTTATCAAGATTGATGACCTGACCAGAGGTAGTGCAATACATCTTTAAGATATCAGCCAGATGGTTGCAGTTTCTTTAAGTTGCACGCATGTACAGAAGAGCATCATCAGCAAAGAAACTATGAGTAAGCTTCGGGCAACTGTTACTCAATTTAATACCCTGAATAAATTTATCTGCCTGGCTCTTTTGAATCATAATGGAGAGAACTTCAACAATAATGATGAAAAGATATGGAGAGAGGGGATCTCCCTAACAAATACCCCAACTTGGAGTAAAAGAACTCACTCTTTCACCTGATAAACAAATATTCAAACTAACAGAGCAAACACATTTCATCAAAAGAGACACCCACTCAATACAGAAACCAAATCTCAACAACACATTTTCCAGAAAGTTCCACTTCACCCTATCATATGCTTTGCTCATGTCTATTTTAAGAGCAAATTCAAACTTACCCTCAGATTTCTTACGACGGAGGTAATGAAATACCTCATTGGCGATAATAATATTATCATGAATACACCGACTTGGAACAAAGGCATTGTGGTTCTGTGAAATACAAGAATCAAGCAAAGGCTGCATTCTATTGGCCATGATTTTAGAAATGATCTTATGAGAGAAAAATGACTTTTGGAGAATAGCTTTTGGGATTTATGAGGTAAAATTGATTTTTGAAAAATAGTTTTTGGAGCATAGCTTTTGGAAAAAAATGGGTCTCACAAGTTCTAAACCCAAGTAAGTTACAATCATTATATGAGCATGTTGCTCTTCCATAAATAATACATATGATTCTTGATCTCTCTCCATAATATTTGCAATCTAATTCCTATAGTTAACAAGATGATGAATCTGATGATAATAAGTACTTGCAGCGAGCGATGATATATGGAATCGATTTCCCTCGTGCAGCTTTTACTCGGCTTTGAATAAAACGCAGAGTTGGTGAAATTGATACTAGTTGCTAACATTGATATGAGACCCAATTTATTAAATATTCATATAACCCTAAATACGATTTTTTAAAAAAAATTAAGGTAATTCAAATTTCAAGTTCTTATAAAGGCCAAAGGAAACTTTTTATTTTATGACAATTGGAGGGAGTATATAATCTAATGATACATATAAACATTTTAGAGATATCATATGATATATATTATAATTAAGTAATTTTTTTAATCTCCTTAATTTAGTCAAATGAGTTTTATAAAGGATAGGACTCATAACATCTATCATCTGCTCTAAAAAAAACAATGGATTAGAAAAGAAGAAAATAAATAAATAAGAGGGATTTTTTTTTTCTAAGCACAGGTTCACTCTTATCAAGGAAATCCTCTTCGAGAAGCTGTCAGGTACTAAATTTAGGCACCTCTTCTAACGAAAATTTGAACCTTAGTTAGGAACGAGGAAAAAAGTAAGAACAAATGGGCATATTCTTACTTCTTCTTCTTTTTTCTTTTTTTTTTGCCAACTATTCTCACATTTTTACTGTTTGTGATGAGGCCAATAAAAATGGAGCTTGAATATAAATTTGCCCGTACGCTTTTCAGTGAAGGCCTTATATCCAAATTTTTCTTTTGATAGAGCTTACATCCAAAATTTGGATGGGCCTTATACAATGGATTAGAGGAACAGGTTCAGAAATTATTGATTGGTGAGGTTATTTTTATCTTTAATTTCAAAATTTTAGTGCCTCAAATTGTGTGCGTATCAAAAAAATTAATGGGAGAGAAAATTGGCTGGGGAGGGGCTACCTTAGATTGTTGATAATTTAGTTTTAACATATCTTAAAATTTATTGTATACATTTTTCACATGTCTAGAAATTATTTATTGCTGAGTTATTTTTATCGTATAAATTTTGTAGTTGGCCAAAAAAAAAAATTACTGTATAACATAATTTCATTGTGTCAAATTTTGATTGCAAACTATTTCTATGAGAAGTTATGGACAATATTTTTGACAAATTTGGGCAAATTATTTCCAAATAATTCAATCTAGTTTTCTTTAAAAAGTTAAAACTAGTTGAAAGTGGAAGCATCTGGCAAAAGTTAAATAAGCATACCTTGAGAATTATATAATACTAAATAATAGAATATATTAAGGACATTTTTATATTAAATAGCATAACGAGAATTTTATTTATTACCCCATCACATATCCTCACCAAAAACATATTATTCCATTGCAAGCAACCGAAAATTCATTATTTTCAGTAAAAACAACACACAAGAAGATTTTAATACCAAATATATATAGGCATTACATGCACACTCTAGAACACATAGGAAAATTCCAGCACCCTCCTTTATTCACCTTTGAAAATGAAACCCAGCTTTATTATTTACCAAAAATCATAACACTCAGCTTTTCCTGGAACTTTCTTCATCTGTCTACACTTCTATTCATTATGCATAGAATTCTCAGGAAGCACGTCACCTCTGTCTCTCCCATTCTTTCCCTTTATATATAAACAAGATTCGTTCTTTATTTATTTTTTTCAGCTTCAAATCAAAACACTATCATAAATCCTCTAACACCTCTTCTAAAGAAGTATAAAAAGCCAAGTAAGCCCACAAATGAAGCATCAAACTCAACCTGTTTCCATTGATCCTGTTTCTTCTGCTTGCTGCATTTTCATTTAAAGCAAATGGGTCTCTCTTCCCATGCATTTATAGATCGACCTGGAAGTCTTCTCTCTGATCTCTGGTGAGATCCCTTTCCCGGACCCATTTCGCGTTCTGGAGCAAATCCCATTTGGGTTTGACAGAGATGAGACATTATCATCATCCTCCATTGCTGTATCTCCAGCCAGAGTAGACTGGAAGGAGACACCAGAGAGACATGTGATAATGGTGGACGTACCAGGGCTGAGGAAAGATGAGATAAAGATAGAAGTTGAACAGAACAGAGTGTTACGTATGAGTGGAGAGAGGAAGAAGGAAGATGAACAAAAAGGTGATCATTGGCCCAGAGTGGAGAGGTCATTTGGCAAATTCTGGAGGCAGTTTAAGTTACCAGACAATGTTGGTTTGGATTCTGTGAAGGCTAAGTTGGAGAATAGTGTGCTTACTCTCCTCCAATAATGTAACAGGAGATAAGCTTATAGTGTCCTTTGGTTCTATCAATAGCCCTAATAGAGAAATAACCATCAAGCAAAGAACCTTCAAACTCATGAGGACTTCCAACCATCACAGGTTCTCCAATAGGATATGACCTTGTCACGACCCACGCGCGAGACTTGGTACATAGGTTGGGTACAAACTGAGCGAATGATATGTTCAGAGGAAGGTTCTCAGACATAATTTTATACGCAGATGATATGGTTGTTACATTCCAACGGTGGATCGAATCACCGCGATTTTATGCCTATTACAATGTTACCACCATTTGTAGGTGACAAGTAGTATTTGCCGCCGTTTCTCATTTGCCGTCAAATGAGTCCAGCACTGGGGTGGCATTGTTGTTGCCGGCAACGGAGGAGGCGGAGAAAGAAAAGAACACCTAGTGGCAACAATTATATAAACAAGTAGAAATTAAATAAGAAAAATCAATTATCTATTGACTAAAGAGATATATTTTTTTAAATCAACCAAATACGACGAGTAACCTGTAAAACTAGATTTTTCCTCGTTTTTTTTGCAGAAAATGAGACAAACTCCTGCTATTGGAATCATTTTCATTTGGGCATCACTAAAATAAACTTTTTGCAATTATTGTGTTGCATCAAATGACATAAATCAAGGGAGAGGTAGTGAGCTAGTATTGTCATTTCGGGCAATCAAAAAGAAGAGAAGTAGATATGATCAATTGATGAATGAAAAGGTTAAGCTCATGGGTAAATGATGAAATGTGAAACTTAAGACTAAGTTATTACTTTTATAAATAATTTAAAAAAATCAATTCAGATTAAATTATATATAATTATGTATAATAATACATTTTTTTAAAAAAAAAACTAAATAGGCGAGGCTTATAGTATAGGCCTTATGAAAATAGATCTGACCTGTTTACCTAAATAGACTTGACAATAGGCCTAAGCTTAAGTCTAGTCTATTTACTAAATAGGTTAGGCTAGGCTTAAAGTAGGCTATGCCATAGTCTCCTAATAGAGACCTAGCCTATTTCCACCCTTAGAACCTGGGTGGGTACTTATTTCAGACTTTTTAGGGTTTGGGTCCATTATAAAAGTGTGATTTGCCAAAGAATCACTTACCTGTGTGTATATACATACCAAGTAATTTAATTGTCTCACATGTTATTTTTACAATTATTTGTTAGATATTTAAACTAAGCAATTGATACATCTGGGAAAAGAAAACTAGGAACGAAAATGGGTCTAATTTTTGGGTGCAGATCGAGAGTTAGGTACTATAGTGTTTACCCTACACCCTAGCCTATACATGGTCATTCCTGAATCCATACTTTCATATTTGAAGGAGTAGAATACTAAAGTAAGCATACCCCAATTCTGAAGCCTTCTATTCTTCAGTGACTTCCACTTTGACGGAGGAGCTCCATATATCTGGAAAGAACCAATAAATAAATAAATAAAACGTAAAGCTTGAAAGGAGAATCAGAAGAAGAGTGAGCATAAGAATAGGAAACTGTATATTATTGAGAAGAAAATTCTCTTCATTATCTGTGATGAAGTTGGGTATGTATAGAAAAGTTGACAAAGTGCCAACTTTCTACTCAGTCAATTTCTCATTTCCATCCATCAGTCTGCAAAAATCAGGGCTTTCAAGTTAAACAACCAAGTCTGAGAAATATTCAACCAAGTTTAACATGGGAGAGAAGAGCGTAAAACCCTAAGGGGCGCCGGAGATTGGGAACGTCACGCTCAGAGGTTACTCGAACGGCGTTTGCAGCAAAGAGATGCTAAGAAGGAGAATTCTGGTTGCGGTGTTTGGACTTCGGAATAAATTTACGGTCCTTCAGTATTTCTTTGGCTGCGTTTTTTTTAACATTTCAAATACATTCATTCAAAATTTCATTATACTTGGTCGTGCTAGGACTTCAATCCCTAACCACTAAAACCTATCTTTTAACCCTTTATAATTCTAACAGATCATGGTCATATTCTTTCTTATGCACAAAATCCTTAAAAGGAGGCAAGTGTAGAGCATGTTTGAATCTCTAAAAACAAAAGATATCACTTTGATTTTTTAGGAGAATGGAGTTATTTTAGAGGGAACTCATGGTGAGAAAACATACTGAACTTATACTTCTAACAGATCATGGTCAGATTCTTTCTTATGCACAAAACCCTCAAAAGATGCTAGTGTAGAGCATGTTTGAATCTCTAGAAACAAAAATAAGATATTACTTCAAGTTTTCAAAAGAATAGATCGAGATATTTTATAGAGAACTCATGATGAGAAAACACTTATTACCAAACTTATTTGGTAGTCCTCCAACTCTGAACTCTTACAACCTATTCTTTATATAGACTCACAAAGGGTATCTTACGTGGGTTTGATAGGCACAAAAGTTACAAAGACAATTTACAAGAGAGTCATGACACTTTACATCAAGACAAAACAAGTTTCAAGAGCCTTATGACAAATCAAGACAAATATATCACAAGATACAACTCTCATCAAGACAAAATCATGACAAGCAAGTTACAAAACACTCATAATGCTTCACCTTAAGACAAAACATAATGAAGACATCAACATTTTTCAAGTTTTCTGACACACATGATGTTTCAAACTATGCCAACTTTTATAATACGTCTTGTGATAGTGGATGCTTATCCTCAAGGGTAAGTTACTAATTAGACTTGTTAATAGGTTTTTTTATCATAAGACAAAATGGAGGATTTTTTTCGTATTTCGTTTTCTTTTTATTGGTGCACTTGCTTTGGCATTCCCATGCCATTCTTTTAGTTTAATCCAAGGCATCTGATTCAATCCGCTTAGGTGTCTTTTGGGTGCAGTTAGGAGGGTAATCTTATTAAAGTTGTGTGTCAAATTCATAAGAGTCTTGTGAACAATGGCGGAGGCGCGCACAAGAGAAGGGGGGCAAGTGCCCCCCTTAAATTTGAGGATTTTTTTTTAAAATTAATACATTTTTTGTTTAAATTAATACATTTTTAAGCACCTACCCTTTAATACATTAAGGCTGCACTTCATAATCGGATAGAGGATAAATGATTGAATGATTGTTTGGTGCCTTATATTGAAAAGATGTATTTGATAGCATTAATAATAAGGCAATTACGATGGAATTCCAAAAAATAAGGCCTAGAAGAATGACATTGTAATTATTTTTATTGTAATATACTTTTGTTATTAAAATTATGTACTTGAACTTATTGAATCCCCACCCTTCATTGTAATTTATGTAGCTGCATTTCTAACAGCATTTAGCCTTGCTTTTCTAACTGACAAGTTTGTAAAATAATTGTCTCTCTTATTACATCATCGAGTATTCACTTGATTTCATGAATATTTTTTTGATATTTTTTTTTTCTTGTTTATATTTTTTTTTAATGCATTTAAAACTTTCCTTTAAAAAAATTCGAGAGCTCGATTCCCCCTGTCACTAATACCCACCCTTTATAAATTTTTTAGATCCGCCCTGCTTGTGGTGAGTCTTGGAGGGAAATGTTGGTGCAGACTAAAAAAAGTGTTTGACAATTACTGCTCATGGCTAAAATAATGAGATGAAAATAGTTTTGTTTTATAAAATTTTTCGGAAAAAAAAAATGAAAAGTCGATCTTGCATTAAGAAAGATAAGGATTAGTTTCCTTCAGTGATCAAAACTATTAGAAGCAAAATAAAAAATTGTTTGTAATCTTATTGTCCATTAGGGGACCGAGCGTAATTGGGCCGGTAGTCCCTGGGCCGTTTATGACAAATAACACATTGATATAACTCAACACGCTCACAGCGTTTCTGTAGTAGTTATGTAATAAAAGATAAAACCAATCGATACAAGACAAAACGTGCTTTATCATATTTATTATAAAAAAAAATAAAAAATTTACCAATGTGAGTTGGCATAGATAGTAAGGGATCAAGGATTCCTTGGGTGGGTCGGGCCAGGTTCGATCCCTCTGCCCAATCCTTTGGGAATTTCCTTTGGTAAGCGATCTCGTAAGTCTCATAAGTCTTCAAAGGCCGGCCGTCTTGCTGCTTAGTGAATCGATGTCAAACCTCTCCAAAACCTTTTATTATCAAAAAAATTAAAAATTAAAAATTGGGCCCCACTAAATAGGATTGAATCCCGCGTAAAGTGACAAACCTATGCCTGTGAAAGAAGTATCATATATATTTAGATTGAGTTTGGATTAATTTTAGAAGATAACTTTTTCAGAAAAAAGTAGAAAATTAATTTTAGAGAATAGTTTTTTGAAAAATAACTTCTGAAAAGATTTTTAAAAAAAAGTTTCTGGAAAACTATGGTTTTCAAAAATGCTAAGGCCATTGAATATAACATAACACTGTTTCTTTTTTTTTTGGTCGGGGACACACTATTTTAACATATGCATATATGGTGATGTTAGTTTATATTGTCATTTTTAGTCTCATTAAATATTTATATATATAATTGTATTTCTAAAAAGTATATATATCAATTTTATCGGATGGATCAATAATTGTAGTGGGATGCCTCTTCTTCCAACCATCTTCCATTTCCTCATAAGCCACCGATGCATTATCACGTAAAGGCCACTTTCTATCATTTATTCAAGAAAATTGCATTTCCACACACTATTTGATGCATTCGGCGAAGGGTTTCTGCAGTACTGAATTGGAAATATGAAAAAACCAAACGGTACAAAACAAAACGTCCTTTATCATATTTATTTAAAATCGGGTCCTACCAATGATTATTAAATTTAGGGAATGGGTTAGTCGTGTCAAATCAAAATTCGAATTTTGAGAAGTGTGCATATTTATTCCTATAAACGGGTCTTTATAAAATTTTTTAAAAAAAATTGGGCCTATCGTTAGATCAATAATTGTACTAGGATGCTTCTTTTTTCAATCATTTCCACATAAGCCACAGATGCATTCATCGTATAAGCCACATTTCTATCTTTCATTCAAGAAAATTACATCTCTAAGATTTTACAACTCCATCACAACATTACTCTAAAAAATAGATCTGGATACCTAGCACTATTTTCGCAAAAATTATCAACGCAAAAATGCCCTTTAACACTATTATTTTACACACCACGTTTTCAATGATCTCCGGCTCAATCTTGATGTCTTCGAAAAATCCAATATTGATAAATTGAAGATTACTTTCAATGTGTGATGATAAAGTGATAGAGATATTGATGATTCATATATGTAGTACATAATTACTATTGAATAAAAATTACATTATACTGATTAACTTTAATCCCTATTTTAAGAATTTACATTCGAGGAAAAAAATTAATAATTTAAAAAAATACATATTTGTAATAAAAGTCACTTTAATTAATTTGTGTTTACAAAACTGACTTTTCATATGTATTTTCTATTTTGCATTATCATCCAATAGTAATTAAACATCACCGGTTAAGGCAAAAATCTGCTTCTTGGTGCTCATAGCACTTTCGTGGAAGATTTTACGGCAAAAATGTCTTAAAAAAAGGTGACGTGATGTCACATAAGCATGCCACTTCAGCATAATTGATCAACTAACAGTTGACTGCTTGGATGCGCTAGGGTAGTGCGACATTGCTACGATTTTACAACTCCATGGCAACATTACTCTAAAAAATATATCCGAATACCTAGCACTCCTTTCGCAAAAATTATCAATGCAAAAATGCCCTTTAACACTATTATTTTACACGCCACGTTTTCATTGATCTCCAGCTCAATCTTGATGTCTTCGACCAATATTAAAAAATTGAAGATTACTTTCAATATGTGATGATAAAATGATAGAGATATTGATGAGTCATATATGTAGTACATAATTACTATTGAATAAAAATTACATTATACTAATTAACTTTAATTCCTATTTTAATAATTTACATTCGAGCCAAAAAAAAACATATTTGTAATAAAAGTCACTTTAATTAATTTGTGTTTACAAAACTGACTTTTCATATATATTTTCTATTTTACATTATCACCCAATAGTAATCAAACATCACCAGTTAAGGCAAAAGTTTGCTTCTTGGTGCTCATAGCTCTTTCACAGAAGATTTTGCGGCAAAAATGCCTTAAAAAAAGGTGACTTGAGCATGCCACCTCAGTATAATAGATCAACTAACAGTTGATTGCTTGAATTCGCTAGGATAATGCGACATTGCTATGATTTTACAACTCCATGGCAACATTACTCTAAAAAATAGATCCAGATACCTAGCACTTAGAGCTGGGAATTAGGGTCGGCCCTCCAGGGCCCGAGGTAAGAAAAATGTATGTTTTTCAAAGCCCGGCTCAAGAGCACCGAAATTTGGTGGTCCTCCAAGGCCGAAAATTACTATTCTAAATTTTAATTATTTTTCCTCCGCTTTTTTTTTAAAATATAATTAGTAAATTACAACACGAATCATCCAATAAATAAGCACAGTCACTAATTCATAATCAAAAGCAAACTATGTTCACAAATAACTCACATAAAACATAAAAAGTATATCACTAAGTGACATTAGTACGATGACTATTATTATCATCATCTTCGTCACTATCATCAATTTTAATGACATTTGATTTTTCTTCACTTTGAATAGTAGCCTCTGGCTCATGAGTAAAAATATCATGAATTTCTTCTCCCGCATCATGAACACATTCATAGTCTTTATTTGCAACAAATAATAAACCAAATCATAAAATTAGAGTATAGTTATTATGTATTTGTAGTTAAATGGATAAATAACTCTATAACAAATACAAAATATATATAAATTAATTAAAAAAAATTAAAAAAAAAAACTACAGTAAAAAGGGCCTGCAGGGCCGGCCCGTTTAAGCTCGAGGCCCTTCAGGGCCAGCCCTCCAGGACTAATTTAAAATATCTCGTTTATCTTTCAAACGGCTTGGCCCGATTTCCCAGCTCTACTACCACTATTTTTGCAAAAATTATCAACGCAAAAATGCCCTTTAACACTATTATTTTACACACCACGTTTTCAACACACGAAATATTAATTTTATGCAATGCCAATGTATACACGTATTTGCAAATCGTTTTCAAGGCCTAAGATGTCTCTATAATACTTAAGTTATGTAAATGTGAATGAGTATAAAATTAATTAACAATGCCAATCAAGTAAGTTGTAGTGCATCCGCCCTTACAAAACCAAAAGACGACATAAATCATTTTGTTTGCAAAAAAGTATCAATACCAAATGTTATGGGCTTTTTGGTACCTTAATTACGTAAAGTAGCTTTTTTGCCCTCTACCCATAGTAATGTTAGTTTTGTTATAAAACTAACAGAAACTTGAAGAAAATATAAGATAAAGGTAGAAGAGTAGAGAAGAAGAAATCAAGAGGAAGGAGGAGAGAATTCTTATTAATCTCTATGTACATCCAATTTAGGTTCATATGGGGGGTTATTTATAGTAGAAGTTAATACATAGAAAATTTACATAGTGACAATTAGGTCACCACTAAATATATACTACTATATCTACACAAGATTAGTGGTATGTGTAGACATCCATATATCAATTATTCATAACACTCCCCCTTGGATGTCTATAATGAATGTGCCACATTAAAAACTTTAACTAGGAAAAACCCAGTGGGATAAAACCTAGCCAAAGAAAAGAGTACAACATTCATTGATACACTTTGCAGTGCTGCCTCATTAAAAACCTTTCTAGGAAAACCCAGTGGGAAAAAACCTAGATAAGAGAAAAAGAGTACAGCGTGTATCAACTCCCCCTTTTGACAACATCAGTATTACTCCCCTTGATAATAACATCATTTAAGATCTTTGAGTCTCCGAAGACCAATACCATGAACAAGCTTTTCAAAGATTACTCCGGAAGCGACTTAGTGAATAAATCGCTAGATTTTCACTTGAACTGATTTGCTGGATATCTATTTCACCATCCTTTTGAAGATCACGAGTAAAAAAGAATTTTGGTGAAATATGCTTTGTTCTATCACCCTTGATATAGCCTTCTTTAAGTTGAGCAACATATGCAGCATTATCCTCATATAGAACTGTTGGGACCATCCTTCCTAAAGATAAATAACAAGTTGTTTGAATATGATGTATACCTGATCTCAACCATACACATTCTCGACTTACTTCATGCATTGCTAAAATTTCTGCATGGTTTGATGATGTGGCTGATATAGTCTGTTTCATAGACCGCCATGAGATAGCTGCACCTCCACATATAAACAAATAACCAGTTTGAGATTTACCATCATGTGGGTCAGATAGAAAACCAGCATCTGCATAACCAATCAATTCATGCTTGGATTTATTTGAGTAGTATATCCCCATATCAATAGTGCCTCTGAGATATCGAAAAATGTGTTTTACTCCATTCCAATGTCTCCGTGTTGGTGCAGAACTATATCTTGCTAATAAATTAACAGCAAATGATATATCGGAATGTGTGTGATTCGCAAGATACATTAGTGCTCCGATAGCACTAAGATATGGTATTTCTGGACCAAGTAGTTCTTCTTCACCTTCTTCGTAAATTATTTGAGGTCGGAATGGATCTTTATCCACATTTAGAGATCTCACTATCATCGGAGTACATAATGGATGTGATTTATCCATATAAAATCTCTCCAGGACTTTCTTTGCATAAGTTTGTTGAAATACAAAAATCTCATTCTTTAGATACTCGATCTGTAGTCCAAGACAGAATTTCGTTCGACCCAAATCTTTAATCTCAAATTCTTTCTTCAAACAAATAATTGCCTTTTGGAGCTCTTCAGGAGTTCCAATGATGTTGATATCATCAACATAGACCGCAATAATAACGAATTCTTTTTTAGATCTTCTCATAAAAATACATGGGCATATCGGGTCATTTATGTATCCTTCTTTCAACAAATATTCACTGAGACGATTATACCACATGCGTCCTGATTGCTTCAAGCCATACAGGGACTTATTTAATTTAATCGAGTATTGATCTCGAATATTTGAACTAGATGCTTCGGCATTTTTAATCCTTACGGGACTTTCATATAAATATCACTATCAAGTGATCCATACAAATATGCAGTTACAACATCCATCAGATGTAGATCAAGCCCTTCTTTTACTGCTAGGCTAACCAAATAACGAAAAGTAGTTGCATCCACTACAGGTGAATATCTTTCTTCAAAATCAATATCAGGTCTTTGTGTAAAACCTTGGGCTACAAGACGTGCCTTATATCTTGTAATTTCACCATTTTCATCTCTTTTTCGTACAAAAACCCATTTATATCCAACTGGCTTTACATCTTCAGGTGTATGGACTACAGGTCCAAATATTTTTCATTTTGCCAGTGATTTTAATTCTGCATTAATAGCATCTTTCCATAGAGGCCAATCCATTCGCTGTTGGCACTCGTTAATAGATTTTGGCTCATGATCCTCATTATCATTTATTACATCTTTTGCTATATGATAAGCAAAAATGTCGTCAACGTTGACTTCGTTTCGGTCCCATCGGATACCGTTCATAACATAATTTATTGAGATCTCATTATTTTCATATATATCAGGTATCTTGGTCTCTTCTGGGACTACAATATTCTCTTCTAGAGATAACATCTCTTCAGGAGATGACTCTTCTGGAGTTATCAACTTTTCTTGTTTATCCTCTACTTGACCATCTATACTTTTAGCTCCTTTCCTTTTTCGAGGATTTTTATCTTTGGAACCGATGGATCTACCACGCTTCAGGCGTACTTTAGATTCATTCATAATGGGTTGTCCTTCAGATACATCAATTCAAATAGGAGCATTAGCAGCTGGTACATGTGACTTTGTCACCTTCTTTGGATCAGTAAATGCTTCTGGCATTCGATTAGCTAAATTCTGCAAATGAATTATCTTTTGAACTTCTAGTTCACATTGTTTTGTACGAGGATCAAAATGAGTCAATGATAATTCATTCCAGCTAATCTCTTTACCTAAGCGCTTATTTTTCCCCCTAATGTTGGGAAAAATGATTCATCAAAATGACAATCAGCAAATCGTGCGGTAAACAAATCTCCGTAGATGGTTCTAAATATTTTAAAATCGAAGGAGATTCATACCCGACATATATTCCCAACCTTCTTTGAGGACCCATTTTAGTGCGTTGTGGTGGAGCTCTTTGGTACATATACGCACATCCAAAAATTCTTATATGGGAAATATTAGGTTCTTGACCAAAAACCATACGTAAGGGGAAACTTTTAAGTAACTTGTTGGTCTGATGCGAACTAACATTGCTGCATGCAAAATGGCATGACCCCAAGCAGAAATTGGAAGATTAGATCTCATTAGTAAAGATCTTGCAATAAGTTGCAATCGTTTAATCAATGATTTACGCAAGTCCATTTTGTGTGTGAACATGAGCTACAGGATGTTCAATATCAATTCCAAGGGACATACAATATTCATTAAAAGATTGTGAGCTAAATTCACCAGCATTATCAAGACGTATTTTCTTGATAGGATAGTCAGGGTAATGTGCTCTTAATCTGATCAATTGAGCAAGTAATCTTGCAAACGCTAGGTTGCGTGTAGATAATAAACAGACATGCGACCATTTAGTTGATGCATCAATTAATATCATATAGTACC
This sequence comes from Acacia melanoxylon, assembly GCA_019022615.1. Taxonomy (NCBI): domain Eukaryota; kingdom Viridiplantae; phylum Streptophyta; class Magnoliopsida; order Fabales; family Fabaceae; genus Acacia; species Acacia melanoxylon. The sequence goes on from JAFJYJ010000004.1 coordinate 11,470,503, forward strand.
TGAATGGTCCGCATGGTGGATGTATTGGCCCACAAATATCTCCCTGTATCCGTTCTAGAAATGTGAGAGATTCACTTTCTACTTTGCTTGGTGAAGGCCGAATAATTAACTTTCCCTTGGAACATGATGCATATGAGAATTTTTTGGATTGTGGTATTTGCTTACACTTCAGGGTATGTCCACATGAATTCTCAATTATTTGTCGCATCATAATTGACCCGGGATGGCCTAATCGGTCATGCCAAACATTAAATTCATTAGTAAACTTCTGGTTTATATTGACAAAATTCTGGTTTGTGTTGGTAAACTTCTGGTTTACAATGGCATGCATTTCAATTGTACTTATATATGTATAATATAAACCGGAAGAGAAGGTAGGAAAACATTCTAATATGCTTTTTCTACCGAAACAATATTTGTAATAGCAAGACATTCGATCATTATTTGTTATTGTTTCTATATGATATCCATTTCTGCGAATATCTTTGAAACTTAACAAATTGCTTTTAGACTTGGTAGAATAAAATGCATTATCAATGCATAATTTTGTTCCTTCAGGTAACAAAATATTAGCTCTTCCGGTGCCTTCAATCAAATTTATATTACCAGATATAGTTTGAATATTGGCTTCTTGCATTACCAAGGAAGAGAAATATTTATCTTGTCTTAATATGGTGTGGGTAGTAGCACTATCAACGAGACATAAATCTTCAGAATTGATGCCAATGAAAATCATTCTTCATAAAAGATACATGAAAAACAAAAAGAAATACATAAGATAGAAAACAAGCTTAAATCATAGAAATATTAAAAGATAGAAGTAATTTATTATAGGAAATCATCAGCTTCCATATAATTTACATCATTGTCATTATACTCAGAATTTTCTCGCCATATCAACATGATTTGCCTCGGTCATTAGCCCTTTACCATTATTTTTCAGTGATTCTTGGTAAAGGTCAACCAAGTGTCTTGGTGTATGACAGGTACGAGACCAATGACCTTTTCCACCACATCGATAACATGCATTTTCAGAATGCTTGTTATTTCCACTAGTTTTCTCTTCGGAGTTCTTTTCAATTCTTCCCCCTTTGGGCGGGAATTTGATCCACCACGATTTGGACCATGCCAATTTGATCCACCACGATTTGGACCATGATTACGGCCACGGCCACGACTGCGGTTGTAACCACCTCTGCGTCTACGTCCTCGGCCCTTAAAATTTTCATATCTTACTTCATTCACTTCAGGGAATGGATTCGAACCTGTTGGACGAGATTCATGATTTTTCAACAAAAGTTCATTATTCTGTTCAGCCACGAGGAGACAAGAAATTAATTCAGAATATTTCTCGAAACCTTGTCCACGATATTTTTCTTTGCGGGAGCATATTGGATGCATGAAATGTGGTGAATGTTTTTTCTAACATATCATAATCGGTAATATTTTCTCCACATAATTTTAACGTGAAGTAATTCTAAACACGGTGAGTTATATTCACTAATGATTTAAAATCTTGCAGACTTGATGCAACCACTCATAACGAGCTTTTGGAAGGACGATCATCTTCTGGTGATCATACCTTTCTTTTAGGCTGTTCCAAAGAACTAGTGGGTCTTTCACTGTCAAATACTCAACTTTTAAATCATCATGTAAATGATGACGAAGGAAAATCATGGATCTGGCTTTGTTTTGATTAGATGTTTCATTTTGTTCTTTAATTGTATCTTCCAGACCATGTGCATTCAGATGAATTTCCGCATCTAGCATCCAAGATAAATAATTCTTTCCGGTAATATCAAGAGCCATGAATTCGAGTTTTGCATAGTTCGCAAGGTTTTTGCTTGTCATGATTCAAACTATTTAAAAAGAAAATAAGCAAGAGTTATTAAAACAGAAATATTAATGATAATAATAGGAAATTCAAAAAGACAATAAAGAAGAATTTAAATCTTATGACTTCTGGTCATAATATTAGTAGATTATGACTTACGGTCATAATAATAAAATAGAAAAACAAAGATGTATGGCTTCCGGCCATAATAATAACATAAAATAGTTTGTAAAATTAACATATAATTAAAAGTTAACAATAATAACAAGTATTATGTTAGCAAACATAAATAAATGTTATGTTAGCAATATAAAAGTAAATTCTTGAATCATAAAAGCAAATATTTAAATATAAATAACTAGACTTCCGGTTAGGGGAGGTTTAACCCCAAGTAGGTGTCGTATACAAAATATAAATTAATACATAATTAAATGCTGAATCATAAATAACATAAAAGTAAATAGCTGAATAATAAATATGTTTGTAACATAAAATAAATGTTATGTTAGTAACATAAAAGTAAATTGCTGAATTATAAATATGTTAGTAACATAAAAGTAAATTGTTGAATCATAAATGTGTTAGTAGCATAAAATAATACTTAAACATAAATATGTTAGCAACAATAAATAAAGTTTAAGAGAAATATTGTGGAGAAAATAAAAAATTTACAAAATTAAACTTTTATGTAAAAGGTAGAACCATCCATGTAGGAGGTAAATATATATTGTGCATAAAAATAAAGCATCATGTAACAATATGAAAATAATTAAATCAAGGATGAATAGTAAAATAGGTAGAACCATCCATGTAGGAGGTAAATATATATTGTGCATAAAAATAAAGCATCATGTAACAATATGAAAATAATTAAATCAAGGATGAATAGTAAAATACTATTTAAATAAATAATCTCCAATATTATACATGGAACCCGATGTTTAAAACATTCGGTAAAAATATATGTTTTTAATTCCATGTTGCTAAGATTATCACATGTAACATCCCATTTTCAAAAGCAGTAAATTTTTTTTCCCATCAGAGTAGAGCATTGGAGCAATTGAGTAACTGATACATATATTTATAAATGCCGTAAGTCCGGGCCGATTTACGTAAACGGTACATTGACCAAGAGTTTTCAAAATGAATAACACCCGAAGAAAGTCTTGTTAGGGTCTCGTGCGCCCGCTCGCCTTTCTCCTCGGTTCTCGGTTCTCCGAACGACGCTATGATAAGAGCCGAGATCCAATTACAATTTGGATCTCAGTAACTGATTAACCTCATGCTTAAATACGACTACATATACACGACAAAGCAATCAATACAACAGTCCACAACAGATGTATGATTAAAAATACATAACCACGTATGTAAGATATATAATAACCACGTATGTAACATAACCACGTATGATACAAAGCAATAATAACCTCGTATGTGACATAACCACGTATGTGACATAACCGTGTATATAACATAACCACGTATGCTACAACAACAAACAGAACACAACAAACATATATAATCATACAATAACCATCGAGTTAGTGTTACGAAGACGCGAACGTACCTTTTTGGCGGTACAACGGAACTTTTACGGAAAAACGTGAAATTCGGCGGAAAAAAAAGCGGTATGACGGCGGCACAACAAAGCGGCTCGGACGGTACGATTATCTCGAGATATCCTATAAGGATAATATTTAACAACTTTTAGCAGCATAACGGGCATTTTAGGTACAAATTACCATTTTGCCCCCGAACCCCTAATCGGCGGAATTTCGCGTAACTTCGTTACTTTGACCGTATTCCATTTCAAAATTATCCCCACTATGTTTTTACCTCGTCGGGCATCTTTCAATGCAATGAGGCATAAAAACAAGCATAGGAATATATTCTGAAACTTCCTAGATCAAAACAACGGTTCTACTATAACTACCGAAAGAACTACGGAAACTAAAAACTAAGGACGAAGAACTTACTCGGAGCTAAGGCACAATTTTTCCAGAGCTTCTCTCTCTAGAACCTCTCTCTAGGATCTGAATTTTGGTGTGAAGAATGAGAGCAAGAGAGCTTGCTATTTATAGAGAAAAATAGGGACAAGGTGGGAATTTCCAAAAAGTCTTCAGAAATGATTCTAGCCGTTGGATCTAGGGTTTTGTAAGATGGAATCTTGGCCATCCATGGTCTTGGTCGACATCTAGGGCCCAAAAAGTCAAAGAATGAGTTGTCATCTTGCTTTATGGCCTCCGGTCCGATAAAGCTACCCGATCGGTGTCCGTTTCGCGCGATTTCGCGAAACTCAAAAATCGGGCGTGTAACTTTGAAGATCTTTCCATCCTCTTTCATATTATCTATTTGGATCCTCTTTTTGATCATATCCAGGTATTCTCCGGTGCGTCGGAAGATATTCGGACAAACGCGTCCGTTACGGAAATCGCTTCCGATAGAACCAACTTACGGACAACAATTCACCAATCGTAAAACGTCCGGTTGTTGCCTAACTTAATCTCGTGTTTAAAAAGACACAATTGTTTCTATAGGTTCTCACTTTGCCTATCGACTCCACTCTATCCGATCAACTTTTCGTCTTATTTGAAATTAGGGTTTTCGGTTGCGGAATCGACGCCTGGTAAATTCTTTCTTCGTGTAGAATTTCACTTGTACTTAATTTGATCAGTCGAAAAGACTTTTACCTCTGGTTTACCTGTAGAATTTATTTCTAACTTTTCCCCGGTCGCGCCTATAAGCCGACTCACCGCATAATATTATTATTTTATTCTAATTACCATTTTAATTATTTAAACAATTCTTTTTAATTAAAAATAATTAGAATTTCGGCCCCCTCTTTTAAAAATTCAGTTTTAATTATTTTTCCATAATTTTTTCCATTTTTTAAAAATATAATATTTTTTACCAAAAATTCCCGTTTTACCCCGCTTCGTTAAGGCTTAATCGGACCTAATTTCTTCGTTTAGTGATCTTTTTAGGATCATGTTTCTTCATATATTTATCTTTACCAATTTTACAGTATATTGTTATCTTGCAAACTTTTATCGACATTGTCATTTTATATCCTATGTAAAATATTAAAAATGTTTATCCCATCAGGTTACTTTATGGTTCTAAAATGCTTTTTAAACTTTTCTTCATGTTATTCCCTCTGAAATAATTTATTAAATTCTCATAATTAGGGATAACAGTTCCATATTTTTCTCATAATTTTTCATGATCTTTCGGTATTTATCATAATAGTTTTAGACTGTTTTTATCACCATTATATCATTTTTAGTCATTACGTTTCATCGATTTTCCGTAACTTTTTTTACAATTTACTCTATAATTATAACAATTTTCTATAACAGTTTTAAACTCATGATTTTGCTTTATCAAAATATTCGTTAATTTCCTTTATCTCAAAATTTCATTTACTAAAATCGGGTATTACATTTCTCCCCCTGTTAAATAAAATTTCGTCCTCGAAATTTGCTCTATAACAACTTAGACTCTGTTTATCTAAACTTCGGACTATTCGCTCCGGAACTTTTCTCTATATGTCGGCCGCTCCGCTTGACGAACGAGAATTCGCTCCGGTTTTGACCGTAACGATCTTGTCATGTTGTACTTTGATATATAGTATTTTCCGTGGCACCCATATACCCCGGTCAACACCAGATATCAAAATGTCTCCATGACGCCCATACATCATGGTAACACAAGATACCTTAAATGTTTCCATGACGCCCATACACCATGACAACACAATATACCTCCTACTCAATGACACGATTAAATCGGATAGTAGTAACTATGAGATATGCATCGGAAACTAAAATTTTCGCGACAAGTAAGATAAGTATTTATCAAACCATAGGGAATTCCTTACTATACATGTATCTTAACGATTTCGTTCACCCTTTGTACTCAGTGTAGTTTTCGAACACAGGACTTTTCGTCCATTAAAACACGGGACTTATTGTCCTTTCCCGAGTTTCTTTCAACTCAAAAGGTACTTCAACCACTTGTGTTAGCGATACGGTTCTTTACGATACTCGGTAACTCTAGGTCTTACATCGATTAGTTTAACTTGAGAGGGCTACAATAGGCAAGAGGCGTAAGTCATCACGCTGTCCCGTCGTTGACAAGACATATCCCGACCCATACCTAATGGCACCACGACCATCTACTTGGATCCGGACAACCAACTCTTGGTGCTATGACCAACTTCGTTCCCATTCTATGCAAGCTCGTCTCGATCGTGTTCTACGCAATGATTTAAGTTTTACTCTTTAAGTTTTATCAATGGTTATGAGAAAATTTCGGTATGAATCGCGGTACTATCCCGCTAGATTCGAAACTAAATATCTATGTTACTATCTTCAGAAGATTGCTATTCCTTGATGTACAGCTGAAGTGGTGTTCCGAGCATACGTCAACCCTTGACAAAACGTAGGAATTACATAACTGAGTAAATCGTAGATCATGGGAAGTGGGTATGTGTTCATGATAGTCATTTTGTCCATCCTGCGATGGTTGATACAAAGTCACAACTCTTGTACTTTGTTCGGTATCATTTGATACGGCGTTTTAGATGTTGATCCTATGCTAGGTATTAATGTCATAGTGAATTTCGAGAATGTCGTCGATGTTTGTGAACAGAGTTTTTGAACGAGATATATATTCGATTTGGAATTCAGACATGATTACTTAAGCAAAATAGTTCACACCCAATGGTGTAGCTACTATTGGATCGTAAGGTAATACATATATGTATGCATCCCAAAATGATTCGCATATTCATCGATATAACGAGTGATTAGTACCCGTGTCGTACAACACCTAAGGTAGGTTCCTATCGAGAGATAGTTATGCGGATCCTCTCTCGGAGATTATTCGACCTCGTTAGTTGTCAAAGCGAAAACCCGGCCTGGGTTTTGTGGCCTTATCCCCGTAGTCCTTTGAGGACGGTTCGTGTATAAGTGCCCCGGCCCGACACTTGTAGCATATCTGCTCCCCCGCACAGTTGGTTCCTGGGTGGTTCGTTTTGCATTTTGGACATGGTCGGGGTCCAGGCATTCCTGGGTTGTTCTGTTGCTCATATCGGTATGGCATCTTGCCTCCCCCTTGAGGATTATTCCATGGTGCCGCCCTCTTCTGCGAGGAACTTCCGCGGCTCAACCCGTCACGACTTGCACTGCTGCGGTTGTCGATTCTTGATGTGCGTAGTTCCGTTATGTTTCGTTCGATCAACCTGCATGACTCCACCGCTTGGATCAGTGCGGGAGCTGTTGGGATACCAGCTTTTCCCTTATTTCGTACTTTAGGCCGTCTACCATCCCGCTTGCCTTCCGGCTCTCGTCAACGTTACGTTTCGAGATATGAAGAATATCGAGAGGCATTGGTAAACCGGGCGAAGTAGTCATCGAATGACTCCTCGTGACTTTGTCGAATATGGAGGAATTCTGACTCCTTGATAACTTGTATCGAAGGAGGAAAATATTGTTCGTTGAACTTCTCCAGAAATTTCTCCCAAGTCACGGGACAATAACGGATTTGCAATGTTACTGCAATGCTTTTCCACCATCGGTCTGCATCCCCTTCCAGCTTATAGACTGCAAGTTGGGCTTTTCGGTTTTCCGGACAATCCATCACTTCGAAGATCTTGTCCAGTCTCATAAGCCGGTCTTCACCGAATCGAGCTTACCACTAAAAACCGGAGGTTTGAGCTTGCGAGTGGGTGACCCATTCTTTGCGTGGTCTCAACCACTCTGTTGGGTCGAGGTAGCACCGCTATTGCCCTATTACGTTGAGGGTGTCGAGATCTATCGACTCCTCGTTTCACGTTCATCATCGGGTTCGGTTTCATCTTCTTCCTCGCGATTTCGTCGTTCCTCATTGGCTCGGTCACCTTCAGCTTGTCTCTCTTGTCTTTCCACAAGGAGTTCATCAATAAGAGCCCTTTGCTCTTGCAAAGCATTATCCGCATGTCTTGCAACTCATTTTGTTCGGTTCTTTGTGGTTCTTGTCGTTCGGGTTCGTGCATTGGTATTCTTGGTCGTCTCCGCCTCTACCTCTACCTCTCGCCTCGGCCTGCGGGAGCTCCGGCTCCTCTTAAATTTGCCATGTCTTGTTCTTTTACCTTCGTTAGGGAGAACGTTAGATTCAAAAAGACATTAATTAGTCTTATCGCAGACTTTAACACACTAATACTACGAACGGACACTCGTACGATTTTCCCTCACTCAGGGTTTCACAGAGTACGGAATTTCGTATCGGGAGTTCCTCTACATGAGTCAAATACTGCATGTACTTATCAGAGTTTCATCCGGCGTGGCCCAGCTCCACGGCTAAGCTCCGGGTTAGGATGGAATCACCGCCCAAAGATAGACCGACGATTATAAGAGAGGCGATACCACGAGTGGTGCACCGACGAGAGGGTGGTACTTTGGTTTAGGATGGTATACCGGTGCAGGGCGGTACACCAACTTAGGGCTATATCGTACTCATTTTCCAAAAAGTGCTCAAAGTTTTTGAAAAAGGCTAATTTGAACATAACTCCGTTAACCGAACGTAATGGCCGGATAAGTGTCTATCATGGGGACCTCACCAACTCTATGGCGACTGATTAGCCACACCCACATAGACTAGCCTTAACTGTCCTACCAAATTGTCCGTAATAACATAGTCATATCAATGCCAGGACTACTGCTCTGATACCAAAAGTGTAACATCCCATTTTCAAAAGCAGTAAATTTTTTTTCCCATCAGAGTAGAGCATTGGAGCAATTGAGTAACTGATACATATATTTATAAATGCCGTAAGTCCGTGATTTACGTAAACGGTACATTGACCAAGAGTTTTCAAAATGAATAACACCCGAAGAAAGTCTTCGTTAGGGTCTCGTGCGGCCCGCTCGCCTTTCTCCTCGGTTCTCGGTTCTCCGAACCGACGCTATGATAAGAGCCGAGATCCAATTACAATTTGGATCTCAGTAACTAAGTTAACCTCATGCTTAAATACGACTACATATACACGACAACAAAGCAATCAATACAACAGTCCACAACAGATGTATGATTAAAAATACATAACCACGTATGTAAGATATATAATAACCACGTATGTAACATAACCACGTATGATACAAAGCAATAATAACCTCGTATGTGACATAACCACGTATGTGACATAACCGTGTATATAACATAACCACGTATGCTACAACAACAAAAGAACACAACAAACATATATAATCATACAATAACCATCGAGTTAGTGTTACAAAGACGCGAACGTACCTTTTGGCGGTACAACGGAACTTTTACGGAAAAACGTGAAATTCGACGGGAAAAAACGGCGGTATGACGGCGGCACAACAAAGACGGCTCGACAAATGTGATGTACGATTATCTCAGATATCCTATAAGGATAATATTTAACAACTTTTAGCAAAGATAACAGGCATTTTAGGTACAAATTACCATTTTGCCCCCGAACCCCTAATCGGCGGAATTTCGCGGAACTTCGTTACTTTGACCGTATTCCATTTCAAAATTATCCCCACTATGTTTTTACCTCGTCGGGCATCTTTCAATGCAATGAGGCATAAAAACAAGCATAGGAATATATTCGAAACTTCCTAGATCAAAACAACAGGTTCTACTATAACTACCGAAAGAACTACGGAAACTAAAAACTAAGGACGAAGAACTTACTCGGAGCTAAGGCACAATTTTTCCAGAGCTTCTCTCTCTAGAACCTCTCTAGGATCTGAATTTTGGTGTGAAGAATGAGAGCAAGAGAGCTTGCTATTTATAGAGAAAAATAGGGACAAGGTGGGAATTTCCAAAAAGTCTTCAGAAATGATTCTAGCCGTTGGATCTAGGGTTTTGTAAGATGGAATCTTGGCCATCCATGGTCTTGGTCGACATCTAGGGCCCAAAAAGTCAAAGAATGAGTTGTCATCTTGCTTTATGGCCTCCGGTCCGATAAAGCTACCCGATCGGTGTCCGTTTCGCGCGATTTCGCGAAACTCAAAAATCCGGCGTGTAACTTTGAAGATCTTTCCATCCTCTTTCATATTATCTATTTGGATCCTCTTTTTGATCATATCCAGGTATTCTCCGGTGCGTCGGAAGATATTCGGACAAACGCGTCCGATTTACGGAAATCGCTTCCGATAGAACCAACTCGGACAACAATTTCAATCGTAAAACGTCCAGTTGTTGCCTAACTTAATCTCGTGTTTAAAAAGACACAATTGTTTCTATAGGTTCTCACTTTGCCTATCGACTCCACTCTATCTCGATCAAATTTTCGTCTTATTTGAAATTAGGGTTTTCGGTTGCGGAATCGACGCCTAGTAAATTCTTTCTTCGTGTAGAATTTCACTTGTACTTAATTTGATCAGTCTGAAAAGACTTTTACCTCTGGTTTACCTGTAGAATTTATTTCTAACTTTTCCCCTGGTCTGCCTATAAGCTGACTCACCGCATAATATTATTATTTTATTCTAATTACCATTTTAATTATTTAAACAATTCTTTTTAATTAAAAATACTTAGAATTTCGGCCCCCTCTTTTAAAAATTCAGTTTTAATTATTTTTCCATAATTTTTTCCATTTTTTAAAAATATAATATTTTTTACCAAAAATTCCCGTTTTACCCTCGCCTTCGTTAAGGCTTAATCGACCTAATTTCTTCGTTTAGTGATCTTTTTAGGATCAGGTTTCTTCATATATTTATCTTTACCAATTTTACAGTATATTGTTATCTTGCAAACTTTTATCCGACATTGTCATTTTATATCCTATGTAAAATATTAAAAATGTTTACCCCATCAGGTTACTTTATGGTTATGAAATGCTTTTTAAACTTTTCTTCATGTTATTCCCTCTGAAATAATTTATTAAATTCTCATAATTAGGGATAACACTTCCATATTTTTCTCCTAATTTTTCATGATCTTTCAAAGTATTTATCATAATAGTTTTTACTTGTTTTTATCACCATTATATCATTTTTAGTCATTCGTTTCATCGATTTTCCGTAACTTTTTTGACAATTTACTCTATAATTATAACAATTTTCTATAACAGTTTTAAACTCATGATTTTGCTTTATCAAAATATTCGTTAATTTCCTTTATCTCAAAATTTCCAGATTTACTAAAATCTGGGTATTACATCACAGATCAATATAATGAACATATAAAGAAATCATTAAAAGATAATACGAAAATAATACCTTCTTTAGAGCACTTTCGTGCTGATAACGTGTTATAAAACTAACAGAAACTTGAAGAAAATATAAGATGAAGGTAGAAGAGTAGAGAAGAAGAAATCAAGAGGAAGGAGGAGAGAATTCTTATTAATCTCTATGTACATCCAATTTAGGTTCATATGGGGGGTTATTTATAGTAGAAGTTAATACATAGAAAATTTACATAGTGACAATTAGGTCACCACTAAATATATACTACTATATCTACACAAGATTAGTGGTATGTGTAGACATCTATATATCAATTATTCATAACAAGTTTCAATTTTTTTTTCAGTTATTATTATTTTTTAAAACTGAATTCAATATGCCAGGATTAGAGAATGTTTTTCTAACATAGGCCTTTTAAAAAAAAATTGTACCATGAGCTTTTTTTATTGAAACTAATGATTTTATAGTTATAGGATTGAAAAAGATAATTTATAAAATGAAGAGAGAAAAAATAAAGCTTTATATTAAGTTAATTAAAGTATCAAAGTTGTACTTTTCCCTATAACGTATATTAATGCATACTATGTCTTTTCCCATCCTATCGATAATAAGGGAAGGTGACGACTAATAATATAAAAATATTCAAGCACCGGAGACATTGTGTATATTATAATATAGAGAATGGATAATCGCAAGCCACAACAACTCGCGCACAATATAGCATTAGGCCTGCCTAGCTAGAAGCTCTTGATTGAAACTAAAATTAAATGGGCGGGTCATATCTGTTTTAGAAATGAACTAATCTCTACAACATCATATTTCATAAAGTAAGATTAGATTGAAGTGACCTTTCTACCACTGAATTGGCTAGTGGTTTCTTTTAGAGTAAAATACATCAATTATCCCTTTATTTTATCAAAATCACATAAACCTCCCCCTCTATATATAAACTTCATTAAAATTAAAATGCATGTTACATATACATTCTTTGTATTTTTTAAATTTTATTTTCACATCCAACCGTTATAGTTGACGCTTATGCATATATACATGTTAATTAGGTTTTTATATTTGTTTCCGAAATGAACTAATCTCTACAACATTTTAATTCATAAAGTAAGATTGTGTCGAAATGACCTTTCTCCCCTGAAGATATATTTTCACTACCAACCAGCACGAAGGTGCTAGCTTAACCAGTGGTTTATTCAAAATTCATAATTAAAATGTTCTCAATTGGATTGTGTCGATAAAGAAGGAAGTGAAAATGATAAATGGTATGTAGTAAAATATGTGCAGCGCTGGTCATTGCGGTACATGAATAACGCTGGTCTTACACACAAATACACCTGATACACACGTGCGCGCGCGCACACAATATATATACACACACACCATTATTGCATGTAGCTCTAAATCAATATGCTTTCTAATTCGATGGTTTTGGATGGACGGGTGGATGCAACATGCCACATCTATGGGAGAAAAGAGACAAAAGAGGCCCCACCCCTCACATCACTAACCAAACCCAACCTACCCGTGACACCCCTCAACGTGATTCCTGCATCGGACAAGCATGAAGTTACAGCGGAAGGTGATCGTCCCATGGGTTTGCAAAGCTCGGCCCTTGTACCCATTGTGGTAAAGTCGACTTTGGATAGCTCTAAGCATACGGTAGTTAAGTTACAGTGGCAGGATTCCTTGATGGACGTGGGTGGACCTAACGAGCTGAATAGTCCCAATCAAGTACTATCTGTACCGCCGGGGTTTGAAGGTCGACAGGAAGGAAAGAAGAATCAAGCACCTCATCGGGTGGCGTCGCAAAAACCTCCACATGGCATCAGACTCCAAAATTCTGCCAGTAAGAGTATGAAAGTCCGTAGGAAACCCTTAGGCACACATATATCTAAGGATGCAATAGTGATGCTCAGGGAGGAACTCGAGGCATCCAGAGAGTTGGAGGTGGATCCAGTTTTGTAATCTATGAATCACCGAATAGGATCTATGAATCTGTTACAGGACCCACCAGATGGGATCTATGAATCTTTTCAAGAGGATGCTGTAGGTACCGCACGAGCTCGTCTCGTTTGTAATATTCCCTGATCTTACTTGATCAGTCCCTTATTAACAAAAAAAAAAAAACCTATCAAAACGATTGTTTCTACTAGGTCTTTTAAAACGTTCTGAGTTGGATATTGTCGCCTCTGATATATCAATGGTATGTGTGAATCGATATAATATACTCTCCAGAGCGTGAAATATAGTATTCCCCCGATCCTAATTATATGACATATTTAACCAATTTTGGGGAGATTAAGGAGAAGAGTTAAATTAATTAGTTTTACTTATTTTTCTAAAATGCCCTTATATAAATTTAAAATGATATAAGTAAAAATGAATTAATATCCCCTACCACATACCTTTTCGACCTAAGATTTTTCTTTCCACACGCTTTCTAATTAAAATAATGTTCTTGCCATATATACATATATGTGTCTGTGTGTACACACACACACACACACACACACACACACACACACACATACATACATACATACATACATACATACATACGCATATAGACACAGACACAGATATATATATATACCCTTATATAAATTTAAAATGACATAAGTAAAAATGAATCAATAGCCCCTACCACATACCTCTCCGACCTAGGATTTTTCTTTCCACACGCTTTCTAATTAAAATAATGGTCTTGCTATATATACATATGTGTGTCTGTATGTGTATACATACATACATATATACACATATGACACAGATATAGATATATATATATATATATATATAAGTAAGTATCTATGTATGTATGTGTTTATATATTACACACAGACAAATACACACACACATATGTGTGTATATGTCTATATATTTGTGTGTTGACACACACATATACATACATATATACACAGATGTATATATATAGACATACACACGCACATGTGTGTGTGTGTGTCTATATATATATTAGCAAATTAACGTCAACTGGTCGATAAATAAATTAAAATCCAATAATTTAAAACTTTCACCAACTGGAAGTGTCTTCGCACCTACATACATATACTCACCAAAAACCAAACACACTTGAGAGAATAAAATAGGAGTATTTTTGGAAGAAATTGACAAAAAGTAAAATGTCTTATAATTAGAACCAAAACTAACTCTCAAATGTTGTCCTATAATTAGAACTGGAGGGAGTACTACTCCATTATATTCTCACTCTCCAGAGTGTGAAATATAGTACTACCACTGCTGTTATTAATATAAAATCTCATTCATTATATTGTACACATTATACTGTGCAAACAAGATCTTATTTTAAGGACTTAAGATAGTATGTTGATGATAAAAATAATGTGTCTGTGTGTGATTGACTAATTCCCAACTTTGTTACCGAGTAAACACTACAAAAAAATTTGTCAATTAGTAGCGGTTAAAATAAAACGCTACAAATATAAGAATTTGTAGCGGTTTATGGTAAAACAAACTACAAATGTGCAATGGTATTACTCAAGCCAAGTGGCGAGCTTGTTATAGAACAACAGTTGTAGCAGTTATTATAAAATAACAGCTATAAAATATGGTACCAAGATGGCGACAAATTTATAGTGCTTACTTTGTAGTGTGTTTTTCTTTCTTCTTTTTTTTTCACTAACCGCAAAAAATGTTGAGCGTGCCTTATGGTACGAAAATTGTTGCGGTTTATTTGTAGTGGTTTTTATGAAAAACACGCTACAAAACTTCAACTTTGTAACGGTTATGCATTGAAACCACTACATAATGCAAAAAGTCTTGCACATTTGTAGCGGTTACACGTAAAAACCGCTTTAGAATGTAAAAAGTTTTACACATTTGTAGCTGTTACTCGTAGAAACCACTACATAATGCATATACATTTGTAGTGGTTATGTATAACAGTCATTTGTAGTGGTTTTGAGGGAACCACTACAAATGTTGAAGCCTTTAAACACGTGTTGCCACCAAAAATTCACAAATTCGATTCTCACGCACCCTTTGGAAGATTTTGCTACATCCCTGACGTTCTGTTGAAGCATTTATGGAGTTAGGTACTTCAGGTTAGTAAAGTTAACTCTTTTATTTCATTTTTTGCAGTATTATTCTAATTATGTTATAAATATTGATAATTTTTTTAATTATTTTAAAATAAATGCAATTATTATGGCTTTTGGAAGAGATAGGGAAAGGGGAAGGAGGTTGAGCTTCCCAGACCTATTCTTCGGGGGCAGTGCTAGAGGGGGCGGTGGTAGGGATCGTCGAGGGGCAGCACGGGGGTAGAAATGTCCCTGTACCATCGAAGAGGCAACCCAACCATAGCAGCTCCTCCCAGAGCAGCCATAGTAGACGACCCCCACCAAAGTCGCATGTTCAGGATGAAGGGGCTAAGCTCAGTTTGAGCGACTACGAGGCGAATGAAGAGTTTGACTTCAACATTCTCATTAGCGATTTAAAGCGGTTCTTGAATGAGGAGGAGGCCCAAGATCAAAATAATACCCGACGGTTGTCTACGCAGTCGACCGGGTTTGAGGTGCAAGTCC
The DNA here is from genome assembly GCA_019022615.1 of Acacia melanoxylon. Lineage (NCBI taxonomy): Eukaryota > Viridiplantae > Streptophyta > Magnoliopsida > Fabales > Fabaceae > Acacia > Acacia melanoxylon. The sequence goes on from JAFJYJ010000004.1 coordinate 11,486,126, forward strand.
AAGGTAAATTTAATTATTTTTTTAATAAATTTAATATTTAAATTCCATACGATTAATTAAAAGTAGATTTAAATTTAATAAAAGAGTGTGGTCAATTGTGCGAGATGAGTAGGGGAACATCACCACCGGGAGGTGGACGTGGCTAGTGTAAATAAGTTTGGAGCGGCTACGTTTAGTAGTTCTATGGAATGAGGCCACGGACCGGCCGATCAAGAAAAGTGGTCACCTATTCAACCGCTATTTGAACGAATCGGGCTTGAATTGGATGCGGTTCCCATCCACTTCAAAGACTTGGAAAAATGTTTCAAAGCGCCGAAGGATTTAGTGCGGACGAGGTCAGTAATGGTAATTAATTATATTTAATTATAGTATAGATGTAAATAGCTATAATTTATGTCTTATTTAATTAATTATTTTGAATTATTCTTTATTTAATTGTGATATAGGATAAGTTTGTCATCCGCGACAACAGGAAAAAGTACACATTGATCAAGATGGGGATGGCTTGAGACAATACATTTTTATCTTTCTATTTAAAAATTGAGGGTATAATGGTAAATTCATTAAGATTTTAGAATCTCAATTTGATCCCCGTCACCTTTATGTCCTTTACAAATATTAACAGACCTTTTGGAATTTTAAAAATTTAGTTGGTACTCCCTCCGGTCCTAATTATAAGACCTAGTTGACTTTTTTGGAGAGATTAAGGAAGCTAATTAAATTAGCTTAGAGTATTTTTTTTCTTTATAAGAATGAAAAATAATAAATATTATGTTATTTATATAATATAAATATAATTATATTTATTTAATGTGTAAACAGTCGCGCACTGAAGCTTACAGTCGAGTCTTAACAAAATAGACCTGACTTATTTACATATCTAAGCCTTTAAATAGGCCTTCGCCTGACCTTTTTAACAAATAGGTCAGGCCAGATCAGGATGTAGCCCGCCTGATAGAGGCCTAACGTATTCCCACCCCTAGCCTCATAGCACTAAAATCAAAATTATATGAAGATCAATTAGTATTATATTAGAGACCAGACGAAGTATTTATCTTCTTTGTCTTATGCGCGGGCTGTTCTCGCCGCCGCATGTGACGGCTAAAATTACATTAATCAAGAGACCATAATATGGTGCACGAATCCATTTTCTTTCCAATAAAGCACAAAAATTATTGTCTCAAGATGCGAACACTAATATGCTGTAGAACATATACGAATTTTAGCATCAAATGAAATTATATGGTCGCTTAATTTTACAAAATCTCTTTTTAGTCCTCTAATTACTTTAACATTGTTCGTCTCAAATGATGAATTTATGTGCTGATCGTTACTCCTCTGGTTTTTAATAAGATATAGTTGAATTTTTTTTTGGAGATTATAAAAAAGCTAAATAAATTATTTTAATAAAAAAATTACTTTAAAGTATTGATATTTATATTTTTTATACTAAATTAATTTGTTTGACTTATAAATTGACATATAATCAATAATGATACATGACATATGCTATGATTAACTAACTCATTTAGCCTCCTTAATCTCTCCAAAAAATTCAAATGTGTCTTACATTAAGGACCTGAGGAGTATTATTTTTTAAAAAAATTAAACTTTATATTCTAAGATTTGAGAATTGTTTAAAAAAATTGGCATTTTTGCTATTCAAACTAATCAATAGAGGTAAGAAAAAGAACCTTTTGAGAATTAAGAGGCGAAAGATAAAGCTTTATATGAAGTTTAAGTACCAATTTGTTCATATATATATTAAAGCGTATAATAGGTGTTTTCCCAGCCGAAGGATAAGAATGACCTGTGAAGTGTAAAATAAAAGTTCCATATGATATGTGTTAGAAATGAACAGATCTCTACAACAAAGATACTCCCTTCAATCCTAATTTTAAGACAACATTTAAGAGTTGGTTTTGGTCCTAATTATAGGACAACATTTTAATTTTTGTCAATTTCTTTCTAAAATACCCATATTTTATTCTCTCAAGTGTATTTGGTTTTTGGTGAGTATATGTATGCATGTAGATGCTTAGACTCTTCCAGTTAGTGAAACTTTTAAATTATTGAATTTAAATTTATTTATTGATCAGTTGACATTAATTTGTCTATACACACACACACACACAGATATATGTGTGTGTGTCTACAAACAAATATATATAGACATATACATACAAATATATGTATGTGTATGTGTGTTTATACATATATGTATAGCTGTGTATATATATGTGTGTACAAATATGTATATCTTTGTGTGGTTTATCAATATATGTGTGTGTACATATATGTATATCACACACGTGTGTGTGTTTATATATATATATATATATATATATATGTATGTATGTATGTATGTATGTATGTATGTATGTATGTACACACACACACACATATATATATATATATATATATATAGCAAGACCATTATTTCAATTAGAAAGCATGTAGAAAGGAAAATTCTAGATCGGGGAAGTATGATGATTTACTTTTATTTATGTCATTTAAAATTTATATAAGGGCATTTTAGGAAAATGAGTAAAATTAACTACTTTAACTCCTCTCCTTAATCTCCCCAAAATCGATTAAATATGTCTTATAATTAGGACCGGAAGGAGTAGTAATTTATAAAATAGGATTGTTTAGAATACTGGCCGGATCGGACATGCATGCAGTTGTATTAATTATAAGTATAGTCATCGGTAAGAGTTACGTTTTGCACCCATGTGGTTATTTCCGGCTAAGTCCAGATTAATAGAAGGGCAATGTAACTTTTTTTTTTTTTTTTGAAAGATACAGGCAAGCTGATGCTTGAAAATAGAAGAGAAATGTTAGACTAAGAAGTCTAGCACTAAATACTTCAAACTAGAAAGTGAACTAGGAATGACTGATAAACTGGTCAATCAGGGCCATATCCCGGCATCCTGGAGGAATTGTCGGAACTAATATCACGTCTGCATCGGCAGGTGCATCGTGGCCTTCCTTTGCCATATAATCCGCACATGAGATGTTGTCCCTTGGGGTATAGTGAAGCGCCACATCCCAGTCTTGGAAGAGAAGGTCTCGGGTCTCCCTGATAATGTCTCTAAGCGGATGGTCATCGTGGCAACGATCTCTCATGAGGATATTAACAAGATCTAGGGAATCGAGTAGAGAAGGGCTTTTGGAATCCCGTCGATGTCCCAACTTCAATCCCAGCAAGATGGCATGAAGCTGCCTCAATAAAAGTATGGGGACCAAGGGATTTGCAAAACCCCATCAGCCATCGGCCTTCAGTATTCCTGATCACTCCTCCGCAAGCTGCTTGCAACTGGTGACGAACCGATCCGTCCACATCAATTCGAACTGCATCAGCTGGAGGGGGGGTCCAAGATCTCTCATCATGCCTGTCAATGTGAAAAATTTGGTTAACATAACATTTTGACGAACACGTGACGGGTGGAAGAATATAATATCCTATCCTTCTTCTTGTTAAAGATATTATATATTTCACGTGAAACAAACCTTGATTAAAAAAATATAAATCAGTTCCACATCTTCTCCCATAGCTTCATGTGGTTGGATCTATAAATAGACGCTCCTACTCGTCAGTTTCTCACACCCAAAGCAAAAACCAACCCTATCGTAAAGTCATCCATAGCCCTAGCAGCCAAACCTAGCAAACAATGAAGACTAACGCGCTCCTTGCGTTCTTCTTCTTCTTGGTCGCCCTCTTTTTCTCCACTAGAGCTGATTATGTGCGCGACTCAGAAGGTGACCTCGTAGTCAGCGGTGACACATACTACTTATCTCCACAAGATGTCGCTAATGCAGCAATTGTGGGTGCTGCAATTCAAAATCCTGATGGCACGTGCTCATTCGCTGTGTTGGATAAGGCATTGCCCGATAACGGCAACGCCACAAAGGTTGAATCTATAATTCCCACGAAGTACATTACTACCGACTATCCTTTACTGATATCATTCGATCCCTTGCCAACAAACCCGTGCACCCAATATCCCGAATGGCTCGTCGCCGAGGACCAAGATTTTCAACAGAATGCTGTGATGGTTGGAGATGCTGCTGAATTTACCAGTCCTGTTTCTGGTCGGCTCTTTTTCAAGACCGATGATTCTGCCAAGCATCTCTATCATCTTGTGTTCTGTTTTGGGGAAGCTGAGTACTGTGGATTAGTTGCCGTCATGCTTGATAGCCACGGAAACAGGCGTTTGATTGTCGCAGCAAAAACCGCACAAGTGAATGCATTGGTATTGAAGTTGTCCAGAGAATCCGGTGACCGCGTTGCCTCTCACATCTCAATGGTGGTCTGATCGAACCTTCACAATAACTACATCTCTGGTCTTCCTAGCTATCTATGGGTTTGTGTGTGATCAATTCCCTGCTTTGTTGTATCATGCATGTCGACAACTTCTACATGTACAAGTTGTCCCAACCTAAATAAAAACCTCTTGTTATATATATGTTATGTGCGACTCGTGGCATTGAAATATGTTAACGATTGTTTCTATTAGGCCTTTTAGAACGCTCTTAGTTGCATGTCAAGTTGAGATTGATGCACTTAATTTATGTGAGGTAAGAAGGAAGAGTAAATGATAAATGGTAAATATGGAGTGCAGTACTAATTGATAATGCAGATTTTAATACCCTGGTAGCTCTGCTGGATGAAATCAATATGGAAAGAAGGACGAGTAAATGATAAATGGTAAAATATGGTGTGCAGCACTGATTGATAATGCGGATTTTAATACCCTGGTAGTTCTAAATTAAATCAATATGCTTTCTCAAGTGTTTAATCTTAATTAACTCACAAATAACAGTTAAAAAGCTTATATTATCTGCTTCATTTTTACTTTGTATCTTCTCATATATAAACTTTTAAGTTAATACAAGAAACACTGACCGGTTGATTGTCCAACATAGTTATCGGATTATTGTTGACCTCATGAAATTCATGTCATTTTGGCATATTTGCCTTTAATTTCTCACACTTTTTGGTGAATTTATACATGATATTTGAGATAAAGGGATAGAATTCTTTGGTTAAGTGTGAATATTTTGGCATATTTCATCAACATTGGCTTTTATAGACTTTATTGTGTTGATAGGTTATCATTTGAGTCACATGGAGCCATTTAAAGCACAAATCAATGACTAAGAAGTTGGAAAAAAGCTTAGAAAGTCAATACACTATGAAAAAATAAGAAAAGATGAATGAGTTCTTAGCCTCAGCCAAAGCATTTTTTGGTCTCAGCTAGAAGCAAGACAGAAACTTTGTAGCCTCAGCCAAAGCATCTCTGGCCTAAGCCAAAAACAAGGCATAAACTTTTTGGTTGTAGCCAAGGCCTCTCTTGGCTGCAGCCAACTGAAAGTAAATGAAGTTGTTCGTTTTGAAGTTAGAACTTATTTTAGGGCTTTAAACACTGAAATTCACGAACTGCAGCGTCATTCTTCACTTCTTGGGCGACTTGGGAGCCTCTCTTTGTTAGGGTTTGGTGTTCTTGAAGGAGATTCAAGTGGAGTTTGAAGATTTGAAGAGATTCAAGCTCATTTCCTTAGTTTTGCTTATTCCTTTTCCTTTCTTCTTCATTTTTCTGATATGGCTATAGCTATTTTGTGTATTTGTTGCTATTTAATTTGCTAAACATGAGTAGCTAAACTTTTTTCTAGGAATATTTTGAACCTTTGTAAGAATTAAGACTTGAATACTCCTATCTTTTGGTAGCAAATTGATGTATATGTGTTGATTTTATCTTTTGCTTAATGCTTCTTAATTGTTTGTTTGAGGTGCAGTTTGCTCTGACTTTTATAAATAGAGAACAGATGGTGCAATGTAACTTGGTTTTTTTTGTTAATGCAATCTCCTTTGTTCAAGTGCTTAACATAGAGTTGAGAAGGTTGAAAGCTTTACACAAATTAAATCAAAAACTTCTCCAAACGTGACGGGTTACACTACCACTAACACAGTTAACAGTTATACAGCAAATTAAATTGTCCTCACTTTCTATGACATTTCTTTTCCTTATCGGGGAGTTATGAATCACCTGAAAATCTTGATCAGTGAGATGTATCTGTTGAAATTTTATAATAATTTGAAATAGTGAGTTTTCATCAATGTTGATGTTGCGCCTACAATGTTGGTAATAAAAAGGAAAAGTGTGACTCAGAATCAAAATTCAAAACTAATCACAAAAAGGCCACACAAAGAACATAGCTTGCTAATGATTTTGTTTTTGTTTTTTCCTTTTTTGGTAGTGAATAGGATAGGAATACAGTCACAGCCAGAAAAATTCAATGGGTTGTTCCTTTTGCAGTGGTGAAGATGGATCAAACAAGAAGGGAAGTGAAAGGATGACAATTGCAAATCTGGATTATGATCATATCCCATGATTAAGCCTACGTTGCTTAACAAGACTCGAGATTTATTAACCTGTAGCCCAGGCCAGAATCGCTTTACCAGAATCTAGTCAGATTATTAGACTAGTCTTTTTCTATGATCAGGTTTCTTATGCAAGGTAAGTGCAAAACATACTTGGACCTTAGAGCAATAATCATGATCAATCGTAGACATGAGGACTTGATTAGAAGATTAGCTTGTGTTGCTCTGCTTTCTGGATCAGGATACTCTTTATCATGTACCCAATATCAAGTAGAATTTAAAATTATTTCTGCCATGAAAGTTGCAGTGTTCAATTGGCAACATATAATAATGTTAGATGTAATACCCTAATTTTCATAATTCATGTGAACATTGTATTTTGATAAATAAATTAGCAAAATACAAAAGTGAATATGTGTCTCAAAGGATTATAATCTATTGATTATATTTTTATCCAAATTTCACTTTGGAATTAATTAACCAATGGTTAATTATGAGACTACATATCAGGGGTTATAAAATGTGACATAAAATCACATAGAATAATAACTATTTTAAGTGCTCATAAAACAAGAAAAAGGGGATAAAGAAACACTTAGTTTAATTGTTATCTATTAACAATTATCTTTAGCAAAATAAACTTGCACTAATTGAGATTAGTTGCATAATTCTTCTAAATGAGTAGAGACAAATTAAAAGTATCAAATAAGGGCTAATTATATTTGAAAATAATTAAGCCAATGATGATGAAATAATACTTGCCTAATTAAGCACTAATTTTTATGATTAGTTAATAAATCAATTAACTAATAGCAAATACAATTAAGGGTTAATTAATCCTATAAATAAGCTTAATCCTTGTGAAAATAAATGCAAGGTTAGGATTAAAGCTAATAAAGCTAAATCCATGGTCTTAATAAATCACACAATTAAGCTAAATCCATGTGAAAATAGAAGAACCAATCCTACCATGACAAGTATATTTAATGGCACATAAATCACTTCATTAAGGGGTGCTAATTGGATTATATGATCAGCCCCTTGGTCCACCAAAAATGGCGCATGCACATGGGTGGTTTTTTAGAATGATTAAATCAATTAGATAGGATCTTATTTTTCTCTTTCATGAATTAATCAAGACAGTTATGTGATAATAAAAGCACATTGGATGGCTATGGAAGAGAGGCATTTCGGCTAGCACATGGGAAGATTGAATAAAATTTGAAATTAATATCAAGATATTTTCTAATAAACACATGGGATAAGGAGCACATGGGTTCATTAATTGAAATGGAAGAGGATAAGCAATCACATGGGGGCATTTAATGGAAATGGAAGAGAATAAAGGGGAGAGAGAGGAGGGGTGGGGGGACGAATTTGGAATGTTTGGGAGGTAGAATAAGAGGTGTTTGGCAAGAAGAATATGAGTGTTTGGTAGAAGAATAAGGTTGCTTGGAACCAAACATGAGCTTAGACTTTTGTTATAAATAGGAGCCCTTGGTTCTCTTCATTCTTCACACCAAAAACCAGCAACAATCTAAATATAGAGAGTAGAGAGTGAGTGAGGAAAGCTTGGAGGAGTAGAAGCAAGAGCAAGGATCTTCAAGAGGTAAAGTTCTTGAAGTTCTAGTCTTTAAATTCATAGATAAATATTGTTTTGATCTTTAATCTTCCAAATTAATTTTGATTTCATGTTTTTATGGTTAAAAATGTCTTTATTTCGAAAATTTGATGGAGTAAAATTCTTGGAAGTTGAAAATCAAAAGTAGCAAAATTCTGGAAAAAATTTCGGTTAGGAATCAGCAACAAAAAGGCCATGATTTTATGTAGAAGATGGAGTTATAAAATTCTGTAATTGTTCATGGTAAAATTAGACATCTAGGGCTTTTCAAATATACCTAGAGCGTGTCATTTTGAATTTTTTTCAAAGAGATAAAAATTCCTAAAGTTACGCTACGTTTTCTGGACGAAAATCTGGGCAGTGTTGAGAAAATGAAAACTGGGAATGATTCTTGGTGTTATAGGTTCTTGAAGTATTGTTTCTTGAAAATAGACATGCCAAGGTTTCCGAGGAATTTTACGGAACCTCATTCCTATTTTTATAGAATTAATTATGATTTTTCAAAGTTGATGACAAATCTGGTGAAAATGCTGAAGGTTGTGTTTTTTAATACAATGTAAGGGCAAAATTGTAATAACAAATCCACCAAGGGTAGAAAGGTCAAAATAGGTGAAAATATCCTTTTTGATATTATTCTAGGAAATATGATATTAATTATAATATCATGGAAAGGGAATAATCCGACAATAATGTATAGGATATCCGGGAAGTCCGGAGTCGAATTCAAAGGTCGAACATGTTGGTATCTACCCGGTGAAAGGTACGCTCATGTACTATTAGTAACTTTAACTCTGATGTGTCTTGTATGCATGTATGTGGTAGTATGATTCATAGCTAGGGTCATGGACAGGACTATGTCTTGGATCATATACCGTGGCTAAGACTTTGTCTTAGGTCACTGTTTATACATTCAACTTTATACAGATTATAGTCTTGATGATGCCGTTGAGTTTTCCTAGCGCTGAGGACACGAGGGGCCATCGTGGCACTGATTAGTGCAGACGTAGATAACCTTACATGTGTTGTGTGCTATGTACTGTTATTGTGACTAATCTTACTTATGCTGTGTGCTTATGTATTGCTGTAATGTAATGAACATATGTCATACATATACTGTTATACTTTTCATATGAGGTTAACTGTTACCTGAGATTCAATTCGATTGAATCTCAGCATTGACTAAAGGTTCAGGAAAAGGAACCATGATTAGAGAAAGCACCGGTAGATGGAGCCGTGAAGAGGCACCAGCCGAGACGAGAGTCGGAAGGAGTCTGATAGGACTAGTTCTGGCACGAATCCGATAGAGTTGTTTCAAACCATTTGGTGCCGAAGAAAGGGTCGTCTATGTGGTTCAGTCAATAAGTCACCGTGAACTCGGTGAGACTTCCACTAGACCTATTACCCGGCCTGACCAAATGGGTTTGATTAACTGTATTGGGTTCTAAGCCACAATTCTAGTTAAGGCTTGGTTTAAGAATGTATAGTTACTATCAATAGTTGTAATTATACAAAGTTCTGTAGTATTGTATCACATGAATATTCCTTTGAGAAATTTTTAATATACCAGCTTATGTCGGGGCATTAGCATATGTCTGGGCATTTTATATCAGATACTCATTGTCCAAATATTAGTGCATGCTCTCCGTTTCCGCATTATTCTAAGCTGTAGCACCTTAAACTCTGTCTATTTTCTTAAAACTAAGTGTCAATCGACACGATTTCAAGTATGAAATTTAGGGTGTTACATTAGAATTTGTTAAAACCAGTATAAATCTGTTCAACATCAGCTGATGGGAAAAGCTTGTAGATTGTAATCTCCTCTTCGTTATGCTGTGTCTATTCTTTGTTGTTTGGCAATCATATTATCTCCAGGTCAATATTTTATCTACATGATCAGGCTAAGGATGGAGAAAGTGCTTCAAGAAATAGAGGAAATTGAATGGCTCGAAGACATGATATTCATATTTAGGAAAATTCCTTTACATTCATTAGAAGATTACAGTAAAGACGGTACAAAGCAGCATATTCTCATCATCACCAAAGATCAACAAGTAACACAAACTCAAATATAAAATATATTTACCTAACTAATTTAATTAAATTAAGGAAGTTAACTATGTTAGTTAATATGATATGTATTTTCTAAAATACATTAGTCATATTTTTTAATTCCCTCCATTTCTCTCTTATTTGATTAATTTCAAGAGCTAATTTAGAAAAATATTGACAAATATATATAAAAAGAAAATATTATATTTAAAGCTAAGATCAACACTCAAAATATAACATATATTAAGGATAAGAGGGAGTAATAATACTTTTCATCCTTCAGCCGCTTTAACTTCGTGATCGTGTTCATAAAAGCTGAAAAGTCCATTATACAAATGAAGTAGAGGCTAACTAATTGGATTAATCACTTAATTAGGCTCTATAAATAAACGCCTTGTGAAAGGATCCCGATCCCTTTTCGGTTAACTTGGATTTCTCTGTAGAGAGATGAGTCTCTCTCAAGTTCCAAACCCAAGTCGGTTAGCATGTTGCTCTTCCATAAATAATACACATATGATTCTTTATCTCTCTCCATAATATTTTCAATCTAATTCCTACAGTCAACAAGATGATAAATCTTGTAACATTCTAAATTTTGGGATAAGGAGTTTATAAATAAGACTAAGATAAATAGGCTGTTAAGTCAGTAAGGGTCCAAAGTATTAAGCTTATTATGAGGAAAAGCTTAAGATATTTATTATAATTATTTTGGACTTTAAAATTTGGAAAAAATTATGAGATGATATTTTGAGAATATAGAACTATTATAAGGTGATTAATTATGAAAATTGGGCCAACATAGTGTTAAATCTATTATTTGAAATTTAAGGCTTATTTTCCCAATCATCAAGAGAAAAAAAAATAGTTGGAGAATAAATATTGGCTTATATTGTTTTTTTAGAGTCAATATTTTGTGGCCCAAAGGAGCTAATTGAAATTTAACCATTATTTTTTTGTTTAACATATATAATAAACTATAAAACACTTTGATTTTTATTTAAATCATATAATTATATTTTTAATTAAAAATTTTGTTTATTTTAGAAAATTATAATTTTGAAAAAAATTGAAGAATAAGTCATTTTTGTCCATAGATAATACAAGTAGTTTTAAATAATGACAATTGAGAAAAAAAAACTTATTAAATTTAGTAAAATTTAGAATTTTTTTGCGCCGAACGTTCCCGGAGTAAAAGTTAGTTGGCGTAATCTAGACCTTAGATAACAGACGTTAACTTTTGTCTAACGGACGCTCTTAAGTAAAACTTTTTTGGTATTTTTGGTCACTTAATAGTTAATTGTGTTGACGCTCCGGACCAAATAGTTCGCATTTGGTAAAAATGCACCTTAACCCTTATTTTTAACACTTGTTTGATGTTTGCAACTTAATGAGTAAAATATCAAGTTGTAAATAAAAGCCTGATAGAGAACAAATAGGATTAAATTATATGTGAGACCTATACATTTTTCTCTCAATTTTCCCGTGACTTCTCCTTTGGCCGCCTTTATCCTTTTGTTAATAATATATTATATTATATTATATTATTATTAAAATATAATAATTGATCGTGTGTGCCTCACGGGAAGCGTTGAAAATTAATGGGGTGGGGCCCAGACCTTTTTCTTTTTCTTCAAACTTCCTCAGCCGCTTGAGTCACGGGAGAGTTGAAATTTTGGCAAGGAGAAACTTACGTAGAAGTACCTAGAGGTGGAAATTACACTAAGGAACCCATTTTCCATTATTACCAGCCAGTGCGAGGAAGAGAGAAAGAAAGAAAGAAAGAGAGAAGGAAAGAAAGAAAGAAAAGAAGAAAAAGAGGGAGAGAGAGAGTCACAGTCCGAGAAGCGAGAGTCATCAGAGAAGGAAGAAGAATATTTGAAACTTACATGTAAAGACAGTACAACGCAGCATATTCTCATCTAGGGACGGACCCAAGAATTTTAATTATGGGGAGCGAAAATAAAAAATGCTACATCATAAATAAAAGTACTTAAAATACGATAAAGACCTCATATACAAAATACTAACCCTAAAATATTTTCTAATCTGTATAAAAATATTATCATTAGAAAGATAAAATGATGTATAATAAATTTTATGAAGAAAATTTAATGAAAAGAAGTGATTTTAAGTACTTTATTGATTCTTAAAATTTGCCGTAAGCTATTGAAAAAAATGCTAGACTAACAGATTCCAAAAAGTGCAAAACAAGTAAGGTTAGGGATATATATATATATATATATATGTATGTATGTATGTATTTATTTGAAGGCATGTGAGAGTATTTGAAATGAATAATGGTCAGAAGATGAAGAGGGGATGTGCAAGGTTAACAATGGTGGGTCTCTTGTTGTTGATCTCAGTTGTCATTATTGTACAGATCATGCTTTCTTCCTCTTCTTCAGCTGATCTCTCATAGAGATGGTCACTTCCAAATTATTCTGCACCTTCAACAAATCAACGTCCTCCACCAGCTTATGTTATATATATATATATATATCTTACAAACATATTGTGACTAATGGCAATTTCTGAAAGCAAAGCACTTATGTTTTTTTTTTTTAAAAAAAAGGGGGGAGGCAGGGGCCACCCCTCACCAAAGAACAACAAGTAACACAAACTCAAAATATAAGATATATTTATCTAACTAATTTAATTAGGTTAAAGAAGTTAATTGTGTTAGTTAATATTCTTTCTGGTCCTTATTATAAGGCACTAACTAACAAGTGTATTTAGTCTTTTTTATAAGACACTTATTTGTTTCCAAAGCGCATTAATTATTATTTTTTTCCATGTATGCCCATAATTAATAAAGGTAGTGGGTGAGAATAATAGTTAATATAATATTAGAGTTTAGTACAATTAGTAGGGGTAATATTAAAAGTTACTTAAATTTTAGGACTACTTTTTTAACTTTAACAGTTTTTATTGGTTTGTGAGATTATTAGTTGATACATTATAATAAAGCACCAGAGGGAGTATGACATGTATTTTTTAAAATATATTAGTCATCTTCCTTAATTCCTTCCATTTCTCTCTTACTTGATTAATTTTGAGGGCTAAATTAGGAATATATATATATATATATATATATATATATATATATATAATGTCTTATATTTAAAATAAAAAACAACACCCAAAATATAACTTATATTAAGGAGAGGAGGGAGTATAACTTATATTAATGATACATATAAGCATTTTAGAGGAATCATAAAACATATGTTATAATTAAATAATCTATTTAGCTTCTTAAATCTCTTTAAGTTAATCAAATGAGTTTTATCTAAGGATAGGACACAGCATCTATCATCTGCTCTATAAAAAACAAAGCAGTGGTTTAGAAAAGAAGAAAATAAATAAATAAGAGAGAGAACTTTTTTATAAGCATAGGTACTCGGAAGATGATCTTCTTCTCATCATTTTTCTCATTTTTTTTCTTATCAGCCTATCTGGGGTCATTATTGGAAAGAAGAGAGAGATGTTAAAGTAGTATTGTGATTAATTGGACGGATATGATTTAGAGATAATGAGGGATAATGAGAAAATGATTATAAGATAAACCCAAACTCTCCTACCGGAGGCAATCTTCTTCAAGAAGCAACTGGACATTAAATTTGGGTACTTCTTTCAACAAGAATTCGAATATTGATTTGCCAAATTATTGTAAGGAAAAAAGTGAGAATAAATGGGTATATTCTCACTTTTTTTTTTGGCAACTATTCTCACACTTTTACTGTTGTGATGAGGCCCATCAAATTGAAGATTGAATATAAATTGGCCCATTCTAGTACCCTTTACAGTCGAGACCTTTTATCCAAATTTTGCTTTTGATGGAGCTTACATCCAAAATTTAGATGGGCCTTATACAATGGATTAGAGGAACAGGTTTAGAAATTATTTATTGGTGAGGTTATTTTTATCTTTAATTTCAAAATTTTAGTGCCCCACATTGTATTGAACATAAGATTACTTCTAATAAGATATTTGTGCCCATAAAAGAATTAAAGGGAGAAAAAAATTGGCTGGGGAGGGGCTACCTTAAATTGTTGATCATTTAGTTTTCACATATCTTAAAATTTATTTTATAAATTGTTCACATGTCTAGAAATTAATTATTGGTAAATTTTTTTTATCTTTGTATAAATTTTGTAGTTGGCAAAAAAAAAAAAAATTGCTGTACATTGTGTCAAATTTTGATTGCGAAATATACTATTTCTATGGGAAGTTATGGACAACATTTTTTTGGCCAATTTGGGTTGCGTTGCAAAATTAATCAATTAAGAGAAGATTGAGGGAACTAAGGAAGATGACTGTTTTAGAAAATATATGTTATATTAACTAATATAATTAAGTTCCTTAATCTAATTAAATTAGTTAGGTAAATATGCAATCTGAGTTTGTATTACTCACTAGTTGATCTTTGGTGATGATGAGAATATGCTGCGTTGTACTGTCTTTACTGTAATCTTCTAATAAATGTGAAGGAATTTTCTAAATATGAATATCATGTCTTCCAGCCATTCAATTAACTTTATTTCTTGAAGCACTTTCTCCATCCTTAGCCTGGTCATGTAGATAAAATATTGACCTGGAGATAATACGATTTCCAAACAACAACGAATAGACACAACATAACGAAGAGGAGATTACAAATTTACAATCTACAAACTTTTCCCATCAGCTGATGTTGGACAGATTTATACTGGTTTTAACAAATTCTAACATTATTATATGTTGCCAATTGAACGCTGCAACTTTCATGGCAGAAAGAATGTTAAATTCTACTTGATATTGGGTACATGATAAAGAGTATCCTGATCCACAAAGCAGAGCAACACAAGCTAATCTTCCAATCAAGTCCTCATGTCTACGATTGATCATGATTATTGCGTTAAGGTCCAAGTATGTTTTGCACTTACCTTGCATAAGAAACCTGATCATAGAAAAAGACTAGTATAATAATCTGACTAGATTCTGGAAAAGCGATTCTGGCCTGGGCTACAAGTTACTAAATGTCGAGTCTTGTTAAGTTACTTAGGCTTAATCATGGGATAGGATCATAATCCAGATTTGCAAACGTACGACCCTAATTTTCATCCTTTCACCTCCCTTCTTGTTTGATCCATCTTCACAACTGTAAAAGAAACAAACCATTGAATTTTTCTGGCTGTGACTGTATTCCTATCCTATCCAATTTTTATCCTATTCACCAAAAAAAAAAAAAAATCATTAGCAAGCTATGTTCAATGTTGCCTTTTGTGATTAGTTTTGAATTTTGATTCTGTGTCACACTTTTCCTTTTTATTACCAACATTGCAGGCGCAACATCAATAATCTCCTCGCTTTTCTCTCTTCACTTCTGGCTCTTCATATGCAATCAGAGATAATTCGTTTGAAAGCATCAAGGTCGACTCTAAGCGGACTGAACCATTAAAGAGGAAGATATGATGTATGTTGATACTTCCCTCTCTTCTTTGTTTACCGATTTTAAATCAGGCAAGCTGGATTTGTATAGCATGTAGTTGATAAGTAAGCATTAGAGATCAACCATGACTTCGTTTCTAAAACCCAAGAGACTTTCCAAAATACTTTGTATTTCTTCTGCTTTTGGATTTGATGTATCAAGGGAATAGAACTGAGAAACTTGGTCATCAACCTCAATCCAGCTGCAGCCTGGGATTTTAAGAGAATTTTGCTCCTTCAACGTTCTACATATATACCTTTCGAGCTTCGTCCCACTTTCCCAGCTCCCCATTTATGATAGCCAACACTGCGCCGTAACCTCCATTGTTTGGATCAATTTCAATTACCTTTTTGGCTGCTAATTCTGCCAAATCTGTACGGCCATGAACTTTGCATCCATTAAGCAAAGAACCCCAAATGACTCCAACAGGTTCCATGCTCATGCCCCTGACAACTTCCATTGCCTCATCAAATCTTCCTGCTCGACCTAGAAGGTCTACCAAGCACCCGTAGCGCTCAATCCGAGGCTCGATCCCGAATTTCCGAACCATCATCTCAAAGTAGCAGTAACCTTTTTCAACTAATCCTCCATGAGTACAGGCATTTAGCAAACCAATGAAAGTGACCTCATCAGGCCTTATACCCTCACCAAAATCCATCATTTTCTCAAAAATGGCAATGGCGCCATCTCTTTGCCCTTGAAGCGCGAAAGAATTAATCGTTGACTTCCATGATGTTAACTGTTTTGTCATAAGAACACGAGATATCAGCGCAGGTGGTAAGTATGTTGATATAGGATCAAATAGCTCCCTCTTAGGTATCCATGGATGAGATACATTTGAGAATAGAAGATCACTGTACATAGCCAAAGGGGGTGGGGTGTGTGTGCACAGTGTGTGCAGAATTGTAGATGAGAGAGAGCTTAGAAG
This sequence comes from Acacia melanoxylon, assembly GCA_019022615.1. Taxonomy (NCBI): domain Eukaryota; kingdom Viridiplantae; phylum Streptophyta; class Magnoliopsida; order Fabales; family Fabaceae; genus Acacia; species Acacia melanoxylon. The sequence goes on from JAFJYJ010000004.1 coordinate 11,502,579, forward strand.
ATGTGTACCTTTAGGGTTTACCATCTATTTATAGTGGATACCTTAGGGTTAGGGTTTGGATCGATGGGCTCTTGTCTTGCTCCAGCCCAAATGTTTCCGCCATCACATCGCGCAATATTGGTTTCTCTTGTTGGGTCGCTTGCACACCTTAAATGGGCCTAATATTTTATTCCATAACATTAGACCTTTTTCTGGATCACAAAAACTTGGTTATTTTTAATAGAAATACCAAAAAAAAAAAATTTAATGCCTCATACTGGTAGATTGTCCCTTAAATTATATTATCTCATGTACCTTACCTAGAACATATTTATGTAATTTACCCTATTGATGTTCCTTTAACTATGATCAAAGAAAAGAGGGAATGAAAAAACATTAAAGAAAATAACTAGGATATTTTAGAAAATACTAACATATTAGCTAACTTAACTAAATTTTTTAATCTAATCAAATTAAGTAAACATGTCTTATATTAAAAACCATAAGGAGTATGCATTTCTACTCCCTACAAATTATTTTTATTAGTAATTCAAGATTCTATTTTTTATTCCGATTTCTAATTAGATTTCTCATGAAATTAAATTAAATTTTTAAGAATTTTATTTTATTTTTATACAATTATTTAGAACAATGCTTAGGTGAAGTTTATTTTTATTTTATTTTATTAAGTTCTCAAATGACATATAGTCCTTTGACCTATTTTTAAAATATGGTCACTTAACTATAAATCCAGATGAAAATAAATACACACATGATTCTATGATGGAAGAACTTGACAATACACACACATATATATAAAAGGAATTTAAACTAAATTTTGCCCCATTATTTAATACTCATATTGGTGAGAAACATAAATCACAACATATATTTATAAAATTCATCGTGTAATACCCACAAATTTTATTTATCATAAATATTATATTTTGATAAATAATACATATTAAAAATAGGAGAGTATGTTGTCTCTAAATTGGATAATTTATTTATTATAATTCTTGGGCAATTTATCCTTGAATTTTAATAAGCCAAAGATTACTTTTCTAATTTTCATTTAGGGATCATAAAATACCTTATAATTTTCATATTACAACATAGTTTATATTTAATCATAAAGAGCCATAAAATGTTATGAAAATACCTAAGCCAATTAAATAAAATTAACAACAAGTAATGGACAATTAAATTTACATCAATTAAAATAATTAGATTAATTTTCAGAATTAATTTAGTGGCAATTAAAGACCATCAATTTGGGATACTTTAACTCAATTAAAAATCAAAGACCAATAAGGGTTCAATATTAGCATAGAATGAATTACTAAGTATCATAATTAATCTATGAACCAATCACATTTTGACAATTGTGCCTAATAACATCTAAAACACTATATTAGGGATAATAACAAAGATTAAATCATCATCCCCTAAAGTAGATAGTGGGGGGGCGAATTTTATTATAATAAGAGGAGAAAAGATTAAACAATATTATAACCAAAGGCACATGTGATATAAGATAGAGATCTTCAATAGTAAGTAGGATTTTTCTACAAAAAATAGAAGGCCAAGATTAAGTCTAATAAAGTGAGATCTAATGGTTCCAATTAATTATGTAAATAAGCTTAATCCATGTGATAATTAATGAACCAATAGGAAGCTTGAATTCTTGTTTGTAAGACACAAGAGAAACACAAAACTCAAGCCAAGGAAGAGGGGGGAGAGGACGGTTTCCTTGCTTGGAGAATAAGAAGCACAATTGTTTAATATTTGTATATTATAATTAAAGTTAAGAGCACATGGGATAAAGGCACATGGGGTAAGGGGATAAATTAGAAGAGGATAGAATGGAAGAGGATAAGATTAGATAAGATTTGTAAATAAATATTCAATGGGTACACAATTAAGCTTTATGATAATGCACAATTACAACTTAGTATGGTAACAAACCAACTACACAATTATACTTGGAGTTAAGGGACAACTAGACCATTAATTGTGTGATCAAATGAGATCATAAAATCTTCCCAAGGAGTCATATATTTCGACTGGCCATGTGGGGTAATGATGAAGCCAAATTGATGATAAGATCACATGGATATTTTGGCCAAAAACCTTCTAGAATATTCTAGAAACTTCTAGAAGTTTCTTGGGCAATTGGAGGAGATGAGACCATGGGATGATGACACATGGAAGAGCCATCCAAGGGTCCTAAAAGAGCCCAAAATTTCGGACAGCCTTGTGTGGAGGAGAAGAGAGATGAAAAAATTGCAAGCTAAGTCAAGAAAGTGAGATATTTTGCAAGGGCAAAATGGTGATTGCACAAGCCATGACTTTTCCTATAAATAGAACACCAAAGCAAGCAACAATAGCTGAATATAGAGAGTAGAGGGTGAGTGAGGAAAGCTTGAAGGAGTTGAAGCAAAAGCAAGTAAGTTCTTGAAGTTCTAGCTTTCAATTTGTAGTTAGTTTATGCTTTGATCTTTAATCTTCCAATATAGTTTTGTTTTCATGTTTTTATAGTTAAAAATGTATTTATTTCGAAAAATTGATGGAAAATGTGGTGGAGCAAAATTTTTGGAAGTTGAAGATCAAAGTAGCGAAGTTTTGGTGAAAATTTTTCGGTTAGGAGTTTCCAGAGTCAGTTTCATAGAGGCCATGATTTTATGTTGAAGATGAACTTATTAAAATCTGAGATTTTTCATGGTTAAGGTGGACATCTGGGGCTTTCCAAATATATCCAGTATGTGTCATTTTGAGTTTTGTGCAAGGAGATAAAAATTTCCAAAGTTAGGCTACGTTTTCTGGAATGTTTCTGGGCAGAGGTTGAAAAATGAAGAACTGGGAATTATTCGCTGATTCTGGGTAAAAAAAAGTATTTTTCCTCAAAAATATAAATCCTAAGGATTCTGGGGAATTTTACGGATCCTCATTTCAATATTTTTGGAATTAACTATGATTTTTCAAAGTTAGCGAAAATTCTGTCCGAAATGCTGAAATCAGCGTTTTTTTGGAAAATAAAGGGATATAATTGGAATAATGAATCCACCAGGGGTAAAAAGGTCAGTAGTGGCTAAAATATCTCTTAAGATATTATTTATGAGGAAATAATGCGGTAATACTAATATAGGATATCCGGGAAAAATCGGGGGACGTACCGAACCGACAGACGTACCGCAATCCGCACGAACTAAGGTACGGACGCATACTGTAACATTAACTCTGATGCTTATTATATGCTTATATGTGATAGAGTATTTCATAGAGACATGGACAAAACTTTGTCTTGAACGTGCACCGTGACTAAGACTCGGTCTTAGATCACTACTTATATATTCAGCTTTATGCGGGTCATAGTCTTGATAACGCTGTAAGATTGTTTTCCTAGCGCTGAGGACACGAGGAGCTGTCGTGGCACTGGTTAGTGCAAACGTGGATAGACTTTATATATGCTGTGTGCTATGTACTGTTGTGTTGTTATAACCTTATATTTGCTGTGTGCTATATCACTACTAGAAAATGCCCTATTTGCGAGGGAAAAAAATTCCGTCGCAAATTTAGGTAAATTTGCAAGGGAAAAAATTTTCCCTCGCAAAATGGACCAATTTTCAAGGGAAAATTTGTTCCCTCGCAAAAAATGACCATTTTACGAGGGAACAGTTTTTCCCTCACAAATTTATGGCTTTTTGCGAGGGAAAAACTTTTCCCTCGCAAAAAATGACCATTTTGTGAGGGAACCCAAGTTCCCTCGCAAAATGGAGTAAATGGGCGTCAATTACCATCATTTTTGTGAGGGAAAACTATTTCCCTCGCAAAGATGAGGATTTTTGCGAGGGAAATTAATTTCCCTTGCAAACTGGATGCAGAAATGGCGCCAAGTGTCCTAATTTTTGCGAGGGAAAAGATTTTCCCTTGCAAAAGGTCCCTTTTTTGCGAGGGAATTTGAATTCCCTCGCAAAAATGGACCTCTCACCGTCACATCCCACCCCTCCGTTCACCGTCGCCCTTTTCCCACCACCACCGTGCTTTGCGATCCACCACCACTGTCGGCCTCTCTCTGCAGTTCCTCCGTGAACATTGGAGTTGGAAATGGCTTCTCCTCCGGCGATGAGGTTCCCGATCTTCCACTGGTCGGTATTCTGGTTACGCTTCTTCTCTTCGTGTAGGCACAGCGTTTCAGAGGAGGCCTCGCTCTCGTTTCTGACGACAAGGATCTTATTTTTAATGTAATTTTCTTACTCTTTTTGCTCTTTACTTCCGTCTTTCCAAGCTGTTGTAGTCCATTTTCCCTTCGAAAATCAAATCCAGTATTACGTTGAGGTAAAGTAGTTTTTTTCTTGTCTTGTGTGAGTTTTTGTGTTTGAAGTCTTTTTTGGTGTTCGATTTACCTGATTGAGCTCATTCAAGTAGGTTCATTGGCTTTGAGTTCATAACTTGTGGTCTTTCATCCCATCTTCATTGACACGGTCAACTGAATTTCGGTCTTGTTTGTTTCTTTGTAATTGATCTTCTTGTGTGCGTCCGTGGAACTTGAAGGAGATGTTTTACTTTGATGGAACCTTTTCACCATATGATTATTACTTAGTCGCGTCAAGAGAAAACAATGTGGAATGCATTTTCTTTGCTTTCAAGAATGTTACAATGGAATGAATAAGCGGCTCCTGAATACACTACTTTATTCCACTTAACTTGTTGAGATTTTCTGAGGGATTGTGTTACTTGTTCTCCTTTTTTGAGGTAAACCTCATGCCTTTCTCCATTTTTTCTTTTTTACTTTCTTTTTTGTTGTTGTTGTTGTGATTAGGTAGATTAGAGTTTAGTTCGATGAAGTAATTGTATGAGGCCTCTGTGTTTTTCATTAACTGTCAAAGCATGTTTAACTTAAGGCTTGAACTGATGTGGTTGGGTTGAGGATTAGCATATTACATTGCTTGCTTTCCTCATTTTTTCCCAACACTTATTGCAGAACCATTGTCTGCATCTGATATTTTGGTTGCTTCTGATAATGGTGCTAAAGTTCAAATATCATTCAAGGTATGATGTTTGTGATATCTTATAGTTCTAAGCAGCATATAAAATTTTATCATTTTATTCTAGCTTTTGAAGCAAATTTTGCATTCAATACTGTTGTCAATTTAAGCCACTAATAGATAATTAACTCAGACTGTGATGCAACTTAAGGGGAAGCTGGTGTAATTTTAAGTGCTTACTTGGCATTGAATTACAAAATGCACCCGTCTCCATTTGATTTTTGCAATGTATAGAAGTTGTATCGGTTTCAGAATGATTACACATGGACGTTTCTTTTCTTTTCCTCCCATTGTTATCTAAGAATGGTTAGAATTCTGACACATCTCTAATCACCTGACATATCTCCACGGTTCAATTTGGTCCTTTGGTAGTTTAATTCATTTTGTTCCTAGTCAATGTGATTTCTGTGGATTATACCTTTGCCTTTTCCAATTAAGAAAGTTTTAGATTTAATTTTCTATAGACAATCAACTTCTACTTTTGGGAAAGTACATTTCATTGCCATTAAAAGTTTACTTGAGTCTCTTGTTTTGAAGGATAGGAATCAATAATCAAACAGAAATGTGCTATGCCATTCTTCCCACGCCTTTTTTGTTGGGCTAATGATGGGCAAGTAGTAATATGATGTTCGTGCTCCATATCTTGTGAGTGTATTGGCAAACATCTCATTTTGATAAATCATAGGAAGATTCTGTGTTGCATATTAATACGTAAGTGCATTAGTGCGATGAATGCTGAACTCTCATTGTTTTGGTGACTACATTCAAATGTGTTGGCAACATGTTGGTAATATTTTAGTAGCTGCCGCTTTTACTAGTGGTAACAAGAACATTGAGCAACTTCTAACTAGGGCGATTAGAAGGCTTTTACTAATTTCATCCTCAAGTTTCCAGTAACATGTTACCATTAATAGGTGTTAGTTACCCATGAATTAGTTAGATATGACCACATATTTAAAATTCTATAGTAGCACAATGAGAAGTTTTGCACCAGTGCACCGAAGGGTGCACCTGAATCAAATTGGTATATGATAATATTATCTGGGAGTTGATCAACATCATATTTTTAAATTGATTAAAACCCTACTATGATATACCTTAAGAAAGCAGAACCAATTGGCCTAAATTCTGAAAGCTTATGAGGTATAATTATTTCTTTTCTCTATATCCAACAAGGGATTATGTTATATTCTAGGGGATTGTGAAAGCGCAATAGTTTGCTCGGGAGAATCACCATGTGAGTCAAGCACAATTATGCTTCATTTATGTAAGGAATCCTTTCAAATAAATGGGACATTAGGAATTCATGATTCTTGACAACCTATTATCATACCAATCTTTCAATTATAGGTTTTCATTTCAGATAAAATAGATGAATAGCCATCCTGATGGATTAGGAGGTATATAGTTGCATAGACTCCATGGTTTTACTTTTGTGCTTACTGCAAGCTTTATCAATTAGTGAGCATCGACGCAAAGTTGTAAGTACACGTTATTTTCTATTTACGTATTCAATATTTTGTACTTTGAAGTAATTAATTAAGGTCATCATTTGCGTTTGCGGGTAGAGTTCGGGAAGCTCAGTTTGGATCGGTTGAGTGGGTTACCTTTCGGCGGACCCATTCCCGACGATCTCGAAGGGAGTGAGAGGCAATGGATTAATCCAAGGGCGCAACAAATAGCGGTTAGACATTTATTGCCTTTATTACTTGTTTTATGCACCACCATATTTATTTCATTTTACATGTCTTATTTGTTATGTATTTGTTTGCTTGTAGGAAAACTTTGAGAAGCTCTCGCAGGAGAGAGTCTCGCAGTGTGAGACTGACCCCTCATCCTCTATATCCGATAACGAGAGTCTGTTCTTTGAGGCTACTGGCGGATTTGACAAGAAGGGGAGGGTCTTTGGATACGGTGAGTCTGCCAGCCGACTGAAGCAAACAAAGCGCCTCTCATCTGGCACTGTAGGGGTTTCTTCAGGTAAACATAATTTATTTATTTTTGATAATTTTCATTCTCTTGTCCATTAAAATGAAGTACAAATAATAAATGTACTAATCAATTCTGTAGATGAGCTAAAGAAGATGAAGGCGTTGGTGGAGGAGCAAGCAACACGGATGACCCGGAACGGAGACGATGAGCCGGCGGGCGCTCGGAAACGGAGATGATGAGGCGGCCAGATGATTCGGGAACAAGATCGGATCAAGCGGGCGTTGCGCGGGAACAAGATCGGATCAAGCGGGCGTTGCGCGAGAACGGGCGATGATGCGACGGGGAGATGACTCGGCGAGAATGAGATGATGAGGGCGATGCGGCTTCAAATCATGTCCCTTATGAAAGACAGAGGTTCGGGTCGACTCTTGGTGATGATGACCATTGGTGATGATGACCATCTTTGGTGTTGACGATGATCACAAATCTTTATTTGTTTAGCCTACTTTTTTGTATTTGCTTGTTGCTACTACTTTTTTGTATTTGTTTGTTGCTACGGATATATATATATATATATATATATATATATATATATATATTGTGTTTTCACTATGTAAACTCTTTTTTATCGTTAATATATTCATGGTAGATTACTTTACTATTTGTATTCAATTTTCTATTAAAAAAATTTAAAATTTGCTACCGAAAAGGAAATCTCCGCAAATTCTGAAATTTGCTAACAAATCTGCTACGGAAAAAAATCCGTAGCAAATTCCGGAATTTGCTACGGAAAAAAATCCGTAGCAAATTTCGAAATTTGTGAAATTTGCTACGGAAAAAAATCCGTAGCAATTTGCTACGGATTTTAAGATCCGTCGCAATTGCGACGGATCTTAAAATCCGTAGCAAATTTGCTACGGATATAAATATCCGTCGCAATTGCGACGGATTTTCTCAAATCCGTCGCCATTGCGACGCGATATTTTGCTACGGACAAAATCCGTAGCAAACATGTTTTGCTACGGAAAAATGGGTTTTTGCTACGGATTTTTTTCGTAGCAAAAACCAAAATTTTTAGTAGTGAGAAAAGATGTCATTGATAAAAATGCATAGGTTAATCGAAGAGCATAAAAAAAATTATCCATTAAACTAATCTGGCTCGAGTTAAACTATATGCACTCGAGTCAGTCAAGGTTCAAAAGATTCACTCAAGTCAAACCATATGCACTTGATCGAGTCAGTTTACTTTGAAAAATAAATCTTTCACAAAGTTCCACTCAAGTCAACCAACACTAACTCGAGTCGAAGTATTTCATAAAAAAAAAAAATTCAAAGTCTTTCAACTCGAGTCACCAGAATGTAACTCGGGTAAATCACGGTACAAACACATTTTGACAGAGTTTTAAAAACACTTGACTCGAGTCATGAACCGGAAACTCGAGTCAATTTGACAGCAACTGAAGACAATTTCTGATTCAACTTTAATTAAGATAACAATAATTTTTATTGAATCATTAACTACATTTTTGAAACATGTTTAAGATCAATGCTCACTCCAAACATGGTGAAAGTCAACATGTTAAAGAATGTATCAGAATGCTTCAGATTTGGTGAACATGTCGAGCATTGAAGATTACATGTAGAAGAATTTTCCCAAAAGCAAAAGTGAAAAAATCATTATATGAGCATGTTGCTCTTCCATAAATAATACATATGATTCTTTATGTCTCTCCATAATATTTTCAATCTTATTCCTATAATTAACAAGATGATAAATCTAATAATAATAAGTACTTGCAGCTAGCGATGATATACGGGATCGATTTCCCTCGTGCAGCTTTTACTCGGCTTTGAATAAAACGCGGCGTTCGTGAAATTGATACTATTTGCTATCATTGATATAAGACCCAATTTATTAAATATCCAGATAACCCTAAATATGATTTTTGTTAAATAAAATAAGGCAATTCAAATTTCATTCTCTTATAAAGGTCAAAGGAAACTTTTTATTTTATGACAATTGGAGGGAGTATATAATCTAATGATACATATAAGCATTTTAGAGATATCATATAATATATATTATAATTAAATAATTTTTTTAATCTCCTTAATTTAGTCAAATGAGTTTTATAAAGGATAGGACTCACAGCATCTATCATCTGCTCTATATAAATAAATAAATAAAATTACAATGGATTAGAAAAGAAGAAAATAAACAAATAAGAGATTTTTTCCCCCTAAGCACAAGTACGCTCTTATCGGAGGCAATCCTCTTCGAGAAGCTGTCAAGTACTAAATTTAGACATCTCTCCTAATGAAAATTTGGACCTTAGTTTGGCACAAGGAAAAAGGTGAGAATAAATGGGCATATTCTTACATTTTTATTTTTGCCAACTATTCTCACATTTTTACTGTTGTGATGAGGCCCATAAAAATGGAGATTGAATATAAATTGGCCCGTACGCTTTTCAGTGAAGGCCTTATCTCCAAATTTTTCTTTTGATGGAGCTCCTTATACAATGGATTAGAGGAACAGGTTCAGAAATTATGGATTGGTGAGGTTATTTTTATCTTTAATTTCAAATTTTTAGTGCCTCAAATTGTGTGCGTATCAAAAAAAATTAATGGGAGAGAAAATTGGCTGGGGAGGGGCTACCTTAGATTGTTGATAATTTAGTTTTCACATATCTTAAAATTTATTGTATACATTTTTCACATGTCTAGAAATTATTTATTGCTGAGTTATTTTTATCTTATAAATTTTGTAGTTGGGAAATTTTTTTAAAATTTACTGTATAACATAATTACATTGTGTCAAATTTTGATTGCGAAATATACTATTTCTATGAGAAGTTATGGACAATATTTTTGACAAATTTGGGCAAATTATTTCCAAATAATTCAATCTAGTTTTCTTAAAAAAGTTAAAACTTGTTGAAAGTGGAAGCATCTGGCAAAAGTTAAATAAGCATACCTTGAGAATTATATAATACTAAATAATATAATATATTAAGGACATTTTTTATATTAAATAGCATAACGAGAATTTTATTTATTACCCCATCACATATCCTCACCAAAAATATATTATTCCATTGCAAGCAACCGAAAATTCATTATTTTCAGTAAAAACAACACACAAGAAGATTTTAATACCAAATATATATAGGCATTACATGCACACTCTAGAACACAGGAAAATTCCAGCACCCTCCTTTATTCACCTTTGAAAATGAAACCCAGCTTTATTATTTACCAAAAATCGTAACACTCAGCTTTTCCTGGAAGCACGTCACCTCTGTCTACACTTCTATTCAGTATGCATAGAATTCTCAGGAAGCACGTCACCTCTGTCTCTCCCATTCTTTCCCTTTATATATAAACAAGATTCGTTCTTTATTTATTTTTTTCAGCTTCAAATCAAAACACTATCATAAATCCTCTAACACCTCTTCTAAAGAAGTATAAAAAGCCAAGTAAGCCCACAAATGAAGCATCAAACTCAACCTGTTTCCATTGATCCTGTTTCTTCTGCTTGCTGCATTTTCATTTAAAGCAAATGGGTCTCTCTTCCCATGCATTTATAGATCGACCTGGAAGTCTTCTCTCTGATCTCTGGTGAGATCCCTTTCCCGGACCCATTTCGCGTTCTGGAGCAAATCCCATTTGGGTTTGACAGAGATGAGACATTATCATCATCCTCCATTGCTGTATCTCCAGCCAGAGTAGACTGGAAGGAGACACCAGAGAGACATGTGATAATGGTGGACGTACCAGGGCTGAGGAAAGATGAGATAAAGATAGAAGTTGAACAGAACAGAGTGTTACGTATGAGTGGAGAGAGGAAGAAGGAAGATGAACAAAAAGGTGATCATTGGCCCAGAGTGGAGAGGTCATTTGGCAAATTCTGGAGGCAGTTTAAGTTACCAGACAATGTTGGTTTGGATTCTGTGAAGGCTAAGTTGGAGAATAGTGTGCTTACTCTCCTCCAATAATGTAACAGGAGATAAGCTTATAGTGTCCTTTGGTTCTATCAATAGCCCTAATAGAGAAATAACCATCAAGCAAAGAACCTTCAAACTCATGAGGACTTCCAACCATCACAGGCTCTCCAACAGGATATGACCTTGTGACGACCCACGCGCGAGACTTGGTACATAGGTTGGGTACAAACTGAGTGAATGATATCCTCTGAAATAATTTTAGACGCATATGATATGGTTGTTACATTCCAACGGTGGATCGAATCACCGCGATTTTATGCCTATTACAATGTTACCACCATTTGTAGGTGACAACAAGTATTTGCCGCCGCTTCTCATTTGCTGTCAGAGTCCAGCACCGGGGTGGCGTTGTTGTTGCCGGCGACGGAGGAGGCAGAGAAAGAAAAGAACATCTAGTGGCAACAATTATATAAACAAGTAGGAATTAAATAAGAGAAATCAATTAACTATTGACTAAAGAGATAATTTTTTTAAAAAAAAAAAATCAACCAAATTAAATACGACAAGTAACATGTAAAACTAGATTTTTTTTCTCATTTTTCTTGCAGAAAATGAGACAAACTCTTCCTATTGGAATCATTTTCATTTGAGCATCACTAAAATAGACTTATTGCAATTATTGTGTTGCATCAAATGACACAAATCAAAGGAGAGGTAGTGAGCTAGTATTGTCATTTCAGGCAATAAAAAAAGAAGAGAAGTAGATATGATCAATTGATGAATGAAAGGTTAAGCTCATAGGTAAATGATGAAATGTGAAACTTAGGGTTAAGACTAAGTTATTAATTTTATAAATAATTTAAAAAATAATTCAGATTAAATTATATATAATTATGCATAATAATATTTTTTTAAAAAAAAAAAAACTTAATAGGCGAGGCTTATAGTCTAGGCCTTATGAAAATATGTCTGACTTGTTTATTTAAATAGGCTTGACAATAGGCCTAAACTTGAGTATAGTCTATTTACTAAATAGGCTAGGCTAGGCTTAAAGTAGGCTATATCATAGGCTCCTAATAGGGGCATAGCCTATTTCCACCCTTAAACCTGGGTGGTTACTTATTTCAGACTTTTTAGGGTTTGGGTCCATTATAAAAGTTTGATTTGCCAAACAATCACTTACTTGTGTGTATATACATACCAAGTAATTTAATTGTCTCACATGTTATGTTTGACATTTATTTGTTAGATATTTGAACTAAGCTATTGATACATCTAGGAAAAGAAAACTAGGAACGAAAATGGGTCTAATTTTTGTGTGCAGATCTAGAGTTAGGTACTATAGTGTTTATCCTATACCCTAGCCTATACATGGTCATTCATGAATCCATACTTTCATATTTGAAGGGAAAACATAGTAGAATACTTGTTACGGACCTGTATAAGGCCCACATTCAATATATAGCCCAACAGAAAATATTCTGTAGATCATGATCTATCTATAATGAAGGAGAATCGTATCTTATCTGTAATCCAAGAAGATCTTTATCTAGATCTGGAAATTATGATACTTGGGCCATGAATCACATAGGGCCCATATAAACCTAAGGTACACTCTATAAATAAGGAGGTAAAACCCTAAGGTACACAGATTCTACTCTCTCTAGCTATTTACAATTCAGGCGTCACAAATAACACACCCCACCCCTTTGGCTAAACGCCTACGTGTGTCTCGAACTATGTGGACTTTGATCCCTCTACAGGGTACGTAGGCCCTAGGCATTGTTCCTAGGTCAAGTCTGATTCAATCAATATCATACATGCTAGTCCATTAGGGCTAGCCACATCCTGTTCTTGAACAGAACATTGGCGCCGACCGTGGGAATCGGTAAATTTCGATTCCTATGACCAAAGAAATTCAAGAAAAGCCCCAGATTAATCGCTACAAATATATGACTAATAGCAATTCAGAAAAAGAAAAAGAAATGGATAATCCTGGAGATCAAGGTTTTCAGGGGGAGGGGGATGGATACTTAAGAAGACATCCAAGGGTCTGAGTGTTGACTGACTAGAAGATCCGCGCACTTCCACGACGCCACGACACGGTGGATGTTCTATTCGTTTTCTCCGATTCGAGTTTCGTCGCCGCAGATGGATACTCATAAAGCATCGATAGGACCAGACAATCCCTCAACTTGCTGAGTGGAGATCTACTTTTCTCCAGTTGTATCCTGGTCGGAGGCAAGAGCCTCGACATATTGCAATAGCTTGCTTCAAATCTGCAAATTCAATAAAGCCTGATTTCGATTCATTCCAACATTGCGCATCACAAGTTTGAGGGCACCACGGTAAGTACTTGCCGGACTAGGAAATCTTTGAGGTCTTTGAGATGTGAAGCGCCGATATGTGGACTCAAGAAAAGGGTGATCGCGAGGCATACATTTGATATTGCCGTGAGAGCCGAGATGGAACAAAGACGTTTATTGGTTTTGTTTGGGACAATCCTATAAAAAGGTTAGGTTGAGCATTAAGCTTGCTCTTGTCCGTGATGTTTTTGAATCCGAGATCTAGTATGAATTCCGAGATGGGAGCGAAATGAATTTGGATTTATCCAAGTAATATACCCCCTTACAGTTCCTACCTGTGTACTTTAATCAGGGGACCCAATGGGATCCATGAATTTCTTAAAGTCTTTGATTCCGTGAAAGAGAGGAAGTGTTACTTTCAAGCCTGCCTTCGACGAGCGTGTCAAGTGTCATGAAAGCCGGGTAGCCGAGGTGCAGGGTGAGGAGACTGGGCTTGAAACCTGATTCACATATGCGCAATGCCACGATCGCTTTGTATTGCTACCAAAATGATACAAATACGGCGAAAAGAATGTTAAACGATATGGGTTATAGAGGAGCATTTCCTAATTCGTTAACTTATAATTTATTGTTTCGCTTCTTGATCAAGGTCTTGGGAGTAGTAAGTCTGATTCATCAGCTCACTTTGAGCATGTTCTCTCCACCATTCCTGGTGCGAAGAGGATGATCGTGGATCACACAATCCAAGATGTTGGAATTAATGGTGTTTGTGATAACATAGCTATTCGGATTGATGTGGGCATGACAAGGGTTGTATAAATGATTTGCCGAGGTATTGGAGATTGACGGGAAAAGGTTAGAATTGCGGATATTGACATCAATCCCTTTCCATATGAACAACAATTCTTCAAGATTGGCTATGGAGAAAGACGAAGGCCTTGGGTTTTTGCTTCTAGAAATTCGACCAAAGCAACTTTAGGATTCTCCTCTGGTGGCAATTCCATGAGGTAAAAAGCAGAGATATGGAGCAGGTGGCTGCTAGAAGCTATGAACGTGAATTTTTATATGAGTCTATAGTAAGAGGCTCAGACGCTAGGCTCCAAGAAGCTACAACACAATTTGGCAATAAGGATGAAAGGAAAGGATAATTTCCGTTCAACTTCAGAGCTTGGTGTGTTTTCTACCTCCTTATCTCTTGTTATTGCTTTATATCATGCGTTATTCTCCATCTCAAAAAAAATATGTTACCACTTCAATACTTAATTTCTAGTGGTGTCTCCTCCTTTAATCTGTTCGTGTCGTGACTGGATTGCCATTTCAATTGTCACCAAATTCTACATGTCAGGTGAGAAAATTTTCTGTGCTGTCAAGAAGCCAATACCATATGCCAACATCCTCATGAAATCATTTGATAGCTATGACGTCAATGTGATTACTCTGTCTTAATAAGTATTAGATATTCAGGAATGAATTCTTGTATTCATGAGGTAGCCTATTCAACAGTGCACTTCAAATGCATTTACACGCTATCTAAAAGTTATTACGCTGCTTTATTTTAATCCTACCACTGTGAAGATGCTAAGCAATTTCAAGGTTTTGGTGATAGCAATTTTGTTGAAGATGATTATGAAATGCCACTACGCCACTTTTCCGTTATTTAGTGGGAGGCTCTTGCTCTATTGCTTAATGGTATAAGTGTTAATCAGCTGAAGTCTTTTCCTGAAGGCAACACAGCTTTGGGTTTTCCCATCATAATAGGTGCACATGTTTATGCATGTATATTTGTAATTGTTCCGCCTTTGGGAATCGTGAATGGACTTCTAAAATATGAATGGATTTCCCCCCTCAAATGACATGCAAACTCTAAACTGATATGGCCATAAAGTCCTACTCCGACTTAAATACAGTTGAATATTTCCCTCCTAGTTTTCAACTTGCCGCAGGACCTTTCATGATACTGATATGATCTATGTGTGTGTGCTGTTGACACCTAATTTATGCATAGTTTTGCTATGTGGGATGTTGTAGTTTTGACCAAAATCATAAATTACTTAGTACTGAAAAGACAGACCAAAGAATTGATAGCAAACTTGAATGAGAGAGGTGATATGTACTGTTTGAAGGAGCTGTGGGAAATAAACAGCCTTTAATTCCGCAATTAGAGTTTTAATATTCAGATGTTGGGATTCATGGGGGACCTATACAAACTTTTTCGTTATTCATGTGAGGAGGTCTTCTCAAAGATATGTCAAATAGAATTATGAGACGTTGGACTACCTTTTTGGAGCTGATACTTGGAGTTCCCTTTCGTACTCATGAGACAGAATCAGTAGGAAACACCTGGTTCATTATATAGAGATGATGAAGCATGGAACACTTGTCTCAAAGGAATTCATCATGTTTGGCTGCTAGTTTATAGACTATTTGCTTTCCTTGTGCTTTTTGGAGTGCTCACCGCCGATGTGGTTTGCAATGGAGGCGGCATATTTTACTTCTATACTCATTCACAAGAATTTGACTGAAGCTCAGAGGGCGTCCTGATGTAGCAGAGGAAATTGATGGGAAATTGATGGTTACTTTATGCACGTGACTTCAGTCTCTTTTTGATTGCTTTTAAAAAATATGTGTGATGCTTTCAAAGGCTGGCTTAAGCATGGGGGAATATGTTTCTTCCTCATTTTCAAAGTGCACGTGGTGGTTCATTTATATCAAAGAAGAGGTGGATAAAGAACCAATTTAAAGTTAAAATTGGGCATAACTTCAAGCATAGAGTCCCACGGAGCAATTCAATTGCACAATACTTCCTACGAGTCAGAGTAAACTCATGCCAATTTAAAGTGCTTCAGAAGCTATATCAATTTAAAGGTATGCTTTCCTATTATCATTTTCATGGCTTTAGAGAAGAAGTCGCAGGAAAGCATTCATTCTTATCATGCCTATCTTAGCTCTCACATGGTAGGACCCATTTCATTTTTTTATTATATATTACATATACATAAATTAAAATGTCATATAGTCGGCTTGAATCATGCACACCAAAAGCTGGGGATTCCATAATTATTTATTTGAAAAATAAAGGGCGTGACTTTAGATAGATCAATGGGAGGCATATTGATTGAACTGAAATATGGTTGTGTATGGATTTATACATAAATTAAGACGAATCCCGGCTCCGTGTAAGGTTTTGAAGGCGGACCCTGGTTAAACTGAATCTGGTTATAATCCCAGCTCCGTGTAAATTTTTGAAGGCGGCCTTAATTAAACTGAATCTGGTTAAAATCCCGGTTCCATGTAAAGTTACGAAGGCGGAACCTGGTTACACTGATTACAGTTAAAATCCGAGTTCCCTATAAAGTTTTACGGGAAGCAAAAATAGAAGGCGGACCTGGTTACACCAAATCTAGTTAAATTCCTGGCTCCGTGTAAAGTTTTGAAGGTGGATCCGGTTACACTGATTTCAGTTAAAATTTGAATTCCGTATAAAGTTTCGCGGAGGAGTCCACCTCCAAAAGAAAAAGAAGGCGGACCCCGATCACACCGAATCTGGTTAAAATTCAAATTATGTGTAAAGTTTTGCAGAGGAGTCCACCTCCAAAAGAAAAAGATGGAGGACCCCGGTTACACTTAATACAGTTAAAATCTGAGCTCCGTGTAAAGTATGGTTAAATCTGTGTTTCCATAACCAGTTTGGAACCCGGTAACACTGAAAGAATGGTTAAATCTGTGTTTCCATGATCAGTTTGGAACCCAATAACACCGAAAGAACGGTTAAATATGTGTTTCCAAGATCATTTTGGAATCTGGTAAAACCGAAAGAACAAGTAACTTTGCGATTCCGTGTTAACTTTGGAACCCGGTAAAACTGAGTTTGAATCCAGTTAAATCTGTGCTCCTTAATTGGACCCTAGATACACTGAAAAATTATACAGCTGACTCCGCGCTCCTTAATTGGACCCTGTATAAACTAAAAGATTATCCAGTTAAATCCGTGCTCCTTAATTGGACCCCGGATATGTTGAAATTTATCCAGTTGAATCTGTGCTCCTTAATTAGACCCCGGATAAATTGAAGATTATCACCAGAGCCCTTAAGCCCGAGTTATTTGTCAAGCGAAGCTGCAACAGCCGGCCTTAGCAATTTTGATGCATCATAACTTGCTTCGGGATGACGACGTGAATTCTCATGATGACCCTGATCAGGTCGAAATGTTCAAACATCTCGTTCACGAATCAAGTTCGAACACGTGATAATTTGCCCTTATCTTGGATTGATCCCGGTCAATGGAACCAGACATGGAGGTTTAATTACATATCTTCACTTAAATACCCGGTTTTTAATACCGGAAAAAAATTCTAGTGGATCCTGCATAATACATTTTTGACCTTGGCCTAGTCATTCAATAGAAATTTGAAAGAATGTTCAAGTTCATACAGACAACCTGTAGTTGTGTTAAAGTTAAAACTCGGATATGAAGTCCGGGTTATATAATATATGCACCCCAGCATGACCCAGCCCTTGACGTCGTTTTGTGGGTATGTATAGAATAGTTGGCAGAGTGCCAACTTTGTAATCAGTCATTTCTCGTTTCCTTCCATCAGTCTGCAAAAATCAGGGCTTTCATGTTAAACAACCAAGTCAGAGAAATATTCAACCAAGTTTATCATGGGAGAGACAGAGCGTAAAACCCTAAGGGGCGCCGGAGATTGGGAACGGCACACTCAGAGGTTACTCAAACGGCGTTTGTAGCAAAGAGATGCTAAGCAAAAGAATTCTGGTTGCGGTGTTCGGACTTCAGAGTAAATTTACGGTCCTTCAGTATTTCTTTGGCTGCACATTTACTTTCTTTTCTTGTTTTTTTTTTAACATTTGAAATACATTCATTAAAATTTCATTATACTTGGTCGTGCTAGGACTTCAATCCCTAACCACTAAAACCAATCTTTTAACCCTTTATAATTCTAACAGGTCATGGTCATATTCTTTCTTATGCACAAAATCCTTAAAAGGAGGCAAGTGTAGAGCATGTTTGAATCTCTTAAAACAAAAGATATCACTTTGATTTTTCAGGAGAGTGGAGTTATTTTAGTGGGAACTCATGGTGAGAAAACATACTGAACTTATAATTCTGACAGATCATGTTCAGATTCTTTCTTATGCACAAAACCCTCAAAAGATGCTAGTGTAGAGCATGTTTGAATCTCTAGAAACAAAAATAAGATATTACTTCAAGTTTTCAAAAGAATAGATCGAGATATTTTATAGAGAACTCATGATGAGAAAACACACTGAACTTTTATTACCAAACGTTTATACAAACTTATTTGGCAGTCCTCCAACTCTGAACTCTTACAACCCATTCTTTATATAGACTCACAAAGGGTATCTTACGTGTGGATAGGCACAAAAGTTACAAAAACAATTTACAAGAGAGTCATGACACTTTACATCAAGACAAAACAAGTTTCAAGAGCCTTATGACAAATCAAGACAAATATATCACAAGATACAACACTTCTCATCAAGACAAAATCATGACAACCAAGTTACAAAACACTCATAATGCTTTACCTTAAGACAAAATCAAACATAATGAAGACATCAACATTTTTCAAGTTTTCTGACACACATGATGTTTCAAACTATGCCAACTTTTATAATACTTCTTGTGATAGTGGATGCTTATCCTCAAGGGTAAGTTACTAATTAGACTTATAAATGGGTTTTTGATCATAAGACAAAATGGAGGATTTTTTTTTCGTATTTCGTTTTCTTTTTATTGGTGCACTTTCTTTGGCATTCCCATGCCATTCTTTTAGTTTAATCCAAGGCATCTGATTCAATTCGCTTAGGTGTCTTTTGGGTGCAGTTAGGAGGGTAATCTTTCTAAAGCTGTGTCAAATTCACAAGAGTCTTATGAGCAGTGGCGGGGCCACATACATATGAGAGAAGGGGGGCAAGTACCCCCGAATTTGGGAAGTCTTTTTGAAGCTGTGTCAAATTCTTTTCTTTTTTAGTTTATATTCTTATATTTGTGTAATGCATTTAAAATTTTCTTTAAAATAAAAAAAAGAATTCGGGGGACACGCCCCAAACCCTCGAATCCACCTGTCACTGGTTCTCACTTTTCATAAATTTTCTGGATCCGCCTCTGCTTTGTGAGTCTTGGAGGGAAATGTTGGTGCAGACTAAAAAAAAGTGTTTGACAATTACTGCTCATGGGTAAAATAATGAGATGAAATTAGTTTTGTTTTATAAAATTTTTCGGAAAAAAAGAAAGAAAAAGAAAAGTCGATCTTGCATTAAGAAAGATAAGGATTAGTTTCCTTCAGCGATCAAAACTACTAGACGCAAAATAAAAAATTATATGTAATCTTATTGTCCATTAAGGAACCGATAGTAATTGGGCCGCTAGTCCCTGGGCTGCTTATGACAAATAACACATTTGATATAACTCAATGCCCTCACGGGAGAGGATCCTCCACAGTCGGATCCTCTCCCCATCCCTCTGTCCCTTAGATTTCGTGAGCCTAATTTAGATTTGGGCCGTAGAGATGAAGTTTTTTTTTTTTTTTTTTTTTTTTTTTAAAAAAATATTATTATTTTTAAAAAAAAAAACCGAACCGTTGGATCGAGATTTAGGCGGTCTGGGATGGATGAGGCTGTGAGAAAAATAAGAAGAGGGGGAAAATGAGAGAAACCGACCCCTCACGGCGTTTCTGTAGTACTTATGCGAAAGATAAAACCAATCGGTACAAGACAATATCATATTTATTAAAATTGGGCCCCACTAAATAGGATTGAATCCAGCGTAAAGTGACAAACCTATACCTATGAGAGAAGTATCATATATATTTAGATTGAGTTTGGATTAATTTTAAAAGATAACTTTTTCAGAAAAAGTAAAAAAATTAATTTTGGAGAATATTTTTTGGAAAATAACTTATGAGAAGATTAAAAAAATAAAATTTCTGGAAAACCATGGTTTTCAAAAATGCTAAGGCCATTGAATATAACATAACACTGTTTCTTTTTTTAGTCGTGGACACACTATTTTAACATATCATATATTGTTATAAATATATGTATTATGTGGATGTCCATTGCATAATAACCCTTGAAGGTCTATAAATAGAGGTCTTGTGTAAACATTCAGAAGTTACTTGAAATGAGAATTCCTCTATCTCTCTAGAATTTCTCTATACTTCTCCTTTCGATTTTCTTCAGTTTTATAACACGTTATCAGTACGAGGCTCTAATCAACTGAGCCTCACTAACATAGTTCATCATCACCGTGGTTCACCTTCCCAGGAAGAAGTTTTTCAAATCATTTCAAAAGGAGGCGTTTCAAATTTGAAAGATTGATTTTGGATCGGTGACAATTATTTCTTTTCACACAGGTATGTTTTCTATTAAGTTTAGATGGTTGATTTAAGTAATATGATGTTGTAAATGAAAGGAGGAAGAAGAATGAACAGAGACGAGACGCAGAGGAAGAAGGAGGAGGAAGAAAGAAAAAAAAAAGAGGAAGAGAAAAAAAAAGGAGCCTGTCGGTACGTTTGAAAATTTGGCCACGGACCCCACGTGTTTTTAATATTTTATTATAATTACTATTTGAATAGTAAATTTCAAAAACAAAAACAAAAAAACCGTCGTGATTTTTAGAAAATTTACTATTTACACATTTTATATTATTTTATTATTATGAATAGTAAAATACTATTCACGAATTTTTGTTGTTGATATTTTTATTATTTAAATTTAAGTTTTAATATTTTACTTTTATTGTTGTTAATATATTTATGTTTAATCATTTATTGTTTTAATATAATATTTTATTTTATTTAATGCCGCTAACATATTTATATTCAGCATTTTATTTTTATTATTGCTAACATATTTATATTTAAGTATTTATTTTTATGTTAGCATTTATTTATGTTTATTTATTTATATTTTATAATTATTATTAATTTCGACACCTACTTGAGGTTAAACCTCCTAACCTTAGGAAGTCTAGATTTAATATTTAACATTTACTTTTATGTTAACTAACATAACATTTACATTTATGTTTGCTAACATAACATTTATTTTTATGTTAACTAACATAACATTTACTTTTATGTTTGCTAACATAACATTTACTTTTATGTTAACTAACATAACATTTACTTTTATGTTTGCTAACATAACATTTATGTTATTGTTTCTAACATAACATTTCTTGTTTATGTTTTATTTATTATTTGTCATTTTATTATTATTATTATTATTATTATTATTATATTTCTTATTATATGATCAGGCGTCATATATAATAGCCGGAAATCTTTGTTTATCACGAAGATAAACGGTTGGAAGTCATTTTGATTTAATTTCTCTTGAAGAGAAAAATGACATTGAGATATATGACAAAAATTGGCCGGAAAGCCAAATGAAGATATAAAGTGGAAAGTAGCATAGAAGAGGCATAATTTAGCCAAAGAAGGCATAAATTGGCAAGAAGCCAAGAGGAGGCATAATTTGGCACGAAAGCCAAATGATAATTTGGCACGATCTTTGTGAGACATATTGGCACGAAGCAAAGAAATAAATTTGTGCGGAGTTATGAGACATGGCACGATCCATAATTTTTGTATGGTATCATTTGTATGAAAGTCTCAAAATTATATATTTGGCATTAATAGATTCTTTTGTTCTTTAGAACAAATTAATGTGAATGTATGACCACTGAGGAAGATGGTTGTTCTTCTAAAAGTTTATTATAAATGAGAATATCCAATTTGCTCCTCCGAAGTAGCAATATTGTGAAAGACTCAAGAAATATTTTGAATTAATAATTTCTTGCTTGTGATAAAAAAAAAAAGTAAGTTTTTGTTTTAAGGATCATGAATTTCCTCCAAGAATGAAATACATTCCCGAAGTGAATGTAGTAATGAATAAATTTAATTGTGGTTGTGGATATGTGTGTAAATTTGTTTACATATGGACATGGTTGTAATTATGATGGTTCAAATTCTCACCGAAGTGAGGAAAGATTATTGATAAGAACCACAGAATGAGATACTGGGTATAATAAACATGATAGAAATTCATGTTAATTATTGTGGTAGCAAGGGTCATTAGTTTTGTATTTATTGTATGCCATAATATATTTGTTAAAGGTCAAATATTTGATATAAATTATCTGATAAGATAAGTATTATATGTAAATCAGCCTCAAAATCAATTTCAAAAGTATGAGGCGTTGATTTTTTGAAAATGAGACCAATTTAGAATTTTAGATTATTAGGGTATTATTTTATAATTTTACGTGGTAGTAAAATAACATTTATAGAATTTGGGGTCAAGTTATGTAATTTTCCCCAAGCACATTTTTCAATGCTTCCACGTGAAGGCGGGGAGAAAATTTTGCGTGGGTACCACGTTTTTATATTATTTTAATTTTATTATTTTATTATTTATGAATAGTATTTACTATTCATGAAAAAAATCTGATATTTTTGAATGGCGGGTAGCCATAATATTATGTTTTTATGGCAAGAAGTAGTCATAATATTGTGATTTTATAACAAGAAAATTTATCATTTTTATTGCCATAAACTTATTATTTGATGTTTAAGAAATTTATCAATTTCTATAATTGTTCTTTTATAAAGGAACAATATTGGTTTAAAGAAATGACATGACAAGAAAATTTTATAAATTATTATATAAAGACCACGAAAGTATATGTATCAAATATTGAATGATACAAAGAGTTTTAAGTTATTGTCTTAAAGACAAATATTTTGCATAAAAATTATGCCACATGAGTAATAATTTTAAAGGCTAATAGTCTTGGAGACTAATTAGCATAGTTTACCCACTTCATTTGAAAGACCAATGTTCGACTATATTTGGTAGTATAAATTTGTTTTAAGGCTCCTAGGAAGAGCTATGAAAGTATAAATTTGTTTTAAGGCTCGAAGAGCTAATGTATTGTTTCTTAAATGAACAAAATTATGCATTAAATATGCATTTTACTCTACCAAATATGAAAGAAACTTGTTGAGTTTCAAAGATATCTATAGAAATGGATATCATATAGAAAAGTATTGAACCACATGCTCATTGTAAACAAGAAGTTTACAATATGACCAATGAGGTCATAAGTGATTAATAAAGATATGAAAAATTATTGAGAATTCATATCTTGATGTGTAAACAAATATTATAAATTGAAAGTGATTATTCATTTTTCTAGAGCGATACAAGGAGGAGATATTTTGAGATATTTTCCATTGGGTGTGCATAAGTGCTGTAGCACTATTATAATGCACTAATATAGTCCTCAAAGGAGGATAAGAATATATGCTGGGTGTTAATTTCATTTGATAATGAATAAAAAGATTTGAAAGTGAAAACCCACATTTGGATTGAAATCCATAAATGTTTGTGAAGTATTTTTAAAGGACTCACACTTGAGGGGAGATTTCTAGAATACAAGTGTGAGTGAAATCTTGAAGAGTTATATACTTCATACATTAAGCCTCTCTTATGAAGAACAAAGTCCATGAATTTTAAGGGGAATGTTTGTCTCACACTTGAGGGGAGATTGTTAGTATGCAAGTGTGAGCTATTTTGTAGAAAGTCATACTCATACTTCCCACATAATGACAAATATGATCTCCCGAAAATGAATGATAAATTATGATTGTGGATCATAATGTTATAGTAAACCAGAAGTTTACTGAGATGAGATATATGTTACGATAAACTAGAAGTTTACTATTTGTTGGCATGACTTGTTTGATCATCCAAGTCATATATAATACAAATAAGAATTTGTATTGACATCCATTGAAGAATCGAGAAAATTCTTCATGAATAGCTGCTTGTTCTCAAATATAAATGACTATGAAAATATCATAGGTCATAATTGGTAATGGATCTCGGAAATATATCAAACAGATTTATATGGGCCCATTGAAATAACATGTAAACCATACAATGATATGAGAAATTTGATAGATGCATCTATAAGATGGTTACATGTGAGATTATTTGCTTACAACATGGGGTTTGCAGAAATAATTGCAACATGAAGTTTGCAAATGAGATTGCAATATAAAGATTGCAATAATGTTTGATGTTTGAATAAATTAAGCGCGCAATTTCCAGATGATATGATTTAAGAATCATAAATTAAAGCCTCCATAAATAAGCTGGATGAATGCTTATGAGAACAAAATTTTATGTTGGTATACTTGATATTATATAGCAGCATTTATATAAGCCAACAAAATTCTCCCGGTAAAATTGGCTTTTGGTTAGAAGCCAGACAAATTTCCATCCTAAAAGGGTTGAATGTGCAATGATTATAAATCCACCACAATGCACATAGATGGATATAGAAAGAAATTTGAGATAAAATGTTGTATAAGTACCTTATATTTCTTGTTTGTCTCTATATGAAGCAGTAAGATGTTTCTAAAGGAAACAAATGGATGTAGGAGACTTATCTCGCATGATTAGTCAATTGTCGTTTGACATTGTTTTCTTACCTTGAGGGGGAGAAATTGGATAGCTGGAAAAGTGAATACATGGAATGCATTATAGCATTGTATATATCCTCGAATAATGTAATATGAACCAGAAGTTCATTAGATTATGCATTCATGAATTATTTGCCAGATAATATTATGACCCAAATGAGATTTATTAAATCTCATACTCCGGTGAAAATGCTCCAATCTGTATGAATATGAATGTGGCATGCTCGAAGCATGAGAAATTATTCGGTTCCAATTATAAATGTTATGGATAAATTGGAGCAATAATTATGATGATCATATTAAGGAGGTAGATACTCTATAAGAGTATCGAGACATAACTAATTGTAAAAAACCTCAAGAGAGGTTCAGGTACCTGAATTATATTGATAAGTTATGTCGAATTGGAAAAATGGAACCGAAAAGATGAAATTGTCGACAACAATTTTGAAAGATGATATCACGTGATCAAATGAGGATATTATATAAAGATATGTCACAAGAAGTTGACATAAAGATGATTGGCCAAGAGGATAAGTGAAATTGAATATGACGCAAATATAATCATATTATGACAGTTATGGACCAGAAGTCCAAATTGAGATATATGAATGTTTATGTGAAAATAAAGATTTTCATAAAGTCTAATATGATTATGATGTGATATATGATTTTGTGGTGGATACAATAATTTTGTATATATATATTGTTAATCGGCAATTTATGAATGAAAGAAAAATTATGCGTCTATTAGATATTGTTATATAGCCTATGCATAAAGCTTACTAAATTATGAAGATTACGGAAGAATCTTCAAAGGATCAAAAAGTGCTAGTAGCACATGTCCTCAAAAGGACTTAATGTGGTAAGGAAGGACTTAAGGTGCCGAAGCACATGTCCTAGAAAGACTTAATGTGCGAGAAGCACATGTCCCTGAAAGACTTAAAGTGCCAGAAGCACATGTCCCCGAATGATTTAAGGTGCCAGAAGCATCAAAGGATTTAAAGTGCCAGAAGCATCAAATGATTTAATGTGCCAGAAGCACGAGTCCCTGAGGGACTTAGGATGCTAAAAGCATCTAATTAAAGTTATTGAGAACAATAAAGGGGAGAAGTTTTTGTATGACTTAAATCAATTAGGGCACGGTGGTATAATCTTCTCAAGAAATATATGTTGAAAGAAGGGTATAAAGAAAGTAAATCAATATGCCCATGCATCTTTATGAAAAGATCTAGATGTGAATGTTTTAATTGCAAGTCATGTTGATGATATCAACATTATTGAAACGCATTTGAAAAGCTTCAATAAAGCAATTAATTGTTTAAAGAAAGAATTAGAAATAATTCATGACTTGAGAAGAACGAAATTCTGTATTGGATTACAGATTTAATACCTAAAGAATGAGATCTTTTGTTTATATAAAAGAAGGTCCTAGATTGATTTTATATGAATAAGTCATATCCATTATATATTTAAATTATTTGCGGCGGATAAAGAACAATTTCGACCTCAAGCAAAGAAGTTGAAGAAGGGCAATATCATGTTTATTAACATGAGATAATTCTTCACCAACACAAAAGACAGTGGGAGTAATGTAGTCATCAGGGGGAGTAAATCTGATGTAATTTAGAAATACAAGTTGATGTACGTTGTACTCTTTTTCCTTTATCTAGGTTTTGTCCCACTGGGTTTTCCTAGAAAGGTTTTTAATGAGGCGACATTAGAATATCGATGTAATTAAGAGGGGAGCGTATATACGTTGTACTCTTTTTCCCTTATCTAGGTTTTTGTCCCACTGGGTTTTCCTATAAAGGTTTTTAATGAGGCAACATAAGAAAATGTATCGATGGATGATGTACTCTTTTCTTTAGTTAGGTTTTATCCCACTGGGTTTTCCTAGTTAAAGTTTTTAATGAGGCATATTCATAATGGACATCCAAGGGGGAGTGTTATAAATATATGTATTATGTGGATGTCCATTGCATAGTAACCCTTGAAGGTCTATAAATAGAGGTCTTGTGTAAACATTCAGAAGTTACTTGAAATGAGAATTCCTCTATCTCTCTAGAATTTCTCTCTGACTTCTCTCTACTTTTCCTTTCGATTTTCTTCAGTTTTATAACATATATGACGATGTTAGGTTATATTGTCATTTTTAATCTCATAATAAATATTTATATATATAATTGTATTTCTAAAAAGTATATGTATCAATTTTATGGAATGGATCAATAATTGTAGTGGGATGCCTCTTCTTCCAACCATTTCCGCATAAAGAGTCTGTTTTCTAAGAAGTCATGTTAATGATAAAATAGTACTTATTTAAAGAATACTAGAGTCGTTTTAGATTAAAAGTATTTTGCTTTTTAAAAGAAAAATTAGATTATTAAATTATTTCTTATTCCTTCAAAAAGCATCTGTGACAATTTACAAAGTTATGATTCGTTTTACAAGAAAGTGATTCGGAAACATATTGGACTCACGTGCAGATAGTAATAATAATAAGAATAATGGCACAATTTTCCAAAAAAAAAAAAAAAAAAAAACCGTACAAAACAAAACGCCCATTATCATATTTATTTAAAATTGGGTCCTACCAATGATTATTAAATTTAGGGAATGAGTTAGTCGTGGCAAATCAAAATTCGAATTTTGAGAAGTGTGCATATTTATTCCTATAAACGGGTATTTATAAATAAATAAAAAAAAGTGGGCCTATCGATAGATCAATAATTGTACTAGGATGCTTCTTTTTTCAATCATTTCCACATAAGCCACAGATGCATTCATCGTATAAGCCACATTTCTATCTCTCATTCAAGAAAATTACATCTCTTTCACACTATTGAAAATCATGTTAATTAAACAAAAATCATCCGAATCAATGATCTCCGGCTCAATCTTGATGTCTTCGAGAAATCCAATATTGATAAATTGAAGATTAATTTAAAGATGTGATGATAAAGTGATAGAGATATTGATGAGTCATATATGTAGTACATAATTACTATTGAATAAAAATTACATTATACTAATCAACTTTAATCCCTATTTTAATAATTTACATTCAAGCAAAAAAAATTAATAATTTACAAAGGATTAATGTCTACCTACCACATCCAGCAGCTGCTACTCCAACGGATTAATTTGCGAGAGTCAACTCGAACTTCGACGCAATTTGGATTAAGTGGAGATTAGAGAGAAGAAGACCAAAAATTTGAACGAGAACCTTGTCTAATGAAGACAACGGTTATATTAAAGATTACAACGGTCACTTAATGCTCTCTTGGTATAAATAGAGCTGCATTCAAGTCTTCTCAAAAAACATACCTGCTGAAAACGCATAGCATTCAAAGTTCTTCAACTACATTTTTGTTTTCACTTGTATTGTGTCTTTTGACACTTAAAGCTTCAGTGTTTATCAATATCCACTCTTAGAGAGAGTTTCTTTTCTGTAAATCATTTATTATAAGGAATCACAAGTCAGGGGACTTTGTGATTAGGTTCATTGATTGCAACTTGTAAGGGGGAGTAAGTTCTAGTGAGAGAATTACTCTTGAGTACAGAGTGTGTA
The DNA here is from genome assembly GCA_019022615.1 of Acacia melanoxylon. Classification (NCBI taxonomy): domain Eukaryota; kingdom Viridiplantae; phylum Streptophyta; class Magnoliopsida; order Fabales; family Fabaceae; genus Acacia; species Acacia melanoxylon. The sequence continues at coordinate 11,530,899 of JAFJYJ010000004.1, forward strand.
ATCAATTGAGATAGTGAAAATCCCAGAGAGTGCGGGATTTGGAAGTAGGTCAAGAGATTGGATCGAACCAGTATAAATCCTTGTGTCTTGCTCTTCTACTCTCATCTTAGTTCATCTCTGTTTTTAGTGTTCAAAAACAGAGGTATTCGGAAAAGATTTTTAAAATCCCCAATTCACCCCCCTCTTGGTGATTTAGCTCAACTTTCAATATATGTAGTACATAATTACTAGGGGTGAGCATTGTGTCCATATGCCCAGTACGCCCGTCCAAGCCCAGCAAAGAATTGTCCAGCCCTGCCCTAAAAAAGTGGCCCGGAAAAAATTTGGGCAGTTTTGGGCTGCCCGATGTAAGACCGGGGGGTGGGCATCGGGCAGGGGGTCTTTCCCTGCCCATTTGGCCCTGCCCGAAAAATTAAATATATTTAATAAATATTGTTCTACATATATTATTTTATTTAAAATATATTATATAATCATGTCTAAATATATTTAGACAAAAACTTTAAATATATATTATACTTCAGCTATCTCCAAAACTTTAAAATTCTATGAACTGTGAACTAAAACCAACTAAAATCTTTAAGGAGCAGGGTAAGACGTTACTGCTTGGGCAAGGGAAGCTCGCCACCCCCGCCCGCTTGCCTTGCCCGAAAATTGTTTTTGTATTTTCGTTTTCTTTTTATTGGTGCACTTTCTTTGGCATTCCCATGCCATTCTTTTAGTTTAATCCAAGACATCTGATTCAATTCGCTTAGGTGTCTTTTGGGTGGAGTTAGGAGGGTAATCTTTCTAAAGCTGTGTCAAATTCACAAGAGTCTTTTGAGCAGTGGCGGAGCCACATATGAGAGAAGGGGGGCAAGTACCCCCCGAATTTGGGAAATCTTTTTGAAGCTGTGTCAAATTCTTTTCTTTTTTAGTTTATATTTTTATATTTTTGTAATGCATTTAAAACTTTCTTTAAAAAAAAAAGAATTCGGGAGCACTGCCCCCAAACGCTCGAATCCCCCTATCACTGGTTCTCACTTTTCATAAATTTTCTAGATCCACCTGCTTGCATTGTGAGTCTTGGAGGGAAATGTTGGTGCTGACTAAAAAAAAGTGCTTGACAATTACTGCTCATGGCTAAAATAATGAGATGAAATTAGTTTTGTTTTATAAAAAATTTCGGAAAAAAGAAAAAGAAAAAGAAAAGTCGATCTTGCATTAAGAAAGATAAGGATTAGTTTCCTTCAGCGATCAAAACTACTAAACGCAAAATAAAAAATTATATGTGTTATGAATATACTAATTATGTGGATGTCCATTGACTCTTAATCCTCAATATTATTTGTATACGGATTTACTGTTCATACGGAAGTATTGTTCACGTATACGTATTTTACTATTCACATATACGGTTACTATTCACGTATATGACTACTATTCATGTGGGGCCCACACCACTTTCTCACAATCTCCAGAAGCTGCAGTGCGCAGAAGATGTTGAATAATTATGATTTTTGGGGAAAATTAAAGCTAATGACCCGGGTGGAATAATTACACTTAACGACCCATTTTCCTTCTATAAATAGACGTCTTCTGTAAACATTCAAAACACACTTGAATGAAGAACTTCTCTCTCTCTCTCTCTCTAGAATCTCTCTACTCTTATTCTTCTTTATTTACCTTATGATCTTTTTAGTTTTATAACACTTTATCAGCACGAGAGCTCTAAGAGAGGAATGATTTTCTCATCTTCTTCTACATGTTCATTATATCAACTGGGATAATCTTAACCACTATATGGAATTATTGATATACTTTTACCGATTGTTTTGAACATCGGGTTCCATGGTTAAAGATTGGAGATTATTTACTATTTATTTTTGATCCAATTATTTTACATAATATTTTATGCTTATGAACAATATATATATTGTTGTTACCTCCTATATGGATGGTTCTACTTTCAAAGTTTAATTTTATTGCTAACATTTTATTATTGTTTTAATTTGACTTCTACATGGATGGTTCTACCTCCTACATGAAAGTTTAGATTACTAACTTTAACATAACATTTATTTTAAGCATTTACTTTTATTATTTATTCGACTCCAACTTGGAAGTCTAGTTTTGTAGCATTTTATTGTTGCTAATTTTTAATATTATGTTATTCTATACAAATTATTTTATTAATATTATGGCCGGAAGCCATACACCACTTTGTTTTCCTATTCTAATATTATATGACCGAAGTCATATCATTTTAGTTTCTTAATTTTATGATTAGAAACCATATAAATTTAATTTCTCATTATGAGAACTAAAATGTCCGAAGCCATAAAATTTTAATTCTTATACTTATGTCAGTTATGTGTGCATATATCATTATTTTAATATATTTTATTATCTCTGGTATATATATATTAATTCATATATATATATATATATACATACATGTGTGTATTTATTTCATTCACCTTTTCTTCTAATTTTAATTCAATCATAATAATAAAATGTCACCAGGAGCATTATTATTATTCTTTTGACTTTGGGTTCATATGTTTTTCACGATGCTTTTTATGATGCATCAATCCATGGACATATTGTGTTATAATATTATATTGTTTTTACTGTATGTTGAAAAGAAAAGATGGAAGCTTTTGGATTCATTTGGCTCTTAAATTCAAACGAGTTTGGTGCTCTTCTTTCATTTCTATGTATGTATCTTGACTCGTGATGGAGCAAATTTATACGAGTGTTAAATGAGAGAATATCACATTTATTTTGAAGCCAAAATGAGACAAATTAGCCTGAAGTTATGAGATGACACAAATTGGCTTAGTCCTATGAGGAGACACAAATTTGCACGAAGCAAAGTGATAATTTGGCACGAAGTCATGAGACAAATTAGAACAAATTAAAGGGATTATATAACCACAAGAAGATGGTTGTTCCACTAAAAGTTTATTATAAATCGGTGTATCTAATTTGCTCGCAAAGTAGCAATATTATGAAAAGAGGTCTTAAGAAATATTATGAATTAATTTTATTGACCTCAGGTAGTCAAACAAAATGTTACAATAATTATGAATATTGTACTGACTTAACTTCATTCCCAGAAGTGAATGAATTATGGCCATGGACATGTATGTAAATATGATTTGAGTATTGTCATTATTATTGTGATCATAATTGATCTAAGTTCCCACTTTGAAGTGGAGAAATTTTTGTTATAAATTACAAACAAACGAGATCCTTGTTTATGAGAAAAAAAATTGTCTCGTTTACTATTTGCACAAGTAACCATGCGGGGCCCACGTCAAATATTTCTTCCCCGGATGCGTTTTCACGTGAAGAGTTGAAAAAAATTCTGGTGGGCCCCACGTATTTAATCTCGATTATTTTTACTATTTACGGGCACTATTTCATGAATAGTGTCGTATGGTACTATTCATAGATACGATACTATTCATGAATACGGTATTTTTATGAATACTTTTTATCCGTGCTAGGTGCTTCAAAACCAAAATTTTCATGGTAAAATTAGTATTTATTCCTTAATATTAAGGCCCGAAGGCTTATGTTTCGAATATTGTATGATACATATTTTAATAGTTTTGGAAAAATATTGTCCCGGAAGACAATAAATTGCGAGAGATTTATGTTATAATATGTATATAGGCTAATAGTCCCGCAAACTAATTAGCATATTTTGAGGAACTAATGTTTAAACTATATATCTATATGACAAAGTATAAAATGCATTTTACTATAAAGTATATGTTTTATTATTAGCTTAGTTTCAATGATATTTTGCGATGTTATAGAAGTAGATATCATGTATAAAATACATGTTACTGTAAACCAGAAGTTTACAAATAATAATGCAAATTGGAAGTTTGCAGTAAACTAGAAAGTTTACAGATAATCAAGAGATTGGAATTGTAAACCAGAAGTTTACAAATGTAGCAAATCAAAAGGTTGCTAATACAAATCAAATTTTTACCAATGTAAACTAAAAGTTTACTACCAATGAAATATTCAAGAGGAAATGAGCTACAGAGATTTATTGAAGCCAAGGCTCAACATAAAGAATAAACCTACAAGGTAATACGACGTTTAAATTTGTTGTTATTATTATTTAAATTTATTATGATTACATATCATTAATTTATTGTCATAAAAATTTTACGCTAGAAAATTATCATATGTGTGACTCTAAATCGTGTAATTCTAAGTTATTTTAACATGAACATCTTCACATGTGATAGACTGCATATATTTTATGCATATATAAATCAATTGAAGCATATTAGACTAGTGATGCAATATTATATGTTTATTCTGAAGAATTAACATAAATTTTTCCTTTCAAAAATTTAAGATGCAATATTATATGTTTATTCTTGAAGAATTAACATAAATTTTTCCTTTCAAAGTTTAAAGAATTTGAATGTGATTTTGAAATACAAATATAAAGAAAGTATGTTTATATAACTCACACTTGAGGGGGAGATTGCTAGAAAAACAAGTGTGAGTTGTGTGAGTACGAGATGTGAGCTAATATTTAAAAAGTTATATAGTTCTCACATAAAGTTTGATCTCCCAAAATGCATGTCGTATTTTGATTAATATGTTATTGCAATTTAAAAAAAAAATTATGATTGTTTGAAATATATGTTACAGTAAACTAGAAGTTTATTGATCCAAATAAATGTATTGTTGGCAAGACTTGTTTAATCATCCGAGTCATATAAGAACCAGAAGATTCTTCAATAACCAACATATTGTTCAAGAATAATTATGTCTTTGCTTGTTCTCAAATAAAAATGACTATGTGAATATCATAGATCATGATTGGTAATGGATCTCGGAAATATATCAAACAGATTTTATGGGCCCATTGCAACGAGAAGTTTGTAAGAACGCAAACTGAAGTTGCAATAATGTTTGAATAAATTAAGCGCGCTATTTCAGATTATACGATCCGAAATCATGAATTAAAGCATCTATAAAGAGCTGGATTAATGCTTATGAGAACATAATACTATGTTGGTATATTTGATATTATATATTGCAGCATTTATTTAAGCCAACAAAATTCTCCCTGTAAAATTGGCTTTTGGTCAGGAGCCAGACAATTCCATCTGAAAAGTTTTTGAATGTACAATACTTATAAATCAACTACAATGCATATAGATGAATATAGAAAGAAAGTTGGGATAAATATGTAAGGACCTCCTTCTTCTTCTTGTTTGTCTCTAAATGGAACAAAATGATGTTTCTAAAAGTAACAAATGGATTTAGGAAACTTACACTACATGATTAGTCAATTGTGATTTGACATTGTTTTCCCAATATGAGGGGGAGAAAATAGGCAGTTGGGTAAAGAGATTAAACTATAATGAATTATCATTAGCTCATTTTGATCCTCGTACAAAACAATGTGAACTAGAAGTTCAAAAGATAATTCATTTATAGAATTTAGCTAATTGAATGCGAAGCATTTCTCGACCCAAAGAAAGTGACAAAGTCATATGTCTCAAATTTGCTAATGCTCCTATTGATGTCTACGAAGGACAACCTATGATAAATGAATTGATATCACGCCGAAGCGTAGTAGGTCCATCGGTTCCAAAGATATAAATCCTCGAAAGAGAAAAGGAGCTAAGAATATAGATGATCAAGTTGAGAATAATCAAGGAAAATTAGTAGCTCCGGAAGAGCCATCTCCGAAGAGATATTATCTCCGTAGAGATATCTCCGAAGAGAATGTTCTAAGTCCCGAGAAGAGACAAATGTACCGAAATGTATGAAAATAATGAGATCTCAATAAATTATGTTATGAATAGTATCCGATGGGACCGAAATGAAGTCAACGTTGACGACATCTTTGCTTATGATATAGCATATGATGTAATGAATAATGATGAGGATCATGAGTCACAATCCATTAGTGAGTGCCAACAGTGAAAGTATTGGCCCCTATGGAAAGGTGCCATTGATACAGAATTAAAATATTGGCAAAGTCCATACAACCGATGATGTAAGGCCGGTGATGTAAAACCAGTTGGATACAAATAGGTTTTTGTACGAGAAGAAATGAAAAGGGTGAAATCACAAGATATAAGGTACGTCATGTAGTTCAAGGTTTTAAACAAAGACCGACATTGATTTTGAAGAAACATATGTTGTTGCAAATACTTTTGTTATTTGATAAGCCTAGCGATAAATGAAGGGCTTGATCTGCATCTAGTGGATGTTGTAAATTGTAATCGTCTATTTGTATAATTCACTTGATAGTGATAATTATATGAAAAGTCCCCGAAGGACTCATGGTGCTAGAAGCACATGTCCCCGAAGGACTTAAGGTGCCGAAGACATATCCCCGAAAGACTTAATGTGCCGAAGTACAAATCCGAAAGATTCAAGATGTTAGAAGCATCGATTCAAGTTCTCAAGAACAATACTCAATTAAGTTAAATACGTCCCTTGGCCGAAGCTATTAGGCGCATGTGGTATACTTGTTTCAAAGAATATCGATGAAAAGAAGGGTACAAAAATAACCCAATATACCCATGCATTTTTATGAAAAGATCCAGAAATGAATTTGTTATAATTGCCGTTTATGTTGATGATATCAACATCACTATAACTCCTGAAGAATTTCAAAAGATAATTAATTATTGAAAAACTACTTGGTCCAGAAGTACCATATCTTAATACTATTGGAGTATTAATATATCATGCTTATTAGCAAGATACAATTCTTCTTCAACACAAAGACATTGGAAGCAATGTTGGCATCAGAAAGAGCAAGATTGATATTGTCATCAGGGGGAGTAAAACTGATGTCATTAAGAGGGGGAGTCGATACACGCTGTACTCTTTTTCCCTTATCTAGGTTTTGTCCCAATCGGGTTTTCCTAGAAAGGTTTTTAATGAGACAAAGACATTGGAAAGTGTATCAATGAATGATGTACTTTTTTCTTTGGCTAGGTTTTTATCCCACTGGGTTTTTCCTAGTTAAAGTTTTTAACGAGGCACATTCATAAATGGACATCCAAGGGGGAGTGTTATGAATATACTAATTATGTGGATGTTCATTGACTCTTAATCCTCAATATTATTTGTATACGGATTTACTGTTCATACGGAAGTATTGTTCACGTATACGTATTTTACTATTCACATATACGGTTACTATTCACGTATATGACTACTATTCATGTGGGGCCCACACCACTTTCTCACAATCTCCAGAAGCTGCAGGCTGCGCAGAAGATGTTGAATAATTATGATTTTTGGGGAAAATTAAAGCTAATGACCCAGGTGGAATAATTACACTTAAGGACCCATTTTCCTTCTATAAATAGACGTCTCCTGTAAACATTCAAAACACACTTGAATGAAGAACTCTCCTCTCTCTCTCTCTCTAGAATCTCTCTACTCTTATTCTTCTTTATTTACCTTATGATCTTTTTAGTTTTATAACAATATGTAATCTTATTGTCCATTAAGGGACCGATAGTAATTGGGCCGATAGTCCCTGTGCTGCTTATGACAAATAACACATTTGATATAACACATTCGTAGTTTTGTATTCATTTAATTCATAATAAAAGGTTGGCCAAACAAAAAAGAGAGGGACACGTTAACAACCGACAAAAAAAGGGTTTATATATATATATATATATATATATATATATATATATATAGGTCTTTTACCATCCGATGGATAACACGTTTTATTTTGTTTTGTAGTTTTGTATTCATTTAATTCAATAATAAAAGGTTGGCCAGAGAAGATAACGAGAGGGACACTTTAACAACCGACAAGGGGTCAGTCCTTCCACCATACTTACTACAGCTTGCATTCTCTATTCGCCGCGTGCCACTAAAATCAAAATCATACGAAGATCCTAAAACCATCCCTTAATAAACTAATCCCACATGGATCAGTAAAATCAGCCCCACTCTCTTTGGCATTTCATTTCCTTCGGGAAGAATCTGCATCACATGAACTTCACCAATTTTATATATATATATATATATATATATATATATATATATATATATATATATATATATATATATTATATTGGGTTATAGGGTAATTTTACCCAAAAGTTTTCGCCTAAGAGCGCTCATAAATACTCAAAAGTTTTTTCATAGCAATGTCATCATTGAAGTTGCAAAATCGAATAGTAGTGTCACCCTACCCTAATGAATTTAAATAAGCTATGCTGAGATGACATGCCCACGTTCAATCCACATCACCTCTTTTCTAAAGTGTATTTTTTCTTAGGAAGTTTTCATGAAAAAACTAAGGGCATTAAGAAGTTTTTGAGAGGGTAATATGACCTAGTAATTGCAAAATCACAATAATGTCCTCCTGCCTTAAAAGACTCAAACGAGCAACCATTATTAGTTGACCAGTTATGTTGAAGTAATATGTTCACGTAGCATTCACATCACTTTTTATTGCAGGTCACTTTTTTTGCCAACACGTTTTTCCAAGTCATAGTTCTAAGTTGTTTTTTTTTTCAAAAAAAAAAATTGAATAATGGAGTATGGAGATGGAGATTTGCAGACGCAGAAGAACCCTAAGTTGTCGTCATTTCCTTCTTCAACTCCCACTATGGCTTCATCATTCTGATTTGTGTCAAGCCATCGTCTTTTGCATCCTCCAATGAAGAGAAACTCACTAATTTGAGGGTTTAGTAGCCGCATTCTTAATCTTTCACCATCGGTTCTCCTTTGTGGTATCGTCCTTAACCTTCTTCAAGACAAAGGGCAAGCTTCACAACATAAATTTGTGAACAGTTTTATTGTAAGTTGTCTTAACCAACAAAATCAGCGACTTGGTTAGTTATTGTGCCCCAAAACTTCCTGGTGCCTATAGCTCTTTTGTGAAAGTTTTTGCAGCAAAAATGTCTTGAAAAAAGGTGATGTGGATGTCACGTTGGCATGCCACATTAACATAATAGGTCAACTAACGGATGACTGCTTGGCTTCACTAGGATAAAGCGACATTGCTACGATTTTACAACTCCTGAGAAACATTACTCCAAAAAATAGATTTGGATACCAGCGGTCTTTTTACAAAAATTATCGGCGCAAAAATGCCCTTTAACCCTATAATATTTTAGGCACCACATTTTCAACACACGAAATGTTAATTTTATGCGATGTATACACATATTTACAAATCGTTTTCAAGGCCTAAGATGTCTCTATAATATATTATGTAAATGTGAATGAGTATAAAATTAATTAACAATGCCAATCAAGTGCGCTGTAGGGCATCCCCCACCCTCACAAAACCAAAAGACGATATAAATCATTTTGTTTGCAAGTAAGTATCGACAGTAAATGTTATGGGCTGTTTGGTACTTTAATTATATAAAGTACCTTTTTAGCCCTCTAATCATAATAGTGTTAGTTTCAAATGATGATTTTTTTCAATATGTGAGTTATTATTATTTTTAAAAACTAAATTCAATATGCCAGGATTGGAGAATGTTTTTATAGACCTCTTTTTAAATTTTTTTGACCATGAGCTTTTTTTTTAATTGAAACTAATGATTTTATAGTTATAGGATTGAAAAAGATAGTTTATAAAATGAAGAGAGAGAAATAAAGCTTTATATTAAGTTAATTAAAGTATCAAAGTGGTACTTTTTTATCGTAATTTGCAAGATTGGATATTGTGAAATAACAAACAAGAACTAGGTAGCAAAAAAGCCAAGCGTTGACCTTGGATGCGGATATTTGGATCGACTTGCTAGCTAATTTGGAAGAATAAGTGTAGGAAGATCTTTGAAGGTGTAGGTGTTCATCCTCATTGATTGTACACAGTTGCCTTCCAACTAATGAAAGGTGTGGAGAGAGGAAAAATCATTCATCAAATCTCCTGAGTTCCTGACAGAGCAAATGTCCAGTGGAGTGTTCCACCTTCTGGCTATGTTAGGGTGGATGTAAATGGATCGGTTAACAACCATAAAGTTGCAACTTGTGGTAGCATTGTTAGAAATAACAATGGGGCATGGATGATAGGATTTCAACAGAGGATTAGCTTTTGTTCAATTACTGCAACATAGTTACAAGCAATCAAAGAAGGTAAGCTCATTTGTAGGCAGCTTGGTTTCACAAAAATTAAGCTGCACTCAGATTCCACAGAGGCTATTTGTCTATTGATATCAAAGTACAGATTTGTATCATCCTTTAGCTCAAGAGATTTCTGAAATTAGATCGTTGATTTTCTCGAGTCGGGATATAGAAATAATTCATTCAAAAGGAGAAGCGCTGAAATGAGCAGATTTTTTTTGGCTAAGATGGCACACGTAGGCGAAATCGAAATTTGAGTTTATTATAAATTCTACCAATTTGTTGTTTGGATCAAATGTTAGACTTGGGCTAATTTCATTGCCATTGTATCACTTCTATTGGTGTTGTGTAGTGTTGATATGGCACAACCCAAGAAGTAACTCTTGTCTTATTAATTCCAAATCCCTTGAACATATATTAAAGCATACTATGTCTTTTCCCATCCTATCGATAATAACGGGAGGTGACGAGTAATATAAAAATATTCAAGCAACAGAGATATTGTGAATATTATATTATAATATAGAGAATGGATAATGGCAAGCCACAAAAATAATTAATTCACGCACAATATAGCATTAGGCCTACCTAGCTAGCTTGATTGAAACTAAAATTAATATATATGGACGATTCATATCTCTTTTAGAAATGAACTAATATCTACAACAGTATATTTAATAAAGTAAGATTAGAATGAAATGACCTTTCTACCCCTGAATTGCTCACTTAACCCTTGGTTTCTTATGGAGTAAAATACATCAACTACCCTCTATTTTACCTAAATTACATAAACCTCCTATCTATTTCAAAAACATATAGAAACATTCTTTAAAATTAAAATGTATGTTACACAAACCTCCCTTGTAATTCTTAAAATTTTGTTTCTATATCCAACTGTTAGTTGACCCTTATACATATATAAATGCTAGGTGTTTATATTTGTTTCAAAAATAAACTAATATCTACAACATTATTTTTCATAATGTAAGATTGTGTCGAAATGATATTTCTACCCCTGAATATATATTTTCACTACAAACCAACAAAAAGTGCTAGCTTAACCAGTGGTTTATTTAAAGTTCAAAATCCGGATATTATTTTAAGATAACAGAAAGGAAAAATAATTTCACCATGCGTGTTAGATAGCTAGGTTGAAGAATGTGGCATCCTTTTTCTTGTTAAATATTATATATTTGACGTGAAACAAGCCTAGATTTAAAAAAATATGGATCATTTCCACATTTCTCGCTTTGCTTCATGTGGTTAGTTTCATATCCATACATGTCATTCCTCCAAGACGTTGGACATAATTTAACGATATTAAAATTATTCAAGTGTGGTAATTAACTTGTTTTGTTTTCTTTAATAGGTTTGTGTTCATTTAATTTAACAATGAAAGAAACATTGTAATAGACGGCCAGAAATAAGTTAATCCTTTCTACATGTACAAGTTGTCCCAACCTGAATAAAAACCTCGTTATATGTATGTTATGTGCGACTTATGACGTTGATTTCCTCATAATTATAATGCTCTCAATTGGAATGTGTTGAGAAAGAAGGAAGTGAAAATGATAAATAGTAAAATATTTGCAGCGCAGGTCATTGCGGTACATGAATGACGCTGGTCTTAAACAGAAATACCCGTGATATATATATATATATATATATATATATATATATATATATATATATATATATATATATATATATATATTAATACCTCACTATTCATATAGCTCTAAATCAATGTGCTTTCTCAAGTGTTTAATCTTACATACCGACACTCACAAATACCTGTCAAAACGATTGTTTGTACTAGGTCTTTTAAAATGTTCTCCGTTGGATATCGTCGCCTCATGATATATCAATGGTACGTGTGAATCGATATAATATATTGTCCGGAGTGCGAACTATAGTACTACCCTCTTGTTCTTAATATAAAATCTTTACATATTACATTCTAAACGAGATCTTATTTTAAGGATTGAATATACTGTGTTGATAATAAAAATAACGTGTTTGTGTGTGATTGACTAATTCCAAGCTTTGCCGTACGGAGAAAACAACTTCTACGTGAGTAAAAAGCTATTATTATGTTATGTGCAACGGATGATGAAGTTGATTTGTTTGACTAAAGGGGTACCATTTTTCGCTCATTTCACATGAAATTTATAATAAATTATGAAAATGACATTAAAATTTAAACGTAATGAACATTTTTTTTTTGGTAAAATGCTTTATGAACATTTAATTATAGAGGCACAATTTAAATTTGCAAAGTCACACTTTCCGTCAAGAGAAGGGAATTAAAACATATTCCTAATTATTTTAATTAGTTGACATGTGAAATGTTACACTCCTACTGGCCTCGCCTTTTCTGGTGACGGGTAGAGTGACTTTTACTTTCAAACAAATAAATACATATCAGAGTATCTATGCAACAGAGCAGTGAGAATAATTTAGACAATATAATTATGATAAAGTAAATATCTAAACAAAAATAAGTCCCTCCAAGGGTTAATATATAGTAAATTTTCCAAAAGAACTAGTAATATACAGTCATCCAAAACTAAAGATGTAATGACAAAAAGCTGCCTCCATGCTCCACAAATCTTCAGTCAAGCTCTCGCATCTTACCTCCAAACTCCTGCCCCATCCTAGATGCACTTCCTGTATTATTATAATAGTCTGGGATTCATAGATGAATCTCAAAGTAACCATTAATTTCATATAGAGTGTGTACAAAGTATGAAAGAAAACCATAAAACATACAGCATTCAATAGGTCGCACACAGTGAGGCATACAGCCTAAACTGAAACAAGGAGTCACATATAATATATATACTGCTCAAATAAGGCATATAACCATGCCAGGGGTTGCACATAGCGATTCCGGTATCCACAGCGCTTGGAACACATAACATCGAATGCATAACCAATCATGGTAAATCATACATACAAAGTCACACAAAGTACATGAAATTAAGGTTACTTACCTATAAGTAGTTGGTCAGTAAAATAGTAAACACCCAGCTACTAAATAAAAATGATAGACCTAAAATAAATTAATATAACGGTGTTATTGTCAATATAACTTCTTCCTTTAAATTATGTAATTATACACTTGTATAGAGGGTCTTTCCACTTTTGTAACTCATTAATTTCCTTTATTAATGAGTATTTATTCTTTGGCAAATTTTTCTTTATTTTCGCATAAGGTGATGGAAATTTCTAAAATTTGACCCAACTTCAAAAATCCATAATTAATTGTAGAAAAATCCGATTAAGGTGTTCAAAAAATCTACGTAACTCTTGGCATGTCTATTTTTGACTAAAAATACTTTTCAAGTCCAAGAATTCGTAAATTATTTCCAGTTTCCGAAAATACCCCTGTTGGTTTTTCTACCTCCTTATTTGCATATATTCATACTTTATGCTTTCTCAATTGTACCCCATACTCATTCTCATACAAAATTTCATTTTAAACACTTTTAAACTATCAAAATCATCAAAATAAAATCATATCACCAAGTTCTAGCTATTGACCAAAATTTCCTTAAACTTTTGCAAAATTTCAAGAAGTTAGGGAAGAGAACTTACTTGCTTGAAGTTCTATCTTCTTTGGCTACTTCACCTTGATCTTCGTTGTGATTATAGCTAAAACTTCCATAATATATTACAAGATTACTAATTGAAGACTTAAACATACTTGAAAGAATTAAGATTACTAATTCTCATAATAATAATCCCTTACTAACCAATTAGATGGAAACAAATACTATTTGCTTTATTTTTAATGAAAATTTCATATATCTCAATAATATAATATTAATTAGCTTCATACAATAATTTACATGAAAATGAGGTTATTACATGAAAGAGCATGAATTGACAAGTGATATAGTATTAATTGACAAGTGAGTAAGCATGTAATGATAATTGAATAAGGGCAAGGGCAACAGTTCTTTTTATAATTGGAATATCCTACCCTTAAATCCCTAGAGACTTGCTAGAGATATGGAGATTTTAAGGGACCTTACAATAGTAATTAATCTTATTTGGGACCTGCGTGCAATTTTCCCTAAAAATAACGATGTTGATATTAAATGACTCAAAATATCCTTTATAAAATGGGTTTAATGTTTTTGCTTTTACTGGAGAAATTTTTTCTGCCACACTCGTATAAAAGTGAGGGGTCATATTGTAAAGAGAAGAGAGAGAAAATATTAGTGGAATCCACTCACTTTTATATGAGTGTGGTAGAAAAAATATTTCTATAGTAAAAGAGAAATATTAAACCCTTATAAAATTCAGAGACTATAAACTAAAACTTGATGTAAACTTAGTTCACCAAATACATATTTTAACCTTATTTTAACAAGGCTTTTTTTTTTTTTAAAGAAGATTCAATGTTTCCATCTACAACATGTTTTCCTAAAATGCTGTTGAAAAATAGTGCTTTTAAACGATTGTGTGTGTGTGAGAGAGAGGGAGGTATTAAGTAAAGGATATTTGCAGAAACATGAGAAAAATTTAAAAATTCAACTAATCCACCTAACTATAAGGGACAATTACCTAGTTTACAGATACCAAATAAATCAGTTAAATCAAATATATTCATTACTTAATTCTTAGTAACAATTTTAAACTTACATATTATTAAATATATTTTTGCAGATGTCATCTCTCCCATTCATCAATTAGAGGATCACGTGTTTCATAGGTAACAAAACGAGCATGTTTGCATTTGTAATATCTTCGGCCCCCATATATTTTTGTCCAAAAAAATTGCTCCCATATAAGCACCGGATGCTTTCAATCAATAATTTTGAATGTTGGCAAACAAAAATTACAAATATTAAGAATGTCAAAAAGAAGGAGTTTTAATTTCTAACCTGCAATTTTTTTTTTTTTACCTGAAGTTTTAACAAGAAATTTACTACCTCAAGTTTCCACATCTATCGTTTTTGGGAAGCAGAACTGGCATTTCAAGCTGATTTATTATGCTCCCAGTTGGGCCAATTAATGTGTCACTATTTTTATTTTTATTTTAATATTCAATTAGTCAATTATTACTTTGTTCCTTGCACTCTTCGAAACGAAACCACACACTTTGGGGGGGGGGGGGGGGGGGGAGCGCAAACCGAAACGAAACAAAACGTGTCTGTATGTATCTTATACATATTTTTGTCCATAAAACAATTGATCCACATGTATACAGTACACATCAATGTGTCTGTGTGTGCGTGAAGGAGTTTTAATCCAGTTTGATTTAATTAGAAAAAAAGATGGAGGAAAAGAAGTAGAAGATTTTTTTTTTTTTTTTTTTAAAGGAAAAATTTCAGGCAAATTAATTTCCATCAGCTCCCAAAGAAATATTAATTTTTCACTGATGCAGTCAGATAAAAAGACAACAATAACCCTTTCAAAATAAAGTAAAAAAGAAATTAATTTGAAAGTGCCAATGATGAGGGCCTTTTTGTCTTTAGCCTTAGGGTCCACAATAAAAAATAACCAAGGATTGCGTATAGGCAAACCGAGGATCGTCATCTCTTTTCGAGGAGCCTTTTATTGAGTCATAAGTGTAATATCCCATTTTCAAAAGCAGTATAAATTTTTTTTTTCATCAGAGTAGAGCGTCGGAGCGATTTAGTAACTGATACTTATATTCAAAATGCCGTAAGTCTGGCTGATTACAGTAACAATACATTGATTGCGGACGTCTAACGTCAGTGTAACTATATAAACAGAAGAAGTCTTCAGCCGGGTCTCTGTGCGGCCTGCTTGCCTTTCTCCTCGGTCCTCGGTTCTCCTGAACCTGACGCTATGTTAAGAGCTGAGGTCCAATGCACCGGACCCCGTGTAACGGTTAATCTCATGTTTACATACATCATATATGTACTACGAGATATTCATGGAATTTTGGCGACACTTACTACGTTCAAAGGTAGGGTATACATAATCGATATATATGGCAATAACAATACATCGGATGTAAGGTTAAGGCACAATGGACAATAATACAGTCGGATGTATGGTTAAGGCACAATGGACATTGGACATAATCGGATATGGACGGCAATAACAATACAGTCATATGTAAGGTTAAGGCACAATGGACATTGGACATAATCGGATATGGACGGCAATAACAATACAGTCATATGTAAGGTTAAGGCACAATGGAGGAAATACATATATGCATACAATAACCATCAGAGTTAGTGTTACAGTACGCGAACGTACCTTCGTTGACGGAATTTCGGTACGATTGTTGATCAGAGCGTAATCACAGATATCCTATAAGGATAATAATGTTTCTAATCAATGATCAACATTATAACAGACATTCTAGTCCCAAATTACCATTTTACCCCTGACTCCCCTAATCGGCGGAATTTCACCAGAGCTTCGCTACTTTGACTCTAATCTTCCAAAATTTTGCCATAACTCTTTCTCCAACACAATTTTCGAAATATATATCATATTTAACCCTAAAACATGATATCTACAATATATTGGAAGATTAAAGATCAAAACAACATCTACCCTAGAACTTCAAGAACTACCGAACTAAAAACTAAGAACCGAAGAACTTACCATTGAAGAACTTCCTTCAACCTTTTTGATCCCACTTCTCTCTAACCTCTCTCTAGGATTTCTTTGTGAATTGGTGAGTTTGAAGAGAAATGGAAGGGCTATTTATAGCCAAAAACTTAGGGACCCAAATGGTATAACAATTTCCCCTTACTCATTCTTGGCCATCCATTTGAACAACTTAGCTAGCAAGTTTTCTCCTCCATTCTCCTCCACTAATTTTGTCCCCTTACATCATTCTTCAAAGGATGAAGTCATCTCAATGATGTCACACACTTGCTTTATGATTTTACCCGATAAAATCCCCCGATCGGTGTTCTAATCGCGTAATCTTAACCAATCTCAAAAATTCCTTAGCATATCCCTGAGGGTCTCTATTCACTCTTGAGAAATATGTGGATTAATGAAATTTATGATTCCATTAAGGGTAATTCATATCCTGCTGAGCATTTTAGGACAAACCCCGTCGGTTACGGAAATGACTTCGGGTAACATCAACTTCGGGACAAAAATTCACTTGTTCCTAATATGTCCTGATGTTTACTTCTTAATTCAAGGATTTCAAGATAGGATTTATTTTCTATCGGTTCTCATTTATCCTACTTGTTTTTTCAACACATATCTTTTTCTACTTTAATATTTCCTATCCACTTGCATTGCATTTACACTTGACGTCTTTTTCTCTTCTTTTCCTCTCTCCCATTTTCGAAATTCACCTCCTTCTTGGCTAAGGAAGATGTTCACCATTATCTTTGATCATTTCCCTTGATCCATGCTTAAACAATTAGCCAATAATTATTTATTTAATCACTTACTAATTTTTGACAATTTTCTTAATTGAGATTAATTATTATCTCACAACTATTTTCTGACATTGGTATTTTATGCTCCATGTAAAATATTAAAAATCATGGGGCAACTTATGCTCCCCAAAATTATATTTAATTTTGCCTCATTATTTTCCAAGGAAAATAATCCCAAAAATTCCTAAAATTAGAGACAACATACTTTCTAATTTTTAATAAATATTTTATTGCCTCTTGGGATTTATCATAATATTTTCAGGCCATTTTATGCCCCATAAATGCATTTTAGGGATTTTTAGCTCTTTATCTCTTCTAATTTCCATAGAAATTACCTTAGAAAATAAGATAATTATAACTTATTATTTGAGACCACATATTCACCTATTTCCAATAGATATTATTTGCTAAAACATAATATTCCAGATAAATAATTATCCGGGTATTACAATATGTAATCTAAATGCCATGCAAATGCAATTAAAACAAGGGGGAAAATTGATTTTGGATTTTCAAATCAATAAACTGAAATAGGAAGGCAATTTAATTAAATTCTAAACTATTGTTTTTGGTCTTTTTAATCAAATGGAATGGAGTATGAAAATGAGTATGAATGCTTTTGGAAATGGAATAGTGACTATCATAGTTCAATTAAATGTTGGAGTAAATTTTCACTAAGTCTAGATTGAAAACACCAAGATACCACTTGAGTCCAATATTCCCAATTAATAGTAGCTCCTACTACCGTAGCTAACTACTACCTCTTGAGATATTGTTTAAAACCACTTAGTGTGTGATTAGGATTAAATTAATGCAACTTGCTTTCTCTTTATATGAATGCGATACCACGCCACTCAATTAACCCAATTTAATCATACTATCTAACAATACCACGTAGAAAACACAATATCATTGAATCAATAAGGAAATGCATATATATAAATCCAACAAGCTACAAAATTCAATCCAATCACAAAGGTCGAAGGTCCTGGAATCTCCCCTTGTTCGCGGTACCCCACTATTTCAATATATTCAGGTCTTCTCGAGTCTGTCTGCTAATCACAGACCTGATCCCTTCCTCACGTCGCCGGAAATGATGGAGTTAAGAGCACAAATCGCCGCCAAAGGAGGTGGACTCAGGTGGAGGGAGGAAGGACGAGGTCGAAGGTCGAGCCCCACGGCGTTGAAGCTCCCTGGTGTTTTCATGACGTCTCCTTTTATTTTCACCGCCAGTGAGAATGGTGGTGATTGAGGGAGGAGGAGTGGTCGCCGGCGACGGAGAATGAAGAGTGAGAAGTCGCCTGCGACGTCAAAGGGAACAAGGTTGAGATGGTCAAACGTCGATGATGCAAGATCAAGAACCGGGTTCTGGTTTGCGGCATGGTCTATTTAATATCCTTCACTCCCGATCTCGTTCCTCGGGTCCGGCTCGGGTTAACGGTCCGATGGATGAAGCTATCCAACTCATTCTCTAACCTAAAATTTTGGTTATCAAATTGTAGAGTTCAATCAGAGACCTAAGTGAAAGCTTTTAAAAAGTTTCTTAGAAGGACTAAATTGAAATTTTCACAACTTGAGCCCAAACTTCTATTTTCAAATTTGGTCCAATTTCTTCAAGCACCTACAATTTAAAATAATTAATCTAACATCAAATATTCTCAGAAAAATCAATGATTAAGAGTAATTACATTTTTTTTGAAAATTTTGCCCTTTTTAGCCTTAATTTAATGTATTTACTCTTATTCTCAATTTATCATAAGAAACACATTTTAAACTCAATAATTATGACAAAATGCATTAAGAATCCCAATTTAATTATAAAAAATCATATAAAAATATGGTTCGATCAGCCGAATACATCAAGAACAAGTGAAATTAATTTATTGACAATAACGCAATGGAGCACCACCAAGTCAAAGTCCATTTCAAGTAGAGACCACATCATGAACAACTGAATAGTCTTATGAACAAGTGAAATTCAAGTTTTTTACTAAGTACCATCCTGAAATTATTCATAAGACTATTCCACTTATTCATAGTAATATTCCACTTATTCATGATGTGTTCAATACTTGCAAATCAGGTTGTTTCTCCTTCAATTTTTGAAAGGTTATTTTTGTCATATTACTTGATAAATTAATTTCACTACAGACCAGCAGTGAAATTTCAGATTTCCTTAGGTTCTAATAGGTATTAATTTGATACGGTGGTCCTTATTTAAAATTTTTTCTCAAAAAAAGTGATCCATTCATGTTGATTAACGCAGTGACTTTACTATCAACTTAGATAAACTAATACTAGAAGTAGAGAGAAGCGGATACTCTCTCTTTTTTTTTTTTTTTCCTCCTTTTCTTCTCATAACCTTATCGCCACCCTTAAATTAAAACTTGAATAATTTAAATTTAAAATATTATAAAACTATTATGCAGTAACTTAATCAAGTGATTCAGATTTAATAATTTAGTCATCACTTTCCTACTTTAAAATGTCGGAGGAGATTAGCCATTCCTACAAGTATAATCCATTAATTACTATCTTTATCGTAGAAGAACTCCTTTTATGACCTGCTCAGAATTAATATATATACTAACGAAAATTCTGACCTTCTTTGTTCAGATCTCAATAGTGTTATAAATGAGAGAAATTATTATATATAAGTTACCCATTTTCTTATTTAGTTTAATTTCCTATTTTATCTATTTTTATCTAAATTAGACACAAAAAGTTCACGATCGACCTTGAACCTCTGGAAATACTATTTTGCAGCTATATGTGACATCCATTAGAGGATCAGATATGTGTGGTTGAAAGGACGCTTAAGACAAGAGAAAACGAAACAAAACAAAACGTGCATAAATAGATGCTCCTACTTTGAAATACACTAAAATTAACCAATAAACTGTTAGTTGTTCGTGATGGTAAGCAGCCATGAACCATAAAGAGGAGAATACAAGTATGAATTTTGGGAAGTGCAATTATTGCGAGAGGTAAAAAATCTTTGTGCTCTAAACCTTGAAAGAAGAAACCCTTAATACTAGCCAAAAAAAATAAATAAGGAAATACTCTAAATTAAAGAAAAAATACTGTACAATTGTGCAATTATGATTTTTAAAGAAATCGTAAAATAATATAGACTTGAATAATCTCATACCCAATCAAAACTTCGCTCATTTTATACAGAATATAATAATTAAAAGGAAAAATATTCAGGAAGTGGGGCCATTAGAGTGAGGAGGTACCATAGCTAATTTCACTTTTAAAAATCTCCGATACGGACTCATGACACATTCCACCAGGATTAGCTCTATAAATAGATGCTCCTACTCCTCAATTCCTCACAATCAAAGCCAACCCTAAAGTCATCCAAAGCCCAGACAGCTAAACCTAGCAAAAAATGAAGACTAATGCACTCCTTGCATTCTTCTTCGTCTCCGCCGCTCTCTTTGCCATCACCACGGCAGAGATAGTGCTTGACTCAGACGGTAACCCCCTAAAAAATGGTGGCAATTACTCCTTATCCACAGAATATCCTATAGGAGGTAAGGAAATTATAGGTGCCTTCATTGAAAACAGTGATGGCTCGTGGTCACTCGCGGTCGTCGCGAAGTCCTACGTTAAAGGCTGGCCAACAAATATTGCATCTCCATGTCCCACGCAGAACATTACTACCTACTCTCCTTTGTCGATATCATTTTCTCAGTTGCCACTCCCGTGGACTGAGAAGTGGACTGAGAATCTCCTGTGGGTGGTCACACTGGACCCAAAGCTTGGAGAACCGGTGATGGTCGGAGATGCCAAACCTCTTTCTGGTAGGTTCTTTATTAAGCCCTATGATTCTGCTAAGCGTCAATATAAGCTTGTCTTCTTTTATGAACTTGGTAAGTGTGGACATGTTGTTCTCAAGACTGATAGCGATGGCAACAACCGTTTGGTTGTAACAGAAGACGAAGAAGTACAACCCTTGGTACTCGTGTTCCACAAAGAAATCAGTGATGAGGTTGTCGCCTCTAATATATCAATGGTGGTCTGAACTGTGAATCCTGCAGAATAAACATCTCTGGGCATCCTAGCTATATATATATCTCCAGAGCGTCAAAATAATACCACCGTTAGTGCTTAACATAAGATTTCGTTCTAACGAGATTTATATCAAGCATCGGAGGTAGTAATATTAATAATAAAGGTGATGTGTCTGTGCGTGATTCATTGCCAGCTTTGTTGTACTATGAAACAAAACAACTTCCACATGTAGAAGTTGTCTCAGCCTAAATAAAAAGCTACTGTTATATTATATATGTTTGACCGATGATTCGGTGTTGATTTTCTCAGTCTAATATTTTAACCAATATATCTATTAAGGCTTACTAAAACGTTCTTAGTTGGATTGTGTTGAAATTGAAATCATTTAGAGTCAAGAAAAAAATAAGTGAAAATGAAACATTAAAAGGTGATACTGTTCTAATGATAAATGGTAGTAAAATATTAACGTCGAAGCTGGTTTTTATTTTTTCCTATATTATCACCGGTATCTGGTTTAGGATTGGTGGCTGCCCCTCACAATACAAGTGTCTCTTCTAGTATTCAAACTCGATACCCAAAGAGATTGTCCCACTAGATCAACTCTATATTGGTCATCGATGTTGGTTTTATACGTACATACAACTTTATATATTAGCCAACATTAATTCCCACTTATTCCATGTAGCTTTAAATAAGTCAATAAGCTTTCACAATATGAGATTTAATTGCACGATTTTTAACTCAAATATTCTTATATTGTATAAACTAATATTTGTAATTTATTTTCAGAAAAAAATATAATACATAATTTTTAATATATGAATCTTTCAGGACTTAAGCTAAGTCTCAATGTATTAATATTTCTGGACCACTTTAAGTTGTACCATATAAACAACTTCTACATGGAGAGGAGTTGTCTCAAAGAATTAAGTAGTTTATAAAATAGGTAAATTTATCACATAAATATAAACAGTTGAAGTACTAAACAAGTCATCAATCAAATAATTTCGTGCTAACGAAATAGTGGGTTTTAATCAATGTGAAAGAATGATTTGTTTTTTTTTTTTGGGGGTTCAATTTAGACCATGAAATATATTTGACGATAGATATAAAATTAACTTTATAACTTGATATTCACAGTTTAAAGAACTCGGATAGTTAATTGTATTGGATTTTACAGGGGACACGCACACTTAAAAAAAATCCTCTCCTCGTAATTTATAAGGCTATATATACTCCGACAATATATATTTATAATTTGTTTCGTATATATGAGTGCTTCTAAGGCATCGAGCACAAGTACTTAATAATATTTAAAATTCGACGATCGTTGTCGCCTTAAAAAGAAATACTCGAGGATTGTAAGTGACAGTTTTTGTTTTCTTTCATAATATTGCTTTCATTTTATTCAACAACAAAAAAAATACCACTTGAACTTCAAAATCTTAAATCAATCTTGTTGCCTACAAAAATGTATTGATATTAACTATAATAGTATAGTAATACGTTATTCCAGTCACCACATTCGCTACCGCATTACATTCTCCGTGACCCTCGTGGTACCAAAATCAATACTATTGTTATGATAAATTTAATATTTAATTTAATTTGTTAAGAATGAGTTATAAGTATCAATTTATATATATAGCAAACATGAGTTTCTTAATTTCAAATAACTGAAGATTATTAACTATATGAGATTTAACTATTCAATTCACTAGTACAAAAAAGAGCTTTAAGACCGTCTCATTTAGATCGGATTATAGAGAATTAGGTCTTAAAAGTATGACCGGTGACAATTTCGTTTATATATAGAACGCTTTTAAGACCAAATATAAAGGATCCGGTCTTAAAAGTATGACCGGTAGCAATTTGGTAAATATATAGAACGCTTTTAAGATCGGATTATAAAGGATCCGGTCTTAAAAGTATGACCGGTGGCAATTTCGTTTATATACCGAACACTTTTAAGACCGGATATAAAGGATCCGGTCTTGAAAGTATGACCGGTGGCAATTTCGTAAATATATAGAACACTTTTAAGACCGGATTATAAAGGATCCGGTCTTAAAAGTATGACCGGTGGCAATTTCGTAAATATATAGAACACGTTTAAGACCGGATTGTAAAGGATCTAGTTTTAAAAGTATGACCAGTGGCAATCTCGTAAATATATAGAACATTTTTAAGACCGGATTATAAAGGATCCAATCTTAAAAGTATGACCCGTGACAATTTCGTAAATATATAGAACACTTTTAAGACCGGATTATAAAGGATCCGGTCTTAAAAGTATGACCGGTAGCAATTTGGTAAATATATAGAACACTTTTAAAACCGGATTATAAAGGATCCGGTCTTAAAAATATACTTTTAAAACTGGTTTTTACAAACAACCGATCTTAAAAGTGTTTAAAAAAAAGTGAAATTCGCTAAACTTATTAAGTCCGTGAGTGTGCTTGTCTTCTTGATGATATAACATTTTCTTAGTTATAGATTCAACAAGTGTTCCAAGAGCCTCATGACGGGTGAAATCCTCAGCAAGAATGACATCCTCTTCCTCTAACCTACTCAAAATCTTCGTAAGTCGTCCCAAGAGCCACACAATCAAATCCTTAGCAACGTTGGCAGTGTGATGCTTCGAGGGTTTTGCGATGGCGTCGACTCCAATCCTCAGCAACGGCGGAAACATACTGCTTCGAGGATTCTGAACGACGGCGGCTCCTTCCTCTTCGATCTATGGTTCCTCCCACGCCGCCTTCGCACAGATCCGGCTTAAAATCAAACCCATATCTTTTCTTGCTTAAGTCTGTTTGTTCCTACCTTGATCGCTCCTGCTCAAATCTGGACTTCGATTTTGGTTGCTTGAAGCTTTGCCGGCACCGACAAGAAGATTCTGCTCAGATTTGGTTGCTTTAAACTTGTGATTTTTTTGTAGATCTGGACTTCAATTTCACCTCTGATTTTATATTGATTCAAATTCGATTTCCATGGTGAATGATTTCTGTTTCTTGTTATGTTTTCTTATTTCTGGACTTTGTATTTATCTTTTTGTTTTTCTTGTTGGTGTTTCTTCCAATCTTCTCTTGATTCTCCGTCGCTGATGACAGATGGACATTCAAAATGTTGCCAGATCTGGTGATTTGAGACCGGTTGTTTCATTTGGGTTTTTTTTTATTGTTTTGAAACACTTTTAAGACTGGAAATTTCAAAAGTTCAGTCTAAAAATGATTTTTTTAAGACCGGTCGTTCATCCGGTCTTAAAAGTAACTTATTTTTAAGACTGTTTGAATTGAGACCGGTTCCAGATCCAGTCTTAAAAGGCTTTTTTGTACCAGTGATTTTTTATTTATTTACAACTATCTAAACTAATATATGTAATTTATTTTTAAGGAAAAAAAAATCTTGTCACACCTGGTCCTATATTACTCATACGAAAGCGTCAATGTTCTTAAGGGTAGTCTTCATTACTATCAGAGCTTCTCTTCGCTCATTCTCTGTTGCGGAACTTCATGCCCTCCCATTTGTGCCCTCACATACCTGTGTAGTTGGTTGGGGGAGGGTGTGATTTGAGGAATCTCAGTAGAAAACTTTGTTAGACCAGGCTATCACCCAAGAGGGGGGGAGGGGTGAATTGGGTGTTCAATAAAAACTTTTGGAACTTTGAAAGTCTTTTCGCAACTTGGTGAAAGTAGTTTGTATAACAGTAATGATTTATAAAACAATAAACAGTCATTCAAACATATATGCTGGGAATATAAGAGATAAGGGAAGAGAATATGCAAATTGAGATTTATACTGGTTCGGCCCAATCCTTGACCTATGTCCAGTCCCCAAGCTCCACTTGAGATTTTCAATCCACTATCCTCTTGTTTAATCCGGGCACAAGAGAAGCCTTTACAATCTCACAAGTTCACACAGGCACTTGTGAAGCTGAATCTCTCACTGAGATACTCCCTCTTACAACCCGTAAGGTTACAGTCTGTTTCCCACTCAAGATTACCCAATCTTGAGTAACTCTCAAATGATAAGATGATTACAATAAATCTTCTCTCTCATAAGTGATAATAATAAACATTGAAGTACAATACAAATTATCTCACTCTCTATAGAAGTTTATATGATCATTGAGATAATCAGAGAGTAAATTATATGAATATTAGAGTATTGGCATTTTGAAGATGTAAGCTCGTATCATCATCCTTCTCTGTCTTGAATGAGTCTCTACTTATAGATAACTGATATTAGTCCGTTGAAGCATTGGTCCGATGTAGAATATTACCATTGTAAGTTTCAATCCGTTGGAGAAATAGCCGTTGGAGCTTCTGACGTCATCATCTGCTTTTTGATAATCCTTCGTTTGATCGTCTGAAACTTGCTAACAAACATGATTAATAGCATTGAGAAGTATAGCAAGTAGAAATCAATTGATAACAATCATTTCTGAAATCTTAGATGTTGTTGCTCTTGCGAGCTTTCTTTGTCTCGATCGATAAACTGTGTGTTCGAGTCCTTCATATAATCAGCTGAAACTTATACAAAAATGATATAAGTAATGTTAAAAAGTAGTATAAGTTCTTTTGGAATTCATCTGGATGTTCTTGATGATAATCCAAGATTTCGGACACAGTGATTTACAATTAGAGAAACATTGGCTCGAGTTAACTCAGATTCTAGCTCGAGTCAATCCATCGTTTAAAACTGATAAGACTAATCACAACATTTTCTGATTCGAGGCAGCAAAATCCTCAGCTCAAGTCTGGAGTACTTTAAAGATGCAGAAATGAAGTCTAAAGAATATTGACTTGAGGCATAAATATCCTTGGCTCAAGTCTATGCCCAAACTTGAGGCAACCAAAGTCCTGGCTCGAGTTAACCATCAATTGATCCATTAGCTTCAGAAACATTTGACTCGAGGCATAAAAACCTTGGCTCGAGTCTGTACCCACACTCAAGGTTGCATTTGAAGAGGCTCGAGTTAGTTCTTCACATTCGTGGTGTATCAGGTTGCTTTGGCTCGAGTCGACACTTACTGGCTCGAGTCCAAAACTGCTCTCCATTCTTCAATCTCTCGAGTTGCCCATTTGACTCGAGGCACACACTTTGGCTCGAGGTAAAAAGCTCTCTCAAAGTGTCTATCTTTCTGTCTTCCATCAGAGACTCGAGGTGGAACGTCTGGCTCGAGGCAACTTGCTCTTTTTCGTTTTCTTTGATCTTTGATTTGAACTTTGTTGCTTCCAAATTCTTTGAAACACTTGTTGAGTCTAGATTAATATGGAATTGGTTTCACTTCATTTGGTTGTGTATAGTGTGAGCTATGTCCAGAAAACCAAGCCTATGCTGAAATGAATCTAGAATTTTGAGTGTCAACTTTGGAAGGACATAACTCCCTGGTCTGAACTCTATTTTTCTGGTTCAACTCTTTATAGAACGAATTTTGAGTCTACTTTCAAATGGCACCAATTTCTGCTCAATGCGATTTGTATATTGTGAGATACACCCGAAATACCGAACCTTGGTCAGCTGTGTGGCGTTGATTTTTGATCCAACTTCTACAATTCATATCTCTCTCATATGAACTCCTTTGGGCATGAATTTTATGTCAAAATAATTAATTGGGAGTATAGTTTCATATGCCACTAGTTTCACTTCAATCTGATCTTTGGTTTGGGAGATATCATCGAATTACCAGACGTCGCCCAAGCGAACAAAGTTGCTGAAACTGCACCTGACTCGAGTCAACTGAAGCCTAACTCGAGTTTTGACCCAAACTCGAGGCAGTGAGTTGCTTGGCTCGAGTCCATCATTCTAGATGCTCAAAACACTATAGATAAACGTTCTAACTCAAGTTTGAGCTTCCTAGCTCGAGTTAACTCATCCCAAAGCTTGATTTTGCTTATTTTAACTCCGATTTAAGTCATTCCAACTTCCATATCATCGTTGGAACCTCTAGAATCAATCTAAGAACTTGTATAATCATATTCTCATTCCATTGAGCAAGTTTTTCTTTCTTTCTTCTCTTCTCTTGATCATTCTTCATAATTCAACTTGAACTCATTATTTTCTGCAAGTTATACCTTCTTCTTGATTATTCCCAAAATATTTTCATAACTTCTTGCTTCCTTGACATTTTCTGCAAGTTCTTCTTTCCATAACCTCTTATCTCCTTCTTGATTAATCTTTATAATTCAACTTGGACTAATCTACATTAAATATATAGTAGTTAGTCAAATGTAGGAGATCAATATGGTATCCAAGCTTTTTGCTCTTAAGAATGGCATGTATATAAGACATCATCAAAACTAATCATATCCAACATTCTCCCCTTTTTTGATGATGGCAAATACTTTAAGAAAAATATGTATTAATATAAAAATATATTAGATCACATATTTTTCTTGCCATTATTCTCTCCCCCCTCATTTGTCATTAGCAAAAAGATTGAAGTAAGGAAGAAATACTTGTGGAGAGGCAAGTTTGAAAACAGGTTAGAAATGACTGTCTCTCCTTAATCATCTGTCAAGAAAACAATTTTCTCTCCTCCTTTTTTTGCAATGATTTCGATTTTAAATGTGATGCAATTTGGAATGTTTTTATGGAAACAAATTGGAGAGAATTTGGAGAGATTTTCAGGAAATCTTTCATAATTAAGACAGATTGATACCAAACATGTGCAAAATATTCACATAATATAAAGAGATAGAGATTAGAAATGCTCATGTAGGTTCGCAATTGTTGAATGATCGATGAAGTCCATTTGCTTGCTTTCTTATTGTATGAGATCCTCTGAAGTGTGCTCAATTGAAGAATCATGAATATCTTGTATGATGCGAGAAGACGAAAGTACTGGCTTCTTGAAGGCTATCTCATCTGAATGAATATGGTCAGTACTCAGCTTCCATCCTTTGCCTTTTCTTTATGGAGCTCTTCTTTAGAGCATATCTTAACCTCAATTATGGACGTGAAAGCATTATTCATCAACTTGATAGTTTCTCCTTGTAGTGCATTAAGGAAAGTTCTAGCACATAACAAAATCTCCTGCTACAAATTGAAAACTTTCTTTGCAAAAGAAATTTGTTAGTGCAAACTCCATAGCGATACCTCTGCCATGGCATAGCATGGTATCTCAGTCGCTAGTTTTACGCACTGCCTTACGGCTTGTACAACCAGCTATCAAAACATCCCTTTCTATATGATATTTTCAAATAAAGATAATGAAAGGAAAATATAAGACATTTTCAATTATAAGATTAACTCATCATCAAAACTAATAAAAGATAGTGAATGCAGATGAGTATGCTTAAAAAGGTTTTCTTCAAATAAAGGAGATAAGCTTTTAAGATATAAAACACATGTGAATGTGAAGCTCCCCCTTAATGAATGCATGGCTAAAAAATATGAAGCACCCTTAATGATACCAAATAATAATGTGACACCAAAATGTTATGATGTTTAGAGTTATCCTTGCTCCAGAGGACACAACATGGTATCTCAGAATTTAAAACTTTCAAGTTCACTTGAGTGGACTTGAAATTGGTATGAAGAAATCACTTATGCTTTCTATGATGATAAAAGAATTTAAAGCATAAGGATCATTTTAAAAGGAGTGTGTTCAAGCTAAATTTCTTAAAATAAGATGGAATGAATGAAATCAAGTTAGCCTAGCATGATTATGATTTATGCATATTACAATACCTCACTCGAGTAATGTAACATCCCATTTTCAAAAGCAGTATAATTTTTTTTTTTCATCAGAGTAGAGCATTAGAGCGATTGAGTAACTGATACATATATTTATAAATGCCGTAAGTCTGGCTGATTTACAGAAACGGTACATTGACCGAGAGTTTTCAAAATGAATAACACCCGAAGAAAGTCTTGTTAGGGTCTCGTGCGGCTCCGCTTCGCCTTTCTCCTTAGTTCTCGGTTCTCCTGAACTTGACGCTATGATAAGAGCTGAGATCCAATTACAATTTGGATCTCAGGTAATGGTTAACCTCATGCTTAAATACGACTACATATACACGACAGCAGCAATCAATACAACAGTCCATAACATATGTATGATTAAAAACACAACCACGTATGATACAACAATAATAACCTCGTATGTGACATAACCACGTATGTGACATAACCGTGTATATAACATAACCACGTATGCTACAACAACAAACAGAACACAACACACATATATAATCATACAATAACCATCAGAGTTAGTGTTACAAAGACGTGAACGTACCTTTTTGGTGACAACAGAACTTTTACGAAAAACATGAAATTCGACAGCGGGAAAAACAACGGTATGACGGCGGCACAACAGCGGCTCGATTAGCTCAGATATCCTATAAGGACAACGTTTATCAACATTTTGCATCATAACAGGCCATTTGGGCGAAAATTACTATTTTTCCCCTAGTACCCCTATTTGGCGGAATTTCGCCAGAACTTCGTTACTTTGACCTTATTCCATTTCAAAATTTTCCCCACTATGTTTTTACCTCGTCAGGCATCTTTCAATGAAATGAGGCATAAAAACAAGTATAGGAATATATTCTGAAACTTCCTAGATCAAAACAACAGTTCTACTATAACTACCGAAAGAACTACGGAAACTAAAAACTAAAGAGCGTAAGAACTTACTCGGAGCAAGGCAGAATTTTTTGCGAGCTTCTCTCTCTAGAACCTCTCTCTAGGTTTCGAATTTGGTGTGAAGAATGAGAGCAAGAGAGCTTGCTATTTATAGGGAAAAATAGGGACAAGGTGGGAATTTCCACAAAAGTCTTGATCGGATTACGCCGTTGGATCGCATTTTTGAGGACAAAACACTCTTGGCCATCCATGGTCAAGATCGAAATCTAAGAGCCCAAAATTCAATGGATGAGTTGTCATCCATGATGGCTCTTGCTTTATGACCTCCGGTCCGATAAAGCTACCCGATCGGTGTCCGTTTCGCGCGATTTTGCAGAAACTCAAAAATGCGAGCGTGTAACTTTGAAGGTCTTTTCATCCTCTTTCATATTATATATTTTGATCCTCTTTTTGATCATATCCAGGTATTCTCCGGTGCGTCGGAAGATATTCGGACAAACGCATCCGGTTACGGAAATCGCTTCCGATAGAACCAACTTCTGGACAACAATTCGCTGAATCGTAAAACGTCCAGTTGTTGCCTAACTTAATCTCGTGTTTAAAAAGATGCAATTGTTTCTATAGGTTCTCACTTTGCCTATCGACTCTACTCTATCGATCAACTTTTCGTCTTATTTGAAATTAGGGTTTTCGGTTGCGGAAACAACGCACGGTAAATTCTTTCTTCGTGTAAAATTTCACTTGTTCTTAATTTGATCAGTCTCGAAAATAATTTTACCTCTGGTTTACCTGTAGAATTTATTTCTAACTTTTCCCCTCGGCTTTGTCTATATGCCGACTCACCGCATTATATTATTATTTTATTCTAATTATCATTTTAATTATTTAAACAATTCTTTTTAATTAAAAATAACCATAATTTCGCCCCCTCTTTTAAAAATTTAGTTTTAATTATTTTTCCATAATTTTTTCCATTTTTTAAAAATATAATATTTTTTACCAAAAATTCCCGTTTTACCCCTACCTTCGTTAAGGCTTAATCGAGACCTAATTTCTTCGTTTAGTGATCTTTTTAGGATCGGTTTCTTCATATATTTATCTTTACCAATTTTACAGTATATTTTTATCTTGCAAACTTTTATCCGACATTGTCATTTTATATCCTATGTAAAATATTAACAATGTTTACCCCATCGTGTTACTTTATGGTTCCGAAATGCTTTTTAAACTTTTCTTCATGTTATTTCCTCTGAAATAATTTATTAAATTCTCATAATTAGGGATAACACTTCCATATTTTTCTCATAATTTTTCATGATCTTTCAAAGTATTTATCATAATATTTTTTATTGTTTTTATCACCATTATTTCATTTTTAGTCATTACGTTCATCTGATCTTTCCGTAACTTTTTTAACAATTTACTCTATAATTATGACAATTTTCTGTAATAGTTTTAAACTCATGATTTTGCTTTATCAAAATATTCGTTAATTTCTTTTATCTCAAAAATTCCAGATTTACTAAAATCCAGGTATTACAAGTAATATCATAATTACTCAAGTCATAATCATTTATAATCCATAGATGCATAACTGGCTAGCCATTATCTGATGTGATCAATACTGATGCTCTCCCAAAATAGATGCATAAGGATGAGTTTCTTGAAGCTTTGGTTGATCAATTCACAGAGTTGCCTAATCTTTTCATTCACAAAAGTGACGAACTTCAATATTGTTTGTGGTAAGCTCAGTGTAGGATTGTTGAAGTTCCTTTCCCAGATAGCTTGATTGGTTACTCATGTCATGTCCATGACTCTGTAGCCATTACTTGTTGTTCACAGAAGAGGACCTTACAAGCTTATCTTCCTCTGTTTATCCTTATTTTCCAACGCAAGAACAGAAGGTCCTGCAAAACAAATATATGCTCTTTGGTACCCAATCTTTCTTGAGTCCACACAAGATTAGACATAACAACTCTTATGCTCTTATAATTTAATAATATAATATTTGAGCAAAGAGCATAATAAGCCAATCAAAGACCAAAAAATAATTTTACCCAATCAAATAAGTTCAAGCCAATGAATCATAAAGGGTAACAATTAAATGAGGCCAAGAATGTTATTTCTCAATGACAATTTGTAAATACATTTTATGTAGAAAAGATGTCATTGATAAAAATGCATAGGTTAATCGAAGAGCATAAAAAAAATTATCCATTAAACTGATCTGGCTCGAGTTAAACTGTATGCACTCGAGTCAGTCAAGGTTCAAAAGATTCACTCAAGTCAAACCATATGCACTCGAGTGAGTTTACTTTGAAAAATAAATCTTTCACAAAGTTCCACTCGAGTCAACCAACACTAACTCGAGTCGAAGTATTTCATAAAATATTTTTTCAAAGTCTTTCAACTCGAGTCACCAGAATGTAACTCGGGTAAGTCACGATACAAACACATTTTGACAGAGTTTTAAAAACACTTGACTCAAGTCATGAACCGGAAACTCGAGTCAATTTGACAGCAACTGAAGACAATTTCTGATTCAACTTTAATTAAGATAAAAATATTTTTTGTTGAATCATTAACTACATTTTTGAAACATGTTTAAGATCAAAGCTCACTCCAAACATGGTGAAAGTCAACATGTTAAAGAATGTATCAGAATGCTTCAGATTTGGTGAACATGTCGAGCATTGAAGATTACATGTAGAAGAATTTTCCCAAAAGCAAAAGTCATAAGAAACCGAATTAGCCAAAAGGCTAAGTAGAATAGAAAGATATAGATACAATGACTTTGCTAAGACCAAGTGATAATCTTGCCTTTTTAGAATAAAGTCTTGAAAATATATGAACATTCAAGGCAAGAATTTGAATATAGTTACTCAAGAAATGGATGAAGACAAGGTTGGTGTATTTGAGTAACAAAATGACTACTGAGATTCATAGATGATGAAGCACATACTCATTAGTCCAAATGACTAGAGTTCCAGAGTATTATCCTAGTAAGTTATTCCACTAATGGTTAATGCATTAACATTCAATGCACAATGAACATTCATAAAGCTTGGAATAACTCGGCCAACAAAGAATTTATGCTTTAGGCATAACACTCACAAATTGAATTCTTTTAGGAGATAAGCTTGAGACTCATATTGATGATCGAATCATTAGACATGAAGTCTAACTTGTTAGAGAATAAAGAATGAGGAGTTCAAGCATCATATTGAATTCCAAAGATCAATATGTGAATGATAGGGAAAACTTAACTGGACAAATTTGAAGCATATCCAACATTCAGTATACAATATTAACTTCCAATTTGAAACATCATTTGAATGCAACCAAAGTATGAATATTTTTCAAAACACTTGTATGAATTTTTATAAACATAGTGAATTGAAATCCAAAAGAATTTAAAAATTGTGCATTTCAGAAACATAAACTTGGAAAGTTATGCACAAATTCATTTATGGTCCATTTAGCAATCTGAAAACATTTTGAAAAATATAAATGATTGATTGCTAAAGGAATGCAATGATGGACAAGTATTCATTACCCAAAAATGACTTTCATATAATCACAGAGTGGGGTAAGGATTAGATATCACTGTAATTCCTCTTGTCCTTGTAGAAGCTTGCTTGATTAAGATGGATTTGATGTAGATGACTCATTTTTCGATGTTCACCATCAATATCAAGCATAGCTTGTTTAGCTTTCTCAAGACTTGGATCATTTCTCTATATTGCATTCTTGAGAGGTTTTCTTTGATCCTACAAAACGGTATAAATCTTTTTCTTTCTTGGTATCCAACCTTACTTGGATCCAATCATCGTTAGCTTGTAGAAGCCAAAATTCATATGCTCTTATGAATATAGTTACGGAGGGGAAATTGAGCATAAAGAATTAATCATGGCTTTATGCATAAAAGATATATTTTCTTTTCAATTCAACATGTATGCATAAAGAATTAGATTATTGAACATTGCAATCCCTTTTGAAAAATAAATCAAGATGTGAAAGCCAAATTTTAAAAATAGTTTACAATGTTCATTCCTAAGGTTACAAAATATAAAACCTCAATGTATAATTCAAATAATAGCGTAGAAGGTTTTACCATTGTATACCTTTGCCTTAGGTACTTGGATGATTGACTTTGCTTACCCTTGGTTCTTCATATGTTTTCCCATGGGTGTTAGCAAAGCTCTCTCAAGGGATATAGACTTCAAGAGTCTTCTGTTTGATATTTGAGAGATTCTCCTCTTCATGTTCTCCTCAAGATAGTTGAATGGTACTCTATGGTAGTTTGTTCTTGAGGTGGAACATTGTCCTCTTGCTTGTAACCATTGCTTCTTTTGATTTGAGGATGAGGTTGCAGCAATGGCTTCTCTACGAGTTCTCCTAATTGATGTGAATCTTCTTTTAGGTTCATGAGAAACTCTTGGCTTCTTGCTCATCTTCTTTGTACCCTTATGTCCATTCTTTCTGGAATCGTCATGCACATATAAAGTAC
Source organism: Acacia melanoxylon (assembly GCA_019022615.1). Taxonomy (NCBI): domain Eukaryota; kingdom Viridiplantae; phylum Streptophyta; class Magnoliopsida; order Fabales; family Fabaceae; genus Acacia; species Acacia melanoxylon. Next base: position 11,565,516 of record JAFJYJ010000004.1, read on the forward strand.
TAGATGGACATTTTGGTACCCACTTATACTTGGGTCCTTGACAGTTAGTATTGGACCTTACATGCCCTTTAGGAACCCAAACAAATTTATTTCTCACATTATAATTTCTCCTAATATAGCATGTGTGAGAAATATGGCCAGACTTTCCACAATAATTGAAAACAATAGAATGATGCTTATTATGAACTATTTTGCAAGAACTGTGCTGGTCAAGGGGATTCAATATCAAATGACCCATATTTGTATACTCTTTCTTCCCATATGATTTTCCAGCATGATTGAAAACATTTTTGCTTTTCAAAACAGAATCAGTAATTGGTTGAAAACCAATTTTATTCAGTTGTTCAAAATCATTTTTCTTAACTACACAAGAAGAATTGGAATTGTTTCCCAGATGTGCATCTTGAGCTCCAGATAATGATTTATCATAATCGTGTATCATTAGCTCTTCTTCTCGGGAATCCTCATTCTCTTGTTCTTTCATGTTGACTGGATCATGGAAGTATTCAATGATTTCTCCTTCTTCAATCTCCAGTTGTTCATCAGTCGTGGATGTGCAGTTCATAATTTCTGATGAACTATCAACTTCAACACAATTGTTAGAAGCATATATAAGATCAAGAGTATCCCATATTTCTTTAGCACAAGAGCAAAATTTTATTTTCACAAAATCATTTTCTGTCAATGCACTATATAAAATTTTCATTGCTCTAATGTTCAACGAAAACATTTTCTTTTCCTTTTCAGTCCAATCCTTTCTTGGTTTGAAATCAAAGACATTTATAAAAACATTCCACATATAAAAATCTAAACATTTTATAAACGATGTCATTCTAGCTTTCCAAAACAAAAAATCAATATCTTTGAAAAATAGTGGAACGGTATAATCAAAACCTTCTAAAAGCAAGTAACACCTAAAATCAGCCATTTGAAGCTCTTGAGAAAGTTAAGTCCTTTAAACAAGAGACCCGCTCTGATACCAAAACTCGAGGCAACCAAAGTCCTGGCTCGAGTTAACCATCAATTGATCCATTAGCTTCAGAAACATTTGACTCGAGGCATAAAAACCTTGGCTCGAGTCTGTACCCACACTCGAGGTTGCATTTGAAGAGGCTCGAGTTAGTTTTTCACATTTGTGGTGTATCAGGTTGCTTTGGCTCGAGTCGACACTTACTGGCTTGAGTCCAAAACTGCTCTCCATTCTTTAATCTCTCGGGTTGCCCATTTGATTCGAGGCACACACTTTGGCTCGAGGTAAAAAGCTCTCTCAAAGTGTCTATCTTTCTGTCTTCCACAAGAGACTCGACGTGGAACGTCTGGCTCGAGGCAACTTGCTCTTTTTCGTTTTCTTTGATCTTTGATTTGAACTTTGTTGCTTCCAAATTCTATGAAACACTTTTTGAGTCTAGATTCATATGGAATTGGTTTCACTTCATTTGGTTGTGTATAGTGTGAGCTATGTCCAGAAAACCAAGCCTATGCTGAAATAAATCCAGAATTTCGAGTGTCAAATTTGGAAGGACATAAATCCCTGGTCTGAACTCCATTTTTGGCTGGTTTAACTCTTGATGGAACCTATTTGGAGTCTACTTTCAAATGGCACCGATTTCAGCTCAATGCGATTTGTATATTGTGAGATACACCCAAAATACCGAACCTTGGTCAGCTGTGTGGCGTTGATTTCTGATTCAACTTCTACAATTCATAGGTCTCTCATATGAACTCATTTGGGCTTGAATTTTATATCAAAATAACGATTTTGGAGTATAGTTTCATATGCCACTGGTTTCACTTCAATCCGATATCTTGTTTGAGAGATATCATCGAATTACAGACGTCGCCCAAGTTGAATGTGAAACAGAGTAGAACAGAGTTGCTGAAAGTGCACCTGACTCGAGTCAATTGAAGCCTGACTCGAGTTTTGACCCAGACTCGAGGCAGTGAGTTGCTTGGCTCGATTAAATCATCCTAGATGCCCAAAACACTGTCGATAAACGTTCTAACTCGAGTTTGAGCTTCCTAGCTCGAGTTAACTCATCCCAAAGCTTGATTTTGCTTATTTTAACTCCGATTTGAGTCATTCCAACTTTCATATCATCGTGTGAACTTCTAGAATCAATCTAAGAACTTGTATAATCATATTCTCATTCCATTGAGCAAGTTATTCTTTCTTTCTTATCTTCTCTTGATCATTCTTCATAATTCAACTTGAACTCATTATTTTCTGCAAGTTGTACCTTCTTCAATATCTCTTCTTCTTCTTGATTATTCCCAAAATATTTTCATAACTTCTTGCTTCCTTGAAATTTTCTGCAAGTTCTTCTTTCCATAACCTCTTATCTCCTTCTTGATTAATCTTTATAATTCAACTTGGACTAATCTACATTAAATATATAGTAGTTAGTCAAATGTAGAAGATCAATATGGTATCCAAACTTTTTGCTCTTAAGAATGGCATGTATATGAGACATCATTAAAACTAATCATATCCAACAAACTTTGCTAACTAACCATACAAGATACAAAGCTTAATGAATGACATGCTTGCTTAATGAATTCATGCTAGCATAATGACATACCTGCATGCTCAATATTACGTGCAACATGCCTATGGCCAAAGTATAAACAGAAACATCAACACATAAGCATCTTATCAAGTAAATGCAAGTTAGGAAAGTTTTACTACCTGTGACATGTGTCCTCCTCTTGTACCTTTTCTTCCAAACACTAAAGTTGCTCGAGATCCTTTAATTCCCTATTCTTTGTCAACTCATGACCCTAGACATATGATGACACTATTAGAGTAATGACAAATGAATATCCTATGCGGCTACAATAACCTCTAAGACATGTTCCATATCTTTGGACCTATACTTGTCCCAAATTACTATAAGTGCCATTACTTTCTTATTTTCACACAAGAGTTAAAAGTTGGCAGAATTTTTACTTAACTTTGAAAATTCATATCTTTCTATATAAATATCCAAATGAGGTGGTTCAAAAGTCCATGTGTCTCTTCTTAAGTCTAGTTCTAGGAAAGAATGCCTTCCACTTCCAAATTAACATACACTATTCTAGAATTATCAATCAATCCTCACTAGTCCATAAAATGTTCAAGATTTTGTACATAACTTCAAAAATTCATAACTTCTAATATACTAATCTATTTTCCCCATATTATATATCAGTTTAAAGATTATCATGTCTACTTGAAATATGAAAAATTTCATAGCCATTGGAAATAATTTAATCAGTCAAAACTTTGCACAAAATCAAAACTCAATATGGAAACAAGATTTTTTCTCAGTTTCCCCTTTCTAACTTTGAAAAATTATAACTTAGGTTCTAGACCTCTTATTATTAACATGATCTATATCTCGTTTTAAACCTTAGGAGGTATACTATCTTCATACCAAATTTCACAGACAAAAGAAGTCATTTAATCGGTCAAAACCTCACAAGAATCCAAAACTCGAATATGGAAAAACAGAAAATTTCTTGTTTCCATCCACATTTAGAAAATCCTTAACTTTAATCATACACATCTAATTAATGTGTTCTTGGATTCATTGTAAAACTTATGAAGTCTACGATCTTCTGACCAAATTTTACAAACTGAAGAAGTCATTTGCTCAGTCAAAACCTCACACAAATATGAAACTCGAATGTGAAGAAACAACTCTTTCCAGTTTTCCCTATCTAACAAGGAAAATTCATAATTTGGGTTCTAGACCTTGGATTAAGATGATCTAGAACTCGTTTAAAATTTTAGGATGTGTACTTTATTCTAACCAAATTTCACCAAAAAAACTCAAATGTTAGCTTCTGAAGTAGAGATGCATGTGACACTTTGTAATTTTGTTACACCCCTACCGGCCTCGTCTTCACAGGTGGCGGGTAATGTGATACCTCTTATTTATTAAATCCAACTGTCACACTTTTGTAATAATATCACAGATCAGAGCAATATAGCGCCGCGTAGTAGTAAAATAGTTTGGGCGTAGTATATTGATAATAAATTACAAACCTTGGTTAAAATATAATTACATAAAATCTCTACAACAATTCTTCAAACATTCTGGAACTGGTCCAACACCTTCATCAGCTAATATCCGCCTAGGAGCTATATCCAATGAACTGTGAAAGAAGGAGCTTAATCACCAAGAAGGGGTGAATTGGGGATTTTAAAATTTTCTCTCGAAAGTGCTCTGCTTGTAGATTGCAAAACAGATATGAACAGAGTAAGGGTAAGAGAGATTGAACACAATGGATTTATATTGGTTCGGTCCAAATCCTTGACCTACGTCCAGTCCCCAGACTCTCAGGGTATTTCTACTAACTCAAATGATTACACACTCTGTATCTCACGAAGTAATTCTCTCACTAGAACTTACTCCCCCTTACAAGTTGTAATCAAACAGCCCAATCCCAAAGTACCAATACTTCGAGATTCTGACAAAAGGATAATCAATAAAGAACTCTCTAAAAGAGAAGATTAATAATCACTGAAGATTGATATATTCGAAGATATTAACTCTTAGAGTAGAAATAATAAATGCTCTTAATCGCTAATTGAATGCGTAGAGTTTCAGTGGTTGGAGACTTGAATGCTTCTGGCTTTTATAGATGCTTGCAATTAATGACCGTTGAGGAGAGATTAATGAGCCGTTGAGAATAATAAATATATCCATTGAGTTTGAACGTTGCTCTCTCTCTTCGTATCGTTCGATGTTGCCGTTATTATCCGTTGACATTCTTCATTCGATTTGTCTGTTGAGACTCAGTAAGAATGTTGACTAGGAATGGCCGGAATGCTTTTTTGTTGCTCAGAAGCTCGATTTCCCTTTTCATGCTTTAACTCTGTTCAAGCATTTAATGCTCTGACACAATTTTGCTTTATTCAAATTTGATGATTAAAACTTGTTAATCACATCTGAAACTCATTAGCAAACTGATTAAACTTGGTTAGGAATAGTAAGAATCAATAATATGGAATGTCTAAGACTTAATCAAAGAATATCAGATTATGCAAACGAAGCATCAAAAACTGATAACCATAACTCGAGTCATGACTAGAGTTATGATTCAAAATATATCAATGCTATTTAGATGACTCGAGTTGTTACTGGAGTCATGATTGATGAATTTTCAAACAGGCGCTTTGATGACTTGAGTTATGACTAGAGTCACCGCTGAGAAATTTTAACCAGAAAAGAATTGTGATAGGATGACTTGAGTTATGACTTGAGTCAAGCAAGTTATGACTTGAGTCATTGCTGAGAAATTTCAAACAGAAATGATTTGTGATAGGATGACTTGAGTTATGACTTGAGTCATTGCTGAGAAATTTCAAACAGAAATGATTTGCGATAGGATGACTTGAGTTATGACTTGAGTCAAGCAAGTTATAACTTGAGTTATCAGACAGAGGCGAAGAGCAGTGTGATGACTCAAGTTATTAACGCATGACTCGAGTCATATCAGACTCAGAAGAAGCTGATATCGTGATGACCATTTTGAAAGCTGAAGTACAGCTCATGACTCGAGTTGATAAGTGACAACTCGAGTTATGTGCCTTGCAAATCTGAATTTTTTCAGAACTTATGACTTGAGTTATGTTGGACAACTTGAGTTACTAGGTTCATAAATCATTTTTCAAGCACTCAAGGATACTTTGACTGAGACTCAAGTTTTGTAACTTAAACCAAATATTATTACAATTGTTTAGATATCATCAAAACACATAGAGAACTAACAAACTGTACATCATACAGGTAGCAATAGAGGCTGGAAATCCCGAAGGATCCCAGAGTAACCGTTAATCTCATATCCAGAGTATGTAGGAAAACCATAAATCATATAGCTTCTAAAGGTCGTACACAGCGAGGCATACAGCCTATACCGGAACGAGCAGTCACACATAACATATACTGCTCAATAAGGCACATAACCATGCCAAGGGTCGCACACAGCGAGTTCCGGTACCAAAGCGCTTGAAAACACAATAACACTGAATGCATACACAATCATGGTAAAACATACATACAAAGTCATACAAAGCATGTGATATTAAGGTTACTTACCTACAAATAGTTGATTAGTCGAATATAACAAACTCCCGGCTACTAAATTGGAATGATAGACCTAAAGTAATACAATATAAATGGTATCATTATCAAAATAATTCTTCCCTCTTAAAGTATAAAACTATACGGCTTATGTGAAGGATCTTTCATCATTTGAAACTCATTATTTGTCTTTGATAATGAGTATTCTTTCACTGGTCACTTTTCCTTAATTTTCGCATAAGGCCCAGGAATTTCTAGAAATTTGATCGAACTTCAAAAATTCATAACTAATTGTAGAAAACTCCGATTGGGGTGTTCCAAAAATCTACGTGACCCTTGGCATGTCTATTTTTGACTAAAAATACTTGCCAAGGCTAGGGGCACGTAAATCATTCCCAGTTTACGAAAATACCCCTGTTGGTTTTTCAGCTTCTCAATTTGCATATATTCATACTTTTATACTTCCAAAATTATTCTCCATACCCTTTCCTATACAAAATTCCAATTTCAAACACTTTTAAACTATCAAAATCACCAAAATAAAATTATATTACCAAAGTCTAGCAATTGACCAAAATTTCCTTAAATTTTTGCAAAATTTCAAGAAGTTAGAGAAGATAACTTACTTGCTCAAAGTTCTAACTTCTTTGCCACTTCCCCTTGATCTCCTTTGTGATTGTAGATAGAACTTCCATAATATTATACAAGATCACTAATTGAAGTTTCAAACATACTTGTATGAATTTGAAAGAAATAAGATAATTTCCATAACTTCATTACCTCTTCTTCTCTTGAGATTTTCCTTGCTTGTGATTCTTACAACACTCTCCTATCTCTCTTTTCTTTAGTGTGGGTGGTGCCTCTTGCTTGCCAAAAATGAGGAGTGAGGTCTTATTTATAGAGGTTGAGGCACCAAGAATATTCCCTTGTATTTTTACTATTTTGCCCTTTTGGTTGCCTCTTGAAATCTCTAGAAAATCAGATTTTTCCTCCCCTTCCTCCATGAATCACGCCACATGTCCCATTTTGGTCCAAAAAATACCTCTCAATCACATGCCAATTGTTGTGGTTAAGAACCCTTGCTTAACAGATAAGATAATTAGGTGGCATAAATTAGCAATAAAATATGCACATGTGGCCCTTATCTTTTCCTCTTTAAATTTCATGTTGCCACCTTAGTAGCTTAGGTGTCCCCTTAATTAATTAATTATGCATATGTGTCCTCATCTTTTCTCGCTTAAATATTATTTTGCCACATGGGTGCTTAGGTGTCCCTTGCATAATTATCTACCTTTCATGTGTCTACTTAGGTGTCCCTTTCATGATATCCACCTTTCCATGTGTCCCCTTTACAATAATATTCCTTTATTATCCAATTAGATGGAAAAAAATATCATTTGCCTTATTTTTAATGAAAATTCCATATATCTCAATAATATAATATTAATTAGCTTCATACAATAATTTACATGAAAATGAAGTTATTACAAAGTGTCCATAAGCAATTCCCAAATCTCAAGGTCCAAAATTCAGGATATTACAAATTTTATGTCAAGAAACAAAGGTGAAATGGAGGACATGCAACCTTAAACCATGGCTTAAAACTCCAAAAATTTGACACCACTCAACTTTACATTGCATGCTGTGTTTCGTAACTTCAATTATAGAACTAAAGAACCTCAAAAAAGACCTCAAATTTGACATGCAATGGCACTCTATGTAAGAACATGGTGATAGAGGCTTTCACAAAAATCTCTCCACTTCTAGCTACACAATCACCTCAATCTATTGAAATGAAGTTAGGAATGGGATTAGAAGACTCAACTAATTCCAATAATCCATTTTCATGCAAGGTTTCAGTCCTCCTTCAAGCACTTCTTTCCTTCTCCGTTGATTGAACCATATTTTTATATGATTTTTCATGATAAAACTGGGATTCTTAATGTATTTACTAGGACATATTGCATGATTAGGCACTCATTTGAGTCAGGGACATTTATACTGAATTAAGTGTAATTAGGGATAAAATGATAATAATTTGTTAATTATTCATGCAAATGATTTCTTGGACTTTTGATGCTACCTTTTGCTTAGTCTTGCATTGTTGGTGTTTAAGAAGAAATGGAGATTTTGGAGGATTAGAATTAATATTTTGAGGACTGGGGAAAATTACAAACAAGGGCCTTATAATTTCTGAAAATTGGAAATCAATGAAGAAAGGGACCAGAGACAATTACATAAAAGTACCCAGATATTTTGGAAAGTGTATTTTTTCCCCACAAGTAGTTTGAGATTCGCACTTTAATCCTCCTTAGAACTTTTGAACATTGAAGATTGGTCCCTGGTCAAAATGCGTGTTTTGATAAGGAACCAATTAGGTTTTGAGAACATGAGACATAGAGACCAGAGACTTGGATCCAGAATTGTGTCGCGGAGACTGAAAAAGGGGACTTTGAGCTTTTGGGAAGACGAACGATAAGAGAAAAGAAGGAGGAGACCACCATCACCGACTCCGTTACTCACCACCACCATCATAGTCGGAGTCTCCTCCTCTCCACTGTCAGAATTGCTTCACCATTTTCCACATTCATTGTTGGCTTCCCCTGTTCCAGACTCACCATCGCCGTAAACCACCTTCATAATCACCATCACCAGCTTCTTTCCCTATTCCCACCGTCCTTCCTTTATTTTTCACCTAGCTAAAGTCACCTTCCCACTTCCAAACCATCGATGATCTGCTCCTCTTCCATATTTACCGGCAAATCCCTTCACTGCCTTCACCGTAAATCACTTCCTCCTTTGTTGGTAATCTCCTTCCATCACTCCATATCATCTCAGAAAGCCCACGACCTTCCCTTTTTTCCATCATCTCCGACACTCTCATCAACTTCCACGATGATTTCAGTGCTTCAGTTGTTCTAATGAGATTTGAAGACATGAGAAGCTGATCCTTTGCCTCTTGGGATGGATAATAGCTTGAGTTTTAGAGCTTAAATAGGGGAGTTTATTTTGTTCAATCTATTTTCTCTAGTTGTATTTGGATTTCCAAGTTTTAGGATTATTGTTTTGTATTGTTGACACTTTGTTTACCCATTTGGATAACTTTGTGGATTGAACCTATGTGATTCAATTAGATTTTTATAGCTTGTTAGATTTATATATATGTATTTCCCTTATTGATTCAATGATATTGAGCTTTATACATGTTATTGTTAGATAGTATGATTGAATTGGATTAATTGAGTATCGTGTTATTGCATTCATATCAAGAGGAAGCAAGTTGTATTAATCTAATCCTAATCACACACTAAGTGAACTTCAATAGTGCCTTAAGAAGCGATTGCTAGCTATGTTAGTAGGAGTAATCACTAATTAAGAACACTAGACTCAAGTGTTTGCTTGGGGTTTTTCATCAAGACTTAGTGAAAGTTTACTATTATATCTAATTGAACTATGATAGTCACTACTCCATTTCCAAGAGCATTAATTATACATTTCATACCCACTTTCATACTTCATTTCATTTTATGAAAATACCAAAAATAATAGTTACCATTTAATTAAATTGCATTTCTATTTTAGTTTATTAATTTGAAAAGCCAAAACCAATTTCCCCCTTGTTTTCATTGCATTTGCATGGTATTTAGATTACTTAGGAATCAATAAAAGGCTCTTCAAGAAGAGAAAACGATCCTAGGTTTGCTTATACATAAACCTTGGTTAATTTTTGATTGTGGACCCAAGGCTAACGATAAAAGGCCCTTATCATTTGTAAAGCTCTCTCTCTCTCTCTCTCTCTCTCTCTCTCTCTCTCTCTCTCTTGGTGTTCGTCTTTCTTGCTCTCTTGTTCTCTTTCAATGCTCTCAACTCTTAATTTCTTGCTCTTTCTGTGCTTGGCTGAGAGTTAGTGAGGAAATGAGAGAGCTGGAAATGAGTTAGTGGGCATGTGTTATGGCAGGAGAGAGCAAGGAATGAGTTGTCCGAATGTCACCAAAAGAGTGAAGTGTATGAGTTGAGGAGTATGTGTCGTGCATGCGAGAGAGAGAGAGAGAGAGAGAGAGAGAGAGGGAGGAGTGTGATGAGAGGTGTGTTGTCTGTATCACAAAATGGTTCTTGGGATCTTACGAAATGGAGACTTTTCTTATAAGAATGGGTGATTGATAAAAATAAGATGGTTAAACCTCCAATCATGGAGGGAAATGATCTTTTTTACTGGAGAGTCTCTAATGATGGTAATTTCAGCATTAGATCGGCATATAAGATGTTAGAAAAAAATGATTCAACAAAGGAACCTTTCTGGCAGCACATTTGGCATTGGCCAATTTCAAAACTAGCTAAATTCTTCATGTGGCAAGTTTTTCATGGAAAATTACCGACTAACTCTGTGAGAAAGAGGCATGGTTTGAGTGATCATAACGAGTGTCCCTTTGAATGTCTTGGTGAGGAAACGATTCTTCATACTCTGAGAGATTGTGAGATAGCATACACTGTGTGGCTTGATTTGATTAATCCTATATATTGTAGTACTTTTTTTAGTGGTAATTTGCAGGATTGGATATTATGGAATAAGAAACACAAACTGGGTGGCAAAAAAGTCAAACGTTGACCTTGGATGCGGATATTTGGATTGACTTGTTGGCTAATTTTGAAGAATAGATGTAGGAAGATTTTTGAAGGGTAGGTGCTCATCTCTGTTGTATTACACACAACTGTCTTCATCAACTAATGGAAGGTGTGGAGCAAGGAAAATTCTTTCATCAGATCTACCGAGTTCCTGACAAAGTGGATGTCCAGTGGAGTATTCCACCTTTTGGCTATGTTAGGATACTACTACAAAAATTGGATATTACTACCCTAAAAAACGTCCTTATTTAAAAATAGGAAGTAAAAAATGAAGGCAGTGGCATTCTTGTAAATATATTTAAGGAAAATTAGCCTTCAGCGACCTGAATAATAGTTTAGGACTTGTAAAATTGATTTTTGGCGTTCTAACATTATTTCAGGACGCTTTAAGTAGTTTCGCGCGAGAATTTTTTGTTTGGCGCCATCGACAAATATTCTGAACGCCAGAAAAAGTCGTCGCCAATTTTTGAATTAAGGCGACCGAATTTCATTAAGGTCGCCCATTTTTGAATATTGGTGACCGAATTTCATTCAGTTGCCAATATTCCAATGATTTTCTTTTTTGGCGCCATGGGGTTTTTTTTAATAAAATTTATTAAATGTTTGGTATTTGTGGATGGTTTTGTTTTTTAATTTTTTTTAACATTGGCGACTGAATAAAATTCAGGTCACCAATTTTTGAATTAAGGCGACTGAATTTCATTCGGTGTCGCCAATTTTTGAATATTGGCGACTGAATGAATATTCCAATGAATTGTTTTTTGTTTGGCGCCATGGGTTTTTTTTGAATAAAATTTATTTGTTTGGCGCCGTGGGTGGTTTTGTTTTTTAAATTTTTTTAACATTGGCGACTTGAATTTCATTAAGGTCGCCAATTTTTGAATTAAGGCGACTGAATTTCATTAAGGTCGCCAATTTTTGAATATTGGCGACCTTAATTTCATTCAAGTCGCCAATATTCCAATGAGAATTTTTTTGTTTGGCGCCATGAGATTTTTTTTTTGGAATAAAATTTATTTGTTTAGCGCCATGGGCCAATTTTTGAATTAAGGCGACTGAATTTAATTCGGGTCGCCAATGTTTGAATATTGGCGACCTAAATTAAATTCAGGTCACCTTAATTCAAAAATTGTCAACCTGAATTTCATTCAAGTCGCCTTAATGATCTTTTTTTGTGTTCTAAATATTTATTCAGGTAGCCAAAAAGCCCTTTATTATGCCAAATAGCCCGCATGCGTCCCCGACCTTTTGAATTTATGATTTCAATTCCCTCTGCTTCCCTCGTTGCCTTCAAAAACCCTATTCATTTCTACGCTATTTCCCTCATCGCCGTCGAACCCTATCGACTCAGTCGTGACAGTCCGTCGTCTCCTCCGTCTTCTCTCTTCGCGGCATCCGTCAGTTCTTGAGCTCTATTTCCGGTGCTTCCCCCCACCTTCTCCGACGATCTCTAACCGTACGCCCTTAATTCCTTCTCTAAAACTGGACTGCACTTCAATCATTCCTCAATTTCTTTGTTCTACTTAGGTACATTTTAATTACTTTTGAGAATATGAGTTGAGTTAAAAAGGTGGTATGATAAAGCCAAAGTTCGACACCTCATGCCTTATTGATTAAAACTTATGCATGTTTTATGCCTTTCCAAATGCGTGACTTAAGCTATTTTGACAAATAAAACATTGTTTAGGAAAAATTATGCTGTAATTGTTTTGGGAGCACCAATGTAGCAACTTGTCAAATATAAAATGGTAAACAGAGTTACAAATAGATCATGCCCTAGCAACTTGGCCGCAATCCCTATCATATAATTCTTTCAAATAATATCATTTTTAACTTTTGAGATAACTTTTATCTGTCTGATTCAACATAGAAGTTGCTTGTTTCATATAGATGAGAGCCTGAAACTGAGAATTTTTTGTAAAGTTGTGTTGACTTTTTATGCTACACTAACCATTAAAAGGAGTTTCTTAATTGTTGTGATTTTCAATTTGATATCTCTCTTGTCAAACCAGTCTGCCCTGAACTTCGTGCTCACTTCTTTGTAGTGTGGTTTTGAATTGATTTGTTATTTACATATCTTAAGAACCTTTAAGAGTTAACTTAATTCACATAGAAAGGGCATTTAAAGGGTTTTATAACTATATATATATATATATATATATATATATATATATATATATATATATATGCATACTGTTATGCCTGCATGCATGTTTATGTCTGATTCAACCCCTTTCAGGAGAGACTTAGGTCTACATCTGAAGACCTTAAAATGACCCTGGTGGTTTTCTCAATTTGATCCTGTTCCTGAAATTTCTCAGGCTGCAAAAAGATGTTTTCAAGTTTGGTTTCTGTATATTTTGTTCTAACCATTGTTTCCAATTGTCAATTATTTCTTTTGGAATTGAAGTGTAAGCTTAAAAAAAGGGTGAGAGAGAGAGAGAGAGAGAGTGTGTGTGTGTGTGTGTGTGTGTGTGTGTGTATTTCCATGCATGCCTCATGCAAATACTTTTGTTGATGTTAATCCAAACAAGCATGTAGTCTTGAGTTGGGCACAATGTAGAGTAGTGCATACTTTCTTTATGGGAACCTTCTGTACATGTTTGCTGGGATTCAAATTCTTTGTCTATAATATGCAATTGTGATTGAATTGGGGATGTAAAAAAGAGGTCATATCATATGTGTATAGAGATTAGTCGCCTGGATTGTTGTTGGTTTGATGGTAATTTATGGGTGTGTTTGGATTGGAAAGAATTAGATTAAGAAATTGAAGGGGATGTTTGATCAAGCGAAACGTATAAATCAAATTGTCCCTTCCCTCCTCATATTCTCTTGAATGAATCCAAATATAGTCCAGTCTCTATTTGATGTGTTTCAACTCCCAACTGGGGAGCCCTTCTCAAAACGTATAACATTGGTGATCCGATTTAAACATATGCTTACTTTTTTTATTGGAAATTCTCATCAGGCATTTACAAATGGGCTTTTACTGATGTGACTGCTTCACTTGTTTCTCTATTTCACACTAATGTGATTGCAAATGCTTGCTTAGAGAACTTACATTGTTAACTAGATTTCCTATTACCGCTTACAATTAAGTTTTGTACTCGGTTCTCAATAGAACAACCATATGTCCATAATGCAGATATAGGCGATAAGAGATTAAAGGAGAATCATCCTTATCTTTTTTGACTACTTGCTGAGGAATCTTGGTCAAAGGTTTGAAGCAAACAGTTGTGCTCTCAAATTAGGTCATTTGCTTTCATTTTATTCACATACATTTATATTTTCCTTATATGATACCTTCTTCTGAGTGAGAACAACATTTTTGTCTTATGGCTTGATGGTTTACCATTATTGATTTAAACGTTTTTAATCCAGTCCTTGAACTTTTCTTTTGTCTTTCCTTTATTATTACCCATCTGAAGTACATGAACTTGATTAAAAAAAGGATATGTTAGCTAGTAAGAATAATTCCAATGTTCTCTTTGTTGATGAAATTGTTGGATTTAATAGCTAATATTGTTCTGAATTGCCTTAGTTAGTAAGTTTTGTTCAATTAAGCTGAAATTGTTGGTTGTTGAAATTTTGGAATGTCTTACTTGTAAGGGGAAATGCTGCCAAATTTTTTAAAAAAGATTGAGAAAAAATCATGTCGTTCTTGAAATTGGTATAAACCTAAGTGTTGTTGGAAATGTCTTAGGTGGCAATAAAATATGTCATAGTTGGATGAATGCTTTGAGAACTAGTGAAGAATATGAGAATGGGGTGGAAGAGTTTATTGAATTTGCTAGAAGGAATGTGGCTACAAAAAATGGGATGTATTTTGTCCATGTCTTAATTGTTTAAATGGGAGTTGAAGGGATATTGGTAATATAACGGATCACCTACTTTGTGATGGAATACACCTTCGATACACAATGTGGATATGGCATGGTGAGGAAGTAAGTACCGGTGCGTTCCACGAAAATGAAGTTGAGGTAGATGATGATGGAATGGAGAAAATGATTCATGATGTTGAGGCAGAATCTTTTGCACAATCGGGTGAATATGATAGCGTGCGGAGTGATGCAGAGACACCTTTGTTCCCTGGGTGTACTAAGTATACACGGTTGACTGGGACCTTACATTTGGTCAACTTAAAGGCAACTTGTGGGTGGACCGATAGCAGTTTCACGTCGTTGCTTGAATTGTTGTGTGATATGTTGCCAGATGATAATGTACTTCCAAATCGTATGTATGAGGCCAAGAAAATCTTGTCTACAATGGGTATGGAGTATAAAAAGATACATAGTTGCCCTAATGACTGCATATTGTACAGAAACGAGTATGAAGACCTCAGTAATTGTCCGAAGTGTAAAACTTCACGATACAAAGTGAAGAAATGTATTGTTTCTGAAGAGCAGACAACAAAAAGTTAACCTTTGAAGGCATTGTGGTATCTTCCAATAATTCCGCGGTTTAAGCGTCTGTTTACTAGTGAAGCAACGGCGAAGAAGTTGAGATGGCATTCTAATGAGAGAATATCCGATGGAAAATATCTTTGGCACCCGGCTGACTCTCCACAATGGAAGAAAATAGACGAAATGTTCCCTCAATTTGGCAATGAGCCAAGAAACCTTTGGCTGGGGCTTTGTACAGATGGCTTCAATCCGTATCGAACTCTTAGCAGCACCCATAGTGCATGGCCGGTTCTCCTTGTAATATACAACTTACCTCCCTGGCTATGTATGAAACGCAAGTATGTGATGCTTTCTATGATGATTTCTGGACCAAAACAACCCGAGAACAATATCAATGTGTACTTGGCACCTTTGGTTGAGGATTTGAAGAAGTTGTGGGAGGAAGGCGTAGATGTGTTTGATGCATATAAGAAGTAGTCCTTCAAGTTGCGTGCAATGATTTTTACCACGATAAACGACTTTCCTGCATACGGAAATTTATCAAGGTACAGTGTGAAGGGGCATAAAGTATGTCCAATATGTGAAGCAGACACAAACTTCCATCAACTAAAGCACGAAAAAAAATGTTCTACCTCGGTCACAGGAAGTTTGTTCATCGGTCCCACCCATATCGTAAGTTAAGAAAGTGTTTTAACGGCTTACCGGAGCAAAGCACGGCTCCAAATGCATTAACCGGTGAGGAAGTTTATAGTTGGGTGAAACATATCAGTGTCATATTGGGTAAGCAGCAAAGGAAGGCGAGTGAGAAGAATATATGGAAGAAGAGATCAATTTTCTTTGATCTTCCATATTGGCGTAGTCTTGATGTGAGACACAGTCTTGATGTGATGCATGTGGAGAAAAACGTTTGTGATAGCCTTGTCAGTACTCTTTTGCACATACCAGGGAAGACTAAGGATGTAATTAGTGCGAGACTAGACCTGGTTGATATGGGAATAAGAGAACGGTTACATCCACGAGTAATGGAAGATGGTAAGAGGGCATACATGGAGCCAGCAACTCATACACTATCAAAAGCATAGAAGAAAAGTTTGTGTGGGTGTATATATGACATTAAGGTGCCACGAGGATATTCTTCTAATTTGAGAATGTGTGTTTCAATGGACGATTTGAAGTTAGTGGGAATGAAGTCTCATGATTATCATGTGTTGATGCAACAACTATTACCAATAGCTATTAGAGGCATTATGAAAGATGCAGTGCGAGCCACTATAACAAGATTGAGTATTTTCTTTAATGCTATCTATAACAAAGTCATTGACATTGAACAGTTGGATGAATTGGAAAATGAGGGTTATATTATTTTGTCCCAACTAGAGATGCATTTTCCTTTCGCTTTTTGATATCATGGTGCACTTGATAGTGCACTTGGTAAGGAGGTAAGGCTCTGCGGTCCAGTTTACCTAAGGTGGATGTACCCTTTCGAGCGATACATGAAGATCCTAAAAGGGTATTCTAAAAATCCTTATCGACCGGAAGCCTCAATAGTTGAGAGATATGTAGTTGAAGAGGCTATGGAGTTCTGCAAATATTATCTATCAAGGGCGACGATACAATCTCAGCATGACGAGGGGATAAGCGAGGGAACTCGAGGCATCAAACTGAAGAATATGCCTCGTGAAGCCGTGTTGCAAGCACACTTATACATCTTGAATAATATGGAAGAAGTTCAACCGTACATTGATAAACACATAAAGAGTTTGAAGGATATGAATCCAAGGAAGAATGACATGCAGATAGCTAATGAGCAAAAGAAGACATTCATAAAGTGGTTCCAGGAGACGGTATTGCACGAGACCAGTGTGTCAGATACAATCGAGTGGTTAGCACGGGGGCCTTCTTTTCGTGTCATCACTTGGAGTAGTTATGATATAAACGGATATTGTTTCTACACAAAAGACCAAGATGACGAAGAAGTTCTGTGCAAAATAGTGGGGTGATGGTTGAAATTTGAATCCATGCACTTTTCGAGTTCGAAAGACAAAAACCTGGTGTTAGCATCAATGGCCTATTATGGAGTTATTGAAGAAATATGGGAGATTAGCTACAGCAAGTTCAAAGTTGCTTTATTGAAATGCAAGTGGTTTAGCAATAATGTTGTTATAATATATCCTAAATTTGGATTTGTCTCAGATCTTCAAAGACTTGGTCATAGAGACGAGCCATTCATTTTAGCAAGCCAGGCGAAACAAGTGTTTTATGTTACAGACCCTACAAATAAAAAAATGTTCATTGTACTTCAAAGTAAAAAAACAGAAGTTTGGTGAAGAATCCTTGATATTTTGGATAAAGCAAGAAAGGATGATGAAGTATAATTGGTAGATGATGAAGAATATGCTGCAAGAAAGGATCATTGTGATGGAATATGGCAAACCATATAAAGTGATATTTTCAAGAATGAAATAGTACTATGTTATTTTTGTGGTGGTTTAACATGTTTGTTCATTTTAGTAATTTGTTTATTATTTAATAACCTATCTAACATTGATTTGTCTTTCTTTGATGAACAGGAATATGTCCACCTCTGACGAGTCATCGGGTGATAGGGTTGACCAACCCGTTGTGAGAAAGGGTAGAGGTAGCACAAACATGGGTGCCCTAATTGCTCGTCGTGACAGTCAAAAAAAGAGGCTGCATGTAGAGTTCGATGCCAATATGAATCCGATTAGTAGAGAGGAAGACAATTTTATTAGCTATCTTGGCTATCTAGCTTGAACCAAAGTTCGTATTGTATATTCTAGTTGGAAGATGGTTCCTGATAAAACGAAGGAGTTGAATTGGGCACAAATTTTGGTATCTCACTTTCGATATATCTGCATTTGTATCTTTAGTCTTATTACTTAATTTCTTTCATATCTTCTCTTTTACCTTGCAGCAAACATTTGATGTCCCTAACAATAAGGCGATGAACAAGCATTGGATGGGTGAAGTTCGTCTCTGTTGGAAAGATTTTAAAAACAAGCTCACTAAAAAATATATTCGAGGGTCAAAGAGGAACGAGGACCCATGTATGACCTATGATTTCATTTCTCCAGGGGATTGGAGGGAGTTTGTGGCGTCACGGCAGAATCCTGAATTTCTTGTAAAATTTCTGTCATATCTTATCTTTTATTTGAATTTACTTGACATCGTAGGCTCAGTTTTGTTTGTTTTCGTGTCACAGGAACAAATTCAAGCCAATAGAGAGAGGCAAGCGAAAAATAAGTATCCGCATTGCATGTCTAGAGGTGGCTATAAAAAGCTTGAAGGGAAGAAGATTTACAACGAATGAAGGAAGCTTCACAATCCGATCCTTCCATTGCTATCCAGGCCCCTGAGCGTCCTCCTCGTCACAAAAAATGGAAAGCTGCGAGAATGAAGGGTGACAAATACATAAATGAAGATGTTGCTGAGGTTGCCTCAAAGATTGCAAGTAGTTAAATTAGAAGTATTAAATAGCCTCAGTTGTTTCATACTATAAGAGTTTAGTTGTTATTTATGAAAAATCTTATGGTACAGGATACACTTGAGCAACAGAGCAGCCAAGGTTCATTCACGCCAGGTACACGGCAGGACATTTTGACAACGGCGATTGGGAAGCCGGATTACCTTGATGCTGTTCGAGGGGAGACAGGGGGAGTTAGTGTCGCAAAATATTTCGGACGGCGTTCACGTTATCATGACAAAGCCAACCCTAGTCCAGAGCTTGTAGCCCAAATTCGAGCAACCCTCGTAGCTGAGGTTATGGACCAACTACGGAGTGAAATGAGAGCTATGGTATAAGAGAAGGCAAATACGAAACGTACAGCCCACGAATCCCCGGCCTTCCCCAGCGGCAAAGACAATTTTCAGTTGCCAGATGTAAATCTTGGCGAACCTTCTCACCCTCCATCAAGCGGTAATGGCGAACCTTCTCACACACCACAGGGAAGTCTACCTTGCACTCTATATTTGGATGACCCACATCGGCATATTGTTGCCGATGGTCTTGTTTACCCAGAACAAACCGCACACCATAACAAGCAAATTCCAGAAATCATAGCTCTCTGATATGAACTCCTTTTGGCTTGAATTTTATATCCAAATGACGCATTGGGAGTATAGTTTCATATGCCACTGGTTTCGCCTCAATCCGATTTCTGGTTTGGGAGATATCATCAAATTAACAGAGGTCGCCTGTGCTGAACGTGAAACAGAGTTGAATAGAGTGCTGAAAAATGATGTTGCTCGAGCATGGCCTTTTGTTTTGCTCAAGCAAGAGCGGATTTATGCACGAATAGGAGCTGCAGGAATGCAATTGTAGCTTATTTTAACTCCCAATTGAGCTATTTCAACTTCCATATCATCACGGAGACTTCTAGAATTAATCTAAGAACTTGTATCATGATTTTCTCATTCCATTTAGCACCCACTACCATTTCTTTCACACCCACTATCATAACAAACTTTTCCTTTTATCCTCACTCATCTTCCATTTCCCTC
This sequence comes from Acacia melanoxylon, assembly GCA_019022615.1. Taxonomy (NCBI): domain Eukaryota; kingdom Viridiplantae; phylum Streptophyta; class Magnoliopsida; order Fabales; family Fabaceae; genus Acacia; species Acacia melanoxylon. Next base: position 11,585,131 of record JAFJYJ010000004.1, read on the forward strand.
AGCTTCAAAGGCCTTCTTTTCATCCAAGTGCTACGTCTCACTCGGGTTGCTATCTGTTTTGGGCTCTTCTTTTCCTGCCCCAAGCCCATTGTGTTCTGGTCCATTACAAATAGTTAAATTATCAAGTGAGATTACCTTACTAATGTACTATATGCCTCCAAGTTAAAGTTTAACTTGATATCTGTTCCTAGATTGACTGGGGATCAAAATTGTATGGTAGTATTCTTTCTCTAACAAGTGCTTTGTGCATGGCCTTCTGGATTTGAATATGAAAGCCACCGGTAGTTTAGAAGAAGGTCTTTACATGCTAAAGTTTCATAGAAAGTGTGCTTCGTTAAATGTTGTAAATGATATAACATCTAAAGATGTTGATTTGTGGTTGTTGCATAAGAGACTTGGTCATGCACCCCTTCCTATTTTAAAACATCTATCTTTTGTAAAGGTTGGGGATGCCTTGTTCAATAATGAGTGTGATGTTTGCATGCTGATTGAACCATATTTTTATATGATTTTTTATAATTAAATTGGGATTCTTAATGCATTTTTTGGGACATTATTGCATGATTAAGCACTAATTTGAGTTAGAGACATTTGTTTTGAATTAAGTGTAATTAGGGGTAAATTGGTCATAATTTGTTAATTATTCATGCAAATGATTTCTTGGACGTTTGATGCTACCTTGTGCTTAATTTTGCATTGTAGGTGTTTTGGAAGAAAATTGAAGAATGTGGAAAAATGTCAATTGGGTCGAAATTAATATTTTTGAGGAATGGAGAAAATTACAAGAAAGGCCCCGAAATTTCTGAAAAATTGGAAATCAAGGAAGAAAAGGACCAGAGACAAATTACAGAAAAAATCCCCAGAGTCATTATGATTTACATTCTGACCTAGAAACATTTTAAAACAGTTCAGTTTAGTCCCTCTCCAGAACTTTTAAAACTTTCACTTAGGTCCCTACGTGAAGCACTGCGTTTTGGAGAATTAGGTTTTGCTTTCCTCTTCATTCAGCAGCTGAGAGGCGTGTGGGAGCGGGGGGAATTAAAGAAAAGAGGACCCGACAGATTTAAGTGCCAATTAATGATCCAGCGCCGCGAACGCGTGCAAGGATTCGAATCTGCAGCGTCTTCAACCTTGAAACCTTCGACCTCAGCTTCGCTGGCCATTGACTCCACTTTCTGCCACCACCTTGGCCGGCGAACCTCATCCATCTCACTACCTCCATCGTCATTTGTCCTCCCTTCATCTTCCATCACCTTTCTCCTCTTGATTTCAGCGGCATAAATCCAGAGAACCAGTGCCACGAGCTCCATCCCAGAAACCAGAACAATATCGATCTAGCTGAAGGAGCTGAGGGAAATATTAATTGGGGAAGACAGCTCCGCCTAGAGATTCGGACTGAAACGCAGAACCGTGGGGGACGACTTGGACGACACACGGTAAAGATCGTCTTCAACCTCGGATCTTCGACACCTTCGACCTTGTCCTTCATCCCTCCACACCCGCCTACCATTATTGACTCTACTCTTGCTTCAATCCTCGAAATCACAGCACCCATTATCATCTTCTCCATTGTCATTCACTGCCTTCGTGTTGGTTTCCTATTCCTTTCCACTACACATTCGATGATTCCAGTTTTGCAGCTCATGTGGGGTTCTTTAGTGGCTATGCTTGGCTGATTCCTTTGGCTTCTTGGGTGGTGGAATAGCACTTTGAGTTCCAAAGCTTAAACAGGGAGTATGTTGTTCAATTTATTTTCTCTTATTACATTTTAATTTCCTAGTTTTAGGAATTTTATTTTGTAATTTTGAGATTTAGTTTACCCGGTTGGATAACTTTGTGGATTGAACCTATGTGATTGGATTGAATTGTGTGGTTTGTTGGATTTATAAATTTGTATTTCCTTATTGATTCAGTGAAATTGTGCTTTCTACGTGGTATTGTTAGATAGTATGATTGAATTGGATTAATTGAGTGGCGTGGTATTGCATTCTTGTCAAGAGGAAGCAAGTTGCATTAATTTAATCCTAATCACACACTAAGTGGTTTTAAACAATATCTCAAGAGGTAGTAGTTTGCTACGATAGTAGGAACTACTATTAATTGAGAATATTGGACTCAAGTGGTATCTTGGGGTTTTTCATCTAGACTTAGTGAAAATTTACTCCTATATTTAATTGAACTAGAATAGTCACTATTCCATTTCCAAGAGCATTCATATTCATTTTCATACTCCATTCCATTTTATTAAAAATATCAAAAACAATAGTTTAGCATTTAATTTAATTGCATTCTTATTTTACTTTATTAATTTGAAAATCTAAAACCTAATTTTCCCCTTGTTTTAATTGCATTTGCATGACATTTAGATCACTTAGGATTCAATAAAAGGCTCCTCGAGAGAGAGAACGATCCTAGGGTTGACTATACGCAATCCTTAGTTTATTTTTTATTGTGGACCCCAAGGCTAAAGAGAAAAATCCACTAATCACATGCAATCAAAACAAACTAATCTCCCTTTTTCCCCTCTAGCTCTATTAAATCTCATTTTTGCTTTGAATTGATCCATATGGATGTGTGGGGTCCTTATCGTACACCCACACACCAAGGACAACAATACTTTCTCACTGTTGATGACTATTCTCGTCCTACGTGGATATTCTTGATTAAATAGAAGTCTGAATTAATTGTTGCATGTGTTAAGAATTTTGTTGCTTATATTGCTAATCAATTCTCTGTGAATGTAAAGAAAATTAGAAGTGATAATGTTACAGAATTTACTAACAATACCTTGAAAGACTATTTTGGGGAGAGAGGAATTATGCATGAAACAACATGCCCATATACTCCGGAGCAAATTGGTGGGTTGGTGGAGAGAAGACATAGAACTTTAATACAGGTTACTAGAAGTCTCATAATTCTATCGGGAGTTCCAATAGAATATTGGGGTGAGTATGTGAAAATGGTAGGTCATTTACTCAATAGGATCCGTTGGAAAGTCCTAGGCTTTAAGACCCCTTGTGAGAAAGTTTATGGAGTAGAACCTGATTATGCAAACCTCAAAGTTTTTGGATGTTTAGCTTAAGTGACTAATTTGACTGAATCTGATAAATTGCAGCCTAGAAGTGTCTCTTGTGTCTTCCTTGGCTATCCTAATAATTAAAAGGGGTATGTTTTACTGGATTTGCATAATAAAAATATTATCATTAGTAGACATGTGCATTATATGGAGAGTAAGTTGCCTTCAAAGAAATGGTAAGCATTAATTCAGGGGGAGTGAATAAGGAGCCATTGCACATATCTATGTTTGATGATCCTACTTCTCCGCCTAGAGTTAATGGTATACCAAAGGGACTAAGGAATGGTGAGATGCCGAGACCCCTCCAAAATGCACATGGGGAGATAAATAACGAGCAACAAGAGAAATTGACTTGTGATAGGGAGCCGAAGAGCACTATGGGAGAACCTGTAAATGTGAGAACAACTAGAGAAAGGAGACCTCCAATTCGGTCTAAGGACTATGTATGTAACTTGGTATCTACACATAATAACCTGAATAAAGGCAAAAAGCCAGGCTTGTATCCCATTGAGAAATATATATCTTATGAGCATGTTTCATCTATTTTCATGTGTTTCCTTTGCAATATTGACTCTGTTTCTGAACCTGTTTGTTAGGAAGATGCTATGAAATATGATGAATGGATAGAAGCGATGCGGTTAGAAATGGAAGCTCTTGAGAATAATAAAACATGGGAGATAGTTCAACTCCCGAAAGGGGAGGAAGCAATAGGATGTATGAAATAAAATAAAATTCTAGTGGGGAAATAGATATATGAATACAACGCTAGGTTAGTTGCAAAAGGGTACACTCAAAGATAGGGGATTGGTTATCATAAAAAATTTTCCCCACTTGTAAAAATGGTGATAGTTCGAATCATTCTCAAACTTGCTTACATGTTTGATTGGAAATTATATCAGATGGATGTGCATAATGCTTTTTTGCAAGGTAATCTAGATGAAGAGGTGTATATGACGATTCCCCAAGGTTATTCTAGCAAGGGGCAGAATATGGTTTGTAAATTGAAAAAGTCCTTATATAGACTGAAACAAGCCTTAAGCCAATGGAAAAATAAGTTCTCGAATGCGTTGATACAGCCATACAGCAGGGAGGTTTTACTCGGAGTAAGCATGACTATTCTCTCCTCTTCAAGAAGTAAAATGATGGTACAGTATTCATACTTGTTTATGTAGATGATTTGCTAATCACTGGTGCTTCAGAAGAAAGGATAAAGGAGGTAAAAGAGTATCTGCATAGTAACTTCAAAATTAAAGACTTAGTCCTCGTGAAATATGTAATACCCGGATATTTGTTTATCTAGAACCCTATATTTGAATATTTGCCTATTTTTGGGAGACTACTAGGCCCTATTTTTTAAAGTGACAAAATTGGAATCAGTATTTTATGGGTCATGAGTAGTAGTTACTATTCAAAAATACGTATTCACTATTCAAAAATACGTATTCACTATTCATTATTTTAATCTCCCATGCATTCCATGCATCAAGCAAGGGCAGCAAGGGATGCAAGTGAAGCATGGTGTATTATTTTATTTTATTTTGGGGAAAATTACATAAAAGTACCCAAAGGTGAAAATTACACTTAAGGACCCATTTTCCTCCCTATAAATAGACCTTCACTCTCTTCTCATTTCCCACACCAAAAATTCAGAATAGAGAGAAATTTTAGAGAGAAGGAGGAGCCCGGAGAAATTCTAGCCGAGCCTTGGGTAAGTTCTTCGGTCCATAGTCTTTAGTTTCTGTAGTTTTTCTGGTAGATATAGTAGGAATGCTAGAATTATCTTTAAATTTCCCAGATAGTCTAGATATCATGTTTAAGGGTAGATATGGTATTTATTTCGAAAATATCCGGGAAAAGAGATATGTCAAAATTTTGGAAAGATCGGGTCAAAGTAAGCGAAGCTCGCGAAATTCCGCCAATTAGGGAGCCGGGGGCAAAATGGTAATTTGTACCTAAAATGCCCGTTATACCGATAGATATTGATAAATACTATCCTTATAGGATATCTCGAGCTAATTGAACCATTTGTCGAGCATTTGTTGTACCACCGTCGCATTGTTTCACCATTGTCGAAAATTTCTGTTTTTCCGTAAGAGTTCCATTATACCGCCGACGAAGGTACGGACGCATATTGTAACCTTAATATGATGCTTATTGTATGCTATATGTGTTTGTTGTGTTCATGTCTTTGAGATTCGTTTGTTTGAAAATGGTGAAATCATGAATATACGGGTTATGGTATTGTTAACGCCGTTGAAAGTTTTCCTAGCGCTATGGACACGACTGTACATCGTGGCACCGGAGAGTGTGCAGACTGGGATGACATACATACTGCGGGGGCTGTGTAATGTTATTGCCTGATATGTTGAATAGTGTTTTATCTTTGTGAAATGTTGTGAATATCGCCATGCATATACCGTTTACATAAGCAGAGGTTAACCGTTACCCGAGATCTAATGGGCATTGGATCTCAGCTGTTAATATAGCCTCAGGATCTTGAGGTGTTCGGGACGAGGTGAAGGGTAAGGAGCCGGCGTAGGGAGGCTGATGAAGAAAATAAAATTTGTTGTTTAAACTTTAGATGAATGTACTACTTATGACTACCAGACATATCATTATGAATGTTATTCAGTGACTCTGTTTCCATTTTAAATCAAAAAAAAAATTCTAACGCTCTACTCTGATCAAAATACGACGAGAAAATGTTTATGAAAATGGGGTGTTACATTTTTGGTATCAGAGCAGTTTTCTTGGCATGAATCTGACTATGTTATTGCGAACAGTTTGGTGCCAAAGGCAAGGCTAGTCTATATGGGTACGCCAATCAGTCACCCTAGTACGATGAGGCCCCCATGATAGACACTTACCTGGCCATTCTGTTCGGTTAACGGAGTTAGGTTCAAGAGCCTCTTAAATTTTGAATAAATTTTTAAAAAGAGTACTGATATAACCTGGTGTTGTGTTGTAGTGATGGACAGGGAAGTTGAACCCTATGTGATGTACCTAGGAAGGAGAAGGCGCGTGACGCAACGGACTTATCCGTGTAGGGTTAGCTTAAGAAGGAACCCGGAACCAGAACAACCATCCCCTGATCCAATGGATATTCCATACTATACACCTATATCTGAAGTAGAGCCAGATTACCACCCTGGCCCAGAGTATCAGCCATACACTGACAATATGTACGACCCTGTACCAGCACAAGTTGAACCCCAAAACTACATGTTTGAAGTTACCCCGATAAGCCCAGATAGTTCCCATCACTCCTCAGTGGGTGACAACTTTAACTATCAAGAAATCCAAAATCTTGATAACCCTGACGCAAACTCAGATGACCTGAACTATGTTCTTGATGACAACGCCATCCTGACTCAGGCCTTGAAATTAGAACTTTGCCTTGCCAGCCTAACCTCCCATAATGACCAAAGTAAGTACCTACAGTATGTAACACCCCAAATTCCGTAACATAAATCGTGCCGGTGACACGTGGTTTTATAAAAATTCATCAAAGTTTGAGGTGCTACAACTTAGCGTTTTGCGGAAACGAAGAGCATGTACTAAAAATTTGAACAACAGATATAACACTGAGTAACTGATATGAAATACTCAGACATATGATGATGCCTGACGTATACTGATATATATTATAAAATCTCCCGAAGGATTTGTTCATGTGATACAGTAATACAAAACTTTACAATTACAATTTTATATGTAATGATACCCTCTTCAACCAAGCCTTAAGTAGACCTGGGGCATAGAACCTAACTCAGTTAAATCATCCCATTTGACCAGGCTGGGTAGGTCTAGTGGAAGTCTCACCGTGCTAGGGTGACTGATTGACTGAACCACGTTGACGACCCTTCTAGTTTAAGCACCAAATGATATGAAGTAACCTTATTAGATTCATGCCATAAGGTAGGTTTACATTGACTTTCTTCCCGCATTTTCTTTGACCGGTGCCTTCTCATGGCTCCATCTACTGGTGTATAACTATAGTTCCGTCCCCTGGTGCCTTCTCTGGTTCATGACCCGAACCTGTCTAATCATGCAGACTGAGGTCCAATGCCCATCGGACTTCAGGTAACGGTTAACCTCATGTTTATGTACACAATATATGTATGACAGGCATTCATGACATTTTCACAAAACTACTACAACAGCCCACAATAGATACACAAATATGTATATACGGCAATAACAATACACAGCCCCTGCAGTATGTTTGTTATCCCGTCCGCACACTCTCCGGTGCCACGATGTACCGTCGTGTCCATAGCGCTAGGAAAACTCTCAACGGTGTTAACAATACCATAACCCGTGTACTCATAACTCCACCAATTTCAAATGAGACAAAGTCTCAGTACAGGAACACAGCAAGCATATATAAGCATATCATAATCATCAGAGTTAGTGTTACAGTACGTCGCGAACGTACCTTCGTTGACGGTACTTTCGGTACGTTTTACGAAAAACTGTACTTTTTGACAGCGGCCCAACGGCGGTACGACAGCGGTTCGATTATCTCAGATATCCTATAAGGATAGTATTTATCAGTTTTTAGCATCATAACGGGCATTTTAGGTAAAAATTACCATTTTGCCCCTGACCCCCTAATCGGCGGAATTTCGCCAGAGCTTCGCTACTTTGATCCTATCTCTCCAGAATTTCGACATATCTCTTTTCCCATCATATTTTCGAAATAAATACCATATCTACCCCTACATATGATATCTAGACTATCTGGGAAATTTAAAGATAAATCTAGCATTCCTACTATCTCTACTGAAAGAACTACCGAAACTAAAGACTAGGGACCGAAAAACTTACCCAGGGCTCCGCTAGATTTTCTCCGGGCTCCTCCTTCTCTCTACTCTCTCTCTAGGGAACGGTTTTGGGGTGGGAGAAAGTGAAGAGGGGAGCTCCCTATTTATAGAAGAAGGGAGTGGCAATTTGGTAAATAACTCAAACTTTATCAGATCGATTTTTGGCCGTCGGATCGCACTTGGGACAAATGGCTCCATCTTGACCCTCCCCCTCTCTTGGCCGACCTCTTGGTACAATTCCCAAAGGAAATTGATGTCATGCATGACATCATGTGCTCTTACTTTATGGCCGATACTGATAAAGTTTCCAGTTCGGTCTCCGAATCGAGTAATTTTGGAGAAACTTAAAAATCTGGGAACTAGGTTTTGTAGTTCCATTCTTTCTCCTTAAAACTACTGGGTTTCACTCAATTTTTGATCCCATTAAGGGCATTCCGTGATCGGCTGAAGATTTTAGGACAGACGCCCTCCGTTACGGAATTAAATTCCGAAAGCACCAGCGTCTAGACAAAAATCCACTGGTTTGAAATACGTTCTGACTCAAGACACTAGATTCCTAATTCACAAAGCAACTACTTGTTTCGTATTGCCTCTTTTTCCCCTATCGCATTTTTCTCTCCTACCCCGTGTCTTAAATACCCGTTGGTTTCGAACCGACCTCGGAGACAGTCACTCCGGATAAAATTTCACTAGTTTATAAAAAGTCCAGATGACTTAGGCTATATCCCTATATTTTGGTGTAGGATTTTATTTCTATCCATTCTCAAATGTCATGTTGGCTCTTTACCATATATATTATTATTTTATTCAAAATATCTAGATTTTTTTTTCTTTTATTTTTTATTTATTTTTCTAAGCATAAAATATTTTATTAATATTTTATTTTTTTATTTTTATTTATTTATTAATTTCAAATTTCAGCCTTAATTAATTATTTTTTATTAATTCATTTAAATAATCTTAATCCCTAATTAATTACTTAATTAGCCACTTACTAATTGTTGATAATTTTCTTAATTAGGATAAACTATTATCTCACAACTATTTTAGTTACATTGGTATTTTATATCCCATGTAAAATATTAAAAATCATGGGGCCATAAAGTGCTTTTTATATTATTATATTTATGCATCTTTATTTTTCGGGAAATAATCCCAAAAATTTCTAAAATTAAAGATATCACACTTCCTAAGTTTTTGTCAATAATTGAGGTCATATAGTATTTATCATAATACTTTCAGTTCATTTTAAAGAGAAATTGCTCATAAATTTATAACAATTAAGTTACAAAAGTAGAGACAATATACTCTCCTTGACATATTTATCCAAATATTTTACTTATATTAGTTAGGGTTTTCAGGGTATTACACAGTACCTGTCCCAAGTTAAGGAATCCTATCTAACAAACTCTCGCTATATATTTCCATACCCTCCGGGAGACTGGATCAGATCCACTCTCCAACACTTTCCTCGTACCCGTTTTTGGGTAGAGAAGACAAATGAAATCCTGGACGAGGGAAACTTTGAGGACATTGGATCATGACTCTTTAACCTCAAACGCTTGGTGTACCTAGGTATGTGAGAGAGGGATGGAATGGATTCTGGAGGAACAGAACAAAAAAAAAGCCGTGGAAATAGAGATAGTAGTTGTAGTAAATTTGTAAGCTACATCATATGCAGTTTGCTTGTGTGTTTGAGTGGATTGCTGTATGGATTGATAAAATTATGTGTGTAAGACCCGTTGATATGAGGGTCATATGATGATGCATACTATTCTACTGTTGTAGTATGGTTTGAATAATGTGGATAAATAAATGAAATATTTATGTATATCTTGTTTGTGTTTTGCTAATGAAACTAACGTCTCTCGTAAATAAATGAACTTAGAATATTATGGCAAACCTGAGAGGAGCAGGTGCTCCTAGAGGCCGAGGCAGAGGAAGGGGCCGAGGCTGACAACCTCAAATAATTCCCATTCCGACACATGAACCGGAGCCAGAGGCTCAAGGACAGAACCTGCCAAATCAAAATGTGTGGCAGGAAGTATTGGCAATGTTGCAAGAGCAACGAGCTATGATAGAAGAGTTATGTGCTGATAGGCAAGCTGAAGAAGAAGAACCTGAACGATCACTATCCCTGCCCAGACTCGAAAGGGCAATGATACATCCACCCCGTAGGGAAGTTGAGACTACTCAATATTGGGTAGCTCAGTTTTGCAAGCTGAAACCCCCAGCCTTCCGAGGTAAGCTGGACTCAGTGGAAGATTGGCTTTTGAGATTAGAGAAGATCTTTGAAGTAATAGAATGCCCAGAAGATCGCAAAGCCCAGCTGGCAATTTATAAATTGGAAGGAGACGCGGACCGCTGGTGGAGGTCCATGGCAGCATCGTTACGTTTCCATCATTGTCCCATCACATGGGAAAAATTTCTAGAGAAATTCAATGAGTAGTATTTCCCCGCATCTGTGCAGATTATGAAGGAGTCGGAGTTCCTACACATCCGACAAGGTCAGGAAGAGTCGGTAAATGACTACTTCGCCCGTTTCACTAACTTGTCCCGATACTCTTCACATGTCAGAAGGGATGATGAAGGAAGCAGTATGGCAAACATACTGGTATACGGGCTCAAATATGAAATCGGGAGAAACTTGTTTCCCGTTAGCCCAAGATCTTATTCATGCCGTTGAAGCATGTCGGCTCATTGAGCGGAACCGAAAGAGTTGCGAAGGACCTGTGCCCTTCAAAGAACACCGGCCCAAGCCAAAGGTGTCAATCGCGGAACTTCGGCCAAAAGAGGAGGCCGCCCGGGATAATTTCCAAGGAGGAAACAAGAGGCCCTATCAACCCGGGCAACAAAATATCCCGAGAATCCAGACATCCCGACCGTGTCCTAAATGCGGAAGGTACCATCAGGGTAGTAACTACGTGGGACAGCTGACTTGCTACAAGTGTAATAAACCTGGATATATCGTGAATTGTCCCCAAAGAGCATCGAACAAAAGCCGCTTAACCCCGGTCGAGTGTTTGCCTTGACCAAGGAAGAAGCTTTAAAATCTCCGGACATGATCCAAGGTACGATAACTCTAAACGGGAATTCAATTCAAGCATTATACGATTCGGGTGCTAGCCATTCATTCATTTCCTACGATTGTGCTAACCGTTTAGGGATGCATGCTTTTAGCCTGCCTTATGATTTGTTAGTAGCTACACCACTCGATGTCAAGACATTAGCTTCTGATGTATGTCTAAATTGTATTGCGAGTGTAAATGGACGAGATTCAAACATTGACCTTATCCGACTGCCGCTCCATGGCATCGACGTCATTCTTGGTCTTGACTGGCTATCTGCGAACAACGCGATCATTGATTGTGGAAGCAAGAGGATTTCTTTTGCACCTCCTCGTAGCAGAGGCAAGATTGATGTAAATCTAAACTTTCTATCTATTGTGGAGACTCATAGATGTTTAAAGCATGGTTGCCAAGCGTATATGGTATTCTTTTCAATTAAGGCGGAAGCCGAACCTTCACTCCAAGACATCTCTGTTATGAACGAATTTTCCGACGTATTTCCAGATGATCTCACTGAACTACCTCCAACAAGGGAAGTTGAGTTCGCCATTGAACTGATGCCTGGCACAGTTCGATATCCAAAGCTCCATATCGTATGGCACCAAATGAAATGCAAGAACGAAGAAGCAACTAGAAGAACTACCGGAGAAAGGGTTTATCCGACCAGTGTTTCACCGTGGGGAGCCCCGTGTTGTTCGTGAAGAAAAAAGATGGAAGTCTTTGACTTTGTATCGACTATCGTGAGTTGAACAAAGTAACAATAAAAAATAAATATCCACTCCCAAGGATTGATGATCTTTTAGATCAACTATCTGGTTCCAACATCTTCTCAAAAATCGATTTGCGTTCGGGATATCATCAGCTGCGAGTCAAAGCTAGTGATGTTCCCAAGACAGCTTTCAAAACCAGGTATGGGCATTATGAATTCCTTGTGATGCCTTTCGGCTTAACAAATGCACCTGCTGTATTCATGGACTACATGAACAAAATTTTCCGTCAACACCTTGATAAGTTCGTAGTGGTGTTTATTGACGACATCCTTGTCTATTCAAAAAGTAGAGAGGAGCATGAAGAACATCTGCGACTGGTTTTGAGTATACTCAGGGAAAGGCGACTCTTTGCTAAATTAAGAAAATGCGAGTTTTGGCTACCAGAAGTTAGATTTCTCGGCCATGTCATACCACAAGGCGGAGTTGCTGTTGATCCTAGCAAAGTGGAAGCAGTTCTAGATTGGAAAAGACCAGAGACAGTGACGGAGATTCGTAGTTTTCTGGGTCTAGCGAGATATTACCGCAGATTCATACAAAATTTCTCACGTCTTGCCTTACCATTGACGAAGCTCACGAGGAAAAACCAACCCTTTGTATGGGGTGAGGACTGTGAGGATAGCTTTCAGAGACTGAGGGAGAGGTTGACCACAAAGACCGGCATTGATAATTCCAAATCCGAGTGAGACGTATATGGTCTATAGTGATGCCAGTGGGCATGGATTGGGATGTGTCCTGATGCAACAGGGCAGAGTGGTGGCCTATGCCTCTCGTCAGCTGAAAACTCACGAGTTGAATTATCCTACGCATGACTTAGAGCTTACGGCAATCGTGTTTGCTTTAAAGATATTGAGGCACTATCTGTACGGTGCAACCGTAGAATTGTACTGCAACCACAAAAGCCTAAAATACCTTTTTGATCAAAAGGAACTCAACATGAGGCAGCGTCGCTGGATGGAGTTACTCAAGGACTATGACTTGGAGATTAAATATCATCCGGGTAAAGCCAACGTAGTTGCAGATGCTCTTAGTAGAAAATCGGTGCAAGTAGCACACATGATGGTTCAAGAACTGAAGTTGCTTGAAGACTTCAGGGATTTGAATTTGTCAAGTTAAGTTTTCATGGATTTCCATGCGTTTGAAGAGGCCTATCTTGCGAGCCTCCTTGTTAGTCAAGGAAAATACGATTTGAGAGACGAGGTTGAGGAAGCCCAAAAACATGATGAACGAGCTATTGCGATACAAGAGTTGATCGCGCAGGGATAAACGCAGGACTATGACCTATCGATCAGTGGTTTGGTCAGATACAAGAAGCGGACCTACATACCCCCTATTGATGAATTACGACGAAAGATTCTGGATGAAGCGCAAAAAAGTAAATATACTTTACATCCAGGAATGGTCAAAATGTACCAAAACCTTAAATCCGAACTCTGGTGGCCTGGAATGAAGAGGGACGTGACTGAGTACGTTTCTAAATGCTTAACTTGTCATAAAGTTAAGATTGAACATCAACGACCCGCAGGTCCTCTTCAAGGATTTGAGATTCTGGAATGGAAATGGGAGTGCGTAACCATGGATTTGGTAGTGGGATTGCCCAAGATCAGAAATCACGATGCGATCTGGGTAATTGTCGACGACTTACTAAATCATCCCATTTTATTCCCATCAGTATCAATCATTCTCCAAAACGTTTAGCAGAGATCTACATCAAAGAGATCGTGAGACTCCATGGCGTACCAAAGAGCATTGTCTCTGATCGCGATCCGCGATTCACGTCTCGGTTTTGGCAGGCATTACACCGAGCATTGGGTACTAAGCTGCGATTTAGTACGGCCTATCATCCTCAAACCGATGGTCAATTAGTACGGCCTATCATCCTCAAACTGATGGTCAATCTGAAAGAACCATACAGACGTTAGAAGATATGCTTCGAGCATGTGTGTTGGATTTTAAAGGCCATTGGGACCAACATCTACCATTAGCGGAGTTTGCATACAACAACAGCTATCATGCGAGCATACAGATGGCACCATATGAAGCGTTGTACGGACGGAAGTGTAAGTCACCTATATGCTGGACGGAACTATCAGAACGCGAGTTCCTCGGGCCGGATATAGTTGATAAGACTTCCGAGCAAATTGCGTTGATCAAGAAGAGACTCTTAGCAGCTCAGAGCACACAGAAGAGCTACGCGGACAAGAGGAGAAGACCTCTTGAATTTGAAGTCGGAGACCATGTGTTTCTGAAAGTATCCCCGGTAATTGGTGTCCGTAGAATACTGAAACGGCGGAAGTTGAGTCCTCGTTACATAGGACCATTTGAAATCCCGGCCAAGCGTGGACCGCTTGCGTACCGATAGGTTTACCCCGAATCTTAGTAAACTTCACGATGTTTTCCATGTTTCCCAGCTAAAGAAATACCAATCCAACCACGACCATGCCATTGAATACGAAACCGTTGAGTTATGACATGATAACACTTTAGAAGTCGTACCAGAACAGATCATTGAGCGTCAAGAGAGACGGCTTAGGCACCGGAGTATTCCGATGGTGAAAGTGGTCTGGACAGGATTGTCACCTGAAGAGGCGACATGGGAGACGGAAGAAGATGTCAAAGAAATACCCCGTGTTCATGATTGATAGTTTGTTTAGGATAGAGTAAATTTCGGGGACGAAATTTTAATTAACGGGGGGAGAAATGTAATACCCGGATATTTGTTTATCTAGAACCCTATATTTGAATATTTGCCTATTTTTGGGAGACTACTAGGCCCTATTTTTTAAAGTGACAAAATTGGAATCAGTATTTTATGGGTCATGAGTAGTAGTACTATTCAAAAATACGTATTCACTATTCAAAAATACGTATTCACTATTCATTATTTTAATCTCCCATGCATTCCATGCATCAAGCAAGGGCAGCAAGGGATGCAAGTGAAGCATGGTGTATTATTTTATTTTATTTTGGGGAAAATTACATAAAAGTACCCAAAGGTGAAAATTACACTTAAGGACCCATTTTCCTCCCTATAAATAGACCTTCACTCTCTTCTCATTTCCCACACCAAAAATTCAGAATAGAGAGAAATTTTAGAGAGAAGGAGGAGCCCGGAGAAATTCTAGCCGAGCCTTGGGTAAGTTCTTCGGTCCATAGTCTTTAGTTTCTGTAGTTTTTCTGGTAGATATAGTAGGAATGCTAGAATTATCTTTAAATTTCCCAGATAGTCTAGATATCATGTTTAGGGGTAAATATGGTATTTATTTCGAAAATATATCGGGAAAAGAGATATGTCAAAATTTTGGAAAGATCGGGTCAAAGTAGCGAAGCTCTGGCGAAATTCCGCCAATTAGGGGAGCCAGGGGCAAAATGGTAATTTGTACCTAAAATGCCTGTTATACTGATAGATATTGATAAATACTATCCTTATAGGATATCTGAGCTAATTGAACCATTCGTCGAGCCGTTGTTGTACCACCGTCGTATTGTTTCACCCATTTGTCGAAAATTTCGTTTTTCCGTAAGAGTTCCATTATACCGCCGACGAAGGTACGGACGCATATTGTAACCTTAATATGATGCTTATTGTATGCTATATGTGTTTGTTGTGTTCATGTGCTGAGATTCTGTTTGTTTGAAAATGGTGAAATCATGAATATACGGGTTATGGTATTGTTAACGCCGTTGAAAGTTTTCCTAGCGCTATGGACACGACTGTACATCGTGGCACCGGAGAGTGTGCAGACTGGGATGACATACATATCTTTGGGCTGTGTAATGTTATTGCCTGATATGTTGAATAGTGTTTTATGCTGTGAAATGTTGTGAATATCTGCCATGCATATACTGTTTACATAAGCATGAGGTTAACCGTTACCTGAGATCTAATGGGCATTGGATCTCAGCTGTTAATATAGCCTCAGGATCTCGAGGTGTTCGGGACGAGGTGAAGGGTAAGGAGCCGGCGTAGGGAGGCTGATGAAGAAAATAAAATTTGTTGTTTAAACTTTAGATGAATGTACTACTTATGACTACCAGACATATCATTATGAATGTTATTCAGTGACTCTGTTTCCATTTTAAATCGAAAAAAAATTTCTGACGCTCTACTCTGATCAAAATACGACGAGAAAATGTTTACGAAAATGGGGTGTTACAAAATATTTTCTTGGAATAGAAATCGCTAAGTCAAAGAAGGGATTTGTGATGTGTCAAAGAAAATATACATTGAATTTACTTGCAGATTCAGGGATGAGTGTTTGTAGCAGACTTCTTTACATTTATAAGGTTACGATTCGTTTTATACGAGAGTGATTCAGAAACAAATTCGACTCATGCTAATAATGTTACTCGAGTTCATATCATTTAATTGTGAAATGGACAGAATACATTAAAAAGTTTATACATCTCTCACACACACAATATATATACATATATACATGCATGCGCGCGGAGTACTTCTGCAGTACTTAAATGTGAAAAAACCAGAAGGTACAAAACAAAACATGCATTATACAAAAAGATGTGCATTATCATATTTACTCATTTGGTCCTAAATGTATGACATAATTTAGAGTAAATTTTGGCCGTAAGTATCAAATATTTTTCATTTTATTTCTTATATTTGTCATATTTCTTTAAACTAAGTTGTCTGACTTATAAACTTATATATAATCTAATGTTCTATAGAAACATTTTAAAGAAACCATGTCACATATCTATGTTATATTTAAGTAATTTATTTTGCTTTCCTAATCTCCTCAAATTTAATAAAAGTATCTTACATTAAGGACCATAGGAGTATTTAAAATTGTGCCCTACTAGTGGGATCAGGTTGATAAGTATATATTTTTTAATTAAATAAGTGTAGATTCATATATATATGTATGTATGTATGTATGTGATTAAATTTATGGGTTAAAGTCCTAATTTGCCACGGAAGTCTTGCTAAAGGAGCATCCAGCACCCGGAAGTTTTTGTGGTATCATTTTTGCCTCGGAAGTTTACAAAATGGAGCAAATATGCCCATCAGTTAATCTTGACCGTTGATTGGTATCATTTGACCAATTCAAATGTTAATCTAATAGTTGTAAAAGGAGAAGAATATGATAAGGGAAGTGAGAGGGGTTCCTCCCCCTCACTTCTGAGATTGCCTGATGTGGCACTCAAAACACTTCTTGCAGCTTCGATAGGGTGTTGTATGCTGCTCCTTCCTAATGCGTTCTCTATTGCGCCTAATTTGCCCCCTACTTCCCAAATGTTTTCTTTGTTTCTTTGGATCATTATAAAATAAGTGACATTTTGATATTTTATTTGGTCCACGCAAGCTAAGGAACATGGTAAGAAGCTCTTGATGATGACATAAATCAACAAACACACACACACACATATCAATTTTGTAAAATTCTAAATTCCAATAATAAGTGGGAAGTTAAAAAAAAAATCTAATAAGGAGGTCATGGGTCTTTTTTCAGGTTAATCTATTAGAAATTAGCAATATCCTTTTTTAACAGGTATAACTACTTTAACTTCTCTCCTTAATCTTCCCAAAATCGGTTAAATATGTCCTATAATTAGGACTAGATGGAGTAGTAATTTATAAAATAGGATTGTTTAGAATACTGGCCGTATCGGACATGCATGCAGTTGTATTAATTAAAAGTATAGTCATCGGTAAGAGTTACGTTTTGGCACCCATGTGGTTATTTCCGGCTAAGTCCAGATGCAATGTAACTTTAACATAACATTTTGACTAACACGTGACGGGTGGAAGAATACAACATCCTATCCTTCTTCTTGTTAAAGATATTATATATTTCACGTGAAACAAACCTTGATTAAAAAATATGAATCAGTTCCACATCTTCTCTTCTAGAACCGGTTTTTGTGCCTATCCTTTGGATATGCACTATTTACCCATCTGATCTGGACCGTCCAGATTTTATTTTTAAAAATTGCTATTGTTTGAATAAAAAAAATCGTTTTTTGAAAACATGTTAGTTGAGAAATTATCTTTATTTTATATTCTTTACGCATTAAAATAATTTTTTTAAAAAAAAATAGAAAGTAAAAAAAATAAGATCTGGACCATCCAGATCTGGACGGTCCAAAAAAGAGGAGCTATCCCTACCTATCCAAAAGATAGGTAGGGAATCTCATTCTCTTCTGGCATAGCTTTTCATGTGGTTGGATCTATAAATAGACGCTCCTATTCGTCAGTTTCTCACACCCAAAGCAAAAACAAACCCTAACGTAAAGTCATCCATAGCCCTAGCAGCCAAGCCTAGGAAACAATGAAGACTAACGCGCTCCTTGCGTTCTTGGTCTTCTTCTTGGTCGCCCTCTTTGCCTCCACTAGAGCTGAGTTTGTGTTCGACTCAAAAGGTGACACCGTAGTCAGCGGAGGCACATACTACTTATTGCCACAACATTACTCTCTTGCCGCAATTGCGGGTGCTGCGATTCAAAATCCTGCTGATGGCTTGTCGTGCTCATTCGCTGTGGTGGAGTTATTCAAAAATATCGGCAACGCCACAAAGATTGAATCTATTCCCCACACGAAGTACATTACTACTGACTCTCGTTTAAATATATCATTCAATCCCTTGCCATCAAACAATTGCACCTCACATCCCGAATGGCTCGTCACGGAGGACGTAGACTTTGGACAGAATGCTGTGATGGTTGGAGATGATAGTGACTTTCCCCGTCGTGTTTCAGGTCAATTCTATTTCAATCCCGCTGAATCCAATGCCTTGCATCACTATAGTCTTGTCTTCTGCTTTGGGAAAACTGCGTCATGTGGATCGGTTGCTGTCAAGACTGATGACTACAGAAACAGTCGTTTGATTGTCGCAGAAGACCAAGAATCTGTGGACCCATTGGTATTGAAGTTGGACCGCGTTGTCTCTCACATCTCAATGGTGGTCTGATCGAACCTTCACAATAACTAAAAATCTCTGCCCTTCGTAGTTATCTATCTCCAGAGAGTCAGAATAATAATAATATTATCAATAATGAAAATAATGTGGTTGTGTGTGATCAATTCCCTGCTTTGTTGTATCATGCATGTCGACAACTTCTACATGTACAAGTTGTCCCAACCTGAATAAAAACCTCTTGTTATATATATGTTACGTGCGACTCATGGCATTGAAATATGTTAACGATTGTTTCTATTAGGCCTTTTAGAACGCTCTAAGTTGCATGTCAAGTTGAGATTGATGTCACTTGATTTATGTAGGAAAGAAGGAAGAGTAAATGATGAATGGTAAATATGGAGTGCAGCACTGATTGATAATGCGGATTTTAATACCCTGGTAGTTCTAAATTAAATCAATATACTTTCTCAAGTGTTTAATCTTAATTAACTCAAATACCAGTCAAAAGCTTATATTATCTGCTTCATTTTTACTTTGTTTCTTCCCATGTAAACTTTTAAGTTAATACAAGAAAAACTGACCTATTGATTGGCCAACATAGTTATCGGATTATTGTTAACCTCATGAAATTCTTGTCATTTTGGCAAATTTGCCTTTGATTTCTCACACTTTTTGGTGAATACATGATATTTGAGATAAAGGATATAATTCTTTGGCATATTTCATCAACATTGGATTTTATAGACTTTCTTGTGATAATTTATCATTTGAGTCACATGCAGCCATGCACAAATCAATGACTAAGAAGTTGGAAAGGAGTTTAGCCTCAAACCAAAGCATTCCTTGGTCTCAGCTAGAAGCAAGACAGAAACTTTTTAGCCTTAACCAAAGCATTCACTAGCCTAAGCCAAAAACAAGGCATAAACTTTTTGGCCGCAGCCAAGCCTCTCTTGGCCGCAGCCAACAACAGTAAATGAAGCTGTTCGTTTTGAGGTCAGAACTTATTATAGGGCTTAAAACACTGAAATTCATGAACAACAGCGTCATTCTTCACTTCTTGGGTGATTTGGGGGCGACTTGGGAGCCTCTCTTTGTTAGGGTTTGGTGTTCTTGAAGGAGATTCAAGTGGAGTTTGAATATTTGAAGAGATTCAAGCTCATTTCTCTTGGTTTTGCTTATTCCTCTTCCTTTCTTCTTCATTTTTTTGATATGGTTATAGCTATTTTGTGTATTTGTTGCTATTTGCTGAACATGAGTAGCTAAACTTTTCATTCTAGGAATATTTTGAACCTTTGTATGAATTTTGAATACTCCTATCTTAAGTGCTTAACATAGAGTTGAGAAAGTTGAAAGCTTTACACAAATTAAATCAAAAACTTCTCCAAACGTGACGGGTTACACTACCACTAACACAGTTAACAGTTATACAGCAAATTAAATTGGCCTCACTTTCTATGACATTTCATTTCCTTATCGGGGAGTTATATATGTATCAACTGAAAATCTTGATCAGTGAGATATATCTGTTGAAATTTTATAATAATTTGAAATAGTGAGTTTTCATCAATGTTGATGTTGCGCCTGCAATGTTGGTAATAAAAAGGAAAAGTGTGACTCAGAATCAAAATTCAAAACTAATCACAAAAAGGCAACACAAAGAACATAGCTTGCTAATGATTTTTTTTTTTGTTTTGGTGAATAGGATAAAAATTGGATAGGATAGGAATACAGTCACGGCCAGAAAAATTCAATGGGTTGTTTCTTTTGTAGTTGTGAAGATTGATCAAACAAGAAGGGAAGTGAAAGGATGAAATTGCAAATGTGGATTATGATCCTATCATGATTAAGCCTACGTTGCTTAACAAGACTCGAGATTTATTAACCTGTACCCCAGGCCAGAATCGCTTTACCAGAATCTAGTCAGATTATATTATTAGACAAGTCTTTTTCTATGATAAGGTTTCTTATGCAAGGTAAACGCAAAACATACTTGGACCTTAAAGCAACAATCATGATCAATCGTAGACATGAGGACTTGATTGGAAGATTAGCTTGTGTTGCTCAGCTTTGTGGATCAGGATATAAGACATATTTATATCACCGATTTAATTAGATTAAGGAGTTAATTGTATTAGTTAATATAACATGTATTTTTTAAAATACATTAGTCATATTCCTTAATTCCCTCCATCTCTCTTTTACTTGATTAATTTTGAGGGCTAAATTAGGGGGAAAATTGATAAATATAAATAAATAAAAAAATCTTATATTTAGGACAAAGAACAACACTCAAAATAAAACTTATATTAAGGATAGGAGGGAGTAATACTTTTCATCCTTCAGCGCATTCACTTCATGATTGTGTTCATCAAAGCTGAAAAGTCCATTACAAAAATGAAGTAGAAGCTAATTAACTAGTTGGATTAATCAGTTAATTAGGCTCTATGAATAAAAGCCTTGTGAAAGGATATCGATCCCTTTACAGTTAACTTGGATTTCTCTGTAGAGAGATGAGTCTCTCTCAAGTTCCAAACCCAAGTCGGTTACAATCATTATATGAGCATGTTGCTTTACATAAATAATACATATGATTCTTTATCTTTCTCCATAATATTTTCAATCTAATTCCTATAGTTAACAAGATGGTAAATCTGATAATATTAAGTACTTGCAGCTAGCGACAATATATGGGATCGATTTCCCTCGTACAGCTTTTAGTTTTGTACGTCGGAGTCTTGTTGTGACATACGTACTCGGCTTTGAATAAAACGCAGCGTTTGTGAAATTTATACTAGCTGCTGTCATTGATATGAGACCCAATTTATTAAATACTCAAATAATCTAAGTAGGATTTTTTTAAAAAAAATAAGGCAATACAAATTTCAAGCTCTTATAAAAGGAATCAAAAGGAGCTTCTTCTTTTTTTTGACAATTGGAGGGATTATATACATATAAGCATTTTAGAGAGATCATATAACATATATTCTAATTATGTAATTTATTTAGCTTTATAAATCTTCTAAAATTAGTCAAATGAGTTTTATATAAGAATAGGACTCAGCATCTATTATATGCTCTATAAAAAGGGGGGAAAAAGCAATGGATTGGAAAAGAAGAAAATAAATAAATAAGAGAGATTTTTTTTTTCTAAGCACAAGTACTCTCCTACTCGAGGCAATCATCCTCTTTGAGAAACTGTTGGACATTAAATTTGGGCACCTCTTCCAGTGAGAATTTGAATATTGGTTCGTCATATTGTTGTAAAGAAAAAAAGTAAGAATAAATGGGCATATTCTCACATTTTTATTTTTATTTTTGCCAGCTATTCTCACATTTTTACTGTTGTGATGAGGCCCATCAAATTGGAGATTGAATATAAATTGGTCCATTATAGTACGCTTTTCAGTCAAGTCCTTTTATCCAAATTTTGCTTTTGGTGGAGCTTACCTCCAAAATTTGGATTAGAGAAACAGGTTTATAAATTATTTATTGGTGAGATTATTTGGGCGTTTGGCATAGCATTGGGCGGTTTAAAAGCCCAACAGCCATGAAGAAAAGCCCAACGGGAAAAAGTAGGTGTTTTGTATGGCTTTTTTTGTGATAGACTTATGGTAAAAAAGTCACTTATAATATAAACCACAAATTGCAGCTTCTCTTCTCGCGAAAAAAAAAAAAGTCATTTACCCCCGGTTATTTCAAATACAAATCACATTTACAATTTGACTTTTATTCTTATCTTATTTCTACAAAAGTTAAATTGAGAATAAGTCATTTCTACCATTGTTATCCCTATCTCAAACAGGCAGTATCTTTAATTTCAAAATTTTGAACATATATTGGGCCTGTTTGGTAAACCTCCATCAAAAAAAATTTGAGTGTTTGGGTCAAATATTTATTTGATGGACTTCATGCTTTGATGAGTTTTTTTTTTTAAGCTACATCATGGAGCTTATTATCCCATCAACTTCTTCTCCATCAATTTCACATGTGGGCCCCATTTGTTAAATGACCATCCTACCCCTCCCCAAACTTATGGTATATATGTTTTAACAATCTTTTCTAGGCTTTGTTTTTGTTTCTTTTCCTCCTTTTTATATTATTACATGCATTATATCATTAGTTACTAATTACCATCGCTTTTGCCATTGTTCCCATGTAATTAACTTGTTGCCCAACCAACTCATATGCCATATATGTTATCCTTCTTGTCATATAATACTAATCTAGTTCTTAATATCGTGTAAAATGAGATTTTATATTAAAACCCGAGGTGGCTCTGGTATATATTTAATCCACAACAATGAATTACGTAGGAATTCACTGATTAAAAAACAAAGTATTTTGTCTGTTTCAAACTAATTTTATCTGCCAGGTTTTTATTAATTTTTGCGTGCATATGAATCTGAATTTTAATTCAGATATTATAGCCCCCACCTTACTTGCATTTTACATCAACAAAAGGTAACGCCTTAATTTTACATCAACAAATTATAGCCCCACCTTAATTTTTACGTGATCAAATCATAAATGAACTTGTAGGGACTAGGTTTATTTAAGCACTTCATTGTGTTATAAATTTTTTTTATGGCAATTTTACTATTTTATTTAGCAAATTTATATTTATATTTAATTTTTATCTCAAATTATCACATTTTATACAACACATATGTGTGTGTGTGTGAATTTGATTCACGCCATTTTGGTCATTTTCCATCTCATCTATCTTTTTAAAAGCTATGCCAAAACAAGTTCTCATCACAAACAAAAGTCACACCGCATCGCTATTCCAAACACAAATCACATCAAAAAAAGTCCATCATAAAAAAAGGTCCATCAAGAAAAGTTCATTAAGAACAAAAGTTACTTCTCCCACCATTATCCCAAACGGGTCCATTACTTCAAATAAGATATTTGTGCCTATAAAAAACTTAAAGGGAGAAAAAATTGGCTGGGGAGGGGCTACCTTAGATTGTTGATCATTTAGTTTTCACATATCTTAAAATTTATTGTATAAATTTTTCACATGTCTAGAAATTATTTATTGGTGAGTTATTTTTATCTTTGTATAAATTTTGTAGTTGGCAGAAAAAAAAAATTAAAATTTGCTGGATAAGGTAATTACTTTGTGTCAAATTTTGATTGCGAAATATACTATTTCTATGGGAAGTTATGGTCAATAATTTTGGCCAATTTGGGCAAATTATTTCCAAATAATTCATTCTAGTTTTCATAAAAAAAGTTAAACTTGTTGAAAGTGGAAGCATCTGGCAAAAGTTAAATAAGCATACCTTGAGAATTATATACTGCTAAATAATAGAATAGATTAAAGGCACTTTTATATTAAATAGTATAACGAGAATTTTAGCTATTACCCCATCACATATCCTCACCAAAAACATATTATTCCATTGCAATCAACCGAAAATTCATTATTTTCGACGAAGAAGATTTCAATACGAAATATAAGCATTCCATGAACACTCTAGAACACACAGGAAAATTCCAGCACCCTCCTTTACTCACCTTTGAAAATGAAACCCAGCTTTATTATTTACCAAAAATCATAACACTCAGCTTGTCCTGGAACTTTCTTCATCTGTCTACACTTCTCCTGTTCATTATGCACAGAATTCTCAGGAAGCACGTCACCTCTCTGTCTCTCCCATTCTTTCCCTTTATATATAAACCAGATTCGTTCACTTCTTTTTCAGCTTCAAATCAACAACACAATCCCCAAGTACCAGAGATCATCACTATCATAAACCCACTAACACTAATTCTATAGAGATATCAACATCCAAGTAAGCCAACAAATGAAGCATCAACCACTCAACTTGTTTCCATTGATCCTGCTTCTTCTGCTTGCTGCATTTTCATTCAAAGCAAATGGGTCTCTGTTACCATTCATAGATCGACCTGGAAGTCTTCTCTCTGATCTCTGGTTAGATCCCTTCCCAGACCCATTTCGCGTTCTGGAGCAAATCCCATTTGGGTTTGACAGAGATGAGACATTATCATCATCCTCCATTGCTGTATCTCCAGCCAGAGTAGACTGGAAGGAGACACCAGAGAGACATGTGATAATGGTGGACGTGCCAGGGCTGAGGAAAGATGAGATAAAGATAGAAGTTGAACAGAACAGAGTGTTACGTGTGAGTGGAGAGAGGAAGAAGGAAGACGAACAAAAAGGTGATCATTGGCACAGAGTGGAGAGGTCATTTGGCAAATTCTGGAGGCAGTTTAAGTTACCAGACAATGTTGATTTGGATTCTGTGAAGGCTAAGTTGGAGAATGGTGTGATTACTCTGACACTGGAAAAGTTGTCACCCGATAAGATTAAGGGTTAAGTAGCAATTTTGTCCTGGAAGTACACGCCCAGAAGCAATGTTACCCTGGAAGTTTTTTTGGTCTCAATGTTGCCCCGGAAGTTCTTAAATGGAGCAATGTTGCCCTCCGCTAACGGCGAGACTAACAGACGTCTGCCACGTAGGATAACTTGACACATCGAATGCCATGCGGAGAGCCGAGTTCACATGTGGATCCACACCACCACCTCGTCATCTTCTTTCTTCCTCCTCGTTGGACCCCACACCACCACCACCGGCACACCTTTGCAAGGGCTGAGAACGACGCCGACGAGTTGAAAGCACTAATGCGAA
Source organism: Acacia melanoxylon (assembly GCA_019022615.1). Taxonomy (NCBI): domain Eukaryota; kingdom Viridiplantae; phylum Streptophyta; class Magnoliopsida; order Fabales; family Fabaceae; genus Acacia; species Acacia melanoxylon. The sequence goes on from JAFJYJ010000004.1 coordinate 11,610,408, forward strand.
AGGCTAATTCAAAAAGCTCAGATTAACATGATTTACCGATCGATTTAAAAACATAAATGGAAACATCAAACGCAAATCGCAACCTCAGATTTTCAAATGAACATTCAAATCTGAACCTCAAATTTTTAAATCAACATTCAAAACCCAGCCTCACATTTTCAAATCAACATTCAAAAATCTATGACAAGTCTAGAAAGATTATGTAAGACAAATCAAATTCACCTCAAAAGTAAACTGAGAATGAAGAAAATTCATGGTAGAATAAGGGGAAAAGGGAAAAGAAAATGTATAATAGTGGTAAGAGAAGTGGGCATCAGTTCTCCAAGGTGATAAAGCATTAATGAAAATTTCAGACGCAAATTACCCATTTAAAGCATGAGATTCATCACACGCCCAAAGGGTAGTGCCAAATAATGAAGGTGTAGGTGGTTAACAAAGTTCAGTGGAGGTTGATGAAAGCCAAATCTGTCAGAAACAACCTCATTGTAATGTTTAGTCTAAATACTGCAATAAATACAGGTCCAATCAACTTATTAGTTCAGACCAATTTTGTGATGTGCTGCATATTCTTGTTCAAATGCCTACAGTGTGTTCATTGTAAATATGAATAAAGTACTCGAGTAATGACAAGTATTACCTAAGTAAAGATTGTAAAAGATGTTGTGGCTCTCAATTACTTGAGTAAGATAATATTTTACCCAAGTAATATGATTATTTAAATTTGGGAACACATTACTCGAGTAATGGAAATATTACTCGCGAGTAACGTTGAAGCGGAGCATTAACTATGAAGAATATTACATGTTTATTCGAGTAAAATAAATATTACCCAAGTAATATCGTGAGCGAAATGTTGTCTCATAGTCCCAATGCAAATTACCTGAGTAACTGTCAAAGTTACCCGAGTAGCCTTGATCAAACTTGAGAAGAAAATATCTTTGATTCTGCAAATTAATTCATAAGTATCAATTACAACTTCAAAGGATCTCAAGTGTTCACTCAATACACTTGAATTGAGGTATTTATGGTAATTTCAATGTTTTCACTTTCTCTAAAAAATGTTTTCTGAAATTACCTAAGTAAAATGTTTATTACCTGAGTAATATCATCGTCCAACATTTTCTTTAAATCACTGATGTTCGATATTACTCGAGTAAAAATTTTGCTACTCGAGTAATGGCTCTGTTCAATTTAAAAGGGAACCTTTACTCGAGTAACAAATACGTTACCCAAGTAACTTTGTGGTCCTGTGTGTTGTCTTAAATTTTTTAAATTTTTTTTTAAAAAAATTATTATTTAAACGGACGCTACTCGGGCAAAAATTGTTCTACCCGAGTAATGTCGGTTTCAACTGTTTTTCAAAGTGTGAGACGTTTTTGAATTAATATATATATATATATTAAAAAAATTACTCGAGTAACGTCATCAGTTACCCGAGTAATCACGGATCATTCATTTAAAAACGGCTTTGTGCATCTTTTTTTTTTTTTTGCATCGTTTCTCTAATTTTTAATGCAATTCGAGTAATATGGCTGAAGCATCATATAATGCAAAAGCATCATATATATAAATGTGCGTCCTATCCTCCAAGTTTTTTTTTTTTTTAATGCAGATCCATTCAAGTCGTTTTGAGCAAAAGCTTTCCTGATCCTTATCTTCATTTAATGAACAATTTGAAAAAGCTTCATTTGCATTGTCTTATTTTCCGGAGACGAGCTGTATCATTCTTTTAAGTAATGACGACTGCTTCTTTATGAATGCATTGTGTGCACCATTGATTTAAAAGTAAGGTTCCTTCATTATTTATTTATTTTTTTTAAAAAAAAAAAGAGCTGCATTTCTTTAAAAAAATCAATTACATTTTGTGTATCATTCTTTGATTCGTTGCCTTGAACTAGCACAAAATAGTATAACTAGTACTTATTTTTTAAAAGCAATGAAATTGAGTGTGAAGGATTCTCACAGCTCTTGCAGAGAATTTCAGGCGTGCTAGCTGTGTTGGACTCTTCTACAAGCTTAGCATACATCTCATATTATGGTTGAGTCACAAATACCCCCTCTTTTGTTGTGTAATGCTTTTCATTGTCTTGATTTGGTCTCCTCTTAAAATATTGTTGCTTACATAATAAAAGTTTTGAAGAGGGATGTGTAAGTTTCTTTATATCATTGCAAGTCCCATTTGTGCAGCCTTAATACATACAAATAACAAGAAGAAGGATGTGTTAATTTTTAAAACAGATTATTAGAAAATGTTTGAAGGATCATGCTATTTTCGTTGCGCTACCAGAATACTCATTGTCAGATCCTCTGTTTAGCTCTGTTTGAAATTACTTGAACAGGGGATGGTGGAGGGAAAAACTATGTAGTAACTTCTACCTCCTTTACAGATGTTAATTGCAATCACACATAATGAAGAATAGTGGTGCTCCGGTAAGCCCAGATCTATAAAGAATAAGTAGGAAGAGGTATGCCGATGGTGGTGGGGCGGGATCCAACGACGAGGAATGAGGAAGAAGGGAAGGGAAGGGAAGGGAAGGAAGAAGATGACGAGGTGTAATGATGAGGTGGTGGTGTGGGGTTCATATGTGAACTCCAACGTGGTTATCCAACTTGACATTCTACGTGTCAAGTTATCCTACGTGGCAGACGTCAGTTAGTCTCACTGTTAGCGAAGGGCAACATTGCTACATTTAAGAACTTCCAGGGCAACATTGAGACCAAAAAAACTTCCAGGGCAACATTGCTCCTGGGTGTATACTTCCGGGGCAAAATTGCTACTTAACCCTAAGATTAAAGGTCCTAGAACTGTGAGCATTGCAGGAGAAGATGAATAGCCTGCCAAGCTTGAGGCTAGTGAGGCCAAGCAAGAGCTTTAAATTGGGTGAATGATCACTGATATATAGAGAAAAGCTTCTGAATTTTGTGACAATAAAAGTGTTTCAGCTTTTAAATTCTGAGTTTGTGTTACTTACTTGATCTTTGGTGATGATGAGAATGTGCTGCGTTGTACTGTCTTTACTGTAATCTTCTAATGAATGTAAAGGAATTTTCCTAAATATGAATATCATGTCTTCCAGCCATTCAATTTCCTCTATTTCTTGAAGCACTTTCTCCATCCTTAGCCTGATCATGTAGATAAAATATTGACCTGGAGATAATATGATTACAAACAACAACGAATAATAGACGCAGCATAACGAAGAGGAGATTACAATCTACAAGCTTTTCCCATCAGCTGATATTGAACAGTCTATACTGGTTTTAACAAATTCCAACATTATTACATGTTGCCAATTGAACACTGCAACTTTCATGGCAGAAAGAATGTTAAATTAAATTCTACTTGATATTGGATACATGATAAGAGTATCCTGATCCACAAAGCAGAGCAACACAAGCTAATCTTCTAATCAAGTCTACGATTGATCATGATAATTGCTCTTAGGTCCAAGTATGTTTTGCATTTACCTTGCATAAGAAACCTGATCATAGAAAAGACTAGTCTAATAATCTGACTAGATTGTGGTAAGGCGATTCTGGCCTGGGCTACAGGTTACTAAATCTCGAGTCTTGTTAAGCTACGTAGGCTTAATTATGGGATAGGATCATAATCCAGATTTGCAAACGTACGACCCTAATTTTCATCCTTTCACTTCCCTTCATGTTTGATCAATCTTCACAACTGTAAAAGAAACAAACCATTGAATTTTTCAGGCTGTGACTGTATTCCTATCCTATCCAATTTTTATCCTATTCACCAAAAAAAAAATCATTAGCAAGCTATGTTCTTTGTGTTGCCTTTTGTGATTAGTTTTGAATTTTGATTCTGAGTCACACTTTCCTTTTTATTACCAACATTGCAGGCGCAACATCAATAATCTTCTCGCTTTTCTCTCTTCATATACAATCAGAGATAATGATGTCGATACTTCCCTCTCTTCTTTGTTTACCGATTTCAAATCTGGCAAGCTGGATTTATATAGCATGTAGTTGGTAAGTAAGCATTAGAGATCAACCATGACGTCGTTTCTAAAACCCAAGAGACTTTCCAAAATACTGTGTATTTCTTCTGCTTTTGGATTTGATGTATCAAGGGAATAGAACTGAGAAACTTGATCCTCAATCTCAATCCAGCTACAGCCTGGGATTTTAAAAGAACTTCGCTCCTTCAATGTTCTCCATACCTTCCGAGCTTCATCCCACTTTCCCAGCTCTCCATATATGCTAGCCAACACTGCACCGTAACCTCCATTGTTTGGATCAATTTCAATTAACTTTTTGGCTGCTAATTCTGCCAAATCTATACGGCCATGAACTTTGCATCCATTAAGCAAAGAACCCCAAATGACTTCATCTGGTTCCATGCTCATGCCCCTGACAACTTCCATTGCCTCATGAAATCTTCCTGCTCGACCTAGAAGGTCTACCAAGCACCCGTAGTGCTCAATCCGAGGCTCGATCCCGAATTTCTGAACCATCATCTCAAAATAGCAGTAACCTTTTTCAACTAATCCTCCATGAGTACAGGCATTTAGCAAACCAATGAAAGTGACCTCATCAGGCCTTATACCCTCACCAAACTCCATCATTTGCTCAAAAATAGCAATTGCGCCATCACTTTGCCCATGAAGCGCAAAAGAATTAATCATTGAATTCCATGATGTTAGGCCTTTTTCTGGATTCAACTCAAAAAAAATTCTTGCCTGTTCAAGGTTTCCACATTTCTCATACATATCCACAAGAGCATTCGAAGTAAACGAGTCAAGAGCAAGCCCATTTTTGTATAGGTAACCATGTATCCATTTTCCAAGCTGAAGCATCCCAGTGTGGCCACATGCTGAAAGTGCACACACAACTGTAACTTGGTTTGGCTTCACATATTGAAATTTGAAACTGTAACTGTTTCTCCATGGTTAGAATAACCATTTTCCTAAACAATCTAATTGCCTCGGGGAAAAACCCATTCTGAGTGCACCCTACAATTATAGCATTCCAAGAGGGGACGTCTCTCTCAGGCATTTCATCGAACAACTTCATAGCATTCTCAATATCCCCCATCCTCGCATACCCACAAACCATGGCAGTCCAAGACGGATCCGGCTCCCCTCCTCTTCTCTTCCCCTCCTCTTCCATTCTCTTGAACATTCACGATCAAATTCTCCATACAGTTCTAATGGCTATTTTTAAAAAAAAAAAAAAAAAATCAGAAAATCAGTTTTTTTTTTTTTTTGTAAAAAAATGGCATGAATGGTATCGGGAAATAGAGAGAGTGCAGAAGCTTCACGATTTCTGAACCACACCCCAGCCTCCTTCGTTCATCTCTGTCCTTCGGTCCTTCCTTGCCGCCGCAAGTTCGTTCACCACCATTCGTCGGTTCAACCGTCGGAATCTTTGTTCCTCGCCCAGATCATTGAAACGTTTCGCTCCTTCTCCAATTTTCATTCTATGCTCGTTTTGGTCTAACCTTGGAATGGTTTGAGAGAAGTTCATCCAAATCCTTCATTTACTCTTTGCTAAATGTCGGGAGGTGTTGTGTCGAAGCTTCAGTTCTTTCCTCCGTCTTCCTCTGTTTCATTCTGTCATTGTTTGGTTCTAGGGTATATGAACCTCTCTGCGGCTCTTGAGTGTTAGTGGCATGGGTACGTGAAAAGACTCTTCCTCAAAAATCATTAATTAACTATAATGATTTTACAAAATCGAATTAATAAGTGGTTAAGGAAAACCTTTTTCTTAATTTCATAAAGCTGGCACATCGAAGTCCAGGGCACAAATTCTGCGCACAAACTCATTACAGAAAATTCTTAACTCTGGGCACAATTGTCAAATGGATGATTACACAGCCCACGAGTTAAAAACAACATCCAATTCACAACAAAGGGTCTACACCAAAACATTTCCATATAAATTCTGAATGTGGATCCACTAAATATTATGGCATATAAAATAAAACATTTGGTTCCACAGTGAACAACATTCATCTCAAAACAGTTAAAATAGTATTCTCAAAACATGTGGGCTCTAAAATGACAATATATAAACTCATACAACACCAGTACCAAAAGAGGCTTACAAAGTTCACAATTATTATGTCTCCGGTTGCTTCCCTTGACTTTGACTTTTAGTAAAACTAAAGGTCTCGCCTGAAAAATATAAATAATGACAGGATGAGACATAAAGTCCCAGTAACCAAAATTAATTTACCAAATATGCAGGTAAGGATTGCAAGTCAGAGAAGCAGGTTTACTAACATATTTATAAGATCAACAACAATTAAATAATTAATCCATATTAATGAACAATAAGTAGAACCATCCCCACTCATCCATCCTGCTCCTTCTTATATCGTCTGGACGTGGTACAACCTATATCAGTGCTAGTATACCTGGCCAAGGTTAGCTAGTCACTTCAAGAATACTGTGTCCTCCCATGCTACCACCAATATACCGTAACAGGGAGGTGTCCGCCCAAAATACTCAACTCAAATTCCGGGTCAGGAATGAGAGAACCGATGGGCACAATTTCACCCTAAATCTCTTCCACACAACCCAACATATTCCATAACAGATAAACAATACGATACTGCAATTTCCCAAAAAACATCATACAATATATTATTCCATATACATCTCATAATAAACATCATAACAACAATACCTAACCAAATTTATTGTTCCATATACAACAACCCACAAAAAACATCATAACAATCACCACAATAATAATCACAATAACAATATTCACTCATATATACATACAGAATAGAAAATACTCTGCTTCACTGAAATAACTTTATATTCAGAAATACGCTTAATTTTTTTTCAAAACACAAGTCAGTAGTATATATAAAAGTAAGGTTTAGAAAACACCTTACAGTCCAAAACAAGCATATGAAATAAATTAACCTCAGTTACCTCAATTCCACGCTTATCCTTATTTCGAGGAGTAAAACGCGAACAATCACCGGTCACAAATAAACTTTACATCATCACAATTATAATTTCATATATCTTAAATTACACAAATTCAAATAAATATATATTATCATAATAAAAACTAAAAATAACAGTTTAATCCCTCAAATTTCAAAACTAACCGATTAAAATCTCTCTAATTCCTCTATTAACTCAAAACAAATTTTATACAACTTTTAATCGGTAAAAACACTTGGTAGGATATAAATCTTGAATTTCTTGAGTAGAAAAATCAATTTAAATTCCTACGATAACCAATCAAAAATTCTGAACCGATTAAAACTAGTTATTAATCGTTCTAAATATATATACAGTCATCTATTATAAAAACTCAAAACTTTTCCAAAATCATAACCTCAAAATTTTCACTAACCAACATAATATTATATTCATTGAAAAGAGAAAAATATATAGAACAACTTTCATAAAGGAAGTTTAATTTATTGAAAAGAAGTTAATTTAATTCCCAAAATAATCTTATGAGATAAATTACATACCTCAAAATATTCCCAACAGTCTCCTTATCTCTTCTCGCACGCTCCGCTCACTCTGTGCGTTTCATTCTCTGCTTCCTCTCATTCTCACCACGCAACACACACACACACACATATATATATATATATGTGCGCCAAAAGTCACCGCCTCAGTTAATGAGGCGGTGATCTAATTAATATTTTCTTTTCTGCATCCAATGCATTTTTTTTTGAAATAGGGAAAATTACCATTAAAGCCCTTAACTTTTTTTTTTCATTCACAATTACAATCTAATTACCTTAATCTTATATAATTATTCCTTAATTGCAATTAAATCCTAAAAATAAAATTAGGATGTTACAGTATGTATGTTAGCTCCTTCTTTTTATGATTTCCATAAAGCTTCTCAATTCTGATTGTGTGTAGATTGTGGGTTTAATTTTGTGTGTGGGTATGAGGTGTCATATTCTCTAAAAATCATGCCAGAGAAAGTAGAGTTGTTTGACAGATTATGAAATTGGTGATATATGGTTGTATAGATGTTTAAATTAAATATACCGACTTTAAAATGAAGGTATAATTGGGGCTGGATTTATTAGTTTTGTAGTAGGCATACTATTCGAATGATTTTTTTTTTTAATGATTAAAATGATGTATAAGTGATGTTTTGAGTCTGTTATGCTAAACCAAAATAGTAGAGTTTAAACACTGTTAAGGAATAGTCTGTGATGTGGCAATGCATGTTAAACAATTTTTCAGATATGTAACTTGGTAGTGAGGTTGTATTGCTCCACTGTTAGCTACTTATGAATTGTTAAAGAAATTTCAAAAAGTATCAGAATATGCTAAATTGCTCTAGCATGATGCTTGTTTAGTTATAAAATTTTCTTAGAATAGAGATTGAGGATAAAGTAGATTCTGTTATTTGGTTGTATGACGTAAGGAGCTTATTAGAGTTGAATTTGGGAGGGAAGCTTATTCAAGCTTGTACTTTTATGTAACTTGAAGGTTACAAGATGATGGGTTCATTTTATTTATATGTTAAATATGAAAAAAAAAAAAAATCAGGATATATTTGGCTGAACGTGATAATATAAAAATGTTATGTAAAGTTGTAATTGAAGTACTGATGGATCTGTTTGGGTATTAGGAGGAGAGAAGTGAATAATTTGGAAGCTGATAAGATGGTGAAAGAGGTATAAATATAAGCATTACAGGTAAGTTAATAACGTTCCAATATCACTTTTAGAGTTAACATTTTACTTGTGGTTATATTATTCTGATTTTATTTAAATTACAAAATTTCTTAACAATCACCTTATCAAGGCTAGTTTGATCAACTTTTTATTTAGTACTTGTTGATTTTTAAATCTGCAAATAAAATAAGGATGTTATTCAAAGTTATTCGCTCTTTTGCCGTTCAGTTATAATGAATGCTCATGCATGGAATTGCTAGAAATTTTCAAAGATACCATTTGAGAACCCTCATCTTGAGATGATCTGATATTTTGAAATGTTTTGTGAGGTTCTATTAGTTAAGGAAGGATTTTATTTGCTAGTTGCTAGAAATCTAGTTCCATGCATGCTTGAAAATGTTTTGAGAGGACAGATTACAGAACGCTGGTTACTAACAACAATATTATTAGTCCTTGGCGCGCCATGGTTAATTCGAGTTCGGTTGACATTTGTGACCACAGTACTCACGCTTGATATTCGTGGGATTCATTCTCACACTTGTTATCCGTAGGTTTTGTACTTGTGCTTGTTTCGTGGCTTTGAGTTGCGGTTGATTACATACCACCGTGGATTGTGTGTTCACACTTGTTCTCGTGGCTTAATGCTACGTTTGGTTATTTACCCTCGTGGATTGTGTGTCCACGCTTGTTATTTGTTCGGTTGAAGTCCTACGAAAGATGAGAAATGAGATTTACTCTTATTCAACCTGCTTTTGTTAAATGAACTATTTTACTACGTATTTGGTTTTGTTCATATAATGATCTTTCATATAGTTTTATTTATGATTATAACTGTATGCTCTAGAAGTCGAAACTTGTTATCATGTTGTCATTTTTCAAAGTTAAATCTATTTAATTATTTTTCATAAGCATTTTGTTAAAATCTATTAATGGGACGTTATTCACCAGAAATATTATTTTTGGTCTCAGATAGTGTAGCTGGCTATGTTCCTCTTGGTGGGTTCTGAAGATCCACACTACTTTTTGAAGTGTCATGGTGAAAACTATGTATTTATTATTTGCAATTTTGGTGTTCCACGTATGCTATAGTTAGGATCCCCTCCTTATCTAAGTATTGTGTAATTGTTACTATGGAGCGGAGCTCCTCTTAATTATACTAGGTTATTGTAGAAATTTCCTAAGGTGTTACTCTCATGTGAGATTCTACAGAAGTTTCAAGATATAGTCTGTAAATCCTATAATTTCGAAATGTATTATTCATAGTCATTATATTATGTGTTGCAAATATGTATGTATAAAGCAATGTTTTGAAACTCAGACGAACCGGCCGGTTCATACTGGAAACCGGCGAACTGGCCGGGAAACCGGTCCGAGTTAAGGGGTGACCCCGGCTAACGAGTTTACCCGGGGTCAACTCGGCCTAACCCGGCCGAGTTGACCGAGTCACAAAGTGAGAGAGGTATAGAATTGCAGAACGAGAAGCAAGAGAGATTTGAAGTACTTCTCAATGTCGATGGTGCTGTGGAAGCCGAAGGAGGAGTAACAATTAGTAGAGGCCGAAGGTCTATGGTCGAGATACAGAATGAGAAGGAGGAGAGAGAGATCAGAAGTTTGAAACTGATGGATGTTTGGAATCGATGATGAAAAGTGTAGATCCGATGGCTGTGACTAGTGAAGATGAAGAAGCGAAGGACTGAAGACAACAGAGAAGAGGAAGAGGAGATAAAGGAAGAGAGGGTCGGTGGTGATGATAAAAGAAAGATGTTGGTGATGAAGAAAGAGGAATTGAGGACCAAAGGGTAGTGATCAGGTGAGGAGATTGAGGGAGATAGATTTAACGCCGTAGAGGTTCCCAAGGAATGAGGATGACGTGCACGAGTTACTGTTGCCCACGTTCCTCACTGTACGATTTGCTTATATTATATATGTCCAAAATTATGTAATAGTTGCTATGGATTGACACAAGTCCGGATATTACGTCAATGTACTTATCTCATTCATCCTTCATTTTTAAAAAGGTTTATTTAAGTTGGGTTATGGACACTTTTTTAGTTTTTTGTTAGGTTTGGGCTAGTAAGGGAAGTGAGACTTTTTTATTGGGCTTGGGCTGGTAGGGAAGTGCATACATAACTATTTTAATTATAAATATTTTTACCTATTTTAATTAAATTATATATTTTAATTAATATTGATCTGACTCCTAGGTTTGATTCTGCCTGACATTTCACTAACCTTTAACTCAAGATCTCCATTTAGGTTTAGTGATCGATCTGAGTTTTAACCTTGGTATAAAGTATGGAAAATTTTATATATTTAAGGCTTTAGAGAAATGGGTTTTTCTCAAATTTTGTGCCTGTCAATCTTGAATTTTGGGGCGTGACATAACTGGTACTAAAAAGATACTTCATGATCCTGAAAAAATTATTTGAGGACCTTGAAAAAATATCCTGAAGTATATTTTTTGTATCATTTAGTAGCCTAAAATATTTTTTTAAGATCCTAATATAATTTTACAAAATCATGAAGTATTTTTTTAGTACCAGTCAGTATCCTAAAGTATCTTTTTAGTACAAGTCACTAATTTTTTTTTCAAGATCATGAAATATTTTTCTAGTATTAGTCAGTATCCTGAAGTATTTTTTTCAGTACCCGTCATACCCTAATATATTAAAACACAAAAGGCAACATCTCACTGTTTTTGTGCAAAACGGCGCAGTTTGATCGAAAAGGACACAGCGGACGTTAACTCGCATCGGATGAAAGTCAGGTCCATCTCAATTTGTACCTATCAGAACCAATATTATCAATCTCCCTCATGACACATTCAATCATCATCACATGTATTGATTAATGTATACAAACTATGGAGCATCCATACTTCAAAAAAAAAAAAACAGAGAATTATAATGTGTGTGTGTATATCTCCGACACGTGGCCGGGCTTCAAAGTAGCATGCTTGTTTCATACATCATTAAAAAAAGCTTTAATCTTTACCCATATTCCAAAGATGAAAATCACCATGTTTAAATGGGGGTTTTTTTTTTCCTTCTCCCCTCTTCTTCTGATTAGCAAAATTTTAAACCTACGCAGAGACAAAGCAGTGTTCTAATCTTTCCACTATCTGGGATCTTTACATTTTGCAGGTAAAGTGAAAACAAGTTGAAATTTTCAAGAAGCTTAGAATGCTGAAGAGTAAACTCACTTCAGGTCTCTTGACGTGGCACATCTTCTTGAAGGATGAGACAAGTTCATAAGGTCAACGCCTTGTCGTTGGGAGCCACATCCATCGCCGACAGCGTGTCATCGATTTGATCCTTACAATTAGGGAGATCAGGTGAGTTGGAGGTCGAAGACAAGGTTCTGAGGGAGGATGACAGCTTAGAGAGTTCATCGTGGGAAACACGAAGAGAAAGCTTGAGAAGGGATTCGAGATCGTTAGTGTTTTGGAGGGATGTGGTAAGGGAAAGGGAGGAAATAATGGAGTAGCAGGAGGCCAGGAAGCGCGTGACGTTGCAGACGGTTCTAATGGAGTCGGCAACGCCGGTATTGGTGGTGGTAGGAGTTGATCATCGTCCAGAATTGGAGTTGTGGATGAGAGCTCTGAGCATGACACCTACAGAGAGAGTAAGGAAGAGATGGCTAAAACAAAAATGAAGGCAACAGTGGGGAATCTACGGAAAGAGGGCTTATCTTTGAGGTGATCAAATACTTTTTTGCAACTGATATTTTTTTCCGTTGCAAATTGTGCCGGATTTTTTTTTTTCCGTCGCAAATATTTGCTACGAATTTTTATTTCCGTTGCAAATTGCAACGGGTATTATTTTCCGTCGCTTATTCAGTATTTTCTAGTAGTGGAACTTCTATATCTTGTTAGAACACGTGAATCAATTCTAAAAGCTGATTCAATTCACCGGCTACTGCAGTAATTGGAATGCTCTGAATATCAGTTGTCATCTTTGAAAGAATAAGAAATCTTTGTTAATTGTTCTTTCACTAGTTCAAGAGTGAGTAATGAGTAGAGATTGAGACACCGGTAGAGTGATAGGAGGTTCACTTTTTACATTTAGGGTTTATGCCTTCACGGTCACTCTTAATCAGGCAAGGCAACTAGGCAAGTTAAAACAAAAATTAATGGGGCCTAACAAATGCGAAAGAGAAATGATAAGAATGACGTGTACTTAAGAACTCGGGAAAATTAGAATGAAGGACCTGGAGAAAAAAATATTTATTAAAAAGGACCATAAAAATTGTAATTATTAAAATGACCAAAGGTAAAAACTATAAAATTAAAAATACTAAACCACCCCTAAGAAAATCTTCTTCATTACCTTCCACACCCTATTTTTAAAACTAATACAAAATTTTAAATTTCAGTAAATTAAATAAAATATTTCTCAAGTTTCATTTTTCACACCTTGCATAGATATTTATGGGAAAAATCACACATTCTTCAATCTTGTCAAAAGTATAATTTGTTAAAATCAACAAAGTTTTAAATAAAAATATAATATAATGATTTTAATAAAATACAAAGTCTTTTATAATTTAGTATATATGTTAGACAAAAAAATTTATATGAATTATTTTTATTTTAGAAGAAATTTATGTGGGTTAAAAAATTCATTTAATGTTAATATATAAAATTTAAAAAATCTATTATATCTTGAAAAAATTGAAATGAATTTAGTTTTTATTTTCATAAAAAATGTTTAATTGATGTCAACGTTGATACTTAATAACATAAATCCTCCAACTTGATAATATATTTGTTATTTAGTTGATCTATTGATTACATGAATATAGAACTTGTTGAAAAATAAAAATTAAAAAAAATATGAGTTTGGACTGTAGTTATATATTGATTTTACATGAGTATGAAACCTGGTGAAAAATAAAAATTTAAAAAAGATATGATGATACTATATATGAAGTGCAGTTTTACTTTAAATTTTAGTTATTTTTTAATTATAAATACAAGAGATATTGTAGAAGATTTGATTGAGGACAATTTAGAAATTGTAAATTTATATTATGATGGTTGGTCATTCTAAGTAATTACAATTTTTATGGTTATTCTCAATAAATATCTTTTCTTTCAGGTCTTTCATTCTAATTTTCCCTAAGAACTCTCTGGTTACAAAAGACTTAATCCACAACAACCATTTTATGACTGTAAGTTTGTTTTATTCGAAGTTTGGGATTAGAGAATTAGATTTCCGCTTTGGCATCCTCCTCCTGCATATTCTGATAGGCATGTGCAAAACCCTTGATTAGTTGCTTGCTTTCATTTCATGACAAAAAGGAAAACGGGAGTACCGCAGAAGATAAAAAATGCGGGTGATTTGAGCAGGGTGGATCCAAAAAATTATAGAAGGGGTACAATTGGTGGAGAGATTTTCGATTTTTTTTTTCAAGGAAAGTTTTAAATGCATTAAAAAACAAAAGAATATAAACAAGAAAAAAAAAGAATATCAAAAAAATTTCATAAAATCAAGTGAATACTGATGATGTAATAAGAGATGCAATTATTTTAGAAACCTACCTGTCATTTAGAAAAGCAAGGCTAAGTCTTTGTTAGAAATGCAGTTACATAAATTACAATGAAAAGTGAGCACTCAATAAGTTCAAGTACATATATTTTAATAACAAAAGTATATTACAATAAAAATAATTACAATGTCATTCTTCTAGGCCTTATTTTTTGGAATTTCATCATAATTGTCTTATTATCAATGTTATCAAATACATCTTTTTCAATATAAGGTAATAAACAATCATTCAACCATTCATCACAAATCCGATTACAAAGTGCAATCTTGATGTATTAAGGGTGGACATTTAATTTAATGGTGGACAATTATTCAAACATGTATTAATTTTTTTAAAAAAAATCTCAAATTCAAGGGGGACACTTACCCCCAACTCACAACGTGGGTCGTCCATGGATTTGAAGACCCCTATTCCATGTATAATTGCCCTTTTCTTTTCGTCTTTATCCCATTCATTCATTCCCTTCTCTCTCAGTTTTTTTTAAGGGAAAAAACCAAGATTATTAAAACCGGACCGGTCACTGAACCGATCGAGCTACTGGGTCAAGGGTCAGTGGGTCGACCGAGTCAAACCGAGCTAAACCGATGAGTAAGTAAAGATTTTATTTATTACTTATTAATATGAAATTATAAAAAAATGGCTATTAACCTTTGATCAAAAAGATGTATCACGCTGGAAGCCTGATTTCAGTCCTAAACTTGCAAAAATAGTCTCTGTAGTGGCATGGGTGAGGTTTCCAGATCTTCCTGCACCCCTATTTGATAAGAAGTTCCTCTTGAATTTGGGCAACTCCATTGGAAAGGCGATCAGATTAGATGTCCACACTGCACAGAGGACCAGAGGAAGGTTTGCTCGAATGTGTGTTGAGCTAGATCTGAATAAGCCATTAGTACCTCAGTTTATTGTTGAAGGTCAGACTCTGAGTGTGGTTTATGAAAGCTTAGGGCAAATCTGTAATAAATGTGGAAGGGTGGGGCATATGAAGGAAGGTTGTGAGGCATTTCACAGGAAATTACATGAGGGTAGTATGATGGTGGATGAGGTAGAGCGAAGGGAGAATAATGTGGGGGAGAAGGAGAGTGACAAGGGACTCTGGAAGACAGTGCAAAGGGTCCGTAGACCACGTAGACAGGAGATGGAAGGTCAAAATAAGCCGTCGGGATCGCGCTACTCAGTGCTGCGTGAGGAAACAGGGGAGGAGGAATTGCCAATCCGTGAACCTGCTGAACAGGGAGGTGATCCGAGAAGGGTGGCTACTGAGAAAGGTCTGGGCAAAGATGGGCCTCAAAAGCAAAACAAGAAGGGACAATTTGAAGGTGAAAAAGGGCTGCATAAAGAAAATGTAATGAATAAATCCAAGAGCAAGAGTAGGGCCGATAAAGAGAGCATGAAGGAGATGGGAACAAAGGTGAAAGTTGGGATAGTAGCAGCTAAGCAGGGAGGTGAAAGTAAGGGCTTGTCTGAGAATTTATATGATCATGACACTATAATGGTTGTATCTGAGTCAAACTTGAAGCTCTATGAGGGGAGAGGAACGCTCACAGAGTTAAAGGAAAACATTCATCCAGGGGAAGGTCGGGTGGTAGAGCACTTGTGTGATGCTGGAGGTACAGTGAATCCACAAAATACAAGCAAGTCAATGGATGCTTCAGTGAGTGGCAACATGTGCATGGAGGAAGCGTTCCCTACAGCTTTATTGGCTGATTGAGCATTGTGCTGTTTTTGTACGGGTTAGTGTTTCCTATAAAATCTCTGTTATGATGTTTAACTTCTTAATATGGAATAGTAGGGGTGCTGCAAGTAAGGGAGTGGCTACTGTAATTAGAGATATTAAATTCCGGTACAAAGTAGACATGATTGTCTTGCTAGAACCTAGGATCAGTGGTAGGCAGGCTGATAAAGTCATTAAAAGCTGGGGTTTCAGGCATTCCGTGAGGAGGGAAGCTGAGGGTTTCGCTGGGGGTATCTGGATTTTGTGGGAGCTGGATGATCTAATTGTAGATGTGAGGATCATTAATGATCAGTTTATACATTGTAAGCTATGCTTTGGGGGGGAAGAAATGTTGTTTACAGCGATTTATGCTAGCCCCACGGAGTCAAAGAGGTTGCTGTTGTGGGAGTTACTCTATAATCTGTCATGTGAAATCTCTGTACCGTGGATTCTTGGGGGAGATTTCAACGAAATCAAGACTCCTAGGGAGCAAAAAGGGGGTGGTCGTGTGAATGGATCGAGATGCAGAAGATTCAATGACTGGATTGAAGATTGTAGTTTTATTGATATGGAGGCACAAGGGCCTTTCTTTACATGGAAGGGACCAAAATGGGAGGGACTGGAAAGGGTATACAAAAGACTGGACCGATGTTTATGTTCAGTTAGTTGGCTTGAGAATTTTGGGGATGCAGAAATTAGTGTTTTGCCAAGACTATGCTCTGACCATCATCCTTTATTGATTAGGATGTCTAAGGAGTATAAGGGTGGGAGGCAAAGGAGTTTTAAATATGAAGCTATGTGGAAGTCGCATGAACAATTCAATAGTGTGATGGAAACTAGTTGGTGGCAACATAGAGAAGCTCATGATAATCTGGCAACTTTACAGCTAGATCTGATCAAGTGGAATAGGGAGACTTTTGGAAAGCTAGAAGGAAGAAAGAGACGTTTGTATAATAGATTAAGTGGGATACAAAGAAGTCTTGAAAAGTACAACAACCCTTTTCTGGTTAATTTGGAATTGGAGTTAGAGGAAGAGCTACTTCAAACACTAAGACAAGAGGAGATTTTCTGGTTTCAGAAATCAAGGGGGCAATGGCTAATTGATGGAGATCGAAACACAAAGTATTACCACTCCAAGACATTAATAAGAAGGAGGAGAAATAAGGTTACTATGCTGAAGAACAATGTGGGGGTATGGATTGAGGATGAGAAGGAAATTGTTAAAACGTTTTTTGAATTCTACAATTCTCTGTTCAGCGAGACTAATTGCAATAGGGAGTGGGCGGTCACAAGGCAGACATGGGGGAAAGTGGATAAGGAGCAATGGAAGAGAATTGGAAGTGAGATTAGGGATGTTGAGGTGCGGAATGCTTTATTTCAGATGGGAGGATTCAAAGCACCCGGCAAAGATGGATTTCCTGCTGTATTCTACCACCAAAACTGGGAATTTGTAGGTTCATCGGTCATAGATTTCATCAAAACACTGTGGAGGCAGCCGGACAGAATTGGCGAAATTAATGAGACCTTGGTGGTGCTGATTCCAAAGGTTGAAAAGCCAGAGGAGGTTAGTCAATTCAGACCTATTGCACTATGCAATGTGATTTACAAAGGATTAGCAAAACTGATTGTAAATAGATTAAAACCGTTCCTAGATAAGTTGATTTCCCCTTATCAAACAAGTTTTATACCAAAAAGAAGCATCCATGACAATATTATTATTGCCAAGGAAGTCGTTCATTCGATGAATAAATTGCAAGGGAACAAGGGGTTCATGGTTATCAAGATTGATCTTGAGAAAGCGTATGACCGCATGAATTGGTTGTATCTTGATAAAGTTTTGGAGGAGATTGGTTTGGATGAACACCTAAGGAAGGTAATTAAGGGGTGTGTTAATTCGGTTAAATTAGCTTTGATGTGGAATGGTAGTAGGAGGGAGGAGTTTGCCCCAACTAGGGGATTGAGACAAGGAGATCCGCTTTCCCCTTATTTGTTTGTGCTAGGAATGGAGAAACTCTCACACTTAATTGCTGATCGTGTGAGTAACAAACAGTGGAAACCCATTAAATTGGGGCGTGGTGGGGCTGAGGTTTCACACTTGTTATTTGCTGATGACTTATTACTGATTTGTGAGGCTGATGTAGAGCAAATGAGTATGGTCATGGAGGTTTTGGAGGTTTTTGGGAACATGTCTGGTCAAAAAGTTAACAATCAAAAGACTAGTATCTTTTTCTCAAAAAATGTAAATAGAAGAGTTCAATCTGATGTATGCAACCTATCAGGATTTGCTATGAAGGAAAACTTGGGGAGATATTTGGGAGCTTTCCTTAATAATGAGAGGACGAAGAGCAAGAATTATCAGCATATACTTGATAAGATGCAAAGTAAGCTTAGCAGCTGGAAAAAACAATCTCTATCCCTTGCTGGACGGATTACTCTTGTGCAATCGGTAACTAACCAATTGGCGGTCTTCACCATGCAGCACTCTGTAATTCCAGTGGGGGTAAGGAAACACATGGAAAAATTACAAAGAGATTTTATATGGGGCCGAGAGGAGGGAAAGAGGAAAATTCACCCGGTAAGCTGGGAGATGGTGTGTAAGGAGAAGGAAAATGGTGGACTAGGAGTGAGAAGATTGGATCAAATGAATGACGCATTGTTGGGCAGAGTTGCATGGAACCTAATTTCTAAGCCAAATAACCTGTGTTCCTTGGTACTTAGTGGAAAGTATAATCGAAATTGCAACTTTCTGAAATGTTGTAAATGTTTGAAAACAGACTCTGAGTTGTGGAGGAAATTATCTCAAATTTGGCCCAATATTGTCGAAAATATATACTGGGATATTGGGGATGGTAAGGTAGTAAAGTTTTGGGAGGATAAGTGGGTGGAAGACAAGGATAATCTAGCAGGGAAATGTACTCGACAACTGTCAAATGAGGAGAGGGAGGTAACAGTGGGAGAGATGGTAAATGGAGAAGGCAAATGGGACATGGAAAAAATTGAAAGTAATTTGAATACTGAGGGTAAAGAGCTAATCCGAGCTATGCTACCCCCTGCGTCTGCGAATGGTTTAGACACCATTAAATGGGGAAGGAACTTCAAGAGTAAGTATACAGTGGCTGACATGTACCATAACCTGAAAAAGGAATCAATCAGTGAGGTAGAAGGTTGGAGTGCTATCTGGGGGTGGAAGGGACCGAAGAGGGTGCAGATTTTTCTCTGGCTTGCTTTTCACAACAGACTACTAACAGGTGTGCGTAGGAGTCAGATTTTGGGAAGTAATGCAGAGTGTCATTGTTGCAATAACGTGGAGACCGCGATGCATGTACTCCGTGACTGTCATAGAGCCTGGGGTTTGTGGCAGGAGGTATTAGCAGGTTATGTTGTTCCTGATTTCTGGAGTTTGCAGGATAGTGTATGGCTGAACAAGAATTTATCTCATCCAGATGTAAATTGGAGGCTCATTTTTGGGTTTACTTGTTGGCTGTTGTGGGCGTGGCGAAATAAAACCTGTTTCCAGGAAGGTTTTGAGGCACCACCAGACCGTGCCAGAGTGGTGATCTGGTATGTTCAGGAATTTAAGCGAGCTTGCAGTGAGTTTAGCGGATGCTGTGGGATCAGAAAAGAGGTACAAATCTCATGGAAAGCACCTACAGGGGACTGGCTAAAGCTGAACGTGGATGGTGCCTCAAAGGGAGGAAGCAAGGGTGCGGGGGTGTGGTGGTGTTATTAGAAATTCTCATGGAAAATGGCAATGTGGTTTTAGCAGGGGCGGGGGTCCGTTTCGCTCTACGTGCGAAGTTTGGGCGGTGCGACGGGGCTTGAATTAGCTCTCCAATACCAGTTTAATAGGGTAATAGTGGAATCTGACTCTATAACTGTGATTAAAATGTTGAATGATATACAGGTGGATGCTGACGCAGATATGAAGCTAATAGGTCTGATTAGGAAACTTGTATTAAAATTTACTGATGTAATCTTTGTACATGTGTTTAGAGAAGGGAATTTTTGTGCTGATTCTCTTGCTAGTTATAGTTTTACGGTGGAAGAGGCTTGTGTCTTTTTTGATAAGCCTCCGTTATTTGTAAAAAGTGCTCTGGATAACGATTGTAGGGGTGTTATATACCCAAGACTTGTGATGGTGCAGGAATAAGATAGGGCGATGGCCCCGTATTTTTACCAAAAAAAAATATCCATCGGATAAAAGGAGTGATTGGTCAGTGGTGTGTCCCTTCATTTCTTCCACAAAGTCCTGCTAAATTAGAAAAAGGCCGTGAAAAATCATAGCATGTACTGCAGAAGGGTGGTTGCTTTGAGAGTGGTTTTCTCTTGATGGGACCCACAAAGCTCCCCCACCATTGGTAATCTCATTGGGTCTATTTATTTCTTCTCCATTTTCTTGTTAAACTGTTCGTGATGACGAAGACACACACGAACGCATGGGGTGAGCTCTGTTTTCACTTCTCTCAGCCATGGCTTCTCTCCCACCTTACACCTTAAATCTGTCCGTGCTCGGCGTCTCTCGATCTGTTCGCATCGGAAAGTTTGAAGCCTCGTTTCCTCGCTCTTCAGTCGGTCATCGTCATTCTCCTCTGTCGGTATTATTTCTTCTCACCAGATCTGTTCACACCGGCCTTGATTTAACTGGATTTGTTGTTATTGCCGAATTTGTTTCTTATCAGCTCTGGTTCTCTCCATCTCACTCTCTTTGTCAACATCTTCACCCTTCAATCGACGTTTTTGGGAGGAAAAAAAACTGAACTAACTCCGACCCGGTTTCTATGGCAGACCGGACCGGCTTTACGGCCGGTTCGTCAGTTTTCGGTCAGAACCGGCCGGTCCGGTTCTGATAACCATGGAAAAAACAAAGAAATACAAAAGTTGTATTTAAAATAATAACTTCATTTTAACTATAGTATATGACTGAGAAAATACACATATAAAGATTTATATATGGGGATATCATTTCTGCAGTTATTGCAGATAAATATATCTCCAACTACCCAAAACGGTGTCGTTTCTGCCCTTATTTTTTACTCCCCTTAATATATCTTCTTCGCTCTCTCCTTGTGAAACTCTCTCTGGTTCAAAAGCTCCACGGCCACACACACTCCGACGGTGGCTTTTCTGCGAGCATCTTCAGCACCGGTGTGTTTAAAAAGGAAGACCAAGTCAAATATGGTGGCTATAAAGAAATAGAAAGTCATTATGCAGGAGTGAAGCTACGGAAGAAATAGGAAGGAGAAATGTACTCAGTGGGCAGCTCTTTGAACTCAACGATACAATTGATCACATCAAGAATAGCCTTCACTAGCTTGATCAGTGCATCAAATTGCTGTTTCAGGTGGGCATGGTTCTCCACAAGGTCAGGCAGTTGCTTGAGCAGAGCCACAGATTTGGCAAGTGTGTTTGTAGCACCTAACTGAACTACCATCCAGAATTCTCCAAAGTTAACAGCCAAGGCTACTAAAGTTAGCACCACTTTTGCATGCCATGAATAGCTAGAGAGCATGTTCAGAATCCCCATTGATGTTGCATGTGCATCTCCACCTCCTAGGCACTTGTTTGCTCTCAGGAAAAGTGAAAAGAGATGAACATGTTCCTTGCTTGCAACTGGGTATTAAACAAAAGCAAAAGTGGTCTCTTGATTTGGATAAGATTATTATAGAGTTAGAGTGCATGTTTTTATGTTGTATTTTTTAGTCTATTATAGTGCGTCATCGGTGAATCAAACATAAGTATGCTTTTGTCATAGATTCCCCCTTTCTCTTCTATAAATATTATTCACGTCATGGAACTTCTTTATTTATAATATATCTTGGATACTTTTATTCAAGTCGTGATACATGCAACCACCAGTCCACCACAGTGATATGCAGCGTACATGTGGAGCTTTGATATGTAATGTTGACAACACACTCGTTCTCTTCTCTAAACCGAACACCTATGCATACAAACCAGAACTGATCAAGGTGAGTTTTAAACCTCTTTCCATCTAGCTTCCATGGGTTCTGCACATTGGTTTTGGTGTTTTAAAGCTTGAGAAGCCGAGGTTTGATTCTGTATACGTGCTCTGGTTTGAATGCTGAAAACAGAGATTTTTTAAACACACCGGTGCTGAAGATGCTCGCAGAAAAGCAGAGCAAGATGTCGCTGCTCAGAAACACGAGGCTCAGATCAGAAATTGTGCTTCAGCGCTGGCGAGCTTCGACATCATCCGCCACCGTCGGAGTGTGTGTGGCCGTGGAGCTTTTGAACCAGAGAGAGTTTCACAAGGGGAGAGCGAAGAAGATATATTAAGGGGAGTAAACAAAAAAGGGCAGAATGGTGTCGTTTCTGGGTAGCTGCAGATATATTTATCTGCAGTAACTAACTGCAGAAATGATATCCTCTTTATATATACCGTATATTTGGTTTCAGGTCAATTGATTAATTGCGTAATTAAAATTGATTAGAGATCAAGATTTCCAGTTAGCTAGCGGTCGACTATCAATTTTGTACTGGTTAGTGACTCAACTGGCAGTTCCACACACAAACAAGTGTCGTATACAGTTTCTTCATGCAAATTTAAAAAAGTCAATTAAATTATTAGACAAATGCAATACTCATATAATTTACAAAAATTAAGTGCCCTCCTATCAAAATTATACTACATCTAGCCCTTAATATAAAATCTAATTTGTAGGGCAGACTATAATACAAATTATTTTTCATATCAAAGATTATAATTCTATTTAAAAAACAGGAGGGAGTATATTATTTTGAAAAAGAGATATAATATCTCAATTTTTTATTTTAAATGTATGACGTATAATACAAGTTACTTTCTGTGCAGCAAAAACGATGGAGTATTATTGATAGTGACATGTAAAAATAATGGAGCGTACGTAACCCTTTTAAAAATGAGCACGTACGTTGTTAAAATGGAGAAGTTTGTCGGTAGCTTTCACGCCAGCTAGGAAGCCTATCATAATAACGTCAGATTCTTCACCACAAAAGACAAAAGGATTTCAAGTTAATATTTGTCGCAACTCTACTTCATGCTTCTCCTCCACTACGTCAGAACAATAAATTCATAGATTTTCAAAAATATAAAAAGGAATTTTATGAGATAATATTATTAATCGAGATATTAGTTGGGATGTTAATACACCAAAGGTGGTGTTATCATATAGTACTACCACAATTATTAATGCACCAGAAAAATGCCCCTTGGGAGATAGAGCTTATTGTATAAAAATTCAAAATATTTTCCTAAATAAGATATATGTAAAATTATAATTTTAAATAAGTAATATTCTACGATATAGAAATACCGATAAACTTTTAGCCATAGAGATATAGCTCAATGAAATGCTTTCCAATATTCTACCTTAAATGATATGGACTAAAAGCAGGAATTTAAATTAAACTATAAATAACCAAATCACGTAAATTAAAAAGTGTTGATTAAATTTGCTTAGAAATAATAAATACTACTCTCTCCGGTCCTAATTATAGAAATACTTTTATATTGTAAATTACACTACAAAAGTGTTCCCATAATTAAGACCGGAGGTAGTACTATATGATAAATGTTTTCCCCCTAATGGGCTCTCTACTGTGCCTAATTTCCCCCTACTTCCCAAATGTTTTCTTTGTTTCTTTAGATCATTATATTCTACATAAAATAAATAATATTTTGATATCTTATTTAGTCCATGCAAGCTAAGGAACATGGTAAGAAGCTCTTGATGATGACATAAATAAGAAATTTTTTCTTTGATAAAATAATTTCAAGAGAACAGACAACTATAAGGAATGGATCCAAGATATTCAATGCATCTTATTCTTACGAACGTTTTAATTTACTTTGGACCATATAAATTTATTTTTAAGTAATATTTTAAAAGCATAACATTTAATTATACATCTAAAACAAAGCGATGGAAAAAAAAAATCTTAAAAAAGCATAATTTTTTTTTTTTATCATAATAACTATTTTTTATTCAGACCTTTTGAAAAAAATGAAACCTGTTCTCTGATAAAATAATTTTAAGAGAATAGATAACTATAAGTAATGCATCTAAGATGTTCAACGCATCTTATTCTTATGAACATTTTTTGTGTGTGGGATTTTCCCTTTTAGCTTTTACGAGTGATTATTTTTATAAATATCCAATCACTATGTTGTTTGTCTTCAAAACTTCAACCTTTGGTTATGATTTAATTTCCTGTTATCTACATTGTCCTCGTCTTTGTAATATCCTAATTTCCCTAATATAATAAGCCTTGTGTTTTTAGTGAATGAATTGACAAAATATAAAGGTGAATATGTGTCTCAAAGAAATAAAATCTATTAATTATATTTTCATCTAAATTTCATTCTGGAATTAATTAACCAATGGTTAATATGAGACTACATTTAGGGACTATAAAATGTGACATAAAATCACATAAAATGATAGCTATTTTAAATCCTCATGAGACAAGAAAAGAAAATAGGGAGACGCTTAGTTTAATTATTATCTATTAACAATTATCTTTTGGAAAAAATAAGCTTGCACTAATTGAGATTAGTGGCAAATAATTATAATTACATAATTGGGCTATATTTTTAACTTAAAGACAAGAAGTAGAAAACAATAAAAATAGTAGCGACTAAAGGGGATAAGATGCATAATAATTAAGGCAATTTATGCTAAAATTACATATGCCTATTAAAGGAAAAATGCCTAATCAAATATGATCTAACTTGCGTAATTATTTTCAATTTGATTAAGGGCAATCAAAGACATCAATTGAGGCCATTGTTTTCAAAAACAATAAGGCCATAAGAGGGCTAATTTAAATGTCAAGAAAATACCATAGGATTATGACACATGCAAAGACAATCTAATGGCTCTAAATTAAACAAGCTTAATCCTTTTGTAATTAATTGAACCAATGGGAGAAATGGAACCATGAGATTTGGACACATGGAAAGCTCATCCAAAGGCCAAAAATGCATGAGGATGTCGACCAAGATGTGTATGGGGAGGATTTGCAGTTGTAAAGTGAAAACTAAATCTATTGGTGGAGAAGAAAGAAGAAGTTTTGGATGTCTTGGTTGTGGGGTCCACTTTGGGCTTAAACTTTGCTTATAAATAGAAGGCTTCCTTCTTCATTTTTTTCACACCAAAACTCAAATCAAATTGATTGAATGAGAGAGAGAGAGAGAGAGAGAGATCTAGGCGAAAATCATAGAGAATGAAGCAAAGAACACTACTATAAAAAAAATAGATATGGCGTCCCCAAAAGGTGTCCTTTTTTAAGAAAGAGACGTAAAAAAAAAAGACGGTAGTATTTTTATAATTATGTGGGGGGGTTTTGGCGTCCTAATTCATTAACTTTTGGCGTCCATTTCAAATTTGGACGCCAAAAGTAGTATTTTTGGCGTCCTAATTTAAATTTAGGACGTCAAAATGTACTCTGACGCCACCTGTAGCGCTAAAAGCAATGCTTTTAGCGTCTTAAATTTAAATTAGGATGACAAAAATATTGCTTTTGGTGTCCTAAAAATATAAGTAGAGCTGGGAATCAAGGCTGACTTTTGAAGGGTCAGGGCCTAAAGGGCCCTTTTACGCTCAGGGTAAGAAAAACATTTGTTTTTTAAGGCCCAGCCTGAGGGCATGCGGGCCAAGGCCGGCCCTACATGGTCGGAAGTCATTTTTCTAAATTTTAACTATTTTTTCTGCGTTTTTTTTTTCAAAGAAATATAATTAGTAAATTACAATAATTAAAATCCTAATTTATCATATAAATGTTGTAAACATTAATGTCTAAACAACACGCATCATGCAACAAGCAAACACGGTCATTAATTCATAATCGAAACTAAACTATGTCCACAAATAACTAACACAAAGCATCGGATCCTTACTACCAAGCAACATGAGTACGATAACTATCATTTTCATCTTCTTCACCACTATCATCAATTTCAAAGATATTTGATTGTGCTTCACTTGAGTAGTAGGCTCTGTTTCATGGGTAAAAATATCAAGAATTTCTTCTCCTGTATCATGAATACATTTATAATCTTTATCTGCGACAAATAATAAATTAAATAATAAAATCATAGTATAATTATTATGTATTCGTAATTAAATAGACAAATGTAACATCCCATTTGAAAACGGCGGAATTTTTTTTTTAAACGTTTCCAAATATTTCAAGCAGAGTAATCAGAGTAGAGCATTGGAGCGAAAGAGTAACTGATTCATAACAAACATCAACCACAGTGTAACATTGTAATGATTACATTAATCCTAGAGTTTGAAATTGGATAACTGAATGTGGTAAAGATAGATAAGTCTCTGGCCGCACGTCTACTGCTGCTTGCCTCGATCTTCGATCCGTATTCCTCCGGATCCTGAAGCTATAGCTGAGATTCAATTCACCGCATTGAATCTCAGGTAACGGTTAATCTCAAACCCAAACAATACAAAGTATACGAGATAACGGATATTCTAGACAATACAACAAGATATCACTACATAAGCATACAAAACAGATGCATGATCATTATGCCGACAAAACATAAGCATTACGCAGTATGTAAAGCCCCACAATGTAAAACAACAATAACAGCTTGCACTATTCACCAGTGCCACGATACCACTCGTGTTCTCAGCGCTAGAAAAACATACGGCGTTATCATGACTATAACCCGTGTAAAACTGTCTGTATATCGGTCTACGAACGTATCTATCACATATATATGCATTTAAGCAGTACAAGATTAGTGTTACAGTACGCGTCCGTACCTTCGTTGACGACGTTAGGTACTTCTGGCGGAAAAACGTACTTTTTACGGAAAAACGTGAAATGTTCGACAGCGCAAGCACGTCGGGCAAAGATAACGGCAAAGCAAATCGAGTTTCGATGCCCTATCGAGTAATATCACTTTCATTAGTGATTTGACATCATAATCGGCATTTTAGGTAAAAATTACCATTTTGCCCTTCTACCCCTAATTTGGCGGAATTTCGCGTAACTTCGTTACTTTGACCGTATTCCATTTCAAAATTACCCCCACTATGTTTTTACCTCGTCAGGCATCTTTCAATGCAATGAGGCATAAAAACAAGCATAGGAACAAATTCGAAACTTCCTAGATCAAAACAACGGTTCTACTATAACTACCGAAAGAACTACGGAAACTAAAAACTAAGGACGTAAGAACTTACTCGGGGCTAAGGCACAACTTTGGCAGAGCTTCTCACTCTAAGTTTCGGCCAAGGTAGAGAGAAGAAAATGTGTGAAGAATGAAGAAGGGAAGGGTGCTATTTATAGAAAAATTTCAGGACGTAAAGGGAATTTTCTGCTTTGTTTTTGAACCGTTAGATCTAGGGTTTTGGGAGGAGCAATCTTGGCCCTCCATCCATAGGTGCCGACCTCTTTTGCCCAAAAAGTCAAAGAATGAGTTGTCATCTTGCTTTATGGCCTCCGGTCCGATAAAGCTACCCGACGTGTCCGTTTCGCGCGATTTCGCGAAACTCAAAAATCGGGCATGTAACTTTGAAGATCTTTTCATCCTCTTTCATATTATCTATTTTGATCCTCTTTTTGATCATATCCAGGTATTCTCCGGTGCGTCGGAAGATATTCGGACAAACGCGTCCGATTACGGAAATCGCTTCCGATAGAACCAACTTTCGGACAATAATTCGCCGAATCGTAAACGTCCAGTTGTTGTCTAACTTAATCCCGTGTTTGAAAATACGCAATTGTTTCTATAGGTTCTCACTTTGCCTATCCGGCTCTACTCTATCTCGATCGCCTTTCCGTCTTATTAGGAATTAGGGTTTTCGGTTGCGGAATCAACGTCGGTAAATTCTTTCTTCGTGTAGAATTTCACTTGTACTTAATTTGATCATCCGAAAAGACTTTTACCTCGGTTTACCTGTAGAATTTATTTCTAACTTTTCCCTCGGCCTCGCCTATGAGTGACTCACCGCATTATATTATTATTTTATTCTAATTACCATTTTAATTATTTAAACAATTATTTTTAATTAAAAATAACCATAATTTCGACCCCCTCTTTTAAAAATTCAGATTTATTTATTTTTCTATAATTTTTTCCATTTTTTAAAAATATAATATTTTTTACCAAAAATTCTCGTTTTACCCCCGCCCGTTAGGGCTTAATCGACCTAATTTCTTCGTTTAGTGATCTTTTTAGGATCATGTTTCTTCATATATTTATCTTTACTAATTTACAGTATATTTTTATCTTACAAACTTCTATATCGATATTGTCATTTTATATCCTGTGTAAAATATTAAAAATGTTTACCTCATCGGTTACTTTATGATTCGAAATGCTTTTTAAACTTTTCTTCAAGTTATTTCCTCGAAATAATTTATTAAATTCTCATAATTTAGGGATATCACTTCCATATTTTTCTCATAATTTTTCATGATCTTTCGTATTTATCATAATACTTTTAGACTGTTTTTATCACCATTATATCATTTTTAGTCATTCAAGTTCATCGATTTTCCGTAAATTTTTCAACAATTTACTCTATAATTATAACAATTTTCTATAACAGTTTTATCTCATGAATTTACTTCATTAAAATATTCAATAATTTTCCCTTATCTCGAAATTCCATTTGCTAAAATCCGGGTATTACAACAAATAACTCCATAACAAATACAAAACACATATAAATTAGTAAATTACTATCATATGTGAATCCATTCATCCGGTTGTGAGTCAATAAGAGCTTGAACATTACATGGAAGAATGAAACTTCTATATCTTGTTAAAACACGTGAATCAATACTAAAGTTGATTCACTAGCTACTGTAATAATTGGAATGCTCAGAATATCAGTTGTCATCTTTGAAAGAATCAGAAATCTTTGTTGATTGTTCTTTCACCAGTTCAAGAGTGAGTAATGAGTAGAGACTGGGACACCGATAAAGTGATAGGAGGTTCACATTTTACAATTAGGGTTCATGCCTTCACGGTCAATCTCGATCAGGCATGGCAATTGGGCAAGTTAAAACAAAAATTAACAAGGCCTAATGGGCCAGCCTTTAGTCCTGCAGGGCCAACCCTTTTACACCATCAACCTTAGAGCCCGTTTGGGTATAGCTTTTGGAAAATGATTTTCACCATTTACGTGGTAAAAATGGCTTTTGAAGATAAACCTAGGTTTTGACAAAAGTTTGTCAAACTCCCCAAAATTTTCCAAAAGCTATTCTGCATCAAAACCTAGGTTTTAACAAAAGTTTGCCAAACACCCCTATTTTTTCCAAGCATCAAAACCTAGGTTTTGTCATAAGCTTACCAAACACCCATATTTTTTTTCAGAAGCTATTCTGCATCAAAACCTAGGTTTTGTGAAAAACTATTTTTTTCAGCTTGTTCTCTCTCTCCTCTGCCATTATCAGTATTTTTCAGTATCAATCAGTATCTTTAAAATATTTTTTAGTAGATTTTTGTACTCTGAAATATTTTTTCAAGGTTAGTCATTCCCCTGAAATGTTTTTTCAATATCCTAAAAAAATATTTCAAAATTAGGAAGTATTTTTTTCAGTATCTTTTAGTACTTGTACTTATTAGTACCTTGATTTTTTTTTTTTCAAAATTAATCAATACCCTGAAATATTTTTTCAAGATCCTAAAATAAATTTTTAAGAGTATGAGAAGTATTTTTCAGCACGAGTCAGTATTAAGTATTTTTTTAGTACCCGTTAGTACCCTGAATTTTTTTTCAAGATTAATCAGTACTCTGAAATATTTTTCAAAATCCTAAAATAATTTTTTAAGACTATGATGAGAAATATTTTTTTCATTACTCGTCGATCATTCTAAAATATTTTTTCAAGATCAGTCATTATCCCGAAATATTTTTTTAATATCTTAAAATAAATTTTTAAGATCATGAAATATTTTAGGGTGTTGACTGGTATTGAAAAAATACTTCATGATCTTAAAAATCCACAAAACTATATTACATAAAGGATATTTTGGCATCCTCCTCCATATTCCGTGTCTCGGATCCCAATTTCGGGGATCCTTGTGTTTGATTTTGGCTGCCTTTTTATTTGTTTCATTAAGAATATTTTGGTCTTTTCACAATTAAATTATATTACATAAATATCTCCCAGAAATTACTTGGAAATTGAAGATTTTAATAGAAATTAATAATTATGCATGTGATGAGTAAGCAAATGGCTCGAGAGTACGGCAGAAGATAAAAATGCGGGTGATGTTCCTTTTTCTTTTCGTCTTTATCCCATTCATTGACACATCCAGTTAGCTAGCAGGTCGATCGGGGATCAATGTTATACCATGATTTTATTTATAAATCTATTTTAAACAAATCTCACATACCAAAAAAAATTAATTGATATAATGATTATGGGATAAATTTTTAACTTTGTCCTCATTTATGATTGGGTATTTTTCAATCATTTCTTCTCTCTATATTTTCAAGGTGCAATTAATATGGGTAAAATTGTCACAATCTCATTTATTATATAAAACTGGACTTATAAATATAATTAATTTTTTTGATCAAAATAGATTTATAAATAGAACCATAGTATTACTGATGAGTGAATTTAAAAAAGTGTAATCGTATACAGTTTCTTCATGCAAATTTAAAAAAGTCAATTAAATTATTAGACAAATGCAATACTCATATAATTTACAAAAATTAAGTGCCCTCTCCTAGAAATTATACTACATCTAGTCTGTAATATAAAATTTAATTTGTAGGGCGGACTATAATACAAATTATACTACATCTAGTCCTTAATATAAAATCTAATTTATAGTTCAGACTATAAAACAAATTATTTTTCATATCAAAGATTATAATTACATTTAAAAAACAGGAGGGAGTACATTATTTTGAAAAAGAGATATAATACCTCAATTTTTGATTTTAAAAGTATGACTTATAATACAAGTTACTTACTGTGCAGGAAAAACGATGGAGTCTTATTGATAGTGACATGGAAAAATTAGGGAGCGTACGTAACCCTTTTAAAAATGAGCACGTTGTTAAAATGGAGAATTTTGTCGCCAGCTAGTAAGCCTATAATAGTAACGTCAGATTCTTCACCACAAAAAACAAAAGGATTTCAAGTTAATATTTGTCGCAACTCTCAAGTACTTCGTACTTTCTCCTCCACTCCTTCCTTTCCAACAAACAAATGAGTTCCCCTCAAACTAAACATATCCGCGAAAGGTGTACTAAAACGTTGCATTATTGTTGGGGGAAAGACAAAAGATGAGGGTCGCTTTTTGCCCGTGACCAGCTGACATACGTACTATACTTTTTATGCAACAAGTTATGAATAATGTACACAAGTGAATCGTAATCCCAATAACGAAAGCATAGTTATAAAATCAAAAAAACTTCGTTAGCCTTTGATTTTCATGAACAATAGTGATTTTCACCATGAGCAACTAACCCTACGTCAGAACAATAAATTCATAATTTTTCAAATGTATTAAAGATTTTCAAAAATATAAAAAGGAATTTTATGACATATTATTAATCGAGATGTTAATACACCAAAAGTGGTGTTATCATATAGTACTACCAAAATTGTTAATGTACCAGAAAAATGTCTCTTGTGCAAAGCACAGGAGATATAGCTTATTGTATAAAATATGAATCAGTTCCACATCTTATTGTATTAATTATAAGTATTGTCATCAGTAAAATAGACACGTGATGGGTGGAAGAATATATAATATACTATCCTTGTTCTTGTTAAAGATATTATATATTATCATGTGAAACAAACCTTGAATAAACAAATATGAGTCAGTTCCTCATCTTCTCCCTTAGCTTCATGTGGTTGGCTCTATATATAAATAACGTGGCGAATTTACTATTAAATAGACACGTCAGTTCAACATCTTCTCCCAAACCTTTTTTGTTTATATAAATAGACACTCCTACTCGTCAGTTTCTCACTAATTAACGTGGCGAATGAAGTCCATTGACGATAATCAAAGGTAAAACTCTGGAATCTTATGACATGAAATTTGTCTAAGTCCATGAATGTATATGTCCGGATGAACCAAGCTGAAACAATTAAATCCATGTTTTTCAAGATAGTGCTAAAAGTGACTTATAGAAAACGTACTGTGTTTTTCAAACCAGGGATATGGTTACTTCGATCAGATCATATTATGAACCAGTGATTTTCTGCCAAGAAGCTGGTTCTATCGGAAGTTATTTCCGTAACCGACAACGTTTGTCCGAAAATCTTCGGCAGATAACGGAATACCCTTAATGGGATCAAAAATATAGTGAAACCCAGTAGTTTTAAAGAGAAAGAATGGAACTACAAAACCTAGTTCCCGGATTTTTGAGATTCGGCAAGATTACGCGATTCGGACACCGATCGGGGAACTTTATCGGTAAGTCAGCAAAGATGACATCATCCTCTTCTAGAAGGATGACATAAGCGGGACATGTGGAAGGTCAAGATGAAGCCACGTGTCAAAGTGCGATCCAACGGCCGAAGATTGATCTGAAAAAGGCATGAATAGTGCACCACTTTTTCCTATAAATAGCACCCTCCTCTCATTTCATTTCTTCATCCCAAAAAACGCAGCCTAGAGAGAGGTTTTAGAGAGAGAAGCTCTGGAGAAAGTCTGAGCAAAGTCGGGGTAAGTTCTTCGGTCCTTAGTCTTTAGTTTCGGTAGTTCTTTCGGTAGATATAGTAGAAGTGCTAGATTTATCTTTAAATTTTCAAGACAGTCTAGATATTATATTTAGGGGTAAATATGATATATATTTCGAAAATATGATGAGGGAAAAGATCTGTCAAAATTCTGGAGAGATGGAGCGAAAACAGCGAAGTTCTGGCGAAATTCCGCCGATTAGGGGTTCAGGGGCAAAATGGTAATTTGTACATAAAATGCCGGTTATAGTCTTAAATATTGATAAATGTTATCCTTATAGGATATATGAGTTAATCGAGCCGCTGTTGTGCCGCCGTCGTACCGCTGTCAAAAATTACCGTTTTTCGTAAAACGTACCGATTACCGTCAACGAAGGTACGTTCGCGTACTGTAACACTAACTCTGATGTTTATTATATGCGTATATGTGTTGTTAGGTATGTACGTTCGCGTACTGTAACACTAACGTTGATGTTTATGTTATGCATATATGTGCTAGGTGTACTGTATGTGTTTAGTTGTTATGTTTCTTGAGTGCATATAGATGTTAGAGTATATAAATGCTTGCTTGGGTGCGATGTGTCCCACCGGGCCGGGGCGATATGTGTGATGTGTACGCATTGCGTCCACACCGCTTGGGGTCGATATGTGTGATGTGTCGCATTGTCCACACCGCCGGGGGCGATATGTGTGATTATCTTTGGGTGCGATGTGTCCGCATTGTGTATGTGTGAAAATCGGAAGCGATGTATCGCATTAGTTGTGTATATGTCTTGTTAATGTTGTGAACGTCCGTAGTCCATATGTTGCGTATGTAAACATGAGGTTAACCGTTACCTGGGGTCCGTATGCATGGGACCTCAGCTCTTGATATAGCCTCAGGGTCAGGAGGACCGAGGACTGAGGAGAGAGGCAAGCAGGTCGCATAGAGACCCGGCTGAAGACACTTCTGTTGTCATCTACTTTCAAAACTCTGACGGATTTTTATACCGCTTCTGTAATCAGCCAGACTTACGACATTTTGAATATAAGTATCAGTTACTCTTACGCTCCGATGCTCTACTCTGATAAAAAAAAATTATACTGCTTTTGAAAATGGGATGTTACATCTTCAAAATAAATCATTTTTTTAAATATAAGTATAGAAGAATTTTGTTTCCTAATTATTATGTTATTTTAATATGATTAACGTCGACTCTCCAAATTCAAATATCAAGATATTTATTCTTTTCTCTAGATCCTTATATCTAATACTTTGTTTAATATCTGCAAGTGACAAAATCACACTCACTATCATAAGTTTCTTTTTTAATATTTGATGAAGGTTTCTTCTTTCGAAGCTTAAAACGCAAAGGGTTTTTGCCTCTTTTAAAGAAGTGTGTTTTCTGGGATTCGAACTTTGTTTTCCTCCTTACGAGTGTGAGACCACTTAATTATTATCTTAACCAATAACTTGTTGGTTCACTATTATAAGTTTTACAGTCAATATAATTTACATATTTATTGACTTCTCATAAATTATCAATATATAGAAAGATAAAAAAAAAAAAAATATAATGCTATCCCTCTGCTTACCCCTCTCTCTATATATATATATAATATGTAATCTGGTTGATTTTGATTTGACTCACATCCAACTTAATTATTTTCATCTACAAGATTCGAATTATCGACTTCACTTGAAAGAAAAAAAAATCTCATCCACTACACACAATCTCATTTGATTATTTCTGAGTTTAGCTTTATCATCTTTAATATTATTTACACAATAATTTTAAATAAATAGCAAAAACTACCGTGAACACAAGATGGAACCTTGTCACAAAACGGAGTTGTGCATAACATTACAATTTTTTGGTCCTAAAACACTCAACCTTTCGTTATGAAATACTTCATTGGCCTTTGATTTTCATGAACAATAGTGATTACCACCATGAGCAACAAACCCGACTTCGGAACAATAAATTCATAATTTTTCAAATGTATTAAAGATTTTCAAAAATATAAAAAGGAATTTTATGAGATATTAGTTGGGATGTTAATACACCAAAGGTAGTATTATCATGTAGTACTATCACAATTGTTAATGTACGAGAAAAATGCCCCTTGTGGACGCACATCAAATATAGCTTATTGTAAAAAAAAAAAAAAAAAAAAAAAAAAAATCCCAAATAAGATATGTAAAAATATAGGATATTAAGAAATAATATCCTATAATATAAAAATGTCCATGAACTTTTACCCAAAGAGATATAGCTTAATGACATGCTTTCCAATATTCTACCTTAAATGATATGGACTAAAAGCAGAAATTTAAATTAAACTATAAATAACCAAATTACGTATATTAAAGAGTGTTGATTAAATTTGGTTAAAAATAATTAATACTACTATGTAATAAGTGTATTTTTTTTAAAAAAATATATAAGTGTACTTGATTGGATTAAAATTTTAAAAAAGTGAATTAAATTTGACAAGTGCAATACTCATATAATTGACAAAAATTAAGTGCTCCCTCCTAAAAATTATACTGCATCTAGTTCTGAATATAAAATCTAATTTGTAAGGTGCATTACACTATAAATTAATTATATCTTATACTCCCTCCGGTCTTAATTATAGGAACAAATTTTGGAGTTGGTTTTGGTCCTAATTATAAGAACAAGTTTTAACTTTTGTCAACTTTTTCTTATAATACCCATATTTATACTTTCTTAATAATAATTAAAGACAACAATAATTTAATAATAATATTTTATAAAGTAAATAATATTTGCAATTCATTAATGTCATATACACCTCAAATATACTGTTTTTTAATAAAATAATTTTGAGCAATTTTTATCATATTTTTCTTATATCACCCCTACTAATACTTCCTCCATAATAATTATTTTAACAACACACTTATACTCTATCAAGTGAGAGATTCTATTTTATTTTTTATTTTTAAATAAAATAATTTTAATATTTCTTTAAAGATATTTTTTTGTAACTATCGGTCAGTGCAAAGTGATTGATTTTTTTTTTTAACTAAAATAACCTAATAAAACATTAATTTCATTTTTTTCCAACACTAATTAGTTAACAAAATTGCCATTGCATTCAATGATGTGGAAACGATGCGGGACTGCGCGCTCATAGAAATAGAAGTTGCTGCACTGTTACTAATTTTGCCTTAATGTCATTTTAAATTTTAAGAAGGGTATTTTTGGAAAATGATTATAATTAACTAATTTAACTTCTCCGATTAATCTCTCCAAATTCGGGTAAAGTGTTCATATAATTGGGGGAGGGAGTATTAAAGATTGAAGGTAGTAATAACATATAATTATATTACAAAAATAGGAGGGAGTACATTATTTGTCTCAACTCGCAACTACTTCATATTAAATGAGCGTACTTAACCCTTTTAAAAATAGTGTGGTCGCTCTCACTCTCACGTCACGCCTGCTAGTAAGCCTGTCATAATAATGGTATGATTCTTCACTCACACCAGGGTAATATTTGTCGCAACTCGCAACCTTTCATTATAAAAACAATTAGAAAAAGGTATTTTATGAGATAATGTTAATCGAGATATTAGTTGCGATGTTAATATACCAAAGGTAGTGTTATATATCATAGAGTACTATCACAATTATTAATGTAACAGAAAAATGCCCTTGTGCAAGATATAGTTTATTGTATAAAAATTCAAAAACATTTCTCAAATAAGTTATGTAAAATAAGTAATATTCTATGATATAAAAATACTTATGAACTTTTACCAAAGAGATATATAGCTTAATAAAATGCTTTCCAATATTCTACCTAGAATGATATGGACTAAAAGCAGAAATTAAAATTAAACTATAAATAACCAAATTACGTAAATAATTAAAGAGTGTTGATTAAATTTGGTTAGAAATAATAAATACTACTATGTAATAAGTGTTTTCCCCCTTGTGCGCTCTCGACTGTGCCTAATTCTCCCCTACTTCCCAAATGTTTTCTTTATTTCTTTAGATCATTATATTTTACATAAAATAAGTGATATTTTGATATCTTATTTAGTCCATACAAGCCAGAGAACATGGTAAGAAGCTGTTGATGATGACATAAATCAACAAGGATCGGTCATCAATAAGGTGGTCACATGTCACTCACTACGCGTTAAAGGAGGAAGAATCACTCAACCTTGTATGTATTATTGTCACTTTATGGGGTAGGTGGCTTTCTTGTCCAGCTGAACCAAACTAGGGAACATGGTAAGAAGCTCATGATGATGACATATATCAACAAGGATCGGTCATCAATAAAGTGGTCACACGCGTTAAAGGAGGAAGATATTATTGTCACTTTATGGGGTTGGTGGCTTTCTTGTCCAACGTCTAAATGAAGAACTTAATCTCAAAAGGCTAGCCAACTATTATAAGGAAAAGGGAGGGCCTCTTAAACTTATAAATTCTTCTACATCTATTATCTCTTGTGAGGTTTATTGAGACTTATAACAATAAATGTTATGAGTACAAGTCTTAAGGGATACCTTAATTCTAAAAAGACCATTCCATTAGAAGGAAAAATCTCTTGGACTTGTAACCACACTTCACTTGTAGGAAGAGGAATTTCTCCTTTTCTCTTCGCATCATCTTCCCTCCTCTTCATTTTCTAATTATAAGATCAACATTTGAATGGTATAGATTTGGTTTTATACAAAATAATTTATTTATTTTTCATTTTTGAATGTATTTTTGAATTAAAATGAGATGTAATTAAGTACTTCCGATGTCAAGTGAAATGAAAGCTAAGAATTTATGCATTAAGACCTTATAATCTGATGAGTGAATTATAAATTGCACTTTTGATTTATGTGCTTTTTGGACCAAATGAGAGACAGGTTTTAAGCCCGGGCCTTTTTTCTTCAAAGAGCTATTCAAGATCTGAGATCTTTAAATAGAGTTTTGAATTAGTTTAATTGGATTTTTGTAAATTACGGTATGAATTTTCAATGTTTCAGGTAAATTATTTATTTCACCCAAGATTTAAGAAAAGTTTTAAGATTCTAATCTATCAAAGGGTACTATTTATGTCAGAAGTGGTTCTCTATATTTTTTTTAATAGAGGGGTCAAAACACAGAAATGGTTCTTAAAAGACTGTTGATTTTACATATAAATACTAAAAAAATCACCGCCTCTTCATTTAAACGGCTATATAATATACTCAACCCAAAAGACTCCGACAAAAAACCCAAAAAAATTATAACGTTATACAGCACAAAAAATTTATTGGCCAAAAAAATATAGCACAAAAATTTATAATTTGTTTCAAATGCATATATTCCTGTGATTATGAGACGTGGGACGCAATTTAATGATATTAACATTATTCAAGGATCATAAATTCATAATTATTAAAAAAAATTATTTTGTTTCCTAGTTTTGTATTAATTTAATTTCATAATGAAAGGTTGGCTAAAAAATTTAATAACAAGAGGGATACGTTAATAGCCGACAAGAAATGGGTTAGTCCTTCCACCATATCCGCTAGGGCTTGCATTATCTATTCGCCTCGTGGCACCAAAATCAATACCGTATATATTAGTATGCTTTTCCATCCTAAAACTATCCCTAAATACGGATCAATTCCACATCTTCTCCCATAGCTTCATGTTGTTGGCTCTATAAATAGACGCTCCTATACTCGTCAGTTTCTCACACCCAAAGCAAAAACCAACCCTAACGTAAAGTCATCCATAGCCCTAGCAGCCAAGCCTAGGAAACAATGAAGACTAACGCGCTCCTTGCGTTCTTGGTCTTCTTCTTGGTCGCCCTCTTTGCCTCCACTAGAGCTGAGTTTGTGTTCGACTCAAAAGGTGACACCGTAGTCAGCGGAGGCACATACTACTTATTGCCACAACATTACTCTCTTGCCGCAATTGCGGGTGCTGCGATTCAAAATCCTGCTGATGGCTTGTCGTGCTCATTCGCTGTGGTGGAGTTATTCAAAAATATCGGCAACGCCACAAAGATTGAATCTATTCCCCACACGAAGTACATTACTACTGACTCTCGTTTAAATATATCATTCAATCCCTTGCCATCAAACAATTGCACCTCACATCCCGAATGGCTCGTCACGGAGGACGTAGACTTTGGACAGAATGCTGTGATGGTTGGAGATGATAGTGACTTTCCCCGTCGTGTTTCAGGTCAATTCTATTTCAATCCCGCTGAATCCAATGCCTTGCATCACTATAGTCTTGTCTTCTTCTTTGGGGAAACTGCGTCATGTGGATCGGTTGCTGTCAAGACTGATGACTACAGAAACAGTCGTTTGATTGTCGCAGAAGACCAAGAATCTGTGGACCCATTGGTATTGAAGTTGGACCGCGTTGTCTCTCACATCTCAATGGTGGTCTGATCGAACCTTCACAATAACTAAAAATCTCTGCCCTTCGTAGTTATCTATCTCCAGAGAGTCAGAATAATAATAATATTATCAATAATGAAAATAATGTGGTTGTGTGTGATCAATTCCCTGCTTTGTTGTATCATGCATGTCGACAACTTCTACATGTACAAGTTGTCCCAACCTGAATAAAAACCTCTTGTTATATATATGTTACGTGCGACTCATGGCATTGAAATATGTTAACGATTGTTTCTATTAGGCCTTTTAGAACGCTCTAAGTTGCATGTCAAGTTGAGATTGATGTCACTTGATTTATGTAGGAAAGAAGGAAGAGTAAATGATGAATGGTAAATATGGAGTGCAGCACTGATTGATAATGCGGATTTTAATACCCTGGTAGTTCTAAATTAAATCAATATACTTTCTCAAGTGTTTAATCTTAATTAACTCAAATACCAGTCAAAAGCTTATATTATCTGCTTCATTTTTACTTTGTTTCTTCCCATGTAAACTTTTAAGTTAATACAAGAAAAACTGACCTATTGATTGGCCAACATAGTTATCGGATTATTGTTAACCTCATGAAATTCTTGTCATTTTGGCAAATTTGCCTTTGATTTCTCACACTTTTTGGTGAATACATGATATTTGAGATAAAGGATATAATTCTTTGGCATATTTCATCAACATTGGATTTTATAGACTTTCTTGTGTTGATAATTTATCATTTGAGTCACATGCAGCCATGCACAAATCAATGACTAAGAAGTTGGAAAGGAGTTTAGCCTCAGCCAAAGCATTCCTTGGTCTCAGCTAGAAGCAAGACAGAAACTTTTTAGCCTTAACCAAAGCATTCACTAGCCTAAGCCAAAAACAAGGCATAAACTTTTTGGCCGCAGCCAAGCCTCTCTTGGCCGCATGACCAACAATAAATGAAAGGCATTCGTTTTGAGGTCGAACTTATTATAGGGCTTAAAACACTGAAATTCATGAACAACAGCGTCATTCTTCACTTCTTGGGTGATTTGGGGGCGACTTGGGAGCCTCTCTTTGTTAGGGTTTGGTGTTCTTGAAGGAGATTCAAGTGGAGTTTGAATATTTGAAGAGATTCAAGCTCATTTCTCTTGGTTTTGCTTATTCCTCTTCCTTTCTTCTTCATTTTTTTGATATGGTTATAGCTATTTTGTGTATTTGTTGCTATTTGCTGAACATGAGTAGCTAAACTTTTCATTCTAGGAATATTTTGAACCTTTGTATGAATTTTGAATACTCCTATCTTAAGTGCTTAACATAGAGTTGAGAAGGTTGAAAGCTTTAC
Source organism: Acacia melanoxylon (assembly GCA_019022615.1). Taxonomy (NCBI): domain Eukaryota; kingdom Viridiplantae; phylum Streptophyta; class Magnoliopsida; order Fabales; family Fabaceae; genus Acacia; species Acacia melanoxylon. Next base: position 11,650,711 of record JAFJYJ010000004.1, read on the forward strand.
ACAAATTAAATCAAAAACTTCTCCAAACGTGACGGGTTACACTACCACTAACACAGTTAACAGTTATACAGCAAATTAAATTGGCCTCACTTTCTATGACATTTCATTTCCTTATCGGGGAGTTATATATGTATCAACTGAAAATCTTGATCAGTGAGATATATCTGTTGAAATTTTATAATAATTTGAAATAGTGAGTTTTCATCAATGTTGATGTTGCGCCTGCAATGTTGGTAATAAAAAGGAAAAGTGTGACTCAGAATCAAAATTCAAAACTAATCACAAAAAGGCAACACAAAGAACATAGCTTGCTAATGATTTTTTTTTTTTTGTTTTGGTGAATAGGATAAAAATTGGATAGGATAGGAATACAGTCACGGCCAGAAAAATTCAATGGGTTGTTTCTTTTGTAGTTGTGAAGATTGATCAAACAAGAAGGGAAGTGAAAGGATGAAATTGCAAATGTGGATTATGATCCTATCATGATTAAGCCTACGTTGCTTAACAAGACTCGAGATTTATTAACCTGTACCCCAGGCCAGAATCGCTTTACCAGAATCTAGTCAGATTATATTATTAGACTAGTCTTTTTCTATGATAAGGTTTCTTATGCAAGGTAAACGCAAAACATACTTGGACCTTAAAGCAACAATCATGATCAATCGTAGACATGAGGACTTGATTAGAAGATTAGCTTGTGTTGCTCAGCTTTGTGGATCAGGATATAAGACATATTTATATCACCGATTTAATTAGATTAAGGAGTTAATTGTATTAGTTAATATAACATGTATTTTTTAAAATACATTAGTCATATTCCTTAATTCCCTCCATCTCTCTTTTACTTGATTAATTTTGAGGGCTAAATTAGGGGGAAAAATTGATAAATATAAATAAATAAAAAAATCTTATATTTAGGACAAAGAACAACACTCAAAATAAAACTTATATTAAGGATAGGAGGGAGTAATACTTTTCATCCTTCAGCGCATTCACTTCATGATTGTGTTCATCAAAGCTGAAAAGTCCATTACACAAATGAAGTAGAAGCTAATTAACTAGTTGGATTAATCAGTTAATTAGGCTCTATGAATAAAAGCCTTGTGAAAGGATATCGATCCCTTTACAGTTAACTTGGATTTCTCTGTAGAGAGATGAGTCTCTCTCAAGTTCCAAACCCAAGTCGGTTACAATCATTATATGAGCATGTTGCTCTTCCATAAATAATACATATGATTCTTTATCTCTCTCCATAATATTTTCAATCTAATTCCTACAGTTAACAAGATGATAAATCTGATAATAATAAGTACTTGCAGCTAGCGATGATATATGGGATCGATTTCCCTCGTACAGCTTTTAGTTTCGTACGTGGGAGTCTTGTTGTTTTTACCTACGTACTCGGGGTTGAATAAAACGCAGCGTTTGTGAAACGTATACTAGCTGCTGTTATTGATATGAGACCCAATTTATTAAATACTCAAATAATCTAACTAGGATTTTTTTTTAAAAAAAATAAAAATAAGGCAATTCAAATTTCAAGCTCTTATAAAAGGAACCAAAAGGAGCTTTTTTTTTTTTTTTTTTTTACAATTGGAGGGAATATACACATGTAAGCATTTTAGAGAGATCATATAACATATATTCTAATTATGTAATTTATTTAGCTTCATAAATCTTCTAAAATTAGTCAAATGAGTTTTATATAAGAATAGGACTCAGCATCTATTATATGCTCTATAATATAAAAAAAAAAAAAAAAAAAAAGCAATGGATTGGAAAAGAAGAAAATAAATAAATAAGAGAGAATTTGTTTTTTCTAAGCACAAGTACTCTCCTACCCGAGGCAATCCTCTTTGAGAAGCTGCTGGACATTAAATTTGGTCATCTCATTCAAGGAGAATTTGAATATTAGTTCATCATATTGTTGTAAAGAAAAAAGTGAGAATAAATGGGCATATTCTCATATTTTTATTTTTATTTTTGCCAGCTATTCTCACATTTTTACTGTTGTGATGAGCCCATAAAATTGGAGATTGAATATAAATTGGCCCATTCTAGTCGCTTTTCAGTCAAGTCCTTTTATCCAAATTTTGCTTTTGGTGGAGCTTACATCCAAAATTTAGATGGGCCCTATACAATGGAATAGAGGAACAGGTTTAGAAATTATTTATGGGTGAGATTATTTGGGCGTTTGGCATAGTGTTGGGCGGTTTAAAAGCCCAGCATCCATGAAGAAAAGCCCAGCATGAAAAAGTAGGTGTTTTGTATGGTTTTTTTTTGTGATGGGCTTATAGTAAAAAAGTCACTTATGATATAAACCACAAATTGCAACTTCTCCCGAAAAAAAAAGTTATTTACCCCCGGTCATTTCAAATACAAATTATATTTACAATCTTACTTTTATTCCTATCTTACTTCTACAAAAGTTAAATTGAAAATAAAGTCATTTTATCATTTGTTATCTTTATCCCAAACCAGCAGTATCTTTAATTTCAAAATTTTGAACATATGATTACTTCTAATAATAAGATATTTGTGCCTATAAAAAAAATTAAAGGGAGAAAAAATTGGCTGGGGAGGGGCTACCTTAGATTGTTGATCATTTAGTTTTCACATGTATTAAAATTTATTGTATAAATTTTTCACATGTCTAGAAATTATTTATTGGTGAGTTATTTTTATCTTTGTATAAATTTTGTAGTTGGCAAAAAAAAATTAAAATTTGCTGCATAAGGTAATTACATTGTGTCAAATTTTGATTGCGAAATATACTATTTCTATGGGAAGTTATGGACAATAATTTTGGCCAATTAGGGCAAATTACTTCCAAATAATTCAATCTAGTTTTCATAAAAAAGTTAAACTTGTTGAAAGTGGAAGCATCTGGCAAAAGTTAAATAAGCATACCTTGAGAATTATATACTGCTAAATAATAGAATAAATTAAAGACACTTTTATATTAAATAGTATAACGAGAATTTTAGCTATTACCCCATCACATATCCTCACCAAAAACATATTATTCCATTGCAAGCAACCGAAAATTCATTATTTTCGACGAAGATTTTAATACGAAATATAAGCATTACATGAACACTCTAGAACACAGGAAAATTCCAGCACCCTCCTTTGAAAATGAAACCCAGCTTTGTCCTGGAACTTTCTTCATCTGTCTACACTTCTCCCGTTCATTATGCATAGAATTCTCAGGAAGCACGTCACCTCTCTGTCTCTCCCATTCTTTCCCTTTATATATAAACCAGATTCGTTCATTTCTTTTTCAGCTTCAAATCAACAACACAATCCCCAAGTGCCAGAGATCATCACTATTATAAACCCACTAACACTACTTCTATAGAGATATCAAAATCCAAGTAAGCCAACAAATGAAGCATCAACCACTCAACTTGTTTCCATTGATCCTGCTTCTTCTGCTTGCTGCATTTTCATTCAAAGCAAATGGGTCTCTCTTACCATTCATAGATCGACCTGGAAGTCTTCTCTCTGATCTCTGGTCAGATCCCTTCCCAGACCCATTTCGCGTTCTGGAGCAAATCCCATTTGGGTTTGACAGAGATGAGACATTATCATCATCCTCCATTGCTGTATCTCCAGCCAGAGTAGACTGGAAGGAGACACCAGAGAGACATGTGATAATGGTGGACGTGCCAGGGCTGAGGAAAGATGAGATAAAGATAGAAGTTGAACAGAACAGAGTGTTACGTGTGAGTGGAGAGAGGAAGAAGGAAGATGAACAAAAAGGTGATCATTGGCACAGAGTGGAGAGGTCCTTTGGCAAATTCTGGAGGCAGTTTAAGTTACCAGACAATGTTGATTTGGATTCTGTGAAGGCTAAGTTGGAGAATGGTGTGCTTACTCTGACACTGGAAAAGTTGTCACCCGATAAGATTAAAGGCCCTAGAACTGTGAGCATTGCAGGAGAAGATGAACAGCCTGCCAAGCTTGAGGCTAGTGAGGCCAAGCAGGAGCTTTAAATTGGGTGAATGATCACTGATATATAGAGAAAAGCTTCTGAATTTTGTGACAATAAAAGTGTTTCAGCTTTTAAATTCTGAGTTTGTGTTACTTGATCTTTGGTGATGATGAGAATGTGCTGCGTTGTACTGTCTTTACTGTAATCTTCTAATGAATGTAAAGGAATTTTCCTAAATATGAATATCATGTCTTCCAGCCATTCAATTTCCTCTTTCTTGAAGCACTTCTCCATCCTTAGCCTGATCATGTAGATAAAATATTGACCTGGAGATAATATGATTACAAACAACAACGAATAATAGACGCAGCATAACGAAGAGGAGATTACAATCTACAAGCTTTTCCCATCAGCTGATGTTGAACAGTCTATACTGGTTTTAACAAATTCCAACATTATTACATGTTGCCAATTGAACACTGCAACTTTCATGGCAGAAAGAATGTTAAATTCTACTTGATATTGGATAGATGATAAGAGTATCCTGATCCACAAAGCAGAGCAACACAAGCTAATCTTCTAATCAAGTCTACGATTGATCATGATTATTGCTCTAAGGTCCAAGTATGTTTTGCATTTACCTTGCATAAGGAACCTGATCATAGAAAAAGACTAGTCTAATAATCTGACTAGATTCTGGTAAGGCGATTCTGGCCTGGGCTACAGGTTACTAAATCTCGAGTCTTGTTAAGCTACGTAGGCTTAATTATGGGATAGGATCATAATCCAGATTTGCAAACGTACGACCCTAATTTTCATCCTTTCACTTCCCTTCTTGTTTGATCAATCTTCACAACTGTAAAAGAAACAAACCATTGATTTTTTTAGGCTGTGACTGTATTCCTATCCTATCCAATTTTTATCCTATTCACCAAAAAAAGAAAAAAGAAAAATCATTAGCAAGCTATGTTTTTTGTGTTGCCTTTTGTGATTAGTTTTGAATTTTTATTCTGAGTCATACTTTCCTTTTTATTACCAACATTGCAGGCGCAACATCAATAATCTCCTTGCTTCTGGCTCTTCATATACAATCAGAGATAATGATGTTCATACTTTCCTCTCTTCTTTGTTTACCGATTTCAAATCTGGCAAGCCGGATTTATATGGCATGTAGTTGGTAAGTAAGCATTAGAGATCAACCATGACCTCGTTTCTAAAACCCAAGAGACTTTCCAAAATACCGTGTATTTCTCCTGCTTTTGGATTTGATGTATCAAGGGAATAGAACTGAGAAACTTGGTCATCAATCTCAATCCAGCTACAGCCTGGGATTTTAAAAGAATTTCGCTGCTTCAATGTTCTCCATACCTTCCGAGCTTCGTCCCACTTTCCCAGCTCTCCATATATGTTAGCCAACACTGCACCGTAACCTCCATTGTTTGGATCAATTTCAATTAACTTTTTGGCTGCTAATTCTGCCAAATCTATACGGCCATGAACTTTGCATCCATTAAGCAAAGAACCCCAAATGACTTCATCAGGTTCCATGCTCATGCCCCTGACAACTTCCATTGCCTCATCAAATCTTCCTGCTCGACCTAGAAGGTCTACCAAGCACCCGTAGTGCTCAATCTGAGGCTCAATCCCGAATTTCTGAACCATCATCTCAAAATAGCAGGAACCTTTTTCAACTAATCCTCCATGAGTACAGGCATTTAGCAAACCAATGAAAGTGACCTCATCAGGCCTTATACCCTCACCAAACTCCATCATTTTCTCAAAAATGGCAATTGCGCCATCACTTTGCCCATGAAGTGCGAAAGAATTAATCATTGAATTCCATGATGTTAGGCCTTTTTCTGGATTCATCTCAAAAACCTTTCTTGCATGTTCAAGGTTTCCACATTTCCCATACATATCCACAAGAGCATTTGAAGTAAACGAGTCAAGAGCAAGTCCATTTTTATATAGGTAACCATGTATCCATTTTCCAAGCTGAAGCATCCCCGTGGGGCCACAAGCTGAAAGTGCACACACAACTGTAACTTGGTTTGGCTTCACATATTGAAACTGTAACTGTTTCTCCATAGCAAGAATAACCATTTTCCTAAACAATCTAATTGCCTCAGGGAAAAACCCATTCTGAGTGCACCCTGCAATTATAGCATTCCAAGAGGGGACGTCTCTCTCAGGCATTTCATCGAACAACTTCATAGCATTCTCAATATCCCCCATCCTCGCATACCCAAAAACCATGGCAGTCCAAGACACAACATTTCTCTCACACATTTCATCGAAAACCTTCCTAGCATTCCCCACATTGCCCAAAATCCTCGAGTAAGAATCCACAAGAGAAGTTTGCACAACAGGGTATCGCTCATACCCCGATTTCAAAACCTGGGCATGAACCAAACCGGTGCCGTTCAATCCCAAAACCTCAGGGCACGACTTCAAAACGTGAGGGTAGATGAACTGGTTGGGTTTAGGGTTTCGTCGGCAAACCATGTCGCGGAACAACAGGAAGGCAGAGACGTGATCAGGTTGAGAAGCATAAGCTGTGATCATGGCTGTGTAGAGATAAGTGTTGGGTGATTCTAGGCGATTGAAGATGAGTCGAGCGTAATGGAGATTGGAAAGAGAGAGAGTACAGAAGCGAACGAGCTTAAAAGCGTAGAACTGGGTTTGGGCATGGCCGAGGACAGTGAGGTAACCTTGGAGTTGCTTGAGATGACCAAGATGGTTGCTTTTTGCCAGAAGTGACAAGACATGGTCATTCAAATTCATCGGATCATATGCATAATCGTTCGTTTGATAGCCAGTGAGAGTGATACACGAAGAAAATTCGCAAGGTGTAGCAAATGGTAATCACGTTAAGGAATTGAGGAATATGCGATACTACGAAAACAGCACGCCAAATGGGTAATTGAACTGATTAATAATCATAGTACGTTGTAGAATGGAGAAGAAAAAGACGGGAGTAGGTGGGATTGGTAATTGGTTGTCCCTACAGCCAAGTTAGGACCAAGCAAGTCTTGAGGTTCTCATGTGTGGGTGTGGCTTACACATTTTTTACTACTCAATCTGGGAATCTTCATACTTTTTTTATTCCACTTGATTTGGATCACAAAAAACTTGGTTATTTGTAATAGAAATACAAAAACTGAAAAAACCAACAAAAGCCTGCCCAATTGCTAGATGGATGGGTTCCTTGAATTATACTTTATACTTTCTAATTGGTGCCGTTAATATTGGTTCTAAATATAAAACATGTTTTCTATATTATATTTTTAATATTTTATCTAATTTACCTCATATTGATGTTTCTTTAAGTATGATCAAAGAAAAGAGGGAATAAAAGATTAAGAAAAATGACTATGATGTTTTAAATAATACTAACATATTAGTTAAATTAACTAACTTTTTTAATCTAATATAATTTAATAAACATGTCTTATTTTAAAAACCAAAATGAGTATGTTTTTACTCTCTACAAATTATATTTATTAGTAATTCAAGATTCTATTTTTTTTTTTATTCTGATTATATTTCTTATGAAAATGAAATAATTTTTTGAGAATTTTGTTTTACTTTTATATAATTATTTAGAACAATACTTTTGCAAAGTTTCTTATTTTATTTTATCAAGTTCTCAAATGACATATAGTCATATGACCTAATTTTAAAATATTAAATATGGTCACTTAAATATAAATCCACGTGAAAATCCCCCCCCTATATATATATATATGGAATTTGAGGGAAAATTTCATTTAAATTCAGATAAATTTGCAAATTTAGGAGGAGTCCTCCGAATTTTTAAAAACGAGAGAGACTGCAAAGGGCGCATGAGGGATATCGAAATTCGCGTGAAATTACGCTTTCTACCCTTACTTTTAAATAAATTAAAAGAAAAATAAAAAAAAAAACCCCCACCCCCACCACCACCATCCCCCCACCGCCGGTGGTGGTGGCCGGCCGGCGGTGGTGGTAGTGGTGGTGGCCGGCCGACGGTGGTGGGGGTGGGGGTGGGGGTGATGGGTTTTTTTTTTTTTTTTTTTATTTATTTAAAAGTAAGGGTAGAAAGGTAATTTCACGCGAATTTGCATATCCTCATAGGTCCTTGGTATCTCTCAGTCTTTTTACAAATTCGAAGGACCTCTGAGAGTTTTGCAAATTCATCTGGTATTTAAATGAAATTTTCCCTAAATTTTATCCCATTATTTAATACTCATATTGGTGAGTTTGTTTTTGCTGCAGAAATATTTTGTATCTCACACTCACATAAAAGTGAATGGGTCTCAGCCACTAATATTTTCTATCTCTTTTCTTTACAATGGGACTCACTCATTTTTATGTGAGTGTGACGGACAAACAAATAAAAATATTAAACCCATATAAAATTCATCACATCAATTAAATTTGTAACGGGACTCTTCCCAATGTTCCTCTTTTAACTTTTTGTCATTCATAATATTTCCTTAGCATTACACTTTTTATTCATGTAAAAAATATGGGTTTAACATTTCTACTTATTCAGAAAATTTTTGTCTGTCACACACATAAAAATAAATAGATCCTATTGTAAAGAGAAAAATGAGAAAATATTAGTGACACCACTCTGTTTTATGTAAGTATGACAGAAAAAATATTTTCACATTAAAAATAGAAACATTAAACCTAAAAAATATTTTTAAAAAATAGAATACAGGTACAGTTAAACTGTCAAATAAGAAAGTATGCATTCAATCGATGAGTTACTCACACCCCATGTATATGTTTAGCGGTAGTATGCTTGCGTGAGTGGGTTTGTTTGTTAGTTTCTTGTACGACAAAATCTCTCACTTTATCTTCTTGCTTAATCCTCTCCCATCCAAGTTTTCATCTTCTTTCTCTCGTCTATCCAATCCTGGAATTCAGATTCAGAATATTAATAATAATTCATCCCCACTCTTGAATCACGCTTACTTACAGATCGCCAAAGATCTTCTCTTTTCACTTGTTACCTGTTCATTTCTTCATTGGGTCAATCCAGCTGCTTCTCAATTCTCATCAGATGAGACAGTAGTGTAGAGCTCAATTCCTGTATCACTCATCGGCATCGTTGTTTGCTAATTGTGAAATTTGTTACTGTTCTGGGTTTTCAAGTGAATTCTCTATGTCTCGGATATTCTCGAGATGGAAGAAGGTGAAAGAGATGGCGATGATTTCTTCTACAGAGACTCAGTTCGGTGTCTCTGTAAGAAATGGTCATAAATGGACAAGGTTCAATTTTCGATTCAATCAGGTTTGCCCAATCTCGACTCACCTAAATTATTTTCCCATCGCCACCCATAGACGACGGGAATCGTTCATCAACGTTCAGGAGCGATACAAATGGGACCACGGTGGCTCCAGCGACACCCGCAATCGGAATTCTCATGCCCGAAAGATTCGAGCCGATGCTAATTGCCCACGGTGCGCCAGGAACATGGATGTATTTTTCTCCAATCGCCATTTTCCTGGTTCTACTTCTGATTTCAATTTGATTCCTCCGGTTCCTCTCCAAGAAGGAGGAGGTCATCAAACTATGAGTCTCTGCCCCAATTGTAAAACAGCGTATTTCTTCAGCCCTTTTGGAACTGCTCCTATCCAAGGTACATTTGTGGAGATTGGTAGGGTCATAGATAGTAAAGTTAATAGTACTAGCAATAAGTTGCAGAAGAGGATATCCAATGGCAAAGTCAAAGAAGACAGAGAAAGTAATAATAGTCATGGCAGTAATGGTGTAGCAGAAGATTATGCCAATAGAAGTGACAGCAATAATGCGACATTCTGGCATAACTTAAGATCCTATAGTGATGGAGATGGTGGAGAACCACCAGAAACTTGGTCTCCCCCACCTGGTTCTTCTAATGGGAATGGGATTGCTGTGCATACTCCTCCAGGCCCACCTTTTGCACCTGGTCTTAATGTTGTTCGGGCTTCAGGGCCACGGGAGGGTGGTTCAGGTGGTGGAGGTGGCGGTAATGAAGAAAAGACAACATGGGGAGGATCCAATTTGGGCAAGGATTTACCCACACCAAAGGAGATCTGCAAGGGTCTTGATAAGTTTGTTATTGGCCAGGACAGGGCCAAAAAGGTATACTTGAATTCAAATTTATCATAGATTTATGTATCATTGAGATTATGTATACCTTTTTAGCTAGAAGATGAGATTATGTATCATTGATCTTTTGGTTTTATATTTGATGTCATTGTAAATGTATTTTCTGAGTTATGCTCTTTGATAGTGATCTCATGGATGATTTATGTTTTATGTTGAAGGTGCTTTCTGTAGCTGTGTATAATCACTATAAAAGAATACACCATGCCTCATTACAGAAAGGGTTAGTTAAATCATTGTCCCCTTCATTTGTAATTTTATGTTCCTTTGTATCTTGTAGTTCTCTAATTGACACTAGTGAGTTTCTCATCCCTTTCCTTGATTATTGTTTAATTTCATTGAGTTTGCAAGTGTCCATGCATCTTTATTCAATTGTTTGTGGGAATTTGTTTTTAAAATAGTATATCCTTATCCTTTATCTTTTAGATATTTATTTTCTATGAGCCTATGACTGAATTGGTGGATTTTAATACTAGGTCAGGGGCAGATTCAGCGAATCCAAAACCTCTAGATGATGACGATAATGTGGAGCTAGAAAAGAGTAATGTTCTCCTGATGGGTCCAACTGGTTCAGGTATGACTTGCGTAAGAATTTATCACTACTCTTATCTTAGCATGTATGAGATGAGAACATGATGCATCCTCATGTGAGATTACAACACATTGGCTATGCTAATTTTACATAATCTACATTAAATAGGGAAGACATTGCTTGCAAAAACTCTAGCTCGCTTTGTGAACGTTCCATTTGTCATTGCTGATGCAACAACCTTAACACAGGCAAGTATCCTCTCATTGATGATATGATATTAGAACTTGATGGATTAAATCCAACCAAGATAGTTAATACTGATCAAATCTTCTTGTGTTAAACCTATGATATTTTCAACTCAATTTAAGTGATATATTTGTTTGGTATGATTTACTACTTTTTATCAAAATTCACTTCCAAATGAAAATCAATGTATTTCTGGAACTTTTGGTTTTATGGACTCTTTATAAACTAAAAAATGAAAACGTTCTTGATGCAGGCTGGTTATGTTGGAGAAGATGTCGAATCAATATTGTATAAACTACTTGTGGTATGTCAATTGTCTCCTGAATGAGCTTGTGCCTTGTTGGCTATTCAATTTCTCTCTACTCAGCTCAGACATTGATCTACACACTACACTTGGTTACTTGGATTGATTCATTGAAAGTTAGAACAATATTGATATGGTTGTTTTCATTTTATGCTTTTGTATATTTTACTTTGTTTTCTTACACTGGCATCAAGGTTCCCTAGATATTAAGTAGTTAGCTTCTGAATATCTATCCACCACTTCTGATGCCTACAGAATGCGAAGGGCTTAGTAGTAAGGCTGTCACTGCATTTTTCTCGGGCTCTTGAGTAAGAAGATTTTAGAGAATTTGCCATAGGTCTTTTAAGACTATGAGGTCCTCCTGTAAATTGTCCCTTGGGACTTGAGATGTGGTTCTTGGCTCATTCCCTCCATGTGCTAAGATGAATAGTTTTTCAGCCTCAAAGCAAATAAAGCATAAGTATCCCCTAGAGTTGAGACAATGCTCAGATGCCTGATTCATGATTACCCTAGGAATGATCAACTCAAGAGGATTGGGATAGAGTTTGCTTCATGAGGGAATGACCTCTTCATGAGTCATGATTACTTCAAAGAAATACAACTAGAGTATGGTTACTATTCATTCTACTTGAAACCCAAACATGTACCTCTTTATGGATATATTTCCCATATGCTACGGTCAACTTTATTTCCCTAAAAACAGAATTTTCCCTTTTTTATTTCTTTTTCTTTTTTGTGGGGTTGTTTCTTAACTAATAATGTCCAACTTGATCCTATGACCCTGTGAGTAGTGAGGCTGGCGTTTGGCAGGGTGATGGCTTGTACTTGCTAGTGCTAAGCTCTCTTGATGCTACATTTTTGTTTGATATGATCTTTTTAGTTCCAATTTCCTTTTGTGGCAAAATTATTTGTTACTTTGTTCTCTCATAAAATTGTGTCTTAGATACTATGATATAGGATATCAATGTATAAGATACTATGAAGAAGATACAATTGCTCATGTAATAGTTAACTATGTTGTGAGTAGTGTAATGCGAGATTCCCATAGTTTTTGGGTGGAATGAGATACCCCACTCCCTCTAGTGCCCCCATCACTGATCTTATGATATCTTGATATGTTGAATGACACCACCATCTTCGATACTGATGTACTAAACACAACCATTTTGTATGCCACCAAGCCTTCAAGATATCTAAGGTCAAGATGATAATGTACCAAATACTCTTTTTTGATTGCTTAAAGTATTTTATTTGCTTATTAAATTCCTTTATATCTGAGTTTGTGTTATAGATTTCTAATTTTCTCTAAAACTATTTAGAAATACGTCATTTTATGGTGCTTCTACTTGCCAAGCATAGCCCTACATAAATTTCATTTCTGTGCTGGTCAATTTTGCAATGTAGGCAGCTGAGTTCAATGTTCAAGCCACTCAACAAGGGATAGTTTACATTGACGAAGTTGACAAGATAACTAAGAAGGTTTCTTGCTTGTTTGATTGGATAAATGCACCATCATACATCCATTGTTTCTCTTTTAATTGTTATGGGTGTATTACAGGCTGAAAGCTTAAATATTAGCCGGGATGTTTCTGGCGAGGGTGTTCAGCAGGCACTACTAAAAATGTTGGAAGGAACAGTAAGTAAATTAATTCCAGACTGTAGTTGTTACTGATTAGAATATGTACCTTTAATTGAAATATGGTACATTAAACTTATTCCTTTCATTTTCCCCTCTTAGCAGCCCTTGTAATCATGTTCACAAGAATGTCATTTCTTTTATATATTTGGTCTGAAATGTCAATTATTTAGGACTAGATAAGATAAAGTTAATATTGTTTTTATGAGGTGCTTATTTTTGTTCTCATATAATTTTCAGTTTCCTCCAAACAAAGATAATTTTTTTCTGAAAAATATTTTTGAAAAGATATTTTATTTTGAAAAAACAGAGGCCTAAACTTGGGATGATATCTTTTTGTCTAGATAGTAAATGTTCCTGAAAAAGGTGCTAGGAAGCATCCACGGGGCGATAACATCCAGGTATGTGTTTTTGATAGAGTAGCCATTTTTCTTTACTTTTTCATCTCATTTCACAAAGTGCCTCTTGTTGGCTGCAGTTTTCAATACTGATGTTTATTAGAAATATATAGATCTATGAAGTAATTAATCTTTCCTTATTGAGAAAAATAAGGAAACTCAAAGGCATTTGCAGTCAATTAATAGGTTGATCAACACCAACGAACTTATAAATGCATTAGGGAGGATGCAGTTTTATCCAGTGACAAGTAGTCATTTATGGATTTCTTTATTAAAGACTTGAAATAGAAGTCTTGGAATAACAATCATGATTTTATATTCTTTAACATGCCTGTAAAATCCATCCATCATGGTGTTTTAGGGCATTAAGTCCTCTTGTTAAAGTATATCATGTAGCAGCTCACTTTTAAGAGCATTATTCTTATATGCAGATTGACACAAAGGATATTCTTTTTATATGCGGTGGAGCATTCGTAGATCTTGAAAAAACAGTATCAGAGAGGTAAATATTTTGCCTTTGCATTGCTTACAATATTTGTTCCATATTTGTTTGAAGTATGTCTTGATTTTATCAAAATATCTTTTAACGTTAATTTATCTGTGAATTAAACCAGACGACAAGATTCTTCAATTGGTTTTGGAGCTCCAGTTCGTGCAAATATGAGAACCAATAAAGTAATAAATGTTGAAGTAACATCAGCATTACTTGAGTCGGTAAGGATTAAGAATATCATTAACTAATTTTAGTTATTCTGATTTCATAAATAAATATTTGAAGCACTTAAGTCTCACATTTCATGCAGTAAGTTACTATGATGTTCTTCACTTCTTGCCTCTCTAGTCCCAAGAAAATACCAAAGTAAAAGAATAAAATTCTTATAAATAATATACTTCAAAGTTATCTAAAATTTTCATTAGCTATTTTCAGGTGGAAAGTTCTGATCTTATTGCATATGGTCTCATACCTGAGTTCATTGGAAGGTTTCCAATCTTAGTCAGTTTATCCGCCTTAACACAAGATCAACTTGTGCAGGTATTCCTTTTTAAAAAAATATATATTTGTTTATATGATAAAAAAAATTATTTTCTCTAAATTATAATTGCTTCCAGATTAATTCTGCTTGTATGGTTGCTATGATGATTATTATTCTGTTGATTTGTCTCTACTGACAAGAACCTATATATGATGTCTTTATGTTCTTTTATGTAAAGAAAAGAAGAATCAAATTGCAACATGGCCATTGCCTTTTGAATCTTAAAAAGAACATCCTCGTTTTCCCCATGATTTTTTTTTTTTTTGGCATAATAAAACAACACATGTTTGACACTTAGTTCATGGAGAGAAAAAGTAACAAGATTTTTTTTTTTTCCAAATGAAAATGAAGAGATTTAAATAAGAAAGAAGGGGTTAAAGCCACTTTAAGAGGAGTAGTTACTTAATATTTGCAAAGGAATCTGTATCAGTTTCCGTGCTCTTCTGTTCTCTTGTATAGTTTTCAGAGGGTATTAGCAAGTTTGCCTCATGCATCAAGGTGTTTACTCTGGTCTAGAGTTTGCATTCCTTTGATGTGGAATATTTAATTTTAAATGATAATGGGCAAGCCAAAACTTGAGGAAAGAGTTAATCTTCTTCTGAATTTTGTACATATATCTCATCATTATATTTATAGAAATGTCACTGGCTTTACAGGTCCTCACAGAACCAAAGAATGCTCTTGGTAAGCAGTACAAGAAATTAATTGGAATGAATAATGTAAGTATCTCTTAATGATCTCTCTGTTTGCAACCCCTATTCTGCGCTTCTCTTCCCTCCAATCTCTCAGCCATTCAAGCACATGTTTATTTTTTGGGGTGGAATTACTCTAAGGTCTCAAGGAAGGGACTTAATTATAATTACCAAAAAGTCTCAATAGCAAGTGAAGTGTTGTCATTTTTTTTAATGGAATTTGTCATTGTGTCATCGTATGCTCCTCAATTGTTATTGGAACTTCTTGGTATTTGGGACCTTGCAGTAATCCCCCCATTTATTTGCTTCTAAGCAAGATGTCTTACGTAACAATCTATCCTAATATTTGATTTTTGACCGAGCTCAATTGCGTCATTTAATCCATGTAGCCGATCTCACTTAGTAGGATATGACTTTGTTGTTGTTGTTGTTATAGTATTTGCTTCTGATTTCCTCATGATTCACCCATTCATTTTTGGAGTGAGCAGCGAGATAGCTTGGTATAAAATGAATTTATCTCCGTGTGTGATTCAGGTTAAGCTTCATTTCACGGAGAAAGCAATGAGATTGATTGCACAGAAAGCAATGGCTAAGAACACTGGCGCCAGGGGTTTGAGAGCTATACTGGAAGGCATCCTAACTGATGCTATGTTTGAGGTTTGCAACATTCTTTTGTTTTTTTCCTTCAGAAGTCCTGGTTACCTCAAGCCTCTAAAAGAATTATCAACCCATCTAGTTCTCTACTGATATAATTTAATGCTTACATGGACCAGATTCCAGATGTTAAGACTGGAAGTGATCGGATCGACGCGGTAGTCGTCGATGACGAGTCAGTAGGATCAGTAGATGCCCCAGGATGTGGTGGCAAAATTCTTCGTGGGCGTGGTGCTTTAGAGGCTTCCCTTGCAAAGATGAAGGACACAGTGGTATGATTCTATACCCGATACAAAATTGATCAAGGGGTTGCAAGATTCTATATGATTGACCGAGTTCTTTTTTATTATTATTGTGTAGGTGAATGGTGAGGTTGCTGAATCAGATGTACAAGAGGGGGAAACAGAGAGAGCCATGAGCATGTGAGGAGGAGGAGGAGGATGTAGTTATGGCATAGTGAAGAAGGGTATAAATAATTTATCCTTTGTCATTGTTGTTATTTTGTAAAGATCACAGACTTTATTTGCTGTAAATTATTGATTGCTTAACAACAGCATAGCTTCTTTTGAGTTTCTTGGATGGGAAGGAGATAGAAAGTTAAAAAAAGATGTACCATTGCTAATCTAGGAAGAACCTTACACTAGCAAAGGGAAAAAAAAAAAAACAGTTAAAGAAGGTTGGGCGAATAATCTTTCCCATGTCCTTTTTTTGGCCATCTATGTAGCTTTCTTTTGTGAAGGATAGATGTTAGCTAATACTACCTACCTTCTGTCTTAAATATAGAATATACTCCTTTCAGTCCAAATTATAAAATTAAGTTGATTTTAGAGAAATTAAAGAAGCTAATTAAATTACTTTTATTTTTATCTTTTTCTCTAAGCGAATTAGTTTGATTAAGAAACTAATATATATAATCTAAGGATATACAATATATGATATGATTTAATAACTTATTTAGCTTTTTTAATCTTTTTAAAATAATGTCTTATAATTAGGACTGGATTAGTATTTCATTGACAACTTAGCCGAGCAATATTTTTTTTCTGTCCAAGGCTCCGTTTACAAAGTATAAATCGATTATACAGTTTATACATGCTTAGTTCTCTCCACGGAATTTATATCGTTTCATGCCAAAATGTCATTCATTGGTTATCAGCCCCAAATTGAGAGTTCTTTTAAATGTTTTTTATCATTTTTTTTTTTGGTACTATAAATCTAAATCTTCTCGTAAAATTAATGCCTTGATATGTTAATTTCACCTTACTCCATTGACAGATCCTTGATGTGAGATGAATTTATTCTCTGTCATCTCAAAGTTGAGCAAAGGGTATCCGTTTTTTATTTGAACCATTCACACCAAATTGAATCGATTTTAAAATGATGTTGAAAACTCCCCAAAAAAAAATAGAAGAAGAAGAAACAAAGGTGAAGAGAAAATAAGGTTAACATAAATCTGTCTTCAAAGATTAACACAATATGCTCGACCTTAAAATGATATCTAAAATGTGCAAATCAGAGATAATCTGTAGAGATTTTAAATTTTTTATTTTATTTTTAAATTTGTAAACACAATTTTTTATTGAAAAAAATAAAATAAAATAGTCCAAGCAAAAGGCAGTGAAAAGAAAAAATAAGCAAATGACTTCCAGAATAATTTCAACCAACATGATTACTTTCATTAGGATCATGGTAAAAATGTAGATTCCTACAGCAACTAGCAACTTTTTTTTTAACTTTGGCCACAGAAACCAATCATTTTAACAAGTTCATGTTCAGCATGATCCAGCCATTACATTACAATCAAAAGGCTTTCTTTCTTAATATGGAAGCACTAATTAATTTTCCTTTTCCAAGTTGTAGTGTTTCTTCACATCTTCAATCACTTCCCAAGTGATGTTCATTCCTTTAGGGAAGATGACCAAATCACCACCCCCAATTTCAAAAGATCCATCATCTCCATGTCCATCAACTGTCACCTTCACTCTTCCCTTCAGCAGATACATGGTCTCTTTAGCTTTGAATGTCCATGGGATTTTCATTGGACCTCCTTCCCACCTACTTGGGTGTGAAACAAATACATCAAAATGAAAGAAAAAACCAATAGAAGAAAGATATCAACATGCACATATAAATTCAAGCTTTCCATAACTTGAATGATTAAGTTATAGCTTCTTTTCTGCACCAATCAACATTTGCAGTTGCAGTATCAAGAATCAGATTAAATCAACAAGAAGAAGAACAATAACAAGTTTTATCTCATTAAGTGTTATCGGCTACATAAATCACACGATGCAATTATACTCTGTCAACAACCAAATTTTTAGATATATTCTTAAACAAAAAGTCCCGTTTAATGATTTCATTGAGCGTTTTCTTTGGTTTTCTTCTGCTCCTTTAGAGAGGATTCCATACTATTTGATCTTAAAATTTAAAGTATCTTACTGTATCTGATTCTGGATGCTAAATTGAACTAGTTGGTAGCTGGGGAGTGTTTGATGGACCACAGGAAGGAGAAAGTGAGGGGAAACACTAATATCCGGACCACTTTTTTTATTTTTGATACAATGTCTTTTTTATTAATTATTTTATGTGAGGATATAGGGGTCATTTTCTATCACATTTCCTTTCCCTTCCCTTCTCTCTATTTTAGAGATATTTGTGCACCAATCGTAACATCAAAGAAATGTCTATGTATCCTGCAATCCATAAAATTTATCCATCCAGCTCTAGGATATGGAATGTTTTCTTTTTGGGCTTGTATTATTCACATGTCTTTTTCAACCAAACAAACCTCATCAGCAGAAAGAATTGCCAAGAAGAGTCATTGCAATCAATAACTTGTGGAGAAAGAAAGATTTGCTCAATCATTTCTTTTCTCTAAATGAGAAGAAACAGTATTACAACAAGTTTCATCCCAAAGAAGGGCCTTTTCCTTTCTCATCTACCCATTCAGCTTCACATGTCTCTCTGTTAAAGCAAGTGAGCTTCATTTTTTTTTCCTTACGACACAAACAAAATGAGAGAAGCAGTTGCACGAGCTTATCAATGGCTTCAGCCCATGACAATGCTCTTAAAATTCTATTAAGTCGAAGTAAGAGATGTGTGATACATAATCTTGATTTCCAAATTTGTTCAACATGTCATAAGCATCAGTGCTTAACAAAAATACTTCTCTCTTTACAGCAGTAGAAGAAATTAATCAATTAATGGGCAAATTTTAAAAACATAAATCACTCCTTAAATCCCAATCTCTGGTACAATGAAGCAAGAGAATGTAAACCAGCACCAAACAGAAAACAAAACTATGAAAACTCGCAACATCAACCATTTCTTCTCTCAACAATTTTGTAACCTTCAACGATTGGAGAAAAAATAACTAACAAACAATTTAACAGAACCTCTCCGGCCGTCCGTACAACCGGAGAGGATACTTGGGCCAGCAATCTGGAGGTCACGCCTGAGTTGGCTAAAGCCAAAACTGAAACATCGTCTTTCTCAAAAAACCCAACACACAAAAAAACCCTATTTGTCATATGTAAAAACCCTTAAAGCAGGAAGCAAAAATAAAGTAACAAGAATCAGAACAAACAAAATAAAGGCGAGGGAAAGGAGCGTAAAAGAAGCGTACGTGGACCAAGCTGAGACTCCGAGCTCAGTGAGTTTAGACTGAGGAGGATTATTCTCAATCTTCACCCCCAAAATCTCAGAAGTTGCCGAAGCAGTTTCATTGTTTGGAACGAGCGGGACGAAGAGCAAAGAATAAAGCAAAGGAATCAAAGGTAGTAACAGTGACAATCGCAGCAAAAGGGAATGGTTTGCATAAAGGCGTCTCATTGCCTTCCACATTTCAGCTTCACCTTGCTGCTTGTTTTTTGGCTCAACACTTTGCTGCTGATTCTTCGGTTCTGTGACTTTCTTCAATAACTGAGTGTGGACGTGGAGGGTGATGAGTTGATCCCAGTTCTGACTTTTGGAATCGGCTACGGTCGACTGCCACTCCGTCCTCTTTCATCCTTTGCGCAAAAACTGCGTCATTTTTTATGCAAGCTCTGCCTTTTCTTTTCTTTTTTTAAATATGTGAGGGTATTGGTGAATACCAAAAAAAATCTTTAGGATAGTGATTAGTGACTAGTAATAAAAAAAAATACTCTATGATCTTAAAAAATTTGTACTGAAAAATTATTTTATGATCTCGAAAAAATAATTTAGGATATTGACTGTTACTAAAAATATATTTGAGGATACTGACTGAAAAAAAAAATACTTTATAATCTTGAAAAATTATATTATGATCTGGAAAAAAAATATTTAAGGGTACTGAATCATTATTCTTTAAAGGTCCTAAAATAATTTTTCAAGATCATGAAATGTTTTTTTCAGTACCAATAAGTATCCTCAAAAATATTTTTAGTAGCAATTAGTATCTTGAATTATTTTTTCAAAAATCAGATCTAGATCAAGATATCTTGAAATATCATTTTAGTACCAATCATTATCTTGAAGTATCATTTTAGTACTAGTCAGTACTCTGAAATATTTTTTCAAGATCCTAAAATAATTCTTTTAAGATCCTGAAGTACTCCCTCCGGTCTTAATTATACGAACACATTTTGGAATTGGTCTTGGTCCTAATTATAAGACTAAGTTTTAATTTTTGTCCATTTCTTCCTAAAACATCCTTATCATACTTTCTCAATAATAATTTAATAATGCACCTATATATTTTATAAAGTAAGTAATATTTACAACTCATTAATGTCACATATACATCAATTTTACTATTTTTTTAATAAAATAATTTTAAACAATTTTTGTCATATTTTTCTCATATCACCCCTACTAATAGTTTCTTCCACAATAATTAATTTAAAAATACGCTTATATTGTATAATTGAGAGATTCTACTTTATTTATTTATTTTTAAATAAAATAATTTTAATATTTCTTTAAAAATATTTTCCTGTAACAACAGGATGATATGGGGAGAAGTTCATTTACGAATTATTAAAGGGTGATATGCGGAGAAGTCTTGTGAGGAGGTCTGACATGCGCAGGTCCGAGAAGCAGAATATGAATGGTTGAGAGCTTTTATTACACTACATATTATGTTGATGTCATTTTAAGTTTTATATAAGGGTATTTTAGGAAAATGAACACAATTAACTAATTTAACTAGTATCCTTAATTTCTCTAAAATCTGGTAAATAGCTCATATAATTAGAACTGGAGGGAATATTTTTTAGTACTAATCAGTATTCTTAATTATATTTTTCGTATAAGCCAATACCTTAGTTTTTCTTTTTGGGGAAAAAAACTGTTTTTAAGAACAAAATCAATCAAGCCCATAAGCATTGATTGGAGCATTAGATTTTAGAGTTTAGACTGTGTTGAATGTATTAGGACTTGGGGTATGAATGAGACTTTTCATTCTGCCTCACACTTAATTAACACAAATATTGAAATATAATTCGTGCTGATCAAGTTTAAACAATCTACATGTTACCTGATTGAAAATAACAATATAAACTGATAAACATGCACACAAACTCGAAACCCAAAAGCTCAAGCATGTCTGATAACATATTGACTCTCCGGATCCTTGTTCAGTTCCGTTTTGATGAAAAAGGCATATCACTACACTTTCCCCATTGCCCTTTTCTTTTATTATTTCAGTGAAGGCCGCAACCAAACTGTCTCAAAGGAAACATATCCTCTTATGATTTTTTTTTTATTATCCCCATGAGCCCGTTTGAGTCGTTGATTGGGAAGATGAGAGAAAAATTAAAGTCGTATTTTGACCTTTCAGATTGATTGGACGGACATAATTTAGAGATTATGAGGAATCATGATAAAAAAGTGATGAGAGAAATTCGACCCTTTAAAGAGAGTGAGGATACTGTTGAGTCCAAAAAAGGAAAGGTAATTGTCCAAAAGAAAAAATATATAAAAACACAAGATTGACTTGGCTTTTTTCTACACATCATGTTGTATATAACAATAATGATAATATAGAAATACTAAACATAAATAAATTTATTAAGGTAAGAAAAAAAGATAAATGAATTTAAGTTGCAAGAACTTAATCTGAATAAGCAAAATTTATTATAAAATGAATTTTTCTTTTTTTATTACAATCCTAACCTAAAAAAAAAAATGAAAAAATGGCAACCAGAAAAACGTATGCAAAAAGTCATGGGAGCGGCTACGGTCCATTGTCGCTCCCGTCCACTTCTGTGCTTTGCCTAAAAACTGCGTCATTTTTTACGCAAATAGTGAAACTCTACCTTTTTTTTTTTTTTTTTTTACTATTTGAGGGTATTGGTAGGTCTTAAAAAAAGATACTTGGATACTAAGGTATTAAAAAAAAATACTTGTGATTTTAAATCATTTCGGGATCTTGAAAAAACAATTTAATACTTGTTTGGACAACTATTTTTAATAAATTGTTTCCTAGAAAAAAATAGAAAGTTGTTTTTGAAAACTAAAAACCATAAACAATTTTGGGAAAATTGTATTTAGGTCCGGACAAGAAACAATATGACAAAATGTTCTTTTGAAATTCCATAATTGCGTTTAAGTCTTGTGGAACTTTTTTACAATAAATTAAATTTCAATTCCCTGCTAACAAGTTTAAGGGCTTCTACTAATAAGTCAATGGACAAATCCATGAACATTTGACAATAGAAATTTATTGCAAAAAAGTCTTGCCGGACTTTAATTCAATTATGAGATTTTAAGGAATTATTTTATTGTATTTTCTCTCGTTCAAAATCTAAATATAATTTTACCAACAGTTTTTTTATGTTTTCTTATTTTTATTTTTCTACGTTTAACGGCGACGACTACCACTACATTACCGCTGGTGATAACAACCACCGCTGCCATGTTACTTCAAAAATAGATTATTTTAAATCAGTGTCCAAACAGATAGATATATATATATATATATATATATATATATATATTCCAAAACTTGTTTTTCAAAACGGTTTTATAAAGCCGTTTCCAAAAAAAAAAAAAAAAAAAAAAAAACAGAAAACAGAAACTAGCAATCCCTATATTACTGCTTCAAAAGAGCTTAATTTGGTACCAGGTTACAGCAAGCTGTGCGAAATCAAAATTCATACATAAAAGTAAATCTGGAATTTTATTTTTACTCAAACTTATAGTGCTTGTCCACTCCAACAGAGACATCCCAAGTGCAACTCATCCCTTTTGGGAACACAACCAAGTCACCAGCACCAATCTCAACTGCTTCATTTGATCCACTGGGAGTCACCTTCACTTTCCCTTCCAACACATAGCATGTCTCCTTCGCTTCATATGTCCATGGGAATTTGCTCGGAGGGCATCCCCACCTGTATTACATCAAAACATGATCAACACTGAGACATACTTTCAAGTCCAACAATACTCGAACCCCAGCCCATAATATAAGAGCGAGATAACTAATTTGTAAATATCAAGAAAATTAGTTAAGTTAGTTATTTGTAACAAATATGTATTGATTTTCCTAAACTATCCATTTTAATTATGTACATTGTAACTATCTCTTGATGAAAATCCCCTTACCAAATGTAATCAATTGGGATACTTTGGAAAAGACAAAATGGATTGAGGTTTTATATTTAGGGTTAAAGTAACCCCTTATCTAGCTCTTATATTTAGCATTGGGGAAAGTAATAATTATATGGAGAGCTTTCCTTTTTCAAGAGTTTGAACTTTTTTGCCGGTTGATACCCTGATATTCTCACCTTACTAATTAAGGAATTCGTGAGAGAGAGAAAGAATTCAAGACGTTGAGAGGTAAAAACATTTATCCATATAAAAATAATTGAACATAAATTAGAACCAAGGAATGGAAGAATCTTAAATGTCATGCACTTTTGACTTCAGTTCTAATATTCTACTCAAGGATCTTGCACACAAGCATCCAAAATGACAGCAAGTCCAAGTTTATATAGTAAAACAAAGTCCTCCTCGTTTATCATTTGATTCTACATTAGAGGATTTTTAGTGGAATTGATGACGACTAAGAAATTTCAGCACAACACTAAGAACTGACACTGCAACATGTACCATCATCATCTGAAAAGTCACATCATATGCCTAATTCAATAAAATATGAACCATCAAGAATAAGTTTGTATGATTTAAGAGATCCAAGTATTGTAGGAGTCAGACTAGGACAACAATCAGTTTTTTGAAGTGAAAATGCTTCATAGCATGGCCAAAAAAATATATCAGTAATTAATTACAATCAATTATCACAATATCCAAAGGTTCTCAGTTATCTTCTTGTATCTGCCATATTAATATGATGATTTTTCCGAAGGATGCATTCAGGTTACTAGGTTAAAACCACTACAAATATGGGGGAAAGGGGGAAAAGCCTCCAATAAGGATTTAGCAACAGACTTCAAGAGACTGAAACCTTTTCAAGACAAGGAACCCACATAACTTAATAGTGAAAAAGAAACAGCAAGACGATACAGAAATAAGCTTTGCTTGCATCAATGCCTAAAGTCAAGTTGAGATATTCATTGACCCAAAATGAACAAAAGCAAAACCCCAATTCCTAAAGCCAAATCACACAGACCAATATATTAGGGATTTTCCATGCAACAAATTCGATTTCCAGTGAATGAAACAAATGCGTAGATATTTAAAACAAGAACATAACAGCGAAACGAGAAGAGGAAGATGACGAAGAAAAAGAGAATTACTTGGGCCATTGCTTAACGCCGAGTTGTGTAAGTTTATCCTCAGGAGGATTTCTTTCTATCTTGATTCCTAATTTCTCGATCGTCATGCTCTCAGCTCGTACTGATACTACACTTCTCCTTGAGGAAGGAAGATGAAGAGAGCGTTTGGTTCCTGAGAAAAACAGAGAGTGATTTGGGGATATACCCACAGAGGCCATTGAAACAAAGCGAGAAACTTCTGGGAACTTGGGCTTGGATTCACTTCTCCCAACTATCATCTTTGGGCAGTTAAAAATTATCCTAACTTTTTTTGTCTAAATTTTTTTTTTATTTTTTTTTGGGGCCAAAGTATATCCCTTTTTAATTTGGATCACTCATTTCCTCATCTTTGGCAAGTTTGGGACCAAGAAATAAGAGGGGAAACTGATTTGTTAATGTCATTTTCTTCCCATCTATGTATTCTATAATATTCGTAGTAATATCGTTAAATTTAAATTTATTTTTTTAAGTAACACTGTTAATTTTGTTAAGTAACATCATTTTTTTTTATATTTTTATTGATGATTATTTTCTAATTTTTTTACTGAAAAAAATAATAAATACTAGGGGATTCAATTTGGTAATAAATACAAAGGGGATTCGGTTTGGATACTTTAATCAATAAACATAATCATTGATAATTATTTTCTAATTTATTTTTTTATATTCCTAATTTGGTTCTAATTTGTTTGGGTCATGTTTTTGCATTATGATTCATTATAGGTGTTTGAACTTGAAAGCAAAAATATTAATTTAAATTTAAAAATTTTCAAAGTCTTTATGAAATTTACTCTCTCTTAATGTTGTATGCTCTTGAAAAAATATGAGTGAGCAAAAAAAAAAAAATGCATATACAAGTGCCCACACCTATTACTGACTTCATATAACCTATTCAAAACATCATATAGATATAAACTTCCTCAAGCAACGCACCAGCACCAATTCTTGTTCTTGTAAACTTTTTGTGACTTCAAATTTGAATCAAACACCTTTTTTTTCTGGAGAAAATTTTTCTGTTTAAGTCTTTTATTAATATTATTTACACTAATGCTTGTTCCCTTTTTTTCTTTTGACTATGGACTCATTGGTTTGACCCTATTGTACCGTACCAATATAATGCGATGTAATGATAATGCAATGCAATGTTAATGACAGAGCTAGTGTTTGGTTTGATTTTTAAACGAGATGCAATGAGTTATTTTTTAATAATTATTCAAAATTAAAATATGACCCAAAGTTTATTTTGCCCTTAATATAATCTTTGTAGAAGAAATAGTTAAGAGTCATCATTGCCTTATCAAAGCCGTCACACCACCTCGTTGAGGATCATCCGATAGCAATGGTTGTAGTTGTGGTGACAGTGGTGTGGCGACAACGGCGACAGGTGGTGACAGCGACGGTGGAGGAGGATGTAGTGGCTTTGGCAGTGTGGTGGAGAAGGAGGTGGTGGTGATTGCAAGTGGTACCTGCAACAACATTAGAGGAGGAGGTAGAAGGAGTGGCAGTGACGGTAGTGGTCTTGGTGGCGATGGTAGGTGGTGACAGCGATAATGGTAGAGGAGGAGGTAGTGGTAGTGGCAATAGCTGCCATGGCGACTATGACAATGGTGGAGGCGACAACGGTGAAGGAGGAGGTAGTGGTGACGGCAATTGAAATAAGACAAATGAAATATAGATAAATGAGACTAAAAGGTAAAATGGATTTTTTTCAACCATACAATAAGGTGATAATGAGTATTTATAGGGAGAGGTATGAATTAGGATTACCAATTTTTTACCATGGTAAACCCCTTTACCATACTAAAGAGCAATTCTTCTCTTAATAATACAATTATGATTACCGTTGCAAACATACAATCCTATATTCACAAACACTATCTATCAAAATAAATATATTTACATGAATTATTATTATTTTTCTGCTCGTATACTTTATAAACAAAACATTGTGTGAAAAGTACAAAGGAATTATATTATTTTCTTCTATTTAATTCACTTTACAACGAAGTCCTCATCAAATTTTGATCATCGGCATTCAACAATGAATGTGTGACACACGTTGAGGGAAATATAGAAACAAAAAAACTGACAAAGAAAAGATGCTAGTTCTATTTCTTTTTGTCCTTTTTTTAAGTCTGTGTGGGAACCAAATACAATATATATTATCAAATACATTTATCATAAGGTTTTGATTTCTCTATCACAACCTTGAATTTTGCATCCCTCTTCCTCACCTGCAAAACCAGAGCTACAGTTATAATATCACAACATTGCATTTATCATAATATTATAATTCAGAATCAAGCAAGTGCACAGCATTCAAAAGGCAAGCTCAGACCCCCAACAAAAAAAATAGAGTAAATACAGACTCTAGTTCCCATAGATTGAAGGACCAATATGTAAGGAGGCATATTATTATGGAATCAAGTTGTATATTTATTCAATCAATAAAATATGATATGAAGAGCCCCAAGACACAAACTCAAAAGAGTAATTTATTGTCCACAAAACGTTGAAACTGTATATTGGCTGCTAATGTCTTCTGTTATCGAAAAATCGATGAAAAGTCTCTTGTTCGAAAATTTTATTAGCTAGAAATACTAGAATTGGAGTACCAGTACATTTTGTGTATGAGATCCTTCAAAATACCAGTATTTTCTATGTATAAAAACATATCAGATCCTTCAGGCCAGTAAAATTTCTAAATAAGAACTTTTCACTAATTTTTTCCTTTTGTTATTCATCACATATTAAAGAAATTTTTGTATGAACTTGATTTGCCACGTCAGTTGTAGTCTGACCAATTAAAATACAATAACTCATTAATTGATTTGGCATCTCTTAAATATTAGCTGGCATATTAATAAAATTAAAAGATTTCACAAAATTCACTATTTCATTACTTGTGAAATCTTAATTAAGAGATTCATTTTTTTAGTAAAAATAAAAACATGACATACATGAGCAACCAACTAGGATAAATGTTAGCTGAGTTGTTGTATTTTAACTGATCAGACCATAAATGACATGGCAAACCAAGTCTACACAATAATTTCTCCATATACTATCTAGCCATGGAAGATTCCTTAGGCACTCAACATGCATAGCATAACCACCTAAATTCAATTACAATCCCAAATCCAAACATATTTACCAGTACACAAGGCTCCTACCAGTGAGGTCTGGGGAGGGATAGATATACGTAGTCTTATCCCCACAATCGGAGAGGTTGTTTCCAATCCAAACATATTTACTGATCATGAAAAATCATACCCCAAAGTCCAAACACATCTTTCATTTTCAGAACTAAGGTTATCAAGAGAAACAAGTAGGCTCCTAGAGGATTACCTCAACCTGCGGATTCTTTCCTCTAAGCAACATATCTACACTTTTGTCTGTCTGCAAAATGTCAAACAATATATGAAAAAAATAAGACAAAACCTGCTGATGTTTAATCATTACCTACGTTTCATCACGAACAACAACAAAGAATAAAGAGTGCCTATCTTTTGTTTTAATTTGAAACCATAACATTAGTTCAGCTATCATTAAAATACAATTTGTTGGAGCCAGAAAATCAGTAACAAAGATAAGGCTAAAAAGACACATGGATATTTATTGGTTACTCTAACAAGCTGAATTGACCTCAGGATCACTTTGATTTTCTTAGATTGTCTATAAATCGAAAAGTTTCGACCCGGCACTTCACAAATATATGTTTTCATATATGGTTTCACTAATCAAAAGAGTGATGAGTGACCGACAGTAGAAGATTTGTTCAATCAACACACCTGATGAGTAATCCAGTAGTGCCTGTCTCTCATCTCAATTAGGAAATCAAATGTTGGAGGAGCTTTCCTCTCAAGGACTGTCTTCTGACAATTTCTGAATCGGGCTTCAGTGTCTCCCAAAGTAACCGCGTGTATTCCACCAATCTGGGAAATCCATTGGAAGCAGATCTTGCATATTAGAGTTGTCTAGATTTCTCAATGACACAATCCCAAGCAACAAGATTTATTTAACACCAAAACTTGAGCATTCAATGTGAATTCTAGATGACTAAATTAGGAGCATGTTTTCGAGGAACTAGGAACGTTCTAAATTATAATCTCACAATAATTAATGTAGCTCCAACCTTTACATCTAAGAACGTGACAATGGCAAATTCGGAATACATGAAAACAATAACTGAGAATCCAACTTGTTAAAAAGGAAAGAGAGTCTCAAGTTGCAAGTGGCAGAATCTTAGAAAGATGAAAACATACCAAATCAGAGAGAATAGGGTTCTGAATGATATTCTCAAGAAGCTGTCCATGAGCAGTCCCGATAAGCATGATTCCTCGCTCAGCAATTGACCGGCAAGCAAGAGCTTCAGCTTCTGTGCCAATTTCATCAACTACAATCACCTCAGGCATGTGATTTTCTACTGCCTCAACCATCACTCTATGTTGCATTGATGGCACAGGAACCTGCATTCTCCGAGCCCTTCCTATAGCCGCATGTGGAATATTTCCATCCCCTCCAATTTCATTGCTGGTATCAACAATCACCTACCAATTTGGAAGTACTTTTCAACTGATGAGTTGAACAAAACATATTGAATGAGAAAGTACTGCAAGATGCTGAAAAGGCACACACCACTCTCTTGCGAAATTCATCTGACAGCACACGTGCAATCTCTCGCATAACTGTAGTTTTGCCAACTCCAGGCCTAAGAAAATTCAAATTTTAAAAAAAAAAAAAAACTACGCTCTTGTACATAGTACCTGGTGAATCATGAAAAGATAAAATATATATTTCTAGGGACAAGCAAGTCAATAGACTGTGACAAAGTGACTTCTCACCATTTATTATATTTTCCCTCAACACACACTAAGAAATTCTTCAAATTAAGGCATCAGACTAAAGTTTACAATTTGAAATCTGAGAAAAGATTATATATTATATAAACATCAAATCAGAGTTGCTTCTTTGAAGCATTTAAGTGTGTCTTACTATAAGGTTTGATTGATAATTTGCTTTACCTTCCAACAAATAAAATGCTTCTTCCATATTGAAGCAGGTCATACACCATGTCAATATGGCCACAGACTGCCCTCCCAACTCGGCAAGTCAAACCAACTATGCCACCTTTCCTACTTCTGATTGCGGATATTCTGTGCAATGTACCTTCAATGCCAGCTCTATTGTCCCTCCCAAATTCTCCAACAGCCTGTTGAGCATGTTCCAACTCTTCCACAGTTACCTAAGCTACATAAGAAAATGGTCACATAACCCTTTGAAGGTTAATTTTTTCACAAAATTAATACTCCCTCTGGTCCTATTTATAAGCAACAATCTGTCTTTGTTTAACAATTTGATGCACTTTTTTCTATTTTTAACCCCCAATTAAGTACATGCATCTCTCATCTCTTTTTCCCACCCATTCTCTCTCATACTCATCATCTTCATAAATAAGGGTATATTTAGGGGGAAAATTATACCCC
Organism: Acacia melanoxylon; assembly: GCA_019022615.1. Classification (NCBI taxonomy): domain Eukaryota; kingdom Viridiplantae; phylum Streptophyta; class Magnoliopsida; order Fabales; family Fabaceae; genus Acacia; species Acacia melanoxylon. The sequence goes on from JAFJYJ010000004.1 coordinate 11,680,516, forward strand.
TTACACATTCAATACTTTTAACTAATTTTAACTAACGGTTCGTTTTGCGTGATTTGGAGAGTTGCTGCTTATAAAAAGTACCAGAGGGAGTACATATTATGAATGAGAATTCAGAATAATAAATTCTTAGTTTACTTTGCATAGGAGACTTCATGTAAGTAGATAATGGAGATATATAAAAATATTGAATCCAAATATGAAAACAAAAGTATCTATTCAATTATAGAAAATGTGACCTTTGGTCTCAAAAGTGCTTTGTTACCTCAGTATTCCTTATACATTCCCCTCCATCCTGGCCGAGGTAACGTGCTTCTGGAAACCGACCCAAATCCAATATAACCTGAGAAATGAAGGCAGCAAATTATAATGGATTGTAGCCCTAAGGTTCACTTCGAATTAACCAAGCCTTTTTGCATGGGCAAGCATATACAACATCTACCTGAACACTGTAGTTAAGATAAGAAAAAAGGGAAAGGGATGTCAAAGATAAAATTGTGTAGTCAAACATATACAACATCAACCTGAACTTAATACTCTTTAAGCAGTATTATAAAATTTCCACCAACAAGAAGAGTAATCTTCTTGTCAAAATCTAGATGAGTAGGGGCAGCTATATAGAGCTTCTTATGTGAAAGCATCAGAACAGATGCAAGGAATGTGACAGTGTTTTGAAGAAAATCAAGAACAAATGGAATAACCAAAATCAATTGCAAATGCTATAATCTGCCAGGATAAGAATTAAATATCATACGGTTTATCTTTAAATCCAGATAGAGAGGATGACCCTAAATCCACTATATCTCACCTCCAAAAGTTCATCCCTCTTAACTTCATTCAGGAGACTGTCATGTAAATCAGATGGAAGGACCTGCGAGGAGGAAGACGAGGTAGTCATATTAAATTCATAAGAAGTTGGACATCTTTACCAGTTATAACGTCCAAGTCTTATGGTTCATGTAGTAAAACATAAAAGTGACGAAGTAATATACTAGTATTTCACACGCATTAGGAAGAAGTGAATGCTGTTTGAGAAAATTACCTGTAACAGAGAATGAAGATCGTCCTGCAGAAATGAACCAGAATGGTCTGATGATGCTGAGGCTCCACAAATCGCTATGCCCGCAGCAATATGCAGGTGGGTTCGCATCTGGAGACTAAAACTCAATTTCTGTGCTGAGAAATGGCATCTTCTGAGTGGCGTAGGGCATAAATTCTTCAGACAAGTTGACAAATCCGCCGGCAATAACGACGTTGAACCCATTTTCCCTCCTACTGAGCGTCTCTCGCTCCCGGGGTGCAGCTGGCTAGTACGGCCCCTGCTTCCCCTATCTCATTTCTCAAAGATGGGTTTTATAACCTGCCGAAAGATTATTTGAAAAGATTATTGAATGGACGTAACTGATATCCTGCACATTTTATTTTTGAAAAAATAGTTTTCAATCAATAATAAATAATAGAAAATCATTTTCGCGCTATTTTTAGAGAAAAAAAAAAACCAAAAAAAGGTCTTAGAATCGACATCTTTTCGAGATTTTTGAGAATCTTTGCGTGAGTTGTTTACGAAATTTCAGTATAGTTATTAACATCCAAGATATAGTTGTTAATGAGGTTGATTTAGTTGTTAGAAAATTGTTGTTAATGGGGCTGATTTAGTTGTTTAATCATACCTAATAAATAATATAAAACTTCAAATCCCAAAAAGGCCCATAATTCGGGATTAGACATTGTAAAATAATATCAAACTTCAAATGAAATCCACAATTCTACAAATTAGAATATTCTAAAATAAGTCTACAACTTGAGTTTTAAAATTAAAAAGACAATCATATGTCTTAACAAATAGTCAAATACTATAAGTGAAAATAAAAAATATATATTACTATTGTATGAAAAAAATAAAAAATATATAATATATATATTTGGGCAAGGCACTATACCTTATCCACGCCCAACCCTACTTACAAAAAATGTACGCAAAAATGTTCAATTACTTTTTTTAGACAGGGTAAAACGATTTTCTTGTAGGTTTGGGTGGGCGTATAGGGCCATGGACGAACACCCTAGTTTTATTACTCAAAAAACTTGTAATGTAAGAGTGTTGTCTTATTTATTAGTCTTTTTAATTAAACCACATAATGAGATAGTTTGTTAAATGATTATGAGATAAATTTTTAACTTCACTTTCATTTATGAATGAGTATCTTTTAACTCTTTCTTCTCTCTATTTTCATTGGTACAATTATCACAATCTCATTTATAACATAAAAAAGACCTATAAATTATAAATAGGATGAAATTTTTTTGTCTAGGACTATATAGTGGAACTTCAATCTGACTCTCTTATTGCTTTTTAAATTTTCTCAGTTTTTTCTCCCTTCTGTTTTTTCTTCTCTTGATTTATCTCTCGGCGTCTCCTACTTCTGAAGTTATGTTTAATATGTTAATCTCCTTGCGTATTATCTTGCCTCTATTCCCATGCGAGTCGTCCTCTCTAAGCCTCTCTCCTCTTTCCATTCCTTGGACATTAATCCTTCTACAACCCTTCATCTTCTTCTTCATATTTTTTTCTCCATAAATTCTGATACTCTAGACTTCTTGCTTCACACCGAATGACTTTCTTTGTTCTCCATTCTCTCAACCATTCTATCTGGTCTTTCCCATTGTGTCCTACGAAACACTGCCACAAGATGTGATTCTTGGTAATGCTTGTAACAATAATGGTCTTATATCCATTACTCACCATATGATTCCTCTGATTCAGATGTAGAGGGAGCTGAACTTCATCACATGCACAGGGATATTCCGGATGCTTCTTCACTTCAAACCCCTCCAATGGACTATGAAGATGATGATCCTTCTTCTCAAGTTAACTCTCTTGCTAATGAAAATATCAATATTGATCAGGAAGTGGCCAACCAAGAAAGAGAAAAGTCATGGATGGACATAAATACTCTACTTAGTAAGCTCTTCCCGAAGACAATCAAGCTGTTGTGGTTCGTGACCAATATGGCTCTAATCTCCAACCTCAGGATCTGGTTGCCCCAATTCTGAACCAGTCCACTCCACTCTTGCTGGTCTTTCTTGTTGGTTAATTTTATCTATTACATGACTTTCATGCAAAGGTTTATGAGGTTGAAAATAAAAATTTGTTTAATCGTTTAAAACCATTAATTATTAATTATTAACTTAACTCATTACATTAATTAGTTAATAATTATTAATCCGTAACTCTTTATAGCGCTCATGAGAATTCATAACAATTTATAATATTCATGAACTTTGAGATTACTCGTTAAAACAACTATGGGGATTAGGATAACTTGATAATGGCTATTAGAGATTATGATTACCTTAGATCACTTGAAGACCTCAATGTTGTTGATGTCCTCTAACGTTGATCCACACACTACCCCGATTGCACGAGAACTCCTTCTCTTAAAACCTCTCACTCCTTAAATGCTTGCTGGCGAAGACAATGTTGATGTTTGGTTTCCTTGAGTTTTACTCTTTTCAAGAAGGTGATGATTTCTTGGAATTAGGTTATGGATATAATGAATAAGGTTGGAACCTTACCTTTTTATGAATGGTGCCTTTTCCTCTCTAAATCTTTGGTAAAGACCGAAATTTAGAGAGCATAAGGATGTGGTAAAAATGCCAACCCTCTCCTTTTTATAGCCTTGGTGGGCCAAAAATTCCTAGTCCTAAATGCCTTATGAATTTTCAGCTTATGCACTAAGAAAAGGGATTTTAGGTAATAAGTCCACTATTTGTCAACCAAGTCACATTAAATTCACATCTTGATTGATTGATTAAATTTAATATGATGAATCATATTCGTATCTTGATTGTTGGATTGTATTTAAGATGATGGATCACATTTATTTCTTTTTTTTCCCCTCCAAAAACGTCCATAAAAAGGACACATAAAAAATCATCACTTTATAAAAGTCTAACCCTAATTTAAGTGCTCACAAGAAAGGCCTAATCCAAACTTGAATTGGAAAATCTAAATCATAATGAATTAAATTCATATCTTAATTAATTGAATAATAATTTAAGATAATGGATCACATTCATCTCTTAAACTAAAATTCAAAATCATTCTTAAATCAATCCTCATTTATTATTTCTCCTATCTTCATCCAATCATTATTAGATCTTTATATATATATATTATATTAATTAGATAAAAATTATCTTTTATAACCTAACCTTTTTAATTAAAATTTAAATTTAAAATTTAAACTTAAATTCAAAATTCAAATTCAAAATTCGATTTTGCGCCTAAGACCGCATTAGGTCTTCCAACACATTTGAGCCTTTTTGTGGAGAAACTGATTTCCCACTGGGGACACCATTTCTCCTCATTGGGCTTGGAGTCCTACTCCAACCCAATTACACATTTACTTTTGATAAAGCCCAATAACAATTATCGTTCCAAGTTTGCTAATTTTAAACAATCGGGAATAACGTTTGTATGTGACCCATTAGGCTCAATTAGTCACTGACATAAATAAACTTGAACCAATCAAAACTCTTTTAACGGGCCCAATTTATTTAATGACCTCATAAGACACTAGCAATGATCTGCGGCCCCAAAACTAATTGAGTTGATTAAGTGATCTACCTTTCATATTTATGATCCAAGCGATGTCATTTCTATTTTTCCCCAAATACATCTTTCAATTTTGTCTCCTTCAAGAAGTCGTTTCTCTTGAGCTACTGTATATTTGTTTGGCAAAAAGTTGCACTTCTTGTGGAATGGATAATTGCTTTTCTATTGGGATGATTGTAGTAAAAAGATAATTCAGCTAGGCATCATCATTCTTGGTCTGACAATAGTTACTATAACTTTCAAAATTGTTGGTGCTTCTTATGAATGGCACTGTGTTGCACACCAGACTTTTGAGAATTACACATGTGTTGTGCTTGAAAGTGTTATTAACAATGGGTTCTTATATGTTGCTTCCTCACCATTGGTTGCAAGTTCTCTATATACTATATGGTTTACTTGGGTGCCTTACATTGATAGTGGGAAAACTTTTCTTAGCTTTGTTGAGCTGCTGCTAGTCCAATCATGTTGGTTCCCTGCTATTTTTGTAGATGTTAAATTCCATGATGTTGGTGTCCTCATATGGTTTTCATTATGGATTTTAAACACTCATGGGTTCTTGAATTGTAGAGCTTGTCTTATTGGGAATCTATCACAAATTATTTATACAACAAGTTGCCTAGTTCAAACACTTGTCCTTAGTTGTTCTCATTTTTTGTCTAAGAGAAAAGGAGAATTCCCATGCCACGGAATCAAGTTGAATGAAGGTTTTGCTCAAGCTCTTCACATTCCATGGAAGAGGGATCACACAGCTGCAGAACTTTCCTTGGATCCTTTAATGCTAAAGCTCTCTCTCCCCAACTTAAGGACCAATAACATGACTCTATGTGCAATTTTAGTTGGCCACGTATTGATCATTTCTTGTCCCCTTTGGAAGCACAATCAGCTATTTTGTATGAAGCTTTACATTATCACCATCAAGATGGTTGCTTCGTATTGCATCTCCAAGTCTTAATTTGGGTCATTGCAAATTGATGAGACAAGCTATGAACATGATGCCTATATTGTGGTTGTCTCCCATACAAGAACCAACATATGCAAATCACTTCTTTCCATGTCCATAACGCAGAGGGATTTTCCAACTAACTTCCTCAACTTCCTACAATGTAATTGGGAGCAAATCTTTAGCTTTTTTTGCTGTCCAAATTGACTTGTTTGGTATTGTTGTTGCAGACACACATCATGACCTATTAATTCATCTGCCTATTGAAGTTGTCCAAGTTGCAGACCTCTTGTGCATTCCATCTTGAGTTTTTGGGGTCCATTATATTTTAATCTCTTGGAATGGTTTAGACCCACCAGCAAGGCCCACTTTGACTGCTTTAACTAATACTTATCCCTATTTTGACCTTGAGGACAAGGTCAATGTCCGGGAGGGGAGTAATGTAATGAACCTAAATACATTGGGCCTGGAGAAGGTTTCAAAAGAAGGCCCAAAGCCTTGGCTGAGATGGGAATCAGAAGATCACATGAATATAACTAGACAAAGCAACAATAGAATGGGTGTGGATGAATTTGGACCTATTCTCTCTCGTGTCTTCTTCTCTCTGGCCGTAGATACCTCATCTATGGAGTTTCCTCTCTTCCTTCCTCTACCTCTAGACCTTCTTCTATCATGTTTTATTTCCCATCTCTGTTATATTTCTCTTTGTACTAGAGCAGTGCTATGATTTCCTTGTGATTATAAGCATTGTGACTGCACTATACTGATTAATTGAATATATATTCCCTTGTGTTTTCCATCTATTTTGTGATCATTACAAAATCATTCCGTTCAAGCACCAGTTGAGGCATGTCCTTACCGGCTATCGACGGAAGGCTGGGGATGTTAAGATGTGTATCGATTTCTTTAAGCCTTTTATCGGTGGTCTGGTGGATGGTGGCGAGGTAGAGGAAGCTGACGAGATTGCTGGCACTAGTGGTGAAGAAGTAATAGGAAGAAATGTTGCGTTGGAGAGAAATATAGAGTGCTTCAGAAGCAAAGAAATCTACAATAAATGCGATAATGACATGATTTATGGAGGAGGGCAAAATGGTCATTTCATAATAAAAATTAATATCACCAATGTCCCTTAAGATTTACGTGTAATTTGATTATTTCAAGGAACTTAATTATGTTTATTTCTCTTGTTTGGGACCTATTTGTGATTTTCCCTATAAAATTCTAAAATCTACCCTCTTTTTTCAGTTCTTACGTGTATTTATAAGCATTTCAAACTTTTTAAAAGCAATTAATAATTTTTATGTGCCTTGTTGAATAATTAAGGTGAAAAATGAGTATTTCACATCAACATTGTCAAACTCGCGAGTTTAAATAAACGCGTGTCAATGACGTAAACTCGTATCGTAGACTTGAATCTTAAACTCGTAAGAGTATACTTTCACTCTTAAAAATGTATTAATAGTGTATAATAAATAAATAAAAATATATAAAAAATACAACAATTTGATTTAAATATATTTTAAATCCAAATAATTGAAATTAGACCCATCAATATTCAAAATTTACATATTTAACAAAGAAATTTCTATAAAACTCATATTTAAAACCATTGAGCATGACCAAATTAAAAATGTTAGCATGAGTTCAAGTATAAGTTAACACGATTTTTTAAGCTAAAAACGGTAAAATCGGTGTATAAACTCATGAGTTTACAACAGTGACGAGTTTACCAGTGACTCAATTTGATTTAGTAAACTAAAAACGTAAAACGGTAAACTCAGAGAGTCAACTCACGAGTTTGACAACCATGTTTCAAATATTGAATTAGAATTTATTGAATTTTATTGAAAATATTGGATTATTTTCGCAAATAAAAAATATGGGGTCATCAATTAATCAATTAGCTATTTTGATGCTGCTGGCAAAAATAAAAATAAAAGAATTAGCTATTTTTATATATTTATGCGCTCAAGAAAAAGAATTTCCCCTTTCTCATAACCATCTTGTTCATCCTTTTGGAACATTGGCTCCTTTACCGATTATTTATTGGGTTTCATTTCAACTTGCTGCCTCGATTGGGGTGCCTCCTTCGTCAGGGTATCGACAATGTTCATCTTTTTACCGTATGTATCTTTTTTCATTGCCCTTTTTCGCTGCTCTCGTGCATCGGCCGTCTTCTGCTTAATCTTCTCATTGTGTACCTGATGGTGGTGTGATGCTATAGATTACGCTATCCAAAACCAACCTTTGGATGGCCAAACGTGATTGGTTGATTTTGGTTTTTGGAAGATGTTTGTTATGCATTTTTTTTAATGGGGCTTTTGGAAAAAAAAATAGTTTAAGCCATAAGCCAAAAAAAATTTTATTTTTGATTTTTCAGGGAAAAGTAGCTCATAAAAAAATGTTAAGTCTCATTTTTTTAAATTGAAATATTATTATGGTCTTTATTATAAATCCTTGTAGATGAATTTTTTCCTAAATATAAATTCATTTAAAAATTAATAATTATGATAGTACTCTGGTTTAGGTCCATAAGAAATTTAATTGGTGATAATTACTTGATAAATTTTTATATAAAAATCATGACAATACCATGATTTAAATTATTTTTACCAATTAAATTTTCGGTGGACTTTTCCCCAATTTTCCTAAAAAATTTAAGTAGTTTAGTATAGTAATTTTTTTCTAAATAATACATTACCTATTAAATTTAAATGTAATGTGATAAAAAAAAACACAATAAAATTATAATTAAAAAAATTATAAACCACTAAAGTGCTTAATTAAACATATTTTTTACAAGTTGGTCTCTACTTAACAAAACACTTTACATGAAATGGTTTAGTGATGTGATGGTAGAAGCTCAAATTTTTGGCTTCTCCTAGAAGTATCTTTTTTTCCCTAATCCCATCAGCCACTGATGCTTTCCCAAACACTATGATTTCCCCAAAAATAACTTTTTTTCCTTAAGCCCACCAGTCACTGAACTTTTAGCCTGATTTGATGCTATCCCAAACATGCTATTAGTTGTCAATTATTTTGATTGATGTGTTTCAGACAAATTTCATTTCTAAATTTCATGATTTCATTTGATAAGCTTTCTTACTTTTTTGGTTTAGGTTCTACCTACGTTGAGAGAAAAACATGACAAATTTATGTTGAGAGAACTTTGTAAAGTTAGGTTAGCGAACCACAAAGTTATGGTTAGGGGGGGAGCTCCCTCCCTAGTATGAAATGACATATATAACCTCGATTTCTCTCACTATCTAGATCGGTTATATATTTCATTTTGCCGAGAAGTCACTTCAGCCCCTTAATGTAGTTGGGTTGATTCGCTTCCGTGAGCTGGTAACCTGACATTGTGTTCTAGCTATTCTTTATCTATTTTTGTAACGATTACCTTGTAGGGGTACTGCTAATTAAATTTCTATAACATTGTCTTTGTTTCAGTTTAATACTGCTTAATTTCAAGATAATCTTGTTTGTTGTGTTGTTTCTTGTTTGCAGGTCTACAAGGAAATAAATGTGAAAGTGAGCGATGCAGTAATTTCTCTTGTATGTTTTTTTTTTGCTTTATTATAACCATGACTTTTAAAGTTGCGAAATTAGATTGTTATTAATCCAATTCATTGAAACGTAAAGATTGATCAAGAACGTGAAGGAGAGCAGATTGATCGTACTATGTTAAAAAATATCTTAGATATATTTGTTGAAATTGGTATGGGGCAAATGGATTGCTACCTTCTATTACAGGTTGCGGTGCTTGAAACGAGAGAAAGAGAGGATTGCTCATTACTTGCATTCTAGTAGTGAGCCAAAGTTACTTGAGGCTTGTTCTCGGCTTCTAATTTTGTATGCCCGTTTGGGATTGTGGAGGCAAAAGTGACTTTTTTTCATATGGGCTTTTGCATATGGAAGGTAGGATAAAAATCAAATTGTAGATGAGATTTGTGTTTAAATAGCGGTGGCAGAAGTTATTTTTTTTCCAAATGAGCTTTTGTTTGGAATAACGTTTGAAAAGTTATTTAAAATGGAAAATGACTGAAAATGACATAAATTTTATTGAATACTACATATATATATTAGTTGTATATATTGTGATAATTGAAGATAAAAATTTAAATTTGATAAAAAAATTATTATTAAAAAACTTTAAAGTATTCTAATGGATAAATTAGAATGTATACAAATGTATATTTAATGTATATTTAATAGTACAAATTACATTATAAAAGTGCTCCTATAATTAGGACCCAGGGGAGTAGTACATTACTTATAAAATCACCTGTCCTTAATATTTTCCCCCAAAAGTTAAAAAATGTGACTTTTATCATAAGCCACTTTTTTACAATAAGTTCATCAACCCATGAAACTATCCCAAACGGTTCATATTAGTTTTTTCCCCCTTCTGTTGGGCTTATTTTACTGTTTGATGGGCTTTTTTTTTTTTTTTTTTATTGTTTGAAGCTACCTAAATAGGTCCATAAAAAGTGTCATAACCAGCGGATGTTGGCCTAAGTGGAAGGGGCTTTGGTCGGGTAAGAAAGAGATCTAGATTTCAAGCCCTAGTGAATGCAAAAGACTTTTCTAGGAGAGGTCCTCGCTTTGGCGCCTGATAGAATCTCAGAGTGATTGCACACTTTGTCACTATTTTTTGTATAAAAAAATAAAAAGTGCTATAACTTCGAGAATGGATTATGTTTATTATTGTCCATGTTGATGAAATGGGAAGAGTAATGAGAAAGTGGGGAAGAAAAGAAGAATGAGTGAGGGAGTGGGAGAGAAAAACACAGAAAAATAATGATGTAATTTAAATGAATGCCAACTTATGCTACCACAAGGCTATTTATAGGGAATCCAAAATAGGAAAAGGAAAATAAATAAAATTTAGAAAGACACCACAATTTTAGAAATTTATAATTTCCTACACCTAGGGTAAATCTTCCATAATTTCATTTCTCCTAATATTCTCTTCCTTTCTCCACTTCTATCTTCTTATTGTTGCTATGCACATTTTTCTCCTTTAGATAGTTCAACATGAGTTGTTATCCATGTATGCAAACCAACTTCTTGAGAAGGAACATTCTGGAAGTCATTCATTACTTAGAGACAAGGTATGTGGTCAAAATCTCACGATGCTCAAAACAAATATGATGCCATATTTTCATATCTTTCTTGAATTGCTTAGGTTCTAAAATTCCTCGATGATTTGATCCTGTTTCTGGTATATTTATGCAGGTTGGTGCCATTTTATTCCCCATTTGTTTTTCTTCCCTTTTTTTACTATCATCACCTAGATTTCAATAACTGATTAGTATATACTCCTCTAGTCTTTAATATGACCTAATTGGAGAGTTGATCTTGTTGCTAAATGTAAAACCTATTTATCATATTTATCAATCTTTTCTAACATTACCCCTATTGATGCTCATTCAACAATAATCAAATAAGAGAGAGGTTAAAGGAATTAAAAAAATGATTAGAATATTTTAGGAAGAAAAAATATGTTATATTAACTAACTTAAATAATTTCTTAATCTAATCAAATTAAATAAATAGGTTTTACGTCAAGAACCATAGCAGTTTTAAAATTTAACCAAAAGAAACCAGTTTATCTATCTGACACTTGGCTAGAATGTTACAAATTTATGTTGGGAGGGATATTTTGTAAAATCATGGAATATATTATAGATTCTCAGTCAGATTCATACAAAACTTTGAGTATTGAGTATTAATCATGGGCTTTCTTTCTCTGTTTTTCTCCTTGTGCTGCCCTGCACCACTATGCTAATTAATTAAGGGATTACTAATGGTTGGAGGAAGAGAAAATAGAAGATCTTCCAATAAAGCCAACAAAGCAAGTTTTTTTTTTTTTGAAGAGCTCAGGTGGTGATATATTTGTAGTTGATTACGATGTTGCACTTATGTTAGAGTCAATCAAGGACATGGTTGAATCTGAAGCCAATTCTACAGCCATTCCTCTTAAAGTAAGCAACAAGATCTTGATCAAGGTCGTCCACTACTGTCGTAAGCATGTTGAGTCTTCCGATTCCGAGGACAAAACCTCGGGCGCTAATCTCAAGGAATGGGATGCCAAATTTGTGGAGGTTGATAATGTTATGTTATTTGATCTCATTCTGGCTTCAAACTACTTGAACATCAAGAGCCTGCTAAATCTGGCATGCCAGAAAGCAAGAGACATGATGTTAAACATTTCTTTAGGAAATTCGCAAGATGTTAAGCATTCAGGATGAGTTTCACCCCAAAGAAGAAAATGAGGAATTTCTTGAAGAGATTCGGTGATCAAATTAGAGGGTTAGCTAATAAAGTTTCTAAGATTTTCTCATTGTTATTCCGATAGAATACCGAGTTTGAAGTTTTGTGCATAAATTAAATTAGTCCGATTTTATTAATATTTATTTTAGTTGCTTTAATTATTATTATTGGCTTATTATTATTATTTTCTTAATTAGTTGAAAAATAAGTCGAATATCCCACTAGTACGATTTGTTATTATTTTTAGAAAATCAGGAAATAAGTAGAATATCCCAATAGTAAGATTTAATTTCTAGAATCTATGATTGTTAGTCATTTAATTTGAATTTCATATTTGGATTTCGCATTTGAATTTTGAATTAGAGTCTCTCTTTGTAAACTATCCTTATAAATTGACATATTGCCTCATCAATAAAAACATTGAATATGTCAAAGAGTAAATTGGTTTATGAAATTCTCCTGGGTTGTTTTAGAGATGTGAGATTCTCGCCTACTTTTTATCTTAGACTATCTTATAACTTTCTCAACTTATTATCTTATAACTTTCATATCTTATCAATTAATCTACTTGGTACCTCATCATATTCCCCGTATCCTCATATCATTTTGTTGCCCTTTGTTGGCTCATTTGGTGTTTTAAAATGATCATCTTTCTTTGGAGTAATTCAATTTTGATGTATCTTTTAAAGTGTTTGATGCAAGAGAATCAAGAAGATATAGTGTAAAAAGAATTTAGTAAATCAACCATTACTTACTGCAGTATATACTTCTAGTAGTTCTTAGTTTTTCTTTTTTGATACAACACGAGTTTAAACATGTATTTCTATGCACGTCTCATCTCATTTTGCCTTCTAGGGATGGCTTAGTATAATAGTATTAATCAAGATTATATGATACTATCTCCGGTCCTAGATATATGACAAAGTTTATAGTATAATTTACACTACAAACTTTATCCGATATTTAGGATCGATGGAAGTACTATTTTTACATTTCGCTTGCTATGTTTTCTTGGCCCGAGTTGCTTAAATTATTTTTTTTTGGGTAAAATAAATATAAAATTTCTCAAGCACTGAAAAATATGGCAATCAAGTAAATTCAAGTGGAATTTTTGTTTTCGACATGCAAATTCTATCGAAAGTTTTTTTTGTCCAATTTTTTTTTTTATTAATTTTCCTAATATCATTTCAACGTAATTTATAACATATTACTAAGCATTTGGTTCAATTAAATAGGAATTGCTCTTAGTTTGATCAAGTGTCTCAGATTTGAGTCTTTAAAAAAGCAGGTGTGTTATATATATTGTGGAAAAGTTTTGTATTTTCTCAATTATATATACACACACATGCACTAAAAGCAAGGGCGGACGCAGGTTATAGAGAAGGGGGCAAGTGCCCACCCATGAATTTTATTTTCCTGTGATACGAAAATGACTTATATTGAAAAAAAAAATGTATTTGATAACATTGATAATAAGAGCGATGATGATAACAAGTGGGACATTTGACTTCTGGCTTTTCCTTTTCTCTGTTTTTTGGACCACAAGTTATGGGTATTATTGGAAAAGAACTAATTTGAATATTATATATTGGGTCATTGACCCAATTTAAAATTTATTGAGTTTATCGTTTTTTATATAGGATTTTTCAATAGTTTCAACAGTTTTTATGTAGGATTTTCCCTACTCAAAATAATGTTGATCATTCTCAAATCGGAGAGTATATTTTGAAATAAAATTTTAAAATTTACTTTTTTTTTGGTTCCTACTTATATGCATTTATAAGAATTGCAAACTTTAAAACATGAATTAATATTTTTTTTTTTCTACGCCTTGTTGAGTACTTATGGCGAAAAAACGGTATTTTTTAATATTGAATTAGAATTTATTACATTTGAATGAAAATATTTTTGAACAGATGGGATTATTTTAGCAAATAAAAAATAGGAAAAATTGCATTTAGGTCCCGGACAAGAGAAAATACACTAACAACTCCATTAACAAGTCTATGGGACTTTGACAATTGGAATTTATTGCAAAAAAAATATCGGGACTTAAATGCAATTTTGAGACTTCAATAGCTTATTTTGTCGTATTTTTTCTTGCGGGACCTAAATGCAATTTTCTAAAAAAAAAAAAATATGGGATCATGAATTAATCAATTAATTGTTTTGATAATGGAAACAAATGTTAATGAAGTTAGAGACCTATTAGTATATCTTCCATCTAGTTGGAACCCAATTAATTAGATGGAATTCCCCTCTAATCAGATCCTTATATCCAAGAGAAGTTGCTGACACTATCATCAGCATCCCACTTCCCATTCATGACACAGAAGATAGGCTATATTGGAAATTCAGTTCCACAGGAGAATATTCTTCAAAGGATGGTTCTAAACTTCTTGCACATACTGCTTTGACCAATTCATATGACTCTTTCTGGAAATTCTTATGGTCATTATCTTTACCGATGAAAGACTTACGTTTCATTTGGAAGATTTTAAACATAGCAATTCCATCAGTTGATATTTTAAATGCTCATCACTTGACTATCAATGGATGTTGTGGTTTTGGGTGCTCTGAAATGGAGTCTCTCGATCATCTTTTCTTACATTGCCCATTCTCAAAGGATGGATTGATTATTTCTTAAATTTCCTGCTTGCCTTCATTTCTTAATTTCTTCAAAATGTGATCCATGCTGCTCGAATAATGACTCTAATCAATCATATTATTAGAATTTATGATTTCATTAATTCTTATGTTTCTGTATTTCCTAATTTCCTCGAAGTTGTTCGTTCAAATCCATGGATCAATAAATACACGATATTAATGATATTTCATAATATTTTCTCATTTCCTCAATTTGTGTTTGTTCATATTTGATTGATTAAAGAGTTAATGTGTAAATATACCTAGCACTTTTCTCAAATATGTGTCTAGCATCATATAAAAGCTTCAGGTGCAAAACACGATTCTTATATATATCATTCATCTATGCTTGTTGGGTCCCGATTGGACATCTAAAAAGTGTTTATTGGCACAGTTTGAGACAAAATATTTTCACATATTTATCTTGTACATTGTATATCACTATTCAAAAAGTTGCTTTTGAAAGCTGCTGTATCATTCACTAATGCTTATTAACAGCGATTGGAGTGTTCAAATGCAGCTTTTCAATTGTAATTTACGAAATATGAAGTAAGTATGTGAAAACAGTATTGTCTCGACTTATGTACATAAGTACTTATAAGCCTCTCAATCGCTCAACCAAACATACTAGCACCTGAAGGTTGTCTACTGCTATATTCAAAGCCATCCTTGCAAATATAAAGGTATTTGTCTCTTCATTTGTTTTGTTGATATAGCTTGTTACTCAATAATCTTGATTACTTGGTCATAATATTGTTGAAGAGTGTTTAACTTCCCTTTTCTTTTTTCAGAGCGCATTCGAGGATATGACTAAAGTAAGTAATGTTCTGGGATTAATTTATTTTATCATTCAATATGACTTGTATAGTTCATGGTCAAAAGGATAAAAAAAGAGAGGACGATTTACAGTTTGTTTACAACGATATTATATATTACATTTATCCTAATTATAAGACCTAGTTGATTTTTTTAGAGAGATTAAGGAAGCTAAATAAGTTACTTAATCATTTTATATGTTGTATTTTCTTATATTATATATTAGTTTATTAGTCAAACTATTTAGTTTAAAGAAAAAAATAAAAATAAAAATACTTTAAACTAATTTAATTAGCTTCATTAATCTATCTAAAAAAATCAATTAGGTCTTATAATTAAGACCAGACAATATATTTTTCACATAATCCACTGTTATTAAAGTCAAAATCTCTTTGGACTGAATTATTGAGGCAAAATTTAAAAACAACTTCATACATTTGACAATTTATTGCTAATTAATTATAAGGATTGATTTTAAGAGAATAAGAGTATAATAAATGGGTATCCTCACATTTTTACTAATTACAATACCACAACAAATAAATTTTAATTTATGATAATTTAATAAATATAGAATTTTTAAACAAATAGTTCTTCAACGAAACTTTTCTTTACGCCAAGGAAATCGATTCCCAGTAACACACTCAAGAAATAGCATTAGCAGCTTTGTCCGGGAAATTGCAATTGTCTCTGAAGTTAAAAGATTCGATTATCTCATAGGCTGACCTTCTTGAGCTTCCCGTCGGCGGCTACCTCCGACCGATCTGTTTGGGGATCTCACTCACTGCTCCGGTGAACATGTGTGTAGCTCTAAGGTATGCCTTCCCCAAACATCTTCACTTTCTTCCATCTCTTATCCTTCTATCATTCCCTTATTCTCTCAATCTTAAGTCCCAACCTTATTCCCAAACCCCATTTGCACATAACATCGATGACGCTGTTGCTTCACCCAATCGCTTAATTTGTATGCATCCCCCACCTTCCGTATTCCAGCTTGCTAAGATTTTAGGATCACTTGCAAAGAGTAAACATTATCGCACTGCTATTTCACTTTCTGCACAAGCTGAGGTCAATGGATTCACGCATGATTTTTTTACATTGAGCATATTGATCAATTGTTACTGCCAGGTGGGTCAGGTGTATTCTGCTTTCTCTGTGTTGGGGAAGATTCTCAAGATGGGTTTTCCACCGAATATCATAAACCTGACTACACTGATTAAAGGACTTTGTATTAGTAACAGGGTTGGGGAAGCACTAGACTTTCAGGAGGATTTAGTGGCCAAAGGATTTCAGTTAAATGAAGTCAGTTATGGAACCTTAATCCATGGGTTATGTAAAACAAAGAGAATGAGATCTGCCATTGAATTGCTCGAAAAGATGAAGGGGCATGGGATTAAGCCTAATGTAATAATGTACAACACAATCATTGATGGTTTTTGTAAGGATGGGCAAACATATGAGGCACGTGATTTGTGTTCTAAGATGATTGATTCTGGAATTTTACCAAATAATGTCACTTACAACTCTCTTGCCCATGGTTTTTATAGTATGGGCCAATGGCAAGAAGCTACTCAATTGCTCCTTGAAATGGAATTGAAAGACATCAAACCTGATGTTTATACCTTTAGCATATTGGTTGATGCATTTTGTAAAGAGAGAAGGATCACAGAAGCTCAAGCATTGTTTGCTAGGATGATGAAGTGTGGTGAGAGGCCTAGTGTTGTAACTTATGGTGCTTTGATGGAGGGGTATTGTCTGACGAATAATGTTAATGAGTCAAAGAAAGTATTCAACAAAATGATCCAAAGTGGTTTGACACCTACCATAGTTAGTTATAGTATTTTGATAAATGGATTTTGCAAGGTTGATATGGTGGATGAAGCTTTGGATCTCTTTAAAGAAATGCAGCAGAAAAACTTGGTCCCCAATGTTGTAACTTATAATGCTCTTATTGATGGCTTGTGCAAATCAGGAAGAATGTCATATGTGCAAGATCTTGTATGTGAGATGCATGCCTGTGGTCAACCCCCTAATATAATCACATATAATACCTTGTTAGATGCATTTTGCAAAAGCCAAAATCTCGACATGGGGATTGAGTTAATTCAGCAAACTATTGACCAACGAATTTGGCCTTGTAAGTACACATATGGTATACTTATTGATGGTTTGTGTAAAGGTGGTAGACTAGATACTGCGCGAAAGATTTTTCAATATCTTTTGATCAAAAGACATCATCTAGATGTTTGTGCGTTTAACATTATGATCAATGGCCTTTGTAAAGAAGGCTTGCTTGATGAAGGTATGGCCTTGCTTCAAAAGATGAAAGAGAATGGCTGCCTCCCTGATTTAATAACATATAGAACACTTATTCGAGCCTTCTTGGAAAAAAGTGACAATGATGAGGTGGAAAAGCTACTTCTTGAAATGATTGATAGTGATCTTCTAAAACAATAACACTAGGTCAAATACTATAGTTGTATTTATACTGTACTCATATTGAAATTTGCCTTTAATGGCTAGCAAATGCTTGCTTCTTTCTGACCAAAATTGTTAGATTATTCAATGGCTGGAAAGGTGTTGCAGAAATTTTGTTTAAGTTATAGGTGAAATATACTTATTGACTTTGTGCATATGTTACCCTTGATTATTATTGTTTTAACATGAAATTTGTTCCTCCTTCCTTCATGTTTTATTTCTAATTTTATTTATTGACTTTAAGGTGTGTCTCAGTTGTTGCTCATGAATTAGCATTCATGCTTTTAAATTGTTACTAAAATAAAGTTTTCTTGAAGTACATAATCTAAAATGATAATGACTTGCAGAATGTTATTGACCACATGAAAAGTTATTCTATTTGTTTTTCAGCTAAGAAAATAATGCCTGAATACGCATAAATAAAGGTGTAAGAGTGTGTGTTATACTAATGTTAATATTGGATTTGCTTGAAGGGTTTCCAAGTGCTTGTTTCTTTTGGCTTACTAAATAGGTTCTTTTTGGGTCTTCTTTCAAATGTCCTTTAGGTTGACTATCATGAGCATGAGATGCTTGAGCCCTTGAATCTCCAATTTTTGTGTCTATTCCTTTTTTCTTATTTTTATAATCACCCACAGGAGGCATTTCAAGTTGGGAATGTGAGTATCAATACCATAATTTAGTTCTTTCATGCAATTTAAAATGTGCACAGTGGCTTGATTAGAAATTTTGCTTAATTATTGGTAGATATCATTCTGTACTATTTTCTTGTCTTCTACATGTTCAGTGCATAAAATCTTCTGCTAGTGATGAATTTCAGAGTTCCTTGGCATACTAACCATTCAAAAACTGTTTTTCATGAGCATGCAAATGGAAGCATGTGTTATAAATGCCACCTGCCAACCTTCTTAGACAAGCTAATTTGCAACATTTATCTGACAAGTATCATAAATGAATGTATAACAGGATGACTACCATCCTCATTGCATAAACAAGATCTTGACTATATGAGATTCTACATTAAAATTAGAAAATGTTGATGCATATTTATATGTCTATTTTCTGAGTACATAGCTTTTTTTTACAAGATTTTAAACTTATTTACTCTGGGTTTCAAGGGATGAAATTTTAAATTCATGCAATTTTAATATGAAACTTATCCCTCACCTTCCAACCGCTTATGGGAAAAAATTGAAAAAAGGAGGAGAAAGAAGCAAAAAGAATTCACAGTAAGTTCAAACACATCACTGCTTGGTTTTTTTGCCTTTCACTCTACGTGCAAGTAAGGGATCAAGTTATTCCTTTTATTACCATAGCTACTGACAGACACTCAAAGTGATGAAGATGGCTTTGTTGTATACTCCTAATCTTTTATCATTTTTTACTGGAATTCATACAACAATCCAAACTTTATTAAATGAGCATGTATCGTCATCATTATTATTTATTTTGACAAGCAGTGCAAGATAACTGAAGGATTCTTTTCAGAGAAAACCATTATTGTGGCAGAAGGTGAGACACTGGCCAGAGGGTGGTTTCATGCTGTTAGCATTTTCTTTCCTACATCTTCTTTATGCACTACGTATTTTGTATAACAATGATTTAACTTCATATATGCTTTTATTCATCCCATAAATGTGTGTAGGATAGAATTACTACAGATCTTATACTGCTTCAGGTTGTTATTTACAATATCTCTTGCCAGTCCAGTGATAATGCATGTTCTTAAAAGCTAAAGCTGGGATCATGAATGCTATAATCTTCACATTGTTTCTCCATAGAGAATATAGGAAAGCTCGGGAGTGTACTGGATGGTTTCCTTCCTTCTTAGTTTTCATTGGAAACTTCTCTTGTATGGAACCTTTCTTTTCCTTCTTGCTCAAGCCTCCAGTGAGCATCTCTTTGAGTTGCTTTATTTAAGTTATATTTGTGAGCTGTGACAGGAATCTCAGCACCTCTTTGAATAGTTCTGAGGTCCCTTCGATAGTTCTTCCTTGGTGTACTCGGCCAAAATATTTAACCATGGAGCTTCATCTAAATAAGATTTTATGGGATGTTTCTATAGCTTCATCTAAATAGGATTTTATGGGATGTTTCTATCAGCTCTGCATGTTTCTGCTTGGTGTAGCAGCAGCTGACGATGTATTTCTTAATGCTCCTAAAAGAACATTGTTTGGCTGCAGGATCAAAAGACACCAAGAAACCTTGCACTCTAGAGATTGTTTTGTGCCAGAATCTGCGGCGCAGGTTGCACTGTTCATGTATAGATTGTAATCTTGGAATGTTTGGCATTTGGGGAAATTTAAAGTTTGAATTCATGAATCAACCCTGACTTTGACAAACACTGCAAGAAATTTCATAGATCTTAAAGGATTAATGTATAGTTTAATCACTTCAATCCTTGACCAGAATTCATTTGTGCTTTTCTCAAAAAGATTTAATTGTAACATTTTGACAGAAAAGTTGAATCTAGCTTGTCCGTGGGTCAGAACAAGAAAAATTCTGAAACTTAAAGATACAGTGCTCATTCTCATATTTATTTTTCTACCATGATCTTGATTTCCTTCCAAATGAATTGTGGCTTTCCTAGTGTAGCTATTAGGTATTGAGTTCATCCCATGTTGTATAAGTGCAAGAACATATAACAAGTGTTATTATGCTTAAATGTTATAACTATAAAGCATCTGTTTTCTTTCTTGCTTTTATCTTTAAATTTTCACTTCATGAAATCAAATCTTATTCAAAGTGGGTTTCTGACTCCATGGGTGGGCCTTGAACCTTGAATTTAGTGCCATCAAGCCGGTTTGGGATTGGTCTATTGTGTGAGGTAACTTGCAAGGAGTAACAGAAAAAGGTTGTAGCTGCTCAAAGTACCATAATAGTGAAGAAGTCTCAAGTGGTTTGCTGGAGAATTAGATATAGGCTGCTCTAGTGGATAGAGCTGAAATAGGATAAATCACAATTTACACTTTCTTTTTCCTTAACTCTACATTTTCACTTTTCACTTTCAGCATATTGACTTTATAAACTGTTGTGGGAAATAGGGTTAGTATTGTTGATATTATTGTTGGACCTGGAATTTTGATTTTGACCCTCGTAGTTTCAAATCGTTAGTATTAATCTTTATGATTTCATGAGGATTTGGTCCGAGATTAAGTGTAGAGACCATTTGTTAAACTCAAACCATGTACTTATAATATTTTAGGGCTCAAAATCATTGATTTGAAACTATAAGAACCAAAACCAAAATTCAATCAAACTACAAAGACTAACAATGCTATTAACTATGTATTTGAATTGTTTACTGTTTTATACTCGAAACTTCCTTTTAGGAATCAATTTCAAGCTTCATATACTCATTGTCATCGTGAAAATTGGTTAAACATTATTGCAAACAAGATTTAGAACTTGAATTTACTCAAAAAAAAAAAAACACTTATACTCTGCTTTACTGTACAAAAATATTTGAAAATCTTAAAAAGTTGATAAATATGTCATTCACCATCTTTTGAGTATGTTGCCATTTCTACCCTTTCTATATTTTTTTTTTATACTAAAAGGTTTTGGAGGGGTTAAGATTACCCCCACTGGGCGCAAGCAAGACGGCCGCTTTTTGAAGACTTAATGGGACTTACGAGATCGCTCTACCAAAGCGAGCCCCCATGACGGCGTGAGGATCGAACACACATCCTTTTGGAATCTGAACAAATTTCTTACTATCTATGCCAACTCTCTTTGACATATTATTTTTTTAATCTCTCTAAATACATAACATTTTTATAAATGGATTCAAAATATTATTTGGCATCCACCCTCACAAGGAGGGGCCTAGATGCCCAACGATTCACATCTCCACTAATAGTCCAAATTGGTTGGGACCATTTCTAGGACACATAGCCCTAACAATTCCAAGGCCTCAAAAGCAACAGTACAATGCCTCATTAATTACTGTGCCCTCCCTTCTCTTTTGTCACATTATATATATATTCGATAATTAATCAAATAAAATTTGATGCTCCTAAGAAAACAGAATAGGTTTATTGAGTTGTTACCCTCCCTCAGTTTCTTGCATTTAAATATGCAAATGCTTCCAAAAAGGCTAATTTGACAGTTGAGGCAGCTTCTCTTTGTAAAGGGAATCTTCAAAAAGACAAGAAAAATCCCATCTAACTTCATAAACTAATAGTAATTGGTTTGGCCAACAACCAAAAAATAAAACTACTGATAATGACATGAAAGTACTTTTGTGATCAGCAGGTTTACTGTCTCACCCCACTCTTTTACATCTTACTCCCTTCAGTCATAATTATAAGACTAAGTTAATTTTTTTTGGAGAGATTAAGAAAGCTAATTAAATTATTTTAAAATATTTTTATTTTTATTTTTCTCCAAACCAATTAGTTTAACTAATAAACTAATATATAATCTAAGGATATACAACATATGATATAATTAATTAACTTATTTAGCTTTATTAATCTCTCAAAAAGAAAGTCAATTTGGTCTTATAATTAGGACTGGAAGAAATATTATTTTAATTCTTTACCCCAAAAATGTTACTTACAAGTTACAACCAAAAGTATATGGTTCTGTTTTAACCATTAGCATTGTTGTGTTGCTTTCACAAGATTCTGTATTCACGGAAGCTATAAGACATATTCCATCATTTAAGGTTATTTTCAGAATTCACATTTATTTTTTATATCCCCCAAGGGGCATTTTCATTTTGTGATGCTATCTTATGCTACAGATAATTTGTACTATAATATTTCACTTAAAGAAATACTAATTTTAATTATACGGAGTATAAAATAATAATAAAACTTTTATTAGTCACCATTGCTATTGGCTAGAGCTCTCGCAGTTGGAGTTTTTTTCCCCCTTTACACAAGGACAATATGATCATTCTGCAACAAACGTTAATGTCAAAAAAGTTTAGAAATTTCAGGAAAATTAGGTTGTATTATAATTTTAATATAACATTTTAAAAAAAAAAAAAAAATTAAAAGTATTTTTACACAACAACCTCACCACGGAATTAACAAAAAGGGGATAATTCATTAAATTTATCTTAAATTTTGAAAAAAAAATCATAAGTTTACCCATATTAAATGTGATTTCAAAATAGCCATAGAGAAAAAAAAATATGAGAGTCACTTTTAAACATTAATTATAGAGAAAAAAAAATCTAAAAGTTTTATTATCTTAAGTCACTTGTAACTCATTCTGACATATTAAATAATGCATTAAATTAATAATTTTTAGAATCTATTCTTATTAAAGTTTTTTCTCTCCCTGCATTTACAAATTATTCACATATTTCTCTTCTCTTTCTCTCCTTACAATAAGAGTTAAATAAAGATTATAAACGGAGTGATAATATATGTTTTGGTTCAGCTGGCTAGAGGGGGAACCACTTACCCTGCCTATCCTTTGGATAGGCAGGGTAAGCCCAGCCTGTCCAGATTTTATTTTTTTTTTCAAAAAAATTATTTTAATGGGTAGAGAATCTAAAATAAAGATAATCTCTTAACTAACATTTTTTCAAAAAATGATTTTTTTTATTTAAAAAGAAGCAGTTAAAAAAAATCAGATCTGGGCCGTCCAGATCAGACAAGGAGATGGTGCCTATCCTTGGGATAGGCACCGAAAGTGGTTCCGCTAGAGGGTATAGAGTATATAAAAGTAGGGGTGGGGGTTGGCATTGGCAGGACTGGGCAGGGCGAGACCTTTGTACGATGCCCAGTCCAAAAAATGAACGGGTTGCATTTTGTAGCCCAATGCCTAGCCCTACCCGATAAATGTCCTAACCATTTCTAGGCAAAAGAAGGGCGGTTTGAGCGGGCGGGCTTCCCCTACCCAAGTAGTGACGCCCGCCTTGCTTCCGTAAGATTCTAGTTCACACTTAACATAATTTCAAAGTTTTGGAGATATCGAAGTATAATATAATATATTTATAACATATTTGGATATAATAATATAATATATTTTAAATAAAATAAAATTAATTTTCCGGGCAGGGCCAAATGGGCAAGGCAGGACCTCCTGCCTGATGCCTAGCCTTGTCCAGTTATTGGCCCAGCCCAAAACTGCCCGAATTTTTTTCGTACCACTTTTGTAGGATTGGGCTGGGCAATTTTTTGCAGAGCTTGGGCGGGCATTTGGGCACCATGTTCACCCCTATATAAAAGACCCTTTGATCTAATGTTAAAATGTAAAAATGCACATGTGATTTTTCTAAAAGTGTATCCAACATCAAATATTTTTTTTTTATGTGTAAAAATTACTATATAGTTACAAAAGTGGAGCAAAAGTCATATATTTCGTTAAAGTTACTGTAGGCCTCATAACATAAAGTAACGGAATATATAACTTTTACTTCACTTTTAAATATAAAAAAATACTTAGTGTTGGAGACAGTTAAAAAATAATGTGAATCTTTTAACCTTAGCCCTTTTTTATTCAAAGTACGGTATAGATTATAGTGTGGGTGTGTGTGTGTGAGAAACAAAATTGAACCGTTGAATTTGAAAAGTGTTGATAGTGATGAGAGAGAATGGAGGCTATTGGTTTGGGAGGCAGAAGGCGCATGTCCTGCGCTGTGTCTGCGGGACCCACCTTCATCTCTACCATCCATTCCCTCCCTCCCCCAATCAATTCATTGCATCATCAAATTCAAATATGAAAATATGAAATTAAAAGAAAAAAGAGTGAATAATATTGGTAGGAGTATGTTGGTACAATTATTGAAATAGTATTATTATCTAGTAGTGTATCGGTGCAATTATTGAAATGAGTAGTAATAATAATGGTAAATAATAGCGTCCCTTATACAGTTTCTGTTACAGCTATATTAATTATAATATTGACTATTGATATTAATTATTGACAAGAAATGAACAATGTGTTTTCTCCTGATTTTATAATTTTAATTATATAGATTATTATTACTTTTAAGTTATATTTAATTTGGAGCAAGTCATATTATAAAAATTATATTTTTCATACTATGCTCCATATAATGTATGATACCCGAGATCTAAAACACCTATTTTTTATGGAATATGTTTTTTTTAAACATTATTTTTAGAGATTTTATTGAATGAATTACACTTAAATAAAGATATATCAACGCAAATGATTGTAAAATCTTGCAGTCTTATTATCATGTTAATTGATTGATTTTTTTTGGCCAATACGTATTAATTAATTAATTGACAATTAATACTAAAGTGTACACAGGTGTTTGATCACCTCATTACCATGATTAAACTGAGTCACTGGAGATAAATTATCTCCAGTGACCCCCAAAACTACGTTGTTTTGGATTAACGAAGAGCGTGTTTGTAATTTTAGGTGAATTAATGAAATGTGCAAAATTATGGAAGTACCCTTCATTAATCCAAAACGACGTGGTTTTGAGGGTCACTGGAGATAACTTATCTCCAGTGACTAGAGAAATCATTTACCCTTAAACTGAAGATTAAGTTAAAGTTGAATGAAAAAACATTTCAAGACTTATTATATAATTTTTAGAGTTAAGTAGCAAATTTACTTAGGAAGTCTTCGCTAATGAGCAATGTTACCTGAAAGTTTTTTTTTTATCTCAATATTGTCCCGGAAGTTTCAAAACGTGACAATATTGCCTATTTCTGTTAAAAAGTTAACAATAAATGTCAATTTTTTTTATGGTCAACGTTAATTTTTTAACGGAATAGAACAAAATTATTACATTTTGAATACTTTTTTTTTTTAATGGAATTGGGCAACTTTGTTACTTGGCGCAAATATCAAAACAATAAAAACTTTTAAATGCGCAACATCGCCCCGTATTTATACTTCGGCGGGTTTTTATTTAACCCTAATTTTTATATGAGAGTTCAAAAGATAGAATAATGTATAATGTAAAGCAAATATATTGTAAAATAATATTTTTTTAAAAAAATGGTCAATAATTTACAAATTTTGAGGTCATATATATATATATATATATATTTTTATGGTACGAGGTACGATCTACATAATTTTCTTTCTTAGTATTCTGCTATTTTCCACTGACAGCATGCATAATTGATTATCCATGACTAAAAAAATTAGTAGATCTTGACATGATAACATATTATTGTAATGAAGAAATAGATTCCTTATTGGATAATAAATAAATAAATAAGTAATGACAACTATATAAATATGATAATGACAAGAATTAGGATGATTCCTTCAAATGAAATCTTGTCACTAAGTAACCATCCTTCTTATTTCACATGGTGCTTTCATTTTATTACTCATGACATTAGGTATATTTTTGTTCCTATATAACCAAATCGATATAATTAATAATGTCATTTCAATTTTTAACTATTTACTTCATTATTTATTCCTTGTTTTGTTATATTTTAGTCCTTCTTCTTTTACTAACCCTACCTAGTTGATCCTATTTTATTTTACAACTCACTCCTAACAGACTATGAAGTCAACAATATGGTCTTATTATTTGGTAGCATATTGTCTAAGCACAAGAAAAATAAATGTCATTAATATTAAAAAAAAATTCATGCCAAATTAGAAATAATACATCTCATTATTTAAAAATATTAGGAGAATTATTACAAGATTGGAAGGAAGATATTTAATTTCCCCAAGATCTAATAAAAACTAAAGAGCATACGATGACAAGTTTTATATTACAAGAAATGACAACATATTTTTATTGTTCACTTGTCGGCAAAAAAAAAAAAAACATAAGGACTTGACTTGTTAATAATTATTTATCTTCCTTTACTGTAATTCTCCTAAAATATTAAACACATATAAGTGACACAAGTCCACATTTAGTTTATTTGTATAGAAAGACACATAAATTATAAATAAATTGTGTTCATTCTTTTTTTTTTTTAAAAAAAAAATATAAGATTCAATTGATTTTTTAGAAAGATTAAGGAAGCCTAAATAAATTATTTAAATCTATCATTTTTATGTCAAACTAATTTATTTGAGTTATAAACTATTCTTCTTGGTCCTAATTATAGAACAAAGTTTATAGTGTAAATTGCACTACAAACTTTATTATATAATTAGGACTGGAGGTATTATTATATAATTTAATAATACACATGATTAATTTATTTATTTAATCCATTTAAAAAAAGTTAACTAAATTTTTATATTAAGGACAAGGGTTAAATAGCAAATTCGCCTTTAACAATGTTGTCTTGAAAGTTTTTTCAGATTCGATATCTCCGTAAATCTAAAAACATAAAGAACGCTTCTTTTACGTTAAAAACTTAACATTGACATTTAAAAAATTGAAGTTGACTATTAAATTTTTAATAGAAAAGGATAACATTGCTACATTTTTAGATTTTCAGGATAACATTGTGAAAAAAAAAAAAATTCTAAGACAATATATATTTTCTGGGCAGATTTTCTGCTTCACCCCAAGCACAATATACATGAAAATGTACTGAGGACAATTCACGAGTGATGATGGACAAAATCTGTGTGGAGTGAAGAGGACTTTATTTTTGCCAAAAACGAAAAAAAAAAGTTTTAAACATGAAATTTCCAGTTATGAAGTACTCAGAATTTGGAGCAGCAAAGTACTTAAAAAGTGAGCCTCGCATGCCTTTAGACTTTAGAGTCTTAGAAATAAAAAAATAAAAAACATCCAACGGTGAAAATCCCATCAAAACCTGCTCCAACCATTGTACACTCCTCCACTTTCCCCCCTCTGTCTTTGGTCCATTCTTTGGTTTTTGAGATTTCTGTTTTGTACCTCTCCACCCACGTCTCTGCAACTTTTGCCTGCCTTTCTCTCTCTCTCTCTCACAGCTACAGAACATAACAACAGAGGAAAAAGTGGAATACTTGTTCTTCACAGTAAGGATTTTGACAGAGAAATGAGATAGAAGAAGAGAGAGATTTCAAAATAGAATATACTAGTACTATCTCTCTTTCAAAATCAGAGCTTGTTGTTAAACTTACAAGGGAAAGAACAGTCCTCAATATAAAAATACCAACTTTGTTTTCAAAATCATAGCTTGTTGCTTGAGTTAGACTCGGAAGAGGAAGGTAAAGAAACCCAAATCATCCCCATCAACACAGCAAAAATGGTTTTTTCTTTTTTACAACCACTTACTTTCCTCTTCTTCTCTCTCCTGGTTTTTGCTCTGTTGTTGAACCCAAAATGTGTATGTGGGGATACAGAGCTAAGAGCACTAATGGATATCAAAGCCGCTTTGGATCCAGAAAGCCATTATTTGTCTTCATGGACTATTAATGGAAAACCATGTGATGGTTCGTTTGAAGGAGTTGGTTGTAACGAGAAGGGTCAAGTGGCTAACATTTCATTGCAGGGAAAAGGTCTCTTTGGGAAGCTTTCGCCTGCCATTGCTGAGCTCAAGCAACTTACAGGGCTTTACTTGCATTATAACTCCTTGCAGGGAACTATTCCCAAAGAAATTGCCAACTTGACTTTCCTAAGTGACTTGTATTTGAATGTGAATAATCTTTCTGGTGAAATCCCTCCTGAGATTGGCAAAATGGAGAACCTGCAAGGTAAAGTGTTTCTGTTTCTGATAAAGGATCTGAACTTGTTCATGTTGAAAGCTTGTCCTTGTGTGTGTTTAATTAAGAGCTCTTCACTTCTGGTTTGTTTTACTTTATGTATCATACGCATGCAGGATCATACAGTTTAATTTCCTTTATTGACTTCTGTTTCTTATATTAGATTCTTGGTTTCTTTTATACGAAGGTACTTTTTTTGTTTTTCTTTGAAAACTTGATCCTTCATTGAGTTTCACTGAAACATTAAAGTCCGGTTATGTGTATTTATTATGCCAAAAAGACTTTAGAAATCAGCACTGTCAAATTCCATGGCTGTTATTTGTTCTAACAATGCAAGTTACTTCTGGAAATTCAACTATTGTTACTGTTAACTTTTCTAATAAGGAATGTCTTGGTGATTAAAAGTTAAAAACTTGGCCCTATGCTGAATTACTTGTTTATTCACTTTTCAATTGTTATGCAGTTTTGCAGCTTTGCTATAATCAGTTGACAGGAAGCATACCAACACAGCTTGGTGCACTGAAGAAACTTGAGGTTCTTGCTCTACAGTCGAATCAATTAACTGGTGCCATCCCTGCAAGTTTAGGTGATTTGGGAAGGCTAATGAGGCTTGATCTAAGCTCTAATCGCCTCTTCGGATCCCTTCCCTCTACATTAGCTGATGCTCCTTCGCTTCGAGTTTTAGATGTTCGCAACAACACCCTCTCTGGAAATGTACCGCCTGGTAAGAATGACAGTTGATCTTATTGAATCTTTCCATTTGCTTATTGCTTTGTTTCGGTTCGCCATAAATGATCATATCTAATTTGTGTTTTTCACTTTCCCTTGGTTTATCAAAGCTCTGAAGAGACTGGATGATGGATTTTTGTACAAGTACAATTTGGGATTATGTGGAGTTGGGTTTTCATCCTTGAAAACTTGCAATTCTTCGGATCAAAGTAATCCTGAGAGGCCTAATAAACCTTATGGAGCTGGTTTTGGTGGTACATCAGGGAAAGTTATACCAGAAACTGCCAATGTGCCACTTCCTTGCAATGGAACTCTGTGCCAAAATTCATCAAAACCGAAACAATCAGCATATTCTATCATTGTTGGCATAGTTGTGTTTGCAATTGCAGTGCCAACAATTGGTGTTCTAACTTTCACACAGTACCGTAGACGAAAGCAAATGCTCGGGAACTCGTTTGATATCTCAGATAATGGTCTAATTATGAACCAAGCCAAGGGTACATACCAAAAAAATGGATCTCCTTTGGCCAGCCTTGAGTACTCTAATGGCTGGGACCCGTTGGCTGAAAGCCGGAATTTCATGGGTGATAGCTATGACGTGTTCCATAGTTTCAGGTTCAACTTGGAAGAGGTTGAGACTGCTACTCAGTATTTCTCAGAGTTGAACATGTTGGGCAAGAGTATCTTCAGCGCGACGTATAAGGGAATGTTAAGAGATGGATCTGTTGTTGCCATCAAAAGAATCAGTAAAACAAGCTGCAAGAGTGATGAGTCTGAGTTTTTGAAGGGACTTCACATTTTGACATCACTGAGGAACGAGAATTTAGTGAGGTTGAGAGGATTTTGTTGCTCAAGGGGGCGAGGGGAGTGCTTTCTGGTCTATGATTTTGTTCATAATGGAAATCTTTCGTGCTACCTCGATGTCAACGAAGGCGAAGGACAAGTCCTTGAATGGTCAACTAGAGTTTCAATTGTTAAAGGCATTGCTAAAGGTTAGCCTCTTGTCCTAAACTTGATCAGAAAAATTCACTTTCCATTACTAAACCCTGAACTAGTACAGAAATTTGAATTAGGCTGTGAATTACTCCCTCTGATCCTAAATATAAGATCTATTTAACTGATTTGAGTGGATTAAGGAAATTATTTGATTTAGTTATTTGTCAAAAATGTATGTTGGTTTATCTAAAATACCCTCTTACATCATTTGCATTGAAACCAGTCAAACCACCCCTTGATACAAACTTCCTTAATATATGCAATTAATAAGGATAGTTTAGTAAACAAATGATAAATATGGGAGAGAGAGTGGGTTAAAGTATTATATTAAAGACGAGAGTTATTATATCTTAATTTCTTAATTTTCAAGTACTTTTATTAGTTTATGTCAGCTGAACTTTGTTTTCTTAAAACAGGAATAGCATATTTACATGCCTACAAACCAAACAAGCCAGCCCTTGTTCACCAAAACATCTCAGCTGAGAAGGTGCTCATCGACCAGCGATTCAACCCGATGCTTTCGGATTCTGGCCTTCACAATCTTCTTACCGATGACATTGTCTTCTCAGCACTGAAGGCTAGCGCAGCAAAGGGTTATTTGGCTCCTGAATACACGACCACCGGCAGGTTCACAGAGAAAAGTGATGTGTATGCTTTTGGAGTGCTTCTTTTGCAGATCATCTCGGGGAAAAGGAAGATCACTAGCTCCATGTGCCTTGCTGCAGAATCTTCAAGACTTGAAGAACTCATTGACCCAAATCTCCAGGGAAGATTCATTGAATATGAGGCTGCAAAGCTTGTGAAAATGGCCTTGCTTTGCTCCCATGAGTCTCCTTTTGAGAGGCCATCGATGGAAGCCATTGTTCTAGAACTTGAAAGTTTCAATATTTGTCTCTGAATTGAATGGCTCATTGTAATTTAAACCATGATACCTTCAAAATATATGTTAAATGTTCATGGGGATGTGTGACCTCTTTGTAGGGCCTAGCATTGCTGTGTCCTTAACTTGAGGACTGGATTTTCTGGGAATGGCTTGGACAGGCACTGTTGTAATTTAGATTAGGGTTCTTATGCGAAATTTATTTTCATTAGTTAGCTGTTACTTTGTTGAATGCATTTTTTCTCCTTAAAATTAATTCCTTTTTGTCTATCACAAACACCTATTTTCCTAGAATTGGATGACAGTTGTTGGGATATCTTCAATTTCACATTATGTAATGGATTCACGCATAATATTCTCTCTCTCTCTCTCTTAGAGTGGGATCTCTTGGCTAATAAGCTATCTGAAATTTGGTTTTTGATAAAGGGTAAAGGTGCAATTTTACACATGAAGTTTATCCCAGAGAGCGACCAGTACTGTGAAGTTTTTTCTAGAACAAAAATACACACGACGTTACGTTTTGGGAGCGCCCAGCACCACGGCCGCGGGTGAAATTACACTTTTGCCCTTACTTTTAGGTGAAATTACCTTTTTGCCCCTTAGTTTTAAATATTATCAAAAAATTCGAAAAAAAAAGGAATAATTCAAATAATTTGAAAAAAATTCAAAAAATTAGGAAATAATTAAAATAATTCAAAAAAATCAAAAAATTAGAAAAAAAAATCAAATAATTAGGGAAAAAAAATTAAATAATTAGAAACACAATTCAAATAATTATATAAAAAAAATTCAAAAAATTAGAAAAAAATTAAAATACCCCTCGCGTTCTTAGTCGACTTCACACATCAAATTAGATTTATCTACGTAGGGAGAATTGACAAGAAGATTATCTTAATTAATTAATTAATATTTGTTTTCAATGAACACTTACCCTAGTGCATCTTCAACAACCGCACCCCGTGTATATACAACTCCTCCTCCACCGTTGGTTATCCGGAGTGCATCTTCAACAACCGCACCGCCCGTGTATATACAACTCCTCCTCCACTGAGTTGGTTATCCGCCGCCGGCGGCGATCGACTGTCGTCGCCAGGGGTGGTGGCCGCCGAACCGATCGCGGCGGCCGACGGTTGCAGTGGTGGGGCCCACTGCGAGGTATTTTTTTTCTAATTATTTTAATTTTTTCCTAATTTTTTGTTTTTTTTTTCTAATTATTTTAATATTTTCGAATTTTTTGAATTTTTTCCACGTCAGCGTTCCATTCAAGTTGACGGTCAACTAACGGTCCGTGGTATTTTTGCTCCCAAAACGTAACTTCGTGTGTATTTTTGCTCCAGAAAAAACTTCGTGGTGCTGGGCACTCTTTGGGGCAAACTTCATGTGTAAAATTGCACATTTACCCTTTGATAAAGCATAATAGTGTTGTGTAATTCATGATGTCAACCTCATATAGTAGAATAAGATTTTGTTGTTGATTATGTTGTGTTTTCTCTCAGTTTTGTAGAATTGATACTTGACCAAAGAAGAGACAATAAGTAAAAGTAATATCTCTCAATTAGATGTTGAGGCTTTATATGACTTTTATTAATTAAGGTTAAGAACGTGAAGCTTCTATAAAGATTATAATGATGAATTATAGCTATTGAAAATGATAGCAAGGGTAGGTTAATTAGAGGAGAACCTATTCAATTATCCAAAGTAAAAGAACAATTAGGAATTAAACTTAATTATTATGTCTCATAATTGGACAACCTAGTCAGGCTCCATTCACTGGGGAGAGGATCCTCTCACAGTCCCCCCCTCTCTCCATCTCTGCCCGGCTGCATCTTAGCCGTCCAATCCAGATTTGGACGGCCGAGATGCAGTCCCTGTCCAAAAAAAAAAAAAAAAAATCTGGACCATTGGATCAAGATTTGGACGGTCCAGATGGGATTGTGAGGGATGAGAAGAGGGGGGATGAGGAGAGGATCCGGACCCACATTCACTGACCATTGTTGGCATGAAGATCACAACACAATAAAAATGTCAGATCACATGTTTGGATCTGAACTTTATTGGTATGAAGGATTTTATTTATTTATTAATTTTTGCATTTTACAGGATTCACCATAAGGAATTCCCATGCCAATAAAGCAAATATTACAGTACTTATGTGTAACATAACTGTCTGATGATACATTAATATATGTATGACAGTTATAAGAAAGTTGAGATTTTTCTTGGGAGAAAGACAAATCTCCCAAATTTGCAAACCTCAATTCAAAATTCCAAAATGACTTAAATTTTGTAATGAAATTACCTGAATGCCCTTGATTTGATAAAAACAAAATGACAATAACAGTTTAACAAGTAACAACCTTAATTTATCTAGTGACAACAACAATTAAGGCCATGACAACTAATCTCAGTAAATTTTGTTGTTGAATATCACGACAACAACTTAATAAGTAACAACTTTAATTTATCAAATTATAACAACTAAAGTAATGATAGTCAAAACTAATTTCACAAAAGGCAATTAGGCCATCTTCCCCCAAAAAAAGAAGAAACTTAATTCCATAATAATTCCTAAAAAATTCAAAGAAATTAAGTCATTTCGATGAACCATTTTGAAACTCATATTTCCATGTTCCTTATATTTGAAAGGGACTTTAAACATGTGATCTTCAGTAGTGAGAGCAACAAGGTGGCACTAGACAGTAAAACTATTAGCAGGATTTGAGATATTTAGAAGTTGTGAACAGTAAAATTTATTTTGGAATTGATAAAAAAGTATGGGGCCACTCCAATTGATTAATGAAGCAGGAGCAATGTATGGGAAGAAGAGGCAAGATTAGAGTGAAAATGATGAAATGAGAAATCAAGTGAATGGATGTGAATGAAACAAACAAAAAGAGGAGGCATGCATGCCTTTCATTCTCAGCCTCAATCATTTTTTTTATATGCCATTCCCACCGAACTTCATTTCAATCATAAAAAGATATTTCTCATTAAAAAAGCTGCCCCCCCCCCCTCCTCCTCCTTCTGTGTCTTTTTAACTTACCACTGGGAATCTGTGTAATTATTTGGTTTCTGCAGAGTTTAGGATATCAATATTATCCTAATGCCAGCTAAGTTATAACTTCCGTGAGAGCACAGTCAATTCAATGCCTTAACGTACAAGTGTTTAGAAAAGGTTGTGGAGATAAAATCAGATGTAGATATTCTTCACAGAGAGAAAATATGATCTAGATATACAATATAGAGTGATAAGTGAAGGTCATGACTTGGGAGTAAAATGTTAATTTGAGAAGCATAAGGATTGGTTTTTTTAAAAGAAAAAATAAATAAAATGTAGATAATTAATTTGCATTTGATGTGAATTATAGAGGCTACTCCCTCTTTTACTTTTTATAAGAGCTCAATAATCGTGTTACGCGATTTAAGAGAACAGTTGAAATTGGTTAAAAGCAATATATGTCTTAAATAAACATTATTTTTCCAAATATACCCTCATTTATGAGGAGGTAAGCAAGAGAGAAAATGAGTAATAAATTAAGGAAAATAAGAAAGCGAATGTAGAATAGTTAGGTACTATAAAAGAAAATGATGAAAGAGAATAATAAAAGTCCACCTTTTAATTAATGCCATATAAATGATTTATAAGATGCAAGGATGAAAAAAAAGTCGAGATAATTTTTGTCAGATTCTTATAAAAAAAGAACTAAACCAATTCAAATTTCAGATTCTTATAAAAAGGATTGGAGGGAGTATATTATTAGTGTTTTTTCCAGCTAAGTATAAGTATCCTTTTATTGGAGTTAATCATATTTGAGGCACTATCGGACACTAAATGTTGACACCTCTTTCAACAAGGATTCAAACCTTGATTCATTACTTTATGAGAGACTAACCCCTTTCACCACATTGTGATGAGAGCACAATTTTTTTTTTTTTTAATATTTAATGTTTTCCTTTGCAATCATCTTTTTAACAAAGTCGTTTTTTTTTTTTTGGTTCTTTCCACTTCATTATTTTACAGTAGAAGGCCTCTTTTCTGGATTTCTTCAAGTGAAGCCTAACGTCCAAGCCCTATAGGCCCATTAGAGACTATATATTTCTTTTTCCAATGAGGAGAGACTATATATTTCATGTTGTAAAGTGCAAACTTGTAATTAATTTCATATAAATAATTGGGTGCGTGCCATCTTTATAAATTTAGCTCTGAACTTTATGCTTCCCAATTTACACGAAATTTGATGTGACCTACAATTATTTGCCACTTGTGAATAGTACATTGTAATATATATTCCCTCGATATCTTATGAATGTTTTTTTTTAAAAAAAAAAAAAAATTGGTTGGTCTCCTTTTATAACTAACATTATTTATAGATTGTTTAAGCATCAATTGCTCCTTGTCCCCCAAAGTTAACCTTAATTAAAATTCACCCTACATTCTCTTTTATCATTTTTCTCACTATTACTCTCTTTCATTTACACACTTATTTAAATAAGGTATATCTGTTAAAGAAAATACTTATATCAAGTTCCTTATATCTATTTCGTTAAGTTCTCCAATTATATCTGACAATGTGTCCTATTTTTGAATTATTATCATTCAATTATAAACCCATATTAAAAGAATAGGACACATAATCATGTGTGATTGGAAAACTTGATGTAATGAATATAAGGAACTTGATGTAAATATAGTCCTCTATGAAAAAACAAATATATTTCCTACATATTTATTACTTTTAACTAAATTTAACCATCTTTTCCTAAATAATGCAATTCAGTTAGCAAACCTTATAAGTAGGGATGGAGGGAGTACTTTGTATCTATATAATCCCTTTGGTCCTTATTATAAAACACCAACTAATAAATATTTTTCATCCTTTTAATAAAACACTTTCTAGTTTTCAATTAATATTAAATAGGGAAAAACACTTCTCATGTTGTAGGAGAAGTGTCTTCTCATGTTACACACACATGAAATGGTGGGACCCACATATATATATAATTAGCATTATATATATATGTGGGTCCCACCATTTCATGTGTGTGTAGGAATCTTCTTCTTCTCATGCAACATGAGAAGTATAAACCCCTATTAAATAACTTTTTTCATGTTTGCTCATATTTAATAAGGGTAGTGGAAGGGAGTATTAATTAATACTCCCTTCAGTCCTTAATATATATACGACATATTTAAAGAGTTTGTTTTGGTTCTAAATATAAGACATATTTTTATATTTTTCGATTTTTTTTTCTAATTTACTCTTATTATATTACTGATTTCTCAACAATAATCCAGCTAAAGAAAACGAATAACGGAATTAAGGAATATAACTAAAATGTGAGTGAGAAAGCCATTAAATTTGTCATAAATTGATAAATTTCCTCAACTTAATCCAATAATCCCTCGTTAAATGATAGACTTAATTTTTCTAACTTTGATCCGTAATTAATAACAAAGTAAAGCGGGGAAAAGTAATTGAATGTGGGGGTTGATGTCTTTTATTTGAGATTAAAAATTTCTTTTAGTTGCTGCTTTATAATACTGTAAGAACTAGATGGAGTACTCCCTCTGATCCATGATATAGTACGTTTTTAGAAAAATAGCTTAATTCAAAATGTAAGTCACTTACAAAATAATTAATGCTCATTTTTTAGTTTTATCATTGTAATTAAAACTCATTTCTAATTTTGCCCACTTATTAAATTTTCAAACACACTTTTCAATAAAGGTAAAAGTAAAAAAATTCAAATCATGACATATTTAATGAATAAACAACTGTCACTTCTTTTTTTTGTCAATTAGTTGAAATGCCTTATATTATGGACTAGAGAGAGTATTTGTCTCTCCTCTATGCTTAATATAAAACACGTACATTTAAGGACGTTGTTATGATTCTAAATGTAAATCACCTTGCAATAAAGTCAATAGTATTAGATTTTTTTTTTTCACTAATGCCCTTATTTATTGTACTGTAGAGAGAGATATGTAAAAAAGAAATTTCAGGTAAGTAATACATATTGATCTTAAGAATTAATAATGATATTTTTGCCATTTTAATGGTACAAACTACTTAATTTTCTTATTGATAAAAATCACAAAGTAAAGCATGCATAATAAAATTAAAAGTTAATAAGTGGTGCTCTTAGTAGTGGAAGCATCGTCCGCACATGTATATGCTTCTAGTCCAAATTACACCTTAATTTCAACATTAGAGTATAGGTATTGAATAGGAGGATACCTAGGTAGAAAAAAAGTGTTTGATAGTTCCTATATTACTCTATATTACAGATTTCAAGCTCATTAGACTGTAACGTTTCTACCATTAAGAAGAAAGAGGCTAGATTGATGGATTAGTTGGAAAACCTAATCAGAGCTTAAAATTCAAGATAATGACACATAACCAAAAAGCCTTATAAGTCAATTATTTATAGGTTTAAGGAGCATTTTTGCCTCAGAAGTTTTTATCGAAGGGAAATTTTGCCCCGGTAGTGTAAAAAATAGAGCAACTTTGCACTGATCACTATTTCAGTTAATTTTGACCATTAATTGACTAAATACGTTGAGATAACAATCCACATTTCATCTACGTTATTTTTGTTACAGTGTAAATTTGTCTTAAAAATTTCAAATATAACTTTGAAAAAAGATGAAGTAGATGACACATGGACCTTTGGTGCAAATTTACACCTAAACAACAATGACGTGAACTACCAATTCAGCATATTTGGTCACCCATTGGTCAAAATTAACTAAAGATGATGGGTAAGACAAAATTGCTTTTTTTTTTTTTTTTTTAATACTTGTAAAGCAAAATTGCTCCTTAACCCTATTTATATTCAAATTTCAGATTTTCTTTTTATATTTTATCTATTTTGAACATTTAATTCTTCCAAACGGTAAATTTTTTTAATATATAAAAATTTAATTTTATTATAATAAGAGACAAATGAGTTACATAAAAAAGGCCTATATCCACCGGGCTTCAGGAAACTAGCTCAAGAATTACTAGATAGATAAAAAACTAGTCCATCATACATGATAGATAATTTTCTTTTTTGATTTTTTTTTTTTTTTGAATGGAATGAGACTTCATTCATTAAGAATAATTACAGATACAAAGGGTATCAAAACAAACTGTAAAACAGAGATACATGAAGCACAAAGATATGAACTTTAGAAGACAGATCTCGTTAGTGAAAAACTTTTCTGAGCATGGTTAGCTATGGAGCCAACTTGTATGATAATCCCGGTTGTCGTAAAAGTTTCATGTCTAAACAATCTATGATTTCTTGCTTCCCATAATTTCCAAGCGGTGATATATAAACCAACCTTCCAGGAGCTGTCAACCTTTGAAGACTTCAAAAGTTGACTTAACCATTGGATAAAATCCCTTCCAAAGAAATCTATGCTCATATAAGGGGTTGGGCTCACCCACGATCCAAGGATAGGGCGAAATCCCTCTTC
This sequence comes from Acacia melanoxylon, assembly GCA_019022615.1. Lineage (NCBI taxonomy): Eukaryota > Viridiplantae > Streptophyta > Magnoliopsida > Fabales > Fabaceae > Acacia > Acacia melanoxylon. The sequence goes on from JAFJYJ010000004.1 coordinate 11,718,920, forward strand.
CTCCTAGGTGATACCAATATTGGGCAGGGTGAGCCGTTTATAAACTTTAGGCGTTTACCTAGTCACTCAGGAGCTAGGATATCTCCCCCAGTGCCTTGACCAACTCCAGGATCGAACTCTCTCCCTTTGGTGAGAGTGTCCGACCCCTTTACCAGTTGAATCTAAGGACCAGAGGTATACATAACAGATAATGAACCAAAGGGTAATCAAGAAAACGCTTAGAAGGATACAGATAGGCAAGTTGCTCATATATACGAACAATAATAATGATTTTTTCTTCAAAGTGACCACACCAACACTGCCTTATTTAATTTATGATTTTCAAATGTGTATTAGAACTCGTGTTCCGTTAAACTCCATCATTGGAAAATACAAGTCCCATCACATATATTCAAATTACTAATAAATATGGGCAAATGAAATGACTGATCTTTTGACATAGAAAATTTGCGTGTGGAGAGGATTTTGACTTGTATATCTTTTGCTTTGAATAATATATATATGTATGTATGTATAATGGTTCTATGATTCTATCTATAGTGAGAGATCTATTTATGAAAAATGAAATTGAATTTAAGGCATAGTTCAATACATGTGGTGAAGAGAGATATTGATAAGACTCACTTTTAACAACACGAGTCCCAGAGTAATAGAAGGGCATGATACCAGAGAACCACCAGAAATATCCATTCTCCACTGGACGGGGAAGGTCGCCCCAGAATAAAGGGAACGCATCTTGACGGCGCAAGAAGCCCCTAGGAGAGGGAGAAAACTATTCTCTAATCATAACAAAATAATTTAATGAATCATGTCTATGTAAAAAGTAATTTTGAAATATATTAAAGGTAACTTTTTTTTTTATCCTATCTGATGGATATAATAATTAGAATATGTGGATTCTATTTTTTTTTTAAGGCACGAGTATTTTTTATTTTATTTTATTGGAGACAATTTTATTTGAGGCACTGTCAGACACTAATAGCCTGTTTGGTTCGATTTCATAGGAGAGAATTATATATAGAGCCTGTTTGGATAATTTCTTTTTTAAGCTAAAACTAAAAAAAGAGCTTTTTTTTTTTAAAAAAAAAAGAGCTTTTTTTTTTTTGTAAAAAAAAGTTGTTTGGTGGTTATATAATTTATTTAGTTTAAAAGTTAAAATCTCAAATTAAAAATAAGTTGTTTAGCAAAATTTTTGTCATAAACATTTTTTCTAATAAAAATGATCATAAAATGTATATTATAAAATAACCTTTAAACTATCAATATATTCACAAAATAAAAATACTATGATAATAGATTTGCCAACAATGAAGAAATCACCAGTAATCTTACAAATTATCAACCAATATTCAATTCACATGAAATCATCTAATTCTATTTTCCATTAATGTTGATGCTATTTGATTTCGAACTTTATCGATATAACCATTATTTACTATTCTTCTATGACTATGAATACTCATTTTCTTCATCAATGTTACATTCTTCTTGACTCTCAAGAATATATATAATTAGGATTAAGATCACACTTGTTAAACTCTTTGTCATCAACTCCACACTTTCTAATTAATAAAGTTCTATTGTTGCAATAATAATTTTCTCCTGCTTGATTAATAAAAATGGCTTCATATCATGTGATGACTTGTTCTTCTAAACTCCAATCTTCTCTCAATGACATTTCTTAGTAAGGAATGTGCATGATTGAAAACTTCTTGTAATTCATGTGGTTGACTGCAACCTCTAAAATAAGGAATGTGATATCTTTCTCTTTTAAATGGTGCTAGATACCCTTTCATGTTAGGATATCCAGCATCTACTATATAATACTTCCCTAAAAATTAAAAGATTTATTACTAGTTCATTTAAAATTTCAATTAAATAAATATAAAACTAACATGTGTCATGTGCAGTAATAATAAATTGAGTGTCATGTGCTGTAAATTGTACCTTCCAAGAGGATGAAGGAACACACTTTTCATTTCTTCAAGCGCAAATGAAAGAATACATACGTGTCATGTGTTGTACTAGGCCAACCAACAATTAACAACAAAAGTGAATATCCCGTCAAAGTTGCAAACTAACATGACATTATGTATTCGGTATCCTTTTCTGCGAATAAAACGAATTTGATCATTAATAGGAGGAATGATAGGAATATGTGATCCATCTATAGCACCTATGCATCATTGAAAATCACATCAGCTCACAACTTTGAGAAAAACTCAACGCAAAAGAACCATGGAGCTAAAAACATCCCGATTCCCAAAATTTACATGTTTTTTAACTACGAAAACAGAAATTCACCCCCAACTTGACAAGTAAATCGACAGTAAAGCCCACAAGACAAAATTGTCATAAAATTGTTTAGTTGTCAATTGTAAAGCCCATAAGACAAAATTATCATAAAATTGGACACCCATTACAATTAATCAATTCATGAAGCTTCAGTTCTATACAATAGTGTATATACCTTCCTTGACATTACTAATGTCTATCTATATCACAAAAATTACAAAATATAAAGATATACACTATCTTTATCCTTAGATCCTTCCCATTACACTAAGCCCAACAAGTAACCAGTAAAAGTAATCAAGAAGTGCCTAGTTGAGATTATTAGCAAAGCAGCTACCATCTTTACCTGTTACTTCATCTTTCACAGAGATTAGAAAGCTGCTTAAGAAGCTTCCCACACCAAATATAAGGGAGTAGAGAGCAAGACCCCCACCCACCGTTTCATAGGCAAAAGAATTTTCAAGAACCCCAACAACCGTTTTTTGGTAGAAGAAAACGCTCAAACAAAAACAACCACATATCTAGAAATCACAACAGATAGAATTAAAGAAAAAGAAAATGCGAATGCAAGTAAGAAACTAACCGACCAGAAAAGAATGAATAATCTGACCTACTCAAGTCAAGTGGCGAGAAGATAAAATAAGGCATGACCATTGTTATACTAACCCTCTCATATCGGTTATCTAATGAATATATAAAAAAGAAACAATTTCAAATGGAAACCTTTAATCGATTTTAGATTAATCTATTGGAAGATTACCATGACTTTATGAAGCCAAGAGTGATTGGATCAGCGATTTTGCCACAACCCACCGACTTGGGACTTCAGTGAGGCGATTTGCGACTTGAGACTAGAGATAGCAAGTAGGAGAGCACTGAAATTTGTGAGAGTGTGACAAGCTCACAGAGGAGTTGCAAAGGAGACGATGCACCACGCTGAATAGATGATAAGGATTAGGGTTCTCTTAAAAAAAGAGCTTAAAAAAAGCTCCTCTAAGGGAGCTTTTGGCTTTTTTCTTCATGTAAAAAAAATAAAAAATCTTTAAGAGCTTTTGTAAACACTTGTTTGGCTTAGCTTCTACTTATAACGAGAAGATAAGCTAAAATAGAGAGGATCCAAACATCACGTAATCATGATGCAACAGACCGACTACAGCTCCCGATTACATCATTTGATATAATCAGGATTACACTATTAGAAATGATGAATGAGGATGCAAACATCATGTAATCAAATGAAAAAGACACTACTGCCACTATAATATTTTAATTTAACAAAAGTTCCAAATCACAACTGTTGTTAAATATTAAATAATTACCACCATTAAATATTAAAAAATTAATTAATTACATATTTTTTTTAAAAAAATCCTCCATTAAAAAAAATCATATTCCACCGCTAAAAATATTAAAATATCCCATCAAATAATATTCCAACCATTAAATATTAAAAAATTATCATGAACCCAACATGTACCTCATAATATTTCCTCTATTAAATATTAAAAAAGTAATATGCACCCAACGAGTACACTACACAAATTAAGAAAATTACCATGAACCTAACATGTACAATATTCATATATGTGGAGACATCGGATATTTTGTCTCTCATTATATTATTCTCATATATTATCATGTTCGATGTAATTTAATCAAATATTTTCATGCATATGCATCATCTTTCCTCAATAACGAACCAAACAAATTTATGTAATCATCATTCCATTACATTATCTCCGACTTCGTGAACCAAATGAGCACTAAATGTGAGTACATCTCCCAATGAGAATTTGAACCTTGATTTTCCATATTGTGAATGACTAACCACTTTCACTAGATCCAACCCAATTAGTTATGAATTCTATATTTTGTATGCAATCTGAAGTGAGGGAAGTCATTATTAATTACATGCTTATAAACAATGGGCCCTGGTTAGAAGAAACAAGGAGGAATGATGGGCCCCATTGATGACATCTACCACTAATAAATGTACTAATGAGTATCAAAAGAGCTCATCACCACTACACAAGGTTTAGATCTAATCTAATTTGAATGGTTTAGGTTATTTTTTTATTTTTTTCCTTAATTATTTTATTCAGAAAATTTAAAATAAAGATAATTTACTAATTTTCATTTTTCAGAATATTCTTTTAAATTTTAAAAATTATTTATTGAAAATTTAAATCCAAACCGTTGAACGGTGCATATATCACTCTAATAATAAGCATCATAGTGCTCATGTTTGAAATCTATCTATCATTATCATGTAGGAGACAAAATTGCATCTCTTATCACTATAAAATCTTTGAAGTTAAACAACACCTAATAAAATTGACACTTAGTTGAGTTTTTTAAACATCTAATTAAAGATTCGATCCTTGACGGTATGTATGGAGAGGGTTTTATGGCCAACACTAAAGTTCTTTCGGTAAGTCTACAGTACAAGAGAATTAGTCATTGCTTCCGACAATGGATACCTAAAAAAAAAAAAAAACCTTGAAGTTATAAATTTTGAAGTTGAGGGGTCTTCTTTCATTTCTGAAGCCACTAGTTTCAAGTCTTCACTTAGAATCTTAATTAATACATACAATTAATGATGCGACCGGGAACAGCCTTATCATTTGGCAATCTAAACCTAAAAACATGTTCTTCACCAGTACATTTATCAACCTTGACAACCCAACGACTCCTAAATTTTCCCAATCCACTTGCACAATAATGTTTCGTACCCCCAATAACATTATTATTATTATTATTGCCACCAAAATCACCCAACCTAGTCACGAGCAACCCTTTTCCTATTGGCAATAACTGAGTTCTTGTCCCACCTCCATACCCTTTACACTTCATCGCATTGTACCCCACAACCATCGTATTCTTCTTCTTCTTCTCCGCCGCTGCCACACAGACGGCGGTGAAAATCTCTTGGTGGTTCTCAAGCTCACAGTCAACTACTACGAAGTCTGCGTTCTTACATGCAACCTCTGATGTTAGCAGTTCCTGAGGTTGTCCTATGAGGAACTCCACTTGACCTGATAGGACGATGTTGCTGGCCAGAAAAGCTTTGGTAGGATTAAGGTGGTCGGGGCTGCCGTCGACGATGCAGATGACTCGCCCTTGAGTTTGGTGGGCCGCCGCCAACATGGCAAGTAGGATTGTGGAATCTGGGAATGATGATGCAGAGGCCACCATCACCATTGTTTGTGAGTTGTTTCCTGCAGCTATTGCTGATATGAACTCTGTCACATCTGGTTCTTTACTTCTTTCACCCTGCGGATATTAAAGCATATACTTTAATCTCATCGTGTTTGAACTTGTAACTTACATACTGATGATTTTTTTTTTTGCTCAGAACATACTGATGATTAACTATTCCACTCTGATACTGTAATGATTAACTATTCTCAATGGGGCCCCACAATCACTTCTCTCTGCATTACTATGTCTTGGCTTCTTCTTTTTTCCCTGATGAGGAGAGGAACTTATTATAATGTCTATCTTGGAAAAGAACGAGAGTAGGTCCCAAGAGACTAGCTTGTTGCGAGAGAAAACCCCTTAAACTTACAAACTATACTTCACTTTGATGTGGGACTCATAACAGATGGATTGTTTGTTTGGAGTATGTCTCTTAACAAGTTAAAATTGTAAGTTGAGTGAAGCCCAGAAGAAGAAACACTACTACAAAAATGCTAAAAGACGACCTAAATAAGACCCAATTAACGTCCCTTTACTGAGGGACGTCTTGGAGGGGGTAGAGGAAAATTTTGAATTTGGCGACCTGATCTTAAATAAGGTCGCCTTATTAAGGCGAGATCAGGTCGATTCTAGATCGTCGCCTTCTTATTAAGGTTAATAAGGCGACCTGATTAATATTGAGTTCGCCTTAAAGGCAACCTGATTTGTAATCAGGTCGCCTTATTAAGGTTAATAAGGCGACCTGATTAATTGAGTTCGCCTTAAAGGCGACCGATTGTAATTTGTCGCCTTAATGGGTTCATAAGGCGACCGATCATTAATTCAGTCGCCTTTTATGAACAAAGCGCGACCGATTTCAAAATCATGTCGCCTTTGTTGAGTTTTTTTTTTTAAAAAATATTAGCTACATTTTAATTTTTCCCTCATACATTACTGGTAACAATGAGATAGGAGATTAGCTACCAAGTTTTGGATCATATCAGTGTAGTAAAATCTGAAGTAAAATAATACAGTAAACTTGGAAAGACACAAATTAAACTATCAATAGGATTACAACTATGAGATATCTACCAAGTTTTTTGCATCAGCCAGAAACCACCAAGCAACACAAGAATCACACTAACACAATACATAAAATAATGAGATAGGAGATATCTAGCTACCAAGTTTTGGATCATATCAGTGTAGTAAAATAATACAGTAAACTTGGAAAGACACAAACTAGACAATAACACCAAACTTGGAAAGACACAAACTATCAATAGGATTACAACTATGAGATATCTACCAAGTTTTTTGCATCACCGTAAAACCACCAAGCAACACAAGAATCACACTAACACAATACATAAACACAATATATAACACCAAACTTGCATATTTTGAACAGACAAAACATCAAATAGATACAAATGAACAACAGTAGCAAATTTGAATCACTAACAAATAACATTCTAATCATGCTCACTACTAACTAGGCTATGTGTTGAAGAAGATGTCTAGCTATCATATCTCGAACCAAATCGATCTCATCCTGCGAGTACGGATCCCTAGTACCCATAAACTGTAAATTGGAAAACGTGGAATAAGATAAACCAATTAAGTGAAGGAAATAATTAACAACTCAAGTACAACAACAAAAATTCAATAAACTTGAGAATCACAGAGAGATTACGTACTTTTTGAAAATTTTGAACACGTCCGCTGGTAACGATGGATTGCATCCAATTCATAACATAATATCCACACTCGGTGCTCCCCGGTTGTTGATGGCACTATAAATCAAAGGAAAATTGTTAACAACGAATAAAGGCATATCGAAAGCTACTGTGTCAATGAAATAACTTGAATTGAAACTACTCACCGTCGGTTTATACCACCTCGGTCCACCCTGCTCTTTTGCATTGATAAGCCGTCTATACGTCTTGAGGCCCCTATCATTAAAATGGAAATTAACGAGACATGTTAAACCATTCATTTAAAAAAAGAATCAATGATTCGACAAAAATGTACTTACTCGGCAAACATGGTTTTGATATCCTCGTTTGGAGTGCCACCTACTGAATCGAACCAATAACAGGAGTTCTTTCCAGGACAAACAACACACGCGGCGTCAATGACCCCTACAACATATACGTATTAATATTAAATTAAGATAAGAAAGCAATTTATTCACAAAAATCTTATATAGACAAAACAAAAGTACGCACCTTTCATGTATTGGCGCTAGATAACAAGACGATTCTCCGTCGCCCATTGTTAAACCAATATAAATTGACCTCCGGGTAACGTATTGCGAGCCGAAGCGGTGCATCCAGGACATAAGTATCCATACGAACCCGCTCGCTTTGTGCCGGCGCATAATTCACGGCGCAGACACTATGAAATGAAATGATAAATGTTATTGAAAATATTAAACAAAAACAAGAGTACTAACATAATTAAAGGGTTAAAAAAACTTACGGGATTGCAAGTTGAAGAAACCGTATATCTAAACAATCCATCGTCAAAAACTCCGTCAAATCTTTCTTGTCAAATGTTATCGGATATGTCTTTTCGCACCGACAATGCCGGAGGCATCGCAAGCTTATAAGGCCGATGTCCTTGTACAACTCTCGCATTTGTGCTAAGTAGGGAAATAAGCCCGCAGCTTGTTCATCCTATGAAAACATAAAAAACATATTATGAGTGAATGAGCAATATAATGAAAATCAATCGGGAAACAACTCATACTCAATCATCTATGTATTTCCTACCATCGGAGGTGTCGTCCCCATCTCAATAAGATGAGCCGGCCAAAGGATGAACCATGTGATGGCAGCGCCTAGTGTGGTAACCTCCTCGTCATCAATCGGGACGACTGTCTCTTCTTCCCCTCTCGCACACTCGCGTCGTCGCCACCCGACGTTGGGATTCGGAATTTGCTTGCCGTGGTGTTTGTCTTGTTCGGGTAAACAAGACCATCGGCAACAATCCGCCGGTGTGGGTCATCCAAATATAGAGTGCAAGGTATACCTCCCCGTGGAGTGTGAGACGGCTCGCCAATATGTACCTCGGAGTGTGAGACGGCTCGCCAATATGTACCTCGGAGGCTGAAAAATATCCTTGCCGCCGGGGATCCTCGGGGATTCGTCGGTTGTAAGTTGCCGTTGTACCATAGCTTGCATTTCACCCCGTAGTTGTGCCATAACCTCATTTACGAGGTTTGCTCGATTCGGCTTCAAGCTCCCGATGGCTCTCTTCTTCGCATACAAACGTGAACGCCGTCCGAAATATTTTGCGACACTAACTCCCCTCGTCTCCCCTCGAACAACATCAAAGTAATCCGGCTTCCCAATAGCCGTCGACAAAATGTCCCGCCGTGTACTGGCGTGAATGAGCCTTGGCTCGCTCGCCGCTCAAGTTCATCCCGTACCATAAGATTTTTCATAAATAATAACTAAACTCTTATAGTATGAAACAACGAGGCTATTTAATACTTCTAATTTAACTACTTACAATCTTTGAGGCAACCTCGGCAAGAACATCTTCATTGATGTATTTGTCACCCTTCATTCTCGCAGCTTTCCATTTCTTGTGACGAGGAGGACGCTCAGGGGCCTGGATAGCAGTAGAAGGATCGGATTGGGAAGCTTCCTTCATTCGCTGTAGCTCTTCGTCCATCATCTTTCATTCCAGCTTTCTGTAGCCACCTCTAGACAAGCAATGCGGATACTTATTTTTCGCTTGCCTCTCTCTATTGGCTTGGCTTGTTTCCTGTGACACGAATTCAAACAAAAATGATCGTACGAATTCAAGTAGATTCAAATTAAAGATAAGATATGACAGAAATTTTACCGAAATTCGGGATTCTCGCCGGACGCTACAAACTCCCTCCGGTCCTCCGGAGAAATGAAGTCATAGGTCATACATGGATCCTCGTCCCTCTTTGGCCCGCGAATATACTTTTTTGTCAGCTTGTTCTTAAAATCCTTCCAACGGAGACGAACTTCGCCCATCCAATGCTTGTTCATGGCCTTAGTGTTAGGGACATCAAATGTTTGCTGCAAGGTGAAAGAGAATATATGAAAGAAATCAAGTAATAAGACTAAAGATACAAATGCAGATATATCGAAAGTGAGATACCAAAATCTCGTGTCCAAATCAACTCCTTCGTCTTCTCGAGAACGAACTTCCAAGCCGAGTAAACAATACGCACTTTGCTTCGAGCCATATAGCCTAAATAGCTAATGAAGTCGTCTTCCTCTCTCGCCAACCGGATTCATATTTTCATCGAACTCCACATGCAGCCTCTTTTTTCGATGTCACGGCGAGCAATTAGCGCACCCACGTGTGTGCTACTTCTCCCCTTTCTCACAACGAGCATATCAACCCTATCTCCCGATGACTCGTCTGAGCTAGACATATTCCTGTTCATCAAAGACCACAAAAATTTATGTTAGATAGGTTTTTAAATAATAAACAAATTAATAAAATGAACCAACATGTTAAACGACCACAAAAAGAACATAGTAGTTAAACAAATCATTTCGTAACTGAAGATCTTACTTTACATGGTTTCCCATATTCCTTCACAATGATCCTTTCTTGCAGCATATTCTTCATCATCTACCAATTCAACTTCACGTGTTGTAGGTGGATTTGTGCTGAAAGGAGTGTATCGTCAAGGTTCAAGGATTCTTCACCATACTTCGTTTTTTACTTTGAAGTACAATTGACATTTCTTTATTTTCGTGGTCTCGTAACATAAAACACTTGTTTCGCCCGACTTGCTAAAATGAATGGCTCATCTCTATGACCAAGTCTTTGAAGATCAACTTAGACAAATCCAAATTTAGGATCTATTACAACAAAGCATTATTGCTAACCCACTTACATTTCAATAAAGCAACTTTGAACTTTCTTGTAGCTGATCTCCCATATTTCTTCGATCACTCCATAATAGGCCATTGATGCTAACACCGGGTTTTTGTCTTTCGAACTCGAAAAGTGCATGGATTCAGCTTCAACCATCACCCCACTATTTTGCACAACACTTCGTCATCTTGGTCTTTTGTGTAGAAAGAATATCCGTTTACATCGTAATCGCTCCAAGTGATGACTGAAAAGAAGGCCCCAGTGCTAACCACTCGATTGTATCGACACTCCGGTCTCGTGCAATACCTTCTCACCGAACCACTTTATGAACGTCTTCTTTTGCTCATTCGCTATCTCGCATGTCACTCTTCCTTGGATTCATATTCTTGAAACTCTTTTCGTGTTCATCAATGTATGGTTGAACTTCTTCCGTATTATTCAAGATGTATAGGTGTGCTTGCAACACCTCTTCACGAGGCTTATTCTTCAGTTTGATTCCTCGAGTTCCCTCACTTATCCCCTCGTCATGCTGAGATTGTATCGTCGGCCCTGATAGATAATCTTTGCAGAACTCCATAGCCTCTTCAACTACATACCTCTCAACTATTGAGGCTTCAGGCCGATAAGGGTTTTTAGAATACCCTTTTAAGATCTTCATGTATCGCTCGAAAGGGTACATCCACCTTAGGTAAACTGGACCGCACAGTCTTACCTCCTTGCCAAGTGCACTATCAAGTGCACCATGATATCAAAAAAAGCAGGAGGGAAATGCATCTCTAGTTGGGACAAAATAATATAACCCTCATTCTCCAATTCATCCAACTTTTCAATGTCAATGACTTTGTTGCAGATAGCATTGAAGAAAATACTCAATCTTGTTATAGTGGATCGAACTTCATCTTTCATAATGCCTCTTATAGCTATTGGTAGTAGTTGTTGCATCAACACATGATAATCATGGGACTTCATTCCCACTAACTTCAAATCGTTCATTGAGACACACTTTCTCAAATTAGAAGAATATCCTTGTGGCACCTTAATGTCATATAGACATCCACACAAACTTTTCTTCTCCGCTTTTGATAGTGTATGAGTTGCTAGCTCCATGTATGCCCTCTTACCATCTTCCATTACTCGTGGATGTAATCGTTCTCTTATTCCCATATCAACCAGATCTAGTCTCGCACTAATTCCATCCTTAGTCTTCCCTGGTATGTGCAAAAGAGTACCGACAAGGCTATCACAAACGTTTTTCTCCACATGCATCACATCAAGATCGTGTCTCACATCAAGACTACGCCAATATGGAAGATCAAAGAAAATTGATCTCTTCTTCCATATATTCTTCTCACTCGTCTTCCTTTGCCGCTTACCCAATATGACATTGATATGTTTCACCCGATTATAAACGTCCTCTCCGGTTAATGCCTTTGGAGCCGTGCTCTGCTCCGGTAAGCCGTTAAAACGCTTTCTTAACTTACGATATGGGTGGAACCGATGAAGAAACCTCCCGTGACCGAGGTAGACCGTCTTTTTCCGTGCTTTAGTTGATGGAAGTTTGTGTCCGCTTCACATATTGGACATGCTTTATGCCCCTTCACACCGTACCCGACAAATTTCCGTATGCGGGAAAGTCGTTTATCGTGGTAAAAATCATTGCGCGCAACTTGAAGTGCTCCTTCTTATATGCATCAAACACATCTACGCCTTCCTCCCACAACTTCTTCAAATCCTCAACCAAAGGCGCCAAGTACACATCGATATTGTTCCGGGTTGTTTTGGTCCGTAAATCATCATAGAAAGCATCACATACTTGCGTTTCATACATAGCCGGGAGGTAAGTTGTATATTACAAGGAGAACCGGCCATGCACTATGGGTGCTGCTAAGAGTTCGATACGGATTGAAGCCATCGTACAAAGCCCTAGTCGAAGGTTTCTTGGCTCACCGCCAAATTGAGGGAACATTTCGTCTATTTTCTTCCATTGCGGAGAGTCGTAGGGTGCCGAAGATATTTTCCATCGGATATTCTCTCATCGAATGCCATCTCAACTTCTTCGCCGTTGCTTCACTAGTAAAAGACGCTTAAACCGTGGAATTATTGGAAGATACCACAATGCCTTCAAAGGTTGCCTTTTTGTTGTCTCGCTCTCCGTAAACACTAACTTTCTTCACTTTGTATCGTGAAGTTTTACACTTCGGACAATTGCGAGGCCTTCGTACTCGTTTTGTGTACAATATGCAGTCATTAGGGCAACGTGTATCTTTTTATACTCCATACCCATCGTAGACAAGATTTTCTTGGCCTCATACATACGATTTGGAAGTACATTATCATCGGCAACATATCACACAACAATTCAAGCGCCGACGTGAAAGCGCTATCGGTCCACCCACAAGTTGCCTTTAAGTTGACCAAATGTAAGGTCGCAGATCAACCGTGTATACTTAGTACACCCAGGGAACAAAGGTGTCTCTGCATCACTCCGCACGCTTTCATATTCACCCGATTGTGCAAAAGATTCTGCCTCAACATCATTAATCATTTTCTCCATTCCATCATCATCTACCTCAACTTCATTTGCGTGGGACGCACCGGTACTTACTTCCTCACCATGCCATATCCACGTTGTGTATCGAAGGTGTATTCCATCACAAAGTAGGTGGTCCCTTATATCAAGAATAACCCTTCGACTCCCATTTAAACAATTAACACATGGACAATAATACATCCCATTTTTTGTGGCCACATTCCTTCTAGAAAATTCAATAAACTCTTCCACCCCATTCTCATATTCTTCACTAGTTCTCAACGCATTCATCCAACTATGACCCATTTTATTACCACCTACGACATTTCCAACAACAAATCAAGTTCATGTCAATTTCAAGAATGACATGCTTTCTTTTAAGGAAATTTCGCAAAGATTTCCCCTTAAAAGTAAGACATCCCAAAATTTCAATAACAACCAATTTCAGCTTAATTCAACAAAACTTACTAACTATAAAAAGGACAGGGGAGTCGGGGGTTCGGGGACAGGGCCCCGGACAGGGGGTCCAAGCAAGAAAGACATACATAGGATATAAAGTGTATCACTCAAAGACACCTACATAGGGGTTCTTTTTCACTCAATTCACTTGCTCACCGCCCTACCATAGAGCAAGAATTAAAGTAGGAGCTCCACACTAGAAATGAACGTCACGGCATGAAGGCACAAATGTAGGTACCAAGCATAGTATCATCATCAAATTGCATCCAATCTAAGCTAATTACCACTTAACTAGCATCATCAAAGTAAGATCAAGTCTTTTCAAGCCTAGGCATATCAATAACATAGCATCACCTCAAACTAGCAACTTGCACAAGAAAAAGTTCTTTTATTTCTCTCAAAATTGTTCATTTTTTTTAAAAAAAATCAAAATAATGCATGCAACAATGTAGACACATTATTTAAAACCAAAATCAAAACAAGAAAATTCCAAAATGCCCATTCCCAACACCTAGTAACAGAAACCTATGTAGCACCGACACTGACACGGCGTTTTCGACACGTTACCGATACGTGACGCGGACACGTTACTTCAAAAATACTAATATTTCGACACGTTCCGACACGTCTTAGTATTAAATAATATTTTTAATATAAAGAGTATATTTCACATTAACAAAATATAATAAAAGAAAAATCATTTGCATAATTAAACTACTGCTTCTGTTCCATCATCAACTCTAGTCACATATCTCCACAATGGTTTGTCAGTTTGAGTGTCCACATTTCGTGAGTTGGTCTCTAAGTTTATTGAACTACTGCTTTGATTTGGGTTGGACTCCATTATATTCTATCAATCATATTAAACACAAAATCATATTAAAAACACAATCATATTTCCATTAAAAACAGGGAAACAAACAAGAGTCCATTATATTCTCGTTGATTCATGAATAGCCAAGAGTCCATTATATCCGTTGATTCATGAATAGCCAAGAGTCCAAGACAAGGCAACGAGACAAAATCACGCCAAGGCAAGGCAACAAACAAAATCATATTAAAAACAAAAACACAATCATATTTCAATTAAAAACAGGGAAACAGGGGGAGGGGAGTCGTGGTGCTTCATGAACTGTTTTTGCTCGCGAATATATTTCGGGGAGGGGAGGCCAAGACAAAGCATAAAACCATAAAACCGTCAAGGAGGAAGAAGAAGTCGATTCAAAGTTTCAAACCATACAGCGTAAGTTTAAACCGCATAAAAGAAGGAGGGAGAAAAACACTCACGGGGGTGTCGGCACCGCGAAGAGGGAAGACGGAGGAGACGCGGTGGTGGTGGCGACGGAGGAGACGGCGCGAAAAGGGGAAAAAATGACGGGGTGCCGTCGGAGGGAAATGACGAACGCGTGAAGGGTTGTTTTTTTAACAATAACGATCGAACACTAACGAACCATGAAAGCAAGGGCTCGTACCTTTAGAGATCGTCGGAGAAGGTGGGGGACACGCCGGAAACAGAGGGAAGATGGAGGAGACACAGTGGTGGCCGCCAGAGGGAAATACGAATGATAGGTTTTTTTTTTAACACAAACAAACATAGGGTTTATCGCGGCTTTTGGGTTTTTAAATGAAAATTGGCGACCTGATTAAAAAATCAGGTCGCGAATTTTGTATAAGTGGCGACCTGATTAGAAATCAGGTCGCCAATTTTCAACTTTTGGTGACCTGATTTAAAATCAGGTCGCCACGTTTGGATAATTGGCGACACGATATTCAATCGTCGTCAATTTTTGACAATTGGCGACGATATATAATCAGGTCGCCAATCAGGTCGCCACGTTTGGATAATTGGCGACCTGATATTCAATCAGGTCGTCAATTTTTGACAATTGGCGACCTGATATATAATCAGGTCGCCAATTGGTGAAAATTGGCGACCTAATTTCTAATCAGGTCACCAATTTTCACCAATTTTTACGCCAAATTTATATCATGACGCCAACAAAAAATTCTCCAATATTTCCCTCTGGCGCCAAATTATTTGGCAGATTTTAGACGTCCTGAAAAAACATTAGAACGCCAAAAATCAATTTTAGAAGTCCTAAACAATAATTCAGGACGTTGAACACTCATTTTTCTTATATTTGTCATTTTTTACTACCTATTTCTTATTTAGGACGTTTTTTAGGGTAGTAATATCAAATTTTTGTAGTAGTGAAAGGGTTCACAGTGGACAAGCTAGAGCCCGAGTAGTCCCTAAAATCTAGAGTGATAATGAACTTTTGTGTTGGTCACTCACTTTAGAGTTGTATATGGTGATGATGATAAGATATTGATGTTTTTGCATACCGAGAGGAACAAATTAAATATGCTTGATTATTCAAACTTAGAGGAACAAATATGATTATTTAGCAGAACAAACAAACAACAGGTAGGGAGTTGAGATAAAGAGTGTTTTCGATGAGTGGTTAGTTTAGATTAGAGGAGACTGAAATTAAGACTCACCATTTTGAAAGCAGAAAGATAGGCTTTGGTGGCATTTTCAGCAGACCAGGAAGCCATTTAGTCTCTTATGTGCACTGATATGAGTGAGATTCCTGTGTGATTGATGATAATGCATTTCGATTGCCTTATATATGTGTGTGTGTGTGTGTGTGTGTAAGGTTCCTGCGCTTATATATATATATATATATATATATATATATATAACCATATTCACTTCATTGTTATACTTTTGCCCACATGGTATTGCTAGCTACGTTATGTGTCTCTCTCTAACTACCTTAGTAACTCTCCACCTAAATAACTATCTCTACTATCTTATTGGCTTTCTTACACACACACACACACTTCCTTCTGTCCATTTTATAAGATGTCTTCTAAAATATGTCTGTGTGTGTATATATATCTTTTTATAAGACGGTTTAGCATTAAATATTTTTCCCTATATGCCAATATTTAATAAAGATTGCGAGAGAATAGAAATTAATTCTATAATGTTGGAGTTTGTGTGGTTAATAAGGGTAAGGGTTAATGTGAATCTAGTACTCTGAAGTATATTTTCAGATGCCTTGAGCTATTCTAGTGCACCAAACACCCTGAAATATATTTTTATGTTCGTTCAGTACCTAACACTATGAATTCGAAGTGTCTTTTTTTAAGTGTGTCCAACACCCTAAATTATATATATATTGTTAAGTGAAAAATTATACTAAAAAATACTTGAGTGTGGTGGATGTAACTGAAAAAGTACTTTAGGATTCTAGATGCACAAATAGTGGGGGTACTTCTTCTACACCTCAATCACTTGAGGAAATGCCTGCAAACTCTGGCCCTACTCAAGCTAGTAGTGCAGGTACATTTGTTTTAATTTTATATAATACAAATAACTACTCTACATCACAGTGGTTTAGATATAAGTAAGAGATAAATTAATACTAGGAAAATATATAAAGTGTATGTATATAACTATTCTTTTACAAAAATAATTCATTGTATGATCCTCTTTACAGAAATGGTTAATATTAAACTGAATCAAAATTTATTATTAAAGCTTATTGGCATGCAGTGTCGACGCAAAATATTGCATTGTGGATATATATTCTGCTCTTAATGGATGCTTGTGTCTTTAGGCTGTTGCTCAATTTTAATTGTTTTAATTCTGTCACATGAATTATAGGCTCCTCTCATGCTATCAAAGGCAGAGGAGTGTACAAATATTATAAAGTAGACTTGAGGACTAGATATGGATTAAAGATACCAGTGAAACTATCAGACGACTTGACAAGAGCAGTAGGTGCGGAAGCGAGAAACCTTGTCAATTATTGTGGTTATGTTGTTAGGACCACAATCTCTTTTTGTCATGGTGCTGAGTGGAAGAATATTTCTGAACAATATAAAGATGAAATGATTTTGAAAGTAAAGGTATACTCTTCCCAAATATTTATATATATCTTTGTTTATTTATGTTTTCATGACAAGTTTTTTAATATTTGTTTATATGTATTTTAGGACAAATTTGAACCTTCTGATGCAACCAACGAAGAAAAGTTCATACAAACTATAACAATGAACTTACAAAATGCCTTTAGAAATTGGAAGACAAACTTGCACACACACTATAACAAATATGCTTCTGATGAGGAGAGGCGGGCTAATCCTCCTCAAAATATTAGTTCTGAAGATTGGGAGTTGTTACTAACATATTTCTAGACTGACGTGTTCATGGTACCTTTCTATCCTTTTAAATGGATCATATATTTATTTTAGTAATTAATTCTTTGTTACTAATATTTTTGTAGGCAAAAAGTAAAAGAAACAAGAGCAACCAAGAAAAACAAGTAACAAAGCATACTTGTGGTTGTCGATCATTTGAGGAGATTAAGTTCGCTACAGTAAGTTCAATCTCTCTTCACTCTAGTTTATGTTTTGAATCATTTTTATTTTAAATTGTACCATGTGTCGTCTTTGTATATTATGCTTTGTAGAGGGACCCCCTCTTTCGGGACGTCTGCACCCCCTGACCAATTGTACCTGGTCCAACACACTAGGAAGACAGCAGATGGACAGTTAGAGTGGGTAGTTCCAGAATCTGAGCAGATTTACGTATGCGTTGTGTTTTATGTTATACTAACTTCAATAATTTTTTATCTCATTTATTTCATGCTTTAATTGTAGGCTAACTTGCAAGATCTTCGCCAACAACAAGAAGAGGTAGAGGTTGATGCTCGAATGACCTTTGATGAAATATTGACATATGTTCTTGGTGAAAGATCAAGGTATGTAAGAGGAAAAGGGTATGGAGCAGAGCCATGAAGGAAGAGAAATCGCTCTCAATCAAATGATAATTCAGCTGTGGAGACTATGCGTACCCAATTGCTTGAGGAGTTTGATTAAAAAATTCAGGAGGAGCGTGAAAAGATGGAAGCAGAGCGCGCAAAAGAGTGTGCACAATTTGATGAGAAGATGAAACAAATGGAGTAGAGGATTTTTGCTGTCTTAAGGCAACATGGGCAAGTAACAGCTCCTACTTCATCTACTCCTAGCCATCCTGTCCCACCAGCTGATCTTTCTTCATAGTTTTATGTTTGATGTTTCCTTCCAATGAACAACCTTTAGACTTTGTTTATAGAAAATTTAAATATTTCATGTTAATTTTGAACATTTATGTTAGTATCATTGTTAGTTTCAAGTTTCTTATGATTGCGGTACATGTTTTAATTGTGGTACAATGTTTAATTTTATCAATCTACATGTTACTTTTGGCGGCGACAAATGTCACCGCTGAAAAGAATATCAGCAGCGACAAATGTGTCGCCGCTGAAAACCATATCCGTGACGATAACAAGTCGCAGCGACCTATTATTGCCGCTGAAACTAGTATTTGCGGCGACAATTTTATCACCACCGAAACTAGTATCTGTGGCGACAATTGTCGCCGCCAAAACCTTACCTTCAGCGGCGACACCGGCTTTTCGTCGCTTCTGATGAACTTTCTGAAGGTAAAAATCGTTCTTGCATGTCATTCAAGCAATATGTTCACGAGGTTGAAAAACAAAATGTTTTTTTGTATTTGCGGAACCCACATTGAAAATTTACTATTCATGTGAATAGTAACAGTAAAAATATTTTCACCGTGATGGTAAATAATTTTTACTGTACTAGTAAATAGTAAATAATATTTACTGTGAAGGTAAATAATTTTTACTACACCGGTAAATAATTTTTACTGCGCCGGTAAATAATATTTACTGCCCGAGATTAATTCTTTTCTAATGTGACAGATCAGACTAAGCTGCAGCCACAGAGCATACTCAGAAAATCTTGACTCTGATACGGTAAATAATATTTATGCGCTTATGTGGAAATACTATTCTCATGAACCAAGAACCATGTACCGTAACTCTTTACAATACATATTTAAGATTTGCTCGTTAAAACACATACAGGGGTTTTAGGAATACATGTGATCACTTGAAGACGTCAAAGAAAGTATGATGTCTCTAACGTTGATCCACACGATTATCTCCGATTGCAAATGAGAACTCCTTCTCCTGAATCCCCGACACCTTGGATGCTTGCTAGGCGAACAAGGTAGAGAGCTCAAGAGTTTGGATCTTTTACCTCAAGACTATAAAGACTACTAGAGCCTTAGAAGAGAACTTCTTTAAGAGGAAGAGAGAAGATTAGGAATTGGTGTTTTGAAATGAAGGAAATGAAGGCTATTTATAGATTTTCTGAATATGAATAGTGATTTACTATTTGAATATTATAATATATTAATATTATATTAAAATATTAAAAACGTTTCATTTGTTTCATTTCACGAGGGCGACTATGCAATTTTTTAATTTGGGTAAAATTACCTCAAATGACCCAAATGAAAAAATACACTTAAAGACCCAATTTCACTATTCACGATTCACGTGAATTTTTTTTTATCCAATCATGATTGGATACAACCTTCATAAAAAATCCTCAATCTCCTAACCTCTCTATAATTGGGCTTGAAATTCTAACCCAATTACATCAATAGTCTTGACAAAACCCAATAACATTTATTGGTCCAAACTTGCTAAACTAAGCAATCAAGAATAATCTTAGTGTGTGACCCATTAGGCCAAACTACATTCGACATAGATAAACTTGAAACAATTAAACTCCTTTAATAGGTCAATTTATCTAATGACTACATAAGACACTAAAGAATGCTTTCATACTTCTCCCAAAACTAATCAAGTTGATCAAGTGATCTTACCTTTCTAATTTGGATATTGTGCATGTATCATCCCTTACAACGTTGTTCATATTTAGTCGAGAGCAAGGATAGAGTATCACCTCTCTAGATTGACTAAATGTAGCTATTTCACAGAACTAGGAATATTCTTCTATTGACTCTAAGACAGATTATGACTCTTCATAATCACTTACTACGCATAGATTCCCGAGTCAACTAGAAGTCATCCAAGTCCTACCTGGTCTTGTGAACAACTAATCCTTGTAGGGGATTGTAAGTCCTTTCGGCATGTCCATCTATACTCATGTGTTCAAGTTACACCCAAGAGTACATCTTTATTCTCCCCATATTTCGTGCGGATAGAGTTGTACGATCAAAGTATAACTCTAGGACATAGTGTTCGATGACATCCTCAAGTCTAAGATGATCAAGACTACCAAATGATGAGAGACATTACAAATCCAATGATACTCTCTACAATGAATCCTTGTGGAGTCTCTCGGCACGGTCGGTTCGATCTTATCGTTTCTAACAGATCCACCCACGACATCGCCTAAGACATCAACTTGCCTGCATTCCATGAGGCCCCTACCTTGTATCACTATACAAGTAGATGATGTCGTCTTAGTCTTATTGAGATCACCAATGCCCTTTCTTAGTGATTCAAGACTAGGAACAAGTTTCGCGCAATAGACATGTAGTGTCTCGATTCCTCATGATCATGATCCCTATCATAGATCATCGAGTAAACACCTATTCTATTCCTTGGGCCTCTATCTTTAAACTCATATTAACCATAAAATATAGGCGAGACATAAATATGATAAAGATAAATTATGCTAAAATATATTAATCATGAAATATCAAACAGTACAAGGTGGTTCAACAAATTGTCTCTAGGACACCTTTATACTAACACTTTCAGCGGCGACTAGTTGTCACCACTGATACTCTACTTTTGGCAGCCGAAAGTATCCGCGACAGAGCTTTCAGCGAAAACTTGGCGGCGACTTTTTGTCGCCGCTAAAACACTTTCAGCGGCAACTTTTGTCGCCGCCGAAAGTCAATATTTTTGTAGTGAATGCTAATTAAAGGTAATTTCAAAAATCACTTGATTTTTTTTTTTGACAAATATAATACCCTTAAATGTTGTTATTGATACATATGATTTACGTATGAATATAAAATGGACCCGAGGAAGTGTGTGTGTATATATATATATACGTACGTATGTATATGTATGCGCGCTATTAATTAATTAACTGTATGTTAATAGATCAAATATTAGAAGGAATTAGTCTTGTGAATTAGAAAAAAATCATAATACTAAAAGAGCTTCTCCTCATTTTAGAATATAATCTAATACGACATCTGGAATCCTAATTTGTTAGTAATTAATACTATCAAATATCATATTATAGTTATTAAAATTGTTTAGATACATTTTCAAGTGAGCAGATAAAGGTGGGACTCACTTAATATATGTATGGGGTCCCATGTGGGTTCGCTCAAATGATTTAGATTATTCAATTTGAACATAATTAAGTTGTATTATTGGATTTTTCCCCCTCTATCTCATGTGTAGTTTTTTTTTTAATTAATTAAATGAATTTTACGAAATGTTCAATCTTATGATATTCATGAATCACAAACTGTATCTGATAGTCATATTTATATGGCTTTATTATATTATCGTTTATTGACCTTGGTTTTCTTGTAAATTTAATTACAATTTGGACAATATTCTTTAATTTAATTATTCATATCGATTGTTATATATCTAGCTAAGAGAGTATCAAACATATGCTAGTTAGGCCAGTAATAAGAAGCAAACCAATGTTATTAGGCTTATAAAACACATGCAATGCAGGTTCATTTGTAACATGAACAATGCTTTTATAATACGGATTGTCTTTAATATAATCAATAGCCCTATAACTCTATATATAAATCACCCAAACTAATTGCTTATTAATTAATTAATGAAAAATGTTTACCAAATTCCTATTAAGCCTTGACCATGATAAATACGTACGTACTTGGAAACAAAGATAAGTTCAATATAATTAATAATAATCCACGTGCTTGTGATGGAAGTTAGCTATTAAATTTTTAGATATCACATGTAACATTTTTTTTAATTAAAAATAGATTTGCACCTACACATATATTACACAAAACTTGAGATGAAATTTAATTAATATTCATAATGAATAAATAGAGCTTCATGCTTTCGGTAGATTTAATGATTTGATTATCATTAAATCTAATATATTAAGCTAATTAATCGACATATTAGTTGAAGTAGCAAAGATACTATTCATAATTCATGAGAACTTGTGTTAGAATCCTCCTTCTAGCTAGCTAGTTGATGCGAGGTATTACTTTTGCAAATTGCAAGTGTTATTAAGTCATGAAGTATGCATGTGCGAGTCCTAATTATTGAGTTCTCCTTCCCAACTCATTTGAATTAACTACTGCCTCCTTTCATTCATATAAAATATATTTACTTAATTTGATTATATTAAGAAAGTTAGTTAAGTTAATTAATATATCATATATTTTTTAAAACATCATAGTTATCTTCATTCCCTAATTCCATCATTCATCTCCTTCTTGATGGTTGTTAATGGAGCATTAATAAAGGTAAATTATGAAAAAATTGACAAATAAATAAAATATATTTTATATTTAAGGTCAGGATTTAACTCCCCAAATAGGTTCTAGCTACATTAAGGATCGGAAGGAGTAATTAAGATTAGAACAAGAAGAAGAAGTTTTATTCCATTAAATGATTGGTTGTCTATAAGAATTGCACAATGTTATTGTATTCTACTATTCTATCAATAACCGAATATATAAATAAACCGTTAACCCTAATTCAAAGCAGCATATGATTGTTTAAAAAAAAAAAAAACAAGAATAAGAAAATGAGCTGGCGAGACTGAATTCACAAGTCGTCCTATTTGATTCTTTGTGCATGAACCCTAACACAGATCTAATTCACATCCCAGCTTGCTTCCCATCCCTATGACATCGCTCCAAACATGTCACCCTCCTTCACTAAATTCCTTGTCTTTTTGTTTCTTCTTTCATTTCCATTATTCTCCATTTGCCTCATCCTCTTCCCAACACTAACTTTATCATTAATATTTACTACAGTGTAAAAGTTCCTAGCTAGCTAGTATTATTGATTCAATCAACTTTATTAATAAATAATTACATAACTTTATCACCTATATAATTAGCATATTGATCTCATTTCAATTCATTCATTCTTAATAGAAGCATCACGTTGATCATTTTGGCTACAAGCAGGGGCGGATCTAGAAAAATATTGAAGAGGGGGCACCATTGGCGGGCTGCCCCCGAAATTTTTTTGTTAAGGAATTTTTTAAATGCATTAAAAAATAAAAGAATATAAACAAGTAAAAAAAAATCAAAAAATATTCATGAAATCAAGTGAATATTGATGATGTAATAAAAAAACAATTATTTTACAAACCTATCATTTAGAAAAGTAAGGCTAAGTGCTGTTAGAAATGCAGCTACATAAATTACAATGAAGGGCGGACACTCAATAAGTTCAAGTACATATATTTTAATAACAAAAGTATATTACAATAAAAATAATTACAATGTCATCCTTATAAGCCTTATTTTTTGAAATTTCATCATAATTATCTTATTACCAATGCTATCAAATACATCTTTTTCAATATAAGGCACTAAACAATCATTCAACCATTCATCCTCCATCCGATTACTAAGTGCAATCTTGGTGTTTTAAGGGTGGGTACTTAATTTAAGTGTGTGCAATCAAACATGTATTATTATTTTTATTTTTCATTAAAAAAAAAAAACCTAAAATCAAGGGGAGGTCCGCCTTTGGCTACAAGTACTCTCTGTGTGTGTAGTCAACTTCTTAATTTTTGTTTTTTCTTTCACTCAACTAGCTAGATTTGTTTTTAATAATCTCAAGCATGGCATTTTTTTTTATTTGATTAAGGGCAAGACTCAACAAGTGTGCTTCCTGAAATTTAAACTTATGTCCTCCTCCTTATGGTTGTAAGAGCACTTATCATGTTAACCAACAACTTGTTGGTAAGTATGACATATTTTTTAAGCAATAAATCATTTTATTTATGACTTGTAAATAATTAATTAATTTTATTATGTATTATTGCATTGATTCCAAATACTATAAAGTGGCGATATGTTTACAAAATTTTAATCAGTCTTCGATCCTATACGTTTGGTAGACAAAAGGATTATGAAAGAATTAGATTATAAGAGCGGAAAAGGACACATACAAATAAATAATTGATTTGATATGATAAATATATAACAGGCATTGTATATATATGATAGGCATTAATATAATTGTATATACACCTAAATAATTAATAACTATATATACATGATGAATATATAATAAATATTGATTCATATAAGGGAAACATTTGTGGGGTGTTTGGCACTTGTCCTGTGCCGTTGTCCTCACCAAACACAAGCTGAAACAAGTGTTGAATTTTAATTTGTTTTTTTCTGCCATAAAGAAAATTCAAAAAGAGGAAAATGTTCATTGTTTGGGGTTGGATCGATCTGATAAGGAAAAGAAATGAATGAGAGAACGTGAATTCTGAAGAAGCAGCTCTCTCTCTCTCTCTCTCTATATATATATATATATATGAATTGTGTGTGTGTGTGCAGCAAAGGATTGTGTGTATAGATATATATCATTGTCTGGCTGAGTCTGAAAACAATATACGAATATGCTAGAATCCAGATATGGTACCTTGTACTGTGCCACTATCTTGTTGTCTGTATGAAATTAATTTTAAGAAAAATTAAAGGGAAAGAGAAACACACACACACCATATACATGATTCCCGAGGATTTTTCTGTATGATAGTTGTAGCTAGCAAGATACATTGACACGTACGTATACGTACTCAGTATTATATTTTTCTATCAGCTGATGGATCTTTGTTTGATAAGAAACAAGACAATTCAATGAATGAATAATCATGCATCAACACATTACTTAATTATATGCCATGTGATTCATTTACTTATTTATATGCGTGTGTACAGTAGTTATACACACACATTCTGTTTATTCGAATTTCTTGATAATCATGCCTCTCCTTTAAAATCTCATATATAACAATTTCTCTAATTAATTAACATCTTCTGACACAATTAATAGAAGTGGAGTGTAACATCCCATTTCAAAAGCAAGTATATTTTTTTTTTCAAAAGTAGAGCATCGTAGCAATTGAGAATCGATACATTTATTCAAATTGCCGTAAGTCCGGCTGATTTACGAAGCGGTACATTGACCGAGAGTTTTCAAAATGAATAACAACGAGAAGAAAGTCTTGATCGAGACTCGTACGGCCGCTTTCGCCATTCTCCTCGGTCCTCGGTTTTTCCGAACCGGGACGCTATGATAAGAGCGAGATCCAATTGCAATTTGGATCTCGGATAACGGTTAACCTCATGCTTAAATACGACTACATATACACGACAGCTGAGCAATCAATACAACGGTCCACAACAGATGTATGATTAAAAACACATAACCACGTATACAAGATAATAACCACGTATGTAACATAACCTCGTATGATACAACAATAATAACCTCGTATGTGACATAACCTCGTATGTAACATACCGTGTATATAGCATAACCTCGTACACTACTACACAACAATCATATAATAAACATTAGAGCTAGTGTTACAGTACGCGAACGTACCTTCGTTGACGGTAAATGGCACGTTTTACGAAAAATGGAATTTTCTCGACAGCGGCGCAACAGTGGTACGACAGTGGGACGATTAATTCAAATATCCTATAATGATGATATTTATCAACATTCAGCATCATAACAGGCATTTTAAGTACAAATTACCATTTTGCCCCTGACCCCCTAATCGGCGGAATTTCGCCAGAACTTCGTTACTTTGACTCTAATCTTCCAAATTTTTGCCAGATCTTTTCCCTCATCATATTTTCGAAATATATATCATATTTACCCCTAAATATGATATCTAGACTAGAAAAATTAAAGATAAATCTAGCATTCCTACTATATCTACCGAAAGAAACTACCGAAACTAAAGACCGGGGACCGAAGAACTTACCCCGACTTTGCTCGAGACTTTCTCAGAGCTTCTCTCTCTAAAACCTCTCTCTAGGCTGCGTTTTTGGGGTGAAGAAATGAGAATGGGAGGGCTTGCTATTTATAGAAGAAAGGAGGGACAAGGTGGGAATTTCATCAAATGTCTTTAGATCAGATTTCAACCGTCGGATCGCACTTCGCCATGTGGCACCATCTTGACCTTCCACATGTCCCGCTTATGTCATCCTTCTAGAAGAGGATGATGTCATCTTTGCTGACTTACCGATAAAGTTCCCTGATCGGTGTCCGAATCGCGTAATCTTGACGGATCTCAAAAATTCGACAGCAGAGTTTTGAAGGTCTATACTTCCTCCTTAAAAATATGTGGATTAATGAAATTTATGATTCCATTAAGGGTATTCCGTTACTGGCTGAACATTTTAGGACAGACGCCCTCCGTTACGGAATTAAATTCTGAAAGCACCAGCGTCTAGACAAAAATCCATTGGTTTGAAATACGTTCTGACTCAAGACACTAGATTCCTAATTCACGGCAACTACTTGTTTCGTATTGCCTCTTTTTTCCCTATCTGCATTTTTCTCTCTCCTACCCCGTGTCTTAAATACCCTGTTGGTTTGGTTTTAACCGACCTCGGAGACAGTCACTACGGGATAAGATTTCACTTGTTCATAACAAGTCCAGGATGTTTCGACTTTGTTTCTATATTTTGAGGTTGGATTTTATTTCTATCCATCCCTACTTAGCCATCGGGTATTTCTACCGATTATAATATTATTTTATTATTATTATTATTATTATTTTATTAATTAATTTCAAAATTTCTCTTTTAATTTAATTATTTACTAATTAATTTATTTATACCATAATCTAATTAATTAGCCAATAATTACTTAATTAGTCATTTACTAATTGTTGATAATTTTATGATTTAGGATAAATTATTATCTCATGACTATTGAATTGACATTGGTATTTTATATCCTATATTAAATATTAAAAATAAAGGGGCATAAAGTGCTTTTTAATAATATTTTATTTATGCTCATTTATTTTCCAGGGAAATAATCCCAAAAATTCCTAAAATTAAAGATAACATATTTCCCAAGTTTTTATCGGCATCTGTTATCATATGGTATTTATCATAATGTTTCGAGGCCATTTTCGCCTTATTAAAATATATTTTTCATGGATTTTAGCTCTTTTTCTTTTCTAATTTTCACAGTAATTACCTTAAAAAATAAGATAATTAAAACTTATTATTTGAGACCCCATATTCACCTATTTCCAATAGGTATTATTTATCGAAATATGATACTTATCATAAATATGATTTTCGGCTATTACATGGAGTTTAAGAAATAGTAATACTTAGGGAGCAGTTTAGTGTCATTTTGCTACAAGACCCAAACCAGGCAGCAAAAGTTTATATAGCATTAATTCTTTTACTTTATATATCCTGTTTATGTTTATTAGTAAGATGATATATTTTTTTAATATAAGGTATTAATTAGGGACAATGATAAAAAAATAAAATTAATGAATTTTTACACACTTTTATAATATAACTAACTTTTTATAATTTTGGTAAAATAATAATTAGCAGCAAGACAGAAATAAGAGACAAAGTCTCATAAAAGGATTAAAAAATAATTAAGTCAGTTGCTTTCTCTGTCTATTCATCACCTCACTCCCTTATTTATTTCTGGAAACTACACTAGTAATGTTATAACTTGCAAGTTTTGTTTTCAGATTTATAAATTCTCAGTTTTAAAGAATTTAATTAAAAGGGGTGGATCTAGAAGAGTACAGAATTATTATTGTGCTATTAGAGACAAGAGTGAGAGTATGGGGAAAAAGCAGAAAATATTTTGTCTACTGGATTATTTGGGTTTTCTAGAACATCGATGAAGTTTCTGTAGTAACAGTTTTTGTACCAATCAGCTTCTTCATGTTTTGATTTAGAGTGCTGACTTGAACTCAATTTTTGCTCACTTGTGTATATGCTGAATTAAACTACAAATCTCTGTGGGAGGATCTTATTAGTTAAGGTTAATTTCAAGGGAAGAATCAAGCATGTGCTGTTGCAGCTGGTTTATTTCTATTTTCTGGCAATGATAAATTGTGGGGTCCACCTCCTAACTCTACCTGCAGTGTGAGATTATTTGTTTTAAATATTTAATTTGATCAAAAGTTCCCCCTCAAGGTTTAGAAGGTAAAGAGTTCTCATCGCTCCCAAAAAGTATTTTTTAGGGATTTAAACCACTACAAAAAAACGGTTTTTGCGGCGGAAAAAATCCGTCGCAAAAACAGCTTTTTCCGTCACAAATTACGTTTGTGACGGATTTTGCGACGGATAATGTCCGTCGCAAAAACGCGTGGCAATTGCGACGGATTTTCAAAATCCATCGCAAATTTCAACTTTGCGACGGATTCCATTTCCGTCGCAAATTTCGAGATTTGCGACAGATTATAATCCGTCGCAGATTTTGAGATTTGCGACGGATTCGAATCCGTCGCAAATTTCAACATTTGCGGCAGTTAGAATCCGTCGCAAATTTAATCATTTTTAAAAAAATAAATATTTTTTTTAAAAAAAATAACATAAAAAATAGGAAAAAAAAGTTGTATACCACAAAAATATATAATAAAAATCATAAAGAGTTTACATAGAGAAAACAAAATATAAATAATAATGTTGTGAACAATATGTAATAAAAAAAAAAAGTCTAAACAACAGTAGTATGGTCACATTTGTCCTTCATTAGGGACTGAAGTAGAATCTGCATATGCTTCATCATCTCATGTTTTTGATGCACCAATATGGTCATTAGTCACAAAACTCAATTCCTAAAAAAAAAAAAAAATTACGAAATTAAAAAGAAATGTACAAAATCCTTTGAGTTTTTTATTTTTATTATTCATATGCCTTCATGATTTTAATACATGTAGATACTCTAGTTTAGGGCGATCCTAATATCTAGGAATTATAAAAAGGCATATCCTAATATCTAGGAATTATAAAACATAAAAACAATTACAAAATTTAAATTCTATAATCTATTGATTGATTTAGACCGATCCTAATATTTAGGATTATAAAAGGCAGATTCTAATATCTAAAAATTATAAAAGGTAGATCCTAATATCAAAAGATTATAAAAGGAATATCCTAATATCTAGGAATTATAAAACAAAAAAGCAATTACAAAATTCAAATTCTATAATCCAATTAGATCCCAAAATATCTCTAGCTACCAAGATTATATATTATATAGAAATTTAATATCTGCTGCATATAAGCAAATATAATATAATAAAAAATAGTTATTATAATTTCCTCTCTTCTAATAATAAATTAAGTTTGTACAATTTCTAATAATAATAATAATAATAATAATAATAATAATAATGTCTTAAATTTTACAATATGGCTTCCCTAGTTCACATCTATAATTCTATATAATCATACGAGAGGATGAGGGACTCGAGAGACGTAGGCAACCCAAATACTTTCCGAGAAATAATCATACAATAATCACATAGTAGAAGGTAGTATTCACTATTCACTAGTCAATCGTATATACTCATATATTCATACATCGTATGTATTTCAATTTTTCTTGACCCTATCATTTTTCCCCTTTCTCTTTGAAACTTAATAAACCACACAAACACATTGGATCCGATTTCAAATACCTAACTCACCACCACGCCCCCACTCATATATCATCATCTTCCTCCAACAAAACTTTAGATAAAAAAAAATAGATAACAAGAGAGGAAGGGAGAGAGAGGGACGTTACCGGAGGAAAACGACGAGGAATCAGAGGACGGAGGATGTTGGAGGAAGCGGAGGGCCAACGCTGGAGGACGAGTAGGACGGGGAGGGGCGGAGGTGATGAGGAGGATTGACGAAATGAGAGGAAATCGAAATGGCGGATGTAATTAAAGCCCGATTTGCGACGGAAATGAATTTCCGTCGCAAAAAAGGGGGAACCCAGTAGCCAAATGGCCGCCCATTTGCGACGGAATCAAAAAGCAAATTGTTTTGCGACAGAACTCATTTCCGTCGCAAAAAGGAACGAATCCGGCGTGATTTGCGACGGAATTACTTTTCCATCGCAAATTTTGCGACGGAATAATGTTTCCGTCGCAAATTGGCGGGCTTTTTCCCTCCAGGAAAGCAGATTTTTTTTTGTTGATTTTTGCGACGGATTTAATTTTCCGTCGCAAAATTTTGGCGACGGAATTGAAAATCCATCGCAAATTTTTGCGACGGAAAATTAAATCCGTCGCAAATTGCGACGGATGTATATTCCGTCGCAAATTCCGTCACAAATTGCGACGAATTTTTTTCCGTCACAAATTCCGTCGCTGTTTTGGCATTTTCTAGTAGTGAACTTGTGATCTTTCTTATGGGAGTGAAGCTCCTTACCACATCAATTAACAGCTTGTTGGTTAGTATGAGACATTTATGGAACTATATCCAAAAGCACAATTCTAGAAAAAAAAAATAGTGATGAAAATTGACTGGGATTTCTTGAATAATAAATGGAATCTAGTCTTGATCAACAAGCATGGCTCAAGAAGTTATTCATTCTACGTGAAATAAGAGATCCGAGAATAGATTCATTGTGATCAAGGTTGATTTTTAGAAAATGCCTATAACACCCACAAGCTATTGGTTGAGACACTAAGTGACCTCATCACCCCTTAAGTGACCTTACCACTTAGAGAAAGTTATAGCTAAAATTTTATTTAGTAAAAGAGTATATAATAAATTAATAATTTAAAATAAGTATAAAGTTCTAAGTATTTATTCTATGCAAAAGAAATAAATACAAAGGAAACGCCTTCTTAAAATAGTTATATTAAATATATGGGTATGTGAGTAAACTTATGTGCGCTAAAAAAAAAAAGGATGTCTGAATATTACTTTTGTAATTTATTTAAAATTTTAAAAATAAAATTCTTTCTAACTCTTCTTTCTTTGTTCATTGTAGTCTTGTAATATCACTCCTTCTCTTTACTGTGCGTATGGTGTTTTCATTTTTTTAAAAAAATTAAAATAATAATAATAAAATCATTCTTCATGTCTCACCTCCTCCTCTTCATTTATGATTACGTGTGTGTGTGTGTGTGTGTGAATATAATCATATACTTTATGTCTTTCATCATCTTTCGCCCTTTTTTGTGTAATTCTTTAGAACAAACCCACTGTTGAATCCTTTTTATGTTTTTATTTTATTAATTATTATTATTTATTCTGATTCATCTGGCTTTGGAATCTGGACCCATTACTTGTGAGACAATATGAAACTCATATATATATATATATTTCCAACCCATTTTATATATTTTCTACCCTAAGGAAAATTTAGATAAACGTACATATCTATCTATATAGATACATACATAACTTTCTATTTAAATAGCTTTCTTTTGATTTGTTAAACTCATTTCACTATAATTTTGTTACTGTGTCTCACCCTCCTTTTCTTTAATTACTTTTCTACATTGAATGTGTACAGTGATTTTTATCCTTAATTTCTTCTTCTTTTTTGGGTCTTTTTCGGCAACTCACTTTATTTGTGTCATACCCTTGGTTTTTTTTACTCCAAAGAATGAAATAATAAAAAGTTATTTTTACCCGTTCTTAAAAGTCTTTTTTTTTTGTAGTAGTGTCAATTCAAAAAATTTAATATTTATTTGAAAAAAATAAAAACCGAAGGAATGATTAATTGAAATAATCAAACAAAAGAAAGAAAATCGAAAATGGCCTTGCTTTACTCCCATGAGTCTACTTTTGAGAGGCCATTGATGGAAGCCATTGTTCCAGAACTTGAAAGTCTCAATATTTGTCTCTGAATTGAATAGCTCAATGTAATTTAAACCCTGATACCTTCAAAATGTATGTGTTAAATGTTCATGGGGTGTGTGACCTCTTCGTAGGGCCTAGCATTGCTCTGTGTCCTTAACTTAAGGACTGAATTTTCTGAGAATGGCTTCGACAGGCACTGTTGTAATTTAGATTAGGGTTCTTATGTGAAATTTCTTTTCATTAGTAAGCTGTTACTTTGTTGAATGCATTTTTCTCCTTAAAATTAATTCATTTTTTCCTATCACAAACACCTATTTTCCTAGAATTGGATAACAGTTTTTGGGATATCTTCAATTTCACATTATGTAATGGATTTGCACATAATGTGTTCTCTCTCTCCCTCTCTTATAGAGTGTGATCTCTTAGCTATCTAAAAATTTGGTTTTTGATAAAGCGCCATTATGTAATCTATGTTGCCAATCCCATATAGTAGGATAATGATTTGTTGTTGATGTTGTGTTTTCTCTCCGTTTTGTGGAATTGACACTTGACCAAAGAAGAGACAATAAGTAAAAGTAATATCTCTCAATTAGATGTTGGGCTTTATATGACTCTTATTAATTAAGGTTAAGAACGTGAAGCTTCTATAAAGACTATAATGATGAATTATAGCTATTGAAAATGATAGCAAGGGTAGGTTAATTAGAGGAGAACCTAT
Organism: Acacia melanoxylon; assembly: GCA_019022615.1. Lineage (NCBI taxonomy): Eukaryota > Viridiplantae > Streptophyta > Magnoliopsida > Fabales > Fabaceae > Acacia > Acacia melanoxylon. Next base: position 11,751,686 of record JAFJYJ010000004.1, read on the forward strand.
TCAATTATCCAAAGTAAAAGAAAAATTAGGAATTAAACTTAATTATTATGTCTCATAACTGGACAACCCAGTTTGGCTCCATTTTCACCGACCATTGTTGGTATGAAGATCACAACACAATAAAAACGTCAGATCACATGTTTTGATCTCAACTTTATTAGTATGAAGAGTTTTTTGTTTGTTTTTCATTTTACAGGATTAACCAACAGGAAATCCCATGCCAATATATTATTCCCTCCGGTCTTAATTATAGGAACATTTTTGTAGTGTAAATTGTACTACAAAAGTGCTCTTATAATTAGGACCGGAGGTAGCACATTACTTATGTGCAACATAATTGTCTGATGATACATTAATATATCATGAATGTTATAAGAAAGTTGAGATTTTTCTTTGGAGAAAGACAAATCTCCCAAATTTACAAATCTCAATTCAAAATTCTAAAATGACTTAAATTTTGTAATGAAATTACCTAAATGCCCTTAATTTGATAAAAACAAAATGACAACAACCGTTTAATTTAAAGAGTAACAACCTTAATTTATCTAGTGACAACAACAACTAAGACCGTGACAACTAATCTCAATAAAATTCTTTGTTGAATATCATGACAACAACTTAATAACTAACAATTTTAACTTATCAAATGATAACAACTACAGTAACGATAGGAGCAACTACTTTCACATAAGGCAATTAGGCCATCTTAAAAAAAAAAAAAAAAAAAAAAATTAATTCCATAACAATTCATAAAAACTTCAAATTAAAGAAATGAAGTCGTTTCGATGAACCATTTTGAAACAATCATATTTCCATATTCCTTATATTTCAAAGGAGCTTCAAACATATGACCTAATAGTAGTGAGAGCAACAAGGTGGCGCTAGACAATAAAACTATTAGCAGAATTTGAGATTTTAGAAGTTGTTAACAGTAAAACTTATTTGGAATTGATATAAAATTATGGGGTCCACTCCAATTGATTAATAAAGCAGGAGCAATGTATTGGAAGAAGAGGCAAGATTAGGGTCGAGTGAAAATGATGAAATGAGAAATCAAGTGATGAAAGGATGTGAATGAAACAAACAAAAATAGGAGGCATGCATGCCTTTCATTCTCAGCCTCAATCATTTTTTTTAATATGCCATTCCCACCGAACTTCATTTCAATCATAAAAAGACATTTCTCTTTAAAAAAGCTGCCCCTTCCTTCTTCTTCTTCCTTTTTTCTTTTTTTTTTTTTTTTTTTTAAAAAAAAAAAACTTTCTTTGTGTCTTTTTAACCTACCACTGGGAATCTGTGTAATTATTTGGTTTCTGCATAGTTTAGGATATCAATATTATCCTAATGGCAGCTAAGATATAACTTCCGTTAGAGCACAGTCAATTCAATGCCTTAACAAGTGTTTAGAAAAGGTTGTGGAGATAATCAGATGTAGATATTCTTCACAGAAAGAGAAAATATGATCTAGATATACAATATAGAGTGATAAGGGAAGGTCATGATGACTTGGGAGTAAAATGTTAATTTGAGAAGTATAAGGATTGGTTTTTTTTAAGGAAAAAATAAATATTGTAGAGAATTAATTTGCAGTTGATGTGAATTAAATAGAATATTTCCTCTCATTCATTTTATAAGAGCTCAATAACTATATTAAGTGATTTAAGAAAATAGTTAAAATTGGTTAAAAGAAATCAATACGTCTCAAATAAACATTGTTTTTTCGAATATACCCTTATTTATGAGGAGGCAAACAAGAGGGAGAAAATGGGTATTAAATGAGGGAAAGTAAAAAAGAGAATGTAGAATAAAGAAAACAATGAAAGCATTTCGGAACTGGTGTCGCATGTGGTGGCGTTGTCCGAGACGCACATGGCAATCTATTGAAGGGCTTCATGTTCAATGGGATGGAAGGGGATAGTTTATCAGCTGAGCTATGGGGGTGTCTTCACGGTTTGAAATTGGCGTGGGACTTGGGGCATCGGCAAGTTATGCTTGAGTCAGACTCTGCAGAAGCTGTCGACCTGATGAAGAAGGGAGTACATGAATTGCACGCGGACTGGAGTGTTATTGAAGAAATTCGGCGCCTGATGGAGAGGGATTGGAAACTTGAAGTTGACCATATTAATCGATGGGCAAACTCCGCCGCGGATCACTTGGCGAAAGCTGCTCGCTCAGCCATGACAGGCTTCCATGTCGTCACGGTTACTGATGGAGTTCTAAATAGTCTAATAGACAAGGATAAGCGTTAGTTTTTTGTATGGTTGCACCTGTTTATCAAAAAAAAAAAACAATGAAAGCAAATGATAAAAGTCCACCTTTTAATTAATGACATATAAATGATTTATGAGTGGCAAAGATGGAAAAAAATCATTAAATGCTGAAACAATTTTTGTCGGGCTCTTATAAAAAAGACCAACTCAATTCAAATTTTTTACTCTTATAAAAAAGACTGGAGGGAGTATATTATTAGTGTTTTTTTCCGCTAATTATAGATATCTTCCTATTAGAGTTAATCATATTTGAGGCACAATATGGCACTAAATACGAACACCTCTTCCAACAAAGATTTGAACATTTGTTCGCCACATTACGAGGGATTAGCCCCTTCCTTTTTGCACATTGTGAGGGCACTATTTTTTTATTTAATGTTTTCCTTTGCAATCATCTTTTTAACAAGGTCCTTTTTCTCTTTTTTTTGGTTCTTATTTTACAGTAGAAGGCCTCTTTTTCTTGATTTATTCAAGTGAAGCCTAACGTCCAAGCCCTATAGGCCCATTAGAGACTATATGTTTCTTTTTCCAATGAAGAGAGACTATATATTTCATGTTGTAAAGTGTAAAATTGTAATTAAGTCATACTTTTCATATAAATAATTGGGTGCGTGCCATCTTTATAAATTTAGCTCTGAATATGCTTCCCAATTTACACGAAATTTGATGAGACCTACAATTATTTGCCACTTGTGAATAGTACATTGTAATATATACTCCCTCGATATGAAAGTTTTTTTAATTGGTTGGTCTCCTTTTATAACTAACATTATTTTTAGATTGTTTAAGCATCAACTGCTTTTTTGTTGTTTTGTAAATATTAACCTTAATTAATTTTCACCCTACACTCTTTTTTATCATTTTTTCTCACTATTACTCTCTTTCATTTATGCACTTATAAATAAGGCATATTTGTGAAAGAAAAATATTTATGTCAAGTTCCTTTTATCCATTTTGTTAAGTTTCCAATCATATCTGAATTATATGACAAATTTAATATTTTAAACTTTTTTTATGACATATGAGAATTAGCGGTTTGTGCCTTATAATAAAGACCAGAAAGAGTATAATTAAGGTATTAGCTACTTATTCTCGTGAACCAATGAATGACATTTGAGTCATTAAATAAATTTTTAAATTTCCTCAACTTAAGGGCTCACGTTTGATTAGCTAGTTGGTGAGGCAATAGCTTACCAAGGCGATGATCAGTAGCTGGTCCGAGAGGATGATTAGCCACACTGGGACTGAGACACGACCCAAACTTCTACGGGAGGCAACAGTGAGGAATTTTCCGCAATGGGCGAAAGCCTGACGGAGCAATGCCGCGTGGAGGTAGAAGGCTTACAAGTCGTTAACTTCTTTTCCTGGAGAAGAAGGAATACGGTATCTGGGGAATAAGCATCGGCTAACTCTGTGCCAGCAGCCGCGGTAAGACAGAGGATGCAACCATTATCCGGAATGATTGGGCGTAAAGCGTCTGAAGGTGGCTTTTTAAGTTTGTCATCAAATCTCAAGGCTCAACCCTGGATAGGCGGTGGAAACTACCAAGATGGAGTACGGTAGGGGCAGAGGGAACCTCTTTAAACGAAGTGACTTAATTTTTCTAACTTTGAGCCTTAATTAATAACAAAGTAAAGCCGAGAAAAAATAATTAATGTGGGGGTTGATGTCTTTTATTTGAGATTAAAATCTACTTTTAGTTGCTTCCTTATGATAAGGACTAGATGGAGTAATCCCTCTTAACCACAATATAGGACGCTTTTAGAAGAATAGTTTAATCCAAAATATAAGTCACTTGTAAGATAATTAATATTCATTTTCTAGTTTTATCCTTGTAATTAATATTCATTTCCAATTTTACCCACTTATTAAATTTTCAAACACACTTTTCAATAAGGGTAAAAGTTTAAAAAAAATCATGACATATTCAATAAGTTAACTATCACTTTTTGTTTCATGTGAATTATTTAAAGTATCCTATATTATGAACTAGAAACAGTATGTGTCTATCTTCTGTCCTTCTATAAAACGGATCTGGCTTCAGTCCTCTTCCTTTCCCATTCTCTTCCTCATCTGAGCCGTCGGATGAAGATCTGGACGGTGGATATATTTTTTAATAAATTACAACATGCGGCAAAAAAATTTAATTATTAAAAAAATATGCACCGTCCAGATCTTCATCCGACAGCTCAGATGAGGAAGAGGATGGGAAGGGAAGAAGACTGAAGCCAGATCCCTATAAAACACATATGAGCCGTCGGATGAAGATCCACCATACATGACAGATAATGAACCAAAGGGTAATCTATAAAACGCTTAGAAAGATACAGATACGCAAGTTACTTATATATAAGAACAATAATAATGCTTTTTTCTTCAAAGTGACTACACAAACACTGCCTTATTTAATTTTTGATTTTCAAATGTGTATTAGAACTCGTTGTCCGTTAAACTCCATCATTGGGAAATACAAGTCCCATACACACATATATTCAAATTACTAATAAATATGCATGAATGGCTAGCGGTGTACGTGACTTGGAACCTACATGAAATGACTGATCTTTTGACATGGAAAATTTGCGTGTGGAGAGGATTTTGACTTATATATCTTTTGGTTTATATATATATATATATATATATATATATATGGTTCTATGATTCTATCTATAGTGAGAGATCTATTTATGAAAAATGAAATTGAATTTAAAGCATAGTTCAATACATGTGGTGAAGAGAGATATTGATAAGACTCACTTTTAACAACACGAGTCCCAGAGCAATAGAAGGGCATGATACAAGAGAACCACCAGAAATCTCCACGAAAATCTACATTCTCCTCTGGACGGGGAGAAACGATCGCCCAAGAATAGAGGGAACGCATCTTGATGGCGCAAGAAGCCCCAAGGAGAGGGAGAAAACTATTTTTTAATCATAATAAAATAATTTAATCAATCATGTCAATGTAAAAAGTAACTTTAAAATATATTAAAGGTAACTTTTTTTATCCTATTTGATGGATATGATAATTAGAATATATGGATTCTTTTTTCTTTTCTTTTTTGTTTCTAGTCACATGTATTTTTTTATTGGAGGCAATTTTATTCGATGACTGTTGTCGGCACAAATAGCCTATTTAGTTTGATTCCATGGGAGAGAATTACATGTAATCATGATGCAATGAGACCAACGTAGCGTTTGGTTGGGTTTATATAATGTAAAGAGGATTACATTTTATAATCCCGATTACATCATTTGATATAATATAATCAGGATTACATTGTTAGGACTGATGAATAGGGATACAGACATTATGTAATTAATCAAATGAAAAAGACACTATTGTCATTATAATATTTTAATTTAACAAAAATTCCCACTCATAAATGTTGTTAAATATTAAATAATTATCACCATTAAATATTAAAAAAAATTAATTAATTATATAAAAAAATTTAAAAAAAAATATTCACCCATTAAAAAAAACATATTCTACCACTAAAAATATTAAAATATCCCATCAAATAATATTCCCACCACTAAATATTAAAAAAATATCATGAACCTCACATGTACCCTGTATAATATTTCCTCCATTTAATATTAAAAAAATTAATATGAACCCAACAAGTACACTACACAAATTAAAAAAATTACTATGAACCTAACATATACAATATTCATATATGTGCAGACATGGGTAATTTGTTCTCTCGCTATATTATTCTCATATATTATCATGTTCAATGTAATTTAACCAAACATTTTTATGCATATGCTGCATCATCTTTCCTTAATAATGAACCAAAAACAAATTTATATAATCATCATTCCATTACATTATCTCCAATTTCGTGAACCAAATGGGCACTAAATGTGGATAAATCTCCTAGCGGGAATTCGAACCTTAATTTTTTACGTTGGAGTGACTAGTCTCTTTTACTAGACCCGTTATGGATTCTATATTTTGTATGCAATCTGAAGTGAGGAAAGTCAAATTATTAATTAAATGCTTATAAACAATGGGCCCTAGTTAGAAGAAAGAAGGAGGAATGATGGGCCCCATTGATGAGATCTACCACTAGTAAATGCACTAATGAGTATCAAGAGCTCATCACCACTACACAAGGTTTAGATCTAATCTAATTTGAATGGTTTAGGTTATTTTTTTAAAAAAAAAATTCCTTTAAAAAATTATTTTGATTTATAAAATTTAAAATAAAGATAATTTAGTAATTGTCATTTTTGGGGAAATTTTTTTTTTTAATTTAAAAAATTATTTATTGAAAATTTTGATCCAAACCGTTGAACGGTGAATATATATCACTCTAATAATAAGCATCATAGTGCTCATGTTTGAAATCTATCTACCATTATCATGTAGGAGAAAAAATTGCATCTCTTATCACTATAAAATCTTGGGTTAAGTAGTAAATATGTCCCGGAAGTATAGGTCCAAGAGCAATGTTACCCTAAATATTTTTCTTGTCTTAATGTTGTCCCAAAAGTCTCAAAACGCAACAATTTTACCTTATTCCGTTAAAAAATTGACGTTAATTAGTCACAAGACCTAATAAAGTTGACACTTAGTTAAGTTCTTTAAGCATCTAATTAAGGCTTTGATTCTTGAAGGTGTGTATAGAGAGGGTCTCATGGTCAACACTAAAGATCCTTCGAAAAGTCTACGATACGAGGGGATTATTCATTGCTTTCGATGATGGATACCCTACCAAAAAAAATCCTTGAAGTTATAAATTTTGAAGTCGGGAGTCTTCTTCATTTCTGTAGTCACTAGTTTGAAGTCTTCATTTAGAATCTTAATTAATACATACAATTAATGATGCGACCGGGAACAGCCTTATCATGTGGCAATCTAACCCTAAAAACATGTTCTTCACCCGTACATTTATCAACCTTGACAACCCAACGACTCCTAAATTTTCCCAATCCACTTGCACAATAATGTTTCGTACCCCCAATAATATTATTATTATTATTGCAACCAAAATCACCAAACCTAGTCACGAGCAACCCTTTTCCTATTGGCAATAACTGAGTTCTTGTCCCACCACCATACACTTTACACTTCATCGCATTGTACCCCACAACCACCGTCTTCTTCTTCTTCTTCTCCACCGCTGCCACACATACGGCGGTGAAAATCTCTTGGTGGTTCTCAAGCTCACAGTCAACTACTACGAAGTCTGCGTTCTTACATGCAACCTCTGACGTTAGCAGTTCCTGAGGTTGTCCTATGAGGAACTCCACTTGACCTGATAGGACGATGTTGCTGGCCAGAAAAGCTTTGGTAGGATTAAGGTGGTCGGGGCTGCCGTCGACGATGCAGATGACTCGGCCTTGAGTTTGGTGGGCCGCCGCCAACATGGCCAGTAGGATTGTGGAATCTGGGAATGATGATGCAGAGGCCACCATCACCATTTTTTGTGAGTTGTTTCCTGCAGCTATTGCTGATATGAACTCTGTCACATCTGGTTCTTTACTTCTTTCACCCTGCGGATATTAAAGCATATACTTCAATCTCATCGTGTTTGAACTTGTAACTTACATACTCATGATTAACCATTCCACTATGATACTGTAATGATTAACTATTCTCAATGTGGGCCCCACAATCACTTCTCTTTGCATTACTATATGTCTTGGCTTTTTTTCCCCTGATGAGGAGAGGAACTTATTATAAATTCTATCTTGGAAACGAACGAGAGTAGGTCCCAAGAGACTAGCTTGTTGCCAGAGAGAACCCATTAAACTTACAAACTATACTTTGTGGGACTCATAAGGTCACCCCTTAGTTTTCGAGTGGACTCACACATAACAGATGGATTGTTTGTTTAGAGTAGGTCCCTTAACAAGTTAAAATTGTAAGTTGAGTGAAGCCCAGAAGAAGAAAGGGTTCACAGTGGACGAGCTAGAGCTGAATAGTCCCTAAAAACTAGAGAGATAATGAATTTTTGTGATGGTCACTCACTTTAGAGTTGTATATGGCGATGATGATAAGATTTGATGTTTTTGCATACCGAGAGGAACAAATATGCTTAATTATTCAAACTTAGAGGAACAAATATGATTATTTGGCAGAATAAACAAACAACAGGTAGGGACTTGAGATAACGAGTGTTGTTGGATGAGTGGTTAGTTTAGATTAGAGGAGATTGAAATTAAGACTCACCATTTTGAAAGCAGAAAGATAGGCTTTGGTGGCATTTTCAGCAGACCAGGAAGCCATTTAGTCTCTTCTGTGCACTGATATGAGTGAGATTCCTGTGTGATGGATGATAATGCTTTTCGATCACCTTATATATAAGGTTGCTGCGCTCACACACACACACATATATATCTAACCATATTCACTCCATTATTACTTTTGCCCCCACAAGGTATAGCTACGTTATGTGTCTCTCTCCAACTACCTCTCCACCTAAATAACTATCTCTACTATCTTATTGGCTTTCTCACACACACACACACACACACACACTTCCTTCTGCCCATTTTATAATAAGATGTCTTCTAAAATATAGACGGTTTAGCATTAAATATTTTTTCCGTATATGCCAATATTTAATAAAGATAGCAAGAGAATAGAAATTAATTCTATAATGTTGGAGTTTGTGTGATTAATAAGGGTAAGGGTTAATGAAAATCTAGTAGTACTCTGAAGTCTTTTTTTCAGATGTATTGAGCTCTTCTAGTGTACCCAACACCCTGAAATATATATAATTTAAAGTGTCTCCAACACCCTAAATTATATATATTGTTAAGTGAAAAATTATACAAAAATATACTTGAGTGTGATGAACGCACCTAAAAAAGGACTTTAAGATGCTGGATGCATATTAATGCTAAAGATAATATCGAAAATCACTTGAATTTTTTTACAAATGTTGTTATTGATACATATGATTTACGTATGAATTAGTTACAAATGTCTTATATAAAATGGACCCGAGGAAGTGTGTGTGTGTGTGTGTGTACGTATGTATATGTATGCACGCTATTAATTAATTAACTGTATGTTCATACATCAAATATTAGAAGGAATTAGTCTTGTGAATTAGAAAAAAATCATAATACTAAAAGAGTTTCTCCTCATTTTAGAATATAATCTAATAAGACATCTGGAATCCTAATTTGTTAGTAATTAATACTATTAAATATCATATTATAGTTATTAAAATGGTTTTAGATACATTTTCATGTGAGCAGATAAAGGTGGGACTCACCTAATATATGCATGGGGTCCCATGTGGGTTCACTCAAATGATTTAGATTATTCAATTTGAACATAATTAAGTTGTATTATTGGATTTTTCCCCCTCTATCCCATGTGTAGTTTTTTTTTTTTTATTAATTAAATGAATTTTACGAAATGTTCAATCTTATGATATTCATGAATCACAAACTGTAAGTGATAGTCGTATTTATATGGCTTTATTATCTGTAACACCCCATTTTCATAAACATTTCCATAGCGTTTTGATCGAGTTGAGCATTGGAATTATTTTCAAAATAAAAGTAAGCTGAATAACATTGTTTGCGAGTATCGGTTGTTCATACAACAGACGATCATCCGAGTATTTAATAAAGTACACAATAACGTCTCCATCTGGTTCTTATCTTTGGCTCCTTACCCTTGTCCTATCACGATTCCCCGGATCACGAAGCTAAGGTAAGAGCCGAGGTCCAATGCCCATCGGACCTCGGGTAGCAGTTAACCTCATGCTTATGTAAACAATATATGGATGACGAGTTTATTCATGACATGTCGCGCAGTACAAAATCACATATGTAAAACAATAACCACACATAGCCATCGCATACATGTATGTTATCCACATGCGCACTATTCACCGGTGCCACGATGTACATTCGTGTCCTCAGCGCTAGGAAAACTCAACGGCATTATCAAGACTATAACCCGTGTATAGTTGAATGTATAATGAAGAACTTAAGACAGAGTCTTAGTCTATGAATACAACCATCATATATAAGCATACAATAAGCATCAGAGTTAAGGTTACAATACGCGTCGTACCTTCGTTGATGAATACGGTACGTTTGTCGGTAAGAATGCGATCACAGATCTCCTATAAAGGTAATATCGCATTTATTAATTCATAAATAATATTCTAGTAAATATTTTAGTCACAAATGACCATTTTACCCCTGGTGTAATTATTTTTCAATTACTTTCTACAATTTCGTAAAAATGCTGTTTGACAACATATGGGCTGATTTTTCGCCTAACTTTGAAAACTCACCATTAATTCTACAGAATTCAGAATGAGGATCCGAAAAATTCCTCGGAAACCTTAGGATGTCTAGTTTTAAAGAAAAATACTGGTTCTTGCCCAGAGTTTAAGAATAGTTCCCAGTTTTTACGTGTTCATCTTCTGCCCAGAAAATTTCCAGAAAACATAGCCCAACTTTGGATATTTTTATCTTTTAGCACAGAACTCGAAATAATTCACTCTTGGTAGATTTGGAAAGCCCTATATGTCTACTTTAACCAGGAATTTTCTCAGAATTTTAGAACCTCATTTTCAATATAAAATACTAGAATTTGTACCCTGACTTCATAAATTTCTAACCGATAAAATTTCGCGAGCTTCGCTACTTTGATCATAATCTTCCAAAAATTTTGCTATATCACTTTCTCCAGAAATTTTCGAAATAAAACCATTTCTAACCATCAAAACATGATAACAAAAATATATTGGAAGATTAAAGATCAAAACAACATTTAAACTAAAATCTACAAAACTTAAGACTAGAAACTAAAAGTTTTGCTTACCTCTTGAAGAACTTCCTCCTCCTTCTTGCTTCCCACTATGATTTCCTCTCTACTCTTGCTTCTAAACTCATCTACTTTGGTTGAGTTTGGTGTGAGAATTATGAAGAGCAAAGGCCTCTATTTATAGTGAAAATTCAAGGCCTATTCCAACCATAATTCTTCCTTAACCAAACATTCCTTATAAACCAAACACTCTTCTTCCATCTACCAAAAACTACCATTCCTCTTGCCTATTCCATCCACCAAAAACTACCAATCCTCTTGCCTATTCCATCCACCAAAAACTACCATTCCATTTACCTATTCCATCCACCAAATTTTATTGAATAAAAACCAATAATTAATATGATATTAATATCATATTTTATGTTCCTTATATGTAGTCTTAAAAATTGGTCTTTGGTTTAATTAATTCCAAGAGCAAATTTCCTAAATTACAATAAATAAGTTTCAAAATTTTGACACCACAAATTCACTTTTATTTAATAGGTATTATTTATCAAGATATAATACTTAAGATAAATAATTATTCGGGTATTACATTTCTCCCCGTTAAATAAAATTTCGCCCTCGAAATTTATTCTATTCGAATTAGACTAAGAGTCATGAACTTTGGGTATCTCTTCGTCATGTCTTCCTTCGTTTCCCAAGTTGCCTCATTAGGTGAAAATCCTTTCCGGACTACCTTTACCATTGGAATACTCTGTGTCTGGGAGCTGCTTCTCTTGATACTCAAGAATTTGCTCTGGCTCGACTTCAAAAGTATTATCATATCGTAATTCAACGGTCTCATATTCAATGATATGATCGTGGTCAGATTGGTACTTTTTCAACTGAGAAACATGGAAAACATCATGGAGTTTACTCGGGTTTGGGGTAAGGCTATACGGTAGCGGCGGTCCACGTTTTGCCAAGATTTCAAATGGTCCTATGTAACGAGGACTTAGCTTTCGCCTTTTCGGTGTTCTCGGCACCGTGCTTGGTGATACTTTCGAAATACATGATCTCGACATTGAATTCTAGAGGTCGTCTCCTTTTGTCGCATAGCTCTTTTTTATGCGCTTTGTCTTTGCTAGGAGTCTCTTTTTTATCGTAGCGATTTGTTCGGAGGTCTTGTCAACTATATCCGGTCCGAGAAATTCTCGCTCGAGATAGTTCCGTCCGGCATATAGGTGATTGACACTTTCGCCGTACAACGCTTCAAATGGTGCCATCTGTATGCTTGCATGGTAAGCTTGTTGTTGTACGCGGTACGCCAATGGTAGGTGTTGGTCCCAATGGCCTTTAAAGTCCAATACACACGCTCTAAGCATATCTTCGAGTGTACGTATTGTCCTTTCGAATTGACCATCGGTTTGAGGGTGATAAGCTGAACTGAACCTCAATTTCGTTCCCAATGCTTTGTGCAAAGCTTGCCAAAAACGGGATGTAAATCGTGGATCTCGATCGGAGATAATGCTCTTTGGTACACCATGAAGTCTCACGATTTCTTTGATGTAAATCTCGCCAACCTCTACGGAGAATAGTTAATGCTAATGGGAATAAAGTGTGATGATTTGGTTAATCGATCAACAATTACCCAGATTGCATCGTGATTCGATCTTAGGCAAACCCACAACTAGATCCATGGTTACGCACTCCCATTTCCATTCGGGAATTTCTAGTACTTGAAGAGGACCGGCGGGTCGTTGATGTTCAATCTTAACTTTCGACAAGTCAAACATTTGGCCACGTATTCGGTCACGTCTTTCTTCAATCCGGGCCACCGAGTTCGGACTTAAGGTTTTGATACATTTTGACCATTCCTGGATGTAGAGTATACTTACTCTTATGAGCCTCATCTAGTATCTTACGCCTCAAATCATCGGCCGGCGGTATGTAAATCCGCTTTTTGTATCGACTAGACCACTAAGTGATAGGTCATAGTCTTGAGTTTCGCCTCGGCGATCATCTCCCGCATTGCAATAGCTTGATCATCTTGTTTCTGAGCTTCCTCGACCTCGTCTCTCAAATCGTATTCTCCTTGACTAACAAGAAGACGTGCAAGATAGGCTTCACCAGGCGCATCACAATTTCCGTAAACTTGATTTGACAAATTCAAATCCCTGAAATTTTCAAGCAACTTCAGTTCTTGAATCATCATGTATGATACCTGCACCGATTTTACGCTAAGAGCATACGCAACGACGTTCGCTTTACCTGGATGATATTTAATCTCCAAGTCATAGTCTTTGAGTAACTCCGTCCAGCGAATTTGTCTCATATTGAGTTCCTTTTGATCAAAAAGGTATTTCGGACTCTTGTGGTCGCGAGTATAATTCTACGGTCGCACCGTAAAGATAATGCCTCCATATCTTCAAAGCAAACACGATAGCCGCAAGTTCTAAATCATGCGTAGGATAATTCGACTCGTGAGGCTTCGGTGACGAGGCGTAAGCCACCACTCGCCTGTTGCATCGGGACACATCCCAATCCATGCCCTTTGGCATCACTATAGACTACATAAGTCTCACCCGGATGCGGGATTATCAATGCGGTCTTTGTGGTCAACCTCTCTCTCGATCTCGAAAGCTATCCTCACGGTCCTCACCCCATACAAAGGGTTGGTTTTTCCTCGTGAGCTTTGTCAATGGTAAGGCAAGACGTGAGAAGTTACGTATAAATCTGCGGTAGTATCCCGCTAGACCCGAGAAAACTACGTATCTCCGTCCTTGTCTCGGTCTTTTCCAGTCTAACTGCTTCCACTTTGCTAGGATCAACGGCAACTCCGTCGCGTGATATGACATGGCCCGAAATCTAACCCGGCGGCCAAAACTCACATTTGCTTAATTTAGCAAAGAGTTGCTTTTCCGAGTATACTCAATACTAGTCGTAGATGTTCTTCGTGCTCCTCTCTACTTTTAGAATAGATGAGGATATCGTCAATAAACACCACTACAAACTTATCTAGGTGTTGACGGAAAATACGATTCATGTAGTCCATGAACACGGCGGGTGCATTTGTCAAACCGAATGGCATCACAAGGAATTCGTAATGCCCATACACAGTTACGAAAGCCGTCTTGGAAACATCACTAGCTTTAACTCGTAGGCGATGATATCCGAACGTAAATCAATCTTCGAAAAGATACTAGAACCGAGATAATTGATCTAACGAGATCATCAATCCTGGGAAGTGGGTACTTGTTCTTGACAGTCACTTTGTTCAGCTCGCGATAATCGATACAAAGTCGAAAACTTCCATCCTTCTTCTTTACAAACAACACTTGGGGCTCCCCATGGTGATACGCTAGGTCGGATGAACCCTTTCTCTAGAAGTTCTTCGAGTTGCTTTTTCAACTCCTGCATCTCATTTGGTGCCATACGATACGGCGTTTTTGATATTGATCTGTGCCAGGCATCAATTCAATGGTGAACTCAACTTCCCTTTACGGCGGTAGCTTAGTGAGATCCTCGGGAACACGTCGGGAAATTCATTCACAACGAGAGATGTCTTGGAGTGAAAGTTCGGCTTCCGCTTTGATTGAGAAAAACACCATGTACGCTTGGCATCCATGTTTCACGCATCTTTACGCTTCCGCAATAGAGATAAAATTAAGGCTCACATCAATCTTATCTCGCGGATGAAGGTAAGAACGATATCTTCTTATTACCACAATCGATCATTGCGTTGTTTGCCGTTAGCCAATCAAGACCGAGTATGACGTCAATGCCATGAAGTGGTAATCGGATAAGGTCTATATTTGAAACTCGTCCATCCACACTCGCAATACAATTTAAGCATGCATCGAAGCTAGGGATTTTACGCCAAGTGGTGTAGCTACTACCAAATCATAAGGTAATTTATAGGCATGCAATCCTAAACGTTTTGCACTGACCATAGGAAATAAATGAGTGACTAGCACCGAGAATCATACAATGCTTGCAACAAATTCCCATTAAGAGAGATAGTACCTTGGATCATCTCACGGAGACTTCTTAGCCTCCTCGTTTGTCGGAAGTAAAAACCCGGCACTGGGTTTTGAGGCCTTATCTCCGCATGACTCTTTGAGGACGGTTCGGTGATGTGTCCGGGCTTTTGACACTTATAGCATACTATCTTCCCATCGCAGTTAGTACCTTGATGGTACTTCCCGCATTTTGGACACGGTCCGGGTCCTTGTGACCTTGGAAAATTTGGTGACCAGGCTGAAACGGCCTCTTGTTTCCACGAAAATTACTCCAAGGTGCTTTCCTCTTCGACGGAACTTCCGCGGTTAAATCCGCTACGACGGGCCTTCTTTGCTATTGAAAGTCTGGACCTCCTTAGTTCTTTCAAATTCCGCTCAATTAACCGACATGCTTCCACGGCATGGATTAATTCTGGAAGCTGCTGAGACACAAGTCTTTCCCTTATCTCGTACTTTAGTCCGTAAATCAGTATATTTGCCATACTACTCTCATCATTGTTCCTTCGCAAGTGCGATGAGTATCGTGATAAGTTGGTGAATCGGGCATAGTAGTCATCAAATGACTCTTCTTGACCTTGTCGGATGTGGAGGAATTCCGATTCTTTGGTCACTTGCACGAGAGGGAGGAAAGTATTGCTCGTTGAATTTCTCTAGAAATTTCTCCCATGTGACGGGACGATAGCGTACTGTAATGTTGACGCCACGTTTCTCCACCATCGGTCATCATCTCCTTCTAATTTATAGATCGCAAGTTGAGCTTTGCGATTCTCGGGCACTCCATCACTTCAAAGATCTTCTCTAGCCTCATTAACCAATCTTCGGCCCGAGTCAAGTTTACCTCGGAAAGGTTTGGTGGTTTTAGCTTGCGGAATTGAGTAATCCAATATTGTGTAGTCTCGGTTTCTCTTCGGGGTTGAATTAGATTCACCATTGCTTTGTTGGGTCTAGGTGGTGGCCGGGATCTTTCTAACCCCTCTGTTTCCTCGGCATGTCTCTCATCTAATTCTCTTTCGGCATTTTGTTCGTTCTCGGTTGTTGTTCCTTTGCCGTCTTTCCGCTTGTCTTTCCGCTTGTCTCTCCGCACGGAGTTCCTCTATCATTGTTCTTTGTTCAAGTAACATAGTCATTACCTCTTGCCGGGCATGTTGATTTGGCGGGTTAGGTTCTTGAGCTTGTTGCTCCGGGTTTAATCTTTTGGTATTGGAATCATTCGAGGTTGTCTTCCTCGCCCTCTACCTCGCCCTCTCGCCTCGACCTGCAGGAGCTCCGGCTCCTCGTAAGTTTGCCATTTTTCGTTCTATTTCCTTTATTAGGGAAAACGTTAGTCATACTTAAAACAACGATTAGCATATCACAAACATTTATAGATTTATAGATCATAAATTACATTAGTCTAGGTTTTTCACTATATCGCACTAGTATTTTACACTACAAACCCTTTTATTTCATTGGTTTTCTTACATCGTAGGGTTTTCTAGGAAAACTATTATACATAAGTAACTTCGCTTACTCTTTACCGTTATCTTACAACGTTACTACTATAATTACCACCGCAGTTTTCTTGATATGGCTCCCGCTCTCCTTCCTCCGTCTACATGTTTAGGTATACTAAGCATTTAAGACGCCGGAGATATAAACGAGACATCCACAATATCTCCCTCATTCGGGATTTCTTTGGTTTTATCTACCCAAAAACGGGTACGGGGAAAATGATGAAGAGTGGATCTGATCCGGTCTCTGAAGGGTACGGAAATATGTAACGGGAGTTCCTCGATAGGAGTTCTTTACATGAGTCAAATCTTTGCATGTACTTTTCCTTGTCGGTCATAGAGGTCAGTCTAGCATGGATGAACTCCACATACAGGCTCTGTGTCAAAATGGTGTTGTTGTTCAAGACAAACTGGAGATCATTGGAGTTGGCGTCAGAGTTATTTTCAAGATCTCTGATTTCCGGGTAGTCGAAGTTGTCGCCTACCGATGAGTGTTGTGAATTATCAGGGCTACCAGGTACTGGTGGACATACAATATTTAGGGGCTCTGCAAGGATAGGTGCTGAGTCATAGAGGTACTCGTCGAGGCATTCGGTCGGGATGATACTCGGGTTCGATCCGTGCGGCAAAGGTACGGGAGGTGGGTATCGGCTCCGGGTTCAGCTTTAATCCTTTTTTTGGGAACTACGGATCTACGTGCAATACGCCTCATCCGGCCGTAATACTTAATGTAGGGATACTCGTTCCTGTCCATCTCTAGAACAATAACACCTGGGTTATATCAGTACTTTTTTTTTTTAAAACGTGGGTCCCACATGAATAGTAAATACGTATTTTTAAATAGTAAATACGTATTTTTTAATAGTAAATTACTATTCATGTCCCATTTTTTTGAAAACAAAAAGCGCTCAATGTTTAAAGGCTTTTGAACCTAACTCAGTTAATCGAAGAATGGCGGGTAAGTGTCTATCATGGGGGCCTCACCGTGCTAGGGTGGTGATTGGGTGACCCACATAGACTAGCCTTGCCTTCGGCACCAAACTGTCAGTAATAACATAGTTAAGCTCATGCCAGGATGTTTGCTCGATACCAAAAATGTAACACCCCATTTTCATAAACATTTCCATAGCGTTTTGATCGAGTTGAGCATTGGAATTATTTTCAAAATAAAGAGTAAGCTGAATAACATTGTTTGCGAGTATCACGGTTGTTCATACAACGATACGAGTCATCGAGTATTTAATAAAGTACACAATAACGTCTCCATCTCGGTTCTTATCGGCTCCTTACCCTTGTCCTCGATCCGATTCCCCCTGGATCCGAAGCTAAGGTAAGAGGCGAGGTCAATGCCCATCGGACCTCGGGTAACGGTTAACCTCATGCTTATGTAAACAATATATGGATGACAGTTTATTCATGACATGTCGGCGAGTACAAAATCACATATGTAAAACAATAACCACACATAGCCATCGCACATGTATGTTATCCCACATCCGCACTATTCACCGGTGCCACGATGTACATTCGTGTCCTCAGCGCTAGGAAAACTCAACGGCATTATCAAGACTATAACCCGTGTATAGTTGAATGTATAATGAAGAACTTAAGACAGAGTCTTAGTCTATGAATACAACCATCATATATAAGCATACAATAAGCATCAGAGTTAAGGTTACAATACGCGTCCGTACCTTCGTTGATGAATACGGTACGTTTGTCGGTAAGAATGCGATCACGAGATCTCCTATAAAGGTAATATCGCATTTATTAATTCATAAATAATATTCTAGTAAATATTTTAGTCACAAATGACCATTTTACCCCTGGTGTAATTATTTTTCAATTACTTTCTACAATTTCGTAAAAATGCTGTTTGACAACATATGGGCTGATTTTTCGCCTAACTTTGAAAACTCACCATTAATTCTACAGAATTCAGAATGAGGATCCGAAAAATTCCTCGGAAACCTTAGGATGTCTAGTTTTAAAGAAAAATACTGGTTCTTGCCCAGAGTTTAAGAATAGTTCCCAGTTTTTACGTGTTCATCTTCTGCCCAGAAAATTTCCAGAAAACATAGCCCAACTTTGGATATTTTTATCTTTTAGCACAGAACTCGAAATAATTCACTCTTGGTAGATTTGGAAAGCCCTATATGTCTACTTTAACCAGGAATTTTCTCAGAATTTTAGAACCTCATTTTCAATATAAAATACTAGAATTTGTACCCTGACTTCATAAATTTCTAACCGATAAAATTTCGCAGGAGCTTCGCTACTTTGATCATAATCTTCCAAAAATTTTGCTATATCACTTTCTCCAGAAATTTTTCGAAATAAAACCATTTCTAACCATCAAAACATGATAACAAAAATATATTGGAAGATTAAAGATCAAAACAACATTTAAACTAAAATCTACAAAACTTAAGACTAGAAACTAAAAGTTTTGCTTACCTCTTGAAGAACTTCCTCCTCCTTCTTGCTTCCCACTATGATTTCCTCTCTACTCTTGCTTCTAAACTCATCTACTTTGGTTGAGTTTGGTGTGAGAATTATGAAGAGCAAAGGCCTCTATTTATAGTGAAAATTCAAGGCCTATTCCAACCATAATTCTTCCTTAACCAAACATTCCTTATAAACCAAACACTCTTCTTCCATCTACCAAAAACTACCATTCCTCTTGCCTATTCCATCCACCAAAAACTACCAATCCTCTTGCCTATTCCATCCACCAAAAACTACCATTCCATTTACCTATTCCATCCACCAAATTTTATTGAATAAAAACCAATAATTAATATGATATTAATATCATATTTTATGTTCCTTATATGTAGTCTTAAAAATTGGTCTTTGGTTTAATTAATTCCAAGAGCAAATTTCCTAAATTACAATAAATAAGTTTCAAAATTTTGACACCACAAATTCACTTTTATTTAATAGGTATTATTTATCAAGATATAATACTTAAGATAAATAATTATTCGGGTATTACAAAAATTGCAAGTGTTATTTAAGTCATGAAGCATGCATGTGCCAGTCCTAATTATTGAGTTCTCCTTCCCACCAATTCATTTGAATTAACTACTGCCTCCTGCCATTCATATAAAATATATTTACTTAATTTGATTATATTAAGAAAGTTAGTTAAGTCAATTAATATGTCATATTTTTAGGGTTAAGGATCATTCAAAGACAACAAACTATTAAATTTCGAATGATCAAAGACAATTAACTATTAAGTGGACCGCCCAAAGACAACAAACTTTTAAAAAGGAGCGCCAAAGACAACACCGTTAAAACAAAGTTAACGCCCGTTGGCAAAAAAGTTAACGTCATATTATCTGAGCCAAAGACAACAAACTATTATTCTAAGAGCCAAAGACAAAATTCTAAATTTTACTAAATTAAATAATTTTTTTCTCAATTGTCATTATTCAAAACTACTTGTATAAATATCTATAGACAAAAATTACTCATTTTTCAATTTTGTCAACAAATTTTTTAGATTTTTTAATTTTTTATTAACATTAAATGATTTTTTTTAACTCACATAAATTTCTTCTAAAATAAAAATAAATCATATATTTTTTTTGTTTAACATATATAATAAACTATAAAACACCTTGGGTTTTTACTAAATTAAATACTTTTTTTTTTCAATTGTCATTATTCAAAACTACTTGTATAAATATCTATGGATAAAAATTACTCATTCTTCAATTTTGTCAACCGATTTTTTAGATTTTTTAAATTTTATTAACATTAAATGAATTTTTTAACTCACATAAATTTCTTCTAAAATAAAAATAAATCATATATATATTTTTAACATATATAATAAACTATAAAACACCTTGAGTTTTATTTAAATCATATAATTATATTTTTAATCAAAAATTTTGTTTATTTTAGCAAATTATAATTTTGACAAAATTGAAGAATGAGTAATTTTTGTCCATAGATATTTATACAAAGTAGTTTTGAATAATGACAATTGAGAAAAAATTATTTAATTTAGTAAAATTTAGAATTTTGTCACGTATTTCTTGGAATAATAGTTTGTTGTCTTTGGGTGCTCCATGATAACTGACGTTAACTTTTTGCTAACGGTGTTAACTTTTTTAACGGCATTGTCTTTGGGCGCTCCTTTTTAAAAAGTTTTTGTCTTGGGTGGTCCATTTAATAGTTAATTGTGCTGGACGCTCTTGAGCTAATAGTTTGTTGTGTTGGACGCTCCTTAACCCTATTTTTTAAAACATCTTAATCATCTTCCTTAATTTCATCATTCATCTCCTTCTTGATTGTTGTTGACGGAACATCAATAGAGATAAATAATGAAAAGATTGACAAATATAAAAAACATATTTTATATTTAAGGTCAAGATTTAACTCCCCAAATAGGTTCTACATTAAGGATCGGAAGGAGTAATTAAGATTAGAACAACAAGAAGAAGTTGTATCCCATTAAAGATTGGCTGTCTATAAGAATTGCACAATGTTATTGTACTCTATCAATAACCGAATCTTTAAATAAATCGTTAACCCTAATTCAAAGCAGCATATGATTGTTTAAAGAGTTAAGATGCAGATTGGCCAACCAAGTGTTACGTTAGGAGCACGGGGCGTAACAATATTTTGAAGGTATCAAAAACACCAATGAACAATTGAAAGAGAACAAAAATACCAATGAAGAAATATATTCTGATGAAAGTAGCACAATCCCGTTTTGGTTTATTCACTGAAGTTTTAAATTCTTCATTGATATTTTTGCTTCATTTCAATTGTTCATTAATATTTTTGATACCTTCAAAACATTTTTCTGCTTGGTGCTACTAGCATAACACTTGGTTGGCCAATCTGCACCTTAACCCTTGTTTTTTAAAAAAAAAAAAAAAAAAAAAAAGAAGAAAATGAGCTGGCGAGACTGAATTCACAAGTCGTCCTATTTGATTCTTTGTGCATACAAACACAGATCTAATTCACATCCCAGCTTGCTTCCCATCCCTATGACATCGCTCCAAACATGTCACCCTCCTTCACTAAATTCCTTGTCTCTTTGTTTCTTCTTTCATTATTTCCATTATTCTCCATTTGCCTCATCCTCTTCCCAACTCTAACTTTATCATTAATATTTACCACAGTATAAAAGTTCCTAGCTAGCTAGTATTATTGATTCAATCAACTTTATTAATAAATAATTACATAACTTTATCACCTATATAATTAGCAAACCGATCTCATTTCAATTCATTCATTCTTATTAGAAGCATCATGTTGATCATTTTGGCTTCAAGTACTCTCTGTGTGTGTAGTCAACTTCTTAATTTTTGTTTTTTCTTTCACTCAACTAGCTAGATTTGTTTTTAATAATCTCAAGCATGAGATTTATTTTATTTTATTAAGGGTTTCCTCTCTCGAAGCTCAACAAGTATGCTTCCTAAAAATTGAATCTCCTCCTTACGGGTGTGAGACTCGCTTATCATGTCAACCAACAGCTTGTTGGTAAGTATGACATATTTTTTAAGCAATAAATCATTTTATTTATGACTTGTAAATAATTAATTAATTTTATTATGTATACTTGCATTGATTCCAAATACTATAAAGTGACGATATGTTTACAAAATTTTAATCAGTCTTGGATCCTATACGTTTGGTAGACAAAAGGATTATGAAAGAATTAAATTATAAGAGAGGAAAAGGACACATACAAATAAATAATTGATTTGATGTGATAAATATGTAACAGGCGTTGTATATATATGATAGGCATTAATATAATTGTATATACAGCTAAATAATTAATAACTATATATACATGATGAATATATAATAAATATTGATTCATATAAGGGAAACATATGTTGGGTGTTTGGCGCTTGTCCTGTGCCGTTGTCCGCACCAAACACAAGCTGAAATAAGTGTTGAATTTTAATTTGTTTTTTTCTGCCATAAAGAAAATTCAAAAAGAGGAAAATGTTCATTGTTTGGGGTTGGATCGATCTGATAAGGAAAAGAAATGAATGAGAGAACGTGAATTCTGAAGAAGCTGCTATCTCTCTCTTTCTCTCTCTATATATATAGGGACAGAGAGAGCTGCTTCTTCAGAATTCACGTTCTGTGTTTGTGTGTGTTTATATACAGAACGTGAATTCTGAAGAAGCAGTTCTATATATATATGAATTGTGTGTGTGCAGTTTGTTGTGAAAGGATTGTGTGTATAGATATATATCATTGTATGGGTGCGTCTGAATACAATATACGAATATGCTAGAATCTAGATATGGTACCTTGTACTGTGCCACTATCTTGTTGTCTGTATGAAATTAATTAATAATAAGAAAAATTAAAAGGAAAGAGAAACATACACACACATATATACATGATTCCCGAGGATTTTTCTGTATGATAGTTGTAGCTAGCTAGATACATTGACACGTACGTATACGTACTCAGTATTATATTTTTCTATCAGCTGATGGATCTTTGTTTGATAAGAAACAAGACAATTCAATGAATGAATAATCATGCATCAACACATCATTACTTAATAATATGCCATGTGATTCATTTACTTATTTAATTATTTGCGTGTGTACCGTTATACACACACATTCTGTTATTCAGAGTTCTTGGTAATAAGTCTCTCCTTTGAAATCTCATATATAACAATTTCTCTAATTAACATCTTCTGATACAATTAATAGAGGTGGAGTTTGAAAAATAGTAATACTTAGGGGGCAGTTTAGTGTCATTTTGCTACAAGACCCTAACCAGGCAGCAAAAGCTTATATAGCATTAATTGTTTTACTTTATCCTTTTTATGTTTACTAGTAAGAGAATATATTTTTTAATATACGGTATTCATTAGGGACAATGATAAAAAAATATAATTAATTAATTTTTATACACTTTTACTAATGTAACTAACTTTTTATAATTTTGGTGAAATACTACTCTCCAGTCTTAATTATAGGAAAGACTTTTATAATACAAATTGAACTACAAAAGTGTTCCTATATATAATTAGGACCGGAGGGAGTAATAATTAGCAGCAAGACAGAAATAAGTGACAAAGTCTCATAAAAGGATTTTTTTTAAAAAAAAAAAAAAAAAAAAAAAAATCAGTTGCTTTCTCTGTCTATTCATCACTTCACTCCCTTATTATTTCTGGGAACTACACTAGTAATGTTATAACTTGTAAGTTTTGTTTTCAGATTGATAAATTCTCAGTTTTAAAGAATTTAATTAAAAGGGGTGGATCTAGAAGTGTGAAGAATTATTAGTGTGCTCTTAGAGGCAAGAGTGAGAGAATGGGGATAAAGCAGAAAATATTTTGTCTAATGGATTATTTGGCTTTTCTGGAACACTCATGAAGTTTCTGTAGTTACAGTTTTTGTACCAATCAGCTTCTTCATGTTTTGATTTAGAGTGCTGACTTGAGCTCAAAATTTTTGCTCACTTGTGTATATGCTGAATCAAACTACAAATCTCTCTGTGGGAGAATCTTGTTGAGATTAATTTCAAGAGAAGAATCAACCTTGTGTTGTTGCAGCTGGTTTATATCTATGTTCTGGCAATGATAAACTGTGGGTCCACCTCCTAAATCTACCAGTATGAGACATTTCCTTTTCTTTCTTTTGATCAGCGGTTTCCTCTTGAGACTTAAAAGGTAAAAAATTCTTACTTTTCCTAACAAGTGTGCTTCTCAGAATTCAAATTTGTGTTCTCCTCCTTACGAAGATAAGGCCCTTTACCACTTCAACCATATATCTTGTTGGTTAGTATGAGACAATTCTGTGACTGCATCCAAAGAGAGCACAGTTCTGGAAATAAAAAAATTCAGTGGTTGAGAAAATTGACTGGAATTTCTGGAACAATCAATGGAATCTAGACTTGAACAAGCATGGCTCAAGAAGTTATTCATTCTAGGTGAAATAAGAGATCCGAGAATGGATTCATTGTGATCAAGGTTGATTTATAAAAGACCTATGATACCAAAAAGTTGTTGGTTGATCAAGGTGCTAAGCCACCTCACCCCTTAAAGAAGAGAACACATGTTCGAATCCTTGAAAGCGATTGGGAGGAATTTAGCTTCTCCCCCATATCCTTTCCACCCTTTTCCCTTCTCCACATATTTAACATCTTCTAAAAATAGTATTATAATTTTACTTAAAAATACAAAAATATATTTAAATTGCTAAAACTTGATATGAGGAACTCTATATCATTATAGAGTATATTTTTTTCCTGTTTTTTTCAAAAGCATTTGTCAACGGTTCAAATCAAATTTTAGTAGTTTAAATTTATGTTTGTATTTTTAACTAAAATTATAATATTTTTATAAGATGTTAAATCTGGACCGTTGAGATTTTGATCCAATGGCGGAGAAGGGTAAAAGAGGGGAAAAGGATGGGAGAGAATGGGAGAGAAGCTAAATCCTATTTGGAGAGGCGAAAACCCTTTACACTCTAAGCCTCAAAAAGAATTATGACACCCTTAAACAAATAAAAATGAAAAGGCATTAGACAGATTTGAAGTGTGATTTATTTTAGAATGTTTGCATTATGTTGAAATTAAAGAAATTTTTTTGAAGTTATCCAAGCTTGCATTGAATTAATCCTCAAGAATGGAAGTTTTATGGAACGATGAATCTTCTAAAGATTTCAAACCTACAAGAGGGATAAGGTTAGGGGAGCCAATTTCCACTTATATTTTCACTCTTTTCATGGAGATACTTAGCCCCGTTAGCCACTTGATTGAAGATGAAGTTAAACATGGTAATTGGAAGGCTTTAAAGCCTCGGGTAAGAAAGGCCCAACCATTCCACACATATTCTTTGTTGATGATGATCCCACACAGTTAAAAGTTTTTAATTAATTTTTCTTTTCTTTTTTCATCTTATAGCTTATTTTTGTTAAAATTTTATAACCACGCTTCTTCAAATTTTTAAAATACAACTTACATAAATATTCTCTCCCCTACCTTCTAAATCCCTCATACCGAACAGCCCCTAAGAGAAGTAACAGGTCGTAGGCAATTTGATGAAGACTTGTTATTTTGCATTTGTTATATAGTTGTTAAAATTAGAATCTATAAATTTTTATATAGAAATTTATTATTTTGCTATTGTTACTTGTTAAAATGAACATATGTACTTATAAATATAATTCATCTATGAACTTGACATAACTTGAGAAGGCTAATGGTGGGCTAGAAATTAAAAATCTAGGCTCCCAAACCAAAACAAAAGCTTTCATCTTGAAGTTATGCTGAAATTTAGGGACCAGTAGAAAAATGCTAGCTCTAGGTTAATGTTCTTAGGAGGACCAAGTATAAAAATGTGAGGAAGAAGCATTACCTAATAATGTTCAGAATAAGAAGATTGCATCTTAAACATCGGAGAAGTATTGTGAAGGTATTGGATAAATTTCAAACAGGTTTAAGAGAATTATGAAGACATTAATTAATTACTCACCTTATTAACACCACTGAGACTTTGGCTAAAAGGCTCCTAATGAAATTGGGTAATTTATATTTCCTGTTATTGCCACAACTCTTAGATAGTACTCCCTCTTGTCTTAATTATAGGAAAACATCTGAGAGTTGATTTTGGTCCTAATTATATGACAACATTCTAGTTTTTGTCAATTTCTTCCTAAAATACCCCTATAGATACTTTCTCAATAATAATTCAATAATGCACCTATATATTTTATAAATTAAGTACTACTTGTAACTCATTAATGTCACACACATCTTAATGGAAGAGCCATAAGGTTAATTTAATCGAGGCGAGCAATATTAAAAAAAAAAAATTAGCAGTGATGGTTCTGAACTGATGCATGAATTATGGAGTTCGTCATAGGACGGTAATATATGAAATTGTGAAGCTTAAGCCGAAACATAAGTTGTTTATTTATAATATAAAGCACGGTTCTAGATATGAATGAGGGATTATGTGAAATTAGTAAGGTAATTGAAGTATAAAATTTATACAACGGCATTTTAAGAAAATGAGTAAAATTAACTAATTTAACTCCTATCTTTAATCCCTCCAAAAATATATCTTTAATCCCATTTTCAAAAGCAGTATATTTTTTTTCCATCAGAGTAGAGCATTGAAGCGTTTGAGAATCGATACATATATTTAAAATGTCGTAAGTCCGGCGATTAAAAAAGCGGTACAATGACCGAGAGTTTTCAAAAGTAAATAGCGGTAGAGAGGAAAATCTTGCCGAGTCCCTACGCGTCTTGCCTTGCCTTTCTCCTTGGTCCTCGGTGCTCCCGAACCCGACGCTATGTTAAGAGCCGAGGTCTAATGCATACGGACCCCAGGTAACGGTTAACCTCATATTTACATATACAGTATATAAACATAACACAAGCATATCCCAACATCATATAGGCCCCCTGGAAGATATGTCACACTTAACAAACGTTTCACACCTAGCAGTCGTTTCATACCAAGCATTTCACACCTAGCAACCGTATCCCGACACTCAGCAAGCATAATAACAGTACAATGAGCATACCACAAAGCTATCAACTACCTCACATAAACACATAGCACATATACGCATACAATAAACATCGAGTTAGTGTTACAAAGACGCGAACGTACCTTCGTTGACGTTAAAAACGGCAGCACGTTTGATGTAAAACGGTACTTTTGAAAAAGAAAAGCGGTTTGTGGTACGACAGCGGTTCGTGATTACAGATATCCTATAAGGATAATATCACATTTATAAAGATTTGGCATCATAACAGGCATTTTAGGTACAAATTATCATTTTGCCCCTGACCCCCTAACAATCGGCGGAATTTCGTGAGCATTTATTTTGACTCTAATCTTCCAAAATTTTGCCATAACTCTTTTCCCAACATATTTTTCGAATTTTATATCATATTTAACCCAAAAATATGATATCTAAAATATATTGGAAGATTAAAGATCAAAACAACATTTCTACTATAACTACCGAACTAAACACCGAAGCTTAAGACTAGGGACCGAAGAACTTACCCAGGGCTTTGCTACACTTTCTCCGGGCTCCTCCTTCTCTCTAACCTCTCTCTAGAAATCTCTTAGAATTGGTGAAGAATGAAGGAATGGGAGGAGCCTATTTATAGAAAAACTCCCTGAATTTCAACCGTTGGATCAACTTTATGGAATTCAATCTTGGCCATCCATTTTTTGGAAACTTAGATCACAAGTTCTCTCCCTCTCTTGGCCGACCTCCCCATGCCCCAAAGTCCACAAAGTGATGTCATGGATGATGTCACAAGCTCCTACTTTATGGCCGGTACCGATAAAGTTCCCAATTCGGTGTCCAAATCACGCAATCTCGGAGAATCTCAAAAATTCAATAGCAAGGCACTGAAGTTTTATTCTTTCTCGTCACAACTACTCGGTTTAACTAAATTTTTGATCTCGTTACGGGTATTCCGTAGTCTGCTGAAGATTTTCGGATAAACGTTGTCGGTTACGGAAATGACTTCTGGCAGCACCATCTTCTGGACAAAAATCCACTGATTCATAATATGTCCAGACCTAAGAAACCTAATCTCTGGTTTGTCACAACTAATTCGTTTTCTATAGGTTCTCATTTCTACTATCTGCCCTATTTCTGATTTATCCTGTATCTTAATGACTCATTTGGTTTCAGAAATGACTTCTGAGATAGTCCACTCCGAGGTAGAAATTCACTAGTTTATAAAAAGTCCAGATGACATAGGCTAAATCCCTATATTTTGGTGTAGGATTTAATTTATATCCATTCTCAAATGTCCCGTGTGGCTTTTTACTGGATATATTATTATTAAATTCCAAATATCTAGATATTATTTGAAATAGCCATAACCCTTTTCACACTACTTTTTCATTTATTATTTATTTAATTAATAATTTCAAATTTCTCCCCTTAAATTAATTATTTAATAATTAATTTACTTATATCATAATCTAAACAATTAGCCACGAATTACTTAATTAGCCACTTACTAATTGTTGATAATTTTCATAATTAGGATTAATTATTATCTCACAACTATTTTCTTGACATTGGTATTTTATATCCCATGTAAAATATTAAAAATCATGGGGCCAAAAAATGCTTTTATTAATATTATATTTATGCTTCTCTATTTTTCAAGGAAATAATCCCAAAAATTCCTAAAATTAGAGACAACATGCTTTCTAATTTTTTTGTCGATATTTGTTGCCATATGAGATTTATCATAATATTTTCAGGCCATTTTATGCCCCATAAATGTATTTTAGGGATTTTTAGCTCTTTATTCACCCTAATTTCAATGGAAATTACCTTAGAAAATAAGGTATTTATTACACTAGTTTTGAAATCACATATTCACCTATTTCCAATAGGTATTATTTATCGAAATATGATACTTATCATAAATACGATTTTTAGAGTATTACAGCTTAGCTCTGTTGAAAGCTTGGACTCAGAAAAGTTGAAGCCTATTACTGATTGTGCTTATGAAACTATCAACCTCTTTACCAGAAATCAAAACAATGATATTGTTCACTTTGTATCACAAATTGTTAATAGGGACTGGGTTATTACTACCCTCTTTGGTCTTTAATGTAAGACCTAATTGAAGAATTGATCCTGATTCTACGTGTAAGACCTATTTCTTAAATTTATCAATTTTTTTAATTTACCTTCATTGATGTTTCCTCAACAATAATCAAGTGAGAGGGAGATTGAGAGAATTAAAAAAGATGATTAATTATGGTGTTTTGCAATATTAACTAACTTAACTAAATAACTTATTTAATCTATTCATATTAGGTAAATGACTCTTACATTAAGAACCAGATGGATCGGAATATTAATTTTAGGGAAGCTAATTATATTGCTAACTCTAGCTAGCTAGAAATGGATATGAACTGTTGGGTGAATGTTGTCTTTGATCATTCCCCATATAAGTACTTCTCGCATTTGTTTTTTCTCCCTTATGAATGAATAATTCTTACTTTTATTTTTAAAAAAAGAAGAAATTAAATCACTATATATATATTAGATCGATTTCAACTAAAACCAGCCGGTGCGCTTCAAAAATAGGCCATATTATTTATGAATTTGTGAATTAGGCTGCTGTTTTATACATAAATTTATAAGCTGTGTAGATATATTGAATCAAATTGATGATTTGAATGTTAAAATTGTGAGTTCACATTACGTCCACATAGTTTATATGCTTCTTGTGTATTCATATCTCTATTAGAGGTATGAGCATATTTTATATATTATATTTATTTAGATTTAAATTATATCCGCTGACATGTTTTTTGCAGACTTTCAAGATCTTAAATTAATTAGTTTCCATGATACCGGTGTTCTGCATAAATATTTCGAATGTAGAACCGGAAACTAATTAATTTGAGATAGTGCAAAAAAATGTAAGAAAGTAGAAAGATATAATTTAAATCTAAATAAATATAATATATTAAAAAAAATGTTCATACCTCTAATAGAGGTATAAGCACATAAGAAGCTCATAAACTATGCCCACTCTGAAATTGTCAACCCAGTAGACCATGAGTCTGAGAGCAAACCTAATGTTTTGGGCCCACAGAACAAAATTACTTTGGGCTTGGTCATAAGGTGAATGGTCAACATTTGTTTTGACTTTTGACCATTCAAAAAACATAAAATAAAATAAAAAACAATAGGGGTCGGGTCTAGTGAAAATAACTAACTCCTCATAACATGGCGAACCAAAGTTCAAATCTCTGTTGGGAGAGGTGTCTACATTTAGTACTCGGCAAAGCTTCGAATAGGATTTCCTCCAATAAGAAGATACATGAGCCTAACATAAAAATACATATGTTTTGACCATTGAAAAAAAAAAAAAAAACATAGTACTCCCTCCGGTCTTAATTATAGGACAACATTTGGGAGTTGATTTTGGTCCTAATTATAGGACAAAATTTTATTTTTTGTCAATTTCTTCCTAAAATATCCTTATTTTATTCTCTCAAATGTTGGTATTTGATGAGTATATGTGGGTTCGTAAACTCTTTCAATCAGTGAAACTTTTAAATTGTTGGATTTTAATTTATTTATCGATCAGCTGACGTTAATTTGCCAACGCACGCACGCATGTGCACAAACTCCTCATAACATGGCGAACCAAAGTTTAAATCTCTGTTGGGAGAGGTGTCTACATTTAGTACTCGGCAAAGCTTCGAATAAGATTTCCTCCAATAAAAAGATACATGACCCTAACATAAAAAAACATATGTTTTGACCATTGAAAAAAAAACATAGTACTCCTTCCGGTCTTAATTATAGGACAACATTTGGGAGTTGATTTTGGTCGTAATTATAGGACAAAAATTTATTTTTTGTCAATTTCTTCTTAAAATATCCTTATTTTATTCTCTCTCTCTGTGTGACACACACACACACATATACATACATGTGTGTGTGTCTATATGTGTGTGTTTGTGTATATATGCATATATGTGTGTAGATATATGTATATATATCTATATGTATACATATATGTATATATAGCAAGACCATTGTTTCAATTAGAAAACGTGTGAAATGGACACATATATACATACATGTGTGTGTGTCTATATATGTGTGTGTTTGTGTATATATGCATATATGTGTGTAGATATATGTATATATATATATATATATATATCTATATGTATACATAAATGTATATATAGCAAGACCATTATTTTAATTAGAAAACGTGTGAAATGGAAAATTCTAGGTCCAAGAGGTATGTAGCAGGGACTGTTGATTCACTTTTACTTATGTCATTTTAAATTTATATAAGGGCATTTTAAGAAAATGAGTAAAATTAACTAATTTAACTCCTCTCTTTAATCTCTCCAAAATCAGTTAAATATGTCCTATAATTAGGACCCAAAGGAGTAGTAAGTTTCAGTTGATATGTTGACAAATATTTTAACAGTTACAAAATGAGCAGCTTGTTATACCTTACAGATTCAGAATTTTATGAGGTATTCATGGGAGCTGGAAATTCATCATATTTCAAGAATTCAGGATCACTTTTACTAATATTCTAGCAAACGAGCGTTTAACAACTTCAGCCTTATTAAGGAATTGTTCCAACCATTTGAGAACATTACTTTGAATCTTATTGAAAGAAGGAGAGAAGGGTGTTTCCATTTACATTCTTCTCCACCAATGGATCAACTTCCAATGGTTGAAATTTAATATTTTATAACAATATATTATAATCCTAAATAACAAAAACTATATAAACTAATTAAAATTTAACATAAATATTTCAAAATCATATTTATATATTTTTGTATTTAAGATTATAATATATTAGTATAAAATATAATATTAGATAATATCTCAAATAAGATTATCTTTAATAAGAGTTTGTTTGGTTGTTCACACATAAAAAGATAAGATACTTTCACATTGATTTAATTTAGTGAGTTTTATTTTATTTAGTACAATACCCAAATGGAAGAGGATATTCTCATTGTCATCTTTTTTATTTTATTCTCAACATCTCATCTCCATCCTTAGATGATGAAATTGATAGTTTAGATTTAATATTTTATAAAATTATTATTATTATATTTTATAAATTAAAATTTGATTATTTTTTATGGATTGCAATGATGAATGGAATATATCAGATTTTAAATTTACTTATTTATGTTTATAGAAATAATTTAATGAAAGATTGAATCTAAACCATATATTGTTTTAATCTAACAATGGATATAAGATAATGAGAAAAAAAAATGAGAAAGAAGACTATGAGGAAAACCCAACCCATTCCAAACACTTCCTAAGTTAGTAAATTGAATATAGCTCATTTTATTATTATTTTTGCTAAAGTATATTCAGTAGATAGATAATAGTAGATTGTTGGCAAGAAAAAGAAAAAAAGATAGATCGTAGATATTTTGGCCAAAAAAAAGATTGTTTTTTTTGCTAGAAAAAAAAAATAGATTGTAGATATATTTTGGACAAAATATATGGAACCGTATTATTAAATACTTCCTTTGGTCTTAATTATAGAATAAAGTTCTAATTTTTGTCAATTTCTTCTCAAAGTACCCCTATTGATACTTTGTCAATAATAATTTAATAATGTACATGTATATTCTAGAAAGTAAATAATGCTTTGCAATTTCAAGTAATATCATATACACTTCAATTCTACTGTTTTTATTTTTTAATAAAATAATTTTGACCAATTTTTGGCATATTTAATAATGGGCTAAACTATACATTTGATCCTTTATATTTGCCTCTGGTATCATTTTAGTCCCTTAAGTTTGTAAAGTCGCGTTTGGTCCCTTAATGCTAATAATACAGTTAGTATGACTTAACGGAAAATTTTCAACAATTTTAAGCGACGACTATGCGATTAAATCTTTGACTAAGCATACTTATATGTTAGTGTTTTAATACATTAATATTTTAAATCCTATTAATTGAAAAATATTTAATTTTCTTCGACCAAAAAAATATATTTAATCTTCACAAATTGTGAAAAACCACAAAACAGTATGTAAAGATTTTTTTTTTCAATTAATAGGATTTAAAATATTAATTTACTAAAATACTAACATATAAGCACGTTTGGTCAAGCATTTAATGCGATCATCATCGCTTAAAATTGTTGAGTAATATTTTCCATTAAGTTAGACTAGCGTGTTAACATTAAGGGGACCAAATGTACACTTTACAAACTTAAGGGACTAAAATGATATCAGAGGCAAACATAAAGGACCAAATGTATACTTTAGCCTTTAATAATGGCATAACTATTAAATTACACTTCCAACCTCCAAAAGTAAACCAGAAGTTGTTGAGGGAGATCGACGACGTCGGACTGTGTGAGAGTTTGGAAAAGACGTGTTTGATATAGGAGAGGTCCAACAAAAAAACAAAAAATCAAATTCAAAGTAGCCTAAATAAACTAATTAACTAAGGTTCAGTAGATAGATACGTATATGTGTGTGTATATATATTATATATGAACACACACATGCGTGCATACGTATGTATATACATGCATGCAGAGGCGAATCCACGTGTTGGGTTGGGTGGGCATGTGCCCCCAACTTTTTTTTTTTTATATATATATATATTTCATCATAATGTGCCTTAGTGAACAATTCAAGAATCATATTTCAAGAGCAAAAGAAAATCCTACTCTACTGCTATTTCTCCTTTGTCATTGTTGCGTTCTTGTTGTTTTTCTATTTTAATGTTCTTATTTTATTATATCTTGAATTTATTTAAAATATATTGTGTATCCTTTGGTATATTTCTTGTAAGGTTAGCATTGCTTTGCATATGAATCGCAGATACGTGGAAAAAGCTTTTTTAGCACGTATAAAACAAAAAAACCGGATGCTTTGCGACCAAACACAAAAAAAAAAAAAAAGCTTTCCTTTCCCAAGAAGAGATGAAATACATCAAGACCGAACTTCAATCGGATGGGGGATGAATAGTTGAATGATTCTTAGTGTCTTATTTTGAAAAAGATATATTTGATAGTATTGGTAATGAGGCAATTATGATAGAATTAAAAAATAAGGCCTAGAATGATGATATTGTAATTGTTTTTATTGTAATATCTTTTGTTATTAAAATATATGGTGTCCGGCCTTGCTATTTTTAACAATACTTAGTTTTATTTTTCCCTTTATATTGTTTTATTTTTTAATGCATTTAAAGCTTTCTTTAAAAAAAAAAAAAATCGGGCGCGCCCGAACCCCACCAATGGTGCACCCCCTCCCATAAATTCCTGGATCCGCCCTGCATACATGTATGTATGTGTGGGTGTGTGTTATGGATTGTAACTAAGATTCAATACGATATATAAACCGTCTCTTACTTTATATTTTAACAATTTACTATTAGGAGTACTAATACTTTGTTTGTGTATTATTTAAAAAGAATTAATCACAAATTAATAAATATCAATATTTAATATGTAAAATATTAAAGCGAAGACGTGTCATTTATAAATGAAAAACTCGGGCCTAATAATTATCAAGGTTATTTGAAAGGGGTAAAAAAAGGGACAAAAAAGGCTAAGCAAATACAATTATGTAGTTTATAATTATAATTAAAAATAAAAATCCCGCAACAACACGCGGGAGGGGAATTGCCTAGCAAAGTCGTTTTTATTTAACATTAGTTAATAGGCCAATCAGAGTTTAAATAAGAAATCTTTAATCTTTTTTAAAAATAAATATAATTAATTAATTTAACTAATAGTCTAAAATTAAATAAATATCTCATATATTTGAGCAAGAGGAAGTGCTTTCGTGGTAGAAAAATATCTTAAAGCGCTTCATCTCGTTAACGGAGGGCGGATTTGACCCCCAAAAAAAAAAGGTTATCGGAGGGAGGAAAAAAGAAACACAACAAAAGGAAAAGGCCCCATTTCTCTCTCCAACCCATGTTCGCGGTCGTTTTTTCTTTAGGAATTTTTGCCGCGTTAGCGTCGTACAAGGTCAATAGGTCATATATTCTCGGTTACGTCTATGTAAATCAAGCGACAAAGGAAGGGTTTTCTATTTGATATACAGAGAAGGAGGACGGAAAGAGAGAGAGAGAGATGGGGAACACCTTCTGCCTATTCTGTGGATGCGTTCAGCAATCAAATATAGGAGTTGTGGAAAGATGGGGTCGTTTCTACAAGTTGGCTGAGCCTGGTTTCCACTTCTTCAATCCAATCGCCGGCGAATGCCTCGCCGGCCTCCTCTCCACCAGGGTCTCATCGCTTGACGTCCGCGTTGAGACCAAAACCAAGGTTCTCTCTCTCTCCACCTGTCTATGTTAGGTTTCCTTCTGCACAATTCAGTTCTTGATTTCAATTGCTTGATGCTAATTTACAATTCCGTTTTTATCAGTTTTCAATTTTTCTTTATTGTAATTGTAAGTTGGTTTTCATTAATTTATTTTGGTTGAAGCAAACCATTGTGAGTGGATTTTATCTATGCGGAAATTCAAGAAAGAAGATTTATTTATCGTTTTTTGTTTTTGCTTGATTCGTTGATTGATGAGTCCTATTTTGTGGTAGCAAAGTTGTGATAGGAAACATTTTCACTCCTAATATGAAAGTGCTTGTTCATGCTGCAGGATAATGTCTTTGTGCAGTTGCTTTGCTCAATTCAGTACCGAGTGGTCAATGAAAATGCTGATGATGCATTCTATGAGTTGCAAAATCCCAAAGAACAGATCCAGGCTTATGTTTTTGATGGTATGCTTAATTTTACCCAGGAAGTGTTAAGATTTCTATTTGCTCAATTATTACTATTCACTTTTCTTAGAATTGGATTTTCCTTTCCTGAATTCTCACAATCTATTATGTGGTTTGCTGTTTAAGTGGTTCGTGCCCATGTTCCAAGAATGAATTTGGATGAACTCTTTGAACAAAAAGGTGAAGTTGCTAAAGCTGTGTTGGAGGAACTTGGAAAGGTATAGCTTTTATTAAATAATTCTTCCATGTTGTTATGTAAAATTCTTAGAGATGGTCTTGGCATGAGTCCCTCATATTTGGGTTCATTCTTTGTTTCATGGTGCCTATATGCGAGAAAAAATTTATATGACGTGGTCTACAATGGACAGGAAAATTATGTAGACTATGTATAGTGATAACATTGTGAATTCAGTCAATTCCTTATTTGGCCCAAAAAAAAAGTCAATTCCTTTTACTTAATTTTGTTTGTAACTTACTGCATTGTAAAATCTCAAATCCATGTATCAGGTAATGGGAGAATATGGATATAGCATAGAACAAATATTGATGGTTGATATTATTCCTGATAATGCTGTACGCTCGGCAATGAACGAGATCAATGCAGGTAACTATAATTTATGTTTCCTATGGCTTCATTTTGCACATTCTCTCTCTCTCTCTGCGCTCGTGCTGGAACATACTCATATTAAGTAATAGCATAGCAATTTTATCCATATGTATACCGTGTTTAGATTTGTATGTTTCTCATCAAACTTCCGGGTTGGGTTTTCTCATTAGCTTTTTCTCATCATCCCTCGTCATCTCTAAATCACATCCGTCCAATCAACACAATATTACTTTAACTTTTCTCCCACTTTCCCAATCAAGGGCCCAGATAAGACCAATGAGAAAAAATGAGAAACAAGATAAGGAGAAGATCTCCTTCCCAAACTTCCACCCTCTTTTCTGAAATTCCGAGGGCATCCATTTCGAACATTTGAACTTTTTGGAAAGATGAAGTTGACCAACAAGAGGCAATCTGTTTTGAAAAATCCATTGATTCTTGTACATAAGCTAGTGATGTACGATGTCTTTATGAACCCATTATGTTAATACCTTCCGGTTCTCATTTCTTTTCCATTTTTTTTTTTTTCATATATCTGGTTAGGGGCTTCTTGAGTGTAGTTATGGAGGATCTTATGGGGATTTTGGTGAAGGTCTGGTGTTTGGTGATGTTTGTTATTTTTGACATGCAGATCCATCATACATTGGTTTTTCTTTCTACCTTGCGCTTAATGTTTTAACTGATGCTTCTTTCCTTGACTTTTGTCTGTTAATCAATTGGTTTAAGAATTGTTGAAATGATCTGATGAGCTACTGAACAAATTGTTGGTACGGACCTGGCTTTTTTAAGATTCTGTACATCATAAATTGGTTACTGATGCTCATCATGCTATCCCATCTGATCTGCTTGTAATTAAACCTACTTATTGAGGATTGATTTTGGTTTACAGCTCAAAGGTTGCAGCTTGCTAGTGTGTACAAAGGAGAAGCAGAAAAGGTGCTTCTGGTTAAAAAAGCAGAAGCTGAAGCTGAAGCTAAGTTTTTGGGTGGAGTTGGTGTGGCCAGGCAGAGGCAAGCTATCACAGATGGTTTGAGAGAGAACATCTTGAATTTCTCTCACAAGGTGGAAGGCACATCTGCTAAGGAGATTATGGATCTCATCATGATTACTCAGTATTTTGACACAATCAAAGACCTTGGAAACTCATCAAAGAATACCACAGTTTTTATACCCCACGGACCTGGCCATGTGAGGGATATCAGTGATCAGATACGCAATGGACTGATGGAAGCTTCCAGTGCCCAAGTAAATATTGAATGATTTCGGTCATGTCAAAATTACTTTTCTTTTATGGTATGACATGGTTACAGTGTTGGATTTACTAGACACGTTCTGAATAGTAGGAACTTTTAGGATGGTATGCAGTGTCACCATTCAGTTACTCTCTTACAAATGAAACAATTTATAAGATGATATCAGAGTTTGCTGTGTATATATTTATTATATACAAATAAGCTAAAGCTTTTTGTTCTCCACATTTTATGATATAATCATTATATCATTGTAGCATATGAATGCATTGACTTGTACATCCAGTTTGTAATTGGAACCAGATCCAGGTTCTATCAGGTTATTCAAGAGATTGCTTAAACATGATTTTAATGTTTAAACATGTTGAAATTGTCTTAGTACAAGGCTACAAGCTAGTCCAATCAACATGTTCATGCTCTGTTTATGCTTTGATTTTCAAGGAGTATAGGATGAATATGAGACTTCCAAATAGCTTAATGTTCTGGAAGTCTTTTTGTGATTCCGGAAAGAAGCGCTCAATGAACCTTTTTTTTTTTTTTTTTCTTTTTGAAATTTCTTTTCCTAGTAAGAGAACATAGAGATATATCATAATTAGGACCCAGAAAACAACTTTAGGTTGCAATGAAAATAAAACATTTCTATCTGTTTAAAAGGTTGTACACTATTAGGAAACCATCTCAAACCCTTGTCCGTATGTGAATAAGACTGTTCCTGTAAAATGTCGGATGTGCGGACAATTCTTAGAACATAAGAAGCAATCGACCCAACCTTCTCTATTCGGCAGGAGCATATATTTAAGAGACAGCTTTTAATTGCTTTTGCAAGCTACAGTATTCTGTTTTGAAGGTTGTGATTTAAGAATCAGCCACTTAAAAACTTTTTTTTACTCCTATATTCATCTGAAAACCCTTTTAGCTTTTAGGAGCTCTGGCCAAGTGGTGCTCAGGTATTAACATTTTTTTCCCCTTGCAGTAAAGCTTCTGTCAATAGCATTAATGTCAGAATCACCTAGTAAGAAAGGGAAGATGAATGGGAATTTGTTGACTATGGACTATTATTTCATAGCATATAATCTGTATGCAAGAGTGAAAAGTGGTCATGTACCACTGTTGAGCCAATGGCATTGGTAGCCATTTATCCCTTTTATTAGGGTTTTTGCTAGTCATACATTTTAAGGAAGCCTTCAGACAGCATTTCAAAAACTTCTATCTGACCATCTAATGATAAGCTAAAGTTGAAAGTTGTTGAATTCCCATCTTAGCCATAAACTCCTTGAGAGAATTGCTAATAATGTAGGATCTTCACTGATATGCTTCTAGGTGCAGCATTTATCGCTTTTATTAGAATCTTTTTTTTTTTGGTATAACAAATGGTGGCAAAGTGTGTAACCACTCTGAGATTCTGTCAGGCACCGAAGCAGGGACCTCTCCCAAGGAAGTTTTTTGCATTCACAAGGGCTCAAAACTGAGAAATCTTGCTTAAGCGACCAAAACCTTTTCCACTCAGGCCAACTTTCACTGGTTAGAATCTTATTTTATGCTTCTGAAATATACAAAAGGGGTCCTGATTTGGACAAAATGGACTGCTAAGCATGGAACAAGAAAAAAATGGCCCAGAAAAAGAGAGATGGGCTGCTCAGTTGGCCCATATAGTGAGCTCTCCTTGTAAAGTTTGAATTCTGAAAACAAGGAACAAAGCAATTGTTTGGACTGTCTCTCTGTCAGCATGTGGACAATTTTTTCAAAAGATAATTGGAAAAAAAAATCTCATACTTTTACTTGAAAATGATCATGAAAATAGAAAAGATCAAGTTACTTTTCACAAAGGGATAATAAATACTTTCTTCGATCCTTTATATAAGAGCTAATTATGTTTTGTTGGGGAGATTAAAGAACTTAAATAAGTTAGATTAAAGTATTCATATTTATCGTTTTTTTTAAGATTAATTTGTCTGACTTATAAACTGATAAATAATCTAATGAGACACAATATATAAATCTCTCTAAAAAAAAGTCATATGACTCTTATATTAAGGACCATGAGGTAATATTACACTAGAAATGACTTCATATTTGATGATATATCCTTCCTTCAATTACACCAAACATAACTTGAGAGGAAGAAAAGGATTAAAGAGAGAAATAAGAATACAATAAAGCTAAGTTAGGTGAGGATCATACCATATACAATAAACCACTATTAGGTAAGGTAAGGTAAAATGGAGACTTCATTCATGGGTGTAATAGTCTAATGTCTAGTCTATTTGAATGTTGAGTTCTAACTAATCGGACAAAAAAATCATAATTAAAGTAATTAACAATGGATTTTCCCCAAATCTGTGAATTATCTTCCTATTTTCTTAAAAATCAACATGTGAGTTATCCTTGAGGCTTCTTCTCAAGTATGTTTCAATTTTTTTTTTAAGAAAAGGGAAAATTCAGGGAAAGTTGAATATTATTATGGGATGAGATATGATTAAGAAGTGTATCCATTGCTTTGGAAAAAGGGAATAATTTTTTTTTTTTTAAAGAAAACAATAAATAGGAGCATTCAATGAAGAATGATGATGATGATAGACTGAGGGTGGTCACTTTCCCAAAAGTGTAACATCCTTATTTTTCTTAGTACATACTACATAGAGAAACTTGTAGCTAAAATTTTATTTAGACAAAGAGTATATAATAAATTAATTATTTAAAATAAGTATAAAGTTCTAAGTAATTATTCTATGCAAAAGAAATAAATACAAAGGAAATACTTTGTTAAAATAATTATATTAAATATATGGGTATGTGTGAAAAACTTATGTGTGGTAGAAAAAATGATGTTTGAATATTACTTTCGTTATTTATTTAAACTTAATATTATATATATATATATATATATATATTTTCCGACCCATTTTATATATTTTCTACCCTAAAGAAAATTTAGATAGACATACATATCTATCTACATACATACATACATAAATTTCTATTTGAATAGCTTTCTTTTGATTTGTTAAACTCATTTCACTATTATTTGGTTACTGTATCTCACCCTCCTTTTAAAAAAAAAATCTACATTCAGTGTATATAGTGATTTTTATCTTTAATTTCTTCATCTTTTTTTCAATAAAAAAAAAATCAAATTTGATTTTTTTTTAGGTCTTTTTCGGCAACTCACTTCATTTGTGTCAGTCGTCAGACCCTTGGTTTTTTACTTCAAAGAATGAAATAATAATTCAATCAAACATTCTATCTATCCTTTCTTTTATACATCAGATTTTAATGCCTTCTTCACTTTGTAGCCACAAACCACGTGTGTGTTTATATATGAAGGAGCATATGTGTTTTTTAGGGGTAGCTTTAATGTCTAGAATAGTTTATAGTGATTTTAAAACAATAATAAGTCATATATTAATAGATATTTGTGTTTGTGAATTTGTAGCCTCTTGTAGAGAGCTTTAGAATAATTTTTAGAATTCTTTATAAGCTATTATGAAGTCACATATAATTATGAATATTCTTTCATATAATTGTAAATCGTGTATGACTATGAATGAGTATCTTTTATATATATATATATATATATAAAATTGACTGAATTATATGTATATATGTATCTATTGTAAATTCTTAAGTAAGTAATGTTACAAGTAAATTTCTTTATAGGGTTAAATGCCTAATTTGCCCGGAAGTTTTTTCTAAGGGGGGCAAAGACAGGAAGTTTTTTTGGGTACCAAATTTGCCCGGAAGTATGAAAAAGGTAGCAAATTTGCCCCTCCGTTAATTTTGACCGTTAAGTTTAACTGAGTGTACACGTTGCATGCCACCTCATGACACGTGGCATGCCACCTCATCAACCCAATAAGAGTTAAGTATCATTTTTGCCCTGGAAGTTTTCATTGAGGAGCAATTTTGCCCCGAAAGTTTTCATTGAGGAGCAAATTTGCCCCGGAAGTTTACAAAAGTAGCAATTTTGTCCTTCTTTCTCTCAATATTAAATTTGACTATTAAATCATCAAAGACCACACATGTCCCCTTGAAAAAGTCGAACTTAGAGTCGAGAAGGAGATCCTGAGATTTTGAGCTCAAGGAGGCTAGAATTTGTGTTCGACCAGTGGCAGAAGCATCACTTATGATCTAAGCAAATGATCGGTCTATACAAACGTAAATATTATCACTATTGATTTGTTTTTCGAACCAATTTTTGGAACAATTCATTTCTCGTTTTGCGTTTCATTTGCTTAGATTATAAGTGATGCTTCCTCCGGGTTTTGTGACAGACCTTTCGGTCCTCGTTAGAGCCGGAAATCGGGTCGAGTCTGGTCGAGCCGTTTAAGCCACAGCCTGCAGGGCTCGGGCTTGAAAAAGATGCCAAAATTTGAAATTGGCCCTCCGTGCGCCCGTTTAACTATAGCTTTTTTTTTTAAAAGAAAAAATTAATTACTTAGACTTCCACTTAATGAATGTGTTTATTTGTAATTACTTAGATTTTTTAGTCTAAACTAGAACCCTTTTTATGTTTATTATTATTCTGTATTAAAACACATAATTAGTTTTTAAAGAAAGGATGTTTTCATATTAAATAAACACATACTTTGGTATTACAATATTATATAAGTAATAATTATAAATATATTTGGTGTAAAATAAGTATAATTATTCAGGCCCTGTAGGGCCGGCCCTGGCCCTGGTACTATCGGGTCGAGCTTTAAAAAACATATATTTTCCTTACTTCAAGCCCTGTCGGGCCGGCACGCCCTAATTCCCGGCTTCTAGTCCCGTGACCGGTTCGGCTTTACAAATTAGCCGTCTTGAGCTCAATATCTCAAGGATCTCCTTCTCGACTCCAAGTTCGACCTTTTCAAGGCATGACATGTGTGGTCTTTGCTCGATTTAATAGTCAAATTTAATATTGGGAGAAAGAAGGGCAAAATTGCTACTTTCGTAAACTTCCGGGCAAAATTGTTCCTTAATGAAAACTTAGGGGCAAAATTGCTCCTCAATGAAAACTTGCAGGGCAAAAATGATACTTTTGATTGATGAGGTGGCATGCCACCTCACATTTTAACGATCTACGTGGACTTCCGTCACTTTTGGGTAAATTTGATACCTTTTTAATACTTCCGGGGCAAATTTGGTACCAAAAAAAACTTCCGGTGTTGAGCGCCCCTTAGCAAAACTTAGGGACAAATTAGGCATTTAACCCTTCTTTATAACTCACTTTATTCATATAATTAATAATTTAATTATAATTAATGTATTATTGGAATATTGTTTTCTTTTAGGCATGTTTTTAATGATATTATATTTATTGGTGATTGAATATAATTATTATAGCGGTTGCATTTATGATGGGTTGGAGTGAGAAGAAATTTGTATGATGAGATCTTTTACCATGTGATATGTCATCACTCGGTGCACAGTGGATCACACTTGTCAGGGCCCCTTCTTCCATGTTTTCCTTTGGTCGAGATTGCATTAGAGCTGTGGGATATATGACACCTCTTTAGTTGTGTTCTTTTTAAGGATAGGAGCCATAGTCCAGACTAAAGATCTACATCTTTGGCCGGATGTATTTTAAGAATTAATGAGCTTGAAACAATCCAGTAAAATGAATGTGTTTCTGTTAGCCTATAACTCCAGTCAGTGATATAAGGATAGATGGTGATATAAAGGTAGTTACATATTACATATTGCATAATTATATATTACATGTTATGAATAAGAATAGAGGTTGTTTAATGATGATTAACTTGAAATCGTTTTATATGAAGATTGGGATATATGCAAATATATATTTAATCAATTCCTTCTTTTCATCATATGTGATTTACTTGTATACGATAGAAACTTTCAATAGTTACTGAGACATGAAATCTCATCCCTTTATATTAACATTTTTTAGGTGAATGTTGTAATAAGAAGTAAGAGAAAGCACATGTAGAGTGAGCCTTGAAGGCTCTATCGTACTCCTAAAACACATGTTATGCCACTTTGTATTTGATTGTCATGAGTCATGACATTAGGATTATTTTTGTTTTAAAATCATTTGATAAATTTTTTTTTAACTAAATCTTTCATATAATATTTGGTAAGTATATTTTGGACTTGTATATTAAGGCCCTATTTGGTACATGGATTTGGGAAGGGAAAGGAAAATTATCAAATTCCCTTGTTTGGTACGCGTTTTGTGTCAAATCTTCTAGGAACTCAAGTTCTCAGGTCCACCAATATTCCCTTATATGTGGAAA
This sequence comes from Acacia melanoxylon, assembly GCA_019022615.1. Classification (NCBI taxonomy): domain Eukaryota; kingdom Viridiplantae; phylum Streptophyta; class Magnoliopsida; order Fabales; family Fabaceae; genus Acacia; species Acacia melanoxylon. The sequence continues at coordinate 11,795,579 of JAFJYJ010000004.1, forward strand.
GATAAGATCCCATAAAAATTAGTGGAATCTCAAGTTCTCACGAGAACAGTAACACTTTTGGACATATTTACCCCTCATAAAATATTTTTTCTAAAATGCAAGAAAATATGATTAAATTCAAATTTATGCGATAAGTTCAAATTTATACAATAAATTCGAACTTATGCAATAAGTTCGAACTTGGAAGGAGAATATTTTAGTCGAAATTCGAGCTCGGTGGGAAAGTTCAAACATAGCGGGAAAATATTTTAGAAAAATTCAAACTTGATAAGAGGATTTTTTTTTTCTTTTGAAATGTATTTTAGCAAATAAATTATTTTTCCTTTTCATTTTGAATTAATTACTTTTGAGGGTAAAATACTAAAATAGGTATTTCCTGATTCTTTACCAACTACTACCCCTTCATTTTCTTCCTACCAAACAACTTATCTTCCCTCAAGCTATCTTTCTTCATCCCTCAAAATCTTATCTTCCCTTCCTTTCCCTTTTCTAAGTTCCTTTTCCTTCTCAAATTTTCCTCGTACCAAATGAGGCATAAGTATATGGGTTTATAAAAATGAGGTGTTACTAAAACTAAGAATCAGGTTAGGCCCTTAAAGGGTCAGGACCTAAAATAGCTGGTTCTTTTAGGCCCAGGATAGAAAAACATCTATTTTTTAAGCCTCGACCTGTAAGGGTACAGGCCAGGGCCAACCCTGCATGGCCGAAAGTTATTTTTAAAAATTTTAACTATTTTTCCTGTGTTTTTTTTTTAAATAAATGTTTTCAACATCTAAATAACACGCATCATGCAACAAATAAACACAATCGCTAAGCCATAATAAAAAATAAACTATTATCCACATGACCACATACCATAATTACAAATAATTAATGAGAATACTTAACAAAATTTAAAATACTTCTTGTAAATATGTTTTGAAAAATGTAAGTAGTCAACAAAAAAAAAAACAAGATATGAACAAACAATCACTAGAAAATAAGTTCAAATATACAAAATTAGTAAGAATAGTTATGAAATAAAAAATATCTTTTATAAGTTTTAAATTTTTAGGATTATTAATATAAGATGTTTAGTAAAACTTAATTCTTAAAAAAAAAATAACAACTAAATATTTGCAACATCATTAACAAAATATAAAAATAAATAATAACATTATAATATAAATAATTTTTTTTTAAAAAAACATATGGGCGTAAAAGGGCTGGCCCTTTAGCTCTACAAAACTGGTCCTTTTAGGGCCACTTTCATTTTTGAGATAAAATCCTTAAATTCGACTCTTGTAAATTCAGGGCTTAAACAAGCAGGTCTGATAGATTCGGCCCATTTTCCCGACTCTTGGTGTAGACACAAAGTGTATAGTCATCCAAATGAATACTCAAAATTTTGTTGATTGGTGACATTATATCCGTCACTATAATTAATTTGTTACCCCTCCCCCTTTTTTCATTTTCTACCAAATTCATGTCATATTGTTCTAAGTCTCTCTCTATTGTCCAATGTTAAGACCCAATTCTTTTATTCATTCAATTTTTTTTTTTAATAAGTATCCACTGTCCTGATTAATACAAATTGTGGTGCGACATTTATTCTCTCAGCTATTGAGTATACTTATATGTGTAAAAATTTCAAAAAATTATTTATAAGAAATGAAAATTTCTAGATTAATTCAAAAAAAATAATAATATTTATTTGAAAAAAAAATAGAAACTGAAGGAATGATGAATTGAAATAATCAAACAAAAAAAGAAAGAAAATCGATTAAAAAAAGAAATTAGTCTTCTTCTTCTTGCTTTTTTTTTTTTCTTGCCACTCAATAATCTCCAATCCAAACAAACAAGCTTTAAGGGTTAAAGTGAGGTGAAGATGTGTATATAATTGAAAAGTGGGGCCAAGTTATCAACAGGAGAGCCAATTAAGGGCAAGATTGGTGGGAGAAGTAGAGACAGAGATTTAGAAATGTTAGAGAGAGAGAGAGATGTTTGGTTGTTTGTTTTTATTTTTAATTTTTGCTTTGGCATTGTTTGTTTGTTTGTAGGGTCAGACACTATATAAGTGGAAACTGCAAAGAAGAACACCATGTGATAGATTAATAGTACAATAATACATTATTATTAATATGGCTTCTAACCAAAGCAACCACATACCAATTCCAATTATTTATTTATTTATTTGTTGAACTTGAAAACCTATTACTTAATTAATTAATTAATTAGCTATTTATGTCTAGCTCATAACAAAGAAAACATGCTTATCCAATTCTACTATTAGCTCTAGCTCTAGCCATGAACTCTTGCAAAGAAAATGGGACAAGAATCCATTATTACAATTAGAAAATCTTAGTTAACTTAGTAATAGTAGGATCTTGTCATTGTTACTGATATTAAATATATCAATTTCAATTTAGTTAATAAATAAATTGAGAAAGTAGAAAGAAAAAAAGTGAGGTAACAAACATGGTAGGAGGATCTTTTCTCATACAAGAAAAAATATCTGAAAAGAGAGAGAGGAAAGTGAAAGATTTTTTTTTAAAAGACACTTTATTACAACTCAATTGAAATATCCTGATTGAATAAATTTTAAATGAAAATCCTTTAAAGTTAAAGTCATATTTTGTCCATTTTATCCATGAATGTAGATAATTTATATAAATTGGCAGAGTCCTTCTATACTCTCTCTTTTTTCCTCTTCCAATTTATATAAATTGTAATGTTGTTATACCCAAAAAAAAATTGTAATATTGTAAATAATTTATAATATAAACTATCATAAAAAATTAATTTCCTAACTTCCCTTTAAAAAATTGGGTGCTGGTTAATTGATGTGACAAACAGAATTAAACAAACTATAAATTCTGAAGTTGGCAACTCAATTACCACATTATGATACAAGAGAGGAATTATTATTATTAGAATGTCATAATTGCAATCATAACACTTTAAGAATTTTCAAATCCAAATATCAAAGTTTCAAGCTTTGGTGGTTAGTTAGCTTATTGACATTAAAAAAGAAAAAATATGGGGCAATTGAATAATTAATCTGCTTGTACAATTACAACCAAATATTCCCTTTAGCATTAAAGTTCACATAGTTTTATTTGAAAATTAAATTATTATTTTACTTCAAATAAATACTAAAGCATCTAGAGAAGAAAAAGGCATAAAAGTGATTCACAAAGACATAATTTTTTACACATTTTTTTAAGTCTATTGTTGTTAGATTTTAGGGATTGATACCCATAGGTTGTAATGAGAAAATTTTAGGTGACATAAAGGTTGGGGTAGAGTAAGAACTTTTTTCTAATCATAATCATTAGTGTTCTATTTTCCTCCACCCTTCATAATATGTAAATATCATCATACACTAATTTCCTCCACCCTTCAACCCAATTTTCCTTCCAAAATTTCAATAACATTTACTTTAAATGACCAACACTAACACCATCTCTATTTTAAAAAAAAAAAAAACAAGAAGAAATACACTAATCTGTACTATTTAAGTTTTCATAATCACACAATAGTTGAATACTTTGTCGTATTTTTTTTTTTTAAAAAAAAAAGACATCAAAAATTTTAAAATCTCAAATCATGTTTGATTCCTACTATTGATAAAGGATTAACTACACTTAATAAGAAATTCACAACTCATTTTAATGGAAAATCACTTATTTGAGATTATGAAATTTTAGAGATTTTTTCAGGGATTTTCCATATGAAATTAGTCAATTAAAAATAAAAATGTTAAGTCTAAGTATAAAAATTCTTGAATGTAATTTGCACTACGTGATCCTCAATTCAATGAGACTTGTGGGGAAAAAAAGACAGAAAAAAGAATAAACAATAAAAATTAATCATGTGGGAACATTGATGGTGGGAAGATTCTTTGAAAAAAAAAGATTATATTGTCCTATGTCAATCGTGACAACCTCTTTGACCCAAAAAAAAAAATCATGACAACCTCCAATTCCTTATAAGAAGAAACCAGTATCCAATGGAGTCCACATTAGGTGTTTATAATTAGGTGCTTATTAGGTGCTAGAGGTATTAGTATATTTTTTTAAATTTTTTTATATATTGTATTTTTTTATATTTAAATTATATCTTTTTTTTCGAGATTTTTTTTGCCAAGTATCTCAAATTAATTAATTTTCATAATACCGGGTGTTACAAATAAATGCGAACTGGAAATTAATTAATTTGAGATCTGGTTCAAAAAACATCTAAGAAAAAAAGATATAATCTAAATCTAAATAAATAGAATATATAAAAAATTTAAAAAAAATATGATAATACCTTTAATTAGAAGTAAGCACCTAATAAGCACCTAATTATAAGAAACTAAAATTATTCCATACAATACAAGAAAAGAATAAAACCTTAAATTTACACCAAAATAACAACAACAATAATAATTAATAAATAAATTAGAGGGGTTTTTCCCCACCTTTTGGTTGGTAAGCAGTCAGAATAGCTTGGGCTTGCCCACATGATGGACTGTCACTGCACCAAATTGAGTAGAAAGATAAACCAGATATGCAATCAGCAATATAGCATTATACTCTACCACTAATTACTTCAGTCCCACATCTTTTTTTCTTTTACCTCCTTCTTTGACTTTGAGAATCTCTCTCTCTCTCTCATTATTTCTAGCCTTTGAGGTGGGTGGAGAAACTCAGATCCATGGCTATTGTGGGAGTCCAGATTCTTGGCAGTAAATAAATTACTCCATACAATGCTGTAAAAAAAAAAAAGATATTATTAAAAGAAAAGCTAAAATATAAGTTTGGCCCCCTAAGTTTAGAAAGCGTACTTTAATCTTTAACACTGTTAGTTTTGGTAATGGGAAAATGTTAGACTTGAGTGAAGTTGAGTCAATTTAAATGGTGAGACTATGCAATTACATGCTGACAAATCATGCTTTCAAAAGTCACCCTTTAAATTTACTGATTCAATATTGTTCGTTAACTAAGACTAACATATGAAAGATTAAGGGATTTAAAATATACTTCATAAACTTAAGGGACTGAACTGAAACTTAATGTGTTTATAGAGAGAGAGAGAGTAGATTTTATATATGCTTTCACAACTTTGAATCACTCTTTCTGTAGTTATATTTCAGCACTGCTACTGAAAATTCAAAGTGATGAAAATGGAAGATGGAATGGCAACCAGATTAATCAGAGTACCTGCAGTAGAAGGACATGTTGGTTTATGATTTAATCAACAATGTACTGAATTTCTCTTTCAAAGATTTCTTTTTTTTTTAAATGAAAAAAAAAAATTATGAGTACTCTAAAGGGATAAGACATAAGACTGCCTTAGTACCTACTACATGCAAGAAAATTTTAAAATCCATTTTTTTCTATATCTCATGGATTTAAATGTTGCCCCTGCTAATGTCAAAATTCAAGGATGCACATATGGAGTGGCAGAAGTAATATCCACCCTAGTAGGGAAGACAATGCTTGTCTTAGGTTGATATGGAAAAATTCTTAGGTGAATTTCATCTAATTATAACTATACAGTAGGACCCACTTATCACATGTTTGCGTGTCCATTTATGATTGGTTTGATTTACTTAAGAATTTTTCATAGCATATATCCTATGTCAGCATACACTTTCACCAATTTCTCAACCAAAAAAATGGTGTCATATATGCATATGACAATGACAGGAAGAGTAAAATATAGTATGAGATGTCATCAAAACCAGAAGCCTGTGAACTATCAAGTTTCTGTTCAGGATAAAATATAAGCACCTGAGATTGCATGCAAAAACAGCTAGGAAAACCAGCTCATATTCGTTACAAATAATTAATATAACTAATTTTCTTAATCTACCTAAATAAATTATTTAGTTCTTATAGTAGTACGTTCATCTATAGGCCAGTTTGAGTTGACGTTGAAAAAACACATTCACGTAAAATTTAGATAAAACTCGTCTTACAAACTTATCTCATATAACATAAATCACGTTGGAAAAGCAGCTTCTACCGCTAATTCAAACAGGCACATTTCATGTAGCTCCTCGACAGGGCTCCTTGCTTCCACCATTTTTTCCTGGCCTCAATCTTTGCTTCCCACTTTCCCAGAGTCTTTTCAGCAATCATGGCAAGCCGTGAGGTTAATTCTGTAAACTACCAAATTTCAGATAAACAGTTCGCACATGGTCCCATGATTAACTAGTAAATTATCACCAAAAAAGATACTGTTTCAAAAGTTACCAAGGGTTGTGTGGGACGATTAGCTGAGCAGAAACAAGAAACACAGAAGAGAGAGAGAGAGAGTGGATAGATGTGAAGGAAAGCCACTCATACCTCAACTTTTCTTTGGCCATGACACATTAAAGCAATGGCTTAGACAACCACTCTGTCAATGGTGGGCCTAACCAAAATTTTGCAGAAACAAACACACCCCAGGGATATGCTTGCCAGGTTTTCTATTTACAAGTGCGTCTTCTTTGACCAAAAAAAGATTCTTTCTTGTGTTCTTCCGAGGTTGACCCAGGTCAAATTTATGTATATATATATCCACCCTACTGGTTTTTTTTTTAACAATACCACCCTACTGGTTCAAGCATCTCCAAATCTGCAACAAATAAAAAAAAAACATCTTCAAAATTTGGGAGCCAATTCTACTTTTATGAAACTTCGCAGCTTCCTTCTTCCTACATGAAAACAATTACAGCATCTAAGTGGCAAAGAGTACACCATAATCTCTGAGATATGGTTCCATCATGAGTTAGAATCTTAGATATTATGAGTTCCTTGATATTTAATCTTTTACAGACATATGGGTGCTCTCATAACATTTGAATGGTTTACATTTAGTTTTATGCAAAATATTTTGGGAACATAACAGTATGGTCCTAAGGAACATAAAAAACATATATAAAAAAATCTCAATATATGATTTACTATTTAAAAACTCCCAAGGATCTCAGTAATATAGATCCGAATTATTAGTGAGTGTACAATCGTCCGTGCGTTCTCGTGTGTGTGTTCATGCTAGTAGTAGCTATAACTTTCTTTTAAAAAGTAAGGGTAAGTGTATAAGCTAAGCCTTGAGATTTTACGTGCCAAAGTTACATATTTTAAGTTTTAAAATGAGATGTAGTTAAGTACATCCGATGTTAAGTGTATCGAAAGCTAAGAATTTATGCATTAAGAACGTATAATCTGATGAGTGAATTAGAAATTGCACTTTTGACTTATGTGCTTTTGGACCAAAGGAGAGAAAGGTGAGCCCGGGCCTTCCCCCCCTTCAAAGAGCTTTCGAAGATCTTTAAATAGAGCTTTCGAATGCATATATTCATATGATATGAGACGCGGGACACAATTTTATGATATCAACATTATACAAGGATCATAATTATTTAAACCTTTTATTTTGTTTCGTAGTTTTGTATTAATTTAATTTAATGATGAAAGGTCGGCTAAAAAAATTAATAACGAGAGGGATACGTAACTAGCCGACAAGAAATGGGTTGGTCCTTCCACCATATCCGCTAGGGCTTGCATTCTCTATGCGCCTCGTGGCACCAAAATCAATATCATATTAAGATCAATTAGTATTCTTTTCCATCCTAAAACTATCCCTAATTTGGGTAGATTAAAAAATAAAATAAATTGTGTAATTTGAATAAATGTGACATAATCTTCTTAATATATTATTGTGTAACTAGAAAAATGTTAATTATTGAGGGAATTTAGCAATTGAAGCGAAGGAATTCTGTCACTAATTAATTAGTGACAATCTAGTTGATGACGGACTCATCCAGCTCCATATCGCTAGCTAAATACCATCGTTAATCAACTATATTTTACATATACATTAAATTATATATAAGTGTATAAGTTGTGTAATTTAGTTTGGAAAAAAGTATTAAACATAAAAGATAAGACGGACTAAGATCTTATATATTTGGGATAAGGGTCTTAAATGTCATAGAAGTTTTCACTATGGAGCACTGGTAAGACGAAAGTTTTTTTTGTCTCTTATTTGCCCTAGAAGTACTAAAATCATAGCAAAAATGCCCTACCATCACGGAATTGCCACGTGGACCGTTAAATTGACACATTGTGTCTGATGGATGGCCACGCAAGGATGGAAATTGGCAGCCAGGTTGACACATCAGCTCCTCCTCTCCCTTGTCGAATTGCATGCACGTTAAAAGCTGGTTAGGTCATTAGATGAAGTCAGGAAAAGAAAGCTTTGGTCAGAGTCGAGGTGAAGATTCCGACCGATCTGTGAAACCATGGGTGAGTCGACGGCAAGTTCCATGAATGGAAACCAGCGGAGGGTAGTGCGGAAGATGACTCAGAATAATAGCCGGAATAAGTATGTCTCGAAGGAATGTATTTGTCTGCTCAGAGTATTTATTCCATTTGTATTCTTTGTTTTCTAAGTTGCATTTAATGCTTCTGACACGTCGGATCGCTTTTCGGCTAGCTTATCTCAATTTAAACAAGATTAATCAACTGAAATTCACTCAAAAAGATGATTAGAAGTAATTGAAATAAGTTTGAGAGCGATTAAGAGTAGTTAGTTAATTACCCATAATGATTAGAGCAGAGATTAAGAGCATACCGATGGTTTCTGGGATTCGAAGGAAACTTACTCGAGTAACTTAATAAATTACTTGAGTAATATCGCATATTTTCAAAATAAAAACTCATTGGAAAGATATTACTTGAGTAACAAGAATTGTTACTTGAGTAATATCGAAGATATTTAAAGAAATAGAAGTTCCTAAGAGTTTGCGAAATTACTTGTGGAGCAGGAAAATATTACTTAAGTAAAGGACGAAAGTAATATCAGATGGTTCCTTGAAAAAGAATGACTGATTCAAAATTACTTGAGTAACATCTTATGTTACTTGAGTAATATCGAAGATAATCAAGAAGTAGAAGTCTTAGTAGTGTGAAGCCAAATTACTTGCGAAGCCAGTATATATTACTCGAGTAATCTCCGAAAGTAATATCAAATAACTTTGAAAAAGAGCGATTGTTTCTAAATTACTAGTAGAGCAAATGTACATTACTAATAACGCCTGAAAATAACTAAATTACTTGCGGAACAAATACTCATTACTTGAGTAACGCCTGAAAGTAACCAAGTTACTTGCAGAGTAAATACCCGAAAAGGATCAAGATGCGTAGACAATTTCAAATGAAAATAGTAGAAACACGTGCAATTTGATGATCCACACAAACACGCACAGTAAATGACGCACAGTAAGATAAATGAAGATTTTTCATTTCTTTCACAAATTAAAATCAAAAGAAGATAATGCACAAGGAAATTTCTCGGAAAAAAAATGCACAGAAAAACAATGCTTTGACATTTAAAATGCACCTGATATGCGCCGTTTAAATTGACAATTACTCGGGTAAGGAGCTTGGCTACTCAGGTAATTTGAATACAGAGAAATTCTGGCACAAACGCTCGATGTTACTCTGGCACAGGCTTAGCTTCAGCGCTTTCCTTCGATATTACTTGCGAGTAATTATTGAATTACTCGGGTAAATGGATTTTCTTTAGAAACTTAGAGGCTTTTTCACAATGTTACTGGGGCAACACAAATATATTACTCAAGTAACTTATGCCTCTGTTAACTTCTGTTTTTTGACGCACTAACAAAGCATCCTGCAAAACATTTACTAGATACTCCGAAGCTTAAGTCAGTAATCATAATTCAATTAAATCTTACAAATGACTAATGAAGGTGATTACTTACAGTTCATGGGACTAACAATTTCTCAGTTCTCAAGGAGAGGCTTTTGTTTGGGCACTGTATTTTGGCTCTGCTTATTACCATTTGAAGCCAGACAATAGTCGAGTTTTATGGGACACTTTACCGATTAGTATTATTTGTCTTCTTGATTTGACAACGTATATATTCTGAGGGTTGAGCTGGTTTCCACTCCGTAACTGCTACTTATTATCTCTGACAGGCAAGATCATTTTCAAAAACGAAAGAGGTGTAATTTTTTATTGTAAATGGAATTCATAACCATGAGTATGATTTGAAAGTTTGTGGTCAATTTGGTATTGGATGCGTGGTTTTCTCAACTAAAGTTAAGTTCTAGGATTTGTGTCTACGCCTCTCTTTTCTCTTTCTGGTTATTGAAAGAATTGGCTAGAGGATTGGGTTATGTTGTTTGTTTACACTTCTTTTTGCTTCCTTTCTTAGTGTAGCTTATGAACGGTTAGTTATTTGTTTTGGTATATTCCAAGCTGTTTCTCTCTCTCTATCTGATTTCTTTTATCTCAAAATGCTAAAACTGTTATTGAGCTTTTTGCTGAATTTTGTCCATTAGTTGGTTGCAGGATTATAGTGATATTAGGTTCTGTGTGATATTCCAGTTGATTCTTCCTTTCGCTATTCCAGGAGTGGCATTTATGTACCCTTCCAGATATACTCACTCAACATATTGGTTTTGGTCAACAGGTAAACTTTGGACTTGATTATTTGATGCCCTTTCTAATTATATTTGGTTGCATGTTCTGCTTTTAATCTGGAAAGCAGCTACTTATAATTTCAAACAATTACTGAATAAAATTTTATGTAGTGATGAAATTTTGAGATTCATTCTCTGCTTGCGGAGTTGGGTTAATTTTTCTTTGGCTTGATAATTTGATATGTGTGTTATGAAAAAGAAACATGAGTTGATTCTTTCTTTTCTCGACTTCATCTAATAACCTAACTAGCTTTTAACGTGCATGCGATTCGACAAGGGAGAGGAGGAGCTGATGTGTCAACCTGGCTGCCAATTTCTATCCTTGTGTGGCCATCCATCAAATGCAATGTGTCAATTTAACGGTCCACGTGGCAATTCCTTGACGGTAGGGCATTTTTGCTACGATTTTAATACTTCCAAAGAAAATAAGAGACAAAACTTCTGTCTTACCAGTGATCCATAGTGAAAACTTTTATGACATTTAAGACCTTTATCCCTATATATTTTACCAAATTTAATCGGCAACTATCTCTTAGAGGGGGGCAGCTACGGTCCACTGCAGTGGACCGTTCATTGCCCCCCAAGGCAGTGAACCTCTGCATTTTTTTATAATAAAAAAAAAAACGTGCGCGATTTTTACTGCCTTGGGACGCGCAGTGAATTTGAGCCGTCCAGATTTTCATCCGACGGCCCAAATAAGAAAGATGATAGGAGTGGAAGAGGATACTAGCCGGACCCCTCTTAGAGACCGTGGGTACTATTTATCTTCTCTGTCTTATGCGCTGGCTGTTCTTGTGCATATGACAGCTAAAATTACATAATCAAGAGACCATATTATGGAGCCATGAATCCAATTTTTCCAATAAAGGACAAAAATCATTATGTCCAGATGCTCTATAAAACACGAATTTCATCATCAAATGAAATTTATGGAGCCATGAATTCATATTGTGTAAATATGATTTATGTTTGAATTGATGGTGGTAGAAGTAGCGGGGTCCATGTCAAAAAGTCGAGAGCTTTTTGGAAAAAGCTACCCATGGATCTTTTTCCTTAACTGATTTTTAGGAGTTTTTTTGAAAAAGCCTAGTGAACTTAAAGCTCAACTCAAACACTCCACTTATGGGTTTTTTTTTTATACGGCTACTTTTTTCTGGATTTAAGCTACTTAAAGCTCTCTCCAAATAGTAGGCCAATATTTTTTACTGTACGTGATGGGTGGAAGAATATAATGTGGCATCCAAGTTCTAGTTAAAGATATTATATAGTCTTTCACGTGAAACACACCTTGATTGAAAAATATGAATCAGTTCCACATCTTGTCCCATAGCTTCATGTGGTTGGCCCTATAAATAGATGCTACTACTCGTCAGTTCCTCACACCCAAAACAAAAACCAACCCCAAGGTAAAGTGAGGCATAGCCCTAGCAGCCAAACCTAGCAAACAATGAAGACTAACGCGCTCCTTGCGTTCTTCTTCTTCTTGGTGGCCCTCTTTGCCTCCACTAGAGCTGATTTTGTGCGCGACTCAGAAGGTCACCTCGTAGTCAGCGGAGGCACATACTACTTAGTGCCACAAGATATCCCTGAGGCAGCAATTGTGGGTGCTGCAGTTCAAAATCCTGAGGGCTCGTGCTCACTCGCAGTGGTGAAGTACCCGCATAACAACGGCAACGCCACAAAGATTGAATCTATAACTCCGATGAACTACATTAGTACCAGCTATGATATACGGATATCATTCAGTCCCTTGCCAAAAAAGGAGTGCACCGTACATTCCGAATGGCTCGTCGCGAAGGACCTAGACTTTGGACAGAATGCTGTGATGGTTGGAAGTGTTGATGAATTTACCTATCCTGTTTCTGGTCGACTCTTTTTCAAGACCGATGATTCTGCCCTGTATCTCTATCATCTTGTCTTCTGTTTTGGGGAACCTGAGGACTGTCGATCGGTTGCCGTCATGCTTGATGACGACGGAAACAGGCGTTTGATTGTTGCACCAGAAGGATCAACAGCGAAGGCAGTGATGAAGTTGGTCAAAAAATCCGGTGACCGCGTCGCCGCTCACATCTCAATGGTGGTCTGATCGAACGTTCACAATAACTAAATATCTCTGGCCTTCCTAGCTATCTATCTCCGGAGAGTCAGAATAATAATAATAATATCAATAATAAAAAATAATGTGTTTGTGTGTGATCAATTCCTTGCTTTGTTGTATCGTGCATGTGGACAACTTCTACATGTACAAGTTGTCCCAACCTAAATAAAAACCTTGTTATATATATGTTATGTGCGACTCATGACATTGATTTCCTCGGGGTTTAATATGTTAACGATTGTTTCTATTAGGCCCTTTAAAACGTTCTTAGTTGCATGTCAAGTTGAGATTGATGTCACTTAATTTATGTGAGGAAAGAAGGAAGAGTAAATGATAAATGGTAAAATATGGAGTGCAGTACTGATTGATAATGTGGATTTTAATACCCTGGTAGCTCTAAATTAAATCAATATGCTTTCTCAAGTGTTTAATCTTAACTAACTCACAAATACCAGTCAAAAGCTTATATTATCTCCTTCATTTGTACTTTGTTTCTTCTCATATAAATTTTTATGTTATTACAAGAAACACTGACGGATTGATTGTCCAACATAGTTATCGGATTATTCATTTTGATGATGCCAGATTTAGTATAACATGGTCATATCGAGGTTATCTGGCAATGATGGAAGATGATGTGACTAAAGTATAACTTTTTCTGCCCTCTTTTTCGCATCAGCCTCTGCATTCTAAAAGAAGAGCCACTTATGGTTGAATTTAAATGCTCTAATGATTCTAAAAGAGGTCTTATTTAGGAAAGGAATGACTTTAGAGTTTATGTTGATATCGATATAGAATAAGTTGTATGTTATTAAATGTGAATTGGTGGAATAAATATATACATCTTTGTTACTGTGAGTACCATGCTGTGAGAATTAACGAGTGAAAGGACATTTGACCAAATGTTTCAAAACAAATAATTATGCAAATAATCTGATGATACAAAATATATGATGTGCTTAAAAAACTTATTTAGTTTTCTTAATATCTCTCAAAAAAGTCAATTGAGGCTTATATTTAGGACCAGAAGGAGTATGCAGATCAGATAAGTGTTGTCCAAGACAATGAACCACTTTAAATTAGGGGCAGTCTTTGTTTAAAGCACTACTAGAAAAGACTAAAATTGCGACGGAATTTTTTCCGGCGCAAATTTTCCCATATTTGCGACGGAATTAAAAATCCGTCGCAAACCAAAAAAAATTGCGACGGATTTTAAAATCCATCACAAAAAAAGGCTGATTTTACGACGGAAAAATACATCCATCGCAAAATGGCTTCAAAGTGGAGCCGATTTGCGACGGAAAATGGATCCGTCGCAAATCCCAAGGGGTTTTAAGCCCGATTTCGGACTCTCCTCTCCCATTTTTTCAGTGTTCTCAGCTCTCCCTCTCCACCGTGCTCTCTCTCAGTGCGTCCGTCTGGCCAGCATTCGGACTGTCGTGCAACCTCCTTCCGGCCTCCTCTCCCGCCGGTTTCGTCCTCCTCTTCATTAGCGTCATCTGGTGAGTCTCTATCCCTTTTTTTTAGTTTTTTTGCATTAGATGTAGTTTTTAGTACACGAAATTCATTTTTTTTTAACTTTTACATGTAAAATTACACAATCCACTTTGTTAATATAAATCATAGTCTTTATTTCTTGTTTTAAGTTGAACTTTTTTTCCTTTGTTTCTTCATCAGCAACCGTAATGAGGTTCCATGAGCCTTGTATGTGTTTATGAAGTTGGGATTATATTATATTATTTCAAAGGAAAAATTAATCATTTAATTTATGTACTCTCGACTTGTTTATAACTTATTGAAACTCAGTAATTGAATTTTAACTCAATCCCTATAATTCTACTTATTTAAAGTCTTAGTTTCCAGGTTTTAAAAAGAAATATATAACTATAATTTTTTGAAATGTAGTTAACAATATTTTAAGTGGTCATTAATACAGTAAGGAATGAATTATATCAACTGAAAATTTAGGAATTCAGTTTTAACTGTGAATAATATATATATGTGTGTGTGTGGGTGAGAGAGATTAATTTTTCCTATTAAAAATAATTGGCTAGCAGCCTCATATATCAAAATCACCTACAATTTTTTTAATATATTTTTTATATAATTTTTTTATATTTTTTATAAAATCAAAATCACCTACTTCGTCTATAGTTTTTTTTTTTAATATAATTTTTATTTTAAAATAAAATTTGCGACGGAATTGGATTCCGTCACAAATCTCATGGGTTTTGCGACGGAAATGGTTTTCGTCGCAAATTTGCGATGGAATAGTATTTCCATCGCAAATTTTAAAATTTGCGACGGATTTTTCATTTTATGTCACAATTGCGATGAGGGTTTTTGCGACAGACAAAATCCGTCGCAAAAGCATTTTGCGACAAAAAAATTCCGTCGCAAAACATGATTTTTTTTGTAGTGAAGATAGGATGGTACGTAACAAGAATTTGTCAAGTTATAAATGGCACGATTATTAACCTACCCTTATGCAAATATAAATGCTAGGTTTTTATTTGTTTCATAAATGAACTAATCTCTACAACATTATATTTCATAAAGTAAGATTGTATCAAAATGACTTTTCTACCCCTGAATATATATTTTCACAACGAACCACCACGAAATGCTAGCTTAACCAGTGGTTTATTCAAAGTTCAAAACCCGGATGTTATTTTAAGATAAAAGAAAGGAAAAATAATTACACCAGTGATTCCTACTTTAGGTTTTACATTTTATATAGTTGAGACTCGAGGTTTCATTGTTGGGAATTTATTAGAGTTGAGCTATTGTGATTTGGAATTAGATTTATAGCTTAAAGCACTATATGTATGTATGTGTGTGTGTGTGTGTTACTGTTTCTATATATGCTAATTCATAGTTATTGTGTTTTCTAGCATAGTAATGTTAGAGAATGTAATTGAAGTGAATTAAGCATGTGATTAGTGTCTCTGCTAGTTGAGCATTAATCTAAAAGGAATGAGCTATGGTAATCTAGTCCTAATTGAGACTTGAGGTTTCATTGTTGGGAATTTATTAGAGTTGAGCTATTGTGATTTGGAATTGGATTTATAGCTTAAAGTACTATATGTGTGTGTGTTACTCACTACTAGAAAAAACGGAATTTGCCACAGAATTTTTCCGTCACAAATTCTCACAAATTTGCGACGGAATCTAACTTCCGTCGCAAAACAAGAAATTTTGCGACGAAAAGTATAAATCCGTCGCAAATTTACGACAGACATGTTGTCCGTCACTAAAATTTGGTGTCCACCGCTAACTGGCGACCAAAAAGGCCGCCAGTTTCTGGCTTTTTGCAACGGACAAGTTGTCCGTCGCAAATGTTAGCGACGGATAGGATGTCCGTCGCAAATGTTAGCGACGGACAGGATGTCCGTCGCTAATGTTAGCGACAGACAGGATGTCCGTCGCTAACTGGTGGCCAAAAAGGCCGCCAGGTTCGTGCTTTTTGCGACGGACAAGATGTCCATCGCAAATATTAGCGATGGACAACCTGTCCGTCGCTAACTTTAGGCCGCTAGTTTCGTGCTTTTTAAGGAATAACTTAAAGTCTCCTTAGTTTAAGTCCTTCGTCTTCCAGTCGGCCTCCTCCTCCCCCACTCTCAGCTCGTCCTCCTCCTCCCCCACTCAGCTAGTCGTCCTCCTCTTCCTTTCGATGCCGCTGTCGCTCCTCCTTCCGGTTGCCTCCCCTTTCCAGTCACCGCCACCTCCATTTTCTAGGTTAGCTTGAAGTATTTTGTTTTTTTAACTATATGGAAATATTTGTTTATAGATTTGCTTTCATACATAATTGTATATAGATTTGCTTGCTTACATAATTGATGATATATGTTAGTAGAAGATTATAAATTACATGAATTTAAATCTTTTTTTTTTGTTTTAGTTTCTCATTTGGCTGAATCTATTAATTACATAATGATATTGATAGTTAATGTATTTATTAATTTGGATTATGCTTATAGTATGTAGGAGATTCCATGATTTTTTAAATTATTGGGTTTTCATGATTTTTATTAATGATATTGATTTTTTAAATCTTGCATTGTATTTTGGGACGAAAATAAATTTAAAAACTAATTTTTACAAGTAAACACAGTTAATAAACGTATAGAATTATTTTATGTGAAGTATTTTAATTTACATTTTTGTTTTTTTTTTATGAAAAATTGTATTTTGTGTTGCTTCCATTCACTACTACAAAAAATGGATATAACTTCCCTAAAAGACGTCCTTATTTTAAAATTTAGGACACCCTAAATGGTACATACGGTGTCCTAAATTAAAATTTAGGACACCGTAAGTACCACTTACGACATCCTTTTTTTTATGAGGACGCCGTAAGTATAGCGTCCCCCAAATAAACGTCCCTAGAAAAAAGGACATTAATTGGGCCAAATTTAGGATGTTAAAAACGTTTTTTGTAGTAGCGATTCCAATTTAGAATATATTTATGGGATTAAGATGAGTTGACATCAATTTTTATTATATAATAATTCTTAAAATCACATCATCTAATAGTATTTTATTTTTCACTTTTTGATATTATGATCCTCTGTTTACTTTGAAGATTGTAACTACCCCTAACTAACATAAGTTATTCTTCTGAAATTTGAACTCGAGACTCAAAGGAACTATCAGAGCCTTACATAGCTAAACCAACTCTATGTTGGTAATAATATTTTATTTTAATTAGTTTACTTTGTTTATATATTTTTTGTTTTTTTCCCTTTTAAAGGTAAATATTCCCAAAAGTATTGGATATTAATTTATCTAGCACTTTTTATGTTAGGTGAAAAATATATATTTTTTATAGAAAGTTTGTACATTTAAGGCAATTTCAGTACTTTCAATAATAAATATTTGTACATTTATTAATTTTTGTTTGGAAAGGTAAGTTTGCAACATAAACTCACGCTTCAATGAACAAAGGAGCAAAAAATAGCAATAAACATTAGAAGGCGTAAAAATGAAAATTGAAAAAAAAAAAATAGTCAACTAAATATTCTTTTTACTTTACCCTTTCTGATTGATTTACATATGTTTACTTTTCTTTAACCATCTATGTACAAACATCTTCAATAGTTCACATTCCTTCCTTCAGCACACTGCGTCACCTCAGAGCCAGGTTGGGGAAGGAGGTAGTTCCTCCGATACACCAATCTAGGGAGAGAAAGATCCTGCGACGGGGAAGCTTTGGATCCGTCCTTTCGGCACCAACGAGTGAGTCATGTAAAGTTACCAGTAATGTTGCGATTTTCTACCTTTAGTTTGTATGTTCATATTTGCATCATATCCCCTGTTTTCATATTTGAGCCTTATAATGAGGTGTCTGAAATCATCTCAAACCAAATATTCCATAATTTCAATCAACCTTGGGGCAAGTGGACAGAGATTCCTAAGGAGTATCGAGATGCTTGGTTCAATGAGTTCTTGGTAAGTTAATTGTTTTATGGTTATTAATTTCTTATCCAAATGCAAATTGATTAAGTACTTTTAAAATTTGAAGCACTAATTATTCGTTATTGATTTTTAGGATAAGTTTAGGACGTTGCCTGAACATCGTCAAGATATGAAAAAGCTTATAACCATAAGGGAAGCCGGTGGTTGACTGAGAGGTTTTATAAATTGAGAAAGGGTACAAGCAAGCAAGATTGGATTGAACCTGAGACTGCAGACCAATTACTTCAAAATTGGGCCGTCAATGAGAAATTTAAAAATAGAAGTCAGCAAAATAAGAAAAATAGGGCCAAAATGGAAGGACCTTCATATGTTGGTGGCTCCATTCCAATGAGTGAGCATAAACGAAAAATTATGAGTACACGTTATTTTCTATTTAAGTATTCAATATTTTGTACTTTGAAACAATTTATTAACGGTCATCATTCGTGTTTGTAGACACTGTCAGGGGAAGTTCCTGCAGAAGATGTTGACTGGACTGCCTTTGAGCGACCCATTCCCAGCAGTCTGAAGGGGGTGAGAGGCGATGGGTTAACGCCAAGGTGCAGCAAGTAGCGGTGAGACATTTATATTGCATTTATTCTTTGTTTCAAACACCGACATGTTTATTTCATTTCACATGGCTTACTTGTGATGTATTTTTTTGCTTGTAGGAAACCTATCAGAGGCTGACGCAGGAGAGAGACTCACAGAGTGGGACCGACCTCGCATCCTCTCAGTCCGATAACGAGAGTATATTCATTCAGGCTGCAGGCGGATTTAACAACAAAAGCAGAATCTTCGGGTACGGTGCCTCTGCCAGCCGACTGAAGCAAACGAAGCGCTCCTCATCCGGCACTAAAGGTGTTTCTGCAGGTAAACGTAATACATTTGATATTGATTGTTACATTTTCATTCCCTGATCCATTTAAATGAAGTACAAAAATAAACGTATTTCCTAATGTTTTTGCAGATAAGATGAAGAAGATGAAGGCGTTGGTGCAAGAGCAAGCAGCTGAGCTAAGCCAGACAAAGCAGATACAAATGGAGATAGCAAATGAGCTGAGCCAGACAAAGCAGCAACAGATGCAGATAGCAAATGAGCTCCACGAGACACGCGAGATGGTCAAGCAGATGCGGTTTCAACTCATGTCCCTAATGAAAAACAAGGGTAAGGAGTCGGCTCCCGGTGATGATGACAATGCTGGCCTGGTGATGATGATGATATCACAATGCTGCTGTTTAGACTATTTTTTCGTACATGTTCTGCAACACTATTATTTATATTTTTTTTCTCTATGTAAAACTCTTTATGATTGTTATTATATATATATTTTGATGGTATAACACTTTTTTTAATCTTTTATTTTGTAATTTTTTAGAACAAAATTTTTTTAAAAAAAAATATTAAACAAAATATTTTTTAAAAAAATAATATTTTTTAAAAAAATAATTAAATTTGCGACGGATTTGAAATCCGTCGCAAAACCCGAAATTTGCGACGGATTTGAAAATCCATCGCAAAAATTGAAATTTGCGATGGATACAAAATCCGTCGCAAATTTCAATTTTTGCGACGAAAATTTTCGCAATTGCGACGAGTTTTTTTTGCGACGGAAAACCCCTTTTTACGGATTTTTTCCATCGCAAAAACTGTTTTTTTTGTAGTGATTGTTTCTATGGTAATTCATAGTTATTGTGTTTTCTAGCATAGTAATGTTAGAGAATGTAATTGAAGTGAATTAAGCATGTGATTAGTGTCTCTGCTAGTTGAGCATTAATCTAAAAGGAATGAGCTATGGTAATCTAGTCCTAATCATCCAACTCCCATATCACTACTTGAATATGGATAGCTAAGCAAACCATTTTCAAGAGATTCATTACATCCATTTCCATTTATTTTTTCTTTTTTGCCAGAATTTCCATATTCATTCCATTAATATTGCATTTCATGTCATTTAGATTATTTAGAAATCAATACAAAAACTCCTCGATAAAGATAATAATCCGAGTGTTGCATATACTGCCATTCTTGGTTAGTAATTTCGCATTAGCCCCAAGGCGATAAGCTAAGACAAGGTTCAATCACAATGTTTCAATTCATTGAGTGAGTTGAGACATTAAGAGACTGTATATACACTTATAAATTTAGGGAACTAAACTAAAACTTGATATAGATTTAAATTATCAAACGTAAACACTAATGATAAAATTATTAGTATTATACTCCCTCCAGTTCTTAATATAGAATAGGGTTAAGTATCAATTTTGCCCCTGAAGTACGCGCTCAAGAGCAATTTTGCTCCTGAAGTTTTCGACGTAGCAATATTGCCCCCGAAGTATAAAAACGTAGCAATGTTGCTCTTCCGTTAACTGCCCTAAAGTTGACCATTAGGGTTGTTAACGGAGGGGCAACATTGCTATGTTTTTATACTTCGAGGGCAACATTGCTACGCCGAAAACTTCAGGGGTAAAATTGCTCCTGGGTGCGTACTTCAGGGGCAAAATTGATACTTAACCCTATAAGATATATATCTAGGGAGTTGATCTTTGTCCTAAATATAAGACATATTTTAAATATTTGTCAATTTGTTTCTAATTTACCCCTATTGATGTTCTCTGAACAATAATCAAGTAAAGGAGGGAAGGTGAAAATAAAGGAATATGAATATGGTGTTTTAGAAAATACACGACAAATTAACTAACGTTCTTAATCTAATTAAATTAGGTAAATATGTCTTATATTAAGGACCGGAGAGAGTAATAGTATAATAAAATTTAATAGTTTTTTCCCTAATGAATTTAATGTTTGACATCACCGGTTAGGCCATCTTGGAGCAATAATGATGCAAAAAATAATTAAGAATTCAGGTGGGTATACCTTGAAGTGTAAACGAATACCACAATCCCATGATTTCTCATGTGCTGCATGTTTCAAAGGAAAGTTGATTATTCGGCCCTTACCAAGCAAAATAGAAAGTGAGCCTCTCACATTTTTAGAATGGATATAGGGAGATATTTGTAGGTCAATACACCCACCATATGGACCATTTAGGTATTAGATGGTTTTAATTGATTCATCAACTAAATGGTCACATGTTTACTTATTTTCTTCTCGCAGCCTGGAGTTTACGAGATTGCTTGCTCATTTAATTATATTAAAAGCATGTTGCCCTAATTATCCTATCCAGAAAATACGTCTTGAAAATGCTGGTGACTTTACTTTGCAAGCTTTTAATGAATATTGTATATCCCTTAGAATTGATGTTAAACATTTTGTAGCTTATGTTCATATGCAAAATGAAATTGCAGAATCATTAGTTAAACGGATGCAATTAATTACAAGACCTTTGCTTATAAGATCTAATCTCTCAATTTTCACTCTACCTAGTTACTGCGCGATGGTTATATATTCAATGCAGTTATCTGTCAAGGGGATGCCCAATAGTTATTAATTTATTTTATCTTTATGCAAAGTGTATGTCCACTAGTTACTTATCTAGTTCAGTTATTTGAAAGGTGTTGTTCTCTATGAGTTATCTTTGCATGCATAATATGTAGCATTGCATTATTAACATGATAAAATTAGTTGCTACTGAGATTCCCCTTAATCTCACTGTAATATCCTGAATTTTGGGCCTAGCAATTTGAGATTTAGCTTATGACCAGGCCCGATTCAAAGGATGTGGTAAAGTGGAAAAAGGGAAGATTAAGGAATATATGGAATTTTCATTAAATCCATGACAAGTAATATTTGTTTTAATGTGATTGGCTAAATTAAAGACTAATTAGAAGAAAATAGATTTTTATCATATGATGATAAGAAGACATCTAGAACAAGGCCACATGTCTTCATATAAATTAAAGGGGACACATGTACACATTTATTTAATAAGGATTAAAGGATAAGATGACTCTTCCAAGAGAGTCAAAAATTGTGGCTAGGTGGAGACAAGAAGGAGAAAATGTCAAGACACATGGAATCATGGAGATTAAAGAAGTGGACACCTAAGATTACCAAGTGCTAGCAAAATATTTAAAGGAGATTAGGATAAGGACACTAGGACATAAAGATAAGGACACTTGGACATATAATTAATACCTAATCACCTTCTCCCTTAGGCATGGGATTTGAACCACAAATTAGGCATATAATTGAAATATATTTTATGCTCTAAGAGGGATATGTGGCGTGTTCAAAACAGGAGAGGAAGAGAAATCAAGATTTCTTTAGAAAAAGGAAGAGAAGCCTAGAGATTTCAAAGAGATCATTGCAAGGAGATATTTTTGGTGCCAAGACCTCTATATAAAGGGAGTTTCACCCCTCATTTGGAAACAAGAAGGCACCACGCACACATATAGAAAAGAAGAAGAGAGTAGTGAGCTTGAGAGAAAAGCAAGAAGAATGAGTACAAGGAAGATTGAATCAAGGTAAGAAAGTTATGAAATTTATTCTACTTCCTTCAAATTCATGTAATTATGCTTGAGGTCTTAGTTAATACCCTTGTATGATATTATTGAAGCCCTAGTCATCCTTGCAAAGGAGTTCAAGAAGAGATAGTGAAAGTAGAAATAACTTTGAACAAGTCATCTTCCTAATCTCTTGTGTTTGTGAAGGAGATTTTTGGTCAATAACTAGAACATGGTGATATGATTTTATTTTGGTAGTTTTGATGGTTTTAAAGTGTTTAAAATGGAATTTTGTATAAGGAAGAGTATAGGGCATGATTTTGAAAGTATTAGGGTTAAGATATGAAAAAATACAACTTGAAAAGCTAAAAAATCAGCAAGGGCATTTTCGTAAACTGGGAATTATTTACGTGTCTTTGACCTTGGCAAGTATTTTTTTAGTCACAAGTAGACATATCAAGGGTCACGTATACTTTTGGAACACCTCAATCGGATTTTTCTACAATAAATTATGAATTTTTGAAGTTAGGTCAAATTTCTAGAATTTTCAGGGCTTTATGCGAAAATGAAGGATAAGTGACCAATAAAAATATACTCATTAATAAAGAGAATTTAATGGGTTTCGAATACTAAAGAGATCCCTCGTACAAGTGTACAATTATGTATTTTAAAAGAGAAAGATTATTTTGGTGATAACATCATTTATATTGTATTACTTTAGGTCTATCATTTCTATTTAGTAACCGGAAGTTTGTTATCCTACTAGTCAGCTACTTGCAGGTAAGTAACCTTAATCTCATATACATTGTATGACTTTGTATGTATGTTTTACCATCATTGTGTATGCATTCAATATTATTGTTTTCCAAGCGCTTTGGTACCGGAACCCGTTGTGTGCGACCCTTGGCATTGATGTGTGCCTTACTAAGCCGTCTGTGTTATGTGGTATAAAGACTGCTTGTTCTGGTTTAGGCTTTATGGCTCGCTGTGTGTGACCTATTGAATACTTATGGTTTGTGTTGTGATTTTCTTACATACTCTGTATTTACTTTGGATATGAGATTAACGGTTACTCTGGGATTCATTTATGAATCCCAAGTTATTATAAGAGCACAGGTTGTGCATCTAGGACGGAGCAGGAGACAAGAGGTAAGATGGTGGACCATGACTGAAGATTTTGTGGAAGTTGCTGGAGATGACTTTTTGTTATTATCTTTTATTTCCAGGATTACTATATATTAACCCTTAAGGTAAGATTTTGGTACTTGGAAAGGTATAGCTTTTATTAAATAATTCTTCCATTTTGTTATGTAAAATTCTTAGAGATGGTCTTGGCATAAGAGTCCTTCATATTGGGTTCATTCTCTATTTCATGGTGTACCTATATGCGAGAAAAAATTTATATGATGTGGTCTGCAATGGGCAGGAAAATTATGTAATCTATGTATAGTGATAACATTGTCTCAAATCCATGTATCAGGTAATGGGAGAATATGGATATAGCATAGAACAAATATTGATGGTTGATATTATATTATACCTGACTGTACGCTCGGCAATGAATGAGATCAATGCAGGTAAATATAATTTATGTTTGCTATGGCTTCATTTTGCATATCCTCTCTTTCTCTCTCTCTGCGCGCACACTGGAACATACTCATATTAAGTAATAGCATAGCGGTTTTATCCATATGTATACCATGTTTAGATTTGTATGTTTCTCATCCAACTTCCAACCCCTTTTCTGAAATTCTGAGGGCATCCATGTCCAGCATTTGAACTTTTTGGAAAGATGAAGTTGACCAACAAGGAGCAATCTGCTTTGAAAAATCCACTGATTCTTGTACATAAGCTAGTGATGTAAGATGTCTTTATGAACCCATAATGTTTTCCCATTTCTTTTCCATATTTTTTGTCGTATATCTGATTAGGGGCTTCTTGACTGTAGTTATGCAGGATCTTATGGGGATTTTGGTGAAGGTCTGGTGTTTGGTGATCTTTGTTATTTTTGACATGCCGATCAATCATACATTAGTTTTTCTTTCTACCTAGTGCTTAAAGTTTTAACTGATGCTTCTTTCCTTGACTTTTGTCTGTTAATCAATTGGTTTAAGAATTGTTGAAATGATCTAATGGGCTGCTGAACAAATAGGTGGTGCGGACCTGGCTTTTTTAAGATTCTGTACATCATTTAACTTGTGTCAGTGTCTAAATTGGTTACTGATGCTCACCATGTTATCCCATCTGATCTGCTTGTAATTAAACCTACTTATTGAGGATTGATTTTGGTTTGCAGCTCAAAGATTGCAGCTTGCTAGTGTGTACAAAGGAGAAGCCGAAAAGGTGCTTCTGGTTAAAAAAGCTGAAGCTAAGTTTTTGGGTGGAGTTGGTGTGGCCAGGCAGAGGCAAGCTATCACAGATGGTTTGAGAGAGAACATCTTGAATTTCTCTCACAAAGTGGAAGGCGCATCTGCTAAGGAGGTTATGGATGTCATCATGATTACTCAGTACTTTGACACAATCAAAGACCTTGGAAACTCATCAAAGAATACCACTGTTTTTATACCCCACGGACCTGGCCATGTGAGGGATATCAGTGATCAGATACGCAATGGACTGGTGGAAGCTTCCAGTGCCCAAGTAAATATTGAATGATTTGGGTCATGTCAAAATTACTTTTCATTCAAGATTACCCTTTTCTTATATAGTGTGATATGGTTACAGTGTTGGCTTTACTAGACAAGTTTTGAATAGTAGGATTTAATAGGATGGTATGCAGTGCCACCATTCAGTTACTCCGTCTTACAAATGAAACAATTAATAAGATGATATCAGAGTTTGCTATGTGTATAAATTTATTATATACAAATAAGCTAAAGCTTTTGTTCTCCACATTTTATGATATAATCATTATATCATTGTAGCATATGAATGCATTGACTTGGACATCCAGTTTGTAATTGGAACCAGATCCAGGTTCTATCATGTAATTCAAGACACTGCTTAAACATGATTTTAATGTTTAAACAGATTGAAATTGTCTTTGTACAAGGCTACAAGCTAGTCCAATCAACATGTTCATGCTCTGTTTATGCTTTGATTTTCAAGGAGTACAGGATGAATATGAGACTTCCAAATAGCTTAATGTTCTGGAAGTCTTTTTGTGATTCCGGAAAGAAGCGCTCAATGAACCCTTTTTTAAAAATATTTCTTTTCCTAGTAAGAGAACATAGAGATGTATCATAATTAGGACCCAGAAAACAACTTAGGTTGCAGTGAAAACAAAACATTTCTATCTGTTGAAAAGGTTGTACATTATCAGGAAACCATCTCAAACCCTTGTCCGGATGTGAATTCGAGTGTTCCTGTAAAATGTGGGATGTGCAGACAATTCTTAGAACATAAGAAGCAACCGACCCAACCTTCTCTATTTGGCAGGACCATATATTTAAGAGACAGCTTTTAATTGCTTTAGCAAGCTACAGTATTCTGTTTAAAAGGCTGTGATCTAAGAACCAACCACTTAAAAACTTTTTTTTTTTACCCTTGTATTCATCTGCAAACTGCTTCACCCTGTTATCAACATTTTTTTCCTTCTCCTTGCAGTAAAGCTTCTGTTAATAGCATTAATGTCAGAATCACCTAGTAAGAAGGGAAGATGAATGGGAATTTGTTGACCATGGACTATTATTTCATAGCATATAATCTGTATGCAAGAGTGAAAAGTGGTAATGTACCACTGTTGAGCCCATGGTAGCCATTTATCCCTTTTATTAGGGTTTTTGCTAGTCATACATTTTAAGGAAGCTTTCAGGCAGCATTTCAAAAACTTATATCTGACCATCTAATGATAAGCAAGTTGAAAGTTGTTGAATTCCCATCTTAGCCATAAACTCCTCGAGAGAATTGCTAATAATGTAGGATCTTCACTGATATGCTTCTAGGTGCAGCATTTATCCCTTTTATTAGAATCTTATTTTATGCTTCTGAAATATACAAAAGGGGTCCTGATTGAACAAGAAAAAAGTGGCCCAGAAAAAGAGAAATGGGCTGCTCAGTTGGCCCATATAGCAAGCTCTCCTTGTAAAGTTTGAATTCTGAAAACAAGGAACAAAGCAATTGTTTGGACTGTCTCTCTGTCAGCATGTGGACAATTTTTTCAAAAGATAATTGGGAAAAAAAAAATCTCATACTTTTACTTGAAAATGATCATGAAAATAGAAAAGATCAAGTTACTATTCATTCACAAAGGGATAATAAATACTTTCTTCGATCCTTTATATAAGAGCTAATTATGTTTTGTTGGGGAGATTAAAGAACTTAAATAAGTTAGATTAAAGTATTCATATTTATCGTTTTTTTTAAGATTAATTTGTCTGACTTATAAACTGATAAATAATTTAATGAGACACAATATATAAATCTCTAAAAAAAGTCATATGACTCTTATATTAAGGACCATGAGGTAATATTACACTAGAAATGACTTCATATTTGATGATATATCCTTCCTTCAATTACACCAAACATAACTTGAGAGGAAGAAAAGGATTAAAGAGAGAAATAAGAATACAATAAAGCTAAGTTAGGTGAGGATCATACCATATACAATAAACCACTATTAGGTAAGGTAAGGTAAAATGGAGACTTCATTCATGGGTGTAATAGTCTAATGTCTAGTCTATTTGAATGTTGAGTTCTAACTAATCGGACAAAAAAATCATAATTAAAGTAATTAACAATGGATTTTCCCCAAATCTGTGAATTATCTTCCTATTTTCTTAAAAATCAACATGTGAGTTATCCTTGAGGCTTCTTCTCAAGTATGTTTCAATTTTTTTTTAAGAAAAGGGAAAATTCAGGGAAAGTTGAACATTATTATGGGATGAGATATGATTAAGAAGTGGATCCTATAATTGGAAAAAGGGAATAATTTTTTTTGTTTAAGAAAACAATAAATAGGAGCATTCAATGAAGAATGATGATGATGATAGACTGAGGGTGGTCACTTTCCCAAAAGTGTAGCATCCTTATTTTTCTTAGTACATACTACATACTACATAGAGAAACTTGTAGCTAAAATTTTATTTAGACAAAGAGTATATAATAAATTAATTATTTAAAATAAGTATAAAGTTCTAAGTAATTATTCTATGCAAAAGAAATAAATACAAAGGAAATACTTTCTTAAAATAATTATATTAAATATATGGGTATGTGTGAAAAACTTATGTGTGGTAGGAAAAATGATGTTTGAATATTACTTTCGTTATTTATTCAAACTTAATCCTCCCTCCGGTCCTAATTATAGGAACACTTTTGTGGTACAAATTTGTATTACAAAAATGTTCCTATAATTAGGACTGGATGTAATATTTTTATATATATATATATATTATTTTTTATTTTTGCCAACCCATTTTATATATTTTCTACCCTAAAGAAAATTTAGATAGACATACATATCTATATACATACATACATAAATTTCTATTTGAATAGATTTCTTTTCATTTGTTAAACTCATTTCACTGTTATTTTGTTACTGTATCTCACCCTCCTTTTAAAAATAAAAATAAAAATAATCTACATGCAGTGTGTACAGTGATTTTTATCTTTAATTTCTTCATCTTTTTTTAAAAAAAAAAACAAATCTGATTTATTTATTTTTAATCTTTTTCGGCAACTCACTTTATTTGTATCAGACCCTTGGTTTTTTACTTCAAAGAATGAAATAATAATTCATTCAATTCAATCAAATATTTTTGCAATAATAATTCATTCAATTCAATCGAACATTCTATCTATCCTTTCTTTTTATACATCAGATTTTAATGCCTTCTTCACTTTGTAGCCACAAACCACGTGTGTGTTTATATATGAAGAGCATATGTGTTTTTTAGGGGTAGCTTTAATGTCTAGAATAGTTTATAGTGATTTTAAAACAATAATAAGTCATATATTAGTAGATATTTGTGTTTGTGAATTTGTAGACTCTTGTAGAGAGCTTTAGAGTAATTTTTATAATTATTTCTAAGCTATTATGAAGTCACATGTAACTCTGGATATTCTTTCATATAATTATGAATTGGGTATAAAAAATGGTTGAATTATATGTATATGTGCATGTATTGTAAATTCTTAAATAAGTAATGTTACAAGTAAATTTCTTTATAACTCATTTTATTCACATAGTTAATAATTTAATTATAATTAATGTATTATTAGATTATTGTTTCCTTTTAGGCATGCTTTTAATGATATTATATTTATTGGTGATTGAATATAATTATTATGGCGGTTGCATTTGTCATGGGTTGGAGTGGGGAGGAATTTGTATGATAAGATCTTTTACCATGTGGTATCTCATCACTTGGTGCATAGTGGATGCCACTTGTCAGAGCCCCTTCTTCCATATTTTCCTTTGGTCGGGATTGCATTGGAGCTGTAGGACATATGACACCTTCTTAGTTGAGTTCATTTAAAGGGGAGAACCATAGTCCAGACTAAAGATCTACATCTTTAGCCCGATGTATCTTAAAACTAGTGAGCTTAGGACAATCCAGTCAAATAGATGTGTTTCTGTTAGACTATGTGTTAGCCTATAACTCTAGTTAGCAATATAAGGATAGACGGTGATATAAAGGTAGTTACATATTGCATAATTGTATATTACATGTTATGAATAAGAATAGAGGTTGTTTAATGATGATTAACTTGAAATCATTTTATATGAAGATTCTGATATATGCAAATATATATGTAATCAGTTTCTTCTTTTTATCATATGTGATTTACTTGTGTACGGTAGAAACTTTCATTAGTTACTGAGACGTGGAATCTCATCCCTTTATATTAACATTTTGTAAGTAAATGTTATAATAAGAAGTAAGGGAAGGCACGTGCAGAGTGAGCCTTAAAGGCTCTATCATACTCCTAAAGCACATGTTATACCACTTTGTATTTGATTGTCCTGACACTAGGATTATTTTTGTTTTAAAATCATTTGATCAATTTTTTTAACTAAATCTTTCATATAATATTTGGAAATATTTGGTAAGTGTCTTTTGGACTTGTATATTAAGGCACTATATTAGGTGGGAAAAGAAAGGAAGATTATCAAGTTCCCTTGTTTGGTACGCTTTTTGTGTCAAATCTTCCAGCAACTCAAGTTCTCATACCCATTAATCTTCCCTTATATGTGGAAAAATAAGATCCCACCAAAATTGGTGGGATCTCAAGTTCTCACGAGAACAATAACACTTTTGGATATATTTACCCCTCATAAAATATTTTTTCTCTAAAATGCAAGAAAATATGATTAAATTCAAATTTATGCGATAAGTTCAAACTTACTACCTTCTATTTATAGGAAACTTTTTAGTGTAAATGCATACAAAAGTGTTCTATAAAACTTATATGATAAATTCGAACTTAGCGGGAGAATATTTTAGTCAAAATTCAAGCTTGGCGGAAAAGTTCGAACCTAGCGGAAAAATATTTTAGACAAATTCGAACTTGATAAGAGGATTTTAAAAAATATATATATATATATTTTAGCAAAAAAAATATTTTCCTTTTTCATTTTGAATTAATTACTTTTAAGGGTAAAATAAGTATTTCCGATTATTTACAACAACTACATTTTCTTCCTATCAAACAACTTATCTTCCATCAAGCCATTTTCCCTCATCCCTCAAAACCTTCCTTTCCCTTTTCTAAGTTCCTTTTCCTCTCAAATCTTTCTCATACCAAACAAGGCCTAAGTATATGGGTTTATAAGAATGAGGTGTTACTAGAGCTGAGAATCAAGTTAGGCCTTTGAAGGGTCAGGGCCTAAAATGGCTGGCTCTTTTAGGTCCAGGGTAGATAAACATATGTTTTTCAAGCGCCCGATTATATTATGGCATGGCCAAAAGCCATTTTTTAAATTTTAACTATTTTTCAACATTTTTTTCAAATAAATGTTTTCAACATTAAGATCTAAACACCACGCATCATGCAACAAACAAACACAATCATTAAGTCGTAATCAAAGGTAAACTATTGTCCACATACCACAATTACAAATAATTAATGAGAATACTTAACAAAATTAAAAATACTTCTTGTAAATATGTCTTGAAAAATGTAAGTAGTCAACAAAGAAAAAAAAAACACACACACACACACACACACACACATAAGATATGAACAAAACAACCACTAGAAAATAAGTTAAAATATACAAAATAGTAAGAATACTTATGAAATAAGAAATATCTTCATAAGTTTTAAATTTTTAGGATTCTTAATATAAGATGTTCTTGTGAAACTTAA
This sequence comes from Acacia melanoxylon, assembly GCA_019022615.1. Lineage (NCBI taxonomy): Eukaryota > Viridiplantae > Streptophyta > Magnoliopsida > Fabales > Fabaceae > Acacia > Acacia melanoxylon. The sequence continues at coordinate 11,826,323 of JAFJYJ010000004.1, forward strand.
TTCTAAAAATAATAATGATAATAACAACTAAATATTTGTAATATTATTAACAAAATATAAAAAATCAATAATTTTATTATAATATAAATAATTTTATTAAAAAAAACATATGGGTGTAGAAGGGCTGGCCCTACAGAGCCGGTCCTTTTAGGCTCACTTTCACTTTTAAGACAAAAATTTAAGTTCGAGCCTTGTAAATTTAAGGCCTAAACGACCCAGCCTGACAGGTTCGACCCGTTTTCTCAGCAGCTCTAGGTGTGTACACAAAGTGTATAATAATCCAAATGAGTACTCAAAATCTTGTTGATTGGTGACATTATATCGGTCACTATACTTAATTTGTTTCCCCCTCCCCCTTTTTTTCATTTTCTACCAAATTACATGTCATATTGTTCTAAGTCTCTCTCAATTGTCCAATGTTAAGACCCAATTCTTTTATTCATTCATTTTTTTTTTTAATAAGTATCCACTGTCCTGATTAATACAAATGGTGGTGCGACATTTATTTATTCTCTCAGCTATTGAGTATACTTATATGTGTAAAAATTTCAAAAAATTATTTATAAGAAATGAAAATTTCTAGATTAATTCAAAAAACTTAATATTTATTTGGAAAAAAAAAAGTAACTGAAGGAATGATTAATTGAAATAATCAAACAAAAAAAGAAAGAAAATCGATTTAAAAAATTAGTTTTCTTCTTCTTTTCTTGCTTTTTTTTTTTTTTTGCCACTCAATAATCTCCAATCCAAACAAACAAGCTTTAAGGGTTAAAGTGAGGTGAAGATGTGTATATAATTGAAAAGTGGGGCCAAGTTATCAACAGGAGAGCCAATTAAGGGCAAGATTGGTGGGAGAAGTAGAGACAGAGATTGAGAAATGTTAGAGAGAGAGAGAGAGAGATGTTTGGTTGTTTGTTTTTATTTTTAATTTTTGCTTTGGCATTGTTTGTTTGTTGGGTCAGACACTATATAAGTGGAAACTGCAAAGAAGAACACCATGTGATAGATTAATAGTACAATAATACATTATTATTAATATGGCTTCTAACCAAAGCAACCACATACCGATTCCAATTATTTATTTATTTATTTATTTATTTATTTATTGAACTTTAGAACCTATTACTTACTTAATTAATTAATTAGCTCTTTTTGTCTAGCTCATAACAAATAAAACATGCTTATCTAATTCTACTATTAGCTCTAGCTCTAGCCATGAACTCTTGCAAAGAAAATGGGACAAGAATCCATTATTACAATTAGAAAATCTTAGTTAACTTAGTAATAGTAGGATCTTGTCATCTTTACTGATATTAAATATATCAATTTCGATTTAGTCAATAAATAAATTGAGAAAGTATAAAGAAAAAAAGTGAGTAACAAACATGGTAGGAGGATATTTTCTCATACAAGAAAAAATATCTGAAAAGATCAGAGAGACAGGAAAGTGAAAGAATTTTTTTAAAAGACACTTTATTACAACTCAATTGAAATCTCCTAATTCAATAAATTTTAAATGAAAAAATCCTTTAAAGTTAAAGTCATATTTTGTCCATTTTATCCATGAATGTAGAGAAAAATATGTTTAAATAGGGAAAAAAGAAGTTTAGAAAGTTCATTTACTTAGTAAAGATTTGGCCCATGACACATAAGATTGTGAATTTAAATCTTATTGTTAATATTAGTGGTAGACGATCTACAAATAATTTTGTGAGTATTTTTTGAATTTGGAGTTATAACTTGGCCCTGATAAACTCTCAAGATCCAATTCACTTTAAAAGAAAAAGATTGGACATGAAACATTGGCAGAGTCTCTTATACTCTCTGTTTTTTCCCTCTTTGAATTTATATAAATTGGAATGTTGTTATACCAAAAAAAAAAAATTGTAATATTGTAAATAATTTATAATAGAAATTAGGTTCATATGAAAATTAATTTCCTAACTTCCCTTTAAAAAATTGGGTGTGGTTAGTGAGGAAGAGGCCCTGGTTAATTAATTGATGTGACAAACAAAATTAAACAAAGCATAAATTCTGAAGTTGGCAACTCAATTACCACATTATGATACAAGAGAGGAATTATTATTATTAGAATGTCATAATTGTAATCATAACACTTTAAGAATTTTCAAATCCAAATATCAAAGTTTCAAGCTTTGGTGGTTAGTTAGCTTATTGACATTAAAAAAGAACAAATATGGGGCAATGGAATAATTAATCTGCTTGTACAATTACAACTAAATATTCCCTTTAGCATTAAAGTTCAAATAGTTTTATTTGAAAATTAAATTATTATTTTACTTAAAATAAATTCTAAAGCATCTAGAGAAGAAAAAGGCATAAAAGTGATTCACAAAGACAGAATTTTTTTACACATTTTTTAAAGTCTATTGTTGTTAGATTTTAGGGATTGATACCCATAGGTTGTAATGAGAAAATTTTATGTGACATAAAGGTTGGGGTAGAGTAAGAAATTTTTTCTAATCATAATCATTAGAGTTCTATTTTCTATTACTTGTTTAATCATCATTTTTTTTTTATGATTAATTGTCTTGACCTTATCACCATCAGTGTGTTTGGATTCTCCTCTTTCAATATCATCAATTTTATTCAAAATACCAAACCAGCAAACCCTAACTTCATTATTTTCAACAAAGACAGCCTTCATAATATGTGAATATCATCATACACTAATTTCATCCACCCTTCAACCCAATTTTTCCTTCCAAAATTTCATTAACATTTACTTTAAATGACCAACACTACACCATCTCTATTTTTTTAAAAAAAAAAAAAAACAAGAAGAAGAAGAAATACACTTATCTCTATTATTTAAGTTTTCATAATCACACACTAGTTAAATACTTTGTCGTATTAAATTAGAAAAATCTCAAAAAAAAAAAGACCTCCAAAATTTCAAAATCTCAAATCAAATTTGATTCCTACTTTGGTAAAGAATTAACTACACTTAATAAGAAATTCACAACTTATTTTTAGTAGGAAATTACTTATTTGAGATTATGACATTTTAGAGATTTTTTTCTGGGATTTTCCCTATTAAATTAACCAATTGGAATTTGATAGGGGGATGCACGGAATAACAACACTATTGATGATCATGTTAATAAAAAAATTAAAATTTTCATGAAAAAAGAAAATTAAAAAATTAAAATGTTAAGTCTAAGTATAAAAATTCTTGAATAAAAAATTTGCACCAAGTGATCTTCAATTCATTGAGAATTGTGGGAGCGGGGAAAAAAAAAGGAATAAACAATAAAGATTAATCATGTGGGAACATTGAAGGTGGGAAGATTCTTTGAAAAAAAGATTATATTGTCCAATGCCAATCATCACAACCTCCAATTCCTTATAAGAAGGAACCAGTATGCAATGAAACTAAAATTATTCCATACAATACAAGAAAAGAATAAAACCTTTACACCAAAATAACAACAACAATAATAATTAATTAATAAATTAGAGGGGGTTTTTTCCCCCCTTTTGGTTGGTAAGCAGTCAGAATAGCTTGGCCTTGCCGACATGATGGACTGTCACTGCACCAAATTGAGTAGAAAGATAAACCAGATATGCAATCAGCAATACAGCATTCTACTCTACCACTAATTACTTCAGTCCCCACATCTTTTTTTCTTTTACCTCCTTCTTTGACTTTGAGAATCTCTCTCTCTCATTATTTCTAGCCTTTGAGGTGGGTGGAGAAACTCAGATCCATGGCTATTGTTGTTGGAGTCCAGATTCTTGGCAGTAAATAAATTACTCCATATAATGCTGTAAAAAAAAGATATTATTAAAAGAAAGGCTAAAATATAAGTTTGCCCCCTGAGTTTAAAAAACGTATTTTTAGTACCTTAATCTTTAACGCTGTTAGTGAAAATTTAAGACTTGAGTCAATTTAAATGGTGAGACTCTACAATTACATGCTGACAAATCATGCTTTCAAGAGTCACCCTTTAAATTTACTGATTCAATATTTTTCGTTAACTAAGACTAACAGATGAAAGATTAGGGGATTTAAAATACACTTTATAAACTTAAGGGACTGAACTGAAACTTGATGTGTTTAGAGAGAGAGAAAGTAGATTTTATATATGCTTTCACAACTTTGAATCGCTCTCTCTACTTATATTTCAGCACTGCTACTGAAAATTCAAAGTGATGAAAATGGAAGATGGAATGGCAACCTGATTAATCAGAGTACCTGCAGTAGAAGGACATGTTGGTTTATGATTTAATCAACAATGTACTGAATTTCTCTTTCAAGGATTTCTTTTTTTAAAAAAAATGAAAAAAAAAAAATTATGAGTACTCTAAAGGGATAAGACATAAGACTGCCTTAGTACCTACTACATGCAAGAAAATTTTAAAATCCACTTTTTTCTATATCTCATGGATTTAAATGTTGCCCCTGCTAATGTCAAAATTCAAGCATGCACATATGGAGTGGCAGAAGTAACATCCACCCTAGTAGGGAGGACAAAACTTGCTTTAGGTTGATATGGAAAAATCCTTAGGTGAATTTCATCTAATTATACCTATACAGTAGGACCCACTTATCACATGTTTGCGTGTCCATTTATGATTGGTTTGATTTACTTAAGAATTTTTCATAGCATATATCCTATGTCAGTATACACTTTCACCAATTTCTCCAATTTCTCAACCAAAAAAATGGTGTCATATATGCATATGACAATGACAGGAAGAGTAAAATATAGTATGAGATGTCATCAAAACCAGAAGCCTGTGAAATTGCAAGTTTCTGTTCAGGATAAAATATAAGCCCCCCTAAGATTGCATGCAAAAACAGCTAGGAAAACCAGCTCATATTCGTTACAAATAACTAATATAACTAATTTTCTTAATCTACCTAAATAAATTATTTAGTTCTTATATTAAGGACAAGAGGTAGTACCGTTCATCTATGGGCCAATTTGAGTTGACGTTGAAAAAGCATATTCACGTAAATCAAGATAAAACTCCTCTCACAAACTTATCTCATATATCGTAAATCACGTTGGAAAAGCAGCTTCTACCGCTAATCCAAACAGACACATATCATGTAGCTCCTCATGCCGACAGGGCTCCTTGCTTCCACCTTTTTTTTCTTAGCCTCAATCTTTGCTTCCCACTTTCCCAGAGACTTTTCAGCAATCATGGCGAGCCGTGAGGTTAATTCTGTAAACTACCAAATTTCAGATAAACAGTTCGCACATGGTCCCATGATTAACTAGTAAATTATCACCAAAAAAGATACTGTTTCAAAAGTTACCAAAGGTTGTGTGGGACGATTAGCTGAGCAGAAACAACAAACACAGAAAGAGAGAGAGAGAGTGGATAGATGTGAAGGAAAGCCACTCATACCTCAACTTTTCTTTGACCATGACACATTAAAGCAATGGCTTAGACAACCACTCTCTCAATGGTGGGCCTAACCAAAATTTTGCAGAAACAAACACACCCCAGGGATATGCTTGCCAGGTTTTCTATTTACAAGTGCGTCTTCTTTGGCCACAAAAAGATTCTTTCTTGTGTTCTTCCGAGGTTGACCCAAGTCAAATTTATGTGTATATATATCCACCCTACTGGTTCAAGCATCTCCAAATCTGCAACAAATAAAAAAATAACATATTCAAAATTTGGGAGCCAATTCTACTTTTATGAAACTTCGCAGCTTCCTTCTTCCTACATGAAAACAAACAGCATCTAAGTGGCAAAGAGTACACCATAATCTCTGAGATATGGTTCCATCATGAGTTAGAATCTTAGATATTATGAGTTCCTTGATATTTACTCCTTTACATACATATGGGTGTCTCTATGTGTGTTATTAAAAATCATATATAAGAGGACCATTCCTAAAGATATCTGCAGCTATACATGTTTCTCAAAATTAGAATGAAAGAAAGAAACTAGGAGGAAAGGGGTTTGTGAGAACGTCATAAACTGATGAAACACAGAAAGAGACTTTGTAAGAGGATATGCAATCATATGCATTAACGGCTCTCCTGGGAAGAAAGAGACTAGGAGAGAGAGCAATCACATGCACGTACCATTTTGGAAGTTTGAGTTTTCCTTGAAAGTGGATTTATGACAATTTACTCTCTTTTTTTGACTCAATTGTTTTGCACAGTATTTTTGTTTTTAAATACATGTTGACTTGTGGCATTTTTCAACAACTTTATGACAAGGGAGACACAACTGATGAATTAGAATGTGAAATTCTTCATCCAATCATAAGTATCCAGTAATTCACTCAGTTCATGTGCTTAGAGGAAAAATAGGAATAATTACTAGTATAAGCACTTCTTGGCAAGCACAAACTCTTTAATTTGCTAAAGAATCTGAGCATTCTGAACTTCTAAATCGAGCAGTGAGGCCTTTTGTTCATTAGTCCAACTCAGCAAGTGTTCGTTGTTACGGGAATGGTAGTCAAACAGTGAGATAGTTTGATGTACATAATTCAGCATCACAGGCAAAGTCTTGACAATATATTATTATGTTATGGTATATGAAGTCATGAACCATGTCAACTGATATATCAAAAAAAATACTATTCATTATTTTAACATCCTTTTTATATGAAGGGATCATGTTTAATCTCAACCCCCTTAAAAAATAAAAAGGATGATATCTTTACAACTTAGTTATTGCCTCTTCACAAATAAAATAAAATTGCTCCAACAACCATGCATTAATATCTAGATATTTTGCTTTCATACATGATACCAAGTTTCCAACATCACTCTTAATGGCTAAAAACACAGGAACGACAGTTAAAGTTAACAACCAATCATAAACTATGCATTGTAGACCTTTTTTGGGTTTGAGATATATGTAGTAACTTAAAATTATACCATGGGCACTTGCACAAGGAACTGAATAAAATGCAGTTTATCATTTTTGGCCAATTTTTTTTTATATATACTTCATTCCAAAAATCACTATTAAAATTCTCTTGACATTCTTCTTTCTCTCTTCCAGGATTCTTTTGCTAATGAATCAGCAAGGGTTCCTTCTTTTCTAACCATAACCCAAAACAGTGGCTGCTGAAAGAAAGATTGATGATTCATTAAAACCCAAGGTGATGCCTCAGTCATCAACATGCTTTAGAGAGATCCCTTCCATTATCCTTCTGTTTCATTTCAATCACAAGTCACAAAAAATTTTCCACCAGAAAATAATGGATAAATAGAAGGGTTCTGAAAAGAATATCAAAAATTCTAAAATTACAGAATTCTATAGGAGTTCAAAAGAAAAGAATATTACACTAAGGGTGCATCAGCAAAGACCTCAGCCAGCATGCCGTCCTCACTACCAGTCATGGCAAACAGTTCTGCATCCTTTTCTTCCTCATTCGAAATGTCTCGCCTTTCAAGCTTGGCATGACCAGCAATGTATATCATTTTCTGAGCTCTTTCCAATGCAATTCTTGAGTGCTTATTCCCAACAATTTTTCTCATGAAAGACCAATTGCTCTTCAATCCGCACGAGGTTGCAAGGAGAAAAATCAGCCTTACTGCAATCTTCCCCAGGGATTTGAACTCACTCAAGCAAGTTTCCCAAACAAGTCTACTACTCAATGGGTTTGCAACTTTCATCTTCCCAGTCACTGGATCCTTTTGTTTCATCTGAACAGCCTGAGCATAAAGTGGGTCCAGCCCTTCTGACCTCCACTTCATGAGCTCCATTAACACAATATGAGCTTCTTCTTTAGAAGCTAGCCTTGTCAATAGCTTATCTACATCTTTCTCCTGTTCACGTGTCAAGCATTTGAATGGTGGGAGGTACTTTCCACTAGTATCTTTAATCAAGTAGAGTGGGTCGAGAATAAATGCAGCTGACCATGCAGGGTGATAATTCTTTCTGAACCTTTTTTCAAGTATTTTCTCCACAGGTCCTTCCACTATGCTATATTTTGCACACCACTCCTTCACTTTGGTTCTCAGCTCCTCCCAAAGAGGAAGGCATCGACCAATCAGTGGCCTCTCAGTCTCCATGTCACGAACCATTCCTTTGATAAGTTTTACAAGTGAATAAACTGCCTCCAACTCATTCCAAAACCTATCACTTTGAGTCATCTCGGCAACTTCCCTCGCTAGTGGATCCTCCATGCATGTTACCTTAAACGATCCCTCCAACATAACCATTTGGATCACTCTAGAACAGCTCAAGATGTCCTCCAACATTGGAAAGACAGATGCAAAGTTCTTAAGAGCATCACATTTAGGTGAAGGAACACGAAGCAACCCGGAATACTCAAGCTCCTGCAACCGGAACTTGAGAAAACTATTCCTAACATGGGATTCATTGTTTACAAAATTCCCAACCTTTAAGCAATTTTCAGTGACAACCCTGAAAAGTGGGAGGTCGTTGTTAAAATCCTTGATTAAACTAACGAAGCCCTGAAGCTGACAAGGGATATTTACCATCCAATGATTTTGAATCTCCAAGTTCCTTAATGCTTTGGCCTTATATTTGTCTGCTACAATTCCTGCACATCTCTGCTCAGAACTCCCACTAATACTCGTCACTGTTTCCCACAAAACCTCCTCTGCGTATTTGGGGGAGACAACTCCCCCAGTAAATACAGCCTTTTGGAACACACTAGCTCCATTCGGAAGATTCACAGTAAACTTAACCAAATTCTCACCTCCACAACACAAGCTATACCAATTATTGTTCTTCCAACCTTCACTAGCCACTTGGAAAAACATTGCATCTCGTATTTTGGCTTCTGACTCAACCTCAGCCTCATTGAACTTTGCATCAAGTCGAGGACCGGATATCTCACGACGCAAACTTGTTGGCAAGCCCACTTGGTTGAGAAAGGCTTGAAACTTGGGGTGCTCAAGAGTTGATAAAGACACAGAACCACATGACTCGTAAAACCAATCAGCAAGCAATTCTATGGCAGAGTTAATCTGTTCCCTGCTCAAAGCAGGAGAAGGAGAGGTCTTAGGACTCTTGAGCCTCTTCACACTGTCTTCAAACATGGCCAATGCACATAAATCTTCCTTCCCACCCGACAAAATCAAATGTTGTTGATTTGTACCCGTATTAAGTTGAGATGGTGAGTATCCTAGTTCAGTACAAAATCGAGAGGACTCAACCAACGCTAACGAGTGATTTTGATAAGGAGAAGTAACAGCCATATGAGTAGAGCTTCTCTTTTTGCTATGATTGTTTGAGTTAGGCAAAGCCACGGTAGATATGGGCATAGGCGAAATTGAAGAATTAGGTCTCAAACCGGAGCTGAGATTGGGGCATGTTCCTCTCTTCAAGTGCTCCGAAGCAGTTCTCGACGGGTTTGACGCAGAGAAAACGGAGTCACATAAGGAACATTTGAGCTTCACGGATTTGGGAAGTCCAGAATCGGCGTTCCGAATCAGAATAGGTTCCAAATGCGCCCAGTACCAAGCTCCTTTGCCCTTTAAGGCTTTGGTCCGCACAGTGACCAAGCCTTCGTATCGCTTGTTCACAGCCTTGACGGCGATGTCCTCGACAACGACGGCCGCGGCGGCGGGGGAAGGAAGCAGTTCAGTGGATGTTGAGTTGGTGGAAGTCATTGCACAGACAACGGAGTTCAAATTGGTGTTGAGATTGGGCTTCTCTGGTTCTCTGAGATTCAAGGTCAGAACGGGGCTCTCATATGAAGTTGAGCTTGTGGTAAGTGCACCAAGTTGACAGTGGGTCTCGTTTTGGGGCATTTAGCCATAAAGGGTCACACTCCGGCGTGACGGAGCTTGTGGATTTCGCCGGCGAAACAACAAGTGAAGATGGGAATTGCGAAGTGTGGATGGTGCAAAAGTAGGAAAACGTACAAGTACAAGGTAGTGGTTGAAGAAATATGCTGCTGACTTCTGAGAGTGATACAGTGTATATTGAGGGAAGAAGAAAGAGAAGTGACTCAGATGAGAGTTACAAGAAGAAGAAGAAGAAGAGAGTATAGGACAGAAAGAGGTGGAGGAAGAAGAGAAGCGTTTGTTCAGAGGTAGGGGACGCATAACGAGCCAACGAAATTTGTATTTCTCAACCAAAAAAAGGTGAACTTTAACTTGATTTATTCTTTTCTTTTTTCTTTTTTCTTTTTTAAGTTTCTCGTGGTGATTAGGTAAAAGTAAAACAAAATTTTGAGGTAAGAGTAAATCAAAATTTAGGGAAAAATTTAACACAAATTACGTTTCAATATTATTTTAAATTGAGAGACTTCTGAAATAACCGCCAGGTAGTTTAATTTAATGTTTTTTTTTATAATTTTTTAGTTTAAGAAATTTTTTGTTTTCAAAACATGTATTCGAATATTAAAGATAATGTAATATAGACTTCTTCAAAAATTTAAATTTTAGCTTATGTCATTAATTTCATAATATTTTATTCATCAAAATTTGGAAAAAAAATTCCCTCATTCAAAATTTTATTGGTCAGTGAGAATGACTAAAGATATGATACATCTTTATACACAAAAAAATCAGTACTTTGATTTAAATCATTCTGACTAATAAAATTTTTAATAGATATTTTTATTTTTTTTAATATGACACTGATTTCACAAACCAAGTATAAATATGTTTTCAAAAATTGGGCATTCACTGAAAAAAAAAAAAATTAAACACACAAACATGTTTCAGTTGCTATTTAATAAATTCTAGACTTGACATGAAAAATAATTGAATTTTTACAACATAATAAGATCTTTATAACTCATGCATAACATTTATTTATAATATAAAATATAACTATTTATAAGATTTGTATAATAACTTATTTTAAATTCAATCTAAAACAAACCCCTCAATGAAATCACTAACAAACCCACTTCATGAGACCTTCCAAGCAAAATTTGAGACATTTGAGAATCTCATGCATCACATTTATTTATACAATCTATCTCCCCTTGAAAGTCCCTATCAAATTGTTTCATGAAACTTTCTCCAAAAAAAAAAAAAGACAAATTAATGGACATGTCCAAACCAAACCAAGTTCAAGAGAGGACCACTCATGTTCATCAATTAAATGTAGCACTCTCCTAATCTTCCTATGATCTTCCATGGAACATTCTATCACACTCTATATGCAAGAAATCAAATCTATACTTAAGGGATAAATAACAATTTTATCATGGAAGTTTTGGTTTCGGAGCACCCAGCACTGAGAAGTTTTTTTGGTATCATTTTTGCCTCGGAAGTTTACAAACGTAGCAATCTTACCCATCGGTTGATCTTGATTTATTGGATTGATCATTTTTAGATCATTTTTGTCGCAGAAGTTTATAAAAATTTGCTCCTAAAAAAAAACTTCGAAAGATATTTCTCCTTTTTGTAAACTTCGGGAGAAAAAAAAGATACTAAAAAAACTTAGGGTGTTGAATCTTTCCTACCAATACTTTTTCGAGAAAAAATGATATTTAACCTCTTATTATTATAAAGGGCACAAGTGTTTGTGCTTTGTGCATGATATTAAAATTCAATTTAGGTCATTGTCTTCTGTTAGACTAGTGAAGCAGTTCTCTTATCGGTCTGGTCAAAAGTTTTAGACATATTAATCAAATTGTATGTTATATTTTCCCTATTGTCGCTAAGCTTAAAACAACATCACATGGTTAAAAAACACCGAAAAATAGCATTATATCATATTTTTGTTAAATGATGTGTGGTTTATTTATACAAAAATGTTTCATTTATTTTATGGATTAATGCATTTTGTGTCTAAATAATATTATCCTTTTATGCATATTTTAATTAAAATATATTATTTTAATCATAACTAGATTGATCGACTTTGATTTAACCACAATAAAATTATATTGACTTTTGATCTACTGTCTTATTGCTTATTTGGAACAGCGATTGGAGCCTTCAAAATCAGCTTTTCAATAATGATTTATAGTATACGAGGTAAATATCTGAAAAGAATTTTGTCTCAATTTATATAAATAAGTACCTTTAGAGATTCCAAAACAAACTATTAATCTGTCTAAGGACGGGCATAAATTTTAATCACTTGGGTGTGGATGGGACTCTTTTCTACATAATAGCATGGTTAGATATGATAGTTAAAAAAAAAAACAATTGTAGTAGTGAAAAATGTTATTTTATTATGGAAAAAGTATTTCTCCAGTCACTGGAGATAAGTTTATCTCACTTATCTCCAGTAACTCCTAAAACTACGTCGTTTTGAATTAATGAAATGTGTGTTTGTAATTTTAGGTGAATTAATAAAGGATGTTTCGGTAAATTTATATGATAAAAAAATAAACAAAATTACGGAAACACCCTTCATTAATCTAAAACGACATAATTTTAGAGGTTACTGGAGATAACTTATCTCCAGTGACTGGAGAAATCCTTTACCCTTTTATTATATATATATATAGAGAGATTCATGCAGAAAAAATTAAACAAATAAAGAAAAAAGAAAGAAAGAGGGAAGGAAAGGAAAGGACAAAAGGTCAAAGCTATTTGAAGCATGTGTTGTGGTTGTTAAGCATATGAGGTGTAACGTCTTATTCATCTTTAAACCAAAAACCAAAAATAAAAAATTATTCTTTTTTTATGTGAACTTTGGGAGCCATTAATTATGCAGTGATGTGCTCAGAAGCAACCCATATAATTGGGCGCTTTTTGCAATTTTCCTTTTTTTAATATCTTTCTTTTGAGCTTTTTCCCCATTTTTTATAGGAAAAAAAAATGATTAATTTGAGTAGAGCTTAAGACAATCAACTGATTCTACAGTTACCACAAAATGATAAATAGTTTCTTCCTTTTTTTATTTAGATTTATTTTTAAAGCAGCTATACATACAGTGCTTTACCAATGCCTTATTTTTTTATTAATTATTATAATCATTAGATTCATTGCATGAATGATTAGAAAAGTCCACATTCCTTTTTTAAACTGGTAAAGCTTCAAGGATTAATATTAAAATATTCTAAAAATTTTTCTATACGCGATGAATACCTTATTTAAATTGTTAAAATCAAGTGTAAGCCAATGAGAGTTTTTAAATTTAAATTAGTTTAAAGTATTGAGATAAAAAATAAATGAAAAAGTTAATCCACAAGTCCTTATAATTTATGTTAATTTTGAGTCAAACTCTTTGTTATGGACTCATATATGAGGCCTATTTGCTGTATGGCCCAACAAGGGTAAATCATATCAGGATTTGCCCATAACGAAGGAAGATCTTAATCAGCCTATAATCAAGGAATCAAGCAGCAGGTGAGGCGGCATAAGCATGGGCTGAGACGCACACAAAACCCAAGGCCCAAACTCTAAGGTAATCTCTATAAATAGGAGGTTAACATAAAAGGTACACATTCTCTATTCATCTTATTTACTATTCAATTTTCACCGCACACACTCCACCCCTTTTGGCTAAATATCATATTTGTGCACATTGATCCATTGCTCTCTTTGGTATCTACCTTATAGATATCTTGGAGAGTTATTTGATATTCTCTTCTCTGCTTTATAGATATCTTAGATAATCTTTTGATCAATATAAACACACTAGTCCATTGAGGCTAGACATTTATGTTCTACACTAGAACACTCTTATAATTTATATTGTTAAAATTGATATGTTATAGGCATGATGTAAAAAGTAAAAAAAAAATCTGTTAATTTTAATTTATAGAATTTCATCAACTTTATAAAGTCTTCTCAATTTCCCTTAACATCATTTTAGCACTTATTTATTTCAATAAATAAAGCTTCATAAATATTATAAATTAAAATTATTGGATCAAACAATAAGGCTAAATTCAAACAAAATAATTTGCATCGACCTTGTGTTAAATTAGGGAGAATTATGAAGACCTATAGATTAATTTTTCTCAAATTAGTTTGAACCTCTGAATTATAATTTTTTTTATGTAACCCAATTGTTTATTATGAAATGAGATAAAAAAAAAATTAAACTTGCACCCAAGGTTATTAAATCCGGACTGACCACTGAACCGGTTAGGGTAATAGGTCAAGGGTTAGTAGGTCAAACCGGATTCAAATCAAAGCTAAGGGGTTAGACCGATAAGAAAGTAAAGATTTGAGGGTTATAATATGGAATTATAAAGAAAATAATAATAATAATAATAATAATAATAATAATAATAATAATAATAATAATAATAATAAATCGGGTCAATGCCCAGATCAGGCTAGTTTACCGATAAGTTCTTCTGGTTTCGGGTCGAACCGGTTTTGGTTTGGATCGGGTTTAATAACACTGCTTGCACCTAAACACTTTTTGGCAAGTTAATTAGGCATCAATTCACCCATGTGATAATGTGAAAAATAATGGTATAAAAAATAAAAATAAAAAAATTTGGCGAGTTAATTAGGCATCAATGCTATCATGAATTATCAAGTATCATTATCATTCATGATTGCATAATTCATATTCGCACATGTGACTTTAATTACTAATTATTAATATGTAAATATAAATATATTTATTAGTTATGAGTAAGGTACATCTGATTTCAAATTTCAAACACTCCATCAATTTCATATACATTAACTTATTTTTGGATCTGGTCCGAAGATTCGGCTTTTGTAATATTGTAATAATTAAAGTGTCTTTAGTTCTACGATAGCCCCACTTCCTTAATAAACACACCATAAAACAAATTAAATAATATAATTTCCTCTCTTCCCCTATATTTTTTTTTCTAAGAAAAACATTCTCTGACATTTCAATCTCCTGTCGATATCCAACAAAAATCACCAAAAAATATCAGTTTACAAACTGTTAGTTGGCATTGATTTTTCTAATTCAATCAAATTAAGTTTTTTGGAACAAAAAGAAGAAGATAAAACTCAATCAAGTTTATTGATGGGAATAAAAATAAATTTAGAAAACTTATTTTAGGAAGGGTAAAGGGGCAAAAATGTTCATGCACTTTTCCCCCAAATGTGCACCTAGCACAATATATATTTTTTAGGTGCAAAAATACGTATGAAGATTACAAAATGTTGTAAAAATGTTAGCTCTATTTGTTTGAGATAACGATCATTACTTTTTAATCACGGGACCCACATTATTGTAGAAGTGTCAATCCAGTAAGTTGCAAAAATGCCTATGTACTTTTAGCAAATGTGCATTTTGTATTATAAACATTGCTTGGGTACAAAAATACACACCAATACTTGTGCATATGCCATTCCCTCCTTCTTCCATATTCTCTAATCTCTATCATTTTTCTCTCCTCTCACTCACCCTTCCCCTCTCTTACTCTCTTGTCTGACGCCACCGGATAATTGTTTTGGTTCTTACTTTGGTTGCCACGGGATTATTACTAAATTGGATTCATATTATGCGATTTTGCTAGTAATGATCTAGGCATGGATGATGATTCCACCTTTGAATATTTAAAAAAAGGAGGAAATTAACTAGAAGAGAAATTATATGGGTTTCTTATAGTGTTAACAAGCTAAAAATGTCTTCCTTATTTTTTCCCTTAAATAGCGAATGGGATAATGGATCAATCAGTGTTAATAGACATGTACAATGGTTAGGGTTGGTTACCTTTGATATGGCATTTTTGCTATGTTTGAAGAAGTTGGTGTGTATTTTTGCACCCAAAAAATGTATGTGGCCTTAAATTCACATTTGAAAAAAAGTATGTAGGTATTTTTCTACTTTAGCCCTTAAAAATGATTAGTATGAGGCCCACAAAACCAATAGTTAACATACGTTTGACTTAGTTAACGGAGCTAGCATTTTGCCCATATAGAAATATTTATGAGGATTTTTGCACCTAAGTAATATATATGGTACCAAATGTACATATAAAAAATATATAAGTATTTTTGCCCTTTAACCCATTTTAGGAACCCTTGAATCAATTCGAATTATGATCCAAAAAAAACAAGAAAATAAAATGGACGACCGAAAACATTATTGGGCCTCCAATTTCATATAATGAATTTTGAATTCCCAATTCTTTGCAATGGATGTTGAATCTCTAATTTTTTTCACTAGAAATTGCATTTGGGCTTTTTACTCGGCCTATCCCACTTGAATATAATATCGGTCCATAACAAGTAGGGGTTTTGTCTAACAAAATTGAAAAAAGTTGAATCTTTTTATAGGAAAATCCCAGAAAAATTTGGTTAAAATAGAGAAAAGACAAATCAGAGAAAGTCCAATATCACAAATCTCAAGTTAGACTTGTGGGAGGAATATAGGATTTGCAAATGTTTCCAAATGACCAATTTGCACTGACAACATTTAGGGAGTTCATGTAATATGCATACTGAAGTTGTTAATTGTGATTTTATAGTTGTTATTCTCTACACATAGGTAGTTAGGGACGCCTGATATGCATGGCTTCAAAATATTACCTATAAGGTTGTTTGTATTTGGTAGGGGTCTTTAAACCCTGAGGCAGGACCAAGATCCCTCAATCCCAGTTCTTGATTTTTGACCGGATGCAATTTGCATCCCTAGTCCTAGTCCCGATTTGATCTCAGTCCCGATAGTACTGGACGGGATCGGGAAATCCCGGTTTATTTTTAAAAAATAATAATAATAAGTTTGAAAAATATCATTATATTATTTAAATTCTCCACATTCTATTGTTTAAAATGATCAATTAACAACTAATAAAGCCATAATAATTACGTAAGTTGATCTAAAGTTGAAGAATAGCGCATCATCATCTTTATACCGTATATAGTTAGAATTAGTATCACAATATATGCTAACAAACATCTTATCAAATGATAATTTATGAGATAAAAACTAAAAAAAATTGGGACCGGG
The DNA here is from genome assembly GCA_019022615.1 of Acacia melanoxylon. Taxonomy (NCBI): domain Eukaryota; kingdom Viridiplantae; phylum Streptophyta; class Magnoliopsida; order Fabales; family Fabaceae; genus Acacia; species Acacia melanoxylon. Next base: position 11,843,108 of record JAFJYJ010000004.1, read on the forward strand.
ATCACAAAGGTGATCTCGATTCTCGTCCTGTTCTGGTCCCAATACGTCCTAATAGGAGATTCTGAGATCAAAATGTCTCGGACTTGGCCGAAACGACCAGGACTAGGACACTTTGAACACCGCTAGTATTAGGAGAGCTCAAGTTGTCAATATGTATACTGAAGTTGGTAATTGCAATGCGTAATCAACTTATATATAAATAATATCAACTTAAGAATCGCAATGAACAATTTCAATATACATATTGACAACTTAAGGTTCTCAAATGCTATCAGGGGCATATTAGTTTATTGGAAACATTTGCAAATATTAGATTACTTGATTTGTCTTTTTCCCTATTTTAACCAAAATTTTCTAAGATTTTCCCTGCTATTATTCAATATATCAAATTATATATTTTTATTCAAGATATCAAATATAATATAGGGTTAAGACAGCAGTGGACCTACGTAGGCGCAGGTGCACGTACATAAATTTTCAGGTTTTTTTTAATATATATATATTTTTAATAATATAAATAAATTAAAAAAAACTGTGCATACCTATATGTTTTTGGAACATTAATTGTGTACAAATGTATAGTCTTGCTTTGAAGATGGTTGAGAAGAGAAAGGATATTGTTTATTGAAGATGGTTGAGAAGAGAAAGGATATTGTTTATCCACTGGTATATTTGTTGATAAAGTTTGTGCTCGTTCTACCTAGAAGAATCTACTAAGTATTGAGCGGGTTTTTTCTCAAGAATGACTTTTGTTAAAGATAAGTTCCCCAATCGTATAAGTGAAATTGGTTTAACTCACGACATTTAACTTGATATATTTGATGAATGTAATATATTTGATACGATTGATTTTGATGTAAAGAATAATTTTTGTAAAGGTTAGAATGAAGATTATTATTGTTAAGTTGAAGTTTTCTTTTCTTTTTTTTGTTTATATTCTTTTATTTTTTAATATGTTTAAAACTTTCCTTTAAAAAAAATTTGGGGGTCCAAATCTTACCACTAATTGTACACCCACAAACCTAAAATCTTGGGTCCGTCACTGGGTTAAGGCGCAATTTCGACCAAATAATGTTTTTTCCAAGGAGCATCTGAAACAATTAAGTTTTGGAAGAGACACAAATACCAATAAACAAATTAAAATAATGCAGATTCATCAAAGTTGTTAAATTTCAATCAAACGTTCGTTGATGAAATTCATCAACGCTAATTTAAAGTAAGACCAAACACATCATTGATGAATTTAAATATAAATGACATATTGAACATATTTGAATGGGACCTATACAGAAAGCCACATTATTTATCATTTGTGAATATGTTCATCCCATAAATCTATTAAATATATAGGTAGATAGATCAACAGACATATAATATACTCCAGCATTCAATTAATATATAAATTCAGCACCTCATACAACAGTTATTATCAATAGTGATGAAGAGCGAAACATCCATACAGAATTACTTTGGATAATCATCATGCGGTCCCCTAAGGAAGAAATATAATCACAAAAGATCCCACAACTAATGAGCAACATGCAATAATAAGTTTCAATATAGGAAATGACAATAATCAATAGGTATATGTTATTCATTTATTAATGAGACTTTTAGGCAGCTACATTCCTTCATAGGACCTCACAGCGATTCTCCCAAATTATTTCCTCGGGAGAGAAGAATAATTTCAAGAGTTTAGATGATAACAGATTCAAGTAAAGATACCAGAAGGCAATATTGCAGTCATGCAAGTAGTAGTAGAATATCTAACTCAACGTGAGCTTGTTTCAGCCCAACTTTTTTGGTTTTTTATTTTCATTTTAAATATATTAAAATCAGATAGCAGAATGAAATATTATCTCCTTAATAAATATGTATATAGCATAAGTAACAATAGCAGGTTAATAAAGAGTAAGCCTTAAATTATAATCCTTATAAGTTGCATGCTTCATTATACTTGAATACGCAGTCATATAGACGTCCTCCAAGAAATTGTGCAACCTCTAGGTGCTTCACCTGCAAATTACATCACATGCTACCCCATCAGATTTCTCAAAACAAGCCATCTGGTTCAATCTCATTTTCATATTCACTGATATCTTGAAAAACATGCAATTCAAAAGGGGAGAAAAGGTTTAATTTTTCATACAGTAAGAAGCAACTAAAAGTGGTAAATGCATTACCATCCCAATCTTGAGCGAATCGCATTTAAACTGAACATAGAGATTTGTTTCGATTCCACGACCCTGTCTCAAAAGAAAAAAAGGGGGGTCAGTTTCTGACTCATTTTATTTTCTGAGATTGAGATGCCAGTTTCTAATATCAGCATCCTGAGATTTGTTTCAATGTGACATGGCCTAATAGTTAACACAGCTAAAAAAACAAAGTGGAAGAGGAACCACCAAGTCTCAATCATATTCTATACCAGGTAAAATTTTCTGTAAATATCACACACAATGGAACCAGACTTTGGAAACTCAGATGTCCTCATAAAAGTTGTGAGAATGAAGATCACATGCTGATCTTATACTGAGCTTTTTCTGAAAAAAAATAGCACTCCCTCCAGTCCTTAATATAAGACATATTTGGAGAGTTGATCTTGGTTATAAATATAAGACACATTTATCATATTTGTCATCTTTTTCCTAATTTACCTCTATTGACACTCCCTCAACAATAATCACAAAGGAAAGGGAAAGAGGGAATTAAGGAAGATGACCAGAGTGTTTTAGAAAATACATGTCATACTATCTAACTTAATTAACTTCCTTAATCTAATCAAATTAGATAAATATGCCTCATATAAAGGATATGAGGGAGTGTTGAAAATAAGAAGAAAGAGAGAGAAAAAGCAGAATGCATACTCTGTATTAGGCCACGGCATAGCACTTTAGGCGTGGAATGGCTTTATGGGGTTGAGGATAGGGAAGAAATTTTTCAATTCCCTTCGTTTGTATGAATGAATGAGAAGGGGAAAACCCCACAGAGATGGGTAAGCTAACCTCGTATTCTCATTAATTAAATTTCAACACTCTCAGCTGTAAGATAGCAACATTACAAAGTGACTTGGTTATCAGACAATAGTTTTCTGGGACTGAATGGAAAGATCCCTTGGCTACTCTTCTTTTCTCAACTAGGCCTCCAACTCAAACAGTTAAACTAGGCTACTAAATATGTCTTAACTCGATTCTCAAGTGAAGAAGTCATGGCATCTAGCACTTTTCAAAATAAAATTTCACCCAGTATAATGCCAAAATAACATACTTAAAAGATTACAACTACTATTCAAGAAGCTATGAAGCTTGCTTCTTTGGTTTGTACAGTTCAAAAACATTCCAAACGTAGAAAGTCTATACTTGTAATCTATTTTTCCCTTTTTCGGTAATCTTTGCCTAGAACTTTCCTCTGGGTCAAAAACATATATTAGAATATTCCTCCTTAATCTGTCTCTTTTATGTGTACCCAGACCGTTATTAAACCATCAAAATCACTGTATATAATTCATAGTTCTGTACAGAACCTCAGAACAGCCCTATTTTCACCTTACAGTGCTACCTTTGGTTCCCCCCAACCAAACTCATTTACTATATTTTGAAAAATGCTTGAAAGTTAAAGTGTCATTAACCCCACTTGCTGAAACCTAATTCCTTTATTGGCTTCTTTGTTTTGACCATCACAGCCCAACAATGCATGAATCTTGATCATTGTGATTATAATTATCCACTAATATCCAATAACAAACATACCATCCCTTCTAAGATGACAAGATCTGCATCACTGGCCAGATATGCAAGCTCTTGTGATACCCTTGTAAGATCAATAACCTGAGACGAGTTGAAAAACATCAAAAGCGTTGATTATCACCCAAGTCAGTGATCTAACAAAGACACACACACATATATGCAATAGCTTATTTTCGTACCGGCAAATCATTGCCAGAGTTAGCAATTAAGAGATTTGAAGCATCAACACCCTGTAGCTTTCCTTCATCATCCTTTAGCTGATGACCAACATTATACATTCAGCAAACTACATAGTAATACCAAAAGTTTACCAAATGTGAAATTACCTTGGATATAATTGAAACTAGCTCAGGGTAAGTCACATCATTGATGGAAGGTAAGTCATTAGCAGCCAATACAACCTGAATTCAAAACAACATCTCATAAATATCGCTGAAGGATGGTTTTTCTTTTTTGGGACCAAGAAAGAACAAGTGAAAAGCAATCTCAATTTCAAACCAATATTTAAGGAAAAGACTACCCACCTAAAACATGAGAGTCATAATAACAATACATACTATGAACAGAACAAAGAGTTCCTTAGTTCAAACTACATAATTACTTGAAAATTAAATATAAGTTCAGTAATCAGTTTCTTGATGAAATCCTTTGAAATCAAAATCCGAATAAAAAGAACAGCAGTTCCTCAAGCTTTTAACCAAGAAAAAAAAATGCATTCCAACTATGTCAAACGTCAATATATTGTCTATTGTGCTTTGTAGGAATAAAAATGGAAATGGATTTCTGCATACCACACTCCCACGCTGAAGAAGCTCCCTTGCAAAGGGCAAAATACCCAAAATGATGTCTGCGCCAGAGTTGTCAACAAATATGATAACCTGTTGTTTTAGAATAAATAGATTAAGACATTATTACAGCATAAAGTATGCCAAAAGAGATGAAATCCAACGTTAGAATTGTTTCTTATAGTGTGTGTGAATGTGAGAGTGAGAGAGAGTGGGAATGTTAAACTTGCCTTCTTCCAAGGCTTCTTGCTCCATTTCATTTTGAAAGTGTCAAGGTCATCAATAACCCAAGGTCTAGGGACAAGATTTTGACAACTAGCTAAGAAGGACATCCCATCTTTAGAGAAAACCTCTGCAAGCTTCAAGAAATTGTAAAAAGATTAAAATGACACAGTAACTAAGCATTGTTATAATCATTCAATTGCTGGCATATATAAACAAACTATGGCATAACAAATTGTTTTCTGGTACATGCATAACCTCTGTAAGCTAACAAACTAGAACATATTTAAGCTTTTCATATATCTGGTTTTCCAAGCAAAAGTTTTAGGCTATGCTTGCAATCATTCAAGGAAGGTGATACAGAAACAACTAACCAAAAACACTGGCCAATACCAACTAACTGCAGGTAAGGAGCATCGATTTGAACAATGATTAGCCACACTACGGAGCCCATACCCACCAAAGGAACTAAACCAGACACAAAAGCAGGGGGACATAGGGCTTTTAATTTGAAAGGGTAAATACAGACAGACAGACATGACTTAACAAAACAGTACCTGCTCACATAAAAAAGCAGGCTTAGTTCAGTTTGGCCCACATTTTTAAGTATATGGACTCATCTAGATGTCATTGAAGTAATATAGAAAAATAATCAACCTGTGCAGAGCCAAGATCAAATATGTTTCCCGCAAAAATCCCTCTAACTAGATTCTCAAGTCGCTTGCCTTTATCTTCAATAGCATCATTAAGCTGAACAACATCCGCAAATAGGGATATGGCTTTTGCATTCTCTTCATCCTAGCACATATAATCAGGAAAGAATTCACAAATCATGGGTAAATTAGAAGAAAAAGGAATATATATGTCAAAATCCCATTCTTTCACCCCTCTTAATAAGATTGATAACATCATTTTTAATGAATCTTCAATAATAGTTGGTAGATTTCGTTTTCAGTCTTCCAAATTTGGATGCAATGCCATTTGATGTCCCATTATCCTTGAACAAAACAGATATGCTGATGCTTTACTTCAGCATAAAAGACAGCAAATTTCAAAATGAAACTTACCTTAACTTTCTTGAAGATATCTCTGAATCCCAATTCTCTAAGTACTTGCTCACGAAGTCTGCAGAGGAGCTAGAATATCCCCCGCCACATATTATGAAGGAAGAAAATGGAAGGGGAGATTAGATATACCACCAATCTATTTACATTTTTACTATTTCAGGGGGTTGGACAAAATAAATTCAAAAAAATACAACCCAGAGAACATACTATGCAATCTGGAGGACCACCATGACTTTCTGGATCTTTTTTGAAATCTTCTAGTATTTCAGCATACCTTTTACAAGAAAATGCATTTAAAATAAATAAGAGATCATATAAATATCCCATCATCAGGATAATAATCCTCCAAACCTAATTTCCAAAAGTATGCTCATCTCAATGTTGTTAACTAAAAAACACACATATATAAATCTTTCATGCGAGAAGGACAAAAGCAGTAAGAGATCACCTTTCAGCAAATTTTTCAGCTCTGGAAGCAGCGTCAGGAACAGAAGTATCACTCTCTGCTCGCTTCCTGTATCACATCAGATGAATTGTTCATGTAAGCACATACAATTGTTCTATAAATTATATTAGAAAAATAAATTGCATTTCTTAACCTTACTTGGTCATCATCACTGCAGGGTTCATAGGTTTAGTTGGTTACATGTTCATTTTGGTCCTTTTTGGGCATAGTCATTAACAAACATTCAAATGCTCTAGCTATTGAAAGATTCCTTTCAAGTATCTATACAAAAACTAGCCTTTAGAAGTCCCTTCTGGTAGCAAACAATTAAAGGCAACAATAACATAAAACTATCCCAGACCCATTTCTGAGGAAAGAGTATAAATTGCTAGTCAGAAGTTTAAATCATGACATAAGTGAGTGACGCTGCCATTGGAAAGATGAAAGACGGTATCTTTTATGCCTTGTGATGGCTATTCATTCCATAAAGCATATAATTTGTTTAAATTCTACATCAATCAATGGTTTAAAAGGCTTTGACTGGAAACGAGAATCAAGCTAATCAATGCAAATACCATGGAACCAGTTGCATAAACTATATAAATAGCAATTCCGCTCTTCATAAATAGTGCTTCGTTCTTTGTGACATGAGATTCTAGAAAGCAGTAGGCAAATAAATAAAGGGACTAAGAAAACGTACTTGAAGGAAGGAATAGAATTATAGAAGAGATCAATCCAAGATAACTCGGTAGGAGTAGGCTTGCGTGGATTATCAGATGGGAATCTGTAAGGAATAGTGCAAGCTCTATAATTTGAATCGATCGGTGTCAACAACAGAGGGAATTCTACCAGCTCCGATGCGCTCTCCATATTGGTTCCTCGTTGATGGCGTGATCCCACAGTGATCTAGGGGGTGATTAAACTATATATCAGAGGTGAAAGTGAGATTAAGGTTCGAATTTTTGTTCCGAGCCAAAGCAAAACAAACGCGATGTCGCAGCGGCGAAACGATGTTGCGCTTTTTACCGCGGCTTCTGCAGCATCTGCTCTGTTATTCACTTTTTCTTTGTATTTGCGATTTTGCGTAGGCCAATGCTCATGCCAATTGGGAAGGAAAAACATCATAGTAGTAACTTTTAGTAAAAAATGTACCAAAATAACGCTGTTTTCAAACAATTTACCGGACTAACGTTGTTTTGGCGAAGTTACGCCGTAAGGTACAACGGCACTATTAGTGCCGTCGGGGTTCTGACGGAACCAGAAGTGCCGTCAGGAACCCTGACGTCACTTAGCGTTAGGTGTCAGGAATCCCTGCACGATTCCTGACACTGACGCTAAGTGACGTCAGACACCCTGACGTTACTTAGCGTCGGGGCGCAGTCGACCCCCTCCCCAAAGATGCACGCGTGACAATTGTCCCCCAATTCAAAGATTTCACCCGTGACTCCTCACTATTTAGCTCCTTCCTTTTTCCTCAAAGATTCACTTCTAAAGTCTCCTCATCGGTGACTCCTTCTCTCTTCACTCCTTCCCTCATCTGAAAATTCCCTCCGTCCTACATCTTCTTCATTATGTTTCTTCAATTATTTTTTTGCCAAAAATGAATGAAATTCGTTCATTTGTATATTATAATAGTTCTAAAAATACAGGTGCAAACGGATTGAGCTTTGAAGGTGAAAAAAGAGCAATGTTTATTGTTCAAGGCATGTCTCATTGAAGATTTATATGAAAAGATCCGTCGAAAGTTAAAGCCGCAACGAAATCGGGTAATATCTTGATGTGACGGGTAGAGTTCCTTGTGGGAACCGTAAATATGCGGTTTTTGAGATATCCGATGATGAGGATGTAGATGTTTTTATTCAAACATTCAACAAAAACTCTACGTCGTCCCAATTTGCTGAGTTATATGTGGATATTGAGACGCCAGACGAGGGTGTACCAATACCGACTCTTGGACTCCATCAGTCACATTATATGACTAATTTTGCTACACCCCGGCCAACACAATCAACCGTTGCGCATGGACTAGAAAGCGACTATATGGTAGATGAACCGGACAATGAGGAGGAGCAAGAGCAAGAAGATGAAGACATTTTATTGGCTAATGACCATGATGAAAATGATAGTGATGCAGATGACGAATATCATCGTAATGTCATGTCTTAGCAGACTGGTATGTTACAATCATCAGGCTAGTTACGGAGTTGTATTATTATATAATTTTATTTTTATTAATTACCATGTTTTCGCATAAACTGTATTATGTGTGAATATGCAGATATTACACCGTTTTGGAATGAGATTCCGCATTATGAGGTCTGTTTCTTGAAGATTATCCACATGAGGATATCTTTTGGATGTGGAAGGCTTGGGCCGGGGTCTGTGGGCAAGAGGAGATGGATTAGATTTGAAACAAGAGTTCAAGTCAAAAAATGATATGCAAGCCGCAATAAAACATTATTGCATGAAGGAACATCATGAAGCTCAAGTGGAAAGGAGTACTACAACCATTTTCTCTATGAAATGTCGGAATCATGAACAAGGTTGCGAATGGAGAGTAAGAGCAATTAAATCGAAGAAAAGCAACACTTGGGTCGTCACGAAATGGGTTGGAAATCATAGTTGTGTGAGCCAAATTCTCTCCCAAGATCACAAACAACTTGATTCTAAAATTATTTCTGAGGACATAATAGGTATGATGCACAATACCATTTGATAATTTGTGAATGAAATTTGTGTTTATCAGTGAATATAAATAACATTCTCGGTGTACACTTTTTGTGATTGGTTTTGCGAGACATGGTCAAGGAAACACCTTCGTACTGTGAGCATGATACAAGAAAGGGTGATTTGGAATGTTTGGTTATCATGTTTCTTATAGGAAGGCATGGAAGGCAAAACAAAAAGCAATTGCTAAGATTTACGGTGATTGGGAGGAGTCATATGCGTTCCTGCCAAGATGGTTCGAGCACATGTTAAAAAAATATACGATAGCACAACACATGATTAAGTCACTAATTATTATTTTCTCAATAATTAATTAGTTAGTTAATTATTTGACTAATTATTATTTTCTATTTGAGTTTATCTTATCTATCTTAAGGTACCATAAATAATAACATACAACATATTTCACGCAATATTTTTTTTATTCACTAATTATTATTCTCATAATTTTATTTAATTCAATTTAGCTAGAAATAATATTTTTCAAATTATATGGGTAATAGAGTGAAAAGAAAATTGGAAAAGGTAATTTTCCTTTGGGTTCTATATTGAAATATGCTTAAATAGTTGTGATATTTGTGACAAAATAAAATATTGAAATTAAGATAAAAAGTTTCGATATGTTTGTGTGAGTTGGTAATCTCGCACCACACTAATCTCAAATATAAAGTACTATTAACTAATTATACATATAAAGGAATATATTGGAGTTAATTTTCTTTATTATATTTATCATAACATATATAATTTTTTTAAATACATTTTCCCTAATTCATTAAAAGTTTTGGAGCCAACTTTTCTTGATGTTTTATTGTTAAACATTCATAATTAGGGTTAAATCAAAAAATAATTATAGCACAAAACAAATCCTTTAAAATAACATCATCTTGTTTGTCCCCTCTCTTTTACTGTTTCTAGTCTTTTTTATAAAATACAAATTTTTTAATTACCAATCGATTAAATTAATTTTTAAACCTAAAGTGTCAAACTTTGATAATTCATTATTTAGGCCACGTTTGGATCAAAGAAAAGGTGGGAATTGAAAGGAATGGAAATGAAAAGAATGGAATGGAATGGAAAATATTTTACCTCGTTGCGTTTGGTTGGTTACTTTGGAAAAGAAAATAGGTTGATAGGAAAAATTTTGTTTGGTTGAAAGAAAATAAGGTAGGAAAATGAAGCAAAATACCATTTTACCCTTAAAAATAAAAAAAAAAAAAAAAAAAAAAACTCGCGGCGTAAGGAATTCTCGAGAATGCCTTGGGCATTCTCGAGAATGCCTATTAGGCATTGAAATTAATCATGGCATTCTCGAGAATGCCTTAAGGCTAGGGTGATCATTCGGTGTTCGGTTCGGTTTTTCAGTAAAAACCGAAAAACCGAATTATACACATTCTCAACACCGAACCGAAACCGAAGTAGGAAAAAAACCGAACCGAATTAACCGAAATATTTCGGTTCGGTTTTACAATGAATTCGGTTTTTGGGCTTCAGATGGGCTTTAGTGTGGGCCTTTTTGTCTTCTTTTTATTTTTATTTTTTTACTGAATCAATCTACAAATATTTTTTTTTATATACGAATATTGACTTGACTATAGTATACTACTTTTTTTTTGGAAAGAAAAGTGGGCCGAAAGCCCAAACCAGCTACAAGTAACAATGTAACATAGGTCTCCTCCCGCACAAAACTATAATTGGGCAATGCATCGCACAGAAATTCGCCTCCCATACACATGAACAAACAAATACAACTTTAAGAAATTTTCCTACACACAAAAAAATTACAGACAACAGACTTAGTCACACTCTACAACAACATAAAATGGTAGCATAAGAACAGCTACTATATGGCAGTCGGCAGACATAAATTGCAGACATCTGACAAAATTCTTGCTAGCATAACAAAATACAAAACATGGCAGCAAGCCAGCAATCAGCAACTCATCCATCACAGAGCGGTCAGAGCCAGCATAAAATAGTCCAAAAGTATTACCAGATATTGAGAGCAACCTGCAAATTAAAACAAGAATAAATTAAATAAAAAGAAAAGAAATAATCTAATAAATATTAACAAAATACAAATATAATGAAAAATTACTTACAAAGATATTTGCATTGCATCTACTATATGTCAACAGTTGCCTCCAATGCAATTTTTTGAAAATCTAATAAAAAAACAAAATTAGAAGTCCCTTGAAAGATCATAATAAATATTATTTAAATAAAAATAGAAAATAGATGTAAAAAGTATTACCAAGTTCTATTTTTTGTCGTAAATCATCTCCTACTTACGCAACATAGTTAAGTGAGTGCCTAACCCAATCTTGAGCACAAATTAGTGATTGTACAGCTTTAGGTGTTAAAGAGCTCCTAAATGAATCTAGAACTCTTCCTCCAGTGCTGAAAGTAGACTCAGAAGCAACAGTAGATATTGGAATAGCCAACACATCTCTTGCTATTTGAGAAAGAATAGGGAATCTAGGACTATTCACCCTCCACCAACTTAATATATCAAAATCATCTTTTCTAGGCTCAATTTCTTCATTTAAATATCTATCCACACTGTTCTACTAGTCCTTCCACCAAGATGCTCATCCATGAATAATTGCTCCTCAATATCAAGCAATTTTCTAACTTTTAGACTAGGGTCATCATCATCAAGAAGATCTTGTGTGTCATTTGATGGTCCGTTTCAAGCCGAAATTTGAAGGAGAAATAACTGATTGTATTCATTATATAAAGAAATCAAGACTTCTTTAATATGCACCCCCAAATGTTCCCCAACAGCACATGTATGCATCTTACAAAGCGCAAATTGCACCCAATCTAGCTTATATCGGGGGTCAAGAACAGTGGCAATATAAAGAAATTTATTGATCTTCATAGGATCTCCCCAATACTTGTCATATTTCTCCTTCATTCTGCTTGCCACATTAGATAACTCCAGCAAATCACTTTTTGTCCACTCATTCAAGAAACGATAAACCATGTAAATTTCACGGAAGAAGTTATTGGAAGTGACATATAAAGATCCAGAAATTCGATTAGTCAAATCATAAAAATGACTCAACACCATAGTCATCCTCCTAACATTCTTCCAATCTTCCTTTTCAGGCACCCCATCTTCAAGATCAAAACAAAAGTATGGATCTTTGTCCTCATACCTCTTAAAGGTGCCTCAAATTTTTGAGCGAGTCTCTAACATCAAATAGGTAGAATTCCACCTAGTAGGGACATCCAAGCATAACATTTGCTTGCTCTGAATTTTCTCATCAACACGGCTCTCTTTAAACTTTCTCATTCTCAATGGTATTTGTCTAATAAAGCGAACAGACCTCTCTAACTTTTTTAATTGATTGTCCTACTTCTTTTAGCCCGTCGTTTGACAATCAAATTGATTATGTGTGCCACGCATCTCATATGCAAATCCGACATTTCATAACCGAATGCCCCCACCTTACAATTTTTCCTTTCAAATATTCAATTGACACATCATTAGAACTAGCATTATCTACCGTAATTGTGAGCACCCTTTCAATACCCCATTCAAGTAAACACTTCTCAACTTCAATTCCAATCTCCCTCCCCTTGTGACTACATATAGGAATGAAATTCAAAACCCTTTTTTCATTGACCATGTGTCATCTATAAAGTGGGCAGTGATACACATGTAATTAATTCTTTGGATAGATGTCCAAGTGTCAGTAGTAAGACAAACCCTTTGTTGTTTTTGTTCCAAATAATCTTTAAATCTCATTTTTTCGTCAATATAAAAACTAAAACAAGTCCACGAGCTATTGTACATCTTGATGGAATTTTAAATTTGGGCTGGGCATACAACATAAAATTCTTAAACCCAACACCCTCAACAAACTTATAAGGCAATTCATCAACAATTAGCATAGATGCCAAGGCTTTTCTAATAGCATCGGGTCAAATTTCCAATTCACAAGGCTGAATTTATCACTTTCGCATTAAAGTTTAAATGACTTTGTTTAAGTTCCTCGGGGAGGGGCTTCTCCTTACAAACATTCAAATAATGGTTGTTTAGGGCAGTAGTTCCATTAGATTTTGGATCACAAGCAAGAACATTTGCACAGTAATTACACTTACATTTTATCTCACCAGCATCATTCACAAATTTGGTGAAGTGGTCCCACACTTTGGATCTTTGCTTCATAGCTTTCCTTTTCCCAGATGCAACTGGTGAAGGCTTATTGGTCACACTTGCACTTGCACTATCCCCAGTAGTCGGTAGAGAAGCAGATTGGTGGGTCATAATTGTAACCTATTTAAGTATCTTTTGCAAAAGCAAATTAGTATCTTTGCTAATAATTGTATAACAAAATAAAAAAATCTAAATAACACTTTGGGCGCTAATATAAAGTATCTTTTGCAAAAGCAAATTAGTAACCTATTTAAGTCACAACATTGGTTCAAAATGACCAACAAAGAGAAACTTTCGAGAGATATTGAAAAAGACCATCCAATTGAGGAGGCCGGTAATATATGCCACCGGTTATGTATGAAGCCTTGTTATTGGTAACATCATAAAAATTAATACTCAATAATTTATTGTTAGATTGTTACATTATCGGCAACATCAAATTATTCAATATATTTGCTAGAACTACTTTGGAGGAATGCGAATTGTTAGATCCTATAAAACAAGAATCTATGGGAACTCGCATAGTAAAAATATTAATCAAACAGTCAATATTTCGGGGCTCGAGAAATCCATAATATGTATTACAAGTGAATATTACTTAAACTTCAAGGAAAATACATGATAAGGACAGTAGATAAGCATGCACATAACGTCTAAGGTCTCACTTTAACAAGTACATTCAATAAATGTATAAAAAATGTCAATAAAGGCTTAACCCAACTCACTCAGCATGGCCAAGAAATTCAATTAGGCAGGTTTGACCCTTTTATCGGTCCATGAATTACCAACCCCGTTCACTTTTGGCAAATCTGTAGGTTTTACACATTGGATCATATAATCCTATAAAAAAATTACTAAAGGTTCAGAAACAGTACCTAAAAATAGTCCACAATTAACAACTAAAACATGTAATAAACTTAAAATCACAAATTTCATGGTTTTATGCCAAAACATACTTGTGTTGTGTAGCTCATTTTGAAACCCCATAACCTACAAGTTAAACAAAGACCTCAAAATACCCAGTTCTGAATGGGTTATATTACATGAAAGCTAAAACAGAGAATCTGCAAAATTAGCTCTCAATAGCTAAAACTGAAAGCAGAATCTGTAAATACTAGCAGAGTCCGACGCTGTGAGGACCAGAGAAGCTATCCTCACAGTGACAGAATCGGAGAAGCCTCGTAACTGAGAATCCAAAAAAAAAACACTGAAATTTGAGAAACAACTCACCCATGTGAGAGACGACGCTGTGAGAATGGATCTGCAGAGTCCAAATGTACAGATACGAAGTCGTTCTAGTGATCTCTTAAACTAAGATACCGAAGCCGTTCTGGTGAAGATCCTTCAACACAAATACGAAGCCGTTGCCGTTCTGGTGAAGATCTGATCTCTTGGTGTTCTTGGAGGTCGAAGCCGTTCTGGTGAAGATCTGATCTCTTGGTGTTCTTGGAGGTCGAAGCCGCTTGGGTGAAGAACTGAAGATCGCCGAGTTTGAGAGATTGAGTGTGAGAGGCGAGGGAGACTGGGACTGGGTGAGAGGAGAGCCGAGAGCGTCGTCGGGCAACTTAGGGCAACTAGGTCTAGGAGAGTTTTTTGTGGTTTGTCAAAGCAACTGGGCTAGGGACTGGGAGAGTTCGGTTTGGGCCTCCATAAAATAAAATTCATATTCATAGCAAAAAAAAATAAAACCCATATTTCGGTTTTCGGTTTTAACCGAATCTATTTTACAATAACCGAACCGAAAACCGAAATATACCCATTCTGTAAACCGAAAATAAACCGAAAACCGAACGTAAACCGAAAAACCGAATAGCCTTCGGTTCGGTTCGGTTTTTTTCGGTTTTTTTGCTCACCCCTACTTAAGGCATTACATTGAGAATGCCATGATGCCAGGCATTCTCGACAGCATTCTGTCGAGAATGCCTTTGCCCAGGAGATTCTCTACTCTATAATTTTTTTTTTAAAATTATCCTGATGTCTTTTATTCTTGAGAGTTCAATGATAATACCTAGTATAAGAATATTGAAGAATGCTTTAGAAATTTTGAAACTCTGTAAATCTCTGTTTTCTTGTTGCATAACAGGGGAACCTACAAATTTTCATATTCCGCCTCTCTCGCTCTTTCTCTCTCTCTCTCTTCCGCCTCTTCGTCTCACCGATGAGGTCATTCCTATCATAATTGAAATCTTCATCTTGTGGGAGAATATTTTCAAGTGCTTGCAACGTAGGATTCTTTGTTACCTCTTCGATTTTGATCTGAGATCTTTGGTTTTCGTCTGTGCTTTCTTCGATCTCAGTTCTTTGGCAGGAGGCGGTTGGGTCCGCCATCATCACCACCGTGACTTCTTTGCGGATTGAAGACACACAAGAAGCGCTCGCAAAGGGTAAGTTCGTCTTCTTTGATTTTCTTGCTCCGCCGGAAAATGGTTCCCACCAAAATTGGTGGGAACCCATTTTCCCATGTATAAGGGAAAATCGCCCCGCCGCCGGAAAATATTTCGACGGAAAATGCGAACCAAACAACTGCCCTCGAAGGAAAATGAGCATTTTCCTTTTCCTTCACCCAATTTTCCGTGATCCAAACGGGCCCTTAGTTGGTAACAAGGTTTTTTTTTATAAAAAAAAAAAAAAAAAAAAAAACCCTATGATTTTTTTGTTTTCAAGTTTTAATTAATCATGTTTTTATTGGCTCTTTTTCATTTTTTTTAACATTATAACCTTGAGTTTTTAGTAATCTCCCTAATTGAAGAACAATATAAAATTGGAAATGTGAAAGAAAATAAAACCAATAAACATAACATGCGCCTTGCCGGATGTAAAATCTAAAGTAGGAGTAAACTATTTAAAACCCAATAAGGAAGATTAAAGAAAATAAAAACCAATTACACGGTTTATTAAACAATAAACATAATGAGAAAAAATTAAATGTTACTTGAGTTGGAGAATTTGAGCCTTCTTCTTCTTCTTCTTCCTTCCTTCCGAGAGAAGAAAAAGTGAATTTGGGTCTGCGTGTGTGTTACGTGTCTTTGCGTGGTGGTGATGGGGGGAGGGGGCTGCGAGATGGTGTTTTTGGGTGGTGGGGGTGGGGGGAGGGGGGGCTGTAGATGGTGTTTGGGGGGTGGGGACGCTTGGTGGTGGGGGTGGGGGGCTGCGAGATGGTGTTTTGGGTGGTGGGGGTGGGGGAGGGTCGTGCAAACACTCTTTGGGGGGGGGGGGGTGGGGACGGGTTATGGAGGTGGGGATCTTTGGGTGGTTAGGGTGGGGGAGGGTCTTTGAGATGTGTTTTTGGGGGTGGGGATCACGAGCGAGATGGTTTTGGGGGGGGGGGGTGCGGGTGGTTTTGGGGTTGGGGGGTCGTGTGGGGTTTTTCGGGGAAGGGGGACGTGCTTCGGGAATCCGACGCTAAGTGCCGTTAGGGTCTCCCGACGGCACAATGCGTCAAAGCCAGCTCGACGCGTCGGGATCCGACGCATTGTGCCGTCAGAGACCCTCCGTCAGCGTCGCTGACGGCACTTAGCGTCTGTGTCGTCAGGGTTCCGTCAGAACCACCGACGGCACTAAAAGTGCCGTCGTACCTTCCGGCGTAACTTCGCCAAAACAACATTAGTTTGGTAAATTGTTTGAAAGCGGCGTTATTTTGGTACATTTTTTTTACTAAAAGTTGCTACTTTGGTGTTTTTCCCCAATTGGGAACTAAACAGATAACAGCGAATCACAGCGAAGATCTTGTGAGAAAATTCAGTGATAAGGATTTATAAGTAATTTCATAAATCAAATTTCCTTTTTTATTTTTTTTGTACTGGTTGAATGAAGTCCAGTCTCTTGGAATTGGGATGTGTGGTTTAATAACTGTTTTGTAAAAACATGTGTTAATTGCATGTATTAAATCATAAATGAATGCAATTACTGGAATGGGCTTCTCTTTTTTCTTTTCTTTTTTTCCGGAATAATGCTTTTGCACATTTCATAATTATACTTAATTTACTTTATTAATTATTTGAGGGATTTTTTAGTTTTAATTTGTTCATTAATATAGAGTACTCGAGTACTAAGTTAAGTAATAGTCATGAAAAGTTCCATCTGAATATTGCTTCATAGGATTTTTATATTTTACTTCGTATAAGGGTTAATACTATGTTTGTTGGTTATAGTTTGTTTGAATTTTAGTTTTAGTTTTTTAGGCTTAAGATATAAAAATATACATGTGTTTTATCTTAAGAAGCTGCTAACATCAAGTGCTTTTTTTATATGCAAAAATGCACACGTGGTTATAAATTATGTACAAAAATATCATTTGACCGTTAAGTTTGACTTTTTTTGCTGATTGGATGATGATGACGTGGTTTTCAAATGTGCAAAAATACAATCTAGTTTGGCAAAAAGAACACCTAACCCTAAGTTCTTTTTTTAAAAAAAAAATTTTACTCAATTAAAGAAAATTATTATTTTTCTAGGTATAATTCCTGGAAAGCCAAATTTTTTATTTCCATAAATTTTTATTTTTTAAAAAAAAATCCTTATTAGATTTTATAATAAATAAATGAATATTTATGCATTTAAAATTTGATATTATAAATACTATATTTAATTAAAAATAATTTTAATTTTTTGATCTAACTAAATTCTGTGGACCTTTTCAAAGTAAATGAATTTTTTTATATAGAATAAATGAATTATTTCTTTAACTATTTATTTTTCAAAAAATTAAAATTATTTTTAAGTAAATATATTATTTATAATATCAAATTTTAAATGCATAAATACTCATTTATCAATTATTAATTAGAAAATGTAATAAAGATTTTTTAAAATAAAAAATAAATTATGGAAATAATTTTTTTACCGTTTTTATCCATTGAATAAATCTTTATTCTCACAATAATAAATTAGAAGAAAAAATCTGGTATCCCAGGAATTATACCTAAAGAAATAATAATTTTTTAATTGAAATAAAATTATTAAATTAAAAAAAAAAAACATTTTGTGTTGATCACTCTTTTTTGGCCAAACCACATGTGTATTTTTGCACCTTTGAAAGCCACGTCATCATTTAGTCAGCAAAAAAAGTTAAACTTAATGGTAAAACGATATTTTTGTACCTAATTTATAACCACGTATACAATTTTGCACCTTAAAAAAAGCATTTGGTGTTAGACACTCCTCGAGGTAAAGTACATGTACATTTTTACACCTTAACCCTTGTTTCTATAGTTTCAAAACATGGTTTTTGGTCACTGTAGTTTTTTAAGGATCTGTTCTTAATGGGAGCAAATTGTCTCTGTGTCATTTTCCCTCAGAATTTCTCAAAAGCCGATCAAGATGATGGGGGAGAGAGAGATAGAGAGATGCTCGAATCTTAATGTAGTATTTTTTCCCTTTGGTGCAAAAAAACCAGTGTTCACTCTTTTTTTATTTTGAAAAATAGTATTCACCATACATTATTTTCTTAGTACCGATTAGTACCTTGAAGTATTTTTTCAAAATCCTAATTTTTTTTTCCAAAATCATGAAGTATTTTTTCAGTACCCTGAAGTATCTTTTTAATATCCGTCAGTATTTTGAAGTACTTTTTTTATCGTAAGATCCCGAGAATATTTTTTCAAAATCCTAAAATAATTTTTCAAGATCATGAAGTATTTTTCAGTATCAGTCAGTATCCTGAAATATCTTTTTAATACCAGTCATTATCTTGAAGTATTTTTTAGTACCAGTTAGTACTCTAAAATATTTTTTCAATATCCTAAATAATTTTTCAAGAGCATGACTATTCAGTATCTTAAAGTATCTTTTTAGACTTCACATTGCTTTATCTTAAAATTATTTTAGGATTTTGAAAAAATATTTAGGTACTGCCTTATATTAAATAAAATACTTTAAGATACGGATGGGTATTCAAAAAATACTTCAACATACTAAATAGTACTAAACAAACACTTCATGATCTTGAAATATTATTTTAGGATCTTAAAAAAAATATTACAAGGTACTGACCGGTACTACACAAAATACTTTAAGATATTGATTGGTACTAAAAAAAATACATCACCCTAACTGATACTAAAAAAAATACTTCAATATACTGACTGGTATTAAAAAGATACTTCAGGTATTGAAAAAATACTTCATGATCTTGAAAAAAAATATAGGATCTTGAAAAAATACTTCAGGGTACTGACTAGTACTTAAAAAAAATACTCAAGATAGTGAAAACTATTTTTCAAAAAAAAAAAGTGAACAGTGGTTTTTTTTTTGCATCGAAGGGAAAAAAAAAATACTTCATTGAGATTCAAGCCTCTCTCCCCAACGGGCTTGATGGGCTTCTTAGAGATTCGAGGGAAAATGATATTGAGACAATCTGCTCCCGTCTTAATTTAACATGTAACTTTTGATTAACGCCTTTAAATATAGGGATCAAAACCATAATTTGTTAAAAATACAAAGATCAAAATTAAAATTCATTAAAAGTAAATAAATCACACATGTTTTGATTATGGTTCTTATACTTTTAAGGAGTTTTAGTTTTAGTCCTTGTAATTAATATAGTTAACTCAAATCAAGTCTTTATAAAACTATAAGGATTAAATATCATGATTTAAAATTATAGAGATTCAAATCAAATCTGATCAAACTATATGAATCAACAATTATATTAACAACCTTTTAATAATTATAATTTTATAAGGGATGGAATCGGAACTTACATCAATTTTCTAAGGGATTTTTAGTTAACTTGGTAAAATTAGATACTTATATTTTTGTTGCTGAACGAATAATCATTTGAGTCATGAACAAACAACATCGCTCACATTCAAAACTTACAAGGGAGGAGGGAGGATGTAGTGAGAAAGATTTTTATTGGAGATAGTAAAGTTTAAGAAAAGGGAAAATGATTGGAAAAAACTTTAAAATTATAAAATCTCAAATTAGATTTGTTACTAAGAGTTGATAATAGAATGTTGAGTCTTGATAAGTAATTCACAACTTATTTTTTGAGAAATACCTGATTCATCATGATTTTACAATTTCGAAAAAAAAAAATCTGTCATTTTCCCTAAAGAAAATTATTTACAAAGAAATTTGAGGAGTATTTTATTAGTAACGTATCAAGTAATAGTACATGTCTTAATGTAAAAATTATAATTTTAGAGAGTTTATGTGGAACTGAGTAAGTTTTTGTATATTTATTGATGGGTGCATTTCATGTGATACCATTAATAAAAGGGGTTAAGGTGTAAATTAGTCTTGGAATTTTTCGGTGAAGAGCAATGTTGCCCTGGAAACTTATTTAGGTTCAATGTCACCCCCGAAAGTTTCAAAACGTAGTAATGTTATATTATACTATTAAAAAACTAACGCATTTGATCATTAAAAAATTGACATTGACCATAACTTTTTAAAGGAAAAGGGAAACATCACTCCATTTTAACACTTCCAGCCAATATTAAACCTGGAAATTTCCCAACATAACGCTGCAGCGAAAATTTGTACTTAACCCATAATTAAAATATTACCAATTTTTCATTATTTTTGATTTTGAATTCAAATATATATTATACTTAAGGAAAATCCCTAATAAAGAACATTAAAAATGCCAAAGTACAAAAAATTTCATTATTTTTAATTTTGAATTCAAATATGTATTATACTTAGGGAAAATCCCTAATAAAGAACATTAAAAATGCTAAAGTACAAAAATGTGTTTCAAATGTTCATAATTTCAAAGATATGTTAGACTCAATTTATCTTTATTGAAATTCAAAGGAAAAAAACAATTTACTTTCACATATATATATATTTTTTAATTTAAGAAAATTAACTCCACATGCCGCCACCGGAGCTCCCACCACTTGTTTTGCACAAAATATTGATGGCCATTAGGCCGCCAATGACATTCAATATAAATAATGGCATTCAATATAAATAATGCAAACAATATATATATATATATATATATATATATATATATTAACATTTGATCTTTAATCCAAGCTCATTAACAAATAATAAGTTCAAATAAGAAATTGTCAAATCTAGATAAGGGATTCACGATTTTTCGTTTTTTAAGTAAAAAATTCACTTATTCTCTCAGACCATTCACAAGTTCGAGATAAGGAACTAACAAATTTAGATAAGGAAATCACAACTTTCGTCTTTTAAGTAAAAAATTCACTTACTCTCTCATGTTGTTCACAAATTCAAATAAGGAATTCACAACTTTCATTTTTTAATTAAAAAATTTATTTATTCTCTCAAGCCATTCACAACTTTAGATGAGAAACTCACAAGTTCAGATAAGGAATAACTTAAAAAAACCTTAAACCCTAAAAGCAAAGGTATGTCAACAAATCAATACAAGGAAAAATTCTGATTTTATTTTGATTCTCTAAAATATTAAAAAAAATGTTGCATTTAATTTGAGAGAGAAATAAGGTGATTCCCCCCCCCCCCCTAAAAGGGCACGAACTATGTAAATAGCTAAGCCACAACATTCTCCATTCTAATTTTGTGTGTATATATTTTTCGGAATTTATCTTGTATGTCTTTTCTGAAATTTATCTAATATGTAAAGACAACAAATACAAGGAATCCGGCTATTTATGTGTGCACTAAAGGAAACAAGTAGATCAATGGTAGGCTTTTACTCTAAACAAATATATAATGAATACTAGTATATATTTGAAGGTTTTTTGTGTTATAGAAAGATATAATGATTATGTTGTTTGTATTTGAGAATTGGGAGGGGAAGTTGTGGATGATAGCTGGCGCCAGAAATCAAGTTAGAACGCGGGTGTCAAATTTGTAGTTCTTATCTGAACTAGTGAATTTTTTATATAAACTTGTGAATGACATGAAAGAATAAGTAAATTTTTCACTTAAAAAATTAAAGTTGTGAATTCCTTAACTGAACTGATGAATGACTTGAGATAGTAAGTTAATTTTTTTACTTAAAAGACAAAAGTTGCGAATTCCTTGTCAAATCATTATATAAATTTTGTTAATAGGCTTGGATTAAAGGTCAAATGTTAATATATATTAATATATATATATATATATATAAATTTTCGTTTATATTATTTATATTGAATGTCATTGGCGGCTAATGGTCACTAACATTTTGTGCAAAACAAGTTATGGCGGTCTGAACCCCTCCCCCACCTAGAGCTGGCAATCAGGGCCGGCCCTCCAGGATCCAGAGTAAGAAAAACACATATTTTCTAAAGCCCGGCCCGAGAGCACTAGGGTCAGGGCTGGCCCTCAGGGCCCGGAAATTACTTTTACAAATTTTAACTATTTTTCCTCCACTTTTTTTTTTAAAAAAATATAATTAGTAAATTACATCAAGAATCATCCAATAAATAAGCACAGTCACTAATTCATAATCAAAAGCAAACTATCTTAACAAATAACTCACATAAAACATAAAAAGCATATCACTAAGCGACATTAGTACGATGACTATTATTGTTGTCATCTTCGTCACTATCATCAATTTTAACGACATTTGATTGTTCTTCACTTTGAGTAGTAGCCTCTGGCTTATGAGTAAGAATATCACGAAATTCTTCTCTCGCATCATGAACACATCCATAATCTTTATTTGCAACAAATAATAAATCAAATCATAAAATTAGAGTATAGTTATTATGTATTTGTAGTTTAATGGATAAATAACTTTATAATAAATACAACATATATATAAATTAATAAATTTAAAAAGAAAAAAAAAAGTTACGTGAAAAAAGGGAGGTGGCGAGGCCCTCCAAAGTGGCCCGTTTAAGCCCGAGGCCCGTCAGGGCCGGCCTTCCTAGACTAATTTCAAATATTTTGTCCATTTTTAAGCGTAGCCCAAAAAGGGTCGTAGTATTAAGCAGCCGGCCCGCCGACGCCTAAATCCGTTTTTCATTTCGGCTCTCCCACCACTTTGGGAAGGGAATATTTGAAAAACTATGTGAGGGCAAATTGGTTTTTTTCCTTGAATTTCAATAAAAATACAAATTGAGCCTAACATCTCGGACACTATAAATATTTAAAACACTTTTTTATCTTTTAACATTTTTAAAATTATTTATTAAGGATTTTCTCTTATACTCATACACACAATAAATATGGCTATTTGGATTCTTTTCGTGGACTCTCCCCTCTACTTCTCAGCTCTTCTCATGTAATATGTTAGATCAAAATTTCAATGGTTTAAATTCTTATGAAATTATTAATATGTAAATTATTTAGTACATAAATCAAAATTTCAATGGTTTAAATTCAATATTATGTGAAATTATTAATAAAATCGTAAATTATTAAAAATAAGTACATAAACTCAAACTATTAAGTGCTTGTTTGATTTTGTTTAAACAAATGGTTTTTTTTTTTTTGAGGTCATTCACCTATACATTATCGATACTACACCACTAGCAACAACTGTTACCATGTCACTTCAAAAATAGATTTTTTAAAATAGTTATCCAAACATTTTTTTTCCAAAAATAGTTTCGTAAAACTGTTTTGAGGAAAAAAAAACCAAAAAATAGAATCAAACAAGGCATAAATTTTACTTAGGATAGTCATAACTAATGAAGTGTTGTAAATATCTTAAAATCATTTTAGATTTTATATTTCATTTTTGAAATGTGACATTTGTTAAAAGCTGTGGTCACTTCCTAATCAGGAGCACTTCATTAACTATTTACTGCATTACATGAGCTATTTTAATATGACCATTTAGAAAAAAAAAGTGATGATTTGATATTACTGAAATTGGAGTCACACAATGTTGTCTTTGTCACTTTGTCATATATTCATTATTTTTTAATTTTTTTCCTAATTATTTAATTTACTGTTTTTTATTTTAATAATTTATGATTAGTGAAGCATCGAATATCAGCCATCAATACTACTCCAACGGTTTAATTAGAATCGGTGGATGTGTCTTAAAATATAAAATATTAGTTTTATTTTAAATTTGTTTAAGCATTTATTACATTTTTCTAATTTTACGGTTTGTTAACGGTATTTATTACATTTATTTGCTATCACTTATTCTCCTTATACGCATAATTAAAAAAATAATATATATTCATTTTTTCTAACTAATTCTAACCGTTTTCTTTACAAGCCAGGTGAGTTATTTGAAGATGGTAAGAAACTAGAAACATTATTATTACTAATGAAAATACACTTATCATATTGTAGGAGAAGTATATCCTCATGTCATAGATACAAAAAGATATGAGTCCCACCATTTTCATGATTGATTTTTTTAAAAAATAATATAAAAGATGTGAGTCACACCATTTCATGTGTGTATGAATCTTCTTCTTCTCACACACAACATGAGAAGTGTAAACCCCTATTACTAATTACATTTTTTCTTTCTTGTTTTTGTGATTTTATTTTGGGAAAATACCGCTCAATTCAAAAAATGTTTAAGAAAAAGTTACATATAAAAAAAAAGCCTTGAGACCTTTTATGATATTATTTCATAAACGTTAATAACTATATCAGTACAACATTAACAAATAAATCATAAACGTTAATAACAATATCCTAATAATTAAATCAGTACATGTTAACAACTATATTAGTATATATGAATAACTATATCAGTACATATTAACAACTATATTAATACAACGTTTTCTGAAATAATACCAGAAAACATCTCACTTTTCTTTCAACCTTTTATGACAAATTTTTTTGGCTTGGGGAGGGGAATTTTCCCTTTTATTTTCTTTGTTGAGGACCGGAGGAGCCTGAGACGGCGCATTATTGCATGCGCAAGCTGTAGGGTTTTAGTTGGCCTTTAAAGAAGAGCTGTCAAGGGTTTAACGAGAGCTACGAATTCCATTGTGGAATCCTGAAACCCTAACGTCCTTTAGGATTTCACTGGAACAATGAGGTTCTGGGGTTAGTCACCTTGTTCTTGATAATTCTTTCTTGTTTTCTTTCGAATTTCATTTATTTAAACTGGATTGATTACGTGTTCAGTAGCTGAGAGACCATCATTTCAATCGTAGTTGCTCTAGCTTTGCGAAGCGTATGTTTTGTTGGCTAGTTTTTTTCTTTCTTTCTTGTTTATTCTCTCAACATCCCAACTTTTTCTTACCATGAATGATTTTGATTTCTTGTTTATATGACTAGCTTTTCTTTAGTTGTAATCCTCCTTTTTAACCGCAGGCATCGAAGTGAAACCTGGAAAACCATATCCTTATCACGCGGATAATGTGCAAGGGAAGCTTCATGTAACTCAGGTCTCTTTTGCATATTTAAGTCCAAGTTTTTATTCTCTTACGCATACTAAATCGATGCTGTGTCTTTAGTTTTAAGTCCTCAATGATTTTTCGGAGTTCTGTTATTAGTCCAAGAAGCATAGACACCTCAAACAAGGAGCTATGTCCATTTCTAAGTCCTGCGTTTACAACATTACACTCTATAGTGTATCATATCATTTATCTTTTGTCATGGCATGTGTCAATGTTCATGCTGCTAAAGTTATAATAGCTCTTAAGGCTGTAATATGTTTTCTTTCTGCAATTCAAACTGGGAATCAGGTTTAATTTTTGTGATGTTATATGCTTATCAAGAATTGAACATACTATTGTAAATTTAGAAGTATGATTGCCTTATCTTCACTTATACAGTTAAATCCATTCCATAACAAGCATTGACAGAAAGTATATTTAGGTGATTGCATGATTCTAGCACCTGTATACCAACTTATCAAGGGACTGTTAGTGATTAGCATACATATACATCCATGTATAATTGTATCCATATGTTTCTAAATTGGCTTTTGGTATCATTTGAGTCAAACAAAGTTGATTGCTTATGTATCTCCATTTCCCATCTTAATAATTCAGGCAACCTTAGGCCTTGGCTCATCAACTGAGAAAAGCATTCTCCAATGTTCTACTGGACGTAAAAATCCAGTCTTTCTGTGCTCCTTGCTTCCAAATAATACTGAGGCATGCCCTTTGAATCTTGAGTTTGATGAAGATGATTTAGTGTCCTTCTCAGTAATTGGCCCACGAAGTATCCATCTCTCTGGGTTTTTTGAGGCCGCTGATGGGGATGAACTTAGGGATGACTATGAGTAGTATCCTCTTTGAAGAAGTGCCATTGGTTTATTTTTTAATTTTGTTCATGTGTATATAAATATAATTTTGATGAAGATAGTTCATGATGCATTACTATTGTAGATTTTTCATGTTTCCCTATGACAATATGAAAGTGATTCTTTTGGAGAGGATGTTACTGATACAGAGGATTCTTCTGAATACAACACTGAAGATGAATATGCTGATGGCTTCATTGATGATAGTGATATTGACAGTTATCCATCACCTGTCCCAAATAGTGGAGGTAATTTGATTGTTTTGTTGAACCTCCTTTAAACCATCAAATTAATATGCATGTTCTGTCATTATTCCTAACCGGTGTTTATAACACGTTTAATAGATACATCAGTATTAAATTAAATATAGTCTCAAATCTTATGTCCTCTTGGCTGTCACAGCTAAGTACAATGAGAAACTCTCACAATGTTTATTGATGAAATGTTACTTTAACTATTATTGGTCATTCTTTGTAATTGTATGTATCATGTTCAATACAAAACCAGATAGAATTTCAAGCCATTATGTATATTTACATTTTGACATTTTATTGTGTGTTTCCATTATAATTTTTTAATGTATAGCTGCTATACATAGTAATCATTCCATATGATTTATAATTCACGATATGTTTTTAACATATATTGAAATAAGCAGGTGAACTTTATATAATTCATTGCTTTTCTTACAGTTGTAATTGAGGAAATAGTTGATGATGATAAGCCTGAAAATGGAGATAATGCTTCCAAGAAGTTGAAGAAAAAAGTTCAAATGCCCAACTCTAAGGACGACAAGAATTCTCAGCAGCCAATTGTTGTCAGAGGTGATAAGGGCGTCCCTGTTTTGGAAAGTGAAGACGAAGATGGTTTTCCAATTTCTGCTTCTCTGAAGGCAGAAGTTAAAGAAGAAAAGACACGAGAGAGAACTGAGAAAGCCAATAAAAAGAAAGTGAAAGATGATGATCATTCTGCAACATTGAAACGAAAAGCTGAAGGTGCTGACAAAGATGAGCATCTAGACGGGTGAGATGCTAGATTAATTACTTCTGAGAATTAATTTTATTATGACATTTTCTGTCACTCTTTTAGGAGTAAGGTAAATGAAAACACAGAATAAAATTGGGTTACAAGAAACAGAAGATTTGACTTTTTTTATTTTGTTTATGTCCTGCTGCTGGAAGGCTGTGTTGCACTAAATATTTCTAATGACGATTTCAGGAAAAAGACAAAGAAAAAGAAGTTGAAAGAACAAGGTAAAGGAGACAGTGCCAAAGTATCTGGTGATAGCAACGAGACTCATGATACTAGTGCAGATGGTAAGCATCCTGAGGAGGTGAAAGAACAAGGTGAAGGAACTGTATCCAATGAAAAGTAAGATCTTTGATTTGGTTTCCTCCTCCTATATCCTTATGTTTTAGTAAATTAGGGAAATAAAATTGTACAAGATGTCAACCCTTGCTTACCTGTGGAATCCTTTTTAATTTGAAATTAGATTATATTGCAGTCACTTGTACAGAAATCTCCTTTATTAACAACATTGTAGATTAAACTCATAAGTACTCACAAAATACACACTTTTACTCCTAGAAACTCTGAACAGCCTATAATTTGAAGTTGTTCAAACCGTTAAAATTGCAAATTAGTGCTAATGACCTAAAGTAAGGAAGGTTTTTGTGTTAGAATTTGTAGAATTGATGAGAGGTTGAAATATAATTTGGAACTAGAAGGGATGTGATCTGATGTGTTGTGAGTTGGTGTTTTAAGAATGTTAAGGTGGTCAGTGGAATTTACTTTTGTAATTAATCATCTCTCCTAGCTTAAATTTCTTGTACATATGGACAGAATCCTTGATGAGAAGAAAAAGAAGAAGAAGAAGAAGAAGAAGAAGGCTAAGGATGATGCGGTAACTAATGCGAATCAAACTTCTGAGAGAGGAGAGGAGGAAATAGAAGCCAAGGCATCTCAATTAAGAACCTTCCCAAATGGGTTAGTTGTTGAGGAACTATCCATGGGTCAACCAGATGGCAAAAAAGCTACTGCTGGAAAACAGGTCATTCATTATATCGAACTTGTTGATTTTTTTTAGATGGTTGGAATGTCTAAATGATGTTTACATGTGTTATTTTTCTGATAACAACTTTTTTTTCCTATTCGTGCATAAGAACTTTTTTTTTTTTTTATGTATGACGAGTTTCAATATTTTAGGAGCTTACTTGTTTCAATCTTTATTTATGCTTATCTTGAGTTAAGTCTGAATACCAATGAAGTGATGTCAGATAAGTTATTCAAAATTTTGGTTTAGTGATATAGAGTAATTGTTAAGAGATAAGGTGAGAAGCATCCGAAATTAAGCACCTCTGTTGCTTTTTACCTTATCCATAGTTGCTCTGATACTTCTGGTCTAGGGCGTGGTTCAATGTGATTTAAACTCGCTGCACTGTAAATAGAAAAAAGAATAACCTTTGGCATTGGCTATAGGCATTTTGGTAGGTATTCGTATTTCACACGTAGCTATGATTGGTATAACGACAAATGAATTTATGCATTTTACATCACAACTAGAATGTAATAATTTTTCTTTTGAGTATTCGGTTTCTTTTCCCTCACTTCTCTAATCTGTTCAACTAATTATGGTATCTTGTTTTCTTTCAGGTCAGTGTGACCTACACTGGCAAGCTACAGAAAAGTGGGAAAATATTTGACTCGAATGTTGGAAGAGCACCCTTTAAATTTCGCCTTGGTATATATTTTATTGATATGAGTGGGTGAAAGATACCTCTACTTGCATATTATCTTACCCTAATTTCTTTCTTATTTGCAGGTGTAGGGCAAGTCATAAAGGGTTGGGACGTTGGGATCACTGGTAAAATATACGAACTTTCCTTGAATTCTGATAAAACTGATATACCTTGATATTATGAAATATACATAGATCCCCCTTAAAATAAAAAGTTATGCTAAACTTAAGTCCAATTTTAAATTTACATTAACTTAAATACGTATTTTACTAAATTAGATAGAGGGTACTTTGATATATTTTTTAAAAAAATGGACTAAATATAAAATAGAAGGTTATTCAAGTTCAACAAAATTGAGGAGAAATGTGTCATTAATTAATTAATTTTTGAATTTGTGACAACATTTCTCTACTGTAATTATCTTTTTTCAGGTATGAGAATTGGGGACAAAAGAAGAATCACAATTCCACCATCTATGGGGTAATGCATTTGTCTCATTTTCTTGCATTTGGTTATCCTCAATGGTCCCATTTGACTAATGAAATTTCCTTTTTCGACATTCCACTCTTTTAGCTCGATTGTTTTAAGTTCGTTTTGCCGCTGAAAATCATTTACCTGATCATATATCTGTGACCCCATAACTTTTATTCAAATGATTCGGGGAATTTAACGAAGAGCTCCAACTTCTCTAGAAGTGATGCTCTTCGATTTCAGCTGCAATTCTGAATAATTCAACCAAGAAAGATTAAATATGCCAAAGGAGGAGGCTTTTTGTAAAACTTTCCAACCTAATTTTTGTGCTAAGTTGAGTTTTATTTGTTGATACAGTTACGGAGATAAGCGTGTTGGGAGTAGTATACCTCCAAATTCTTGGCTTGTGTTTGAAGTTGAGTTGCGCGATGTTCGCTGATATCTGCTGCAGATTCTTCCAATAGGGCAGGAAACAAGGCCCCTACATCTACAGATTTAGCACCATCATAGGCTCGAAGTGTCAAATACTTTTGTGAGTACAAGTTTTGAACGAGTTTGGATTGAAGTGGGATTCTACTAGTCCCAAAAATATATAAAAAAAAAGATTAGACCTTTACAGTTTTGCCAATGGGGTTACATTTTTGACGTTGGATAAGTATAATTCAATACCCAGTAGCCAACATTAGTTTCAGCGTAATCTGTGGTGATTTTTTTGGTATAATTGCATTATTTTTGGGGGAAAATAACAGTTCTCTTTTTGCTGCTTGAAATGATCGGTATAAATCCTTTTGATGAATTTAATGATCCTTCGAAGGTAAGAGCTTCAAATGCATGAATCGTCTACTGTCAATTCAGAGATCATGTCCGGAAGTGTAGTTATTACGCATCCATTGAGTTTTCAATCTAGGTTTTTTTCTCCACGGTGACGTATAAAATATATAATAATTTGATTTTTTTCTTTAAAAAAATGTTTATGTTATCTAAACTTTTTACTGTGTAGAAAATACCGGTGAGAATAAATAGAAAGGATGGAGTTGTATGATTTATTTTTTAGACTTTAGGCATTATATGGATTTTTATCTAGTCAATATCAATATGTTTTAATTGATTTTTTTTTAATAAAAAATATAAGAATTCAAACTTTAGAAAGCATAGATCAAGGTTGGATGGTACAAATTGTTTACCAGTTGAAATTATTCATATCCTTTGCAATATTTTTACACTTTACCGTTATGACATCGTTTTGGTGAATAAGCTTCCTCTAGGTTGTCACTTAAACGAGTATCACAAAGTTTGTAAGTCAATCAAAGATGTGAATCTATTTTCAATTAACAAGAAGCATACCATGGCCAACGAAAAAAAAAAGCAGCAGCACCAACATGAAACCAGTTTAACACACAAATACATATAAAAAGAGACTCTCAAGAAAGAAACCAAAATAACAAGTAAAACCTAGGTGCAATTTATCCCCCTCTTTCAACAAGAAATGATATTTAGTGTTAAAGTTCAGAAGACACTCAGCATCCCGCTCAACATTTCAATCATTCAGAGCCAATGTAAAAAAAAGAAAGGAAATGGTACAACATATTTCCTACATCTAAGTGTTACACTACACATACATCATAAAAGCAGACACATGAAAGCCCACCAACAAACATATTTCCTACCACCTAAGTTTTAATTGTGGCACAACAGTTAAAAACACTCATCTGACTATAATCAAGGTCCTCATGATCCGGAACCTGACAGGTTAATTTGTCAGTGTCAGAAAAGAGTGAGCGAGCCTAAATGCTGCTGACTTGGGAAGAATATTGCTATACCAGCAGCCATGTTTAAGCAGGAATCCCAGCATTTGAGAGGCTGATATTGGACTCCTTCTCGAGCAAAGGCTATCTGTCATCGGTAGACGAGTCCCTCGAGCCTTGAACATTGTTAAAACAAGCAGCATTTTCTCCTTGAAAAGCAGCAGGTGTTAGAATAGGCTGTACTCCTCCGAAACTAACATGCACTTCTTGATCAGAGACAGGACTAAATTGGGGAGACGTAATAGTAGATACATACTCCATCTTCTGCTTCTTGTGTTTGTGTTCTTGCTGGTGACCTGGAAGGAAACTGCCCACAACAACCTGAGGCATAAAAAAACGTTCAAGAATTTAATTGGGTTCTTTACCGGCGTCAAGTGTCATTTCAACTCAAAAACCTTAAGCTACCAAGTGAATCTCAAATAGTGCTCGAAGTAAGATCCTCTTAAAATTGAGATAGTGTACCTGCACAGGGCCTGCAGCAACCAACAGACCAGCAAGTCCACCCCCAACGACTCGACCATCTGGACCTGCCAAAGACACACTCATTCCACCAGATCTGCTCCTTGTCACTCCGTTCTCAGTTGGCATATATGAGCCAGACAAAGAAAGAATCTCAAATCGTCCCTATAAAAGCACCAAATAAGCCAATAATAAGCTAAGGGAAGATATTTAAAAAAATATATATAAAAAATAACTTTTAACATCAACTAATGCGTACAATGCCAGAAAGAGCATGTTGCATTTAGACAAAGAATGTCAATGTTACATATTATGAAACCCATTTACTGTTTTATATGAACATTATATGGTAGAAAAGTATTTCGTTCCCCACTCACATCATAAGTTAAAGTACCGCCAGAGGAAGTTGGTTGTCGAAGTGTTACATTTGAAATCATGCCATTTGCAGAAAGAATGCAAATAGCGCGGGATCCTTGTTGAGAGAAGGACATAACCTTCATGTTGACGTCCTATAACAGACCAAAGGAAAATCAGAATATGTATAGCATACAACATAGATTTAAAAACATACATTTTTTATATCAATACAAAGACAATAGGATCTGACCAATTCATGATATATAGAGCTGAAAGGCAAATAAACTGAATACCTCGCCAGCATTAACTGTGAGTATATGGGGTGTAAAATTGGCACCAACTGAGTATGCAAGTCCATTACCTATAAAACATGTAGATAGATAAATGAATAGAGAGGCAGAGAATAAATGGTTGCTGGTTGAGAATGACACTTTCTAGTAAACGATCCACTTGCACTTATTGTTTTGTTAAATAAAAGGAATTCACAAAGTCGAATAAACTTCATGCACCATCCAGAAATATGCAACACACTTTCTACTTCTTTGAGAAATACATTAACCAATTAAAACTGTGTCCAAAAATTAGAACCAGCATAGAAGCTTTTAAATATAAAGAATCAGCATGTCCTGCTTCAAAGCTGAACATAATGAATTAATTAATTAACATAAAATTTAGTGTCACAAGTCCTGCCTCTTTGTGACATGCAAATGTATCTTACACATAGAAGACTAATAATGTACACAAAATTTAAAACTATCATCCCTGAGTTTAATCTTTCATCCACAATAATACAAATAATTCCACTTTATTGAAAACCTTCCCCCACCAAAACTCCAATAAATAGTATCCATTTGAAATCATGCCATTTTAAGAATAATACTTGCTCATCATCATTAATTAACAATATGCCAAGGTTCCAAGCTAATAATATCCTGCAATGCAAGGCATGAAGCATGCTTTTAAAAATACTTTTCAGTCTGAGGTTTCTACCAGAAAACAAAACTGAACATGCCATCTTAACACGGAGAGGGGACAAAAAGGCTAATGACTTTATGGCCTAGCAGCATGTAGTCCATCCTTGGTGATGAAAGGTCGCAGGTTTATTGTGGTTTTACCTCGAGCATTTGCTTGCCCTTTCACCGATTCAATCATTCAAAAAAGAACTCAAATTTGCAAAGAAGAGAGAAATTTTACCTATTTTTTAGTAGAATCGGTAGAATAGGATAAGTAATCATTAGGAAAAAAAATCCTGCCCTCCCAAATAGATAGATAGCTGGCTTCACATTTTTATAAATTTTACAATAACCTATCCCTTCCTCCTCACAGCTTCTATTCCAGATCTGAAAGGAATCTAGGCTAAAAGTCCCCTCAGACCATTTTAAAGACACGAATCAAATCCCAGAAAAAAAAATGCATTAGAAAGCCAAGATCAAAGGAATTAGCTAACTGTCCACATGCTTGGATGTGTACCCCCCAAAAAAAAAGTCAAATAAGATTCCTATTCCTCAGAAGTATATGACAAGGCTATAAAGAATCCAACCCATTTATTGCCCTCCTACCTTCGAGGAGACCAAATGTAACAGTGAAACAGACATAGCTGTAGATATAACAGTAAAACAAAGCTCAAGCAGTAACTGAAGTTAAAGATAAACTACCTGGTCCTGAACTTTCGTATTCATTCTTATTATACGTCTTCTTCATCGATTCAACAGACCGCCCTCTGCCCCGCTTCCATCCGGAGAAGTCACCGGTCAACGGAATTGATGATGAAATCGGCATCGGAGACAAAGCCAACGCCATTGAGCCATCGGGACCATACTTCCTTGGCCTCCCTCTCTTCTTCTTAACATTCGTGCCTGGAGTCTGCGTCCCCATCACCGTCGCTGGAGCACTTACAGGTGCCGGAGCCGCCACTTCAGTCCCGCCGGCGAACTGACCGGAGTTTACATTCCTCGAAGCTACGTGGAAGCTGTCCTGGGCATCGTTATCTTTCAGCACAAGCCCAGAACCAAAACTCTCCTTTTCCTCCATTTATATATATCAATGAACACACAAGAAACACCAAAACCTCAAAAAATGCTTAAACCCCACCCATTTAAGGTTTCAAACCTTTTTTTTCCAACCCAAAAAATAAGAGCAATAATATATACAATCTTGAATGTAGCTGCTTTTCGCAAGGGAATAGATTTGAATCGAGGAAAAGGAAACCCAGAAATAGTACAACAATGATGTTCAAGCTCAAAAAGAAAAATTGCAAGCTCACAGGAAACTTCAAAAACTCAAAACCTTTTTCTCTGAAAAGATGAAACAGACGAAAAATCTAACAGCGCAATCGCAGAAGTTGAGCCTCTTCTCTCTTCTGCGACAAGAACACAGTGCTGAAGCTCAAATCTCCACCATTGCAGAAACTACACAGAGCTTCAAAATTTTCCAGAATTTCGAGAAAAATATATCAACATTTACAGAGAAAAATAACTCATCTGCTTCACAAATTTCTTCGGAGTGATATATGAATTTAGGGTTTTGCAGGAAAAGGAGTAGTAAATAAATAAAGTTGAAAAAATTGAAAATTAATAATTAATTAAGATTAATAAAGTAATTAAATATTGGCAATTTAATTATTAATTAATATTTAACTGCAAATTTGGAAGTATAAATTGTGGTTAAGAAATTGGTTCACGTCCGTCTTGTAAATTTAATAAAGGTGATTTAATATTAAATGAATGTGAATACAGATGCACCTAATTTGAATTTGAACAAATTTAAAAATGATTATGATGGTTTTTTCGAAAAGAGAGGAAATACCTTTTTTATTTTATTTGAATTTGTCGTTTATTTATTAAGATCTTTAAATATTTATACCCTCAAAGCTGTAAAGTTACGCTTCTGGCCATTCCCATTGCTCCGACTACTGACAAGTTGTTTATCTTAGGGAAATTCCATATAAAGACCTTCAAAATCTAAAATACCCAAATCAATGATTCAAATGTTACTAATCCCATGTCAGATCAAAGGTATTATTTTGGAATTTGAAAATGTTGGAAAATTACTTCAAGATCCCTAAGTAACAAAGTTCGAAGCTGTTGCTTTTTCACCCTTCTTTCTTGCTCATTCTCTTTTCATCTACGCAATCAGATGTGATGTCGAGGAAGTCAAGCACTCACCCACCACTGTTTGAAGAGGCAAATTCACTATCCTCTTTCTCATGTGACGGCGACCTCACCGCCTCTTCTTATTTTTCTAAAGAGGAAAACTCTACTTTCTGATTTGGTTTCGCAACCTCCGCTCGTCATCCTCACTCCTTGGACGTCGACCCAGTGACTGCTCTACTGATTGCCGACCTGAGCCCTGCTAAAACCACGATTGTACCCATGTCTTCTTCCACTTTTGACGATGATGATTATGGGTTTTTGGCCTTTGATTGAGGTTTTTCGATGGTAGACTGGAAGCGTAGATAAGGAGAGAGGATGGGGGCGAAAAGAGGGAGAGGCAAGGAGAAAGGTGATGAGAGAGGATGAGGGCAAAAAGGCAACAATTGAAGAAAACTTGATGACCAAGGGTTGTGAAGTAATTTGCCAACATTTTTAAATTCCAAAATGATACATTTGATTTGACATGGGATAAGTGACATTTGAATAATTGATTTGGGTTTTTTAAATTTTGAAAGTATTTATATGGAATTTTTCCTTTATCTTTTCAGTGAAATCCAAGTTGACCAAAAATCTTAAAATTCAAAAGTCATTATTCACTAAGATAATCAAGATAAATAAGGATAATTCATGTGAATATATTATAGGTTTTTTTTTTTTAATAATTTCTAGAAAGATCTATAATATATAATTATATGGTATCTGTAGATTGGTTGACGATTAAGCATATGTTACCATAAATATTTATTTTTGGTGATAAATAAAATTAAAAGGGAATTATATGGTCTCTTAAAAGTTTGTTTAATTGTAAATGAAATGTTTTTATTCCAAATATTACTTTTTCCTTCTTTTTATGCTTGTTTATTAAATAAGCTATTTTTTTTTTTAAAAAAAAATGTTATTCAATTATGTTTAGTGTCATATTAAAGAAAATTCAAATTTTTGCTAAAAGTTGTCATCAGTTAAATTATTTTAATAATGAAAACGTAGCAATGTTGTCATTCTGTTAACAACCTTAACGTTGAACGTTAGGAAGCTAGTTAACTGAAAAAACGTTGTTATCGTTGAAAATTTCGAGGTAAAATCGCTCCTGACCGTCAAATGAAAATTGATACTTAACCCTAATATAATTAGCTTCTTTAATCTCTCCGAAAAAAGTTAACCATATTTTATATTTACAGGAGGAGTAATTAAGATTGAAAACTGAGATTAGTCTTGTCTTGTCTGGGTTTGCCAGTTTTTGTTTTATTTGTTGTAGTTAGTTATGAATTCTTGTTCACCAATTTATTGGTAATGTTGACCATTCATTCTTAGAAAGAGTCCAGGTCCAATCCCCCACACTGTTAGGTTTCTTTCTTTTTGTCCATTTCTAGCACTTGGCTTCATCAATAGATTATTGTATTTAGGGTTTAGGGGGTTTTTCCCTTCCTTTTTAACTTTTTCTATTTTTGGTATTTCTTCAACTAATTAAATTTGTAATGAATTGCGAGTCTTGTATTTAGTGTTAACAGTTACGGATATAATATAGCAGAATACCAAGAGTGCAAATGTAAATGAATATGGAAAATATTCAGTATCAATACTCTAAAACGTATATTATTTTCCAAAGAATAACTTTGTGTGTCCTTTTCATTCATTTTATTTTATGCATGGAAAATTGATCCTAGGCTATATTGTTTAAGAAAGTTCGGTAAGTTCGATTTGGCAAAAAGAAAAAAAAATTGGTATATTCAAGAAAAGACTTTTTCATCAAACCATAAATTATTAATAAAATATAAAATTCATAATAAATTATACTATTTATAATATAGTTTAACTTAAATTATATGCATTGATTGATAAAACTTAATTCCATGCAATGCAAAAGTAAAATTGTGCCCAACTATTGTCCAAAGCTCAGGTACCAATTGTTTTTGGCCGGAAAGAAAACCTATGCACTTAAGTACTCTGATAATTCTGATGACGCAGACCTGAGATAATTGTCGCCTCGGACACAATCAAGCATCAAGCAGAAAACCCCGCTGGGAGACTTTGGGCCTGTGATAGCTTCAGTAGAAGTGACTTTTGTTTTTTATGGACTTTTCTTAATGGACTTATTTTCTTATGAACTTTTTTTAATGTGATTTGTGTTTGGGATAGTGGTAGCCAGTGAGAGGTGCTTTTGTTTTAATTAAGACTTGTTTATGTAGGCTTTTAAAAAGTAGATGAGATAGAAAACGACATAAAAGGCATTTAATCAAATTCATATATATATATATATATATATATATATATAATATGGTGTACAAAATGTGATAATTTAGGATAAAAATTAAAATTAAATATAAATTTGCCAAATAAAATAGTAATATTACCATTAAAAATTTTACAACACAATAAATGATTATTAGTATTTAATATGTAAATTTTTTAATATGTAAATTATGCTCTACAATTATGCCGAGTCATATACATGATTATTAGTATTTAATATGTAAATTTTTTCCCACTACATTATATTGTTTTTATGTTGACAAAAAAAAAATTAACAGACCAAGAAGCCGCAACCCAGGAATGAATGAAGCCGCAAAACAGATCAAGAAACAACAATAAAATTGCAGATGAGAGGAGGGAGAGAGAAGGCACACGATGCTTTTTCTTTTGGGGCAAAATGGTCCAAAAAAGGAGGCGGCTTTTAATGGGATAATAAGAACTCAAGCGGCGAGCTTCATCCAAAAACCCACTTCAAAGCCTCAAAAAGCATTATCAACTTCAAAGCCCATACCAAACACCAATAATACCCACTTCTCATTTCAATGGACTTCTAATGTGCTTATTTTAGCTTTGAAAGCTTTGCCAAACAGGCACTTTGCCACCATAGTCAGGTGCGCGACGTGGGTTGGATTCGAATTAGTCAGGGGCGAAGTTCTGGATACTGGATGAGCAACAAAAAAAAAACATTTTTTATACACACAAAAATAAGAGACATGTTTCCAATAAATAAATAAGTGGCCAAAAGCCCAAAACACCACCCACTTAGAAAACTTCATCCCACAGAAAGGGAAACACAAATTTGAATCATGAAAAACATTTTTATTGAGAGATGTGAAAACTTTTTAAGCTCTAAGCCTCGAGAATAATTATATCCTTGATCAAATAAATAATTATATCCTCTGGAATGGAATTCTCATGAACTGTGTACATAATTGGGAAGCCAATTACAATTGACTTGACAGCTTCTCTACCTCAGAAGAATTAAAATGAATTCAAAAAAAAAAAGAAAAAGGAAAAGAAAATGCTAACACAAACCAAACCCAGCTCTTCTTTCCTCAAAAGAGTACTCAATCTCTTGAACCACCGAGTCACAGCCAAATGGAAATGACAGGGAAGGAGGAGGAGGAGGAAGAGCTGGAGTCATAGCCAATTTCATAGAAACTGAAACTACGGATGACGGTGTGGTGGGGACAGGGATGGGCAATTCCTTCGGGGTCTTATTATTCTCTTCATCATCTTCTACCATTGTTGTTGCTATCTTGAAGGGAGTAGTGAATGGCACATTTTTTAGTGCATTAGCTTTCTGCAATTTTTCACTCTGTATGCTCAATTCACCTTCCATGTTTGCTCTTGATGATAACGTTGTTGAAGATATAGGACAAAAAGGTTGCCTTATCATAGGAGATTTTATGTCAAGAAGTGAATGTTTTTTCCCAGTGACGCCAGCAGCAACATCGTACCTTCTTGCTGCATAATCAAAGGAAGTGGAAGACATGAATGGAAGAAATGGAGTCATGTAAGAGTCAAGTAAAAGAGAAACATGGGAAGGAATATATACATTCTTGTTTATGGCTATATATGTTTGTGGGGCTTATGTGAAACACAAACATCAAGGAAAGAGCTGTGCTAAATATACCAGCAGGAAAATATGGGAAAATCTATCAGCGGATGTGGCTTTGACTTCCTTCTTCAATATGAAAGACAAAAAAAATGCCTAAACCTTCCTTGGGTCCACCACAAACACTCTTATGACATCAGCCATCAAGAGTATGGGAGAGAATCCGTTGGAGCATCTTCGTCTAAAAAAAGGAAAACATAAACAAATGTATCCATCTTTTGTTGGCAAATTATACGGGTTAACTTTTTTGTTCATGGTGATTGATTATTTCATTATTTTCTTGATAAGAAAATGGACTCCAGAAAAACACGAAGACAATAAACGACTGAACAAAAAACGAGTTAAGAGAAGAGAAACAAAAAATGATCTTACCAACAATAATGCTCTCTTGGTTAACAATCTCTGAACCTAGAAACTATACCATCCCACCCACCCACCCTCTTTCCACTTTCTTAATCCAAAGTCTAGGTGGACTAATGTGTCAAATGATTGCTTGATCTCTCTGTTCTCTTCTCAACCAAACAGGAAAAAATACGGTTATCAAATTCTTACAAGGTGAAAATACGGCAAACCCTGAATTAAAAATTACAAGAGTTCATAGAAACTACCTGATAATAAAGAAGAATTGTCATCATCCAAATAATTATATTCATCAATTTGATGTGCATTGTCGGTCTTCCTTGTTGAGCGTGATTCACTACGTTTAAAATCAGGTTTCGTAGTTTGAAGCGTTCCTCCGCCGTGTCCTTTATTAGTTGCACCGCCAGAGAAGGTCCTAGTAGTCACCTTTCTCGGAGTTTGAGGCTTTGATGAACTTGCTTTTGACCCATATCTTGCTTCCTGTTCAGCTATCATTTGTCCCTGAACTCTCCTTAGATCCTGAGATAAATTTTTTCTAGCAAGTTATGGATGAAATGGCACTTCAAAGAATATGACTGAGCTTTCAATGCATTAAGAGATTCATACCCGTTGCCTACGACGTACTTGCTCTTTCTCTTGCCGTAGTGTATTGTACTCTTCAAGCATAGAAAGCAGAGAGATCTGAAATACACATACATCAGCATTCTGTTTGGACATTGGAGTCACTTTACTTGACACTAACTCATTTAGGCGTCTTAGAGAGAATACATACCCCATCA
Organism: Acacia melanoxylon; assembly: GCA_019022615.1. Classification (NCBI taxonomy): domain Eukaryota; kingdom Viridiplantae; phylum Streptophyta; class Magnoliopsida; order Fabales; family Fabaceae; genus Acacia; species Acacia melanoxylon. The sequence goes on from JAFJYJ010000004.1 coordinate 11,883,365, forward strand.
TATGTAAACTCAATTCCTCTTTCCTTTTCCCATGTGATTGTTTTTGAAGTCAAGACATCGACCAATGCTGCGCATAAAGACATCCAAGAGTAAATGAGAGGAGTGAGAGGGTCCCGAATTCTCACATTCATGACTGCGAGAATGAATTCTCATCTGGGCTTTGTAACCCTTTATGATTGTTTTAATGGAAATACTATTCTCTTTGGTGAAAAAAGCATAAACTACATATCTTATATAGCACACAAGTGGCAGGTTTGATGACCATGGCATTAGCTCAAGAAAGTTTGACGAACTAATATTCAAGTTGGGGAATAGATGTTGATCATCCCTAACTTGAGGGGGGAGTGTTAAGAGTTTGAATATTTAAATATCTTATTTCTTATTTGTCTATCACATTTATTTTAATCGTTTAATGTTTTTACTAAGTTAGCACTTAGCAGTCAAATCAAATTAAATCAGATTCCCTCCGTTAAATATATTTAGGTGTATTCAGATACAAAGGTCTTATGCCTCTGTTTTCCTTCAAATTTTATCACAGCATATTTGAAAGATTGAAAAGAATCATCTATATGACTATATCATTGGGCCATAAAAGCAAAATACTATCAACAACTACGGCAAACCATTAAAATATGTGCAGACCTAAGTGTTATTAACTAAGGCACAAGCTTTCTCAGCTCGCTTGAGAGGGTATTCAATAATTACCTGGCATTTTATTAACCAAGGCACGGGCTTTCTCAGCTCGCTTGAGAATAAGGTGAGTTCCTTTGCCAGCATTATATCGATTCTCATCCTGGAAGATAAAACAAAATGAGCAGCAAAAATTGACGAGGAGCTATATCAAAAATGAACATGTTAAAGGAGGATGTAACCAACTCACTCTGTTATATTCCTCCAACCAAGTCTCCTCATCACGTGCCGCAAGCCATTTCTCAACCTTCTCAAGTATTTCTTTTCGGCTAAAAGCTTCCTCTTTTACTTTGGCAATCTGAAGCTCAATTTGCTCAAGCACACAAGCTGGGTCTACAAATCCTGCGGCAAAAAGGAGGATGCACACGTTTAGCTAGTGGAAGAAACAGTTGCATTTGAGTCCTACAACATGTCATTTGACAGAAAGTTACCTGACTCTATAGCTTCAACAACACATTCGATTGGACTGTCTAATTCTGAAACCAAATGTGTCTTTCGACAAATATCCTCTAGCTCTGTTCTCTTTCTTGATACAAGCTCTTTCATTTTGCTTGCTTTTATCTCTTCCAGCCTAGTTACTTCAGCCTCAACCTGCATTAAAGCACAAGTTCTCCATGAATAATGAACCGCGTAAAATAAATAATGCCGTTGTCAAACTCCAATTAATCATAACTTACATAATGAATAAAGTCCATAGACAAGGTGTTAGGCTCAGTCATTTCATGTTCTGAAGCAGCTATGTTACAAGTAACATTCTGATACTTCTGTTGCTCTTCGACTGGTGTATCCATCAAGTTCCAGAGCTCCAACATAGTCGTTGCAAGATCTTGGAGCTGCCAGACCAAGAGCAAATGTCTTTCTTCAATTAGCCACGAATAAGAGCAAAAAAATTATAATTCAGTACAAAAAGAAAGAGTGCAAAGAAAAGAAAATCAGCATTTACCTTCTGCATTCTCTGTAATTTAACTTCCCTCAGTTTTTGTATAGCAGCATCTAGTTGCCGGATTGTATCGTTACTTACACTCTTAGAACCTTCGCAATCCGCCAAACTAGGATTAAGGTCGCAGAGTGTCTGCTTAAAGTCCAAACCTAGCACTGAAGTTAAAGATTTTAATGTATATAATTGGTCTTGGACCTTCTTGAGACGTTCACTCTGCATAAAAAGAACATACAAGCCTAATCAGTACTAAAGAGAACCAAAGTCAGGTAATCAAATATGACCAAAAAGAAAACAATTGACCTTTTCTTTTTGAAGTGTATGCAGCTGTCTGTGCAATTCTTCAAGCTTTATCAAGGTTAGATCAGATTCCTGTACAACGTTTTTCACAAGAGCTGATTCTTCGGGCCCATAGATCTCATTACATATAGCCTGTATCTGCTCTTGGACTTCTATAAATTGATTTATTCGGTCAGACCTTCTTTTCTGCATCTCCTCTAGCTCTGGAAGAATAATTTCAATCTCTTCCTTCAAGCTTCCAGCTTTTTTATCAGACTAGAAAAAGAAAAAAGGGAGAGAGAACAAATCCTCCTTAGCAGTCTGACTGGTTAAAAAATAATGTCAGCAGCAAAAAAATCTTCAACTCAAAACAGTATCAATTATTTCTTTTAAATTATACCATCTTTTGACAAGAATGTAGATTGTTCCTCTTTATTTCTACATTTGATACTTGATATGGTAACCAAATGGTGAAGGTTTTGGTACAAATCTCTTTAATAGTTTCGGGAAAAAACTTTACAGCCAACTTCATTAAAATGGCTTTACCTCAAAGCACACATAGCCCATGCCAGCTTGGCATAGACCTTTTTCCCATCATTTACATAATAGATAGAAAAGAAAAACCGGCATTTGCAACATATCCTTGTCAATAAAAAATGTGCAGGATATTTCTAACCTGTCTAGTATGTACAGGTCGCTCTCCCATTGCTGAACAGATGGCTGCAAGTTCTGCTTCAGAATCAGCAATTTCCTTCCTTAAATGAGCTCTAGACTGATTTGCCTGATCTACTTTTCTTCTGTACACATGTAGACACTCTTGGTCGAGATCAAATAATGTTTTATCTCTTTCAGGCTCAGCCACCCCAACTTCATCCCAAATGTTCTGATTATAGAAAGTGAGCCTTTGATGAGATTATCACCAATTTAATTGTACATACAGCTCTTTTTTTTCTTTTTTTTTTTTTTTTTTTTTGGGGGGGGGGGGGGGGGGGGGTGTATTCAGAATATCAATCAGAAAAACGTAATATGTACCTTAAGCTCATAAAGAAGTGATCCGCAAGTTGTTTCATACGGTAAAAAAGGGTCATTTTTGTGTTCAGACATTTCGGAGCACTTTTATCTGCAAAAACACGCTATTTTAATTGAAGAAAGCCAAAGCAGAGCAACCATCGTGTTAGAAATTGCAATGTCGTCACATCTACAGAAACCAAGAAAAAACTTGCATCAGAAGACTGACGACGGCAAGCAAGGGAAATTGAATGGCCGTATAGAACTATTCGTCATCTTAGAGGCGCTAGCAAAACGAATATAAGAAGCAGGAATTTTTTGAATATACTGTAGATTCAGTTAGAACGACAGTAAGCTCAAATTGTGTTCCTATCTCCCTCAAAAAAGTCTATTGGCCGAACATGCCTATTGAGATGAGAATATGCATAATAGACGGGCACCAATCCCTCAATAGTCACTAGTGAAATTGCAGAACATGCCTCACGTATTGCTTTCTTTATAGATACTATTGAAAGCACAACCTACAGTTTGCACCTTTATCACACGGGACAAGCCCAAGAGCTCATTGGAAGAACATAGGAATTGTCCTACATTTGGTTCGCTACTGCCTACTGCCACAATATCATTCGTCTTAATCCCAATAACTTTGACCTCGACAAAAACCGTCCAAAATCGAAAATGAAAACAACTAAGATAGTACTTGTTATTTTCATTATCCCACCATGGTGCTAAAGAAAACTGATAATTGATCAATCAGGAGTTCATAACTCGTAATTTCAGATTCCAACAAAAGAAGAACACAGAATTCTGCCATTAATAGGTATCTCAGCTGGAAAACGGGAAACAAATATATGATTCATCACAAAACGAGGAACAAAACACAGAGAGACGGTTCAAGAGTGAGAAACTGAGAATAGCAATTCACAATGCGAAAATGAAAGACGATCATCGACAACCAAGGGTATACAATTGCTTGAACAATTGGAAACTAAATTGAACAAGGTTATATTCAGATTGAGCTATCAATATCTCGATCCTAAAATAAGGAAATCTCGCTGTTCCTGTTCACGTCACATTCTTCGGAAACAGAATTCTAAGAAAATGAAAGAAACAAAATGAAAATGAAATAAATGATCCATGAAATGACCTGAACAAGAAAGCGGGGAATGTTTTGTATTGGAAATCCAAATTCTCTTTTTCTTCGCTCCTGAGAAGAGGAGACTTCTGGAGGAATGATCTTCCAGAGAAAATATAATTGAGATTTTCTGGAAAATGTATGTTATTTGTTTTGAATGATGAGAAGAGAAATTAGAAAACAAGAGAGATGGAAATAGAGAAATTATAGCCGTTGGTCCGTTTCAGAGCATTGCGAGCGTAATTGATCCGGTTTTTAATTTTTGGTATGTTACAATATATATAACCATTGGTTTCAGGTTTTTTTTTTTTTTTTTTAAACAATTGGTCCAATAGTAGAAAATGAAAAGAGTAAATACCCTTTTTGGTCCTCCTGAAAAAAAACACGGACCTATTTTGGTCCCTTACACAAAGAAATACAATTTTTAATCCCTGAAAAAGACGAATAAGGGTCGATTAATGAACATTTTGGTCCCTCACAAATTTCTAAAAAGTCCTTTTAGTCCATAAAAAAGTCTCATTTTGGGGTCCGTGTTTTTTGTCAGGGACCTAAAGGGTATTTACTCAATGAATAATAAGTCCCAAAAAAAAAAGGAATAATGAGTAATATATCTGATATTAATTCTGGGAGAAAATTTGAATTTCAAATAACGGGACTGAAATCGCTCGTTTAAATTGGAAATCAGTAAGATGATCCAAGCAAATCATAATGTGTAAATGTTTCTTAATTCATTTAATTCAATTCAATTATATTTACACAAAATGTTATGATCCCCAGTAAAATATCTAAAATCAATATATCGCATTAAAGTTAATTAAAAAATTCACTTGTTCTAACAAAATTGAATCTTACCTTGACCATAATTCATATTCATAATGAATAAATAAATAAAAATCATCAATATATTAAAACAAAATATAATAAATTGGCACGGTTGATTCGCTAAAGAATTATTATTCACAAGTGATTATAGCCCGTAGGCCGTAACGGAACAATTTGGCAAGTTATTGAAATAGGCAATATAGCCAATTCAAATAAAAAAATTATTGTATATTTGGTTCAGATACAAAAAGAATTTATCAGTGCGTTCATGCATGTGAAAATTGGGGGCAACTATGATCCACTGCGGTGGACCATTCACTGCACTCCCTCCCCCCTGAAAAGTGCAGGCATTCATTAATGAACGAAAATCCAAAACAAGTTCAAGAAAGAAAAACAACACACATGCTAAAAGGAGGAAGACATTGTTAAATGTTTTTTGCTACATCAGATTGACAAACGTATTGGTAACAAAAATTCATCATACCTCACTTATTACAACGGATAACAACTAAATTAATTAAATGAAGAAATAAATAAATAAATAAGTAAGTAACTATATTGCTGAAGGTGATGTCCAAAATCTATCTCATCATAGCTTATGTGCCTTTGGTTTGACGGTAGAAACAACTTTTCCGAATTGATTTACAGTATACAGATAAATATGTGAAAGGAGTTTTGTCTAGACTTATTTGAACGTGCTTCTCCAATACTATCTCAAACAAGTTTAACATTGGTAGATACAAAAGAACTAAGGAGCAGCAACTAGCTCCAAATTCCCAATAGCTGAACGGTTAAAGAAAGGTTTATCAAAACTTTACCTAAACCTGTGTCCTTAAATGAATCAAACTTTCTAAAACTAGTTTCATCTCTTCTCAAACTTGCATATTTCTACTTGCGCAGAAACAAACGTAGCTTGATCATAGCAAAAAGGGTGGAGCAATGAAAAATTCTAACTCCCAAAAATGGATTCCTATATTTACCTAAAGATTCTTATTGACAAATCTGTATAGGTCAAAAAGCTCTATTTCTCAAGAAGTAGGGCTTTCCACATCAATACCTGTAACAGAAATGAACTTCATGGTGACCTTCCACTGTTATATTCTCTCTGAATGATTTCAAGCACAAGTTCATTCCAGGTATCTACAGGACCAGGCATGCACCAGTGCAAGCAATCCTGTGGTGGGGGCCTTCCATCGGGTCCCCGTTTCGTAATCTTATTCGGGTCAGGGCTCCGGTATGGACCTGGATGACCATCAAGGCGGTACTGAAAGGCCTCAGTGATATCCATCAATACCAACTTTGATTTATTATTCCTTGCCTTCTTCATTGCAAGGTTAAACCCATCGACTTGTTTCCTATGCATTGTGTCAATATGCTCATTTTTTATCATTTCACCAGAAGCAAGAGGCTTAAGTTTCCCAGTGCATGATCCTCCTGTATTCCAAGCCCCACCCTCATAATGATCTGGTGAATAGGAGCGCAAAATGGTAAGGCCTGTGTAATTTGGATGATTAACAAGAGCAGTAAGGATTGTTTCAACAGATATCCCATATGCTTCTATGTTATTAACCTTCATGGGTATAGATTTTTCTGGCCACCATAACTGTCCTCCTACTATCTCATTGTTCAGTATGTACACAGACTTTTTGGCAAACCAATGGCCTGAAGAAATGACAACCACGTCGAAGGTTGGGATGAAGTTCATGAGCTTTTCATCAGGGGCATCGAGATGGAGCTTGTCGACCCCGGCTGGAGCGAAATCAAATGGCTCATTTGTGACTTTCACAAGCCAAGACGACCATATCCGAACTATCATTACAGATGTGGACCTAAAATAATATCGCTGCATGTTCCTGTTTCCTCTGTTCTTGGGTACCTCCACCTGAAAATAAACATATTTTCCAGTCATGCATTTCATTGTTGATTAATGGATGCTTAAATGCATGCTCACTGCACACACACATGTACATGTATAATGGACAGATATACCAAAAAAAAAAACAGGGAGCATATAATGAAGTGATGGGAATCATCAACCACGATTAGAGTAACAGTTGATATGAAAATGCTTTTATCAACGTAATGTAGAAACCACTTGTATACTTGATAACTATCCTTGAACAAGTATTTGGCAAAAAAAAGAAAGAGAGAAAATGCAATAACTGTCCTTAATTTTTGCATCAAAGGTTTCTAAATTGATCTTGCTACTTTCTAGCAAGAAAACCACTTCAATGGCACAAAACTAAGGCCACATAAAACTAATTTGATATTGCTAAGCCCAAAGGTTCCTTCCATTTTTGGGACAACTTTTACGAGCAAAGTTGGTATAAATAATGGAGAATCACATGGTCCCATCTTTGAAGGGAAAATGGTGAAGCGACTCGTATAAAATACCTCAGGCTGATCTTTAACTCTAGCATAATCATGAACCAATCACTCCTGAAAGTTAACTACGTAGAAGTAAGTCGTAGCTTCAAGACACTAGGCAAGTGGTAAAGTTTTATACAAAGTGTGGAATAAAGAAAATAACCTGCCAAAGAATACACAACATTGATTCCATCTGATTTCGAGCTACTGAATCTCCAATGAAAGCCAAAGTCTTCCCTCTCATTAGTTCCAAAAATTTCTTGGGGTCAAATCGTGGAAGGTCACACTGAAAGGGTTTCCATCTCCAGTTCTCATAATCCTTGTCAGGTCTTCCATTACCTTGACAATTCTGCATTTGAGTTATTATAGGGCATGAACTGTTTGTATATAATGGTCCTGATGGATCATGTATCCAATTACCATGGTATAAATCACATCCTGCACAAAATACAAAGCAAACACGAATTTAAAAATGAGTGTTCAAAAATTCCTGATTGAAAAGATAATAGCTACTAAAATATTAAAATATTATGTTGAGGACACTTTTTTTTTTTAAAAAAGCATCTATTGACCTCAAATAATGATGACATCTGACCTTAAAGAACAATGTTTGTGAGATCATTAGAGAAAGACCTAGTTATATGTCTGTTTCATATGGTCAAACCAGAACCAGACAACTGAGCTTGACATGGTGGTGCAGTATCATTCCAATGATTTTTCCGTGTTGCTTATACAACAAAATTACTGTGGATTAAACCCTTTGAGTTTAGTCAAAAAATTGTCGAAGTATTTGATTTACATAATTATATATTATGATGAAAAAATCATGATCGTTTCTTTTATAAGCATTTTAGAGTACTCAACGTACAGCAACAACATGGGTCATTAAGGGAAATTTGTGGGTTTTCCATCCCCAGCAAACAAGAAGGTGACAAGATAGGTACATATATAGATTAAGTGGCAATTAAGATCACAGTGAAGAGATGACCATGAACCTACTCCGTTTATTTATCGATCTCAAAAAAAGACATAAAAATGGATCTGTTCAGAGAAAAAAGTAAATAGTAGAAAATAGGATACGATATCTCCCGTTATTACAAAAAGGAACAGTAAACTACAAAAGGCTATCATGTGAGCACTGCCCTCTAATTATGAAGGTTAAGATTTATGAGACTGTTATACCAAAACTCCCTACTAAAAGCAGCATTAGCATATGCGTTACCAAGAGTACAATAATATGATATTATTATATTAAAACTACTTATGGGCTTCACTTAACAGCTTAAGCATATAAGTGAAATGGTCCTTGACAACCTCTGCCTCTTGCATATTTAGTCATTTGGGTCTGCCATCCTTCTAAAACTTTGTATTGTGATATCAGACCAGCTGACACCCCCTCTCCCCCTAAGTTAAGATTAAATTTAATAGAATTATTATGAAAAGGCATTAAATAAACCATATTGCGATTGCAAGCTACGGGGGCCCTCAAAAACTTATTAAATAATAAATTTAAAGCACTTTTGATATCTTAGTTCTAACGAAATTCCAAAAGAGAGAAAAGTAAGGGAAAATATAACGACTTGTTTGTATAATTAATCATATATTCACAAGAATATAATGGCAAATGAAAAGATAAATTGCAGGGCAAAAAGGATAAGAAATACAAACCTGAATCAACTAAACCTAAAAAGGATGCATTTTTGTGTGTATCAGATGATGCAGGAATGGACTTTGATCTGGAATCAGGAGGCGTAGAGTTCCCATTTGATGAAGTACTCGTAATCCTAGACCCATTTATCAAATCCACAGAAGCATGCTCATTAATTCTAATATTACTTGTCACATCATGAGAATTATTACCACTGTCTGCTGGAGAACTTGTACTTGAATGAATGGACAAGCTAGTATTAACCGCGTCTTCCCTGGAGACCAATGGTACATCAAGTACTTGTGGATTGGCAGCTGCAGCAGAATTTTCTAATCCATTTATCTCCTTGGTTTTTGGAGATTTTGGTGAAGTAGATTCATGGAAGGGTACTGATGAATTTGCCAGGGCATGATTGTGTTCTCTGTTTGTATTAATTGGCAGATAACTAGAGGAAACTGTCGGAGATTGAAGATCAGAAGATACATTATTGTGTACTGGATCTAAACTCTCATTCGAGTTAACATTTGTAAAACTGTTATTGATTGGAGAAACTGGCAAACCAAACTTTTCAACACTATCTACACCGTATAAATAAGAACCAATGGGGGAAGATATAAGAACCCAGGAAGCAAGAATTAAAAACACAGCCAATCCTCCCAGTGAAACCACAATCCAAGAAAGAGACCTCGGATGGGAAGACATTTCTGAATTTAAACTGCTTCTTGAAGCATGAAATCTTTCAGAACCACGTAAAGAATAACAAAAACAGAAGTTTCGGTAGCGAAAATTCCCCAGAAGAGCCCAGTAAAATATTCACAGTCTAATATCAGCTATTGCATCGCCATCATACGCCGATCATATATAATCGGCATCGAACTCCAAAGCTCCGGATCACGAGAAGAATAAACATAATTTTCAACGTAATTCGAATGCCTAGAGTAAGGGGAAAAATCAATCCTTGGGATAACCAAAAACCAAAGGGATGTGAATGATGCAAACTTATCTGTCGAGATTTCTGCGATATTAGCTATAAAAAACAAGCCTTCAATCGCTGAATTTTGTGGATGAATCAATCAAGGCAATGGAATTCCGATAAAGAAATAATTCCAGGAACTATATCAGAATCTGGTAACAAATTCACCCTGCAATTTATGTTCCGAATATACGTAAGTTTTGCCCTTGATTATACTTTTTCTCTTCGTGCAAGGAACCGATATTCATGTAAATAGTAGTCGTACTAAGCACTCAGAATATTGGGCAACATAAACTTGCTTGTTTTGTTCTGATTTCCTCATTTTTAAATTAAAATTAATTTGGAGTATACGAAGAGACATTGAAAAAAGTGCAGTTATAAATTACTGATGAGGTAGTTGTAAACCGTTAGACGTTAATTTTTCAGTTGTAAATTCTTAAATTTTCACGTGAACTGTGGAGTTTTTTTTTTTTTTTTTGATACTTGTGAACTGTGGAGTTGATGAGATAGTTGTAAATGAGGAGAGATATAAATGTAGCACTACCTTCAATTGCATTAGAAGTGAAATTTTATATTAAGGGAGGTAGCAATATTTGGTAAGTAAATGTCTCAGAGCAATTTTTTGTCAAAAGAAGTGGTCTGGTGGGAGCTAGTTATTATTTTGATTCTAAGTATAATATTTTAATTCACTTTCATTTTTTTAAAAAAAAAAAAAAAAAAGTCCTGTATTTGGTAGTAGTTCACAAAAACTCCTAAAATTTGTATATTTAGTAGCCCGACTAGATCACAAAGTGGGCGAACTGAATTTGAATCACACATTGTTAAAAAAGACCACTAGGAGAGTTATCCTAGTTGCAAAGCCTCAATCTAGATTAGTTGATTTATGGGATCCTAATAATATGATAAAAAAAAGCGTTGGACACAATGTGACCCAAAGGTTGTAAAAAAAATTGTACATTTAGTAGTAGTTATAAACAAAACCAGTACAAAGTTGTAACGTGCCTAGCGCTACATTTGAGTGCACACAATAAAGAAAATTTCATTAATGAGTATTTTCAATGCAAATGATGATTAAGATAAAATCTAGTTCAGATAAAATGATGAAATATAACAAGCCTACATATTCATATGAACTTGGAACTACCCATTCTCAGTAAAAAATTCCCATCCTCGCAAGTACGAGTAGGTTCTTTCACAATCTTGTGAATCAGAGCGATCTGCTAATTATGTTGCTGCACTCCAAAACTTACATGTATCAAAAAATGATATCCATCTTTCAGTGATGCAGTGCATTCATATTTCCCTCCAAAGAAGCAATATCAAGTTAGAGATTGGAACCATGTCATGAAAAAAAGAGACTAGTCAAGAATGTAAATTCTAGAGGTTATATGTCCTAGACCAATGGCGTTGTTTGATCCATGTAGCCGATTCCAGGCTCTGTTACTGTTGCTGCTGCTGCTGCTGCTGCGATAATTGGAGCAAATACAATTACAAATTACATGCAAGAGCCAGCCATACAATTACTATAGCGAGCCCCCAGGACTATAGTACCTAGTACCCACCTCTGCCCCAGGACTGATGATAGGATATTCCAAGAGAATGACTTAAGTAAGGAAGTTTCTCAGTTGATGAAAAATAAATAAATGACTAACCTCTTCCTTCAAAAGGTCATCCAGCTCCATTTTCCAATCATCCGACCTTCTTAGATCTGAACTACCCAGACCAAACCATCTGTTTGCTCAAACTAGTTTCTCCAATAAGATGAATGTGATGTGCTTGGTACACCGTTTAGTACCACTTTTCGGCCTATTGGACTATCCTGACTGGGCTTGGGGTTGTTGTTTTTTCATGTTTGTTTCATAAGTCACTCGACTGTTTAGAATAAAAGTAACTTATTTGAAAAGCTGAAAAGAATGACTTTTCGGTGGAAGGATGCCCTACATGGGATGAGAGGGGCCTACAAGACGTGTGTGTTTGCTATTAATAGAGCTTTTAATTTTGTCTTCTTGTGGATTCTTTCAATTTTGTTATTATAGAGCTGGCCAAGTTGCAATTTATCCTTCCCTTCATTATTTATTTTTAATTTTAATTTTTAAAAAAGAGAGGGTTAATCACTTAATTGTGATAGGTTTACTTCAGTACTCCCTTTTTGTCCTTAATATAAGACATATTTGAGGAGTTGATATTGATTCTAAATATAACACATAGTTTTCATATTTGTCAATATTTTTTAATTTATCTATATTAATACTCTTTCAACAATAATCAATAAGAAGAGGGAACAAAAGAATTAAGAAAAATAACTAGGGTGTTTTATAAAATGCATGTCATATTAACTAACTTTTTACAATAGCCATACATAATTTTATTAGGAAAAATTCTCAAACAAATGTTAATTCCATGGAAGGTGAAAATGAGAATATTAGTGTAGATGAAGAGTCTTCCTCGAATAATTATGCTGCGCTATCTTCAAACTATGTAATATTATTTGATCAAATTACATATTTTAGCATTGCTAAATTTTGTAAGTTAGCAATTTTCATTTTTTTTTGTAATTTTAATTTTTCTCTTATAATTATTTCTAAAGTCACTTATCCTACCGTCATTTCAATTAAGTTTCAATTTCACAAAAACAACTTATGCTACCGTCAATCCAAACATGAATTATATTTCACAATTTGACTTGTGCCCAATTTTACTTTTTCATAAGTCAGATTGCAAATAAGTTATTTGGGAAAATCTACTTCAGGGCCCAATTTAGGAAAAAATGTCAAAAAAGGCCCCAGAAAAGGTCAAATGTCAAAAAAAGCCCCAAGCCTTTTCTGGTATAATTTCATAAAAACGTTAGTTGTTAACGGGGCTGATATAGTTGTTAACGGGTAGGTCATTAACAACTAAATCAGTGGCATTAACAACAATATCCTAACAACTAAATTAGCCCAATTAACAATTATATCAGTATCCGTTAACAACTATATCAGCCTTGTTAACAACTAACGTTTTTATGAAATTATATCAGAAAAGGTCCTGGGGCCTTTTTTGACATTTGACGTTTTCTTGGGCCTTTTTTTGACATTTTTTTTTCCTAGTTTGGGCCCTGAGATGAATTTTCCCAAGTTATTTTTTCACCATTATCCTAAACACACACATTAATGTCTTTGGTCCCCCAACATCCCATATATTGAGCGTATACCTGCTAGTGTCAATATGGACAGATTGTTTATAGCCTATATCACGGTACTTTGTGAATCAAACTGTATCAAAGAATGTCAATGATTAAGTGTGTGCAAGAAGAAAAAAAAACACCTCAATATCTTCCCCAGTTCAGATCAGAAATGTTCAGAATACAGTTTACAGTCCTCAGTATCTAAGTGCATTACAGTATTGGAAAATAAATCAATATATAGGCATTCAAACTTGAGTGTGGGAGAAGGAGGGATGCCATGTGAAACACTGTGTAAACGAGAATAAATCATGTTTAGTTACTAATCCTATCATTTCTCTTCTTCTTCTTCTTTTGTTTTTGGTACACAAGCTAATCCCATCATTCTAATGCACATAATTTTATGATAATCAACTTCATTATCTTTTGAAAAATTCCGCAAAACAACTGGACGAAAAGTAAAATTTCATAACTGAAGTGTTCCATAAGTAACTATATATATAGATTAGAATGAGCTAATTCCTTTTAAATTCCCAAGCCAGCCACTACAGTTTACTTATAAGATGAACAGCAGACATAAAATAAATTTCCGTTATAAAACCAACAGAACAGCAAAATGAAAATACATGTTACTTATGAACTGATTCTGTCATGAAATGAAGGGGAAAACAATAAAATACTGAATTTTACTTTTGGTAGTTGATGGTTTTGATGTTAAAACCAAGGGTAGGACTAATTACGCTAGTGTCGTCCCCCATTCTCAATGTCATTTAGAAGTCTTAAAACGTAGCAATATCACCTCTCTTTTATCCACTATTTATGTTGACCTTAATTTTGCTTACAAGACAGCCACATGTACTTTGATTTTACAACTCATCATCACACCTCCCTCCCCTCCCTCCCTCCCTCGATCTTTCCAAAAAAAAAAAAACAAGTTCCGTCCTCTCCATCCCTTCTTTCCTCCATCTTATTGTTTAACCCCACTCAGCCATGGAGATGAATCCCACCCTCGCTGTCGCCGTCGGTGAAAGCCAGTTTCGTCCTCAATAGAAGATTTTGAACAGGTTTGGCATTCCAATGCGGCAGAACTAAGAAATGTTCTTTTTTGATGAAATCAGGTTCAGCTTGACGGCGGCGACCACGTTAACATCGTTTATAAAACATAAATTGTGGTTAAAAGAGGAGAGACATTGCTATGTTTTAAGACTTCTAAGGTAACATTGAGACAAAAAAACTTTTAGGGTGACGTTGAGAGATTTCAAGGGTAACATTACTTACGGGCGTATACTTTCGGCGGATTTTCTATTTAACCTTTTTTTTCCCTTGAGAGAAAAAAAAAATACCACTTGAACCACCAAATCTCAAATAAGTGTTTTCCTACTAAAATGAATCGTCAATTGTTATACTCTTGTAGTTAATACCTATAGTCTTATAGGCAACAAGACGATTTAGGATTTTGAAATTCAATTATTATTATTTTCGTTGTTTTTTACGCAGTTCTTTTCAATTGTTTTTACCATTTTATACACAAAAATAATTAATATGAAAAAAGATAAAAATAAAAATAAACTTTTCTTTTCTTTTCTTTTTCTTAATAAAACTGAATAACTTTAATTAAAAAAGATAGTATTAAAATAACAACATTCGAGCACTAGATTGGTCTAAAAAATGTCATTCCTAGTTGATGAGTCATAATTATCAGTCAGTCTCTGCAAAGAAGAAACCTCATTTCCTCAACTATATCTATGAATGTATGATTATGATCACATCCCCTAGTCACCAAGTTGATTGCCTCAATATAGTTTGAAAGGAGAAGAATCTTTCTATAACCTCTTGCCTTGTAGCTCGTGGGTTTACAATTGAACCCCCGCATTCAGCAACGATTCATATCCCAAACAAAACCTCCACACCGTTGTTACCCTGTTCCAACTCCGAACCATCCACCTCTAGCTTGATGAATCCTACCAGAGTATCTAGTGGATCTGTTGGAATTTTATCTCTATAACCATAGAACTCACTTCGGCTTTGTAATTCTTGGTATGAACATGCTCTAAAAACACACATTAATGTCTTTGGTCCCCCAACATCCCATATATTGAGCGTATACCTGCTAGTGTCAATATGGACAGATTGTTTATAGCCTATATCACGGTACTTTGTGAATCAAACTGTATCAAAGAATGTCAATGATCAAGTGTGTGCAAGAAAAAAAAAAACACCTCAATATCTTCCCCAGTTCAGATCAGAAATGTTCAGAATACAGTTTACAGTCCTCAGTATCTAAGTGCATTACAGTATTGGAAAATAAATCAATATATAGGCATTCAAACTTGAGTGTGGGAGAAGGAGGGATGCCATGTGAAACACTGTGTAAACGAGAATAAATCATGTTTAGTTACTAATCCTATCATTTTTCTTCTTCTTCTTCTTTTGTTTTTGGTACAAGCTAATCCCATCATTCTAATGCACATAATTTTATGATAATCAACTTCATTATCTTTTGAAAAATTCCGCAAAACAACTGGACGAAAAGTAAAATTTCATAACTGAAGTGTTCCATAAGTAACTATATATATAGATTAGAATGAGCTAATTCCTTTTAAATTCCCAAGCCAGCCACTACAGTTTACTTATAAGATGAACAGCAGACATAAAATAAATTTCCGTAATAAAACCACCAGAACAGCAAAATGAAAATACATGTTACTTATGAACTGATTCTGTCTTGAAATGAAGCGGAAAACAATAAAATACTGAATTTTACTTTTGGTAGGTGATGGTTTTGATGTTAAAACCAAGTGTTACGGACCTACATTAGGCCCAATACCTGGACGGCCCAACAGTGAAATATATCACATATTAGGATCTACCTATAATAAAGGGAAATCCTATCTTATCTATAATCAATGGAGATCTACCTTGTCTAAAGATAGATTCGACCGTTATGATATTAGGGCAGTGGATTACGCCCATACTATCCCACCTGAGGCACACCCTATAAATACAGAGGTTAACCCTAAGGTGCAGAGAACACACTTAATGGAGCATACACACTACCCCTTCGGCTAAACGCCAAGGTGTGTCCTCGAACTACGTGGACTTTGATCCCTCTACAGGGTACGTAAGCCCTAGGCATCCCGCCTAGGTCAAGTCCGCTCCAAATCAACCAACAATCAAACAGGCTAGTCCATTAGGGCTAGCCACATCTGGTTTCCGACCAGAACATTGGCACCGTCCGTGGGGATCGTTAAATTTCGATTCCCGTGACCTAAGATGGTCAATACTAGAAGCAGTTGGAAGGATCACCAGGTTCTCTCTTAGAAGAGAAGTTACCGTCACCCATGCGAGACTCTTCTACATCTTGTATCTCAATTTGGGTATTTCCGAAGATCGCCAAGTTCTCTCTTTGGGAATTCCTTTAAGAGAAGTTATTGTCACCCATGCGAGACTCTTCTACATCTTGTATCTCAATTTGGGTATTTCCAGATCCTTACATGGGTTTCCTTTTAACTCTTCATGTCTCCACATGACGAGAAGATAGTAGGAATGATTGTCAGGTTCTCTCTTTGAGAATTCTTCTAAGAGAAGCTCTAATATGGAAAACTCCTCAAAGTTACCGTCACTCATGCGAGACTCTCATTGGACAAGCTTGGCAATTGGATTGTATACACATGACGAGAAGATAGTGGGAAGGATCTTCATCCTCTCTCTTTGGGAGGAGAGAACCCAGGATCGTCATCCTCTCTCCTCGAGAACATAGGATTGTCATCCTCTGTACTTGGGAACCCAGAATTTTCAATTCTGGCATAAATTTAGATGCCCTATTTGGATTATAAGCAATCACAACATTTGAACTCTCTATGTCATTTACTAATGGCCGAGATTGTAGTGGCCGGGGTCCGAGATGCCTGAACGCCGAAACATGAAAAGGCCGAGATAGAGAAAGAAAGTAGCAGGTTTTCGTACCGGTAGCCCGGCACAGCAGCCTCCGGGCCCACCGCGCAACAATAGCCACTGGATAGAGGATGAGATCTAGGAATTGATACAGTTGCGGGTCCAATACCCGTTTGAGAATCTCAAACGAGCAAATCAAGATAGCCAAGGTTATTGGTAGGCCGAGGCCGATTCAACGCCTATGGCCTCCCGACTCCATCGCGATAGTCGAGGTTGACGATACGCCAACATGAGAAGGTGCCGAGACGCCGAGGTACGCCGAGATCGCTAGATGCCGAGCTTGGCAACGCTAGCTTATAACTCCAATGAGGGCAAAAAGGTATTGGTACTATGGACTTGGGGTCACTCATGAACCATCATCTTATCTCCTTGAGGCTGATGCCAACCATTAGTCCCACTAGCTTCGACAATTCGGCATAACTGCATCAATTTTTCCTCATCAACACTATCTACAAACCGTTTCCCATCAATAAGAAGAGAAGGACAATCACTTGCATTACCGCGGTAGATATAACAACCCCATTTACCACGAAAATGGATGCCTCATGGGCAGATATGGAATCAAGAGTGTCAAGCTTACCTTCGGTTGAAATTCTGCAACTGTTACAATATTGAGCAATTCCACGCCGGGATATACTCTGAGTGCATGTCGAGATGTACTCTCGGTGGGGATTTGTATTTCCCTTCTCCGGATCTATTTGTTTTGAGGCAGGACAAATGAGCAAATGGAGACGAGTTAATACTCGGAAAAACCGAAATTTGAGAATATTTGGGCTCCCTAAGCTACATCCGGATGAGTATCACCCTCTATCTCATAGATGCTCAATCTTTGCTTATTATCAATTATCTGTTAGCATACATAGACTCGTTTCTGAAAATCATGTCCGAGCTAAACATGAAAGAGTCCGAGGTACATACACCCGTTTCCGAAGATCATGTTGGAGCTAAACATGAAGGAATCCGAGGTACATAAACCCGTTTCCGAAGATCATGTCGGAGCTAAACATGAAGGAATCTGAGGTACATAAACCTGTTTCCGAAGATCATGTCGTAGCTAAACGTGTAGGAATCCGAGGTACATAAACTCGTTTTCATGAATCATGTTGCCAAGTCTATCTCAAATTCCTGTAAAGGAGAAGAAGGAGGACCCAATTTTAACTGAATCTAGTTAACTTTCGGGATCCACGTAGAGTTTTGAAGTCAGACTCGGTTAACTGAATCTAGTTAACTTTTGGGATCCGCGTAGAGTTTTGAAGTCGGACCTGGTTAACTGAATCTAGTTAACGTTCGGGATCCGCGTAAAGTTCTGAAGTCGGACCCGGTTAACTGAATCTAGTTAATGTATGGGACCCGCGTAACGATACGAAGGCGGAACCCGGTTAAACTGATTACAGTTAGATCCGAGTTCCGTGTAAAAACAAATCAAGGGTTACGACACCCGTAATGGAATCAAGGGTTACGACACCCATAATGGAATCTTGGGTTACAACGCCCATCCCGGATAAACAAATTCCGGATTATACTTCAGCCATTGTACCCTACCGAAATAGACGAGGACGGAACCCGGTTAAACTGATCACAGTTATATCCGAGTTCCGCGTAAAAACAAATTCTGGGTTACGACACCCGTCATGGATAAACAAATTTAGGAAAATGTTTTCGAAGGAGTCTACCTCCAAAAGAAAAAGAAGAAGGACCCCGGTTACACTTAATATAGTTAAAATCCGGGCTCCGGGTTAAGCTTTGCGGGAAGCGAGAAGAAGGCGGACCCCGGCTACACTTAGTATGGATAAAATTCGGGCTCCGTGTAAAGTACAGTTGACTCTGCGCTCCTTAATTGGACACCGGATAAACTAAAAATTATCTAGTTGACTCCGCGCTCCTTAAATGGACCCCGGATAAACTAAAAGTCACACAGTTGACCCCGCGCTCCTTAATTGGACCCCGGATAAACTGAAAATTATCACCAGGGCCCTTAAGCCTGGGATATTTGTCAAGCAAAGCCGCTATAGCCGGCCTTCGCAATGTTGACCTTGTACACCAGCGAGCAGACGTCGGAAATAAGAAAGCCAAGAATGGCAAGTCAGCGGCAAACTGGGAAGGCCCTTACTGGGTTAAGGAGATGCTCGACAAAGGAGCATGCATACTCGAAACCTTGGGAAGGAAGCTAATCAAAAGGACCCGTAACGCCGACAAACTAAAGATCTTGTGGCTAGATCTCGGCTCAAGGCGCAACACCTCAAACACATCATGTTTGAGCACGGTTATTCTCTTGATCTTGATTTCAATTCTACATTTATGATAATTCAATTTCCTTGTTTTTGTTAGAGCATTGCAGTGGATTATTTAAATCCCCCAGTGGAAATTCAAAGGCGTGCTGTTTATAACTTAAGTTTTTTACACCGAGGTCTACAAACCCGGTTACACCGCGGTCAAAAAACCCGGTTTCTATTAACACATCTAGATGAATGACACTAAGGCCGATGTGCCTAGGTATCGAGCAATGTGAAGTCGCCTGTATAGGTCTTCACAAAATTGACGCGTCAACGCTCGCTCCTTGATAAGAAGATGAATTGTCATGCCGACCACGATCGAGTCAAAATGTTTGGGCGTATTACGGACACGAGCTCAAACATGTGACATTTTGCCCTTAACTTTGTGATGAACCCGGACGAGGGAGCCGGAACTCGGTAGTGCGTTATGATAAAAACATCCCATGCGGTTACATCAAGACAACCCTACCAACCAACTCCAGATTGCAAGTCTGGAAGAAAACGCAGATCTGCACATCTAAAGACCCTGGCCCGGTCGATTGAAAGATTGGCATCACAAACGAGCAATCAAAAATAAAGATTAATTTGTTAATTTTTATATAACCGCCGAACAAAAGCGGCAAGTATTTAGAAACATTACAAGGGCACAGACGCCCAGAAAAAGGTACAAACATCACCACATCAAAAGTCGGGAGCGTTCTGCTCGGGAACCTCCGCTGAAGGAAACACAAGGGCATAGACGCCCAGAAAAATGTACCAACATACGTTGGGATTCACTGGAACTATGAACATGTGTTCATAGTCGATGCACCCCGACAGCCCAGGGCCCTTGACTGCCAGGCTGGGGGGACAACAAGACAAGTATGGCACTGTAAAGCTGTTAGCATCAAACAAGCCCAGTCGCCCGGTCCGTTCTTTTTCAGGATAATTCGGATTGGGGGAATTCGGTGTATCAGCAAACAAGTCCGGATAGCCGGATGATTGAAGAAGAAGAGATCCCGGTGATCATGAAAAGAAACAGACGGAGTTTCAAAACTCTAACTAACCCGGACTACATGTCTGGGGGCAATTCGAGCAGAATACAAGTAAATCCGGGATTCGTGTAGTTTTGAAACCAAAAGCAAATCAAGCTGGAACAACTGGGATACGAAAGATCCCAACCTCAAAGTCAGGCAAACCGCCTCGACAAGACCTCAGATCTTCGAGACGCTACCTCGGATCTTCGAGATACTACCTCGGATCTTTGAGCATCAGACTACTACCTCGGATCCTTGAGACATCACCTCAGATCTGTGAGTAAATGACTTCGGTCGCCAGGGCCAAAATGACCCAACCCGACAAGGCGCGGTAGACATACGAGAGGGTAAGGTTCACAACAGCCTACCCCGGATAACTCCGCTTTGGGAACAAAATACATCCTGGCGGCTCGAAAGCTCGAACTACCGGCAGGGGGGCATCTCATTACGGACCTACATTAGGCCCAATACCTGGACGGCCCAACAGTGAAATATATCACATATTAGGATCTACCTATAATAAAGGGAAATCCTATCTTATCTATAATCAATGGAGATCTACCTTATCTAAAGATAGATTCGACCATTATGATACTAGGGCAGTGGATTACGCCCATACTATCCCACCAGAGGCACACCCTATAAATACAGAGGTTAACCCTAAGGTGCAGAGAACACACTTAATGGAGCATACACACTACCCCTTCGGCTAAACGCCAAGGTGTGTCCTCGAACTACGTGGACTTTGATCCCTCTACAGGGTACGTAGGCCCTAGGCATCCCGCCTAGGTCAAGTTCGCTCCAAATCAACCAACAATCAAACAGGCTAGTCCATTAGGGCTAGCCACATCTATTTTCTGAACAGAACACCAAGGGTAGGACTAATTACGCTAGTGTCGTCCCCCATTCTCAATGTCGTTTGGAAGTTTTAAAACGTAGCTATATCACCTCTCTTTTATCCACTGTTTATGTTGACCGTTAATTTTGCTTACACGACAGCCACATGTACTCTGATTTTACAAATCATCATCACACCTCATCCTCTCCCTCCCTCGATCTTTCCAGAGAAAAACAAGGTCTATCCTCTCCATCCCTTCTTTCCTCCATCTTATTGTTTAACCCCACTCAGCCATGGAGATGAAGCCCACCCTCACTGTCGCCGCCAGTGAAAGCCAGTTTCGTCCTCAATAGAAGATTTTGAACAAGTTTGGCATTCCGATGCGGCAAAACTAAGAAATGTTCTTATTTAATTTGATCAAATCAAGTTTAGCTTGACGGCGGCGACCACGTTAATATCGTTTATAAAACATAAATTGTGGTTAAAAGAGAGGAGACATTGCTATGTTTTAAGATTTCTAGGGTGACATTGAGACAAAAAAACTTTTAGGGTGACGTTGAGACCAGAAAAATTTCTAGGCTTATACTTCCGAGGCGGATTTGCTAATTAACCTTTTTTTCCCTTGAGAGAAAAAAAAATACCACTTGAACCACAAAATCTCAAATAGGTGATTTTCTACTAAAATAAATTGTCAATTGTTATACTCTTGTAGTTAATACCTATAATCTTATAGGCAACAAGACTAATTTAGGATTTTGAAATTCAATTGTTTTTTTTGTTGTTGTTTTTTCTGCGAGTTCTTTTCAATTGTTTTTACCATTTTATACACAAAAATAATTAATATGAAAAAAAGATAAAAAAAAAATCTTTTCTTTTCTTTTTCTTAATAAAACTGAATAACTTTAATTAAAAAAGATAGTATTAAAATAACAACATTCTCGAGCACTAGATTGATCTCAAAAATGTCATTCCTAGTTGATGAGTCATAATTATCGTCGGTCTACGCAAAGAAGAAACCCATTTCCTCAACTATATCTATGAATGTATGATTATGATCACATCCCCTAGTCACCAAGTTGATTGCCTCAATATAGTTTGAAAGGAGAAGAATCTTTCTATAACCTCTTGCCTTGTAGCTCAGCACTAGCTGAAGCTCGTGGGTTTACAATTGAACCCCCGCATTCAACAACGATTCATATCCCAAACAAAACCTCCACACCGTTGTTACCCTGTTCCAACTCCGAACCATCCACCTCTAGCTTGATGAATCCTACCAGAGTATCTAGTGGATCTGTTGGAATTTTATCTCTATAACCAAAGAACTCACTTCGGCTTTGTAATTCTTGGTATGAACATGCTCTAAAAAAACTAGATTGAGCATTTAGATTACACTCAGAGTTTTCCTCCCACAAATAATTTGCTGCATGAGGAAGTACAAATATCCCAGCAGATGTATCCAAAAAGGACTAGCCAAGATCCTCAAAGTATTATCCATTCCTGCTTGATGTTTTAAATTCTATTGAACCCGATTTGCGCCTTGCAATGTAGAGAAAGAGTTCCAAAAGTAGGTGAAACTATAGATTCCCACATTTCTTGTGTCTTTTGACACTCCCTCAAGAGATAGATACATAGAGTCCTCTACTTGACCGCAACCAAAAGAGCAATATGCTGAATCTTGAAGACATCTTCTAACTCTAAGGGTAAGTTTGGTTTGAGGGGAGGGAGGGGTAAGTTTGGTTTGAGGGAAGGGGAGGGGAGGGAAGGGGAGGGGAGAGAAAAAAATGAGGGGAGGAGAAAATTGCACCAAAATTCAGTGTAGTGGGGCCCACAAAATTTTTCTCTCCATCACATTTTTTCCCTCCCCTCCCCTCCCCTCAAACCAAATGTATACTCGATCATGTGTGAATAGTCACATAAAGGATTTAATCTTCTCTCATACTTGCCATCTCCACAAAGTCTTCCACACTCCCTCCTCCATTTGTTGCGTACATGTAGGTAAAAAAGTGGAATGCATTTTTAATAGAAAAAAAGGTTTGTCATTGATCGGTTTCCAAAAGTGCTTATCCTCTCCTTTCTCCTCACAGGGTGAGTGTGCACTGTTAGTTATGATTAGTTTTGATGATGTCTTATATAGATGCCATTATCCAAAGCAAAAAGCTTGCATACTACATTTATCTTCTACTTTGATTAATTCTTATGTTTAATGTAGATGTGAAGTTTAATGATGGAGAATGATCAAGAAAAGAGAAGAAAGAAAGGAAGAACTTGTTTAATGGAATGAAAAAATCATTATACAAGTTCATAGATTGATTCTACAAGTCTCCACCATGATATGGAAGTTGGAACGGCTTAAATCGGAGTTAAAATAAGCAAAATCACGTTTTGTGATGAATTAACTCGAGCCAAAAAACTTACCTCGAGTTAACATGATTGCTACAGTGATTTTCGCCTCTGGAATGATTTACCTCGAGTCAAGACACTAGCTGCCTCGAGTCACCAGCCTCGAGTCAAGAATTAAGCTGCCTCGAGTTAGATGCACCTTCAGCATACTCTGTTTCACGTTCAGATCGGGCGACCTTTGGTAATTCGATGATATCTTCCAAATCAGAGATCGGATTGACGTGAAACCAGTGGAATATGAAACTAGACTCCCAATAAGTAATTTTGATATAGAATTCAAGCCCAAAGGAGTTTAGATGAGAGAGCTATGAATTCTACAAGTTGGCACATCCATCACCGTCACATTCCAGACCAAGCTTCGGTGTTTTGAGTATAACTCACAAACTACAAATCGTATTGAGCTGAAATTGGTGGAATATGAAATTAGACTCACAGGGCTTTCCATCAAGAGTTGAACCAGCCAAAAAGGAGTTCATACCAAGGAGATATGGCCTTCGAAAGTGAACACATGTGATTCTGAAATCAATTCAGCATAGCTTCGATTTCTGTTTCTACACAACCAAATGAAATGAAACCAATTCCATATGAATCTACACATAACAAAGGTTTCATAGAATTTGGAAGAAACCAATTTTGATGAGTGCCTCCTCAAATCAAGTTCAAGTCAAAGAGCACAGAATTGAAGTTGTTGCCTCGAGCCAGTAGGAATGCGACCTCGAGTTGGTTAACTCGAGCCAGGAATTTATATACCCCGAGTCTGATGGAAGACAGAAAGATAGACACTTTGGAAGAGCTTATTACCTCGAGCCAGCACATTCACCTCGAGTCAAATGCAAACAGAAAGTTAGACGTTTTGAGAAGGGTTTTTGCCTCGAGTCAGAAAGTTCACCTCGAGTCAATGGCCAACCAGAGAGTTAGAACAATAGAGAGCACTTTTTACCTCCAGGCAGAAAGTTCACCTCGAGTCAATTACACAGCTAGAATACTCTGCCAACATTTGACGATGATTTAACTCGAGCCAAGGAAGAATGACGCCTCGAGTTAGGTAACTCGAGCTAAGATAAGTGTTACCTCGAGTTAATATCTCATCTGGATCTCTTTGTTTGAATATTACCAATCGAATGCCTCGAGCCAAGTTCTTCTATGCCTCG
This sequence comes from Acacia melanoxylon, assembly GCA_019022615.1. Classification (NCBI taxonomy): domain Eukaryota; kingdom Viridiplantae; phylum Streptophyta; class Magnoliopsida; order Fabales; family Fabaceae; genus Acacia; species Acacia melanoxylon. Next base: position 11,908,019 of record JAFJYJ010000004.1, read on the forward strand.
AGTTAATATTTCAGAACTTTCATTTCTGCACTATTACCTCGAGCTAGAATTTGTTCAACCTCGAGTCACAGCTTATCAGAATCACATTCAAATCAAATGTTCAAGTGCAACGAACTCGAGCCTACAAGAATGATACCTCGAGTTAATGAACTCGAGCCAAGGTCTTTCCTACCTCGAGTCAAGATGACTTTTGGAATACTGTGCTTGCCTATCACGATGGTTTAACTCGAGCCAATCTCTCAGTTTGAAATACACCGTGTCCGAAAAGTTTAAATCATTGATTGTGATTTCATTAATTCTTATCATCACTCATTACTATTCCTAACTATGTTTAATCAGTTTGTTAATGAGTTTTAGATGATTATATGAAGGATTAACATCAGATCATCAAAAGGTGAATGATTACGTCAGAGCTTCCAACGGTAACTTTGAGCAAGTCACAACGGTCATATTCCAACGGGAAGAATTACTTAGAAGACGAATGCTTACAACAATTAAATGATCTTCATTACCTATAAATAAAAAAGTCTTCAAACCGGAAGAAGTGACGATTGATGAATGAATCGACGAAGCCAACGAAATGATTTTACTACTTCACCGTCGATAGTTCATACACTCTGTTTCTCAATGTTTATATAGTTTACAGTAGAGAGTGAGATTATCGATTATGTACTTCAGTGATTATTATTTATCTACTTTGTGAGAGAGTCCAAACACTTATTTGATTATCTGTTTAGTGATCAAATCTCAAGGTTGTGGAACCTTTGAGAGTGGGTGTACAGTTACAACTTGTAAGGGGGAGTGAGTCCAAGAGTGAGAGGATCATCCTTCGTTTACAGAGTGTGTAATTGTATTTTTTACAGTGTAAAGGCTGCACAAGTGCCCGACTAAACTTGTGAGGTTGTAAAGGCTTTTCTCTTGTGCCCGGTTAAACAAGGAGATAGTGGATTGAAAATCTCAAGTGGAGCTTGGGAACTGGACGTAGATCAAGGAAGGGCCGAACCAGTATAAATCTTAGTTTGCATATTCTCTTCCCTTATCTCTTATATTCCCAACATATATGTTTGAATGATTGTTTATTATTTTATAAATCATTACTGTCATACAAACTACTTTCACCAAGTTGAGAAAGATTTTCAAAGACAATAAGTTTTTTTTTATCAGACACCCAATTCACCCCCCCTCTTGGGTGATAGCCTGATCTAACATGCACTAGTAAAAGTTAAAAAAATTCTAGGCTAATCGTAACAACGGATCTAAAAAACTATAAATAAATAAATAAAGACTTGTTTGCTTTTTGTCCATTTGGTTGTAAATTTCTAGATAGAGATATTTGTTTTGTTTGTTTATAAATAAATAAATTGATCGGTTTCCAAAAGTGCTTATCCTCTCCTTTCTCCTTTCTAGTCTTACACAATGCTTGAGAGTGGACTTAAATATCTTTGTGCTTTTGCATAGTTGTCTTTAGATGATAAAAATTACATATTTAGTCTAGCATATGATAAGTGGAATAGAGCAGAGGCATTATGCAATTTCTTGAGGCCATTTGAAAAGATTATAGGTTGATTTCTGGGTCGTCATATCCGACTTCAAATTCTTATTTTATGCAGATTTCAAAAATTGAGATGTTGCTTGAAGCAAATATGACAAGCCTTGACCCTATGATTCAAGAGATGTCTATACCAATGAAAGAGAAGTTTAATTTGACAAATATTGGCATAATTATAATGTCCTTCTTACACTTGCAATTGTGTTTGATCCACGATAGAAGCTCAACATAATAAAATATTGCTATGAAAAGATTGACCTTATCACTTCTAGTGAGAAGATTGCCATTGTAGGGAGCAAGTTGGACCTCATTTTTTATGAATATTCGGATAGATCTCTTCCAACTCCTAAAGTTGCAAATGCATCAATTGCTAGATCTACAACAATTACAACTCATTCTTCTTATACCTCTAGTGTTTCCGATGATGCATTTGATGTAAGTTTTAAATTTGTTTGTCAACTAAATTTGTTCTTTTTTATCCCATTAGTATTTATTATTTGCTTGGATGTTTTATAATGATGTCAGATTATCAAGATATTTATGCAAATATGAATCATTCTTCTACGAATAAGTCTGAATTGGAAATATATTTGGAAGAACCAATACTGAAGCTTGAAAATTCGAAAGAATTGGATGTCTTAAATTGGTAGAAGAACAATCAACAGCGATTCCCAATTCTTTCAAGGATGGCAGCTGATATCCTTAGCACTCCAATCACTACAATAGCTAGTGAATCAACTTTCAGTATTAGTTCACATGTTCTAACAAAGTACAGAAGTTCTATTCTTCCAGCTAACGTTCAGGCTCTTATTTGTACTCACAACCGATTGCATGGATTCACATATGAAGATGATTTAGTATATTTCGTTAGAGTTATTTCATTCACACTTTGAATTGCATATGATGAGGATTTATTATTTGTTGCAGATAATGGAGGTGTTAATGCACATGACAGTGGAGAATAAATGAAAAGACTAGATATCTTTGCCTCTGAAGCTGAAAAGGAGCCTACTCATAGTGAGGCACAATCAAATGTCATTGATGATGTTGACGGTGATGATGGTCATGGAGAAGAAAATGATAATGTTATTCATATTGTTTAGTGTTTAGTGTAAGATTTATGATTTTATCTAGTTATTTATTTAATTGTGAACAATAATTTTTGGATATAGTGTTTGTGTTTTGTTAAACATGGATAACATTTGATGTTTTAGCTTAATTTTGATAATATTTATATTTTAAATTAGATATTTTAGTGTTCAACCTTAATTTTTTTGGAAAATATATAAGAAGTGAAAATACAGTACATAGGCCTAAAGCCCGCGGGCCAATTCATAGCTCTTAATTAAATGGGTTGGCCCCTAAAAAAATGAGTGTGTTTTTCATACTCGGCTTGTTTAGGCCTAAGCCCGTGATCGACCGGATCGTTTTTCCAACTCTATAATTAAAAGTAAAATGAATAAAAATACCAATGGGGTTGACACAAGTGGTAAGTAAAGTATCGAGTTCGAGCCTTGTGAAGGCAGAAAAGCCCCGTTGAGAGACTCTCCCACCATAACCAGGTGCGCGGCTCGGGTCACATCCGGATTAATTAGGGTGAAGCTCTGGATACCGGATGAGCAACCAAAATAAAAATAAAAATGTATTTAATGTATAAACAAATAGTGCGTTTCATAAAAATGAAGGGATCATTCAATTTTTAAAAAATTGGATCTGATAACAAGGGAGGGAATAACAAGTTCAATTTAAGGTTTTTAACTTGTTATTATGTTCTGTTGGTCTTTTATTGGAGCTCTGTAACATTTTTTTCCCCTGAAAATACAATATACGGTAAGCTGTTAATTTTCTATCGATAAAGTGCAGAGAAAGTCCAAGAGTGGAAGAGCAAGCTCCCCCAGCGTTCGAACTTCGAACGTCTCTCCCAAAGCTTATCTTCCCTATCTCTGAACACCATCGGAAGTCATTCATGAAAAACGGCATACCCACGCACCAAAACCCACTTGAAAACCCCTCTCTCTAACTCTCTCTCTCTCTGAGTATTTCTCTAATGGCCGCCATTCCCACGCTCTCTCCCTCATCACCCCCAATTTCTCTTCAGGCTTCTCCTTCTTCAGCCTCTTCAAAGCCCAACCACCTTCAATTACCTTCCACTCTCACTCTGACCTCTCTATTCGGAACAAGAATCGGGATTCAAACCTCAAGCTCATGTTGCTTCCTTCCCCATGGCAAATATTGCCGTGCGCCATCCGCCAACGTGTCGCTGAGTCTTCCATCCTCGTAGGTTTCTCCTTACTGAGGGTAAATCCTTGCTATGGTGATAGGTTGATCGGATTAGGTTTTGGCTGGGTTGAAATTTCTGGATTTTTGTTTTTTTGCAGGAGACCCCCAGCCACTACTCATGAGAATCTTCCAAAGTGAGTGCATTCTTACGATTTTTGTAAACTAACTGTTTGGCCTTTAAATAAATAGACCCGCATGGCTTTTAGTTCTCAGAGTTAAAAACTTGTAGCCATTGATCCTTCCGTGATGAGTTTGTCATTTTTTAAGGATCAATTCTGTATTTTCTAATTTCGTGGAAGCAAATTTTTTGCTTGCCAAGTTGTTTGTGCATGTATTTTGATTTGTGGGCAATTATTTTGTTGGAATTTAGATGGTCAGCAAGGGCGATAAAATCATTTGCTACGGCGGAATTGGAAGCGAGGAAGCTCAGGTATCCCGAGACAGGAACAGAAGCCCTTCTGATGGGTATTTTAGCAGAAGGTTTGCTACCAGACTACCTTTTTAAGTTACAGTAATCTCTTGGCAATTGCCATTGTACGGTGAATTTACTGCTTGCTGCTTAGGCCGCGAATTTATCTGATTTCAAGCTATTAAATGATTCATATTTGCCTCACAAGCTTCTCGGGTTATTTTGAATAGAGAATGACTGAACGAGTTCATTCCCAATTTAAATGGGTATGTTTCTGAATCTATTAACCTAATTAAGAATAAGAATAGGAGTGCTGTAAAAAGATGAAAACTTTGATGTTTTTTCTTTTGATATTATCATTCATTATCTGGTTCGGGATTATGGCTGCCAACACAAGGTCTTCTCTGGGACTTGAACTCGAGACCTAGGGGATCTAGCAAGACCTTACACTTACACTGCTAGACCAGCTCTATGTTGGTAAAACTTTGATATTTTCTCACACCGGCATAGCTTCTCCTACAAAACTACTTGGGGAAATATATACTAAGACTGGCTTGGTCTCTTGGTCTACCTGAGTTATGGGTAGCCAAACATTGGTACTTCATCTAACCAAATTCATCAAACAGGTAAGATATTAACCTCGTTGCACTCTCTGGGCATTCTGAAATGGCATGCATATTTGTTCCTGAGCTTAAGAGATGTCCTATTCTTCTCAATTTTTATTAGATCAGAGAAAGAGGGAAGGAAAAAGAATTTAAAATCCAACACCTGTTTGATTATTTCAAGCTAGTTGTTTGGATTTTGGAACTAAAAGGCTGTGGAAAAACAAAAATTCTTATTGAATTCATTTATGTTACCAAGATACTTCATTCCTATGTTAAGAAGCTAAACTATGTAATTAATTCTTTATATTACTGGTTGTATATCTTTTTGTATCCCTCCTTTAGTGTTTCCTTATTTTGTGCTACTCAAGCAATTCTTACTTTTTTCCTTCTAGGAACAAGTAAAGCTGCAAAGTTCTTGCGAGCTAACGGAATTACTCTTATGAGATTACCGGAAGAAATAGTAGAGCTTCTTGGTAAATCTGACGTATTTTTTCCGAGTCCTGAGCATCCTCCATTGACCGAACAAGCTCAGAAAGCCATTGATTGGGCTGTTGAAGAGAAATTGAAGTCAGGTATTCTCAGTTTCTGCAATCGTATGATTACTAATTCTATACATTGGCTACCAGTCTCATGCCCAGAAGTACTTCATTTTTCTCTCTTATATATATCTATATATATAATGTGATGAATGTACAATTTTCAGCTAGAATAAGCAGTTCAACTTGGAAGGTCTACAATTGTTTGCATGTTGGATCTGTTATTTTAAACAGTCCTCAATTTGAGTGTAGAAATTAAATAAATCTTAAATATATGTCGAAATGGACACTTAATTGCTGTGATCTGAGTTGCTTGGTGCATGAAATGAAGTTCTCTGTGGGGGTCTGTTGGGTCAAGCAGAGAGAAGCTCGACTGCTCAAGTGTTAACTCATGTTCTGCATCATGTTGACAGGATGAACTTTTCCTTTTATGTTATGAATTCATCAGTAAATGCATCATGCTAATATAGGTTTTCGACCTCGAGCTTTATGCCATGTTCCTAGTCAGTTTAAATCCTACCAAAGTTACTTCTGATATAAAGTTAATCACCACTCTATCAAATTCCGCAGTTGCCGTTCTGCAAGCCATAGCTTATTGCATTGTCTCTTGAGCCTATTATTGTGGCCCATGTGCAATTTGGGACTCTATTGTTTGATTATTTGGCTTTTCTGGTAACATGAACTCATAAAATGCAGGTGAAGGTGGGGAAATAACCGTGAGTTATTTGCTTCTAGGAATTTGGTCACAAAAAGAATCAGCTGGTCACCATATCCTGGCTGCCCATGGTTTCAATGATGAAAAAGCCAAAGAAGTTGCTACATCAGTAAGTCTCAAGTTTTAGTTCCTTATATTTGACTGATCATCATGACTGCCCAATATTACTGTGCCATTTGGTAAACTGGTGGAACAAATTTCCCTTTTTCATTTCTTTATTTTTCATGATGTATATTAGGTCCTTATAATCATACTCAATAGTTCCTATTCTTTTTTTTAAAAAAAAAAAAAAAATTGACCTCATTGATTCTACTGAACGTGTATGGATCTAATTCCCCCCCCCCCCCAAAAAAAAAAAAAAAAATGCAAACTAGGTCCCTTGAGTATTGCTAAATTTACACAATTTTTCTGTATTTTCAAAAATGACAGACTCTCCTTGAAACAAAGTAAATTGCACAAATCTCTTCTTATTTGTTGAAATTTTTCAGACTTTCATGCCCCTAGGATACAAGGTCATTAGCCTAAAAATATGGGGGGGAAAAGGCCTGCAATTTCAACAAAAAATTATGATAAACCTGTGCAATTTACTTTTTGTTTTTTGGGGATGGTTGTAGAATTTGAGCAAAATTTCAGTGATTTGTCGTCTTCTTTTTTGGATCTTTGGAGGAGATATCCATATAATGTCAGCAAAACTTGGAGATTTGTTTAATTTATACTACTACTTTGTTTGTTACAGTTGAATGGTGGTGATGTTGATTTGAGCTTCAAGCAGCAAGCTTAAGAAGTATGTTGCATTAACTTATTGAGGTTACGAGTAAACTATGCTTTCTCTTTCTCAGTGCAAGTCTGGCAACAAAGTGTCAGCATGAATGGTCCTTTTAGACATTTTGGTTCCAAATTCTGCGTTATGCCAATTGGAGGCTCTTGCAGTTTTTTTTTGGGTATCCCTACAAGTTTTTGGGGAATTCAACAACTCAAGCCTATATTTGTAGTCCCCAGTTAACTTCCCCTGGAACTGGAACTGTAACTGTAACTTTTATCCCTTGTTTTGATTTTGAATCTTTTGATTGATGAAGTTGTTTAGTTTATCTGGTTGAAGCCTTTCTCATATTCATGCCTTGGATTGGCATCGATGAATAATAATAATAATACTGCTTTTATTTTGTTAACTGTCTTTCTTCTCTTGGAGGCACTTCCCCCCCCAAATCCCGGTTTGGAGTTCGTGGATGCCCCTTTCAATCTCTTGGAGGCACTTCACCCCCCCCCCAAAAAAAAAAAAAAATCCCGGTTTGGAGTTCGTGGATGCCCCTTTCAACATAAGTGATTCATCTGGGGCTTATATTCGAGACCCTAAAGGATCTAGCAAGGCCTTATACCTCTAGATCAACTTTATGTTGATGTCACTTCACCCCTTTTTGTTTCTTAAAATCTTCACTCAAATACAGTGTATAAAAATTTATGAAGTCGTTCTTTTTCTATCTTTGGTTTTTCTATGCAGATTTACCAGTCTAGAATCCTTCCTCTCCTTTTGTAAGAAGATAACAAGTTCTTATTCAAGTAAGTTAAGTCAAGGATAAAAAATCCCTACCAAATTATACCAAAAGTGCATCTATTATTATAAACTTTTTTTTTAAAGTGTAAAATTACGTATAAACATTCAAAATCAAAGAAAAAATGACACATTCATCAAAATGGTTCATTGTCGGTTACTTTTTGTGATGGGTGTGGATGTTTCTGGGAGATGCAAAAATACCCATGATTATTCAAAATGGACATGAAAGTATCAAAATATCCCCAACTTATTTTTTTTTTTTTTAAAAAAATTATCTATCTAATTATTTAAATTCTATGCTATTGTTATGAGTATAGCATGGAATTTTATGCATCAACTTTAAATTAACAAGGAAATTACTATTATCTACTTATCTACCCCTATTTATAGGTCGGTCTTAAATGTTTTATCAAGAGTAAGAAAAATCCTACACTTTGTTAATTCTATCTTTAGACTTAATAACTTTATAATTTTACCCTTAATTAATATACAAACAACCTCAGGTAATTGAACGTCATGATTCAACAATTGGATGAGTAGATAACAATTAATCAATGAGTCCATTTGACTATCAATATAAACAGCAAAGCCTGCTTAATTAATTTAAAAGAAAGGTTAGGCAAAAATATCTCAGAAACAAACCTTTGAATAACAATTCACAACCCAAAAAAAAGTTGAACCTATAACAATTATTCTAATAGTTTTTAAAATATTGAAAGTAAAGAAAGTCATAATGATAAAGGAACATCAAATTCACACACATACAAGAAGAATTTAAATAAGCATCTTTTGCTCCACAATTTATTTTTTTTGAAAAAATGCCAAAGTGAAAATAAGGTTTGATTTCTCCAACAGCCCCTCTTCTCTATATGGCAAATTGGGGAAACAAAGGACAAAGTAGGGAAGAAGGATCTGAACAGTGAGGTGGTTAATTCTCTATAAGACAATTTCAATTCCAATGGTCCACAAAATGCCTCTTGAAATATATGCTGCCTGGCAATAACTGTGGGTGGCAATGGAATGACTTTTCTGTTAAGGTTGAGATGAGGTTCTCATTATTCCCCCTTTCTTCAGGATTCAGTTCTAGCAAGGTGTTATCAAAATGCAATATCCAAAGAAGGACTCGAGAACAATAACAAATTTCCAAATGATACACATCCCAATGAAAAGAACCAAACTCACATATTTTGCTACCAATTTCCTAAGTCCATATTGTAGAATCAGTCTCTACCTGATGGTCACTACCAAGGCTAAAAAAAATGGGATTTCCCTCAACAGCTTGTCCTAGAATTTAAAAAGATCAAGGAAATCTTAATTAGTACACCTTGAATGACACACATTGAAGTAATGGTCAAGTATACCATTCAGAAATACCTACTCACCTGGATTTTCAGGATATGAAATGCCTTGGTAATTGGTAATATCAACAGAAAGAACTGGCCATCACAATTAGGGGTGTTCATGGGCAGGGCTGGGCAAGGCAAGATCCTTGCCTGATGCCCTGCCCAAATGATCGTTGGGCAGTAAAATGTAGCCCAGTGCCTGGCCCTGCCCGATAGAAGCCCTAACATTTTTTGGGCAGGGCAATAATGGGCTAGGCAGGGCGGGCCTTCCTTGCTCAAGTGACACTCTATATGAAAAAGATAGCTTCAATCGTATCTAATGAACAATATTGCAAACTTCAAATGAAATCCATAATTCTACACTTTGGAATATTCCAAAATAAATCTACAACTTGAGTCTTAAAATTAAAAAGACAATAATATATTTTAACAAATAGTCAAATACCATAAGTGAAAATAAAAAATATATAATACTAGTGTACAAAAAAAAATTAAAATATATATAATACTATATATATCTTTCAAGGCGGGCGGCATATCTTGCTCGATGCCCAGCCCTCAAAAATGCCCAGCCCAATTGTGCCCAATTTTTTCTGGGCTACTTTTTCTTGGGCTGGGCAAGGCGATTTTCTTGCGAGTTCGGGCAGGTGCATAGGGCTATGGGCATCATGAACACCCCTAATCACAACAAACTCTGTATCCTTGGTTAAGTCTGAGAAAAGAGGAAGAACTATCTACGTTAGCATGATCAACTTTTAAACACTTAAATGAAAACCCAGTCAGTCTTAAGTTAATATTATGAAACCTTAGATTAAGTGATGCCCATTACGTTCAGATAGTATTTTCTGCCCCTTATACACATTAAAGAATCAAATTAATAACCGAACAATTTTTTAAAGGGATAAGGGTCTTAAATGCCACGGAATTTTTCACTATGGAGCACTGGTAAGACAGAAGTTTTTTTTTGGACCAAAAATGCCACAGAAGTTCACAAAACATAGCAATTTTGCCCCTTCGTTAATTTTGACCGTTAAGTTTAACTGAGTGCACACGTAGCATGCCACCTCATCACATGTGGCATGCCACCTCATCACCCTATTTTCACTAAGGAGCAATTTTGCCCCGGAAGTTTTCACTGAGGAGCAATTTTGTCCCGAAAGTTTTCACTGAAGAGCAATTTTGCCCCGGAAGTTTACAAAACACAACAATTTTTCCCTTCTGTCCCCCAATATTAAATTTGACTATTAAATCATTCAAAGACCACACATGTCATGCCTTGAAAAGGTCAAACTTGGAGTCAGAGAAAGAAATCCTTGAGATGTTGAGATCAAGGCAACCAGAATTTGTGAAGCCGAACTGGTCAAAGGGATTGAAAGGTCTGTCACAAAACCCAGAGGAAGCATCACTTATGATCTAAGCAAATGAAACGCAAAACGAGAAATGAATTGTCCCAAAAATTGGTTCAGTAAGACAAATCAATAGTGATATTATTTACCTTTGTATAGATTGATCTAGGCCACCCACTCTGTCCCACAAGGTAAATCTATAAAGCTCCCAAAATTCTAGCAATTTTAAGTGATGCATACTGAACCGATTTTTGAGACAATTCATTATTGATTTGTCCCAAAAATTGATTTGATCTAGACAAATGAATAATAAATTGTCCCAAATATTGGTTCAGTAAGCATCACTTAAAATCGCTAGAGATTTATCTTGTGAGACATGGTGGGTGGCATAGATCAGTCAATACAAAGGTAAATAGTATCACTATTGATTTGTGTTACTGAACCAATTTTTGGAACAATTCATTTCCCGTTTTGCGTTTCATTTACTTAGATCATAAGTGATGTTTCCTCTGGGTTTTGCAACATACCTTTCAGTCCCTTTGACCAGTTTGACTTCAGAAATTTTGGCCGCCTTGAGCTTAACATCTCAAGGATATCATTCTCTGACTCCAAGTTCGACCTTTTCAAAGCATGGTATGTGTGGTCTTTGACTAATTTAATAGTCAAACTTAATATTGGGGGAGAGAAGGGAAAAATTGCTATGTTTTGTTAAACTTCTGGGGCAAAATTGTTTCTCAGTGAAAACTTCCGGGGCAAAATTGCTTCTCAGTGAAAACTTTCGGGACAAAATTGCTCCTTAGTGAAAATAGGGTAATGAGGTGGCATGCCACGTGTGCATTCAGTTAAACTTAACGGTCAAAATTAACGGAGGGGCAAAATTGCTACGTTTTGTGAACTTCCGTGACATTTTTTGTACAAAAAGAACTTCCGTCTTACCAGTACTCCATAGTGAAAACTTCCACGGCATTTAAGACCCTTATCCCATTTTTTAAAATGTAATAACATTAGCCACTATCTCAGCCACGTAGAAATAAGAATAGTTAACCAATGAAATTTTCCTACACCAACTTGTAAATCAACAGTCAAATGATGGCCAAAACATAATTAAACATTCAACACAAACAAAAACACCTTCCATATACCAGAAAGAAGACAATTGAAACAAAGCTTGACCTTTGAGATTATGAATATTATGGTTGAACATCTGTAGACATATTTTATAAGCATCTTTTGCCTCTCGCATTTGGTAGTTGATAACCATTACCGAAAAAAAAAAAAAAAAAAGAGACTCAGAATAATCAAGAGAAGTCGTAGCAAGAGACAACCTTCTTATGGATGAAATTGGAAGAGCCGAAGAAAGAAGTAAGATGAATATAAAAGGATTAAAACCTGTGGCGGGCAATGATTTTGGTGGTCTTCTGAAAGAACGTCATTACCGCATCAAAACCTGTGGTGGGCTTTGATTCCGATGACGTTTATGGGTGGGTTGTTACATCTTGGATTCGGCGGAACATTACCGATGTTGTAAGCTTCAAATAGCGAAATCCCATGCCTAACTCTGAGATTCTGAAGAATGAAAGGAAAGACTGAAGTGTTTTTTTAGGAGATAGATGATGGATGCCCTTCTTCTTCAACTACTTTCAGCAAAAACAGAAACTTGAAATGGCGGAGAGGAAAATAAAGTCGGGTGTAAGTTGAATTTCAAATTTTGACTGGGTTGGGAAACATAAAAGAGTTAAAGTGAGATGATATGTCTGACTGATTTGCTTTTTCAACCACTCCTACACACCTCACCTCACTCTTTCTTCACATCCTCCGGCACACTCGGCATATGTTGTAAAAATAGGGTTGGGACACGTCTTGGGAAACGTCGGACTTGAGATCTCATTTTCATATCATCATTTTAAAAAAAATCAAACACATTCACAACATGTGGCTGCATTCAAGAAGCAACAAAACAGTATACGGCTTGGCAGTTGAAGCCGACACCATTCTTTTAAATAGTAAAACACTCACACAAAAAGCAAAAAACAGTAGACACGGTTATAGTTATCCATCTTATCTTTTCTGCATCTAGACACTGTAGATGACATGATTTTTGAGATATATAATATTAAACATGGATTAAAAAAAAATGTTTGTTTATTAAAGGGCTAATGCAAAATAAATGCCTGCACTGCTTAAAATTATGCATTGACTAGTACGTTCTTATTGTCTGAGTTTATTTTATTGGAATACTATCTTAATTTTCAATATTTGATCTACTATGATTTTTGAGGATCAAGTTATTCTAAAAGCTTTACTTACCCATGAATGATTTTATTCTAACATGTCTCTTGGTGCTAAAATTGTTGGAATTGGACAATGGGCAAAGCAGTATTCTTATTTCTTTTTCTTTTTGGGAAAGGAGAAGATCCATCAAGCATTTAGTATCACATCTTTGACAATAACGATAGAACCAACTTTTCTTCATGATTTAAAGCTGAGATCTCTTAAAATCCCTAAACATCAATTTTACTTAGCCTAGGGCTTGAGGTGATATCTTTTCTTAATAGTATACAAATGGCCAGAGTTACTGATATGTCTATTGTAAATAATATGATGAAATGATAGTTAGGGTAGTTAGGGGAAACTTAGTTAATCTAGCCATTGCCCAAGTCAAATAAGGGTATCTACTGTCAATCGCTTTATATTGAATATGAAAATCTAGTAAACATTCAGATCACTTTATGCCATCATTCATCAACGTACACAAGGCTTGCATTATTTTTGGTTAAATTCGAAGTTTTTTGGTTAACTACTACTTGCATTGGCATGAACAGGCAATCTTGATGAACTTTTCTTTTCTTTATGCAAGAACACTTTATGAAGGTGGCATATTTTTCCTTGACATAGAGTATGAACATATTGATGAGTTAACAATATCTTCTAACTCAAACACACAAAAAAGAGTATGAACATATTGATGAGTTAACAATATTGCAGGTTTGAAGATTCTTATACAAGACGTGAATAATCATGGAAAGCGTACAACAACCAATGTCGTGCTTTAGAAATGTTTAGCAAAACATGTGACATTTTTTCTATTCATGATACATATAGGAATGTTTTTGTACTATGATGGCTAGTATTTTGATGTAATTTTTTGTTGCTTTTGAGCTGATGAAGAAGTTGCTAAATATATAAGAGTACAACTACTGATATGGTTATGGTTCATGTTGTGTTTTTGTGTAGCGAGACAACTTCTATTTTGTGTTGGTAGATTTGAAATCCATTTTTTTTTTAAATTTCCCTTTATGTTTTATTCAATTTATTAATGATTTGGATGAGTAGAAGCTGAGGATGTACTTTCATATTTATTGAATTGTGTTTTCATATTATCGAATTGTTGCACTCACGCGTGCGAGGGAGTTGGTTCTTGCTAAGTTTATATTGGGCATGTTTGGAGTGTAGCGTTAGGACGAGCAATTTTGAAAAAAAGTCCAGTAACGTTGTCAACTGATTTTTGGTCCATTTAGCAACAACTTTAAGTTCATTAGACTTTAAGTCAAAAAAGCTCAAAAAACTAGTTAAAGAAAAAACTTTACCATGAAGCTTTTTTCAAAAAAACTCTCAACTTTTTGACATGGCCCCACCACTTCTAACATTATCAATTCAAACACAAATCATTATTTACAACCTGACTTTTTTTTCTATCAAACTTATTTTAAATTCATAGCTTTTAAGTAAAACAATTGATAACAAACCTTCAAATTTGAGGCTTAACCACAGTTTCGCGCGGTCTGAAGCAAAACCCTAGTTCAGGGTTTAGCCTGCTTCAGCTTTCCTTCTTTTCTTCTTTCCTCTGCTACTGTACGCGCGTTAGCTCACTCTCAAAATGAGCTTTGCAGCTTACAAGATGATGCACTGCCCGACTGGAATCGAGAATTGCGCTTCTGGGTTCATCACGCATTCACGCGCCGACGTCGTACCTCAAATCCCTCCGATTCAGACCGATGACCTTGACTCAGAGTGGCCAGCAAGGCGTGAAATTGGTCCCATTCCGAACCTCATTGTTACTGCGGCGAATGTCCTGGAAGTGTACATTGTGAGGGTGCAAGAAGAAGTTAGAAGAGAGCCGAAGGGTAATGTGGAATCCAAGCGGGGTGGTCTCATGGATGGCGTTGCTGGGGCCTCGCTTGAGCTTGCTTGTCATTACAGGTTTGCTGCTTTTTATACATAAGAGCATAGAAAGGCGAATACTTTTTGTGTTCAGTATACCTACGCTGGAATTTAGAATTAAAATCAATCTTTTGGGCGCACTAGTTCATTTTTGTCTCAACTCCTATCCACTCCAGGTTGCATGGTAATATTGAAACCATGGAGGTATTGAGCGTTGGAGGTGCTGAAGCTTCTAGGAAGAGAGATTCTATCATCTTAACTTTTAAAGATGCAAAAATTTCAGTTCTGGAGTATGATGATTCTATTCATGGACTTCGAATAAGGTGAGTAGAAATTTCAAACCGTCGTCATCTGAGCACACTAACACCCACCCACAGAGACTCGTTTGTTGTTAAATTCTGTTATTAATTGTGATTTTTGGCTTCATGCTTCTCTGGACCGAAAATCTTAATCACGTTTAAGGAGAGATTACTTATAGAAAAATGCACATTCAATTCATATTAATTGTATGGCTGGATTACATGTTTAAGGAGAGATGACTTATGAAGAAATGTACGTTCAAATTCACCGCGTAGCTGGATTTAGAGTGATTATGCCCAACTTGTCTTTGTGTGTTTTTTGACGTGCTATATCCTTTTGAGTTGATTTCTAAATGGTTGGCAAAATTGTAGAGCGTTCTACCTGAAATGACAAGGACGGGAAATATTCTGATTGAACATGATTAGATGGGATAAGATGTATTTGTAATTTAAACACTTTAATGGGACCCCTTTAAAATTCTTTTTGTATTTTATTGAAGGGAAATGGTTATTTATGAAGGAGGTGATTTTAGACAAGATGATGTTAAATGGTGACATCTTTTTTATGATTTTTATTGGAGGCATCTTTGGCAGGTCCACAGTGAAAGTGTTAACTTTCTTATTCCCTTGCTTGTTGTTTCTTATATTTTCACTTTTCACAAGGTTTTCCATTTTTCTGTTAGCTTAACTCCTTTTTTATTTTTTATATAGGAGGAGGTATACGTTATCCTCTTCTTCATTAGTAAGATTTCGTAATTTTTTGAAAAATTGAGGATAGAGATGGTTCTATCACTGGATGAAATTTCTGGTGTGCAAATCATATCCCATAGCTTGGAGTCTGGATAGTTATTGGGTGATTTTCTGAGTATTTGGAAGCATGGAAGTCTTTTGGGGAGCTTGTTTTGTTTCAAGGAGATAATGGCACTATTTCTCATCTGAATGTCACTTTGTCTATAATATATGACCATGACTTGGGGTGTCTTCTGGTTAAAAATGCCACTATATTATAATCATAATTGTATTTTTCGTGGTGATTATTCTTTATTTTCATCTATATATAGATTTACTTGTATGTGCTTGTTGTGTATTACATCCTAAAGCTAACAATGTGATTTGGTGGAACATTCACTAATTCAGTATGTATGTTGGGTGGTGTATTCCTTATTTGCCTTGTTGGTTTGAAGGTTCTATTTATGCTCACATCATTCTTATTGATATTTATAGTTGAGTGCAAGGTGTTCTTTGCTTGACTGTGCATGTATTTACCTGTCTTTTCTGTATGAATCCTGTTGTTCATCTGTGGATGGTTACTCTGTAGTTCTTTGCATTGTTTTGAGGGTCCGGAGTGGCTCCATTTAAAAAGAGGCAGAGAACAATTTGCAAGAGGCCCATTGGTAAAGGTTGATCCTCAAGGCAGGTGTGGCGGAGTTCTTGTCTATGATTTGCAAATGATTATACTTAAGGCTACTCAGGTCTCTTTTCCTTTATAAATGTCAATTTAAAATCCTTTTTGTAACATATGATTTCCTTGTGATTTTACTTGATCATATGGCTTGGATTTCAGTGTATCATTAGTCTGTAATAGGGTTATATATTGATTTCACTATGATTTGGGATTTGCTTGAAGGTCTCTTCTGATTATTTATAAAGTCAGATGGCTATCTTTCTTTTTATCGGTGCCCATCCTTTTAGTCTTCTTTTTCCGTGCTCTGAGCAACTCTCATTCAGAGAATCTTGTGCTGTTGCTGATTATGCCCTTCAATATTTTCTATCTCTGGGTAAAAGTACAAATTGTTTCTCTTAATTTGTTCAAGAGAAATGTTACTTTATCATGACCTATGATCTGTCACAAATTGGCACTCCCCAATGAATTCAGTCCCTAAATGCTGAATTGGTTCCCCTATTAAGGAGATTTAGGCCATTTAAGCAAGCCTGTGAAATTAATTCGTAAATGCTATTGCAGTTAGGTACTTGAACATTCTCTGTCTGTTGTCATGTTAGCTATTTTGCACTGTTAGGTTATTTGGGGATGATGAGAAGTGTTGATGAGATTTACATGGGAACTCATTAGGATTTATTAAGCTCAGTTCTTTTTAACAAGTATTCTTTACTCTTATATTGTTTTTAATTTCTTTTATCCGTGCAATATGATTTTCAGGCTGGATCTGGTTTAGTTGTAGAGGATGATGCCTTGGGTTCTGGAGGTGCAGTTGCTGCTCGTATTGAGTCTTCTTATATGATGAGTCTACGAGACTTAGACATGAGACATGTAAAAGATTTTACGTTTGTACATGGTGAGTGTGACAAATATTATCATGGTATTTTGAGTAGTAAGAAAATTGTAACCTTTGGATTATGGAGTGTCACTGATGGGCTCTTGTGGGTTTTATGCTTGTGAATGGTAACAATTAAAAGGCTATTTTTCCGGGAGTCACAGTTGAAGCAAGTTTTTGTTGTGGAACATGACTGTTGGAATTACTATGGATATTTGTGGTTTGAAAGTAGTTTTTACAATTATAAGGTCGTCAATCTTTCTTTTGCAAGTTATTTTTAATGAAAGAAATATTTTGATACGTCTGAAATTCTGTTGCTTATCTGAAAATAAACTCTGAAATCTGTTGTCAAACTTTGATTCTAAAAGAATACATGCAGCATCTTTTCGCTTACAAACCAGAGGAGGAAAGAACTATTTTGACTGTTGTTTTTTCCCTTTTTCTTTTCTTAAATGCCCGTTACCTTGGGTACACCTTAAATGCCTTCATTCTAAAATTATGGCATGCTTTTAACTCATAAATAAGTAGATGAAAATCCTGTTTCTCTGCTCCTGGTTCTTTGTTATTGTGGAGTAGAAAATCAAAATTTAATTGGGGGAAGGGAATTATCAGGGAGGAGGATGAGATATTCTCCTATTGAAATGTCACAGAATACTGAAAGGAAAACAACAGAAGACATCCAACAATTCATAATGATCAAGCATGAAATGCAGCAAGACCAATCTCTGTGTAGATTTGAGACAGCCCCTTTAGATGGGCCTTGTGAAAATGCCAAAGGGAATGCATATAAGCTATCCTTTCCACTACTACTCGGAAGATAGGAAGTCATCCTTGAATATTAAACCATCCCTTGTTAACCTAATGCACTACAGAACTATTAAATCTGCACACTATCACAAAGTCCAGCTTTGTTATTTGTTCCAAACCCTTGAAACTTTGTCAGGATAAATTGCTCCTATGTCATGGTACGTGTGCCAATGCAACTGCATAACGTGAGACAGCAAAAATTCAAATTTAGTAGCTATGTGCTAAACAAATTTAATTGGCTTGGGTTTCTGAGCATCTGGCCGGGGTTTGAGCTTGAGCATGTTTTACCTTGTTTTTAACTGTTTATTAATTTAATATAGTTCTTGGCAAATCACTTTTGAAGTATAAAATTAAATGACAAGTACTGTATTCTTATTCCTTTATTTAGTTTGCATTCTAGAATCTTCTAAATATCAATATAATTAATTATATAGGATATATTGAACCTGTGATGGTGATACTGCATGAAAGGGAGCTTACTTGGGCTGGGTGTGTCTCATGGAAGCATCACACCTGCATGATATCTGCTCTGAGTATCAGTACAACTTTGAAGCAGCATCCACTCATATGGTCAGCTGCTGTAAGTTTAATTTGTATTGAACTTCATCAATTGACCGAATGGGTATCTATAGATCATTGTGGTGTATTAATGAAATGTTATAACCTGATGTTGCATGAAGTTAATTTACCCAATGTCTTGGTTCAGCCCTTTGAACAAGATAAGGCTGCGTCTTGGGATATTTAGCGATAACTTCTATAATGGTAACAAACTCACTGGGCAAAAGGAGAAAAAAGACCATGGTTTTATATCATCGATGAATGTAAGAGTAGAATAGGTGGAGGTAGCAAGACATGGCGATTGTAGGGTGAAAATAGAAATAAGTGTGGAAGAATGTTAATGGCTTAAATGGGTAAGGCACTAACAAAGGAAAAAAGGAATAGGTTGACAGGTTTCTGTTATGATAACTTGATATAGGTCCCTGGTTGATTATTGCTATCCTTCCCCCCTGGTCATTGGACGTTGCTATCTCTTATTTGAAGTCGTCATGTCACTTGCTCTTATTTTATAGTTATAAGTATTCTAAAGGATGAACAAATATTTCCCTTTCAATATAAATCACGTATTCCTTTTGGTTTGCCACTGTTTGAATTGTGAGACGTCACCAAGTGGTCATTCACGTGCAAATTGGAAAATGTTTATATTGTATTTCCTGTGTCCGTCATTTTAGTATGTTTAACTTTTAAAGCTGTCTGTGATTTTTCTTAATGCTAGAATCTTCCTCATGATGCGTACAAGCTTCTTGCAGTGCCATCACCAATAGGTGGTGTTCTTGTGTTTGGTGCTAATACTATTCATTATCACAGTCAGGTACATACTTTGCTTTAGCAGAACTACTACATATCATTTCAATTTCAATTTTTTTGGGGTATAAAATTAAAGTAAATGGTAATAGAAATTTATTGTCTCTGGACTACTGTGTTCCTACATTTTTCATTTAATGAGACAAAAGGATGGACAGTACATATTAACACACGTATTTTCATTTTCTCATGTATGTTAATTTACTCAACCTGTTTTTGCAGTCTGCTTCATGTGCATTGGCGTTGAATAGTTATGCTGTTTCACATGACAGTAGGTACTGATCCTTCCTCTCTTAGAAAGGAAATTGAAACTATTTAATTTTATTTATTCAACGTATATCAGTACTGAGAAGTGAGAAGTTCAATTGGTTTTAACCAAAGAAAGAAAGAAAGAGAGAAAATGACGACTTTTATTAAATATACTTGAATGTCATGTTTTTGTGAGGATTATATATGTCCCGGTTTGTTCTATTTCATTTTCATTTTTATATTTTTGGTTTTGCTTCTGGTACTGTCCTTTTCCTAATGTTGCACACAAAGTTGCCAACTTCTTTCTTTGCAAACTATTGTCATGATGTTCATGGTGCTGAGAATTTTTGCACTTTGTTTGATCTGAGATTCTACATTTATACTCAGATTTTGATAGCTTCTAATTGCATTTCAGTCAAGAGATGCCAAGATCGAGTTTTAACGTGGAACTTGATGCTGCCTATGCAACTTGGTTGTTGAGTGACGTGGCCTTGCTGTCAACAAAAACTGGTGAATTGTTGCTGCTTACTCTTGTTTATGATGGAAGGTAGGGTATTCTTGCTCTTTTATAGGTCATTGTTTCACATTCTTTATTTTTGTTTATCAGATTCATTTGAATGATAGTATTGTTACTCATTGTCCTATAAAAAAAAAATTTCAAGTATGACAGAGCATCATATACTTAATAATTGACATAAATCAACAACTATCTCTCTATTTTCAGGGTTGTCCAGAGGCTTGATCTTTCCAAATCAAAAGCTTCAGTATTATCTTCTGTAAGTTGCTGAAGTCTAACATATTGTGCTAGTCCTGCTAAAGTTTGAACTTAACCTTAACGTTTGATTTTCAACATATTGTGAATATCTCGCTATTCTGTTAGGGCATCACAACAATTGGGAATTCTTTGTTTTTCCTCGCTAGCCGACTAGGAGACAGTATGCTGGTGCAATTTTCTTGTGGATCCGGGGTTTCAATGCTGTCGTCCAATCTAAAGGAAGAGGTGCACATTGGATGTCTTTACCTTCTCTGCTCATCAAATTTAACGTTTCCCTGATTTTTTGTAAGAGGTTTATTCCTGAATGATGCAAATAAGTTATTCTTGGTAAAGTTTGTTGGAAATTTAGTATAGCTGTTTCTTTGTTCAGCAAGTTTATTTGAGTATCAAATTCCTTCACATCTTTATGTGTTAATATGGTTCTCTCTCTAACATTGTCTATAAAATATCCTCCTGTGGTTTTCGCAGGTTGGTGATATAGAAGGTGATGCTCCTTCAGCAAAGAGACTACGCAGGTCCCCTTCTGATGCTTTACAAGATATGCTTAGTGGTGAGGAGCTCTCACTGTTTGGATCTACCCCAAATAAAACGGAATCAGCACAGGTAGTTTTTCAGTAATTCAGTTTGCATAAAGTAGACATCTTTCATGTGTTCAACTCACTCCTCTAGTCCTCAATGAAATAGTGGCCATTTCTGAAGTTTGTGTTTGTTAAACTCACTGAATTACTGAACTAAACATATGCTGCCTGCAGAAAACCTTCTCATTTGCAGTGAGGGATTCGTTGATTAATGTTGGTCCTTTGAAAGACTTCTCATATGGTTTGCGGATAAATGCTGATGCAAATGCAACTGGAATTGCAAAACAAAGTAACTATGAACTGGTCAGTCTTTTTAATTGCTTATTAAATGTGCTTATTCTCTGCAGTTGTGGTTCTATTCAGTTTTTCCATAATATTTTACTTTTAAGTTGTTGAACGGTCATTCCTTGCTAGTGTGTAAAACAGAAAGTTGAGGAAAAAGTGTTGTATGCCTGATTAATATTGTTCATATCTTATCATTCCTTGGGCTTTGACTTGAATCCCAAAGTTACGATCATAGTTCTCTAACATTAAGTTGATTTATAAGTCTTGAGCAACTGTATAGGTATGCTGTTCTGGTCATGGAAAGAATGGTTCACTCTGTGTTCTTCGGCAATCAGTTCGTCCAGAAGTGATAACTGAGGTATGCTCGTTACCTTTATGACAGTTTTCCTCCTCTAAAAATAGAGTTAGTAATTTTAATCTTGCTTTTTATGCTTATGAAATAATCTTGTAATTATAATTTTTTCTATATGCTACTGTACCAAAATTCCTGATGTTTTTTAAATGCTATATTGTTTTAATTTTGAAATAGATACTATTTTACGCTGAATGAATTGGAAGTCCTTTTATGTATTATTTTAAGAAAAGTAGACAGCAAAATGGTAAGAAATATTTCATCATGTTTCATCATAATCTCATCTCTGTGTTCTGCATAATTTCAGGTTGAACTTCCTGGTTGCAAAGGAATTTGGACTGTTTATCACAAGAACACACGCTCTCATAACGCTGATTCTTCTAAGTTGGCAGATGACGATGATGAGTATCATGCGTATCTTATCATAAGTTTGGAGGCTCGTACTATGGTAACTATATATGTATTTTGAATGTTTGATTTTAGAAGGCAAGCTAAAATTGATACATATTATGTCTAGTGGTTGTTAGCTTTAGTGCTGTCTGGGATGGGGATGTCTGCCAATCAGTTGGCAGTGTGAGATTCAGGTAGTCATGAAAGCCTACATTATAGTTGAATATATAATATGTCGGATGGCTAATTGTTTGGGGTGTATGTTGTTTGTTTGTCATCTGTTATTGTTTGTGACAGAGGTAGGATGTCAGGATAGGGAGGCATTTTTGTAAACTTTTTAATATTATCTGTTGGAAATCAGAATCAAATCAAAATCAAGATCCCAAAAATCTCTCTGATTGATTGATTCTTTATTACTCCTAATTTGTAGTGATCTGATGAGGGTAGTTATCATTTAATGTAATTGCATGATTCTCTCCTCTAATGGCTCACTTTTGAGCCTATATATTGTGATACTTTCTCCTGAATAATTGAAACAACTTAGAGAGTGATTGCAACCTCTGATTTTCTCATGGTATCAGAGTGTTTGGGTTCGGATCGAACCCAAAACGTGACGAAGAGGGTGTCTGTGAGGAGTGCGAAACAGATTTGAGTGACACACTATGAGGAAGAGAGAGAGTATAGGCCTTCATCTAGGGCTTTTGTAGGAGGGTGTGTGGAGGTCCACTGTTCACCTAGACAGATTTAGAGGACATCGATCAGCTGTTCCCCAAGGTCTAGTGAGGTTCTGAGTGGCACGTGAGTGTCATGTGCCTGTGAAAAATTCTGCTAGTGATGGTGCATGACCTACATGCGTCGGCGTAACAGCACCATTTCTTCTTCGTTTTGTTGCGAAAAGCTATCTTCTCTCACCTAAACATGAGTCCAAGTGAGTTCCCTCCCTTATTTGGATCCATTCCTCCCAAACTAGCCACCTTGGGAATTCATCCAATGGCTCTTATGTTTGCTAAGATACATTTGTGGCAAGAGGAAGGAGAAATATATTAATGGAGCAGCCCCTCAACCAGCCCCTGATGATCCAAGTTTTGACACATGGTTTGCTGAAAATAACCAAGTTGTGACTTGGTTATGTAACTCTGACTCTGGATATTAGTGAAGGTTACCTTTTGGCAAACATTGCAAATGAAATCTAGGATGCGGCCAGAAGAACCTAGTCTTCTCTTGATAACACTGCCGCCTTGATCCATTTGAAGCGGCAACTTCGAGATTTGAGACAAGGTAATATGTAGGTGACTGATTATTACAATGCTTTGTTGAAACTCTTAATAACAGTAGGACTTGTTTGAGGTGCACCCACAGAAGATTGTGAAGGATGTTCAATTGTGTAGGAAGATAGTGGAAGAAGGAAGAATTTACGACTTTCTCCTTAGACTCAACGATTCTTTTGAGGGGATTAGGGGCAGAATTATGGGGTTAAAACCCTTACCACATCTGTTTGATGTAGTCAACCATGTGCAATTCGAAGAAAGCAGAAAACTCCTTAATCAAAGCAGCCCAAGTCAAATTGAGGGTTCATCTCTTGCAATGAAAGACCACAAGATGAACAAAGAAATAATAAATGGTACAATTATTGCAAGAAGAATGGTCATACTAAAGAAGAATGTTGGAAACTGTATGGCCAACCATCAATTGGAAAACAACACTTCCAACAAAGCCATCTCACTACAATTGAGCATAAAGTTGAGGATGCTAATCCCTTAAGCCAAGAGGAAATACAGGTGCTTCACATGATACTTGACAAACAGAATAAGTCGAACTTTGTGCCCAGTGTCGATCTAGTGCAATTAGGTAATTCTATTATAGCTCTCAATGCTATGAGGACTAGTGAAGATACATGGATTGTTGACTTAAGAGCTACAGATCACATGACTGGTAATTGAACATTGTTTATAACTCTTAAATTGTGTCTTGAAAATCTTCGAGGCAAAGTTGCCAATAATGTGCTCACAAAAGTTGAAGGAATTGGCACAGTCATGCTATCTAATCATATGAGAGTTCACAATGTTTTGTTTGTACTTGCACTTGCTTGTAACCTAATATCTGTGAGCAAATTAACTAAAAGGCGAATATGTCGAGTGATCTTTGACAATGATTTATGTATTTTTCTGGATTTAAACTCGGGAAAGACGATTGAGATTTCTAGAGAATGAGATGGATTTTTTTTACAAAGAAGGATTAGAGTTGAAGAATAAATATACTTGACATACACGGAAGACATTAGTTAGCTCAAGTTCTCAAAATAAAGATGTATTTTTATGGCATTTTCACTCAGACCATGTAGTTATGATTATACGAAACATATTTCCAAGTGTATTCAATAAAAATTCAGTTCCTTTTCATTGTGAAATTTGTCAACTTGCTAAACAAACACGATCCTGATACCCAAAACAGCCTTACACACCCTCTATTCCTTTCCAACTAATCCATAATGACATCTGGGTCTTGCAAGAACAGAAACTTTGGCAAATGCCTAATGATTTGTCACTTTCATAGATGATCACTCTAGAACCACGTGGGTTTACTAATGAAAGAAAAATCTGAGGTAGCCAAGGTTTTCCAAAACTTCTATACCTTAGTGAAAAATCGGTTTCAAATTTTCATCAAGGTCATCTGGAGTGACAATGCTAGGGAATACTGAGTGAAACCTTTAAGGAGTTTCTTGATCAACAAGGAATTTGTTACCAAACCTCCTGTCTTTACACACCTCAACAAAATGGGGTTGTTGAGCGCAAAAGCCGCCACTTATTGGAGGTAACCAAAACTTTATTAATGGAACGAAATGTATCTACGGTCTTCTGGGGTGATCCTGGTTTAATTGCAGCCTATCTAATCAACCGAATGCCCTCCAAAGTCCTTAACCATGCTACTCCCATCCAAAAGCTCCTCAAAACCTTTCCCTATTGTCTTTCTTATCAACCTATTACCCCAAAAGGTGTTTGGTTGTGTTGTCTTCGTTCATAAACATGATAGAAGCAAATTTGATGTCCAAGCCCAAAAGTGTATATTTCTTGGTTACTCCTCCACTCAAAAAGGGTACAAGTGTTACTTCCCTACATCAAAGAAACTAATCGTGTCTAAAGATGTCGTATTCTATGAGGACAATGCCTATTATCCCAAATTACCCATTTAGGGGGAGCATTCAGATATCAAATGGTTAATTTCACATGATCCCACTTCCAAAGTCCTTGACACCATTGATACCTTACCAGTCCCTGATACCTTGCCATTAGTCCTTGATAATCCACCTTCAGTTTCTGATACCTTATCCTCACCTCTTGATACCACTCTTCCATCCAACCAACCTGAACTTGTTCTATCTTAACCTGAACCTACACCTAATGAACTGGAAACACATGTAGAGATCAGTTGGGGGATGGATATAAAAGGTAGATTCAAAGGAGAGTCTAGGCAACAATCTCATGAAGATAATGGTAGAAATATGTCTCCCAGTCGAAGGACCAACCATGACTCTAACTCGGGATTAGATCCTAAAGAGTCGGGTTGGCTTATCGCACTTAGAAAAGGGATAAGATCTTGTACTCAACATCCAATTCAACGATTTGTTTCATATGGTAATTTGTCTGCAAAGATGCAAAACTTTGTTGTAAACAGTGCAAAATTATAATTCCAAATACTTGCCAACAAGCTATGACTGATCTGAATTGGAAGCAAGCTGCAGAAAAAGAGTTAAAAGTACCTAAGGAAAATAAAACATGGGAAATCACAGCTCTTCCCACAGGAAAGAAACCGCTTAGATGCAAGTGGATCTTCACCTTGAAGTTCAATCTTGATGGAAGTATCAACAAGTACAAGACAAGACTGGTTGTAAAAGGGTATACTTAGACTTATGGAATTGATTACCATGAAACCTTTGCCCCGGTAACTAAATTCAATACAATCCAAGTACTGTTGTCAATTGCAGCTAACTTGGATTGGTCACTACATCAACTGGATGTAAAGAATGCATTTATGAATGGTGATTTAGAGGAAAAGGTTGACATGGAGATCCTAGATGGAGTACTAGCTCCAAACAACTTAGTTTGCAAACCCAATAAGTCTTTGTATGGGCTAAACCAATCTCCAGAGGCATGGTTCAAACAGTTCACCAATGTAGTAAAGAAACTTGGGTATAAATAGGGGCAAGCAGATGACACGTTTATCAAGCATGATAATGGGAGAGTCACTATCTTGATTGTAGGTAACAATGAAGATTCTATTGCCCAACTAAAGAGGAACCTGTCAAATGAATTCCAGGTGAGGGCTCTCAGTCAAATGAGATACTTCTTGGGTATTGTTAGCAAACATAAGATAGAAAGTGTGTACTAAATTGTGTGTTTTGATATGGGCAGATTACATACATATATATATAGAGAAGAGGCTCCTAAAAGCCTCCTGAACTGGCCCCTAAAGGACCCTAAAGAGTTACAACCCTTAAAGGGTTAAGACCCTTACTTTAACACTCCCCCTCAAGTTGGAGTATAGATATTAATCATGCCCAACTTGTTACAAAGATAATCAACCCAAATTCCTTAAAAAACTTTAGATAATAAATCACAAAACAAAATTCTCATACACTCCCCTCGCCGCATAGCGGCTTGAATGTGAGCAAAGCAACAAATCACCAATAATTTGCTTCTTCATGAGATCTTGAAGCAAAAAGCAAATAGTACACGAGTACCAAACCAAAGTAGAAGTTAACCAATCGAGACTCCAAATGGCAAATAATTGCCCAACTCCTCACCGAAGGCAAAGAACTAACCGGTCACACATGGACCACCAAGCATCTTCTCGAGACAAAAACCTCATTGGAGTCCAAACAATGAACGGGCCAATGAAATTACCCAACCACAAACCCGGCATTCAAGACAAAAGAACACTTCACTTAACGTCTTTGGAAAACGAGACAAAGAACCCGGCCACCGAAACAAGTGAACGTGCACATAACGAAATGCCGACCGTGCTGAAATGGTATAAACCCAGTCTCACAACGCAACCTTCGAAGCAAAGAACCGGCCCCCACACACCGGAAATGAAGGCTCGACGTCGGAGACAGCAAAGCCGAAGCACAAACGTCCAAACGGAACCCAAATGACCAGTAGGTCACAACAAGCAAACGAGGTATCAATAACCTCAACAGGAACCTCTTTAGTCACCACAGAACAATCTCATCAGAGGCTCCACGATTCTCAATAGCAAACGTCACATTAGTGACCAAACAGAAGCAACCGTCATCCCAATGACCAAATAACACTTCCACAACCAGGAAGCAAATTGATGAAACGGCACTGGAAACGAAGACAAACAAACAGATGAAAATCACCACACGTACGTATGAACAGTCCGTATGTATTAACAATACCGTATGTATGAATAGTACTCACAGACGTATAAATGAACAGTACCAATGACAAAAATATTCCGAATGAATAGTGATCTGGAATATTATTAGCGCCCAAGTCCAACCAATTTTAGTCTCAGACGCTGGATTCTTCACATGGTGGTGGTCCCCACCATTAACCTACTCTTTAATTTTCTCATGGCACAATTTTGGAGACTACCCATGTTATTCCACTTGCAGAAGAATATTTCACATGTTTTTATGCTAATGTGTTGAGAGGAAACACATAGAGGTCCCACCACTTTCTTTTGCATTTCTTTCCAACGTAACCACTCTCCCACTTCACATTTCTGATTCCTTTTTTTTTTCTTTAACCACTTACGCACTCATGACCCATCACTAGGTGGGTCCAACTTTTCCTTTGATTTTCCCACCATCGTCCAACTCCACCATTTTCATCTCAGAGATCCTCAAAATCCTCAACTCATCATGAACCGAGACAGCTAGAGCATGACCATCTTCACCTTACTCTCTCCGCCTTCGAGAAGATCTGCAACTCTTCTCCACGGCTTCACAAACCACCTTCACCGATCTTCTTCTCCACTAAACCAGAAAGAGCCACAAGATTATTCACTAATCTTTCTCCCCCGAATCAGAAACAAAGCAGCCAACCAGAGAGATAGCATAACCTGAGCCACCTGCATCTTCTTCACCAACTTCGCCAGAATCAGAACTCCAATCGTCCAAACAGCCAAATCAGATCGCTTAGCAGCCAAACAGGACTCGCAAATGATTAAATCAGGTACAAACGACCGGAAAACACCAAGTCGATCCCAAAAGAGGAAGCAGTGATGTAGATCCTTGCTGGAATCTGAAGAAATACTCACCAGAAAATTCAAGAATACTCGCCGGAATCTGGAAATAGTCACCGGAATCTGGAAATGTCGCCGGAATTTGAAAACTTCTCAGGAAATGCAGAGAATCTAGCCAGAAATCTCAGAACACTTGCTGGAATTTGCAAACTTCACCGAAACTGCAGAGTACCACCGGATTAAAGGGTCATCGGAATCTGGAAAAGGTCTCCGGAAACTGGAAAATTCAGCATTTCACTGAAAATCAAAGACTATCGCCGGAAATAACAGAAGAAGATCGAAAATAGTGGTCTGGACAGAATCTGGAAAAATCTAGCCGGAAATGATAGAAACTCCAGAACAAGCTCGGCACCATAAAAAATAAGCACAACAGCCAACCAAGGACAGAATAACAACCAAACGAAGAGGTACATACTTCTCTCTCCCCCGTGAACAAGTGATAAACACGGTCACTTGTTCACAAAACAGCACCCACACTCAATCGAAATCGAACACACAAAGGAGAAAGCGAGAGCTCTCTCGACCGATCCACCGAAGCCGACGCGATCCGATCGACGAAACGAACCCAAATCGACTAAGGAAGCCGGATCTAACAGAGGTGTGACCTTGGATAGAAAGCGAAGAAGAGCAAAACAAGAAAATCCAATCGCCAAACGCAACCGGCCTAGTCTGGCTGAAAAAGAAGATCGACACCGGCGAAGGAGCCAAACCGAAACGAGAGATGACACGGACGGACACAAACACGGAAATTCACAAGTTGACCAAATAATCTGAAAATCTTGCCGAAGTGAGAACCTCACCACAAACACACTACGATTGGCCACTGTCACTGTGTTTACGTGACCATATACCGTTCACGCTACAGTGACATCGGCCACCGGAAAACTCAAATTGGCCAAGAACTAACCAAGTTCTGATACCATGTTAGCAAACATAAGATAGAAAGTGTGTACTAAATTGTGTGTTTTGATATGGGCAGATTACATACATATATATACAGAGAAGAGGGTCCTAAAAGCCTCCTGAACTGGCCCCTAAAGGACCCTAAAGAGTTACAACCCTTAAAGGGTTAAGACCTTTAAAGGGTTAAAACCCTTACTTTAACAGGTATGAAATTGACAAGAACCAAAAAGGGCATCAACGTAACCCAATGGAAATATACCCTAGATTTGTTACATGAAACATGAATGTTATGGGCACAACCTGAAGGAACACCGATGGAAGAAGGTTGTCACCTAGAGATCAAACCAAATGGTGTCCCAGTTAACTCAGAACAATACATAAGACTTGTAGGGAAGCTAATATACTTAACCCATGCATGTCCAGATATCAGCTATACAGTTGGAATAGTAAGTCAGTTCATGCACCAGCCACAAGAGCACATGGAGGCTGTATACAGAATTATGAGCTATCTGAAGCTTTAGCCTGGAAGAGGAATCTTATTTAAGAAAGGCACCGCAGGAAACATCAAAATCTATACCGATGCAAACCATGCAAGAGATAGAGAGAATAGGAGGTCAACCTCAGTATACTTCACATGTGTGAGGAAATCTGGGTACATGGAGAAGCAAGAAACAAATTGTGGTTTCAAGAAGTGGTGCAAAAGCAAAGTTAAGAGTTGTTAATGAAGGAGGATGTGAAGGACTTTGGGTTATTAGGCCATTGACAGAGTTGGGATTTCCATATGAGGAGACCCATGCAACTTTGGTGTGACAACAAGGCTAGCATTGAAATGACAAAGAATCCTGTTTACCATGATCGAACGAAACACGTTGAGATAGACAAGCACTTTATTAAAGAAAAGGTTGAAGCAGGCATCATGAATCTATCCTACATACGATTTGCCAATTAGATTGCAGACATAATGACAAAACCACTAGGCAGGGCTAAATTTGAAGGGTTTCGATGCAAGCTGGGAATGATTGACATATATTCTTTAGCTTGAGGGGAAGTGTTGGAAATCAGAATCAAGTCATAATCAAGATCCCATAAATCTCTGATTGATTGACTCTTTATTACTCCTAATTTGTAGTGATTTGATTAGGGTAATTATCATTTAATGTAATTGCATGATTCTCTCCTCTAATGGCTCACTCTTGAGCCTATATATTGTAATGCTCTCCACTGAATAATTGAATCAACTTAGAGAGTGATTGTAACCTCTAATTTTCTCATTATCTGACCAAGGAAGTTTTCTTCCTTGGAAAACAACTTGAAATCTAAAGCTCCTTTTATTTGGATAACATAGAATTAGAAGAAATGACGTGTAATTGGAAACCTAATAGAGCACTCGGTTGTTATGACGCTTATTTCTTTCTACATTCTGTTAGGGACCAGCAAATAATCACTGAAACAATGTTGAAATCAGAAGGACTTTACTGATATATATTGGTTACAATAATCTGAATGGAGTAAACTACCCCTTTCAGCCAAGATGAGTCTCAGATCTGAACCTGATCCCCCTCTCCTAATACAATAACTCTGTGAGAATGTGACACTCTCCACAGCCAAGAAGGAAACAGAACCGTCCCCTCTCCTAATACAACTTTCACTCAAAATATTTCCTGCCTTCTCCAATACTCCTAACAGCTAATATAGGCAAAACAAATACCTTTTACAGTACCCAAAAAGCCACCCTACCTGACAGCTAGTATCCTACTCTTACTCCAAAATAGAAGGTCAAATATGCAACCTTAGAAAAGTAGCTTGCTCCCTTGTTTGTGCTATTTGTGTCTTCCTAGTTTGTTCTGTGTGTAGACCTGACCAACTAATGGAAGGGTTTTTTCACATTCCTAACTGACCTGAATAGAGTATGTGTGCGGGATCTATAGTGGTTGCTTCATCATTAGTTCAAAGCTTTGGGTGGAAAAAGTAGGTTATAACTCATAAACATGTGGTGATATGCCTTATTTACAGTGGTTTGGTATATTTGGCTAGAGTTGAATGCTTGTATTTTCAGGGGTTTTTCCTTGTCTTTGGATGTCCTATGGGTAAGGATTTTGCTTGGGGCTTCTTCCTTAAAGGCAGTCTTCTTGGAGTAAGGCACAGAAAGAGCAATAGTTTTGTTTAGAAGACTGCTACATAGTCTCATATGTATCGTCTGGATGTTAAAGGACCTGTTAATGCCGTAAATAGGCTTCTTCTTTTTTTTTTTTTTTTTTTTGGGGGGGGGGGGAGTTTGCCAACTTGAGTTTCTTTTTTGCCCAATTTCTGCATTGATGCATTTTCCAAATGTTTGATATCAATTTTTTGATGACATACTTTAGAGGGGGTGAAAGGTGGTGATGCAGTTTTGTTTCTTTACAACGACTGATGCTATTTTATCACTAGGTACTGGAAACAGCTGATCTTCTGAGTGAGGTTACTGAAAGTGTTGACTATTATGTTCAAGGAAAGACGCTTGCTGCAGGGAACTTGTTTGGAAGGTGGGTTAACTTGTTGCTGAACAATTTGTTGACTTTTAGCATGCCCAGTTCCAGGTTTTCTTTTTCTGTTTGACCAAAAGTTCCTGGCTTTCATTGATTTGGTTATTTATTATTTTGTTGTCAATAACAAGCCTTGTCCCACTATGTGGGGTTGGCTACATTGATTGCAGAACGTCATTGTGCTATCGACGATCAAATCTTTTGATGTATTGTTCACCAAAAGATCCCATTTAACGACTTCTTGGAGTGTTCTTTTTGTCTTCCTCTGACCCTCTTTACAAGACTTAACTGTTTAACCTTCGTCCAGTGGCCTTCTTTGTTCATGTTTGAATCAGTTTAAATGATTTTCTACTTTACAAGACTTAACTATTTAACCTTCTTCAGTGGCCTTCTTTGTACATGTTTGAATCAGTTTAAATGATTTTCTACTTTACAAGACTTAACTATTTCACCTTCGTTCAGTGGCCTTCTTTGTACATGTTTGACTCAACTATTTTCTACTTTTTCTTTTCTTTCTTTTCTTTTTTTTTGGTAGTAGATGCCACGCCAACTCTTCCTCATATATGTTTATTACGAATATTGTTTTTTCTTGCATGATCCCACTTCCATCTCAATATCCTCAATTCTTCTACCCCTATTTTATGTTCTTATCCCTTTAAAATCCAACTTTTACTGCACCAACTTTATGTTCTTATAGCTGTTTGATTAAACTTCTCATTTATCAATGTATTATTTGTAGACATGGCATTTATTTTGAAAATGATCCAAGCGTCCATTTTTTCCTTATTCTGTTTATGGGTATCTTTATGATCATTCCATGACTTATCCATTTGTTGTTATTGAATGAATTTTTTATAGACATGGACTGACCTCACTTGTTGAGAAAAATAGATGCAAAATTTATATTTCACATTTTTTGGTTTCTTGTTTTGATTTTAATTCTTTGCTCTTGCCAAATTTGAACTAATAAATTTTGTTCTTTTAGCATTACATTTAAATGTGCTCATATATTCGTAATGACATTATTGTGATATAACTAATATAATCCTGGTTCTGAACCTAGGCGTCGAGTAATTCAAGTTTATGAACGTGGTGCTCGCATTCTAGATGGCTCATTTATGACCCAAGATGTAAGCTTTGGAGCTTCAAACTCTGAATCAAGTTCTGGATCTGAGAATGCTATTGTGTCATCTGTCTCTATTGCTGATCCATATGTATTACTCAGAATGAGTGATGGAAGTATTCGACTTTTGTTTGGAGGTAAATTCTTGGTTAGCATTTTTTTCCCATAGTTATAATACATTGTAGAGTATGGCGTTGTGCAATTCATGTAATGTACCTTGCTTGGTGGGATAAAGCTTGTTGTAGTATAATACTTTGCATATAATTTTTTTTTGTAATATTTCTTGGACACTTACCACTGGTGAGGACATAGGGCTAGCATCTAAATATGATATGTAAGGTCTCTGTTGTTGCTGCCTGTTTTCATCTTATGCCCCTTTTCTGTATGTCGAAATTCAGATCCTACTACCTGCACTGTTTCTGTTACAACTCCTTCATTTGAAAGCTCAAAAATATCAGTATGTGCAAGCTCAAAAATATCAGTATCTGCCTGCACACTTTACCATGATAAAGGACCTGACCCATGGCTAAGGAAGACAAGAACTGATGCATGGCTTTCTACTGGTGTTGGTGAGGCAATTGATGGCACTGATGGTGCAGTTCAAGATCATGGGGATATTTATTGTGTTGTTTGTTATGAAAATGGTTCTCTTGAAATGTTTGATACCCCAAATTTCAGTTGTGTTTTTTCTGTGGAAAAATTTATGTCTGGAAAGAGCCACCTTGTTGATACTCTGGTGGATGAAGTTGATGGAGGTTCTGGTGAATTGACTAACCAAGGCAGGAAGGAAAATTTACAGAGTATGAAGGTTGTAGAGTTGGCCATGCAGAGATGGTCAGGGCAGTATAGCCGCCCATTTATTTTTGGGATCTTGAGTGATGGAACAATTCTTTGCTACCATGCTTACTTTTATGAAGGTTCAGATGGTACTACCAAGGTTGAGGATTCAGCATCTGCACAAGGACCTGTGGGTGTAAATGGCACTAATGCTTCTAGGCTTAGAAATTTGAGATTTGTTCGTGTCCCCATAGATATATATGCTAGGGAGGAGATATCAAGTGGATCTCATTCTCAGAGAATTACTATTTTCAAGAATATAGGTGGTTACCAAGGATTTTTCTTGTCGGGGTCTAGACCTGCTTGGGTTATGGAGCTGAGAGAACGGCTTCGTGTTCATCCACAGGTTAGAGCCAACCCATCAATATGCAAATATGAATATTCAATGTCATTGTGATATGCTGCCCCTTTAGTATGCTTTTGGCTTCCTCTGAATGGGCATATTTAATTAAGGGAAAAGTATTTCTCCAGTCATTGGAGATAAATTTATCTCCAGTGACCCCTAAAACTACGTCGTTTTGAATTAATGAAGGGTGTGTTTGTAATTTTAGGTGAATTAATGAAGGGTGTTTCGGTAAAATTTATATGATAAAAAGGTAAACAAAATTACGGAAACACCCTTCATTAATCCAAAACGACGTAGTTTTGAGGGTCACTGCCTCACTGGAGATAACTTATCTTCAGTGAAGTGACTAGAAAAATCCTTTACCCTTTAATTAATTTCATAATTTTTTAAGTACAGAATTTGTTACATGAGGAACTCACACAGTACAAGTGGAATAAATTGGATGCTAATTAAAAATCATTTGCTGACAAAATTAATGGTTAAATTAAAACTGGAAGTGTTAATGATTAAGAAATGTCAAGACATACAATTTGGGACTACAAAATGTAATAATTAAATAAATCAAGACAGCTTTGGATCATCAGATGATTTCAAAAGTTACTGTTGTGGACCCATGGCCTGAGCTGAGAACTAAAACTTCAATGTAGAACAATGTTGCTGGGAAGCCTTGCTATATATAGGTTTCATCTAAGAATGTAGAATATTTAGGAGTTATCTTTCTCTTCCTTTTCTCTGTTCCACGTATTGCTTATTTGTCGCCCAACTCAGGGATTCCTTTAAAAAATGAGAGAAAGGCCCATATTTTATCTCCTACTAATTTTCTGTTCCTGTCTTTATTCTTTGTCCACTAACATCACTACTAGTAGATACGAGGATCACAGGACAAGATGATTTCAGAAGTATACCGATATCAAAATGATATTAGAAGAATGCTGATGTCAATAAATTATCAAACGCTAGAATCGTTTCATAGAAAATCTAATTTTGTAGAATTCATTTTCATATAATAGAAAGTATCTCAGGTCTCAGCCTTGTTTTATTGAAGGGGAAAATGGTTTTGGCAAATTGTTTTTAACTTACTGTGGATCCACAATATAGGGCAGTTTCTAAAAGCTTTGCTTGGTCCGACATACAGGGCACTGTGTAGTTTTTATTATTATTATTTTTTTCAAATTATACCCTAACAAAATAATGCAATCAATAAGGGGTGTTTTAAAGGAGTCAACTCTAACTGTAGGCATTTATTTCACTCGAGGGTATAATTGGAAAGATATAAAATTATTGAGAAGATTAAGGTTTTAACTAGTGATTTTTGGGAACTGCAAAGTAGTTATCATTGCCCTATATTGTGGACCAGAGGGACTACCAACCAAGCAGCAGCTGCCTTATTTGACTCCAAAGTTACTTATCATACTCCAGCCATTGCATGCTATGTCCTAGGTTTTTGTGGCTATTTATTAGACATGGTTTATTTCATTGGGTCACCTTTGCTGTAGTTATTGCTTGATGCTTTTTATCACACCTCTTTCAGATCGATCTAGTTAGTCTCACTGGCTTGAAGCTTGAATTCAATGCCATTATTGCCCAAATAAGTATGTGATGTTGATTGAATAGTTGACTGTATTTCAGCATTATGGTCAAATGCATCTTTCTGTCTTGGTTTTAGGCACAAGCATAAATTGTTGTTTGTTTTCTTGTTGGTCATAATTTGACATACGAGTCCAAATTAGCTCACTTGTCTCTTCCATGTCAGCTGTGCGATGGGTCTATTGTTGCTTTTACTGTCCTTCACAACGTGAACTGCAATCATGGTCTCATATATGTTACGTCACAGGTAAATCTTATAACTCTGCCTTGTGTGGATAATTTATTAATAACCAGATCTACAACTGTGGCTGACTGTTATGGTCAAAATATCATCTTCTTTAGGGTGTTTTAAAGATCTGCCAACTGCCTTCTGGCTCAAGCTATGATAACTACTGGCCTGTACAGAAAGTAGGGATCTCTTCTTGCGAGTCTTAGTACGCTTTTCATATAAAAAAATTAATTTTATGCCATCCTTGATTGGACTCGTTTTATTATATCCTCAGATTCCTCTAAAAGCTACTCCTCATCAAGTAACCTATTATGCAGAGAAGAATTTGTATCCGCTTATAGTCTCAGTTCCGGTGAGTATACATTGGCTTATTTTTGGGGGCTCTTTCGTCTATAATATTCAAGTGAAACATTGATTGCTGCATACAGTTATGTTTCATGCTTGAAAGTGAGTAGGATTTTGTTTCACGGTAATATTATTCCATTTCACAAAAATAATTATAGGCCATCTCATAGAAAATTCAAGTTCTTTCTTTATTCCAGCCTCTGAAAAATACGTGAATGTAGTATTTATGGTTTTTGTTATTTCCTATTCTTAGTCTCTGCTCTTAAAAGTTCCCTCTTTCGCTACCAATTGATTAACATGTGGTATCTAGTGTTCTCTGGTTCCTTTCATTGTTTGTGTTCTGTTTGTCTTTCATATAACCCTTGATATATACACATAGAAGAAATACAACGTTGGGTACACATCTGAAGTAATCACTTAAATCATAGTGCTTCTTTAAGTTGTTTAATAGTCTGCCTCAGAGATGCGGGCCCATTTATCATTTGAATACATATTTGTTTGGTTATGTACTTTGTTTTCTTGAACTGTGTTAGGAACCAACAAAAAACTCTGGAACTAATGATAAAACAGATTGATAATCTGTTACCCAAAAGGTTACAATAATCTGAAAGAGTAGAAAATACCCTCCCAACCAAGAAAGTATCATGTTTATAACACACCCGATGCCCTTCTCCTCAAAACATTCTCATACAAAATACTTCTTACCTAGACAAATATTCCTAACGGCTAATATAGGGAAGACAAAAGACAAACTCCTTTCACAGAGCCCCAAAAGAGCCATCCTATATGACAGCTAATAACCTATGGTTATACTAAAATAGAAAGTCAAACATGTAACCTTAAAAAGCAAGATGTTCCCTGTTCGTGCTAACTTGCCTCTCTAGGTCTTGGGTCTTCTTGCATAGGTTGGTCCAACTAACAGGGTCCTTTCATTACCTTCCCCTAAAAGTTGCACCTTGTCCTCAAGGTGAAAGCCGCATATCTTCCTCGGCGTCAAATTTTTTTTCCAGTGCTTCCCTTGCTTCCTCAGCCTCGTTCTCGTTATTGCCGGCTTCAATATCAATTAAAAACACCTGCAAATTCTTATCTCTGCAGGTGTGGGTAGGACTGTATTTGTCGCCGCATTTGTAGCAGAGGCCGAGCTCACGCCGGCATGCCAACTCTGAATCTGATATGCGTTGACTCCATCCAGGTTTGCGAGAAGTCGAAATCACCGTCGCGGAGCTTCCTGTGCGTGCGTCTTGCGTTTTCTGATCGTGTTTTGCTACTTGGGCCGATGGGTCATGGACGGGTACGGGTCGGGTTGGTTTTGGAAGTTGGATGACCCGCGAATAATGGGGCTGGGTCGGGTATTTCTTAATCCCCGGGTTAAACGTTGTCCGAGACGCTCTCTCCCCCCTGTCCGATTCCAGCAATCGATTCTTCCCTTCCACGCGCAGCGCCATTCGAACCAGACCTTCCAGATCGCTCTCGTCGGCCAGCTCCAACTCCGCTTGGATTTCCGTCTTCAACCCATATAAGAAAGCCCCCATTAAACATTCCTCTGAAGCATCTTTCAATGGAAAGGATAGTTGCTCAAACGCCTCCACGTATTCCACAATCGTGCCTTCCTGTTTGTTTGAAAACAAAATCTTATATTCTCCACCCCTTTGAAAGCAGTAGAATCGCTCCAAAACTTTCTGCTTGAACTCGGGCCAACTGCTTATGGAGCTGCGAGCTTCTTTCCACTGGAACCAGTGAAGAGCTCGTTCTTCAAGACACACCACGGCAGCTTCCAATTTGTCCGAATCTGGAACGCCATTGATGTGGAAGTATCTTTCCACTCTGCAGAACCACCCGATGGGATCATCCCCATCAAACACAGGTAACTCTAATTTCCTAAACTTTAACATTCCTCTCTCAGCATTGTCATTGCTGTTGGTGTCAGCCTCTGAACAAGACTCCCTTTTGTCTTTTTGGTAATTGTTTCCCTTGCTCGAACTCTGGTCCATTCTCATCAAAATCTCCCTCATCAGCTTCATGCCCTCAGTGAGTTCTGTCACTTGGCGTGAAAGCACAGCAAGATCATCAACCTTCTTAGTCAGCTTGGTAACCGACTCCCTCAACTCTCTAACCTCGTCCGCCATGCTTCCCTAGGTCTACTGCTCTGATACCAAAATGTTAGGAACCAACGAAGAACTCTGGAACTAATGATAAAACAGATTGATAATCTGTTACCCAAAAGGTTACAATAATCTGAAAGAGTAGAAAATACCCTCCCAGCCAAGAAAGTATCAGGTTTATAACACACCCGATGCCTTTCTCCTCAAAACATTCTCATACAAAATACTTCTTGCCTAGACAAATATTCCTAACGGCTAATATAGGGAAGACAAAAGACAAACTCCTTTCACAGAGCCCCAAAGAGCCATCCTATATGACAGCTAATAACCAATGGTTATACTAAAATAGAAAGTCAAACATGTAACCTTAAAAAGCAAGATGTTCCCTGTTCGTGCTAACTTGCCTCTCTAGGTCTTGGGTCTTCTTGCATAGGTTGGTCCAACTAACAGGGTCCTTTCAAACTGATTATGGCCTACAAGTAGAGGATGATATACATATTTTGTTTGTTGCCCATAGTACAATAGAGATGGAACACATTGATTCCTTGTTCTTCTCTTATTTTTTTCCCAATTTGTCTCTGCTTGTCCATTCAGGTAGTAATGCATTTCTGTCCATTTTTGACAGGTTCTCAAGCCACTTAATCAAGTTATTTCATCTTTGGGTGATCAAGACCAACAAACTGAGAATCAAAATCTGGGTTCTGATGAGCAAAACCGCTTTTACACTATTGATGAATTTGAGATCCGTATTATGGAGCCAGATAAATCTGGTGGCCCTTGGCAAACAAAAGCAACTATACCTATGCAAAGTTCTGAAAATGCCCTTACTGTGAGAATGGTTACACTGCTGGTAAGTTGTCTCTCTTTAGGTTTTTAATTGTATATTTCTTTGTTGCTTGTTTTCATTATTTTTCTTCTTAAGATCTTAT
The DNA here is from genome assembly GCA_019022615.1 of Acacia melanoxylon. Lineage (NCBI taxonomy): Eukaryota > Viridiplantae > Streptophyta > Magnoliopsida > Fabales > Fabaceae > Acacia > Acacia melanoxylon. The sequence goes on from JAFJYJ010000004.1 coordinate 11,947,078, forward strand.
TGGTGCGAGTCTTTGTTGCAGAATACAGAAACAAAAGAGAATGAAACACTTTTAGCTATTGGCACTGCTTATGTGCAAGGAGAGGATGTTGCTGCAAGAGGGCGTGTCCTTCTGTTTTCTTTGGGAAAAAACACCGATAGTAGTCAACCTCTGGTAAATTTAGAACTTCTTTTCTAGAAAGTGATAAAATATTTAAAGCCCTTGATTCTGATTTAGCTTAATGTTTTCTTTTGGACGTCATATATCTTATTCTTCTTTGCAGGTTTCAGAGGTCTACTCAAAAGAGTTGAAAGGTGCTATATCTGCTTTGGCCTCACTACAAGGTCATCTATTAATAGCTTCTGGTCCAAAAATTATTCTGCACAAGTGGACTGGTAGTGAGCTGAACGGTATTGCATTTTTTGATGCTCCACCATTGCATGCTGTGAGCTTAAACATTGTAAGTGATATTTTCTCAAATCTTTTATTATTGGTGACGAGATAGTCAATGAAAATAATCTTCAAAATTTTAGCCTGCATCTATTATCAGCCTCCATGTGCACATACTTTGTTCAATTAATGTTCAATAATGCCATTTCAAAATGTTTCGTGCTTCCTCTTATTTTATTTATTTTCAAGCAATATCTATGGCTTGTTATATATATATATATATATATATATATTTAATATTCAATAATATTTATGGATGCTTAAATATGACAAAGTTTACAACTTAGAAAGCTCGAGAAAGTTTCCCAAAAAAAAAAAAAAAAGCTCGAGAAAGACAAACTGACAGAATAATAATGGAGAAATTCAGATAGCTGGATATCATCAATTGCTTATTTCTAGGTTTTAGAAAGAATAGAGAGGCCAAAGTTTTGTTTCGCTGTGCATATTTTTGGGCTATCTCATGTGGTTGGTTTGAGTAGTATGCTCTTATTCATGTCTTTGCCCCTATGTATGTTATGTGATAAGGTTGTGCTTATGGCTTTTATGATGTACTACTCATGGTGGTGTCAGCACAACTTCTGTTGAATGAATAAGATAGCTTCCCCTAGTTCTTCGTCTCTTCCCCCACCCCCACCAAAAAAAAAAAAACTACTTTGGTCTTTATGTCGCTTGTAATTTATTCCTGATCTCATTGCAGGTCAAAAACTTTATACTCATTGGTGACATCCACACAAGCATTTACTTCCTTAATTGGAAGGAACAGGGTGCTCAACTTAGCTTATTAGCCAAGGACTTTGGTTCTCTTGATTGTTTTGCAACTGAGTTTTTGATTGATGGAAGCACTCTGAGTCTCATGGTTTCAGATGATCAAAAGAACATCCAGGTTTGCCTCATGATCATGCAGCAACATCTTGTTTTCAATTACTTGTTTTTATCTATGCTTTCGCAATACTTAATTGGTCAAATATGTTAAGTTCTTTCAGTCTAAAGATTGTCTTTTCATGGTTGGCATGTTTTGGTTTGGAAAAGAAAAGGAGAACGAATACAGGCCAAACATATATCTTCTATAATTAGTGAGAATTGAAAGTTATGTGATGCAATTGAAAGTAGTATATTATGTAGTGCTGTCTTCTTTTATTGTTCCTTTTGTGAGAATATTTCTTCATCTAGCTTTATGTTCAGTCAATTTGCCTTTTTCTCTGTTTCTGAAGTAATGTTATCCTCGGAGCAGATTTTTTACTATGCACCAAAGATGTCTGAAAGCTGGAAGGGACAGAAGCTTCTTTCAAGGGCTGAATTTCATGTTGGAGCACATGTGACTAAATTCTTGCGTTTGCAGATGCTGTCCACTGCCTCTTCTGACCGGACTGGCACTGGTCCAGGCTCAGATAAAACAAATCGTTTTGCTTTGTTATTTGGTACCCTGGATGGCAGTATCGGTTGCATTGCACCAGTGGATGAAATCACATTTCGGAGGCTGCAATCTTTGCAGAAAAAGCTTGTTGATTCTGTACCTCATGTTGCTGGCCTAAATCCAAAAGCTTTCAGACAGTTTCGTTCCAATGGAAAGGCTCATCGACCGGGCCCTGACAGTATAGTTGACTGTGAGCTGCTATGCCAGTGAGTTTTATACTCTATGCTATAGGGAGAAATAATTTCAAGCTGTGTTATTAACTCAACAAATTGGATAGCATATTTCTAATTTGATCTAATGAAAAATCTCAAGATTGTTGTTCAATACTGAAACTTAATCTCGATATCATTATTCAACACTAATGGATAGCACCTTATCATATTCTGTGTAATTATCTTCATTTTTTGAAAGCTTAATCAATTATTGCTCGATGGAGGTAAAGCCATATATTGGGAAATTATAGGCTAACCTTGTTATGGATAATTATTTACACTTGTCTCCTTTTTATTTGTTGATTCCCAGTTTTGAATAGTATAGTCACTTTGTTCTATGGTGTTGCAGTTATGAAATGCTTCGATTGGAGGAACAGCTCGAAATTGCTCATCAGGTTGGAACAACCCGATCGCAAATTTTATCAAATCTGATTGACCTGTCTATTGGAACCAGCTTTTTGTGAATGCAGTCATATTTGGTAGATCAGGAAACCTTACTGCCCAGGTTTAGCCAAGTTCCTGGCAATTGTAAGTTTTGTACTAATTTTGATCCAATCATATTGAAGACTTGGGTGAGTCATTACATTACAGCCAAACTAGCTAACGAATTATGCAAGCTGTGAACACAGGCATGATAGTGATAGCCAAAGTTACTTCAACTAGAAGCTTCGATCTGTATATTGGAGATTCAACTGAGGAGGTTTATTTATGTCTTGTCCTTGATGAGCCTGTGGTGGCATCCTTGTCATCAACTTGTGCTCTTCTGAGTTATGAGCAAGAACCTTTCTTTTGAGTAGTTGGAATGAGGCTGATGTAACATGAACTGAGCTCATACTTGGAAGCAAGTCAAGGAAGAAATCTGGACAGTGAACCACTAGAAGCTCTGGTATACATTTTATTTGTAATTTGGATGTTGTGAATTTAACCATACCTTGTTATCCACTTGCAAATGTTGTAGTTTAGCCACAATTTGCATTTGAGCTTGTTCAATATGATCTCTTGTACAATGGGGAAATTGTATGTATGGATCATTGGATGTAATTCTGCCTGACAGTGTCATGCATTTGTCTGGGATTTTGATTATTCTTGTTGTACATTTTGATATTGAGTTCATCTACTCTCTCTCTCACCGTTTGCACTTGAATTTTCACTCAGTGCATGGCTACATCTTAATTCCTTTGGATTTGTGCCACCTTCAATGCAAGTTGCCTATGGCAAAAAAAGATGTAAAATAAATTTATTGAATGGAACTTTTTGTTTAACAATCTATCCAAATATTTGATTGTTGATAAAATATAATGTTAATATGTGATTCATGTAGTTGATTTCACTTAATAAAATAAGACTTATGTGGCTGTGATGGCTGAGATCTCTTCTACTCCCTCTAGTATTTAATATAAAACTTATTTACCTAATTTGATTAGATTAAAGAATTTAGTCAATTTGACATGTACATTCTAAAACATATTAGTCATTTTTCTTGATTTTTTTTTTTTATTTTCTTTCCTCTTTGATTAATGTTGAAGCATAAATATGGGTAAATTAAGAAAAAAAATGACAAATATAATAAATGTCTTATATTTAAAATTAAGATCAATTCTCCAGATATATCTTATATTAAGAACATGAGGGAGTGGGAGGAAGTAGTATGAATGGTGGGGAAAGGACAATGAGTGAATGGATGAATTTAGTTATATATATAGTTGGTCTACGAAGCATAGAAAATGAAACAAGCAATGGTTGTTTAGTCTATTCTGCTTAAATATGTGGTTAAGATCACAATCAAATTTTGTCACCTTTATTAAATGCTGTGCCCTAATATGATACAAATTGGATTCAAAAGCCCTTGTCAAGATATGACACCCAAACCCCATTTTATTGAAATATTATTCTGATCTTATTTATAAGTTTATTTTGACCAAAATTTTTTATTCTTATTATAAATCCAGTTTTAGATTAATAAATATGTTTTGTACTTTTTTGCTTGTATTAATTGCAATAAATAAAAAGAATTTATTCATGTTGACGTTTAGAATCAATCATAGATAAAAGCAAAATTGAAGATTTAACTTATAACTAATTAGTTAACTAACTCTCCTGGTAGATGACAGTTAGTTAATTTAGACTTATAAATAGGACCAGAGTGGTATATTTAATGGCTGAAAATTCTATGTTAACCTCTGAAACTGAGCCACAAAACCTTTTTAATAATTAACGTTATCATCAATCCCTTCTATTAAGGCCTTATGGTCCCACCTTGTAGGAATCTTTTTTACATTAGCCCAAGCAGCAGCAACAACAACAACAAAAAACACATTGCGTCCATCGTTCTGAATCATGAACATTTACTTGAGGTACTTTATATATTTTATTGCTTATAATTTTAATAACAAAATTCTGGCAAAAAAGCGAGATATAAATTAATATTTTTAATCGTTAGTTTCATTATTGTCAAACTCGCGAGTTGACTCTCCGAATTTACCGTTTTTACGTTTCTAGTTTACCAATTCGAGTCAAGTTACTAGTAAACTCGTTACCGTTGTAAACTCGGTTAAACTTACGAGTTTATACACTAAGTTTACCGTTTTTACGTTTCAAACTTATAAAACCGTGTTAACTCACCCTTAAACTCGTGTTAACTTTTTTAGTTTGATAATGCTCAACGGCTTTATATGTGAGTTTTATAGAAATTTCTTTGTTAAATATGGTAAATTTTAAGTATTGATGGATTTAATTTCAATTATTTGGACTTAAAATATATTTAAATCAAATTGTTTTTATTTTTTTATATTTTAATTATTTATTATACACTATTAATACATATTTAATAGTGAAAGGAAACTCTTACGAGTTTACGATTCGAGTTCACGATACGAGTTTACATCATTGTCACAAATTTACTTAAACTCGTGAGTTTGACAACCTTAGTTAGTTTATGAATTCAGATCAAAAGGTAAAAAAAATTATGTAGATGACATTTAAATGATTCCCTAAAAAAAACACAGGTAGAGAATCTGTACTTCAATAAGCATGAAACAATTAAAAAGAGAATCCGAATCCTTGGATCATGGTTTTAAAAAACAAAAACAAAGAAACCTTCAAGGCAACCTTTATAAGAAATTGACTTTCATAAAAGCAAGGGTTAAATAAATTGTCATCAACCTGAAGATTTCATTAATAAATAATTTATAAACATGTTTTTTTAACAATAAATCTATTCTAACTTAAAGAATTGAAATCTAAGGTAGGGGTTGTGACATAGTGGTATGCAAAATCTCATAGAGAGGTTGTGTCCTATTCTATTTGTAATATCAAGTCGTTAGCACCTGTCTTCAAGGTTATTAAATCTGAATCAGCCATTGAACCAGTTTAGGTAGTGAGTCAATGGTCAATGATTAAATCGGAGTCAAACCACAAATTAATTGAAGGCTAGACCTTGAGAAAATAAACTTGAACGATAATATTTTTTGAAATAGTTTTAGAATTTGATAATTTTTTAGGATAAAATGATAATATTTTTAAGCAATTATTTTTGTATTAAAAAATATACATCTCAAGCTTTCCATAGAGTCTTAATTTATAATTTTTGAAATTATGTAGGATTATATATGAATTTTTGAAATAAATTTTTTTAAATAAATATTAAACCAGTTGGACCAGACCTAGGTTAGATGACGATTTCGTGGTTGAACTGGCCAGTTCAATCTGGTTTTAATCGCATGGCATGTCTCTCTCTAATTCAAAGAAGAAGAAAAAAATCTTATTAATCTAAAATTATCAATAATGTAAATTCGAAAAGAAAAGTCATGTGTGTGTAGAATATATCTGGTGTGTGTGGAAGGTTTGATAATGATTTGGTCTACCACGTAATGTAAAATCATGATGACTCACGTGCGCATTAGTTCTTCAGTGCAGCTGCGGGTTTTTTTTAAAAAAATAAAAAAAATAAACATATTTATATTTATTTAAGAAACATAATACTTTTATTGTGATTTTCAAACATAATAGTTTCAAAAATCCACTTTAGTGTGTGGACTGTGACTCTTCGTATCCCTTCTTTAAACTCAATCTGAGTCATTTTTTCAATCATTAATTAAGGTCAATCCATTAAAATAAAGCATTGGATTGCAATTTTATGTAATATATAAGTTTTAATGTAATTATAAAAATAATTTAAAAATCCTTTAAAATAGGTGAGCATCTTTTCTCTTAGGTCTGTCTTTATTTATTTATTTTATTTTTGTGTTTTGAAGCAAGTTCTCTTATGTCGTTTCTTGATGCTTTTCTATAAAATATTTTAGGGATCATTATTTAATTAAATAATAATAAAATATGATATCTAGTCAAAGTGAAACAACATCCCTTCATTTCCGATGACCACAAGAAGAAAAAGAATTGAAAACGTTTTTTTCAATAAATAATTTTCCGATTATATGACACCACAGAAATAGAAGTCATCAATTTGAATTTTGTTATTATGACATAATTTGAACTTTTTTATGTTTATAAAAATAAGGGGTAAATACCAATTTTGCTACGGAAGTTTTGGTTTTAGAAAGACCAAAGACCCGGAAGTGTTTTTGGTATTATTTTTGTCCTAGAAGTTTACAAACGTAGCAATCTTTCCCATCGGTTGATTTTGACCGTTGGATTGATCATTTTTGCCTCGAAATTTTACAAAAATTTGCTCCTAAAAAAAACTTACGGGGCAAATTTGCTCCTAAAAAAACTTTTCGGGCATATTTGATCCTTTTTGTAAAACTACTTCTCGGCAAAAATGATAAAAAAACTTAGGGTCTTTGAATGCCCCTAGCCAATACTTCCATAACAAAAATGATATTTACCCTAAAAACAAACATGCTTTTTTATGTTTTGGGGGTGGGGGATTCAATAATAGATAAAAAATAGTAACGAAAATTAATTTTCACACTCACTTTTTAAAAATAAAAGATTAATACATTTTCCTATGTTCCATTTTTTATAACTTGTAATTTTAAAAAATACTGCTTATAATTTTTTTAACAAATTCATGCAAGTTAGGCTCTTAAAAACTTATTAAAATTAGGACATGCCTCACTATTTAATTTTTTTTGAAAGATTATACTCGTTTTGTACTAAATAGGGGAGCTAGAAAAATAGTTTACTTTAGTCTTAAATACTCCCTCGTGTCCTTGATATAAAAAGACATATTTGTCTGATTCGTTATATTAAGGAAATTAATTAAGTTAGTTAATATTATATGTATTATTTTCTAAAACATCATAATCATCTTCCTTAATTCTTTAATTATTGTTGAAGGATCATTAATAGGGATAAATTAGAAAAATATTAACAAATATGAAAATTATATTTCATATTTAGAATCAAGGTTAACTCTCAAAATATATTTTATATTAAAGATCAAAGGGATTATAAGATATCAATTCACTTTTCTTACTCAATTAATAATTTTTCTAACAAATCCATGTAAGTTAGAATCTTAAAAATTTATAAAAATTTGGGTAGGCCTCACAATTTATTATTATTTTTTATAAATTATACTCCCTACGGTTCTAAATATAGGAGGTAAACAAAGAGGTTTACTTTGATCTTAAATATAAAACCTCGATCAACTTTGCCTCTCAAATGTATGAATTATTTTATTTTATTTTTGCAAGGTATCCCGTTAATTGCATGTGTTTGTAAGATTTTTTTAAAGGTGGTTTCCATGTACATGATTAAACATAGTATTTTCAATAAATCAACACATTTATTAAAAATAATTAAATTAAATAATATATTTATAATAATCATAAATTATTATTTTTTAATATTAAGTATGATGGATGATACAATAAAGAAGAAGATAGAAATAGGGATTAAATTAGAATGATGAAAATGAGAAAAGGAGAGTAGTGGAATCATACTAAGACACACTAAAAAGAGGAGATGAAAAAAAAAGAAAAAAGATAAGTGTGTTTGGTTTGATATGAAAAGACAGCCTTCCATTTCTTTTTTTTGATACATAAGGCAGGGATCGAAGCCCTGAGGGGAGGGGGAGGCTAGCTCTTAAGGCTAGCACAAATGCCACTGCGCTACGAGGCGCTAGGCGACAGCCTTCCATTTCTTCTTCTTTCACATTTATATGCCTTTTTGACTTCTTCTTTTTTTAATTTATTATTCTTATTATTATTAGGTCCACTCCCATTCCCTCTTTCCCATTTTGGGTCCACTCTTTTTGACATTCATATTCAAACCTATGTCTTTCGTATCCATCTAAAATATTTAAATAAGTATAACAAATCATTATGTTTATAAATTATGTATATAGTCAACTTCATATGTATATGTTTTTTTTTTTTTTTTTTTTTTTTTTTTTTTTTTTTTTTTTTTTTTTTTTTTTTTTAAATAAGTATAACAAATCATTATGTTTATAAATTATGTATATAGTCAACTTCATATGTATATGTTTTTTTTTTTTCAGATGATGGTTTCTTGTTCAGATTTCTGTGTTTGATGTTACTGCATGACCATGGATCGTTTGTGCCTCGTAATTTTTTTTCCTTCTTCAAAATGTTGTAATATTTTGGATTGCGTTTTATACTGAATTTTTGTTTTTTTTAATGATGAATTTTGTGCATTTGAGATTTTTTTTCCCCATGGATCCGATGGGCCGGGTTTAGTATCTTTTTAATTAATTTATATTTTACCATCAACAATCCATACTAGAAAGTCAGACAGTCTCACCAAAAAAGAGGGGATTCGATCCTAAAGTTGGTCAAGGCTATTTGGAGAGCGCATCCAGGGTCTATGAAGCAACAATAATCCAAAGGTGGGAGGCGTGTGTCTTTTAGTCCGTCCTTGCATGAGTGGGCTCCAAACGCCCTGCCCTTAAATTGTGGGTGAGCCCTACCCCTCTCCTGAAATTTTTTATATCAAAAGAAAAAAAAAATTGTTTGTTATAATCATTATAATTCTGTTATAAAAAAAATAAAAAGTTGTTTGTTATAATCTTTAGAAAAAACTAAAATGCTGCTTGTTAAAAAAAAAAAAAAAAGGTTCACAGCTAAAATAGAGCTTGGGGGATGGAGGGTTTACCTCATTACCAACATTGGGAAGCCGTGTCTTTTATGTAAAGAACTATGTGCATTGGGGAGAAAATTCGGGTGAATAGCAAATCAGAAGTGATCCTGAAGTGTAATTTTAGTAATGAAGTTTTTCGTCACGGGTATCTAACACAATTAAATTATGAAGGGTACAAAATTAGACACAATCTCGACAATTTTAGTAATTCTATTAAATTTGCTCAAACTTCCATCTCTTTTTTGAGATGTGACCCACTTGTTCATCCTTTAACTTTTTAATACAAGTTCGGTTTAATTTAATGAAATTTTTAAAATTGCACATTTTAAAAAAGATTTTGTTTACTTTTGCAATCTTCAAAAACTTAATTGTGTCAGTTTGCCAAATGCTCATGACAAAAAACTTTGTTATTAAAATTACATCCTAACACTTATATTTAGTATCAGAGGTAATATTATTTTTAGTGCAATATATGGTTCACATCAATTAATTAATTAAGTCTCTTTCCAAACTATGCTGAAAGGCTATACTTTTATAATGAAACTTATTGTTGTTAGATTAGATGCTAATCTCTTATCCAGAATCTAATCATTATTAAAGTAAAAAAGCAAACTTTCATGGTTACCACTTCAACCCCAATAATATATGGGATAAATACCAATTTTGCCACTAAAGTTTTGGTTTTAGAGCACCTAGCACTTGAAAGTTTTTTTGGAATCATTTTTCCCCCAGAAGTTTACAAATGTAGCAATCTTGCCCATCGGTTGATCTTGACTGTTGGATTGATCATTTTTTGTATCATTTTTGCTCCAGAAGTTTACAAAAATTTGCTTCTAAAAAAAACTTCCGGAGCAAATATGCTCATAAAAAAAAAACTTCTATAGCATATTTGCTCCTTTTTGTAAACTTTTGGAGCAAAAATAATACCAAAAAAACTTCCAGGTGCTGAATGCTCCCCAGCCAATACTTCCGTAGCAAAAATATTTTTGCCCATAATATATTTACCTTTTCAAAACATATCATTTCATTATATGAATTGCTAATAAATATACCTTTTCAAAAAATTACTCATAAAATAAAACTCATAAAATATCGTAAATTTGATAGACGCTTTTAAGAAATAAATATAATCATCGGCTATCAATCAATATAAGAAAAGGTATTAAGACACTATTCACAAGATACAAGAGCTCATCTTAAATTTTGAACCTGTTCCAAATTTTTAACTCATGAGACTTACGTAACATTAGGCGATTTCATTGAATATTTTTAAATTTAAAGTAGCTTTAATTGAGTTGCTTAAGATATATAAGCACTTGGGAATTATGATTGAGATAATTCAAAAGATCGAAAGATAATTTGAACCAAATATTATTGCTCCCTTTTTAAAATATTTAGTCATTTTTTAGTTAAAGAGATTTTTTTCATTTTTTTTCCAATTTTTTGGCCTGTATTTATATTTATTATATTGAAATATAGAGCATTAATTTTATACATTGTTGTCAAACTTGTGAGTTGACTCTTTGAGTTTATCGTTTTTACGTTTCTAGTTTACTAAATCAAGTCGAGAAATTTGATAAACTCATGATGACCATTGTAAACTTATTTAAACTTACGAGTTTATAGACCGAAGTTTACTTTTTTTACGTTTCAAAATTACAAAAATGTGTTATCTTACCCTTAAACTCGCGTTAACTTTTTTATTTGATCACTTTCGTAGCTTTTATATATGAATTTTATATAAATTTCTTTATTAAATATGGTAAATTTTGAATATTGATGGGTTTAATTTCAATTATTCAGATTTTAAATTGTTGTCATTTTTTTATGTTTTAATTATTTATTATACATTATTAATACATATTTAATAGTGAAAGTAAACTCTTACGAGTTTACATCATTATCACGAGTTTACTTAAATATTCGTTAATAATAATGGTGTGTGTATATAATAATAATAATATTGGCCAAATTTTTTGGCCCGAATATAGGCTAAATTTAAATATAGAGATTGTGCAATTATTATTTGTTACAAAATGTGTAATTATTGTTGTTTTCATGACAAAAAATGTGTAATTATTAAATGTATAGGGTATTGTAGGTTTGGTTTAAATCAAGAATAGTGCCTAACCAAACCGAATTTTAGGAAAGTATCATAGAGGAAATTGACAAATTAGAGAATATGAAATCCAATATGTTAAAATCCTTTTAGATTCCTTAATTTTCCGAACTCAAATTACATAATAATTAATTACACCATTATTTACCCATGATTAAAGCAAGGAATCATACAGCTATGCAAATTATAAGTCAACTTCAATTTTAATTCTCAATGCTTAATTTATTCATTAATTAATAAGAGCACTATTATTATTTATTATTTTTCTTTATTATTTAAACCCGGAGATGAGAGAATCGAATTATATTTGTATATGTGATCTTGTAAATGTCAATGTCAACGAAGTTATGCTACATGTGCTCATCATTCTATATACTATTATATATTGTGCTCATAAAATGGATCACACTTTAAAAAATGTTCTCTGTTTTATCAATCTAGTAAAAAAAAAAAATACATAATATATTATTTCCTTTTATTCTTATTTTAAGACATATTTAGGAAGTTGACATAATTTTTTAATATTTTTCTAATTTACCCCTATTAATGCTCCCTCATCAATAATCATTGAGGAGAAAAAATTAAGGAAGATGACCATGCTGTTGTAGAAAATACATGTCATATTAATTAATTCAACTAACTTCATTAATCTAATTAAATTAGATAAATATGACTTATTTTAAGAACCAGATGAGTATGAAATATACTCCCGTTTATAATATAAGTCTCCTTTTAGATAAATTCTGCAATCCTAAGTTACATTTAAGAGTTTGTGTAACATTAAGTGTTTAATGCTAAATATGTCATTATTCTTCTCAATTTTTAATAAGAGAATAAAGAATATAGAGTATACTTACTTTTTAAAATTTTATGACTTTCATTTTTAATAATGGATATGGGAAAGATTGAAGTTCATTGCACATACACAAGCAACAAGACAAATATATAATTAAGCTCATTGATAGTTACATATATTTTATTATTTTATTAATTAACATCAATAATTAGTGTTTGGATTAACATTATCTCAATCATGAAACAACAAATCTCGATCCTCAAATTTGCTAATTAATTACTGTTATTTCTTGACTAAGATTGCCTCCATTGCACTCAAAACATCTTCAGAATCATAAAGCACAACATCTCGAACTCCAACACACACATATTATGATTATTTCCCTTAACTAGTTCCTATAGTTAGGACCGAATGAATAAACTTCTTTAATCTTAAATATAATATTTAGCTTGAAAGTATATTTTAGTCATAACTGTAAGACTTTTTCTCATTTTATTTTTTATATTTGTCATTATATTTTTCTCCAAACTAATTGTTCAGTTTATAAACTAGAGATCATGTCACTTATGTTATTAGTTAGATAATTTATTTAATTTTTTACATCTCTCCAAATTAGATAAATAAATATTACATTAAATATTAGAGGAGCGACCAAAGGCCTTGTAACCTAGTGGTATGAGAACTCATCTTTAAGGGTCTGTTTGGGAGTTTGGAGGGAAAGGAAAGGAAGGGGATGCACGAGGAGAAAGGAGGGAAGGGAAGGAAGGAAATGAAGGATATTTCTCTCCTTGTTTGGGAGTTAAAAAAATAGTAAAGAAGGTAGATGGAGGATTAATGAGTTGTTTTTACCATTTTGTCATTTTCTTTAATAATTAATATAATTATTATACTTTACAAATAAATTTAAATTTAAATTTTCTAAAAAAATTATTTGTAATTTTTATATTCAAAAAATTATTTATGTGGTGGCGGTGGCGGCGGTGGTGGCGGCTGTGGTGGTGGTGGCGGCGACGACGGTGGCGGCGGCGGCGGTGGAGGTGGCGGTAGTGGGGTGGTGGGGTGGTGAACGAGAGTAACAAAGTAATTAATCTATTTCCCCTCTTAAAACCCCCCATATTGGGGGAACTTTATTTTTTAGAAGAATGAGGGTTTTGGAGGATTTGTAAAATCATCTTATTCCCTCCCCTCCTATTTTTAAAACTTGCAAACAAGGGAAGGGACTACCAAAACCCTCACTTTCCTTTCCTTTCCCTCCAAAATGGAACTCTCAAACAAAGCCTAAGTGGGAGGTCGCGCGGGTTCAATCTCGCTTGTAATCTTAAGCCGTTGGCGTCTGTTCCTTTATTTTTTTTATTTTAAAAAAAAAAGACTAGAAGAGTATACATAATAATATTTAACAACAAAACTCCACCATGTTAATTTTACATATTTAATGGCTTGTTTGGTATCATGTTAGGAGATGTCAAACTAACTTTGTTGCCTAAAAAGCTGAGATGTCAAACTAACTTTGTTGCCTAAAAAGCTATTTTGGTTGAGCATGTGTTGTTTGAGATTACCACTGAAAAGATGCCTGAAAACTAAATTGAGTCGAAACATTTTTTTAAAAAAAAAAACATTTTAAAACTAACTTTTCATTATATCATTCAAACAAGTTTTTGATAAATTCACTTTCTTTATAAAATCATATCCAAACATAAATCATATTAACATTAATTAACGTTTAATCCAACTTTAGTTTACTAAAGGCGGCTGGATTAAAAGTTACTTGTCCCAATAACATTAATTTTAAATGGTACGTTTGAATATGAACATGTATCTAATACTCCCTTCGGTCCTAATTATAAGAGCTAGTTGACTTTTTTAGAGAGATTAAGGAAGCTAATTAAATTAACTTAGAGTATTTTTATTTTTTTCTTCAAACTAAATAATTTGACTAATAAACTAATATATAATCTAAGAAAACACAACATATGAAATGATTAAGTAATTTATTTAACTTTCTTAATCTCTTCAAAAAAAGTCAACTAGCTCTTATAATTAAAACCGGAGGTAGTAAGGGATAGTTGTAGAAGAAGAATGAGTTTTTAGTTTTTATATATATATATATATATATATATATATATATATATATATATATATATATGTTGCAAACGTGACATGCATTATTATAATTAATAGAAAGATACAAATATTTAACATAAATAAGCCAAATAATAATGCCAAGAAAGTGCCAAACTTTGTATAGCATGCACATGAAGCTATATACTAATATATAGTTTTCTAATTAATAAACACAGTTCAGATCCCAAAAAATAATTAATAAACATATTCAAACTTCAAACACAAATTCATAGGTACACTAGCCACTGAATGTTTATTTTAAATATATACAATTCTAGACGCACACATGCACCATATCATCTTTTCATGCTAAATATATTTCCTTCTGGTATTAATTAATACTCATACTATTTTTGTTATTATTAAAATAATTTAAAAAAAAAAAAAAAAAAAACCAACATAACCATCATCAGAGAGACCATTGCCATTCACAAGGGATTTCTTATTGTATTTTTTTTTCCTGTTAACAACCCATCTGTTTATTATTGATTCATTCTAATTTAAGTATTGTTAGGTTTAAATTTAGTGCAATTTTTTTTTTGTTTAAGAAATATTGAACCCATCCTATTTAATCAGACTTAAATGGATTAATATAATTAAATTTAGTATAAAACAATAAACTATCATTGTGTGTGTGTGTATCTTTGTCTATAACTAGCTGCCTAAGTGGCGAGCATTTCCATATCGAGTTGCAGAGATCCCGAGTTTAAACCTGAAATTAACATAATTGTGTGCTCGTGTTTACGTTTACATTGCCCCTAATAAATATAGGGTTTAATGTTTCTGCCTTTACTTACTTTACTTACTGCAGAAATATTTTTCCTGCCACACTCATATATACCGTGTCTAGTCCTTAATATAAGATCTAATTTGTAATATGATCACTACTACGAATTACAAACTAAATCTTATATGAATAGTCGATGGTAATATGTGTGTGTATTTCTCCTTTGTGTTACATAGAAACTTTATGACCCTGTCTTTTTAAAAAATATATATATATATAACAAAAGAGTAGACCTAGGTCTAGCTAGCCTTGATCCTTCAATTCTTCATAATATGCTCAAGCTCAAAAGAAGCTTGATATACCACGTGCAACGGTGCAAGCCTAGGGCCGAATTAAGACCTTCCATGGCGATATGGTCCACTGCTAAGTGAGCCATCTGCTCATTTGATTAATATCCACAGTCCAGTCTCTCTGCAGCAGACCACGAATTTCATCGAGTAGGCCTTTGTCCATATGGAACTCATAGCCACCATCTCTAATGAGTTGTAGTACTGCTTCCTCAGAATCTGTTTCCATCTCAACTCTCTGAAAGCCCAAGTCAAGGCCATGGAGGCACTCCCTTAACTCCGCCGTCAAAACATCTCCTTCATCGAATCCAAATTTGAACCCTCAGATAAATTTGCCCTGTTCGTCCCCTAACAGGCCTTAGATAAATTCCATCGGAACCACTCGGTAACTTCCATGGAGCTGAAACGCCTCCATGCCATGATCGGGTGAACCAGTGCCTTCCATAATCTCTTTGTACGTTCACAGTCGTGGAGTACATGCAGCGTATCCTCACTGTATTTTGCAGACAAGGCATTTGTTATCAACACTTAGACCTCTCTTGTAGCAAGCTGATACTTTGGTTAAGAGCCGTCTTCGTACAGCATGCCATGTCAACATCCGGCATCGTTCAGGTATCCTAAGCTTCCATATCTTCCCCCAAAAAGGATCATCGAAGCTATGTCGTCCGAGGGAGTCATATGCAGATTTGACAGAAAACAACCCAGACCATCCAGTTGCATTGTCAGTTACTTCCAATCCCTTCTCGACTTCTGGCCATATTTTCTTGATCCCTAACCATACATTCGAAGCTGGTTTCTTGGAGTCAAGGATGGTAGTAAATCCGTTCCACATCTGTACTTATCACGAACCACTTTCACCCAAAAATCATCTCTTCGTTTGACTAGGTTTAACGAGTAGCTTTGCTATTTCGTGTGTCTAAGATCGAGTCCTCCACTTTTTTTGGGCTTACCCATTTCTTCCCAAGCCACTGGGGAACCAATTTCGGTGCCTAACTTTTGGATAGGGATATGCACCAGAGCTATTTGATTTTTTTAAACCAGTGATTTTTAAATAAAAAAATATTAGTTAAATGATCATCTTTATTTAATTTTTTCTACTCATTAAAATAATTTTTTTAAAAAAATAAAAAGTAAAAAAAATCAAACATAGACGGTCCAGATGAGATGAGCACATCGTACTTATCTTTTGGATAGACACCGGAACTGGTCCCAGCCATAGTGAGATCCTTCTTTCCAACCCAGGTTTCTTATAATGGAAAAACATATCATAAGGTTTGAAGATAAATACTACTTTACTACAATTTCACAAATGCTAATCTCTTTTCTTTTGTAAAATTATAATCAATGACTTAAACTCTTGACATATCTAATCTAAATGATCTCAACTCTTGACATATTTAATCTATATGATCTCAACTCTTGACATATTTAATCTAAATGATCTCAACTCTTGACATATTTAATCTAAATGATCTCAATAATTGTACATGTTAATGTTATATCAGGTCTTAATTATTAGATCTCCTATCAAAATCTGAGAAAAATATCATTAAGACATTTGAAATGTTTTTAAAATTTTCTTAATAACAAAATCCCATAAACATCATCATAGTTATTTTAATTAATTATTTTTTGAAAGCATTATAATTTATATAATATTTTTAATGTATATTAATCTCCTTGCATGTGATCAGAAGATTGGGAGGGAAATCAAATCGAGGTTGGCAATATTCAAGAGAGTAGTTAAATAATTATAATGGAGAAGAAACAAACAAATCAATGAGAACAAAAGCAATCGATTCATGTATAAAAATTCAAAAGAGAAACAGCCAATAATGATATGGCCCTCTTTTCTTA
Source organism: Acacia melanoxylon (assembly GCA_019022615.1). Classification (NCBI taxonomy): domain Eukaryota; kingdom Viridiplantae; phylum Streptophyta; class Magnoliopsida; order Fabales; family Fabaceae; genus Acacia; species Acacia melanoxylon. Next base: position 11,964,162 of record JAFJYJ010000004.1, read on the forward strand.
CCTAATATAACATCATCTTAGAAAAAGTGTTCCTTAGTTTCTAAACACTACCCAAAAAAAAAAAATCTCTCTTTTTGAAATGTGACCACAAGTATTAGGAAAGCAAAAAAATTATGAGATCACTAGGTATCATTATTCATTTTTTTAGCACAATAAAAAAATAAATTAATAAGGTTGTATTTATATATGAATAACATTACATAAGTGTAATTGCTGTGAAATTCATTCATATCATTAAACAAAAATCTTTCTCCTTCTATAAAGAAAACCTTAGCAACAAAAATAGAAAACCTTGTAGAGATTACCCATCTGGCTAACTGTTGATACCCAGATTAATCTACCCCTTTTAAGCCCTTACAGTGTATACCATACTTCCAACAGTACCAGTTCTATTAAAACTCTGATTAGAACTCGAAGACCACCAAATTAGATCAATGCACTCGTCCAGTGTCATCACAAGAACAATATTCCACTATTGAGATCTCACTGGACCTGATTGATTTGTGGAAATCTCAAGATTATACTCATCTACACTTTGGTGCTATTCATTTGATCCTCACCCTCCCTGAGAGGAAAGGTCTTCCTATTACTACTAAAGTTGCTGGAGTTGAATTTAGACACATTAATATATAGAGTGTAGAAAACTAAATAAAGAGTAAAAATAAATTTCTGAGATAAGAAATTAGTTAAAGTTTATGAATTAAAAACTCTTCCCATAAAATTAACCAGAAAAAAAAGTAAAGTGGGTTAATGTAATGATGAGTGAAGCTTCTACGCGTTTTAGAGCGACTGAATCATAATCTAAACTATAGCCCTAATCAACTCAAAATTACATCTCAAAACCCAAGTTTTATGAGTAATATTTAGCAGTACGTTTTTCACAATTTATAATTAATTTTTGAATTATTATTTATTTAAAATAAGAGTAGCACAAAGCAAGTTAACTTGCAAAAAAATTATATTGTAGAAATCCGATTATATTTGTAGCATGTCATAAATAGTACTCTATTTGATCCTAATTATAAGACCAAGTTGATTTTTTTAGAGAGATTAATGAAGCTAATTAAATTACTTTAGAGTATTTTTATTTTTTTCTCCAAACTAATTAGTTTGACTAATAAACTAATATATAATTTAACGATACACAACATATAATATGATTAAATAACTTATTTGGCTTCCTCAATTTCTACAAAAAAAAAAAGTCAACCCGGTCTTATAATTAGGACGGGAGGTATACTTTTTTTTTAATGAATAAATAGTACTCATATCATGATATGAACATGTTTAATAGCATTATTATACCTTGAAATAAATAGTTTTGTAATATTTATTCCAAGCTAATGTTTCATAATTTCAAAAGTTGTATACATACTCGTATTATATGATTATTGGTAATTGGTTGTAGTGGTTTATTGTTTTGCCGTTATTGAGGTAGTAGCGGATTTGATCACAACCGTTTCTAACAACTACTACTACCTCCAATTCTAATTATAAGATCTAGTTGATTTTTTTTGGATAGATTAAGGTTTAAATAAGTTACTTAATCATTTTTTATATTGTGTATCCTTAGATTATATAGTTGTTTATTAGTCAAACTATTTAGTTTGAAGAAAAAAATAAAAATAATCTAAACTAATTTAATTAAGCTTCCTTAATCTCTCCAAAAAAAGTCAACTAAGTTTTATAATTGGACCAGGAGGAGTATAAAATTGTTTGCCACACAACGACAAACTCATTAATTTAACTGATACAAAATCATATTTCTCTTAATTTTATTGTATAACCTAATTGGGGAGATGATTTTGTTCCTTGATATAAAATTTATTTATCATATTAGTTTTTTTTATTTATTTCTAATTTACACCTTTTGATACTTTATCAATGGTAATCAACTAGAGATATTGAGGGAATTATTAAAAAAAAATATATATCATATTAAGTAACTACTTTAATATAATCATGTTAGGTAAATAAGTTTTAAATTATGGATTGGAGGGAATTTAATTTTTTTTTTTAGTGTGTACTATGAATTTGATTCATTTAAATGAATGAGAAGTATCCTTTGTAGTGATTGAGGTCATGAAGAGACAATGTATCAAACAGTTTATATAATCGTAGAAAAAAAAAAATTCTAACATGATTTTTTAGGTCTTCAATTGAAGGAACATTTTTTAAAAAAAAAAAAAAAAAAATCCTCATTGCAAATTTATTGTCTAAAGGTTAATATAATTTTTTGTCATTTAAATTTGTCCTCATTTAAATTTTAGTCCCTTAAATTTCAAATTATAGATTTGAGTCTCTGAAGAAGTTTCATATCATAGATTTCAGTCCCTCAAATTTCATAATGTTTTAAACATTGTTTCCTACAATAATAGTATAATTTAATAAAAACCTATATAATTTGATGATAGAACTTAATGTAATTTGATGATTTTAAGGGAGATGTATGTAATTTTAACTCTTCCCATGTAATTCTACCAATGTGAAATCTGACAATGTAGAGGTCCTTATATGTAATTCTACCTATGCGTCTGCATCTGCATGTGCCTCCTTTACTTCTTCGCCGTTATATAACTTTCTAACTTCCCCCCTTCTTACTCCGCCACTTCCTCCGCCTTCTCTCTCTCCTCACTTTCTCTCTCTTCACTCCTCCGATCCACTCCTTACCTTACCTTCCTTCTCCCTCATACCCACTTCACCTTCTTCTTCCTCAATAATCATCTCTTTCCCTCAGCTTTAACCTATTTTCTTCCTTCACTTTCTTCTTTCTCTCCCCCAAGGATTTTCTCAAACACTTCATCTGATTCATTTGGTTTTTTCTTCTGGTTCCGCAATTTCCTTGTTCTGTTTCTCTCATGGATTTTCACAAACACTTCATCTTCATTCTTTCCGTCCACCTATGATTCATTGTCTTTTCCTCATAGAGAAATATCAGTGCCAGCTTAATTATCTTCCTCCTTCGTCCTTCTGGTACCTTGTGAAATTAATTCCTCCATGGCCCTTGAAACTTTGCTTGTTAAGGTCAAAACTGCGGTATCCAATAGCTTCGATTCTGTTCGAACCTCGAAGCCGAATCTCCTGAAGAAGCCGTCATTCAGATTCAGTAAGCGACCTGTCGTCGGAGTATTGGCCTTTGAAATCGCCGGACTCATGTCGAAGCTCCTCCACCTCTCGCACTCCCTCTCCGATTCCAGCATAATCCGTCTCCGGAACGACGCCGTTTCCCTCGAAGGCGTCCGCAAGATAGTCTCCGACGACGAGTCCTTCCTCCTCAACCTCGTCTGCGCTGAGTTCGCCGAAAACCTCAGGATCCTCATCGATTCCGTCTCTAGACTCTGCCTCAAATGCCAGGACCCGAATCTCCGATCATTCGACCCAGTATTCCGCGGGTTCGCCGATTCGGGTATCGACCCGAACCACTGGGTCCTCTCGGGTCCGAAAGAAACCGAAGCCTGTCACAAGAAAATGGAACGTTACGTAACCCTCACGGCAGCGTTGTACAAAGAAATGGATGAACTCTCAGTTTTGGAAAGTGGGTTGAGAAAGACTCTGCAACACTGTAACGATACCAAAGAGCAGAAGAAGGCATATGAGCTTCAACAGAAGATTTTCTGGAAGAAACAAGAGGTAAAGGATCTGAAAGATAGATCATTATGGAATAGAACCTTCGATTCTGTAGTTTCAATGCTTGTTAGGACAATTTTCACTGTTCTAGCGAGAATCAAGCATGTTTTTGCAATAGGCAATTCTTTTCCCTCTCTGTCTCGTAGTCTATCAGCTTCGGCTTTAGTTTACCCCTCAGATCAAAACCAGAGCACTTCTTCTTGTACGTCCGTTTCTGGGCCATTGAAAAGTCCAAAGGTTGAAGATGATCACAAGAATGATTCAACAACATCTGGGTTTTTTGAATCTCATTGCAATCTCTTGCACCCACCTGCTAATACTCTTGGTGCTGCAGCTTTGGCTCTGCACTATGCCAATTTGATCATAGTGATGGAGAAGATGATAAAGTCACCTCACTTGGTTGGACTAGAAGCAAAGGATGATCTGTACGCTATGTTACCGAATAGCATAAGATCATCATTAAGGTCGAGATTGAAAGGAGTGGGGTTTTTTGCCAGTGATGCTGTGCTTGCAGGAGAATGGAGGGATGCATTAGGGAGGATTCTGGGGTGGTTATCGCCATTGGCACATAATATGATTAAGTGGCAGAGTGAAAGGAGCTTTGAGCAGCAGAATATGGTTCAGAAAAGTAATAATGTGTTGCTGTTGCAGACTTTGTTCTTTGCAAATAAAGAGAAGACTGAAGCTGCCATAACTGAGATGCTTGTTGGGTTGAATTATATCTGCAGATTTGAGAGAGAAATGACTGCTCAAGCTCTGTTTCAGTGTGCAAATCTCAATCTTCCCGGTTTGCTTAATTTGCAGAAACCTTGATAGAGATTTTCCATAAATTTTTGGTTGAGGAAATACTACTATGTTTTTTTTTTTCTTGACTGTTCAGTTAATTTAGTCACTTCAGTTAGAAAGTTAGACCATTTTTAGGTCTCAATCAGACCATAAGAATTTCCTCAAAACAAATACTTTTATGCTTTCGAAAGAAGAGAAATCAGAGTAGAAATTTTGGATTTCTTGGGTTCTGTTTCTCTGGTTTCTTTTTTAAATATTTGAAGTGGGTTTGATTTTACATGAAATTGAAGTATGTTGGTGGGATCATTATATATGAAGATATAGACATAAATATGTGTAAATGATTTGAGTTTTGAGTAAACTTTGTTCAATAAATGCAGGATGATTATATATTCATAAATACTTTTTTCTTCTAATCATGAAGAAATATTCCTAATAGCTTATAATCTTCCCATCCATATTAACAATGATTGATACTTACATTGTTTAGTATTTATTGTTGATGTTGGTGTTCTTCATGGCTGCACCACTAGTTTCAGAATCATTCTTTGTGGTTCATATGATGGGGCCATAAACTACTAAGCAATTAATTCACCTATCTATTGGTATGTATGACATTAATTTTATATATTTAATTAATAAATTACTTAAAATCTTTTTAAAGATCAGGATAAGATCTTTTGCTGCATCATATGTGAAAGGCACAGTTCTCACAATTATAAGATCTACTGTATTCAAAACCATAAAGCAAAAAAGTTGAGAATTGAAGAATGATTAGATTATGCAAAGTGATTGTCTAAACAGAGATGAAGATTTGGCCCCTATAGAATTTATGAAAGTTAAAATCTTGATTATTCAAAATTCATTATGGAAAAAATATAATTAACAATGTTTAAACGCCAGTAGAATTTTGAGAAAATGACCAAAAAATACCACATGACCTTCAAAATCTCAAATAAGTGACTTCCTATTAAAATGAGTTGTCAATTAACAATTATTACACAAATGTAGTTAATACTTATATTCTTATAGGCAACAAGATTGATTTAAGATTTTGAAGTTCAAATGGTAGTTTATTGTCTTTTTTCCGAAAATTTTCTAACACCCCATTTGTTTTTTTAACTATGTTGATGGAAAGAAATATTTTAATTTCTTAGAAAGTGAACTATGTAATATTTTTAAGTGTTTGTTATTATCCACTGACAATATATTATTTTTAAAATAATATTTGGTTATTTGGAAAAATATTTTGTAGTGACAATAATAAGTTTAAGCTTAATTTTAGTCAAAATTATTTGCATTTTTATAATGCAGCGCAACAGAATTACACCTTGACAAGCATCAATTATTCAATTCTTTAATAAATGAAAACACAGTGATCATAATAATGACAATATATTATTTTAATATTATTAACCAATACCAACTCACCTAAACTTTATTCCATTTAATATATATATATATATATATATATATATATATATATATATTATTATATTAACCAATACATCCGCCTGTTTCTTCAATCACATGATATTTGATTTAATTAGTTAAATATAGAATTTGAGTAGAGCTATTGAATAAAACTAATATATAATTAATTATCGAGAAGTGGAAAAAAAAACACTGGGATATAAAATTGTTAATGGGTCTACCCAAATAATAATGAATTGGGTAAATGGAATAAAGCTATGGTTCATATGAGCATTCCATTTACTTATTTTATCAAACGGAAACAATAAAAAAAGCCAAAAGTAAAAGGTACTTGAGGACTAACAACAATTATGTTAAGGCACTACTGATTATTTTAATTGTTTAATTTTATTATTCAAGAGTATCTAAAAAAGACAAAAAAGCTATTTTTTAGATCAACTTGTTTACACATAGATATATAAATAAAAAACACATTATACTAAAACTATTTAATTTTTAGGCTAAAGTATATTTTTAGTCCTTTAAGTTTTAAATAAAGCATACTTTTGGTCCCTTAACTTTAGCAAATATACTTTTAATCCTAAAATTCTGACATCGTTAATGTTGCTAGCGGAAAAAGCTGGTGACGCAACGAACTCAAGTGATGATTAATAACATTTAATTACACAAATTTTATATATTCTTTAATTTACTCATATTTAAAATTTAAGCTTAATAGCGTTTAATTACACAATCATTACTTAAGTTTATACCGTTATTACTTGAGTTTACATTTTCCGTTAGCAAAATTAACGATGTTAGAATTATAGAACTAAAAGTATAGTTTATAAAGTCAAAATGACCAAAAATATACTTCATGTAAATGTAAAGGACTAAAAGTATACTTTAGCATACTTAGTAATATCAGCAAATGAATGTAATTTACGTGCTTATTTTGAAGAAAATATTTTTTTTTCAATTATTATCGATTTTACATGCCCATATTCTTATAAATAGTACCATCACTTTCTATTTGGCCACACTTTAGTGGCTAAACAAAATAAAGATAACACATGACTTCTTATTTGAAGTTTCAGTGGGTGGGATCTTTTCCCCATTTTTGTATGCAAATTCTCTCTGAAAAACAAATGCCCCATTTAGAAAAAGCAAATGATTATATCTTTTTTTAATAATAAAGAGTAAGAATTATTTATTATTATTTTTAAAAAAATGGTTACGCGAAATAAAAGTGAGATAAAAGGAAAGAAACAGAGAAGTAATCAAGGCATTTGACCATTTGATTGCCTTGGTCCATATATGGGCCAGACAAATGAAACCTCTGAGTTCACCAGCCCATAGAATTGTAGAAATCCCATTTAATAATAAACCACTTTTTTCACTCTCGTGCGTGGGTTATTTGTGAAAGGATCAGATCTTCTTCAAAGGGAGGAGTTTGATCCTAAAGTTGGTTAAGGCGTTGAGGGTGGTATCTTAGGTGATGTAAACTTGTGGAAACGCGGTAAGGTGGGGCGTACGCGTCTTTCTCGGTTTTGTATGCCGCAGGGAGTAAAGCCACAAGACCCTACCTTTTGCATCGTACGCGAGCCCAACCCCTCATCTAAAATTTTTGTATTAAAAAAATGATACTCCATCAGGGATGAATTATAGGAACACTTTTGTAGTGCAAATTACACTACAAAAGTATTCCTATAACTAGGACCGGAGCCCGGAGGTAGTAATAATAAACCATTTATTTCTTCTTTTGATGTAATTAGTTTAAAATTGGGTGGTTCAATTTAAAAAATTAAAACTTTAAAATTGAAAGTTTTGATTTTTTCCACATAATTTTTTATAAAAAATTATTCATTAATAAAGACTGAGTTAGTCAGGCCTCACTTGTCCCCAAGCTAACCTTGGCCCAATATATAAAAAAACATCTCACCAAGTTTCAGGCTTTAAACCCATATTAGTAAGATCCAGCCAAAAACAGTTTTGTAACTTATAGAATGAATAGCCATTTGATCCACATATACCAATCAGTATAATAACAAAACAAAGAACATCAATGGGTTGAGTCTAGTGGAAAGGGTTAGTCCAATAAGAGGATACTTTTGTCTAGTAGGGGAAAAAAAAAACAGAGAACAAAAAAATAGAAGACAGGAGGTTTAGGAGTAGGTAGAGACTGATTTGAAGGGGAATCAATGGGCCTTTTAGTATTTGATGAAGTCAGATAGTGATTATGACTTAGTTAGGCACTTGTGAACTAAGCAGAGATGGATGGCAGGTTGCCTAATCCCCAGGAACAAAAAAAATGGCAGTTAATATCAAACTATTATATGGTAGTGGAAACTACACCTACCCACCACTTTCAAGCTATTATATAACTGCACCAGAGCAATCAAAATCGTAGTTTGGGGTAAAAAAATGGATGAATCAGAGAAGAAGAAGCAAGTCAGGTTTAGGGAACCACCTTCAGTTCCATTTCTATGGGAACTAAAACCAGGCTTCCCCAAAAAAGATTGGAAACCAGATCCTCCTTCTTCATCTTCATCTTCATCTTCATCTTCTTCAACATATTCTTCTTCTTCAGCTGCAGCATCAATTTCTCAGGTCCCTAAGTCTCCAACCAAACTAGTTACCTCTATTCCCTTTGCTTGGGAAGAAAAGCCTGGAACACCAATTCCTCATTTCTCATTCAATTCAGAAGCCAAGATCATTGATATGGCATCTTCTTCATCATCATCACCACCACCACCATATTCTTCTTCTTCTGTTGTTGCTCCTGCAGCATCAGTTTCTCAGGCTCCTCATCTTCCAATCAAACTAATCGCCTCTATTCCCTTTGCTTGGGAAGAAAAGCCTGGAACACCAATTCCTCATTTCTCATTCAATTCAGAAGCCAAGCTCATTGATATGGAATCTTCACCATCGTCATCTTCATCTTCATCTTCAGCATACCATGTTGCCTGCAAAGAAAGCAGTTGTGATAGCGACTTTGATGAAGGTAGTGACATTGATGACAGTGTAATTATTAGAATGGAACCAGAATCATCTGGTTATACATATCCTTCTTTACTGGAAAACTGTGTGGTAGCATCAGAGAAGTTTTCCACTGAACAGATTGTTGAATCATCATGTTCATCCCCAGCTTCTGAGAATGGAGGAAGCACAAGTAGTTATGAAACAGGAAGGTCAAGTCTGGTTGGAGCTTCCTTCTTGGAGAGTCTATTTCCATTGTTTCCGCCTAAAACTGAGTTTCTTGAGAAAGATGGGTCTTCTTCAACTCCACCGGAAGTGAAGGAAAGCAGAGATTTTGATGGAGATGAAGATAATAATAGAAGTGGCATGTTAAGGAAGCCACCAACACTTGGAGAGCTAATTATGATGAGCAGAAGAAGAAGCTATAGAAGGAAAGTTGTTCAGATGAGCAACTGGGATCTTCAAAGGGTAATTCTCCCTCCTCTTTCTTCTCTTGTTATGTTGGAAGCTATAAATTTTATATATTTTTTTAAAAAAATATTAACCCTTCTCTTTATGTGTTGTTCTGAACCAAAAAATGTAAATCTTGGTCACAAATCACAATTATCTATGGCTCTTGTTATACTCATATATAGTTTGATGTTTGCTAATTTGCTTATGAAGTTAAAACCACTTGACTATAACAATGATTAAACTAGTCTGGTTTTGATACGGGTTCATCAAAGTACAATTACCCAGTATTTTTATTACCATCTTTTGATCCAATTAAGTATAAAAATTGAGATATGCAATAAATTTTACCCTTATTATCTTTTTTTGTGACATTTTTTATTTTACCAAATTATCATTACTCATGCTTTACCAGAGTTTTCTATTACCTTTTTTCCCATCTAGCAGAGCCAAGAAAACTTCCTTGATAGTTTTTTTTTTTTTTTTTTTTTCCTAATTTGATTTTGGAGGGAGAGATATTTAATTAAATATGTGAGAATAGAGGTTGATTTTGTACCCATGTTTTACTTGTTGGCTTAATGGACGACGCAGAGTATCAGAAAAAAGGAAGCTTTTGGATGCTTCATGTTTGCATCTGGCTGCAACATGATTGAAGGACTGTTCGACAAAAAGTTATTGCCCAGACTGAAACTGGTGTAGCCTGTAGGAATCTGAATTAATTTTATCAGTTATAGTATCTATTGTAGTTTATGAGCTTTCTATGTTGAGATTATGGATTGTAAAAGAATATTACTTCTCAAGTGTTATCTGGGATTTTACAAGCTCCATGAACTCAAATTTCCATAACAGCTTATGACATTATGAGATACTATAAGATACCAAAGGAAAATAATTACCAAAAAATCTCACAACAAGTGAGTAGTATGCAATGGTAAGTCCCAGCACAGAAAATGATAACAGGCCCATGCTGCTCATTTGTTATTGAGACTAGAGTTGGGAATCAGGGCATCAGGCTTGGCCGGCCATACAGGGCCCGGGGTAAGAAAACCATATGTTTTTCAAAGCTCGGCCCGAGAGTACCAGGGCTCGGAAATTACTATTTCAAATTTTAACTATTTTTCCTCTGTTTTTCTTTTCAAAGAAATATAATTAGTAAATTACAACAATTTAAGTATTAATTTATCAAATAAATATTGTCAACATTAATGTCTACACAACACACTTAATGCAATAAACAAACGCAATAACTAATTTATAATCAAGAGTAAACTATTTGTCTACAAGTAACTCACACAAAATATAACAAGCTTACCACTAAGCAACATGAGTACGATGACTATCATTTTCATCTTCTCACTACTATCATCAATTTCAAAGATATTTGATTGTGCTTCACTTCAAGTAGTAGGCTTTGTTTCATGGGTAAAAATATCAAGAATATCTTCTCTCACATCATAAATACATCCATAATCTTTATTTTCAACAAATATTAAACCAAATCATAAAATTAAAGTATAATTATTATGTATCTATAATTAAATGGATAAATAACTCTATAACAAATACAAAATATATATAAATTAGTAAATTAAATAGTTAAGTTAATGAAACAAAAATATATATATTCAAGGGACCTAACAGGTCAACCCTTTTAGGCTCTTGGCCCTACAGGGCCAGCCTTACAGAGCCAACTTTATTTATAAGTTTCAATTTACAAACTCGGCTTTTGAAGGGTTAGGGCTTAAAAGAGTTGGCCCGATTTCTCGGCTCTACTTGAGACTTTTTGGTGATTATGTATTTATATTCCTTCCTTGGGATCTCACAGTGATTCCCCCCCCTAAAAAAAAAGATTTCCTATTATTCCCTTTGGTCCTTAGTATAAAAAATATTTACCTAATTTGATTAAATTAAGAAAGTTAGTTAAAATAGTTAATGTGACATGTATTTTCTACCCTAGTCATCTTCCTTAATTTTATCATTCTCTCTTTTCCTTGATTATTATTGAGAGAGCATCAATAAGGATAAATTAAGAAAAGATTGACAAATATAAAAATTATGTCTTATATTTAACACCAAGATGAACTTAGGATGAGTACTTAGCTCGAATACTACATGCTGTTTTAAATCATTTAAGTTTCAGTCAACATGGGTCCCACAGAAATTGAAGTTGAGGAAAAAAAAATCCATTCAAACAAACCATGAAGTCCAAAGTTATTCATGTGAATCACATCGATACACTATTCATGAGTCATTTTCCCAGTTTGACTTTCTACAGAAATATTATTATAATCACAATAGATTTAGTTATACCCCCACTAATTTTGAAAAGCTAAAGTCAGATATGCCTAATAGCTTCAGAACCAAAATTAAAATTCAATCTTAAACAATCATATAAGTAGATGGTTTTATTGATGTGATGAAAAATATATATCAATGGAACCTCAACAGGAAGACTAACAAGTTTCAACAACTTTCTTAATCCTTTCAATAATTACAGGAATGTTTTCTGAAGTTAGTGCACTAAAACAAATTCCAAACCATCCTGGTTCTTGACAATGACAGGCTGATCCAGGAATTATATTGATCTTAGAAACATCTATAAACTTGTTCCATAACTCAAGTTCCCTTATCTCACTATGAGGTTGCCTTAACAATCCTCTCATATCAGCCCAACAGTAGACACCAGCATTGATCTTTGCACACTTGATTCCTAGACTACTCAAACCAGTCTCAAGTTCATGGCGCACTTGTCTCATTCTCTTCTGGTTAGTTTCAAAATACTCCTGAATAAATTTTCTATCTGAAAGCATTGAAATAAGTAACCTCTGTGTTGGAGCAGATACAGGAGAAAATCTACTTAGCTTCCTAGCAGCAGCCACAACAGTCTCGTGAGATGAATATATAACCCCAACTCTAAAGCCTGCAAGTGAGAGGTCTTTTGAGAGGCCATATATTATATGAACTCGGTCCTTATTTAGACCTTCTGAATCAAGAACTTCAGCTATGCTCACAAACTTGTCACTTTCATATACTGATCCTGCAAGTACTTCATCAGCAATGATATGGATGTTTTTCTCTTCTGCAAAGTGCACAAGACTTTTGAGCATGTCCCGTGTCAGCAGATTGCCGACCGGATTTGCAGGGTTGGAGAAGACAATTCCTCGGATTTTGGCTCGACGTTTCTGAGCTTGAGAGAATGCTGTTTCAAGGGCAGTGATGCTTAGAGCAAAATTGTCCTTGCTTTGGCAGTGAACTGGTATTAGGTTTACTTTAGCTCTCCATTTCACATCCTTGTCAAAGCTGAAAAAAAAAAAAAAAAAAAAAAAAAAATTGTTCATTCATTTTGTTTTTGGAATCAGTTAACTTAGAGCCATGGATTCAAAAAAAGGGATTTGATTTATTACCCTAGATAATAAGGTGTAGGTACAAGAAAAGTATCTCCCTGGTTTGCTAAGCAGAAAGATAGAATCTCAATGGCAGGAGTGGCTCCAGAAGTCAGCACCATATTTGATGGGTCCAATTCCACCATCCCTCCCATCACTTGATACATAAAACTTGATATGGCCTGCAAAGAGAAGAACAAAATTTCTTGTAGTGGGGAAGAGCACAGACATTTTCTTCTAAAGATTGCCTGGGATCAAAGAAATTTTACGGAGATTATACTGAATTCTTCGTACTTGTCTTTTATAGATAGAATGTGAAGAACCATACAAGGAAAATTGGGGAGAAGTCCCCCACTAGAAATTTAATTGGTGAGGAGAAGACCTAATAAATTTTCATACCTACAGAGTATTTATACTTCACGAATTTTGTAACATCATAATACTAATACTCTGATTTAGGTCTCCTTAACCAATTATTTTTTCAATTTGGAGGACTTTTCCCAAATTTTCGAACCGTTATCCAATATCTTTCAACATTTCTTCTAAAATAGATTGATGTTCTAATAAACTGTCATTACACAGAACTTGAGAACCTCACTTGCAGGAGAGCCTATCTTACCATTTTCAATTCCTCCAATCCATCAAATGGCTGATAAGTTGCAATCCCATTAACACTGAGAGTGAAATCATCATCCCCCGCTAGCGATTTCTTCATGTTCTCTGATACCCACTTCTCAATTAGATCCAGGCAGAGCTACAATTAATTAAAACAGTTGATTATCACAACCCCAGGACAAGAAAAAGGCAATCCACATCCTAAGTCAAGAAGTACACTGAAAGAAACTAATACTGAGGCTTCAATATATTATTGATTCCTCTAACTTCATAACAAAAGTTTTAATTTGATCCTTTTAACTCGGTTTTAAAGTACATAAAATTATTTAAATCCTTTATAAAACATTCTTCAAAAATTCAAACATAGAAGTTATATATTTGTCTATAAAACTTACATAACAGAATGGAGAATATATAAAATAATGTTGCCCTTCCGAGTTCCATCTAACTGTCAAATTTATTATTTAATTAATTTAAATATTATTTATTTACCATGGTCGGTTAATTTATCTAGATCATCCATATCGATATTAATCAATCAATCTATTATTAACATTACAAAATACTACCTCCGGTCCGATTATAAAAGCTGGGTTGTTTTTTTTTTTTTTTTTAGAGATTAAAAAGTTTTAAATAAATTGTTTAATCATATAGTATCCTTAGATTATATATTAGTTTCTTACCAAACTAATTAATTTGGAGGAAAAAATAAAAATATTAACATTCTAATTTAATTAGTTTCCTTAACTTCTCCAAAAAAAAGTCAACTTCGTCTTATAATTAGGACCATGGAGTAGTATTTATTGAAGTTGTTCATAAATCATAAGCTTGAACAATATACAGATTATGTTCATAATAATACTAATAAGTAAACAATTGCTAAACTAACCTTGCTCTCAGACGAGCTCAGGTCAATCATCCCATTTGGATTATTGATTCTATCATAAGAATCCTGAGCCACTCTTTCCAACCCAGTGTCATAAGGCGATTCATCAAGTTTCGCAAGAAAATTCGCGAGAGACGACACATCGAAACGCTGCCGTTTGAGATAGAGCTGGAGGAAATAGAAGAGAGCGCAGGGAATCAGAGAGCCAAGCAGAATGCCTCCTCTGCCTCGAACCACACCTTGGAGAGGCACCACGAGTCTCATGGCCGAAGATCGGAGGATCCGGATTCAGGCCAGGGTCACAGGCTCAGAATCCCCGCCACCGGAACCAAAGAACAGATCGCCGGTGGGCGGTGAGTCCATCGGTAAGATGAAAGAGACGAGTATAGTAAGCAGAATTTCAGGTAATTGGATTGATTGTTGAGGAAGGCAAATCTTGGAGATCACTTGGACGTTTCGTTTTGTGCTTATTGTTCGGTTGGCTCATTTTATACAAATTCCGGTACCTTCTTTGTGAAGATACGTACTCATGGCTACTGTACATTTTGATTTTCTAGAAATGAAAGGAATTATCATGTGAGTTGTAAAGATTATTAGTTTGCGTTTGAGGTTAAATAAAAGTAGGAAAAAAGGAAAATCCCGATGTAATATTTCTTTTCTGCAACATCACACGTATCAGTTGAGACAAGTAAAGAATCAAGGAATCAGATCTATATTGCTTACACGTTTTAGATGCTGCGAATGCGTATTTTCTTTGTTGGTATTGGTTTGAGGAAATGGGAGAGGGAAAGTTAGATATGATCATGATGTGAATTGTTTGTATAAAAAATGATGCCAAAAGTTATGTTATTTACGAACATATCTGACTTTTCACACAAATGAGAGAGGAAAACTCTCCTCCCCAACCCTCAAACTAAACACATTAATGTTGTGTTTTTTGCCACTTAGCCACGATGTCTCAAATTCAAGCCTGGTATAAATAGAGTAAATGCAAATGTAAAAAAATGTTTTTGGGAAACTATTTACACTTTTGAGTTTCGAGAGAGTTATTCCAATAAGATCTAACAATACTTAAAATAATCACGTCCGGCAAAAAAGTTATAAGAATTCCCTTTATGAAGGTAAGAAGGTTAGATATTTTACTTTTAGATGTTGATGAAGACTAAAAACTTATATTAGTTTGAAATTTGAAGCTTAATTAACTGCTTTAGATGTTTTTTTAGTCATTTGAAGATTATATGTGTATTGTTATGTGGAGAAATGTTGGGCTTTAAAAAAAACAACAGGAGTATAAAATTAGAGTAGAATGGATAAAAGATAAGATTCAGAAGGAGCATATTAGTATAGTAGATTTTACATGTATAAACATGTACAATGAAGGTTGTTGGAGACTTTGATCAGAAGGATATATTAAACCGCAATGAGTCGTATGAAATATGGTAGAGAAGGACTGAGAAGAACTCTGGATAGTTATTGAATACGATCTTTTAATTAACAATCTATCTAAAGATTTGGTGATTGATAGAGTATAATGGCTTATGGCTTATCTCACTAGCTCACCTCATGAGATAAGGCTTGTGGACGTGCATGTTTTACAAAAATAAATTATGCGGGCTTTCATATCGAGTCCGATCACTTAGGATTGGACCTGAGAAACAACAAAATATGAATACATGGACTTATAAGCTTAAGCCCATGAGGAGAGGCCAGCCCAATTTTTCCACGTGTCCTTGAAGTAATGGGAGAAAAGGACGGAGGGATCCCTTAACTGAAAATAACAGAAAGAAAGATTCGGTGAAGGACTTTTTCGTAAATTACTACCAAAAGGGAAACGCTCCTCTCGTTCCTTTCCACGGAAACAGATTTGTCTTTCTGGACCGAAAGTGAAATGACCATTTCTGTCTCCTTTTCTCCATTATTCCAAAATGCTTTTGAATTTCAAAACCCCCCAATTACTTGCAAACGTAATGGAATATTATTATCATAAATGAATCAAACAAAATGAAGCTTCCCTTTTTCTCACTGTGTGTTTCGTGAACTTGAAGGCACACTTGTTCCTCCTCTTCATAGGATATGACGACAAAGGGAAATTAATATGTTCAATCACTCTCAATTTTATTGTCATTTCATATCATAAAGTTCATATGAAGAAAGAGGTGTTATATATATGACGACAAATACAACACAAATGTTTGAATTTTAAAAAAATGGAGCCAATTACCTTATGATGTAGTGACATTTCTCCAAACTTTGTCTATTATTTGTTAGTATGTCTTTTTTAATATTATTTAATAATTCTATATTTATTTTTAAAAAAACTTAAGTTATATAGATAATTTTTATTTTCAATTGTTAATTCTACTTTTTAAAAAAAAAATTATTTCCAAGTATATGATCAAGTCATAAGTGTTTTGGGGAAAAGCTATAAGGAAAAAAGACAATAAAATATCACTTGAACTTCAATATTTTAAATCGGTGATTTCCTTCAAAAATATGTTGTTAATTGCTATACTTTTGTAGGTAATGAGACTGACTTAGAATTTCAAAGTTTAAATGATATTTTATTGTCTTTTTTCCAATTTATATATGGCACAACTAACTCTTGAATGTGGATGATGCCCTCAGCCCTAAACATATAACATCTTTTCTTAAGTAAAAAAAATTAAGAAAATAAGTTCTTAAAGATGTTTATTGCATTCAAACGAACTCAAATTTCAGACATTTTTTAAAAAATTAACACTTGTTGATATCTTTAATCTTATGATAATTTTTTTTTGACAACTTTAGTTAGAGTTAGGTAATAACATTAAATTTGTCCCAAATTTTAATAGGTTTTTAATATTATCCTTGATCGAAGATCATTAAATTATCATTTTTCCATATTAATCTCTCTTCTCTTCACACCTGAGAATAAAAACAACATTATTAAACTTACAAGTTAGTCTTTTCGGTCTTAAATATAATACATATTTGACTCTTTTTTGGAGAGATTAATGAAACTAAATAAGTTACTTAATCATATCATATGTTGTGTATTATTATATTATATATCAATTTATAAGTTAGACAAAATAATTTGGATAAAAAATGATAAATAAAATACTTTAAAGTAATTTAATTAGGTATCTTAATATTTTCAAAAAAAGTTAACTATGTCTTATATTTGAATGAGGATGGAGTAAAAAATTACTCCATCTAGTTCTTAATATAGTACGTATTTAAAGAGTTGATTTTAGTCTTAAACCTATATAAGAAGATATACTTTTGTATTTGTCAATTTTTTTAATTTACCTATGTCGATGCCCCATTAATAATAATTAAGGAGGAGGGGAAAATAGAGAATTAATGAAGATGATTATGATATATTAAAAAAATGTTATATTAATTAATTTAACTAATCTAATTAAGTTAGGTAAACAAATCATATATTAAAGACACGTGGTAAAACACATGTCTCCTCAATAGAAAAAGGGGAATATAATGTCTTGGGGTGAAAAAAGAGTAAAATACATGTATAATTAAATTAGATAAACAAATCTTATGGGAACATAATGGACAATCTCTTGGACGATAAAACCCTATTTCCTTACAAACTAAATGCTCAGGAGAAACCAATAAGATATTGGTTGAGATAATAAACGATCTCATCTTATGAGGATGAGAATACAAATTTAAATCCCAAAAGTCTTTTTTATTAGAAGAGGCGAAAATCCTTTGCACTTCAAGTCGGAAGCTCTCTTATTAGAAGAAGCAAAAATCCTTTGCATTCTAAGCCTGGGTGGGCTGTAACATTCATCAAAAAAAAAAAAAAAAAAAAAAAACACTGAGGAGAAGGGTACAATTGTCAAATTCACTGAGACTCTTCCGGGAGTTGGGCGCTACGCAACAGATATAAAAACCCGGGAAGGCGCTTGCACATACACTGTTTTCATTTCATTCCATTTCTTTGTTTGCATTCCCTTTGTCTCCATCGAAATCTTCGCCGTTCTCTCCGATACTGTTTTCTCTCACCGATTCGCAGACGAGAAATATACATAACAGAACTACCA
Organism: Acacia melanoxylon; assembly: GCA_019022615.1. Taxonomy (NCBI): domain Eukaryota; kingdom Viridiplantae; phylum Streptophyta; class Magnoliopsida; order Fabales; family Fabaceae; genus Acacia; species Acacia melanoxylon. The sequence goes on from JAFJYJ010000004.1 coordinate 11,982,350, forward strand.
AAGTTTTTTTTTTTCCCTCTCTATGCAAAAATCGTTGCATTAAATTAACATTCCGAACTTTCTCTCTCTCTCTCTCTCTCTTTACGGGAACATAAATAACGACGATTGTCATTGGAACGGGTGGGAGGACGGGATCCAAGGTTGTTTTCGGAGTTTTGCAACGAATGACCGGAATTTTCTCCCTCATTTCATTCTCTACGGAGGAGAGAGGAGAGAAAGGGAGGGAAGGTAATCGGAAAGAACCGTCTCCTAGCGTGGTGGTTTGCTTCGCACAATGAGGCAGCGAACTTTCATGGCTTTCTTTCTCTTATAGGAGAAACCAAATCGGCAATTGAGTACCGGAGGTGGAAAATGCTTTTGATACTAATTAAGCATTTTGAGCCTAATAAATTGATTTCCATTATTGTTGAGGGTTTCATTGAGTGATCATTGTTTCAGGCGACAGGCTATGAAAAGAGAAGGAAGGTTATGGAAGAAGAATTCGAAGAGTTTGTTGTGGAACCCTTTTCGGACGATGGAGAAAACATTGACCCTGATTATGAGTTCGACGCTCCTCGTTTCTATAACTTCTCTCGCTCCGAGAATTTTTTGGATGCCGTGGAAGCTGAACAATGGTTTGAATCCGCAGGACGCTATCCACCTTCACGTAAGGATTCTATGAACACAGAGTTTTCTATATCTGATTAAAGTAATGATGCTGTTGAATTACTAGTATCTTGGATTAGGGAATAGTCATTTTGGTATAAATCGACTCTGCAGAAAGTTTTGGGTTTGATTTTTTTTTTTTTTTTTGGTTCATTGTGTTGTTATAGCATATGTCCTGAGGTTGAGATTAGGAAAAGGCTTTTCATCGAAAATCACGTGCATACCAGTTGACTGTGGAAATGGCAAAAGCTCGAATACCACTAACGAAAACTCTAGTCACTCCATGGAGCATGATGTTTCAGCAACTGAGGGCGATAACAGAGGTACAGTTTCCGGTGCACTGTATCATACTGCTTTGCTATCAAATTCATGCATGGCATGGGTGTTTTGCTGCAAATCTATAGTCAACAGGGGAAACTTTCAATATTGTCCATTTGTCCTTCATATTTTCTCTAAGTGTTCAGACTTCGGAATGAATGTCTCAATATTTGAATTACAAATGATGCAAGAAAAGACTTGCTGATTTTGATTATCAAAACATTCCACGATCGAATTTAGAAATGTATATTATAAAATTAGAAGCCTATCAATGTTTACGCTGTTCATAAGCTATGCTTTTCTATAATTTTTTTTAACCATTTTACCTTGCTGTGTTTTTTTATGATCGCAGAAAGTTGGCACCATCACCTGTCTGTATATTCTGAATGGAGATTAATTCTTCTGCAGAATGGAATTTTCTAATTTTTCAGTAGAGTTTGTGTAAACCAAACCTCTTTCATTTTGAATGTTTTATATTTGTTTTATTGATTTGCTTTCAGGTAAAAGAAAGCCTCTTTTCACGTCAGCTCGGTCGAAAATGTCAACTTTAATGAAGCCCACGGCTAGTCATTTAGCCAAGCAAAGGAATCCTTCAGAAGTCCTCACCAGCCCTCGAATTTTAAGGTGCAAATTAAATATCACCTCCTGATAACATTCGGCAAGGTTTTGCCTGAATAAGTGATTTTTTTTTTTAAAAAAAAAAATCAAGATTTGTCTATTACTTGTGTAAATGAATATAACTAATTTGAAACACTCGCTACTCTGGAATCCTCTTTTTATGAAAATCTGTAAAATAGATATGAAACTTTATCAAATTCATGATGTCTTTTCTTGTAGTTTTTATGAACTCTTTGGCCAGTTTTACTCTTTTACCAGTGGATTCTGACAAAGTTCTTTTTGGTTACTACCTGCCTCTGTTTTTTTGGCCTTATAATTAACTTTTTCCCTTACACTTAAATTGGGCAGGTCTCCAAGTCAGAGTTCTACAGATGGCAAAGAAACCAAAAGACAGAAGCTAGAAGCTGGTTACTTGCGCAAGGTTTGCTTATAGATTATCTCTTAATGCTCTCACGTCCATTCGGTTGTATATTCTTCCTTGGCCAGATATCCTCCACTTGCAAATTTGTAGATATCTTACGACATTTTTTAAGATGTTTACTTGCTCTGGCTGAATTTAATATTGCAGCTATTGCTGCTCGTGTCTTTGTTCTCTTACCCTTATGTTGTCACCTCTTGATATATTTTCAGTTCACCACTGTTAATGACATGTTATTGTATTTATTTTTACTTTCAAATAGTTATTTTATTACTAGAAACTAAACGTTTGGCTTCTTTTATTGTTTATACTTTATATGGTAGTCTGTTTCAATTTTGTATATTTCTTCTTTTAGTTCATTTCAATGACTCGTCAATCTCAGTTATATCCTGCTGACCTAAGTTCCGGAAATTATGCTAGTAGTTAACATCTAACGCACTTGGTGTTGCTTCTTCTTCTTCTTTTGATAGGCTGCATATCTCAAGCATCAACCTCCTTTTACACATAAGAAGCCGAAGGTATGTAGTCTAAAAAAGTATTATTGATGTTATGTGGTCTTATATGTTGCTTTGTTTCTATACACGAAATAATTTAGTATCAAAGTTGTGGCAATATATTTCAATAGTTTTGAATTGTTTCCGCAGGTTGATGCTGCTGACGTCAATTCAAGCTCTAAACTGAAAGTTACTGTTCCTAAACAATTTAACCTGGAAACAGCTCATAGAGCTCGAAGGCACAAGTATATTTACTTCTTTTTTAATCATTTTGGTGAAATACCATACATTCCTCCCTGAAAAATAACTTAGTAAATTGTCTGTTTTCTTAATTTCAGGTCTAGAACCAACAATGAATCAGGTGAACGTGGAAAATCAAGTTCCCATATGTTTAAAGCACTACCATTAAATAAAAAGGTGGGTATCTTCAATTTTAATCTACGAAAGAATAGATACAAATTTCATATGAATGTATATGTATAGTCTTCAAATAAACTTTGCTTAAAAAAAAAAGGTCCTCTAATAAGCAATTTTTGGATTTTGGCAGATCCTTGAAGGTCCTTCATTATCCTTTAAGAAAAGGACTCAACAACTGACAGAGTTTAATGTAATTTGTGTTTGTTCATTGTATTCTTTTTATTGATCCCCTATATTATATACACTCCGTCAACAATTTGGTGGAGGAAGCAGATTCTGAGTTCTTGATTTCTTTTGCTTTATTACTTATTTATTATTTCAGGTATTCCACTTGAAGACATCCAAGAGAGCTATGCAACACACATCTAGTAATGTTAGTAATGGCACAGAATCTGCTTTAGCCGTCTGATATCTGCAATTATTCTCTTTTGTTTCTGTTTCATCTCAGTAAGATGATCTAGTTTTATATTAAGTATCATGTCCGCTTATTCCAGTGCTGATTTTTAGAAGGCCTTTCTAGTTGATATGTTTTCTTTTGCAGGCTGTTCACAATTCTAACTGCAGTACAAGCTCAAATAGAGAAATAAGGGATTTCAGAAGGTATGAGCATCTTAATTGTGAATGAAGGTGAACGCGTTATAATGTACTACCTTTGGTCCTTAGTATAAGATCTACTTTGTAGTTTAATTTCTTCATTAAAATGGGCTTTATATAGGGGATCAATAAAAAGAATGATACCTTATTGGTTAATCATGTATTTTCTCTTCTACATGTTTTTTCGGTGCACAGACAAAACTCTACTGATGAATCGAGGCAGGACAAATATAAACTTGTCAGCAAACTCAGGGGCAGCCCCCAAAAACTGGTACTTAATTAACAATGATGTTATAGTGTGGCTGCATTTCTCTCTTTCTTTTCAAAGCCATATTTATTTCAATTTGTATGCTGCTGGAATCAGGGACTCTCAAGTAAAGGTGAAAGAGGTGTCTTCAGAAATATTAAACAGGAAAATGTAATGGTAATGTATTCTATGTTCTTTCTAACTATTTCTTCGTTTGTTCTAAATTTATGTTGGCAAATGTGCTTGATGTTGTGATTTGTAAAGGCTTTCTTCTGATTTTGCTTGTTCCCCCTCTTCAAAGGAGATAAATGACAAGAGGTTGTCGAATGAACCCCCTTCAGAATTATTTAGCAAGGTATTAACTTTAGGGGTTTAATATTCTTCAAGATTCACCCATATATACATACTCCATGCAAAGCCCAATATAATAGTGCATACTTAGAAGCATGTTGTGGTTTGATTTCCAGCTCTCTCTGGGTTCTGAAGTCAAGCAGACTTCTTCAAAAAAGCAGCCAACTTCTAAGGTTCTTTCTCGGCATGCTTCATGAAACCCCTATTGCAATATTTTAAAAGTCTACATTGTATCTAAAGTGATGCATGAGTACCTTCTTATTCAAAATTCCAGGGCTTGAAGGAGAACAGGCCCAACAACTTTCATCTTCAGAACGAGGTATGTGAGTATCCGTGAATATATCAGTCTTTTAAATTGTACTCCTTTGGCCCTTAATGTAAAACTTAATAAACTGATTTGAATAGATTAAGGATGTTAGTTTAGTTAATATGATATGTTTCCTCTCTCTCCTACTTGATTATTGTTAAATGAATATCAATGGGATTAAATAAACATATGAAATAGGTCTTACATTTATGATCAACATCAACTTCCCAATTAGGTCTTATATTAAAGAGCAGGAGTATATAGTGTGTTTATTAGTAGATGTAGTACATTATGAGAATATCTATCACTTAGTGCTTTCATTTTCTCTTTGAATTTAACTTGTAGAGGATGAACTATGTCAAAGAAGAAAAGGAGAGGCCCTGTGTGAAGCAGTACCTACAGTGTATGAATGAGAGATCAGATATAAATCAAGCGAGTATGTTGACAGGTAAAATCATATCTAAGTATAATTTTTTTTTATTATATTCACTGCTTATCCTTTGAAAAAAGAAGTAAATTGCCCTGATCTCCCTTCTATTTTGCTAATTTTTAATAGATAGACCATTTTATTTGTAAAACTTTACAAACATTTGCTCAAAATTCAAAAGTAAGACTCAATACAATGACATTGTTTTAAGGCAATACAAGGACATTTTCTCAATTATGCTAAAATCACACAAACCATTTTATTTTCATAGAAGGTTTGTGCAATTTTATCCAAATTTACGAGAAGTTTGTGTAATTGAAGTTTTATTTCATAAAATGTCTGTTTAAGTTTTCAGAATGAAAGAAAGATTTATATAATTTGAACGAAATTTAGGAGAGGCTTGTGTGTGTGTATTTTTTTTTTAAAAAAAAAGCTTCAGGAGAAGTGTATACAATATGTTTAGCTTTATTCTACTGGATTTATCTGTGGGTTTGTTTAACAAGTAAAATCTTTGTTTTTTGACACAGGAGGTTGTACATAATTGTGGTTAAAACTCCCCAAAAAAAAAAAAGCCGCTGCTCAATAATGGGATATATCCTGAGTTTTTAATTTGTATGGAAGCTATCCATCCCCAAGGAAGAAGCTGATTCTGGCGAAGATAAACATTTTCAGGAATTGCTAAAATGGATCCCAAGACTTGCATTGAACGGGAAAAGCCTACATAGATTTGGGAACCCTTTTTTGAATTACCCAGCCAATCGTTTTGGGAATTTTTCACATCTATCCATAAAAGTCCGTTCAATTAAGGCTCCACCTCACCCATTTTATTTTTACCCCCACAAAAAGAAAAGGAAATAAAAATAATCAATCTTGCAGGATTTTTTGTTTTTTGGTTTCAACTTGGTGCTTTGCGATACTGGTTACTCATTCTTTTTTTTTTTTTTTTTTCCGATACAATCTGGTTACTCATTCTTAGTCATTAGACGCTTATAGATATTTCACATCTCATGCAACAAAAAGGTTTTTTTTTTTTTTTTTTTTTTAATATCAAAGGTGCCTTAAAATAGGTTTGAAATGTTACCAACAAGCTGTTGGTTGAAGTGGTAAAAAGCCTTGCCATTATAAAGATAATAACACAAGTTGGAATCTCAAAAAGCAAACTTGTTGAGGTGAAAATCCTTTATCCTCTAAGCCTCAAGGGGAAACCCTTTAATCAACAACAAAAAAAAAAAAAAAAGCTTTGAAATTGAAGAGGCTCCATACTAACCCCTTTTTCGTTTCCATTTTCTATTCTCATTCATATGTTTGGGAGTGCTTATTTTAAGCCATTTTATGCTTTCCAAAATAACTCATCTCACACGTTAAACTTGTATAACAGAAAATTACTTAAAGTAAATTTTTTTTTTTTGATATAAATGATGGCATTAAAGCCTACATAAAAAACAAACTACACAGAAGGGGAATTAAATCTCAAACACTCTTGGTTAACCCAAACCCTCAAGCTAGTAGGGCACTCATCTAGAAGAATAGAATCAGATATGCCCCTTTTTGCTAAGGCATCTGCTACTCTATTACAATCCCTGGAAATAACTCTAACATCCACCTGCCAATTCAAATCTAACAAATTCCTTACTTTCAACACTAAGTTGCTACAAGAAGTACATGACAAATCAAGGAGCATATTAACAACACTATCGGCATCCGACTCCAAAATAATCTTCTTGAATCCCAAATCCCAAGCCAACTGCAAGCCTTCAATAATAGCCCATTCCTCCGTAGAGGCAGCGTCACAATCACCAATGGACCTAGTAAATCCCACCAACCAGGTACCCAAATAATCTCGAATCACTCCTCCACACCCTGCATTAGCTGATCAGGACGCTCTAGCCCCATCAACATTTAACTTCAGCCAGGGATAAGGCGGATTCTCCCACTTGAAAGCCTGAACATCACATCTCAAATTTAAAAGGCTCGAGGGACCATTAGCATAAACAAATCTGGTCCAAAGAGAAGAAATAACCAATCCCGGATTACATGGCTTGACAAAATTACAATAAAAAATACATTGGTTCCTCCAAACCCATAATTTCCAAATGGCCACCCTAAAGAACAGATCCCAATATCCTTCCCATTTACACCCTATCTGGTTTTTAAGATTTAGCACTAACCAATCTCTCAAATCAGCAGAGAAAAAGGAAGAAATATACCTGGGTTTAATCAAAGTAGACCACATACTCCTAGCATAACAACAGTCACGGAGAATATGTAAAATATCCTCTAACTCGAAATTGCACATACCACAAAAAGCAAAGGCATTCGACCACGAACTTCTCCAGAGATTGGTAGGTAACTTATTCAAAGCCACCTTCCACATAAAAAGCCTGATTCTTTCAGCTCCATTCCACTTCCATATGTCCTTAAAAACATTATCACGAAGCGAAGAAGGTCGGGCTCAATAAGGAAATAGGCACTCCTAATAGAAAATTGGCCATCCCCGAAGCTCCCAAGCCAAACAATCAAGAGCCGCATCCGATCTAGGAGGTAAGACCGCCGACACTCTCCTCATCCCGTCTGGACTAATGATGGAGGTGATTTTACTAACATCCCAAACTCCTCCTTCCGCCCAATCAGCCACCACCGAATCCTCCTCTTCCGTAGATAAGGGACGAAGACAAAAATCAGCGAGTTTAATATTGTCTCCCACCCAACAATCATGGAAGAAGTTAACAACTGTTCCATTACGAACTAACCATTTTGAGCCTTGTTCAACCACCTCACTCGGTCACGAGATGAATTTCCATAACTTGGAATCTCCAGGCCTATAGGATAATAAAGACTCCGAATCTCTGACCATGTAACGGTTAGACAGGACCTCAGCCCATAACCCCTTTGCCCCCTGTATTAAATTCCAAGCAAGTTTAGCCCCACAAGCTTGATTCACCGAACTAAGCCTTCTAAATCCCAATCCGCCATACTCCTTCGGCCTGGTAATTTGATCCCACCCAATAGAGTGGAAATGCTTGCCACCACCTTCATGCCCCCATATAAAGTTTCTTTGCAGACGTTCAATTTCCTTGCAAATACTCACCGGTAGCCTAGCCACTAACATAGTATACATAGGGATAGTGCTAAGAACCGACTTTGCAAGAGTAATCCCACGCCATAGAAAGAGAATTTTCCTTCCACACACTCAACTTCGTTTTAACTCGTCAATGACATCTTTGGAATTTCTCCTTAGGACGTCTACTACGGGATAAGGGAAAACCAAGATATCTCCCAATCTCGCTAGAGATGTGCATATGAGTCATTGCCTTGATTTGCATTTTAGTATGCAAAGGCACTCTGGGGTAAAAAACATAGAAGAGTTGTCAATATTGATCTTCCCACATGAAACTCTCATAAACTCCTGAAGGCAATTCAACATACAAGCAGCTTGTCTTTCAGATGCAACTCCAAACAAGAGTAAATCATCCGCAAACATTAAGTGGGATACTTTAGGTCCACCTCTCGTAATAAAAATAGGTTCCCACCTACCATCTTCCACTGCATCACAGATTAGATGAGATAACATATCCATACACATAACAAACAGAAGGGGAGAGAGTGGATCACCCTGTCTAATCCCCCTCATTGGTGAAAAGAATTCTGTTTTAGCACCATTCCACAACACATTGTACGTTACTGAGGATACACAATCCATAATAATATCCACCAAATCTCTTCCAAGACCAGCATCACATAGCACCTGCCTCAGAAACCCCCAGCTAATCCTGTCATATGCCTTCTCCAAGTCAATCTTCATAGCCATAAGACCCTTCTTCTTCCTATTTTTCCCCATTATATGAAGAATCTCTTGTCCCACTACAATGTTATCTTGAATGCATCTTCCTTTTATAAAGCTAGCCTGGAAAGGGGAAATGAGGTCATTCATTACACCCCTTAGCCTCGTAGCTAACACCTTGGTAACACATTTGTAATGCACAGTACATAACGAAATCAGCCTAAAGTGAGAAACATATTCAACATTTTCTCTCTTAGGAATTAGAGAAATGAGAGTCTTGTTAGCCTCCGTAATAGATACTTCTCGTTTAAAGACCTTCTTAACAAAGTCACATAAAGCAACTCCCACTGTGTTCCAATTAGACTTGTAAAACAGCGGAGGAAATCCATCCACACCCGGGGCCTTCTAACTCCCCATAGAGAATAAGGCCGCTTTAATTTCATCATCCTTAGGGATAGCAGAAAGATCAATTAGAACTTGCGGCTCAATGACCGGAAACAGAGAACTAGTAGCAAGCTCTACATCATCCGAGTCTCCGAACAATAAATATTCTTAAAATGACGAATAACTAGCAACTTTAGCTCCTCCTCATTACTCACCCATCTCCCCCTGTTCATCTTTCAACATCGAGTTTTATTCCGCCTACTACGCATTTTTGCTTTCGGATGGTAGTACTTGGTATTTCTATCTCCTTTAGATATCCACTCACTCCTCGATTTTTGGAACCATTTAATCTCTTCTAATTTCAATAGCCTCTCCAAATTCCCCTGCAACTCAAATTCTAAGTTACAAAGGAAATTAGAATGGGGATACCCAGAAGCCCTCTGAATACCATCAAGTCTGTTCAAAATGCTATGTTTTTTCTGGTCAAGCATACCAAAAACCTCCTTATTCCAAGAGCTAAGACGAGGTTGCAAAGCTTCCAGTGAATAATTGATATTATCACTAACAGCCCAAGCATTATGCAAGAAATCAGGAAAATCATCATGCCAAATCCAGATTGCCTCAAATCTGAATGGCCGATTGTTTCCCCTGGTGTTATAAAAATTCACACATTTAAGACAAATTGGGTTATGGTCAGAAAAACGAGAACGTGGTAATACGTGCACAGAACATTCTGAAAAGGCTGAGATAAACTCCTTATTTGCAATTACTCGATCCAATCGTTCAAATAACCTACGACCCCCCCTTAGATTGGGGCCCTTCCAAGTGAATTTAGAACCCACTGCTCCAAGATCAAATAGCTTACAATCTCGCATCCTATCGAGAAAATAGAGTGCACCGTCGTTGAATTCTCGGACCGCGGTTCTTTCTGTCGACAATGCTATATCATTGAAATCACCAATAACCGCCCAAGGGTCCACCATAGAAGCAGCAAAACCCCGTAAATCAGACCACAACAATTGTTTGTGACGGTAGTCAGGAATTGCATATACTGCCGTCACAAAAAAATTACTACCGCCAGGAAAACGACAACGGAAGTGAAACATCTGTCTTCCTTGAAAAATAACTTCCACATTAATTCGATCAGTCTTCCATGCTGCATATAGACCGCCTGACCTCCCCACACTCGGCACACAAGCTGCTCCATCAAAACCCAGCTTGCCCACACACTGAAGTCTTCTCACACTTAGTCTCAGCCAAGAACACCAGACATGGGTTATTCTTCGAGCAGGCTAATCTAATATTTTGAAGTAAGTTAGAGCCACAAGCCCCCCTTACATTCCAATAGAAAATATTTTTATCCATCAAATGGAAGATGTAGTTTGCAACGAAAACAAGGCCCAATAAAACTCAAAGCTGAGTTTCGGGTACCACTGTACCCATATTATCACCTCCAGGATTGTTTAATTCCATCTCCAATTCGGTTTCTCCATCTAATGGGCTTGACCAAAACTTGCCTTTAATTTCACCAAGACCACCCACATGTAAAGGCCCATTAGCGTCTTGGTCCATAATTAAATCAAGAGCAACATCCTCCCATGGGTCCACTTCCAAAAGCTCAATGTCATTATCCCTTCTATTTTGCTCAACTTCTTTATTCGGTGCTACATCCTCCCGTGGGCCCACTTCTATTATCTCAACGTCTTTATCCCTATTTGTACTTATCCAACTTGTCTCATCTTACCAATGTGAGTTGGCATAGATGGTAAGGGATCCAGGATTAGGCCCTTGGGTCGTGGGTTCGATCCCCTCTGTCGTCGCTGGGACTCCTTTGGTAGGCGATCTCGTAAGTCCCCAGTAAGTGCTCATAGAGCCCGGGGCCGTACCCTGGCCTTGGTTGGGGACTGATGTCGAACCCCTCCAAAACTTTTTATTATCAAAAAAAAAAAAAAAAACTTGTCTCATCTTTTCCCCCCTCTGCCACCACACCTACTTCACCTTTTGTCAACATCAAGACTTCCTTACTTTTGTCTTCACCCTTCACCGTATCTCTCATCCTTTTTTCTTTCCTCATCCGCTGACTACCTTTCTTCTGCAGAATATTTTCCCCTTCCCGATTATACTCTTTCCTTGGCTTCTTTTTCGGCTCGCTTTCTGTCTACGATTTGTAGCTCCGATGTAGGTTTCTTCGGTATATTTGCCTCGACGCAACATCCCGTACAACTATTTGACCGGTCGCGATCCGCTCGTCCACACCGCCGTTTCCCCTCCTCGACAAGAACGCCAAATCTTGATCCTCCTCCGGCCACGGAAATCGCCTGTTGTTTCTCCTTACTAGGCTTTTTCTCGCCGGGCGCGGCCCTCTGCACAACTTTCCATGACTCAGCATCATCCCGTGCTTCCACCCCAACCTTCATCGCGGACTCACCCATAGCCTGATCATCAGTAGTAGCGTTAGCGGTATCACCAGTGTGAACCCCTGTGGCAGAAACCTTGGGCGCAGACTTGCACTCTTCGATTTTATGCCCATAAAGACCACACCCAGTACAAAGCCAATGTAGACCTTCATATTCCAGGTAATGTTCTTTGCCATCAAGAAAGAACACGACATTAATTTCTTGGTTAAATCCACAAGCACACAAATTCTCGCAAAGTGGCCCGAAGATGACCGGAAGTATTAAAATCAATCTTAATAGTTTCACCTATTCTATCCCCAATGGAATTCAGTGCCTCTTTGTTGTAGTACTCTAGTGAAACATTAGGTAGACGAACCCAAATGACCACCTTGTTGATGGATCTTTGTCCTAGGTTGAAACCAGGGCTCCCACGGTCTCACGGTGAGATAGTGATCAAATAACGTCCGGTACCTCCCGTTAAGGCATTGAAGTAATCTTCTTTGTTAGATAGCTTGACCACAAAAAAACCATTCCCAATATTGATTAAGCGAGAACTCCCTTCTTGGCCCAAAGCTTCGGAGAATGGACAAAAGAAGTTTGTAGCCAATGTTCCTCCCTAGTAGCTTCACAATCACAGCTTTGTTCCATGCTTTGTATAGACATTTTTTCATTTTTCCTGAAAAGGTAAAAGTGGGGAAGTTTCTCTTTGGGTCCTCACTAATTACGCAGATAGGTTCATGATCATCTTTATCTGAGAGGCTATCATCAGACAAGCCTATATCAGTCACAGGATCCTCCTCCATCTTTTCCTCATGACTTATACCTTTGAGTTTTTCTGCAAATGTCAGTCCAAGAGCTTTTTGATTATTACCCTCTTTGCCAAGCTTTGGCCACTCATCACCATAGTGACCACCTTCTCCATTCTTGATTTTCTTTGAACTTCGATGAAGTAGATCATTTTCCTCTGTAGACAAAGGAACTTGCGTTGTAGCTAGCAATGAGAGCGCCATAGATACACACTGTATCTTTTAGAATAATAAAAAAAACAATACTTTATTACTTAAAGTAAATTAATGCAAACAACCAACTCAAAAACTAGTTTGGGATAGGGCTGAGTAAGTTGTCCATTGCCTATTGAGCCCACCCAAACACAGGGCAAAATTACTCATTTAGGCCTATTCAAAAAGGGCCCTTAACGGGCAGATTTAAATGGGCAGGATAGTGCTCTAAACAGAAAGGGTTACAGGTACACCATTAGGCTGCCCCCTATGTATGTGCATGTATATATAATATTTATTTATGTGTGTGTGTCTAAATATATATATATATATATATATATATATATATATATAAGTATAAATTAAGGCAAAGGAGCTTGTATATCTTATGTATGTGAGATAGAATAAATATTATATTATATATAACGTTAATTCTAAAAGGAAAATTCTTCAAAGGAATCATGAAATATGATTATATAATTATACATATCTAATTTATTTGACTAGTGAATTATTTATTGAGCACTATAGATCTTGGGTGTTGAAGATCGGCCATTATAATTGGGGTGATAAAATGGTAGCCCCAAGGACCAAAATTCACCCTTAACTTTTTCCTGTGTATGTAATTTTTTTTTTTTTTTGTAGGTACTAGAGTCCAGCGTCGTGATCAAATATATCTTTAGTAGAATTTCAGAGTATTTCAAACGTTTTAGTATCCATATGGGCGCCTCAACTCAAAGTTGGCCATATGCCCATTTCTTTCAAACCCAATCCGGGTAGATGCCCATTATTTCTCTTTCAAGGGTAAAGCTAGTGGCACAAGCTTGTTCATCAACTTCTTGGAGACAAATCTTTTGTCATTTTCAATACAAAGATTTTCAGAAGGCGTTCTACTTCATGTCATGTTGATGAATCAACAACATTGTATTTGTTGTTACTTCAAGTGGTTGTCATAGTTGAGACTCTAGTTTTAGGTGCAATATTGTGTACTACACCATTAGCCGGTGTTTCATCTAATCTATATTTTTGTAGTTTTTTTTTTAATGTTTAACTAACGTTTTATTAATATATTTGATCATTTTATATATATATAAAAAAAATCTCATGAATCAATAATTATATAACATGATCATGATTCAAAAATAAGAATCAACAATGTAGTAGAAATACAGTTGCATATTGAGTTTTGAAAAAATGCACCAACAAGATACCATACCCAATCAAGCTTGTAAGAGTTTACCTAACCAATTGTCAGGAGCTTTCAATGAGCATGAGCTAATATAAATGGGTGGGCTTCCCATCAGGTAGCTCATCAAACCCATTGCACAGCCATAGTTTGGGACCCAAAAGCACTTAAAATGCTTTTTTACAAGTTATATAAAACTTCTTTCACATATTTACCTCATTCATCTCATACATCGCAAAACCACTTTGACAGAACTACTTCTAAATCCATTTCCCTCAAGTTCTTGGGGTTGCTACGTTAATAGATAAATAAAATTGATGCCAGCAATTTGATAGTGAGGGTCGAGTAATTTGAAGTCTAGAACCATTCTTAAGATTCTACTGTATGATTGAAACTGTCGTGCAAAGAGAGACACATACTTACTATGAGTTCTATTCTGTTGATGGACCCATTTGTCATCTGCCTAAAGAGAATAGTAGACATGTACTCCAAAAAGTGGCTCTCTTTTCTTTCTATCTGGAGACTGGAATGGAACATAAATACAGACAAGAACTATGAAAGAGTTAGAGGGTGTTCTTGGAGATAGCATCACCAAAGCGAATGAACCATTGAGCATCACAAGAATTATTCTGTTGTTGTTGGGGTTGTTGCATCAGTTCCTTCTTCGGGCCACCTTGTTGCCCCTTTTCGATCACAAATCGTGCGTAGTCAATGGTCTTTGCAGCTGAGGCAAATGTCTTGCTGGGAGGTGCAGGGAGAAGTGAGACCAAAACCTTGGCTACCTCATGCATGGTAGGCCTCTCTAATGGATTTCTTTTTGTGCAAAGCAGTGCAAGCTGAAAGGTCTTCCTCACATGGGCTTGATTTATGCAGGTTACAGAAACTTCAGGATCCACAGCCTCCATTACAGTGTCATTATCTGTCTTGGACAGTATCTGCAAAAGTCATTTTCACACACAACAGAAAATGACCTTTTAGTTAGCAATATGCAAGTTCAGAGCTTGATTAGGTAATTATATGAAAAGCTTTACTACACAAGAAGTTGAGCCTTTTTCACAATTAATTTTGTTTTGAGATCTCAACATTTTGAAAGTTAGAGCCTTTACTGAATTACCTACCCAAAAAACCAGAAATGAATTCATGCAAGAAAGATATATACCAAATGATGCAAGTTAGACTCATTGTGCACTGCTTTCTTCCCAGTGAGCAGCTCAAGTAGAACTATGCCAAAGCTGTAAACATCAGATTTCTCATTCAGGCGAGATGTACGGGCATACTCAGGGTCAATATATCCTATTGTTCCAAGAACATGTGTTGATGCATGAGTTATAGTGGTTGAGATACATTTGGCAATGCCAAAGTCAGAGAGATGAGCTTCAAAGTTCTCATCCAGAAGAATATTTGAAGACTTGATATCCCTGTGAATAATTCTAGGGTTGCAGCCATGGTGGAGGTAAGCAAGTCCCTCAGCAGCTCCCACGGCAATCCTTAAACGTGTTTCCCAGTCAAGTTTTACCTTCTTTGAGGAGCCTGCAAGACAAGATAGTTTAAGGAAGAGATCTTAAAAAAGGCTCAAAACTTAGGTTCAGTTTCCTAGATGTTTGCAATTAAGTTCTCCAATAAAAAAAAGTACTTCCTCCATACCTTTTCCTTTTTATAAGATACCATTGTTTGAATGGGCAAGTTCCTTTTTATAAGATACCATTTGAAGTGTCTCAACATTTAATGCATTTCTTTTTTTCATTTTTACCCTCAATTAATTATGTCTTTCTCCTCACCCTTTTCCCACTCATTCTCTCTCCCACCCACCTTCATAAATAAGGGTGTTTTTGGAAAACGAGTTGCAATTTATACATTGTGATTGTCTTTAACCAACTTTACCTAACTTTTTTATCTACGTAATTCGATTATTGGTGTCTTACAAAAAGCAACGGAGGGAGTAATGCACAGCATGAAGCTTCTCCAGATTCTCCATGCACAATATCCAAGCAAAAGAAAGTCCTTTTAAGGAAGAGATCTAACAAAAAGCTCAAAACTTTGGTGCAGTTTCTTTGATGTTTGCAATTAAGTTCTCCAATAATAAAAAAAAGTAATGCAGTGCATGAAGCTTCGAGTCTCCATGCACCATATCTGAGCAAAAGAAAGCCCCTTAGCAAACTTACCATGAAGAAGATCCCAGAGAGAGCCATTCTCCATGTAGTCATAGAAAAGCAGGTTTCCGTTTGGAGTTAGTGCATAACCATGCAAGGTGACAAGGTTTCTATGTCTGATGCTGCCAATGGTTTCGAGTTCTGTTTCAAACTCCCTTTTGTTGTTCGTATGCTGGTTGTATAATCGCTTGATCGCAATCGGTCGAGAATTCTTCAAAACACACTTGTACACTGTACTAGAACCGCCATATCCTATGATATACTTCTCATTTAGATTCTCTGTACTTCCCATTATATCATCATAGGTGTGCAAGGCCATATCCATATGAAGAACGACAAGTTTAGGCGAACCTAACATGAAACAAAACCAAGTGTCAGAATTTCAGATTGCGAAAATTGTTCCCAAGTGAAGAAGTTCTATGATCTAACATTTACCCATGCCTTGCCCATTTCCTCTGGATCTCTTCATCAATTGCATTGATTGGCTCAATCTGTACATAGCAACTATTACCATGGCCAACAATGTGAGGATCCCAAGAGTGAGACAAACAATTGCAGCCCTAGAAAAAGTTGCTGAACAGAGAGAAAAAGAAAGTATAAGATATTGCCCATCATGCTCAAATATTTCTTTATAGAAATACTTAAATGGTACTCCTAGAGTATGTAAGGACAACTCAGATAATTTTAATCCTAGTTGGCTGATAACTCATGAAAAAAAATCAATTTTTATCTTGTTTTTAAGAAATATATCATAATTTGAAAAAGAAAAAGAAAATAAAACAAAAGGATCAACCAATATTTTTCTTAAAAACAATATAAAATTTGAATCTTTTTAGATGAGTCATAGGCCAATTAGGATTAAAATAATGAGTCATTAGACAGAATCTAGATGATGTGGTGCTCCTGGACTACGTAAGTATTTCTCATTTCTTTAACCCACAAAACTAAAATGAAGAAAAGAAACCAACACAAAGTTAGTCCAGCTGTGTAAGACCCCATTAGATCCGTTAGATCCCTTTGGGTCTCAAGTTTGAGTCTCAGAGGAGACATCTTTGTTGGAAGGGGCAGCCACAAACCCCCCGGATATCAGATGATAATATTGAAAAAAAAGAAAAAAAAAAAAGAATGAAGACAAGAAAAGCCACATACCATTGGATTTTGCTATGTAAGGATCACATATTGATCCTAACCAATTTCCACATAACATGGGATTTCCAATGAAGCTGCAACGAGTCACAAATTATAAGTGATTTATCAATAGAAGATGAAATGAAATTCCCAGTTTTCACATCAATACCTGTCAGATGAAAATCGTGAGAAGTTTCTCATAGGAGGAATTGTTCCAGACAAGTTGTTGTAAGAGACATTCCTTAAAAAAAAGTCAATAAACAAAGCAATAAGCTTCAGAAACAACAGAGAAGAAAATAACACTAGGGAGACTATTGGATAGGTATACTCACAAAGAGGAGAGACTGAAGCAGTTAGTTAACTGGTCAGGAATCTTGCCATGCAATTCATTGTTGTTTAGAATCCTAAAAAAAATTCCAGCAAAGCAAAAATATAGACAAAAATTGAACATCCGGTCCAGAATATACTACTGTAGAATGTTGGGAAGAAACAACTTTTATAGTTTACTTACAGTGAAACAAGGTTCTGCAGCATCCCAATTTCAGAAGGAACGCTACCAGATAGATTGTTGAATGACATATCACTGGAAGAAGAAACAAGAAATTAAACAGGACATCATGAATGTTAAGACTACAAAGGTGATAGAACTTGCATAATCTGGATGCTTTTCAGATTCCCAAACTCAGCAGGCAAGGGACCAGTAAAATGGTTATGGCTCAAGTTACTGCATAAATAATGCATATCTATTAGTAAAAAAACAATATATCAAACTTAGGAAAGCAGGTTTAATTATAACTTATTTCTTACAGTGTCAGAAGATGTTCCAGATCACCAACAGATGCTGGAACCTGCCCTGAAAAATTGTTGCGAGATATATCCCTGAGCATTACCAAAGGAAAAGAAAACCCACTTAGCACACATTATAATTTGTTAGGTTAGAAATATAACAAAATGAAACTTACAGTGTATCAAGATTTATGATGTGGCCCAACTCATTTGGAATATTCCCTTTGAAGTTGTTTAATGAGAGATTTCTGCAGATTGAAGAAAAATCTTATATCACTGATCAATAAACATGTCTTCAACAGATAAAATATAACCGGCTCAAATCTGATTTGCCCCTACTTACAAGTAGGTCAGACTCCCAAGGCTGCGGAAGCTCAAAGGAATAGAACCACTTAAGCGATTACCGTGCACATTACTGCAGAAAATTTAATGAAATATTAGCATGGCGACATGAGGGTATATAGAACAGTACTAGAAAATTTAGAGTTCATGTCATCTCACGAATCTTACAACTTATTCAAGGCAGTACAGGAGCTTATGTTATGTGGAACAAATCCTTCAAGATAATTGTTAGCAAGATTCCTGAACCACAACAAGAAGTACCATTTAATAGCATTGATATATGAAATGTAAAGACCATAAGATAAAATAACAAACTTACAATTCAAACAAATGCTCAAGCTTTCCAAGTTCCTCAGGAATTCTGCCAACTAGTTTGTTGCCATTCAATTGCCTTGTAACAACAAAGTCCCATCGATAATAATCCAATAAGAGAACAAAGACAAAGGGAATTAAAAAATTGAAAATAAACTCACAGGTAGCTCAGCTTGGACATGTTGCCAAGTTCAGGAGGTATTGCACCAGTGAGCTTGTTCCCATGGAGATACCTGCAGAAAGTAAAATCTTCAGCACAAAGCAATCACTAACAGGAGGTTTCCTTATGGTGTGAAATCATACTTACAGCTTGCCTGTGAAAGATAAATTGCCAAATACATGAGGGATAGGCCCCACCAATTCATTCTCACTCAAGTCCCTGAAAAGTTTCCAATACAGTTATGCATTTTCCTATGGTCAACCATATCATTTTCCAGAAATGCAGTCTCACCCAGAATAAAGTGTATATATTATCTATATACTGATCGATACACTTACAAAATAGCAAGGGCTTGCATGAAACCAATCACTTCTGGAATCCTTCCAGTTAGTCTATTCCCTTGAAGTGACCTATAAACAAGAATAGTTCTTACTAAACTGTAATCAAGATAACAAGATTGTTCACATAAAACCAACTCTTTTCAGGAAGAGATAGAAGACATGATGCAAACAATTAACTCTTATATCAAGATAACATTGAATAACAAGATAACATTGAATAACAAGGATTTATAAAAGAAAAGATACTCACAAAGTAGCCACTTGCAGAAACCCAATATTATAGGGGATCTCCCCAGTAATCTGGTTGTATGATATATCCCTGCATCTCAATCAAAGGCTTGCGTGAAAATGTGGGGCGAAAACCATAATAATAAAAGCCACCATTGAATTCGCTGTAGAAATGACATACAGAATTTGAAAGCTTGTACAGTTCCCAATGGTTTCAGGTATTGTGCCCGTCAAGTTGTTGCCTCTCACATCACTGAGAATTTATGTAAAGCAAAGATTATAGCAAAGGTCAAACAAAAAGGGAAAAGGGGAAGGAATGAAAGAGAAACCTTAAACTCTGTCATTGCCAGAATACTTACAAATACCATAGTCCAGTTAATTGACATATATCTGGGGATAGAGTTCCACTCAACATGTTTCCTCTCAACCCTCTGTTTCAGAAACACGTGCAATTTGAAATCAGATATTGACACAATAAGGAGAACATGAAACGAGAATACTTTTGCTCGGGTATATTAAGAAATATCAAACAAAAGATAATCGAGTTTCCCCACAATTAATCATTGCATGAAGGGTTGAGTATAAATGATACAGATAAACAGTAAAAGAGACTCACAGGTATTGCAAGACTTCATTCCAATAGAGGAGTCTTGGTATCTCACCAGTGAGCTGATTGCGAGCAAGATCACTGAAATACAAAAGGAAGTACAATGAATAAAACTTATTTCCTGAGAGACCAAAGCAAGCAAAATGCTATTACTAATGTATAATCACTGACAAGCAGATACTAAAAAGAGGAGATTCAAAACAGCATCACATAGGACTACATCTCCTCTTCACATGAAAAACCTTACAGAAGCAGATAGCAGAGGAACTTACAGAGTCTTCAGGTTTGGAATTTGGGTCAAGGTTGAAGGAATAGGACCTCTCAACTGATTGTTCTTCAAATTCCTGCATTTCCCGGAGAAGCTTAGGATTCATAATCACACAAAAGCAGAACATCACAGTGAGTGTCGTATTCTGGCCTCAAACTTACAAAAATTCGAGTTGCTTTAGCTTTGATATTGAGAAGGGCATGTCACCATTCAGCTGATTATCAGACAAATCCCTGAATTTTCATTAAAAAAGTTATTTTGATAAGCAATTGAACGACAAGGATATTATGAAAAAAAGCATTGAAGAAAGAAAGAAACAGAACAAAGATTCATACAGATGAATAAGTGCAGCGCAGTCCCCAATTTCATCTGGGATCTGACCAGTCAGCTTATTTCCCTGCAGATCACTGCCATTTCCAAAAATACATTCAGATTCAGAATTTATATATAAATGAAAGCATTTAATGAGGAAGAAAAGAGTCTTTGAGAAGGTAATTTAAATGAAGAGTGGATCAAACAAGCATACATGGATTGCAAGTTTCTCAAGTCGCCAATGGCTGGTGATATCTCCCCACCCAGATTCAAACTTGACAGATTCCTTCAGAAACAAAACAAAGCACTTAAAGTTAATTCAATATATAAATCAACTCAAAATTCATTTCCTCCTAAACTAAAGCCTAATTACAAAAATGATACATCAACTGTAAGATATAAGAAAAGGCCTCTCCAAACTTTATACGAATATGACAACGCTAAATTTCAGGGAGTAATGGTTGTTGAAGCAAGAAGCAATCTCGGGCAACCTATTCATCATACAGTGTAGTCCAAAGCTTAAGAAAGTGTTTAGTCCCTGTACATGCATCAATACTGTAATAGAGTTCTACTGAAAATATTTAGAGCAAAAGGAAAGAGAGATAGAATCATACAGAGTAAGCACAGTAAGGGTTAAATTATCACAGTAAACGCCACGCCATGAACAGAAGTCATCATTGTGCGAGCCACCCCAGTCAAGCAAAACATCTGCTATGTTGCTGAAGGAAGCTTTAATCTCCATCAATGCTTGTCCTATGCATGTGATTAGCATAAAAATAAGTCACCACCTCAAAATAAACGAACTTCAGTGAAATATGAATGTCTATATGTGCTGCTCATTCGTTTAAACAAAAACAGAAAGGGAAATATGGTTTTTTCCCCACTAAGAACTTTAAACTAGTGACTTTCATCTTAGAGCAAGAGAAAGACAATCAATCAGATATAAGCATGAAATACATCATGCAATTCATATCCCAGCCTATATGAAAATTATAAGCCAGTAATTTCTAAGTCTAGAACTGCAAATATAAAATAGGGGAAAGTATTACCTAATATTAGCATTAAAAGTTTCAAAGAATGTTTGAAGTTAAAAAAAAGGTAGGACACTGCAAACACAGAAAAGAAAGGAATTACCCGGCACTTTCTTAATATTTGTTTAATGAAAATCAAAATATACATAAATTCAATTTATTTTCAGGTTTTATTAAATTTTCAGCAAGGGTTGCATTAATTTATGTTCATTCAATACAGATTTGATTTTTCAAATTAAATTATTATCTATCAGTTGAAATTACCAATCAGTTATATTTATTTTTTACAAAAAATATATATATTCTATGATAGATTCAATGGCCTAATTTTGATTATTATAAATCTGATTTATCCGCACAGAGATAACACATCTGTATGTATATGTATTTATCAATAAACACAAAACACTTTCTGAGCCAAAAAAAAAAAACACACAAATCACTTTGATTAAAAAAATACTATTATAACTCATAGCGTATCTCTTTTTCTTTTTTTTTGGCTATTAGGTAAGATTTTAGGAGTTTAGAGTATGAATTTGAAAGAGTCACATCAGTTGGAGAGAAAATAGTTTAACAAAAAAAAGAAGCAGTTTCTACCAGCAGAAAAAGCTTCCCATATAAAACAGAAGCCAGATGTAGCCAAAGAAGAAGAAGGAAAAAGAAGCCAGATGGATTTCACTAACTTAACACAGCAGATTCTGTGTTTTGCAGCCAAAAAATGGAAACAGAACATCAATAAGGGAAAAAATAATTTCCTTCAGTATAGGTTGAATAGTTAACGTATGGTGAAAAAAGTTTCCATTATGCCTAGTGGGTTGTTGAAACTCCGACTGCATAAACAGTAAAAACTGTTAAAAACAAATAAAAGTTACTTCTTTTTCAACCATCTGCTAAATGCTCTTGTTACTATTTCACTTGCATATTGTCACTGATTAGACAGAAAGTAGAGACAAGGACATCTTCGTCGTCTCTTAGACACTCTCATTTTCCCTTGCACTTTCAGAAATGGAGGGATCATAAAAGATGACAGAAAACAAAAATCAGAAAACATTTAAGGTTCAGTGAGGAGAAGTAAGAACAATGGCATGGAGGTGAAAATTACAGAGTGATAAAGCATATGCATACATATAGACATACCTTCTTGGCTAATGGAGGAGGCAAATGGATAAAAGAGAAAGAGAAACGCCATTGCTACAAAAAGATGCTTCTTTTTCCGCTTCAGCAAACAGAACAGCACAAACCCATCTTCCATAGCGAACAATCTTGAGCAGAAATAGAGAAGACAGTGATGGTGAATGAAATAAGAAGGTAGAATAGATAAATAGCAGAGTTTGAGTCTTGACCCTTCTTTGCTTGGCTGTTTAGAGAGAGAGAGAGAGAGAGCAGGCGTTTAGCGTGAACAAAGAGGAAAAAGAGTGGAGGGAGTGTAATGAAGAGAGAGAAGGAGGGTACAGAATCATAAAGCCATAATGCAGCAGAAAGCAAATATGGCTTACTCTACGCTGCTACTTATAGCAAAGTTTTAGCCTTTAAGTACAAATCTCTGTGAACCTGTTTGCATTACTTTTTCGTATAATACTGCATAATTTTTTGTTTGCCAACTATAATTCTGCATAATTAAAAGCAAGCATTTATGATTATTTAACACACATATGTTTATCTTCTCATTCTTATTTAATTCATCAGTCATAAACCAAAGGATAATGCTATGAAATAGCAGATAATGTCATGTGGCCTGCTAACAATCATTAACTCATGGTTCAGAAATTTCAAACATAAATAATTTGAAGTAGTCTGTATTTTTAAATATAATATAAAAGCTTCAACAACAAATCTATTCGTTTCTTTCTTTTAGAGCATCATGTTTCCTGTCTTATTTTGATATGGTATTACCTTTATCAATTGAAACAAGTGCGGGTAAAACAACAACAAAAAATTCATAGGTTATAAATGGTATTGCGAGTGTTTAAATTTGTAATTATAATAATTAATTACTAATAACTTTTAAAAATAAAACTTGGGGAATTTCCTTGAACAGAAAAGAATGATTCAGCATGGTTTAAGCCTTTAAGGGTAGGGTGGAGAGGTGGTCAGGACAGTGTTTCAGAATGGGAAACATGGTTGCCTCAGCCTCATTGGTTCGTTGAGAAGGGTGTTAGTTAAAAAGGTGAAACAATTATAGTTAATGGCCCAAAACTAAGTTTATTTATTCTTTACACCAAAAGTTCAAAAAATTAAAATCTATATGAATTGTTTAAAGAAATTCAATACATTAAATTATTTTAATTTATTTAATATAAAGGCATTCAAATTTAAAATTTGTTTAAAACGCATTAGCGTTAATAGTTAAAAATTTAATCTTATCATTGAGTTGGCAATTTTTATTCATGAAATAAAATTAAGTATCTGTTTAGATTAGCGGTAGAAACTTATATAATTTCAATAACTCGTTTTTTAAAAGCTCATCTTCTTTTCGTTTTTTAAGAGAACATTGCACCAAAAGTGCTTATATAATTTCAAAACTCTCTCACGGGCAAACAAGCTTTACAATTTTTATTTGAGTTAGCGTTTAAAAAACACGTTCATATAAGTCGAGATAAAACATATCTTACATAATTATTTCGTACATCATAAATCATGTTGGAAAAACAACTTTTACCGCTAATCCAAACAGACCCTTAAACTTTAGGACGATCCTTGTTAAAATTATTTTAGACACAAAATACCCTTCAACATTTTTTTAAAAAAAATATGGAAAATCCCTCTAAAATACCCAAGATTCTGAAACCTAAACTGGTCACTAGACCGGTCTAGGTACTGGGTCAAGGGTCAGTGGGTCAGACCGGAGTCAAATCGGAGCTAAACCGGGGTTAAACCGATGAAAAATGGAAGATTTTAGGGTTATTAATATAAAATTCTAAAGAAAATAAAAATAAAAATCATTTTTTTATTTTTTTAAAAAATAAAAAATTGAACCGGTTTGCCCCCCGGACCGGACCGGTTTACCCACCGGTTCCCGGTCCGGTATGGGTTTGGGAACCATGAAAATACCACCCCAATTCTAATTCCCAAAAAGGTAATGTCAACG
This sequence comes from Acacia melanoxylon, assembly GCA_019022615.1. Classification (NCBI taxonomy): domain Eukaryota; kingdom Viridiplantae; phylum Streptophyta; class Magnoliopsida; order Fabales; family Fabaceae; genus Acacia; species Acacia melanoxylon. Next base: position 12,006,684 of record JAFJYJ010000004.1, read on the forward strand.
TGTGAAAGGAGAGATTGGTCATAGAGTAGAAATTTGAAGGACTCTACCCAAGAGGCTCTCCGCGTAGGTTCGACGATCTCTCTCGACTTTCCCAATATTAGGGTTTCTGGCTCGCCGGCAGCATCCTTGCCGTCGGCAAGCCTCCTCCTGTACCATAACCGCAGTATGGAAGCAGATTGGAGCTTGAAGAGTCTGGAGCAGGTGGGTTTTAGTTCGGAACAGGGACATACAGCGGCGACCTCGTATCTTCACCGGCGCTGGCTCTCCTTTGGTCTCCGTCCTCACCACCACTCCACTTGTGGCGTCCCTTTGTTTTCTTTGTGCGACGATGATCCTTTTCCTCTCCCTCTCCAGATTTGTCTTGATAGGGTGGGATCTACTGTTAGGACAGCTTCCTGACTAGCGGTCTCTGGCAGAGGGGACATCCGACCTCTTCTCCTGCTTTTGTGGTTTTCCATCGATGTGTTTCTACGGTTTTTGTGGTTTTAGGAATTATTGGGGGTGTTTTTTTGTTGTGGCTTGGATTCGTGTTTTTGGGGGAAGGGTTTTATCGATGGTCGCTATTGCAATATGCTTTACCTATAAGAGGATCATTGTTAGGTTTGTTCGATGATAGCGAATCCAAAACACTAGTGTTGGCCAAAATTTGTTCGGTAGGTAGCTGTGGTTGTTGTCACTAGATTCGCTTCAATGGAGGAACATAAGTATTTTTCAGGATATCATTTGTCTTATTTCTTCTGAGGTTGGGTTCTCTGTGTTCTTTATCCTGAGACGGGATAATTATGTAGTTGATCAATTTGCAACTTATGCTTATAAGGAGATGTGCCCTATAGGGTGTATTTTGCAACCAACACCTTCTTTCATATCACTTCTAACCTTGGATGTCCAGGATGTCGATTTTACCTCTGAAGTTACTTTTAGTCCCTCTCTTTCAAAGGTGATTCGTTTTTCTTTGGCTTGTTTTATGTTGTTGTATTTGTTAGTCTTATTGTCTGTTTAGTTGTTTCTGTTCAGTGTAATAGTTTATATTTGATGTAACTCTTTATATAAGTATTAATATAAATACCTTTTGACCAAAAAAAAAATAGAGTAGGAATCTGAGATAACAAAATTTAATCGGAAAGACAGAAATGCCAACGAGAGAGTTTTAAAAAAATGAGTTCATCCTCTCCCTTTATGTCTCCCTTCTTCAACCTTCTCCCCCTCCTTCTGCCTTCATACTCAAGAGCCAAGAATCAGAGTCAGTCAGGGAATATATATATATATATATGAAAAGATGCCAACTTTAATCCTTGAGCTTTGCGATGATTCAATTTTGCTTCTTCGTCACCTTCAGAATAACCCGCACCAGCTCCTCCATTGTTCACCCACTTTCTATTCCCTTTGATTCGGTTTTGAATTCGCCAGTGTCATTATATGTGAAGCACAAAGGTTCAAAGTATTTTTTCAAATTACTTATTCACACCCTTTGGGTGATACTTTATAAGGTCATCAAGTCTGACCTTGAAGAAGCAAGTCCTTTGGTTGTTTCTCTTATTGATATACTTGCGGAAAGAAATCGTGTGATTTTTGTAATATTTTAACAACTCCCACACACTTGGGGGAATTTATTGGGTAAGGTTGTGAAAAATTTACTATTTACGAGGCGTTTGTTAGTTCTTGACGGACTTCGGCTAGCTGCTCAGAGATTATAAGCACCCTTTTCTTAACACTACAAGGTTGTTACTCTCATCTATTCATTTTTGAAGAATTCTGCAATTCTATGAGAGGAAAAGTTAGCCGCTTAGACCCAAATCTTGCAAGTAAAGTAAATATACATGTCATAATAATCACTTGATACAAAGAAATATACGTCTTGATTTGCCATTTACCCAAGGGACGAGAACCACTGGCCGAAGAAAAAAGGTGTAGAATTGAAAAATGGGTAGAATTTCTACATCATGTTGCAACAATTCAGAATAGCAGCAATGACACTTTTCAAACAAGTATTAGAGTCAAATTTGGACAAGGCAAAAAATGATGAAGAGAGGAAAGAGAGTGAAGAAAATAGGAGAAGAAGGGAGTTGAGAGAGGGCGTGAAGGGATCTGCATTAGACTCATATGGCAAAGGACACGACGGAGAAAGAGAAAGGTTTGGTGGTCAGAATTTGGCCGGCCAAGTGGTTTGTGAAAGGGATGTGGATGGGAAGAAGGTGAAGTAGAGGGGAGGAGGACTGGAGGAGAGTGAGGAGAGATGTAAAGGGCATTTAAGTATTTTCAGTCAAACTTTAATATTCCCTCTAGCTCTTACTCCCTCTTGTCCTTATTATAAGGCACCAATTAACAATTCTTACAAACCAATAAAAACAGTTAAAGTCATTAAAGTTATCCTATAATTTAAGTAACTTCCAATATTACCTCTACTAATTGCACTAAACTTTAATTATTGCTCTCATCCACTATTCTTATTAATTATGGGCATATATGGAAAGAGATAATTAATGCTCATTGGGAACAAACAAGTGTCTTATAAAAAAGACCAAATAAACTTGCTAGTTGTTACCTTATAATAAGAACCAAAGGGAGTATTATAAGGCACTAACTGTAATTTCTCTTATACCAAGAAATGATAGTTAAGTCATTAAATCAGTTGATAAATATTTTCACATTTACCTCTACTTTATGGGGAAGAGACAGAAACATGTTGATTGGATTGAAAATATAAATTTAATATGAGAAGAGAGAAAAACATGCTGATTGGATTAGAAATATACAAACTTAATATGAGGAAAGAGAGAAACATGATAAATGGATTGAGAATGCAATAATATTAACCCAATAAATAAGGGCATAATGAAAAAACCTAATAAATCAATCAATTAGAGACGATATTGTTGATAGTGCGTTAAAATAAGAACAAGGAGTACCTCATATTCCTACTTTTTACCAATGTTCTTTTCTTTATTCACATAATTTTTTTGGAAATTTTGAAGTTCAAAAGTATTTTCTAGAGATTTTCTCAAAAAAAAAAAAAAAAAAAAAAAAAAAACTATATAAGCCAAAACGTGTCTTTTAATTATTAAATATATTAATTGAATAATTTGAAATAATAAGGAAAATTGTTGAATGGCCGTACAAGAATCAGATAGGATCAAAATGACTGCCATAAAGTAAAGTAGTGGCATTGCTGCAGCCTGCAACTGCAAAATTGCTGAGCAGTGACAGACAGACACACTCTGAAGCCAATTCCGCCGTAGCCGCCGTCACCTGCTTGTCCTCCCTTGCCGATTCTTTCTCCTCATTAATGCCCTGCCCCCCTCACTTGAATTCCCATTTTACCCCTACCTCTTTTTTTGGGACCAGATTGCTCCTACCTCTTTACCCATGCATGATACCAAGGTTAGGCAACTGAACTAGTCGAGATAATTACGTTGAAGTCAAATCAAAACTAAGGGCTACACATATAAAAAAAGCTAAGATTTAATGGTTATTAATATGAAATTCTAAATAATAAAAAAAAAAACGAATTAAATAATTAAAATATTTTTGAAATGATAAATATTGAATGGGCTTGACCGGACCGGTTAGTTTGCGGTTTGCAGGTTTCTGGCTCAAACTAGCCGGTCTAATTTTAATAATTTTAACAACTATGCATAACACATCTACCTGTTACTAGTAGTAGTATTTTTTGAATGTATACTAGTAGTAGTATTTACTGGTTAATTTAGGATAAGGGGTTCAAAGCATGATAGCTGTGGGTATTCAAAAGTTTTTAAAACTTTTTGAGAAAAGTCTCTTATTAAAAAGTTAAGGGAAAATTACATACAGGCCCCCAAGGAACATAAATAATTATAAAAAAGTCCCTTAAAATCACTAAATTACACAGAAATCTCAAGGCACTTTTTTGATATGATTTGTATTAACAACAGAAAAAGCATAGATTTACAACAGAAAATGCTATATTAAAAAAAAAAAATCTGGCCATTTACAACAGAAAAATTCATATTTACAACATTTAAACACTTGGATTTTGAATGTAGAAAGGTTATTTACAATCGAAAAAGACTATATTTACAATAGAAAATGCTATATTTACAACAAAATTTAAAATATAATCATTTACAACAAAAAAAGCTATATTTACAACAGGAAAAACCATATTTATAACAATATTTAAAAACCTGGATTTTGAACGTAGAAAGATCATTTACAACAGCAAAATGCTATATTTACAACAGGAAATGCTATATTTACAACAAAATTTAAAACCTACCATTTACAACAGAAAAACCATATTTACAACAGAAAAAATCATATTTACAACAACATTTCAAAACCTGGATTTTTTCCATACAAATAATTACAATAAAAGTTCCTTAAGACTTTTGTGTAATTTGGTGATTTTAAGGGACTTTTTTATAATAATTTTTGTTCCTTCGGACCTATTAATTGTCGAAGAAGACTTAAATTAGAATATCAATACTTTGCCGATACAAAATTCGCAGAACACTGATACACTCTTGAAAGCCAATTTGGCTTTGAAGAAATGTCTTGTTACTAATCAGGTTACAAGCTACAGCATCATAACCTAGCCCCATAGACCACTAATACTCTTTATATATAAAAATTTATCATGTCATTCTCACCAATTAAATTTTTAATTGAGGAGTTTTTACAAACTACAACATCATAAACTTGCTCAACAGAGCACTAATCTCTATGTATATGAGAATTTATTGGCTTATTATCACTAATTAAATTTTTAATAGAGGACTTTTCTCCAATTTTTTTAAAGTTTGTCAATCAAATTTGCCCTTAAAGCGTTTAAAATTGAGCAAAATTCACCTGAATAGTAAAAAATTAAAATTGGCGTTTGGCATTTTTAAAGGCAAGAGGTGTCATTACTCATTCTTTAATAAATCCAAGAAAATTTATCCAATTTTTTTTTTTGATACTCTGCCCATAAACGAAAAATTTCAGGATCTTGAAAGTTACACTTAGAAGTTGAATATCTGAAAGTTTTCTTAATAAATTTATTCTAACAATTAAAAAACTAACGTTACCAACAATCATCGAAAACAAGTGGTAAGGGACTTGCTCTCCCACCATTACGTCCTCGGTTCGAGACGTGGGAATTAAAAAAATGGTGTTGAAAGTTCTTTCTCCATGATTGTGGGCTGCATTTGAAATAAATCAGGATTAGTCGAATTTGAAGGTTTCGGTGAAGGCTAGATAATAATAATAATAATAAAAAAAAAAAACTAACGTTCACACTAACATTTATAGATGTCTGAGGTCACATTGCTCCTCTTTTAACCATTTTCAAAGAAAATTAATTAAAAAAACTTTCGGAAACTCAGATCCTAGTATCCTTCACCAAAAATTCTAATTAGACCTTATCCCTACAATTTAATATTATTCAGTCAAGTTTAAATATTTATAAATTCAGTCAAAGATCGCATTATCGATTAAGCATACGTGTCTTTTTCTTATTCATATTTTTATATATTACACAAGACTGCGAATCAAAAACGATTTTCAGGGGGAAAAAACAGAAAACGATGTAAAGAACAAGAAATATTATATCAATTGTAAGATAGTGGTGTTAGGGATGGAAATTTTAGAATACACACACACAGAGATCGATTGGGTTGATATATAACCATAACCATCAGAATAATGACCAGAGAAATAGAAATACAGAGAAGTTTAAAAAAAAAAAAAATCCAATTGACATGTTTTTCTGTGTATATTACATATGATATAGCTTGTTAAAGATTATTAATCTCAACGGAGACTTTGAATGTTAACGGTGTACGAAAGCCTAAATGTGTTTTTTAAGGTTAATTCAAACATGCCTTTAGACTCAGATGGCTAATGCAAATGCAGATGATGATAGACTGATAATCCTCAAATCATAAAGTTGTTTCTTACCTACTTCTCAGCAAATTGACTACAGACGTTGACTCATAACAGAGTGATAATTTAAATACATTTGTTTTAGCATATGACGCCAGTATTTGAGTCAATTAATAAGAACTTTTCCCTTTCCATTTGAATTGCAATAACTACAACCAAGTCTAATTTTGCCCAGACTTTTTGCACCGGAGCTGTAGGTATCCAGATTTTTTTTATTAGATCAATTTTCCCTGAGAGTATTAAAACAAAAAAGCAACGTCATCTCTAACCGTTAAAAATGTTAACAATCAATGTTGGTTTTTTAACGATTAGCGTGACTTAGTTCTTTTTTAATGCTTCCAAAGGGAAATTGATCCAACAAAAACTTTCAGATACCCATAACTCCTTCACGAAGACTTCTGAGGCAAAATTGAACCTTAACCCAACAACAAAAGAGAATAAATAAAACTAGGACCAAAAAAAGACTGTCGATTTCTTCATGAATCAGGACTCCGGATCAGCATTGTGCCATCCCTTTTTGCATGGAGGAATACTCATGAATTCATCAAATTCTTTTACATGAATGTCACAGCACTTCCACTGCAAAATCACATGAAAATAAGGAGGTTGGGTTAAGTTGTGAAGATCCACAAGCACAATTTAAACATTAATACAAACAAACTGGAATATGCAGTAAATAATTATTCAACACCCACCCCTCTCAAGCGGTCATGAAAAACAGCAGGACCAGGATGGTAGCTGCATGCAGTATCATGATTATCCTTTTCCTTGAATTCTTTACCGCATCCTTTATTTTTGCATTTCTGGGTTTCATTTATATCAACCGTCTTCTTAGGTTGTTTTGGAACAGCACTTGCTTTGCTTTCAGAAGGGGCATTTACAACAGGATTCAAAGGTTTACTTTGAGAACCTAAAAAACAAAACACAGGAAATTTAACTCAAGAAGCTTGAGAAGGGCATCACATAAAAATAATAAAAAAGTGGTAGGAAGGTTCATCCTACATATCCGAAAAAACTATTTTACTGCATTTAGCTAATAACAGATAAAAATGTATACCATGATCTGAACAAAGGAAGCCCTGCCGACACCTCAAACAAGAATCCCTTGATGATCCATTGGTAGTGGAAGCCGGCGCTGGAGCTGGGGCAGGTACAGGATTCTTCTTAGGCTGTGGAAATACTTGTTTCTCTGTTGTGTGTTTTCCAGTCTTGCACCTTAAAAAAGAAAACTTTAGTCATCAGATGCTAAAAGCATCAAACATAGAAGACATAAGCTATTCCAGGTATGTTAAAAGCAAAAGGTTAAGTGGAAATATTTTGTATTCCAAGCATGCAAATGTCAGTATAATAAGCTGTTGCATCACTAGTACAATGAAATTATATTAGCAAAAACCCTATCTTCTGCCTGTGCTTAGTGTAGAATATAAGATATATTACTGTTCTGGTTTGGTGGAGATAAATTTGAAAACAAATGTGAAATCACAGCCTCAGAGACCAGAACGTGCCAAAGAGCACATAGCTTCGCATTCAAATGTAATAACTTGGGATAAATTCTTGATTTTAAGAATTTATTTTGGTCAGCAATGGAAGCAGATATGAGCGGGTCACTGACATAAAAAATGATGAAAAAAGGTAAAATCAATCAAGCCAGGCAAATGCATTATATTAGATCTGACATTTGTAGCTTGCAATCTCCACAATCCAAGTGCTTGATTTTATGATTTTGATTTCTAATGTTAGAGGCTAAACTATGATTTACATGAAGGTATTACTCAAAATAAGGTTAACTCTTTTAAAATGATCAGTTGACAGCAAATAAAACTTTGATATTCACAATAAGAAGAGGAAAGAAATGGGAGAAAAAGATGTCTCACCCTGGAATCGCTACAAACAAGCTAAAATCATGACTTCTTTTCTTGCAGCAACTCCATTCTTTCATACCATCATGAAATATCGGCTAGAAAGTAAATTTAAAGTTTAATCAATTGTAAATTTAAATAAGGAATCACTACAGGAAAAAATAAAAGAGCAGTGATGAAGAATTAAATGAAAACGCATGGACTTACTGCCTGATGAAGCCAAGATGCCAGTTGTCAAATCCAAATCCCAAACATGCCCGATGAACATTGATCAGTAAATTCAGAAAGGATGCAATGGTATAAATAAACAAAAAGAATAAAACAATGGATGCAGTTAACTTCATTCAGTTCATAAGGAATGAATTAGTAATGATATCGACAAACATGTGAGAGCTCAGAAAATGAACATGCATAAAAACAAGTTTACACACATGTGCGCACCCACGTGCACAGTGTCTATTAGAAAGGCAATCAATAAATAAATTCATGAAATTTTGCCCAGTTACATAAGTCCACAGACCTGGATGGAATATTAATTTTTGCAGAACCCCCAAAAAAAAAAAAAATCAAAGGAAAGACAATATTTTTGCAGAACAAGAAGTACCATACATGGTCAGTTTCAGAATATGGTAGATAACAGTATTTCAGTACATGAGAGTTACTACCGAGTGGAACAAAATTCACATGAAGCAGATAATTCATCACAGATCCCACAATCAAATGGATATGATGTAGACTAAGGCGGCCAGAGAGAATCTTCAATAGTAACCTTGAGACCCTCTTGTCTAGGAGAGGGCAACACCATGGTTCAGTTTGAGAACCACTCTAAAGAGTTAAGAAAGTTCAACAAAATAAAAATGAACCACACATTATAGAAATCAAACGGATCAATTTCATCAAAAGGTGAAGGATTGTCTAATGACTGGAATTAGCACGAAGACACGGTGATCTAAGATCTATCCCCCACATTCATAGAATCATCCACCAGAAAACAAAAAAGCCGGATCACCAATTAAAGAATTTCCCCTAAATTCGGCTAGTGTGAAAATCCGAAGAGCCAGAAAATCGTATCATTATAGCTCCTAGTGTTCTGACCCAAATTTTTTTGTTAGAATTATCTTTCGGAATCCCTGGACCTATAATACACTCAAGAGCTTCGCATTATCCTTGTGATAAAGATATGGGTGTGAAATTTTTAAGCTTTACAGCTCTTGTTTCATAATACCACGGGTTCTTGGCCAAAACACATAGGGTATTGTTTTTTGTGTACCTTCAATTGATAGCTGTGTACAAATCATTCTCATAGTGATTCAAAAACTTTAACGGATTAACTGAAATACCATAACTAAACATTACACTAACAGTGAAAAACCAACGAAAAGAAGCAAATTTCAATATGACACAGCAGGCATGGATGCATCCAAATCATGGTAAAGGGGGAAGAGGAAGAGTGATTTTGCGTACCGATTCATGGTATCGACAGGAACCCTCAGGGTTATCGTCCTCAGAGAACATGGCCTCGCAGCCAATCCTCTGGCATAGAAGCTTAACAGGTTGCTGCTCCATTATTTTAATAAACAGGACAATATGTGAAATCGTCGACAAGTTTCAAGTCGAAAGCACAGATCAGAAACAAGGCAAATGGGATTTCACTGCTAGTGATACTGATACTTTTTTCTCTTATGGCGATGGGTCTTTAAAGGAACTATCGCGAAGAATCAATCCAGCCGTGTTCCTGGCAACTTCTCCCGTTAGGAAAAAATTGTTTTGGTACCAAAAAAAAATTTAGAAAATAGATTCAAAAGGTGTCGGTTTATCTAGAGATTTACTAATTATAAGAGCTAGTTGACTTTTTTCGGAGAGATTAAAGAAGCTAAATAAGTTTAATCATTTCATATGTTATATATTATTAGATTATATATTAGTTTATTAGTAAAAACTAAATAGTTTGAAGAAAAAATAAAAATAAAAATATTTTAAAGTAATTTAATTAGGCTTCCTTAACCTCTCCAAAAAAGTCAATTATTTTTATAATTAGTGACAGGAGTATTATTTAAGTAATCATACATGTCTGAAAATTTAATTTGGGAAAATTGCAACCAGGTTGTAAGAGAATTAATTTTAAATAGATCCCTTGAAATCATCAAATTACAATAAATTTTCATGGAACTTAAGTGACATTAATTCCAAATGTGAAAAGACTATTTTACCCTTTTTTATATATTTAAAATCAAAACTAATAGATTTTATGGTTTGATGAATTTTCCTTCTCAACCCGATGGATATGAAAGTTTGGATTTTTGTAAAGATGAATCCAGTATTAACATTATTACTTCTAATCCTAAATATAAGATATATTAGTAATAGATTTTATGGTTTGATGAATTTTCCTTCTCAATCTTTTGCGCGACGAATAATGAAAGTTTGGATTTTTGTAAAGATGAATCCAGTACTAACACTATTACCTCTGGTTTACAATATAAGATATAGTTTGTAGTATAAATTGCATTATAAATTATATCTTATATTTAGGACTGGAGGGGTACATGTTTGTTAGTTTAGAGTATGTTTTTTTCTCCTTAAAATGGGATTTGTGTTTGGATTGATAGTGACAAAAGTAAATTTTTTCAAACTTATTTTAAAAGTTAGTTAAGATGGAAAATGACTTAAAAAATGGCATGAAACTTATTTTGTATGTATTAGTTGTATATATTGTGATAATTGAAGATACAAATTTAAATTTAAATGTGAGGGGAAAAAAAGTTAATTTATTATTGAAAAAATTAAAAACAATAAAGTCCTTAATTAAATATATTTAATGGATAAAATTGTATATAAATTAAAATGCATACAAATGTTTTTTTTACAGATTGATATTAAATAATAGTACATTGCTAACGGGATCATCTATTCCTAACAAGTTTAGTCTTTGATTCTATCACGAACATGATTGATTTGTGTTGAAGATAATATAGGAATTGTTATGGAATAAAATATTATCCGTTCGTTAGTGGCAACAAGGGCAACCAAACTCCAACCCTAAGAAAGACCCATTATCCCACAATCACATAGTGGGAGGGGGCGGGAGAAGAAAGCAGAGACGAATGATGGGAACGTGCTAAACGGATCCTCTATGCCTCACTATAAATAAGAGGGGAATTGAGTGAAGTATCTTTATCTGCCTCTTTACAATACACATAACACACACCCCACGGGCTCCCTTGGCGAAAGCCTTCATGTGTGTCTTCTGTGATCTCTTATTCTCATAGGTATCCATGGATACCAGGAGGACTATTTGATCCTACATCAAAATCTTGGTCACAGGATTGAGCATCGTGTTCTTTATCATGAATATTTGATGAAGATGCTACATCAAGTTAATCATTATTATTTTCATCACCCATATTCCCTCATTCCCCTTCATCAGATTAAGAATTTCTCCAAATAAGATTATGTATAGCTAGTGTTATACAAACTATATGGACTTATGTTTTAAAGCTATATCGGTTTGGAAATTATATTTCTACCCAAAAATGTTTGAACAATTTTCAATTTAGTCCCTCCTTGAGAACTTCTATACATTTCAGAATGGTCCCTCGTCAAAATAGGTTTTGACTTAAGGCCGCCTTCTTCCTCTCGATAGATTGGTGCCGCGGCGTCATAGTACACACTAGAGCTTCTTCAATTTGGAGAGAGAGCTTGAGAGGAGAGGAAAAGAGACACAGAGCCACCACCACCGTCGAGGACATCCCACTGTCTCCACCATCGTCTCCTCTCTTCCTCATAGACAAGACATAGTTTCAATGCTACAGAGAAGAAAAGTTTCAGAGCTCATAATCGAGAGACAGAGTCAGAGAGCTTGAAGAGGAAAGATACGAGACCACCAAACTAGAACCACTTAATATTGCAACTGAAGAAGAGAAGACGAGAGGAGAGCTACGGATCAATGAGAAGAACAATGAAAGCAGAGAGAAGTGTGAGACATAAGAGAGAGGGAAGAAGGTGTGAAAAAAGAATCCACATACACATAAGGTGTGTTTATAGCTAACATGCTTATACCTCAATTTTTAATTTTTTTATTTTTTTATATATTGTATTTATTTATATTTAAATTAAACTACGAAAATAAAAATTACACCCAATATCTTAAATTAATTAGTTTAGAGACATATTTTTTTGAATGTAGGAGAGAAACTAATTAATTTGAGATCTTTTGGTGTAAAAAAAAATTGAAAAGAAAGCGGAACGCTTATACCTCGATTTGAGGTATTAGCGTGTAATAAAGTATAAGACCTCATGGGGATCCGTGAAAAAATAAGTGTCCAACGCAACTGAAAGCTCCATAAACGCTCCGAAATGTGGCTTCCACGAAAAATGAGCTTTTTTGGTATAAGCCCAATTACCTCAAGGCTTACCCAAACACATACCCCACTTGGCTTTTTTTTTTTTTTTTTTTTTCACTTGACTTTTTTCCTACCCAACTAGGTTTTTTTCCTCTGTTTACGCTTACCCAAACACGTTTATCGATGTAGGTTGAGAGAAAGGGCTTTTTTTGAGGTGAGGGGCATTTTGGTATTTTCATATGGTATTTAACTTCTGTTAAGACAGTGGAACGGTGATTTTTTTACACCTCCAAAAAGCATATGATGTTGATTACACTTTTGATAAAAAGCTCATAAATATTTTTGTATCTTTAACCCTAGATTAAAATAATGTCAGACCACACTCGTCAATTTTTTTCAATGCCATATCCAATTTTATTTATATTTTTAAACAACTTAGCCTATTTTTGAATAAATTTAACCGGAGTTAATTTTACAATAGAACAATTTTAGACAGGACATAAGTTGATTACATTGATCAACAGCATGATATTTTTCTTAGACTAATCAGTTTAAATTTGAATGAGTTTTGTTCCCAGAGCTCATTTTGTTCTGACTCCAAAAAAAAAAAGGTGGCCAAGCATGATTTTGAGTGAAACAAACCGGAAGAAATACTGTAGAATGAAGTTAAAAATGAAGAGAATTGATGTTAATAATGGACTAAATTTTAGAAGACATGTTCCACAGTGAATTTTCTCAGACTCAGGTCAATCATGTATAGAAGAAAATAATTAACAAGTGTCCGTAATGAATGAAATGAACACAGCATAAGCAACGACGAAAGGCCCTAAAATTTCTTTTCTTATATATACACTATCCAAAGAATATAAACAAAAACTTCTAAGCCTATTGACATCAGACTTTTGCCAGTGAGTTTTCATTCATTAGCAGCGATGAATATTATGCAGACTTGTTCATCTGACATGTCAGCCATGGAAGTTGCAGTTGAAACAGGGTAGAAGAAGAAATAGGAACTTTGGGGAGTCACAACGTTCCTTTAATTTCAATCATGGAAGCTTTCTCCTGTTAGAACAAGAGAGAGAGAGAGAGTTGGTTATTATCCGCATCTTTTTAAGTGTGTACTTGTACAAGCAAAAGCATCCTTGGTTTTTCCAGTGTTGCTGTAGGCATGGCCCCAAGGATGCCTAGGTTCATAGCAAATGAAGCTGAGACAAATACATGTCAAGGACATATCATTATACATGTAAGCATGCTGCACAAAGCTAATTCAACAATTGTAATAAATCTCGGTCAAAAAACAGGGGAAATTGTAATAAATAAAGGGGTTGAGTTACATCCAACGTTCTAGAGTATGTAACCTAAAGTAACGTTTAATGCATTCACCACCCTAAAGCATTTTTTCCATTAGCACCCAGTAGTGCTCATTGATATTGAGAAAATACTTCAAGGGTAAAATTATGCCAAAAAAATACTTTAGAATATTAGTGCTACTGGAAAAATATTTGAGTGCTAAATGCACCAAAAATTATTTTAGGATACTGAATGCACCTTAACCCATAAATCAAAATTGGAAAGAGAGAAAAAGTATAAATTTCAAGTAATTGCAGAACTAGCAGCTTTCAACAAACATCTACAAAGATACAGAGGTAGAACATAGCAAGAAGTCAGTGGAGGTGCATGTCTTGGGTTTTACCCCTTTTACGTTATCCTCTCTTAACTTACACTTTGCAGGTCATGGACCTCCTATGTAACACCAAAAACAAAAAACATAACAAGACTTAATCAAGGATGGAACATTCAATCTTTGAAGTAAAGTAAACTTAAAAAGAAGAGAAAAATCACGCCTTTTAAGTTGTGGCATGTCAAATCTAGCAAAAAAACTGAAATTCACGAGTGAAAGTAATTATCTGCTCATATACATGTCAAGGACAAATTACCTCACTCTGTGCACTGGTTCGTCCATTGCTCTCTGGGGGGAACCAGTGCATTAGTACACCCAGATTCATGACAGCAGGTATCAATTTGAACAATAGAGGGGTTGTAACCTGGAAATCAGTAGTTATCAGGTTAATATTTCAATTTTTCAATGAAGTTCAACATTATGAAAAAACATGGTGTCTTGTGGGGTAATGAAACGTACCAGACTAAGCGCTGTCGTCCCAAGGAGGAGAAGATACATTTTCCCCTGTGGTGATAGGCGCAATTAATTAGAAAAACTAATATGAAAAAGCTTCTCGATGAAAGCATGAAGAATGGAAAAGGCAATGCATCAATAACAACAGAAGCGAGATTAGAGTAAAATAAGTAATGGCAAGTGTATTTCATGCTCAAAAGAATATATATTCCTCTGGTCCTAAATATAAGACATAGTTGATTTTTTTTTTTGAGAGATTAAGGAAGCTAAATAAGTTACTTAATCATATTATATATTGTGTATCCTTTGATTATATATTAGTTTATTAGTCAAATTAATTAGTTTAGGAAAAAAAAAATATAAATACTCTAAAGTGATTTAATTAGCTTCCTTAATCTCTCCAAAAAGTCAATTTTGTCTTATATTTAAGACAGGAGGAAGTATATTCTTCTCAATTAACTGGTACTTCATTCTAGACATAGCAGTGTAGGGATCTTCTTGCCTTTTGGGCCTTAGCAGTATATAAATTAAATCATCTTTCCATAGTCAATTTTCAAACTTCAGTTTTCATTTACAGACCACGAGAGATTTATATCTCCTCCGCTACCACTCTCCCCTCTTTTGAATATTAAGTTTATTTACAGCCATTTAAGGCCAGCAGCAAATTGAGAGTGTTCTCATTCTGCTGCTGCAGATTACATTGAGGATCTGTTCAATGAACCAAAAACAACCATATGGTCATCTCTCTTACTGGAGCAGTGAAGGATTTTTTACCATATTCCTAAAGAAACAAGTTTATCTCAGAGCTCTCACACTTGCCCATCAACTAAGGCATATACCATCAACCAACTCACTAGTTGTGCACTCTCATCAGCGGAATGACCACAATCACATTTTTAATTGTCCATCATTCGCAGCCTCAGATTACACTCTTTAAAAGCTTGCAGACAAGTAAAAATAACTTATCATGTCCCTATGGTTGTTCAAAATCTAAATGATCTCTACTGATTATGGGCGACACTCATCACTTGTCACGATTGATGGGGCTGTTCCCGTCAATCTTGATTGACATACTGGCGACACGGATATTAATTAACGTATATCTTGCAAGTGTGATATGTGACACTGCAGAAACAAAGCAAGCACAGAAGATGAACAACAATTTCCATCAGATGGAGATGTCAGGAGCTAAGCAGCATGATAATCTGTGAAGTGTAACAGCAAGACAAGAAGAGAGAAGAACCTCAACAAGATGGAGGTTTGAAGCACGGCCGAGGAGAACAAAAGCAAACTCTCCAATCTGAGCAAGTGAAATCCCAACCTATATTGTCATGAAAACAGCCATTCAGTACTCATGAAAATGTTAGTGAACAAACTAATACCCAAAAAGCTGGGGCAACTTACCAGAAATGATGTCCGAACACTATAACCAAAGGCTTTAGTAACAACAGCGGCAACAGCAGTCTTAACAACTATAACAAGGATAACAGATGCCAGCAAGATATCTACATGGTTCCATAGGAAATGTACATCGATAAGCATTCCAATGCTTGAGAGGAAGAGAGCTGCAAACAGGTTACGAATTGGTTCCACCTACAATGTATTTATGCATCTTGTCAGATGTAACCTTTTTTATCACAACCAAAACAGTCCTTAAAACAGAATCAGCAAAATCGACCCAAGAGTACCTGGTCCAAAGTATGCTGTGCAAAGTCTGTTGTAGAAATCATAACACCAGCAACAAATGAACCCAGCTCGAGGCTAAGGCCAAGCTTGTCACTGCACTGAAAAGAGATTTCAACTTATCAAAAAGAAAACAAGAAAAGAAAAGAGATTTCAAAACATCATTTGACTACTTTAAGGATTTCAGAAGTTTCCAACTTATCATTTTGATGCTGAAGTTATTTGCTTGTTCAAAATGGAGACATTGGTTGACTTAACCTAATCAGCCTTTTCTAAAAAAATTGTGATAGGAATTGTAAACAAACGTCCACTAATACATGAGAGAGAATGATTTTTTCCTTCTTAGTTATATAAGAATAAAGCACGGGAAGATGAGCAGACTATGTCACTAACTAATTCAACCAAAAGAAAGATAGAATAGAGTGCAGTATCTCACCCATGCTGATAGCAAGCAGAATGCCACAGCAGCTAGCTGAAAAAGTTCATTTGTCTGGAGTACAAGAAAAGAAAAACAAATCAATATAAAGTTCATTGTTCTCAGATGAATGTACTTGTGTGTGCGCGTGTCTGTGGGGACACATGCGCTTTTGAGAATCACCTGAGATGACAGCTGCATCATGAGTTTTAGAAAGAAGGGAACAAACGACCAGCACAATATAGATATCACTGCGAGATATATGGACAAAACTAGCAACCTGAAGTTGGAAATAGTTAGATCAGATGCTACCTCAATTACTACAGTTTCTACTAAGATTCAATATACAGAAAAATAAAAACTTGTGAAAAGGATAAAGCAACATCAAAAGTTTCAGTTGGCTCGCACCAACAGTAGAAGAGGTTAATTATGTTCAGTTATTTGGTCAAAAAATTTTTTGTTCAGTTATGAAAGAGAAAGAAACTTTGCGAATGAAAAAATAGAAGAGGAAATATAAAATGCACATGACAGACTTACAACTTTCCCATTGAAATTATTCCTAGCAAAAGGCCACTGGTGCCACCCAAAACTGGGAGCAAAGCAAAGAGTAAACCCACAGCACAATCCTAATACAAAAAAGCAAAGGAATGAATGGTGTGTAAGATAAATAAACCATATGACCAGTCACAACTTGGAAAATACCTGAAAAATAAGAGTTCCAATTGTCACTTGACCATGAAGAGAATTATTTATGTTCCGCTCCACCAAAAATTTCAGTACCTGGTGAAAGATAGAAGACAAGAAAAAATCTTGCTCAGAATCTAAGAAGCCCTAATGACAAAAAAATAAGACACCATTGGTAGTTTTAGGAAAAATGTATGACAGTATATTTTTATTACCACTGCTGTTGATGACATAGACAGAAAGGAACCAACAAATACACCTTCTGACAATTTGGCTCCAAATAACTGCAAAGCATGAGGACAGATATGTTCAGTTTCCATTTAGAAACAATCATAGCTAGTAGCTTCTATAATGTAACCGCTCCCATACCATGGTAAGAATGCCGCACAAGAACATAAATGTCACAATTTGAAGCAGTCCACCAAAAACAGCAACAGGCCCCACAGCTTTTAACTGCATGGATAAAAATCTCAGAATAGCTTTATGCAAAAGAAGCTTTTGCAGGACAAGAATAGCAAACCTTCGACAAAGAGAACTCCAGCCCCAGAGCAAACAGAAGAAAAACAACCCCAAATTGGGCAACAGTTTCAACCTGCATACAAGAAAGTGGTCAGCAGCCATCAAACACAAAATGATTGTATGTTAACACATATATAAAGCCACTGTACAACAAACCCTGGTGTTACACTTTCTTTCAAAATATTCTATGAAAGAATTACATCTAAATATACAAAAGTTGATGGTTGCTATTAATAAAATATCACCATATTATATCTCCTAAATCCTAATACTGAAAAGGAACTAAACTAGATGGGACAGCTTCCCACATTTGGCTCAGGTATTGCATCGTATGTCTGATTAGTGTGTTATTAGCAGAAGAAATTGATTAGATCGGCTTATATTCAGTCTTCCTGTTTCATTTTTGTATATCATAAACTTTTGTTTTGAGATCTTTATGGCCCAAAGTCAAGGTCTGAATTTGCACTTTAAGTTGATGCCTTGGGGTCTATTTTGAGGTCCAAGTCTTTTATTATAGATTATGGTTGGGAACTTGGGATAAAGAATCATCCAATAACTAAGATTATCATCATTACCAGTTGCAATAAACAAGTCCAAATTTCACAAGAAACTCAGAAGATATTGATAATGATAAAACGATCCTCTAAAAATGGCAATCAGAATCTCCAACAGAAATTATGAACATAAATTTTGAAAACAGGAAAGACCAGACTAGGCATATCAAAGAAATAGTCATAGCTCTGCTAAAGATGATCTCAAGCGATGTTTTGATGACATACCTGTACCATTTCACTAATAAAATTCAATCCCCCAGGTCCAATAAGGGAGCCGGCGAGGAGATAGCCCACAATGACCTACAATATGCGTAAAATATTAGAAGATTGAACCTCCGCATTCCCATCTTATATAGATCACATTTTCTTCAACAATCAAATAAATCACATAAAGATCCCACTAGTCAATGTTGGATGAGCAATCGATTAAAAAAATATATAAACAAAAGGCTTCAGATACAATAATTAGCTAATGTAACAAAATACAGACCGGTTGGCCCAAACAGGAAAAGAGAATTCCACCAATGGCTGCAGAAACTATCACTTTCACCAAATCTGAAATTAACCTGCATGAATTTGAAGCAACACGATAACAGATCATTCTCAGGGTGGAAAAGAGAGGGAAAACAGCACTGTAACCAAGAACTATAAAAATAAAGGGGCACTAGCAGGCAATGTTTACCATTCGTTTATATCTGTCCTTTTGCTGGAGTTATATCTGAACTTTTTATAATATTCTATTATTGAAAATAAATTACAAGAAAAGAAGTCATAATAAATACCAACCTTAAATCCACCTGAAGTATTGGATATTTGGATTTCTTGTTTGACATCACAAAAACATTGTCCTGCCATGCAGTAGGATAAACAAATAAATGAGTTGGATGAAAACTAATAATTTAAAAGCATAATGTATAACCAACCAAGGCTTTACATCACAAGTCAGAACACCTTTCTGTCAATCAAGGTTGTCGCATCGTCAGAATCTTCATTCTCCAAGGAAAACACGTCTTGAAATTGAAATGATCTGGTACCACTGATAGGAGGGAAAATTCAATATGAATACTAAAGGCCTTCTGATAATTAAAAAAGCTACATCTAATCATCCATTATAAGTGACTAATTTATTAGTAACATGTCATACTTTCCCTCCTGAGTATCATTTCTCTTGCCTTTATCATGAGTAATTTTAGCTACAGTCTCCAGTACACCCTGCAATATATGACCAAAATGTCTATAACTCAAATTTAAATAAACAATAGCATAGCTCAACTATCAATAGAAGATTACGTTTTGTTCATTATATATAGATATGAAAGGCAATAAGCTGTCACAAAATGAATGAGGGGCTAAGATTTGAGAAACACAGTACAAATTCCGTACAAAACAAACAACTTTCAGTGATAGATTCGTGGGGGCTTTTTATATTAAATTGGCCAGCATATGCCACTGAAAATATTATTTTTCTGCATAATAAAATGCATTTTTCTTCTACAAAAGAATTTACAGTACAAAATATTCGTGCAAACTATGCACACAAAAATAGGGGTACCTGTTGATCAGCTACAGTATTGTTGAAGCTATTCTTGTCAGATCCTAGTAAAGATGGAAAAGAATAATTAAATCCATTCACAATCCTTCAAACAAACCTATGAGCTACATGATTTATGTGATGCACAGTGAACCATGAAAATTAAACATACTATATGTAGGACAATGCTATCAAGTATCAAATCATTTATTCCAAACATAAAGTAATGCTACAATTCATCACCTAACAAATATCCACTGGTACATGCATAGAACAAGTAAGCACAGAGTTTTCATGACATTTAGGCATGAGAGATGTTCATTTAACCACACAACCTGCGACACCTAGCTTAGAAGAGGAAAATAAGAGAATAAAAAAAATCCAAAAAGCAGCTTTCACTAACATCCCAACCACGTCAATCCTCTAAAGAACATGGAGCAAATCTAGATGCTATGGTCAAGTGTGGTGACGCCATAAACCATGCTACTTAGGAGATACTCATATGCGCCATACAGAACTCGGCCTGCGGGAACACCATCTTCCAATAAGGCAAAGTTTTTCTCAGTTGAGATGCATTATTACTTCCACTAGCTGATTGGTTGAGTACTTTAGAGACAGAGAAGTTGTCCTCTGGATGCCAACTGAATTTCATTCAACAGGACCAAATAAACCACAACCTACATTCGGAAGTTTAACCCTGGTACTATGATTACCCCTTAAGAGCAAAGATTTGTGCATACAATTGTTAATTATATAATTTGATTATAAAGTTACAACAAGCAGACGATAGAAAAACAAGCGGCAATTCACCAAAAAAAGAAAAGAAAAGGGAGAAACAACAAGTACAAAAATGAAATAGCTCCAGGCCCAACTCACAAGGATCATTGAAAAAAAAATATGAAATAGCAAAATTGGAAGAGAAAGTAAAAACCTTCAGGCTGGTCATTCTCGGAAAATTCTTTCTCAAGGACACGATCGAACATTTGAGCCAAGCTGCCATCACCAGGATCCGATGAAGATGAGTTCACCAAGCTCCCGTAGAACCTTTCTCGTACTTCCTTCTCCGATCTGGCGGAAGCACAAACCCTCGCACAAATTGCGATGGACAGAACACAGCACCAGAATCCAAACATCCCCCATTTCTTGGGGGCTACAACTGCCATCAAATTCAATGCAAGTACCGTTCTGTTTTTTAAGAAAATGCAATTCAATTCAACTGAAGCACTGAAAAGCTAAGAAGACTACGAATCAAAACGGAGGCATTCAGAAAAAGGAAACACTTGAAGCGAAGATTCGATCTTTGAAGCTTCAAATATTTCGGAAGGTCGTTACGCGATTTGCAGTTTTGATTGCTTTAAGGGGCGGGATGTGGCCGCAGGTGATGATCTCACGAGAACGGAAAAATTAATGCGAAATTACAAAAAGGTTCCAAGGACAGTGACCGCAGTGCGAAGAAGCCTAAGGAGTTTTTTGTAATTTAAGTTAGGGGAGTTCCACTTCCACCTTATGAGTGATTTGAAGGTGAAGGAAAGGTCACATTTTTAGTATAAATAATTTTTTTTGGTGGTTGGTCTAATCGCTCCTTCTAAACAATTTTTAATTGTATGAAACAGCCGACCTGGTTGAAGGTGTCAACTTTTTAATGCATACTTGGGTCTTTAAAGTGTAATATTTTTATTAAAAAAAATAAAAATTTGTTATTTAGTAGAGTATGAAGGAATTGTCTTCTTTTATTTCTCTGGTCCAATTATAAGATCTAGTTAAGTTTTTTTTAGAGAGATTAAAGAAGCTAATTAAATTACTTTAGCGTATTCTTATTTTTATTTTTTTCTTCAAACTAATTAGTTTAACTAATAAACTAATATATAATCTAAGGATACACTACAGATGAAATGATTAAGTAACTTATTTAGCTTCCTTAATTTCTCCAAAAAAAAGTCAACTAGGTCTTATAATTAGGACCGAAGGTAGTACTAATTTTTGTGGAGAAATAAGTATACTAGTAGTATGGTTAACTATAAGCAAGAGTTTGATGAGGAGTCTTGTTTGCTTTATGTAGGTGTGTGTACCTAAAATCAAGGCAATTTGTATAGTATCCCATGATTTTCAGCTTTCCTTCATATGTTGTTTTCTTCCACATGCATCTTATTACTTAATTGAAGAATTGACAACATTAGATGCGTTTGCATCATGTTCATTGGCTTACATCTCTGTTTGGATGCGTTATTATCATGTTCATTGGCTCACATCTCTGTTTAGATTACCCACAAAAAAAAAAATAGTTTGGCTTGTATATGATACTACCTCGTGTCCTAAATATAAGAGATATTTTGGGGTCGGGTTTCTCTCATTGTCTATTTTCTCATCATCCCTCGTAATCTCTAAATAATGTTCATCCAATTAAATCTAAAAGGTAAAAAATAAGTCACGTCATCAAGTTATCTCTCATTTGGCTCTTCTTTCATCTTCCCAATCAACGGTCCAGATTGAATCATCTTCTCAATCAACGGTTCATATAGGCTTATGAGAGATTATGAGAAATTGAGAATAAGAGTATCTCCTACCCTATATTTTATAGTGTAATTTGTACTATAAATTATGTCTTATATTTATAACCGAAAGAATAAGTAACATGGATGATTTTTTTTTTTTTTTTGCCAACTTCTTGTTACAAGTTATATCATTTATGAGTTATCAACAATAAACCTATTTATCAAAGTTTGTACTCCAAACTTTGTACTCAGGTAGTACAAACTTTGTGTTATACTTCTTGTGGTCCTTATTATAAGGTATAAACTAATTTTTCTCACAAACCAATAAAAATAGTTAAAATCAATAAAGTTATCTTAGAATCTAAGTAATTTTTAATATTACCCCTACTAATTGCACTAAACTCTAATATCATATTAATTATTACTCTTACCCACTACCCTTATTAATTATGGGAAGACATGAAAAAAAATAATTAATGCTCTTTGGGAACAGACAAGTGCCTTAAAATGACCAAATAAACTTGCTAGTTGGTGTTTTATAATAAGGACTAGAGAAAATACTCACAAATAAATGATACTACTCATAATGCCTGGGATTCTAATTTTGACATAATTTATCATGATATTAGTATCAACCTATCATCCATCTATTACTTATATATGTTGGTAGGATTGTTGTGTAACACGATGCAAGCCTACTTGCTTACTCTATTTTTTTTATATTTTTTATGAACGATATTATTAATTTATTATTGCTACTCCTTTTATTATAACTTAATATTAAAGCTTCAGGTATACTTGATAACTTACTGATATATGTTGCCAGCACGACATGCCTCTTAGTATAGATCACTCTAGGTATACTAGATAACTTCTCAATATATATTGTCAGCACAAAGTGCTTCTTGATATAGATGGTCTATCCTGACCAAAAAAATATAGATGGTCTATGAATAAGGTCTTTATATTTATTATATTTAAACTCAACTTATAACCTTATAATTATGAGTCAGCTTTTTTATGAAGTAGACCAACAATTATTGACATATACTTGGGATAATTTTGTAGTTAAATCATTGTAAGTTATCTTGATTTTAAATATAAAAAAGAAAAGATTTTCCATGGAAACCTATTTAAGTAATTTCATCAAGATATTAAGTGCAAGTTCAACAACCACAACAATTGAAATTAATTAAAAGATTTTTCATCAAAATAAAAATAAATAAATTGTATCATATTATTGGGCCCATTTGGGATAGAGGTGGTAGAAGTGGCTTTTGTTTCTGATAGACTTTTCCTGATGAGCTTTTTTTCTGTTGGACTTTTCCTGATATAATTTGTGTTTGGGATAGTGGTGATAGAAGTAGCTTCAGACCTTGAAGCTTGGTTAGGTGGCTTCAAAAAAAAAGTGGCTTTAGACCTTAAAGCCCATCAAATAATGAAGTTTTTTCAAACACCCAATTATAAAGTTTTTACTTTCTCTAGGCTGCCAATGAACTTTTTTTAGCTTCTGAAGCTATGTCAAACAGACCCATTATAGTAACCGAGATAAGATAGAATCATTCTCATAGAAGAGCATGTATTGTTGGAGGGCTTGATCTTTGAGAAATATAAGAAGAAAATGTGAAGAAAAAAGTAAAGCATAATGTCTTCAAGGCGTGGGCAATACTTTTTTAAAAACTTAATTCGTCCCCACTATACCTATCTTATACGGTGATTTGGATTAACAGAAAATTTTTCTACAGGATACAATGATGAAGACCCTTGAGTATAGATTGCACTTCCAACATTCAAGCCAAAACAATAATGTCTTTTAAAACGTGATAATTTGACTTTATCTTTGATGGTTAATTTTGCCTATTACATGACTTTCATGCAAAGGTTCATGAGGTTGAAAACAAAAATTTTGTTTAATCGTTGCGGAAACCCGTAACTCCTTAAGGTCCTCATGAGTTATTAACCTTAACTCATTACATTAATTAATTAATAATTATTAATCCATAACTCTTTACGGCGCTCATGAGAATTTATAACAATTTATAATATTCATGAACTTTGGGATTACTCATTAAAACAACTATTGAGGATTAGGATAACTTGATAACACGACTATTAGAAATTAGGATTACCTTAGATCACTTGAAGACCTCAATGTTGTTGATGTCCTCTAACGTTGATCCACACATCTACCCCCGATTGCAACGAGAACTCCTTCTCCTGAAATCTCTCACTCCTTGAATGCTTGCTAGGCGAAGACAAGATTGATCTTTGGTTTCCTTGGGTTTTACTCTTTTCAAGAAGGTGATGGTTTCTTGGGGTTGGGTTATGGATAGGATAAACAAGGTTGGAACCTTACCCTTTTATGGATAGTGCCTTTTCCTCTCTAAACCTTTGGTAAAAACCTAAATTTAGAGAGCATAAGGGTTCTTGTTTTTCTCCTAGAAAAACGTGCAAGCAGAAGGCACACCAAAAATCAGCACTTTCTAAAAGTCTAACTCTAATTTAAGTGCTTACAAGTAAGGGTGAGCAACGGGCGGGCGGGGCTGCCCCGGGGGGTAACCCGTGACCCGCCTATGTAAAATAACGGGTACGGGGCACCCCCGTACCCGTGGCATAACCCGTGACAAACGGGTACGGGCAAATACGGGTGATTCCGACGGGTTCCGGGGAACCCGTTTAGATATGACCACTTTATTGTTATTATTTTTTTAAAAAAAACCAGTCCCTCTCACGGTCTCACACCAGTCGTTGCCCACCATGAACAAAGAAGAAGAATAATAAAATAAATAAGGGAGAAAGAGACTGTAGATCGAACATATATGAGAAGCAAAAATCAGAGAAGAAATGTGAGATTGTAGATCGAACAGATTTGAGAAGAAATGGCACGAAGTTGACTGGTCCGCGACAAGAAGGAGAGGTCGGTCGAGGGCGACGGGAGCTGAGGGCGACTCCAGAACTCCATATCACAGTGACATGAGTTCGTGCGGTCGCGGGCTCACGGCGAGGTTGACAGCGACAGCGAGCGTCCGAGACTCCGAGCTACACCGCGACTCCGGCCAGACAAGAGCCGGAAACCCAGTCCGAGAGGCAAAGTCGAGGAGGGTTACTGCTGGAGTGTATGAGTGGAAATGGACAGAGTCAAGAATTGGAAAATGGCATATGAGTACAATGGGGAATGGGCTGTCAGGACTTGTTTCAGTCTGTATCTTTTTTTGCTCAGGTCTCAGTCTGCATCTACTCCCTACCGTGTTGTCACTCAACAGTCACGTTTTTTTTTGAACAAACTCTATAGTCACGTCTCACACTCTCTACCGTGTCTGATATGTGACTTAAATAAATATATATATATATATATACGGGTAACGGGTAGGCACGGGTGCCCCGGTGGGTAACCCGTACCCCGCCCGTTTAGTTTAAATGGGTACGGGGCACCCCGTTACCCGTTACGGGTTTAATTTGGGCGGGTTTAAAATGGGTAAAATGGCACGGGTCACGGGTGAGCGGGCGGGCTGCTGGTCCTTTGCTCACCCCTACTTACAAGAAATGCTCAATCCAAGCTTGAATTGAAAAATCCAATTCACAATTAATTAAATTCATATCTTGATTGATTGATTGAATTTAAGATGATGAATCAAATTCATATCTTGATTGATTGATTGAATTTAATATGATGAATCATATTCATATCTTGTTAACCAAGTCACATTAAATTCACATCTTGATTGATTGATTGAATTTAATATGATAAATCATATTCATATCTTGTCAACCAAGTCACATTAAATTCCCATTTTTTTCTTCAAAAAATGTCCATAAAAAGAGCACATAAAAAAATAACCACTTTATAAGAGTCTAACCCTAACTTAAGTGCTCACAAGAAAGGCCCAATCCAAACTCGAATTGGAAAATCCAAATCATAATGAATTAAATTCATATCTTGAATATTGAATAATAATTTAAGATGATAAATCACATTCATCTCTTAAACTAAAATTCAAAAATCATTTTAAATCAATCCTTATTTATTATTTCCCCTATCTTCATCCAATCGTTATTGGATCTTTATATATATATATTAGATAATTCAGAATTATCTTTTATAACCTAACCTTTTGAATTAAAATTCAAATCTCCTAGTTGGGCTTGGAGTTCTACTCCAACTCAATTACACATTTACTCTTGATAAAGCCTAATAACAATTTTTGTCCCAAGTTTGCTAATTTTAAACAATCGGAAATAACCTTTGTGTGTGACCCATTAGGCCCAATTAGTCATTGACATAAATAAACTTGAAACAATTAAAACTCCTTTAACAGGCCCAATTTATTTAATGACCTCATAAGACACTAGCAATGCTCTGTGGCCCCAGAACTAATTGAGTTGATCAAGTGATTTACCTTTCATATTTAGACACCGTGCATACATCATCCCTCACATCGTCATTCACATTTAGTCGAGAGCAAAGATAGAGTATCATCTCTCTTAATTGACTAAATGTAGCTAATTCAGTAACTAAGAATCTTCTTATATTAACTCTATAACGGATCATGACTCTTCATGATCACTTGCTACTATCGTCTTGTCAGACTCACGAGTTAATTAGAAGCTATCCAAGCTCTAGGTCTTATGAATGACTAATCCTTGTAGGGACTCGAGTCCTCTCGGTATGTCCATCTATACTCATGTATTCGAGTTACACCAAGAAAGTACATCGTTCTCCCCATTTTCAGGTGGATAGAGTTGTACAGTCAAAGTATAACCCTAGGACATAGTGTTCAATGACATCCTTAAGTCCAGAACGTTCTGCACTACCAAACAATGAGAGACTTTATATATCCAATAATACTCTCTACAATGAATCTTTGTGGAGTCTCTCGGCGGGTCAGTTCGGTACTATCTGTTCTCCAACAGATCCACCCACAACATCAGCTAAGGCATCACCATGCCTGTATTCCATGAGGTCTCTACCTTGTATCTCTATACAAGTAGACAATGTCATACTAGTCTTATTGAGATCATCAATGCCCTTTCTTGGTGATTCAAGACTATGAACAAATTTTAGGTAATAGATATACAGTGTTCTCAAGTCCTCATGATCATGATCTCTTATAATTGATCATCGAGATTAACACATATTCTATTCCTAAGGCTTTTATCTTCAAACACATATTTATTTTAAAATAAAGGTGAGACATAAATATGATAAAGATAAAATATGCTCATTTATGAAATATTACAACGTAGAAAAATGTGCTGATATGTCCTTATGGATTGTCTCTAGGACACCTAAATACTAACAATCTTTATGTGCACTCAAGGACAAAGACAATGAGTTTGACATCTTATTGTTGTGTGACTTATGATGTTTGATGTTGTATTGTATGTTGCAAATCAAGCGATGATATAGGGTATTTATAAACTATGAAGTGATGTCTCTTGAAACGACACATTTTTAATCAAAAGCCATAATCATATGTTAGATTTATGAACCAATATAACTTAAATAACCAATGACTATTTAAAATAATTTTTCCATTGAGAGTTACACATTTATAGTATTTAAGATTTTCTTAAAAACCAACACAGTCTTTCATCAATTAATAGTTATCACAACTTTCCATAGGTGTCTTTAAAAATTAAAAAGACAAAACTTTAGTGACTTTTAGTATCATAACTCCTTTTACAACCTTTCATGTAAATTATTTAATTTATAAAAATACGACTTTCCAACAAACACATATCTTCATTTTAAAATATTCTAACATATATATTAACATGTCATAAAGGATCATATAAACTCACTCAACATAATTTCTCATGGAGAAAAAGCATGTGATCATTCAACCTACTTATGTGACTTCCCCTCGTCTTTAATATGTGATCTAATTGAGAAGTTATTATTCTTCCTAGATATAAGACATATATTTCTTATATTTGTCCACATTTTTTAATTTAACCTTATTGATAGCACCCAACAATAATCAAGTAAGAAATATATATTTTTTTTAAAAAAGAAAAGAAATAGGATTAGAGTATTTTTTTTAAAAAAATATATATTATATTAACTAATTTAACTAAACCAACACAAAG
Organism: Acacia melanoxylon; assembly: GCA_019022615.1. NCBI lineage: Eukaryota > Viridiplantae > Streptophyta > Magnoliopsida > Fabales > Fabaceae > Acacia > Acacia melanoxylon. The sequence goes on from JAFJYJ010000004.1 coordinate 12,034,886, forward strand.
TTGGTTTAGCCATGTAAGTCTCTGCTAGATCCCTTTGGGGTTCGAGTTCAAAACTTAGAAAAAGATACTTGTATTGGAAGGAGCAACCACGAGGTCTGAACTGAAAATCAGATAATAACATTTTAAAAAAACTAACTTAACTAATTTTTAAATCTAATTAGACTAGATAAATACTCTATCTGGTTCTTATTATAAGACATCAACTAACCATTCTCACAAACCAATAAAAAAAATTAAAGTCATTAAATTTGTTTTAAAATTTAAGTAATTTTTAATATACTTCTACTAATTACACAAAACTCTAAGTTTAGTTTTAGGGTAGTAAATGAGATTGTGACAATTTTGTCTATATTAACTGAATCAATGAAAATAAAGAGTTGAAAAATACTCATTCATAAATCAGGGCAAAATTGAAAATTTACCTCATAATCATTAAGTTAACTACATTTCTTTGGTGTGTGTGATTTAGTTAAAAAAAGACTTATAAATAGAACCAGAGTGGTATTAGTTATTACTCTCACCTACTACCCTTATTAATTACCACTCTGGTCCTATTTATAAGTTTCTTTTGACAAAAAAATTTGGTCATATTTATAAGTCTCTTTTGACCAAATAAATGAGATTGTAACAATTTTACCCATATTAATTGTACCAATGAAAACAGAGAGAGAAGAAAGAGTAGAAAGGTACACAATCATAAATGAGGGTAAAGTTGAAAATTCACCCCATAATCATTGAGCTAACTACATCTCCTTGGTATGTGTGATTTGGTCAAATTGAACTTATAAATTGGACCAGAGTGGTATGGGCTTACATGGAAAAAAATTTAATGTTCTTTGGAAACAAACAAGTACTTTATAAAAAGAATCAAATACACTTATTAGTTGGTGCCTTATAATAAGAACAAGGAAGTAAGTCCTACATTTGTAATTGTACAACGTATTACTCCCTCTGGTCTTTATTATAAGACACCAACTAATAATTCTCATAAACCAATAAAAACAATTAAAGCCAATAAAGTTGTTCTACAATTTAAATAACTTTCAATATTACCCTAACTAATTACACTAAAATTTAATATTATATTAATTATTACTCTTACCCATTATCCTTATTAATTATAGACATACATAGAAAAAAATAATTAATGCACTTTAAAATTAAATGTTTTATAAAAAGAATCGAATATAATTTTTAATTGGTGGCATATAATAAAGGGAAAATCACTTTTGCGCCCTTTTGGAAAAAACCCCAAAAAAGCACTTCGATTTTGACAATCAGGGGATTGTCGAATGTAGGGAGTTGATAATTGAGGTGATATAGTTGTTAACGGGTAGGTCATTAATAACTAAATCGATGATCATTAACAACAATTTTCTAACAACTAAATCGGTTTTCGTTAACAATTATATCGAATCGAAAGTCTTTTTGAAGTTTTTTTTCCTAAAAGGGCCTGAAAGTGATTTTCAGTTAAAAGAAGTACCTAATAAATAATTAGACGAGACATGAGGCCAGCAAAATTTAGACAAATCGGAACAAACAAATTGAAAGAAAACTTCAAAAATTCAATGCTCACCAACCTCTCATACTTGACAGTTGACACACTACTACCCAACGACCCAGAAAAAATCAGATATGACGTGGCACGCCTAGCGTTCACCCTCTCCGATATCTCATCCTCACGGAGCGCGTGCTTCCCACAGGTTCAGTTTTATTCGCAATCCATTAACACCCGCAAGTGCTCAGAGAGAGAGGCCAATAATGGAATCGGTTCTAAGTCCTGTTGGATCAGGCTTCTTCTGCCACAGCGTAGCTTCATCCAAGAGAGGAATAGTGGGTAGCCATTTCAATTCTTGCTCATTTGCAGGTATTCATGGCGGCACACCTAAACGCATCGTTTTGGTGAAAGCGGAAGGTGTGGGTATCAACCCTGATATCAGGAAGAGTGAAGAGAAAGTGGTAGATTCTGTCGTCGTCACTGAGCTCCCTAAGCCCCTCACTGCTTATTGCAGGTTCGCTTTTTTTCTTCCCCTTTGTTGGTTCGCTAGAGAACGAATGATCAGGATTTTATGACACAGATGATCATTTGGGTTATTATACGGTTAGGAAACAAGTGGAGATTTTTTTATGGGAGTTGATGTACTGTACTAGAATTTTTTTAAAAGGGGAAAAATGAATCCTTGTGCAATTAGGGTGAAGAAGAACTTTGTGTGACCTAGTTGGTGAAATTCATAGCCACAATTCAAATGGTAGAGTGCTTTGACAGTGGCTTAAGTGTTTATCAAGCTGCATGAATATCATTAACTGTATAAGCTCATTTTCCCTAATGTTGAATTCAGTATATGGAATATCTGTTTCTGTAAAATAATGTTCTTTACAAGTCAGTATTTTAGGGATCGGACTATCTATTCAATTAAATAGTTGGGGTCCATTCTTCTACTATACCCTTGTTATACATCTCTGCTCATTCATCATGTATATTGATGTGTTTTTCTTAATTGAAATTGCCAGATTAAGCATAACTATGCATATCTTTGTAGTATAAGAATAATTCATTTATGAATTCAGCCACCAATAATATACACTCAGCAAACCAGGTACAGTCTCAATGGCCTAGGGAAACAATAGAGGAATATGCTTTAGGGAATTAGAGTTTATATGAACTAAAGGCATGATATGGAGCATGCACCCACAACCTGTCCTAAATCCAGTCTCGACGGGAAGCAGGCCCAGCTAATTTACATGGTCCTGCCTGATTGGGCCTGAAGATTCTCCATCATATTCTCAAAGAGTCAAAGTTTTCATGGTATTATGGCTTAGAATTTAGGAGTCCAGTGGAGAATGCAAACCCTGGATCAGTGAGGGCATAAATTATTCGAATCCCTGCTAGGAGAGATGCGCACATTTAGTGCTTAATAGTGGCTCGAATAGGAGCATACCTGTGCTTAGCTAAACAAGTTTAACACACATATAATTTGCTTGGATTTAGTGGGCTGAAACTATAAAAATCATAAATACTTGTAAATTTTCCCACCGGCAACTTGATATAATCAATATATTCTCTGTCGTGTTCCTTGAGAATGGTTGCATTTGTCATGGTTAATCCACTTTGATATAGAGTAATGCGGCTACAGAGATGCTTTTGTAAGCAGATTGAACCATTGTTGGACTTGGGGCATAATCTAGCTAAATGAAGTATGATGCATGCTGTAAGCATGGCCAACGTTCATTAATCTAAGTAAGATCATTCATTATATTTGATCTTTGATCTCGTAATGATTGGCTTGTAATACAGTTATAACAACCAGGTGCCTATATCTTTTGGATCTCTATAATTTTGTGCATGTTATTATTATTGAGCTGTAGTGTCCCCTAGACTGTTAGTTCTTCCGTTATTGCCTTAGGCTGTGTATGTTAGTCTTATCTTCCTAAATAAATGGCAGAGACTATTTTTGAGACGTTAGATAGAAATGGCAGGTTTAAGAGGGACATGCCATTCTAACTCCTTAAGGTTTCTATTCTTTGAGGGAACTCATTTCCTTATACTTTACCCTTCCTAGTACAAACATGTGTGCTTCTGCTTTCTCTTCACTACCATACCTTTCATTTGTGCAACTGCATTATGAGTTGTGTAGTTTGTGTGACATGCCATGAGAAATGGAATAAAATTAAACTTTGGAAAGGTAGAAAGTCATGTAATTGGAATTCTTTTGAAGCTAGAAGACTGTTAAGGAAAAAAAAAAGCTTTTTGAGATAGACGGATAAAGAGAAGAGAGAAAGTGAATTCCATATAAACCCATTTTGGTGTCGCTTACATTATCATGTCATAAACTTTGGATTTAGAGGACACAAAAATGGCTTATACTGATGATTATGAGTGTGTGTTTGGTGCAGATGTTGGAGATCAGGGACTTTTCCTCTGTGTGATGGAAGCCATGTAAAGCACAACAAAGCCACAGGGGATAATGTGGGGCCTCTTCTGTTAAAGAAGTGATCTCTTTTGCCTAGGGTATGTTATGTTGTATTATTATTAAGAGAAAGTAATAAGGCAGAAACAGTTTTTATATGCAGCAAACTAAATAGAATGAGACTATCGTGATGTGAAATGGGAATCTTCGTCCTTGTGAGTTTCTGGGACTAGTACCTCCATTGTTTTTGACAATATGATATATTGACTTATTATTCCATGGAATTTATGCCATCTAAGATGCATGCATGCGTGTATCCTAAAGTTGAAATTTTCACTGTATTTTATATATATATATATAAATAAATAAACAAAAGGGTGGTGGGCAGTTTTGGACTTTTCAGTGGAAATAAGATTATTTATTACTACCACATGTCAATTCCAAAGTGAAAAGAGCTAATATAAAAGGGCAATACAGCATGCTTTGAGGGGTATACAAGTAATTAGCCCATGGCTTAGACAAATAAAACCAACCTGGATGCCAATCCCTCAAAGCTGGATTGGGAATTTTCAAATTCATGATTAGTTTCTATTTATTCAAAGTTCAAACTTCGAAGGCGGTGGACAGTTGAGCCCAAGTTTTCGTCTCTCTTATAGAAAGAACTAAGAAATTCATGCAAGTTTTTAAGAGTTGCATAAATTTGACTTAAAAATCACGCAATTTGATTTTTTTTTTTTTTTTTTTTAAAAAAAAATTCAAATTGTGTTTCAGATTCATCTTAATCCTCGCAAATTTATAAGGACTAATTACTACCTAAATTATATCTTATATTTAAGACTGAAAGTGTATTTTTTTAGAGTTTACATTTATATAATATTTAATAATGTCCCTTATATATATATATATATTTTATATCTACCTCTAACTAGCCCGGCTCATTATTGGCTAGACTTTTGAGAAGAATTTAATGCATGCTTTTTCATTTTTACTTACAATTGTAATTGTATGTATCTCTCAACAAATACAAAGTTAGTTTAGAGATATAAGACATTGCTAATGGTTTAAAAAGAGTGTTAAAATAATAAATGTGTATAAAATAATTATTTTCCAAAATAATCTTATTTATGAGGGGATAAGTAAGAGAAAGAAATATGATAGATATAAGCATCATAAATATTTAAATTAACGCAATATATATAATTATGGGGGAGAAATAGAAAAACTTATTATATGTTGAGATAATTATTATTGGACAACAAAAAGACAACTTTTATAAAAAAATATCAAAACAATTTAAATTTTGTGATCGTATGAAAAGTACTTGAGAGAGAAGAGAGTAATAAAATTTAGGGAAAATTAATCTCATAGTTTCAGCCAATTTTGAATCAGGCCCCTTTATTTTTTTTTCCCCTTCCTTTTTATCCAATTGCTGAGGTATTAGTGCAGGTCCTTCTGTTTAGATTCCGTTAGTTTAATAAGATACTCCCTCCGGTCCTAATTATAAGAATAGTTTTGTAGTGTAAATTACACTATAAAAGTGTTCCTATAATTAGAATTAGAGGTATTATTTAGCTCCATATCACTGTCATTTCAGCTTATACTGGGCCTGTTTGGTGTGAGTATTAGGAGAGCATTGAGAAGCGTTTGCGATAGAGTTAATGGGCTTTGGAGAAAAAACTCAACGTGGTGTGTTTGGGTTGCGCGTTAAATTCACTGAACTTTAAGTCAAAAAAACTCAAAAAGCCCCTTAACGAAAAAGCTTCATAATCCAGCTTTTTGAAAAAAGTTTATAGTTTTTTGACCTGGGTCCCGCCACTTCTACCATCATCAATCTAAACACAAATCATTATCCACGACGAATTTTTTTCCTCGAGTTTTTTTTTTTAAAAGTCGGATAGGCTTTTGCCCACCATTTCCTACCGCCAACCCAAATAGGCCCACTAACTGAATCTAAACAGAAGGTCTGCACTAATAGCTGCGTAAACAATAAGGATTGGATAAAAAAGAAAAAAGCTATAGGGAACTGATTTAAAATTGAATGAAACTATAAGTACATGCAGGTTTAATTTCCCTAAAATTTAGATCGAGTATAAGGACTCGTGAGAATGGAAGGGAGCAAGTTTGTTTGGAAGGTTGTGCGAAGGCGAAAATGGACTATTCCAAGAAATTTAATGTGAACCTTAAATTCAATTTTAAATGCTGAAAGACACAAGTGTCGGTGGGCTTGCTCAAAACTCAAGAGCATTATAGCCCATGTGGTGCACCACCCTTTACGCACCGTTTCGTTCGCTTCTTGCCTCACCGCTCCTCCATTGATCACTTATCACCACCCTCCACCTGTCGTCTCCACCTGCTAACTCCCACCTCTCTCTATTTCTTCGGGGCACGTGGCTTCCCTTCCCAACAACACATAACGCCTTCCTTTCTTTTGTTTTTTTGGCGGCCACAGCTCACAGCATTTCTTTAATTCTCTCGCGTTTGCTAACATGCTCACATGTCATGTAATGTTAGCTCTGGACAATTAGCCTCAAATTATCATTCCCTAATTCACATAATTCCAAATCAATTGAATTATATCCCCAATTTTTTAAATTTTCTTGTCATCAAATTTTATATTAAAAATAAATAGATAAAATTGATACTTAAAAAAAGTGAGAAAGATGCCACGTAAACAATCCACGTCAGCATAATGCGGTCAACTAACGTTTGACTGTTATGGTTGTTAACGGAGGGGCAACATTTCTAGGTTTTTAGACTTCTGGGCAACATTGCTCCCAATTTTTTTTTCAAATCAACATTGTTTTTAGGCGTAGATTTTATAATAAAATTGATAATTAACCCAATAATTAACACTACTGAGTTTTCAGAGCTCGAGCCTGAAAGCTGAAACCTTTGATTAACTGGGTACAATACAGCCCCCTTTGCCAGATGAACTAAATTCATCATGACTCTTATTTTCCACCAACAATTTTTTTTTTGATACAAAAATTTTAGGAAAGGGGTTAAGTTCCCACGATTCGATCAAAGAGGCGAAATTTCCCTTCCTCCTGCGTCATACCGATGTTGTTAGGAGGCGGCGGCCCTATTACCTCGGCGTTCGTTACCCAAGATCCAGGAGTTAGGATCGATTCCAAAGATCTTCGACCAACTTCAGGATCAAAACCCCCTCCCTTTTAGTGAGAGTGTCCGACTCATTTACCAGTTGAGCCAGGGTATTTTCTGCCAACATTTTTAATCAGACGAAACCGGAAAGCTTCTACAATCAAGCCATAACCGTCGCAAAAATACTGCCACGTGCCTATTTCAGAGGGATTGATCCAGTGTCGGTATGCTTTCGCAGCCGGTAAAGTACTGGACACGTGTCAGTCCATACCTCCACTCTCACCATACACGAAAGCAAAGCTTAAACTCGCGCTGCTAGCAGCAGCATTTCACATTTCGATCACTTTACGCGTCCGTCTATCCTTCTCTATCTCCTTCCCTCTCTCTGAGCCACATACCCACCATATTTTCCGGCCATTCCGTCGGAAGATTCTTTCTCTCATGCTTCCTTTGTCAGCTCATTCCTCGCCGGAACCCCAATCTCACCGAAGAATCAGAGCTCCCGAACTATTCGACGGCAAGAGCTCTTTCAATTCACTTTGGAATGTCCTTTTCTCTCCTCAAAGCCCTCGCGTATGGATCCTCGTTATCATCCTATTCGTTCAGATTGTACTCCTCTGCAACCTCCGTAGTTTCCCCACCTCAATTTCTCTTCGCCATCGCCACCATGTCCACCATCGCTTCCCTACTTACCTAGCCTCCAATAGCGTCATCGAGCATTTGCCTAGGGAGGAAAGCCCCGTCATCGACAAGATTCCCAGTGAAAACACCATCGCTGTCGTCCAGACTTCGTCACTTGAGAATTCCGGCGACCATGACCAATGTGCGTCCGGTAGAGTCTTCGTCTACGACCTTCCTCGAACCTTCAACCAGGAAATTCTCGAGAATTGTGACAACCTGAACCCGTGGAGCTCCCGGTGTGATGCGCTTGTAAACGACGGATTTGGCCAGGTTGCCAGCGGACTCGCCGAAATTGTGCCGGAGAATCTAATTCCGGCGTGGTACTGGACGGACCAGTTCGTTTCGGAGATCATCTTCCACAATCGCATGCTGAACCACAAGTGCAGAGTCATGGAGCCCGAATCCGCTACGGCGTTCTACATCCCCTTCTACGCTGGACTCGCGGTGGGGAAGTACCTATGGTCGAAATCCACCGCCGCGGAACGCGATCAACACTGTAAGATGATGCTGAAGTGGGTCTACGATCAGCCCTACTACCAGAGATCCAATGGCTGGAATCACTTCATCACCATGGGTCGCATAACATGGGATTTCCGCCGTTCCAAAGACGATGATTGGGGTTCTAGCTGCATCTACATGCCGGGAATGAAGAACATCACGCGACTTCTCATTGAACGCAATCCGTGGGACTATTTCGACATTGGTATTCCCTACCCCACCGGATTCCACCCCCGATCCGAGTCGGACCTAACTCGGTGGCAGAGCTTCGTACGAGAACGGAAGCGAAATACTCTCTTCTGCTTCGCCGGCGCGCCACGAAAGTCGTTTAAGAACGATTTCCGAGGCCTTTTGCTGAGTCAATGCCGTGACTCGTCCGGGTCGTGCAGAGCCGTGGACTGTGCGGGATCAAAGTGCTCTAACGGAACATCGACGATTATGGAAACATTTCTGGACTCCGATTTTTGCTTGCAGCCCAGAGGGGATAGCTTCACGAGGAGGTCGATTTTCGACTGTATGCTAGCTGGTTCAATTCCGGTTTTCTTCTGGAGGCGAACCGCTTACCTTCAGTACCAGTGGTTCTTACCTAGTGAACCGAGTAGTTACTCGGTTTACATAGACCGGAATGATGTGAAGAATGGGACCTCCATTAAAGCCGTGCTAGAAAGTTACAGTAAAGATGAGGTGACGGCGATGAGGGAGAAAGTAATTGAGTTCATACCCAAGTTTGTATATGCAAAATCACACGAGGGGATAAAGGGGATAAGGGATGCTTTTGATGTTGCTCTTGATGGGGTTCTGAGAAGGTTTCAGGAGCAAGAACAATCAGATTTTACTAAATGGTAACCACGGAAGAAGATGAAAAACCCAACTTGCTGATGAATTGGGCAGTGGAATAGACTTATTCTCACAGATTAAATGAATAGATCTACAATTGATGAAAAACCCATCATTCGTCTCTGATGGGCTCGTGGGTTGTACTATAGTATGTGATTCTTTCTGTTTGTGATGAATGACGATACATTCATCAAAAACTACTGTTTGTTGTACATTTGTATTATTTTTTTTCAGAGAGAGAATAAAATTCATTTTTGAGTACGATAATTGCTTATAGTTCTGCAGTTACTGTGATAGCAGCAGATGGCAGGTAGCTACTGAGAAATCACCACACGTTCTGATGATATAATAGTAGGACGATGCTTCCTGCAATGAAGATTGGTGGTCCTCACTGATTTTCGATTTGGATAGATCATGGCAGTTCATGGTTTGGCCAGTGATGGATTGGAGCAACAGACAGAGCTTCACTGATATAAATGCAGTATTAAAAAAATGATATATTGCCATGAATCTGTGGATATGTACTGATTGGGATGAGTATATCCAGGGTTTGCTGGATCTGTTTTGTAGAAAATCTGTCTGCATTTTTATAAATTTGTTATGATGAACATGTGCACCATCACCAGTTTATAGATTGGAGCTTGGAGAGGTGTATGTAATGCAATTTTCTAAATACATGAGGCAGGTTTGTCTAATAAGAGAATATAGCTTTGAGATAAATCACTTTCTTGTTTTGTCTTTTAACGTGGACACTTGGTGTTCTGGCTAACTTTTCAGACAATTACAAACCATGCTAATCCCAAAGGATCGAATTTGATGATGCGGATGCAACTTCTATCAATTGATCCAAGCTCTTGGGGGGCAAGTCAATTTATGTTGCAAGTGTTGCAACCGCCAACTATTTATTTTATCAGTGAGGGAAAGGCTAATCTGTTGAATATTGGAGTGCCATGGCAAGGAGAATCTGAAACTGGATTTTGCTTTGGTAGTTTACAAGGGTAAAAATATTTTATTTCTTGATTTCCTGAAAGAAAATATTTTTGGAAGATGATGGCAGAAGCCAGAAGGAATCCAAGCCAATTTGTGCAGTAACCTTGTGGGGCTTCAAGGGGTGAAAAAGCATTAAAAATTTTGAAGTAAATGGGGAATCTGTTACCTTTTGTCCTTTGCTCTATATGCAGAACAAGCAGGGAAATCAAAGAATGGCCCTACTCATTCTTATTTAAAGGCCTTTAGGATTATTAAAGTTGGGGAAAATAAAATACAAATATCAGAGAAAGGGGTTCAGAGTTGAGACACACAAGCTTTCCAATTGTTTAATGGACGTATATATTAAAGAATTTTCAAGAAAGTGAGTGTTGGTGTAGCTATTATTCTTTGCTTTTAGGAAACTACCAACCTAGGCTGAATTAATAAAGCTGTGTAGATACCAAGCGTAATGTTTTTAAATACACAAGTGTTACTGTGCCAATAAGGTATGATTTTAATTTATAGCACAAAGCCATCTGTTCTTCATTTTTTCTGTAGTTGTTTATCCAGGTACCATTGAAAGAGGGAGTGCCAAATCATGAGGCTCACTGGGGCAGGACTTGATATTTAGAAATAAAAAAGTTTTAATCACCAAAAAAGAAAAGAAAAAAGAAGCCATTTTGAAAGCAATTCAAAGAGGGAAAAATGATCATGGTATTAAATAAATGCTAACATCATGTGCAAGCTTAATTTGTCGGCAGCTTCCCCGCAGTCTCAGACGCAGGTCAACAGTATACCGACAAAATGTAAGTAAATTACACACATTTTGAAAGACCCCTTATTTTAAACTTCAATACTGCATCACTAATTAAAAAGGAAAAACTAATTTTTAATGACCTGAAGGGTACCTTAATTTGACAAGGGAAGTAGCAGTCTCACGTGCCTAGGTTTTAAGGGGTGCTTTGTGGATTGTTCTTACTGGTTATCTCTGACATAGGAGTAAAATAGAGTGAAAACTCAAATTCATGTAAGAGGAGCCCACATTTAGTATTCGACACTCTAACCATACCTCCAATAGAATGATACCTATACTTTAAAAAAAAACAGCAAGAACATGAACAGCTACTACACATGTTCCAAACAATGTCCTAGAATTTTATATATATATATATATATATACTTATTTTGAATTTGTAATCATTAATAATATTGTTTTATTCTAAGAACACAAGTGTTTAGCCTCAATGGACTAGTGAATGGTTTATATTAGATCAAATAGATTCCCCAAGGTTTCTATCATTTAAACACCAAAGAGAATCAGATTACTCAATGTGATCTATGTGGAAGATAACATAGAGTATTTGGTGATCACTGTGCTACACAAAGGTGACATTTTACCTGAAGGGTGGGGTGTGTGCACAGTGAGACTGAATGTAAGTAATTCAATAGAGAATGGAGAGAATGCACCTGGTTTCAGTCCCCTGGCTGTGTGTCCGCTCCTCAAGCAACATGCGCCTCCATGATCTATAAATGTCTGCTCCACTACCTGTACTATCCAGGATTATAGGCATGATCATTGAGTGATTAGCGTTTTACCTGATTAAGGAGGGATCCTGTTATAAAGTGTCCTTATTGGGCCGCTAATCTGTCAGGCCCATTATATGAGTCCATAACAAATATTAACAACTATAATTTTCAGTATGAGAGTGGTAATGCTTTTAGTTCTTATTTCTAACGTAAAATCATTTACTTCAAGAGTTAAGGATAATATGCCCCTATAGACTAAAAAGATATTCACTGTTCATCTCAGTTTCCCGCAGTATTACTATTTGGGCCATAAGTCCAACAAGGCAGATTTCACTAAAAAAAAAAGATTCAAAAGATTGTCCATTAAACCTTGGCCCGACAATGCAAGTTATACATTTTATTTTATTTTATTTATTATTTGTTTATTTGAGTTCCCTAGTAGTGTGGACCAGTTGAACTTCGTCAAGACTCAAGAACCATCCATAGCGTGCCGTGCAGGTGACAGTGCACGTGTCTTCCTCTCACGCTATTTTCGCCTAAACCATGAGCTTAAGGGAAGGTTACGGAGAAAAATATATATATATATATATATGTGTGTGTGTGTGTTAATAAAGATCTTAAAAAAAGTGTAATTATTTTTATGTACAAAAAATTAAAATATAAAATTTTAATCACGAAACTAATCCTAATCAAACTTCATATGTTTTCTCTAACCTCATCCCTACTATTGGACACTTAGTTATTAATTGATATTCCCTCCTCTCACCAATTTATTACTTCTTCTTATTCTAAATATATGATAACGTTTATAGTACAAATTACACTATAAATTTATTTTATATTTAAAACCGGAGATAATACTAGTTTTATGTTTTTGCTATATCAACTCAAAGTCACTAGCACACAATCATGCAATTTTTTTTTTCCAACCGTGCAAATTGTACCAATCTTTGTTACATATCTTAATTAAAATAATATTGGCTTATTATATAGAAATTTATTGTGCAAGAATTTTAAAATTTTCCATTTTTCTTAACATTTTTTTAGGGTGTATCCATTTGTCTAAGCTTTTTTTTTTTCCGTGGAAAATCAAATATTTTTAAAAGAATATGTTATAAGAATTTTTTGTCCTTTTTTAAGTTTTTAAAAATAACTGAAACCTAGAAAGAAGTAGATTTCTATTTATTTTTAAATTTTAGAGGTTATTTTAATTTAAGTAACTTTTAAAGATAATCCAATGTGCACGAGAGAGAATACCATAAAAATATTACTTCCTCCGGTCTTAATTATAAGATAACATTTGAGAGTTGGTTTTGGTCCAATTATAAGACAATATTTTAATTTTTGTCAATTTCTTCCTAAAATACCCTTATTTTATTCTCTCAAGTGTATTTGGTTTTTAATGAGTGTATGTATGTTGATCGTAGACTCTTTACGGTAAGTAAAAGTTTTAAATTGTTGGATTTTAATTTATTTATCAATCATTTGATATTATTTTTTCAATACATATATATATATATATATATATATATATATTTGTATATTTGTATATTTGTATATGGGTATACATATATGTATATCTTTGTGTGTTTGTCAATGTATGTGTACATATATATATAAATATATGTCTGTGTGTATACATATATATATATATATGTGTGTGTGTGTGTGTTGTGTATGTTTATACATATATGTATCTATGTGTGTGTGCATATATGTATATCTATGTGTGTGTGCATATATGTATAAAATTTTCCATTTTTCTTAACATTTTTTTAGGGTGTATCCATTTGTCTAAGCTTTTTTTTTTTTTTTTTCCCGTGGAAAATCAAATATTTTTAAAAGAATATGTTATAAGAATTTTTTGTCCTTTTTAAAGTTTTTAAAAATAACTGGAACCTAGAAAGAAGTAGATTTCTATTTATTTTTAAATTTTAGAGGTTATTTTAATTTAAGTAACTTTTAAAGATAATCCAATGTGCACTAGAGAGAATACCATAAAAATATTAAATTGCATGTAAAAGTTTTTCTTAAAAAAAGTATACATGGAGATATTATTAACTTTGATATCTAAGTGTAAAATAGTTGATTTAGACTGAGAAAATATCTGGCTGGTTAGGGTTAATTTCGGATTGAAATTTTATATATTAATTTCTTACCCTTGAAAATAATTAGAATTTTTAAGATTCTTATTAATAAATATTTTTTTTGTCATTCTCCCTATGTATTATTAATATATTTTTAAAATTTATCTTAGATTTTATTTATTTCTAATATAATTGCAAGGTCGCAATTTATCATTGTCAGAGATAAAATTTTAATTTGACTTCTCTGGATATCAGGCTTTTTGACCAAAATAAGGTCCAAAAAAAAATTATTTTACCAGATTAAAGCAGATTGGAAACATTTTACCAAAATAATGCGGTTAGTGGCGCATTGTTGACTCACGGATTTAGAGCGCAAAAGAGGTTCACGCCACCGATCGACACACACTAACAAAATTTGTGTCAGTGGCGTGATAAACATCCACGCCATCCATGCCACGGTGGCGTGGATATATATTGGAACATGTTAAAAAAAAAATTTAAATATAATATTAAATATAAAAATTAATATTAATATAATACTCCCTCCGGTCCTAATTATAGGAGCACTTTTGTAGTGCAAATTGCACTACAAAAGTGCTCATATAATTAGGACCGGAGGTAGTAATAAATGATTAAAACAAGTGAAATAATTTAAAAAGCTCTATTTCATTTAATTTGAAGTCAAAAGAAAGAAAACATAAAGCTGAAATAACTCATTAAGAACGTCCTTTAAAAAATTATGCGGTACAATTTAGTTATAACAACAAGTATTGATTTTGGGATATGTATAAAAAATATATCGATCCCTGTATTGGGATCATTGTTATAACCAAATTGTCGCATAATTTTTTAAAGGACGTTTAATGAGTTATTTTATTTCCACGCTTTTTTCTTTTGACTTCAAATTAAATGAAATAAACTTTTTAAATGGGTTAGGAAGGGCGCCAAAGACACAAAGTTTGCCCCAAGGAGCGTCCAAGTCACAAAGTTTTTTTTGGAGCGCCCGGTCCACGAAGTTACGTTTTGGGGAGCGCCGTCTGTACCACGGCCGTTAGTTGGCCGTCAAATTGGATGGAATGCGACGTGGCGATGACGCACCGACACGGCGACGTGGAATAAAAAAAATTAAAAAATAGGAAAAAAATAAAAATAAATCACAATTTTTTTAAATAATTAGAAAAAAATTCAAATAATTAAAAAAATTCAAATAATTAGAAAAAAAATCAAAAAAATTTAAAAAATTAGGAACAAATCAAAAAAAGGAAAAATTAAAGGGAAAATTCCAAATAAATACTATTTGAATTTGTACAACCCCCTTAATTGTCGAATTTGTAAATACTATTTGAGGGATATGAAAATTTGGGTCAAATTACCCTTTTACCCTTTAGTGTTAAATAAATAAAAAAATAAAATAAAAAATAAATTGAAACATCCTAAATTTTGAGTTTAGGATATTAAAAATATTATAAGGAATCAATTATAGGAAATTTAGCCTGGATAAATTAAAAGGTTAATATTTGGAAGTAAAGGCATATTTTCTAGTAAAAATTAAGGACAAATAGTTGAATTTTTTTTCTAATTAGTTGAATTTTTTTTGATTTTTTTTTTAAATTTTCCTAATTATTTCAATTTTTTAATTTTTTTTTTCTATTTTTTTTAATTTTTTTATTCCACGTCAGCGTGTCACTTCTAGGGGCTGTACAAATTCAAATAGTATTTATTTGGAATTTTCCCTTTAATTTTTTGAATTTTTTTTTCTAATTATTTGATTTTTTTTCAAATTATTTTAATTATTTGGAATTTTTCCTTTAATTTGTTGAATTTTTTTTCTAATTATTTGATTTTTTTCAAATTATTTTAAATTTTTTCCTAATTTTTTGAATTTTTTTCTAATTATTTTAATTTTTTTCTAATTATTTGATTTTTTTCCTATTTTTTTTTTAAAAAATTTATTCCACGTCATCGATGTCAGTCGCGTCAAGATTCCATCCAAGTTGACGGCGGTCAACTAACGGCCAGTGCAGATGAGACGGTATTTCCCTAAAACGTAACTTTCGTGGCACCGGGCGCTCCAAAAAAATCTTTTATTAGACGGACGACTCCTCGAGACAAACTTACGTGGTCTTTGAGTTCTCCTTAACCCTTTTTAAATTATTCCACTTTTTTTATCATTTATTATTATATTAATATTAATTTTTATATTTAATATTATATTTAATTTATTTTTTTATTTTTTAACATGGAATCAGACCCACTTCCCACTTAAAGTGGGTCTGATTTCCAATATATATCCACGCCACAGTGGCGTGGATGGCGTGGATAACATCCACGCCTCGAAGGGCGTGGATGATTATCACGCCACTGACATAAATTTTGTCAGTATGTGTCAGTGGCGTGAACCTTTTTTGCGTCTCTAAAACCGTGAGTCTGCCATGCGCCACTAACTGCATTATTTTGGTAAAATGTTTCCAATCTACTTTAATCTGGTAAATAATTTTTTTTTTGACCTTATTTTGGTCAAAAAGCCCTGGATATCACGATTGAAATCAATAAAATAATACTCACTCGTGGATCTCGCTCCTCGTGCGACTAACGAGCCTATTTCAGGCCGCGGAACACCCAATTGGTAAAAAAATTCAAATCACTCCACAGAAGCCATTTCTATTTATCTTTGATTCTTCAGGATTCGATTCAGAGGAGAAGATGAAGATGATGATGATGAAGACCGAGGTATTTCTGCAACTTCTACTCTTGCTTGCGCTAGGAATCGGAGCGACTCTCTCCGTCGCAGAGTTTCAGTCTTCTTCTACTCCACGACCTCACGCCGCCGAATCCTTCAATGTCAGCTATATCCAGGTATGTTTGCCTCACAAACCTCTTTTCGTGATTTTAATTTATCGCTCTTGGATTCCGTAATCCTCTGTTTCATCGTTTATGAACCATGATAATGAACTATTCATTATCATAGTTCATAAACGATGAAACAGAGGATTACGGAATCAAAGATATGTAGCCTGTGAGTTTCCTTCTTAATTTCTTTGATTCATCGTGATAAAGATGAAGACCGAAGAGACCTGTCCTTACACGGTGGTTATATCTACGAGCTGTACGTCTACTGTACGTACAAAGGATCAGATCAGTATTGCTTTTGGGGATGCTTCTGGCTATCAGGTCTGCTTTTTACTAAGTTGGATTCATCATTTTTTATTGCCTTTGCTAGAACATGAGGTCTAATTTTCACTGGGGATTTAGTTGTCCTGAGAATATATTAGTATTTTGGGAGTTGAAGCCTTTTGGTTCTTTAAACAACATTTGAAATTTTGTCCTCACAGTTATTTCAGTTAATGTTAGTTAATTTTGACAGTTAGTTAATTAAATATGTTTAAGTCAACGGTCCATATCCATATGTCTTTAATGTAATTTTTGTTAAGGTGTAAATTTGAAGTTTATGTGTTATCTATTTCATTTTTTTTAATGTTAGATTTAAAACTTTGAGGTAAATTTACACCTTAACAAAAAATGATGTAAATGATATATGAACTTTCAGCTTAATATATTTAGTTAACTAATGGTCAAAATTAACTAAGATACTTATCAGGACAAAATTGCTCATATCTTAAAACTTCCCAAAAAAAAAATATACTCAAACTCTTGATTCTATGTTGGTATATAGAACATGTTTTGGGTCACTTTTGGGTCCTAAAAGTGCTTATTTATGTAAATCAAGATAAAACTTATTTCACATATTTGACCTCATGTATTATAATTAAAAATTATTTTTAAAGATTTCGTCACTATTCTAAATGAGAAAATAATAGGAAGGATAATGGTTTAAGATAGACTCTGCTTGACAATGACAGCTACAGAATAAAAGATAAAAGATGGGACCAGTACGAGATAAATAGAATTATAATGAGAGAAAATATAAAAGGGAAGTATTATGGAAAAAATAAAATCGATTATTTGAAGCCCTGTAACAAGTGAATAGGAGATTGATAGCTTTAGCCTTTAGAATCCCTGGTGACAAGAAAGGAAGCCTTATTTTGGACACGCTTTTAACTAACTGAGGGATGCTTCTTGCTTGTTTTTTTCCCCCACATATTATTAATCAGATATATGCACCAAGGCTGGATGATCCAACTTCAAACGCATTTGAGCGGTGTTCTACAGATACATTTCAGTTAAATGGTCCATGTGCATACCAGATTTGCTACGTTTATTTCTACAGATCTGGACATGATGGCTGGAAGCCACGGAGTGTGAAAATTTACGGGCATAACACAAAGGCTGTTACATTTCAGTACGACACATTCATACCCCCAGAGACTTGGTACGGCTTTAATTTGTGCAATGAGTCTTCATCTTCACACCATGTATCTACCAGGAAAGGGTTTTTATGTGCTGTTCTAGGCTTTGTTTTTAGTTTCTTGATGTATTTTTAGATATATGATGTATCTATTCTTCACATCTATATATCACTCCAGTTCTCTGTAACTGAGAAACTCAATTAGTAGTTACTTTGTGTTTGTGTGAGAGAGACAGACGCGATCTGTATTATTTACTGTTCTAAGCTCTGGAGCTTGATAATAAAATATTTTAGCGTTGAAAAGTACTTCATCAGTTCTAAATATATGATATAATTTGAAAGTGAATTTTGATCCCCAATGTAACATTTTATTTTCATTTTATCTTTTATATTTATTATTTTTCTCTAAATTATTTTCTAACCTACATATAAGTATCTTAAATAAGTCATGTCATATATATGATTTAATTAATTTTTTTTTTAACTCTCTTAATCTTTTTATATTAGATTAATAGGTCTTATATATAAAACCAAATGGAGTATCAAACTAAAGCGGGATTCAGTTTTGTGCTAACATTTCATTCCTACTAAGCAACAATGGGTAAAACTAAGCAATCTGTTTAACTTTTTTATTTATTTGCAGGAAGTTTTGCCTTAAGGATTTAAATTACTGTTTTATCTTTTTTCCCTTCCTTATTTGCTTTTATGTCAAGTTCCCACGCCAGTACATAAATATAAAATCTAATTTATAATATATTATAAATATAAATTACTAAAATTAGGTTCTACGTTCCTAGTATAAAAGAAGTAATATTATATCATGAATGATGTAGTTCATTGCTCATTTTTTAGTGAAAAAAAAAAAATTAGTTTACTAAGATTATTAGGTTGGCCATGTTACACTTTAGCATAATGTACTTCTTTTAACAACCAATAAAAATTGGATATTATCAATATGTTATATATTATATATATATATATATATATATATATATATATATAATTTAAATTTATTTTGAATCTGAATTAATGCTTTCACTAATTTAATGATGAGTTTACAACAAGTTGTTGATTAATGTGATAAGTGGTTTAATTTATATAAAAATGAGACCACAAGTTCAAATTTTAGGAAGTATACGTATTGAAAGAGGCGAAAGCCTTTGCACTTTAAACCTTAAAAGAGCTTATACAAATATGAGTTTGATTTTTTTAAAAAATTAATCAGTATTCATCATAAAAAGAGTTTCTTAAATATCCACTATTAATTTTAGGGTAAGGGTGCAAATTTAGTAAAAAACTTTTTTTGCTAAGAGCACCTGACAAAGTTATCTTTTGTTGTGTAGATATAATGTGTCTGTTTGGAATCAACGTTAGGAGAGCGTTAACGGTAGAGTTAATGGGCGTTGAAGAAAAAGCTCAACGTGGTGTGTTTGGGTTGTACGTTAAGTTCACCTGGACTTAACATCAAAAAAAGCTTAAAAAGCTAAAGTTAAGGAAAAAGCTCCGTAACCCGCCTTTTTCCATAATCTTTCGGCTTTTTGACGTGCCCCGCCACTTTTACCACTATCAATCCAAACACAAATCATTATCTATAACCCGAATTTTTTCCCACCGAGAAGGCTTTTTTTTTTAAGTCGAGATAGGCTTTTGCCCTTTCTTTCTTACCGCCAACCCAAACAGCCAATAATTTTTTAAAGTAGCATGCTTGGCAAATCGGTTAACATGCCCTGATGTCTGTCCATTTTTTCAATTGTGGGTCCCTCTCATTCTCCAACTGGGCAGGTGTTTTGGTCCCACTCTTTTATTTTTATTCTCACCCTTCACTTCCATTAGCAACCCGCCCAAGGTTATTAAATCCAGACCGGTCATTAAACCGATCAGGGTACTAGGTTAAGGGTCAGTGGGTCAGACCGGAGTTAAACCAGTAAAAAATAAAGATTTGATGTGATTAATATTTTAATATAAAATCATAATAAGAAGTTAGAGTAAATAAAATTTTAAAAGTAATTATCTTACATGGAGAAAAGTGCAACGCCTCACCCAATGTTTTTGATTTGAAAACCTGACTACCTTGACTGTTGAAGCACAAAACCTATAACCTAGGCGCCTAGAATTAAAGAAATGAAAATAACTTTTGCAAGGTTCCCCAATGCTTTTGAATCGTGATCTTTCTTTCCGTCTTCTTTCTTTCTTCCGCAACGCCTCTCGGAACCACTTATGGCACCATAAGCCTAGTTGATCAGGACGGTCCAGATTTAATATTTTTTAAAAGATATTTTTTAAATAAAAAAATAATTTTTTAAAAAATTGTTAGTTAGAGATTATCTTTATTTTAGATCTTCTATCTATTTTTTTAAAAAAAAAATAAAAAATAAAAAATATTAAATCTGGACCATCCAGATCAGGCTAGGTAGAAGGTAGGCACCATAAGTGGTTCCATGCTTCTCTCTGTCTTCTTCCTTTCTTTTTTTGCTCAGCCCCCTTCAATCGTGATCTTTCCCTCTCTCTCCCTGGCATTTTCTTCTTTCTCAAAGCTGTGTTTGTCCAGCTTAAAAAAATCAACTCGGCCCTTCCACCTAGCCAAAACACGGCCCCCACTTGCTCGGCGTGGTTCATCATCGGCGTTTTCTGGTCCATGCGTGGCGTGTTCGATTTGTTGCTTGTTTGGTTCATTTTCACCATATCTGTGGCGTGTCTGGTTCTTTATCATTGGATCTGTTTCTGGTTCTGTTTCTCTCCATCTCTTTCTTTCACTCCATGGAAACATCTTTGCTCTTTTTTTTTTTTTTAAAAAAAACACCTAACCTCGGTTTCTATGACGGACCGGACCGGTTCGGCGGTTTCCGGTCTGAACCGGCCGGTCCGGGTTTCATAACCATGTACCCGCCCCTTCAACCTCACCTTGCCTCCTCATTAGGGTTGTACATCAACCAGACCGGGCAGGTCATTAACCCCTGGTCTAGTCCAGAAGGTTGATCGGGCTGGACTTTTCAACCCGAAGCCTAGTCCTACCCGGAAAAAAAATCCGATGGTTTCCGGGTTGGACAGACTGGGTCAAACTGGACCGGGTTAGTGGTCCAGCCCAGTACAACTTCGTGGGGTTCCAAAGAAGAGCCTCATTCTAGCGTTTCTTTTGTCATGTGTCACCATCACTGCCATTTCTGTCAATCAAAAGACTAGATATTCTAAAAAGAATGTTGAAATGGAAGGCAAAGAGATGGGTAGTTGAACAGATATTTATAATTTTAGTGATAAAGTAATATTCACTTTTTTTGGTCAATAAAGTAATATTCACGCGAAAGAAAGAAACTTTGGTTTTCAAAGAACGCTGGGCGAAGAAAGCTAGTTTGAGAATCATCTATATGTTGCTACAGTTAGAGTAAGCTTGGATCCTGTCCCAACTTGCCTTTTTTTTATGAGTAACCATTTTTTTTTCCAGAACCTAAAAACAAATAGACACCAAAGATCCAGTCGATTGGAATGAAAATCCAAAACAAAAAATCCAGAAACAGAACGATCTGCAGGAAAACAATTCAGAAGATGAAAACGAAGAAATAAAATAGATGAAAGAAGAGCTTTATAGAACTGCTTTATGAAAAAAATTAAGAAAGGGTAAAACCGTCGATGAAACCCAGATCTGGAGTGAAAATGTATTTGTTGATGAGTGAGCATAGGCCACCATGACGATAACCCAGATGTTCTTACGGATAAACGATGAGGTAGGACAGACGAAGCAACTGGTTGAAGAGGAGAAGATGGAGAGAGCGAGTGCCAAATCGGGAGAGTGGGAGATTGAAGGTGCAAATGGGGAAATGAGATCTAGGGCAGGAAATGGGGAAAGAAAGCTAGGGCAGGTTTGATTCAAATGGGAAATTGAGAATATATGTTTTTCGTGAACCACGTCGTTTTAGCCTAGGTAAGATTTTTTTTTTAAAAAAAAAAAAAAAACTAAAGGCTGTAATATTTATTAATAAATATATATAATATATACCAGGTAGGACCGGGTTATATGGTTGGGTATTCTTGCCCGGAACCCGGTCTTACCCGGACTTCGGGTCAGACCTGGTCCTACTCGAAATTGTTCGGGTTTTTCCTCTATTTTTCTGGCTGGACCGGGTAAGGACAGGACAAGGTCGGGTTTCCGGGTATCATGTACAGAGCCCTACTCCTCATCCCCGATTCCACCTCTTCCTCCTTCGACATGTCACAGTGTATGTACCGATCTCTAAGGAACTCCGCCACCGTCGCCCCCAGATCGTCCAGCACTTCCACAATAACCACGTGCGCTCCATTCTCCGCAAATAGCTTCGCCTATATAAAGGTCTTTAGTACAAAACTTATTTTTCACATTTTTTTAATCCAAGATAGAGGAGGTCGTTATCATAACTTGTAGGTTGCCTAGAGGTGAAAATGAGCAAGGTTAAAATAGACTTTATCTAAATAAGTTTGAGCCTGCAATATAGATTCATAGCTTGAGTGTGGTCTGCACCTTCAAAAGGCCTGACAAGGCCTGAAACCTTTTTAAATGCATACTTAAAATGTTGCCCTTTAAATAGGCTTAAAAACCTATGCCTTCAATATTTTTTTGAGTAAATAGGAATAAGAAAAACCAATGACTAATAACATATATTTTCTAAAATTAGCTAAGCATAACAAGTGGCATGTAAAATTGAATTTTACCGTATATGCTTTTTCTGCATAAACTGAGACAAATTTCTACTACAAAAATTATAATATTTTTGTCACTAAAGTAAACTTAAACAAATTATTATGTTAGAGGACAACACAATTAAAGGAGAGCGAGCTAACGTTGGCATTTCAAGAGATCAAAGAGAATAAAGGTAGGGTGAGTGATTGCTGAATGCTAGGGTTAAGTCTGTGTAAAAGGTGATAAAATGTGAAATTTAGAAGTAAGGCTAAGTTAGTAACTTTATAAATTATTTAGATTATATTATATATAATTATATAAATTTTAAAAATCAAATAGACATGGCCTATTTATCTAAATAGGTTTGACCTAAGCATGAACTTGACATATTTGACTAGATTTTATGTAGGTTAGGCCGTAGGCCTCTGCTAAAGGTTTAGTTGATTTGGTTGACCTATTTTTTTTTGTAATTTATACGAGATAATATAATTAATATAATAATTGGCTAAAATATACCTTTACTACTCTAAATTTATTCTACAATCAAGTTTCAGTTTAGTCTGTGAATTTGAAAACATATACTTTTAGTAATTTAAATTTAACCTCTTTAATTTCATTTAACCAAAAAAAAAATGATGAAGCAAGTTTACCTGGCGATTCTTGAATTATATTGAAGAATTAAAATTTATACATATTTTGTCAATGTTTGGATTCAATTTTAGAATACGCCGATTAAATTTTCTAAATCTCGGTTTACAACACTTTTCATTTTGTTAAATTAAACTAGCGGTGTTAATATTAAATCACTAAAAATACAGTTTTCAAACTTATGGGATCAAATTAAAATTTATTGAATCAAACGTATATTTTAATCTTGATAATTTAATATTGCAGCAATAGGCAGTTTAGCACCATGTAGTTTTTATAAGTTAATTTAATTTAATTTTATTCAGAAAACATATTACATGATTGATATACACTTAAAAGTTAAAACTTCAATTAAAACAGTAAATTACACTAAAGATTCTCATTGGCCCCCAAAAAAAAATTACACTAGGGATTCTAAATTGATAAAATTTAATACATATTAGAAATTCAAGAATTCTTGCTACTAAAAAAAAATAAGGATTCTGATATTTTGTTTTTCCCATCTAATGGTTAATAAATCACTATATATGCCTCTATAGTCTATAGCGAACATAAAACCAGGAACATTTGCTTCATTTACTCCCATCCTCCCTTCTTATTCCGTGTTCACTGTCCAAATATTGGTCCTTCTTGAAACAAAAGTTAGAATTCTCTATCCTCCCTCCATTCTGTTTTACACATTTCTAACCCAAATGTGATTTTGGACCAAAAGCCAAGAAAAAGGAGACCAAGGAGTGTAAAATATTGGACATGAAGAACCAACGTACAAGATTATCTATTTCGAACTTTCCGATATCAAAGCCCTGGTAGGAAAAGCTAAAGAAGAAGGGGATTGAATATTTACTTCCCATTCATGCCAGGACTTTTGATACCATTCTTTATGGTTGCATTCATGCCAGGACTTTTGATACCATTCTTTATGGTTGCACTGGTCAGGTGTATACTTTTTTGTATTTACAAATGCTTTTAATTTCCTAGCTCTCATAGTTCAAGCATGTGCTTTTGGAAGACGATTACCAAATATTAGTGCAAACTTTTTCTTGGAGCTAAAGGTTCAACAAGATCATTCTGCATTTGATTGATTTCAGTTTTTTATCATTTGCATTCATTGTCTACGGTTGGAAAAGTGTAGGGCAAGACATTGTCTTTTGTGTTACTCATATGAGAGTCTTTAACCAATATTCTGGCTAAAGCATCCAAAAAGGCTGGCCTTGGGAGGTCTCCAAGCGTTTTTGTGCTTGTGCCTATTAGAGAATTGGCCTCTCAGGTACATTAGGCAAGATGTGGTTGTAGAAAAATATTCATCGAGATTGAAATATGGATATTGGTTTTTCCTTTTGTTAATACTGTTTTATATGATGCATTAGGTGTTCTTTGATTTTGAAGCTTATGGTTAGGCACTGGGGTTGATTTATTGTTGTTTGTATGGTGGATCTCCACCTTGAGCTCAAGCAATTAAACTCAATATATCGAGGTGTTGATATTGATGTTGGAACACTAAGCCGCATGATGGTCATTACCATTGTGCATACTCGTATGTCTCTATGTATTATAGAGCTCTTGTTATTCCTTGTTGTGGTTATTAATTATGGCTAAGAAATGATTTGTTCTTGACTTGTATGTGGCTATTACGTAGGATCATATTTACTCAAGAGCTAACCATTGATAAAGAGAGCATGAAATGTTCTAATCTTTGATACACGAAGTGGACAATATCAAGCGACAGTTGGTATCAGAGTTAGGCTCAGGCTCTTGACATATTTTAGATACATATCACACTTGGTATCAGAGACAGGCTCGGACTCTTGATACGTTTTGGATGACGCTTGGTCCCAGTGTCAGACTCGAGCTTTTTAGCAAAGGAGAGCGAGCAAGCTAACGTTGTCATTTCAAGAGATCAAAGAGAATAAAGGTAGGGTGAATGATTTATGAATGCTAGGGTTAAGTGTGTGTGAAAGGTGATGAAATGTGAAATTTAGAAGTAAGGCTAAGTTAGTAACTTCATAAATTATTTAGATTATATTATATATAATTATATAAATTTTAAAAATCAAATAGGCATGGCCTGTTTATCTAAATAGGCTTGACCTAAGCATAAGCTTGACCTATTAGGCCGTAGGCCTCTCCTAAAGGTCTAGCTGATTTGGTTGCCCTATTTTTTTTTGTAATTTATACGAGATAATATGAATATAATAATTGGCTAAAATATACATTTACTACTCTAAATTTATTCTACAATCAAGTTTCAGTTTAGTATGTGAATTTGAAAACATATACTTTTTAACCTCCTTAATTTCATTTAACCAAAAAAAATGACGGAGCAAGTTTACATGGCGATTCTTGAATTATATTGAAGAAGTAAAATTTATACATATTTTGTCAACGTTTGGATTCAATTTTAGAATATGCTGTTTAAATTTTCTAAATCTCGGTTTACAACATTTTTCATTTTTTTAATACTGTTTTATATGATGCATTAGGTGTTCTTTGATTTTGAAGCTTTTGGTGAGGCACTGGGGTTAATTTATTGTTGTTTGTATGGTGGGTCTCCACCTCGAGCTCAAGCAATTAAACTCAATATATCGAGGTGTTGATATTGATGTTGGAAAACTAAGCCGCATGATGGTCATTACCATTGTGCATACTCGTATGTCTCTATGTGTTATAGAGCTCTTTTTATTCCTTGTTGTGGTTATTAAATTATGGCTAAGAAATGATTTGTTCTTGACTTGTATGTGGATGTTACGTAGGATCATATTTATTCAAGAGCTATCCATTGATAAAGAGAGCATGAAATGTTCTAATCTTTGATACACGAAGTGGACAATATCAAGCGACAATTGGTATCAGAGCTAGGCTCAGGCTCTTGACGTGTTTTAGATACATATCATACTTGGTATCAGAGATAGACTCGAACTCTTGATACGTTTTGGATACACATCACGCTTGGTATCAGTGTTAGACTCGGGCTTTTTTGTTTTCCCCATCCAACAGTTAATAAATCACAATATGTATGCGTCTGTCGTGAACATAAAATTAGGAACGTTTACTTCATTTTCTCTTGCTCTCCCTTCTGATTCTGTGGTCACTATTTGAATATTGATCCTTCTTGAAACAGAGGTGAGAGGTGAGGATTCTCTATCCTCCTTCCCTTTTGCACATTTCTAACTCGTATGTGATTTTGGACCAAAAGCCAAGAAGAAGAAGGAGACCAAGAAGTGTAAAATCTTGGACATGGAGATACAACATGCAAGAATTTCTATTTCAAACTTTCGGATATCAAAGTCTTTGCAGGAAAAGCTGAAGGAGAAGGGGATTGAATATTTACTACCCATTCAGGTCAAGACTTTTAATACCATTCTTGATGGTTTTGATTTGATCGGTCAGACTCGCACTGGTCAGGTGTGTTCTCTTTTGTATTTACAAATGCTTATAATTTCCTAGCTCTCATAGTCAAAGAATGTGTTTTTGAGAGATGATGTTCTAATCTTTGATACACGACGTGGACAATATCAAGCGACAGTTGGTATTAGAGCTATGCTCAAGCTCTTGATGCGTTTTAGATACATATCACACTTAGTATCAGAGACAGGTTCGGACTCTTGATACATTTTGGATACACATCACGCTTGATATCAGTGTCAGACTCGGGCTTTTTTATTTTCCCCCTCCAACAGTTAATAAATCACAATATGTATGCGTCTGTCGTGAACATAAAATCAGGAACGTTTACATCATTTTCTCTTGCTCTCCCTTCTGATTCTCTATTCACTGTTTGAATATTGATCCTTCTTGAAACAGAGGTTAGGATTCTCTATCCTCCTTCCCTTTTGCACATTTCTAACTTGTATGTGATTTTGGACCAAAAGCCAAGAAGGAGAAGGAGACCCAGAAGTGTAAAATCTTGGACATGGAGACCCGGCATACAAGAATTTCTATTTCAAACTTTCGGATATCAAAGTCTTTACAGGAAAAAGCTGAAGGAGGAGGGGATTGAATATTTACTACCCATTTAGGCCAGGACTTTTGATACCATTCTTGATGGTTCTGATTTGATCGGTCAGACTCGCACTGGTTAGGTGTGTTCTCTTTTGTTATTTACAAATGCTTATAATTTCCTAGCTCTCATAGTTAAAGAATATGTTTTTGGGAGATGATTTATCGTGCAGAATTTTTCTTGGAGCAAGGTTCAACAAGATCATTTTGCATTTGACTGATTTAAGTTTTTTATCATTTGCATTAATGGTCTATTGTTGGAAAAGTGTACAACAAGACATTGGCTTTTGTGTTACCCATAACTCTTTAACCAATGGTTCTGCTAAAGTATCCAAAAAAGCTGGCTATGGGAGGTCTCCAATCATTCTTGTGCAGAGAATTGGCCTCTCAAGTACATCACACAACAGGTGGTTGCAAAAAAATCTTCACTGGAATTGATATTTGAATATTGGTTTTTCCTTTTGTTGAACTGTGTTATGTGATACATTAGATGTTCTCTTATTTTGAAGCTTATGTGAGACACTAGGTTTGATTTCTTGTTGTGTGTATGGTGGACCTTTACCTCGAGCTCAAGCAATTAAGCTCAATCAAGGTGTTGATATTGATGTTGGAACACCAGGCCACATGAAGGTAATTACCATTGTGCATACTCGTGTGTCTCTATGTATTATAGAGTTGTTATTATTCTTTGTTATGGTTATTAAATTATGGCTAGGAAAGTATTTGTTCTCGACTTATATGTGGATATCATGTAGGATCATATTTACTCAAGAGCTATCCATTGTTAAGGAGAGCATGAAATGTTCTAATCTTTGATACCCAAAGTGGAGAATATTGAGAGCGACAATTGGTATCAGAGACAGGTTCGGGGTCTTAACGCGTTTTGATCATGACACTTGGTATCAGGGTCAGGCTCGGGCTCTTGATGTGTTTTAGATAGACATCTTGCTCATAAAGTTCTATTTTCCTTATTAAGTGATGCTTATCTTCTAAGTTAGGAAAATCCTAATAATAAAATAAGTTTAGAAGTATTGTCACCTATGCAAGAAAGTGACGAATCTGGAGGGGCAGATTTGGTGGTGGTGGTGGCAGTAAGTACGATTTCTAAAAATAGACTTCTGGTTATTCTGATGGTGGGAGAGGACATGGCGATGAGAAATAATGAGGAAGACTAGGAGTAAGTTACTCAAAAAGAAAAAGAAAATAGTTACTTAGTGCTTTTCTTAGCTTATAGGATTTGTTCACTTTTTTGGCCATTAGAAAGAAAGCAACATGAGGGATTATATTTGTGTATATAAGGAGATATCCATGTAAATGTAAAAATAATATTTTGATAGTCATAAATAACATTTTTTTTTTAAAATTGAAATGCTAGTTTACTGTACAACCCTCCTTTACTATAATTTCTTAGCATTCATGTTCAACTCAATTACGGATCAGTTTCAGTGCTCATCGTAACCATGAGCACCAAGAACTCTTCATTATTGGGGACTATTCAAATATAATGTGAATGATTTTTCTTTAATTTATTTGATGCAGTCGAATTACTACCATCAACCACTAAGTTTTTGTTTAGGTTTTGACCGTTAGGCAACGTTTTTTTTTACAACTTTTTCCCCTCAAAAATTAAATTCAATTTTTGCCCTAATATGCAATGTTAGGAGAACTTATCCTTACGTGGAATGGAATTCTGAACGAGAGAGGGGATTGGGTTTTTTTTTTTTTTTTTTTTTTTTGGCCTTATCTTAGTGTTAGTTATTATGGCTACCCGCTTAGATTTCAAAATTGTGAATCCCAGAAGTCTCAAAAACTCCCTCTCAAAATTAATTGAAGAATGCAAGAACATCAGAGAGCTCAAACAAATTCATACCCAGATTCTTAAGTCCCCTTTGTCACCTACCGATGAGCAATATTATTTTTTTTTGGTCAAAGGAAATTCTATTCAAAACACATCACAAACAAGACGGTTACAAAGAGAAGACTAATAAACAATAGCCTGAATATCAAACTAGACAAAACAGGGAAAAATAACTACAACAAAGGCAAAACAAATACAACAAACAACAAACAAATACAACCGAAAGAAACTACAAAAAATAAAGAAAACTAGGAAAGAAAAACCGGTTAGCCACCATTCGATGAAGAATTGGTATGCAGAGATTTATCACCACCAGCATAAGTCTTCTGAGCCTCCAGAGTTAGAAGAGATAACAAAGCGGGTGCTGGTTGCGAAACCCACCCAACAGGGCACACCCCTCTATAAGCATCAGCTGCAAGGAGATCCGCAGCATGGTTGCCCCCTCTCGGGGAAAAGGACACAGAGAACCCAACCTTAGAAGACAAAAGAATAATAACATCATGGATAATACTCCTACACCTCCAATCATACAAGTCTGGTAACTTGGCCTTAACACAAGAAATCAGAGAGAGGCAATCCGACTCAAAAATCACCATATCATGACTCATGTCCAAAGCTAGAAGCAGGGCCCTCTTTAGAGCAAGGGCTTCAGTCATAAAGGCATAAATAGATTTGACTTTATCCACAAACCCCCATCTAAAGGAGCCGGCAAAATCGCGACAAATAACACCAATAGCAGCATCTTTCTCATAGGAAGAAAAGGCTCCATCACAATTAATTTTAAGGCTGCCTTGTGCTGGGGGAGACCAAATAGTGCCAGGACTATCACAGCCCCTCGACAAGAAAGGTTCCCGAACCCCTTTAGCACAGTTAGCCCAAAAAACAAAATTACTTTTCCGAGCCAATTCAATCACAATACTCAGGTTTGGCTGCCTATGGTCAAAAGTCATTTCATTTCTAGCCTTCCAGATAAACCACAGAAGCCAACAAATCAAAGAAAGATCATGCTTACTCAGCAGGGGGTACCTGTCGTCAAGATCCACCAAGCACTGAAGTTGGATATAGTGGAGACATCAAATCTAGCCCCAAGCGAGCAGCCAAACCATATGCATCGCGTCCAGGGGCAATGGAAAAATACATGCTCAATAGTTTCCTCTGCATCTGCACAAACTGGACATTGGCTATCTTGGGACCTCTTTCGCCGAAACAGTGCGGACTTGGTGTCAACTGCCTTACTCAAAAGCCGCCATATGAATTGTTGTACACGCGGGATCACTTTTATCTTCCAAATCGAGTTCCAGCATGAGGTGTGAATGATAGTCGAAGAGCCAGCCTTATTCACATTAGCAGATTTCCAATCTTTTCGGCAATGGTAGCCCAGTTTCACCGTATACACTCCATTCTTGGCACCAGTCCACACCAATTTGTCTTCCAGCCCATTGGAGGGGATAGGGATTTTATAAATTGCCTTTTTGACTTCAGAAGCTACATATTGGTTAATAGGCGAAAGGTTCCACCGCCCATCAGTTATCAAATCACAGACTCTACCATTTAAGATAATCGGGATATCGGTGGTCTTAGGTCTCTCAGGGAAAGCAGCTCCTGAGACCCAAGGGTCACCCCATATTCTGATAGCAGTACCATTGCCAATGTCCCACCTAAGATCCTTCTTGAGGAAATTTCTGCCCTCTAGGATACTAGACCAACACCAAGAAGCCTTATAGCCTATCTCCACATTAATGAAGTTTTGTTTAGGAAAGTACACACCTTTTAACACCCGAGCCCAAAGATCAGTAGGCCTCGTCATGAGCCTCCAAGCCGTCTTAGCCAAGAGGGCATCATTCATCATCAAGAGGTCCTAAATTCCCATCCCTCCAGAACTCTTACTACTGGTCATAGCTTCCCAAGATTTCCAATGAGTCTTGCCTCCAAAGGCATTGCCATCCCACCAGAAGCTAGCTATAAGGCTATTGATTTCCTTACAAGTCTTAATGGGGAATCTGAAACAGTTCATCGGATAAATCGGGATTGCCGGATAACTCGCTTTGATCATTACTTCACGACTAGGAGAAGGATAGGAGGGAATGACTCCATCCTTGGATTTTATTCGCTACTCGCTTTCTCGATGTAAGACAAGGCACGATGTTTAGTTTTCCCCCAAATGCTAGGAATGCCCGGATAAGATCCCGGATCCTCATTCTTCGGGATGTTCAACAATCGCTCACCATACTTCTCACTTTGCAGGTGGAGTGTTAGAGGAGAAAAAGATCTTGGATTTATCTAGATTAATAACTCGACCGAGGAGGGCACAAAGACAAATCCAAAATATTAGCCAAATTAATACAATTTCTATGACTAGCATGCATGTATAAGAGGGCATCATCAGCAAAAAAACTGTGAGTGAGAACTGGACACCCATTACTCAATTTAATACCTTTAAGCCGCTTGTCATTCTGGCTCTTACTAATCATAATAGAGAGTACCTCTGCAATAATGATGAAAAGATATGGCGAGAGGGGGTCTCCATGGCGAATACCTCTAGTAGGAATGAAAGATTTCAAATTTTCCCCAGATAAACAGATATTCAAGCTAACAGAACGCACACATTTCATAACAAGAGACACCCACTCCTGACAGAAACCAAATCGTAATAAGACATTCTCAATGAAATCCCACTCGACCCGGTCATAAGCCTTACTCATATCCATCTTCAGGGAGAACTCATACTTACCTCCCGAGTACTTATGGCGAAGGTAATGGTAAACCTCATGAGCTATAATAATATTATCATGAATACAACGGCCAGGAACGAATGCACTCTGATTCTGGGAGATACACACATCAAGCAAAGGTCGCATCCTATTGGCCAAATTTTTTGAAATGATTTTATACGAGAAGTTGCAAAGGCCAATAGGGTGAAAATGTGAAACGTGTTCCGGTTTATGAATCTTTGGGATAAGAGTGATGTTAGTCATATTAATCCCCTCTAAAACAGAATGACCTGCAAAAAAATCATTGACCATAGAACAAACAGAATCACCAATTTCAGACCAAGCAAAATGATAAAAAGTACCGAAAAAACCGTCGGGTCCCGGCGCCTTTGTACTCCCAAGACTAAATGCAGCCGATTTAATCTCCTCCTTCGAAACAGGTAACATAAGACTGTGATTCATATCATCAGTAATTTTAGGGTCAATACAGTTCAAGACAGCACCCATTGGTTGGGGACCAGAAGTAGCAAAAAGATTCTGAAAAAAACTGGCAATATTCTGAGAGATAGCATCCTTCTCCATTAACCAGTTGCCCACATCATCTTTAATACAAGAAATTTGGTTCCTTTGTCTCCTCTTGATAGTAGATACATGAAAGAAACGAGAGTTTTTGTCACCAGCTTCTAACCAATTGATCCGAGAGCGCTGCCACCAATACTGTTCTTCTAATTCCAGAATTCTATCCAGATTACCTTTTACCTCCAGAATCCCTCTAGCAACATCATGAGTTCGCTCTTTTAGTGTTAACTCAGCCAGATGAGCCTTTAAAAGATCAATACGCTTTGCACTATTGGGGAACTCCATCTTACTCCAAGAAATAAGATTCAGTTTGCACCTCTTTATATTGCCTAGAAAGGACTCCAAAGATGAGTTATCCTGCTCAGAGAAGGTCCGCCAACTATCTTTTATTACCTCAAGGAAGTGACCATGAGAGGCCCAGGCAGCTTCAAAACGAAAGGCCCGAGTCTTCTTATACTTCTCATACTGGCATTGGATAAACAAGAGATGATGATCGGAGGATATAGCCGGATCAATATTAAAGACTTGGAGAGTAGGGAAAAGCTCTCTCAACTGCAAATTGCCCAAGGCCCTATCGATACGTTCATGGATAGTATCCGGGCTATCACGATTATTACACCACGTAAAGCTGGAGCCATTGTAACCCAAATCCTCTAACTCACAATCAGCCAAAAAACATTTAAAATTCAGAATTTTCCTCCAGGCTCTGGGCAGACCGCCACACTTCTCAGTCTGGGATAAAATGTCATTAAAGTCCCCAAGACACAACCACGAAGTTCTAATATTGTTACTAATCTCATTACTCGTCTCCTCTTCTTTTGTGCTTTTTCAAATTGGGGTTCATTCACCTATGCTTCTAACGTTTTTCGGACGATTAAGAACCCGGAAATTCGTGCCTACAATATCATGCTCAGATCATACTCAGGTTTGAAGGATGACAAAGGTGAAGATAACCAAATTTGCAGGGCTTTGTTGCTTTACAGAGAAATGCTTCGCAATGGCATTTTACCAAATAACCTCACTTTCCCCTTCCTTTTAAAGGATTGTACTAGGAGGGTGGATGAATCTACTGGCTTAGGAATTCATGCCCAAGTCGTCAAGTTTGGATTTTGTGATGATATTTTTGTTGGGAATTCATTGATAAACTTGTACATGGCATGCGAGGTTGTTGAATAATGCCGGGAAGGTTTGTTTGATGAAATGCACTGTGAGAGATGTTGTCACTTGGAACTCAATGATTATTGGGTTTCCGAGAAATGGAGAGCTTGACAATGCAATGGAATTGTTCAATCGGATGGGTGAGAAGAATATCATAACTTGGAACTCCATTATTACAGGGTTGGTCCAAGGCGGCCAGCCAAAAGAGTCACTGCAACTCTTCCATCAAATGCAGGTTTCCGACGAAGATAATAATACGGTGGAGCCTGATAAATTCACAATTGCTAGCGTTCTTTCAGCTTGTGCTCAACTTGGTTCCATAGATCATGGGAAATGGGTGCATAGTTATCCGAGAAGAAGTGGGCTAGAGTGTGATGTGGTAATTGGAACAAAGACTTGTGAACATGTATGGTAAGTGTGGGCATGCAGATCAAGCAATTAAGATCTTCAAAGAAATGCACGAGAAGGATGCTCAAAGCATGGACGGCTATGATCTCGGTGCTCGCTCTTCACGGCTTAGGCGAGAAGGCTTTTGATTGCTTTCTAGACATGGAAAAGGCCGAGTGAAGCCTAACCACGTAACATTCGTCGGCTTATTGTCCGCTTGTGCTCATTTCGGTTTGGTAGAGAAAGTTAGGTGGTGCTTTGAGATGATGAAAATCTGTTTACTCAATTGAACCTCAGGTTTATCACAATAAAAAATAAACCAAGGATTGCGTATAGTCAACCCTATGATCGTTCTCTCTCTCGAGGAGCCTTTTATTGAATCCTAAGTAATCTAAATGACATGCAAATGCAATTAAAACAAGGGGCAAATATGTTTTGGATTTTCAAATTAATAAAGTAAAATAAGAGTGCAATTAAATTAAATGCTAAACTATTCTTTTTGGTATTTTTAATAAAATGGAATGGAGTATGAATATGAGTATGGATCTTTCTTGGAAATGGAATAGTGACTATCCTAGTTCAATTAAATTTAGGAGTAAATTTTCACTAAGTCTAGATGAAAAACCTCAATATACCACTTGAGTCCAATATTCCCAATTAATAGTAGCTCCTACTACCGTAGCTAACTTCTACCTCTTGAGATATTGTTTAAAACCACTTAGTGTGTGATTAGGATTAAATTAATGCAACTTGGTTCCTCTTGATATGAATGCGATCACGCCACTCAATTAATCCAATTAAATCATGTTATCTAACAATACCACGTAGAAAACATAATTTCACCGAATCAATAGGGAAATACAAATTTATAAATTCACAAACCACAAAATTCAATCCAATCACATAGGTCCAATCCACAAAGTTTTCCAAACAGATAAACTAAGTCTCAACATTACAAAATAATATTCCTAAAACTAGGAAATTAAAATGTAATAAAAGAAAATAAATTGAACAAAATACTCCCCGTGAAGCTTTGGAACTCAAGCCACTTGATCCATCTCCAAGAGACAAAAGGAATCAGCCACACATGGTTTCAAATTCTTCTCCAACGAGCTCAAATTCTACAACCATGGCGAGATGAGGTGAAATGACGATGGTGAGGACCGAGAACGAGTTGAAGAATGGTGATGGTGGTCGAAACTGATGGTGGTGTACAGTGGGTGAAGGAGGATGGAGAAAGAGGGTCGGAGGTATAGATGCTCTGTTCTCGCGCTCTCTCTGGTTCAACAATGGAGGTCGCCAGCGGTGATGGTGGGTCGAAGAAGGTGATGATGGTGGAGGGAGGAGGAGAAGCTCGCCGGCGGACCGAAGGAGGAGATGGTGCCGCGGCGAGAGAGGGATCAAGGGTGAAGGAAGGTCGAGAGTGGAGCTCCTAGGTCGTGAAGTCCGAATGTCTGCGTCTCCCCACCTCTCGACGGCGTGAATGTTTTTCCCGACAATCCGGCGTTCTCCTCTAATGCGGCGCTCCCCTCTTCAATATCCCTCAGCTCTTTTTTGTGTGTTAGCGGTGCTGAATCTTTATTTTTCAAAATCCCTCAGCTGCTGGTTCATTCTCGGGTCCTCTCGTATACGTATCGAAATATTTTAAATGTTTCGGGGCTTAACGAAATTT
Source organism: Acacia melanoxylon (assembly GCA_019022615.1). Classification (NCBI taxonomy): domain Eukaryota; kingdom Viridiplantae; phylum Streptophyta; class Magnoliopsida; order Fabales; family Fabaceae; genus Acacia; species Acacia melanoxylon. Next base: position 12,070,458 of record JAFJYJ010000004.1, read on the forward strand.
ATGAAATATCTGGGTCCTTTTTCGTAATTTTTCTCTTGACCTTTTCTTCACTCATTTCCAATTTTCGAAATTGTTGGGGACTTTCTTGTAATTTTCCCCAGTCCCAACACATTAATTCTAACCGTCAAGATCTCCATTTTCTTCTTAAACACCTACAATGCAAGATTAAGAAAAATGTAGAATCAAAAGTCCAAGAAATCATTTGCATTAATAATTACCATTTATGACCATTTTGCCCCTAATTTCATTTAATTCAATACAAATGTCCCTAACTCAAATTAATGCTTAATAATGCAACAATGTCCAAGAAAATGCATTAAAAATCCTAATTAAATTATGAAAAATCATATAAAAATATGTTTTGATCAATAAGCGTGTTGTTAAATTAATTATTGTGGAGGAAGTATTAGTAGGGATGATATGGAAAAAATATGACAAAAGTTGCTCAAAATTATTTTATATAAAAAATATATAATTGAGGTGTATATGACATTAATGAATTGCAAACATTATTTATTTTATAGAATATATAGGTGTATTATTAAATTATTATTGTCTTTAATTATTATTGAAAAAATATAAATATGGGTATTATAGGAAAAAAATTGACAAAGTTAAAACTTGCTCTTATAATTAGGACCAAAACCAACTCTAAAATGTGTTCCTATAATTAGGACCGGAGTATGGTTTATACCAAAAATAAAATAAAATAAAATAATACTACTATATATTATAGTTAGTAGATAATGTGATCTTGATTTTTATTTCAAAATCAGAGGAGATTGGATGGGAGATTCTGCTTGCTTAAGCGAGTCACAATAAAAACCCTAAGCTCTGTTAATGCTCTCACTGGATCGCGACGGCTTTAACCTGAGGTTCCTTTTTCTGTGTCGACAACCATGGAGCAAATAGAGAACAACGGCGCAGCACCGTTCCTTCCCGAAGAAATCATCACCAACATTCTCAGTCGGCTTGCGGCGAAATCCGTAATACGATTTCAATGTATCTGCAAATATTGGAAAAATCTCTTGAAGACCCCATCTTTTATCGCCGATCACCTCCGCCACAATCATCAAAACCCTTCTGTTATATTCTCCGAGAGTTATGTATCTAATACTCCGCGGCTACGTTTCATTGATTGCGTGATGCAAGTCCGGTATGTCCCGAAGGTACCTCCTCCGTTCGATTCATTGGAGTTTAACGTCATTGGTTCCAGCAATGGCTTGCTCTGTCTAGTAATTCAGAATTTTCCTAGATCTACTCCTTCGTTTTTAGTATGGAATCCTCTTACTAGAGATGTCAGAGAGGTGCCTGAATCAAGAAGTAGTGATGTGCATCCTTGTGTGTTAGGATTTGGGTTTAGTCCCATAGTTAATGATTACAAAATAGTGGCTGTCTATCGCGAGAATGATGGTAGGATTTGTGGATCGGATGTCTATTCATTAGGTAGAAATTCATGGAAAGAAATAGAATTTGGAAACTTAGATGATGTCACTTGTTCCGATTCAACTGTCTCCGTTAATGGAGTGATCTTTGCTTATGGGGTAAAATCGAAGAAGGATGTGATAGTTTCATTTGACACAACAGCACAAGTGTTTAATTTGATACCATTGCCTCCATTATCAGGCACTGATCCTATTTTTCAGTTAATTGACATAACTGTGTATGGAGACAAATTTGCTATGCTGACTGCAAGTGAAATGGGACGAAGCTCTTCAAAGGTTGATTTATGGGTGCTGGATGAAGACATCTCTTCACCTGGTAAGAGATGGAGTTGGAATAAGAAATTCACTAGCGGCGTTTATCCTTGGATATTTAGCTGTGGGGCCATGTTGAGGAATGAAATTGTTTTGTCTGGAACTGAAATTAGAGGTAAAGAAGAAGATGAAACTCGTGTATGTCTACTCAACGTCGCTTCTAGCAAATTTCAGATGCTTGACCTTCCCAGGCATATCCCTTATTTTTTTAGTCATGTGGAAAGCCTCGCACCAGTGGTCAACTTCCACAACATTGAAGAGACTTCTTGATTTTGAAGGCTCATTATTATATTGTCAATTTGCTTCGTTTAAATATTATTTATAGAAAATTAACTTGTAGCATTTTAGTTCATTAAGTAAAATATTTTATGGTTCTTATTTTATTTGGCCTATATATAATTCAGTCTCTCTATTTTTTTGTTTGTTAATACTGATATATAATACAGTGTACGAAGACAACTTTGTACACCAAAATTGTTTTCGTATGCTTTTGCACGAACTAATGGAAGAAGATTCTCTCATTAGCAAACCTTCTCCTCATCTCCCATCATCCAATCCAAACATTTGATTTGACTTAATGAGGTTGTTGGTGTGAGCAATTATATTAAATGTATGGTTTAGATTTAAAGCTGATGAGAGACAATGAGAAAACGTCAATGAGAGGATCCGGACCCGAACTAATAGCTCTCCACTCATCAGAGATGAATACAAAACCTAATTTCCCTTTGCATTGGGTTTCTGTTTCCCCTTCTATCACAAGGATACATCCAAATAACATTAAGGTTGGCGAAATTGAATATTGGGAAATAAGTGAAGCATAAATCAATAGAAATAATCTATTATTGTTAATATTGATATAAAATAAGAAACTTGTAAATAACTATGCTTGCATTACTTCTGAATAGTGAATCGTTGCCAAAGCAATTTTTGTGCGTTTAATAATTTTTCTACTCTTGAAATATTTTCTTAATAACATTCAATACTTTAAAGTAAAAGTAAAATTATTAGGTCACCAAAAAGAAAAAGCAAAATTACAATTTAAGATGACAGTACTAAAATTTCACTGAGAGATATGCACATATTAAGTCCTTAATTCTTTTTTGGACACATCAGAAAGTAGATAAAGCAAAACTAAAGAGAAAAAGGCCGTTTAGCTAAATGGTCTGCCTCTAGATTCAGGTTTCTCGAAATTTGTCTCACCTCTTCACTTGCCAATCACGTCTCAACATGTTTCTAATTCCCATATTCTCATAATCATAATGGTGCTCCTCATTACATTCATCGGAGATAAGCTTGCACGCTTCCAAGCAGTCACTCAGTAAGAACAGCTGCCGAACCCCAAGGTCCCAAGCTCTCTTCAACCCCATTAGACATGCCTACACTTGCGCCATGAGTGCTTCCCCTGGCTCAAGATTCATGATGAAAGCTTCCTAGAACTGACCAGTCCTGTCGTAAAGAACACCCCCACAACCTGCTCTTTCATCCTCCCCTCCAAACGCTCCGTCCACAAAACACCCCAACCATCCTGGCAACAATGGCACCTGGGTACCCTCAACGTCCGGGTTCATTCGATTCAACATACAAGGATTCCTCTGCATGGTTCGTAGAATAGCTCTAGCACGAGATCGTAGAGAATGCATTTAAGGTCCTATGTTCTCGAAGAAGTCTGCCCAAGAGCCATCATCAGTCTGCCCACACTATATATTGAACATATTTAACTTGCACCACTCCCATAATCCATGGCCGAAAACTGCTCTTCTTGGCTCGTAGGATTTGTTCACTACTTTTGCCGCTAGAAAGAAAGCAACGTGATGGATTAGATTTGTGTATATAAGATTGCGCAAATATTTGTGTAAATATAAATATAACCTTATGATAATTGTAAATAACATTTTTTTTTTTTGAAATGTCAAGTCTACCTACTACCATTCGGTATAATTTCTTAGCGTTCATGTTCAACTTGATTAAGAATCAGTTTCAGTACTTATCACACCTATTAGCACTAAGCACTAAGAGCTCTTCATTACTTGGGACCGTTCAGGAATGGTTTTGCTTTAATTTATTTAATATAATTGAATTAATAACATTAACCACTATGTTTTTTGTTTAGGTTTTGACCGTTTAGGAAAAGGTTTTTTACAACTTTTTTCCCCGCAAAAATTAATTTCAATTTCTTCCCTGCAATCGTATGAGGTGACCTTATTCTTATGTGCCATGAAATTCTGAACCAGGGGGATTGGTTTTTTTTTTTTTTTTGGCTTGTAGGCCTTAGTGTTAGTTATTATGGCTACCCGCGTAGATTTCAAAATTGTGGAACTCAGAAGTCTCAAAAACTCCCTCTCAAAATTAATTGAAGAATGCAAGAATTTCAGAAAGTTCAAACAGATCCATAGCCAAATTCTTAGGTCCCCATTGTTACCTACCGATGAGCAATATTATCTCATTACTCGTCTCCTCTTCTTTTGTGCCTTTTCAAATTGGGGTTCATTCACCTATGCTTCTAACGTCTTTCGGACGATTAAGAACCCGGAAATTCGTGCCTACAATATCATGCTCAGATCATATTCAGGTTTGAAGGATGATAAAGGTGAAGATAGCCAAATTTGCAGGGCTTTGTTTCTTTACAGAGAAATGCTTCGCAATGGCATTTTACCAAATAACCTCACTTTCCCCTTCCTTTTAAAGGATTGTACTAGGAGGGTGGATGAATCTACTGGCTTAGGAATTCATGCCCAAGTCGTCAAGTTTGGATTTTGTGATGATATTTTTGTTGGGAATTCATTGATAAACTTGTACATGGCATGCAGGTTGTTGAACAATGCCAGGAAGCTGTTTGATGAAATGCCTGTGAGAGATGTTGTCACTTGGAACTCAATGATTATTGGGTTTCTGAGAAATGGAGAGCTTGACAATGCAATGGAATTGTTCAATCGGATGGGTGAGAAGAATATCATAACTTGGAACTCCATTATTACAGGGTTGGTCCAAGGCGGCCGGCCAAAAGAGTCACTGCAACTCTTCCATCAAATGCAGGTTTCCGGTGAAGATAATAATACGGTGGAGCCTGATAAATTCACAATTGCTAGCGTCCTTTCAGCTTGTGCTCAACTTGGTTCCATAGATCATGGGAAATGGGTGCATAGTTATCTGAGAAGAAGTGGGCTAGAGTGTGATGTGGTAATTGGAACAGCACTTGTGAACATGTATGGTAAGTGTGGGCATGCAGATCAAGCAATTAAGATCTTCAAAGAAATGCCTGAGAAGGATGCTTCAGCATGGACAGCTATGATCTCGGTGCTCGCTCTTCACGGCTTAGGCGAGAAGGCTTTTGATTGCTTTCTAGACATGGAAAAGGCCAGAGTGAAGCCTAACCACGTAACATTCGTCGGCTTATTGTCTGCTTGTGCTCATTCTGGTTTGGTAGAGAAAGTTAGGTGGTGCTTTGAGATGATGAAAACTGTTTACTCAATTGAACCTCAGGTTTATCACAATAAAAAATAAACCAAGGATTGCGTATAGTCAACCCTATGATCGTTCTCTCTCTCGAGGAGCCTTTTATTGAATCCTAAGTAATCTAAATGGCGTACTTAAAATGCAATTAAAACAAGGGGGCAAATATGTTTTGGATTTTCAAATTAATAAAGTAAAATAAGAGTGCAATTAAATTAAATGCTAAACTATTCTTTTTGGTATTTTTAATAAAATGGAATGGAGTATGAATATGAGTATGGATGCTCTTGGAAATGGAATAGTGACTATCCTAGTTCAATTAAATTTAGGAGTAAATTTTCACTAAGTCTAGATGAAAAACCTCAATATACCACTTGAGTCCAATATTCCCAATTAATAGTAGCTCCTACTACCGTAGCTAACTTCTACCTCTTGAGATATTGTTTAAAACCACTTAGTGTGTGATTAGGATTAAATTAATGCAACTTGGTTCCTCTTGATATGAATGCGTCACGCCACTCAATTAATCCAATTAAATCATGTTATCTAACAATACCACGTAGAAAACATAATTTCACCGAATCAATAGGGAAATACAAATTTATAAATTCACAAACCACAAAATTCAATCCAATCACATAGGTCCAATCCACAAAGTTTTCCAAACAGATAAACTAAGTCTCAACATTACAAAATAATATTCCTAAAACTAGGAAATTAAAATGTAATAAAAGAAAATAAATTGAACAAAATACTCCCCTGTGAAGCTTTGGAACTCAAGCCACTTGATCCATCTCCAAGAGACAAAAGGAATCAGCCACACATGGTTTCAAATTCTTCTCCAACGAGCTCAAATTCTACAACCATGGCGAGATGAGGTGAAATGACGATGGTGAGACCGAGAACGGTTGAAGAATGGTGATGGTGGTCGAAGCGATGGTGGTGTACGGTGGGTGAAGGAGGATGGAGAAAGAGGGTCGGAGGTATAGATGCTCTGTTCTCGCGCTCTCTCTGGTTCAACAATGGAGGTCGCCAGCGGTGATGGTGGGTCGAAGAAGGTGATGATGGTGGAGGGAGGAGGAGAAGCTCGCCGGCGACTGAAGGAGGAGATGGTGCCGCCGGCGAGAGGGATCAAGGGTGAAGGAAGGTCGAGAGTGGAGCTCCTAGGTCGTGAAGTCCGAATGTCTGCGTCTCCCCACCTCTCGACAGCGTGAATGTTTTTCCCGACAATCCAGCGTTCTCCTCTAATGCGGCGCTCCCCTCTTCAATATCCCTCAGCTCTTTTTTGTGTGTTAGCGGTGCTGAATCTTTATTTTTCAAAATCCCTCAGCTGCTGGTTCATTCTCGGGTCCTCTGTATCTGTATCTGAAATATTTTAAATGTTTCTGGGGCTTAACTGAAATTTATGAAATATCTGGGTCCTTTTCTGTAATTTTTCTCTTGACCTTTTCTTCACTCATTTCCAATTTTCAGAAATTGTTGGGGACTTTCTTGTAATTTTCCCCAGTCCCCAACACATTAATTCTAACCGTCAAGATCTCCATTTTCTTCTTAAACACCTACAATGCAAGATTAAGAAAAATGTAGAATCAAAAGTCCAAGAAATCATTTGCATTAATAATTACCATTTATGACCATTTTCCCCTAATTTCATTTAATTCAATACAAATGTCACTAACTTCAAATTAACGCTTTAATAATGCAACAATGTCCAAGAAAATGCATTAAAAATCCTAATTAAATTATGAAAAATCATATAAAAATATGTTTTGATCAATAAAGCGTGTTGTTAAATTAATTATTGTGGAGGAAGTATTAGTAGGGATGATATGGAAAAAATATGACAAAAGTTGCTCAAAATTATTTTATATAAAAAATATATAATTGAGGTGTATATGACATTAATGAATTGCAAACATTATTTATTTTATAGAATATATAGGTGTATTATTAAATTATTATTGTCTTTAATTATTATTGAAAAAATATAAATATGGGTATTATAGGAAAAAAATTAAAAGTTAAAACTCGCTTTCTTATAATTAGGGACCAAAACCAACTCTAAAATGTGTTATAATTAGGATGAGGAGTATGGTTTATACCAAAAAAAAATAAAATAATACTACTATATATTATAGTTAGTAGATAATGTGATCTTGATTTTTATTTCAAAATCAGAGGAGATTGGATGGGAGATTCTGCTTGCTTAAGCGAGTCACAATAAAAACCCTAAGCTCTGTTAATGCTCTCACTGGATCGCGACGGCTTTAACCTGAGGTTCCTTTTTCTGTGTCGACAACCATGGAGCAAATAGAGAACAACGGCGCAGCACCGTTCCTTCCCGAAGAAATCATCACCAACATTCTCAGTCGGCTTGCGGCGAAATCCGTAATACGATTTCAATGTATCTGCAAATATTGGAAAAATCTCTTGAAGACCCCATCTTTTATCGCCGATCACCTCCGCCACAATCATCAAAACCCTTCTGTTATATTCTCCGAGAGTTATGTATCTAATACTCCGCGGCTACGTTTCATTGATTGCGTGATGCAAGTCCGGTATGTCCCGAAGGTACCTCCTCCGTTCGATTCATTGGAGTTTAACGTCATTGGTTCCAGCAATGGCTTGCTCTGTCTAGTAATTCAGAATTTTCCTAGATCTACTCCTTCGTTTTTAGTATGGAATCCTCTTACTAGAGATGTCAGAGAGGTGCCTGAATCAAGAAGTAGTGATGTGCATCCTTGTGTGTTAGGATTTGGGTTTAGTCCCATAGTTAATGATTACAAAATAGTGGCTGTCTATCGCGAGAATGATGGTAGGATTTGTGGATCGGATGTCTATTCATTAGGTAGAAATTCATGGAAAGAAATAGAATTTGGAAACTTAGATGATGTCACTTGTTCCGATTCAACTGTCTCCGTTAATGGAGTGATCTTTGCTTATGGGGTAAAATCGAAGAAGGATGTGATAGTTTCATTTGACACAACAGCACAAGTGTTTAATTTGATACCATTGCCTCCATTATCAGGCACTGATCCTATTTTTCAGTTAATTGACATAACTGTGTATGGAGACAAATTTGCTATGCTGACTGCAAGTGAAATGGGACGAAGCTCTTCAAAGGTTGATTTATGGGTGCTGGATGAAGACATCTCTTCACCTGGTAAGAGATGGAGTTGGAATAAGAAATTCACTAGCGGCGTTTATCCTTGGATATTTAGCTGTGGGGCCATGTTGAGGAATGAAATTGTTTTGTCTGGAACTGAAATTAGAGGTAAAGAAGAAGATGAAACTCGTGTATGTCTACTCAACGTCGCTTCTAGCAAATTTCAGATGCTTGACCTTCCCAGGCATATCCCTTATTTTTTTAGTCATGTGGAAAGCCTCGCACCAGTGGTCAACTTCCACAACATTGAAGAGACTTCTTGATTTTGAAGGCTCATTATTATATTGTCAATTTGCTTCGTTTAAATATTATTTATAGAAAATTAACTTGTAGCATTTTAGTTCATTAAGTAAAATATTTTATGGTTCTTATTTTATTTGGCCTATATATAATTCAGTCTCTCTATTTTTTTGTTTGTTAATACTGATATATAATACAGTGTACGAAGACAACTTTGTACACCAAAATTGTTTTCGTATGCTTTTGCACGAACTAATGGAAGAAGATTCTCTTATTATAAGAAACCTTCTCCTCATCTCCCATCATCCAATCCAAACATTTGATTTGACTTTAATGAGGTTGTTGGTGTGGCAATTATATTAAATGTATGGTTTAGATTTAAAGGCGATGAGAGATAACGATGAAAACGTCAATGAGAGGATCAGGACCGAACTAATAGCTCTCCACTCATCAGAGATGAATACAAAACCTAATTTCCCTTTGCATTGGGTTTCTGTTTCCCCTTCTATCACAAGGATACATCCAAATAACATTAAGGTTGGCGAAATTGAATATTGGGAAATAAGTGAAGCATAAATCAATAGAAATAATCTATTATTGTTAATATTGATATAAAATAAGAAACTTGTAAATAACTATGCTTGCATTACTTCTGAATAGTGAATCGTTGCCAAAGCAATTTTTGTGCGTTTAATAATTTTTCTACTCTTGAAATATTTTCTTAATAACATTCAATACTTTAAAGTAAAAGTAAAATTATTAGGTCACCAAAAAGAAAAAGCAAAATTACAATTTAAGATGACAGTACTAAAATTTCACTGAGAGATATGCACATATTAAGTCCTTAATTCTTTTTTTGGACACATCAGAAAGTAGATAAAGCAAAACTAAAGAGAAAAAGGCCGTTTAGCTAAATGGTCTGCCTCTAGATTCAGGTTTCTCGAAATTTGTCTCACCTCTTCACTTGCCAATCACGTCTCAACATGTTTCTAATTCCCATATTCTCATAATCATAATGGTGCTCCTCATTACATTCATCGGAGATAAGCTTGCACGCTTCCAAGCAGTCACTCAGTAAGAACAGCTGCCGAACCCCAAGGTCCCAAGCTCTCTTCAACCCCATTAGACATGCCTACACTTGCGCCATGAGTGCTTCCCCTGGCTCAAGATTCATGATGAAAGCTTCCTAGAACTGACCAGTCCTGTCGTAAAGAACACCCCCACAACCTGCTCTTTCATCCTCCCCTCCAAACGCTCCGTCCACAAAACACCCCAACCATCCTGGCAACAATGGCACCTGGGTACCCTCAACGTCCGGGTTCATTCGATTCAACATACAAGGATTCCTCTGCATGGTTCGTAGAATAGCTCTAGCACGAGATCGTAGAGAATGCATTTAAGGTCCTATGTTCTCGAAGAAGTCTGCCCAAGAGCCATCATCAGTCTGCCCACACTATATATTGAACATATTTAACTTGCACCACTCCCATAATCCATGGCCGAAAACTGCTCTTCTTGGCTCGTAGGATTTGTTCACTACTTTTGCCGCTAGAAAGAAAGCAACGTGATGGATTAGATTTGTGTATATAAGATTGCGCAAATATTTGTGTAAATATAAATATAACCTTATGATAATTGTAAATAACATTTTTTTTTTTATTGAAATGTCAAGTCTACCTACTACCATTCGGTATAATTTCTTAGCGTTCATGTTCAACTTGATTAAGAATCAGTTTCAGTACTTATCACACCTATTAGCACTAAGCACTAAGAGCTCTTCATTACTTGGGACCGTTCAGGAATGGTTTTGCTTTAATTTATTTAATATAATTGAATTAATAACATTAACCACTATGTTTTTTGTTTAGGTTTTGACCGTTTAGGAAAAGGTTTTTTACAACTTTTTTCCCCGCAAAAATTAATTTCAATTTCTTCCCTGCAATCGTATGAGGTGACCTTATTCTTATGTGCCATGAAATTCTGAACCAGGGGGATTTTTTTTTTTTTTTTTTTTTGGCTTGTAGGCCTTAGTGTTAGTTATTATGGCTACCCGCGTAGATTTCAAAATTGTGGAACTCAGAAGTCTCAAAAACTCCCTCTCAAAATTAATTGAAGAATGCAAGAATTTCAGAAAGTTCAAACAGATCCATAGCCAAATTCTTAGGTCCCCATTGTTACCTACCGATGAGCAATATTATCTCATTACTCGTCTCCTCTTCTTTTGTGCCTTTTCAAATTGGGGTTCATTCACCTATGCTTCTAACGTCTTTCGGACGATTAAGAACCCGGAAATTCGTGCCTACAATATCATGCTCAGATCATATTCAGGTTTGAAGGATGATAAAGGTGAAGATAGCCAAATTTGCAGGGCTTTGTTTCTTTACAGAGAAATGCTTCGCAATGGCATTTTACCAAATAACCTCACTTTCCCCTTCCTTTTAAAGGATTGTACTAGGAGGGTGGATGAATCTACTGGCTTAGGAATTCATGCCCAAGTCGTCAAGTTTGGATTTTGTGATGATATTTTTGTTGGGAATTCATTGATAAACTTGTACATGGCATGCAGGTTGTTGAACAATGCCAGGAAGCTGTTTGATGAAATGCCTGTGAGAGATGTTGTCACTTGGAACTCAATGATTATTGGGTTTCTGAGAAATGGAGAGCTTGACAATGCAATGGAATTGTTCAATCGGATGGGTGAGAAGAATATCATAACTTGGAACTCCATTATTACAGGGTTGGTCCAAGGCGGCCGGCCAAAAGAGTCACTGCAACTCTTCCATCAAATGCAGGTTTCCGGTGAAGATAATAATACGGTGGAGCCTGATAAATTCACAATTGCTAGCGTCCTTTCAGCTTGTGCTCAACTTGGTTCCATAGATCATGGGAAATGGGTGCATAGTTATCTGAGAAGAAGTGGGCTAGAGTGTGATGTGGTAATTGGAACAGCACTTGTGAACATGTATGGTAAGTGTGGGCATGCAGATCAAGCAATTAAGATCTTCAAAGAAATGCCTGAGAAGGATGCTTCAGCATGGACAGCTATGATCTCGGTGCTCGCTCTTCACGGCTTAGGCGAGAAGGCTTTTGATTGCTTTCTAGACATGGAAAAGGCCAGAGTGAAGCCTAACCACGTAACATTCGTCGGCTTATTGTCTGCTTGTGCTCATTCTGGTTTGGTAGAGAAAGTTAGGTGGTGCTTTGAGATGATGAAAACTGTTTACTCAATTGAACCTCAGGTTTATCATTATGCTTGCATGGTGGACAGTCTTAGCCGAGCGAAGCTCTTTGAGGAAGCAGAGAGAGTAATAATAGAGATGCCGATGAAGCCTGATGTTTATGTGTGGGGTTCATTGCTTGGAGGATGTCAAATGCATGGGAATTTTGAGCTAGGAGAGAAGGTAGCTATTCATTTGATTCACTTAGAGCCTAATAATCATGCATTCTATATGAACTTGTGTGACATATATGGAAAAGCTGGCCAGTTTGATGCTGCTAAAAGAGTTAGGAATGTGATGAAAGAAAGAGGAATCCAAAAGGAAATCCCAGGTTGTAGCATGATTGAAATATGTGGGGTGGTTCATGAATTTTCTGCAGGAGTTTCACTAAATCTTCCAGTGGAAATTCTTTTGGTCCTAAATGAGTTAAATAATCAGTTGTTACCAGGATGGTGAAATTCAGTATCAGCAAATTAGAAGCAGATCATGCAACCATCACTCACTATATGGAAGCAATTTTTTACATTTTGCCACTATTTTTTATACGGCTATAGTTATTACATATGTTTTAGCAGCAGTTGCTTTAGCCAATAAATGTCTTTTCCAGTGGTTAAAACAATAAAACCATCATTAAAGATTTAAAGTTTTATCTCTGTTAAGAATTGCGGCTTAAAAAAAAAAGAAAAGAAGAAGTGATTGGGATGATCACTCAATTATCAAAGGGGAAAATGACAAGAAAAAACTTTAAAATTACAAAATTTTAAAACAAGTTTATTACTAAAAATTGATAAAATAATGACACGAATTAATAAGTAATTCACAACTCATTTTATAAGAAATATCATATACTTCATTTAGGATTTTATAATTTCAAAAAAAAAAAAAAAAATATCTGTCATTCTCTTATCAAAATGAGGGCAGTAAAAATTTGAAGAGGAATAGCCACATTTTTTTTAAACCTTGAGGGAAAAAATCACACATATTTTACAGTACTTTTTTGACCGCCTATTTTGCATTACTTTTTTATATCTTTCTGATCTAATATTTATAATACTACACATAGAATTAAGGATTAAATAGGCTGCCATGAGTTTTAGTGTCATCACCTTGAACTGTAGTTTTACTTTTACTTTTCTTACCTAATAATTTTACTTTGAGTTAAATAGCAATTTTGCTTTGGAAGTATACCCTCAGGAGTAATGTTGCCTTGAAAGTTTTTTTGGGTTCAAATTGTGATGCCTCAAACTCGAGTGTACAGACTTTTTTTATTTAAGTGCACACTCATTTTGAGTGTGCACTTGTCAAAAAAAAATAGACCGTACACAGAGTATGTGCTAATTCCGTTAGTGTCTACCGTTAATGGAAGCAACATTGCTACGTTTTTAGGCTTCCGAGGCAAAATTGTGGCCAAAAAAAACTTTTAGGGCAACATTACTTCTAAGGTATACTTCCGGAACAAAATTACTATTTAACCCTTTTACTTTTACCTTAAAGTATGTAATGTCACTAAAAAAAATATTTGGGTGAAAAGTCTAAAATTCCCGTATTAATTTGTCAAAATCATATCTAACACGATATCAAAATCTTGGGTGTAAAAATATCTATAAAAAGTACTACCTCCGGTCCTAATTATAAGAACTAGTTGACTTTTTTGGAGAGATTAAGGATCTTAAATAATTCTTAATCATTTAATATGTTGTGTTTTTTTTAGATTATATATTAGTTTATTGGTCAAACAATTTAATTTGAAGAAAAAAATAAAAATAAAAATACTCTAAGCTAATTTAATTAGCTTCCTTAATTTCTCCAAAAAAATTAACTAGCTCTTATAATTAGGATCGGAGGGAGTATAAAAGAGATAAATAGAAAATACCCACAACCGTTAATTTTTCAAAACGTCCGTTCTATCGGGATCCATCTATCCTCCTCATAATTTTCTCTCTCTTCACTCCTCACTTCTCCCTCTTCAGATTGAGGAGTGAAGAGAGAGAGAAATTCTGAAAAACAACAATTGTCTAGTTTCAAATAATAAAACATGTACATCATATGCTATTCTTAAATCTTAAGTGCAGACTGATCATCTTCATCATCATCATATTTTCCAACACCAGAGACCAGAGTCATTTTTGACTAGTTTTGCACACAAATTTAGTACACATCTCTGTTACAGCTCCGGTGAAAAATGAAAAACTGGATTTATACAATGACGTCTCCTTAACCTCCCCGAGTTTCAAGTTGAACCTTTCAACTTTACAAAACTATAATAATGGTCTGGATCATTTCATACAACCCCTCAAAGCAAGGATTGGTTCTGGGTATAAAACACTTGGTATAAAACAACCACCTTACTCAGAAGTCAGAATCCAGAGCACCAGAGAAAACTCAACGGCAAACAGAGCATGAAGCAATCCTCGATCTAACGTGAACCCAAACAGCGTTATCCCTCCGTTATTGTGCTGCAAATACGACACTGCATACAAAAGACATCAAACACGTACACTTACTCATCCTGAATATAAATATAAGAAAAAATTGATTTTTCTTAAGAGATTAATGAAGCTAATTATATTACTTTAAAGTATTTTTTTTTTTTAGAAAATAAGACTAGAGGAAGTTGCAGCTTCTTCTGATTGTTGTAGATCAAAAGCAATCACCAAAACACAGGAATATGCTTACTTTACAAGATGATGGCGGTCTTCATGTGCTTGCTTCTTACATATTAAGGGCTTGTGTTTGAGTTAGCATTAGAAAAATATGTTTACGTAAGTCTAAATAAAGCTCTTCTCACAAAGTTATTTCGTATACCATAAATTACTTTGGAAAAACATTTTCCACCACTAATCCAAACATACACTAAGCCTTTGATTTTCTAGCCTCTTAAGATATATATAACTAACCGGAGGGTCCTTTTTATACTACATTCTTTTCATATTCACTGTTACTCTATTTTTTCCTCTTACTTTTATCCGCTTACTTGAAAAATATTCATTTCTTAACATATTCATTATTTTTAACTATTTTCTTAAAAGACATGTTTCAATTATATCAAGTTCTTATGAAAAGGACTTGATGGAGTATATATATGTACACATAAGCTATACATGCATGATGCATGAAGCATATTGGTATTTGAATAAATTCAACATAAAGCCTTCTTAAAAGTGCTTCATATTGGAATTCAACCTCTATTTCTTTACTTTACATTTAAGTCATTAGAAGTAACATAGCTGAGTTAAAATGTAAGTAAAGGAGGCCTACTTCTATCATGTAATAAATTAACATGCATACTATATACTTGAGAAGCTTCATATATATCATTACTTCTTGAAACCAGCAGTGAACTTAGAGTGCCAGAAAGGATCAAAATGGAGACCAATAGAGGAAATGAGAGGCAATCCTCTGGACTCACTGATTCTGATCCTCACAACACGAGCATCCACCACCCCACCTTCAATCATGTGAAGCCTCTTATAACCCACTGTGGTCCCTCTGATCACCAACTTACCATCCACATAGATCTCATGCCGTTGGATCCTCTGACCAAGTCCTATCGCTTCCTGTACCCTCACCACATTGAATCTCACACTCCCATTATTCCTCCCTCTTATCTCAACCCAATACTCCTCTCTTCCTTCTTCAGGAGCCCAATATGTCCATAAATGGTCACTATCTAACATATTTTCAGGTCCAAAACCACCTTGTTCTCCTCTTTGGCTGCTAACTGTAACAGTACAGTCTTCTTCTTCTGCTGCTATGTTCTTCTGGAAAATTGTGGTGATTGCACTGTGAAATTGCTTCAACCTTTGAGCATCAATGTCAGATATGAGGCCGGTTGTGTTGGGAGGCACGTTGAGGAGTAATAAGCAGTTTCTACCAACTGAGTTGTAGTAAATGTCAAGCAGTTCAGTTAGGGTCTTTGGTGATTCTGATTTGTGCCAAAACCATCCTGGTCTAATTGATACATCACATTCAGCTGGAACCCAGTCTGTTCCTTTGGGATCACCTGTGTTTAGGTAGCTACACACAAATATATGATGATCACCACCAAGAAACTAAGTGGCTATTACATGTTTGAATATAAGACCAATTAAAGAAAGAATTGAAGGTATACATTGTTAGGGAAGTGATCTATCAGATTGGTTTAAACTATTTGGATAGAAAGGCTTTTTTTTTTTATTATTTAGATAGAAAGGCAATTTCAATATATAGATATACCCCACAAATCTAATATGACATCAGAATCATTGGATCTGAGAAAAAAAATGAAGATTGTGGAATTGAAGCCTTCAAGACTAAAAAATGAAGTACAACCCACACAGAGAAAAAGAAAAGTAGGTAAACCTGAGGCCCCTCTAAATTCAAAACTCAAAAGAAGAAGATTGTGGATTTGAAGCCTTTAAGACCTGAAAATGAACTCCAAGCCCAGACATAGAAGAAAAAAAGAAGTAGGTAGATCTGAGGCCCCCTCTAAATTCAAAACTCAAAAGAAGTATAGGCACAAGCGCAGAAATAAAATATGAAAAAAATGTAGTGGGAGGAATATTATAGGACCTGGTTTAAAGGATGAGCAGGGAGATCCTATCCTTACAGAGGAGCTTTGGACCGTCTAGATGGTCTAGATCTGATTTTTTTTTTTTTAAAAAAATAATTTTAATGGGTAGAGAAACTAAAATAAAGATAGTCAGTGAACTAACATTTAAAAAAAAAAAAAAATCATTTTTTCATCTAAAAATATATAATTTTTAAAAAAGATTTGGAAGTACGGATGAAATTTCTCTCTGCTCGTCCGAAAAACGAGCAGGAAACCAGTTCCAATATTATAAGACATATATCTCCAAAATCTAATACTCTTTATATCTGCGTCTTTGTCCAAAATTTAATGCTCCTCCAATCCTTATAGAGCCGAAACTATGTCCTAAACCTAGGACATATATATATATATATATATATATTTTGAAAATCTAATACTCCTCTCCTAAATGTAGGACTGAGTTGCACTACAAACTACTCCCTCCAGTCCTAATTATAAGAGCTAGTTGACTTTTTTGGAGAGATTAAGGAAGCTAATAAAATTACTTTAGAGTATTTTTATTTTTTTCAAACTAATAAACTAATATATAATCTAATAATACACAACATATAAAATGATTAAGTAACTTATTTAGTTTCCTTAATCTCTTCAAAAAAAATCAACTAGCTCTTATAATTAGGATCGGAGGTGGAGGTAGTAGTAGTTACCACCTATATTTCCAAAATCTAATATACAATGATTACAAATCATAAATGACAAGTTTACTTACAAGTCAAGTATGAAATAAGTGCTAGCTAGTTAGTTCCTTATCTTCAAAGTGAGATAATGTCAGAAGTTGTTGGGTTGGAGGAAGATGGATAGATGAAACTTACTGAGTGATATCAGGATTTCCAATGGAAAGAGAAGTTCGGTTGATGAGAGACCAACACGTGTCGGAAGCATAGCCTTGTTCATCTCCCACCCACCTCACATCAGGACCTGCATCTGAGAATATGTTAATGGATTTCTGCAACTCTTTCACTATTGAGAACCATTCTGTGAAGTAGTACGTCACATTCTCTGCCGTTGGATCCTTCGCCCCATCAAACCATATCTCCCTCACTTCCCCATATCTGCATTTTATCAGTCACCAACCATTCATACTATAACACTTCAAAACTAATAGAATATAATTAAGAGTGTGACAATATAATCGCTAATAAGACAAGTGATAGGATTGAGGTATTTACTCCTCTCGTCCTAAATATATTGCACTACAAACTATGTACTGGAGGTAGTAATATTTAAGAGAAATCTTAACAAATTGGTTTAAGCTAGCTAGTTTGATAGAAAGATAACTCTAATATATGCTTATATATCTCAAAAATTCAATATGGTATCAAAGTCATTCAATAGACTCTCATTCAGTGCGAACTATAATGAGATGCTGGCAATTCAAATCTAATTTGAATTGTCCAATTTTTTTAAAAGATAAAATCATTTTCTCAAAAGTGATAGTTATTATACGGTTATATTTATTTTAAATTTTAGATATATTAAAATAAACCTTAATTTAAAATATAAAAATTAAATTAAATATGAGCGGTCTAGATTGATGATGAGCACAAAATGTGCTCCCTCATTCATCCGGGACATTAAAGAATTAAAAAAAAAATGAAGATTAAGGCTAAAAGGAAGTGCAAGCACTTACAAAAAAAAAAAAAGGAAATTTGTAGGGTTGAGATCGGCGAGACTCAGAAAGAAATACAAACCCAAATAATCAAACAAAAATGAAAAAAAAAGGAAAATCAATATAGGGGCCCTTTTAAGGGAAAAAAAACAAACAAAAATGAAAGGAAAAAAAAAAATTGTAGAAAAATATTACTGTAGAATATTTTCACAAAAAAAAAAGTTCAGAAAAATATTACTGTAGAATATAATAGTTCTGTGTTGACTAATTAGATAAAGGACTTGGGGAAATGTATAATGTTAAGAGAAGTTCTACTAAATTGACTTAAGTTATTTTTCTACAGAAATACAACTAATATATATACACACACCCCTATGTAGCTATATCTAAAAAAATATAATAAATTTTTTTTCCAGAAAATCAGGTTCTTCAATTCATAGAAACAACAGATAATTAAATTAAAAAGAAATTAAACTCACTGATTGAGCAGTTCTTGAAGCTGAGCTAAATAGTATTCATTGTAAGGTATATCATGTCCATATCTAGAATCATGCCTATCCCAAGGTGAAAGATAAAGCCCTGCATCGATCCCTTTTGCTGAAGTTGCACTCACAAACTCCCTCACAACATCTCCTTCCCCATTTTTCCAACTGCTTCCAATCACAGAATGCTCAGTGTACTTTGACGGCCACAGGCAAAACCCGTCGTGGTGTTTCGCCGTCAGGATCATCAACGAAACTCCAGCCTCCGCTGCCACCTCCGCCCACTGCCCGGCGTTGAGGCCTGAAGGGTTGAAGATCTTCGGGTTCTCACGGCCGTCTCCCCGTTCTCTGTCCGTGAAAGTGTTCACACCAAAGTGGAGGAACATGATGATCTCTCTTTGTTGCCATTTTAATTGAGAATATGATGGGAGGGGTAGAATCGGCAATGGTGGAGTTGTTAAAGCTTGCTCATGCACAGAAATGGTCGACTTGAAGAGATGAAGAAGAAGAGAGAGGAACAATAATCTTGCCATGATAATGCTCTAGATTGTTAATTGGATCTTCTTCATCCTCATCATCTTTGATTTGTACCTCTTTGTTAGTGGTTATTACTTATATGTGAAGAGACAAAAATTGTAAAAAAATAGGTTTGAAGTAATAATAATTAAGCGAACATTTTAGGAAAATTAAGTTTTTATCCCTATAATTTTGCTTAATTTTTAATTAATATTTTTGTCGAGTCTTTATGATTTACAAATTTTCTCATTCATATATTCTATTTTTGAATTATTATAATTCACCTAAAAATCCACATGAAAAAAAAAAGAAAAAGAAAAGATCTAAACATAAATAAAAAAATAAAAATAATCACATATTGAAAAAAAATGTTTAATGTTTTTGCCTTCTTGTTGAAACTTTTTTTTTTTGCCACACTCACATAAAAGTGAGTGGGTCCCATCAATATTTTCTCTCTCTTCTCTTTATAATGGGACCACTCACTTTTATGTGAGTGTGGCAGAAAAAAAGTTTCTGCAGTAAAAGTAGAAACATTGAACCCATTGAAAAAATATTGAGAACAAAGAACATATAAGTACAACACAACAAAATGAAACATAAGAGACTTACTTATGAAATTTAAAATTATAATTAAGGATTAAATTAAAAATCAATTGAAATTATATGGGCAAAATATAATTTTAAATTTGTTAATTTGTTAGGTTCAGGGGTGAAATGAAAATTTTCATTCTTTTTTTTTTTTTTTAATTGAAAAAAGGAAACCTGAATGATCACATTTAAAGCTAGATTCAGTGAGTGTATTTGCCATAAAATCAAATGAATGTATGACTTTGATGCATGAATGGTTTTATGAACATTTGATATCCATTAAAATGGTTTCGATCCTTTTATCATGTTCATGCATCTATGGATGGAAAATGACACTTATGTTTTTTTAAGAAAAATAATGACACTAAGGAACCTTCTTTTTTTAAAAAAATAATTTAATAATAATTAATACTATGAGAAAAAATAGGGGAAAAAAAGTCCACCATTAAAAAATTTATTGGAAATAATGGCACAATATATTTTTATGAGATTAACATATCTGCTTTTGAGTTTTGAGGCTGAAAAATTACCCAGCCAAAACGACACAATATCTTCTTTTTTTATAAAACGTACAGATTATATTTTGACGGTCATAATCTGATGCTTTAAAAAGGAAAACTGAAAGAGACAGTATTTAATGAGGCCCCACCATGAAATCAGTTTTACCGTCTTGCGCGAAGAAGAGCCAATGGTTCTTGTGCTTTCCCAGGAAACCAAAACTCACCAAGTTTTATATTATATTCTCTTACTTTATTCCTCCATCCAAATCTTACCATTTTCTTTGTTGTTTTAATCCAACAAACACCACCTAATATATATACCATATACATGCAGCAATACTTTTTCTGGTATAGAAAAATCCAAAAGTGCTTTGTTTGATTAAAGCTGCCCTTATGCTGCTAAGTGAACACAGTTGATTTTTTTTATAGAAATTAAGGAAGCTAATTAAATTACTTTAAAGTATATATTAGCAAGAGAATATAAAACCTGGTGAGTTTTGGTTTCCTGGGAAAGCACAAGAACCATTGTGATACGTAGTTAATTTAGATAAGGGTAGAACTGTAATTTCATAGTCATTTAATTGGGCTTTTTGTCTTTTCGTACGTAGGCAGTTAATTTCCATTGCATGTATTTATAAACACCAGACACGATCTCAGCATTATGAATGAATTGTTGCAGTTTCCTCTCAACTCCTTCTCTTTCGTAACTTCTGTAACCTCTGTTTCTTCTTCTTCTTCTTCTTCTTTGCTTATTCTTCTCTTCTGATCTTCGGATCCTATCATTGGTATCAGAGCAGGCGTGACTTGGACATGGCAGATGCGACGCGAGCGCAGACACAGTTAAGTGAAGTGGAGGAACGACTGTTCGACATGGACCGACGGTTTGCGGCCTTTGGAAGGCGGTTTGAACTCCATTCAGGAGATGCGCGAGCAGATGATAGAATTGCAGAATTTTGTGCGTCAACTGTCGGTACGAGTGGTGGATTTGCAAACACAGGGTCATGGTGATCAACGTGGTGCCGACTACTACACACCGACGAGATACACCAAACTGGACTTTCCAAGATTTTCGTTCGAGGATGTGGATGCTTGGGTGGCTAAGTGTGAGCGCTATTTCAATCTGGATGGAACACCAGAAGCAAGAAAAACAACGCTTGCAAGCATTGCCCTCGACAACGATGCTTACAAATGGTTTCAGCATTTTGAAAAAAATCAAAATGGTGTTATACCATGGCAAACTTTTGTAGAGGCGATAAGAATTCGTTTTGGACCATTATATGATGATCCTATGGAAGACTTGATGCATTTACGGCAAACAGGATCCTTGGTGGAGTACCAGCGTGAGTTTGATACTTTGATGTGTAAGATCGACATGCCTGATGCAAGGAGAGTAAGTTGCTTCATTGGGGGGTTGAAACCAGCGTTAGCATCGGGGGTTAAACTCCTAGGCCCACAAAATCTGTCCGAGGCAACAAAATTGGCAAGACTTCAAGAATCTAATCTAGATTCTCTCCAACAGCTTACGGTAACAGCAGCACATTCCAACAAGTCTATTTTCACACCACATAAAGGTTTGCTTCCTACTCCTAATGAGTCCATGAATACATTTAAAGCAATCACTTACTCGTCAAAATATAAACCCTTGGCGTTGGAGTATAAGACAACTACTTCTCCTTCTAGTTCTTATCAGCCTACGGGTTCAGCAAGTGGGGTACAATGGCACAACAACCCCACTTTTAATCGCAAACTTACACCTGAAGAACTTGAGGAGTGTAGAAACAAGAATTTGTGCTACTATTGTCGTGAAAGATATTCACCTGGGCATGATTGCGCTCACAAGAAAAAATTACAGTTATTTATGATGAAGCTACCAGAAGAAAGTACACCAGTTGACTCGGCTGAACCATCATTCACAGAGGAAGTAGATACGGCCGTTGATGGGATTACGTAGTTATTATTAGATCAAGGTAGAGTGTAGTCAATCCTTGAGGGCAAGGATTATGTTAAGGAGGGGGTATTGATACGTAGTTAATTTAGATAAGGGTAGAACTGTAATTTCATAGTCATTTAATTGGGCTTTTTGTCTTTTCGTACGTAGGCAGTTAATTTCCATTGCATGTATTTATAAACACCAGACACGATCTCAGCATTATGAATGAATTGTTGCAGTTTCCTCTCAACTCCTTCTCTTTCGTAACTTCTGTAACCTCTGTTTCTTCTTCTTCTTCTTCTTCTTTGCTTATTCTTCTCTTCTGATCTTCGGATCCTATCACATTGGCTCTTCTCTGTGCCAAACGGTAAAACTGATTTCATGGTGGGGCCTCGTTAAATACTATCCCTTTCAGTTTTCCTTTTTAAAGCATAACAGATATGTTTGATTTAAATTGAAAGGACAAGCGTCATTTTGGCTTGCTGCTGAGTAACTTTTCTTCCTCAAAAGCAGATATGTTAATTCCTATTTTTATACACTCTAAGTATAAGCTTTTTGCAAATTATGTACATACATAATATTAATATTCTGATTTAGATCTTTATCACTAGTTAATTTTTTAGTGGGGTTTTTCCCCCAGTTTTCCAAAAAACAATACAACTAGTCCATGGAAACATGTATTTTTAGGGGTTGTTTGGTATGAGGGGAAGGGAAGGAAAAGCGAGTGGAGGAAAAAAAAATTGAGTTAGATTTTAAAAAATTAGAGAAGTAGGGTTAGGATTTTTTAATTAATTTCCTTACTCTTTTATCTTATATCTTCCTTTTATTAAAAATTTATAACCCCATTTCTCTAATTTTTTAAAATTCAACTCATAAAAAATTATTTTCCCTTCCTTTTCTTCCAAATTCCTCGTACCAAACAAACCCTTAGAAGCCAAAAGCTTAAACTTAATCACCCCCCAAAAAAGTTGTTTAGTAGCATTTATTTGTTGATTAAAAAAAAGTATCATTTATTTAAAACAATTATTACATCCTTATTCATGAGTAATGTGTAAATGTTTTATGCATTAAATTAAAGAACAAGTCGGGGGGAAAAAAAGAGAGAATTAAATAGCAAATTTGGTAACAATCAATATTTTAAGGATTAGATGAAAAAATACCCACTAACTTACACTAAAAGTGTACCCAACTTTTCTTAGGTGCAAAAGTATCCATAAACATTTAAAATCGAGTAAAAATGACACGTATGTTAAAATAGAGTTATGCCCGTTGCTTTTTGTAGTGGAGCCTATGCTATTTTTTTTAAGTAATAAAATACCCCAACTAAGAAATGGTAAAAGTGTAAAAATACCCATAAATTTTTATCCAAAATATACCAAACATCATATGCTTTTTTGGAGGTGTTTTTATGTATATTTTATACTTTTTGTAGTGGGATTCACACTATTTTTATGAAAGAAAGTACCAAATACCTTCATGTCCATTTTGAATTTTTATAGGCATCTATGCATCTTCAAAAATCACATGATGTTTGATGTACTTTCGGTAAAAGTTTATGAGTATTTTTGCATATTTATCATTTTGAGCCACAGGCATTTTGGTACATTAAAAAAAAATAGTGTGGGCTCACAAGAAAAAGTAATGAAGGTTGACTCATTTATTGTTAGTCAAGCACGTTCACTTATTATAGTAGGCTTATTTGAATTGACGTTGGAAAAACACGTTCACGCAAGTCAAGACAAAACTCTTCTTGCAATCTTACTCCGTATATCGTAAATCACGTTGAAAATGCAGCTTCTACCGTTAGTCTAAACAAGCACTTCACATAGATGTCATTTTTGCTATGATTTTGAATGTTTATAAATAGTTTTCACACACAAAAATTTATGGTGTATTATTAGACTCATTTCTAATATAAGTTCGTGGATTTTTTTTACTAAAGTCATATTTTAATGTCTTACGGTGAAAGTTGACATACATATTGTGGGCCATATGGGACAAGCGCTGCTACTAGTAATGGACTTGTGATCTATGAACTATGAAGAATAATGTGATATAGACCCAAAATAAAAATATATGAGATGGATAAGAATCAATTTGTTCTCGGTTTAGTAGCTGGTTGATAGAATTTGGATTGAGAAAAATGGAAGGTAAGGGAAGGGAAGGTTTGTTTTAAATTCAAATAACAGGACATTAAGAGCCCGTTTAGATCTTCTTATTTTTAAATTAAAAGCTACTTTTAAGCTAAAGCTAAAAAAAAGAACTTTAAAAAAAAAGCTAAAAACTGTTTGGTGATTATATAAATTTTTTAGCTTGAAAGTTACTTAAAAGCTAAATTAAAAATAAGCTGTTTGACAAAATTTTTGTCATAAGCACTTTTTCTAATAAAAATTATCATAAAAGATATATCATAATAGGGTGGTGGTGGTGGTGGTGGGCGGAGGTGGTGGTGGTCGCGGCGGCGCGCAGTATTGTTTGATCGAGAGATTACGGGTTCTTTTTTTTCTTTTTTTTTTTTTAAAAAAATATATTTTATATATATATATATATATATATATATATATATATAATATATATATATATATATAGCTTTAAAATAAGCTCCTATGAGGAGCTTTTTTTAAGCTCTTTTTTTTCATTAGAAAATAAGCTCTTATAATTATAAAGAGCTTATGTAAAATCCGTTTGGCTAAGCTTTTTATACTTATAAGTAAAAGATAAGCTAAAAATAAGCTAGGCCAAACAGACACTAATTAATACTACCTTCGGTCCTAATTATAAGAGCTAGTTAACTTTTTTTTGGAGAAATTAAGGAAGCTAAATAAGTTACTTAATCACTTCATATGTTATGTTTTCTTAGATTATATTTTAGTTTATTAGTCAAATTATTAAGTTTGAAGAAAAAAATAAAAATAAAAATACTCTAAGTTAATTTAATTACTTCTTTAACCTCTCCAAAAAGTCAACTAAATTTCTTATAATTGAATAGGAGGAGTATCTATATCAAGCCTTGTTCTCTTTTTCACTGATTCTCTTCCATTTCATATTTGACATTTTGGTTTCATGTCTAATTAACGAAGATTATGCAGAATAAATTATATTCGAAATAGATAATCGAAAAAAAAAAATAAAATAAACTTGTGTTTAGCACATGTTTTTATCTCCATTTGTGTGTTGTGAATTTGTGACCGTTGGATTAACCTCATAACAAATTTAAGTAATTAAACAGACATGAAGGCTCCATTTAACATAACATCCACTTTGTAAGGTTTAATTAATTAATGGATTGAAAGAAATTAAGTTCCTACCTACCATAGTTAGTAGAATGACATTATTTAAATGAAAGAATTACAATGACTGTGAGATGTTAAACTAACGGTTTATGATGGTTGATTCTCACATTTTCATCACCACATCTTCCACTTTTCAATTATGAGAATACATCAAATCTCACCAATAACTTAGTAGCTTAGTGTCATGAAAACTCCCTTTAAATGAGAGGTCGCGGGCTTAGTCCCGCTTGTAATCTCAAGTTGTTGGAGTCGATTAATTAGAAGATGAATTATAGGTATATACTCTGGCCTCCCATCCTAAATATAACACATAGTTTATAGTAAAATAAATATAATACATAATTTATAGTATAAAAAATCTACTATAAACTATATCCTATATTTAGAATCGGAGGGAGTATCTTCAAAAGTGGGTCTTCTCAGTTTGTGGTACATCTTTCTGTGAATTTTATATTTGACAGATAGAAGGAATGTTTAGCCGCAGGAAACGGCAATGAACATGAAACATTGGACACCAGAATGTAAGGATTATAGACAAAAAAAGTTGAAAACAACATCATCCAATAACATTAAATTGTTGTTCTATGTCCGAGAGACACGTGTAGTGCTTTGAGGAAAAACAACTAAGACGATCCCCATCAGCCAGTCAAAGGTCAAGAAAGTTAGTTTGGCTACATAGTACTCTACAACATATCATGCTCTGCTATATTATTCTGCTGCAGAAACTGAGAAGAAGAAGAAGAGATAAACAGAGTGAGCGACATGGAGTTTGGTGTAAATCCATTTCCATTAACATTTGCAGTTCACTTCCTGGGTATTGCTTCTATTGCTATGGTTTTCGTCTGGACCATTCACTATCTTGGTGGCTTAGCTTGGAACTCTTCAGACAAGTCCCTCCTCTTCAATGTAATTCTTTTTTTTCCCTCTTACTCTTCATAGTATATATACTTCAACACTTGTACTTTTAAGGTTTTTATGTCTGAGTCATGTTTGATTCTTCAGGTACATCCTGTTTTTATGCAAATTGGCTTAATTGTTATCGGAGGTGAAGGTAATCAATCCAACATATTTAATTAGGAGAATTTTAGTAAATTATGTTTTGATAGTAAATGACTCAAATGACCTAAGTTTTTTATCTGGTACATTACTGAAATTCTCACTTTGTGAGTGGCTTCTTTATGAGCAGAAATCACTGATTTTGTTTGATGTTTTGTGTTGGCTACTGCTGAACAAAAATGCAGCTATTATAAGTTACAAATCTCTGCCGTTGGCGAAAGAAGTGAAGAAAGTGATACACCTTGTGCTTCATGCCACTGCATTGATACTAGGAATAGTGGGGACTTATGCAATCTTCTTGTATCATGATGAGAAAGACATTGTCAATCTCTACAGTTTTCACTCTTGGATTGGAATTGCAGCTATTGTTCTTTATGGCGTTCAGGTATAACTAACTCATTTTCTTGTCTTCTTGCTACACCTAACTATAGAGGCTAAGATTGAAGTAACATGTATAAGCAGCACTCTTGAAAAGCTTTGCAAGTTTTTGTAGAATCTCCCTCACTGAATCCCATTAAAAAATCTACATATAAAGACTTAAGTGCAACGTGTGATATAGAGCTTCCACAACAAAATATGAGAATCTGATATGAACTGTGTACCTATGAGTTTTTCAACCTTGTGAGGTAGCTTTTAATTAGAATATATGTTTCTACCATCAGTTCTAGATTGGAACCACTGTTTTTAAATTCAAACTGATAAATGAGCTCGTTGTCTTGTTCAAAATACTCCACCAAAATTGCTTTGCTTTAAAAACAACGGGTCGATACCATACTAGATAAGAACTGACAAAATTTACCAAAAACAATACTGTATCCAGTTAACAATATATGACACTTCTAAAAGGAACACATAGTCCAGAATATAAGTTACCTCTAATTTATATAATACTTTTTTTTTCTTATTTTGCCCCTGTGATTAATACTCATTTTCTAAATTTGTCCACTCAGTATATCTCCCCTCTCTAAAATAACACTCTCAATACAATTAAACACATTTATCAAGAAGCATAAAAGCACTTTTACGTTTTAGGACATATTAAATAACTTAACTATTATTTCTTATTTTCCGTGATATATATATATATATATATATATATATTTTGATACAAGGCGATAGGGGAGGGGGGATCGAACCCGGGATCTAGGGGGAGAAATGAATCTCAATATCACTACACTACTAGTAGTGCTGGTTTTTCCGTGATATATTTAAAGTATAAAGACCTAGTTACAACTTACATGGTGTGAAGCTCAATTCTCACCTGTGAAGTATGAGTTTTTGGCCCAATAAGCCCACTATGCTTTTTTTTTTGGGTGAGTCTAGACCACCAAAAGGGGGGTTCGCTTGTATTTCCACCCGGCTAAACTGGTCCCCATTAAATGCCCGTTTGTGTTTTTTTTTTTTTTTTAAGCCAACCAAACCATCTTCAACAGACAACCAAATAAGAAACATTTCTCCAAAACAACAATAACAAGTCTTATCCCACTCTTTTACCAAAAAAAAGTCTTATCCCATTCGGTGTATATGGTTATATGGATCGCACGGTATCATTGTACTCTATCTACAACCCATTTTTTAGATAAATTGTTAACCAAAAGATATCACTCATTTTCATCGAACTTCATGATGTTTAATCTACTTTTCTCACTAGAGCATTCAATGGTTTTCTTCAATAAATGTCACTCATACTCCATATTTACTATCATATGACATTGTTAGTCTTAGAACAGTGCCATAAAACATCTATTTTTACTTAAAAAGATACTTTCTAATGAAAAATAACCCGATAGCTTTTTTGATCATAAACAACTACTCTTTCTCCAAAAGAGTGAATGATTGATGTCCAATATGTGTGTGTGTACTAGTTTGATGAAGTTGAATAATGAATGTATGGAGAATTTTGAACTTGCAGTGGATATATGGGTTTGTGATATTCATGTACCCAGGAGGGGACCCATGTCTGAGAAGTGTGTCAATGCCATTACACAAAGTGTTTGGGCTGATGGTGTACGTGATGGTTGCTGCTGCTGCTGTGCTTGGATATCTGGAGAAGCTCACATTCCTTGAGAACAAAGGATTGGCCAAATTTGGATCTCAGGCTTACCTCGTCAACTTCACTTGTGTTGTTACTATCTTGTTTGCTGCCTTGGTTGTCTTCTGTGCTATCACAAGTCCTCCTGCTCCTGCTTACGAGGACTATGCTCCTATTTAGCTCCTACCAACCATATTATTAAAATGCAGACCGGACCGACCAGTTAGTTCGATGACGACCTGGTCATTTGGCCGAATCTAGTAAATCAGGAAATAATTGATCTGGGATCAATCCGGTTCACCCAAGATTAACCCGTTCAACTCAACCCAGTACGTTGGATGGGTCGGCCAAGTTGATTTTGTACAATTTTTTTCCTACAACAATTTGAAACGATGCCATTTTGATTTTTTTTTTTAAAAAAAAATAGAAGTTCATTGTATTTGTACTTTAGCAATTACATTTTTGTTTTATGAATGAATGTTCCATTTACTTATGGATTACTACTTTTTTGTTTAAATTTGAATATTATTCTTTCTTGGTTATATATGAATTTGTTTGTTCTTTATAATTACATTACATTATACTACATTCTTCTTAAATTCATAATTATAAGAAATTTAGTTAAATTTTTTTGGAGAGATTAAGGAAGGTTTAAATAAGTTACTTAATCATTTCATATGTTGTGTATTCTTAAATTATATATTAGTTTATTAGTCAAACTAATTAGTTTGAAGAAAAAAATATAAATACAAATATTTTAAAGTAATTTAATTAAACTTCCTTAATTTTTCCAAAAAAAGTTAACTAGCTCTTATAATTAGACCGGATGGAGTATTAGTTTAGTCATGATGGGTTTGACACTTATTAGACTACTAACACTGTGTAGTGTGTGTACCTAATGGTCACTGTTTAAATAAAATTCTTGTTTAATGGGGTGGCCTGGGGTCATGGGAGGATGAAGGGTAGGTATAGGTTAGTTGTAACATGGAACATAGAAACTTGCGTCATTGTTTGTTGTTATTTTATGAGAGAATTAGGAATAGAAGGAACAACATTAGAGGAGGTTGTCGTCCAATATGGCCTTCATTTTATTTTTGATTATTTTAAATGGATGGCCTTTTTACTATTAATTACCCTTTTTGTTTCGATTTTTGATGTGTTGTCACATTTATTTTTATATACAAAATATTTAACTGGATATACAAACCCTCTTATTTTTTTATAAGTCTAGTTTGAAAAAAAAAACAAAAATCTTATCATAAATCTACCTAGAGAGTAATTAATAGATATATTACAATTTTCCTCTATTAATTGTAGTGAAAAAATAAATTAATTCATCTTGGAAAGAGAAAAACATGAGAGAGGGGTGAGAAGGACCAAACTTACATCAAAATCGTTATATCCTTTTTTGTCAAATTCTCCAATTATACTTAAGCATGTCTCCTTTTTTTTTAAAAAAAAAATGAGTTTATAGTTAATAATTCAAAAATAGGAGACATGGTCATGTGTGATTGAAAAATTTAACAAAATGGATATAAAGAATTTGACATAAGTATTTTTTGGGGTGAAAATACCATTAATAAGTAAGGATAAAATTGAAAAATGTATCAATTCAGGACAATATTTAATGAGGTGACTAACTTTTCTTCTATATATATATATATATATATATATATATGAATTAGATAAATTTAACTTATATAAAAAATCCAAAATGGTACTTTAAAAGTTATAAGGGGTTTGGTCAAAAATATTTTGGTGAAG
Source organism: Acacia melanoxylon (assembly GCA_019022615.1). Lineage (NCBI taxonomy): Eukaryota > Viridiplantae > Streptophyta > Magnoliopsida > Fabales > Fabaceae > Acacia > Acacia melanoxylon. Next base: position 12,100,650 of record JAFJYJ010000004.1, read on the forward strand.
AAAATAGTTATATGCAGTTTTTAAAAACCATGACCCTAATAATGTACTCCTATAAGACTTGATTTATTATGTAAATTACACTATAAACAAAGTCATACATTAGGCTGGGTTGGAGGTAGTATTTATCTTGTATATTGTAAAGCATTCAAGTGCCTATTTGAATTAATGGTAAAATCTGTTTTTCTAGCGTGATTTATAATTTATAAGGTAAACATGAGAGAGTTTTATCTCGGCTTGTGTGAATGTGTTTATTGAATGCTAACACAAACATGCTTTAAAATAAATTAAATCAAAGACTTGATATTAAAAATCTCGAGTCACATGCCCAGCGGATGAAAACTAATGTTCTCATGCCTCATTTGGAAAGTCAGATGGAAATAGGTAAGCAAAAAGTGAACAAACCAATGAATCAGTATTGAAAAATATGTTTACGTAAGTCGAAACAAAACTCTTTTCACATACTTACCCCGTACAATGTAAATTATGTTAGAAAACTAGTTTCTATTGCTAATTCAAACAGGCAGGAAATAGGTCATTAAGATTTGTTTCACAATAGAGGAATTGATTGAAATACCCTTTTTTGCTAGGAAAGAATTGACGCATAGTTGAAGAACATGGGCATTTGATGAGGATGCAAGTTTGGTGTACTTTGGACTTCATATGGTAGCTCATCCATATTTGGCAACCATATTTATTTTATTTTAATTATTTATTATTGTTTTACAAAAATAAAATATTAAAATTCAGATAACCTAACAGGGCCTCTTTGTTAGATTAGGTTATGGATTTCTTATAATTATAAATTAACAGGAGTGAGAAGAAATAAATGTAACATATAGATTTTACTTTTGGTAAATAGATAAATTTAACAATGAAGTTATATATAAGGACACCTGACATCATAAAGTTTTCAAATGTGTAAAAGTCGGATTTGGCTTTCATCATTTTCTTCATCTTAACCGTTCGATTGAAATCTAAAATAAAATATTAAATTATCAAAAAAATATTTAAAAATATTATTTTTATAAAAATAATATATTCACTAAAGTTGAGATAAAACTCCACTTAAATTTATCTCCATAAATCATGTTAGAAAAACAACTATTCCACTCAAACTTATCTCCATAAATCATGGAAAAACAGCTTCTACCGTTAACTCAAACACGCGCCAAGTCAAGTGTTCTGGATGGTTCTTCAAAAAGAAAAGATCAATTCCGCATCTAACAAGAAGAAAATTGGCAGCTTGAAAACCGAACGAGGGGCTTTGGAACTGGAGTTTGGTGGTGGTGGTGGTGGTTTGTGGGCCCCACATGACAGTGAATTAACAAGGTACCACTCTGGTCCATTTATGTCCTCTTTTGACCAAAACACACATACCAAGGAGAGGTAGTTGGGCTTAATGATTATAGGGTAAAATTTCAACTTTACCCTCATTTATGATTGGGTATCTTTCAATTCTTTCTTCTCTCTCTATCTTTATTGGTATAATTAATATGGGCAAAATCACAATCTCATCTCTTTCCTCAAAGGGGACTTATAAATAGGACCAAATTTTTTTGGTCAAAAAGAATTTATAAATAGGACCAGAATGGTATCTGTGAGCGTTTAGAATAGTGATTGTAGTTTTTAAAAGTAGCTTTTTTATCATGATTTATAGTATATGAAGTAGCTATGTAAAAAAAAATTTGTCTCGATTTAGATGAATAAGTACTTTTGAACATACAAAAGTGATCACAAAAATGCTTAAAATTGCATCACTCTTGAAACTTTATATGCTCACTTTTAACCATTTGAAAACTTTAGAGTGTGAGGTGTTAAATTTGTTCCTTCCCCTTTTACTTTCTATACAAAGGTCTCAAGTGTCTTACTATTCAATAAGTACATGTAGAGTTGTACTGAATAAGACCCAAATGGATATTCCATGTGGACCCCGCTTCCCCATTGTGAGTACTGAGGAGAGTATGGTGCTCCACACATATGGTTATCGTGTAGTGGAGTGTTTGTTCCCTTTGCAAAGATTATTGATGGTAGGATTTGAACATATTTTTTACAGAGTTTATAGAGTCATGTTTTTATTTACTGCAGCAACATTATTCTTTAATCCATTTACCTTTCATTTTTTTATAAGAATGTACGTTTCATTTTTAATTATATGATAATACAATTACCCAAAAAATCTTTTGAATAAGCTGTTTATTTGACTTAAAAAGGATGTTCCAATTGGGATTACAAATAAGCAATAAGAATTTGGGAAAATTACTTTGAGGTTTCACATGAGAAGTCAAACTACAAAAACAATTCTTAAATGACCAATATATTCTGAAATTCTTATAATTTATTTATAAATAAAACTTAATGTATATCTACCAAAATTTCCTTAATTATAAATGGATATGATTTATTATTGATCTTGAGGAATTTTTTGTACTTTGAATTCTTTTCTTTTTTTTGCTAAATGTACTTTGAATTCTTATTCACAAATGAATGATTTTATGTGTATGAGGCTATAAATGGGCTCTATATGGGCGGATCCATTTTCAATTGGTATGTTAATCTTTTTTTTCTTTTTCTTTTTTTTGCCCAAGACATGTATCTTTCTATTAGTGACTATGATGTTTAAGGTACTATCGGGCGCTAAATGTGGGAATCTCTCCTACTGAGAATTTGAACATTAGTCACCATGTTGTAAGAAACTACCCCTTTCTGCTAGACCCAACCCCTATTGGTAATTGGTATGTTAATTTATTCTCCAATATCTCATAAAACAATATAGACAATATAACCAACAAAGATTGGTCCGTTGATAAATGAGTTGTCTTATAAGCATTAGGTTGTAAGTTCAAATTTTACTGATGGGAATAGCTTCTTGGTAAGCAGTCTGTAAGCCCAAAGGCATGTGTGGCCTTAGTGAGCCCCAAACCCAATTCACCTAGTTCTTTTTTTTAAAAAAAAAAAAACATAGACAATATATAAACAAAAAATTGTACGTTTTCGCAACCTAAATAAAAAAATTGATATACATGAATAAATTAGTAATTTGAAATTTGGTATGAATTGGATTTTAGTCTTGGAAAGTATTGTTTAACTTTTTGTTGGTATTGTATTTTTTTGGGTTAAGGTCCATTTTTGCCCCGGAAGTATACGCCGAGAACCAATTTTGTCTTGGAAGTTTTTCTTGGAGCAATGTTGCCCCGGAATTTTTTTTTAGGAGCAATGTTGCCCCTCCGTTAATGGTCAAACGTTGCGTTCCATTAACGGAGGGGAAAAAATTGCTAAAAAAAAACTTCTAGGGAAAAATTGCTATTTAACCCAAAAAAAAATGTTAAAAATGTTATTTATGATATCATATATTTTTAATTCTTATTTATATAATATTTAAAGGTGAAAAACAGTAGGCACGTTCGACAACAAAGTGGCCTAAGTCTGGCCTGTGGCCTGTTAGAGGCCATTTTTTCAGCCTGAGCCTGACTTGTGCCCTGTTAAGGCGGCCTATATTTTTAAAAATTTTATAATTAGGCTAATAGGCCACAGGTCTCACTGCAAAACATGTCTACTTCAAACAGGCCAAAAATATGCCTATTTTAAACATGCCGAATTAAAGGTGAAGAAGCATTTGACCGGGCCATTTCCACCCCTAGATATTATATAAATAAAAATTAACAATATATGATATTATAAATAACATTTTTAACTTTTTTTTTACTCCCAGGAGCAATTTTGCCTTGGAATTTTGTTTTTGGAACAATTTTGCCCCGAAAGTTTTTTTTGGGAGCAATGTTGCCCCTCCGTTAACACCCCTAACGGTCAACGGTTAGTTGGCCGATTGTGACGGAGGGCAACATTACTCAAAAAAAAACTTCCGGGCCAACATTGCTTCCAAGAAAAACTTCCGAAAGCAAAATGGTCCCTACAGATACTTCCGAGGCAAAAATAAACCTTAACCCTATTTTTTTTATGATAAACTATGGAAGTTATATTTTTTGTAAAACAGTTGATGATTCTATCCTACCATTGGTGAATGGCCAGAAACATATGATAAGAAATCTTAAATTATCAGAAAATAAACAAGATTCTAAGGAATCTGAATCAAGTTGGCATGTGAAATTTCAGAATACAAACAAAAATTAGGAATAACTAAAAAGATGTTTTTGTTGTTACTATTAGAGTGTGCATGGTAACACTCCAAGAATGTATTTTTTCTTAATTTTTGTGCCCAAGAACAAAAATATATGGGAATTGTGTTTGGTAAATCCGGTTTTTTTTTTACTCCCGGGATGAACCGGTTTTTTTTATCTTTGGGGAGTAAAAAAAAAAGAAGCTAAAATTTTCAGCTTCTTCTCATTTCTGGTTCGTAATCGAATCATTTTTCTCCAAAAAAAAAAAAGACTCATTCCTCTTGAAGCAAAAATTTATCCTAATTTACCACCACCACCGCCACAACCACCACCACCACCACCACCGCCACCGCCACCCCACCACCGCCCCCACCACCGTCGCCGCCACATAAATAATTTTTTGCATATAAAAATTACATAAATAATTTTTTTAGGAAATTTAAATTTATTTGTAAAGTATAATAATTATATTAATTATTAAAGAAAATGAAATTTTGGTTAAAATATGAATTATATTTTTTAGATATTTTTTGTTAAATATGAAATGTTGGCATTTTGGTTATTATTTTTTTTATTATCGTTGATGAAATTTGTAAACAAAAAAAATAAAGAAATAGATTTGTATTGTATTAGGTAATTCTAATTCTCGAAAAAAAATGTGTTAAACGTAATTCTGATTCTCGGAATGAAAAAAAAAAAGTGTTACCAAACGTAATTATGATTCTTGGAGTAAAAATAAAATGGGTTAACAAACGTAATTCTAATTCTCAGAATTCTTCCAAAGCACATTAATCGAAAAAATTGTTTATCTCGTAAAAGCTTGATCTTTGAAGCAAAAAGAATGGTTGCCATGCACAGCCGAAGTATGATGATGGTGTATGCTGAGGAACTTGATGCCATTTGATATGTCACTACTTGGTAGAGAATGAGTAACAAGTTTAATTAGATGAATGAATGTTGGCGTATAATATTCTAATAAACTAGTTATAGATAAAAAGAGTTATGAAGATGAACGTGCATCTATTATTGTTTGACATGTTATCTTAAATAATGCTCTTATAACTTGATTTTTTTTTATATGATCAAAGGTTTCCTCTTTCGAGGCTTAAACCTCTATCAATATATGTGTTTTTTGAAATTCAAACTTGTGTTCTCCTTCTAACAGGGGTGAGGCCCCTTATCACCTCAACCTAGAGCTTGTTGGTTATAACTTAATTACTAAGTATATATTTAGTGTGAAAGTATTTGTAAATTAAAGGAGTTGGAAAAAGGGTCGGCGAAATCAACTGTGAAAAATCTTAAATGCTCTTATAATTATGGACTATTATTGTTTAAGATATATTTTTGGAAATGGATCAAGGAAGGATTTGTTTGTAAAAACGTTTTATTGAGTTTACAATTGAAAGATGATTTTACAAGTATGATTTTGATTTATGAAAAAAATGTTGTCATAATGATTTGGTAATGTATATTTGAATAATCATGGTTCATATGGTTACTGAGAGGTTAAATCTCATGACTATTGTTTTCATTGGCAACAAAAGTTAATTGGGACTAAAAAATGAGTTAATGGGTGAAAAATGATATTTTTCTGTAAATATTACATGATTTGGATGTCCATAATTTTTCATATATCCTTCATTCCATAACCTCTCACTTTTAAAGGATTACACATGTGTTCAACGCTCTAAACCTACAACTTCTCCAATGAATAGTTTGTGGAAGTTTCTTATGGTTAATATCATTATGCTCATCTTTATTTCCTTGTAACCATATGTATAAAATTCAATGATTAGAGGCTTATATATAGAGGCCATGTACAATGTAATGAAATCAAAGAATGAAGTGAATGAGAGCTCTTCCATATTTCTCCTCCAACTTTCTCTCAATCTTCTCTATCTCTCTCATGTCAATGGGCCTGTTTGGGTTTAGGGTGTGCATGGTAACGCTCCCAGAATGACTTTTATTAAAATTTCTGTTCCCAGGAGCAAAAATGGATGGGAATTGTGTTTGGTAAATCCGGTTTTTTTTTTGTTCTCGGGATGAACCGGTTTATTTTTTCTGCTGGGGAATAAAAAAAAGAAGCAGAAAATTTCTGCTTTTCTCCTTCAGGTACAAAATCAAAATCTATTTTAACGAGCTCTCTTCTCTCGCGCAAACAACCTCAATATCATTAGTCGTCTCTCGCGTGGCATCCTTCCCTCCTGGTTCTCTCGCGGCGTCCTTCCCTTCCTGGTTCTCTCGCGGCCTCCTCCTACTCTAATCTCGGCTCCTTCTCAAACCTCAGTCTTACAGCCGTCTCCTCCGTGGAGCCGTCTCAGGCTCTCAGATTCTCCTCCAGTCTCAGGCTCTTGGCTCCGTCTCAGGCTCTCGGCTCCGTTTCAGGCTCTCGGATTCTCCTCCATCCCGGGAACTAACTACTGAGGTACTCTACTCTTCCTTTACTTTGCTTGCTTCTCCTCCAGTCGGCTCTTGCTTACTTCTCTGAATACGGCTTTTGGGTGGTTTTGACCCTAGGTTTGACGGTCACGTTTTGTTCTGTTTCTGGAAATTTGCTGCTTGTTATGTGACTGCTGATGCTTTTCCTGTTTTAGAATAGAGTGCTATGGTAAGAGACATATTCGAAATACATTGGAGACTTGTCATATTTTTTTGTTCAATTCAACATCAATTATTTTTGCTTTAAATTATTGTGGTATCATGAAAATTTAGTTGAGTCAAGTGACTAATGTAGATCTATTTATTTATTTATTCATTTGTATAATTAATATTAAGGTAATAATATGCTATTAAAAAATGGGAGCAAAATGTAAATAAATAGATTATTTTTTTAGACATGAAATGTTGGCATTTTAGTTAAAATTTACCACAATTTATTATTTTATACCGTTGATGAAACCTGTAAACAAAAAATAAAGAAATAGATTTGTATTGTATAATTCTAATTCTCAGAATAAAAATAAAAATGTGTTAAAAAAATGTAATTATGATTCTCAGAATGAAAAAAAAAATGTGTTACCAATCGTATTTCTGATTCTCGGAGTAAAAATAAAATGAGTTAACAAATGTCATTCTGATTCTCAAAACTCTTATAAGGCACAGAATCAGAAAAAACTGTTTCATCTCGTAAAAATCTTTGGGGAAAGAGAATGGTTCTTATCACACGCCTTAATAGGCCAACTCATAAAAATTGCATGTGGCGACAATTATCCATCAATCTTTTTTATTATTATTTATTATTTGACAGATTTTTATATTTCCTCTCTTTTTCCCCACCAATCAATGTATTCCATCCTGCCTTCAAGTTCATGGTTCTATACTTCTATGCCACTTAAGAGAAAATTTGCTTTCCATTTAGACTCTTTTCTAATAAATTTATCATCAAAATTATCAAATTAGATCCAACTTTAAATGGGAAAAAAAATCTAGCAATAGTTTATTTTTATAAAGATCCAATGCAGCTATTTTTGGTAATTGTATTTATACTTCAATATTTAAAAAACTAATTGGCATAATATTTTTCTTTTACCTAAGAATTTGTAATATGGTTAATCTTATATCAAAAGGGAAAAAAAATTAAATAACTTGCTCTTTTTTTTTTTTTAACCTTAAAGAGGCTTGTATTGATATACTCTTTCTAATCTTGATTATAATGTACTAGTTACCAATTCTAATCAACCAATAAAAATAATTAAAAACATTAAAATTGTCTTAAAATTCAAATGATTTAAACTCAAATATTATTTAACTATTACTCTCTCCAACTATCCTTATTAAATATAAACATATATGGAAAAATAAATTAAATGCTCCTTAAAAATTGCAAATATTTTACTAAAAGGATAAAAAATACTTGCTAGTTGATACTCTATGTTTTGTGGGTCTTTTTTATATATAATATAGAAGTCACCATTTTACTAAAAAAATACCCGTCTGTTATTTATTATAAGAGATGTTTTGTGGGCATGATTTGTGTTTTATATAAAAGACACTTGGTTGAATCACCAAACGCTTTAGGTCGGTGGTAAAGAGGGTCATTTGTCACTAAACATACGGATCTTGAGTTCGAGATGTGGGAATACAGCATACGTGGGTGGTAAAGGCTTCCCCGAAAGGGCAACCCTGATCTCGATCAATTAATCTGGGGCCAGTTGATGTGTTTGAAAGATGGCGCAACGCGCAGGATACCAAATGCACTACACACAAAAAAGACACTTGGCTGATTGAATTTGTTTTGTTTGTCCATTTTTTCATTGAATAACTTATATTACTCATATTTAATTCTCATTTTCTTTCTCTCCACAACATATTATCTCTTTTTCATGTAAATGGGTATTCTTGGCAAACAAATTACATTTTTTATATATGTAATTCAGTTATTTGATGCTTATAACAAGGAACAAAGGGTGATTTAGAGGTTTTAGTCCCATTTTATTCGTTCGGTCCTAAATATAAGAATTAATTTAGAACTTGTTAAAACCTAAATCTATTTTATCTTCTCAATTTATAATTTTTTTCTTTAAATTATTCATATTGATTACACATTCTAAAGGAAATGCTTCCATAGGAGGTTTCTATTGCAAATCTAATTACCTAGTAAACTAAGGGATTAATAAGCTGTTCTGATAGCTAATAATAGGATCCTTCAAGGTAGCATCCAAGACCAAATATATGAACGTCAAAAGAATCATTCAAAGTATTTCAATTCCTACAAATCCTCATTAATTTTTTTTTCCAACTACAAATCCTCGTTATCTGAATAAAATTAATTTATCTGCTTGTCTTTTTCATATGTAATATTGAACTAATCACCATTTAAAAAAAAAAAAAAAAAAAAAAAAAACTCCATCCGTTTCTTATTACAAGGGACTTTTATGGGTTTGACTTGTTCCCTTTTAAGAAAAAAAACACTTGGCTTTCTAAATTTAAGCTGCTCCAATATCTGAGGATGAAAAATAATATTAATGAATTAAATAAATTAAATTTAGAAGATTTCGTCGTCATAGATGACTGAATCTCCTTTCTTCCGTATTCTTCTCCTGTCTCCACGCTCCACAGAGAGCTCAAGGTTGAAGACGATCTCAATTCATTAATTAACTAATTAATCTAATGTGATGCCTCCAAATTGTTATTCAGTTTTTTTAAAAAAATTTATTTAATAATAAATATGTAAGTTAAATTATTACGAGGGGTCATTCACCCCATCTATGACGTTTATATATTATATTCATAAATATCAATAATTGTTTTTATTATGAAATTGACAGCCTTGTTTATTACTATTATTTTTATTAAAATTGGAGTATTATAATAATTTATTGTACTGAAAAAATAAAATTAATATCCAATTATCAATATTAATATAAATTAATGTAACTTTTTTTTTTAAAAAAAAAAATTGAGCACGGATACTCAGAACCATAACCACTACGAGTGAATGCCAAACTTTGAAGAAATTCATATATAGAAGGCTTGAGGGTGAAAAAATGATAGACAGTGATGTGAAAGCAAATTATATTGAGTTGTATACTCAAATAAATACATATCTTCTACTCAAAGTCGATTTTTTTTTTTACACGCACAGACACATTCTTATTTAATTTAATTTTAAACTAAAACAATAAGCAATGAAACTATTTATTTATTTCTTTTTAATTTAATTTCCTTCTATTTCTATAAAATAAATAAATGAACTGTTTTTGCTAAACACTAACTCTAAGTATGTGGAATCGCTTAAAGCCACTTTTTTGTGACAGGATCTTAACTAATTTGATTCGAGCTTATCTTTTTTCCGTATTAATCTTAAAATATTACTTTCTTCTGTTATTAACCTAAGACATATTTAATGAGTTGATCTCGTTCTAAATATAAAACATGTTTTCATATTTATTATTATTATTTTAATTTACTTCTATGGATATTCTTTGGAGAGAAAATGTGGAATTAAAGAAGATGAATATAGTATTTTAAAAAATACATATACATATTAATTAACTTAATTAAATTAGATAAATATATCTTATATTAAAGATCGAATAATGTAATAATCAACTAAAAGCGGAAGAATATAATATTGAGAAGGGAGTGTAGATATGTGAGGACCACCAAAATATATGAATCTCAAAGGAATCCTTCAAAGTAGTTCAGTTCCTGTAAATCCTCATGAGTTATCCTGAAATTAATCTCTCTTTTTTTTTTAAAAAAAAAAAAAAAACTTAGTTATTACTATGCTAAAAAAAGGGATAACCACAAGTTCAACCTGGTCATAATGAAATTAGGACATTCTCCATAAACTTAATTTGACGTGGCACCTTGTAAGAATTAAGTCCAATTTAAAGGATAATTTTAAAATTCTTACATGTCTTTCTCAATTTAATTAAAAAAATGGAAAGAAGAAAATAGAGTAGCTAGTAGTATGATTGAGGGAGGTAAGGATGAACAGATGGTTGCCACGTGGCAACTGTATCCACCATCCAGCTCATTTGGAAAATGGAATATATTAGAGAGAGATGGAAGAAAGAGCTCATACAGTTCCCTTGTTCCTCCAACCATAATATCCTAACCACCTCGCGCTCTCTCTCTCTCTCACCCCTTCAATTTCTGATATTAAGTGAAAGCTCCGTTACACCATTTTTGCTTCAAATCCTCATCGTCTTCATCATCACCAGCTTTCTGTAAGAAATCACAACTAAATTCAAAAGAAGGAAAGAAAAATCATGACTGAGGAGCAACTCAAAAAGCCGGAGGAGGCTCAATCCCAATCATCGGTTCCTCCTCCACCACCATCTTATGACGCGCCTCCACTGCCACCACCACAATCACCTCCGTCCCATGAGCAAACTCCACCTCCACAGCACCCGCCGCCGCCGCCACCTCTTGAAGAGCCTTCAAAAGTTGTGGCAGAGGAGAAATCTGTGACTCCACCACCTCCTTCTGACGACCTCAAGGCTCTTGCTCTTGTTGAGAGTATATTTTCTTTCTCACGTTTTTCGTTCATATTTTTATTCCCTAAAAAATTTGACTCAAGGAAATAATAAATCTATGTGTGTGTCTGTGGGTTTGTGTTCCATGGCTACTCTGTTTATTTTTTGGTTGGTTCAGGGGACGAGTCCTTATTTGAAAACCCCTGTTCATTTCTTATATATATAGTGAATTGGTGAATTTTTCGCTCCAGTTTTCTTAAATCTAACTTGTCATATATGCTATTATGTTCTTCAGGGCCTTCTGATAACGAATTTCTCGAGTTTAATTCGCGACGAACTGTGTTATTTTTTATGAAATGAATTATTCTTGTACAGCAGAGTTTCTGAAGGGTTTTTTCATCTATATGGGACTAAAAAATCATAATTCTTTCTCTAATAAGTAGTTTATTAAGTTTACCATGGCTGGTTTTTGCCTATTCTCATTCAGCTGAAAAACACGTACTTGTCTTAGGAGGAGAGGTTTGGGCATTTCGAAAGCAAGATCACTGTGATTATATGATTCACTTGTACCTTCATCTAAACATTGTTTACCTTTTTTAAAATAGATATCAACCTTCTCTAAATGGTGCTGCTTCTTATAATTCATCCTTTAATTTATGTGTCGGTGATCAACCTGATCTTAGCTGTCTTGGAAAATAATATGTTCAAATTTAAGGCCAGCTAAAGTGGTTGAGTGAATGAAGGTCTAGATTAATTATCATAATTTTGGTCATCCTCTTAAATTATCAAGTTCTCTAACCCTACGAACACTCTGTATCTGTAATAAGGACTGGTTGATGAATCTGTAGAGTTTTTCCACCTTCTCTCATGTATCTGGTATCATACCCAAGAGAGATAAGTAAATAAATAAATAAGAACTTCTGTGCTCCAGTATATCAGAACCTATGTATTGAGCTGTCACCATGATATCATGACATCTTTGTGATTATTGTTCTTAATTAATCTAGAGCCTCATGAAGCTTCTGAAGAATTGGAAGGTTCTCAAAATCGAGGTATCTCAACTGTTTTATATCCCTTCATGCATTTTCATATCCTTTACATTTAGAGGCCACACATGAACTTTTTCATATGCAGATACAGTGCTGGCTAGAGTTGCAACAGAGAAGAGGATTTCACTGATCAAAGCTTGGGAGGAAAGTGAAAAGTCCAGAGCAGAGAACAAGTAAGTGACTGCTTTTGCATCATTACACTAAATATTATATTCAATCAGGATATTTGTTTCTTTTGATATTCATTCAGGAATATTAATTTGACTTGAGTCTTTTTGAGCAGAGCACACAAGAAGTTATCCTCTATTTCAGCATGGGAGAACACCAAGAAAGCAACCATTGAGGCTGAAATAAAAAAGTTTGAAGTAAGATAAATCACTCCTTTTCATTAATTGTAGAATGTTTGTCCATTGATTTAAATCCAGATTACTATAACTTCTGTCACGAACCAAGTGCCCATACTTCTTTGCTCTCTTTCTCATCTCTCAATGTCAGTTCGAACGCGTAACCATGTGGTGAGGAAACTATTTCTCTCAACCAACACATATGATACTCGAACATTGACCAAATGCCCATGCTTCTATAACTGCTCATTTGTTCTATAATCAATCTGTTATTTCCCCTTAAATAAAATATGAAATGAGAGAACAATTGACAAAAGTCTTGGAAATAAAAGAAATAGAAAGTTAGTTTTGACGGATCAGAATGCAAATTAATGAAAATTGTTCTTTGCACACCTTTTTATTTAAATAAATATTGGTTTGCTGCTAATTCTTCTGTGTGTTTCTAATTTTTAATGTGAATAGGAAGAGCTTGAAAGGAAGAAGGCAGAATATGTGGAGAAAATGAAGAACAAAATAGCTCTTGTCCACAAGGCGGCTGAAGAGAGGAGGGCAATGATTGATGCCAAGAAAGGGGAAGATCTTCTCAAGGCAGAGGAATCAGCTGCAAAATTCAGGGCCACTGGAACAGCTCCAAAGAAGGTCCTTAGTTGTTTCTGATATTTAAATCCTCATATCTCATGAGGAAACCAATAATGTTGAATTATTAGTATTTTTTTTTTCTTTGGGTGAAACGTTGTCAAGTGTTTTTTCTTTGACTATTCAAAAGTCCTTAAAGATGTGTTATTTGTTCGTGTCATTACATGCGTGTTACTTGAATTTGAATTATTTGTTGGGGATTTAGTTGATGTTAATTTATTATGTGTGTATAACAATGTTGATGCGAGCGCCCCATTCACTCCAGACGTGAAGAAATTGTATAATTTACTTTGTGGTCCGTTGATTTATATATATGACAGTGTATATAAGCATAGGCTTGTCATACTTTTTGTTAAAACCAAGTATAATTTACCAATGTCCAGTAGTTAGTCTAACAGGATGAGACGCTAAGTCTCTTAAACAATGTTAGGGGAATCTAGATTAGCTTGGGCCACTTGAGTCCCCATGACATAAGAAGAAGAAAAATTCAAATCAAAGTTTTCTTTTTAAAAAAAAAATCAGAGATGGAAAAAATGGGATTAATGAAGACTTGATCTTGAAGATTTGGATCTCATTGAAATTTTCAACCAAAACTTTTAACTCAACTGAGTGCGAATAGATTCTATCGCCAACTGTTGATACTAATCAGTCTTGAATAGAGAGGAGTAGAAAAAAGATAAGAATAAATGCGAATATAGAATTCAATCGAAAGGCATAAAAAATTATATTTATATCATATAATAACAAAATATTTATTTTTTTATTTTTATATTTATGGATTTTAACAACATGCACTCTAGAAGCTTGGTATTCCTGCAAATCAAATCAATGCTAGCTAGACAGTGGGAGGTTCAACTTCAACACATTCCTAGAAATAGGAACTTCATCTCTTTTGTATGGCTGTCCAAAAAATTTAACCTATTTCCATGTCTATTTTCAACCAAAACTTTTAACTCAGATTCTGAGCGCGAATAGATTCTACCGCCAACTGTTGATGCTAATCAGTCTTGAAAAGAGAGGAGTAGAAAAAAGATAAGAATAAATGCGAAAATAGAATTCAATCGAAAGGCATGCAAAATTCCTTTTACAAAAACTATGAAGTGGAAGGCAATTTTGAATTCTAGCAACAGCTTTATCTTGGTAACATATGTCAAGTTCAAACACATGACGTGGGAGGAATTTTCAGCCCCCACCAATAAGACACTCAAAACACTGAAGCCACTGCTTTATTTAGTCTCCCTTCATTTTACCCCAAAACTATATAACATGTCCCATACATGGAGAGCATATGAGGAAACCAGCTGGAATGTGATTAGTCCCTAGACTTGCATATACAAAAAGGAAGTAAAAGAAAAAGGCACAAAATTTTCTATTCATAAAGGCATTTCCTTTCCCATAGAAGTTTATGCAGTAGAATCAGTCATATCTATCATGCAGAGGACCCTGGAAAATTCTCATTCTGTTCCAATCCTTCAAAGAATCCTAAATTACCATCAGGCATATCTAGCAGGAGCTTCAATGCAGAATCAGAGGCATCAAGAAATTCATGAGAACCTGAGTCTGACCCAGCCGTGCCTTCTTCAACCTTTGGATTGCAGCTGCTTGCTTGTTCTTGAGCCATGCTGGCAAAGAAACTGTTTGCTTGCGAAGTGGGGCTGTCGCTTTCTGCTTTCTTTACCGTGATCATGCGAAATGATTGTCCTACCTCGGAGTGCCAAAGTCGAAGAAAGCAATCAGAATGTGTGTTAGTTTTGGAACAATGATTGAGACATGAGGATTCCAATTCCATTGACAGCCTTTTTTCTGCCTCCACTCTGGCATTTTCCCACTGGATCACATGACGTACAGCAGAAGAAGATTCATATTTCTCATCACTTCGATGAGAACCAAAAGACGGCTCTTTTGCCTCCAGAGAATGACTTGAGCGACAGAGACGCTTCTTCAGATGCGTGTTCCAATAGTTCTTAATTTCATTGTCTGTTCTTCCTGGTAAATGAGATGCTATAGCAGCCCATCTAATGCATCCAATGCAAAATCACAAGACATTAACATAAGAAGATTAGTTATATAGCAATAAAATGAGAATATTTCCTATCATAAATACTGTTACTGAAATGTTATACTACCTCAAATCTTTAATACAAGACTCAATTGACTAAAAGATTAAACTAAATAAATTACTTAATTATAGTATAAGTTACATAATTTCTCTAAAATATTTATGTCTATTATTAGATTATATATAAGTTTATAAATAGGTAAGTTAGTTTGTTAGTTTGGAAAAAATGATAAATATAAATACTTTACATTAATTTATTTAGCTTCATTAATCTCCTTAAATCAGTAAATTGGGCCTTAAGTATGAAAGATCTTTTGTTCCTTTTGGATGCAAAGGACATGCACAATAACATAAGAGAATGAGGGGCGCAATATTCTCTAGAAATCCATTGCAACTACAACTAAAATGCTACAATTTCATCAATTTAATTCAGTTGGTTCAAGATAAGAGGCTAGACATGACTGTTTTCTTCTGCATCTCATGACAACAAGAGGCTTCCAGAGAGCATGGTATGAAATAATAACAAGAGAGCTGATTGGTTAGTTAGTAGGTTACTTAAAATAACCAGTAGGGATAGGTGAGGATCAGATATTATATATACGTGACAGGTTAAGATACAATTTTGCCCTCGGAAATAACCACTCAGGTGGGTTGGGTATCCGGAAGTTTTTAGATAAGTAATTTTGCCCTGGAAGTAACAAAAACATAGCAATTTTGTCCCTTATCATTAAAAATGTTAATAGTCAATGTTAATTTTTTAACAGTCATTAACTTTTTAATGATTAAGGCGAATTTGCTCCTTCCTTAACACATCCGGGGCGAAAATGCTCCTTGAAAAATTTCAGATACCCAGGGCTCACCTGAGTGGTTACTTTTGACAAAAATGCACCAAAACCCTATATGTTACAATATACTTGATGTACTCTGATTAAAACTTGTGAATTGTGATAAGTAATCTACTTCTCTCATCTTTCTCTGTTTCTCTCTCTCTCTCTCAAATCCTCTCTTCTCTATTTTTCTTTCCCTTTCTCTCTTTTTGGTTCCAACACCAGAACATCATGCATAAGTAGTGTGTATGTGAGTGCTCAAGAAAATTAGCAAGGGAATCAATACAATACCTGTTTCCGAGCATGCCATGAAGTTGAACAATTTTACCTTCTTCTTCACTAGTAAAAGGGCCACGTTTGATGTCAGGTCGAAGATAGTTTATCCACCGAAGCCGACAACTTTTTCCACATCGAAGTAGACCTAGTTGCAGTCATGTTATGAGTATTAAGAAGTACTGAATAGTTTGATTCAAGTCTTCTGATAAAATAGCATACTTGGATTTAGGAGAGAAATCAGAAATGCAGAATATCATAAATCATACCCTAAGGTTTATTTATTATAAATTACATTAGGATGAAATGAACTTAGTTTTCCATCTCTCTTTTTCACTAACACCATCTTCAAAAATGTTCTTCTTTGGAATATGTCAACTTGCTGACCATCCTCACCACATCAAAATCTCCATCCAACACAATTTTCTGAACAACTGTTGGAGGGAAAAGATACAATTGAATGGTAAAGTATTCCTCTGTACGCTTAAGGCAACAAAATTGGTTGAATTGTGCAATAAATGTTAATATAATTGAATTTGAATTATTACGTGATTTTACCTTGTTGATGATTTATCAGAAACAGTATTTCCATTTATAAATGTTACTCTGTAGTCTGTACGTAATTTCCATTTGCTTGTTGGGGAAGAAGTACATTGCACTTAACCAGAAACAGAGTGATAGCAGAAAAAAGCAGAGGCTTCTCAAAGAATTAGAGTAAACAGCTATAGTCATTAATTTATTCACTTTTATTTTGTAATTCTCATAGAAGTAACTTCATATAAAAGAACTCTGCAATGGGATTTCTCTGAGAATCATATTTGCAATCTAAAATCTAATACCTTAAACCAAAAGAAGTTAACAAAGAACTTGGCAATCGCATTTTCTCTGAGCATCAGATTGTTAAGAACTCCCTCAGCTCCTTGAATATTCGATATATTTGGGGAGTAATCTTGGTCCTGAGACCTATTTTTTATATTTGTCATAATTTACCTCTATGATTGATGCTCTCTCGACAATAATCAAGGAGGAGAGGAACAGTGGAATTTTTTAATTTAAAAAAAATGACTAAAGAGTTTTAGAAAATACATGTCATATTAACTAACTTTATTAATAATTAGGATAAATAGGCTCACATTAAGAACATGGAGTAAATAACTAAAACCTTGTAGCAAAAAAGTTATGGAAGATGTGGCTTTCAAAAGATTCAGTAGTATAGCACCACAGAGTCAAACAGAAACATGCTCTTTGCAAGTTAAAAATTTCTATAGGTCCCAACTACAGATTCACCAGCCAAGACTTTGACGAGAATTCAGGCAAACTAAAATGATGGAGATGGATCACCTAAATCAGTTTTCCTATCAACTAATACCATTATTAAAATTCAGGGGGGAAAAGGAACTGTTAGTTTAAAGGAACTGTTGCAACAGAAATGTTGTCTTCATAAACAATATTTTAACCCTAGCTTCCACGATTCCAGAACTTCCAGGCCTGTAAATCTTCCTTTACCTTCCCCACCCATGATCCCACATAGAAAAAGAATTGACCTTGGGGATGCAGGGTTGACCAGACCCGAACTAACACACACACACACACACACACACACACTTGATTGTATAGATGCGGATAACTAAGACAAGATATAATTGTTGAAGACAAGATTAAACACAAGCTTCTCCACTTTTGACCTATAGGTAACAGAAGTAAGTGCACAAGATAACAATAACAACAACAAAAGTGGTGTGTAGGAAGCTGAACCTGCATTCTTGGGTAGTGTTCGCCAATTTCCACAGCCATGCTTCTTGATGTACTGAACTAAGATTTCATCTTCTTCAGGAGTCCAAGCTCCTTTTCTCACTCCATCTTTATCACAACATGGTGACCTCCCCATCTTCACCCCCTCATTACCAGGTTGATTCAGTACTTTATATATAATATGTTCTGTTTTTTTTAAATCTATTTTCAATGACCTGGAAGAGGAGAAGGAGGAGGAAACATAGGAAAAGGAAGAAGAGTGTTGCAGTAGAATACCCAGTGAGGGGGAAGTAATGTAAACAATCAGATAGCTATAAATGCCCAAGTATGGTACAATTGGGCGGCGTAATGAACAAGGACCGTATTTAATGCAAACATGCCATGTAAGGCAAATGACTGTGGTTCTTACTTCTTAGTAGCGTTAAATGAAAGAGAGAAATGAGAATACGATCATAAATATATAAAACATTTCGAAACCCATGAAAAGGAAAGCAAACCCCGTAAGGGATTTAACCAAAACAGATATGATTTCAACAGAAGAAAACGATCATGGTAAAGTGGTAAACAAACAAACAAAAAACAGAAGAAAACGACAGAACTTTCAGTGAAGCATTAGTCAAACACTTGACAGGAAGAAGACTCTCGTAAACCCACTAAAGTAACACAAGTCCTGCTATGGCAGGGAAACGGACCCAAGCAAGAAACAGTGATTTTGATGGGAAGTTTTATTATTATTATTTTATTTCCAAGGAAAATCCCACAAAATCTAACACTTCAAGCTAATTCATCATATGGGTGAAGAAAAAATGAGGAAGATTCAAGTTTCAAACTACCGTCTCATGTTGAAGATACAAGGAACAAAGATAATGCATGTGGTTTGATGATAGAGTCCCAAATTAAAGAGGGTCGATTGGTTCAATAAAATCCTTGAGCGAAGTATGAAGAGCTATGGAACAACAAAACACAGGTACGTACGTGTTTCCTCTTTCTTGTATGAATCCGTACATACAAGAATTTAAATAAACAAGTTACAGAGTTCATTGGCACCATTAAAATCGTCCAGAGCCAGAGAAGCTAACAAAAGGACGTCATTGTCTGCGGGCACCTTTCAAAGACGACAGGTTTTCAATAAAGGCTACATTTCAGAACAATGATGATATCGCTGACCTGCCTACCCTCGTGGAAAGTGGTTTCGAATAATGGTACGGGCCCGTTGGAATTTAGTGGCCGCAAAAATGTTTTTTTTTTTTTTTTTTTTTTTTTTGGAAAAATATCATTAAGTTCTTAAGATATAAAAAATAGGGTATAAAAAAAAAAAACAAACTATTACCCGAAGAAATGGCCAAAGACAAATAACTAATAAGTAGACCTTAAATACCAATAAACTTTTTAAAATGATAATTTAGCACAAAGACGTTAATGCATCAGCAACGTCCATTAGTGGAGTGCATTTTCTACGACCGGTGACCCTGTTCTTGCGTGCGGTGTATGCGGTTAAGGAAGGCAGACGGGGAGGCTCAAGCTTTCTTTTTGAATCTGTGGAGCCTAACGTCCAAGTTGCGATTGTGAGTGTACCGCATAGCTATTCACTCATCGTCTGCGTATATATATCAAAATGCGGGTTTGGATTTTATTTCAAGGGCGCTACTGATTTGGTCCGGCTCACCGGCCATGGAAATTGTGGCAAATTAAAGGAAAATAAAGTTACAACAATGGACCATGAATTTGGGCATCTAACTGAGGAAATTATTGAAGATCCAATGTCCGTTCCCAATGTCCTTTCCCGGTCATGAAAACTGCCTGCATTCTGCGGTAGGTGTAAAAATATAGGAGTATTGTGTTTATGATACTCATGTTAAAACAGGGTCTTTCCGATCACGGCTCCCATAATACATGGACGTTTTCACTTCATACCTACCGATGTCTCGTCTCGGATTATCAAGAAAAAAGCAGCATGGCTTTACTGTGTACATTCCAATATTATTTGCCAAATCCAGGGGCATGCCCTGTTTCTTGTCTCATATAAGCCTTTTATTTTATTATTTATTATTTTAATTTTGGGTGTAAGAGGTGCATTTGTTGTACAATTTTGTTATGCTTGCAATTTTTCATATGACACAGTTTGCTAGTTGAGAAGAAAAAGATACCATTTTCGAAGGCTCCAAAGGACGACAGGAACCTTCCAGACATGCATCCTGGCCTCTACAATGATGTGGTTGTGTTCGATCACGTGGAGAAGGTATTTATTTCTCTACTTCATAAGCAACATCAATAACTGATGACATAGGTCTCTTCCTGCTTACTAATACTTTGCAATAATTTCAATAACAACTTCAACACTTTTAAATATGATTTTGAAGTGAAATTAATTTGCATTTTCAATTCATAGCCCAAAGCTATCTTCAGGTTTTGTGAACCTGCACACCCAACATTTTGGTCCTCCTTTAAAGAAGTCGAGCGAAGAATACAAGGCGGCAATGCTTGGGGCGAAAGAACATATTGAGGCAGGGGATATATTCCAGGTTGTATTGAGTCAACGTTTTGAGCGCAGAACGTTTGCAGTCCGTATACATTTACACTCAGTCACTCCACTAACGGACGTTGCTAATGCATTAACGTTTTTGTGCTAAGTTATCATTTTAAAAAGATTGTTGGTATTTAAGGTCCATTCATTAGTTATTTGTGCTGGGTGCTCTTTGGATAATAGTTTATTGACCAATTTGCTCTTTAACCCTAAAAAATATCAAAAAAGTTACAACCCCAAATCCTCTCACACAAAAATTTCTAAGATATTAATTACAAAATTCCTCTCACAAAAAAGCTCCGTTGTCAAAATGAATTTATTAGTTTTTTAAAATGTCCTTATAAAAATTAGTTGTTAAAATATCCATGTTGTCAAAAACCCAAAAAAATTCTAAGTTTCTAAAATTCTACATTTGAAGGAGGAAAAACTCGGAGAATTTTTGACAACATAAAAAGTCATTTTGAAAATATTAGAAACCATTTTGACAATGAGATTTCCATAGGGATATTTTAACAACTAATAAAATCATTTTGACAACATGAAAAAACCATTTTGACAATTAGACTTTTTTATAAGAGGAATTCCGTAATTAATATAAAAAAAAAGTCCCTAAAGACTTTTTTGTGAGGGGATTTGCGGTTGAATTTTTTTTGATATTTTTTATCTACCTTGGGAACTTAACATACGGTGAATGTCGGATGGTAAATGTGATTTGTGTTTGAATTAATGGTGACATGAAATGACTTTTTTTAAATATAATTTTTGTAAATTTAATATAGGATAAATGTCATACTGTAAATGTGATTTGTGTATGGATTGATGGTGACGGAAGTGACTTTTTTCAAACTGAAACTTGTTTAAATTATTATTTGAAAAGCATGTTGAGATGGAAAATGTCATAAATCTTATCGAATACCACATATATATTATTTGTATATATTGTGATAATTGAAGAGAAAAATTTAAATTTAAATTTGAAAAAAATAAATTTTTATTAAAAAAATTAAAAAACACTAAAGTAATATATTTAATGGATAAAGTTATATATAATTTAGAATGCATACAAATGTAAATGAATATGTTGATACTAAATAATAATATATTGCTAATTGGATTACATATCCCAAACAAGTTAGTCTCTGATTCTATCACGAATATTATTCATTTGTGTTGAAGATAATGTAGGTGTATTTGATGAGAATACTACATCAAATGAATCATTATTACATTGATCACCTATATTTCCTCGTTCATCTTCAAAAAATCCACATCTGTTTAGGAATTTATCCGATAAAATTATATATAGTCATTGTTGCACAAACTACGTAGACTTGTGTTTCAAAGTTATATGAGTGTATATCTTCCAAGATTTTAAACGTGTTCTTTCATACTACAAATATCTATTTTATAGTGTACCTTAAACTTAAATGATACTCCATCCGATCCTAATTATAGGAACATTTTTAAGTATAATTTACACTATAAAAGTATTTCTATAATTAAAACCAGAAATAGTAATAGTTAAGTTTTTTTAACTTCACCGGGCTTTTAAGGCCTCTTGACACCCTCCCAAACAAGTACATATAGTACTACCTGTCAAAAACGCAAAGCTTGTTTACTTGGATTAAATTGAAAGCTGATTTTTATTGCATTGGCATCTTGTAAAAGTTATTACTATTTAAGGTGATGTAGGTTGATTTGTTTTTGTAAAAGGATCAATTTCACAATTTGAAACTGGAAATAATTGAAAAGCTTATTTGTTTATGTATAAAAAAAAGGAAAAATGGCAATAAAATACATTTTGAATTTCAAAAAACCCCGTAAGCCTTCCGAAGTCTTAGAATTTGTAAAAAAGGCGAGAGATCAAAAGAGCGCCTATGAGGGATATGCAAATTCGGGTGAAACTACACTTTTACCCTTAGTTTAAAAAAAAAAAAACCAAAAACAAAAAACCCTCTACCGCCGGCCACCACCTCCGTTTTC
Organism: Acacia melanoxylon; assembly: GCA_019022615.1. Lineage (NCBI taxonomy): Eukaryota > Viridiplantae > Streptophyta > Magnoliopsida > Fabales > Fabaceae > Acacia > Acacia melanoxylon. Next base: position 12,123,135 of record JAFJYJ010000004.1, read on the forward strand.
TTCTTTTTTGGTTTTATTTATTTTTTTTTTTTTAAAACGAAGAAAAGGTAATTTCACCCGAATTTTCATATCCCTCATGCGCCCTTTCAACTCTTAGTCTTTTTTACAAATTCGGAAGATTTAAGGGTTTTACAAATTCAAAAGGTATTTTATTGCCATTTTCCCTAAAAAAAAATTGCAAGCACTAAATAACACATTAACACTTAATTTTTCAAACTTCAATGAATAAAAATATACATATATGTAAATATAAAATCTAAAAACCATATTTAAACTAAATCGTATCCCAAATAAGCTCTATCTTTATGACCTTCGAAGTAGCATTCATGTTACCCAAGTAGGTTTCACCATTGTCTCCGAATATTGCAAAAGTGGATGGGATGGTCTCATTCGCGACCAAGATGGACGATGGGACTTTGTCTCTTGCTGCTAGTGTAAACTTTTGTGAGCCCCTCCAACCATTGTTCAAATGATTCGAATCATTCATGGCCCCTTATTTTGGTTAGTTAGGGACTTAGTCATAATTTTTAATAACGGGTGATAAATAAAAGTATTTAAAATATAATACAGACTTTATATATAAAAATAAATAAAATGAATCTGTTACAGAAATTAAGATCACTTCATTTTACTCTTACTCCACGTGTTTTCATATTGTTAGACTCATCTATAATTGAATATGTGCTAAAAACTCAAAACAATTTCTTTTTCAATGTATGTAATCAAAGAATCATTAAAAAATTGGTCTTCCATTCTATTTCGAAGTCTATTCTTAATTATCTCCATAGCAGAGAAATATCTTTCAGTAGTTGGTGTATAAATTTGAAGAGTGAGTACAAGTCTAATCACTCTATTAATAAAGAGGGTAAATGATAGACGCCGCAAGCTTGGTGAAAATTGAGAAGATGAGGGTCGGAGGATGGATTTAGGTCGGAGGATGGATCTAGACTCTAAAGAACTTAACCAAAATGCCATTTTGTTTTATATATATAATTTTTTAAAAACAAATTAGGGGGTGAGGGCCGGGTCCACCCATGGACTTAGGGAAATTGATATAACAAGTGATTGTGTAGAAACAATTAACTTGATCACTAGAGGTTGTAAGTAGGGGTGAAAATAGACTAGACTTTACCTAAATAGGTCTGGGCTTACAACAGAGATTTAATATTTGGGTCTAAGCCTATATGTAAGCTTTTTTTAGAATTAGGCATGAGAGCCTTCAAAAGGCTTAACAAAGTTTGAAGCATGTTTAAAGACATGTTTAAAATGTAGGTTTTTAAATAGCTTTTAAATTATATACCTTCAAATTCAAATATAACCCTTCACGCTTATTTATAGTTCTACATTATATTTTAAAAGGCTAACATACATTCTCATTGTAATATTAAGGCTTAGTGAGGAACATTAAGAATATCTAGTGACAACAATTGTCTAAACAAATAAGAATAGGAAAAACTAATTGTCCATTGATTAATGAGATATATTTTTTGAAATCGACCAAGCATAACAAGCCGCATGTAAAACTAAAATTCATCTCTTTTACTCTTCCTACATTAATTGGGACAAACTCTTCGTACTAGCTAAGATTATAATATTTCATTTGGTATTAAAATACTTATAACAATTATTATACTTTAGTAGACGACACAAATCAGGGGAGAATGAGTGAGTTAGTGTCGCGAGGGATCGAAGAGAAGAGAGGTAAGATGAATGATTGATGCGAAAGCAAGAGTTGAGTGTAATGACTATGAGATGTGAAATTTAGAATTAAGGTTAAGCTGATAAATTTACAAATAATTGATAAAATTATTTAGATGCTACTCCCTCTAGTCATTATTATAAGACACCAATTAACAACTCTCACAAACCAATAAAAACAGTTAAAGTCAATAAAGTTGTTCTATAATTTAAGTAACTTCCAATATTACCTCTACTAATTGCATTAAACTCTAATATTATATAATTATTACTCTCACCCATTACCCTTGTTAACTAGGAGCATATATGGAAACAAATAATTAATGTTCCTTGGGAACAAGCAAATGCCTTATAAAAATGACCAAATAAACTTGCTAGCTGATACCTTATAATAAGGGTCAGAGGGAGTATTATATATACATATATAATTGTATAAATTTAAAAAAAAATAGGTCAAGCTTTATGAAAATAAACAGGATATATTTATCTAAATATGCCTAAGCCTTAGCCTAGTCTATTCAGACTAGACTAAGCTTTATACTAGGCTAGGCTAGGTTTTATATATTCTAGGCATTCATCCCTAATTGTTGTGAGAATTCCCATCCATTTAGTGGTATAGTTCATAAATCTAGATTGTTTTTTCATAAGAATTGGCAGGTCATTAATAATTGTGTATCAAGAAAAAGAACTCCCTTACTGTTTGGGTAGCCAAGTACTCACATAGTCTTGAAGGGAATTTTTGCATTCTTAATTAATCTATACTTTGTTTTGTTAATTAAATTTGATACCTATACACTATTCTCTTAATTAAATTCTTAACTTTGTTTTGTTAGCATAATTAGCTCATGTACAGGAGATAATAGTGCTAAGTGCTAACTGAGAAAAATTACTGGAGGTTAATGAAACAATTAAATTAAAAGATTTAATTAAGAAAAAAAAACATAAATATTTATTGAATTTGAGAAAAAGACTGAAAAAGTGGGAAGGATGGAAAAAGAAGGCAACATATAATGCACAGTGTTGTTTGGGAAGCGGTACCTCTCACAGGCCCCTCCTCTCCCCATCCTTCATCGCATCTCTCATTGTCTATTTGTCCGTCAAGTTGGACGGAGAGATGCGTCAATTTTTTATTTTATTTTTAAAAAAAAAAAAAAACTGGACCGTCGGATCGAGATTTGGACGGTCCAGATGAAACTGTGAGAAAGATAAGGAGAGGGGGAAAATGAGAGGCCCGTGTTGTTTATGTGCCAAATGGGTTTACTCCACCTGTTAACTTTGCCACCCCATTCATCTTTTCTTCTCCCACAATGTTTCTTTTTCCTTCTTGTGCAAATACTCAGAATCACTTGTTCCTTAAGTTATCTAATACTCACCCCATTAATACCTAATGCACCCTATAAAAACCCCTAATTTCTGCTTCTTCATCTACCATATACCTCATTGAAGCAGGGTTCAGGAAATGGTGAAGCTGACAATAGTAGGAAGGGTCAGTGACGGATTGCCTCTAGCTCAAGGTCTTAGATATGTGAATCAAGAAAATGGGTATCTTTCGTTTTACCAGAAACAAGCACAAATCATCCTTCAAGAAATTTCAAGAGGATCATTGACGGCCTCCAAGATGACCATTCGTATTGATCATCACTGCTTCAAGTATCAATTCTTCTCTATTTTTAGACTCTGTATAGTTCTTTTTAAATGGTTCCTAGACTTTAATAGTAATTTCAATGCTCGTAACAGTGATGAAGATGTTTGTTCTTTCACTAGTGACTGGGCTGAGTTTGCCTAATTCCTGCTAGTTTAGAGCTTAATATGGCACATCATTTTCTTCGTTAACAAATTTTCAGATTTCTCAAATTTAAGCCTTGGACAACATTGAAAATTAAATAAAATAGATAGATTAATTAAATCATTTCATTGACATGAACTCTTGATTTTTTTATTGCTGTTTTGTTCTGCTTCATATTCTTCACGTTCTTATCTTTTAACTTCAGATTTCTTTAGTGGGTCATCTTAATGATCTTCTCACGAGAAGCTGAGTTTGTAGAACCACTTTGCTTAAGGGTTAAGCTATATAGATTTGATTTTCTAAAATGTTTTTTTAATTGATTTTTCCCTGGAAAGTTTGGGTGCAAGAAATTTATCTACAATTGATTATATGTTGGTATTGATTAAGCTGCTTGATCGAGAATGGAGTTGTTTTCATTGTGTTGTGTGATTCTTCGTACCCAAGAAAACTGGCTTTCCATTATCTACAAGATTTACAGAAGGAGTTTGACAAGTTTGATAAAACCCTCACAGACAAAATCACAAGGCCATACAGCTTTGTCAAATTTGGTAATTTCATTTACATCTGTAATGATATAAACATCTAGCATTTAACGTTAATGTTTGGCTGCAGAGAAACTGAAATAAAGAGGATTTTTTTTTTCCAGATCTCTATGTTTTTGTTTTTTGTTTTGTTTACGCAACCTACACATATTCTCTTGGCAAAAATATTACAATTTCAATGGCAGATGGCATAATTGCAAATATTAGAAGACAATACATTGATACAAGAACTCAGGCCAACCTTTCAAAGCTTAATGCGAATCGGAGACAAGACATAGATGTTGTTACTGAAGATATGTCCAACATTTTAGGAAGAAGAAGTTCAGGTAAGATATATATATTTTTTTTTAAACCGTTTACCTATTGCCTCTCATTATTTTCACTGGAAAAAATCATGAACAAAGTTGAAATCAAGTTCACCTTATTTTGGTTAAATTAATCTTATGGTCCTCAGAATTTCTCCCAATTTTCATTTGATCCCTATAATTACAAAGTTTGTGGATGATTCTCTAGTTCTACACTTCTTAAATTTGGTTTCTGTCCTTAAGTAAGAACCATTAGATCCCATATTGAAAATATTGAAGGTATAAGCACCCAATCACAAAAAGCCAAACTAAAAGAACCATATTGAAAATCGAGTAAAACTCCTGAGTACTGGCATAAATATTCAATCTTTTGTTTGATATAGTAATAAATATCTTGTAATGACAGAAACAGTGGGAAGATTGCCTGCAACTCCTCCATCAGCATCCCCTATATGGGGTTCTCCTTGCCTTGAGGTATCATATAAACTGCTTCTAATAATGACTAAGAAGTGGGCTAACTTGATCATTTTTCTTCTTTCCTTTCAATTTCTTGACAATAAAGCAGAACAAATATGTCATTATACAGTTTTCTTCCTTTTTGCTCAGGTGATTGCACTGAAATGGACTCCTATTATGATCATTATTGTTGCTTCCATGGTTCTATTATGGGCTAGCTTAATCCTCACAGAGACTTTATAATTTCAAGCCGGTGATATTACTGAGGTCAAGATTAATGAGAAGGATCTAATACGATTCAACTTTAGTATTTGAAGGACTCATGGATATATCTTGCTTACATGATCATAATATGATACAAATACGGTGTTGGAACTTGGAAAGAGATAGATTCCAGAAGAGAGGGTTGAAAGAGAGAGAAAAATTAAAGAACTTTGATATGTCAGAGTTTGTACTCTAGTTTCCCGGGAAGGTGATAACTCTATTTTATATCATATAAATCATTTGGATAATGTTGGTGGGTAATATGTTAATTAGTACTGGGTTTCCTATTCGTGATTTGATGATGTGAACCATAGAAAAAATAATAATAAAATCTGCCCCAATTGGAATATAAATATGTACTTGGTTCTTTTCTTGATAACCATTAGCTGCCCTACCTTGCTTGTTGTTGATCATATTTTACAGTCACAAATTCTTGATCATATTTACTTATAAGAAAATAAGCTGTTAACCCAAACATCACCCGATTGCAAACAAAGCCTTTCTTTGTTTGTATCACTTTTTCACTCAAAAGTCTGATTTTGTTCCTATTTCATCGTTCCAAAGATAGTAAAAATATCTTATACAATCAATCAAACAACAAATATTCTATGGGCTTGGAAAAGCAATAAAATTTTCCTGAGTCGTAAAAAATTTCTGGGGAGCTAGATGATACTTACGTCATCTTTGGAGGATATTGATGGATTTTTACTCAAAGCAAATTATCATGATCCTGGGATCTCATATTATTTGCTGTATTAATCTGGAACGTCAAAGTTGTCTCTTGTCCCCAAGTCCTTTCATAATATCGTGGACAATATATAAATCAACTCTGAGATGTACAAGATTTGCAGCAAACATCATTGAAATAAAAACACAAAGTGTTGACTCTGTAATCTGAAACAAGATTCCATAGGTGTATGCAGAAGCAACTCTGAATGAGTAACAGTCAAATTAAACTTTTCTGGTATCCTGTTGAACTCATTGGAATGGCTAACTAAACACTTCGTAGTGAAAGTGTATGTGTGTGTGTGTGTGTGTGTGTTGATATAGGTTGATTTTTTTCCTGTGAAGTATAATTATAAGCTATTCTTCCCGTTTGAGCTGCTTTGGAAACTCTGCTTCTATATGTACATTACATCATTGTTCATGCTGAAACTTGGGAAATGGATGACTCCATTTCCTTCCATTTGATTTGCTATCTTGAACTGTGCATTGAAGACTTCAGTAGCTGCTGCAGCATTTGGGGTTGTTAGACCATTATCAAACTCCCCACCGTAACTTCCCCCTTCTGATACACCATGTATCGCGGCTTCGTGGAAATCTGAGTACTGATCAAAACTTCCATTTCCAAACACAAAAGGGTCATCACCTGAATTTGCAGGGATCCCACTGTTCGCTTGATCTAATGAAAGCCACTCAGCAAATAGAAGTTTTGGTAAGGAGCTCTGACCAACCTCTTTGATGAAGTTATAGTTTTGCAAAGAAGAGAAGTGATCAGAGATTGGAATTGCTGGTTTTTGACTTGATGAAGAAGAAGAGTCAAAGGTATCTGAGCTTGAGCTAGCGTACTGCATTTGTTTATAATTATTATGAGATTGTATTTCCTCTTCCTTGGGTTTGGCCACTTTCTTTTTCAAATATGAATGCCAGTGGTTCTTTATCTCATTATCTGTCCTTCCTGGTAAATGCTGTGCCATCTGAGACCACCTGATCAATATAATTTGTGTCTTGCTTAGAAACGTTAATAAAAAATGGAAAAAGAGTTTCTGAAAAAGAAATACTTCCTCAGGATATAATATAAGACCTATTTAATTTGATTAGATTAAGGAAGTTAGTTAATGTAGTTAATATGATATGTTTTTCTAAAACATTATAATAATTTTACTTAATTTCCTCCATCTCTCTTTTACTTGGTTGGGGTTGGGGGAGCAGGTAAATTGAGAAAAAGATTGAAAAATATAGTATTTAGGATCAAGGTCCTGTTTTAAGAACCCGAGGGAGTAGAAAAAAAGGAAAACTGCTACTGCTGCCTTTTCTAAAAAATTGATTCTAGAAAGTGAAAGTGATAAGATTCTTTGATGCTTTGAATTAGTAGGATTAAATTTAGGGTTTTGAATAGGAGGCTAAAATTAGTAAATTTCTCCAATATTCAATTATTCATTGACATCTGTCCCTACTAAAAATAAAAGAAAACGCATGCCAATTCATGCTTTGACTAACCTATTGGTTTTCCCTCTTAATTATCCCTTAAATAGGACCCACTTGCTGTTAATTTAGAACAATGACTTCTTGAATTGGAACTCTAAACCAGTGATACTGACATAAATTTACAAGGTAAACTTTTTGTTGGCTTCAGATTTTCAGAACCGGGAAAAAATTGAAATTTTTGGAAATTAATGAAAAATTGAAAATAGACTAAGTTTTACTTCTTACTTGTTGCCTAGCATGTGGTGAAGGGTCAAGATTGTCTCCTCCTCTTGTTTGCTGAACATCCCTCTCTTCAATCCTGGCCTTAGATAGTTGATCCACCTCAATCTGCAACTCTTGCCATTCCTCTGCAAACCTGTTTATTTAATATAATTCAACCCCATCAGCTAATAGTTTTCTTCATTAATAAAAGGAGAATAAATAATAATTATTTACTTGAACCAAAAGTCACCTTCCATCTTTTCACTCTTACGTCTTGATTATCATAAGCATAATCTATCTACTGTTGACCCAAAATGTCTATTTTTCCCTAAGTATCAAAATGCTGAAGTTGTCATTTCACAATGATGGATGACTGATCATTTTAACCTTGTATCTCTAATGAAGTTTGTGATTGGTCTGACACATATTAACATATTTGGTTCAACTGAAGAATTTTTATTGGTCAACTCAAATATATGGGTGCCAGAGCCAGTCAAAAGTCTGCTCACATTAGTGTTTGATCAAGTTTCATTCACAATTTACCAGATGGATAAAGAAAAACGTTTAACATGTATCAGTCACCCATATATCAGATAAAATATTGTTCTTTAAATTACACATGAACACTTCAAATTTCAATCTGATTTCAATCAGGAAGAGGGAAGAGAAAGAGGAAGGAACAGACCTGCATTGATGGGAACAGAGCTCCAGCAGCCATGGCCATGCTTGACGATATAGTTTCTGAGCTTATTGTCTTCTTCAGGTGACCATAACCCTTTCCTGTGTTTAGGTTTTGCCTTATCAGTTGGCTGCCTCCCCATTGTGCTCTGTCTCAGAAACTTAGTTCAATGGATTCTACTGAAACAGAGACAAAAACACAGAGACAGAGAGAAAGAGAAAGCAGACTATCTTGACATGGAAATAGTGGACAAGCATATCCATATATATATAAATCAGGTATTAGTTGTATTCTTGAATTTTTAAGTCCTTACCAACTCACAAATAAGCAATAAAATAAGTTAGGACCTTAAAGTATAATGTGTGTGTGGTTGTATGTGTATATATGGAGCTACCTTCCTGGAATGAGAACAAAAAGAAAAAGGGAAAATGACATTAAAGTCCCAATTAAGAAAAATAATATCATAAAAGTCTCAAAACTTGTTCATAGTAGCTCATTCACTTATTAATGGTTGCTCTTTTATTTGTCATGAACAAGCTATAGGATTTTTCTGATATTATTTCTTTTAATTGGGACCTTGGTGTCATTTTTCCAAAGAAAAACTTGTGGTGCCCCATAGAGATTCGTAAGATTTTAAGTATATTAAGTATTGTATGTATCCAATATGGATGTGTTACATAATTTTCTTAATAAGCAAGGGAAATCAGCAGACCTTAAACTCAAAGACCCCTCAAAAGCAACGGCTCTCTTAATTTTTCATACACTTGGTGGTTGGTATATAGTTGGTAAATACTTCCAATAATAATGTATAATGTGATAAATTTAAATATGACCAGAATGTTGAATGCAGACTTATGGCTTAAATATACTTTAGTTCAAGTTGATTTTTTATTTATTTATTTTTTTTCTTAAATGGAAGGCTCTGTACTGTACAACATGGCCTTGTGCTTGTGGTGCCGACACTTTTTTGCCTTGCCGACTAGGGAACAAATCTGTTTCTTCTGTTAAGATTACAGAGGCTGCAAATATATAAGATGAATTATTCATTAATGTGATTTAAGCTATGAAGAAAATTATTCCCTAGAAAACTAGCCTAAAATAGCATATGAGTTTGTTATTTAAGTTTTGTCACTATAATTGTATCCATCTTCAATGAAATTACCCCTTGTCGTTCGGTTTAACTGCCAAAGGGGTTGGACACTCTTCTCAAAGAGAAGGGTTCGATTATGGAGTTGGTCAAAGCGCTGGGGAGGCATCTTGGCTCCTGAATGTCTAGGTAAACACCTGATGAGAATAAACGACTCGCCTTGCTCAACATTGGTATCACCTACGAGGTAGGAAGATTTCGCCCTGCCCTTGGATCGTGGGTAAGTCCAACTCCTTTCCTAAAATTTATATATATATATATATATATATAAAAATCTTCAATGAAATTGAAATATATATCAAGGGGTAGGATTCAGTTTTTTTTTTTTTTTTTTTTTTAACAATGATTCGAAATTATTAGATAGAGGCTTTTTGTATTGTACGAAAATTGAAAGATTGAGTCAGATTATTTTTTACATATAAACAGAATGGTTTGCTGTATTTTTATTTTATTTTATATTGATATTGATGATATAGAAATGTAAAAATTGGTCAAATTGTATTCAGAATTGTGAAGTGAAATAGAATGAAGGCAGAAAGGAAAAAATTTTATTTTTGCATAAAAATCAAAATTTTATTTTTTTTTAAAAGAAAAATCAAGTAATTAGAATTTTAAAAATATTGATAAAACTAAATAAATCATTGATAAATATATAAACGTGAAGCTCGTGTGTTATGGTAAGAGTTATTTATATCATGCTTATGTGTATTTGTAATTTATTCGATTTGTTTAGTTATTTATCCTTGATAAAATTTTGTATTTATGGATAAAAAATTGTCTAAAGAATCTGTCCAGACTATAACCAGTTAAGCAACCGCTGTGATTGGATGATGTATTCAAATGACGACTAAGTGGCAGTCCCAAGATTTAAGGGAAAATTGTACTAAGGTCCCAAACTAGGAAAAATATTATTGAAAGGTCCATTGAAATCTTCAATTTGCAGGCAAATCTCATAAAACTTTTGGGTAATATAATTGAAATGTCAAAAAACTCAAGTACTCTCTCTGGTCCTTATTATAAGGCACCAAATAACTTTTTTCACAAACCAATAAAAGTAGTTAAAGTCAATAAAGTTATCCTAGAATCTAAGTAATTTCCAATATTACCCCTGGACATTAAACTCTAATATTATATTAATTATTTTTACCTTTATTAATTAGGGGCGTATATGGAAAAAAATAATCAATGCTCATTGGGAACAAGCAAGTTCCTTATAAAAAGGATCAAATAACTTGTTAGTTGGTGCGCTTTATAATAAGGACCAGGAAGGAAATCTATGGCAATGGATGCCTATGGACTTATCAATGGTTGTTTTATTAAAAAGTCCATGAGCGGCTATTTACAAGTCCATAGGCTTGTATTGACAGGCGAGACAATTGATACTAAAAGTAATTGGGTCTTTTGACATTTCGATTATATTACTCGAAAGTCTCACGGGACTTGACTGCAAATTGAAGATTTCATGGGATCTTTTAGTAATTTTTTTTATAGCTTGAGACCTCAATATAATTTTGCCAAGATTCAATTAAAGGACAAAGAAACAGAAAGACCACCAAAATAAGTATACATATGATTCCTTGAAATGACTTAATTTCTATGAAGTCATTAGAGACTATTTAGAAATTAAGTTTTGTTGTGAAATGACCTGATTACTCTCAATATTGTTGTTATTTGATGTGTTAAAATAGTTACTAGTTAAACTATTGTTGTCCTAGAAATTTAGCAAGAAATTTCACTTTTTTTACCATGGAAAAATTTCACTGAAATAAATCACTTTCTTAGTTAAAAGTTAAAATTATTACTTGTTAAATTGTTGTTGAGCTGTTGTCGTTTTTTAAAAAAAAAATTAGAATACTTAAGTAATTTCACAAGAGTTGTTGTCAAACCAATGAGTTGAATCTTTAAGTTTATCATTTTTTTTTTTCTAATTTATAAAACAATATTAATTCACTCTTAAATTCATATTAATTGCAAACTTGATTAAACTTGCATATCCACCGAATATACCGTTTTTTTTTTTTAATGTTTTTATTTTACAAAATCATGTTAATGTACTCTTAAACCTATATTACATTTTCAAATTATAAATGATGATAGATTTGGATTCAATTATTTAGATTTTAAAATATATTTAAATCAAATTATTACCATTTTTATATTTAAATTATTTAATCATACACTTTAAATAACATTGATAAAAGTAATCTTGTGAGTTTACAATTTAAGTTTGCAATTCAAGTTTATGTTCTTTATAATAAATTTGTTTAAATTCGTGAGTTTATTAACCCTTTACAATAATTAGAAATTAGAATGTTACATCTGTACAAAGTACAAACTCAAAAATAATATAATCATTGTTTGAAGAAATTTAAATAACTATATACAAACACTCAAATATTACTACATATATACTTGCCCTTATGAAGAAACCATTGACTTGTTGACATTTTGCAGCGCGTGCACGGGGTTATATAATACTCTCTCTCTTTGGTTCTAATTATAAGGTCTAGTTGATTTTTTTGGAGAGATTAAGGATGCTAATTAAATTAGTTTAGAATATTTTTATTTTTATTTTTTTCTTCAAACTAAATAGTTTGACTAATAAACTAATACTCTCTCTGGTCTTTATTATAAGGCATCAACTAGTAAATTTTTTTTGTCATTTTTATAAGGCATTTGCTTGTTCCTAAGGAGCATTAATTGCTTTTTTCCAAATATGCCCATCATTAATAAGAGTAATGGGTGAGAGTAATAATTAATATAATATTAAAGTTTAGTGCAATTAGTAGGGGTAATATTGAAAATTACTTAGATTCTAACAACTTTATTGACTTTAACTACTTTTATTGGTTTGTGAGAAAAGATAAATTTATAAAGTCAAAGGAGTATATAATATAAGAAAACACAACATATGAAATGATTAAGAACTTATTTAACTTATAATTCAAGCCTTATAATTTGACTGGGAGGTAGTAGTACTTATTATTTCAATAATTACGGATTTTATTATTTAATAATTTAATAACTTGGTGACTTGTTGAAATCAACAAGGAATCACAATTATTGTTGAGAATTGTCCCACGTAACTCTTCAATTCGTACATTTAGTGATATTTTCTTAAAATTTTAACTTAATTAATACACGAAATCGTACCAAATAATAAAAAATTAACGTTGAAAATTATAAATAATTATGCATATTTGCCACGCATGCCTTTGTCCCTTCTAAAAGGAGCAAAGAATTATTGTTCTGGGAAAATTTCTAATAAAGAAGATTAAAAATACTAAAAGATAAAAATGTGTTTTAAATATTTATAACCCAAAGAGATATTAATCTCAATTTGTATTTTTAGAAATTAGAAGGAAAAGACCAATTTGCCCTTACATATTTTTTTATTTTAAAAAAAAATTACCCCTACCACCTGAGAAAAGTTGATGAACACTAACCCTATTTTATATTTTGTGATAATATGCCACTTATTCACCATTCATATCAATTCTGTTTGATAGATTATGAACATAGAGAGTAATATTCATAATTGAACCACTATCCATACCAATTCTAATTTTCTAATTAACAGATTATGAACATAGGGATAAGGAGTAATATTTATGACTGAAAAAACGGCAAAGACACAAAATAACTACAAGACTTGATTAAAAATGAGATTATAAGGAGTGGCAAATTATTTTTCCCAGAACACATATAATTGAATTTACTTAATTTATTTAAATTTGGTTCCATGGTTCAATTAAAGTAATTCCCTTTTGAGAATATTCTATTAGAATTGGCAGACATTTCAAGAGGGATGAATAAGGTGTAAGATAATTACTTTAAAAACTTTTTCACATCTTAATGAAAGCAATGAATATGTAAATAATGAACCATAAATGCATACTGAAATATTCAATCACCAATGCTGAAATTATAAGAAATAAGAGAAGAGAATATGCAAACTATTATTTATACTAGTTCGCTTCAATCCTTAATGACCTATGTCCAATTCCCAAACTCTATTTGAGATTTTCAATCCATTATCTTCTTGTTTAATACGAGCACAAGAGAAGCCATTATAATCCCACAAGTTTAGCCGGACACTTGCGAAGCTTGATACAAATCATAAACTCTCAGTCTATTCAACTTCAATTTCCTCACGCTAAGGCAAGAACTCCCATTCACACACCGTAAGGATACAACTTTGATGATAAAAGATTAGAATGAACATTTTCTCTTAGAAGTGAATAATGATAATTACTGAAGCATAAATAAATAATCTCTCTCTAAAGTATATTATATAAACACATAGAAACAGAGAGTGTGTAAGATGAATATTGAAGTCAGATTTTTGGCATTTTAATGATTTATGCACCGGCTCTCTTCTACTTCGGTTTTGAAAGCTCTTCTATTTATAGTTGACAAAGCTTGATGACTGTTGAGCTTTTCTTCTTCCCGTTGAGACTTACAAAATATGACCGTTGAAATAGTTGTTGGAGCTTTGAACATTCTTTATGTCTAAGGAATTAGCTGTTAGAACAGAGAGAATGTTCGTCATTCGTTTGAATGTCTTTCGCATTTAATACTTCTGACACAAAGTGATTTTCCCAATTTTCTTGTTAATCCTTGTTTGGTTATCTAAAAAAAACTTAAGCACTAATATAATGAAGAGTTGTAGTGATTAGAAGCAAGAAGAACAAGTTACACAATGATTCCAATGATTTTCAAAAGTTTTAAAGCGATGCTCGATTTTCTGGAAAAACATTACTCAAGTGATTTTCTCTTAGCAGTACAGGGCATTGGATGGATCAATGGAGTGATGTGCTAGTGATATATAAAATGGGATCACTTGAGTGATCTTATAGATTACTTGAAACATCACTTGAGTAATCAATTAATGATAAATTCATTTTGAATCCAAATTTTCCAAATGACATATCATCATAAAGCGTATTTTATATGCAACAAGCTTCATATGACCTTTGTTGAATTTGATTTTGATGTCTTTAAAATGTATCTTGAGTCTAGTTTTATATGCAACAAGTTTCAGTCCTAAACTCATTGACTTTTAAAAGTTATGATCCAAAGAATGACAATTATTTTGGAACATCATGAAAACATCGAGCGTCAACTTCTAAGATCTATATCTCTTTCTTTTGAGATTTTTTGAGCTTGATCTTTCCTTATGTGAAGCGAATTTTGAGTTTCGTTTCATATGCAACAAGTTTCACCTTAATCGAATGTGTATTTTGTAGATACATTCAAATTACCAAACCTCTTATGGAATAACGTGAGAAATTTCAATGTCACCTTCTGAGATCCATATTTATTTTTTTGAAATTTGTTGAGCTTAATCTTGGTGTCTATGTCTCACATTTGAAGTCTAGTTTCACATGAAATAGATTTCATCTCAGTCGGATGAGTAGTTTAAGAGATATGTTCAAAATATCGAACCTATGTCAAACAGAGCACAACAGAGTGGTCATCTCTAGGGGTGACACTCGAGTGAAGTTGATATAACTTCCATATAAAGCATCTTAAGCTTGAATTTAGTCATTCTAATCTCCATTTGATCATAGAGACCTCCAATATCACATCTAAGAGCTTGAATCTTAATATTCCCATTAAATTTTTCAAATTCTTCTTTCTCCAATCTCTCTTTGTCTTTTTGATCATTCTAATTTGATAACTTCTTCCTTTTTTTGACTTAATATGATGAATGTTATTTTTTTCTTCACTCTTTCTTCTTGTTTTTCCTCTTAATGATTATTCTCCATAACCAAACCATATAACTTCTTTATTTTCTTGACTAATATGATGAATGCTTTCTTTCTTCATTGTTCCTTATTTTTCTTTTTGATAGTTATTCTCTACAATCTAGCTCAATAACTTCTTTCTTTTCTTGTCTTCTTCTCCTTACAGTTAATAACTTCATTCTTTACTTGACTAATGTACAAGATATTTCACATTAAATATAGTCGTTATATAATGTAAAAGATAAATACCTTATATAAACTTTTTGCTCTTAATATTTGACATAATTAAAACTAATCATAAGAAAAATACAATTTGATGGGGCCGTGCAAGGCATGATGAGGATCAAATTATTATTCAATCATCAATGGATTTCATCATCAAATAATACATTTAATTATTTATTAAAAAATTTGTACATTTAATATTTAATATTTTGTACACAGTGATCATTAGATCTATTGTTTTGATTTTTATCACAAGAATCAACCCCTTCACTTTTGGGATATGCTTAAATTCTTAATTCCTTGATGCTTAAAATCTTTATGCCCCCTTAACATAAAACACAATATGACATATATCTTATTGATGTATAATTAATGGGCTTAACATTTCTGCAGCTGCGGCAGATAAATATATCTGCAGCGACCCAAAACGCCATCGTTTTACTCTTTTATTATTATTAAACAATGTGAAAACCGAGAAGGAAGGATGACTTGACAAAGAAAAAGAATAGAGGGCCCCACCATAAAATAATTGTGTCTTTGACACAGTTTCAACGCTTCAATCCGGCCACCACGCTCTCATCTTCTCCAACACCTCATCTGGCAATATCTCTGCCACCCTGTATAAAACACCTTCAACTCCTTCCACCCCATCACAACCAAAGGCGGATGCAGGTATAAGACTTGGGGGGCAAGTGCCCCCCCTTAAACGATGTCTTTTTTTTAGAAAAAAAAAAAAAATTAATTTAATTTTTTTTTTTAATTTTAAAAAAAGATGTATTCGATAAGATTGATAATGCGCGATTATGATAGAATTCCAAAACTAAGCGCCTAGAAGGATGGCGTTGTAATTGTTTATTGTAATATACTTTTGTTGTTAAAATATATGGTGTCCAATTTCGCTATTTCTAACCGCACTTCTGGCCTTACTTTTCCCTTTATTAGCCGTCATTTTTTTAATGTATTTAAGTATAATTATTAGGTAAAGTTCATTTCTAATGAATGGTTGCTTACTTCTTTCATATACTTTCCTAGCATTGTTGCCTTTTCTCTGTATTTTAGGTGGATATTCCTAGCACATAAAATTGCTTGGAGCATGCGATGAGAAGTGTATAAGCAGGCGATGGACAAAGCTCACCGGTTGGGTCAAACAAAAGATGTTAGCTTTCTCTTCCTTGTTCCCCCTACATACTTATGTTTTTGATAATGATTAAATGAGTGTTGCACTAATGTTTGAGACCAATTATTATGGCTGCTCCATGTTGAATTATTTTTTGTGCTTTTGATGACAAGTGAAAAAAAAAAAAAATCGGGGCGCTGCCCCCGAACCCCCGCACCTCCTCCCCCCACCAGTAGTGCCCCCCCTTCCGTAAATTTCTGGATCCGCCCCCGATCACAACAAATAGAGATCGGCGCATTACTGGTGGATCCTCAGGCGGTGTTGTGCGCATTCTTCTTGCTGGGAACGCAACATCTTCCTTTGCCCATCATGAGCTAGAAATTTGTCAATGCGGGAGGTAGGGGCGGCAATACTTGAGAAAATCCCCTATTTTTTTTTTTTTGAGAAAATCCCCTATTGAATTCAAATTGTGAATCAGGGTACCTCATGTAGGTCCTAGTGAAGAGCTCAACATCATATTATTCCTCTGCTTCTCTTGCTCCGTTTCTAGAGAAAGCATATTTGATTCAAGAAAAAAATTAGTGAGTGATTCCATATGGGTAATTGTGCATCTCCTCAATACACAAGCAAATGAGGAAACTTGAGTGGGAAATCAAGCGTGAACCTTATAGACATGGAGGGCAAGCTGCAACAACTGAAGGAACCAAAGAAGGCATGTCATGTTCTGTCTCAGAATCCAAATTATTTCATGTGCAGCTCAGAATCCATGTATGTTGGATCAATCAACCTCTGGCTCTGAAATGGAGAAGAGTGTATATGGAAGCATGGGGTGGCATACGGATAAGAAGCAACGCAATTTGTTTTGTTCTTTCTCTCTTCCACTACCTGACTAAATATTTGCAGAAGTCTCCTGACAATCACATGAAGCAAAAACAACTTTGAAAGCCAAAGTCAATAATGACGGCTATGAAGGAAGAAGCCAAACAAGAGTTACTAGTTATGAGCTGTGAAGCAAATGGATAAAAGAAAAGTCAACAATAGAGGCTGCACTAAATATGCTAGAATCAGGCTACGAAGGATTGACAAAAAAAAGGGCTATGAAGGAAAGCAAGATGACAAAACCACTCTCTGCTCTTACTGGAAAATTCAAGGAAAGGATTTAACCAAAGCGAGAGATGAATTGGTTCACTTCACAGGAAGGTAGAACTGGTTTCGGTCACCACCCATGGAGTTTCCGGTGGAAGTGAACATTTTGGGCCACAGATGATCCTTCAGCGTGATTTTCGGAAGGGTATTCAAAGCATGGTAGGAAAAGTGGGCGAGAAGAGTGGGGTCATTCAGCATGGTGTTAAGAAAGTAGGAATAAAATGGAAGAAATGAGGGGCTCGGATAAGGTAACGGGACAAAGGAGAAATTATTGGAGAAGTCAGTGGGGGCATTGGCGTTTGTGATATCGGTGAGGAATGTGTGGGCTTCGATGTTCACAGACGACGCAGAGATCACTCTCATTGAAGCTGCTGCATCTAAAGGGGCTGGTAAGAGTCCTCGGCAGCAACCAGAGGAAGAAGCAGCAGCATCCATAGAAAGCAAAACCGAATCATCATGGTGTAGTGGTGTTAGAGTGAAGGCGAAGGCGAAGGCAAAGAGAGAACACCGTTCATGTCTCAGGGTGGCAGAGATATTGCCAGATGAGGTGTTGGAGAAGATGAGAGCGTGGCCGGATTGAAGCGTTGAAACTGTGTCAAAGACACAATTATTTCATGGTGGGGTCCTCTATTCTTTTTCTTTGTCAAGTCATCCTTTCCTCTCGGTTTTCACATTGTTTAATAATAAAAAAAGAGTAGAACGATGGCGTTTTGAGTCGCTGCAGATATATTTATCTACCGCAGCTGCAGAAATGTTAAGCCCATAATTAATTTATATTTGTTTAAGTGTATAATAATCAACTCATTAGTATGATAAATGACACGGTATTGATTAATTAATTAATTAATTAAAGGTGATGGTGACAACTTTCTAGATGACACCGGCTGCCCAATTGAACAGTGGTAGGAGCTCAGAATATAATTATTACTTCCTTGTTAAATAATATAAGAAAATAATATATAAAATCATTTCGGTGCATTTGATTTTCTTTTTTAAATGCCACATGACTCTGTCCTAATTCATTAAATGTTTGGAATTAAGAGACTTACGCTTTAAATTAAAGCCAAGCGTGAAATTCTTGATGATTTTTTAAATATGTTACTTCCTCATCTCTTTTTTATAAGTAATTTTCTTTGTTTTGGGACCGGTTGTTAATATAAGCAACTTTTTTCTCATGTCTCAAAAAATTAAACTATTTTTTTCTTTTTTTACCCTATTAAATACATATATTCATATTAATTATGTCAAACTCACCACTTTGATTTTCTTTCGTTTAATCATTTATTACTCATACTCTCTCATATATATTTTTTTACTCATTTTTTCATAAACATGACATTTTTTTGTTTTTAACTAATATTAAGAACCAGTTCTCTTTGTGCTATCAAGAAAAAGGTTGCTTATATAAAAAATTGGAGGAGCATTATTCATCAAATATGTTAAGATGTGTGTGTAGAAATAAAATTTAATAGATTCTCATACAATCTTGAAATAAACTCTCTATAGTCAAGTCTAAACCTAATCCAAAATAAAGAAATTTGGCTGAACCAACTGTGAAATTTAAATATGCTAACAACTGTTAAATGCAGTTCTTTGAAAAATTATATATTAAATTTTTTTTATAATCTTACTTAATTTTAATTTCTATAATTAATTTTTTAAATTTAATTAATAATCTTAGTTTTGATGAGCCTCCTACGGATTAAGTTAAAATTCGTTTGGAAAGCCAAAGTTATCATGAGTTTATTTTTCTTTGAAAAATTGTTATTACTTCTCATAGTCACAATTCACAAGCTTGTCTCGTAAATATTACAAAAATATTTTGGATTTATAATTTTGAGAAATTAATAATAATAATTTTGAGTTTTACCAAAAAAAAAAAATCAATTTTCAAAGTCGTTAAGAATAATTATTACCCCATCCAATCCAAGCCTTTTTAAAAAAAAAAAAAAAAAAAAGTTTACCTAAATTGGTTTTCTTGTATGAATATTTTAATTAACCAACGAATTTAATATGTTGAATATTGTTTAAATTTGTTGCATTTTGACCTAATCATAGGGTAGATAGGTTTATCACGAGTTTTTGTACCACGATTGACTTAATTATAAGGCCAACCAAGGGTTCTAAAGCCGAAATCAAATGTGAACACAAACTTTATTTTTAAACTAACGAAAAATATCTTTAGAAAAATTGTACTTAAGTCCTAAGTAAGAGAAAATAAGATAAAAAAAGTTAAAGCTCAAATACCAAATTTGCAATGAAGTCTCGTGGGACATTTATGCAATATATTCTAAATCCAATATATTCTAAATATGAAAAGTCCAAAATACTATTAATCAATCATCAATTCCCTCTCTTTCTTTAATCAATAGTTATTTTTGACTTTTCATATTTGAAATATATTGCAAAAATGTCTCACAAAAGCTTACTGTAAATTTGAGATTTCAAAGGATCTTTTTATCAATTTTTTTTTTTTTTTACTTGGGACTTAGGTGCAATTTTTCTAATATATTTAGTTAGAAATATTTGTTGAGGGATGTCCAATGAAATGGGAGTAAGTATTCTAACCATTAAACTTATCCTAAAGTTGGGTAAAGCATTATTAATATCCTAAGTCAATTATGACTTTGCAGTTTAATGCTCGAATCAGTATTATCTGAAAATAAAATAGTAATTTTGGCTCATGAAATAAAATATTGATTGAAGAAACATCATGTTCATGGCTCAGTCTCTGGTTCAGCCTGCTTTATATATGTATATTGATCAGAAATGGAGAAGGAATATTGCTCACAGCTCAGAGTGATCTCATGGAGTTCATAGGTTTGGCTTGCTTAATTTATATTTCAATATTTAATTCAATGATGAATTATTTGTGACGATTAGAATGCTGTAAGGTTTGCCATCAGGAAAATGATTTGAGTGGCTGCAAAAAGTGAGAGAAGAAAATGAAAAGAAAATAAAATAAATGAGAGATGTGACTTTTTAAATTGTAACCAATATTTTAAGACTTGAAAAGTCACTTTGAAAACGTTGTTGGTTTATTTTGGCAGTCTTAATTTACATTCTTAGGTTATGAGATCATCTCTTTCTTGGTGCATTGCATTTGTCTTTTCTTATATATCACCTTTTCTCAGGCAAATACAAGAACTCAGGTTAAAGGAATAAAAGAAATGTCTAGTTCAAGGTTATACTAGCTTCGGTTTTAATTATAAGATTGTTTTGACTTGACTCTTTTTGAAGAGATTAATGAAGCTAAATAAGTTACATAATTATATCATATATTGTGTGTATCCTTAAATTATATACCACTCTAGTCCTATTTATAAGTCCACTTTGACCAAATCTCACATACCAAGGAGAGGTAATTAATTCAATGATTATAGGGGTAAATTTTCAACTTTTTCCTCACTTATGATTGGGTATTTGAAAATTGTTTCTTCTTTATCTATCTTCATGTGTACAATTAATATGGGTAAAATTGTCACAATCTCATTTATTACATGAAACTGGACTTATAAATAATACCATTTTTTTTTTTGGTCAAAATGGATTTATAAACAAGACTAGAGTGATATTAGTTTATCAGTCAAACTAATTAGTTTGGAGGAAAAAAAATATACTCTCTCCGGTCCTAATTATAAGACATAGTTGATTTTTTTGGAGAGATTAAGGAAGCTAATTAAATTAGCTTAGAGTATTTTTATTTTTTTTCTTCAAACTAAATAGTTTAACTAATAAACTAATATATAATATAAGAAAACACAACATATGAAATGATTAAGTAACTTATTTAACTTCCTTAATCTCTCCAAAAAAAGTCAATTAGGCGCCTTATAATTAGGACTGAAGGTAGTAAATAAGAATACTCTAAAATAATTTAATTAACTTTCTTAATCTCTAAAAAAAAGTCAACCTGGTCTTATAATTAGAACCGAAAGGAGTAATTTTTATTGGCAATTAGAGATACAGAGAACGGCGGCCGCGGCGGCCTGATTAGCTTCCTATTTGCTAATATGGGGTAGGGTTTATATTGATGATGTTGTTTTTTTAATTTGTAGTATTTGAGATTGGGATCTTGTGCTATTTGTGTCTTAGCCTTTTTATGTTTTGTGAACTTAACGTAATCTTGTTTTTACATCAAAATACTTGTTTTTAGCCAAAAACACTTTGTGAATAAAAGAAAAATAACATTTCGGTTGTGCGATCACTATAACACGGAAAGATAGACAACAAAAGATGGATGTATGGCCAATGGTAAGTCACAATGGTATTAATCAAAACAAAAGTGACAACAATCAATTTGGATTAACTTATTTTAAATGATTGAAGACTAAAGAGGTAAACATGTCATAGAAATATTGCCTTTTATGGCTCAAAAACACTTCTTTTAAGTGCTACCAAACCTTTAAGAAGTAGAAACTTTATTCCATTAAAGAGGTTGACGCACGATATCGCTTTGTTATATATACAACAAAATCTTCTCAACAAAGCAACAGGGAAAATAACATAAATTAGAAACAGGAAAGGAAATGAAAAAGGAAGGGGAAAGGATTCACTTATCAGAAATCACTCACAGTATAACCTTCAGCCTCTCTGTACATACCTCTTTATTTACTAAATGGAATTGCCAACATGATGGCATTACGCTTCTTTTTTTAATACTTTCAAGTTGATACTTTTTAATATATTAATTCCATTATCAAATATCTGGAAAATTAACTACTCCAATTTTGGGGCTTGTAGTTTCCCCTCACATGATGGCATTACACTTTACCAACCTAGTATACAGACAGTCAAAAATTCAAGATCCAAATCTTCTGCAATTATAAAAATAACTGCATAGAATGTTGGTACATGAATGAAGATTTAATTTACAAAAAATTGAGCCCGCCTACAGAGCCCAGTTCGTTAAACGTTACAAATCCCCAATTCCAATTTCTAAGATCTGTCAACTCAAGGCCTTACCATACAAAAAAAACGCATACAAACACATTTTCCATTCAAATCCTACATATGACGCTATGGCTTTAAATCTTTTGCGGAATCAAAATCAAAGGGCTATCATCCTATTCTCTAACTACAGACTCAGTTGAAAATGTCATAGACTAACAAAGTCAGGGCAACTTGGATCACAACATCTGCAGCACCTGGTGTTGCAGTAATCACGATGCAACTGCGATCAGACACGGGTCACCCTGCTCTTTCCAAGGGCGAGCTTAACTACTTGTTAGTAGTA
This sequence comes from Acacia melanoxylon, assembly GCA_019022615.1. Lineage (NCBI taxonomy): Eukaryota > Viridiplantae > Streptophyta > Magnoliopsida > Fabales > Fabaceae > Acacia > Acacia melanoxylon. The sequence goes on from JAFJYJ010000004.1 coordinate 12,145,895, forward strand.
CAAAGAGTAACCTACCAGGACTCAAGACAAACACAAGGTTGTAACTTGCACAAAAATACAAGAATCAGTCAATACATCAGTTGATAGTGTAACAAATTAACATAGAAACCACGTCAAAAGGTAACCTCTGGCCAGTCTCTCTCTGTTTCTCTCCAGAAACTTAAATTTCAAATTCGGCACCCTATCCTGTCTATGCAATGATAACAAAGGACAAACTCGGCTTGTTCTCAGAATACTAGAGGACAGCAAAAGTATGCTGTCAGGACAGAAGATCCTGATTTAAATTCAGTTAGTGATCATTTTGAACTGGAATCTGGAGAGCTGCTGAGGAATGGTGGATATAACGGGGCCATATCTCTGCACCAGCACAAAGTAGTTATGTTATATACAAATGTCAATATTTTCTTTTTCGGGTAAAGCAGGGAGGGTGGGGATTATAACTGCCACATTCACGATTTCTCAGATGGCAAATATTCACGATACCTGAACATTGTCATACAGTTCAAACAATGGGACAGCGAGAAGTTTAAGGTTTTTGGGCACTGCAAAGTACTCCCTCTCGGATAAGTGAACGAGAAAAAGCTTTTTGCACTCCTGCATAGATTAATCACATGTTTGTGAGCATAGACCAAGAGAATCAAGAAGATATTTGCATATTCAGCGACATATTCTTGACATATCACCTTCGGTTTTGTTATGTGAGGAGGGCAGTATGGATACATGATGGTTTCAAAGTTTGGCCTCCACCAGATCGCCACACACTCACCTATCTGCACCAAGTGTAGTTCAACAATGTCAAATATATTGCATCAAAAAAATTTGGGAGCCTATATAGATCTGAGAGATGAGTTTCAATCATGTTCCTGACACTATCATCCGCATCCCTGATTAAAACATTAGAGAACATCACAAGTATGCCCATGGAAATAAAATCTGAAAACATTGTTCGTTCTTTTTGGCTGACAATTCATTGTTATTCAACTGTTCAAAAGGACTGAAACTCTTTCCATTTCCCATCCCCATACTTCTAATGTTAACTGTCATCTATCCTTAGTTACATTTTTAAAATCTCTGTTTTGAGTCTATACCTGCCAGTCTGGCACAAGGGCTGGTGAATTAGCACCAAGCTTGCTGGTCAACTTTCTCTTCAGGCCCTCAATTTCTGTCCCACAACATTAAACAACAAAAGAAAAACAAGTTCATAAGGGATAAATAAAACCTAATATTTTCAGAGCATATCAGGAAATGCAAGACCTTACCATTCTCCCCTGGCTTGAGGCGTCCACCTGGGAGTTTGCAGAAGGTATTTCCAATTTGTAAAAGAAGTATGTGAGGATGATTGTGTTCTTGTACCTGCAAAATACATATGCTGAGACCGGAGAATGACAAAAGTTCCAAGTACAGATCTATAAAAGGAGTAAACAAAAAATCGTTTTCTAAACAAGTAATGCCATACATGAGAATGTAGCAGGATGCACATTAAGCATAAAAATAAGAAGTGCTCATTATAAGAACAGGTAAGGCCAACACCAAGTGTATGCCCAATATTTTCCACTTCTCTGCTTGTCAAAATGAAGTGTTCATTTTCCATGGACAATGATGTCAGCCTATATTCTGATAACCAAGATGACTTTATAAGCAAATTCAGGAAAGTGAGTTACACAGACCCCTTGGAATATACTGCAATTACACAGGCACTGCTTCAGAAAGTGCAACATAAACAGCACCACAACCATAGTTGAATTTTAAATATGTCTTCTTATAATCTAATTCAAAATCCTTGCTCTTGTAAAGATCCACATCTTCTCCTTTACTCCTCTCTTATTGTTCTAACTTCAACGATGTCTAGACTCAAATTTAATGTTTTCTCATTTCTTACAAAAGATAAGGGCTTGGTATTTTTCCGCATCAATATTTTGTAATAATAACAGCTTAGATAATGGGATTGATTTTTAGACCAAAACTATACATAGGGTGTATAATCTTGAAAATTAAGGTATATAATAGTTCCTAAAAGAAAGGTAGGTATGCACAAATAAGGGGCATGAATGAACGAGATATTGTTTAGGTGTGAGATACAGAACTCAAATTTATAGTGGCGGTTTAAAGAGTCAAAACGAAATCTTAAAATTTCTTAATTGACAGTCGTATAATCCTCCCCTGGATCAAAGCCCCTAACCCAGTGCTTCAACGAGGACTATAAGAAGGTCGCACTCCCTATGTCTTGGGAAAATTATCTATGGTATGACGAGAATAAATATATATTTATAAAGGAGGAGAATATAATTGAAAGCATGTACACCATATACACAAAATAATTGATTAGTCGCTAATAAAATCGTATAACATGTTAATACAAACTATTAGTCTACAGCTTTCCAATGGAATAAACTGAAACATAAAAAACTACTGAAAATGAGCTATAAATCACAGAACATACCAATAAGATGCCCTCTACGCTGGTCCTCATTCCTTCTTTCATGTAACTGCAGCTCAGAAATAATTACATTTGAGAAAAATGTGGTTATCTTTGGAACATAGGCGTATGAGTAGAATGCTAAAAAGGAAACTATAATGCTTATTGCTGGAACTTCATTTCGAAGGAACCTTGACGAATGATAGCAGAATTGATTACATGCTATGTAGCCATTTAAAATCATATCCGACACTAAAAATGTCATATTCTCCCAATATAGGTTCTTTGTGAGAACAGATCTCCTGAAGTTGCCTTTCCATGACTTGTTCAGATATCAGCAAGAACTAAGTGTTATTGTCATTTTGGGGGGGAATATTAAGTATGCGGGAGACTTCATCAAATTTTACCAAACTAAAACTTCAGAGAATACAAACGCTTCTTACCTCACAAAAAGAAAAAAGAAGCAAATAATAAGTAAAATATAGCAGAATACCTAGTTCCAACACTATGACTGCATCAAACTTTTTTTAAAAAAAGTTGCACAACAGGTGTTTATACTAAATTTATAAATTTTTTAAGATGATTGCAAAGTTTTCTAAAGCGAAACATCCACTTTCTCAGCAAATTGAAACTGGGCATTCCAGGGAGAGAGGAGTTAAGGTTGTTCTAGGGTTTATGAAGTCGTACGAGACTACGCCGGACAGAGCAATAGAAATGGAGAAAAGAGACTAACTTGACTTTCATACGAGCAAGACGATCAGCTACGGAGGTGTCCTTCTCCATCTTGGGCTCCTTGGTCCCGAAGGTGTAGCTGGAAAGCGGGTATGTGTTGACAACCTGAGATGATACCATGTTGCTCGTCTGCGAGTCTCTCTCAAAGGCACAAGAGAATCAAGAAGAAGCGACTGGAGATCCAAATAGCTATGGAGTCAAGCGACGAAATGGGTTTAAGCTTCTTGGTCGCTCCGAAGCTGTCCCGATTCTTGTTCTTTGAGGTTTGAGCAACACAAGGACTCTTTTTTGGCCAATATCAATATGGCTATATTTTTTTGGGCCAGCGGCCATACGAGCATGAATATGTGCTTATAATTAAATTAGGTGCTTATTAGGTGCTAATACCTCTATAATTAGAGGTATTAGATATTTTTTTATTTAAATTATATTTATTTAGATTTAAATTATATGATCTTTTTGACAGATGTTTTTTTTTACACCCGCATCTCAAATTAATTAATTTTTATAATACCTGGTGTTACATGCATAAACGCAAAACTAAAAACTGAATTGTACTAAATCAAAATATAAGTATTGAGTTATAAATAGCTGGCAGAAAAGAAAGTATTGAGTTATAAATAAATGGGACCAAAAGATTAACTCATGAATTTATTTTTCTTCGCTTGAATGAACTCATGGAGTAAGATTGTGAATTTAATTTAAAATTTAAAATATTAATGAATGAATGCAATATGCGGAAATGTTAGGGTTTGTTTGGTACACGGATTCGGTGTGAATTGAAAAAAAAATAATTAGAAAGTTTTTTTTTTTTTGTATGCATTTTGACAAATCTTCTTAAAAACAAATAAGGCGAAAAGCCCGACTCCCGCAGAGAAACAGAATTCGACCGAGTCGAGGATACTCGGACGCATGCGAGGAGAACAAATCAAGAAGAGACAAGGCCGAAGGAAGATATGATCGATATGCCCCGCTAAGAATACCATAGCGCAAATGCGGAAGGAAGTCTCCTTAACGGAGATGAAAAAGGTGGAACGACCACGACCCATGCGCAACGAAACCCACGGATAAATCTTGATATTGCGAGTTCCATGATCGCACGGCCATACGACGGAAATGTGTTGGGACTTGCGGGACACCATTGAAAAATTCATTCGAGAAGAAAACCGCGTCGTTATGTTATACAAACACAAGGACGGCAAAACAAACGTCGAGAAGGAAGAAGTAGGAGCCCTAAGCACCGAGAAGAAGAGAAGAGAACGAGAGAAAGCGGGGAAAGGCCGGGATGACGAATTTCCGAGTCAAAATATGACCGTAACGTCATAACCTAGGAGGTTTTGGCGGAGGGGAGATTCGGTTAGTCGAGGAAAAATACTTGAAAGAGATCCTCTCGTGAGAAGTCGTCCCGAGTTCAAGGGAGAATCTTCAAAAACCCCCGCCCCGCACGGTTTCACAAATGAAGAACTGGATGAGGTAATACCTAGTCATCACGGACCGGTCATCACGGGGACGTTGGTGAATTGCCGGGTAAGGAAAATCTTTCTTGATAATGGCGCGCGCATATCATCCTTTGGGATGCATTCAAACGCATGAGGTTTGATTCGAGGAGCTGAAAACGTAAGACCGTGTTAACCGGTTTTAACGGTCAAGATACCCGTCCAAAGGGATTCATCGATCTCAAACTCACTCTCGGGGCACCAAACAAGCTTTCAAGACAAGCGGTTCGGTTTATAGTGGCGACTTCCCTCCGCATACAATATCATCCCGGGACGACTCGCCATTCATGACTGGAATATGTTGGTCTCTTCAAATCACCGAAACTCAAGTTCATCAACAAGGAAACCAAATAGTTACCGTAAGAGCGACCAAAAAGACTCGACAATGCTACTTTGACACGGTCAAAGGGAATAAAGATTCAAAAGAAGAACCGAGAAAGAAGCCAAGTCGGTCCCACGTTGTGGAGTTGGATTTGAGGAGGAGGAGAAGATCCAGAGAGCGAGAACCAAACGATGAACTCGAGGACTACGTCTTGGGAGACACCCGAGAAAATCACTAAAGTCGGGAAGTGGTTGGAGGAGATCTCAGAAGACATTGAAAAATTCTTGAGGGAAAATGAAGATGTTTTTGCATGGAAGGCCGCGAAATCCGGGCATGGATCCCGAGTTTCGCCATAGTTTGTCAATCCACCGGCTCGCACCGTGGCGTAAAAGAAGAGAAAGCAAGGTTCCGATCGCCACGGCCTTGGAAGCACATGTGGAAGAATTCTTGGAAGCCAAGGTTTATCCGGAAATACAATACACAACATGGCTCTCCAACGTGGTTATGGTCAAGAAACCAAATGGGAAATGGCGTGTTTGTACGGATTACAAAGATCTCAATAAGGTATGCCCAAAAGACGCATTCCCAATGCCTAACATAGATCACCGGGTGGATAAATCCTCGGGTTTTCAACTCCTATCATTCATGGACGCATACTCGGGGTACAATCGATAGCCATGCATCCCGATGATCAAGAAAAGACGGGCTTCATCACCAATAACGCTAACTACCGCTACAACGTGATGCCCTTTGCCTTAAGAATCACTGGAGCTACTTATCAAAGAATGATGACTAAGGTCTTTGCCATCAAATGGGGAAGAATGTGGAAGTATATATCGACGACATGATAGTCAAATCGAAGGATGAGAAAAACCATGTCGAGGATCCATGCGCGAGACATTTGAAAAAGCGAAAGCATCGGACGACCGAACCCCAAGAAAATGTGCCTTTGGAGTACCATCGGCAAATTCTTGGGCTTTTTACCGACCCACCGGGGAATAGAAGCAAATCTTGAAAAAATGCAAGGCAAAGTGTTGGAAATGAAGGCTCCAACAAAAAAGAAGTCCAACAATTAACGGTGTCGATTGCGCCCGACAAGGTTTTTGCCTAAATCTACGAAAAGTCACTTCCGATTTTTCAAACTTCGAAAAAAGAGGCATTGGAGGATGGAACTCGGATTGCGAGTATGCATTTACAGATAATCTTATCCGCATCTCCGCCGCATTTCCAAACCTGAACCCGAGAAACACCGATCCTATATTTGTCGGTTGGAGAAGAATACGCGTTTCTCGTCCGAGAACCTGGAGGAGTGGTAAAAACATGTGTACTTCGTTAGCGAGGGTGTTGCAAGGTTTGAAACGAGATATCGAAGTTGGAAAAAATGGCATTTGCACCGCTCATCGCGGCAAAGCGATTAGCCGTTCACTGGGCATTCTATTGTCGTCGGGATTTAATCAACCCATTCGCAGTATCGCATAAACCCGACTTAGCGAGGAAGAATGACAAGTGGGCAATCCAATTGTCGTTTTGAATAGTCTTCTTAAAAACCTAAGTTAACACGACGTCAATTCTTAGAACCGAGCTGCATCATGCTTATTTCGGATAATCGCGATTGGAGAAAGCCAATTGCCGATTATTGGAAAGGATTGTTCCGGAAGACACGGAGGAATCAAAGAGACCGATCGAATCAAAGCCGGCCGCTTACTCAATGATGGATGATCAGCTATATCGAAGGGGCTTACACTCCCGATGGCCAAATGTCTCGACCAAATTGAAGCCCGCACGTACTTGCGTAAATCCATAAAGGAATAAACGGACAAGACACGGGAGCAAAGGCGTTGGCTCGAAAAGCAATACGGTGGATATTATTGGCCTACCATGGCCCAAGATGCCAAGGATCATGTCCAGAAATGTGAAAGCCGCTTTAAACACGGCAAAATAATATGGACCCCCTCCATCCGAGCCGACGATCTCGGCCCCTTGGCCGATTTTACAAGTGGGGCATGGATCTCTGTTGGGACCATTCAAGGCGGCACAAGGACAACTCAAGTGGCTCATTGTTGCGGTGGATTACTTCACCAAATGGATTGAAGCCGAACCATTGGCGACCATAACCTCGGCAAATGTGCGTAAATTCCTCAAGAGAAGCATTATTTCGCGTTTTGGAATACCACCGAATTGGACAATGGAACCCAATTTGTGGATAAAAACTTTCAAAAATTAGTAGCCGACTTTCGCATTAAACATCCAGCCAACAAGGTCATAGTGGATGGATGGAAGAAGAGCGGATGCAAGACGCCGAAGGTAGTTGGGTTGAACATTTACACTCGGTATTATGGGGACATGGACTACTTCTCAAACTTCAACGGCGAGACCCGCTTCGGCTCACATATGGATGCGAAGCAATGATCCCGATCGAAGTCGGGAACCCTCATGGAGAAGGCTACAAATGAACAAGAGTTGGCGGTGGAAATGGATCTCATAGACGAGGTCGAGCCGCGGCTCACCTTCGGGATTTAGCCGCCAAGCAACTCGTCGCCTCGAGATACAATAGGAAGGTAATTCCACGCTCCTTCGTGAAGGGCGACCTTGCACTCCGGAGGGCCGACATTGGCAATAAGAACGCACGAGATGGCAAACTCGCCGCTAATTGGGAAGGACCTTACCGTATTACTGAGGAACTCGGAAAGGGGGCCTATATGCTGGAATCTCTGACAGGCAAACCAATCAAAAGGATGAACGCGGACAAACTTAAGGCCTACTACGGTTAAAGTCGGGGGAGTTTAATTTCCGATTCATTTTGTTTTCGCTTTTGCTAGTTCGCTTAACTTTATTTTCAGGAAAATCGGTCGGCTAGTACATGTAAATTCCCGTGTGGTACATGTAAATTCCCATGTGAATCAAATTTGATGTAACTAGGTGGATGAAGAAATAAAGAATATAGGGTCATGGAGCCGTATTTGGCAACTCAGGAGTGAATATAAGAACACTAAACATGTATGAATAGAGGTCGAAACTCCTTCATAAATCATGTGGTGTGAGACCGAGTTTTAACTCATTAATATAAGACATGAAATCAAGCCCGATTACGCAAAATTTGTCATAGCGGCAAGGCCGCCAAAGAAATAAGATACCCGAGTCAAGCAGGCGGCGGGTATAAATATAAGGCATGAGCGACTCAGGTGAAAAGCCGATTACGCAAAATTTGTCATAGCGGCAAGGCCGCCAAAGAAAAACATACCGAGTCTAAAATGGCTAGAGTGTATCGACAGAGAAGGTTTCCGACGCGATCACGTCGGATCCTAACATGAAATATAAAGTGAATGCAAAGAAGAAAAGGAGTCAATTAAACATTTAGTAGATCATCGGTTACAAAAGGCCCAAACGGGCAAAGAAATGAAGTACAATCGGTTCGGAGGAAGAGATTGATCTTTCCCGTGAGATTGATCTTCCTCGTGAGCTTAGGAACCACCACGGAGCTCGGAGAAAGTGAGCTTACACTTCCGGAGGAGGAGCGGGGAAAAATTTCCGTCGTCAACATAGGCGTTCATATGCACCCTTCCCATGTTCACGAAGGCCAAAGCTCACGGAGGCCCCAAGTTCTCGACCCATGGCCAAGCTTCTGACCCATCAATCTTCCTTTATATGTGGGAAAATCAAATCCAACCAAAGTTGGTGACATCTTAAGTTCTCACATGAATAGTAACAATTTTTGACAAATTTACCCTTCAAATTTGAATTTGGCGGGAAACCTCAAATTTAGCGGGAATTTTTTTATACATAAATTCAAATTTGATAAGAGCATATTTTTAAAAAATATATATTTTATTTTAAATTAATTACTTGAGCGTAAATAGACATTTCTTAATTTTTAACCAAATATTGCCCCTTCATTTTCTTTCTACCAAACAACTCATCTTTCAAAATCTTCCCCTCCATTTCTTCCCCTCCTCTAAGAGCTTGTATGGTACATGGATTCAGTGGGAAGGGAAAGAAAAATTAGCAAGTTCCTCCGTTTGGTACGCATTTTAGACAAATCTTCTCAGAAACCCAGGGTTCTCGGCCCCACCAATTTACCCTTATATGTGGGAAGATCGATCTTACTAAAATTGGTGGGATCTCAAGTTCCCATTTGACTGTTCTTATTTTTTTGATAAATTTACCTCTCAAATTTAAAGTTAGCGGAAATGTTTGAACTTGGTGGGAAAGTTTGAGTTTGGCGAGATTTTTACATAAATTCGAATTTGATAAGAACATATTTTTTAAAAATATATTTTAGCAAAAAAATTATGTTTTTTTTTATTTTGAATTAATTACTTATGAAGGTAAAATAGATATTTCTTGATTCTTTACCAACTACTACCTCTTCATTTCCATTCTTTTTTTCCTTCTAAATTCCTTCCTCCATCAAATTTTCCATGTACCAAACGGGTTTTCTTTTCCTCTTCAGATTTTCTCCCGTACCAAACGGATCCGGAGCGCGCGAGAAAGCGCAGGAACGAACGCCTAGCTCTTCTGCAGGCTTGTCACTTTCCAAGGAGGCAGAAAGCGCGCCAAACCAACGAGATCCTTTTACCCAGTACGTCGCAACTGAACCTCTCAAGAGACGGACCCACTTCCGCCCGTCGGCCTCGCCGCCGACATGGGAAAGCAAAAGCAACAAGTCATTTCCCGCTTCTTTGCGCCAAAATCAACTGATTCATCATCATCTTCTTCTTCTCGTCCGAACCCTCCAACCCCTCCTCCCAAAATCTCAGCCACTGTCAGTTTCTCTCCCGCCAAACGCCTCATTGCTTCTCAGCTAACATCACCCGATAAGCCTTCGAAAATTCCTAAACTCTCTCCTCATACTCAAAACCCTATACCTCCTCTTCCCAAGCCCTCCCTCCACCAGAGATTCCTCCAGAAGTTTCTCGAACCTTCCTCTGACCTTCCAGAGGCTTCTGCAGGGATTCCGAAGTTACAGTCATCTAAACCGATTAAGTATACCCCTTTAGAGCAGCAAGTGGTGGAACTCAAGAGTAAGTACCCTGATGTTCTTTTAATGGTCGAAGTTGGCTATAAGTACAGATTTTTCGACGAAGATGCCAAAGTTGCGGCGAGGGAGTTGGGGATATATGCTCATATGGATCATAATTTCATGACTGCGAGCATACCAACTTTTCGACTACATGTACATGTGAGAAGGCTGGTGAGTGCTGGGTACAAGGTCGGTGTGGTTAAGCAGACTGAGACTGCAGCCATTAAAGCTCACGGGTCAAATCGATTGGGCCCATTTTGTCGAGGGTTATCGGCACTGTACACAAAGGCAACACTGGAGGCGGCCGAGGATCTGGGTGGAGGGGAAGAAGGGAGTGGAGCTGATAGTAATTATCTGATTTGTGTAGTTGAGCAGAGCATTTTGGGAGAAAATTCAAAGCTTGGACTTGAAAGTGGTTTTGATGTGAAAATTGGAATTATTGGGGTGGAAATATCAACTGGGGATGTCGTTTATGGGGAGTTTAATGATAACTATTTAAGGAGTGCACTTGAGGCTGCAGTGTTGAACTTGTCACCGGCTGAGTTGCTTCTTGGGGACCCACTTTCCAAACAAACAGAGAAGGTAATCTCTATTTACAGGAATGTTGCATGGTTACGTCTTAGAAGAAACATTATTTTTCTTCACGTTTCAAAAATTGCAATACTGTTTCATTATAATATAAGGAGGACTCCAGCTTTTAGACCAAGTAATTTTGACTTTGAAGCCCAGGTGGCTTAGTGATTTCATGATTGAAAGTTTATTTCGAAGTGTAATCAATTGTTACAGTTCTATATAATTACCAAGAAACTTTAGGTTTATCTCAGATCATGTAGTGCTAACAAAGATATTATTGCCCTCATTTGATGATAACCCTGGATCAATTACTTGTTTAAGTCTGTATAGACAAATTAAAATGAATTGATATCAATTCTCTATAATGACAATCAACTGATGTAATTAAATCTTATATTATTAGTTATTACTCGATTATGCTGGACCTGGCTCAAGTGTCCGTGTGGAGCATGCTTCACGAGATTGCTTCGTTGATGGAGGTGCTCTTGCTGAAGTTGCATCCTTGTATGAGAACATGGATGTCAACAGTCCATCAGAACTAATTCAAGGGAATGAGTTGAATGAGCATGACAATTGTCAGTTGTCAATCAAGGTATGTTATTTCTTCTGCTAGAGTTCGAAAGTTGTAAACTAAATTCAGAATTAGTTGCTTTCTCATGAATGAATTATTGGCTTAATCAGCATTTTTTTATCATTGACCATAGCATGGAAATTTATTAACTTTATATATTATATGTTTATGCTGAATAGAACTAATTGCTACAGGTGTTGTCTTTCTCTTTTCTGAGCAAATAGTAATTGTTTAATTATTCCTACCTAAAAAACATTTTCCAATTTCGATGGTACTTTGCATGTTATCTGTACATGCACTAACATTGCAATTTCTATTCATGAGCTCACCTATTTAATCTCTACTTTTTTTATAATTGTGAAGGAGATCATGAACATGCCAGATTTAGCTGTCCAAGCTTTGGCATTAACCATTCGTCATTTAAAGCAATTTGGTTTTGAAAGAATATTGTGTATAGGAGCTTCTTTGAGGCCCTTATCAAACAATATGGAAATGACCCTCTCAGCCAACACACTTCAACAACTAGAGGTATTTATAGATATTGTATTCTATTCTTTAGTGTTTAATACTAATTGGGCCTAAATTTTTCCCTACCTTGCTAGGTGTATCTACTTTCTCTGTTTGTTTCAAGATAAATCGGCAATGATAAATTGTTGTAGCAATGAGTATTACTCATTCTGGTTAAATTGCCAAGAATTTTGTCCAAAGGTTATCAGAAAGAAGTTTCTTGTCTCTTGAATGAACTTAACTTTCCATAATTAGTGTGGCTTTGCCATCGTACTTCCACAACAATCACCATTAGAAGCTAGTCCTTCAAACATGAACATTCAAATATATATGTATGTATGCATGTGTGGATATGAAAGAAGTAATTTTGTTAGGAAGAAAAAGGAAGAGATAAATGGATTAATGGGCAACAAGAATATCATTTGATCAAGCCAATTTTATAATATTCCCTTTTCATTCTTTGGTTCAAGTTGAATACCGACTGATTCTACTATATTTTATATTCAAGTATGGCAATGAGGCATCCTAACTTCCTGCTGGTAACAACTAGTATTCTTTGATAAGAACAGCGGGTGCCATAATTTTGAATGATTGTGTACCGTTCTTTTACCTCATTAGATGATTATTCTGACTTCTTGCTGCATATGTACGTTTTCCTATGTTCTCACTTTTCAGGTTTTGAAAAATAACAGTGATGGATCTGAGACTGGCTCTTTGCTGCAGATTATGAATCATACTCTTACTATATTTGGTTCCAGGAATCTTAGGCACTGGGTATGGGTTATATTATAACCGATATACCACCATTTGATGTTAATACCCATCTGGCAAAACAAAAAGGAAAAAATAATGATTTCTTGAATATTTGGGCATGATACAGGTAACTCATCCATTGTGTGATAAAACAATGATTTCTGCTCGTCTTGATGCCGTGTTGGAGATTGCAGAATCCATGGGTTCTTGTAATGGTTTTAAGAATCTAAAACATGTGGAGGAAGATTCTGATGTAGCAGTAGTGCAACCTGAGTTAGCATACATACTTTGTTCAGTTTTGACAAATCTGGGTCGGGCGCCAGATATACAGCGTGGGATTACAAGAATTTTCCATCAGACTGCTACCCCGTCAGAGGTAATAAGCATCTTCTTGTTGACCTGCTATATGTAGGTTCCATCAATTTTGAAGTTTAATCATTTGTTCTCATTTTCCTGGTTTGTGTGTGTACTTTTCCTTTAAAGGGTGATAGATAGAAAAGGGAGCAGGCCATCATTCTGTTGGTTTTCAGATTTTGGTCCACGCTTAATTAATAGACATATAACACGCTAAGAATATGTTAGCACTGTTGATATATGATTTTCAAATGAATATCTTGGCGGGAATTGCTAAAAATAGAGCATAAATATGAAAATAGTCTGTTTTAATTAAAAAGGAAGTGTGTGATGTAGTTGAGGCCTGAATATCTGATATATAAATGTTTATTCCCCAAATATGAGGGTTATTTTATTAGTGCACTATTCCCTGTAGAAATTAGAAGCTAAGCTATTCTTTTCTCGTCTGTTGAATCTATTTCCTATAGAAACTTAATGCAGATATCTAAGTAGGACTTAAAAAAATGAAGAATGAGACAAGGTTTTTGGATCAGTTCTATAATTGAGGGTGAAAATTTGTTTGAATCAAGTTACAAAGTTCTCAGTTTGGGAATAATGAGTGTTGGCCCTTAATTTTAATGTTTAGTCTAATACCGATAACAGAGAATGTTTGTATTGATGTTTAATAGGCTGTATAAGTTGTTGGACCCTTAATTTATTGTAATATATGGTAAGGGGTATAAATTGCCTCTGAAGATCTTTAATTAACTGGAAAACTGTTACTGATTGCTGGAATCAGTTATGTAATCCTGCTACAGTTTATTGCAGTTATTCAAGCTATTTTATGTGCTGGAAAACAGCTTCAAAAACTCTACACAGATGAGGAAGAAGACAATATGTTGCACCCAAATCTGTTGAAAAAGTTGATTTTGACGGCTTCTTCTGCCAGTGTTATCAGCAGTGCAGCAAAAATGTTGTCATCTATAAACAAAGAATCTGCAGATCAGGGAGACTTAACAAACTTGATAATTGCGTCTGATGGGCAATTTCCTGAGGTCCATGCTTTGCATGAGGAATTTCGTTTCAAAATTTGCTTCTTTTTGGCCTTGAAGTTGTATTTTGTGTTATCCTGAACCTTGTTTGGTTTTATTACCATAAATAGGTTGTCCAAGCCCGTAAGGCCTTTCAGATGGCAGTGGATCCATTAAATTCTTTGCTCAGTTTGTACCGTAAACAACTTGGAATGTGCAATTTGGAATTTTTGAGTGTTTCTGGAATAACTCATTTGATAGAGGTAATCAATCTTATTCTTTAAAATCCTATTATGGCTGATTGTTTAGAATTAGAATACCTTTTGGTATTCTGATTAGTTTATAGTTCATTCTCTTCTTGTTTTTGGCTTTTCATTTTTTACATTTAAACAGAATAATTCATTGATATTTAAATCATTAAGGTGATATGTGTAGAATAATGAATTTTTTTTGCTGATAGCAGGATTTGATGTTATATGATGTTTAGCGTGTCTCAATTTGTGTAGCTTTTTTTTTTTTTTTTTTTTTTTATTGACCAAAAATTGTGTGGTTCACATTTATAAACGGAAGGAATAGTTAGGTATCTACTGTTGATTATCTTGTACTTAACATATTTTCTTTTCTTTTTTTCCTCTTGGTACCTCTCTTTCCTCCCTCCTCCCCTCTCCCCTAAGACAAAGAGGGAGGGTATATTCGTAAATCCTGCTGCTGATATCTTTATTTCCTTTCTTGGCTATTGATCATATGGATTATGGTCTGTGTCCAATTGTGAGCTAACTTCATGTAAGTATCTTGATTATTATTATAGTTTTTTTATATAATCTTAAAAATATTAATATCAGGCTTTCGGACTCAACAAGTAGTTTGAAATTATTATATGCTTTCACAAGTTTAATGCTTGGTTGTGAATAAATTGTAATTGTTGTGAATTGTTTGGCTAAAGTTATCCACAGAGGTAAAGGTGCCCTCAAACTGGGTTAAGATAAATAGTACAAAGAAAATGATCCGTTATCACCCTCCTGAAGTGTTAGCAGCATTGGATAAGTTATCATTGGCAAAAGAGGAACTCACTGTTGTCTGTCGAGCTGCTTGGAATAGCTTTGTGAGGGATTTCAGTAAACACTTTGTGGAGTTCCAAGCTTGTGTTCAAGCACTAGCTGCCCTAGATTGTCTCCATTCTCTCGCCATTCTTTCAAGAAATAAGGTTTGTTCCCTGAGAACTTTTCAAGTGCCCCCAGATATTTGTGGAGAATTTGTAGCATAACTCTCTAGATTTGTCTGTGGCAGGGCTATGTTCGCCCAGTATTCATAGATGATAATGAACCTTCTCAGATACAAATTTGTTCTGGTCGACATCCGGTATGAACTTTATGGATTTTGAATATGCTTACAAAATTCACATTAATACCAAAATTGAGTCACAAACTCACTTTTGTCATGGTGTGTGGGTGTGCTTGTGTATATGTATTTTGCATGTCAGTCAGATTTGGCTGAGGCATACTTGTTCAATCTTTCAAGTTCAAATTTCATGAATGTTACCGTTGGTGGGGTTAAATTGAGATGCTAAGAATTATAGCAAAGAGCTCCAGTAGTGCGTAGGCATTTGGGTCTAAGCCCAAAGGAACATATTATTGACTGATGAAGTTGTCTCTTTCATTTGAGATATTTTATGGGATGTTTATATAAGCTTTTATTTTGTAATGTTAGTTTAACAACAGAATACTCTATCCTAATATTATTTGTTTGCAGTTTTGAGTGACTCGAATCTCAATTTGACTTACGACATTGCTGATTGCCAGAGACTCATTATTGTGAGGCATTTCTTGTCAGGTTTTGGATACGACCTTACAAGACAATTTCGTCCCAAATGATACAAATATGCATGCAGACAGGGAGTACTGTCAGATCGTTACTGGACCCAATATGGGAGGAAAAAGTTGCTACATTCGCCAGGTCGCTCTGATTGCTTTGATGGCTCAGGTATAATCAATTATATGTTTGCCTATTACATTTTTGCGACGATGTCCTTATATGAATACTTTTGAGTTAGATGACATAATTTGACCCCTATGGCTGTTGCTTTATTAAAACATGTCCTGATATGTCTAGGTTGGTTCCTTTGTCCCAGCATCATCTGCAAAACTACATGTCGTGGACAGGATCTACACTCGGATGGGTGCTTCTGATAGTATTCAGCAAGGGAGAAGCACCTTCCTGGAAGAACTAAGTGAGACTTCACATATACTTCAAAGTTGCACCAGACGGTCGCTTGTTATCATCGATGAGCTAGGGAGAGGAACAAGTACTCATGATGGCATGGCCATTGCTTACGCGACTTTGCATTATCTGCTGGAGCAGAAAAAATGCATGGTCCTTTTTGTCACACACTTCCCAAAGATTGCTGACATTATAAATGAATTTCCTGGTTCTGTGGCTGCTTACCATGTATCCTATCTGACCTCACCTGATGGCACGAGGAAAACCTTCGACTCAGATCATGATGATGTCACTTACCTTTACAAGCTTGTCTCTGGTATTTCAGAGAAAAGTTTTGGATTTAAGGTGGCGCAGCTTGCACAGGTAGAATCTCAATCTATATATTATTTATTATTAGGATTAATACAATGTTTGGTCCTTATAGTTTGCCCTCATTTTAGTTTTGGTTCCTATAATTTGAAATCGTATGTTTTGGCCCCTCAAGTTTCTTTCCTTCTATAATGTTGGTCCATATATTTTAATAAAGAGATGGACTATTTTGCCCCTTAAGAATCCAAAACTCCAATGGACTATTTAATAAAAATGATCACGTTATTGTTTTCAGCTTCCTTCACATTGCATTAGTCGAGCAACTGTTATGGCTTCCAGATTAGAGGAAATAGTAAAGAGTAGGGTACGTAGTAGATCTGGAAAGGATCTGCTGTTGGATAATGAGGTGATTGACAAAGAGCAAGAAGCAAAGCAGCTTATGCCTCTGCCACGAGATGATTCATGTCAAGAGTTCATTGGCACTTTCAAAGAATTCTTTACAAACTTAAAGGTTGCATTTCAAGAGGATGATCTTGCTGAAAGCTTCCAGTGTATGGAGCATGCTAGAAGCACGGCAAAACAATTGTTAACAGGTGAAATTACCTTTCAAAAAAAAAACAGAATTCATAACTATTGCTGCATTATAGATATTGTTAGTATCCCAATGGCTCCTCTTTCTTCTTGAAGACAAGAGTGAGTTATTTCCTTTACGGAAAGATAATCATTCTGTTGCTGGCTAATTTATGTTTGGGAAAACCACCGAGTCCCAATGAAGGAATGTAGTCACTAAGAAGTTCAACAACACGTGAGTAGTAAGCAATGACAAGTTCTAGTGTATGGACTTGTTCATTTATTCTTGGAACTTTTTAGTTATGACATTCATTCTTTGGGACTTCGTAGTGATTCTCCTTTCACGCTTTCGTGGTTAAAATAGGATATAATACGAAATATCAACACAACAAAGTGATTTGATGGAGTTTATTCCTTTGCCTTTTCAGATAAATGCAATTTTTAGAAGTGAGATGAGATGTATCATTGATTTGCTGCACAAAGGCAGGGTTCAGAAGCAGTGATACAGCCATAGATGTTGTATATAATATTTTGCCTGAAAGTTTTTTGTTGTATGTTCTATAGGCCTTTCATTTTTTGCTTGGTTTCAGTGTCTAATTCATGGCATGTAATGAAAATCAATTTATGCCAATCAAGAATGAAATATTTTCAAGTCTCACTTCCATACTCTTCTACATCATTGATGTGAAAATTGTAATTAAGAAAGATCAGAAATATGAAGTGAAGAGTATGCATCATGGTCTACATGCATGTTTGGCTTAATGAGATTTTGAATAATTGAGATGTTTTTAGTGATTTTGATTTCAAGTACTTATGATTAATCATAGTATATGTTTATAAATTTATTTTCTAAAATATGTTTTTGAAAAATTTGAATATGAATGTCGCTTGTCAATTTGGATTTACAGATGACTTTTGAATAGTCCCCTACACTTTCACAATTAGTATTTGATTTCAATAATTATTAAATATAACTTGATGAATGCCATAATATTAAATTAATTTTTTTATTTTAATGTGAAGACATTATTTTCAAAAATAAAATTATTCTCAAAATAATAATAAAATTAGTCAAATCCAGACTAATAATTAGGTGATTTGGTTGAGAAATAATTAAAACAATGGGGAAAAAATCATGGAAAATGCAGTGATCAAGCGTGTAAAAGTAGTTGTAACTTCTAAAACTATTTCGCTTTTTTTAGGTGACAAAAACTATTTCGTTTTTGCTTACTCTGGAAGCGTAATCTTTTCAAAGAATGGGAAATTTTATACGATGTGTTCTTCCTTAATTTTGCAAGTAGAAGGAGGCACTTGACTGGAACCTTTTTATGTCACCAGACTTCTCTTGTAAAACTTTGCATGGTGTTTAATTTCTTGATCAACCTATCATGTCTCAGATCAGAGACTAGCATGATGTTTTGAATGTTAAAAAATCCAGAAAACTAATCAAGCTCTTCAAATTAGAATGGCTTTTTTTCTTTTTTCTTTTTAATTACACCAAGAACGAACAGTAACATACACCATATTACAAATGTAGCAATTCAATGGAGGTCATTCCTTATTCCTGCTAAGAACATTCTCAGCTCCTGTGCTTTCCTCTTATGTTCCGGTGACATGTCACTGTCTGAATCACTCAAATTTATCACCTCGATACGATCATCATTAGTCTGTTGACACTTGGAGAAAGCATACAGCTGCTTAGGTGGGGAAGGACTCAGTAAATCAATGAC
Source organism: Acacia melanoxylon (assembly GCA_019022615.1). Classification (NCBI taxonomy): domain Eukaryota; kingdom Viridiplantae; phylum Streptophyta; class Magnoliopsida; order Fabales; family Fabaceae; genus Acacia; species Acacia melanoxylon. The sequence goes on from JAFJYJ010000004.1 coordinate 12,164,475, forward strand.
CTCATCTTTAGCCATGGAATCACCCTTCTGATTCCAATCAATCTGTTCATCATGTGATGAACACAGCAAGTCTCTGTTATTCAAATGAGCTTCATCCATGGCAGCTGCATCTTGAAATACCTGTTCTGATGAATCAGAGGCATTGTGATTTGGATGGTCTCCCAGATTGATATCCAGTGACAGATTCGAGAGTTTGAGGTCAAGTTCAGCCATAGAAGATGATACAGTTTCAGTTTTCTTTGGCCTTCTCTTTGGAGAATTTTGCTTCTTAAGCCAACCTTTTTTCTCCTCAAACTCTAAAATCTTCTCAGGACAAGCACTGGAGATGATTCATGATAGAAGAATAATTATCATTACAGATTAATGGCCAGTTGAGGTCTAGATCTGGACCATAACAGTTTCGAAGTATATTTGGAAAACAAACTTACATGCAATTGTATAACTTTTGTAGCTAAGTGTGTGACTCCCGCAAAAGCTATATACCTTCCATGAAATAACTGAAAAATCATAAAGTTCTAAATTTTAATTAGAAAACTTACCTTTTTAAAAGATCTGCCGGTACTATTGAAGTTCCAAGTCCATCCATTTCATTCCATGACACCTCATAGCATTCTCTTCCTTGAACTTTTCGGCACTTAATGATCTCCGAGATAGGACACTTTACAGGGTTCTGAAATAGGGTAAATAATATTGCAAGTAGTGTAAGAGGGCTTATACATGGGAGGGCAGAAAGCAAATAATCATTTCTAAATATGAAAATTATACAAATCAGTAATCAAAGAGTCATTGTAGCATATATCTGGGGGAAAGAAATTAAAAGGCAATTATATTGCTAGCTGAAGTAGAAAGTAACTAAATGATGATTTTAACGACAATGGTTAGCAGTACCTCATTCAGTGAAAGATTTGCTCCTAATTCTGATGAAGTTAAGCGCAAATTGGAAAATCGTCGTAAATCCCTTTCAGCTATCTTTGGAAGGATATACTCATCTATGACAAGAACCATCAATAAAATCACAAATTCAAATTACTTCCAAAAATTACTGGCCTGGTTGATATTGCCAATATTGAGATTTGAGCTTTTTTAAGTTTCCAATAATTTTGGTTGAAAGAGAGATTTAATAGAATTCTAAAACTCTAAACACCAATATGAGAATCAGATGTTCATAGGCACTGTCTAAATAAAATATGGATAAATAACCTTATCCACCAAGACTGGATGAAGTAGAAGAACCTGTTTTCTCCGGAGGCCACTGAAAGAATTCAGAACATATCTGCTGGAGTTTACTACGTTGAAATGGATACTGAGCAAGAACCCTACAGTGTGGTCATTCATCCGCTTAAATCAGTTCTGTGCAGTTTATTAACCAGATCTGATTCTTCAAACTATACTACATATATAATTTTATTGATAAATTCAGATTCAATTAAGGCATATCCATAGCTGCTTTTGATGGACTCATTTTCCGTTATAACAAAGCAAAATCACCCATTATAACGATATAATCAGCATTTCAGGTGTTCTTTATTGGTGCCACTAATCACTAAATGCATTTGCAATAAATTCGAGTGTCCACGAATTATATTTAGCAGTTAATAGATGTCTTTGTTAAAGTTCCTGCAGAATGAATTTAGTTAACTTAAAGTTAATTGAGATTATTAATTAATAGTAAAAATGACATCAATACTGAAAGCCTTACATTGTTGTAACTAAAAGTCGCTTCTCCATCTTGATATTATATAATAATGAACCATGCAACATCAGTCTCAGTAACACTAAACTGATGTAAAATTACCTCATCACAAGATCAGAGTCTGCTGGGTGGCATTTCGGTTTCACATAAGCATTGATAACGTGCAAGAAGTTATAATCTCTTGGGTGAATTGTTCTCACCTCCTGTATGTACAAAAAGATAGAAACAAAGAAGTGAACCTGACAACTTCCACGTGATCAAAGAAAATTCTATTAACAGAAAATCGATAGATAAAACATGTTGATTCTAATAATGTTTAAGGAAAAAAAGTGTATCAATCAACGAGACAAACTATTAATATGTTTGTAAACACTGACCAGTGGTGACATAAATCCAAGAGCAAACAAAAGAGACCTTTATCAAAAGTATATGTAAAAGATACACTTTCAACACTTTGATTCGTTACAAACTCTCCAGAATTAGGATTACTTCTCATTCATAAAACTTGTTGACATAAACCAGAATATGGATAAATTTGTTGGCAGAAATCTTGAAGAAAATTACATTTGTGCAAATTGCAGGTCATGGATTAGAAGCAATATAAATGCTTTACCGTGATTCAATGCCATATCATGGTCCAACATATTTTCTTTGTTGTTGTTCTTGAAAACTTGCCCCAGCTTCTTTGCACCTTTCGGTCTTTTCAGACATTCAATTCCTTCTGAAGCAAATTTTTGGAGCACACATTTGTCACCAATCGATCTAACCATCTGACAAGCTGACTCCTACAACCATAATAAAATTATCATAAGGTCATAAGCTACAAGCGAAACAGAGGGAATAGAACGAAAGGTACTATGTGACCATGAACAATGATAGGATCTGTACTTACCGGACCTAGACCGTAAACTCCTTGACTATAATCACTCCCAAGAAGTAAGGAAAGAGCAATCTGAATATTCCAAGTCACATAGACAATGGTTATTTTGCCAGAGAGGTAACCCAATCCCCTAAAATTGGATTATTTACAGAATTGGAACAAGGACTTATTGTACAATTCAAGATAGTAAGACTATTCATTAAGAAGGAAACACCACTGATTTTGGTGAAAGAATATACAAAATATGTAAAATACTTTGAAGAATTTAAGATCAAGAATTTACTAACAGAAGAATAATCATGCGTATACATGGAAACATGCACAACACTAAATTCAGCTTAAGTTTCGCCAAGGAAAATCAATTCAAAAATAGAAGACCACAACTCCATGCCTCACACTGCGAAGGAAACCATTGAAAATAAATTCCTTGACGTAATTAACCCACGCAAAGTGGGTCCACAATAGGGTAACTTCTGTTTTAACTGGTTTTTTTCAGTACCAGGATATTATGAACAGAGAAGCTAACATTGGCAGACCTTCCGAGACCTAACTACTCTTTCACAGCCTTGACATGCACAAACCTAATTGAACATAAGATTAAATAACATACTGACTGAACAATGAAGATCATCTATATATACCTAAAAAGAAAAAAGCATGTATTTAAAAGATAACATAAAGTTACCAATGAGTCCTTTCCAAATCCAAGTTTTCTTTCAATGTCTTCCATCTCATAGCAAACAACATATCCACCATCTCCTAACTCATCAACAAATGGTTCCTTACATTAGTTAGTGTCAATAAAATCAAAACAAAACAAATGCAGACATGATTCAAAACAGATCTACTCACCAAGGCAGATATCCCTATACACTGTCCTTGCACCAAAAAGAAAGATATCTGAATCTGAACTGAAACATCCATCCTGAAAGTAACCACAACTCTTAATGGATGAACCAACATTGACAATAGGTTAGCCATTAGCATAAGCACATAACAATGACTTCCAAATTGACAGCAAAGAATAATTTTCTGGCAACTGATTGTTCTTACACACAATAATTCGGAGTTCAACAAAGCACACTGAGCTTCACCTTCTTCAATCCTGGATTAGCAAAAGGCTAAGAATGTTATTAGTTCGCACTAGTGCAGTAACTTCAATTCTTTTTCATTCCATAGTGAATAGCGCAGATTCTTTTCAATAAACTTTTAGACAACAGAAGCAGATAGCATACATTTTTCAGTACTAGTATGAGTAACTAAGCTGCTTCTTTCCAGCCGTTTGATGCTCTCACATACAAGTTTTCTTCTTTCCGAGCTTCATTTTTCCTTTTCCTCTGATATTATTTCTGGCCAAAACTGAAGATAACACTCTTTTTATGTTTACTGTCTAACATTAAGTAACTACTCCTTAGTCTGAAGAGTTGGCAGTTCTTTTATAAGCAATATATTAATAATTGATAAACTCTGATTCCTCCAATATACTGCAAAGACTAAGAACAATTTAAGTTTTATTTATTTTTTCTTAGTAGCATACTGTCCAGCTATTGGACCATGTCATCAAACATGCATATCATACAATATAGGTCTGCTTTCATCTTTTACAATATTACAAATCAGTACACTCATGTGTACGACAATATACGAATGAAAACTAATCTAACCTATATGGTTCAGCTCTGTCGGAGTCATCAATATTAGGCTGTTATAAATAGCATCATTAAAAACAAAATATTGAACCTAACTCTAAATAGTAATTACCCATTCAGGCAAGGGATGCCAAGAGCCATTCCCAAGATGCGAGCCTCTTTTATCATACATGAAAACTGAGATCCCATGCATGTTCCTCGGTAAAGAAGACATTTTATGTAAGTTGCTTTCATTTTGTGCTACCTACATTATTATTGGCTCAAGTTAGTAGAAATGGAAAGTGCGAAAAAGAAAAGGCAACGTGTGAAAAAACGAACATATATGAAGTAAATGCTACTTACATCTTTTCCAGAGTTTAAACGTTGCCTATAAGTTGACAATTTAATAGCAGGAATTGATCCATCTAAGAAATAGCAAAGATCACACTACGTGAATGGATATGGCTGAATACTGTCAAGACAACAACATTCAAAAAGCACAGAATGACCAAAGCAAAGAAAAAGGAACATGGACATGGACTATAAATGTGTCTCACAACAGATGTGCTGGACGGACCGAGGATTTTTATTTTTTTGGGGTTACTCTATTATAAATAAAAATACTTGAAACACAATACAGAGCAAATATATAAAAAATTGAAAAAAATCTATTATAGAAATTAAAATCAATTCACTCAACCCTTACTTTACGTGTTTTCATATTGTTAAACTCATCTATAATAATTAAACCGTGCTAAAATCTGAAAACAATTTCGTTTTCAACGAATGTGATCAAAGTTAATCTTCAAGAAATTGATCTTCTATTTTATTTCTAATCAGTATAAAAATAGTATCATTAGAAAGATAAAATCATATAGACTAACTTTCATATAGGAAATTTTATAAAAAGAAATAATTTTAAATACCTTATTTGGCTCTTTAAAAAAATGTCTGACCAGTGAGAGGAACAAAACGGCGCTGGTTTCGGGAAAAAATGTAAACGCTTAGGGTGGGGATATATTATATTTGTGGGTCACACCTCTTCATTTTATATTCTTTATTTTTTTTTTAATGCATACGGAAGAAAACGAAAGTGAAAAGAGAAAAACGAAGGGGCAGAGGAATATGAGAGAGTTGAAATAAATATGTACGTCGGCCCCGCATACTCATATACTATTAGGTAACCATTTTGCTTTTTGTCAAAACAATAAACATCTTTTTTTAAAAAAATATATATATATTTTTTTTAGGGGGGCGGGCCCACCCTAGCCCCACTATGTCCGTCATTCACGTGCATGAAACTGATTCATATACCTAAGTTGGATCAGTAACAGGACGCGGGCGTTAGAAGTGCCACAGAAGTCCATGCTTCGGAGTATCCATAGAATTTTCAGAATGAGTCCTTCATTTAAAGAGGCCAAGACAATCATGAGCCACCGTGAGTTTTGTACAAATACTTTATAGTTCTACCAGTAGAGATTTTCTGCTTTCACTTCTCTTGGCCACTACGATGAAGGTTTAGACTTTATAACATAACTCTTGTTCACTAAAATTGAAAACCTTTTCACACTGTCTCAAACCTACTATAGCATAACTGTAATAGGTGATAACTAAAGAGTAGAGGAACAAAGTAAACAACAAAATACATTAATATTTAAAATTTGAATTCAACATATCATCCAAATCGTATATATAACTCTATCTAATACGAAAAATTAGGAGGGAAAAAGTATTTGGATTAAAGATATTGTTACGGACTCATACATTAGGTCCATTTAATGTATGGCCCAATAAGGAGCAATCTAAGTCAGAATTCACTTATATAATCGAGATAATACTAATCTAAGATTTTAACCTAGATATGACGGCATAGTACTTGGGCTTGAAGGCACAAATGTCCATAATTCCAAACCCTACAGGTAAACTCTATAAATAAGAGATAAACTCTACCGATATGATAATTCTCTCTCGATTACTGTTAGGCTATCACTGTGCACACATACCACCCCATTGGCGAGAGCCGTTTTGTTCTTATTCGTACACAATGATCCACTATACTCATAGGTACCTAACTCATAAATATCTAGGAAAGAGTTATTTGATCCAAGATTAATATACTAATCTAACGGATTAGACATCTCTGTCGATCTAGACGGAACATATATAATAGTAGTTCATTAGAAAAAAGATATATCAATGAACATATTATTTAGGATTCTGCTCCAAAAATGCGTGTGATCTTGAGTGTGAATGTGATATTCCCTAATGATGGGAATAGTATACTCCCACCTATCTATAATACAGGACATTTTAATTAACTCCTTAGACAAAAGTTTGGTGTATAGCTTTTTCCTCACCAACGTGCGTTTGATGCTTCTGATATGATTTCAGATCTTTTTTATTTTATTTTATTTTTTAAAATAAATAAAAAAATCATTTTTTTAAAAAAAATGTTAGTTCGTAAATTATCTTTATTTTAAATTCTCTACAAATTAAAATTATTTTTTATAAAAAAAATCTTTCACCTCTTTTTTCTCCTTTTATTTTCATTGGTACAATTAATATGTGCAAAATTGTCACAATCTCATTTATTACCTAAAAGAAGACTTATAAATAGGACCAAATTTTTTTGGTCAAAAAGGTCATATAAATAGGACCAGAGTAGTATAGTTTTTTCCTCACCAACGTGCTTTTGATGCTTCTGATATGATGAATCTTGTCCGACGGTTTTAAATAAAAAAAATCATTTTTAAAAAATAAATGTTAGTTTAGAAATTATCTTTATTTTAGATTCTCTACAAATTAAAATTATTTTTTTATAAAAATAATCTTTCAACTCTTTTTTTATTGTTACAATTAATATGGGCAAAATTGTCACAATCTCATTTATTACCTTAATCTCCGCTTGGCCTGTTTTTCACTCCTACCTCCAGTACTAAATATATGACATATTTGATTTTTTTTTAGAGATTAAGGAATCTAAATAAAAATGGAAATGAGCATTAATAATAAGGAAAAAACTGAAAAATAAGCATTAATTATTTTACAAGTGACTTATATTTTGAATCAAGTTATTTTTCTAGAAGCACGGTATGTTGTGGACCAGAAGAGTATGTCAAATCTCTACAAGGAAGAGTAGTATGTCAAATCTCTACATTTCAATAAATGAATTGATACGGTGGGCTATTTTATCCAAAGAAAAAGATAATAAATATTAGTTGCACACCCAACAAATTCAATTCACACTAAAATAAAAATAATAATAATTAACGAGCCTAATGGGTCGGCCCTTTTAAGCCACCGATTTTTGAGCTAGTCCTTTTAGGCCCGACTTTATTTGGAGGATCCATTTTATAAACCCAACCTTTGAAGGGCTATGGCTTAAATGGGTTGGCCCAATTTTCAGGCTCTAGTATAGCTTTGTCCCCACCAATGTGTGTTTGATGCTTCTGATCTGATCAGGCTTTTGGTGGGGGTTGATTTTCAGCCATCTAGATCGTCTAACATCTCATATTGTGCCACACAATCATGCTTTTTAAAATTTAAAAATCTGAACCATTTTTAGATAATTTTGAAATAAATATTACTACCTCCAATTAGGGGTAGAAACATGTCAAACTTCATCCTAAATAAGCTAGGCTTGTTTAGCAACAAGATGGCTTGAGCCTATTGCATTGCTTATTACAGTCTTATTTTTGGCCTAAGCTTATACAAACGCCTAGCCTGGCCTGAGGACTGTTAGATATTCTTTAATACAATTACATTTTTTTAGATAGAATAATTACTCTTTTTCAGATAGGATAATTACCAAGGCTTCTTGTAAGTCTATGCTTGACTTGTTAACCAAAACACATGCCTTTAAATTGGCGATTGACTTGACTTTTTTACTAACAGGCTAACGGACCAGGCCCTTAACGCGTAGACTTGTTTTTCACCCCTACCTCTAGTGCTAAATATATGATTTAGTTGACTTTTTATGGGAGATTAAGGAATCTAAATAAGTTATTTAATCATATTTTATCTAACTTATTTAGATTCTTTAATCTCCTAAAAAAAGTAACTAAGTCATATATATATATATAGGAGTGGAGGTTGTAATATTTATTTCAAAATTATCTAAAAATGGTTCAGATTTTTTAATTTTTTTAATTTTAAAATGCATGATTGTATAGCATAATATGGTAGATTGATCTCACTGAAAATCAAAGCTACCGGGATGCTAGCATTAGTGCATTACTCTTGTTTTGTTTTTTTTTGGCTCTTCACACGTGTCAGCAGCCGACACTTTCAGGGGCAATGCTAACGTGCACCGGGATGCCGCATTACACGCTCTCGCCTTTAAAACCATGACGTCCCCGCGACATCTCACTCGAGTTTCTTCACCTGGTATACCCAGCAATGGCAGCTCCTATCTCAATTCCTTCCAAGACCCTTCCCGTCGTTAAAAACTCCGTTTCCTCCAATCTCACTTTCTCACGTTTGCCTGTGAGGGTGAACTTGAAGTCTCTTGGGGTTGAACGACGCTTAGGCGTTGGTGGCACTGCTCTTGGAGCAATGGCAACTCCTATCTCAATTCGTTCCAAGACCCTTCCCGTCGTTAAAAGCTCCGTATCCTCCAATCTCACCTTCTCACCTTCGCCTGTGATGGTGAACTTGAAGTCTCTTGGGGTTGAACGATGCTTTGGTGGCGTCTCTGCTCTTGGAGCTCAAGTGGATTCGATTCCGACAATTAACCTCTCCGCTCCTGTTGATTTCCAGACCCATGTCTTCAAGAAGGAGAAGATTAACCTTGATGGATACGATGAGGTATGTTATTTTTGAATTTCTATGGTCTTTCTCAAAATCTTTGTTTTGTTCAGTTTTCTCTCTGCACCTGCTTCGGATTTGTGAAGCATTTGGTGGAAACTGGCTTATTGTCTTGGGCGTTCTGTATTATTGCAGTATATCGTCAGAGGTGGGAGGGATTTGTTCCACTTGTTGCCAGACGCTTTCAAGGGTCTTAAGCAGATCGGTATCCTCGGGTGGGGATCGCAGGTGATTATTATCATATGTTGTTATTATGTTTCTCCCTCAGCTTTACTTAATGATAATTAGCTGATTGAAGTCATTTCATTAAAAAAGAATACGCCTGGTTATTATGTGATGTGTTGCGAGTCCTTTATGAAAGCAGGGCCATGTTAGAGAAGTGAAGTAACTTCTGGATGCTACATTTAGATATCAGATTTTCTTGTAAGCTGGGTATTAAGTAGATCAATAATTTAACATATATGATTGAGAATCAAGAGTTGTCCCTTTTTCTACGCTGCTGGAAAGATATCTTCGATATAATCAAGCAGTTCATGATTTAAACGTGTATATTAACTTTGGATTTCAAATGCCAGGGACCTGCTCAGGCCCAGAATCTGCGGGATTCACTTGCTGAAGCAAAGTCTGATATTGTAGTCAAGGTGACTCTGGATTTCATTTTTTTAGTTCATTATCCTTTACTACTATTGTTATATTGGTCGTCATCTTTCTGGGGCTTGCTTTTCAAAAAAAAAAATTATGATTGATCTCTTCTCAAATCCAACTGCATTACCTTTATATAAAATACAGATTGGACTCCGAAAAGGCTCCCGATCATTTGCTGAAGCTCGAGCTGCTGGTTTTGCTGAGGAGAATGGGACTCTTGGTGACATATGGGAAACTGTCTCTAGCAGTGATCTTGTGTTGCTGTTGATTTCTGATGCTGCTCAGGTTTGTAAATTCAAGTCAAATAACATTCTCCAGAGACTTTCTTAACATTTTGTTTTTTATTTTCTTGATCTGCATTTTACGGTTATTTCAATCTAAACTTTCTTTGTAGTTGAAACCGTTGATTATTGTCTTGTGTTTTTTTTTTTTTTTTTTTTTTTTTTTTTCCGGCAATGTTCTATCTTCTATTCATGGACATTGTCTGCTTTACACACTTTGGATAAACTTCCTAGGTCACTATTTTGCAGGCCGATAACTACGAGAAAGTAATTTCCCACATGAAGCCCAACAGCATCCTTGGGCTGTCTCATGGGTTTCTTCTTGGGCATTTGCAGTCAATGGGGCTTGATTTCCCAAAGAATATCAGTGTAATTGCTGTCTGCCCAAAGGGAACGGGTCCATCAGTTAGGAGACTTTATGTCCAAGGCAAAGAGATAAATGGTGCTGGAATTAATTCAAGTTTTGCAGTCCACCAGGTGACCTCTCTTTATTTCTTTATCACTCCTTGTGAGTCCTTTCCCATAGTTATATTGTTAATTTCTTTTTTCCCCCCCGTTTTTAACCATCTTAAAATGAAGGACGTTGATGGCAGAGCTACTGATGTTGCTTTGGGATGGTCTGTTGCCCTTGGTTCTCCTTTCACATTTGCTACCACGCTAGAGCAGGAATACAAGGGTGATCTTGGTGCACTCCATCCATTTACTGCTGATGTCTTGTTGGCATTGATGATTGCCCTGGTATTTGTGCTTCACTTTTTCTTGCTAGTCCTGCATGTTCCTTTTTCTGTTTCATAAGACGCTGATTGATTCATGAGAGAGAGCCACTTCTTGATTGATTCCACACCCTTTTACACTCTTGAGGCTGCTTCCCACTTTTTTTGTTTTATCCCCGCCTATGTGTCTCCCTATACCATACGCCTTCCCAATCACTTTGCTTTCACCTTAATAATCACTTTAATTTGTCAGCCAAATTCCTGATTTTTATTTATTGAATCCCACACAACAACAAAAATATTGGTGCAGAGACATGTACCAAACCTCGGCAGAATTAATTTTCCAAATTACTCCTATCATAATTTTGTTGATTCTCCCTCTAATTAGTGGGTACAAATAGATTAATTCTGTGTTATTTTTACGTTGGCCTCTTGTCAAATTATAAATATCATTTTGGTGCCTTATAGGTTAACTCCATGACAATCATATTATCTATGTTTTAAATTTTAAATTCTAAAATAGGTCATTTAAGCTCTATTCTGTGTATATATATTACTGAAAATCCCTCTCAACTCGAGTGTGACCAGATTTGCAATCTTGTGCAGGCCTTGTGTCGGGCTGTTTACACGATGTGGACTGGCATTATGAAAGCCTCCCCCACCCTCCCCCACCTCCCCCCCCCCTCCCAGCCCTCCCAGCCCTCTCACCCCTCCTACCCCTCCCACGCCTCCCCACAACCTCCTCCCTCTCCTCCGCGACGACGAGGAGGAGAAGGAGGAGGAGGGATTTGCACGATGTGGAATGGCATTATGAAAGCCTCCTCCCCCTCCTCTGTATTTTCTAGTGTTTATCGGATTTGTTAGGTTTGCTGCAGCTTCTCTAATCACTCCGGCAGGTCTACGGCTGTGTTGTCTTTTCTTTAGTACGTTAAGGTTAGGGTTTATGTTAAGCTTTTGTCTTTCATGTTCTATGGACTCAATTGTATTTCCTAGTGTTTTCATCAAAAAAATAAGGTTGTGTTCAGGGCTATTCATAATGATCCCGGGCCTGGTGGGGTACCGACCTAAATGTTTTTGTATCAGAAATCATAATGTTCCTTGTGATGAAAACTGATTGGATACTGACGGGGGTAAATATGCTCTGTTCTATGAAGCCCATCCACGCGCGTAGATTCAAAATTTGCTTCCATTTGGCAAGCCCTTTGTCAACTTTAACTTTGCAATCTATTTATTGTAATATAACTGTCTTTTTTGGCAAAATAAAAACTGTCTCTTATATATACGGGAAAGTCTCGAAAAATACAAACAAAATTGGAAAAAAAAAATGGTGTTGCCAATTTATAAAATCTCAGGTCAGAATTGAAGGAGGAATCTGAGATTTAAAACTGTGATCAAAAGACTAAATTACCCTGAGTTAAGTGACAAGTAAAAAACAAAAGGCACACGAGTGGGAGGAAAGAAAGGGAGGGTTGCATGAAAAGTGAGGAGAAGGAAGCAAGTAAAAGTAACAAGAAAGCATAGCTGAGCCACGGGTAAGCAATTTTTCTACGCAAATCATCTTTGTGTTGTGATTCTTCCATCTAGATCGTGGAATATTGGTTCTGGTTTGTGATTGGGTTTCTAATATTTTCAGATCATTTGATATTGTATCAGGAAATGCAAGGACTTACCATTCTCCCCTGGCTTGAGGCGTCCACCTGGGAGTTTGCAGAAGGTATTTCCAATTTGTGAAAGAAGTATGTGAGGATGATTGCGTTCTTGTACCAGCAAAATACATATGCCGAGACCGGAGAATGACAAAAGTTCCAAGTACAGATCTATAAAAGGAGTAAACAAAAAATCTTTTTCTAACCAAGTAATGCCATACATGAGAATGTAGCAGGATGATAGCACAATAAGCATAAAAATAAGAAGCGCTCATTACAAGAACAGATAAGGCCAACATCAAGTGTATGCCCAATATTTTACTCTTCTCTGCTTGTCAAAATAAAGTGTTCATTTTCCATGGACAATGATGTCAGCCTATATTCTGATAACCAAGATGACTTTCTAAGCAAATGCAGGAAAGTGTGAGTTACCCAGACCCCTTGGTGTATACTGCAATTACACACGCACTGCTTCAGAAAGTGCAACATAATGGGATTGATTTTTAGACCAAAATCCTTGCTCTTGTCAAGATGCACCTTTTCTCCTTTACTCCTCTCTTACTATTCTAACTTCAATGATGTCTAGACTCAAATTGAATGTTATCTCATTTCTTACAAAAGATAAGGGCTTAGTATTTTTCCGCATCAATATTTTGTAATACCAACAGCTTAGATAATGGGATTGATGTTTAGACCAAAACTATATATAGGGTGTATAATCTTGAAAATTAAGGTTTATAATAGTTCCTAAAAGAAGGTAAGGTATGGACAAATAAGGGGCATGAATGAACGAGATATTGTAGAGGTGTGAGATACAGAACTCAAATTTATAGTGGCGGTTTAAAGAGCCAAAACCAAATCTTAAAATTTCTTAATTTACAGTCGTATAATCCTCCCCTGGATCAAAGCCCCTAACCCAGTGCTTCAACCAGGCCTATATGGAGGTCGCACTCCCTATGTCTTGGGTAAATTATGTATGGTATGACGAGAATAAATATACATTTATAAAGGAGGAGAATATAATGGAAAGCATGTACACCATATACACAAATTGATTAGTCGCTAATAAAATCGTATAACATGTCAATACATACAAACTACTAGTCTACAGCTTTCCAATGGAATAAACTGAAACATACAAAAACACTGACAAAAAAGTGAGCGATAAATCACAGAATATACCAATAAGATGCCCTCTAAGCTGGTCCTCATTCCTTCTTTCCTGTAGCTGCAGCTCAGAAATAATTACATTTAAGGCGTTTAGGGTTTATGAAGGCGTACGAGACTATGCCAAATAGAGCGATAGAAATGGAAAAAGGAGACTAACTCCATCTTGGGCTCCTTGGTCCTGAAGGTGTAGCTGGAAAGCGGGTATGTGTTGACAACCTGAGCCGATACCATATTGCTCGTCCACAAGTCTCTCTCGAAGGCCCAAGAGAATCGAAAAAGAAGCGCCTGGAGATCCAAATAGCGATGGAGTCAAGCGACGAAATGGGCTTAAGCTCGGCCGAAACTGTCCCGATTCTTACTGTTTGATCAATACAAGGACTCACCCCCTTGTGGCGCAAATAGTATTTGGAGCTAGTCTCCTTCCCCCTTGTCCTGGGTTTGAACCCTGCCCCCCTCTCCTATCGTCTAATATCAAAAAAAAATACAAGGACTCAACCGGGGGGTGGGGGGTTAAAAAAAAGAGAGAGAAGATAATAGAAAAATCACTTAAAATCTTAAATTTGCAGTGAAGTCCTATGACATTTTTTTGCAATATATACTAAATGTGAAAAATCTAAAATAACCCTATTGATTAGATGGAGAGAATAAACGATAATTATGTATTCATTAAAGGTGCTTTGGAATTTTTACATTTGGAATATATTGCAAAAATATCCCTCTAAACTTCACGGCAAATTTAAAAAACATTTTTGTCGTATATTTTTTGGGACTTATGGATACAAGTATATTTAAACCTATAAGATCTAAAATAAAATATTAAAAAGTTGGGGCGTGACAACAAAATTTATAAGAGTATCAATATTTTTGTTATAAAAAATTATAATATGGCTCTTGCCAATAAAATTTTTAAAGGTAGACTTTTTCCTAATTTTATAAAAAAGTATCTGTTGGCAAAAAAATAAAAAAACGCTCTTAGGGCATCGCATGATCATTAATTAAGCATATAAATAAAAATGTATTTTCCCTATATTTTACCAAATTAAAAAAATAACCTACACCACCCTTCACTCCAAAAAAAAAAAAAAAAGTGGATCAGGGATAGATATTCCTTCTACAAGTTAGATGGACCGAAATTTAAATTACAACTTAATCAAAAACTGAATTGTACCAAATCATAACAAAAGTATTGAGTTATAAATAAATGGGATCAAAAGATTAACTCATGAATTTTTCTTTTTCACTTGAACGAACTCATCGAGGTTGAATAGAGAAAGATTGTGAATTAAAATATGAGTAAAATACATTAACTACTATTCTATTTTATCTAAATTATACAAACCTCCCATCAATTTTAAAAACGTATATAAACCTCCTTTGAAATTAGAATGCATGCTACAAAAACCTTCTTTTTACATTTGATATTTCATTTTCATCCACCCAACCATTAGTTGACCATTAAATTTGATTGTTAAACATTTACTTTGACTAAAACACCCCTCTTTTAACAAATGAACGAGCATTTATATTTGTCTAAAAATAATTTTTATACTAAAAGAAATCATTCTAATATTTATGTTCAAAATTTGCAATATATTATAAAATTTATTAATTTCTATTATATTAAAAATTCTATTTTTTTATATTTATTAAAATTTATTTATTTGTATTCTTTTAAATAACTAAAAACATATTTCTTTTGTTTTTTCAGCCAAGACACTTGGTTCATCATATGTTATTAATAATGTAAATTTGAGACATTATATAACTTATATTAATTTTTTAAATAATTTTTTATAATCATTTATAAACATGTTTATTTAAATATACATATATTAAAAGAATTAATCACATTTTTAATTAATTTTTCTGTGTTTTCATTAATTAAATTAATGAAGTCTTCATCTCAATATGAAAAAAAAAATAACAGATAACTATTTACAAAAGTAAAAAATAAATTAAGAAAAAGAAAAATCTTAAATTACTTAAATAATTTTAGCCAAAATCAGAAAATTAGTAATGATGAAGGGTAAATTTGTAAATAATATTTATTTTAATATAAATTTTAATTAAAAAATCAAAATCCTTAACGGCGATTTAAGTGTATGTTTTCAAAATAAAGGGGATGTACGCTAGAGTTGGAGAGTTGTAAACTAAATTCAGAATTAGTTGCTTTCTCATGAATGAATTATTGGCTTAATCAGCATTCTTTTTTTTATCATTGACCATAACATGGAAATTTATTGTCTTTGCATATTATATTTTTATGCTGAATAGAACTATTTGCTACAGGTGTAGTCTTTCTCTTTTCTGATCAAATAGTAGTTGTTTAATTATTCCTGCCTAAAAAATCATTTTCCCATTTTGATAGTACTTTGCATGTTATCTGCACATGCACTAACATTGCTATTTCTATTCATGAGCTCACCTATTTAATCTCTACTTTTTTTTATAATTCTGAAGGATATCATGAACATGCCTGATTTAGCTGTCCAAGCTTTGGCATTAACCATTCGTCATTTAAAGCAATTTGGTTTTGAAAGAATATTGTGTATATATAGGAGCTTCTTTGAGGCCCTTATCAACCAATATGGAAATCACCCTCTCAGCCAACACACTTCAACAACTAGAGGTATTTATAGATATTGTATTCTACTCCCTTCGGTCCTAATTATAAGACATATTTAACCGATTTTGGAGGGATTAAGGATAAAAGTTAAATTAGTTAATTTTATTCATTTTCCTAAAATACCCTTGATTGAACACTACTAGAAAGCAAGCAGCTGCATACTCCTCTTCCCCGGGTTTAAAGGAGTTTAAACTTTATATGTACTAAATTATAAGATTTAGCTGATATATTGCATATGAAATTTGTTTGCAGTTTTGAGTGACTTGAACTCTCAATTTGACTTACCACATTGCTGATTGCCAGAGACTTATTATTGTGGGGCATTTCTTGTCAGGTTTTGGATACGACCTTACAAGACAATTTTGTCCCAAATGATACAAATATGCATGCAGACAAGGAGTACTGTCAGATCGTTACTGGACCCAATATGGGAGGAAAAAGTTTCTATATTCGCCAGGTCGCTTTGATTGCTTTGATGGCTCAGGTATAATCAATTATATGTTTGCCTATTACATTTTTGCGACGATGTCCTTCATGTCTCATAATATGAGTACTTTTGAGTTAGATGACATAATTTCACCCCTATGGCTGTTGCTTTATTGAAACATGTCCTGATATGTCTAGGTTGGTTCCTTTGTCCCAGCATCATCTGCAAAACTACATGTCGTGGACAGGATCTACACTAGGATGGGTGCTTCTGATAGTATTCAGCAAGGGAGAAGCACCTTCCTGGAAGAACTAAGTGAAACCTCACATATACTTCAAAGTTACCAGACGGTCGCTTGTTATCATCGATGAGCTAGGGAGAGGAACAAGTACTCATGATGGCATGGCCATTGCTTACGCGACTTTGCATTATCTGCTGGAGCAGAAAAAATGCATGGTCCTTTTTGTCACACACTTCCCAAAGATTGCTGACATTATAAATGAATTTCCTGGTTCTGTGGATGCTTACCATGTATCCTATCTGACCTCACCTGATGACACGAGGAAAACCTTCGACTCAGATCATGAAGATGTCACTTACCTTTATAAGCTTGTCTCTGGTATTTCAGAGAAGAGTTTTGGATTTAAGGTGGCACAGCTTGCACAGGTAGAATCTCAATCTATATATTGTTATTAGGGTTAATACAATGTTTTTGGTCCTTATGGGTTATAGGTTGCCTTCATTTTTGTTTTAAATCGTATGTTTTAGTTTTCTTTCCATCTATAATGTTAGTCCATATATTTTAATAAAAAGATGGACTATTTTGCCCTTAAGGGACCAAAACTGTTATGGACTATTTAATAAAAATGATTACGTTGTTGTTTTCAGCTTCCTTCACGTTGCATTAGTCGAGCAACTGTTATGGCTTCCAGATTAGAGGAAATAGTAAACAGTAGGGTACGTAGTAGATCTGGAAAGGATCTACTGTTGAATACTGAGGCGATTGACAAAGAGCAAGAAGCAAAGCAGCTTATGCCTCTGCCACGAGATGATTCATGTCAAGAGTTCATTGGCACTTTCAAAGAATTCTTTACAAACTTAAAGGCTGCATTTCAAGAGGATGATCTTGCTGAAAGCTTCCAGTATATGGAGCATGCTAGAAGCACGGCAAAACAATTGTTAACAGGTGAAACTACCAATTTTTTATTTTTTATTTTTTTATTATTATTTTAAAAAAACAGAATTCAGAACTATTGCTGCGTTTTAGATATTGTTAGTATTCCAGTGGCTCCTCTCCTCTTTCTTCTTGAAGACAAGAGTGATTTATTTCCTTTGCGGAAAGATAATCATTTTGTTGCTGACCAATTCATGTTTGGGAAAACCACTGAGTCCCAATGAAAGAATATAATCACTAAAAAGTTCAACATGTGAGCAGCAAGTTCTAGTGCATGGACCTTTTCATTTATTATTAGAACTTTTTAGTGATGACATTCATTTTTTGGGACTTTGTAGTGATGCTCCCTTTACGCTTTTGTGGTCAGAATAGGACATAATACGAAATATCAACACAACAAAGTGATTTGATGGAGTTTATTCCTCTGCCATTTCAGGTAAATGCAATTTGTAGAATTGAGATGAGATGTATCATTGAGTTGCAACACGAAGGCAGGGTTCAGAAGCAGTGATACAGCCATAGATGTTGTATGTAATATTTTGCCTGAAAGGCTTTTGTTGCATGTTCTATAGGCCTTTCAATTTTTTGCTTGGTTTCAGTGTCTAATTCATGGCATGTAATGAAAATCAATTTATGCCAATCAAGAATGAAATATTAACAAGTCTCTCCTACATCATTGATGTGAAAAATGTAATTAAGAAAGATCAGAAATATGAAGTGAAGGGTATGCATCATGGTCTACGTGCATGTTTGGCTTAATGAGATTTTGAATAATCGAGATTTTTTTAGTGATTTTGATTTCAAGTAATTATGATTAATCATAGTATATGTTTATATATTTATTTTCTAAAATATGATTTGTAAAAAATTTAATATGAATGTCACTTGTCAATTTGGATGTAGAGATGACTTTTGAAAAGTTCTCTAAACTATCACAATTAGTATTTGATTTCAATAATTATTAAATATAAATTGATGAATGACATAATATTAATATATATATATATATATATATATATATTTAATGTGAAGACAAATTCTTATTTTCAAGTAAAGTACTTAAATGAATAATATGATTTAAATTATTTTCAAAATAATAATAAAAGTAGTCAAATCCAGACTAATAATGAGGTGATTTGGTTGAGAAATAATTAAAGCAATGGAAAAAAATAATGTCATGGAAAATGCAGTGATCAAGTGTATAAAAGTAATTGTAACTTCTAAAATTATTTCTCTTTTTTTAGGTGACAAAATCTATTTCGTTTTTGCTTCCTGTGGAAGCGTAATCTTTTTAGAGAATGGGAAATTTTATACGACGTGTTCTTCCTTAATTTTGCAAGTAGAAGGAGGCACTTGACTGGAACCTTTTTATGTCACCAAACTTCTCTTGTAAAACTTTGCATGGTGTTTAATTTTTTGATCAATCTATCATGTCTCAGATCAGAGACTAGCATGGTGTTTTGAATGTAAAAAATTCCTGCAAGCTAATCAAGCTCTTCAAATTAGAATGGCTTTTTTCTTTTTTTCTTTTTAATTACACCAAGAACAAACAGTAACATACACCTTACACCATATTACAAATGTAGCAATTCAATGGCGGTCATTCCTTATTCCTGCTAAGAACATTCTCAGCTCCTGTGCTTTCCTCTTATGTTCCGGTGACGTGTCACTGTCCGAATCACTCAAATTTATCACCTCGATACGATCAACATTAGTCTGTTGACACTTGGAGGAAGCATACAGCTGCTTAGGTGGGGACGGACTCAGTAAATCAATGACCTCATCTTTAGCCACGGAATCACACTTCTGATTCCAATCAATCTGTTCATCATGTGATGAAGACGGCAAGTCTCTGTCATTCAAATGAGCTTCATCCACGGCAGCTGCATCTTGAAATACCTGTTCTGATGAATCAGAGGCATTGTGATTTGCAAGGTCTCCCAGATTGATATCCAGTGACAGATTCGTGAGTTTCAGGTCAAGTTCAGTCATAGAAGATGATACAGTTTCAGTTTTCTTTGACCTTCTCTTTGGAGCATTTTGCTTCTTAAGCCGACCTTTTTTCTCCTCAAACTCTAAAATCTTCTCAGGACAAGCACTGGAGATGATTCATGATAGAACAATAATTATCATAACAGATTAATGACCAGTTGAGGTCTAGATCTGGACCACAACAGTTTCAAAGTATATTTGGAAAACAAACTTACATGCAATTGTATAACTTTTGTAGTTTAAGTGTGCGACTCCCGCAAAAGCTATATACCTTCCATGAAATAACTGAAAAATCATAAAGTTCTAAATTTTAATTAAAAAACTTACCTTTTTAAAAGATCTGCCGGTACTATTGAAGTTCCAAGTCCATCCATTTCATTCCATGACACCTCATAGCATTCTCTTCCTTGAACTTTTCGGCACTTAATGATCTCTGAGATAGGACACTTTACAGGGATCTGAAATAGGGTAAATAAATTGCAAGTAGTGTAAGAGGGCTTATACATGGGAGGGCAGAAAGAAAATAATCATTTCTAAATATGAAAATTATACAAATCAGTAATCAAAGAGTCATTGTTGCATATAATTGGGGGGGGGGGGGGGGGGGGCATCAAAGGGAAGTTATATTGCTAGCTGAAGTAGAAAGTAACTAAATGATGATTTTAATGACAAAGGTTAGCAGTACCTCATTCAATGAAAGATTTGCTCCTAATTCTGATGAAGTTAAGCGCAAATTGGCAAATCGTCGCAAATCCCTTTCAGCTATCTTTGGAAGGATATACTCATCTATGACAAGAACCATCAATAAAATCACAAATTCAAATTACTGGCCTGGTTTGTATTGCCCATATTGAGCTTTGAGCTTTTTTAAGTTTCCAATAATTTTGGTTGGAAGAGAGATTTAATAGAATTCTAAAAATCTAAAGTCTAAACACCAATATGAGAATCAGATGTTCATAGGCACTGTCTAAATAAAATATGGATAAATAAGCTTATCCAACGAGACTGGATGAAGCTAAAGAACCTGTTTTCTCCGGAGGCCACTGAAAGAATTCAGAACATATCTGCTGGAGTTTACTACGTTGAAATGGATACTGAGCAAGAACCCTACAGAGATGGTCATTCATCCGCTTAAATCAGTTCTGTGCAGTCTATTAACCAGATCTGATACTTCAAATTATACTACATATATAATTTTATTGATAAATTCAGATTCAATTAATGCATATCCATAGCTGCTTTTGATGGACTTCATTTTCCGTTATAACAAAGCAAAATCACCAATTATAACGATATGATCAGCATTTCAGGTGTTCTTGGTGCCACTAATCACTTAATGCATTTGCAATAAATTCGAGTGTCCACGAATTACAATTAGCAGTTAATTGATAATTTTGTTGAAGTTCCTGCAGAATGAATTTAGTTAACTTAAAGTTAATTGAGATTATTAATTAATAGTAAAAATGACATCAATACTGAAAACCTTACATTGTTGTAACCAAGGTAGTGAAAATGTAGTTTTTACCTAAAAACGGAAGGAGAATGAAAAATCGTAAAACGTAAAATCGTAATATAAAACGTAGTTTTTACCTGCATATGTATATAACAACAATTCTTTAGACCTGGTCATGCACTCATGCACAACAACTTTCTCAATAGCAAGAAAACTCACGGAATATTATTCAGAGTAGCCACCCAATATTATCCTAGATTCCTAGCAGCCACCCAATATTATTCAGAGCAACTCAGAATAATATTCTGAGTTCAAATATAGCAGAAATAAAACAAGTTGCAGCAGGAATGAGCTTCAATTGACTAGAAAGATTTTAAATCACTCAATCAAATATAACAGGGTCAAGGACGAAGCATTATCAGGGACCTGGAAAAAAACACGGACCCCATTTTGGTCCCTCACACAAAGAAATGCTCTTTTTAGTCCCTGAAAAGGACGAAAAAATGTCGATTGGTGAATATTTTGGTTTATCGCAAATTTTCAAAAAGCCCTTTTTAGTCCATAAAAAAGTCTCATTTTAGTCCCTAGGGACTAAAATAGGGTCTGCGTTTTTTGTCAGAGATCCAAAAGGGTATTTACTCTTTCTTTTTTTTCCCAACGTTTTTTGCAAAAGATATGAAAGGACTAAAATACTTGTAACTAAGTACTTGTTTGAATTAGCAGTAGAAGCTGCTTTTCCAATATGATTTACGGTATACGAGGTAAGTATATGAGAGGAGTTTTGTCTCGACTTACGTGAGTGTGCTTCTTAAACGCCAACTCAAACAGGTACTAAAAGTTGCTTCTCCATCTTGATATTATATAATAATGAACCATGCAACATCAGTCTCAGTAACACTAAACTGATGTAAAATTACCTCATCACAATATCAGAGTCTGCTGGGTGGCATTTCGGCTTCACATAAGCATTGATAACTTGCAAGAAGTTATAATCTCTTTGTGAATTGTTCACACCTCCTGTATGTATAGAAAGATAGAAACAAAGATGTGAACCTGACAAACTTCCACGTGATCAAAGAAAATTCTATTAACAGCAAATCGATATATAAAACATGTTCATTCTAATAATGTTTAAGGAAAAAAAGAATATCAATGAACGAGACACTATTAATATGTTTGTAAACACTAACCAGTTGTGACATAAATCCCAGAGCAAACAAAAGAGACCTTTATCAAAAGTATATGTAAAATATACACTTTCGACACTTTGATTTGTTACAAACTCTCCAGAATAAGGTTTACTTCTCAATCATAAAACTTGTTGACATAAACCTGAATATGGATAAATTTGTTGGCAGAAATCTTGAAGAAAATTACATTTGTGCAAATTGCAGGTCATGGATTAGAAGCAATATAAATGCTTTACCCTGATTCAATGCCATATCATGGTCCAACATATTTTCTTTGTTGTTGTTCTTGAAAACTTGCCCCAGCTTCTTTGCACCTTTCGGTCTTTTCAGACATTCAATTCCTTCAGAAGCAAATTTTTGGAGCACACATTTGTCACCAATCGATCTAACCATCTGACAAGCTGACTCCTACAACCGTAATAAAATTATCATAAGGTCATAAGCTACAAGCGAAACAGAGGGAATAGAACGAAAGGTACTATGTGACCATGAACAATGATAGTATCTGTACTTACCGGACCTAGACCGTAAACTCCTTGACTATAATCACTCCCAAGAAGTAAGGCAAGAGCAATCTGAATATTCCAAGTCACATAGCCAATGGTTATTTTGCCAGAAAGGTAACCCAATCCCCTAAAATTGGATTATTTACAGAATTGGAACAAGGACTCATTGTACAATTCAAGATAGTAAGACTCTTCATTAAGAAGGAAACATCACTGATTTTGATAAAAGAATATACAAAATATGTAAAATACTTTGAAGAATTTAAGATTAAGAATTTACTAACAGAAGAATAATCATGCGTATACATGGATACATGCACAACACTGGATTCAGCTTAAGTTTCGCCAAGGAAAACCAATTCAAAAATAAAAGACCACAACTCCATGCCTCACACTACGAAGGAAACCATTGAAAATAAATTCCTTGACGTAATTAACCCACAAAAAGTGGGTCTACAATAGGGTAACTTCTGTTTTAAGTGGTTTTTTTTTCAGTAGCAGGATACTATGAACTGAGAAGCTAACATTGGCAGACCTTCCGAGACCTAACTACTCTTTCACAGCTTTGACATGCACAAACCTCATTGAACATAAGATTAAATAACATACTGACTGACCAATGAAGGATCATCTATATATACCTAAAAAGAGAACAGCATGTATTTAAAAGGTAACAGAAAGTTACCAATGAGTCCTTTCCAAATCCAAGTTTTCTTTCAATGTCTTCCATCTCATAGCAAACAACATATCCGCCATCTCCTAACTCATGAACAAATGGTTCCTTACATTAGTTAGTGTCAATAAAATCAAAACAAAACAAATGCAGACATGATTCAAAACAGATCTACTCACCAAGGCAGATATCCCTATACACTGTCCTTGCACCAAAAAGAAAGATATCTGAATCTGAACTGAAACATCCATCCTGAAAGTAACCACAACTCTTAATGGATGAACCAACATTGATAATAGGTTAGCCATTAGCATAAGCACATAACAATGACTTCCAAATTGACAGCAAAAAATAATTTTCTGGCAACCGATTGTTCTTACACACAATAATTCGGAGTTCAACAAAGCACACTGAGCTTCACCTTCTTCAATCCTGGATAAGCAAAAGGCTAAGAATGTTATTAGTTCGCATTAGTGCAGTAACTTCAATTCTTTTTCATTCCATAGTTAATAGCGCAGATTGTTTTAAATAAACTTTTAGACAACAGAAGCAGATAGCACACATTTCTCAGTACTAGTATGAGTAACTAAGCTGCTTCTTTCCAGCCGTTTGATGCTCTCAAATACAAGTTTTTTTCTTTCCGAGCTTCATTTTTCCTTTTACTCTGATATTATTTCTGGCCAAAACTGAAGATAACACTCTTTTTATGTTAACTGTCTAACATTAAGTAACTACTCCTTAGTCCGAAGAGTTGGCAGTTCTTTTATAAGCAATATATTAATAATTGATAAACTCTGATTCCTCCAATATACTGCAAAGACTAAGAACAATTTAAGTTTTATTTAATTTTTCTTAGTAGCATACTGTCCAGCTATTGGACCATGTCATCAAACATGTATATCATACAAGGTCTGCTTTCATCTTTTACAATATTACAAATCAGTACACTCATGTGTACGACAATATACAAATTAAAACTAATCTAACCTATATGGTTCAGCTCTGTTGGAGTCATCAATATTAGGCTGTTATAAATAGCATCATTAAAAACAAAATATTGAACCTAACTTTAAATAGTAATTACCCATTCAGGCAGGGGATGCCAAGAGCCATTCCCAAGATGCGAGCCTCTTTTATCATGCATGAAAACTCAGATCCCATGTTCCTCGGTAAAGAAGACATTTTATGTAAGTTGCTTTCATTTTGTGCT
Source organism: Acacia melanoxylon (assembly GCA_019022615.1). NCBI lineage: Eukaryota > Viridiplantae > Streptophyta > Magnoliopsida > Fabales > Fabaceae > Acacia > Acacia melanoxylon. The sequence continues at coordinate 12,189,188 of JAFJYJ010000004.1, forward strand.
ACCTACATTATTATTGGCTCAAGTTAGTAGAAATGGAAAGGGCGAAAAAGAAAAGGCAAACATGTTAAAAAACGAACATATATGAAGCAAATGCTACTTACATCTTTTCCAGAGTTTAAACGTTGCCTATAAGTTGATAACTTAATAGCAGGAATTGATCCATCTGAGAAATAGCAAAGATCACACTATGTGAATGGATATGGCTGAATACTGTCAAGACAACAACATTCAAAAAGCACAGAATGACCAGTAAAAGAGACACTGTAATTAAGCAAAGAAAAAGGAACAAGGACATGGACTATAAATATGATGTCCAAAGTCTCACAACAGACGTGCATGAAACTGATCCATATACTTGAACTTTCAAATACTAAGATAAGTTGGATCAGTAACAGGACGCGGGCCTTAGATGTGACCATAGAAGTCCATGCTTCGGAGTGTCCATAGAATTTTCAGAATAAGTCCTTCATTTAAAGAGGCCAAGACATTCATGAGCCACCGTGAGTTTTGTTGCGGGATGGCACTTAAGTTAGATAAGGCTAAGGCCTGCTTTCGTGAAAATCGCGCATGAACGCAGAATTTAAAGTTGTACAAATACTTTATAGTTCTACCAGTAGAGATTTTCTGCTTTCACTTCTCTTGGCTACTACGATTAAGGTTTAGACTTTAGAACATAACTGTTGTTCACTAAAATTGAAAACCTTTTCACACTGTCTCAAACCTACTATAGCATAACTGTAATAGGTGATAACTGGAAGAGTAGGGGAACAAAGTAAACAACAAAATAAGAAGGGACACACCTGTAACAAAAATTAGGCTGCAATTCAAAGCAATAAGCGCTCTAATGCGGTGAAAGAGACCCCTGAGGTAGACTTTCTCCTTCACACATGGGATTGATTTGCCCACATTATGAAGTTGAACTATCCAACATGAGAGATCTATGCATATCCTCTTGTTCCTATGTTCAAATTCCAACACAAACCCATAAAATCATAAAGAAGAGGAGAAAAAAATGAACATGAGAGAGACAAAGTAAAGGAAAGTAAGGGAATTACTAACTGGAGATGGTGAAGTGGAACTGTTTTCTTGCAGGATTCGAGTATATCCCACAAATGCTTCACACCCATCAGGGAAAGCGAGCGAGAGAGAGAGAGAGAGAGAGAGAGAGAGAGAGAGGTTGTATGACTATCTATTGAGAGGATAGACCGATAGAGATGAAGAACTGGAGGCTTCGAATTCGAAACCAGGCTCTCCCTCGCGCGTCGACTATCGAAGACGACCAGCTGCAAGCGGCGTCGTTTTCTTGTCAAATTACAGAAATGCTGAAATGAGCAATTTTTCCTTTTTCTCTCCCTATGCATTTTGTTTTTACCTGACTCTCCCTACGTATAAAATATAGGTAAAACAGGGGAGATCCCATTATGGTACAAAATTTAGAGAGCATTAATACTTACTAAAATATTTAAAATTAGAATTCAACATATCATCCAAATCATATATCTCAATCTAATACGAAAAATTAGAAGGGAAATAGTATTTGGAATAAAGATATGTTAATAGTTCATTAAAACAAAAAAAGATATGTGAATGAACATTTTAGGGAAAATTTCATAAAAAATGATTGAATTATCCAAATTTTAATTTAAGTCACTAAATTTAACCAATTATATATCAGGTTATGCGTCATAGTTAAGAATTTAAAATTTGAATCAAATTATCTCCATATCCCTTAATTATTAAAACAACAAAATTAAACACTCTATTATTTGGTCTATCAGTTAATTCCTTCCCTCAAAGAACACCCACCATGAATTAAATTACAGCATGGAATAAGTTTTTTTTTTTTTTTTTTTTTTTGCTATCAACAATTCTACCAGAATGGATGGATAAAAGCACGTGTTTATAGTGAAGAAACATTACCGAAAACTCAATGACCAAACTAAAATTTTAAGTGTAGATCTAAGCTTGCATCGCCTTTGTCACCCACTTCCCTCCACCTACTTGACGTTGTCCACGTTTGCACCACTGTATTCGTGTTCCAAATCTGAGTTTCAGATTGTTTGACAAAAGAATTAAGAAAAAATATGTGCTTCAAAGTTCCGATTCAATTTTAAAATTGCCGATGGGTTTTGTTTTTGAAAATCGATGTGTTTGCTTTATGGACAATGGGTGCTAACTGAGTGACAGTAGACAATTACAATGACAATAGGTGTCAGCTTTGGCAACGACGAAGGTTGAGGAAGGAGGAGACGATAGATGAAGGATATGGGGCAACCATGGACGAACGAACAGAGTGAACGGTGGATCAAGACGGAGTTGACTAAGTGGAGGATTGTCAGCCGACAAAACCCATAGGGGGATTCACAGTTGCAGTTACTGGCAAAGAACCATCGATGTCGTCTTTAGTGGAGGACCGTCACCGCCGTTGCAGTGGAAGGCCATTGCCACCACCAGTAGAAGGGGGGGGATGAAGAGCGAAAGGGTAGGGAAGGAAATAACTCAAGGAACGGGAAGTGGAACTCAGTTTCATGGGGGTAGGTAAAGAAGTGGCAGTTCCAATATTTGATCTTTTGATGAAACTGGCACTTCAATAGAATTGAGTTCCATCATGTCAAACATGTTAGAAAGCCAACTTCCAACTTCAATTATAGTTCCATCTCCTCAATTTCATTTCATGCTATCAAACGTTGGATATAACAAATATGTTTGTTAATTTTGTTGTTTTAATAATTACTAAGGGATATTGAGCTAATTTGACCCAAATTTTAAATCTCTAATTATGATGCATAAACTGATATATACTTTGTGAAGTTTAGTGACCCAAATTAAAATCTGGGTAATTCAACCGTTTTTATATAGGATTTTTCTAACATTTTATCTAGGTTTCTGCTTCAGAAATGCTTCATCTTGTGGGTGAATGTGATACTTTGTAATGATGGGAATAGTATACTCCAACGATCCATAATACATGACATTTTAACTAACTCATAGGGAATAAGAAGTAACAGTTGACTTATTAAATATATCATAGATTAATTTTTTTTTCCACTTTTACCCTTATTAGAAAATGTGTTTGAAAATTTAATGAGTGGGAAAAATGGAAATGAGCATTAATAACATGGATAAAATTGAAAAAATAAACATTAATTATCTTACAAGTGACTTATATTTTAAATCAAGTTATTTTTTTAGAAGCGCCTTATATTATGGACTAAAGGGAGTATGTCAAATCTCTACATTTTAATAAATGAATTAATGTGATGGGCTATTTTATCAAAAAAAAGAAGAAGAATAAATTAATAAGTTTTTTTAATGTTTCATATAAAATTTTGAAAAGTTATTACATTTATTTTTACCTAGTTATAAATTTCTAATTTTAAATATTAAAAGTATGAATTCATTCATCATCAAGTAACAACAATTTGACTTGAACTTTGTAAAATTTAAAAGTATCTACTTTTTCCGTTCCTTTTTATAAAGAATATTCTCTTTCATAGGAATGAGGCTTAATATAAGGAACAAATTTCTTTTGTTTGAAATTTTAAACTTGTTTTCACATTTTTGCCTCCATTAAATATATGTCACTTATTATCTTTCTACAATAAATTCCACTCATTACCTCTTATGTACCCTCTTTATAAATAAGGGTACAATAGAAAAGAGTAGTACATATTTAATACATTCATTATTTCAGACTAATATTTTGATATGTGTGATTTAAGTAATTATTATAAGGATATGAAGGTTTGTATTATGGGTTTAATGTTTCTGTTTTTGTCTGCAGAAATATTTTTTCTGCCATACTCACATAAAAGTGAGTGGGTCTCATTAATATTTTCTCTATATAATGGGATCCATTCACTTTTATGAGTGTGATTTAAAAAAATATTTTAAAGAAAAGCAAAAACATTAAATCCTTGTATTATAAGCTCTATTTACATTTTAAATACCTGGCTTTTGGATGGAACTTCCAAGTGGCTGGATAGGGCTTAACCAACCTCTGACATATCATCAGAACATCATCATTTGGCAAACTCCGATCCTTGTTCTTTTGGATGTCAGACAAAGGGGACTCTTGATCCATTTGCCAAGCCCTTTCTCAACTTTAACTTTGCAATCCTTTTATTGTAAAATAACTGTCTTTTTTGGCAAAATAAAAACTGTCTCTTATATATATATGGGAAAGTCCAAGAAAAATACAAATAAAATTGGAAAAAGATAAAATGGTACTGCCAATTTATAAAATCTCAAGTCAGAATTGAAGGAGGAATCTAGGATTTAAAATTGTGATCAAAAGAGGACCAAATTGCCCTAAATTAAATGGCAAGTAAAAAACAAAAGAAGGAGCACGAGTGGGAGGCAAGAAAGGGAAGGTAGTGCGAAAAGTGAGGAGACCGAAGCAAGTAAAAGTGACGAGAAAGCAGAGCTGAGCCATAGGTAAGCAATTTTTCTGCATAAATTATCTTTGTGTTGTGATTCTTCCATCTAGATTGTGGAATATTGGTTCTAGTTTGTGATTGGGGTTTCTAATTTCGGAGGTTTTGTTTTTATGGGTAAGGGGGTCTTAAGTGAATATTGTTTTATGTGATTGGATCTTCCATCTTTGTATTGTGATTCTTCCATCTAGATAAGGTAACAACTTTAACCTAATGGGAGAATCTTCATGCTTATGTGATCGATTTCATTGTGTTTGGTTGCATTATTGTTAAAGATTGTCCCTTTTTCTTTGTTGGCAGCTGATTAAGGGTTTAACGCTGATGGGTCTTGCATGGGTATAAAGTTTGGCCATCAATAGTAAGGTTGGATGAGGGTGTTGTTAATAGTGAAGATGGAGATGTGAAAAGGTATTGTGTCGCTGTTAATAGTATATATATGCAAGGTGATGATATGGGGGGTGTTGTTAATAGTGAAGATGGAGATGTTAAAATTTGTGTTGATTTTAATAGTAGATGCATGGTGATGATATGGGGAGGGTGTTGTTAACAGTGAAGATGGAGATGTCAAAAATATAGTGCTGTTATTAATAGTATGTGCTGGGTGATGATATGGGAAGTTACTTGGTTTAATAAACATTGTCTCATAAGCTTACTGAACTGACATTATGATGAGAGGTTTTTTTTTTTTTTTTTGGTGTGTAGGTAGGCATGCAAAATGACATGTAATGAAGGGCCATCATCTTTAATGGAACTATTTTGTTATTTCATGTAACGACATTCATAGATGAACATTATCATAGTGCCCAAGACAATTTCAGGTTATCTATGGTGCAAGATCTAACTTGACATCTTCAATTATAGTTGATGAGGTGAGAAATCACATTCACAAACGTCCCAATGAAATAAGAGATGTTGCAGATGGAATATGGTGTCACTCTTACAAGCAAGCATACAAGGCCAAGGAAAAAGCGATGGAAGACATACAAGGTAGACCAAAACATTGTTATATGATAATACCTTGGATTTGTGACTAGTTGAAGGAATCATATGAGAAAACTATTGCTAAATGGGAAGCAAGTGGGAATAATATGTTTGAGCAAGTATTTATTGCATATGGGTGTTGTATTGAGGGATTAATGGCTAGTGCTAGACATGTGCTATACATAGATGAAACCCACTTTTTCGGACCATATAAGGGAACAATGCTTTCAACTTCTGGTTATGATGCGGACAATGAAATGTTGCCTTTGCAATCGCAATTGTGAAGGGGGAGACATTAGAGGATTGGTCATGGTTTTCACACAAGATAAAACAAATAGTTGGGTCAATTTAATTGACAATCGTGCCAGATCATCATAATATGACTAAAGGGGCAATGCGGATTTTGGGGGTGAAAGGCATGCTTATTGTTATAGGCATGAGGAGGAGAATTTCAATTTAGAATTGCTGAAATTAAATAGAGGCAAGAGGAAGACTAGTGAGAGTTTAAAGGAGGATGCACTACGCTTGCTTGATAATGTTGCCTATGCAAGGTTATAGACAGATTTCGATAAGGCAATGGAGTACATGTGAAAAGTCTATAAAGAGATGTATGAGTGGTTGATTCTGTTGGTTATGATTAGTTTTGATGATGTCTTATATAGATGCCATTCTTAAGAGCAAAAAGGTTGCATACTACATTGATCTTCTACTTTGACTAATTCTTATATTTAATGTAGATGCAAAGTTTAATAATGAAGAATGATCAAGAAAGAAGAACTTGCACTATATGTGATATTGGAAGTCTCCATGATCAAACAGAAGTTGGACTAAAGCTTCATCATATTTGAGCTACAATGGACTACATATGAATAAGTGCTGATATAGAAAGCCGACACAAGATATTCTGGAAGAAGTTCAGAATAGGATCAGGTTTCTGGATATTGAAGAAGGTAGAAGCTGCAGAGAATAATGAGCCTAAGTTAAATGATGAAGAATGATCAAGTTGGGAGATGGAAAAAGGAAGAACTTGTTGAATGGAATGAATATATCATTATTCAAGTTCTTATATTGATGCTAGAAGCCTCCAAGATCATATGGAAGTTGGATTGGCTCAATTCAGAGTTAAAGTCAAGCAAATATGAGGTTTGGATGAGCAAACTCGAGCCTTCAAGTATTAAACTCAAGTTTACTACCTTGCTGAAGTAATTTGCCTATCTGATATGAGCAAACTCGAGCTTAGCACTCTAAACTCGAGCCTTAAGTGTCTTCAGCAGCTTTGGTGTTTATGGACTAAGCAAACTCGAGCTTAGCACTCCAAACTCGAGTTTACAGCGGTGATCAACTCTGTTTCACGTTCAGCACGGGCAACGTCTGGTAATTTGATGATATCTTCCAAACCAGAGATCCGATTGAGGTGAAACCAGTGGAATATGAAACTAGACTCCCAATGAGTCATTTTGATATAAAATTAAAGTCAAAGGACTTCATATAAAGGAGTTATGAACTGTGGAAGTAGACATAGAAATCCACGCCACACAGAAAACCAAGCCTCAATGTTTTGGGTTTATCTCACAAACGACAAATCCAATGGAGCTGAAATCAGTGGCATATGAAAGTAGACTCAAAGATATTTCCATCAAGAGTTGAAACAACCAAAACAGAGTTCCGACCAGGGAGATATGGCCTTCTAAAGTTGACCAAGTTGCAAGCTCGGCTTACAAGTAGAAAACTCGAGTTTACGGGTTACAGAGAGGAAATGCTGATTTTGAAGAAGTCCAAACTCGAGCTTGAAGTTACAAGCTCGAGCTCGAGAGTTCCAGAGAAGAAATGAACTTTTGGAAAAAGCCAAACTCGAGCCTATAAGTGACCAAACTCGAGCTTAGCTCAGACAGAGAGCAAGTAGGTCCCCAAGAAGGAAATGCTGATTTTGAAGAAGTCCAAACTCGAGCTTGAAGTTACAAGATCGAGCTCGAGAGTTCCAGAGAAGAAATGAACTTTTGGAAAAAGCCAAATTCGAGCCTATAAGTGACCAAACTCGAGCTTAGCTCAGACAGAGAGCAAGTAGGTCCCCAAGAACACCCAAACTCGAGTCTATAAGTTATAAGCTCGAGCTTGAGACTTCCAGAGGCAAAATTCCAAGTTCAAAAGAAGACCAAACTCGAGCTTACCTATATAAACTCGAGCTTGGAACACTGAACAGATTTACGCATTCGATTCAAGAAAATCACCATGATCGAAATATTGTTTCTCATCAACAACATCCAGATGATTACTCAAATGATTTATACTACTTCTTAACATCATTTATATCATTTGTGTATAAGTTTCGTGTGATTAAAGTTTGAGATAACATCAACTTGACGTAAATCAAAATCTGTCAAGAGTATGAAGATGAACTTTGCCGAGAATTTCGTAAAGCTTGACAAAGAAGACGAGTAATTCAATGAGGAAACGAAATTGAATACTCGCAGATAATGCTCTCTAATGGATTCGAATGTCCAATGTCTTTGATATGCTTTAACTTCGACTTGAGAAGATTTGAATTTGCTTTAGAGTCAAATAAAGCAACTCCATGAGCCACTTGTATTATTTTATTATATCTTCTCAAACAAAGCAAATGGAAGACAGCCTGGAAAGAAGACCAACCATTCTTCAAGGCAGACAGTAAGGCTCCCACCAACAAAAGCTGAACATCATGGGAGACATTCTTGAAGAGCCAAAATTCAAATATTCAAATCAGCAAATGTTCCCAACAGCTATATCTCAATAGACATATTCTCAACAGCTATATTCTACAGAAATGCACACAACAACTATAATTTCGAATGGAATCATGCCTGAACAAATATGCAACGATCACAAGCTTCAATTAGTATAAATACCGAAGATTTGAAGACTCCAATACGAGAACACGAGTACACGGAAAGCGAAAAAACGCAGAGACACAAGCCGACATCTTCAAGATGCTAATACTCGATTTTCATATCATTTAATCTATGTTCTTAATGTTTACATAGCTTATCATAGAGAGTGAGATGACTTGTAATTGTGCTTCGGTGCTTATCCATATACTTCGAGAGAGAGAAGAGTTATTGTACACATCCTATCATTCTATCTGTGAGATACTCAAGATTGGGTGATCTTGAGTGGGAAACACATTGTGTTGATTACAGCTTGTAAGGGGAGTGAATCCTAGGGAAAGGATTACTTCGAGTACAGAGTGTGTGATCAAGCAAGTGTATTGATTACGGCTTGTAAGGGGGAGTGAATCCTAGTGAGAGGATTACTTCAAGTACAGATCGTGTAATCAAGTTGAAAGAAGATAGTGGATTGAAAATCTCAAGCGGAGCTTGGGGGACTGGACGTAGGTCAAGGATTGGGCCGAACCAAGTATAAATCGGTTTGCATATTCTCTTCCCTTATCTCTTATATTTCCAAAGCATATATATATATATATATCGAATGTCCATACATGTTTGAATGATTGATTTGTTGCTTTATCAATTATTATTGTCATTCAAACCGCTTTCAATAAGTTGCGAAAAGAATTTCAAAGTTCCTAAACTTTTATCAAACACCCAATTCACCCCCCTCTTGGGTGATAGCCAGGTCTTTCAGATTCATCATGGGAATATCGATAAGTGGGCATTGAGTAAGTTCTCGTTCTGAATATGGGATAAGATAACTACCCACATTGCTAAATCATTTAATGTGTGGATGATGAATGAGAGAAAACACAATGTTGCCCTACTTTCCATAAACACCGTGAGAAGGTTGTCAAGAAGATGTATACAACTAGTATGGCAATGAGTAACTAGAAAAATGGTGTAGGCCCCAACATAGACTCCATGGTGAAGGAAAATGTTAGTAATGCTGAACATATTTGGCTTGTAAATTATGGTAGGGGCAGGCTTTGTATCCATACCAAATATATGGATCCTTAAATGTTGATATTGGTTTGCGTCTTTGTAGCTATGAAGCGTGGCAAATGTCAGGGATCCCTTGTGTATATGCTTGTGCAGCCATCAAGCATGTCCATGGAAACTGGGAAATTATATTGACAAACATTTCCTTTTCATCAAGTTCCTTCTTTTTCCGCTTAATCTCCTTAGGCATAATATAGGGGGATTCAATTTTCTTTTCTTTTCTAACCCTAGTTGATCTGCGTAACACATGACATATATGTCAACCTCTTCCTCCTCCATAATGTCCACTCTTTTTCTTTCACTATCATATCATATACATTAATAAGGGAGGAGGACAATGTATCATATGCACTATTGCTTCCTTCTCCTTCACTATCTAAGGACCCGATTGTTACCGCGAAAGTGCGCGGTGGAAAAGGAAGATTAGAAGATTCCCTCCAAAAAAACTCATTTGGAACACACGTCTTCTGTCGACCAACCTTCCCGTGAGTCTTGATCTTCCATCAACCATGGGAAGTGACTTTCCTTCCGAAAGAGGCGGGAAGGTTGAAATCTTCCCGGGAAAGTGAAAATTTGGAACAAAAGAGCCCTTGAAAAAAGTGAACCTCTTCAAAAGGACGAGGATGCGAGAGCTGCTGTCGATGAAGAAGCTTGGAACTACAGTGGGCGTTTTTCGATGAAGGAGAAGTCGAACCCACGGCCTACTGCCTCACTATTCATCCCAGTGTACCTCCCTGGTTCACAGACATCATTGCCTAGGCGCGCCGCTCCAAAGAGGTCCCCATCGAAGAAGAAGAAGAACTTGGGACAAAGTTGTTTATCGTGTATGTTTTGAGTTAAATGTAATGAGCTTGTGCAATATTGTCTATGGTTTTTGTTGTTATATTTCACGCTTCACTGTTGCTGATATGGTTTACATGCTGTCATATAGAGTTCGAACTCTCTTGTTTGGTTCGAACTTCAACTTTTGTGTTTTTCTGTCATGTTAAAACAGTTGGGTGCCTAATGCACCTTGTGATAAACTTTACAATTAATTGTTATGTAGCATTTGAAAAAGCCAATTTCCTTCATTTTATTTCCTTTCACCCTACAGTTCACATGGTATGACGGATGTTTTATTTTGTCGATATGGTTTACATCTTTGTGATGGGAGTTCGAACTTTGTTGTTTGGTTCGAACTTCAACTTTTGTGTTTTTCTGTCATGTGAAAACTGATTAATGATGTTTATTCTTCACTTCTCTATAGCATTACCTAGGTTCAATGTTCAGTGCTAATCTTCCATATTCCTCTTGTCATACTCGTTTCCACAGCTCGTTTAATATACTTTCGTGCTTTCCCCGCCTAATTCCTTCCATCTCCGTCGTCCTTGTCACCACCGAAAGCCGTCCTCATCGCAATTTCATATTCCATCGCCATCTACTTCAATTTTACATCTCAACCTTCATGCAATTTGGTTTTAGGGTTCGTTTTCATCACGCGAAAACAAATCAATTAGGTATCAACTTTTTTTTCCTTTTTTAAATTTAGGGGCAATGTGGGAATTTCACATAATCTTCCCACTTAACCTACACTCAATTCTTCACACCAAACATTTCATTTTCCCTCAACTAACTTCCATTCCCTAGTATACCAAACAACTCACATTTTTAAAGTTCCCTCCTAATCTTCCTTTCCTTTCCTTTCACTTTCATTCCTTTCCTTTCCTTCCTCAAATCTTCCCTGTAACAAACAGGGCCTAAGTCCTTGCCACTTGCATTTGATTCACCCTATGATTTTTTATCACTTTCTTCTCCTTCTGTAGCTAGCACTTTATCATCATCGTCTCCACGATCCTCCATTTTATTTATATAAATTGTCTCTCCTTCGACCTTCTGCTCTCCCCCTCTCTTCACTTAGACCTTTATCAACTCCTCTGCAATCACGCTCGTCAACGGTCTATGCATGTCCTTCAAGTCCTGACCAAGAACATTGAAATTTGCAAACAAAATACTTACTAATGCACAGAAACATTAGGAAAGAAACAAATACCGGGTCTAGATGATAAATTCCAATGTTTTCCTCTGCATCAACATCCCTTGAGATGCCCTTCCTCTAAATAGTATGCCCATGTTGCTGTCCCTCTCTAATTTAACCATTTCTTTTAATATCTGCTCAGTCCAGTAGTTAACAGCATCGACATATTCATGTTTTTCAGTTGTCATCATTGCAAAGTTCTCACCAAAATATATCTGCCAAACCAATAACATAACTTGAAGTTAAGCACTTGCCACTTCAATCTTCTTCTTTCGAACATCTCTTACATATTCTTCCGTCTCATTCCACAAGTCTTTTATGATGACGGTCGCCCAATCAAATTTCTCAAATCCCTTCATGGTCGACCTCATCACCTTCAGTAAATGGTCACTGACCTTTGGGCTTGTAGTGGGAGATAGAAAGGTTCCAAGTGTGTACAACATAAACAAAAGCTCAAAATTATCATTATCCATCCCCTTTACAATGGCCTCTAAGATCTTGCTATATAACCATTTGGAATAATCACTCTTTAACTTTGTATACACAGGGTCATCATCATCCACATTAGCACTCACCACTAGAGTTTGTCAAAACGGCCACCCTACCGTTAGGCCCTAGCTCCGCGCGGCTAGGGCCAAAAAAGCCCGATGTTAAACAGCCACATATGGCACGCCCAAAAATTATATAATCCTAAGGGTTAGGGCTAGCCGCGGCCAAAAAAATATTTTAAAATATTAAATACATTTTTATATTTTTATTAATTAGTAATAATAATTCCATACTCTGAGGTCTGATGTATCTATGCGTAACCAATGTAATGTTGTCACTTGAATATATTATTTTAATGTGTATTTATTTACATTAAAAAAATTATAATTATCTTAATTTTTCAACATTTAACTTCAAAAACTCTGTTGCTTGACCTCTTCTCTAGACAACAACATCTTACCTTGGTAATCGTGGGTCAAAATCTTCTTTGAAAATTATTTTTCCCATAAATACGATTTCTCGATTAAGATTTGATCCGTTTATCAAACTAATTGTTTATTTTCATTGGTTTAATTTATTATTGATATAACATGTGTTCATAATCATAAAGAAGGGTGGACATTATGATATCACTCATATAAGATGAGATTCGTATGGTATGAGTTTTTTTTTTTTTTTTTTTTTTTTGTGTTTCTTTCTTACGTTGTCGTTTTGCACATTTTATCTGTTTCTCTTTACTTGAATAGTTTGACCGACTTAAAAAAATTGAATGTCTAAATATTAAAATATTTAAGTAAATAATTATTCATGATAAAATGGCGGTGGTGGTGGTGGTGGCGGTGGCGGCCCGGAGAGGCGGTGGTGGCCGGACGCGTCGTGGTGGTGGTGGTGGTGGCGGAGGGCGGAGGTGGTGTTGGTGGTGGCCCGGCCGCCGGTGTGGTGGTGGTGGTGGTGGTGGTGGTGGGCCGTCACGGTGGTGGTGGTGGTGGTGGCCGGCCGCCGGTGGTGGTGGGGTGGTGGGGGTGGGGTTTTTTAATTTATTTAAAAGTAAGGGTAGAAAGGTAATTTCATGCGACAGTATTGCTCTACGCATGCACAAATATAAAATAATAGGGTGGCCGCGGGCCAACCTATCATAACCCCATCATATGGGGGCTAAATAGGGTTAGGGCCAAAAACTAACCCCATTATGTGGGGGCTAGAAATAAGGGGGTTAGAAATGGGGCTAAATGGGCTGGCCCGCAGGGTCCAGCCCATTTTGACAGCTCTACTCACCACATCCCCATAGTGGGGGTACACCAAGTAATTGCTTGACATCCACCACAGAAATTTCATGTGTCTTACCCCTAATTTGGAATTAGCGAGTTAGGGGATCATCTGAGCGTAACATTGACACAATAAGGTCTTTTGGGAGTTTCTTGCTACCTCCAACCTCAAGCAGCTTGGTGAATCCTAATCTCTTAACCTCTCTTTAAATTTTCATCTTTGTTTATAAAGTCAATCAATTGCTTGAATTGGCGGATTGAACGTGATAAAAGCTACATTTCTCTTTGTCCTCTTCTTCTCCGACCTTGATTTCTTAGCATTCTGAGTATATTTAGCCTTCTCACAATATTCCTTCCTCTCTTTGTCACTCAATGCTTTCCATGCTCTTAGCACATCATTGTTATGCACAACACATTTGTTAGATTTCTCTGGCTTAAATTTCTTGAAAAACTCAATTAAAAACAATGGCAACCCGTTATTCAACGCTTTAGATCTATCCTCTTTTTGCACCACCTTGTTCCCTTCTTCATCTAAGTTCTGCCCTTCTTCCGGCACCTTTTTCCCTTCTTCAACCACCTTATGCCCTTCTTCACCAACGTTATGCCCTTCTTCAGCCACGTTCTGCCTTTCTTCAGCCCACTTCTGCCCTTCTTCAACCACCGGCCATCTTCTTCTACAAAACAAATGTAGAACCAGAATTTGTTATAAAAAATATCTCAGTTAAGTACTATAGAAGACAGAACTTGAGGGAGGTTTTCCAAGCTGTTTGGCCTATGTAATAAAGAAACAAGACTACTTATGGATTCTAAAAGATGCAAAAACTGATAAACAATAGTTCATATCACACCATCACCCCACGGCTAAAGTCCCTAGCAAGTGCAACATTGAATATTTTGGAAATCAATTATATACATTTTTACATTAATGCATCAAAATAGAAATTATATCACCAGTAGTACTCTATTTTGAAGTAGCTAGAGAAGTGAGTAAGACCTTTCAAGTGTGATTAATTGACCTCAACCATTAATTTACCAGAAATCAACGAGGTACTTGAAACACATTACATATTCATATTGTATTTATATAACACTCTACTTTCAACCAGAATAGTTGCCACTAAGGCTTTCCTAAGTCACTTCTCTTGTTCTATTCAACTTTGCACCTAAAGAGGTCTTCAAAAATAATAATGCAACGCTAGTTTTTTTTTTTCTTTTCCTAAAGAAAATCAACATTATTAATATATATTTTTAAAATAAAAAGTAAAGCCAAAAAACGCTAAAAAAAACTACAACCACAATTTACAACTATCACACACCTCACATATAAAAAATCAGTTATACTATTCGATAATCGGATTTATTGCATACATGTTAACCAATACTTTATGTTAGTCAAGGGCCAGTAAATTACTTAAAGTAAAGGAGATGGGACAATACACAGTTGTTCATTCTGTGGCACCTCTCTTTTGCTACCCTTATCAAAAGGAGCCACAAAACAATGATCTTTCTCATTTACTACTTTTGCTTGATTAATCAAGATGGATGGACCTTAAATTTCTAAAAAATATTTACTCCTCCATATTTTAAACCATTATCTTCAAGCTTAATTTTAGACTTCTGCTCATGAAATTTAAACACACTTCAAGTAAAATCGTGAGGAATTATTGCATAAAAGTGAAAAATTCAGTGTAGCCCTACAACCTTCATCATTATCTTACGTATGACTTAGCTCAGAAACAAGGGAAATGAAGACGGAAAATAAGCAAAATCCTTATGTATGACATTACAATATTTATACAAAGCAAAAAAAAAAAATGAAAAATAGGGAACATATCGCCACCGATCGTCTCTCCACACACCCACCACCGCCAACCACCTTCGAACCCCACAGAACGCCGCCAAAGCTCAGTGAGAAAACCGTCGTTCCCTTCATCTTCTTTGCTAGGCCAGAAACCACCCCCACCATCAACCACCATCGAACTCCAAAACCGCCGAAACCCTTCCTCTTCAATGAGCCAAGAAACCGTTGTTCCCTTCCTCTTCTTCGCGGAGCCAAAAACCGTCCTTCCCTTCCAATTCTTTGTTGTGCCAACCAACCCTTTGCTCCCTTCCGCTCTTAAATTTTGGAGCCATACAACCTTCATCATTATATCATTATATGCTTAGAGTTTGGTGCTTATGTTTAGGTATAAGCATATTTTTTAATTTTTTTTTATATATATTGTATTTATTTATATTTAAATTATATGATCTTTTTGGAATGTTTTTTACACCTAATATCTCAAATTAATTAATTTTCAGCCATGATTTGTTTTTAACATCAGGTATTATTAAAATTAATTAATTTAGACATCTTTCAGTGTAAAAAAACATCCAAAAAGAAGATATAATTTAAATCTAAATATATATAACATATAAATTTTTTTAAAAAAATATGTTTATACCTTTAACTCTAAGCATGTAATGTGGACTCATTGATTGAAATACTCTTCATTCAGGCAAGGAAACAAGGAAAACACACGCAATTGAAGGCATCCGTTTTTTTTTTTTTTTAAATTTAACCCGGGCAATTTAATTATTTGGTCAAAAGTAGAAATCTCATATTTATACTAAAATCCTAACCTAGATTTCAACCATTGGCGATACCAATTTATTTTTTCCTATTTTTAATTGTATTTTTATGGGATTTTCCACACACACTACTACTGCTTTCCTAAGTATAAGAGTAAGATAGGCAGATTTTTTGATCTCGCATCAAAATTCAATCCATTATATCTTTTATATTTATGACCATGGTTTTTTTATAGAAGGGTAGTTTTAATAATGAATAGAGTATTTTTTTAAAAAAAAAAATCATGAATAACTAACTTAACTAATTTTTTAGTATACTCATTTGGTCCTACTTATAAGTCACTTGTAGCATGTTTTAGACATACATTAAAAAAAAAAAAAAAAAACTTAAACCTCGTCAACTTTAATTCAATCCATTATATCTTTTATATTTATGATTATGGTTTTCATAGAAGGGTAGTTTCAATGCTAATAATTAAGTAGAATATTTTTTTTTTATAGAAAAAATCATGAATAACTAACTTAACTAATTTTTTAATATACTCATTTGGTCCTACTTATAAGGCACTTCTAGCATGTTTTAGACACACACACATATATATATAAACCCTTAAACCTCATCAACTTTAATTCAATCCATTATATCTTTTATATTTATGACAATGGGTTTTCATAGAAGGGTAGTTTCAATGCTAATAATTAAGTAGAGTATTTTTTTTTTAAAAAATAATTTTCATGAATAACTAACTTAACTGATTTTTTAATATACTCATTTGGTACTACTTATAAGTCACTTCTAGCATGTTTTAGACATACAAAAAAAAAAAAAAAAAAAAAAACCCTTAAACCTCATCAATTTTGCTTTAAAATTTAACTTTTTTAACTTTACTCTTATTTAATATACAATATACTCTTTTCGTCCCTTGTTAGCTTCAAATTTGTGAATTATATCCCAAAATATAATATTTATTTTATGTTTCTCAAAACATTTATTGTATTTTTTTCTAATTTTATTCTTTGTTGACTACAATTTTTGCATTTATTCTATTTTACTTATCCTTTACATCTAAGAGCATATTTATTTATCGCTTTTAACTAACTTTAATTGTTTTCTTCATCAACACAAATTGATCATATGAAGCTTATAATTAGGGACAAAGCGAGTATACCCATAAAAATAAAGTCAAGCCTAATAATAAATGAAAGGAATAATTGTACATTCATATAAAAAATTGAATGATGTGAACAAATATCAACCTTCTTCCTTCATGTAAATTAGCTAGGTAACTTCTAACATTAGTAATATCTAGGGTTAACATGATCCTTAGTTCTTTAAGTTTGCCCTCATTTTAGTTTTGGTTCCTCAAGTATCAAATAAGAGGTTTTGGTTCATTAAGTTTCATTCGGTTTAAAACGATGGTCTCTATTACTCCCTCCACTCTTGTTTATAAGGAACGATCTCTCTCATAGAGATAGTCCTTAATATAAAGAACAAATCCCTTTTATTTGAAATTTTAAACCAATATTTCCTTTTTTTACCCCCATTAAATATATGTCCTTGCAATAAATTTACACCTATTTTCTCTCATTTACTCTCTTAATAAATAAGAGTATAATTGGAAAAGAGAGTACAAATTTTAAACATTTATTACTTTTACTAACATTTTGAATTGCGTGATTTTGGTAGTTGTCCTTATAAAAAGGACTAAAGGGAGTATTAAATAAAAATATGAACCATTTTTCCCTTTGAGAGGCCAAAACCCCTTATTTGAATTTTGAGTGAATAAAATTAAAATAAAGGCGAACTTAAGAAACCAAAAATTATATTAAAACTATTATCTAAAAACACGTTTCCACCTTCAATTCAAATGATAAGCTTCTCCTACAACATGAGAAGTGTTTTTTCCCTAAAACTAATATCTAAAAACACGTTTCCACCTTGAACTAAGCGAGCTTGAACTAAGTTTTGGATGTAGCTTTTGGGATTTGCGAGGTAAAAATGGCTTTTCAAAATAGCTTTTGGAATTTACGAGGTAAAAATGACTTTTGGAGAATAGTTTTTGGATAATTTCAAAACCTAAGTTTTGACAAAAGTTTGCCAAACACTCCAAAATTGTCCAGAAGCTATTATGCATAAAAACCTAGGTTTTGACAAAAGTTTGTCAAACACTCCAAAATTGTTCAGAAGCTATTTTGTATCAAAACCTAGGTTTTGACAAAAGTTTACCAAACACTCCAAAAATTGTCGCATCAAAACCTAGGTTTTGGATCCAAAACCTAGGTTTTTGTAAAAAAACTATTTTTTTCTCATCATCTGCTATCATCATCGCATTTTTCGTATCCTTAAGTATCTTTTTAGTATATGTTAGTACCTGAATTTTTTTTTCTAAGATTAGTCAGTACCCTGAAATATTTTTTCAAGATCATAAAATAAATTTTTAAGATCGTGAGAAGTATTTTTTTAGTACCAGTCAGTATTAAATATCTTTTTAGTACCCGTCAGTACCCGAAATATTTTTTCAAGATCAGTCATTACCCTAAAATAATTTTTTAATATTCTAAAATAAATTTTTAAGATCATGAAATATTTCGTGGTCTTGACCGAAAAAATACTTCATGATTTTAAAAAATTATTTTAGGATATTAAAAAAATATTTCAATGTATTGACCGATCTTAAAAAAAAAATCGTGTACTAATGGGTACTAAAAAGATACTTAAGGATATTGAAAAAAATACTTCATCATTTTGAAAAAAAAATTAGGATATTGAAAAAATATTTCAGGGTAATGACTAATGTTGAAAAAATATTTCAGGGTACTAGAAAAATACTTAAGAATATTGACTAGTACTGAAAAAATAATGATGATGGCAGATGAGAGAGAAAAGGCTGAAAAAATAGCTTTTACAAAACCTAGGTTTTGGATCCAAAACTTAGGTTTTGATGCAAAATAGCTTTTGAACAATTTTTGAAATGTTTGGTAAACTTTTGTCAAAACCTGGATTTTTATGCAGAATAGCTTTTGAAAAAAAGACGGGTGTTTGGCAGACTTTTGACAAAACCTAGGTTTTATTTCCAAAACCTAGGTCCCTGTTTGTTACATCGAATTGGGCCAAGGGAAAGGGAACATGGGAGAGTTCCCCCAAAAACACACGTATGGTGCGCTACAGTTCCGACAAGTAGAGTTCTCGCGCCTTGCTAAGTTCCCATCAATGTGGGAAAGTGAGTTCCCTTTTAAATTGGAAGGATCTCAAAAATGTTCCCGGGAGAGGCAATTAATAGGACGAAAAAGCCCTTGTAAACAGATCAACTTATAAACACCTGCGACGAGAAGGAGGAGCTGTGACAAGGACGAGTTGAAGGCTGCTTGAACGACAATCAAATGACAAGTTTAAGGAAGGGGAGACGATTCTCAAATCTAGGTAAGTCAAAATGGGTGTTGATTTTCTGTGAAATTTTGCCTGGTGGCGTGTTGCTTGTAGCTCGTGAACCAGGTTGTGAAATGGATAAACCTCACGTGTCCAATTTCAGACTACCTAGAAGAAAAATTTCTTTTTTTCTTTTTTGTTAAAATGAAATTATGTACTTAAGGATTTACTGGATTGCTTAATGATCTTTGTTAAATTCAATCACCGACTGTGGTTGTAAGATATAGTAACCCTTGATATTGCTTATTTTGTTGTGCAATCATTCTCATTGATACAATCACAACATGTACACTGTTTTTCACTATTTATTTGGTGGTTCATTTCTTTTGTTTGTTTAGTGGGTGCAATCGAAGTAGCTTGTCATATTGCTGTTACTGTCCTGTTCTGATATGAACCGATGAAGAAGTTTGGTTACCGTCAAATTTATGGTTGAACGCGTTCTCATTTTAGCGCCTTATGTTTGAACTTAACACCATCGTTCAAACGTATTCATGTTCAAGCTAAGTACAAGCAACTGAAAATGTAACAGAGGGCGAATGTGATTCCAGAGGCAAAGTCTGATTTCAACAAGTCAAAATTGGAGGACTATGACATCAGGTTAGTTGGCAAAAGTCTGTGTAAAATTAGTAGGATCAATGTTGACAAGTTCGAGTTTGAGTATGAGTTTTCATCCCCCTTTAACAAACCTTCACACCCTCCCAACTTTTATCGGGCTGCCATCATCCTGTGCAAATGTCACAGTTTCATTAACAAAACTTTGACTCTTCCCCCTCTAATTACTTTTATGTCTATCATCCTTCTCAGTTCCACCAACCGTTTTGCTCCTCACCTTATACTATCTGCTTCTCAACCATCACGCCATCTAGTTTTAGGCTCGTTTATGTCCAATAAAAAAAAGTTGTTACAGTTTAATGTATTTTCTCCATTTTTTTTATTAAAGGGGCATTGTAGGAATTTTGCCTCACCTTCCCACTTAACCAACACCCAATTCTTCTTACCAAACATTTCATTTTCCCTCAACTTAATTTTCATTCCTTTGTCTCCCAAACAGCTCAACTTTTTAAGTTTCCTCTCGATCTTCCATTCATTTCCTTTCACTTCCATTCATTTCCTTTCCCTCCTCAAATCTTCTCGTACCAAACAAGACCTAGGTTTTAGAACCCTCCAAATAGGCTATAAACCCCATAAAGACCGGAAGCTCACAAGTTTAGGAAACACAGCGAAACGGTTGATTGATTGTGGTGAGTTCGTTTCAAATTGTAAAAAGGAAAAAAATGTTTTTAAGGTAAATTCATGGCAAAATGACATTAAGGTGTCAAATAAAGAAAATAATATCAACAAAGTCCCATAGTTTTTATAATAAGTGAAAATAGTCATTGACAAGTGAAAAAGCAATAATAAATAAGAGTATTTTGAGAAAATAAATATAATTAATTAATTTAACTACTATCCTTAATTTTTTTAAAAATTAGGTAGATAAGTCTTATAATTAGGACATGGGAGTATTATTTTTTTAAGGATAAAGGTGTAAAAATGTACATGTGCTTTGCCCTCAAGAGAGCCCAATATTAAGTGCTTTTTTTTAGATGCAAAAATACATATGTGGTTATAAAATAGGTGCAAGGTGCAAAAGTCACAGCACCGTTAGAAGAAGATAACATCAGTTAATTTTAATTTGAAAGTACCAAAATACCCCTAACTAAAAAAAAAAAAACTCTCCCCATCCCCTCTCCCACCCAAACAACTCTGATTCATCTTATTCACCTCCAAATTCATCCTCAACCAGCATCAAGAAGAAATTAGGCATGGAAATAGGCCAGGCCAGGCTTTGGCTAAATAGGCCTAAGCCTGCAATGGAGGCAAGAAGGCCGAGCTCGGGCCTAAGCCCGACCAGCCTTTTTTTAGGCTCGCACCGAGCTTCATAAAGGCCCTCATTGAAACGAGTTTTTTAAAGTCCTACTTACAATGTAGGCCTTTAAAAAGGCCTCATATTACAGGCCTTGGAGACCATAAATAGGTTTTGTACACTTTAAGCCTACCAAAACTTATATAAATATATCTTGAAATTATAATATAAGAATGAAAAACAATAAATATTATCTTATTTATATGATATAAATATAAATATATTTATTTAATATTTAAATAAAGGCGCCTTAACAAATATGGTCTAGTTTTATTTACATATTCAGCCTTTAAATAGGCCTTGGCCTTTTTAATAAAAAAGGCCAGCCCTAAATAAAAATAGAAAGCCGCCTGATAGGGGCCTGGCCTATTTCCACCCCTAGAAGAAATCAATGACACCCAACTGCCACCAGCAGCAATAATACTATGTATTAAAAAAACACCCACCCTCTCTCCTAGATACTCAAGTCGCTGAAACATTCCTAGAAATTTGAGTTCAAGTAAACAACTTAGAATTCATTTGGTAAACAACCAGAAATCTTTAAACCTCTAAAATTCATGGCTTACCGAATCTAATAAGCAAACCCACTTTGATTTGATGGAGAAAAACAAAAACCCAATTAGAAAGGAAGCTCTAAGACTTAGGTCGGTATAACATTGAAGAGATTGAATTCAAAGAAGCACAAATCAATATAAGAAGAAGATGAAAAAAAATGTGGAAGAAGACTCAAATCAAACTCAGAATAAGGTTGGTTACATGCCACAAACTGAAGGCAAAATCAAAAAGCAAAAATTGCAAATCACTCACTTGGGTCGCAAATCAACAAGCAAAAATCGCAAATCAACCAGAAAAAATCGTCGTCAGATCTATGTCCATGCAAAAATCCCAAATCAACCAGCAAAAATCAAAATCACAAAACACATAACATAAATCACTAGCAAAGATTTCAAAAAAGGCAGAGATTCATTGAGAAGATGAATTGCTCTTAGATCTATGTCCACGCCCTTGATTGAGTTCGGATCTGGGGGCCACCATTGAAGGGGATGTATAAGGGAAACCATGGTCAACATCGCCGTTGCTCACCTGGATTTAGGGGCCACTGTGGAAGGGGATGAAAAATGGGAAATCGTCGTCTTCGTTTGAGGCTACCGTCGCCGATGCTAGAAGAGGCCACGATCGTCGTCACTCACCTGGATTGGCAGTATGGCGACAAAGAAGATGGCGGAGAGTCAGAGACCATTTGTAGAACGGTCCAAGTTTGGATCGAAGAATGAATGGAAGGTGATTTTAGAGGGTATTTAGGTATTTTTTTAGAATTATATTGTGGGCCCCACAAGATCCAAAACTTTTCTATTTTATAACCACATGTGTGTTTTTATCATGGTTTGTGACAAGATTTTACGAAACGGTTTACGCCGGTGTAACCGGACGAGTTACAAGGGTCGTTTGGGTCGACCTTTTTTTTTTTTATTTCTCCCTCAATTTTTTTTTCCTTTTTTCACTTTTGGATGTCATATTTTATTTAACCACGGTTGCTTAGTGAACGTCAAATGTAGGTTGTAAAAGAAAATTTTTACGAATAACTGGAGTAAAAAAACTGATCTAAAGTATTGAAATGATATAAACGTCAAATTTAGAAAACAAAAATTAATATATTTTTACACTTTAATACTTTTTAAAACGACTTCATGTTTTCCCTGAATCATTAGTATGTATTTTTTACCTTAATTTTTTTAAAACGACTTCACGTTTTCCCTGAAATCCGCCATCCACGTTCCGCACTCTGGCAAAAAAACCATCGACAAATCACAAACCTTTTTGCTCTCTCTCCTCCCCCTTCACCCCGCAAACTTGCTTCACTCCAAACTCTCTCACGCCCCTTCCCGACCACAAAAATGCTGACACTTCTGTCTTAAGGTTAATCTTCTTTTCTCTCTCTCGCCACTACTGTTACCCTTTTTTTTCTGTTCCTGCATCTCTATTTTATATGTGTAATTTGGATCCCGCGGATAGATCTTGGTCTGAAATGACCGTCTCTTTATTGTTTCGGCTCGAAATTTTCTCTCTTTTTTTCTTTGCTCCTTTTTTATTTTTTTTTCTTGGGTTGAAAGAATTTGGTTGATCGGGGGGCTTGTTTCATTTTTTTTGATCGGGCATTTCTAAGATCTTGTGAAATTGAATTACAATTTTGTTTGGGAGGCTTCTTCGGGTGTTGCGGCTGGGATTATATTAAAGGGGTTCTCTGTTTTTTTGTTAATCTGGTTGATTCTTCTTCCTTTTTCTTGAGATTTCAATTTTCAATTTAATCATCGAGTTTTGATCTTTTCCTTGAAACTCTGAGCTCAACTATAACAAAATTACTCTGTATTAACCTATCATTTCTTAAAGCTAGTTGTTTCTGTTAAGGCCCATCTGCTTTTGAAGACATAATTTACTGCTTATATTCAGGAATCCGAAGAGGGCTGGTTTCCTAATTATATTCAGGAACCCATTTAATTGTCATACTTGCCAGCGCCTGCTGGCAATTTAGTTTTCATCAATAAGAATTATCTTGCAAGTTTCTCTCTTTTGGAAGAATTAAAGTATTTTATAATCTTCTGCTGTGTTAAAGGCTTAGGCCAGCTACCATTGGCAGTTTGTTATTCTCCCTTGTTTATGGGTTCTTGCCACCCAAAATTCTTGCTTTTAGGATTTGAGAATTTTTGGAAGACTAGTTATGCACCCATTTTCACTTTTAGAATATCGCTCCTGCAGGCAATAAGAACAGTTCTTTCTTGTTAGAAAGTCATGTTTTAGAGAACTTGTCTTGTGATAAATGCCGTAGGGGATAAAATTGAACTTCATAAAATATAGACACATATAAGTGAAAGTACTAATAAACTCTAGTTTTGAGATTTTAAGTCAAGATGTGGTGTCGATTTCACCCATATGCTCTGTCTTATTTCTGTTTGGCCTATTTTGATTCTCCTCCTTTTGGGTGGCTCCCCATTCCATTCACAACACAAGTATAGATATAAGAGAGTCAAAAATAATTGGGAGAAGTACTGGAAAAAAATATGTACAAAGTCAAAGTGTAATTAATGTGTTGTGAGTGAAAAAAAAAGTAAAAGGAAAAGGCACAAATGCACAGAAATAGAGTTTTCTTTAGGGCCCGTTTAGATCGCGGAAAATTGGGGGAAGGAAAAGGAAAATGAGTATTTTCCATCGCGCGCGGTTGTTTGGTTCGCATTTTCCATCCAAATATTTTCCGGCGGTGGGGCGATTTTCCCTTATACATGGGAAAATGGGTTCCCACCAATTTTGGTGGGAACCATTTTCCGGCGGAGCAAGAAAATCAAAGAAGACGAACTTACCCTTTGTGAGCGCTTCTTGTGTGTCTTCAATCCGCGGAGAAGTCACGGTGGTGATGATGGCGAAACCAACCGCCTCCTGCATTTTCGGTCGAACCAGATCTTGAGACGCGGAGAACTGTTGTTCGATCATAGAATTAGCCGGATCTTGTGACGGAGTTAACGATTTTCATAGATGAAGAACTCTCGATAGCCATCAGAGGAATCGAAGAAACCCAAGTCGGAAAATCACAGGCCAAAGATCTGAGATCAAAGAAAGCACAGACCAAAACCAAAGATCTCAGATCGAAGAACACAGACCGTCGGAAATCAAAGAGGTAGCAAAGAATCCTACGTTGCAGGCACTTGAAAATATTCTCCCACGTACGTTGCAGGCACTTGTAAAATTAGCCTGGCAATTCTCATTGACAATGAGAATTGTCAAGCAATTCTCGAGAATTGCCTGGTGAGGGTATTTTATTTTATTTATTTAAAACTAAGGACAAAAAGGTAATAATATTTTCTTTTAGGGGTAAAATGATATTTTGTCTTATTTTCCTACCTTATTTTCTTTCAACCAAACAAAATTTTTCCTATCAACCTATTTTCTTTTCCAATGCGAACCAAACACATCAAGGCAACATATTTTCCTTTCCATTCCATTCTTTTCATTTTCATTCCTTTCCATTCTCACCTTTTCTTTGATCCAAACGGGGCCTTATACTCACTCCAATTCTTAATATAAGATCTGGTTTGTAGTGCAATTTGCACTACAAACCCAGATTTATTATGATATTAAATTCTTGTAGTCTTTGATTTCAGTAAAACATATCCTATATAGTTGCATAGAACATTTAAGGAAAAAGGTACTGATATCATAGTTCTTCAATTTGATGGTTGAAACTCATTACTGGTTTTCAATTTTTTTCTGCAGGTGTTTTGAATCTTTTGATTCACTGTAATTGACTAAGACTTTAGGAAAACTGGTAAAATGGAAGACAGCTACTCTACTGTAAGGAGATGGGAGGATCTGGACATAGACATTTTGGTGAAGATTTTCCAGTTGCTTGACATCTTCCAGTTAACTGCTGGCATTGCTCATGTATGTAGTGCGTGGCGTATGGCTTGTTGTGATCCGCTTCTTTGGAAAACACTTGATTTGTCAATGCTAAAATCCAATTTCATCAAGATTCCGTTAGAGCCATTTGTCTATGTTGATGGACGATCTGATACTATTTTGACCCGTTTGTTGAAGATTTCTTTAAGTCTAAGCAAGGGGAACATACTGACATTGATCTTTCATTTCAACTTATACATAAGCGATGATCAGTTGACATACACTGCCGAAAGGTAATTTCAGGTTTCACATATAATGCTATAAGGACAAATAATATTCTCTTGCTTTCTGATTTGTTGATGATCTTTGATGTTTGGTACTAACATTGCTTTACTATTTAGAGAGATTAACTTTAACCTTAACATAGCTTTGATACCAATTGATGGGTACCTAACTGGGATAGGAATCCTACCCTAAAAGCTAGCGCTTGAGGTGGGAGAACCAACCCACTTAAATAGCCCCATTGAGCATTTCCATCAGCATTATGTTTAATTTTTTGTTTATGATTTTTATGATTGTTACAGTCATGAAAGAACAAGAGTTGTGAATTCTAAGTTTAAATAAGTGTTGATTTAGGCATTTAACAGTGACTATAGGTGCAACTTGATTTATTTTTTGAGGAGCCATTTGGTCTTTTATTTTCAAAGGTTTTGTTACTTACTGAGATACTGCTCGGTATTCTCTTTTGTATTATCTTTGTTGTTTCCTTTAAATTCTTTCTTTCATCTTTTCCTAGAGTTGCTGGAGAACATCTAAAAGTAGTTAAAGCTATAAGCGGCTGTAATTACTCAGTTCAATTATTGTCTTCTGATCTGAGTTCTGTCATCCCTTGTTGCAGGTGTCCTAAACTCAGACGACTCGTTTTGCCAGCATGGAACAGGATTAAGAAAACAGGAATGGTCAAGGCCATTCGTGGCTGGAAAGATCTGGTGTCCTTGACGATGCCTACCATAGCAAATCCACCCTATCTTCTGGAGGAAATTGCGGCGAATTGTGAGAACTTCAGTGAGCTCAAGATCATGGGTCCCTGTGATATTTTCTTCGCGTCATCCATAGCCGCATATCTTCCAAAGTTAAGAGTGTTGAGTCTTCGATGTTCAACGCTATTAAAGGATGTCCTCATCCTGATCTTAGAAAGCTTACAGCACCTTGAGGTGCTCAATATATCACATTGCATTCTGATGGAAAACGTTCCACCTCCTCAGCATAGAAGAATCATAAGACAGATTGATCCGGCTATACTTGAGAAGGCCTCTCGGTTGCGTGAATTTCTCACGTGCATGGAAGACTCGTGCATCATGTGCCAGCGGACGAGAACCGATGAGGGGCTCGTGAGGTGGTACAAGTACGAGGAAGGTCTGTGGAAAACAGATGAGGTTAGGTCTCTCTCACTCTGAGGAAAATAGGAAGTGGGTATGGTAGTGAATTTTTTAGGTGTTGCTGCATATGTTACCTTTTGTCCTGTTCTTGTAACTTCAAATAGTGCATCCAAAATAAAGATTGCTTGATTGTAACAATTGAAAATGTGTTGTTATATGCCCTCCGAGAAGAAGGGGTGTTAAATTTTGTAAGTGTACATAGAAGTTAGCCCAGCCCATGTTCTCTGCTTTAGTTGTAAGTTCTTACTTCATATGTGGACTTTCTTTTCTATTACAATTTTTTTTATTTCCTGTTATGCCCCTGCCATCCTAAGATTGCTTCTTATACAAGGTTATTAAACCCGGACTGGTCTCTGAACTGATCAAAGTATTGAGTCAAATCAGAGTCAAACTGGAATTAACTTAGGGCCAAACTAATGAGATAGTTAAGATTTCAAGGTTATTAATATAAAACTCTGAATTAAAAAATTTTTTAAATATTTTTTTATTGACTCGGGTTGATAGTTGAACCAGTTAGGTGGCTGGTTCGCGGTTTTCGGGTCAAACCGACCGATCCGGTCTAGGTTTAATAATCTTGTTCTTATGGCTAATTTGGTTAAAATTTCTCATGAAGAAGGAAAGAATGTGTTAAAGTGATCATTCTTGTGTTGTATGTTATATCTTGAGTAATTTGTTTTCTATTCATTTAAAAGATGTATAAAGTATAAGACATGAGGAAAAAAGTTACTTTTATATTTCTTATTTTAATAAATTGTTAGGTTTTAAATACTTAAATGTGTATTTATTCATGTTGCCTTTCCTTTTTGGGCAAAAAAAAAAAATGTAGTTTGTGTATTTTTTATATTAAAGATCTTTAATTTATTCCTCAAGAATGGTTTTGGTTCCGTCTCATCTGTTTTTTTTTTTTTAAGAAAAAAATTAATCTGTCATTAATATTACAAGTTTCAATTAGATCCAATCAATTAGCAAAAAAATATGATTGCGTAATATTTTTCACAAAATATGATTGCATGGTTTTTTTTGTGAGAGACTAAATTGAAAATATGTGTGCACCAAGCAAGGTTATTAAACCCAAATTGGCCATCAAACTAGTATGGATAGTGGGTTAGATCGGATCTAACCGGAGCTAACCCGAGGCTGAAATTTGAAGCAGGTGAATGAACTCGAACGATAATATTTTTCAAAATAGTTTTGAAATTTAATAATTTTTTAGAATCAAATAATAATATTTTTTAGTTTTTTTTTTTTTTTCTGCATTAGAGAGCAAACATCTCAAACTATCTATAGAGTCTTAATTTATAATTTTTAAAAATATGTAAATTAAATATGAATTTTTAAAATCATAAAATTTTAAATAAATATTGATCCGGTTACATAGGGCGGACCGGTCCGGTTTTAATACCTTATCCTAACATTTGTAAAGGTAAATGGACAAATAATATTATAAAATGTCTGCGTAAGTTGACTGAAATTGGAAGTATGCGTCCGGCAATTTGAATATCTCATTTGTTTATTTATATTGGTAATAAATTAAATTTAATAATATTGACTCTTTGAGCAAATTGAAAATTATTTTTTCGGTAAGAAATTATAATATTTTTTTATTTTAAAACATACGTAACCATTATCATAAACGAAAAATGAAAAGGGAAAGCCGGCCCGAAGAACTATTTATCTATTTTCTAAGAACATGTTGATTGTTGAATATCCTTTTTCCCCCCTTTTTAGAGCCTTGCACTAGCATATTATCTTTTAGGTTTAGCAATGCAAGTTAAATAACATGTATTATAAAATATGAATAATTATGGCATGTCTTCAACTTAAAATATGTAAAACATGTTTATATATTTATTTTATTTTATCGTGCCGATATATATTTTTACATGTATTTATATTTTTTTATTTAGATATCAAGTTAGTGTATAAAGTTTATTTTATCCAAAAACCATATTTAGTTTTTTAAAAATATATATTATAGTCTTCTAATATTATAAATACACATATCATCAAATACACCTCTTTCGTTTTTTTCCCATCTCCCATCCAATTCATATTTTAATGTTTACAAAAAAATTGGTATTAAAATTTAAAAGGACCCTTAGTGTCCACTTGGTAGTATTTTCTTACTAATTCATTCTTCCATTGACAAAACTTTCTTGTAAAATTAGGAAATAAGGCCCTAACAATACAGGAGGCAAAATGAAAATAGATATAATAGGTAATAGATAAAGAGATGTTACAAAATTTTGATATCAGAGAGTGGTATCAAGTATAATGGCACAACATATAACAATATCAAACACAAAGTTATGAGACATAGAAACATAAAAGTATCAAGAATAATGGTATCAAGCACAATGCTATGAAACGCATACACAAAATGCTATCAAGAATAGTAGTATCATACATAATGGTATAAGACATAGACTAACAGTGATATTAAGAATATATAGTATCATCATATACAATGGTATCAAACACACTTCTTTCGTTTTTCCCCCACATTTCCCGTTTTAATTCATATTTTAATGTTTCTTTTTCAAAATCCTAGTATTAAAATTTAAAACGACACTTAATCTCCACTTTGTAGTAGTTTTTTACTAATTCATTCTTCCATTGAGAAAAATTTCTTGCAGAAGTAGGTAATAATGGCCCTAACAATATAGGAAGCAAAATGAACATAGATATTATAGGTAGTAGATAAAGAGATGTTGCAAAATGTTGATAGGAGAGAGTGGTATCAAGCGTAATGGTATTAAGAATAACAATATCAAACACAATGCTATGAGACATAGACACATAACAGTTTAAAAATAGTGGTATCAGACACAATGATATGAAATACAGACACACAATGCTATCAAGAATAGTGGTATTAGATAGAATGACATCAGACACAGACACACAATGCTATCAAGATTAGTGGTGTTAGACAGAATGGTATCAGACACAGACACACAAGATATCAAGAATATGTAACATTATCATAGAAAATGGTATCAAACAAAGTGGGGATGATAGACACAATCTTTAAGATCAAGGAAATGATTGAGGAGAAGGCACCAGAAGCCGGAAGGGGTAAATAACCAAGCGCGTCGTGGAAGTCACCAATAACAAGCGTTTTGTGTTTAGCTCCTCTGCTAAAGTTGTTCAAATCCTTGTGAAAAATCAGTTCTTTCTAGTTGTGAAAATTGTTTGGGCATATTATTAATACTTGATCTTATAAAAGAAATTGTAAGAAATATTCATAATCCATATCTTAAATTTTCTTCCACAAATTTTATAATCACATTACTTAAATACATAAATAAAACAAGATTTTCAACTAGAAAGATTTGATATAAGCCTTTTTATAGGATTAAGGTATAGGTTGACGAACGAAGTGTTACACAAAGAGCACATGTTACAAAAATGTTTTAGAGGGACCAAAAATACAAATGAACAATTGAAAATGAAAAAAAAATACCTATGAACAATATAAAATAGGAAAATAACACGATGTCGTTAATTTCAACTTAACTCCGTTGGTCAATCTGTCGTTGGTCTACGAATCTGTCTCGAATTCAAGCTCATTCGTGATGGTCATGGAGGAGGAGGATGAACGAGCTGACGACGTTGTCACCGGCGCCACCAGCACAACCTTTCCTAGGTCCTACTGGGTAGAAAATACGAACAAGCTTATGCGTTCTAAGGAAGAAGACAATGAATAGTGTAGTTGCTCTGCATCTGGGATCTTTCCAGCGTTCAGCGTAGCTTCCAGAAAAACATCACGCGCCTCTGTTCTACTTCCACTCTCCCTCTCCGAAAATGATTGATGATGATGAATTGTGGCTCTGATTCTCACCCCTAATCTGAAGCACGACGGTTGAGAGGAGGAAGAAGGGATGTTGTTGGCAATGATGGTGATGAAGGCCAGAATTGCCCACGACAGAAGTAATACTTTGTTAGCCAATTTGCACCTTTATTGATATTTTTTTTTCATTTTCAATTGTTCATTTATTTTTGTGGTCCCTCTAAAACATTTTTGTGCCAGGTACTCTTTGCATAACACTTCATTGGCCAATTTGCACCTTAACCCTTTTTTATATTACTATCGATATATCTCATATATTTGCATCCACAAAATAGAATCACTTTTCAAGCGCATATGAATATGAGCAGCATTAGAGCCGGCGTTTAAGCCCTAGCCCTTTAAAGGTCAGACTTGTAAATTGGAGCTTCTAAATGAAGTTGGCCCTATAAGACCGAGGGCTTAAAAGGGCTAGCATGTTAAGCCCTTTCAATATTTTTTTTTGTTTTGTTAATTTGACTTGATCATTTAATTTACTAATTTATATGTATTTTGTATTTTTATAGAGTTATTTATCTATTTAATTACAAATACATAATAACTATACTTTAATTTTATGATTTGGTTTATTATTTGTTGCAGATAAAGGTTATTGATGTATTCATGATGTCAGAGAAGATATTCTTGATATTTTTACCCATGAAGCAGAGCCTACTACTCGAAGTGAAGCACAATCAAATGTCTTTGAAATTGATGATAGTAATAAAGAAGATAAAAATATACTCATGTTGTTGTGATAAACTTATTATGCTATGTGTGAGTTACTTGTGGATAATAATTTACTTTTAATTATAAATTAGTGACTACATTTATTTATTGCATTAAGCGTATTGTGTAAATATTAATATTGACAACATTTATTTGATAAATTAGATTTTTAATTGTAATATTTTATTAATTATATTTCTTTTTAAAAAAGCGTAAAAAAATAATTTTAATTCATAAAATTATATGAAATTTAAGTTTTCTATTATTGAAATCAATGAAGATTTAAGGGTTAAGGAGCGAATTGACTAACAAACTATTAACTCAGGAGCGTCCAACACAAACAACTATTAAGTGGACATTAAATACCAACAAACTTTTTAAAAGTTGAATTTAGCACAAAAACGTTAATTCATAGTCAACGTCCGTTAGTAGAAAGCATGAACGAAGTAACATTTCCAGGAAATCGAGGAAGAACCAGTGGTGTATAAGTCATCTTCTGTTGCATCTCATCTTGCACCACATCTGTCATGTCGTTGAACAATGGACTCAGATCTGCGATGAGGCTTCTCAATTCTTCCGACACGTTGGTATCCATTGCAAAAATCACAAATAAGCTTCTGCCTCCTAACAACGCAAGAACAGAAGAAAACGATAAGGGAAAAAAGAAGAAGAAATGGTCAGATTAATTTGAAACATAAAACATCCCAAAAACTATCCTTAAAAATATCAACAAAATTCTACAAGCTAAATATAGTCGCCTCAACAAAAATCCTGCGAATTTTGAAACTTACCTACTTCTCTCTATCTTGAGCAAAATAGGACAAAAGAGAAAAAGGGGAAAACGAAAGAAGCAAGATGAGAGGCATAATCACAGAATATTCACAGAGATGACCCACAAATCAGTAAGAGTAGAAGGAGGGTGCTGAGAGACATTAATCCGCGTTTTTGGTTTGAGAACCAAGAACGAGACTCAACCACGGCTAACACACGAAAGCGATTTGACCTTCCTCATCTTCGCCCCTGCATTCGCCACTTTGATTTGAGAACCCAGAACGCCTGAACCACGGCTAACGCACGAAAGGCGATTTGACCTTCCTCATCTTCGCCCCTGCATTCACCACCAAGACCAAGATCCGTCCCGATCTTGCACAACGGCTAACGCACGAAAGGCAATTTGATATTCCTCATCTTTGCCCCTGCATCGCCACCAAGAACAGGCTCCGTCACGGCGATGTTTCTTCCGATCTGTACTCTGATTCACAGCTAGACGCACGACAAGCTCCCTATGCCCTTGCGTTCTATGCCAAAACGACCAGCGAGGCTCCGTCACGTTCCTACCCCGAACTCGGTCCCAGTTTCTTGTGGGGGTCGCGACTTCAGCAACTCGCACGATTAAATTGGAGGGCCTCTGTTCGCATGATTAAATTGGAGGGCCTCTGGTATCATTTTGCATCGGCAGTGGCGGCGGCCAAGATTGAAGAATTTGTTCAAACAGAGGAGGAAGACGAAGCGAATGAAGAAAGAAAAACAAAAGGAAAAGCATTGATAAACGCCCTGGAGACTGCGTTGTGTTGAGTCTGAAAAACAAACAAAGGGTACTAACAAACGTTTACAATGAATTAATGTTTTTGTGATAAGTTCACTTTTTAAAAAGTTTGTTGGTATTTAAAGTCTACTTAATAGTTGTTTGTGCTGGACGCTCCTGGGTCAATAGTTTGTTGTCCAATTCGCTCCTTAACCTAAGATTTAATTACATTGATGTATCTAATAAAGTAAATTAAATAAAAAAATTAATTGCCGATAAGTTGGGTTAAAATTAAATATTGTCCGTATCGAGACCAAACCCTGAAGAAGCTGACACTACATAAGACGTTCAACTTGCTCTTTCTGCTTCTCCCTCGTTGGGCGGTTCCTTTGTTAATCCTCTCTCTCTACCTACCAACAAGCAGCGAAGCCGCCATGGTTCTGCAGCTATGGGAGACTCTGAAGGAAGCCATCGTGGCTTACACTGGCCTCTCTCCAGCTACCTTCCTCACCGGCCTCGCTTTGCTCATCGCCGTTTACTATACAGTTTCGGATCTTTTTGCGCCGTCTGATCCTCCTCCCAGACCAAGGAATTTGGAGGAGATGGTGCCGCCTCTGCCTCCGCCGGTTCAGGTCGGAGAGATTTCCGAGGAGGAGCTCAAAGCCTACGATGGATCCGATCCCAAGAAGCCTTTGCTCATGGCTATCAAGGGTCAGATCTATGACGTGTCTCAGAGCAGGTATAATCGGCCTTTGCTTCTGAATTTTTGTCCTTTTATCGATTGTTTGCGGTTGATTTGAGGGTTTTCTGAACTCATTTGGATGGTCAACGGTTGAAATCGATTCTGTTTATTGGCAATTTCTGGCGGTCGATAAGCATTTCGGTTTATTAAATAAGTGTTATACTACTTTACTTTATTGTTTTTTCCCCTTTATGTTGTGAATGATATTTTACTTTATCTGGGCGTCATCACTATCGCTTTTACCAGGCTTTTGGTGCTCTCTTTTTATGCGGTTAATTATAGTCCAAAGCTTCATCTGATTTTGAATGTTTTTCTTATATTAAAACATTGTTGCTACATAGTTGATATCCTTATGGCTATATTGTTGCTCTGCTATGATGCTTTATTCTTCTGCTGTCGCAGATAATAAATTAGGGTAACTTTCTCTGTTTTTTGCCCCAAATTAATTTTATCTATTTTCATTTGAAGCATGTGAAAGATAGTTCAAGCAAATAGGGCTAAATTTGATTGAACTATATGCCATTTGGTCAGTTTGGTCATTTGATCTCAAATATCATCTTCCTTTATAAGTTTCGTAGTCTTTCCAAAGCCTGAAAAAACGTATTTCAGTATAGTTTTTAGCTGGGAGCATACTTTTGAACAATCTTCCGATATTTATGTAAACATTTACTTACTCCTATTCAAGTTGTGAATCGTGAGAGATATTTGTTCTTTGTAGAAACAGTTCATTTCTTTAGGAACCTTCATTGTGACCTGGCAGCCTCAAAACTTAAAAACTAATGTTAGTGGCTTAAATTAATAAATGTTTGAAATTCTTTTAGTCCTTTACAGCATTACACAGGCTTGCATTACATTTAGAATATGCAAGTCAGCATCTTTTTTCCCTCCTTTTTTGACCCAACAAACCATCCGAAAAACAGTAATTTATTGTTGTTTCCATGATGTCTTTATGGTCTTCTGTTGGTTAACCATGACCATACATAATTCAAGTCTTTGGTGAAACTTGGCTAAACTGTGAGGATAAGATTCCTTAACCTCAACTATGCTACAAAAAAGGATAAACTTCCTTTTTTTGATTCTGACAGTTTGATAAAAGGATAATATATCTTTATGGTTTCTGATTTTCAACTTTTAATGTAAATAATTTTGAGAATCTACTTTTGCA
Organism: Acacia melanoxylon; assembly: GCA_019022615.1. Lineage (NCBI taxonomy): Eukaryota > Viridiplantae > Streptophyta > Magnoliopsida > Fabales > Fabaceae > Acacia > Acacia melanoxylon. The sequence continues at coordinate 12,224,018 of JAFJYJ010000004.1, forward strand.
AAGTAAAGTGATGTCAGTTATGGATGGTTTACTTTCGCAAATCAATTGACTTGGGAGCACACTGATGGTAGAATTTCTCTTTTTCCCTGATATTTTCTTATTGGTGATGATGAGTTATACTTGAGTTAGTACCACCTCTTATCTGAACACATGTGAATGTTTATTTGCAGGATGTTTTATGGACCCGGAGGGCCTTATGCTCTATTTGCCGGCAAAGATGCCAGCAGAGCTTTAGCAAAAATGTCATTTGAAGAAAAAGATCTCACTGGGGACATCTCTGGTCTCGGCGGATTTGAGCTTGGTGCCTTGCAGGACTGGGAATACAAGTTCATGAGCAAGTACGTGAAGGTTGGAACTGTCAAAAGTTCTGTTCCTGTTACTGAAGCGGCCAAAACAAATGGTGAACCATCAGAATCCAGTGCTCCCGGCGATGGTGCTGAGACAGCTGCTACTAAGCCTACCGGAGATGGCCCTTCCGAGATTTCCACCGATGAAGCCCCTTCAAATGTCAATGCAGATAAAGAATAAATCGGTTGTTGTTGCTTCAACCATCTTGCTTGTGATGTCATCAAACTCTAAAGAACTGCTTAGAAGAAGACTCAAGATGGATTGATCCTGCTGGGCAATGTGTACCCTTCATACAGATTTTTATACAGACTCAGGCTGTAATGGGATAATGTTTATTAGATAAATAATAAATTAAATAATGAGTCTTTAGTCGTAAACCTCAGTTCTTGCTAGTTTCACAACCCTATTGTTGAAAAACAAACAAACACATGGAAACTACTCTTAAGAAATTGGTAAAAAACCTGTCTTAAAATTTCAATGGACAAAAGAATTTGATGTGTTTTTATACACAAGAAATGAAATGAAATGAAATGAGTACTCCACACTCTACAAGTTTTTTATACATAGAAAGTAGATTGGATTAATTTTTTAGAATAACTTTTATGATTTATAAGGTAAATATGTGAAAAAAAGTTGTTTCGATTTACGGAAAATGATCTTTGAAATGATGGTTTGCCAAACAATTTATAAATCCCTTTTTACTAATTAATTTTTTAAATAATAATTATTCACCGATTTTCTCAAATATTATTTCTTACTTTTAATTTTTTTTAAAAAAAGTTATTGAGGCAAATGCGTGGGATGCATGGAATTGATGTGTCGTCGGCACGCTTGCCATGCGGCATCAGTCACATGTCGTTGAAAATTTAAGGAAGACAATTCCAAATATGCAAAACAAAAAGTGACTGTTTTGGAATTGTGGAATTTCCTTCTTGTACAAATCATGTATATAGATTCCTTCTTCTCGTGGAGTGGATTAGTTTTCACAATATGACAACTAAAATTTGAATTTTTGTCAGGTGAGGTGCTCACATTTAATGTCTTACAGTATTTCAAATTGAATTGTCTTTAGTAAGAGGATACGTGTGGGTGTTTAAAAACCTAGACAGGACCAGAACACCCCATCCTGGTTCTCGTCCCAAGTTTTGGCTGGGACACAAATGTCATCTTGGTACCGGGATAACACTAGGAAATCCAACCTTATTTTTTTAAAATATAAAAAATGACATAATATAAGTTAAATGCTCTATATTCCATTATTTGAGGTGATCATTTATAACAACTATCATAGCCATGATACTTCCTAAAAATATGCACCTTATTAGATCTTTGTAATTAAACAAATTGATTCGGAGTCAAGACAACTATGTCATAAACAATTAGCCAAAAAAAAGACACAACAATAAATGTGGAAAAAAATTTCATTCAATATGAGTGAGAAGAAATGAAGAATGTTGAGGTAAAAGAAAGGATAAATTAATTTATGAGGTAAAAAAAAAGGGACTAGGACCTTAAGGGTGAGACCGGATCCTATACTAGTCCCAATTTGTTCGATCCTAGTCTTAGACGAGACGAGACATTCTGATCTCAAAATGCCTGAAATCGGGCCATAATTGTTGGGATTAGGACACTTTGAACACTCCTACATGTACCTAACAAAAAAAAAAAGAGAGTTACAAGTAGCATCAAACCTAATTGAAAGTAACTCTCCTAATAATGTTTTCCACATTTGAACATATTCAGACTTAGACTTGAAACCTCGTGCTTAATCATATCAACCAAAAACTTTTCTACTCATACCAAATGCTTGTTGGTAAGACCCCTTCCTTTTTCCTCAAATCCATCTTGGAGTTTTAATTTTTGACCATGAATTTGAGATCTATATGTTTTGATCATAAATATAAGGCTTTGATTTCATTTATCTCTTATATTTATTTTAAAATGTAAGTTAATAATGCTCCAATGTACGTAAATGATTAAAATAAATGATATTTTAGGCAAAGCAATATACATTTTTTAAAATAACTAATTATTCTAATTTACTTAATATATATGAATTAGTTAACTAACTCGTATTTAAGACCAGAGCAAATATTACTCGTATACAGTTTTGTATGGGGAAAACAAGGATAAATAAGGCCAACACCTCGTATGCATTTTTTTCCCCCGTCATAATCTCAGCATCTCTGTTGCTCCATTATTGTACGAGGATCCTATAAATACTCTTGTGGGAATCATTGAGCATGTTTCTGGTAAAAAGAAAGAAAGAATCATTAAGCACGTGAGAATAAATAATATATTAAACAAGATTATTTGTTATGATTGCAGTAGTATTTTTTATTAAAAGATAGTGAATAGTATTATTTCACCGCATGTGATCACATATTTATCTTTATCCCTCACTAATTTTTTGAGTAATTGAGTGATAAATGAACGGCTTGTTTTTCATGCATTGAATAGAATCTAGAATGGAACATATTATCTATGGTTAATAAATAGTAGAATCTTAATATAAATTTTATATATCTTATATCAACATTAATATATATGACACAAATATCATGACTCATTTCAACAATGAATTGACGAATGATGATCAAGCCAATTTAGATTGACGTTAAAAAAACATGTTCACATAAACTGAAATAAAACTTTCTTTATGTATTTAACTCGTATACCATAAATCACATTTAAAAAAACGGTTTCTATGACTGCTAATCTAAACAGACAAATCAGTTAAGAGTAGATCAAATATAACCAGCAAGCCACAAGTCTAGCAGGCTGAAGTGTGGATGAATTGTCTTGTCCAAATGTCCTTACCTTTTGAGACTTTTTCTCTTGTCTTTATTATTATTATTTTTTTAAAAAATAATCTGCTTGTCTTATAAATAAGCCCAATTAGTCGGATAAAGTGTCTTGTCCAGTTGTCTTATAATTAACTGAATTACTAAAAAAAAAAAAAAACTTCCATTTGAGAAATAATGTCAGATCTCACTTTCTGCCATTGGAATCAGAAGCTAAAGACGCAGTCACCTTTTGGAGTCATTATAGGGTAATGAGGAATTAAATCAAGTAACTGAATCTTCGTTTCTATCTTATGAGAATGAGAAGCACAGTAAAGTTCATGAATAGAGCAATAAACATGGCAAAGAACGTGAAAGCCATATCTGGACGCTAACATGGTTTTAGGATGAAGGAAGAAACAAATCGAACTTGTTTACAGATCAAAACCTTTTTGAACTTGGTTAGGTGTAGCGATCAATGACGAAAGCAATACAAGGAAGAAGAAGCTCATCGAACGTCGTAGACAATGAAAAAGGCTGGAGTCATACCCAAACCTGGGACTCTTCCAAAATTCTTTTCGTCTTTAGCTTCTGTGATTCCAAAGGCAGAGAAAGTGAGATCTGGGAGTAGTGCTCAAATGGAAGCTTTTTTTTTCCCCTCCAAAAACTAAGGTAACGCGGACGTTTGTAATTCCGTTAGATTAGGGTGAAGTTGCTCTATTTTTAACTTACTAAGGGTAAAATTGCGCCCAAAATATTTTAAGGTGTTATTTGCACCTTAAAAAGTATTTGAAGGTGTTGACTGTTGAGTATACTTTAACCCTAATAAAAATAGGATTAAGTAGCAAATTCAACCCATAAATTTTCTCTGATGAGCAATGTTACTATGAAAGTTTTTCATGTCTAGATGTTACCTCGGAAGTTTCAAAAACATGCTTGATATTCCATTTCCTTTAAAAAGTTAGCGGTCAACGTCAATTTTTTGAGTCAACAACGTTAGTTTTTTACGGAATATGGCATCATTACATTTCAAACTTTAAAGAATATGAGATAAGAAAAACTTCCAGGGCTTACTCCCGGATCTATACTTCTGGGATAGATTTCCTACTTAACCCATAAAAATAAAAAATAAAAATACAACCATAATAATGCCATTCATGCATGTCATCTGCCATTTAAGCTTCTTATGGTCAAATTGTAGTATAGTTAACAATTTAATTGTATTATGTTACTATTGATGAAATTGCTTCATTTTAAAAACTTTAAAAGTAAAGTTGCATTAGAATAACTTTAGAATATTAATTATGTATACTTGGAAAAATATTTTTAGGTGCATATTTTTCTAGGTGCTGACTGCTGAGTGCACCTTAATCCATATATGTGTGTGTGGGGTATTGGGTACCATTATTTAATTGGCTAACCAAGAACTATAAGCAATAAATTAAACCTCAAATTAATTGAGTCGTCCCACACACAGTTTGTTGTCAATTCAATGGGACCTTTCCCATTAAAAATTAGCCACACTACTCACTCTTCTTGTCCCTTTGATCCAACTTGTCATAATATCTCTTCTTCTTCCCCTTCTTGCACGCAAATGAACATTCAATATTCAATTCTCCTTTTGTCCCGCTACATTATAAAATTATACTCTCTCATCATATATGTCCTTTTTAATTATATGCCACTCTAAACCTTTTTATCGGACTTAACTAAGGAGTAGAGAAGGTGTTAATTCACTAACTTATTATATGTTTAAAAAAAAAATACTTCCACTAATATCTTATGATAAAGACCGAATATTCTTCCTAAAAGTGTCTTGTAAGAAAGTATGGAGGGATTATCTTAAAACTAAATCATTAATTTTGTTTGGCACATTCTCAAATTAGGCATGATGGCTTATGAGAATATCAATACAAACATATATAGCTTCAAATAAAGATGATTTTTATTTGAATTAAAGGAGTAGGCACTAACATCCTAATAAGGTTATAGGGGCAACATTGAACCATCGGCCTCCTACTTACCCGAAAATTTTTATGTCACTAGATTATAAGGCTATTTGCAGAAGATTATTATGTTTGACTTAAACTACATACAATTATATCCACTCACAACAGCTCCATTAGCCCTTGGCATCAGTGGCGGAGCCACGTTGAAGGTTAGGGGGGCAAGTGCCCCCCAAATATTTTGGTTTTTTTTTTTTTAAAAAAAAAATCAAATTAAAGTTAAAGGAGTTTGAATTAATGGTTTCAAATTTTCATTAGTATTTATATTATTTGTCTACTTTCTTTGAATTAATACATGTTTAAATGATTTTCCACTCTTAAGTTAAGTGTCACCCTTAATACATCAAGATTACACTTCGTAATCGGATGAGGATGAATGGTTGAATAATTGTTTAATGCCTTATATTAAAAAATATGTATTTGATAGCATTGTTAATAAGACAATTATGATGAAATTCCAAAACACAAGCTCTAGAAGGATGACATTGTAATTATTTTTATTGTAATATATTATTTTTATTAAAATATATGTACTTGAACTTATTGAGTGTTCACCCTTCATTGTAATTTATATATTTGCATTTCTAACAATATTTAACTTTGTTTTTCTAAATGATGCAGTTTGTAAAATAATTTCTCTCTTATTACATCATCAATATTCACTTGATTTCATAATTTTTTTTTCTTGTTTATATTCTTTTGTTTTTTAATGCATTTAAAACTTTCAAAAAAATTCGGGCGCCGCCGAACCCCGAATCCCCCCACCAAAACGTAATTTGGCATCACAATAGTTTGTGAGAGAGAGATCCCCACCAAACAAAACTTTAGATGGCTTCAAGAGGATTTGGATATATGTCCACATCTATGGATGAATTGAGAATTTTTCTCTAAAGTTTTAAAATTCCATATCATTTGACCCTATCCGCGTGGCAAGAACTCCTGATTTTGATTTTTGAACCATCAACATATATAGTTAGGGTTTATTTTGCTTAGCATATGTAAAACACGAATAATCATTTCGTTAAAAGAAGTTTTATCATATGTTTTTGTAGCCTCTGGTCTTTAATATAAGACATATTTACATAATTTAATTAGATTAAGAAAGTTAGTAGAGTTAATTAATTAATATGATATGTATTTTTTAAAACATCTTAGTCATCTTCTTTAATTCCCTCATTCCCTCTCCTCCTTTGATTATTGTTAAAGGAGCATTTATGAGGGTAAATTAAGAAAACAATAACAAATATAAAAACTATATATTATATTTATGATTAAAAGTAACTCTCCAAATATGTATATTAAGCACCGGAGGGAGTAATACTTATTCAACTGTGATATCATTACACGAAGTACATTTAAATTCAAACTTACCCTAATAATTAATAACAATCTCTGAACCAAAGCATTGTATTGGTATGCTCTGAGGCCTGAGCACCAAATTAAAGAAGAGGGTTACTTTATGTTAAATGCGTTGGACCCTCTACAACTGCATTTTACTATCATCCCAAAACCTATTAGACAGGTACTGTGTGAGATTAGGACACATAATTTGTTTCTTTTGCCACGTGAGTCATGCTGCTAAACTTTATGATTAATAATTAATCCCTGCAATTAACATAATAATCAGCCAATTAATATTCAGATTGGCTTGATTATGATTATGACTCTTACTTTTTTCCCAAGTGTCTAGACTTTTTACCACTAGTTAGAAATTAGAGTATTGATTATTGATTCTAGTACACCTACCCCATAATTAAAAAAAAACTCTGAACTGACATAATTGTTTGAGCTTTAACACAGTTACATGTCAGTTATAATTAAAGAAGTGCAATCTAGTGCATAAGGCTCGTACCAGGATGAGGTATATGGGGAGGACCAGATGTACGCAGTGTTACCCCACAATTAGAGGAGCCGTTTCTAGGATTCAAATCCATAAACTCTAAGTCACATTGGCAGTAACTTTATCATTGCTTTAAGACTCACCTTCTAAATCAATTTGTAATTAGATTAATTAATTTATATATTAAATTTCAAGCTGTACGTATAGGCCCCACATATATAGAAATGTTGTGGAAGAGAATACCTAATGCATCAATCAAATTTTCTAACCACCCACATTATTAACTATCTATAGTTCTTGTCCTCAGAGGTCTCTCCAAAAACTGATCTCTAGCTAATAAGTGTTTTGTTTATCAGTTTAGAAATATCAATCAAAATAATCATCATGAGAGTTCTTCATATTGTGTTCCTGCTTTGTGTATTAGCAATTATATACTCTTCAATTAGTAGCAGGCAAATCTTCTCGAAGACGACGACGAAGATGGAAGAAGAAAGACCAAAGAGGGGCTTGTCTTCTTCTTCTCCTTCAATATTCGCAAAGTTTTATGCTGCAGAATTGAGACACAGAACTGTGGATGTTAATGGAAGTCACAGAGTTTCACTTACTGCAACTCCAGGAGGACCAAACCCTCTTCATAACTGACGACTTAAGATTAATATAGGTACTGTACGTTATTACAGTTTCTGATGATGGTGAAGCCCTAGATCTCATTACAGAAGGCATATATACAAATCTCTGAGATATATATATGTGTGTGTGTGTATAGTGCTTGATCAATATGAACATGCATGGAACAAATTAAAGTAAGTATTAATTTTTAGTTTTGCTGAATAGGAAGATTGCTTGTACTAATGAATTAATTATGGTTATATATGTTGCTACTAATTAAATTTGCTTGCCATTTCTTTGAAAATTATATTCCCTATTCGCTTAAATTAAAGAAAGCTAAAGCCATAATTAATTAACATCTCACTCTAGATCGATCATTATCATTATTACATTAAATTATGGTGAAACAGAAACTATTGAGTGTTGTCGGTCTGAAATTCTTATTTTAATCTCACATCATCATAACTTATTTAAATTCAACTTTTTTTTTTTTGTAACTTTATTTTAGGTTTTAATTACGTTAATTAAATTTCATTTGGTTTGGATTATACTGTTTATAACTATGCTTCTAGTTTTATAATTCTCTCTTACTTTATTTTCGTCTTTTAAATATTAAAAAAATTATTCAAGCACTTTTTAAAAACGCCATCATCAGAGATTAATATTTTATTTTAAACAACTTGGTTATGTTGAGAAATTTGAGTAATATAATTAAGATAAACGTTAAATTATTATAAATTAAAATAACTAACAGTGGTAGTTAAGTTGAGCAAAAGAAACTCAATATGTAGTTGAGAGTTCAGACTTTATGGACAGAAAAAATATCATGTAGGGAGAGTCGCCTTCAATCGAGTATAATAATACTCAAATATGATTTGGCATAGTACTAGATATCATATATTTATATAAAAATAATCAATTAATAAATAACAGTATGAAAAGATAACCTAGCTATAATGTAATTCAAATAAAGAAAAGTCAAATTTATTAAGAGACAAAAATTAAAAATTTAAAATAAAAAAAGAGAGAGCATATATAGTTAAACAAACACACACTCGTAAGTTCCATAAACATGTTGCGAGTCAAACTTGATAGTTGAAAAAAGTATAACGAGACGATGCTTAATGTAACTTTTAAATTAAGTGAAATTGCAGATATTTAAGAGCGTTTTCTTGTTTTTTTGGTAATTTCTAATTGCTGATTGATTTGGACAAGTAGCGTGTGGACTTGTATTAGTCCATGGTTAGAAATATACGTACGTTAAGCAGAAGAAATTGAAATATTATCCCAAATTAATATTATGTCGTTTTCTTGTTCATTAATTAAATTGATTTCTTATCAAAATCAGATTATATAAGTATTAATTTGTCAGTATGCATATATAATTTGACTTTTATTTTCTTCTTTACTCAAAATATGAAAATTTAATGTGGAGAGTGATAATCTCATAGAAAACTTGCATGTTGCAGCCCCACAACAATAATGCATATATGTATGTATGTGTATGGTTATTGATATAAGGGCTAGATAACTAATCTGCATATCTAAAAAAATTTAGTTATTAACTTAATTATTTGAACCAAATGTGTATTTGTTTATCTAAAATAATATTTTTGATTATGTGCATTGAAAGTTCGTTTAAAACTACCCATTTGATGAAAACTTTCTTAATGTATGTGTGTCACTAGAGATATTTTGAAGAAAAAAATTATTAATCTAAAAGGCAAAGTGGAATGAAATATTATATTTAGAATTTAAATAAACCCCCTTATCCAACTCTTATATTTAGAAAGGGATGGAACATAAGGTTAATATGTAAATTTGTCTTGAAAGTTTTTGTTGAGGAATAATGTTACCTCGAGAGGTTTTTCATGTTCTATGTCACTCTAGAGATTTCCAAACGTTGCAATTTTGCTTCACACTGTTAAAAAACTAATGTTGTGATTCTTGTTAACTTTTTAATAATAAAGAATAATATTGTTCTATTTTAACATTTTCAGAACAACATTGAACCTAAAATGACTTTCGGATCATCATTGCTCCACATAAAAAACTTGCAGGCAAATTTACACCTTAGCCAAGCAAAAATATTAAAATGTATAAATTATAAATAGAATATACATAGGAGCTATCTTACTTGAACAAGATACGCAAGTTTTGAGAGTCAACTTTCGACATTAACACATTTGGCACATACATTCTGGTTCAGACAAATAACGTACGCCAACACTTAGAAATTTCCAACATTATATTACTCATAGATTTCTGCCACCTACTGCCATCTCTTATATTAATTCTATCTCAATAATATTATTCCTCATTTCTAATCCTCCTCCTTCTTCTTCATCCTCCGTTGTGAAGACTTCTAGCTATGAGAGCTCCAAAATATTCCCAGACCCTCTTTCTTCTTCTACTTGTCGTTTTGGGTGAAACGCATGCGCAGCGTTCAACTTCAACCTCTCGTTCTGTCATCATCGTTGGTCATGGAAGATCAGAGAATCCTTCTTCAATGTTCGTCAAGCTTTATTCTGCTATTCTCTCCTCCTTCACCTCCACGAAGAAGAAGATTCATATTCGCCGTGTTTCTCACAGACTCGTCCCTTCTGGACCAAACCCTCTTCATAATTAATCTTTAATTTGTTGGTGTTCGTAGCCTCGTACGTAGGTATATAGATATAAATATATGTGTGTATTTATATGTAATGGATATCAAAGTGAGTAGAAAATCAGAGCTCGAGGATCTGAGAGTGTAATATATATCTTGTTCAGTACTCTGAATTAATGTAATATACTATGATGTGGTATCATAATATGAGCTTGTTTTTATAAAACTCCTTTTGATTTCTTCTGCTGAGAGTTCTGTAACATGTTGTTCATTCTAGTTTCAGTAAATTGTTGTAATATAGGATATTAATTACTGATTTATAAATTAATATTTTGGTTATTCCAGTTTTAACTTTGTTACAACTCAGTTCTTACTCTGACTTAGTATTAGTATCACTCAGTTCTTGAAGTTAAAACTTGGTTAAAGCTCGATCGTTAAGCTTTTCTCATTTAATAAAATAATCCCTCTCATGGATAATTCACATTGACCAGTCATCCTACGTGGCACAAGAGATGGTTGATACGGTTAAAAATGCTGGTGTGGCTTCCAAGTAAATTCAAAGTGGGTTGGGAATGCAGACTTGAAGCATATCGATCGACTTGGGAGATAAAGAAGAGACCTGGCCGGCTCTAAGTCATTGAAATTAACATGTAATTTTCTAGTTGGTTGAAAAAATAAAATAAAAAAGAGAGTAAATTATAAGGTATTCAAGCTCCACACGCCAAAAACAAAGTCAAGCAGTCAAACTTGACACTTAAGAGATTTGATTACTCCAATCAAGTCGTAGATGATGGGAATTTATTGTTTTTATTAAAGTTGAACATACTAATTTTATACTAAAAACATGACGATTGAGGGGCAAAGGACAGAACAAGTAATTTTATTGCAATCCATGGAGATTTTTTTTTTTGGGCATAAGTTTTACCGCTTTAATTCTATTTATTTATTTATTTATTATTTGTGAGATTAGGAGTATTCTTCATAGTTCCGAACCAATCTTTCTCAAGATATAGAAAGGAAATATTAAATATTTTTTAGATAGATTTGTTTCATACAAAATAGTATAGTAGTGACCTAAACTTTCAACCATATAGTTATTTAAGAGATGAGAATTTATTATTATTATCTGGTTCAAGATTTGTCATTACCCTCTCCCACTGTAAGTGTCTCTTTTGGGACTAGAGATCGAGACTCAAAGTGATTTAACAGCGCCTTACTTCATTAGACTAACTCTCATTGCTGTGACAGAATTTTCACCACTCATGTTAAATTGAAATGTCATTCATGTTGGAGGGCTTGTGTATATGTGGTATCATGAGTGAGTCCCAAGTGCCGGATAAAGGACGGGGGCGACTAAGAGAGAATTGAGAAAGTGTGGGGGCATCTATGAAAACCCAGAAATGGAAATATGAGAAAGTAAAGGGGGTCTAGGGAAAAAGAGGAGGACAAGTGGAGAGGAAGGAGTTACACATTAAGGGGGGAAAACAATTATTAATTGAACGTTTATTGGCTAACCCTTTATAACTATTTTAATTATTTTTATTTAAAAAAAACAATTTGGAAAAACAGTTACGGTAAAAAAACTCAATGTTCAAAACTAAGTTGATAATTTTTGGAGCTTGAGTTGGAATCATTTTTAATTGAACGTTTTGTTTATATTCTTTCCTCCTATATATTTAGCTAGCTTCTACAATTTGCTATGTTATCCTTAACATTTATATATGTATCGGTCGTTAAATATTAAAAAAGTTGTAGGAAGCTAAATTGCTTACATGACTTTGGGTATGGCATCCCACAAGGTTCATCGCAAATATATATATTATTATGATTGAACTTTAACAGTTTAGATTTTTATTTTAGCAGTTGTAAAATTTATAATATAGATTATATTTTAAATGGGACTTTTTCTAAGAAAATAAAATTATTATTTTAAAAAATGAAAAATATAAATCCACACCATCACATAACATATTATCATACTTTCTTGCGGTTATGTACTTTAATATTTTTATTATTTGATTAGCAACTATCTTTCCCATTTTTTTATTTTTCACACAACATACTCTTTTTTCTTATGATTTTTTTTTTTTTTTTAAGTTATCATCTATTCCTACATTGTCCAGGTATTGTACCGTAAAATTGGTAAAAACAATAAACATTAAAACCCATTAATTTGTATTTTGGAAAATTGGTCCACAAATGTAATAAATTGAACAAGAAGATTATATTCTCAAAATGGGAGATATGGAGCTTTTATTATCTCCTTTTGCTACGTGGGATTAACTGAATTGCCTGATTAGTTTTTGAATCAACATACTATAGCATTTATAACCGTTTAATATATAAGTTACAACTAATAAATATTAAATATGTTGAGATGGAGGTTGAACAAGGATATATAATGTTTAAACGTAACGTTAATTATGTGAATCGTCATGTATTGTGAGGCGGGATTCGCGAAAACACAAAAATAACAGTTGTAGCTAATAACTGTTATTTATTTAGTGACAAAAATGACGGTTCTTAAGAAACAACCGTCATATAATATTTACAAACGATGCGTCTTCCAAAACTTATATCAGCGAAAACAAAATATAACAGTCTTCAGAAACAACCGTCATCTAACTATTTCATAACCCTTTGTAACATTCAGGCCTTTAATGTCATAACTCAACAATTTGTAATCATGTTAGATCTTCATAAGTCTTAACTCATAACCCTTCGTAATCCATTAAACCTCTATTTAAACTCAGTTATTCCTTAACCCTTGTGATTCTTACTACTTTTATTTATCGTCCTTCTCCTTCTTTCCTTCATCATGTTAAGATACAAGGGAACTCCTCCACGACCTCCTCAAGGCTTGTTGATGGCAACAAATGGCTTAAATATTGAGAATTCTAACCATGTCGCCCCTCCACCATAGCCAACGCCTTCGCCCCCTCTGTCAATCCATCTATTACACCAAATGATGAGATGACACAAGAGAAAAAAGCATTGGGAAATGATCTTATTGTCATGAAGGAGGTCCAAAAAGCAAATTAAAAGAGAGGAGAGAAAACTTATTGTGAGATGGAACAAGAAATGTCAAATTGTGAAATCTGACAAGTTCATTAGTTACCTTGATCAAGTGTGTGATGAAGTATCGACTTATTGCTTTTGGCCGTCTACCCAATCAAGGTAGCTAATGAACTTGTCAGATTTCACAATTTGACCTTTCTTGTTCTATCTCACATTAAGTTTCCTCCACTCTCTCTTAATTTTTTTTTTTGGACCTCCTTCATAACAACAAGATCATTCCCTAATGCTTTTATCTCTTGTGTCATCTCGTCATTCAGTACAATATATGGATTGACAGTGGGGGCATTGTGGTTAGGTGTAGAATCCATTGGAAAAAGCTTAATTATCCTTACACTCAATCAAATCTTCGGATGATAAACAATACTATGGTGTTAAAGAGAAAACTTAAACCCGAAGGTTTACCATAGCAGAAGAGATTACAATTCGTATTTGAAAAAGTTGACGATTATATAACAAGAGTTCAACTAACCATTTGAAAATACCATCATAGTTATAAATGATTTAAATCACTGCAAATATCTATTCATGATTAAAAAAAAAAAGGAATAAACTAACCATTTAAAATTTATCATGGATAATAAAAATCTTCTCATTGTTTCATAAACTAAATCAAAATTTATCAATATACTTGGGCTTTGGACTTCTCAAAATCCAAAATATAATCATTCGACCACAAACCTAATATTAAACTCAATTTTCAAAATACTTAAACAACAATTCTCTCAGATTTCCATTTGAATTTCCTATCCATGTAGAAAACAATGATCCAAAATATAATTTCATATTAGAGTATGTAACATGAGCCCTACAGTGGCAAAACACAACAATTCACCACATAAATAAAAAGGAAGAGACTTTATAAAGATTATCACAATAATCAAACCTCTAGATTTTTCCCCAATTGACTAGCTAAAGAACTATTACCTAAAAAATGTTAAATCAACGTGGTGAAACAAAAGCTTCAATAACCAGTTATTCAACTCATTACACATGCTAATATGTGCTCGTAAGATGCCAAATGGAAAAATGTATATAACAAAGTATTAGAGATATATTCACAAATTCCATATCACATATTCCATATCACAATTTCCGTATCACAATTTATATATCACAATTTCCCTATCATGAATTCCATATCACAATTTCTATATCACAATTCCCAAGTTGTCTCCCATCAATCCAACCGAACTACCTTATTTCCACCGATTAGATCCATGGGCTAAATTACTATCTATGTTATTGGCTACTCAAAAGCTCACTGGACATGCGATGAAGACCGACCAAAATCTACAGAGCATATATAGACCATTGGTCTTTTCTCCTCTTTAAACTAGTACGGTGTCACAACCCCTCATCGAACCAGTGGGCAGTCCCAAGTTAAACCAGCGGGATAGTCCCTCGTTGAATTAGTGAAACAGAGAAAAGCCAACCATCGTGCACCAATGGAAGCGACACCACGTGATGGAACAAACTATTCCATCTCATCTCAATCCAACAATCATAATAATTATCTACAAATAGCTCAATGGGAATTTCTCAGGATTTTCACATTCAAATCATGCCATTCAAATCATTTTCACATGCATATCATAATATCTCAATTCTCAACATGTGTGTGTATTCAAATAATAAGATTTCACAAGACAATTTCTATAAAAATACTTCTCTACATCATTATAACTTTCTCAATCTATATAAACAATTCAAAGTATATCATTATACAATTTTTATTCTGATAATCATTTCACAAAATAATCAAAAACAACATACCAACACACATAAAAAGTGGAAAGTGGTTACCTCTCGCCATAGCTAAGTTTACCACAAGAATGCAAGCTCCAAGCTCAACCACAATTCACAAATCAATTTATAACAATCAATTGAAACCTATGAAGCACAGACACGCCATTTTTGCAGAAATTTGAGTGTCGGACGTTGAGCGGACGGCGACACGCTTCGACACCCTTCGACACCCGTTCCGGACGTGGTCAACAATCTTAGACACGGTCACCGCTCGGACACGCATTTTTGACCGTGTCGACACGGTCAATGGGCAATCTTGGAATCAAAAAATTACACGACAAAACATCTCGTGAAAGGCGCAAGACAGAAGATCCGTGAAAGACGCAAGATAGACGAGATAGTGAGAGTCGAGAGAGATCTAGATTGTGTGTTGAACCGAGTTTTTCAGTTTTCTCTCCTTCGAAACTAAGCCCTTGGCCAACGTCGTTCCCTACTTCCCTTCGCCGATCTGTGCGTGTGTGCCATTCTCTCGTCCACCGTCGATTGACCTAATAGGATGCGGCCACGTAGGTACGAATATGAATCGGGTCGATCGTGCGTTTGCTTGCATGCATCCGTACGAGTTGAACCCACGCCTTTGTTTTTGACAGAGTTGAATATGAATCGGGATCTTTGTTTTTTGAACCCACGCCTTTGTTATTACTTATTCGCGAAATTTGAACCCACGCCCTTTTTTTTTGTCTTCTTTTGTCATAATATCTCAATGTGATAAACTATAATAATATGCTAACGAAGATCCATTTCTAGGAAAGAATATGCTATTGCCACCTTGCTTTCTTTATTTTATTTTTTTTGTCAAATCCCCTCACTTTCCAGTTTCCACTTGCGTTCAATTATATCATGTCTATATTTTTTTTTGCTCGTGACTTGCGTTCATGTCTATGGGTTATGGCTTTATGTACAATCATAGCATCAATCAAATTCGATTGTGATAAAAAAAAATAATAAAAAAAAAGTACGAGCCTTGTTAGTTATTTTTTTTCTATACAGACTTAGTTTTTTTTGAAGAATCATTAGTGTTAGTTTAGTTATAAATTTATAATTTAGTTAGTATTTAGTGTCAAAATAATCAGTGCTTTTTTTTACTCAAAAAATAAGCAGTACTTTGGAGGCAGTAAGCTTGATAATTTTTTTATTATTAATTCAATTATTTGAGCTTGATAATTTTTTTTTATAGTATGGATCATTCAAGTTCTGCAAGTGCTAGTAGTCCTGCTGCTCTTAATGCTACTGCTAGTGTCATTATTGATGAAGAACTATTGAGTAAACCATTGTGGAAATATGTTACCAAATTAGATGGTGGAGTGGAAGCGAGGAGGAAATTTGTCTTGGAAATGCAATTTCGTAAAAAAGATTATAAAAGTTCATATACTAGAGTGAAGGCTCATTTGTTGAAAATAATAGGCAAAGGAATTGGACAATGTTTAGTAGTGCAAGAAAGAGACCTGTTAGAGATGAGAAAATTGGAAGCAGAAGCTAATCAAAGAATGCAATTTAATAAACCTAGAAATGTACCTTTACCCCCCTCATCTTCTAGTTTTTCCACTGACTTAAAAAAAAGAAAAACTAAGAGTCCTCTTGAGAAGGCATTCAATGTTGGGGAGCGGGAAGAATTAAATCATCTCATTGCTAGAATGTTTTATTCAGCGGGATTGCCATTCAATTTGGCGAAGAATCCTTACTTTCAAGCTTCGTATACTTTTGCAAAGCAAATCATAACATTGCGGGTTATTTGCCACCAGGCTATAACACATTACGAACCACTCTGTTGCAAGAGGAGAAAGAAAATGTTGATAGGTTGTGTGAACCTATACGAGAGGATTGGACTCATAAGGGGTGAGTATTGTAAGTGATGGGTGGAGTGATTCACAAAGGAGGCCACTCATTAATTTTATGGCGATATCGATGGTAGAGCAATGTTTTTAAAATCAGTTGATTGCTCGGGAGATTAAGGATAAAAAATTCATTTTCAAGCTGCTAAAGGAAGTTATTCAAGAAGTAGGAGAAGCAAATGTGGTTCAAGTAATCACGAGATAATGCCGCGAATTGTAAGGGAGCGGGACAATTGATTGAACAGAATTTCCATCTATTACATGGACACCATGTGTTGTTCACACATTGAATTTGGTGTGAAAAATATTTGTGCTGCAAAGAATGTGGAGAACAATCGAATAGCATATGAGGAATGTTGTTGGATTTACGATATTGTAGGAGATGTTGCTCAAATAAAGCATTTTATTATGAATCATTCTATGAGATTGTCCATCTATAATGAGTTTGTGACTTTGAAGTTGCTTTCTATTGCGATACTCGTTTTGCTTCAATGATTGTGATCTTTGAAGAGATTCAAGTTATTAAAGGGTGCTCTCCTAAATATGGTGATAAGTGAAAAATGGAGTATTTATAAAGATGACAATCTTGGGAGGGCCAGATTTGTGAAGGAAAAAATATTTGATGATGACTTTGGGGATTCCGTTGATTACATACTTGCTTTCACTGCTCCTATTTATGATATGATTAGAGTGTGTGACAACGATAGACCTTGTCTTCACTTGATATATGATATGTGGGATGAGATGATTAAGAAAGTGAAGAAAGCTATATACCATAAAGAGGGAAGATGATAGAAGAGTGGTCTTCTTTTTTATGATGTGGTGCATCACATTCTTGTGGATCGTTGGACGAAAAATTCAACTCCACTACATTGTTTGGCGCATACTTTGAATCCTAAGTAAGTTTTTAAAAATGATTGAGTTTAAAATTAATACTTCTCTTGATATATTTTGATAATTTGTTAATTTGTTTTTTCCTCTTTTAGATACTATAGTCACCAATGGCTCCAAGAAGATTCTAGTCGAGTTCCTCCACACATGGATGTAGAGATTACTCAAGAGCGACAAAAATGCTTAAGGAGATTCTTTCCTTCCTCGGAGGACCGAAGCAAGATTACAAGGGAGTATGCAGATTTTATTACCGATGGTGGAACTTTTGGTGATCTAGATGCCATCCATTCTAAATCCACTATGGATCCAAAATCTTGGTGGCTACTTTATGGTACTTCGCACCTTTACTTCAAAAGATAGCATTGAGACTTGTGCAACAACCCTCTTCTTCATCATGTCTTTGAACGTAATTGGAGTACTTATTCTTTTGTGCATTCCATGAAGAGGAATAAGATCACTCCAAAACGTCTTTGAAAACTTAGTTTATGTACATAGCAACCTTCGACTCTTATCAAGAGAGAATCTAAGTTATGCACAAGGACCACATCAAATGTGGGATATTCTTTGGAGATACCTTTGATTCACTTGATGATGTTGGAGATCTTGAAGTTGCTACTCTTTCACTTGATGAGCCGTGAGTGGAGGCCATGATTTTTACGGGATAGAGATGCAAATATTTGAACTTGTGAGTAGCCTACACTCTACAATCTATGGATGTTTCATTGTATTGTATTAAATATGAATTATACTATATATATTAAAAATAGTCCGTGCAACATAGATTGAAACTACAATTTAGTATTTAAAACAATTGAGTAGTTAACAAAAACAATTTAGAGACTTAAAGTCTCTCTAGAAATCCCAACTATCATCTTGATCATTCCCAATTACAAAACCTTATTTTTCATTAACCACATTATCAATACCAACTCAAAATTTAACTCACAAATCAAACCCAATTTCAAATCTTTATATCTCCTTCACTTTAACACAAAATCCTCAAAATTCTCAATTTACTACCATAATTCAATTTCTCTATTTCAACCATATATTTGTATTAAAAAAATATCTAAATTCTCCTCCACTAGAAAAATGTTTAGGGACACTTGTTCAAATAAGCCTCTTTCTTATCAAACATTTCATTGAACACCTTACATGCACTTAAGATTAACTCATGAAATCAACTTCTCAATTCATAAACTACTAACAACTAATATGCTCCCAAACATCAATCAAGTCTCTTAAAGGTTCAAGAAAATAAATAAATAAATTCCTCAAATCATGATCACATTCACAATCGTATAATTTCTCAACTCTATTTCAATCATTAAAGTCTTTAATTAACTACAATAATTTCTATCTCTTCAAATCTCTGAAATTTCAACATTTGAAGTTTTACCCAAAATCATTAATATTCAATTTCATCACAAACTCAAGTGCCAATGTGTTCAATCTTCAATAGAAACCCCAATAAGCTAAAATATAGCATAAAATTTGAATCTAGAGCCCCAATATCATAAATCACCAATTTCCCTATCAAATCATAACTCTATTTTCCTCAAATCAACCATTCAAACAAACTTCAAACCATATAAATCTTATTCAAACCTCACTAAATTCATTAAAAGCAAAATAGTCAACTAGAACCTCAAATTTCAATATTTATCAAACCCTAGATATTTCCTCCATCAAAAACTAAAACAAGAAAAAAAAAACTAAAAAGAAATAGGAGATAAATAACTTACCAAGTAGGATTCAAATTATCTCCCTCTTACAAGCTTTCTCTCACACACATGGCCCTCTCTCTCACACACAACTGGGAGGCAGGAGGAATGAAAGAGCATATATATGGAGAGAATGTCGCATAAGGGGAAAAAAACTCCATTTCGTTAATAAAAAAACATAAAAGTATAATTAGATCTTATTTATCTAGACGAGGACTTTTCACTTCAATTTTTAATCATATTTCATTCTTTTCTCAATGCTTCATCTCAAGATTTCAAACAATATATTTTGATCTTCTTTAAATATAGAATTTGTTAATAAATAACATCTTAATCTTATTATAATTTTAACAATAAAAATTATGGATGTTACAGTAGCTAGTAGGATCCTCAGTATAAATACATAATGATTCTAAGTTAATAATAAATTTTTAAAAAAAATTGTCAAATACATAACTATTACTAAGAATTAATCGTCACCATTTATAAAATATAATGATCTTTAATACTAAAAGACGCGTCATCTCAGTAATCCACTAAACCCTCTCTATATAAACGTCTGAAAACTGAACTCCACTTCTGTACTTCTATTTCAACTTCTCAAAGCTAACTTTTGTTTCAACAAAACATCATTTCAATATTGTGATCAGTCCCAGACTCTTCAATATGAAAGTTTCTGAGCTACTTGGTCTCATATATATATATATATATATATATATATATATATATATATATATATATATATATATATATATATAATAGAGTAGTACTTTCAGCATTGAATAACCATGCAATTTGAGTGGATCAAGATTTTCTAGGCTTTATAGCTAGAATCAATTGTACTTCTGATATATATATATATTGATGATGATGATGATGTAAGTGTTTACCTATACCTTGTGTCTCTTCAATAATTAAGCTGGAAAGCAAAGGAAGATGGGGGAAAACAAATATCCCTATTAGAAAGGGCGTATGGATTATGCAAACCCTTGAGTTCAAGGGTTTGCATACCCCTCTACCCTTTTTGACAAGGGTATAATTATTTCCCAGAGTTCTTTGCTTTCCAAGGGTTAATTTCTATAAAAAGACACAATTATGTATAAGTAAAAAGTTATATTATTACTTATATAGGTCAACGGTTACATTATTACTTATATACGTCAACAGTTGTCATTGATTCTCCCTACGAATCCTTCATCCATGCCAAATTACATAGCCACTCAATGTGGAATGTACTGTTGTTCTATTATATATATAAATGAGACCAACTAACTTAGAAACTCTCACTTAAAGAGTCTTATATCCATACATCAAGGTTATTATATAAAAATTGTCATGTATTATAAATGTTCACGGTTCTTATTTATAAATTATTCTTTATGTACTTAATACATAAAGGTTGTTTACATGAGACCGTTATTAATTTTTTTAAAAGTCACAGTTCTTATATACAAACCATTTTGCATGTTACTGAATAAATAACGGTTATAAAATGAGACCATTATGTATCATGCAAGCATTACCATATATTATGATAGTTGTTTACGTGTGTCCATTAATTATTATCACAGCAATGGACATCTCATGGCCTCACCAAACCTTAATACATAAGATGTGTTATATTATAATCGTTATAATAACCCCTCGTCCTTGGGTTCAACTGGCAAAAGGGTAGGACACTCTCACCAAAGGGAGGGGGTTCGATCCTGGAGTTGGTTAAGGCGCTGGGGGAGGCATCCTAGCTCCTGAGTGCCTAGGTTCATGCCTGAGGGTAATAAACGGCTCGCCCTGCCCAACATTGGTATCACCTAGAAGGAAGGGAGATTCCACCATACCCTTGGATTGTGGGTGAGCCCAACCCCTTTACTAAAAATTTTATACAAAAAATAATCGTTATAATAGGTCCGGAATAAATAACAATTCGGAACCATAATCTGTGTTGAGCTTTTATAGTATCCACATATATGACGATTCGGACCATGATGATGGCAGTTAATAACCGTTATATATCGGGATTTTTGTAGTAGTGTCAATTTATTAATATATTTAATTTATTACATTTTAAGCAATGTGATATAAATCTATATCTTCTATAATACTGGTAGTAATCCTGTTAAAAATCGTTGCGTGAGCGACCATTTTTGGAGAAAATAGTTATGTCTATATTAACGCCATAAGTGTATCGGTCTGTTTACTTTGACACCAATAAATATCAATATCCATATTTATAACTCTCTTTTGGCTATCATAATTATTTTATTATAATTATTTATCACTATCTTTAATCAATATCAATATTTTATAGTCATAAATTATTAGTCAGCCCTCATGATTTAAGGATTTATCATAATAATAATTTAGCCTATAAATCAATGAGTTATCTTAATCATAATTCAAACTAAATCTACAAGAAGATTAATTTTCAAGAAATATAGTTGACCTATGATTATAGTAATGTTTATATGTGTGTGTGTGTGTGTGTGTGTGTGTGTTTTAACGTTGTTAATGTATCCCGTTTGTGTGTGTGTTTTAACGTTGTTAATGTATCCCGTTTTTTGTTCTTCATTCTTCATTATTTGTGATCTCAATTCTTCATCCCTAATATCATGGCAGGTTGCCCTTATGAACTCATTAGAGATATTGATGACTGTAAGGGTAGACAATGATTGAAAAGCATCACCTCTTGATGTATGGAAAGTTGGCATAATTTTGGCCGATGAGGAGATTTGTGATTAACGCCTATTTGATTATTGAGTCTTAGATTTTTGTGCTCTCTGTGTTATAACATTTGTATTATATTCTTCATGCAGGTCATAGGATTGATTATTGTTGAGCTTGGAATCAAGCTGGGCAAAATCAAATACCCATCCAGTAGTATGGGTTTTGTAATTTTCTGAGGAGGGAGATATTTTGCAACAGTTTACATACTCAAAATTAAGGGTAAGAAAAAGATTTAGTTGATAGTAGTACATATTATGATTAAGTACTTGATTATATATTCATTTGTTTGCACTTTCATTTATTCCTTAGGCCAGCCCTCTAAAGTAGAAACACATGCCTCAAGTTCTTGACGGCATTGATGTCTATAGAAAAGATTCAAAAGGATGATGACCTTCTAATAGTTTAGTCATCAAGATCTTCAACCATACCTTCAAAAAGAAAGAAGAAAGACAAAATTCTATGGGCTGATAATGGGAACGTGGGATTTTTGAATGTGCCATTTTAGCAATCTAGGTTTCGAAAATATAGTTTACATTTAATTGTGTTCTGTGTTTTCACGTTATATTAGGCTATACTCATATAGCTTGATATCCACCTTTTAGACATACCTATTTAAGTTTGACGTTATAATTTTTTGCTACCTATGAATATCATTTTGTCAGAATATATATAATGAGCTAATCATGTACAAACAAATAATTAACACCGTATTTATTTAATTAAACAAGTAAACAATGTGTATGCTAAAATCATGATGACCCCTTAATTAGTTTGTGACGATTTATCATTTTGACTTCGAATTATGATAACTCCTTGGTATAACGAGATAACAAAATTCTTACTTACATTTTACTTTCTTGGGTGAGATCAATTTAATTTCAAATCACTTAATCACTTAACAAGATTCAAATCACTTAATTATAGTGATTCTTTTATCCTTGATTTATGGGGATATAAACTTTTATCTGTTATATTTGTGGGCAAAATCCCCATTTAAATATATTTCCCGGGGAAATGAACATTTAAGATTGAATCACTGATTGAATTACTATGGTGATTTTATTGAGAAATAAAAGTAATGAGGAGAAGTGAAAAATGATCATATTTATAATATTAAATTGTATATTGATTTAATTTAACAGATTCTTTCTTGCAAATTAACATGTGTTCCTTTTGACGAATGGACTTCTTATTCACATTACTGAATTTGTTAATACCATTAAAGAAATGGTTATTGGCATTACGAAATTTATTAATTGTGCTCAGAGTTTGGTTTCAGCAAAGTGACATGTGTTCCCTTGATGAATAAACTTGTTATTCCCTTTAAATAACTTGTAAATACCATTAATGAACTGGTTATTCCCATTACGAAATTTGTGAAATGTCAGGGTTACTGTTCACTTCCTTCTTTATCTCTCATTCATTCCCTTTCCAACAATGGAGTCCAACCCCAACAATCACCACATCCCAAACGATTAAAATTTTAGAAAAATCAAACCATAAACAAATTTCTTTGGGATTTTTGTGAAGCCCAGAAGCACAACCCAAAATCATAATCAACCCTTACTTGGTTCCATCGCATCAGAATTCACTCATACGTGTGTGTGGCTTCTTCTGAAAGACGCTAGGCCTTCATCCCATTTTGTTCTTCCGGACCAAGAGGGCAGAGGCTATGGACGAAGAGCCCACAGATGGAGGCAATTTTTGAGATTTCCCAAAGGATCTAAGGCAAGAACCAAGACTGTGAATCAAGAGGAGGGAGTTGGTGCTCATCATGCCATTGAAGAAGCAGAGAGAAAGAGGAGAGAGAAGAAAATGGTAATAGAGGAGGGTGTTTCAATCTTTTCATCAAACTTTGATATTTGTTTGTTTTTTTTTTCTAATTTGATAAACATTTTGGAGTTCTACAATTTCAACTGGTACTTAAATGAGATTTTCTCAAGAATTTTAAATTTTGATTAGCAGCTATCTTTCTCATTTTTTATTTTTCACACAACATTCACTTTTTTCTTATGATTTTTTATATTTTTAAGTTATCATCTATCCCTACATTATCCAGGTATTGTACCTTAAAATTGGTAAAACAATAAACATTAAAACCGATTAATTTATATCTTGGCAAATTGGTCCACAAATGTAATAAAATGGAACAAGAAGATTATATTCTCAAAATGGGAGATATGGAGCTTTTAATTAGCATGTTTGGGAAAACATTCCCAAAGTGTTGAAGAGCCCAAACCTGCCGTGACTGGCAGAAGCTTAGTGGAGTTGATTTTTTTTTTTTCCTATTTGGGAAAGCTTTTTTTTCCATCTAACTTTTACCTAAAAAGTGGCTTTTCATCAAAAGCCACCGCAGACATTCCGACGATGAGGTATAAAGTGGGAATAAATTTTGTCATGAGTCTCACAATATATTAATTATTTCATATTTATTTAATATTTTTATGCTTTATAATACATATTTTTTATGCCTGCATTTACAACATATTAATTATTTCATATTTATTATAATTAAATATTTTAGTAGTTTCAAGTTTTTTCCAATAATAATTAACTATTTTTATATTTTTTACAATTACAATTATAATATTTTAAAAAAATTATTAAAATATATACATATAATATATATGTGTTATTTAATAATATTCAAGTCCTTTTCAGTAATTTTTCATCTAAACTTGATTTTTAGAATCCGAACACATAATTATGATTTTTAGAAAAAATAATATTAATATAATCTCTCTGGTTCTTATCACCAACTAGCAAGTTTATTTGGTCTTTTTTATAAGGCACTTGCTTATTCCCAAGGAGCATTAATTATTTTTTCCATGTATGCCTATAATTAATAAGGGTAGTGGGTAAAAGTAATAATTAATATAATATTAGAGTTTAATGCAATTAATAGGCGTAATATTAGAAATTACTTAAAGTCTGGGACAACTTTATTAACTTTAACTGTTTTTATTGGTTTGTGAGAAAAGTTAGTTGGTGTCTTATAATAAGGACCAGATATAGTATTTAATAAGATTCATATCTTTTTAAGTCCTTTTCCATCTCAACTGACTTTCAAATCATCATCCAAACATGTTTCCGTTTGGAAAAAAGCTACTTCTATCACCGTTAATCCAAACATAAATCACATTTACAATCTAACTTTTTTCCTATCTTACTTCTACAAAAGTCAGATAAAAAATAAGTTACTTCTCCCACCGCTAACCCAAACGGGCTCAATCATTTTGCTGTGCGGCATTAACTGAATTGCCTCATCAGTTTTTGAATCACCATACTATAGATTTAGGCATTTATAACACATAATATATAACGGTTAAAGCTAATAAATGTCAAATATGTCAAGGTGGAGGTCGAGCAAGAATATGTAATGCTTAAACATAACATTAATTATGTGCATCGTCATGTATTGTGAAGCGGAATTTGCGAAAACAAAACAATAACATATGTAGTTAATAACCATCATTGACGGTTCTTAAGAAATAATCGTCACGTAACATTTACAAACAATGCGTCTTCCAAAACTTATATTATCGATAACAAAACATAACAGTTTTCAGAAACAACCGTCATCTAACTATTTAATAACCCTTCGTAGGCTTTCAATGCCATAACTCATAACACTTTGTATTTCTATTAGACCTTCATAAATCATTACTCATAACCCTCCATATTGTGAAGCGGAATTCGTGAAAACACAAAGTATAACAACGCTTAATGTAACTTTTAAAGAGCGTTTTCTTGTTTGTAATTTCTAATTTGATTGATTTGGACAAGTAAATAGCGTGTGGACTTGTATTAGTCCATGGTTAGAAATATACGTACGTGAAGCAGAAGAAATTGAAATATTATCCCAAATTAATATTATGTCGTTTTCATGTTCATTAATTAAATTGATTTCTTATCATAGAAAAATCAGATTATATAACTATTAATTTGTCAGTATGCATTATATAATTTAACTTTTATTTTCTTCTTTAATATACTCAAAATATGAAAATATAATGTGGAGAGAGATAATCATTGAAAACTTGTAAGTTGTAACCCTACAACTATTAAGAAACTAATGTTGACCGTTAATTGTTGATTTTTTAACGGTAAAAGATAATATTAATACATCTTAACATTTTCGGGGTAACATTAAACATAAAGTGACTTTTGGGTCAACTTGCTCCTCATTGAAAGTTTGCAAGCCAAATTTACACCTTAACCAAGTAAAAATATTAATATGTATAAATTATAAATAGAATATAAATAGGAGCCATCTTACTTACTTGAACAAGGATACGCAAGTTTGTGATAGAGAGTCAACTTTCGACATTTTGTGGGACCCCTTTGGAACGTACATTCTGGTTTGGACGCATAACGTACGTCAACACTTAGAAATTTCTAACATTATATTACTCATAGATTTCTGCCACCTACAGCCATCTCTTATATTAATTCTCAATAATATTATTCCTCATTTCTAATCCTCCTCCTTCTTCTTCATCCTTCGTTGTTGATACGAAGACTTCTATAGCTATGAGAGCTCCAAAATATTCCCTGACCCTCTTTCTTCTTCTGCTTGTCGTTTTGGGTGAAACGCAGCGTTCAACTTCAACCTCTCGTTCTGTCTTCATCGTTGGCCATGGAAGATCAGATAATCCTTCTTCAATGTTCGTCAAGAGTTATTCTGCTATTCTCTCCTCCTTCCCCTCCATGAAGAAGAAGATTCATATTCGCCGTGTTTCTCACAGACTCGTCCCTTCTGGACGGGACCCTATTCATAATTAATCTTTAATTTGTTGGTGATCGTAGGTATATATATGAGTGTATGAATATGTAATGGATATCAGAGTACGTAGAAAATCAAAGCTCGAGGAGCTGAGTGTGTTACACACACACACACACACACATATATATATATATGTGTGTGTGTGTGTACATCTTGTTCAGTACTCTGAATTAATGTCATATACTACTATGATGTGGTATCATAATATGCGCTTGTTGTTATAAAACTCCTTTTGATTTCTTCTGCTGAGAGTTCTGTAACATGTTGTTCATTCTAGTTTCAGTAAATGGTTGTAATATAGGATAGAAGAGGATTAATTACTGATTTATAAATTAAATCAGCACTGATTGATTTGAGGTATAACAGAAGGGGAAAATTAATATGTTGTTTAACTCAGTTACACCTCATTCTTTCAACTATGACTCGGTATCATTGAGTCCTTGAACTTTTAACTTGAGTAAAGCTCGGTCGTTAATCTTTTCTCGTTTAACAAAATAACTCATCTCATAGATAATTCACCGTGACCAATCAACCTATGTGGCATAACACTACTAGAAAAGCAGAAAATAGAAAATAGCGACGGAATTTGAGACGGAAATATTTGCGAATTTCCGTTGCAAAATGTGTCGAGATTTGCAATGGATAGACAAATCCGTCGCAAATTTCCATTTTTGCGACGGGTTTTAGAAATCCGTCGCAAAAAATCCTGTTTCGCGATGGAACTAGTCCGTCACAAAACGTTGCCCACAAGGACATCGTTTTGTGACAGATTGAACAACTCTATTAGAAAACAAGGCCGTTTTGCGACGGCATTTGTCCTCTGTCGCAAAAGCATGGTCCCTTTTTGCGACGGAAATGAGATTCCGTAGCAAAACGGACCGAGTTCCGTAGCAAAAAGAAAGTTGCTTTTTGCGATAAAACTAAAGTTCCATCTCAAAAACTTTGCTTTTTGCTATGGAAATGTGTTCCGTTGCAAATCTAGAATTATATTCTAGATTTCTTTCCCATTTCGCGTCCACCATCTCTTCTCACTCTCCTCTCTGCTCATGTTGCAACCTCCGGCCCTCCCACCGTCTGTGCTCATTGTTCTCCCGCCGTCGCCGTCCGTACTCGCCGTTCACCAGGTAATTAACTATCTTGTGTTGTCTAATTTTAAATAGAGAGTAGCTCTTCAGTGTATTATTTTTTGTTCACAAAATATTAATTTAGAAGTAAGAAGAATTGAGATATTGTATTTGTTTGTATGCACTGTGCACATTTATATATGCACTCCTCGACCTTCACTCATCTTGGGATTCTTGTTTCTTTGGTTTGCTCAATATAATGCAAGTAATTATTTATAATTAAACATATATGTTGCGGATTTTATTTTGATTTGTACCCTGTAAACCCTTTTTTTTTCTTATTATATGTTAAATTTCTGTATAATAGTAAATTAAATTATGGAATCCTTTATAAGCATTTGCATCAAGCTGATCTCATTTTCGGTGCTCCTCCTGTAATCCAAGTTGAATTTTAGATGGATTCAAAAACAAGAGCAGCAAAATTAGCTAATTAGTTTTTTTTTTAAAAAAAAAGAGAAAAAGATGAAATGTCTAGTTTTAATTAGAGTAAATACATAGAGGCAGATTCTCATAAGATTAGATCACAAGGTTCAATTGGGTTGGCTTTCCCAACCAAAAAAAAAACTCAAATTTAAGATTTCATATTCAAACAGTTAAAATTCGATAATAATAATAGTCAAACAAGCATTGATATATAATTATAAACGACTACATATATAGCTATTTTCGTTTAGTAATATATATGTAATCATGAATAATATTGATGTGATTTATTATTTGAGTTGTCAATTTTTTTTAAAATTAATATGAAATTTGAATTTGAAATCAAAATATGAAGGATAAATAGACGAAAGGCATAAGAAGTGAGAGATTCTTGAGAAGCAAAAACTCATTATAATGTATATGCAAAGTTGTGATCTGAAAAATTAAATAAACTACTAGTAATTAATATGGTCATATTTCGGTTTTTGTAGCACATAGTCTGTTGCAATAAAAGCCTACCGATTTTAATTAGTCTTCAAAGATTGGTACGTAATATCAAGTTATATTTGTTTTTTTAAAAATTTTATTATTTATTCAATGACGTATTGCAAAGATATATTATAAATACTAATTGTTTTAATTTCATATCTTAACTGTACAAGAGAATATCGTGTTTTAATTTTTTTTCCCAGCATGATTTCCATGTAATTATATATTGATAATTTAAATGTCTTTATTCTCTTAAATGTATCGATGAGTTTTTTTTAATTACTTTTGACTTTGTTTACACGTTCATTTTGGAGATGGGTATTAGTTTCAAATTGATACTTAAATATTTAAAAAGGGTTGTTGTCATTATTTTGGGAAAAAAATATTAATCGGAAATGGTAATTTAGCCTTTAAATTATTAACAACTTCCATGTGATTCGATTTGGTGTACCGATAGATTATTTATCTAACTGATTCCTACTTAAGCAGTGACCTCCCATAGGATTAGCATTAGTTTAATCTTTATGCATGAACTGCATCATTTAACATATTAATAAACTAATTTCCTAATGTTGTTTTTGCATATGAGTTTAAAAGGGTGAAAGCGTTCGAACAGCTGGTGACTCAGCAAGCAGAGCAGTTGAAAGA
This sequence comes from Acacia melanoxylon, assembly GCA_019022615.1. Lineage (NCBI taxonomy): Eukaryota > Viridiplantae > Streptophyta > Magnoliopsida > Fabales > Fabaceae > Acacia > Acacia melanoxylon. The sequence continues at coordinate 12,253,731 of JAFJYJ010000004.1, forward strand.
GCAAGGAGAGGAGATGCAACAACGTTGTTTTTGTTTTGTTCTTTTTAATCCATTTTCGGCAACATTGTTATTTATATTTTGTTTTCTCTATTGTAAACTCTTATGAATACTAAATATATTTTCATAATATACATTTCTTTTGTATTTTTTTATTTTATTTTTATAATAATAAAATCTTGCAACGGAATATCATCCGTCACAATTCTTCAATTTTGCAACGGACAAAATTTACGACGGAAAAAATATTCAGTCACAAATGTAGAATTTTGGGACGGAAATCTTTTTAATTTGCTTGTTTTACAGGACTTTTCTTTGTAGTGTAAGAGATGGCTGATACTGTTAAAAATGCTGATGTGGCTTCAAGTAAGATTCAAAGTTGGTTGGGAATGCAGACTTGAAGCAAGACTTGGGAGATAAAGAAGAGCCCTGTCTCTAAGTCATTGAAATTAACTTGTAATTTTCTAGTTGGTTGAAAAAAGAGAGAGTAAATCATACGGTATTCAAGCTCCACACGCCAAAAACAAAGTCAAGCAGTCAAGCTTGACCCTTTAAGATTTGATTACTCCAATCAAATCGTAGATGATAGGAATTTATTGTTTTTATTATAGTTGAACATACTAATTTTATATTAGAGTAAATACCCTTTTGGGTCCCTAAAAAAAAAAAAAAAAAAGACCAGGGGATTAAAATGGACTTTTTTATGACTAAAAAGGGCTTTTTAAAAATTTACGGGACCAAAATATTCACCAATTGACCCTTATTCGTCTTTTCGAGGACTAAAATGACATTTCTTTGTGTGAGGGACCAAAATGGGGTCCGTGTTTTTTTCCAGGGACCCAAAAGGGTATTTACTCTTTATATTAAAAACATGAGGAGCAAAAGGCCAATTAACAGAACAAGTAATTTTATGGGAAAATTACTCACAGTCCCAAGGACCACGATAATTACAAATAGGTCCCCCGAAATGACTAAATTACACGTAAGTCCCTAGGGACTTTCTCGTAATTATTTCAGAATGGCAAATGTCGATTGCCCATTAAACATTAAAAACGAATGAAACAAACACGGGGGAATGAAAAAACGCGGGAGTAGTTGTCGGGAAAAGGGAAAAACGCCGAAATCAATTAAGCAATAAAGGTGAATCAAATCTTCAACGTAGAAGGCAAGTAAGTGACGTTTTCATGTCCTATGCAAAGCTTAGATGTGAAGTCATCATCTTTTCTATATTCGTTGAATAATTTATCTGTTCGTTGTATGTTCTTTGCATTCAGAGAGTGAAGGCTTGGTAAAGGGTTTAAGTTTGAGCTCATTATTGGACATTAGTGATCTATAAGCTAGTACCTAGGTAAGTAATGCTAAGATTTTGCTAAAGATATCCTCTTTACCATTGAAGTTGGGGTTTCATGTTATTGGGTAGGGTTAATAACATTGTGCTCGTTTTTGGGAAGGTAACAGAGGAACCGCTCATTTTCACCGATTTCTGGTTGATGTAATGATGGAACAATCAGTAAAAAGTTCTGATAGGATTCAATAAAGTTGTTGTTAATACATGAATTTATTGTTGTAAATGGTGGCTTTTTCAGTTGTTAATACAATCTTGTTGTTGCAGATTGTCTTGAAATATGGAAGATGCCATGAGGCTGGACACACGGTGAAGACATGCGCTTCTTCAGCTACCCTTAGTCACCTGTGAAAATTCCTAAAACTTGTTGCTAAAATATGAATTTGCTTTTGTTAAAATAGGAATTTCTTGTTGTAAATGGACTCTGGACTTCAGAGTTCAAAAAATACAGGTTTCCCAAACTTGTTGCTAAAATAGGAATTTCTTGTTGTAAATGGACTCTGGACCTCAGAATTCAAAAAATACAGGTTTCCCAAACTTGTTGCGAAAATAGGAATTTGTTGTTGTTAAAATAGGAATTTCTTGTTGTAAATGGACTCTGGACCTCAGAATTCAAAAAATGCAGGTTTCCCAAACTTGTTGCTAAAATAGGAATTTGTTGTTGCTAAAATAGGAATTTCTTGTTGTAAATGGACTCTGGACCTCATAATTCAAAAAATACAGGTTTCCCAAACTTGTTGCTAAAATAGGAATTTTCTGTTGTTAAAATAGGAATTTCTTGTTGTAAATGGACTCGGACCTCGGCGTTCAAAAATACGTGTTTTAGAAACTTGTTGCTAAAATATGAATTTTATTCTGCTAAAATAGGAATTTCTTGTTGTAAATGGACTCGACCTCAAAATTCAAAAAATACAGGTTTCCTAAACTTGTTGCTAAAATATGAATGAATTTCTTGTTGTAAATGGACTGGACCTCGTGAGTTCAAAAAATGATTTCCCAAACTTGTTGCTAAAATAGGAATTTGTTGTTGCTAAAATAGGAATTTCTTGTTGTAAATGGACTCTGGACTTCAGAATTCAAAAAATACAGGTTTCCCAAACTTGTTGCTAAAATAGCAATTTGTTGTTGTTAAAATAGGAATTTCTTGTTGTAAATGGACTCTGGACCTCAGAATTCAAAAAATACAGGTTTCCCAAACTTGTTGCTAAAATAGGAATTTCTTGTTGTAAATGGATTCTGGACCTCAGAATTCAAAAAATACAGGTTTCCCAAACTTGTTACTAAAATAGGAATTTGCTGTTGTTAAAATAGGAATTTCTTGTTGTAAATGGACTCTGGACCTCAGAATTCAAAAAATACAGGTTTCCCAAACTTGTTGCTAAAATAGGAATTTGCTGTTGTTAAAATAAGAATTTCTTGTTGTAAATGGACTCTGGACCTCAGAATTCAAAAAATACATGTTTCCCAAACTTGTTGCTAAAATAGGAATTTGTTGTTGTTAAAATAGGAATTTCTTGTTGTAAATGGACTCTGGACCTCAAAGTTCAAAAAATACAGGTTTTAGAAACTTGTTGCTAAAATATGAATTTGATGTTGCTAAAATAGTAATTTCTTGTTGTAAATGGACTCTGGACCTCAGAATTCAACATTTGGCTCAAAGGCTAGTCAAAAAATAAATAGTATCACATTGCAAGGCTGGGCAAAGTTTGTACATTCACTTCCAATCATATACATTGGCAAAATAAGGTCATATGAAAGCCTCTACTTTACAATAAAACTACATCTCTACTTCTTCTCTAACCTCTCCATCATATCAGGTGTATTTTTAATAATTTGGCACACTTTCATGAATTGATTTGGGGCACAACGGGTCATGAAAGGAACAACATATTTTTTTCCCTTGGGTCCTACTTAATTTCTGGGCTCTTATCCTATATCTTTCCTTCTCCTCTTTCCTTAATGCATTCCATGCTTATTTAACGGACTGAGCCTCCTTTCCCAAATCCACTATCTCTTCATTCTTCTTCTTCTTTTGCTTGAAATATGCTTTCATGAACAATTTGTACCCGGACACCTTTGGCTTGACCTCTTGATCTGTCGCCATATTCTTGTTTGCTTTCCATTGACAAGGAAACACCACAGAAGCCAGAAACAGAGGAAGAAGAGAAGATAAAGGAAGTGGAAGCTGAAACCATAGATAAATCAAGAAAACACGCCGTGGTTATTCTTTCAAAAGAATCAGAATCAGAGGAAGTGAAAGAGAATATGAATTCAGAAACAAGTTCTGTGACACCAGCTGTGGAAAAATCAAAAGAAACAGAGAAAGAAGAGGAGAAAAATGAGGCGGAGCGAAGTGATAATTTCAATTCCTCACCGGCCTCATACAATTAATAGTGCCAATAAATCCGCAATTAGCTAACCTAATTATATTCATGATCTACATAACATAAAGAGACATCAGACGATACAATGAAGGAACAGAAACTTGAAAAAGTGGAGGAAACAAGTGACAATAGATAACACTTATCGCTAAAAACAACGCAATCTTTCTCCGTATTTTTATTATGCAACTGAAATTTCTAGAAACATTTACAATTTTTCATCATAATCCTATTTAACTTTCTCAGAGAACACTACCAACTCAAGCCCACACAAATTTTCACACAGCTTCAACATCCCAACTGCTACTCATGATTGAAGTCTATCCAAAAGGGTTTAGAGAGAATATTTCCATAACTAGCAAAGTAACCAAACAAAGTAAATATGATCAGCAAGTAAACTACTCGTTGCAAGACCTATTTCTCCCTAAAAATCTCACTGATTCCTTTGAACCACAGTTTAATCCATGGAACAACATTCAACAAACCATCGCAATTAATTTTATTGTAACAAATCCATGGATATATATATATATCCACAAACAACTTAAAAATGAGGAAAAGAGGTTAAATGGAAAAATATATGAGCTTTTTTTTTTCATATTATGTTTTTACCGCTTTAATCATAATTATCCTCTTAATTTTTTATTTTCCTTTTTTGTAAGATTAGGAGTATTTTCGAAAAAAAAACCCTAGACGACAAAGAATGAGAGAAAATGGGAGTCTTTTCGGCGACGAACAAGGAATGACAAATGCGAGGTCTCTTGGTGGAAGAAGAGCTCGGTCGAAGGTCGAAGGATATCGAAGAAGGAAACAAATGGGAGAGATGACAGAGTGATTTTTAAATCTTAGTCATTTCAGGGGACCTATTTGTAATTATCGTGGTCCTTGGGACCTGTGAGTAATTTTCCCTAATTTTATTGTAATCCATGGATATATATATATATATTTTTTTTTTTGCATTAGTTTGACCGCTTTAATCATAATTATTTTTTATTTTATTTTTTGTAAGATTAGGAGTATTTTCATAGTTCCGAACCAATCTTTCTCAAGATAAAGAAAGAAAATATAACATATTTTTTAAATAGATTTGTTTAGTGGAGAATAGTGGGGAACCAAACTTTCAATCATATATTTATTTAAGTGGCGAGAATTCTTTTTTGATGTTATTATCTAGTATCTAGTTTAAAGTTCATGATTGCCCCTCCTACCACAGGTATCTCCTCAAAAACTTGAGATCAAGATTCAAAGTGACCTAACAACGCCTTATACCAATAGACCAACTCTATGATGGTGAGACAAAATTTTCACCACTCATGTTAAATTGAAATGTAATTCATGTTGGAGGGCTTGTGTGTGGGTATCATGTGAGGTTTGGAGCCTCACAGAGTGAGGCCCAAGTGCCGGATAAAGGAAGGGGGCGATTGAGAGAGAATTGAGAAAGTGTGGGGCCATATATGAAAACCTTGAAATGGAAATATGAGAAAGTAAAGGGGGTCTTGGGAAAAAGAGGGGGACAAATGGAGAAGAAAGAGTTAAAACATTTTTTTAAAAAAAAAAAAAAAGGAGTGAGCGTTATGATGTCTCAAACTAAGCACGTGACCACTGACTCACTCTAACCAATGGAAAAGAAAAGGAGTGATTGTTATGTTCAAGGTTGTTAAACTTGAACCGGTGACTAAACTAGTTAGGGTACTGGGATAAAAGTTAATGGGTCAAGCCAAAGTTAAACCGCGACCAAACTGGTGAGAAATTGATTTTTTTTCTCCTCACACCCTCCATTTTTCATGTTTAAAACAATTAAAAAAATGTCACCTCCTCCCTCCTGGCAAGTCGTGCCTCATATCAATTAATAGGTTAGTGGTGTTAGTATTTAGGTGTCTTGGAGACAATCTATGAGAATATATCAAGATTATTTCTACGTTGTATATTACATTTTTAATAAATGACCACAATTTATCTTTATCATATTTATGTCTCGTCTTTATTTTAAGGTAAATATGTGTTTGAAGATAAAAGCTCTAGAAATAGAACATGTGTTAATCTTGAGGATCAATGATAGAGATCATGATCGTGAGGACTTGAGAATACTAGATATCTATTGCATAAAACTTATTCCTAGTCTTGAATCACCAAGAAAAGGGCATTGATGATCTCAATAAGACTAGTACGACATCATCTACATGTATAAGATACAAGGTAGAGACCTCATGGAATACATGTATAGTGATGCCTTAGTTGATGTCGTAGGTAGATCTGTTGGAGAACAGATAGCACCGAACAGACTCACCGAGAGACTCCACAAAGATTCATTGTAGGGAGTATCGTTGGATATGTAAAGTCTCTCATCGTTTGGTAGTGCGGATCATCTTGGACTTAAGGATGTCATCAAACACTATGTCCTATGGTTATATTTTGACTGTACAACTCTATATGCCTGAGAAATGGGAGAACAATGTACCCTTTGGTATAACATGAATACATAAGTATAGATGGACATGCCGAGAGGACTCATAGTCTCCTACAAGGGATTAGTCATTCACAAGATCGGTAGAGCTTGGGTAGCTTCTAATTAACTTGGGAGTCTGTACGCACAGCAAGTGATCATAAAGAGTCATGATCCATCATAGAGTTAATATAAGAATATTCCTAGTTCTATGAATTAGCTACATTTAGTCAATTAAGAGAGATGATAATCTATATTTGTTCTCAACTAAACTTCTTTAATGTATTTCGTTTTGTATTCTTCATTGTTCGAGATCTCAATTCTTCATTCCTAATATCATGGCAGGTCACCCTTATGAACTCATTAGAGATATTGGCGACCGCAAGGATGGACAATGATTGAAAAGCATAACCTCTTGATGTATGGAAAGTCGGCATGATTTTGGCCGATGAGGAGGTTTGTGATTCACGCCTATTTGATTATTGAGTTTTAGGTTTTTGTACTCTCTGTGTCATGACATTTGTATTCTTCATGCAGGGTCATAGGATTGATTATTGTTAGGCTTGGAGTCAAGCAGGACAACATCAAATACTCATCCAGTAATATGGGTGTTTTGCAATTTTCTGAGGAGGAAGATATTTTACAACAGTTTACATACTCAGAATTAAGGGTAAGAAAAAGATTTAGTTGTTAGTAGCACATATTGTGATTGAGTGCTTGATTATATATTCATATGTTTGCAGTTTCATTTATTCTTTAGGTGTTTTTTTCAAACCCTCCGAAGTAGAAACACATGCCTAAATTCTTGACTGCATTGATGTTTGTAGAAAAAGTTCAATACGATGATGATCTTTTAATAGTTTAGTCGTCAGAATCTTCAACCACACCTTCAAAGAGAAAGAAGAAAGATGACATTCCATTGGCTGATAATGGGAACGTGGGATTTTAGAATGCGTCATTTTAGCGATCTAGGTTTTGAGTATACTTTACTTTTAATTGTGTTCTGCGTTTTCATATTATATTAGGTTATACTCATATAGCTTAATATCCGCCTTTTAGACATGCCTATTTAAGTTTGATTTTATAATTTTTTGCCACTTATGAATATCATTTTGTCAAAATATATACAATGAGTTAATCATGAACAAACTAATAATTAACACCGTATTTATTTAATTAAACAAGTAAACAATATGTATGCTAAAATCATGACCACCCCTTAATTAGTTGTGACGATTTATCATTTTGACTTTGAATCATGATAACTTCTTGGTTCAACGAGATATTTTTTTTTTTACATACATGTTACTTTCTTGGTGAGATCAATTTAATTTCAAATCACTTAAAATTCTTGGCAACTTCAAATTATAATAACTCTTTGCGCCTTGGTTTATGGGGATTAAAATTCTTATTCTTTTAAAATCACTCTAATATTTAATTAGAGTCTTAATTATGTTAAATTAAAGGAATGCTATAATGCCAATGAAATCTACCTATAAAAATAAGAAGCGACAAACCCCAAAAAACCGAGTCACAGTTACTGAGGTGGATTTTTATTTGCTAATTGCAACATTTGCATTTTGAACCCCTCATAAACTGTGCTCACTCTGAATTATAGTGATTCTTTGATCGTTGATTTATGGGGATATAAACTTTTATCTATTATATTTGTGGGCGCAGAATCCCTGTTTAAATATATTTCCCGGGGAAATAAACATTTAAGATTGAATCACTGATTTAATTACTTTGGTGATTTTATTGAGAAATAAAAGTAATGAGGAGAAGTGAGAAAGGATCATATTTATAATATCAAATTTTATATTGATTTAATTTAACAGATTCTTTCTCTCAAATTAAGCATAAAAAAGAGACTCACAGATGATTAGATGGATTTATAATAACTCCTTAATCCTTGATTTGTGGGGACTAAAACTTTTGTCTATACTAGCTCCGGTCCTAATTATAAGACCTATTTGACTTTTTTGGAGAGATTAAAGAAACTAAATAAGTTATCTAATCATATCATATGTTGTTTATCTTTAAATTATTTATTAGTCAAACTAATTGGTTTGAAGAAAAAAAAATAAAAATAAAAAATACTCTAAAGTAATTTAATTAGCTTCCATTAATCTCTCCAAAAAAGTCAATTAGGTCTTATAATTAGGACATAAGGGAGTATTGTTTTAGGGAAAATCTCATATAAAAATGGTTGAAATAAAAATAATAATCCTAAATTAGGTTGGTAAATTTGACAAATCTTAAATTGGGTCAATGACCCAATTTAAAATATCTAAATGTTACAAATTTTCCAATAATACCCTTCATCTATCATCCAAAGAGAAAGAGAAAAGGACATGTCTTGCAATTAAACTGTGTAATTCTTGCAGTCTCATAATCTAGGACTTGAATATTTTCTTGGGGGTTGATGATGTTTTCCTTTTATTGCAGCATGAGATTAGTCATACTGGCAGTAGTGGTAAGGGAAGAGGCAGAGGTCGAGGGAGAGGTCGAGCGGCTCAAAATGTTGAACGGGAAAGAGAGATTCATCATCAAGAACTTGAAACTGAACCTTGCACTTTTGCTCTGAGCAGCAGCAAACATAATCCTGATACAGATGTGGCAATTGATAATGGTTCAGAGTCGAAAGAGTTACCAAATGACAGTAATGCAGTTCCCGATGAAGGCGCTCAATCTGTCCGTAACATTGATCTGAATGCGAGCTTTTATGCCTCCATCGCTGTAACAATCTATTTGGATAGCATTACTCAAATCAGTTAAGGATTGAAGATTAAATTTCAGCCTCCAATAAATTTTCTGTCGTTAGGGTTTTCACATAGCACGTAAACAATATTATTTTGTCTCCAATTTTGTTTTTTTGTTTTTTAATAACTAAATGATATAAAGGTAATTTAGCCCAAATTCTAAATCCCTAATTGTGTCACATAACCTAATTAATAATTTGTTAAGTTTAGCAACTCAAATCAGAATTTTCCTATTTCAACCGTCTTTATATGAGATTCTTCCTATATTTTATTGGAAAAATACAAATTAATTTTTTTTTTGGGTCAAATATACATTTATGATTTAATGCAAAATCCCTTATTTTATTACCTTTGGCAATTGGATTAAGAAATAATAGTGCTACGAAGATCTTGAAAAAGATCATATTGACAATATTAAATTGTTTCTTGAATTAATCGAAAAAAATAAATTCTTCCAAATTAAGCCAAAAAATCAGTGATTTTGAGTTGAATAACAAAAGAGACATTAATTACGAGATGAGAGGATTTTATAACCACATCAGTTAACTGATAAACTAAACTCAAGGGGAGAAAAATATTTTGACCAATTATTTTTTGAGCGGAATCAACATTTTAATTTAAAATCCCTTAAAAATCTAGATAACTCTGAATTATAGTAACTCATCCATCCTTGATTTAAGGGAATAAAGACTTTTGTATATTAGAATTTTTTGGTCAAATACACATTTAAATATATTTTTTCCATAAGATACACATTTAAGTTTAAATGGATGATTATAGAATAATTACATGATTTATTGTGATTACAAATAAATATTACTTATTGTGCATATACAATAAAAAAAAAAAAAAAAAAATTGTCCATCCATAATGACTAAATTATATAATAAATAGTACATAGCTAAAAAAGAAATGCTTTAAATTAATATTCAGACATAAAAATGCTTTAAATCAATAAACTATCATTTTGCACTTGTAAAAAGCTTTTAAAGCTCAACATGTTACATAATAACTTCCTTATGCAATTCATGAGTAGCAATACTTGTTAATTATAAAAATATGATCGCATAATTAAAATAAAATTCATGATCTTAAGAAATTATTAAAAATAAATAATAATTATAAGGACATAGCAAATATTTTAGTTTAAGCCACATGCCGTGAAACAAAAAATCCCTTTCTTACATTGACATCAAACGAATCATATGTTATAAAAGTACTAATGATGTTGCTTTCAAAGTCATTTATTTATCTTGTTCTTATAAAAAAGTTAAGAAAATCATGCTTTAATTGAAAATTTTAAGAATAATTTTTTGACGAAAGGGAATATAAAGTGCATGATTATGCTTATTCCTAAGATACCCATATGATTATGTGAGCATAGAAAGGTCAATAGTGAAGCTTCAACCTTTAAATAATGAAACAAGTCCGAATCTTTGGAAAATGCAAATAAAATAATAATAATAAAAGCAACGCACCAAACAAACAAATGGCTCAAATGAACAGATAAAAGGTAAAGATGACGATATGAAATGAAATTTTGAAGATCTAATGATGTACGGGAAAAAGTAACTTGCAGGACATAGCTTACTGCACTTTAAAAAAGAACTGAAAAAGATATATATATATATATATATATATATATATATATGACCTTTTTTTTTTAACATTAAAGAAGTTAATTAATTTAATTTAAATTATTTATATTTATATTTTTTCTAAACCAATTTGTCAGACATATAAACTGATAAATAATCTAATAATACATAATATATAATATCATTAATTAACTTATTTAGTTTTTTTTAACCACTTAAAAATTTTAATCAAGTCTTATATTTAACCCAACAATTATATATATATATATATATATGGATTTAATATTTCTGTTTTTGTTACCTGAAACATTTTTCGCCACCCTTACATAAAAGTGAACATATCCCACTAATATTTTTCTCCCTCTCTTTATAATGGGACTCACTCACTTTTATGTGAGTGTGGTAGAAAAAAATATTTTTGTAGTAAAAGTAGAAACATTAAACCTTTTATATATATATATATATATGAGTTTATCGTTTGTCGTACGTCCACTGACATAAAGGTTATGTCAATCACCCCAAAACTACGTCGTTTTGGAGTTAAATGAATTTATGAACTCTCAAACCGACATAGTTTTTGGGTTTGGAGAATTAATGAATGATCTTTTAGTAAAATTCATATATTAAATACAAAAATAAAAATACTAAAACACACTTCATTAATTCTCCTAACTCCAAAACGACGTAGTTTTGGGGTTTCGACATAACCTTATGTCAAGTGATACGACAAACGATAATCTATATAAAATATATATATATATATATTTTTAAAAAAAAAACACCATTTGCCTGTAATTTTGACGAATCAAACTCCAAACCCAACTGAAAATGCTGCTATCATTTATATATATATATATATAAATATAAACAAAGATACCCAATTCCCAGGGAAGAAGTTTGGCACCACGTGGGGTGTGGCAAGTTCGCCTTTTTTGAGGGCCTGACTCGGAGGCAGGCGCACTCACGACCCCGACACTTCCAAGCACCAACACCCATCACGAGACTCACCAAGCAAGCTCTTAACGGAATCTCTGTTCTCCGGCTGCTTCCGCCGGCTGACGGACCTCCAGAGGAATGGCCGACTCCAACTCCGACGACCGGCTACCTCCGGGTTGGACTGTGGAAGTGAAAGTGAGGAAGAACGGTAGAAGAGACAAGGTAATTGAAGTTCGCCTGCTTTCTTTTTTGTTATGTGGGTATATCTTTAGAAATGTGAGATCTCTTACCTTTGGTTGCTATAAGCTTGTTTTGTTTCACCGGAGTGAGATCTGTGACTTCGTTGCCTCAAAGTGGACAACATTTGAGGAATAGGGATGTTTTTCTTTCTCATGTCTTGTTTAAGGGTATATTATGGCAGTGAGCTAGGTTTTCGTTTGTTTTTCCAGAAACTTTCAAAACAGAGCCTTGGCTTTTAAAATGAGTGGCTTACAGTTCGTGTGGTTAATTGGAAAACGAAATTTCTATGTTGCTTACATTTGGGTTAAATCTGTTATTTGCATGTTCTCTGAGGACATTTTGTACCTTGTTTGTTGTAATTATATCGCCTCAATTGAAGTTTTAAATCAATATGGGCTTTGGTTGTTCTTTCTCTGTGATTACAGAGTCAGAGGAAAGTAATATGGGGAGAATATTACAAGTCCTCTCTTCTCTGACTATTTGGGTTAAGAACCTGTGAAAGGGTTTTGAATACTTGTGAACAAGTTTTGAAAGTTTATGAAATATACAATCTATTGGGGTGAGATGTATTTCACTTAAGTACTAGATGCCCTTGTTAAGAAACATAATTGAAAATCCCATATCATATTTGCTCCCATTTTAACATGTTTCCCAGTTATTGATAGCAAAAAAAGTATTAATTAAACAAGCTTTTATCTTTTTATTCTCTAGCCATTGCTTTACAGTTTGCTGGATTTTAATAATTAACCGAGCCAGAAGGACCTTGAGGCATTGAAACTCTAAATGACCATTTTCAAAGATGGTTCAACTTAAATCTTATGAAATTTGTACTTATTGCAGTTTTACTGTCCTCCTTCAAGTGGACTTAAATTCGATTCCATGGTAGAGGTTTCTCGTTATCTTGACAAAGTTCAGAACAGTCAAGTCAGCGTCACGAACATTTCAGAAAATGTTTGTTGACAAATTCTTTTTTGATGATCATATATTGTCTATGTTACACATCTATCTCGTCCCATCAACTAATGTGAGAAAACTTCGTTTCTTTAAGCAATCTAGGTTGTAATTGAGAAAGGTGTTGCAGAAGGTTTACCAGAAGGATGGATCAAAAAGACCAGAGTCACAAAAAAGAGTTCTACAATAAGAAGAGATTCGGTAAATATTACCATATCACCTTCTATTGTATAAAAATGCTTCCCAATTAGTTTTCATGTAAGCTTTTTCAATACTTTGTATTTTAGCCTCTGAAATTTTTCCTATTGTGATTCATTACCATGTCTTTTGAGCTCTTGAAAGTTGAAGTTATATATTATATTTTGAACTGTCAATTTGTCTTGATGACTAATTCACTTCAAATTATATGCTGAATCTGCAGTACTACATTGATCCTGTGAGCGGATATGTATTCCGATCTATAAAAGATGCTGTTCGCTATATTGAATCTGGGGAGATAGGAAGGAATGCATTCAAACCAAAAGATAAAGGCAGCAGAGATATAGACATGAAAGATGGCATTTTCTCTGTAAGGGGCGGCTTTTATCTGAGTTCTTCCAGTTTATATGCTTACTTAATCTCTTAAGACAAAACCTTAACTCCCATCTATTCATCATTTGGCTTTCCTGGTGTGGCAACACGCTCTCAACTAGCCATGTCTAAATTGGAATAGGGAATATTTAATAGCCCAGCACTGGAGAACAAGATGTTAAATGGACTATAACTGGAACTGCTATTTGATTAGCTTTGTTTTCTTTGTTTGCTTAACATGATCCCATCACCAAGCTTTCTAGTTTGACAATTCTGTTTATGATTTCTTTTCAGTCAGCGGGTGTAGCCAAGAAACCAAAATTATCAGTTGGCAGAGTGACTCGACGCACTGTCATGGATCAGGGCGCAAATTTGGATAGGATAGTTAATGACCAAAAGACTCCAAAGACTGCATGTACAGGAGAATCTATGCCTCTTTCTGAACATAATTCTCGCCAGTGTAAAGTTCTGACTTTTATGTTCCCTTTCTTCCCTTTTCCTTTTCTGAAGCAAACAACTCTGATTCATGCTTGTTCAATGTAAATGCAAATTAACTTGTGTACTTTTCTGGTTATGCATGAATTTTGGTTTTGTCAAGTCAACAAAGACATTGCATTTAATGTGCTTTGGTTACATGTGATGATGTAGGTGCAATGGGCATTGAATTGACCAGCTTAGTTCCATCACAAGCTGAATGTTCGGATGAAAAAGAAGGGGAGGTTGGTTTAGGTGAAAGTAATTTAAGTCCCAGTTGTGCAGATGGAGTTGTCCCAGTAAAGCAACTTCCAGAAAGTTTACAGACAAAACACGCTACTGAAAAGGTTCAAAAAGGCCAGGGCAAATCCAAGCGCAAGAAAGCGATTAACTTGCCTCGCCGTGCTTCAAAACGTCTTGCTGGAATTCAGGTTGATCCTGTTCCAGAACTTATAACAAGGCGCCGAAATGCAGCCAAAAATTCTAGCGAAGTAGCCTTGACAAATGACGATAAATCTTCAGGTCGTTTTCCTGGTGAAGAAACGAAACAGCTTATTGAACATGCGAAGGGAGCAGAAACCAACCTTAAACCTCAAAGTTTGATGAACACAATGGAGTCACCAAAGTTGAATAAGAGTAAGAATTCTTATGGGAATTTATGTGCTCCAGAAAAGCTTCCTGAGAAGACAATAGAAGAGCCAAAAAGTGAAAAAGATCAAGAATGCTATTCATTTTCGCCTCTGGGGAACACAGTTACAGTCAAAGAGCAAGTGAAAGACCCGGAGGGTGGTGCAAAGTTTGACTACTCTCTTGACTTGCCCCTTGGAGAACTATTATCAGACCCATGTATTGCATTTGCAATACAAACTCTTACTGAAGGAACATTTGAAACGTCCAAGAACACACAGATTTCATCTGAATTAAGCGATGGCAAGCATTCTGAAACTTCAGCTTTTGTTAAAGGGGGTGACAGGAATATCATAGGGCAGAATGTGAGTGACTGGAAGCAAGGATGCAGTGTGTCTTCACCACCAAAAGACCTTGTTGCAGAACATGCTGGCATTACTTCTGAATCACCATTTGGCATTTCATGGATGGACCCATGCATAGAATTTGCAGTGAAAACTCTCACTGGCAATGTCTCCATGGAATATGATCCGAGCAGCGAGAATTGCCTTCAGCAGCAGCTTGACACTTCAAATAACCAGGGACTCAGTGAGGTAGCCTTATCAGGTGGTAGCTTAAATAGTCTGTACCCGACTGACTATTATTGCAGCCAGTACCTTGGAACACAGAATCCTGTATTTAAACAGCAGCCGTTTCTGGACCCGGCTTTACCCAATGCTAGAAGTGGCAGCATGGGGAATTCTGCTGGAGCCAGACTGCACCAATATGGTGGCGAAGATAGAAGGAATGGGTGCCAGAGATGAACAATCAGCTTGTAACTGTACTAACCTAAGCTTGTACAGTTAGGAAATATTTTGTAAAATAGATAACCAACTAAACCTTTATGCTCCTTTTGGTTGTTTCTTGAGCATGTTATCCCTGTATCTGTTGTTGTGTAAATTGTTGTTGTAGGAGTTCTGAACAAGTTTTCTTGTCAGCTTGACAGTAAAGCGGGTGTTTAACCTTCTCAATCCCCTTCTGCACTGTATTACCATTCTTGCTTTGCCTGGCATGGTCTTTACCTTCAACTCTAAATACACTAATTTGCATAGAGTTTACGGTTAAAATATCAAATGTTTTTAGTTTGTTCTAAGGATTATTGCAGGGTAAGGAAGAAATTGCAAGTACGAATGATTATGTACTTGTCGTTTTCGGACGCGGTGGTATTGTGCTCTTTTCTTCTCCAGTGGCTGTGCCGAGAAAAGCAAGGAAGGAAGTAGCATGTGAGGTTTGGTTCCTGCATATTGATCTGATTGGCATTATTCTGCATCATTGCTATTCAGTGTAGTGCTTCCGTGAAATATCATTGCAGATGAGGGCCAAACTAAGGAGACGACGGATGATAGGTGCCCTTAAGTTTTGTAAACAAATTGGAGGCTATATATGCTTTTTGTTGTCACATGAAATATTGTTGTGAAATTACAAATGTCTCCGGAGGCATGAATGAGGAGTGTCTTTGTTTAATGAAACAGAGTCCAAAATTTAATAGTTCATCCACATCTCATGAGATAGTATTCACTTGTTTATCGTATCATTGATCAATCTCTGTACAAGAGGTGGTGGATCTTGACGAGGGTGAATAAACTTTTGTACCTTTTAATGCCCGAAATTCGAATTGTAACACAATCTGGAATTCATGGGAACAAATATTATTAGGTCTTGTCCTAAAAATAAGATCTAATTGACTTTTTTAAGAAAGATAAAGAGAGCTACTTCATAATTTTTTTTTCATCCAAATAAATTACTTAATCATATCATATGTTGTGTATGATTAAATTATAGGGAAAATTCCTTTTTAAGTCCCAAAAGACTAAGAAAATATCAAAAAAATCTCAATAACACTTTTTTGACATTAGAATTTTCTGTTTGACTTTTTTGATATTTTTTTGGTCTCTTGGGACCTTAAAAGAATTTTTACTAAATTATATATCAGTTTATAAATTAAACAAAATAGTTTAAAGAAAATACGAGACATATAAACAATTTAATTAACTTCTTTAATCTCGAACTAGTCTTATAAGTATACACTATCAACCAAGCTGAAGCTAACTAGATTCATTGGGTATGAATCAAATACCAAAGCCTACGAATAATATAGGTTTTTTTTACCAATTTGCTCCTTATTAAATAATTATTTAACAAAATGCCCCTGTCTGCAAACTATTTAACGATTTTGCCCATGTTTGCCCCTTTTAGTTGACTACACCCCTCATGTAGTCGACTAAAACGTGGGGCAAATTTTTTTTTGAATATCCCCGAGATTTAGTCGACTAAGCTTTGTAGTTTAGTCGACTAAATCGCCACGGGGACAATTTTTTAAATTTCCCCGTGATTTAGTCGACTAAGCTACAGTGCTTAGTCGACTAAATCTCGATAGAGGGGTTTTTTAAAAACCTCAATCGCGGCATTTGAACCCTAATCGACTAACCTAATCCGTTGGTGGGTAGCGAAGGAAACTTCATTCTAGTGTCATTTGCGTCGATTTCGGTATGTTCTCATCTCCATTGTGTAATCTTTGTAGTTTAACTTTGTTAAGCTTTTGTTTTTGTTTGTAACATGAAACCCTTCCTTTTGCAGCTCCCAAATTCTGGTGTGAAGGATGAATTCAAGTCCAAACACACACGTTACTGTAATCTACCATAGTGGGAGGCATTTTGTAGGACCCGATCGTTTCATTATATTGAAGCAACATTGTTAGTCTTACATCCCAAAGATCATCATAAGATGGATGTCTCGAATGTAAATGCACCAATGCAACTTTGCCAAGATCAAACATAGTTGGGTCGAGTATTTTATTGATTAAATAAAAATATCTTCTAATTTATAAAAATGATTTATGGGTCAAGTTGTTTAAAATATAAAAATAATTTCTAACTTTAAAAAATGATTATAAAAGTAATTTCTAATTTCTAGAATGATTGATCGGATAGAGTAGTGGGATCAACAAGGTATGGACGTGATATTTTAAACGTTGTAATATATAATACTAGATAATAGATATTTTTATTTTTTTAAAACTAAAATATACTTGCAAATAATAAGTTTATTTGAATATGAAATCTTTTGTTGAGCTAACATTGTGATCAGTCATAACCGAGACATTAAAAATATTTTATTATTGATTAAATAAAAATAACTTCTAATTTCTAAAAATGATTTATCATGAGTCAAGTTGTTATATATGAAATATAAAATTAAATGATTTATCGGGAGAGTGATGTATCTCTTTATTTTTAATATATTTATTTTAAAAATATTTTTATATTAAACTATTTTGAAATTTCTAACTATCTCCGATCATCTCTTTAATTTATTTTTTGTTCATATTTTTTTTTTTTATCTTTACTATCTTAGTCACATTACGATATCCCTACATTTGAGAGGATTGGGAGAAGGCGGATTGGATGTACACTTATGAATTCATTTATGAACCCACTTGTAACCTTTTGTATTGGTCATTATAATAAAAATTAGAAAATCTTCATGTCATCGAAAAAATAAATTAGAACATTTTCATTTGTACACTTGTACATCTTTAAATGTACTAGTGAATTGGAACTAAGGGATATAAACAAACAACTTGTTTGTTCTTATTAAAAAGACATTTTAAAAATAATCAATCGCATAAGCTTGTTCATATATAAGTTAGATGGGTGCATTTACATTCGAGACATCCACTATGGTAGATTACACAACAATTATACCTTCAACAAGGTGGGATGGTATTAAACCTTGATGGGTCGCACTAAAACCGAGAAAAGGGAGAGTATTGGAAGGGGAAGGGGAAAGGGGTGCTTAGTCAAGGTTTGGGGAGGGAGCTTAGTCGATTAGGTTTCCAAATGCCGCGATTGGGATTTTTAATAACCTCTCTGTCGCGATTTAGTCGACTAAGCACTGTAGCTTAGTCGACTAAATTACGGGGAAATTTTAAAAAAAAAAAAAAAATTGCCCCCGTAACGATTTAGTCGACTAAACCGCAAGGCTTACAGGGATATTCAAAAAAAAAATTGCCCCACGTTTTAGTCAACTACATGAAGAGTGTAGTCGACTAAAATGGGCAAATTGTTAAATAATTTGCAGACATGAACATTTTGTTAAATAGTTATTTAATAAGGAGCAAATTGGTAAAAAAACCAATAATATATCTTAAAAAATCTCAGTAGTATAGACTAATAAAGACCCAAAAGTGAGATACTTTTATGATGAAGGCGAATGAAGAAACCTCAATCCTTGCGACGAACAAATGGAGTCGTCGTCATGTTAACCTTCCCTCTGCTGCTTTCATCGCTATCACTCCAACCCATCCCTTTCATCGGCGTCACCCCATGGTAGCTCTCCGATCGCCCGATGGCCGCATGATTCATCAGAATATACCTCCAGAGCTCCTCCGGCAACCGTAGCGTATACCTCTCATGGTTGCTCGACGGCGTCGCTTCAGGCTGTTCAACCAGCGAATGTCCCGTCGAGTTGGATCTTTGAAGCCTCTCGTACCATCTCCATGTCGTTCTCCGATTCCGACTTGGCTTAGCTCTGCAGTCTTCCTCCATGTTGTTTGCTGAGTTGCTGCTACTTGCACCAACGTCGTTTGGCACCTGCGCTGGTGGGTGGTTCTGTGTTTCACTCACTTCACTTCTCATGCTTCTGCCTGAATTTTCATATCCATCAACATTTACGTAAATCGATTTACTTTTCATTTCAAAGAAATGAAAGACATTCTTCTCGGTGAAATTAGGCGATCTCAACATTTACGTAAACCCTTAATTCTAAATCTTGAGATTCTTAAATTAAGGCCTTGAGCATTTTAATTGTCTTGTAGTAAACGTGGAAGCCATACACTTTTTTTTCATAGCTGGCTCGTGTTCTTCTATTTGTTAAATTGTTCATAAAAAAGATGATCACATTTTACGAAATTACCTCCACTTTCTTCGTTCGGTTCATCAGCGTTCAACTGAGTCGGCATTCTGATGGCGACTTCGCCGGGATCTGGATTCAGATTTGCGCGACAAAGGGGGCAAGTATCATGAGAAGCTAACCAGGCGTTGATACACTCCGGGTGAAACACGTGATTGCATTTTGGTATCAACCGGAGAGTCTCGTGGTCTTCGAATTCACTCAAGCACACTGCGCATTCGAGCTCTCCTTTTCCTATTTTTTGGTTTTTAATGGTGGAATACACGAGGATCGGGAATGTGTCCAGGATTTTCCGGTCGATTCCTCGAGAGCAAGAACACCCTCGCCGTTACGGCGGTCCAGTAATTGAAGTATGCCGAAAAGAAGGTGACGAAGAGGACAGCGCATACGACGGCTGTGGCCTTGAGAAGAATCGCGATGTCGACCTCAGGAGTCATCGACGACGGCGAGGGTGCAGTAGCTGAGTGTGGAACGGCGCCGCCGGAGACATACGTCGTTGCTAGGAGAAGGAAGAGTAGGCTGAAGTGACATCGTCTGGTTTCGATCATTTGGATTCAAAAGTTCTCAACGTGATCTGCTTCGTTCGAACCGACCTTAATTGTTAAAGCAATAAGGTATACAAAAGAATTTCTTGGAGAAGACGGCTCTGATTTTATGAACACTAATTTGGTGAATGGGAGACCAAGCAGTTTTATTTATATTTTGTTTTCAGTAATCATTAATTTGGGAAATAAATAAGCATATTACTATATTTGAATATTTTATTCGGAAATTCTAAAATGATACTAAATACTAAAATCATAGTTAATTACGGTATGTTATAAATATTAATGTTTTGATTTGGTAAAAAGATTATCATAAATAGTTGCAGTTTAATGATTTATTCAACTAAATTTATGGCTATTCTTGAAAAATGAGAAACTGGGAAAGGGGCTAGAGATACACTATGAGTAGTTGGCATCTAATAAGTATTAACGATTATTACATTTTGTTTAAATATTATTTTTCAAAAGAACGTTTTTGAATGATTGTAATTATATATTTTAACGATGAAAATTATTTTCATAATTTTTTTTAAAAATTACAGATGCTACAATTAAAACGTTCAAGAGAAAAGGCTCATTAACAACATTCAGCTCATTACAAAAAATCAACAAAGAGAAAATAGTAGTTTTATAGAATAACTGCTCATTTTAGTATCAAAAAAGAATAACAGCTCATTTTTAAGATTTTAATGTAATATAATGTACGAGAACCCTTATCCATCAATATTTTTGGGAAAATACCAGTGAGGTCTTAAAGAAGAGAAAAAATATAAACAAAAAAACTCTCAACCCCAAATCTCCTATTTTTTATATTAATTACGGAATTTCAATATAAAAAAGTCTCATTTCATGTTGTTAAAATGCCTTTTCTTGTTGTTAAAATTTCCTTATGAAAATATTGTTGTCAAAATGATTTTTTATGTTATCAAAATGGTTTTTCTTGTTGTCAAATTTTTTCGAATCTTAGAAACCTGGAAAATTTTTTACAACCGGAAAAGCCATTTTGACAACATTTTCATAGGAAAATTTTAACAACAAGGAAAAACCATTTTAACAACATGAAAAGTTAGTTTGACATCGAGACTTTTTTATATTGGAATCCGTAATTAATATCAAAAAAATCCCTAAAAATTTGGGGTTGAGACTTTTTTTTATGTTTTTTCTTTTTCTTAGGACCTCACTGAATATTTCCCCAATATTTTTTGGTCCAGTCCAGCTGTATCCATATGACCATATCACTTCATGCTTCACAAGGTTTATTTACTTCGAAATAAAATTCAATGGATTTGTGCATTTTTTGTTAGTTTTTTAAGAATAAGTTTTACGATTTACAAGGTAAATATGTTACATGAGTTTTATTTCGACTTACGGAAAAAGACTTTTAAAACCATAGTTTTATAGTTTCCCAAACATAAGTATTCAATTGAATGATTTTGTTTCCAAATGAAAACAAGGATATAGAATTTAGCATGGATGTTCAATGTTTATCTTTATATCTCTGAGTTGTTTTTTTCAGTAACGGGAAAAAAGAGTTGTTTTTTAAGTGTGTGTCATTGATACAAGTGATATAGTTTTAGTTCCTTAAGTAAATACTAGGGTTAAAAGGTATATATAGTTTGAATTACTGATTTGAGACGTGAGATTATTTTTAATCTCAACACTCTTAAAATTCAAGTACCAAAAGTTTCTCATAACTAAAACAAAATCTAGAGATTACTTTTTATGTGTCGTCCCTTCTATGGTCCTAAATATAATTTTTAATTATCTCGTGGAGTTAATTCTTTTTATAAATTACACTTTATACTTATATAAAATTTAATTCACTTTATTTTACTTTACTGCGAATTAATAACATGTCTTTTTCTCATCTATTTTTTTCACTCATTCTCTTTCATCTCATAATCTTTTTTCTCATTTATTCTCTCTGACACTCACCCCCCTTCGTAAACAAAGGGTATGTTTTGAAAAATAATTACATTTCCTAATTATTTATTGTTATTATTAAATTTTAACAAACTTTGATTTATTTATTTATTTTACTATGTAATACTCCTCCGACACTTAAAACACTTACAATTAACTTTTAACGTACTCAAATGTATAAGTTAAAATTATTTATTTACTTAAATTTTAGGTAAGGGTATTTTAGGAAAATATATATAATTAACTAATTTAACTTCCCTCATTAATCCCTTCAAATTCTGGTAATTTGCTCCTATAATTAGGATCGAAGTAATTCAGTTAATTGTAACTTATACATTTGAGTACGTTAGAAGTTGAGAATGAACCCTTGAGCCTTGAGGATGGACTCAAGGTTGGATTGAGGGAAGGGGAAAAAAATGGGGGAGAGGAAAATTTTGTAGGTCCCACTAGGCTAAATTCAAGTACAATTTTCTCCTCCCCCAATTTTTTCCCCTCCCCTCCCCTTCCCTCAATCCAAACTAACCTAAGGGTATGTTTGGTTTGAGGGAAAGGAAGGGGAGGGGAGAGAAAAAAAATTAGGGGAAGAGAAAAGTGTACAAAAATTTAGTGTAGTGGGGCCCATAAAATTTTCCTCCCATTACTTTTTTTCTCTCCCCTCCCCTTCCCTCCCACTCCCTCAAACCATGCACACCCTAAAGGAAGTTGAGTGAAGAAAAGCGTTTTAAGTGTCGGAGGAGTAAGTAGAAATATTTAAGTTGAATCAAAGCTTGGCGATAAGCTGTTCATGCCAGGTTCGGGATAAGCATGTACAAGGCTCCCAATATTGTTGTATTTTCATTCTCTCTCAATATTGCTGCATTTCCAGTATACTAAAATATTATAAATTATTAAAAATAAGGACATTTTAAGAAATTCAATACCCATTTATTGTAAATAACTAACATATCTGATTTCTTTTATGTGTGTGAATCTCACATTGAAGATCCAAATGACTAATTCAATAAAATGATTCATTTGTTTTAAATAAATGAAAATACTATCACGAAATCCTTAATTAAAAAACAATACTCCTGCTATTCTTAATATAAAACATTTTTTAGAAGCTGATATTGATCTTAAATATAAAACATATTTTTCATATTTATCAATTTTTTTCTATTTACTTAGGTTGATGCAAACTCAGGTTCCGAAACCCGGACTGGACCGGTTAGTAATTCGGTACAGTCTAGTCCTGACATCAAGCAGGATCAGTAATTTTTTTTTTAAAAAAAAAAATTGATTTTCTAACAAAATTTCTTTAGTATTTCATATTATTTATCATGAAATCTTCAATTTCTCATCGATTTAAATTTCAAATTAGCTCGATTTGATTTCTAAGTCACCCACCGACCTCGACCCGTCGACGGCGCTTTAGTGGTCGGTCCAGATTTCAAAACCTTAGTGCTCACTCAACAATAATCAAGAAGGGAAAATGAGGGAATTAAAGAAGATGACTAAGGTGTTTTGAAAAATACATGTTATATTAACTAACTTAACTAATATCCCTAATCTAATCAAATTAACATGTCTTATATTAGATCAAGAGGGAGTATTAATATACAGTAGCGCAACACCCACAACCATAATCTAACTGACAAAAGCATGTAAAGGAGCTGAACTAACATTGTTAATCAAAATAGTAACTTAGTTGAATTTTTGTCACCGTCAACCAATACATGGACTAGCCGGTCCGGCATGATGTATACATCTGATAAAGAGCAGTTTGTGTTAGGCATGTCTATGGACTGCACTGCAGGGTTGGGGGTCAACCCGGTCTGGTTCAGAGGGACTCTGGACTGGACAATCCAGCCGAGGTCCGGTCTCGTCCATTTTTGGCCGGGACTGCATCGGTCTAGGGGATCACTCGACTGGACGATCCAGTAGCGATCCAGACCAATTTTTTTTTTTAAAAAAAATCTTTTCCCTCTTCCAGAACAATAATTAAATCAATGAAACACCTGGGGGACAATAAATAAACATGCAAACATCTTAAATCCAATCCTAAACCCATAATAATCTCCAACAACATGTCATTAACCAAGAATACAATATAAAATAGAGGCATGTTTTTATAAAGCTAAGTAAACTTTATAAGTCAAACCACAAATCAATACTGGAGTGAACGGGAGTGAAGTCACAAATTTGGTAGGGTGCGATGAGAGATTGATGCAATGGATTTTTTTATAAAAAAAAAAAAAAAACACTTTCGGGCAGACCGGACCAGGTCCATAGGATCGAACCCTGGACCAAGTCCGTCCGACCGACCCGGACCCCGGCCTGTCTGGCGGTCGCTTGAATGGTCTCGGACTGCACCGGTCGACCGGACGGTCGGGCCACCTGGACCACCGGGTTTTTTGGACATCCCTAGTTTGTGTGTAGAATCACGTCACATAGTACTTTTCGGAAGAAATCATATCAGATATATTTATAATTAATTGATTTATCTAATCACTAAACAAATCTCACATCAACCAAAGACTGCGGAGTTCACATTCCAAGGTAGAACTTTAGAAGCAGAAAGTCCTCCATCTCAAGGACTCAAAATTGATTTTGCTAGTCCCCGATGAAGCCTCTACTGTATTACAATTTCAACAATGGGATGAAATTTCAAGATCAGGGTGATCTGCAATCAGAAGCTGTTTTCCTTTTCTTTCCTTTTTCTTCCCCAACAATTGAGTCATTTACATTCCAATTTGGATTTATAAAAGATGGGGAAAATTAATTTGGAGGTCCTTATAGCTTACCTCAGTTTTGAGTCAGGTCCTCGAGGTCTTTTCTCTTTTTATTGAATCCTTTAACTTTCTACTGTTAGATCCGTTAGTCCTTGCAGTTAAATGAGGACAAACACCGTTAAAATTTCCGTGAGAGAGTGAAGGAGCATCGCAACCGAAGTGAGAAGGTAATCATGGAGATGTTGGAAGGAACAGTGAAGTGAGGCAGAGAATGGTGGGGAAGAAGGAGAAGTTAACGTATATTTTAAGGGTGTTTATCCTTATTTAACGGATCTAACAATAGAAAGTTAAAGGATCCAATAAAAAGGGGGAAAAAAAACCTTGAGGACCTGATTCAAAACTGAGGTATACTACAAGGACCTCCAAATTAATTTTCCCGAAAAGATATAAAGGAATGGTTAAACAGCTAAATTTCATTTTGAGATCCTCCTAAGCAGGGCCTGAACCCATAGCACCAGCTCGAACTCTCAACATTTCAGTCCTCTTACTTCTCTCCATCACTTCCACCAACCACTCTACACTTCCCTTTATCCCCATTCTGCAATATTTCAAAACAAAACCCATTTATACAACTTCAATGCTTCATTATTATCACACGAGCACGCACTAACATTAGTTTGGTATGTAATGGATCATTACTAACCAGATGCATTGGAAAATAAACTTCATACTTACCCATCAAGGCCTGACACAGCTTCAAACATGTAAACTCTTTCATCCAGCTTCTTTAGATCTAGGTAACGACCAACTTCTTCAGCTGAAACTGCTTCAGGAAGATCCTACAAATACAGTAATGTGAATAAGGCAGTTCCAACTGAGTGCATACATACATAGAGAGGACAATGGCAATAGCCTGTCAATAAGGAAGGACGAGGAAGAAGATCAAAAAGAGATCTTAAGATGCTTCAGTAAAGGAAAGATAAAAATGAGAAACAAAGCAGTCTCGAAATTCTGCCATTTTGAAAACCCCAAAAAAAAAAAAAAAAAAAAAAAAAAAAAGGCGCTCCTACAGTGCCAGTTGCCTGCATAAGCACTGGAGCCTCTAAGTTTATGGCAATTCATGTATGGCAACAAAAAACACTACACCGTATTATGTATCAAAAAACACTGGCGCCTCATGGCATTTTATGGTCATTATCCAATAAACAGGATTGAACCAAGGAATTTGCTTATGACATGTTATAGCTTATGAGCTTATATAGGACTGCAAGATGAAATAATTACTCTCACCTGTTTGTTTGCTAATATTAAAAGAGGCGCTCCTTGTAAATCCTCATGCCGAAGTACCTTTTCTGATATACAAGTCAAAGTCATTATATCATCAATGTGTTTTTACCCCCTAACAGATTCAGTATTATTGCAATTGCCAGCAAACACCTTATAGACTTAGAGTACTGTGAATTTATAAACTATAATATAAAGATCAATCTTACTAACCAAGTGCAGACTTTGAATCTTCAAAGCGTGAGGGACATGCAGCATCTATAACAAATATCACGGCATGCGCTTCTTCATAATATTTCTCCCATATTGATCGAAGTCCAGGCTGATAGAAACCTTGCATCAGTATCTTATAATCCAAAATAAAGGAGAAGGGACAGAATAGAATAACTTTTAAAAGAGGAAAAAACTATTAAAAAAATTACACCCTCTTCAACTTAACCACATCACAACTTTTAAAGGATTCACTTCAGTAACCTTTAATTTAACTACATAACAGATTTCCTAACAATATTTGCTTGATTTTCCCGTAATTCTGTTTTAGTCTATCAAACAAGCATAGAAAGCACATTCCTAGAATCGTGTGAGTCGCTATAACTCTATAAGTATCAAATCCATAGAAAGAAAGAATTTTAACAAAGACACGGCACTAGAGTCTTCTGCAGCTCATAAAGCCAGAATAAAAAAAATATAATTACATTGCAAACTAAAGTGGATATTTAATCTAAAAGCACAAAGAATACATTTGCTGCTTTGATGCCCATACCTGGCCACCCAGGTCCCAGAATACAAGTTTTGTATTCGATACTTCTATCCGACCAATGTTTAGTCCAACAGTTGGGACAATTCGATCAGGAGGAAGTCCTTCTAAGTTTGAGTACGTTGATTTCAACTTCTCCAATAAAGTCTAGAATGAATAGTACCGCAATTCAGAACAATGGAAAAAAGTTTTGGAATTTGAAGATACAACAATTGAAGGCTGCATTACCGTTTTCCCAGCCTTGTCAATTCCAAGAATGAGCACGTGGAACTCTATCTTACTGAACATATACTTCCAAAGTCCATAAAACAATGTAAACATTGCTTCTTGTATAAGCTTGCTTTGTATGTTATCTCTGATACTCTCAACCTTCAATAATACAAAAATAAGAAGCTCATTTCATGTTTCCGATAGCTCCTCTGATCTGATCAACAGTTAGGTATCTTGAATTCAAAACTAAGAAGTTCAACTTTCTTGTTCAAGCCAAGGTTGTAAGCCACAGATGCATGAAAATAGAGGGGAAAGTCTGCTTGAGCAAGCTCAGGCGGTTAACAAGCGGTCATTCGGTCCATCCCCAATTAATTATGAATAACCCCTTTAATTCAAGTGTCATATTAGCAAATTCATATGCACAACTTGATAATGCACCAACAAGTAGATTCAATTTTACCACAAAAAAGTATATTATATGCAATCAAACGATAACACTCTGCAGATAGTTGATCCAGGATTCTTTACTTGATCTTATTGACAAACCATGCACAATTTGAATCCTACATTCATTATACAGATAGCCGGACTCATATAGTCATGCTAAGGTACATACTCTAATCAAATCAAACTAAATTCAACAAATTTTAAATCGAATTGAACCACAGAGAATCACAGAAACAGGTCTAAGAGCAAACTAAGTGGAAAGATCCTCTGATCGCGAGTCAATTTCATGAGAACAATGGAAAAGCTTCCCACCCACACCAAAAGTATATAATTTAAAAAGTAAACCATTTTCTTCTGAACAACGAAACCCAAACTTGGTATAGATAGCCCAAACGAGAAATCATGCATAATCAAGAAAAGATAGATGATTAATATACGGAGTCTAGTCTGCAAAAACGAAATCTAAAATTATAATACAACATCACGGAGACTAACGAAAGTTATCGAATTAACAGAGAAAAATAGCAGATTCAGACCTACAAGTCCGACTTCCTCTATTTCCGATCTTCGGTTAAACTGGATTTGATCCCACCACAGACAGTTCTCAGGTCTCTGATTCCGCCGTGTTATGTATGACTTATGAGGCCTTTGCTATTTCCATTTAGAATGACTATACTGCCCTCTTGTGATTGTGACAATTACAAGTGTCCGGATTCAGCATCATCCAAAACGCATCGTTTCAGAAAGAATAAAGAATCGCGTCCGTTTGATCCATGGAATTTCACAACTCTATTTTTATGTGCTTGATGTGCTTCTCTCGATAAAGCAAAATGTGAAATTAAAAATAACGTCCTTTTATAGTAATGGCGTTGGTATAAATATAAATATAATATAATTCATTAAGTCATATCAAGAAAATATGTATATGTGCATGAATAAATACTATATGTATATAAAGCTGAAAATTTACTGATTTTTGCTGTCATGGAACAATAAAGTTCAAAAATATGAATTTTGAACGACATGTGAATTGGTGAATAGAATATTTGTTTTAAATTTTTGAAGTTAAATGTAATAGAATAAAGGTGAAATTATGATTTTAGTCTCTTGATTCACTCATATGTTTCAATTTTATTTACTAACTTCTTTTGAATCAACTTAACTCTTAGTTCTCCATTGAAAAAAAGAAAGATAGTTTCTTAATTTTAATTTACATTACATTCATTCATTCAATAAATTTATCAAGAATTTCGAAATGTATTGTTCAACCCTAAATATAAAACCCAGTTTATAATGTAAAATTGTAATATAAATCAAGTCATACATATAAAACTAGATGAGTAATTCATAATTTTGATAGGGGTTTCAAATGGTTGCATTTAATATTTTTCATTTAAGTATGATATTAACTGAATACAATGAAGAAGAAAACTAAGAAAAATAAACAAATTAAGAAATGTAAATTGAGCTCTCTCAATTTTTCTTAAAAAATACATTGAGCTCAGAGCCCACTCATTTTCAATATATTCTTTTTTATTGTTCAAACTCTTATTTTAAACCCATATAATTTGACGGATGTCCTAGATGATGTCTAGCATGATTTTGCAAGGGTAGGCGAAACTCATTGATATGACAAGAAAAAATTAAAATTAAAATATTTATAAACATAGAGTCTATATGAGGCACTAACATCATCAATTATAATGATAAAATAAAATAAGCATCTCAAGATGCTAAATAAATACACATGCAATTTAAATTCAGGTATACCCATTAATTTTTTTATATTTTTCTATAAAATTTATAAAATAATGATGGATTAAAAGTAAAAAGAGAATTTCCCAGTCAATATAAATAACTTGTTTTTTTCATTTTTTTTAAAGAAAGAAATAAGGGAAAGTCAGCTTCTTGTTCATTGGGACTGTCACGGTCTCAGTCCTCATTCAAAATAGTTTTTCAATCGTAATTTATAATATATATACATGTAAGTATTAAAAAGTGTTTTGTCTCAATTTACATAAATAAGTTCAAAAGTCATCCAAACATGTAAAGGGTAATTTTGGAAACAGTCTCAGTTCTTAACTTTTTTGAGCGGTGACACCGTGAATTCCCCGTTTCAATGGATCGAATGCATGCCAAAAAGGAAAAATCCACTTGGGAGTCCTTTTTAGAGAAAAAAAAAATCTCAAAAAAGTCTCACGATTCTGAAAATCTCAAAAAAGGCCCTAGGACCTTTTCTGGGATTTTTCAAAATCTCGTTAACAACTAAATCACATTAACAACTAAATCAATACCCGTTAACAATTAAATTAATCGCATTAACAATAATATTTTAACAACATTAATAACAATATCACCACATTAACAACTATATCATTTTAGGTTAACAACTATATCAACCCTATTAAGTATTAACAACTAACGAGATTTCAAAATCCCTTGGAAAAGCGCCTTTTTCGGGATTTTTAATCTCGGCGCCTTTTTCGAGCATTTTTTTTTTTTCTAAAAGGGCCCATGTGGATTTTCCCTGCCAAAAATCAAAATAGGATATTTGACTCTGGAGAGGGGTAGTTTTGGAAACAGAAAAGTCTCAATCGCGGCGAAGAATTCTGAAGCTTGAAATTGCTGTTTATTGAGCAGTTCGACCCATTCCAGCAAAACGCGGCAATTCATTCCGTCGTCGGTACGTTTTCTATCTCAGTTTTTCTCAATCGTTTTTTTTCCCCTTAACCACCCATTTGAATTCTCCATTCCTTTTTGCCTCTTGTTCCTCGAGAAAATTGCAGGATAATAAATTTTTTATTCTCCCTTCGAAGGGGGCTGGATCATGGGATAAACTCCAATATTGTGAACTTGATCGCATGTCTTTCAAATTGTCGTTTTAGTTTGATAGGGGATCTGGATTTTTTTGTTTGATTCTATATTCCATTTCCTTACAAGATCCTGATAGGAAGTTAATGGTCAATTAAATTTACTTTTTGCCCATCAAAGTTCGCTAGAATCAAGTTTTCTTTAGATTTATGTTTCTGTGTTCATTCTTTGCTATTGTAAGACAATGCTGAAATGTCTTGAAGATGATTCTAGTATTTTTCGTTTTTAACATTATAATTATAATGCATTTGTTTCTGGCTTGTGGAGTCATTTAGCTTTCCTTTACACTTCAGGGCCATGGTTGTCGCTTTCATTGGAATGTTCATTTCTCAAAGGATTGGGTTTCAAGTGTGAATTGTGCCCATAAATAAATAAAAGCTTAGAATAAAGGAAGCATCGTTTGTAATTATGATGACTGGAATATTAGACATCATTGATCTACCCTTTTCTTGTATGTTTGTCACATTAATCATCGATGCTTTAGCTATCAACCTTTTCCCTTAATAATGATGTGATCAACTAACTTTCATCATCTTCATGATGTCGGTATATCTGTTTAAGAGTCTATGCTGCACAGATTTTGCCTTTTCCTATGGTTGCTTTTTTTTTTAGTATCCCCTTGCTTCTTCTTCAAATCCAAGATCCCATTTTCATCTCTGAATTGGTTAATAGCATTTACCTGCCTCCCCTGTTTTCATTTGGTTTCCCCGAAAAATAAGTGATATTGAAATTTAAGGACTTAACAAATAAAGTTCTTGTTTTTTTTTTTTTTTTTCAGATTCCAAGCTACAAGGAGATTGATTTGCATGCTCATTGTATTTGAAGAGTTCGTCCATCTAGCAAAATGAAGTAATACTAGGATTCTGCTTTTTATTAGTGCCCTTGTATCTTTAGAGAGTACTTCATATGACTTAAATCAGAAAGCTCCATATCATTGAAAATTTTACACTGTAAATCAATAAATTGATAAATATAAATCTATTAGATGGATTAATCGTACCTATGTTTCGCAATTTCTTTTGTACTTTGTTGTTGAAGATTCACCCCTGAAATAGATAAACTTATGTTTTGAAGCTTGCATATCATGAATTTGAACAACTTTGCATTGCTGACTTTTGTGTTTTCTATTTTGTTTTTGTTTCAAACAAAATGAGACTGCATCATATTTGTGATACCAAAAGGACAGATTGCAAATGTAAAGCAAGAAAGGTACATGATTTGTATAGGGACCTGTAAGATTCAGGAAATGGTCCTAAGTTGCTTGAATTTTCCAAGACCATATTATTCTGTAAGTTGGAGAACACTGTGCTGCGGCTCTGTTGCTCCTGTGATTTGTGAAAATGAAATTAACTATTGAAGTCAAATGTGGGGAATATTTTTATTTTTATTTTTTTGAGTTTTTGGTCTTGAAATCATACTGCTGAGAATGGATGAGAACTGTGATAAGTTATAATTGATTAGGGAGGTTCACTATGCATCACTTCCCAGATTTTACAGTTTGTGTTAAGTCTCATTGGATGTGGAAGTATAGTAAATGGTAAGGTCAATGGTATGGGATGTCCATTGAGGTTTTGATAGAAGGAAGATACTCTTTTGGAGACAACTTATAATATTTTAGATGATTAAGGAATATGTAGCTGAGTGAATACTGGTATAAAGAGTAAAGAGTCACCTAAAAAAATACTGGCATAAAGAGTCACCCAAATAGCCTAGGATGAATCATAAAGACATTGTTGTATTATGTACATGTGGAAATACCCAAGGCTCTCTTAGCCTAAGACTCTAAACTTCGTCATTCAAGTCTCTTCAGAAGCCTGCAAAATCAAATAATTAAGGAAATAAATACAGGTCAAAGTTGTCTTATCCTTCAAATCCTTCAGCAATTTTAAGACATAATGAACTTTTCTAGATTAGATTATTGGGAATTGAACCCTGCATAGTTTGTTATTTTTATAGTTCTCAGTTTATAAGCACGT
The DNA here is from genome assembly GCA_019022615.1 of Acacia melanoxylon. Taxonomy (NCBI): domain Eukaryota; kingdom Viridiplantae; phylum Streptophyta; class Magnoliopsida; order Fabales; family Fabaceae; genus Acacia; species Acacia melanoxylon. Next base: position 12,285,729 of record JAFJYJ010000004.1, read on the forward strand.
GCCAAATATTCTTTGTTATGAATCTTGCATTTGTCATCCCAAAACAGGGGCCGCGTAACATGGGATGAGGCTAACATTGAAGAAATTGAGGCAAACAAACCTGTGCGGATGAAAATTACTGAGCCTAAGACTCCATATCATCCTATGATTGATGATGATGGTATGCATGAAGGATCACTAGAACACTTAAACTGCATGCTTCTTCGACATCTTGCACATATTGGATTAAGACCATTTGTAAATGTATCTATATATATATATATATTTTAAAAAAAAAAAAAAAAAAAAAAAAAAAAAATCTGACCTTGCATTAATTGTTCTTGTAATTGAGTATTTTCCAATAAAGTCATTCTGTCAGGTAATAAGATTTTATTGGCCTTGACATGGCCTGATTTCTAAATGCTAAAACATATTGATTAAATGTAGTTGGATGAAGATTCATATCTGTACTTTTTTCAGTCCCACACTAGATCCTATGAGCGATTACTAATCTCCTTAATTCCTTTTTTTTTTTAGATTCTCCTTCAACTGTTAAAGGAAGCTTTGATTCATGTATTGATAATGACAATATCACACTAGTTGCGAAAGATGGGGCCTCTTGTAGTAGAAATGGGCGATCTAGTGGCTGGACGTCATCTGAGGATGAGGCAGATGCAATGGAACAAGACGATGAAGGTTTTGCTTTATTTTGTGTATAATCTTTTTTGGTCAAAAGAAGCTTTATTCCCTATCCAAAGTTTAGATATTTATCGGGTGTTATCTTTATCCAAAACTGTTCTGTTATGATGAGTCCTTGTTTCTGAAATTACTTCAAAGAGTTCATTCCCATATCATAGAAACTTAATCAAGCGTGAATTGATATAAGTTTGAAAAAATCATAGTCAAAGTCAAGCAATTCCATTTGATATGTAATATGTGAATCCCACATGAAGAATTATGATATTTCCGGGGTTTAGATAACAATGAATAATGGATTGGAATGAAATGATGCACACCTGTATCATTACTCATGATTAGATTATGGATTATTTATTAGCATCTTTCTGTTAGCTGCTGTGAAATTTAGATCATTTTAAAAACAATATTTGGAGAAATTAGTATTATGGGTATGTTTTGTACTTTAATATTGACATATTACTTACCCTGCTCTAACATTGAACAGATCGAAGGTTTAGGTTCAAAGAACACAGAAAAGCTCATTATAATGAATTTCATAAGGTTAAAGAGCTGCAGCAAAAGGCTTCTTTGCTTGAGGAGGAAGTACATGATGAAGTTAACATTGAGTTTGGTGAGGAAAATTGTGACTCGTCATCACTGAGTGCAAGTGTGGAAGGGATAAACATTGATGAAAAGAAAAACTCTCACCTTGCCTCCACCTAATGGTTCTTGGACAGTGATCAGCAAATAAAGCCCATGTACCCTTTATTTTGGTCTGTTATTTTGTGGATAAGAAAAACGATACAATTCACTTGTACTCTGGGGACAATACGAGTGTAGACTTTCATTCTTCATCCAAAATTATCTTAATAATCCAAACTAACGTGATCCTTTGCAATTTTGTAATCTGTAAAATGAGTGATGAGTCCTGACATGAACTCATAAGCCAAAGTTTCTAAGGAATTTGTTTGTGGATATGAGATCGTTTGCATGGCTCTGAAATGATTTAGATAGGGTACTGAATATTTTCTGGTAGGTTTATACCCAGTTTTCTCCCCTTGTATAAAGATTCTATGTTTGCTTTATTTTGGTTGCTTATGGCTGAATATCCTCCTCAGTATTGAAAATATTTTCATGGCAATTTCATTGCTACGAAGAAAAAAAAGTTAATGCTCTACCATTTCATTCATTGGCGGTGGTATAAAGAATTATAGTGAAATAATCACATAGAAGCTTTGTTGATCTAAAATTTTTGAAATAAATTCCTAAATGGTCATATTATTTTTCGTTTAAGGTTAATATAATGTTATAGTCTTTATAATTTACCTTTATTTAAAGGTAGGATTGACGTTGTAAACATTGTTTTATATGTGTGTTCATAAAACGTTGACTGAGTTAGATGATGCAAATGCCAAAAAAAACAGCTACCATAACTTGAACAATTTGAAAGGTTTATCCAGCAAGTCAAGTCTGTTTCAAAACTTTCATGTCAAATATTTGAAAGCCATCCAATCTTTTTCTCAGAAATGATAGTTCAATTGTTCTGAAAATATTTTCTCAGTAATAGTGTTGTGTGTTGGGGAAATTTATATAGAGAAAATTTTGTGAGTGGTTAATGGTAAGAGTGAGTTGAAGACCCTAGAAAAAAATGCCAAGTAAGGATCAAGCTTATATGATCTTAAGGAAAAATTAGCGGAAAGCATAGAAGCTCGGTGAGAAGACGTCTGAAGATAAAAAATTTCCCACAAGAATTGCACATTCTATGGTTATTGGGATGAATATAAAAAACGGTTTCTAAATATTTTTATTTTCGAATATGTTTTTACTAAAACCCATTTGTTACGATTAAGATGTAGTTTTTTCCAACTAATTTTGTTAAGAAAAAAATCACTGTTTCCCATTCCTACTTGTGGCACGACTGGTGTAATAATAATACAGTATCTCAGAAGATATTAACATTTATTTTCTTTAAGAAAAAAATTAAAGGAAAAATGACAAAAAAAAAATAACATTTAAACTTTAAAATCATGTTGCCCACAAGAGTAATGGAATTAACAACAACAATAATGCAATTAACAACTTGATTTAGTTGGGAAGCCACCTATTTGAGATTTTGAAGTTCAAATGATTTTTTTTAGGATTTTTCTAATTTTAAATATATTTGTATTTAAATTATGAATTATATCTTGAGAATAAAAAATTATATTAAATCCAAAATAAAATAATCTACTTAATAAATTCTAATAAGAATCATCCATTGTTAAAAAAAAAATACCACATAAACTTTAAAATTCTAAATCAGTGATTTTTTTATTAAAATGAGTTATCAATTATTATACTCTTATAGTCAATACATATACTCTTATTGTTAACAAGGCTGATTTGAGATTTTGAAACAAGTGATATTTTTTATTACTCAAAAAATAAAATAAATAATAAATGCCTAGTAATAATACGATAGGAGGAGCATGCCCTCATATAAGCTTCATAACTATTATCTATATGCTCCTATTATTCTCACACGAATTTTTTCACAAAAAAATAAACATCATTAATTCTTTTTTAAAAGTCAACAAGTTTCCAATTTTATCCATATTTAACTATACGCTTTCTAAGAAGATAATAATTTTGTATATTCATGTAAAAAATTTAAAAATTTAATGAGATACCTTATAAGATTAAAATAAAATAAAAATACGCCCTCTTTCTGTCCAATAAGTGGGACTAGAGTAATCCCCCTCCAATCCTTTTCATAAAAGCTCAATAACCGTATCAATAAGCGGTCCTTTTTTTTAAAAAAAAAAAAGGTTAAAATTGGGTTAAAGTAATAAGTATCTTTAAAATAAACAATTTTTTTTTAATATGTCCTTATTTATAAAGAGGGGAGAGAGAGAGAGAGAATGTAGAATAGTAAAAGTATTAAAAAAAAATGATGGGAGAGAATGAAAAAAAAAAATACACATTTTAAACAATGTCATGTAAATTACTTATGAGGGGTAAATATGAAAAAAAAAATGATATAATATTTGTCAAAATCTTATAAAAAAATCAAGCCAATTTAAATTTCAAGCTCTTAAAAAAATGGAGAAAGTATTTTATTTTTAAAATATTGAAATTAATATTGATGATCCCATTGGGAAAATCCATATGAGGCGCTTTTGGGAAAAAAGTCCAAGATTTGAAAAAAAGGAAAGATGCCTCGGGACCATTTTTAGCGTCGAATATCGCGCTTATACGTCAACGTATAAGCTGTGTTAGTGGTGAGTTAAGCGCATATTCAGATGTCAAAAAAAATCCTAGGGTCTTTTTTAAAATTTTCAGAATCTTAAGGCCATTTTTAGATATTTTTACCTTAGGACCCTCATATGAATTTTCCCGGTCCCATTTGGTAGTCGACTGAAGGATGGGAGGGTAATGGAGGGGTTGATTTCTTCTTTACTGAAAAAGAAATAAAGAATGATTCTCACTTGCCAGCAAAGAGCCATGAAATAAAATATCTAGCCCAAGATAGGTCCCACCCAATTCCACCTCTCAAGAAAAATGTAAGTCACCAAATTCGCTGACTCCTTCCCTCACTCTTCCCCCAAAAGTTCCAGATATTTTCATCTGCCTTCTCTTTCAGAATATCTTTTTTTTTTTCTTTTTTGAAAATGACACTAATGTCCACCAAAAATAATATCAACAAAGTTTTATTTATTATAAAATAATACTAATTAGTAATGGTATTTGATCCTTTCTATAAGGTATTTGTTTGTTTCCAAAGCGTATTAATATTTTTTTTTATATATGTCATAATTAATAAGGGTAGTAGGTGAGAATAAAAACTAATATAATATTAGAATTTAGTGCAATCAGTAGGGATAATATTGGAAGTTATTTAAATTGTAGGACAATTTTATTGACTTTAATTGTTTTTATTAGTTTGTAAAAATTGTTAGTTGGTGTTTTATCATAAGAACAAGAGGGAGTAGTTTGTTAATGATAAATGAAAGAAGAATCATTTACAAATGAAAAAGCAATCATTAACAAGTTATAAGATTTTTCTGATATATTTATTTTTTAATTGGAACTTTGATGTCATTTTTCATTTTTTTTAATACTATCAATAATTATTTGGCATCTTTCCTAATTATACTACTTTCGGTTCTAATTATAGAACACTTTTATAGTACAAATTATATTATATAGGTGTTTCTATAATTAAGACTAAAGAAAATACTACCAAGAATTCGAGCACCGATTGATTATCCTTCCTAACACATGTGTCTCAACTTGAGAGACCCAAATAAATTTAACGGACCTTATATCATTAGACGAACACACCACAGTGTCGGTGGACCCACCCACAGGCTCATCCTATTCCCCACCCCATCCATCTGGATCGTGACATTCCAAATTTCTTATTCATGCATTTCCAATTTACAATTTTGAATTTCTCTCCTCTTTCATTTCAAAATTATTATTTATTCATGTATTTAAAAATAAAAATAATTAAAAACTTCAAACATGCACAGCCTAATACTAGTAAAATATATATATATATATATATATATGAATGATTATATTATATTAACGAGTAAAATATCAATCAATCAATCAAATTCTCCAAAATATCTACTCCTTACAGACCAGCCAGTTCAAAAACGTCATTTAGGATCAATTTACGAGTCGTACCTCTCATTCTCGTTCTCTCTCGCATCCGTTGCTTTGATCGCTAATCTCACCGATGACGGAGTCGCAGGAGGAGCACGTACTGACGGCAGCGGCGGCTGAGACGGCGTCGTTTTGGACCGACGAGAAGCACGTGCAGTTCATCAAATCCATAGAAGCCTCTTTCGTCACCGCGATGTTTGAAAACAGCTCTAGCTCAATCCACCTCCTCCGCCGTCAATTGCTTGACGCCTCCGAGTCCACAACGGATCTGAAACCCCACCGCACCACCTCCGTCAACCATACGTTTTCAGGTAACCTTCGCGCTTCCCTCTCATTTCTTGTTCTTTCTCTTGGTCCCTTTCGGACGGAGATCGATGTTTAAGGCCGTGTTTGGTTCCGCATTCTGAGAAACTTGAACTTTTCCGGTAGGTGGCGGGGTAAGTGTTGGATGGTTTTTGACTTTACCATCTTCATTTCTTTTTAATCCGTGTAAATGGTGTTATTAATTTAAAAAAAAAAAAACTAAAAACACTAACTTGAAGTTTTGATTTTTTTTTAATGAAAAAAATCGGTGGATCAAAATACACACACACTGAGTCGTATTATTTATATTACATGCATGTGTTTGTGATGAATATATAAACACCAAAATATATACGATATAATTAGGGAATATGACAAAAACAATACATTTGAATTAAAAAATCCTAAAATGTTTATTAAATTATTAAAAAGACAAATATGTAGTATAACGAAGATATGAAATTTTAAAGTTTGAGTGTTCACAATCTGAACGTAGAAATTAGCAACTTAGATATAAGATGAACAACTTGAATTTTCTAAATCGTCACTATGTATATTCAAGTTATTGATTGCTATATTCAATTTGCTAATACTTATATTCAAGTTGTCAACACCTAAACTTCAAAATCTCATATTTCTACTTATATTACCTATTTATACTTTTGTTAATTTGGTAGACAGTAGGGTTTTTATTATTTAAAGAGTAAAGGATTTCTCCAATCACTGGAGATAAGTTATCTCCAATGACCTAAAACTACGTCGTTTTGGATTAATGAAGAGTGTTTTTGTAATTTTTTTTACTTTTTTATCATATAAATTTTACCGAAACACCCTTCATTAATTCACCTAAAATTACAAGTAGACCCTTCATTAATTCAAAACACACTCGATAAGGGTCACTAGAGATAAACTTATCTCCAATGCCCGGAAAAATACTTTTCCCATATTTTTTTTTTATAGGATACTTTTCCCTTATTTAAATAGTATTTTTCTATCATTTTTTTCATATAATTATTTTATTAAATTGTTCGAAATGAGAAAGGTTAATCCCTCCTTTTCAAAGTACCAAAATTGGAAGATACTCTTAATTAATTTGTAGAATCTTAAAAAAATTAGGTAAGTTGATTATTTATGATTAATATGCAAAGAATTTGTCACATTTTTTCAAAAACATCATAGTATAAAATTAAAACTCTGAAACTATATGAGATTTAAAAAACCAAAAGGGAAAGACCCAAAAAGATTATCCAACTAGTGGACATAAGAGTAGGAAGCTTTTCTTGCTGTGACATTTATACTACTCCCCCTTTTCTAAATATGGAACATACTACATTATAGGATTAAGTTTGTAGTGCAATTTGTACTACAAACTTAGTCCTATAATTAAGACCGAAGTGAATAGTTTGTAGTGTAAATTACATTATAAAATATGTCATATATTTAGGACTGGAGGTAGTATTATATGACTAATGAGAGAGCCAAAATTTAATTGGACACATGCAAACTTAACTTTATTATTCACCCCAGTCAAATTCTGAGATTTGAACGTTCGAGTTTAGCCTATGTATTTAAAAAAAAAAAATTGTGGTTGTTTGAATTCTTGTGACCATATATATTGTTAGTAGAAAAAAGAGAAATAGAAAGTTGAGAGCATTATGGTTACGTTGGCAGGTTTGGGTGCAAGAAGCAGATCAATGAAAAGGAGAAGAAGTATGAGAAGAAGATCATCTCAAGCCTTTAATTCATCACAAGATCAGGTAAATACCTACTTAGCTTAGTCATTCATATAATGTTTACGTGCACGTTTGAATAAATAGTTTCGAAGAACATGAATAATATATATATATATATTGTTGGACTTGGACGTACGCTAAGTGAAATTGAATGATATTCATATATATGAAGCATGTAGACACGATTAGGCGTTTGTCTCTTCACCCTCATATTGCTAAATACTCCTAAACTACATGATAATTCATTAAATCCTTTGCTCTCTTACTATAGTTTTATATCCTCTTGCCAACTTGTTCAATAATCTTCTGGGTTGGTCTCCTATTGCTATTCATTCCTAACATAGTTCACATAATATCACTACTAGTATGGATATTTGTCATTAAATTTGTGGCAACACTATCATGATTCATGAACACACAAAAGTTTTCGTACAAATTTAAGCTTGTGATATACTCCTATAACTTTTCCTTTTTAATACAAGGTTACAATATAAACAAGATACCAGATGGGATGATCACCTTTTGTTTGACTTTAAAAGTGTTTATTTATATAATTCAAAACAAAACTCTTCTGACCTCAGCTCTTATATCATAAATTACGATTAAAATGTTGTTTTTGAAGACTTCAATTGCTATTTCAAACAAACATGTGTGTGGTGTGTACACTACTAAGTGTCTATTTAGATTGGTGGTAGAATATACTTTTCCACCGTGATTTGTGGCCAATGAGATAAGTATATGACAAAAATTTTATCTCAGACTTATACGATTAATACCACATGTGGGTGTGTAAGTTACTGTAAGTCACATGCCTCTGAAAGGGAAAAGAGAAGACAAGCAGAAGGTGGTAGCTTTAGAAATTATAAAATCTATGCAACTGGAACCAATGGATGATTGACATGTGTCCCTATCCAACAGGTGGTCCCACAGATTGGAAACGAACAACATGATATTTATGGATGACCCAGAGCAGGCAAGTACCGTCGAGTAGATTGTTGCATGAGAAGACCCTCCATTCTATCTCCCCTTCCTTTTATTTATTTATTTGTTTGTTTTGTTTTCTTGCAGCCTTGTACCTTGTTGCCAAATTTCATTTTCCTTTTTAACTTCTCTGCCTTGTGTTCTCAAATATCAGTTTCCCTCACTATTAGGTATAAAATATTATTACTTGTATTAAAAATTGTCTTATATTTAATACCAGAGAAAATATTAGGTTGTTTGAAATTATTATTCATAAGCATATTTTTATAATTTGAGATAAAGTCATCTCACATATTTATTTTGTATATTGCAAATCACGAAAGTTATCTTCAAAGCTTCAATCATCATTTCAACCCGGCCTAATTATCACATTATAATATCCTATTCTTATAACTTGGTTAGGTCTAAATGAATCACGTCATTCAATTTATTGTTTGATGTGGCTTTACTATGAATAATTAATGTGTGGGTCAGATTAATAAAATGAGTGATTTATGTATTTTATATTGAAACTCATGTTAAGTTTTTAATTTATTGTTTAATATGCACATCAATTAACATCATTTGAAATGACTCATGTTTATTGAATTGTTGACAAGGATACACACACACACACAAAGATCCATGCTAAAAACCCTATGGACTAGCAGAATGAATACTCTTCATAAGTGGAAGGTGGTACATTCATCCTGCTTGTGTTAGATATTCTAACGGAGAGAAGATTCTCTTATCATCTACATTTTTATGAGCATATTTGAACTGTTGATTGGGAAGAGAAGAGAAAAATTCAAGGAATATTACTTGATGATTTGATTTTTTAAATTGATTGGACGGACAAGATTTATAGATTATAATAGATGATGAGAAAATAGATGACAAGAGAAACTTGACCCATATTCTTATGGTTCAATACCATGAAATTATTTTCTCTTGGACATAGGTTTTCTAAATATTGTTTTGGAATTTGTGTGTGAGAACCTGATTTTTATACTGGTTTTATATGCCAAATAAATAAGGGAAAATCTACCTAAGGGCCCAAAGTAGGAAAAAAAATGTAAAAAAAAGGTCAAATGTCAAAAAAGGCTAAGAGCCTTTTCTAGTATAATTTCATTAAAACGTTAGTTGTTAACGGGGTTGATATAGTTGTTAATGGGTAGGTCATTAACAACTAAATCAGTACCATTAACAACAATATCCTAACAATTAAATCAGTACCGTTAACAACTATATCAATATCCGTTAACAACTATATCAACCCCGTTAACAATCAACGTTTTAATGAAATTATACTAGAAAATGCCCTAGGCCTTTTTTGACATTTGATCTTTTCTTAGGCCTTTTTTTTTATATTTTTTCCTACTTTGGGCCCTGAAATGGATTTTCCCAATAAATAACTTTGTGTTTCGTGTGTGTCTCGTAACTTTGTGACATATGATAAAAGCTTGAAATAATTCTTTCCAAATTGTCTTATTAGGTTTACTTGTGGGTCAGGGTTATATTTATGTGGATAAAACTGGTATATTTTATAAATGCTAATTTAAATGTTAAATGCTAAAGAAATGTTGAATTTTAAATGTTCAAATAAGCAAGTTGTTTTTTAGAAACCATAACAATTTTCTTTTATAACATTGTAAAATACATACACAACAGACACATACATATATATTATGTGAATATTTTAAAAAAGTGGTTGGGCTCACTCATAATTCCAGAAATAGATTGAATCGCTTTCTGCAGGAAATTTAGGGACCGAGAGTGCGTACATGCTCCACCTCACGCAGGCGGGTTAGGTCCCGCATCCCAAGCTCTAGAATGCCGAAGGAATCAAACCCTATTTATTTGTGAAAATGTCCGACCCTTCGACCATTTAACCCATGGATGAGGGGTTATACGCAATTATATTGTTGCTCAGGCTTAAACTCAAAAAAAAAAAAAAAAAAAAAAAAACGTTTGTTATTAGGACAGCTCGTCATCAAGAAAAGCCCCAACAAAATTTTGTTGTTGTTAAATAAAGGCACTAACAAAATTGAAGACTCAAGGTATGCTTTATTTGTTATTCAAACTTCAAAGGGACATATCAATTCATAATTAGATAAGCAGATTAGGATATTTGCATAATTGGTGGCTTTAAAACGCTCACGCCCTATGTGGGACCCACAGTACCCAAGTCATTTCCTTGTTTTGTTATCTTTGTTGTCTGGTTAAACATAGTACTCGTTTAAAATAATGGTTGCAGCTTTTAAAACTATTTTTTTTTTAATTATCATTTACAGTATAAGAAATAAATATGTGATATGAGTTTTATCTCGATTTACGTAAATAAGCAATTTTGAAATTCCCATAAGTGATCTCAAACAAGCTTTTAGAGTACTTGATAAAATGAAACTATTTACTTTTATACATCTTTTTAAATATAAGTTTTATGATTTAGACTACAATTCTAGACCTAATTAGTTAATATGTATCATCAACAATCAGGATAGGAACTAGGAAGGCCCACTCAAGTTTTGAGTCAAAGAAGATGGTACTATTTACATTACCTATCTATTTCTTTTATTTCAGAGTCCTTCTATTTTTAGGTGGTGGGATTTTTTTTAAAAAAAATTATCCAGGTTTCTCATTTTGAAACTTGGAGTAAAAAAGAACACTATTGGGCTCTCCATAACCTTTTTTTTTTAAAAAAAAAAAATCATGTTCAAAATACTCAAACCATAGATTTTTCAAACTTACTCATTCGCTATTCCCATTATCGAAACATAATTTTAAACAAGGAACTATGTAAATTAAATTAAAAAAAATTGAAAAACGTTCTCTACTTAAAAATTTTATTGGATAGGAAGACCAAAATTCAAACAACAATACTTTGTATGCATGAAATCCTGCAGAGTGTTGATATTTTATGTGTATAAACCCAGTAAAATTTTCAAATGGGATTTTTTTTTTTATCGATTCCCCTTAAATCACAAGACAATTAAAATCAATATTACTAAAATATAATTAAACTGATGAAGCATTCTCGTAAGAGATGAATGCAGAGTATATACTGAATAATGATATAATCAACTTCACAGTAGTCTTCTGATTTATATATGGTAGATATAATTATGCCTCACGGATGGCCAAAAGTATAATTATCCTTCACTAAAAATGTTGTTCTCAACGTTGTTTGTCTTTTACAGTACATTTTTCCTTGGTCAATTTTTTTTTAGTTACTTTGGGAAAAACCCTTTAAAGTTCCAAAGGACCAACAAAATGTCAAAGAAGTCCCAAAGAAAATTCTAATGTTAAAAATGTCTCATTAATAACTCCTTTAGTAGGGGAATTGTCAACTTCATCTATGGGTTTTGACAACTCCTTATGATCTTTTTGACATCAGAATTTTTTCTGAGACTTTTTTAAAATTTTTAGGATCCTTTAGGACCTTAAAAGGATTTTCCCTTTCTTTTTTTCTCTTGCTTTCTTTCTTTCATTCATTCCTTTCGTGGCCGTGAAGCTTCCTGCTGGATCAAAAGTGAGAAGTAAAAACTTCTTCATTTCGGAAGAAAAAAGTGATATAGGGTTTGTTTGGAATACTGGTGGGAAAAATGACTTATGTAAAAGTCAAATTGGATAAAAGTCAGATTGTGAAATATGATTTATGTTTGGATTGGTGATTGCATAAGTAGTTTTTACTCCATAAATCAAGTTCAAATAAGGAGCTTTTAATCCATAAGCCAGGAAAGTGGCTTTTCAAATAAGTTGTTTTTATTCCATAAACTCGAATCGGAAAATTTTTCATCCAAACGAAAAAAGAAAAAACTTATAAACCCAATTGAAATAGTAAATAAGCTCGATTGCCCCTTTTAAAAACTATACCAAACATGCATATAGTAGTATCGTCCAAAGTCCAAATCAATGCGATCTAATTGATTTAATATAGTTTGACCAAACGAAAAAAAAAATTGATTTAATATAGTACTAGTAATATTTTTCTAACGGTGAAAGGCCTGCTAGATCCTGTTGGGTCTCGAGTTCGAGTCTTAAATAAAACACTTGTGTTATGAAGGGAAAGCAACGAGAATTCCAACTGGATACTAATGATAATATTAAAAAATATGATAATATATTGGGTACACTTACGGTTTGATCATTTAACTCATGGTTTGTGAACTTGGACCGGACCGGCCGGAAAGCCGGTCCGGTTTAAGGGAGAACCGGGTTGACTCGGCGAATCCGAGTCAACCAGGTAAAATCGGCCCAAACCGCCCAGTTGAAATGGGTCGCCGAGTTGGGGGACTTAGGAATCAAGGGAAGTTTGGTCAGAGGAATGAAGCGAACGACAGAAGAAGAAGAAGAACAAGGATGATGACAGAAACTGGGAGAAGAAGAAGGATGAAGATAGAAAACGATAGGAATCTTAAGAGACATGGTAAGTCGCACGAAAGGGCAAAGATCCATGGAGGCAAGGAAACACAGTGAAGAAGGAAGGTCAGAAAAGGGAAGGGAGAGATAAGAGATCCGGTGGAGCGCAACGTGTTGGTAAAATCGGTCCCTGCCTGACATTCAGGCGTGACCTCATGAGTAGGAAAAAACAAAAAACAAAATTGTCTTTCCTTAATTTGCAGCGGAAACTATAATCAATAACCGCAACTCTTTACGGTTATCATGACTTATAAACACTGAACACATTTGTGAGTTTTAATAGGCGCTCATGAGAATCCATAACTCTTATGGTCCTCGTGAGTTAAAACCCGTATTTAAAATAAATACTCATGGGTTCCTATAATGTCATCATAAGAACCCATCACAAATGTACAATGTCTTCAAGATTCTCATGAGAACCCATAACTTTTATGGTATCATGAGTAATCTCAATACTATGGGTATTCCCAGGAATATTGATCATGTGATCCGTAACATTTACGGGAGATCATGAGATATTCCAAGAAAGGATATACTCATTAAAATACGTGAGGGGGTTTAGGATTACCTTAGATCACCGAAGACCTCAAAGTGTATGAAGTCCTCTAACGCTGATCCACACGGTTATCTCCCGATTGCTTTGAGAACTCCTTCTCTTTGATTCATCTCTTTCCTTGGATGCTTGCTAGGCGACGCAAGGTTGATGATTCAACGTTCTTGAGATTTCTTTCTTTTTGGATGGCGCCTTTCTTTCTTTTCTTGGTTGCTTTGGCTAAGAATTCTATTCGGCCAATGCTCTAGGTTTTCAAAGAATGCCGTAGAAAAATATACGACTCACGTGTAGCGTTATATTATTTCTTTTCGGCCAAAACCTAGATCCCTTATTTTTCTAACTAAAAAATAATAATATAATTATATATTATTATTCCAATAGTTAAAATTCTAGATCCACCAAGTCGATCGCAAAAGATGAGACTAATAAAATCTCAAATCTTTTTCCACGGCTTATCCCCTAATTTCTTTTAGTTCTTGCCAAAAATTATTAGATTCAAAATCTTATAATTTACACGGTCAAAAACTTAATTTAGGGTTAAAAGAATTATGGCCCATTAATTGGTATTATTTAATTAATCAAGATTATGGATCTCATCCAAATCTTTAATTAATTCTTGAATTAATAATTCAAGATAATGGATCTTATCCAGATCTTTAATTAATTCTTCAATTAATAATCCAAGATAATGGATCTCATATCCAAATCTTTAATTAATTCTTGAATTAATAATTCAAGATAATGGATCTTATCCATATCTTTATTGGAGGTATATTTATATTAGATAATCCTAAATTATCTTTTATAATATATACTCTTGAATTTAAAATTCAAAATGGCCTAAGACCGCGTTTGGTCTTCTAACATATTTAGGCTTATTAATGGAAAATTAATTTTCCACTAGATAATCATATATGGCGCCATTTTAATAGATTGGGCTTGTAATCCAACTCCAATCCAAATATACTCATTCTTTCGAGAAAGCTCAATAACAATTATTGACCCAAGATTGCTAATCTTAACCAATCAAGAATAACTTTGTGTGTGACCTATTAGGCCCAATTAATCTTTGACATAAATAACTTTGGATTAATCAAACTCCTTTAATGAGCTCAAGTTATTTTATGACCACATAAGACACTAGCAATGCTCGTGGCCTGAGAATTAATTGAGTTGATCAAGTGATCTACCTTTTCTAGGACACCGTCGCTTCATCCCTCACTACGTCATTCACATTTAGTCGAGAGCAAAGATAGAGTATCATCTCTCTTGGTTGACTAAATATAGCTTTTTCACGTAACTAGGAATCTTCTTCTATTGACTCTAAGATGGAACATGACTCTTCATGATCACTTATCGTACACAGATTTCCGAGTCAACTAGAAGTCATCCAAGCCCTACCAGGTCCGTGAACGACAAATCCCTTGTAGGAGACAGTGAGTCCTTTCGCACGTACATCTACACTCATGCATTCGAGTCATACCCAAGAGTACACTATTCTCCCCATTCTCAGGCGGATAGAGTTGTACAATCAAAGTATGACATTAGGACACAGTGCTCGATGACATCCTCAAGTCTAGGACGATCCACACTACCAAATGTTAAGAGACTTTTATATCCAATGATATTTCCTACAAATCTTTGTTGAGTCTCTTGGTGTGTCTGTTCGGTGCTATTTGTTCTTCAACAAATCCACCCATGACATCAGCTAAGACATCATTATGCCTGTATTCCATGAGGTCCCTACCTTGCATCTCTATACAAGTAGACGATGTCGTACTAGTCTTATCGAAATCACCAATGCCCTTTCTTGGTGATTCAAGACTAGGAACAAGTTTCAGGCAATAGACATTTGGTGTTCTTGAGTCCTCATGATCATGATCCTATCATAGATCCTCAAGCGAACACCTATTCTATTCCTAGGGTTTTTATCTTTAAATGCATATTAACCTTAACATAAAGGCGAGATATAAATATAATAAAGATAAAATGTACTCAAATACATATCATAAAATACTAAATAGAAAAAGGTGTTCCTCTGTCAGAGCAGATTGTCTCTAGGATACCTATTTACTAACACAACGTTCACAGAGGGAAATAGGAAGGAGAAAGAGATGAATATCTTTTGAATATTGACATTGGAGAGGGTGAAGAGCTTCATAAAACCGACGGAGGGATGTTGGAGAGGATGCAGCTAAGCTATAGTTTGAAAAAGCATCCACCTGAACCTATAATAATAGTCTAATAGATTAATGATGCCATAGGCTAGTACAAGGGTTACAGAAGGAGTTGGCAAAGTCGGACGATGAGCACCAGTCAATTAATATCAGTGAAAAGTTGAAGGGGGGAAAGAGAGTTGATATATTAATATATTAGTGAAAAGTACTAAAGGTGAGGAGGTATCTGAAGAGTATTGAAGGAGAGAGATATCTCTTTAATTAAATTGACAATTTAAGCTATAAATCATGTGGCTCACTGAACTATTATATCCTTCTTTTTTTAAAAAAAAATTAATATAATATTAACATCCTCCCATGTTTACATAGTTGTCCATGATGACATCATATACTCCTATATTTTATACTTTGACAATAAAATATTTTTATTCTTAAAATATGAATATTTTTATTTATTTTAATTAATACCTGGTCTCGACCATCGACCCTTGACCGTGCACTCCTCACCCTCACCGGTTCGATGGACCGTCCGAGTTTTAACCTTGATTTAACTGATTGTCTTCAAGACTTTAACCTATATAACTGGATCGGTCTTGAATTTTTTAGTTTTGACTAAATTATAGCACTAGTTTCTGGCTTATAAAAGCAAAAGGGAAAAAAACATAAATTGTGCATTTAAATATAGGGTTTAATGTTTTTGCTTTTACTGCAGAAACATTTTTCTGTCACACTCACATAAAAGTGAGTGTGTCCCACTAATATTTTCTCTCTCTTCTTTTTATAAATTGTGGGATTTTTTTTAAAAAAATTATCGAGGTTTCTTATTTTGAAACTTGGAGTAAAAAGAACACTATTGGGCTCTCCATAACTTTTTTTTTTTTAAAAAAAAAATCATGTTCAAAATACTCAAACCATAGATTTTTCAAACTAACCCATTCGCTATTCCCATTATCGAAACATAATTTTAAACAAGGAACTTAAAAGGATTTTCCTTCCTTTCATGGCCGTAAAGCTTCCTGCTGGATCAAAAGTGAGAAGTAAAAACTTCTTCATTTTGGAAGAAAAAAGTGACATAGGGTTTTGTTATGGATTGATATTTTGGGCCCAGGTATGATACGGTCCAACAAGAGCGCATTACAATTAAAGCCTTCCTTAGGTCAATAAAACACTAATCTACCTATAATCTCGGCACTAAGCTCGGTCGTACAGATACTGGAGCAGAGACTTGTAGTAGAGTAGGGATTCGTCAGATAGTGGAGCAGGGTGTTGCGGGCTTGAAGGCACTCCTAGCCACCAGAACAAAACCCTAGGTAATCTCTATAAATAGGTTACCCACCAGGTGCACACATTCTGTTCATATCCTTTTACTATACTGTTACATTGTGCACACACCCCACCCCCTTTGGCTCATCTTCATTCTTGTGTAGCACAGTGATCAATCGATATTCTTTGGTGTCTTCCTCATAGGCACCACTGAATATTCACCTTCTCTTGAGTGTTGCTTATACACTTACCGGAGAGCATACAGATCCTACATTAATCAGTTACTAACCCAGAGGTTAGACACTTGTGTTCGTAGAACCGAACAGGTTTGTTTTGGATACTGGTGGAAAAAATGACTTATGTAAAAGTCAAATTGGATAAAAGTCATATTGTGAAATATGATTTATGTTTGGATTGGTGGTTGCTTAAGTAGTTTTTACTCCATAAACCAGATTCAAAGAAGGAGCTTTTAATCCATAAGTCAGGAAAGCTGGCTTTTCAAATAAGCTGTTTTTACTCCACAAGCTCGAATCGGAAATTTTTCATCCAAACGAAAAAAAAAAAAAAACACCCATAAACCCAATTGAAATAATAAATAAGCTTGATTGCCCTTTTTAAAAGCTATACCAAACATGCACATAGTAGTATCATCCAAAGTTCAAACTCCAAATCAATGCGATGTAATTGATTTAATGTAGTTTGACCAAAAGAAAAAAATTGATTTAATATAGTACTAGTAATATTTTTCTAACGGTGAAAGGCCTACTAGATCTTGTTGGGTCTCGAGTTCAAGTCCTAAATAAGATACTTGTGTTATAAAGGGAAAGCAACGGAACTCCAACTTGATACCAATGATAATATAAAAAATATATAATAATATATTGGGTACACTTACGGTTTGATCATTAACTGACTGTCTTCATGATTTTAACCTATAAAATTGGATCGGTCTTGAATTTTTTAGTTTTGACTAAATTATAGTAATAGTTTCAGGCTTATAAAAGCAAAAGGGGAAAAAAAACATAAATTGTGCATGTAAATATAGGATTTAAAGTTTTTTTTGTTGCAAAAACATTTTTTCTGTCACACTCACATAAAAATGAATGGGTCCCACTAATATTTTCTCTCTCTTCTTTTTATAATAGGACTCACTCACTTTTATGCGTGTGGCAGAAAAAATGTATCGAAAAATCAAACCCATAAATATATCGAAAAATAAATACTATGACAGAGTCAAATTTAACCGGGGCTGTCCATCAATGTTGCTTCAATTAATTTGACAACATAACTTCAAAGCTTAAAGGTTTTTTTTTTTTTTCCTTGGTATTAAATGCATCCTTCTACTTCAATCGTTTAGCATATTTGAGCACAAGAGGAAAAAAAAAAACGTTTAGCATATGACATAAAAATTTTGGCCTTTTAAAGGACCATATTGATTACCAAAATGCCAACATTTTTATGTCATGATACACATGGCTGGGTCACTAAAACAAAAGAGTATCTCTCTACACACAAATCATCATGGGCATTGGAATATGTTACAAAAAATTGTATGAAGTCTAGAGGCTTTTTGACCAAAATAAGGTCAAAAAAAAAATATTTACTGTGATTAAAAAGCTGATTGGAACATTTTACCAAAAAATAATGCGGTTAGTAGCGCATGTGTTCACTCCTGAGATTTAGAGGCGCAAAAAAAGGTTCACGCCATCGACAGCATCTTGACAAAATTTGTGTCGTGGCGTGATAAACATCCACGCCCCAGAGGCGTGGATGTTTTCCACGCCATCCACGCCACTGTGGCGTGGATGTTATCCACGCCACAGTGGCGTGGATATATATTGGAAATCAGACCCACTTTAAGTGGGTCTGATTCCATGTTTAAAAAAAAATTAAATTAAATATAATATTAAATATAAAAATTAATATTAATATAATAATAAATGATAAAAAAAGTGGAATAATTTAAAAATTTCCTATTTCATTTAATTTGAAGTCGAAAAAAAGAAAAGCGTGGGGGAAATAACTCATTAAACGTCCTTTAAAAAATTATGCGGTACTGATTTGGTTATAACAACGGATCCGTACGGGGGATCGATATATTTTATATAGATCCCAAAATCAATCTTGTTGTTATAACTAAATTGTATCGCATAATTTTTTTAAAGGACGTTTTAATGAGTTATTTTAAATTTTTTTCTTTCTTTTGACTTCAAATTAAATGAAATAGAGCTTTTTAAATTATTCCACTTTTTTTTATCATTTATTATTATATTAATATTAATTTTTATATCTAATATTATATTTAATTTTTTTTTTTTTACATGGAATCAGACCCACTTAAAGTGGGTCTGATTCTCAATATATATCCACGCCACCGTGGCGTGGATAACATCCACGCCACAGTGGCGTGGATGGCGTGGAAAACATCCACGCTCCAAGGGCGTGGATGTTTATCACGCCACCGACACAAATTTTGTCGGATGTGTCGATTGGCGTGAACTTTTTGCGCCTCTAAATCCGCGAACACATGCGCCACTAATCGCATTATTTTGGTAAAATGTTTCCAATTTGCTTTAATCTGGTAAATATTTTTTTTGGGACCTTATTTTGGTCAAAAAGCCGAAGTCTAGAATATTATTAAAGGAATGATTGCTTGAATTAGTGATGAACTGGACGGAGATATTTCATCGAAAAAATTAATTATTTAATCCTTACAGTTTCACCGTGATTGCAACTCAGTTTTTTTAGTTTGGCTCATCACGATTCAAACCCTAAAGTTTCCTAATTTTTATAAAACAAGTAAGTCTCATTTGACTTATCCTACGTGACATCTATGTCAGGGCCAAATCAACAAAAAGTAAAGTCAATCTGACAGTCTTACGAGTCAAACTATAGGGACTGTCAAATTATAAGAACTGGATTGCAAACTTAGTGAAACTATAAAGATTAAATAATGAATTTTCCCTATTTTATTATTCCCAGTAGAAGAATATAGAGGAGGAGTAAAATAGTAGAGAAATTGTTACTATAAATATATTATTCAATCAAGGCATCAATGAAGAGACTTGATCAAACAATATGGAGCCAGGAGCCATACCAAAAGTGGTGAAAAAAAAACCAAAAAAACCTCAATAAAGTTATTGATTGGACTTTTTACTTAAAAAACTATCCAAAAATTTGGTTTATGGATATATTATAATGACATTGTGTCATCCTGACTCTACTTAGTAGAATATGATTTATTGTTGTTGTTGAAATATATTACTCAATTATTATTTATGTAGACGTGCATCTGTATCCTCCTATTAAAAATAATTTTGTTTAAGACATGGTTTGACGCTAAATGTAAACACATCTTAATGGAGATTTAGACCTTATAATGGACTAGTCTCTTGCATAAAACACAATCCCAGTCAGTGGTGCTGGCATTCATCCTTAACAGAAATCAAATTTTCAACCAACATGAGTGGTATTGTACAGCAGGTAAAAGTAGAGATGTTTTGGTAAAGAACACAAATGCTATATACATGGCAAATGAGAGCGTTTTGATCATGGAACAGACTAGATTAGGTTTTGTCTCAACCCAAAGTTTAATCTGAATAGTACCTCATGCTGTACAATATAGCCCAAGATTGGTCTGGTGGACACAAGTCCAGGCAGTCCTGTCCAGGACTTATTTGGTGTTTTTTTATGTCTTCTTTGAGAAGCAATATTTGAACATAATAATACTTATAATCATATAAATTATAAAACAAGTCACAAAACATTAAAACTCAATCATAAATCCATAATAATTTCTTACAATATTGAACAACAATAAAATAAAAATAAAAACAATATTGGAGTCAGATTGGACCAGACCAAAGGTTTGAGGCCTTGGCAGAAGTCCAAGTTCGGTTCGTTCACCGAGAAGACCCTGATCAGTATGGTCTACTCGATATTGTTTCGAGCCTTTTTTTTTCGCTGGGTCGGACCGGATTACCTAAATCACTGAGTTGTTTTTTACTCATCCCTAACTAGTGGCATGAATGATTCCCTACAAGTGGTAAATCATTGGACATATAACCTTAAACCATTAATGTATATCCTTTTAATTAAAAAAAAAAAAAAAATCCAGAAGCTATTCCCATGAGATTGAACCTTATTCCTCTACTTTACACTTTTATCCTTTTCTCAATTTGATTCCAGTCAGGGTTTGCAAAATTGAAGAATCAGTGAGGGCATTATAGAACACCACAACATATTTATATTCATTTTCAAAGATTTCAGCCACTAGTGCTTGTCCCTTTCCATAAAGGAGATCTTTTTTTAGTTTGAATATAATCTCACTTTTTTTTTTTTTTTTTTTTTTTTTATATCCCAAAAAGTGTAGAAGTTTCTTTAGATCAAAAGAGCCGTGTTGGAAGTTACCAAATGGTAAATATGGGGATGTGCACAGATTACACATGCATCCACACACACACACGATAGCGATCCAAGATGGTCCATCACAACAACATGCTTGAAATTCATCAATTTTTATGAGGACTTTATTAATAGAGAGCCGGCCGGGAATAAATGTTTTGAAATTGAAACCCATCAATTATTATTAAGTTTTCTTTTTAAATATTTTCACCATTTTATTATTTTCATAGAATAAAAAAATCTTTGTCTTAATAATAATAAACTTATAGATCCTTAAAATTTGTTAAGGCCAAGTCATTTGCATTTTTTCATAAAAATATAGATGTGTATAGTTATTAAAAAAAAAACTAACTTAGAAATAATATAAAAGTACAATAAGAGAGAAAATTTATTTTATTCTTGAATAGGGTTAAGGAAGCGATTTAGTAAATAACTATTTACCTGGGAGCGCCAAACACAAATAACTTTTAAGTGAAAAAAATACAAAAAAACTTTTAAAAATGTGCGATCAAAGAAAAAATGAAGTAAATTTTTTTGTCTTTGGCGTTCACGGAGTCAAACGCTTTTATCTTTTGGGTTTTTTGGAGTAAAAGTTTTTTTTTGTCTTGATGGATATTTTAAAAAAAAAATTTTTTTGGTATTTTTGTCCCACCTAAAAATTCTTTATCTTTGGGACATTTCTAAGATAATAATTTATTGGCTAAATTACTCATTACCCTCTTGAATATCTCATCACGAGTTATCTATTACCTACTCTATTTATAGATATTGCTTTACATGTGAAAGACATGAATTAAATGATAAATAATGAATAAAAAAATTGTGATAGAATAATGGAAGTTAATTGTGTTCATACTTATAAGCACGTAGCCACACACAAAAATAAACGGAAGTTTCTCGATTAAGGGACGTAACGTCGTACCTTCTAGCGTTTTCCTTTCCTTCCTCCCTCCTTTCTCTCTCTTCCCCCGTTTTCCCTCCCTCGTTCTATTTTCTCTCTCTTCCATGAATTCTTATGAGAAGCTTCTAGAAATACTCTCCCCATTCCACCCTCCTCCCCTTCCTTCCCTCCCCTCTCTCTTTCTCTCTCTGGCTCACCTTCCAACGATGCCCATCATGAACTCTCCCTAAAACACCACTTTCAGGTAAATTATACGAGTTAACCTCATCTCAGGGTTGTATTTCTCGGGTTTTTTCTAGCTAATTTTATATGGCTCCGTCGCCGGTGGATCACAACGGCGAGTCCACATCCGGTGAGAACCAGAGATCTATTCCTACGCCGTTCCTCACCAAGACGTATCAACTTGTCGACGATCTCACCATAGACGATGTGATTTCCTGGAACGAAGATGGATCTACTTTCATCGTTTGGAACCCTGCCGAATTCGCCAGAGATTTGCTTCCTAAATATTTTAAGCACAACAACTTCTCTAGCTTTGTTCGCCAACTCAACACCTATGTAATTATCGCATATCGTCTTAATCTTCTTTTTCAATCTGTTGAATCTTTCGTTTGATTCTATTTTTATTATTTATGTCTTTGTAGGGATTCAGAAAGGTTGTACCGGATCGGTGGGAATTCTCGAACGAGTACTTCCGCCGAGGCGAGAAACGGCTTCTGTGCGAAATACAACGACGGAAGATTTCGACGCCGACGTCGCCTGCAGCGAAGGCCGGAGCCACTCCGACTGTGGCAGTTCCGGCGCCGGTGCCGTTGACTTCTATACCGACGGCGATGCCGATCATATCGCCATCAAACTCAGACGAGGAGCAAGTGATTTCGTCGAATTCGCCGTCCTCTAAAGCTCCGGCTGAGCTCATAGATGAGAACGACCGGTTGCGAAAAGAGAACGTGCAGCTGTCGAAGGAATTAACGGAGATGAGATCTCTCTGCAACAATATTTTCTCTCTGTTATCCAACTACGCTAATAACCAAATCGACGGTGCTTTGCAAGGAAAAGACACCGTGAAACCGCTGGATTTGATGCCGTCGAAACGAAACTCCGGGGTGGAGGAGCCGTCGGCGGTGGAGGAGCTAAATCCGAAGCTGTTTGGGGTGGCGATTGGTGCTAAGAGAGCGAGAGAAGCGAGCGGTGGAACGGAGGATGAGGACACACTGTTAAGCTTGCATCAGCCAGGGCCAGCGGAAGTGAAATCAGAGCCGCTGGATTGTCAGAACCATCGAGAGAATCAGGAGACACCGTGGCTGAATCAATGCGAGATAGCAAATCAGAGGGTGTGTAATTAGCACACGAGTGAGGGAATACGGTTAGGTTAGAATAGGAACACCGTAGAGAATCCGAGTCCATGGATACTGAGACGCACGTACGAGCCAAGTGTCACGTGCGTCGTTAACCGGTTGGGACCGATTCCGAGAAGTTTCTTAGAGACGCAAAGTGGATTTGATCTTCTAATTGTTCCTTTTCTTATAAGTCCATTTAGGTAGTTGATAGAAAAACATCCCAGCAATATATGAGTGATGATGAGATATGAGTGATGATGAGAAAATAGATTATGAGAGAAATCCATTTAAAAGGGAGGTATCTTTCAATACAAAATTACAAAACGATACTCTCTCTCTCTCTAGCAACTTTTATGTTTTTCTTTTTCTATTTTGGCATTGTATTCGACTTTGGTCTCTCTACATCTAAATTCATGTAGATCCATAATTTTATTGAAATTCACAAAATGTTGTTCCATCTAATATAAAATACGTGTGCCATTCTACTTTATCTCTCTTTTACTAGTTTACATATTTAACGTTGAAGACCAACAACATTTTTGGCATGTGCTTGTTATACTTGTTACCATCTCTTATCAATGTTGTTTTTGAGTAGATGCAATAACAACAAAATTTTATAGTACTAGTTGGGGTTTGGGTCAGTTATATGGATTAAAGCTTTATGCTATTAGATGAGGTTGGTGTTAAGAGCCTTCAACTTCATGATTAAAATGCACAACATAGAGAGAATGTATTTTCTCATTAATTGAAAAACATGTTTTTATGGAAGGGTATCCTTTCTTAATCTTTTTTCTCATTTTCTCTCATCAGTGTATTAATTGGATGAATATGATTTAAAAATTATAAGAGATGTTGAGAAAAAGATAAGGATAGAAACTCAACCCTGTTTTTACACCTATAAGTCAATAATGACTCTGACACCTAATATATAGACCACTGACTCATTGAGCTATGTGTGGGGATACACACACAACACACTATATACAAAATGACACCTTTTACATTTTAGCTATATTTTACAAGTTCTATTTCTTACACTTCCCCTCAAGTTTTGAGGCGAAAGATGTTGACGGACCCTAATTTGACCATAAGCCTTGTTGTATATCTCCTAGACTCCTACAACTAATTTTTTTTCAGCAAAGCTGCTTCTTGTTCACCAGATCTAACATGTTTTAGATCAATCTGTTGACTTTGCCATTTTTGTCAAAAAAAGTGATAATCCACTTCAATGTGTTTGGCTCTTTCGTGGAAAACTGGATTTGTAGCTACATGAATTGCTGCAATATTGTCACAATATATGAGTATTGGTTCCATAAGATATCTTTAAGTCACAAGCAATCCCAATGCCCAAACTACTTCTGACGTAGCCATGTTGAATGCCCGGTATTCGGCTTCTGTAGAGATCTTTGAAACGGTACTTTGTTTTTTGTCTTCCACATCACCAAGGAGCCTCCAAATTTGAGTAAACAACTGATGCCTGATCTTCTTGTGATGCCACAAGAGGCCCAATCTGAGTCATAGAAATACTCTCACAACATTCCTAGATGTTGCCATGTGCGCTTTTGGTAGTGCTTACATGAATTGATCGAGTCTGCACGGAAAAACATATATCAGGCCTAGCCATGGTTAGTAAATCAACTTGCCCACAAGTCGACGATATCATTCGGGATCTCTAGTAGATCCTCCCTTTTGTCTTTTCCTTTCCAAAATGGCAGCAACTTCAAATTTTGAGCCATAGGGATGCTTAGTAGTTTGCATCTACTCATACATGTGTCAGATAAGAGATCTAATACAAACTTTCTTTGAGATAACATTATGTCATGTTCAGACTTAGACACTTCATTGCCCAAAAAATATTTCATGTGAGCTAAGTCCTTAATTTTAAAATTGGGTGAAGGAGCAAAAATACACATAGGCTTTTCCCCCAAGAGCGCCCAGCACCACGTGCTTTTTTCTGGACCAAAAATACACACGTGGTTACCTTATAGGAGCAAAAGTCACACACTTCCTTCACAAACTGGATGTTGACCGTTAACTAGGCTCTGTTGACCGTTAGTGCTGACGTGGATGGTGAATTGGAGTGAGAATAAGCCAAATGGGAGGAAAAATGCTGACTAGGATCTTTGTTTCTAAAAGCCACTAACACTGTTCATCTTCTTCATTGGGGAGCCAGAGAGAGGGAAGGGCGGCGGAAATTAACAATTCATTGTTCCATCGATTTGCTCTCTTTGCATTTCATTCATTTTTCATTCTCCGCCGTTGATCTTTTCATATCCCTTTCTTCTTCAATTTATAAATAAATAATTCCTGAACACTAATCCTTAAAAGCCACCTTGTCTCTCTTATCCCCTCCGTCTGTTTCCTGCTCCCTCATCCCTCCTATTTATACTTCCTCATCTCCGTCCATGGCGGCCTTGTAGATTTTTCTCCTTTCTTCTATTTTCCGCCTTGCATGTCGTCCGGATAACTAGCTACCCTGTTCACGTTGAACTTGTCGATATGAGACTTGAGTCTTCTCGGTTGACGCGCGCCGTGACATGCGCGTCCGCCTTCTTCGATTCCTCCAAAGATCCAAAGTCGGACGGTGGAGATCATGCGCTTCTTGCCAAGGATGCTGATGATAAATGTAGTACGTCATCTTCTACCACGTCCTCCATCGGCAGGAACAGCGATCTATCATCGTCGGAGAGGTCTGTGGGCGATGAGGATCGCGCTGATAGTGAGGCCCAGAGTGCCTACAAGGGCACTTTGGACATGATGTAGTCCTTGGAAGAAGTTTTGCCCGTCAGGTACTGCTCATGTTTCTTGCCTCTAAGAAAAGCTAGATTTTTTTTTTAAGCTTAGCTTTTGAAGAAACGGATTCTTACAGTATATACTCGATAACAAGTCAACAACTTCTTTTGTTTACTGGTCGGGAGAGATACTAGATTATGAACTCTCTGCTCGCTCCTCGACTTGCTCAAATCGATGGAACAATGAATTGTTAATTTCCGGCCGCCTTCCCTCTCTCTGGCTCCCCGATGAAGAAGATGAACAATGTTAGTGGCTTTTAGAAACAGCATCCTAGTCAGCATTTTTTTCCTCCCATTTGGCTTATTCTCACTCCAATTCACCATCCACGTCAGCACTAACGGTCAACAGAGCTTAGTTAACAGTCAGCATCCAGTTTGTGAAGGAAGTGTGTGACTTTTGCTCCTATAAGATAACCACGTGTGTATTTTTGGTCCAAAAAAAAGCACGTGGTGCTGGGCGCTCCTGAGGGAAAAGCCTATGTGTATTTTTGCTCCTTCACCCTTTAAAATTTTTGCAACAGATTTTTAACATATGAAATTCCATTTTCTGAATTACCGGTTATTAATAGATCATCAATGTATACTAAGACTAATACTATTCCTTCATCACACTCTAAAATGAATAAAGAGTAATCATTCTTACTTTGTTTGAGCCTACCCTTGATAAGGGCCTGTGACAACTTCAGATTCGACTAACATAAGGCATGTTTTAGTCCATAAAGGAACTTTTTCAGCTTGCAAACAATATGCTTCCCTTACTCTTGAATCCTTGAGGGATTATCATATATACCTCCTCATGGAGGTCACCTTGTAGAAACGCATTATGTACGTCCATTTAATAAAGATTCCATTAGTATAATGCAACCAAAAATTTAAGAACTAGTCATATGGTAAACATTTTTACAACAGGTGAAAAAGTTTCGTGGTAATTCACTCCTTCCCTCTAGCTATACCCCTTTGCTACTATCCTAGCCTTATATTTATCTACATTACCATTAGAATCACACATAACCTAGTAGACCCACTTGCAACCAGTTGCTTTCTTTCCTTTAGGGAGCTCAACTATTTCCTAAGTACGATTGCTTTCCAATGCTTGCATTTTAGCCTCCATTGCCTTTACCCATTGTAGATTTTGGATTGCTTCTTCATAGTAGTGGGTTCAAGCACTGCATCAATGTAAGACAACAAACACAAGTGGTCAGGAGATATAGACTCGTATGAAACATAATTGTTAATGGGGTGTACAAATTTATTTTTAGGCTGCTATTCTGTTTCGGTCATTAACAGAGAACACACATAATCATTCGACCAAATAGGTGGTCTCCTTTCCCTGCCTAGACGAGAATGATTGGGAACTAGTGCAACAATATTCTGATTCAACCTTAGCGATGATCCATTATTTT
This sequence comes from Acacia melanoxylon, assembly GCA_019022615.1. NCBI lineage: Eukaryota > Viridiplantae > Streptophyta > Magnoliopsida > Fabales > Fabaceae > Acacia > Acacia melanoxylon. The sequence continues at coordinate 12,313,290 of JAFJYJ010000004.1, forward strand.
GGTCAGTGAGCGGCTCCTCTCAATTTTGCACATTGTTTCTACATTTATGTCACCATTTGGGTGTTTTGTTTAGAGTTGCTGACATCTATGATTTGTGGCTTATCAAGTTTTGGTTCAAACCAAAACATTTCTATTAAGGTTGGACATACTCACCCGTGTTGTGGTGTTACTGCATCCCTGAAACGAAATGTATGTTCAACAAAACTCACATGAAGGCATATTATTAGAGTATGAGATTTTAAATCAACAATAAATAACCTTTTTGACTATCCTGGTATCCCAGAAATATACAAGGAATGACTTAAGGCTGGAACTTATACATGACTTTCAAATATGTTGCGTATGCAAGCGAACCGAATACCTTCATATTAGAGAGGTATGGTTTCACTCCATCCACCTTCTCAAAAGGAGTCTTATATCTAAGTATCTTGGAAGGCAATTGGTTCACAAGGTAAACAGCTGCTTTCACACATTTACCCCAGTATCATACAAGGGCATTGGATTGCAACGTCAAGCTCCTTTTTACCTACATGATAATCCTATGTTTTCTCTCCCCAACTCCATTTTTTTAGGAGTATATGAGCAAGTAGTTTTATGAATTATCCCTGTTTCTTGAACAAGCATTTTGAAAGCACTATTAACAAATTCACTATCATTATCAATTCTTATTCATTTAACATGTGTATGAAATTGTGTCAATGCATATGCAATAAAATTTCAAACATATATAACATAATCAAATTTATCGCACATAAAACATATCCATGGTTCTCTTGAAAAATCGTCTACAATGGTGAGAAAGTATTGAAAACTTTGATTGGTAGGTGTCCTATAAAGTCCCCACACATATAAATATACAAGTTTGAAACATTTAGTAATCTTGATACAACTAGGGGAAAAAAGGAAACTTTGTTTGTTTAAATTGAACACATACATCACATTTGTCATTCATAAAGTCAACGTCACTAAAAACAAAGTCTAGATGACATATTACAGAGAAAAAGGGGTGGCTTAATCTCCTATGCCACAAGCATACATAAACATATTTCAATGAATTATTAGTATATTGAGCAGTATTTGCTAAATGACGAGTCTTTGGTATTTTTAAGATGTACAAGCCACTGATCATTTTACCAGTCAGCTTTATCCTTCCACCCCGAAGGTCTGCAATACACAAAGGTTAGGAAAGAAACATGCCATACACTCAAGTTCTTTAGTGATCCGAGATATTGCTATAAGATTAAATTTTAACTTTGGTGAATGCAATACATTGGCTAATTAAATTGTGGTGTTATACTTACAGTTCCTACATGAGTTACAGGTACCCTATGTCCATCTAGTATTTTTAATAGACTTAATGGGTTCATTGTACTCAGTATAGTTTTCTAAAAGTTTCAGGCCACCAACTATATGAGTGGTGGCTCCGAGTCCAAAGTCCAGCGAGCATAAGAGAAATTATTAGCAGTAGGAATTGCCAAACCTATACCAGTTAGAGCATGAATAGTAGTCTCAGCATCCTTCCGTAATAGCTGTGAAATTCGCTCATATTGTTCTCGAGTGAAAGTTGGTCCCACAGTGCTTGTAGTGTTATCTTGAACCACAATGTCATGTGTGGATTTTGTTATGGCCTCATATATTGGGCCATCCGGATACCCGGCCCAACCAGGGGATCTACAGTAAAATCACCTGTTTAACCAGGTAAATGGTTCACCACTACTCCACCTTGTCTGTTATGCAGAGCCGTACAGGTAGTGGAGCAGGTATTGGTAGAACGTGGGAGTCGCATAATGGCTGGTGGATAGACACATTTGCATGGGAGTGAAACCCTAGGTAATCCCTATAAATAGGAGATTACCCACCAGGTGCACTCTGATCTCTCTCGATTCAATAAGTTTACCATTCAGTCACACTGCACACACACCACTTCCTTTGGCGAAACGCCTTATTGGTGTTGCATTGTGATCTGAGCTCCCTCGACGATATCTTTCCCATAGGTATCATCGAGCCAGTATCCTTTCTTTGACAGTCTATCATTGAAAGGTCCATTGATCCAACATTAATCATTCCTAGCTCATTGAGGCTAGACATCTGTGTTCTATTACAGAACATTGGCGCCGACCGTGGGGAACCGTAAACTTCGATTCCCAAAGCCACAAAGCCATTGCTGATCACTAAGGATGGCCGCGAGCACCAGAAGCCGTAGTCACGCAACTCGGCAGGACCAACTGCCGGAAGAACCTCAACAACGCTCACAGCAGGAGCGCATAATCCAATACTCTGACTCGGTAGCTCCGAACCCCGACCACGTAACAGTAGTAACAGAGCTCGAAATCGAGGACACGGCCCACTCTCCTCACCCGAGTCTGGCCACCCAACAAGGGCGGCAGCGCATGCAGAACCTGAATATCCCTCCCCCTCCGTGCGAGTTCCAAGAGGTTCACCCAGATTCTAGGGTGTTGCATAAGACTGTGGATTCACTGATTCAAAGAATGGAGAATATGGAAACTCGCCGGCGACTCCGAGAGAGGAAGATATCCGAATTATCCGAGAGAACACTGAAGCCAAAATGCCATTTGGTGGCAAGATGAGCAAAAGCGGATACGCCAAGAATGGGAAGAGCGTGCCGGTCAGAAGGGGAAGCAGGCTGAAGTTGCAAGGAAGGATGGTGCGGGTACAAGTCGCATGATGATTTTGACGTCGGTCCACACCGGCGGGGAGAGAGAGAGCCCGACGAGGGCCAGGAAGAGGAAATTATGGTCGAACATCACCGGGGTATGATCACCGAGGAAGAGCACTAGGAAATTTTGTCTCTAAAGGAGCGGATATGGGTGTTGGAGAATCCCGCTCGGCTTTCGCCTCGAGATGCGGAAAAGCCCATCCGGGATAGCGGAGTACCGGCATTGAAATCAATGAGGCCACGCGCCCCCGTGAAAACGACTTGTCCGGCAAAAGGGAAGCGTTCATTGGCCAACTAGGCCTTGAACAACCACGAACCAACTCCCCCATCATTCAACAAGACTAAGGCGGATGAAGCGGGGCATAGCGGAGATAGCCTCCTGCACCAGTTTTCAAAGGAAATCATGGCGGCTGCATACCCCAAAAAGCTGGATTCTCGAGAACTTCCAAAGTATAATGGTAGCCAGGACCCGCAGGTTCACCTCAATAACTTCAAGATGGAAATCGGGGTGAAGGGGGTCGTAGGGCACGTGATACCTCATTGTTTTGGGAACACTTCAAGGGCGGCTCAAACTGGTTCCATTCTTTGCCGCTAAACTCTATACCCAACATGAAAGCCATGGAGTATAAGTTTTTGCTCAATTTTGCTACAAGCCGAGCGGCCAAAAACCGAGTTTCAATTTGGACCGGGTCAAGCAATCATCGATGAAAGCCTACAAAAGTACTTGGACCGGTTCAAGGACACTTGCTCTCCAGGTCCCGGCTTAAAAGAAGACATACATCTACACTGCGTCATAGCCGGTCTAAATGCTACATCACGGTTAAAGAAATCAGTGATGAAGAATCGACCTCGAACTTTGACCGAATTCACATATCGATCAAAGACGTACTTGGAACTCGAACAGATGGAAATGATGAACCAGGCGGCAAAAGGGAGAGGCAGAAAACCACCCCCAAGCCCGGGGGAGGCATACGCCGTCGCAAACCGGAATCCGAGGACGAGGTGGGAGGCGAGGACCAGAAGGGGGAAAGCGGAAGGAAGATTTGACAGTACACTCCCTTAAAAATGTCCCGGGCTCAGATCTGGAAGGAGGTGTCGGCGACCGAGATGAAAATGGTTGAGAGACCTCGGCCAGTGCGAAGGGAAACCAGCTTGGACAAATCCTGATACTGCGAGTTCCACGATCAGCACGGTCATACGACGGAAAGTTGTTGGGACTTGAGGGACGCCATTGAAAAATTCATCCGAGAAGGAAAGCTCTGCCGATATATCATTTAGACGCAGGGACGTCAGAATAACAAAAGGCAGGGGGGAAGAAGCAAGAGCCCACCTCGCCTAGAGAAAAAGAGGCGTGAGCAGAAAAAGAAAGCCACGCACGGCAACGACGAATTCCCGGACCCCAAATACGGCGTAATGTAATCGGTGGAGGTTTCGGAGGCGGGGAGATTTGGTGAGCCAAAGGAAAAAATATTTGAGGAGGTTCTCTCAATCAGAGACCTCCCGGAATTTAAGAAAGATATAGCAAAACCCGAACCCCCAGTCCTAAGTTTCACTAGAGAAGAGCTAGAAGACGTACCACTAGGGCACCATGACGCATTGGTCATCACGGGAACTGTGGTCAGTTGTTCCGTGAAGAAAATCTTGGTCGATAATGGGAGCGCGGTGGACATCATCCTATGGGACGCTTTCAAGTGAATGCGTTTGGACCCAGAAGATTTGAAACCGTGTAGAACAACCCGGCCCGGATTCAATGGCCGAGATACATGCCCTAAAGGGTACATCGAGCTAAAATTGACACTAGGGACGAAAGAAGCGTTCAAATCGGAAGCGAGTCGGGTTCGTAGTGGCCGACTTCCCTTCCTCGTATAACATCATTATGGGACGTCCAACGATCCACAGCTGGGATATGCTGGTATCCACGAAACACCAACGATTGAAGTTGGTAAACAAGAAAAATCAAATCGTGACGGTCAAGGGCGACCAAAAGGAATCTCGGTAGTGTTACTATGATACAGTCAGAATGAACAAGGCCAACCCAGCAGCCCGGAAGGGGAGAATCAAGGCGTCCGTAGATGAGGAAAATGAAAAGCCAGTCAACCTCGTCGAGTTAGATCTACGTGAGGACGAGAAGACGAGAAGAACTGAGCCACGTACCAAAGGATGATGAACCGAGTATTCGAAGATCAGCTTGGGGAAAACGTTGAGGTTTATATCGACGACATGATTGTTAAGTCTATCGGGAAGAAGATCATATCCGGGATGCGACTATAAGAACGGACGTTCGACAAGCTTAGAGAGCATCGTGGGCTGCGTCTCAACCCGGCAAAGTGCGCCTTCGGGGTCTCGTACCAAAGGATGATTTGGGAAGTTCTTGGGAGGTTTTATCGACATGATTTTTAAGTCTAGATCAAGTCTCAGCGGATCTACAGCGAGGAACCCATATAGGGATTGAGGCCAACCCTGAAAAATGCCGAGCCGTCGTTGACATGCAACCACCCAAAAATAAGAAGGAAGTCGTGGACATGCGGCCACCCAAAAATAAGAAGGAAGTCGACGGGATGACGGTGGCGGCCTTAACCGGTTTTTAACCAAGGTCAGCCGAGAATTCTCTCCCATTCTTCAAACTGTTAAAAAAGGAAACGTCAGGAGGATGGGATGTAAAATGCCAAGAGGCTTTTGCAAAGATTAAGCAATGTTTGTCAACCCCGCCGATTTTATCCCGTCCAAAGCCCGGGGTATGTTTGATTCTATATTTGGCTGTGGGGGAGGAGGCCGTAAGTGCTGCATTGATCAATGAGGAGAAAGAGGGCCAAACTCCGGTATACTTTGTAAGCCGAGCCTTACAGGGATCTGAGTTGAGATACCAGAAATTGGAAAAAATGGCCTTCGCTCTACTTATGGCTGCAAGACGACTACGCCCGTATTTTTAGAGTCACACAGTAATAGTGCGCACCAACCAACCAATCCGGCAAATTTTGCATAAGCCGGATCTGGCAGGCCGAATGGCAAGTTGGGCTATTGAGTTATCTGAGTTTGACATAGTTTATGAAGCACGACACGCCATAAAGTCCCAAGCCCTAGCTGATTTTGTGATGGAACCGGCCCCCCGGAAAATCCGCGGGAAAGACGGCGACCGGACATGGAAATTATTCGTCGACGGATCTTGAATAAAAGAGGCGATGGGGCGGGGATTATCATTGAAAGCCCGAAGGAGTCTCTGGGAGCTTTCCCTCCGATTCGAGTTTACAACCTCAAACAACCGGGCGAGTATGAAGCACTCATTCCGGATTGTTGCAAGCAAAGGAAAGTGGAGTCAAGAAAGTTCATGTATCCACTGATTCCCAACTGGTTGCATCTCAGATAGAAGGCAAATACCAGGCTAAAGGCCCTTTAATGGTTAAATATCTGGGAAAGGTAAAACAGCTAATGGCGGAGTTTGGTGACGTTACAGTAGTGCATATTCCGAGGGGGGAAAATGTCAGGGCCGACGTTCTGGCAAAATTGGCAAGTACAAAGAACCCCGGAAACCACCGCACCGTTGTCAGCATAACCTACGGAACCAAGGCTGTGTCATGATAATCTCGAGGAAAATGGCGGCGGAAGCCGATTCGATTACCTCGAACGAGGAATCCTCCCCGAAGACACCGAAAGGGCCAGGAAAATAGTGAGCACGTCGGCGTCATTCACCATGATAGACGACGAATTGTATAAGAAAGGTTTCCATTCTCCACTGATGAAATGTCTAAATCCGGCCAAGGCGAAATCCATGAGGGGATAAACGGACAGCACATGGGCGCCAGAGCGTTAGCAAGGAAGGCGGTGAGAGCTGGGTAATTTTGGCCTACTATGGCGGCTGATTCTAAGGAACACGTGCGCAAATGCAACAGTTGTCAGAAGCATGCCAAAATTATACACACCCACCCCACGAGTTGACAAGCATCTCGGCCCCATGGCCATTCTACAAATGGGGAATGGATCTGCTAGGCCCATTCAAGAGGGCACCGGGACAATTACGCGGCTCATAGTAGGCGCAGACTACTTCACTAAGTGGATAGAGGCGGAGCCGTTAGCGACAATTACTTCGGCCCGAGTGCAAAGGTTTTTCAATCGAAATGTTATATCTCGATTTGGAATTCCTGCCGAGATTGTAACGGACAATGGGACCCAGTTCACTTACAAGGGTTACCAAGAGATGGTGGCCGCCCTCCACATTATACATCATTTCGCCTCGGTCGAACATCCACAATTCAATGGACGGCCGAGGCGGCCAACAAGGTCATCGTCACGGACGGATTGAGGAAAAGGATGGAGGATCTTTGAGTCAAATTGGGTTGAGCAGCTATACCCGGTCCTTTGGGGACACAGGACCATCATCCAATCGGTGATGCACGAAACCCCATTCAGGCTAACTTATGGATGCGAAGCAATGATACCGGTTGAAATCGGTGAGCCATCATGGAGGAGAACCAAGGCCCTACATGAAGAAGATGGCAACAACCAATCAATTAAGATAGAACTGGATCTTGTGGACGAGGTCAGGATAAAGGCGCATTGCCAAGAGCTAGCGGCCAAACAACTCCTCGCCAATCGATATAACCAGAAGGTGGTGCCCCGCAATTTTATAAAAGGTGATCTCGTCCTTAGACAGGCCGATATAGGTAACAAGAATGCCGGTCAGGGAAAACTGGCGGCAAATTGGGAAGGTCCATACCGTATAACGGAAAATCTGGGCAAGGGGCCTACAAATTTGGAAACTTTAAAGAAGAATCTTTGTAAAGCGAATATGGAACGTAGACAAGCTTAAGACCTATTATAGTTAATAAGCCTTCGGTGATGTTTTATCTGATGTTTTCCTATGCAGAGTTATGTAAGCCATGGTTGTAAGGCCAATCTTCTAATGAATTTCGGGTCTTGGAACCCGTTCTCGGAAACTCGTATGAGTCATCTGTCAATGGACCAAACATGTAGGAGTATGAGGTATTCTAACCCGGCTCCAGAGACCATGTTCCACTTAAAACATGTAGGAGTCAGAGGTATTCAAACCCGGCTCCAGAGACCATGTTCCGATTAAAACATGTAGGAGTATGAGGTATTCAAACCCGGCTTCAGAGACCATGTTCCGATTAAAACATGTAGGAGTATGAGGTATTCAAACCCGGCTCCAGAGACCATGTTCCAATTAAAACATGTAGGAGTCAGAGGTATTCAAACCCGGCTCCAGAGACCATGTTCCAATTAAAACATGTAGGAGTCAGAGGTATTCTAACCCGGCTCCAGAGACCATGTTCAACTTAAAACATGTAGGAGTGTGAGGTATTCAAACCCGGCTCCAGAGACCATGTTCCAATTAAACATGTAGGAGTCTGAGGTATTCTAACCCGGCTCCAGAGACCATGTTTCACTTAAAACATGTAGGAGTGTGAGGTATTCAAACCCGGCTCCAGAGACCATGTTCCAATTAAAACATGTAGGAGTCAGAGGTATTCAAACCCGATGCCCAAGACCATGTTCTAAAAAAGGTTAATGAACCTGCGTTTTGGAAAACTTGTGTGGATTCATGGTTGACGAACCAGTTTCCGTAAACACATTCGCGAAAGGATGGCATGAACTCTTGATTAAATATCCAGTTTTCAAATACCACGCCTATACGAAAACATGTAGGAATCGGAGGTATTCTAACATGTTTGATTCCCAAGACCATGTTCCAATTAAAACATGTAGGAATCTGAGGAATTTAAACCCGATCTTATGAACATGTTGATATCAAAATGCAAAATAATTCATGGACAAGAAACCAGTTTTCAACGACATGTATAATGGGAGAGAACAGGGGATGTTTTCACCGGTTCAGAAGAAGTTATGTTAAGAACAAGCGTGAGCAAATTCACAATGAAGACTCCAGACCTTAGCTACGCGAATTTCGTAAAATGGAGCACTCTTATTGATTAAAAATCATACTGTCATATTTACAAATAAGCCGGGTTATAACCACGGCATCAAAAGGACGACCTCAAAAACCAGAAATCATAAAACAACACATATGCCGAACATTAGCCACGAGCTTAGGAAGATGGAGGCAGGGCTTGTTCGTCCTCCTCTTCATCTTCATCTGCACCAGGAGGAATCAGTTTGTCCCTTCTTTGTTGACATATGACTCATAATTTAGACCAGAACGGAGTTGAGTGTGAGGCGGGATTAAGGGCGCGGATTTGCGCAACGGCGTTCTCGAACGAGAAAACCGCTGCATCAGCATACTCGGTTAGCCCCGCCTTGGCCTGACCAAGCTCAACCTCCTTGGTTGTAAGTTCATGTACCTTGGTCGCAAGCTCATCTTCCTTAGTCGCGAGCAGAGCTTTATAATGATCAGCGTCAGACTGCGCCTTATCTACGGCCATCTGACTGTTCATATGGAGATCTTCCAAACGTTGGACGTCCAGCTTTGCCTTCGACATCTTCTCCTCCGCCTTTTTGAGGTCGGACCTAGAGGCTTCCAGTTCCTCTTCCAAGGTCCTCTCCTTAGAGATAAAGGACTTGATTTCTTCTTCCTGTTTGGCCTTAGCGGCCTGCAGAGAATTGAAGTTTTGTCGCAGCTGGGCATGCACCGCCGTAGGGGCATTCAAGTTGGCAATGGCTTTGTCCCTGTCCTCGGCGATCTTCGCCACCTCAGAAGTTTGTTTCAAAGCCGCATTCTCCTTACTCAGCGCAACCAACTGAGCATAGGCCAGCCCATATTTCACCTTTAAGATAGCATATGGGCGAATTAAGGAGACAGCTCGATAACCTTCCAGCTCCATAGTGGTTAATCTTTTCTTAAGAGGCTCTGGCAGGCCGGACGCGTCACAGAGCCAAGCAGGAGGGAGCATGGTATCCAATACCTCTTGTACTAAACCCTTCTCCCACAAGACACCCTCCAGAAGGTTGGTCACAGTAACTTGGCCCAACGCTGAGGTCGTAGCCGAGTTTGTTGGCATCGGAGAAGACCTAGAAGGGGAAGCCGAACCCTCAATGACCGGCGCCTCGGAGGGCTCCAAACTCGGATTGGCTGGCCCCGCCACGGCGTCTTTGCCTTTGACCTTTTTGCGGGCGGCATTTTCTTCGACATCTGACGATGCTAGTCGCTTCTAAGAAACATTTTCAGGGGTCGGACTCGATGGGTCATTGACCGGGGTGACGGGAACTTCTTCCGCGGTTCGAGAACGATTTTTGAAGACATTTAGTTGCTTGGGCCTACCCATAGCTCGGCTTGCAAAAGAAAAAGGATATCAGAGCAGTATAAAGGAAACAAAAAGCAAATAAACCGAGTATCAATAATGTCATACTCGCGGTAGGCTTCCACCTAACTAAAGGCGTGGTAATGAACTCGGCCGGATCCAGGGGATCCTGCAGAGAGCCCACAAACTCCACAAGTCTCACAAGGGGCCTCTCCTCGTCATCCGAACAGCTTTTAGCTTGCGGAATATAATCCTCGGGCCTCAATGTGTGGTGATGCGTTGACCAGTAAAGGCGAAACCTTTCCTCGGTTTCCCCAGAGTCGGTCCTCCGCACAAACCAGGGAGCCCAGCCAAGAAGGGCCTCAACCTTGATGAAGGCGGGTTTGAAATTTTTCCACGACTCGCGGAAAGGCCGGAAGAGTTTCCGATCGTGAATGCTTCGGAGAGTTGTCCACCCAAACCATTTCGTTGAGGCGGTAGTTTGGATGCTGGTCTCCAATGGATAAAAGAAAGACATAAAGGTCGGCACGCTACAAACGAAATCCTTATCCCTGCACAAACTCTCTAAGGCGACGACGAACGCTCAGCCGTTGGGATGAAGTTGAGAGGGGGCGAGGTGCAGATGATTCAGTAGCTCGACCTGAAAGTTGGTAAAGGGAAATCTCACCCCAGAAGAGTGATAATATCCCGATAAATAAAAAAGAAGTGAGGACCCTTCTCTTGTGCGCGTCCGGAGTCCACTGATTCGTGTTTTGCTGGCAGTCAGAGGGTGTACCCTATCCCGTCCCCGATCCCGAGTTGGAGAAGATCATTATGGGTCGGGGAATTCTTTATCGAGTGACTTTCTTTGCTCGCGGCGGGGTTAGCTCGGGAGAAATTTGGGAAGGGGTGGAAGTCTTTGGATTCTTCGTTCGAAGATTAAGCTGGGTTGATGTGGTGAAGCCATGAACACCTAGATATAAAAAATGAAATAAGATCAGAGAGGGACATATACCTGGGATAGAAATACCATTCTGAAGGCAGGATAAAGACGGCTGATCAACGTGGTCAGCGCTTGGGAAATCCGGGGTATTTAGAGGAACGAGATTACACCGGCATTTGTCCATCAAAATATCGGCATCTCGATCATGCCCTGCCCGGGCTAGTTCAATACTCCTGCGACAACACTCGTTGCAGGGTGTAGGACCTAGGATTAACGGTCCGGGAGTGGAAAGCATTTTCCCGAGCAAGGGATTTGGAACTACGATGGGAGTGGATGGAGGAACAGTCGATAAATTATTAGGGATCAATGTTTCGGCTCCATCGGATGATGATTCCCGAACGATACCTTCTCGGGTGCAGGAGGGCTCTGGATTTTTACGGAAAGTTTTGGTAGAGGAGGATCACCGTCGGGACCTAGAGGGGGTTTTTGGACAAAGAACTTACGGTTTTACGGACATACGGAAAGGCTTGGGCCATTTCGAATACCTAGAAGAAAAAAAAGCGAGAACCCACCGGCAGCAAAACCCGAAACTCCCACTTTAAACCCGGAAAAAATAGCAAAATCCCGAAAATACATTCAAAGAAGAACAAAAGCATACCAAAAGTTGCAAACAAGTACGAGATGTGATCATAAATTACAGATAAGAGGGCGAACAGCATTACCGGTCGTAGGACGAAAGGTACGAGGATTGTAGAAGCAAAGGCAAAAACTTGAGCGCAAAGCAAGTCCCTTTGGAGCAGCGGGGATAGTCGAAAGTATGAAATAAGACTAACTATCCTTATGATAGAATTGATATATATGTTGGGAATTTGAAAGATCAAGAGTCACAACGCCGTTACATCTCACTAACGGAGGGGGAAACCCTACGGGAAGTGACGTTCCAAGCGAAACGGCAGAACATTAAATGCGCACATCGAGGCCATTGAAATGGCCACTCCACATAGGCGACGGTAGAGTGTCATCATACATTAAGGCACGCAACTGACACGTGGCTGACACTTCAAGTTTCATCAAGAACACTTCAAATTCCAACGTCAAAAAAATCAATCCGTTCGGATTGGGTGGTTAATTTTAACTTAGCCGGATTGGAGAGGCGGTTTAGAGGCTCAAAAAATCAATCCGTTCTTGAGGGCGGTTAATTTTAACTTAGCTCAAAAAATCAATCCGGATTGGCGGGGCGTGTTGCTCAAAAAATCAATCCGTTCGGAGAGGCGGTTAATTTTAACTTAGCCGGATTGGAGGGCGTTTTGCTCAAAAAATCAATCCGTTACGGAGGGCGGTTAATTTTAACTTAGCCGGATTGAAGGCGTTTCGCTCAAAAAATCAATCCGTTCTTGAGGGCGGTTAATTTTAATTTAACCCGGATTGGAGGGCGTTTTGCTCAAAAATGAACCCGTGTTGAAGGACGGATAATCTTAACTTAGCCCAAATCATATGGCTTTGTGAGAATAGTGGGCGGCTAATTTTATTCCAGCGCTTTAGTAGTCATGCACCCAGGATTCAAAAGCAAAGAACGAGCGATGCGCAAAAGACAAAAAGGGAAATCCAACAGTATATAGAAAATACTTTCCATTGATAAGTGAATAGTTTACATAACATTCATACAGGAAAATAAACAAAACTTTGCACTGATAATAAGAAAGACACAAAGTCTTGGGACAAGAGGCTCGTCGCCATGTGCAGAAGATGGGGATGAAGGACTCTCCGCAGCAGACAAAGCCCCTGAAGCGCATCGGTGGAGACCCTTAAGGGACGTTTGGATACGGTGGACCTATTGATCCATCGTTGGCCCATAGAACCCTAACCGTGACATACCCAAGGCATGACGGTTCCGAGTCCGAGCCGGTCCACTCAAATATCTCCGCCAGTAACCAACGGAGCTTAGCTGGGATCCAAGCAGAAATATTTTTCCAGGCAGATGAAGACTAGCAAATAGATTTGGAATCCCAGGTGCTCGTCAGAGGATGTGGATGAAGACTGGCAAATACATCTGAAAATCGCCGATGGAAAGAACCGTCGGCGGCATCTTGATGAGCGTTAGTTTTTTCTTCATAACTTTCCGACCACTCATCGGGAGAATCTTTAAAGGGAAAGAAGAAGGACCAAAGCCTGATTTAACGGGCATCCACACTTCTGCTTGTCTAAAACAAACCTTCATTGGCAAGACTACCAGAGGAAAAAAGGATCTCAAGTTTCAACCATTCGAAATGAGGCAAGTAGGTTAAAAGACCAAGCCCTTATATAGGCGCTAAGGACATCAAGGACACTTATTGCTTTTGTTTTTGACATCCCATAAACTTCCATTATTTTCTCAAACAATGCAACCGTCAGAGGCAATAAATTCCCTTTTTATTGAAAAACGCAAGCGCCGGCGGTAATAAATGTTTCAAAATGCACGTATTGGGGGCAGGAATGGCCACATTGGGAAGAGGCGCACATATTCAATGTGCACGATATTCAAAAAGGATTGTTACCAAAAAGGCAGTGAGTCCGTATCCCTAGGAGGATCAAATCACGCCCGAGTAACGTCGATCGATATTTGCATACCCTTTATGATAACCAATATTGTGGGCCACACGTGGGAGAAGCTTACGATCCGACTAAGACCAAGTCATAAAAGCAACGAGGTCAATCTCGGTTATCATAAAAACCGCGAAGATGGTTACGATAAGCCAACTCGCCAAGAAAGGACAACCTGTGACTCAGGGGACAGGTGAGGAGACGGTGGGGGCATGTAAATGTCTGATGGCCGAGTCCACAAGAAAAGTTCGGTCATGACCGAGGCCATAACAATGGTTTCAACCAAAGACCACTTATCGGCACATATTCCGATCGCGATAAAATTGAACTTATGTCCCCTGAAGAATAGCCCGTCATCCATGACGGAGAGCGATGAAACAGGGCGAGCAGGAAGGAAGTCCTAAAGAATCCATACAAAGCTCAAACTCGGGTAGATGATGACGGGATTAGTCAACGCGCTAATCTCGGCACGTTAGGAACCTGCCATACCGAGCTTGGGGGCAACTGTTATGGCCCCATATATTGGGCCATCCGGATACCCGGCCCAACCGGGGGTCTACGGTAAAACCACCCGTTTAACCAGGTAAATGGTTCACCACTACTCCACCTTGTATGCGGTATGCGAGCCGCGTACAGGTAGTGGAGCAGGTATTGGCAAAACGTGGGAGTCGCATAATGGCTGGTGGATAGACACATTTGCATGGGAGTGAAACCCTAGGTAATCCCTATAAATAGGAGATTACCCACCAGGTGCACTCTGATCTCTCTCGATTCAATAAGTTTACCATTCAGTCACACTGCACACACACCACTCCCTTTGGCGAAACGCCTTATTGGTGTTGCATTGTGATCTGAGCTCCCTCGACGATATCTTTCCCATAGGTATCATCGAGCCAGTATCCTTTCTTTGACAGTCTATCATTGAAAGGTCCATTGATCCAACATTAATCATTCCTAGCTCATTGAGGCTAGACATCTGTGTTCTATTATAGAACAGATTTCATCACGGATTGAGTCAATTCTTTTCCTTGCTTCACCTTGTTACCCTTGAAACTTGGTGGATATCCCACCAACTGGTAACAATTCTCCCTCAGACGCCCCTTCTTGAGGCAATGTGAACATTCAAGCGAAGAGTCTCCACGTCCACATCCCCTGCCGCAACCATGACTCCTAGCAGCCATGGCAATCAATGCCTTCTATGGATGGATTTTGTTCGGTTATGATGATGGATTTTTGTGTCTCGTCCTAAATGATCATCTCATATGCTTCATTAATAGTAGGCAAGGGATTCATGAGTAATATTTGTCCTCTAGCTTGATGGTAAGATTCATATAATCTCATCAAGAATTTTAAGAGCTTATGCTCTTGAATCATATCACTGTAAGCCTTCGAAATGTTATAGTACATGAGGGAAAAGTGATTAAGGCAAATTGTTCTTCCCAAAGCTCTTTAAGCTTTGAGAAATAGGTTGAAACCTTCGATCCTCCTTGTCGATGTGAAGTGATCTCACGATGCAAAGCAAATATAAGTGCCCCATTCTTTTTATTGAATCACTCCTTCAAATCCACCCAAAAATGGTACACATTCTGGAAGAAAATGACTTTGTTTGCTAGTTCCTTGGAGATCGAGTTAAGCAACCAGGAAAGTAAAACAATGTTGCAGCATTCCCACTATCCATGCAACAAGGGATCTTGTGAGTTATTTTGACAGGTGCCATCGATGAACCCGAGTTTGTGCTTTCCGAGCAACGCTTCTCCACATCGTATAATTTCAGTTCAGGTGAGGATGTGTTGAATGTTTGAAGCGCCTTGAGTATCAGATAGGTGAAGGTATAAAGAATGAGAAAAAGGAAGAGATTCTGATGCCAGCACCGATATGGTCTTGTCTTCGGCCATAAAGGTTGCAGATTTAGGGATTTCTTCTCCCATGTGTGTGCGGCGATGAGAGACTAACTACAGTTCTTGCGAGTTTCAAACGTTCTATGTTGTAGACGATGCCACCTGCTAGGCCTCTTCCATGGCTCCTCTTGATCAATTGATAATCTTGAAGCTTCTTGAATTAACGATGTAGTTCTTCCTGTATCAACGGTGACGATTGACCTGGCTTTGATACCATAATCAACTTGGTAACTAAAACATAAAACATAGAGAAAATATATTTTCTCATTAATTGGAAAACTTGTTTTTATAACCATAAGTCAACAATGACTCTAATACCTAATATATAGATCACTGACACCTTTTGCTAAATAAACTTTAGCTATATTTTATAAGTCCTATTTCTTACCGTTGACTATGAGTCAACTGTTTGGTGAGAGCGTTAGTGAGCTTTAAGTCAGGAAAAAGTTCTAATAGAAAAAAAGCTCAGTGGGAGGTGTTTGGATTGACTTTTATCGTACTGGCCTTTTTTCAAAAAAGCTCCTTTAAGCAGAAGCTCCATGAGGGAGCTTTTTGGAAAAAGCTCCCCTCTTTTTGACGTAGGTCCCGCCACTTTTAATATCATCAATCCAAACACAAATCATATTTACAATCTGACTTTTTTCCTACCGAACTTTTATAAAAGTCAGATAGCTTTTAAACCACCGCTAACCCAAACAGACCTGTATGGATTGTACAACTCTACGGTGCTATTGTTTTTGGGTGTATGATAGAGATGGAGTAGCCAGAAATAAATGAGATTTGAGGGGTTCCTCAGCTACAGTAGTAAGGAGAAGCTTCCATGTTTTTACTTTCTATCTTTTCTTTTAACATAAAATAAACAGAAAAATAAGAGGTGGTGATTAATAGTGTTGGATATGATGTGGATGTAGAAGGTGTAGTGACTTTCGTTTTCAAAGGATGAACAGGAAAAATATAATAAAGAGTGTTTCTAGGTACTTTGCTTTTTTCTTTTTTGTTTTATATGTTTTCTTTAGATTTTGGGATGGAAGGTGGGAGAAGGCTAGAAGCAGCCAAACAGTGGGGTTTCTTAATGATATTAGCATTTGCGTAAAGAGATCAAAAGGAGGCTCCAAAGTTCAATGATTGATCCCCCAACATATATATCAAGAAGCACCATAGTCATAAAAAGCTACACTTTCTGGGCTTCTTAAACTATTTATTATTCTCATTCTTATTCGGCCACAACAGTATCAAGAAGCACCATATAAATAGTACTCATCCATCTTTAATAATATATATTTACTTAATCTAATTAAATTAAGAAATTTAGTTGAATTAATTAATATAACATGTATATTGTAAAATATCCTAGTCATCTTTTTTAATTTTTTTCTTTCTTATTCTCTTTGATTATTATAGAGAGAGTTTCCAAAAAGGATTCATAATGCGCATTATGAAGAAATTTTAGCCACTTAAATAAATGATTTCGAGCTTACGAATACCCCTAATTGGGCTTCATAATGCGCTCATCTTACCCAGTAAAATAGGCATATCCAAAAATAAATGAAGCACAAACTCACTCAATCACAAGGTCAAATCCCACTGAAAGAATCAATCAGTCAAAGGAAATGAGAAATCAACAGAGTCCACATTAGGTGCTTATAATTAAGTGCTTATTAGGTGTTAATATCTCTAATTAGAGGTATTAGAATTTTTTTAAATTTTTTTATATATTGTATTTATTTAGATTTAAATTATATCTTTCTTTACGAGATATTTTTTTTGTTTGATATCTTAAATTAATTAATTTTCATAATACTGGTGTTATAGACAAATGCTGAGAACTGAAAATTAATTAATTTGAAATATTAGATGCAAAAAACATCTCGAGAAAGAAAGATATAATTTAAATCTAAATAAATACAATATATATAAAAATTTAAAAAAATTAAAAAAATATGCTAATAGCTCTAATTAGAGGTATTAACACCTAATAAGAATCTAATTATAAGCACCTAATGTGGACTCGAAATCAACAAGTAGGTAAAAAGATAAAACTGTTCTTTACACATTTCTACTTCTTCCCCTTCCATTTTTTGGTGTCTCTTATTTGGTCAGTCATCTTTTTAAGGGTGTGTTTGGTTTGAAGGGAGGGGAGAGAGTTTCTCTTCGCTTGGTATAAAAAGTCAGATACAACCATAATGTGAAATACTTATATGAAAAATGATAAAAATTTATATAATTTATGGGTATATCTGACTTTTCAAACAAAGGAGAGAGAGGAAAACCAAACACACCTACGGAACAAAACCATATTCGGTAGGTGCAGGACATTTGGTAAGTATTAAATAATTGTGAGTGTGATGAAAGACAAATTGTTCATCGCGTACGTTTGGCTTTCTTCAATGTTAATTTTTGCCTACTTTCTATTGAAGCTTTAATCAACCTATCAGAATGTACTTGTGTTTGACAATTTGGTAAAGTGTGCTCAAATTAAAAAGCATCCTCTTAAATGCTTTCTACTTGCGCTCTTTCATGACACCGTGAGATAGTCAAATAGGCCAACTAATCAAAGGTTACCCTCAATATTTCACCTCCCTCAAGTGAAAAGAGAAACGAAGAGAAGAGTTTAATTTAACCCTTGAAAAAGTTTCATCAATATTGAATATAAAATGTTACTACCTCCTTTCTTTAACCTAATTAGGATTGTCATTGAGTTCAACTGATAAACGGGTCGGACACCCTCATCAAAGGGAGAAGGTTTGATACTGAAGTTGGTTAAGGCGCTGAGGGAGACATCCTAACTCTTAGGTGCCTAGGTAAATGCCTGAGAGTAATAGACGGCTCACCCTGCCCAACATTGGTATTACCAAGGAAGAAAAGAGATTTCGCACTTCCCTTAGATCGTAAGAAAGTCCAACACCTTTCTTAAAATTTTCTTATAAAAAAAATTGGGGAGTAGATTTTGATTCTAAATATATTACTTATTTATCATATTTGTCCATCTTTTCCACACTTATCCTTATTGATACTCCCTAACAATAATCAAATAATAGAGATGGGGAATTAAGGAAGATTATTATGACGTTTTAGGGGGAAAAAAAGTCATATTAACAAACTTCTTTAATAAAATCAAATTAGATAAATAAAAGCCCGTTTGTATGGGTTTCTTTATATATATATATATATATATATATATATATATATATATAAAAGTACTTTTTTTAAAAAATAAAAAAGTACTTTTTGTACTAATTTATGTGTTTGAATGAGAGCTTTAAAAAAAACAAAAGTAATAAAAAAAAAAGGGCCCAAATTCTCCTCTCTTTTTTTAAGCTTCATTTTACAACTTCAAAAAAAAAAACATGTGCGAAAGAAGAAAGAGAATAAAAAAAAATTATCGGCTCTCTAATGATTTATTTTAACACCAATTACCTTGATTTTCAACAAAATGATAACCCTTGTCCTTATTTCTGCCACAAGGTCCAAGTGATCTTCTTGTCGTCGTGGTTTACTATGTATCAAAGGCGTTACTCCCTTTATTATCACCATTTTAACACTCAATCTTGCGTTTCTTCCATTGTCAAGAGAGGATGGCTAAGAGAGAAGGAAAGATGACAAGACACAAGAAGAATTAAAACACCACGAGACCTTGCTCCTGTTCGACGATTTGGTGCCGTTAGGCCTCAACGAATTTTGGTGTAGTCTGAACTGTTATTTCAAGATCGGCATTCTTGATCTAGAACGACACTATCATCCATACTTTTGCTCGCCTACAATTTCTGGATTAGGAGATGATCAGAGACCCTTTATTCAGACGTTGCGTATGAATCTTTTATATGTCCATTTCCGTAATTTGAGTGATTCTTTGTTTTAACATCCAAACGGTTTTTATATTTAAAAGTGATTTTTAAATTGTGTATCCAAATGTAAAATAGTTTTAACTTCTAATTAAAGTATTTTTTTAAAAAAATCCATCCAAGCAGACTCTAAATTCTATTTGGGATCAGATTGAGTATTTATTATTAAGAATAAAAAAAATTACCTTTGCATTTATAAGATAGCCCAAAAAGAAACTTGATTTATCATTGGTAGCTAGGTCCAAGAAACCATATTTTCGGGCCAGATAAAAATGCATATTTTTAATGTCCGAATGTGGTAAATTTTATAATATCAGATTATAATAAATAGATAAGTAAATATAAACTACTGAAGCTTTATTTATGAACGGTCTAAATTTTTATAAATCACGATGGAAAATTTGTTTTTAAATGTTGCAATGACTATTTTAAACAAGCACAATTATCGGCACATATTTATAATAGATGTCTTAAAATAAGACGACGGTTCTTGAAGATTGCTTCTCATCATGTAAGCAATATTTTGGCATTCTTATTAAAATACTACAAACAGTATAAAAAATATTTACCAAAATGCTATATAATAAAAAAATATTTACTAAAATGTTATTCCTAATTATAAGAGTTAGTTGACTTTTTTTGGAGAGATTAAAGAAGCTAAATAAATTACTTAATCATTTTATATGTTATATTTTCTTAGATTATATATTAGTTTATTAGTCAAACTATTTAGTTTGAAGAAAAAAATAAAAATACTCTAAGCTAATTTAGGACCCGTTTGAATGGGTTTTTTTGATTTTTTTAAATCACTTTTTTAATGAAAAAAATGCTTGTTTTATTAATTTATGTGTTTAGATGATATTTTTTAAAAAAGCAAATGTCACAAAAAAGCCAAAATCCGCTTTTTTTAAAAGCTTCAATTTAGAGCTTAAAAGAAAAGCACTTAAAAAAAATACTTTTTTTAAAAGCCCATCCAAACGGACCCTTAATTAGCTTCCTTAATTTCTCCAAAAAAGTTAACTACCTCTTATAATTAAGACACTGAAAAGAAGGAGTACATTAGAACTCGTTCATCAGAAGAACGAGTAGACTCGTTCCTTCCGAGAACCACTTCCATGTCTAACATATACTTTTTTTGAAGGGTTAAGGTGCAAAAATACACATGTGCTTTTGTCAAAAGAGCGCCCAGTAGCAAGTCTTTTTTTTAGGTACAAAAGTGACTATGTGATTACAAAAGTGGAGCAAAATTACCATTGACCGTTAGTTGACCGTTATATGATGCGACATGGCGGTGGGGGTCGACTTCTCCATTAAAATCGCCACATGTTGCTCCTTCCCTCTCTTCCATTCTCAACTTCTTCTTCTTTCCTTTTTTCTCGCCATCTTAACGTAGGAGACTCGGAGACCATCTTCACACGCAGCGTCAACGAGATCATTTCCTCTGCGCTTCGGTCTTCGTCCGTTGATGCAAAAGCATGGGTTTTGGTTTTGCCAAGCCCCACTCTTAAAATTTTCGGACCTCCTCTTACAAGTTTTGTTCCTTTATTTTGTGCTCGCTTTTTGGCTTTTGCGCTTCGGTCGGCTTTTGCTTGCTTCTTTATTCCAACAAGAAACGTGGGATCACTCGATGTGTTATTTTCCAACCGGGATTAAGAAATTCTTGTTTGGTGGCTTGCACGGAGTTTTGAATCCAAGACGAAGAGACATGGCCTCTTCTCCGGTTTACGTTGAGGTTTTAAGTTTCCAGTTACAATTTTTTTTTCATTTGGAAAGGTAAATACCGGAAGGAAGTGATCACCGATTCGCCATGGTGGCCACCGATTCCGGATGCACCGCCATCAACGGCGTCGTGATGAAGAAGATGGAGATAGAGAGTCTTTGGGAAGCGAGGAAGGCTGGAAGCGGGAGATGGAGATGGATGGAGGTGCATAGATAGTGAGAGAGCTCGGGCTTTGGTGAATCGACGGTGAGAGAACAATACCGCCCTTTGTCGGAAAGTTCACTCTTCCTCTCCACCGTCACCCTCTTCTTTTCCCCCACCGCCAACCCATTCGATTCTCTTCCTTCATTCTTTCCAAATTCGGTGACTTCTAACTTTTGTTTTTCATTACCACCATCACCACCGATGATCCCATGCTCTATGTCTCACCGTCCTTTTTCGCACCTCCATTCGTGCACCCTTTGAAAATGAGAAAAACGTAGTAGCGACACAAACGTTGAAGACCACGGGAGGGGAATCATTTTCAAGCTAGAGAGACAAGGAGAATGAACGATGGCCTTCCTCCCTCCTCGGTCCTCACCAACACCACACACGATCACGCCATTATCATCTTCCCTCCCTGTCTTAACGGAGAACACACACGAAAGCATTATGTGTTTAATGTAAATGGAAGAGAGGGGAGAAGGAACACATGGAAGTATGTTTAATGGAGAGATCAGACCAAGCTGGTCTCTCTGGTCCACCTCTCAGCTTTTTCTTTGGAGGAAGAAGAAGGTCCCTGGTCAAAATGCAAGTTTGACCAGGGACTAAAATAAAAAATTTAAAAGTTTATAGAGGGACTAAACTGATTTTTTTTTGAAATGTATCAGGGGCTGAATTGTAATTCATAAAGAATTAACATCCACATCATCGTCCACGTCATCATTTTTCAGTACGAAAAAAGTCAACTAACGGTCGATGTGTAATTTTCCATTTTGTAACCACATACCACTTTTCGCACCTAAAAAAAAAGATTTCACTTCTTTGGTGCTTTTTTGACAAAAGCACATGTGTATATTTGCACCTTAACCCTTTTTTGAATTAAAAAATGAAACTGGTTCTGTCTGAGTGTCGTCTACGTATTGGACGCATTCTCTTTCTATTCCTTTGTTTTCAGCTTAAACTATGCCTAAAGACCCCATTTCATAGACTTTTCAGTTTCCACTCTCCTTTTTTTTTTTATCATTTGGAAATATTAAAATTATTGACCCCCCCACCACTTCAATATTTATTTATTCTATATTTCAAACAAAATAAAAAATGAGTCTATTTTTTTCCTGAAAAACATAAAAAAATATGAGTACATTTTTATTAAAAATACTGTTATTCCAATAATTAAGTTTAGAGAGAATATATAAAATAAGTACAAAACACTTATAGATATGATATATGAAACATTATAATGAAGGACCCGAAGGAAAAAAACATTTATTAAAAATAAAAATTGTAATTATTTAGAAAGACCAAATAAAAATAATAATAAAATGCCTCTAACAAAATCTTATGCAATATGCATCCCCTATACCGTTTCTCCCACTTTCTATTTTTAAAACTATTACAAAATTCTAAATTTCACTAAATTAAATAATAGTTTTCTCAATTTTCATTTTTTACAACTTGTATGGATATCTATGGAAAAAAAATTCAATTTTGTAAAAATTATATTTTTTAAAAAAATCAACAAAAATTTGATTAAGAATAAAATTATATAATTTTAATAAAACTCAAGGTATTTTATAATTTCTTATATATGTTAAACCAAGAAATTTTATATTGATTTATTTTTGTTTTAAAAGAAATTTATGTGGGTAAGAAAATTCATTTAATGTTAATAAAATTGAAAAATACTAAATAATCTATTAGATCCTGAAAAATATGAGATGAGTTTATTTATTATTTTTTTATAAAAAGAGCTTAATTGATATTAATGTTAATAATGTAAATTGGGCAATTTGATGTTGTATATTGATAAAAAAAAAAATTAAAAAAATGAGTTTACCCATTGTTAATTAAATAATATATTAAAAAATAAATAAATAAAATACGATCATATCATGATGGACTATTTTAGTTATTTTCAATTATAAATACAAAAGATAATGTAGGAGTATTTGTTAACAATGTCAAGTTTGAAAATTTCAAAAAAAGGATGATAAGGGAATTTAGGTGAAGTAGTTTTCTTTGTATACAGTTGATAGGAAATGTATTCAGTTTATAATTTATTTATAGGAAATTTTTATAAAAAAAATAGACATGATTATATCATGTTTGAAATATAGAATAAATAAAAAATGGAAGTGGTGGGATCAACGACGGTAATATTTCCAAATAAAAAAGGAGAGTGGAACCTAAAAAGTCTAAATAACATGAGGTATTTAGGTGTAGTTTTGGCTGAAAACAAAAGGAATAGAAAGAGAAAGCATGCAGTACAGACAAGGCAGAGTTAACATCGTTCGGCAGATGAACGAGTTTCCTTTTTTAATTGGAAAAAAAAATGTCAGACATGAAGAACAACTCATTCACAGATCTAAGCGTGTAGCATTTTGGTGAATATTTTTCATTCTATAGCATTGTAGTAATTTTTTATACGGTTTGTTTATAGTATTTTAATAAAAATGCTCAATATTTTGGAGAAATTAATCATTACCGTGAAAAGATTTGATGTAAATAACTGCATATGCGGTTACAATACTACTCGAGCTATTTGTTAGATCAGTTCATAGATTATTTCTATCTAAATAACCATACACTACCACGCCTACTGACTTGGATAATCTAAACTACTCTCCTTTGATCCCCTTCAAAAGCTTGAGCACCTGAAGCATGGTAGGCCTGTTTGCAGGATTATCAGAGAGGCACGCACAAGCAATCTGCAGTACCCGAAGCATCATCGGCTTCGAATCGGCATCCAGAACCTTTGGATCAAGAACATCAGCAGCCTGTCCCTTCTTGATCTTCAGAAAAACCCAACCCACCAGATTCCCACCTTCAATGTCTTTAAAATTAGGCCCTGTCGGTTCTTTTCCAGTCACCAGTTCAAGCATAATGACCCCAAAACTATAGACATCTCCTCTTGTTGTGGACCTCCCACTCTGTCCATACTCCGGCGGAATGTACCCAAATGTTCCCGCAATGTCAGTGCTGATGTGTGACTCACAGGCACTGATAAGCCTAGCAAGTCCAAAGTCTGCAACTTTAGGCTCAAAATCTTCATTTAGCAATATGTTGCTTGCTTTAATGTCTCTGTGAATGATGTGGGGGATGAACCCGTGATGAAGGAAAGCTAATCCTCTGGCTGCACCAGTTGCAATTTTGTACCTTTTGTTCCAGTCAAGGACTTCAAGGGCTCCACCAGTCCTGTTTCTCAACCATAGATCTAGGCTTCCATTCATCATGTATTCATAAACAAGGAGTTTCTCTTCACCCAAGGAGCAATAGCCAAGAAGTGGAACAAGATTCTGATGTTTCACCTTGCCCAAAGTTTCCATTTCAGCCATGAACTCGCGATGGCCCTGCGTTTTAGCTTCACTCAGCTTCTTTACTGCAACTGTTTTGCCATTGGGCAAAGTAGCTTTGTATACAGTCCCAAAACCTCCATCTCCAATTATGTTAGTCTTGCTGAAGTTGCCAGTAGCTTCAAGGATATCCTCCAAGGTTAGTTTTAGAAGAGGCTGCTCAAACATTGCAACATTTATGCTCAGAGGTTCCTTTGATCTGCTACTGCTCAAGAAATAAAGATTTTGATCCACATAGTTGTTTAGCTTGTGTTCCTCAAGGTCTTCTGCATCATTTTGCTTCTTGCCAATCCATCTGTGTAGAACAAATGCAACGCTCAGGGTCATCAGTGTGATTGTAATGGCAATCGCAGCAAGTTGCCACGCATTAGACAAGGAAAATCTACCAATGCTTTTGATTGGGCAATTGACGCCCAAAATCCGCCCACAGAGATTTTTGTTTCCTGTAATTCTAACTCTTGATAGGTTCTTGCAAATACCGCTTCTGGGTATAGGCCCTTCCAATCTGTTCTGAGACAAATCCAGGTAGTTCAGATTAACTAGGCTGCAAATTTTCTCAGGAATCTTTCCATATAACCTGTTCCCAGAAACATCGACGGACTCCAGCTGCACTAGATTCCCAAGTTCCAATGGAATCTCTCCCATGAACATATTTCCATGAACATCCAAATTTGTCAAGTAAGAAAGGTTTCCCAAAGAACTTGGCAAATCTCCACTGAAGCAATTGACGCTCAAATTCATTGTCTCAATCCTCCATGTCATGGTATTGGAGAAGAGCATATCTATTTGCCCAGAAAGCTTGTTCTCCTGCACATAAAGACCAACAATGCTTTGAAGACCTGATAGAGAGTATGGAAGCTGGCCACTAAGCTCATTAGAGCTCAAATCTAAGTGAGTAAGCTCCTTCATGTTCCCGCAGCTAATTGGAATCGGACCAGACAACTTATTCCCTGTCAAATTCAGCTTCACCAAACTGCTCATTTTACCAAAACTTTCAGGGATGGTACCATTGAGCTGATTATGCCCCAGATATAATCCTTGTAGCCTGAGGGAATCTCCAAGCTCTGGTGGAATGGAACCTGACAATAAGTTACCAGATAAATCTAGAGTTGTAAGATTTGTCAGGCGAGAGAGTGAGCTTGGGATACTCCCAGAAAGGATGTTGTTGCTGAGCAAAAGATCCACAACGACCACACAGC
Organism: Acacia melanoxylon; assembly: GCA_019022615.1. Lineage (NCBI taxonomy): Eukaryota > Viridiplantae > Streptophyta > Magnoliopsida > Fabales > Fabaceae > Acacia > Acacia melanoxylon. The sequence continues at coordinate 12,338,893 of JAFJYJ010000004.1, forward strand.
TCCCCAGTTCATCAGGTATAATCCCAGACAATTTGTTATGAGACAGATCAAATACTCCAAGGTGTTGGACAAAGCTCAAGTCAGGGATGGCAACTTTGCTAAAATATGAAGATCGTTTTGCAGGAATAGACCCAGAAAGATTATTATGGGACAGAACTAGACACTGTAATTGGCTCAGTTCCACCAGTTCATCTGGAATAGATCCATTTAGTTGGTTATTTCCAAGGTCCAAGGTTGTAAGTGAAATGCAATCTCCTAGCTCTGATGGGATATTCCCTTCAAGAAGATTTCCATTCAAATTAAGAACAGAGAGACCCGTGAGATTTCCAATTTCCTTGGGTATAGGACCCGTCAGTTGATTGTTATTAAGGACAAGCCTCGCTAGAAGAACTGCATTCCCAATCTCCGCAGGAAGAGAGCCCAGCAGACGGTTATTTGCAGCAGAAAACTCCATTAGAGTTGGTGAATTCCACAGACTTGAAGGTATGCTTCCACTAAAATTGTTTGAGTCAAGGTCAAGCACCATCAAAGGAAGCTCTGAAAGGTACTGTGGGATAGAACCAGTGATCTGATTTTTCATCAATTCTAACTGGACAAGGTTCTTGCACCTAACAAATGCTTTCTCAATTGTGCCAGTAAGGTAGTTATCATCAAAGTCAATCTCCATCAGTGAAGCGGCATTACACAGCTCCTCAGGAATGGGACCTGTCAGCAAGTTACTTCTCAAACTGAGGTGCTCCAATGAAGAGCAATTCCCAAGCTCAGGAGGTATTTTACCGGAAAATCTATTTTGCGAGAGCAAAAGAGTATCAATCTGATTCCACTTTCCGAGCCAAGCTGGCAAAAGTCCATGAAACTGATTCCTTTCAGCTATGAATGACACCATTGGAAGGTCGGAAAGCTCCTCTGGCAATGACCCAGAAAGCGAGTTGAAAGAAAGCATCACAGAACTCAAGTTTCGACAACTTCCAAGCTCAGACGGTATGGAGCCAGTAAGCTGAGCAAAAGAAAGGTCGAGCAATTTCAAATTCTGAAGCTTCCCAATAAACTTCGGTATCGAACACTTCAAGGGGTTGTAAGAAAGGTCAAGATTAGACAATGACTTCAGTTTCGACATTTCTTCAGGCAATGGACCTTCTATAGAACTAGAAGGTGCATAAAGCACTTGAAGCCGCGAAAGCTCGCCAACCTCAGGAGGCAACCTACCCGTAAATTTAAAAGAGGCAAAGTAAAGGGCAGTGATATTCCTCAAGTTACGGATTTCCGGCGGCAGAGAACCAGAAAACGAATTGTTTGAAACGTCAACGGAAATCAAAGACAGAGTTCCCGTGAAAAGAGACAAGGGTAGAGAACCTGAGAGAAGATTATTGCTGAGGTCAAGGAACTGAAGCTGACTCAGGTTTCCGAAGCTTTCCGGTACGGTTCCAGTGAGGCCATTACCAGACAGGTCGAGGACACGTAGTTGTGACAGGAACCCCAGCTCCGGCGGGATTTTTCCGGTAAAACAGTTGGAGCTGAGTGCGAGAGTTGTAAGCTGAGTCAAACCGCTGAGCTCGTCTGGAATTTCGCCGGAAAACTGATTATAACTAAGATTAAGCTCCCTCAAGTTTCTCAGATTAGCTATCTGTGGAGGAATATCACCAGAGAGTGCGTTGGAAAATAAGTTGAGGACGGTAAGACCGGTAAGGGAGAGGAGAGACGAAGGAAGTGGGCCTTCGAGGTGCAGAGTCGGAAGAGAAAGTGAGGCAACTCGGTCGAGTTCACAAGTAACGCCAACCCAGTTGCAGTGAGGGGTTGAGGAGTTCCATGAAGCAAGAAGGTGGGGGTTATGGAGACCGGTTTTGAAAGACAGGAGATGATTTTTCTCAGAGCTTTCATCAGCCTGGTGCGTGAAAGCAAAAGCAAGGAAACAGGAGAGGTGGAACACGAAAAGGAAATGAAGAAGAAGAAGACTGAAAGGTAAAGCCATGGCCGACGGAGAAAAGAAAAAGCAGAGGTTACAGTTTGAGAGCTAGAAAGAAAGGGAAATGGGAAGGCATTGCAGAGAGAGAGAGAGGGGGAAGAAGAAGAAGAAGAAGGCATGAAAAGCGTTGGCAAGAAGGAAATACGGCCGAAGCAGAGAGGGAAGTGTGAGTGAGGCAAAAGAAGTTAAGTGTCAGGTGGCAAAACGGACCTCACGTGATTTCCACCTCTCATAACAGCAAAATTTTCATCATCCAAAAGAAAGCTTCACGTTTTAAAACAAACTAATCTACATTCCATTACCATCTCAATCATGCAAAATACATTTAATTTAATGGCATTAATACAAAATACAAATTTGGGATAGGGAACAAGAGTTCCTAGTTCAATTATTATTATTTTAAGAAAAAATAAAAACTGACCCCTTTTTTACTTATATTTATTACCTTCAATTCTCCCATCAAATCTCGTCATGCGTAATTATTTTAATAAAATGTATGTATTAAACTTATGCTCTTATTTATATAGTAGAGATGACTTTTTTTTGTACGGGTTATAAGATACATCATTATTTTTTTTACATTATATATAATTTTATCCTTCATTTATTGTTATTTTCTTATAGAGTGCATAGTTTAATAGGGGTAAAGTTGGAATAATGTTGAATTTTAAATCAGAATTGATATAAGTTAAAAAGAATTGATATATATAAAACATATTAAAAGTGCCTTATAAATAAATGGTTATAACATGTTATTGAAATCAATCCGTACATGTATGCATAAGAATAATTTCAAATATTGAATGATTGGATAAGAATTATTATTGTAGCATCATTGGTGGATAAACCCTTTATATTAACCATAAATACGTACTGGTAGGTTGTTGTGGTGCTAAAAAAGGTGAGAGATAGGCATGTTAATATTTTAGTCAACGAAGAAAAGGGAGTGGCTAGGGGTTTCAGAAAGCCCGGATTTTTGTCCCACCCTCTTTCTTTATTGAAAATAGAGGCTGACCGTGTCTGTATCTCTCTTCTTGTTTTTTATTTTTATTTTTTTAAACAAAGTTTTGTCTTTTCTTTCTTTCTTTTTTTCAAAATTTTCTTGCTTTCTCTTTTCCAACAAATGTATAGTGGGATTTTTACCAAAATAGTAAACTTTTTTAAAATAATTACCGGATTGAAGCACATTGAAAAGTATTTTCTAAATTAATGCTTACGCCATCAATGGCGCATGGAGATTTCACGTGACCAGTGGCGTGGGGCAGGTTCACATTGCCAGTGGCGTGAATAGTTGAGAATCAGACCCACTAAAAAAGTATACCGGGTAAAAGTGTTTCTAATAAGTTATACAAATCCCTAAAACACTTTTACGCGGTACACTTTTTTATACAGATCACAAAATCAATACTGTTGTTATAACCAAATTGTAGGTGTATAACAAATATATAAATCCCCTGTATTGGGATCTTTTGTTATAACCAAATTGTACCGCGTAATCTTTTAAAATGCGTTCTTAATAAGTTATTTCATTTCCATGCTTTCTTTCTTTTGATTTCAAATTAAATGAAGTAGAACCTTTTAAATTATTCCACTTTTTTTATCATTTATTATTATTATTTTAATTTTAATTTTTTTATATTTAATATTAATTTAATTTATATATATATATATATGGAATCAGATCCACTTTAGTGGGTCTGATTCTCAACTATTCACGCCACATGGGAGGCGTGAATACTTTTCACGCCACCAGCAACGTGAACCTGCCCCACGCCACTGGTCGCGTGAAATCTCCATGCGCCAGGCCTAGTCACACTACCCCTCCATGCGCCATTGATGGCGCAAGCATTAGTTTGGAAAATACTTTTCAATGTGCTTCAATCTAGTAATTATTTTAAAAAAGTTTACTATTTTGGTAAAAATCCCAATGTATACTTCCTCCTATTTATAACAGCTTGATAACATGTTAAGAAAGTAGTTAAAATTATAAATACTAAATATATCTTGAAATAATTTTTTCTCTAACTACGCCTTTATTTATAAAGAGTAAGTAAGTGAGAAAAATAAAGTAAATATAAGTATCATTAACATTTAATTAATGCAATATGTGTAATTATTGGGGGCACAAATAAAAAATATATATTAAATATTGAGACAACTTTTATCCGATTCTTATAAAAAAATACGAAGATAATTTAAATTTAGACCCTTATAAAAAAAAATTTAAAAAAAAGGAGTATATTCTAAAATAATTATACGTCAATCCCGCATAGTATTCTGAGCAAAAAAAAATAAAAAAAATCCCGCATAGTATTCCTAGGCTTCTTTATTACCTTTTTCGGGTTTTCCCCTGTTTTTATCAAGTTTATTATTATTTCTATTTTCTTATAGCATTTCTGTAAACTCGTTAGTTAAATCATATGATATAGTGGAATAGAGATTATAGAAATGTTGTACTCCCTCTGGTCCTAATTATAATAATATTTTTATAGTACAAATTACACTATAAAAGTGTTCCTATAATTAAAACCGGAAGGAGTAGTATTTACTGATCGTGTTGGTGCAGTAAATTTGTTAACATGGGTTGCGAGAGTATCCACCCCTTTGGTGATATCATTGAAGATATCAAATTATGGTTATTTAAGAGTCGACACATCTTCATTAACCATATATATACATATGGGATATACCTAGGCATGGAAATAGGTTAAATTAGACAAGACTTTATCTAAACAAGTCTGAGCCTGTAATGGGAGGTAGAAGGCCTGAGCCTGAATTCAGGTTTTTCTTTAAGATCAAGCCTGAGCCTGAATTTAGGTTTTTCTTTCAGATCAAGCATGAGCCTTCATAAAGTCTGGTTAAGCCTGAAACTTTTTTAAAGGTCTACTTATAATCTAGGCTTTTAAAAAGACATCATATTGCAGATCTTTGAGGCCATAAATAGGCTTTGTACACTTTGAGCATATCAAAACCTATATAAATATAACTTAAAATTAGAAGATAAGAATAAAAACAATAAATATTATGTTATTTATATGATATAAATATAAATATATTTATTTAATGTGTAAACAAGCCAAGCCTTAATAAAATAGACTTGATTTATTTACACATTTAGGCCTTTAAATAGACACAGCGGCTTGACTTTTTTTAACAAAAGTGTCAGCCAAACCATGTCTTAAATAGGCCAAAACAGCCATGCGCTGGTTTATTCTCCCTAGATATACCTAGAGTCAAAAATAAATTTGGACCTGCGGCGACCATTTAGCCCCATTTCTAACCCCCTTATTTCTAGCCCCCACATAATGGGGTTAGTTTTTTGCCCTAACCTATTTAACCCCCATATAATGGGGTTATGATAGGTTGGCCCGGGCCACCCTATTATTATATATTTGTGCATGCGTAGAGCAATATTGTCGCATGAAATTACCTTTCTACCCTTACTTTTAAATAAATTAAAAAACCCCACCCCCACCACCCCACCACCACCGTCACGCCACCACCGCCGCCATGGCCACCGCCGCCACCACCACCACCAACACCACCTCATCAGGCCACCACTATCACCACCACTACCGTGGCGGGGCGGCCACCACCACCACAGCCATGTAGTGGTAGTGGGGGTGGTGGCGATCGGCCGCGGTGGTTGTGGTGGGGTGGTGAAAAGTGGGGTGGGGTTTTTAATTTTTTTTTTTAAAATTTATTTAAAAGTAAATAAATTAAGATAATTATAATTTTTTTAATGTAAATAAATACACATTAAAATAATATATTCAAGTGACAACATTACATTGGTTACGCATAGATACGTCAGACCTCAGAGTATGGAATTATTATTACTAATTAATAAAAATATAAAAATGTATTTAATATTTAAAAATATTTTTTTGGTCCGCGGGCTAGCCCTAACCCTTAGGGTTATATAATTTTTGGGCGTCTGTTTGTTTAACATGCGGGCCTTTTGGCCCTGTAGACTTTTTGGCCCTAGCCCGCGCGGGCTAGGGCCTAACGGGCCGGGTGGCCCGTTTTGACAACTTTAGATATACCTAGGGTTGTAATACTTTAGGAGGCTATTTAGCTAAGTTATTTTATAATACTGTAAGGATTTTTGCTTTCCTTAATCAACCACCATCTTCTTATCAGGAGACGATAATTCATGAAGAATTATAGAATTGTTGCCCATAGTTTGTAATGCTCTTTTGAGTTTTTAATAGATTTCATATTTTCCCTTAGGAAGAAAAGTCATTGATTATGTAATATTGGACTATGCTTTAGGATCAATTTTGCTAACAATGTGGATTAAAGTCTTGAGGGCCAGCTTGGAATGAGGATTAAAGCTTTCAAAAACAACTTTTTAATCGTGTTTATATTATACAAAGTAAGTATATAAGAGGAGTTTTGTTTCAAGTTACGTTAACGTATTTAAGATAAACAATTTCAAGCAAGCACTAAATCTAAAAGAAAGTTAAGGGTAGATCCGACTAATCACTAGTTAGATTCACCATCCCAACTAGTATTAGGGGCTCCAACCCCGGATGATAGCGGATGGAAAAGAAATCATTTATATAAGATTCCTCAATCCAATTCTTCCATCAACTTTTGCTGCTTTACCTTGGAAAACATAAATTCACTTTTATTTTTTAAAATAAAAGCAACAAAAGCATATAGTAATAAATTACTTCAAGTTAAGACTTTTTGTTCATATCCTAGGAAAGAGTTTTAAATTCTACAATAATAACCATAGTAACCCAAAAAAATTCAGTTTAATGTCTCCATATGACGTCAACGGTAATTTTCTGCTTCCACTCCATGATTAATGTATGATCAACAAATCCTTTTGATTTTTCACGCCTTACAAATTATGACTTCCAGGAAGATTCGCCCCTAACGAAAATTTTTAGAGCAAAATTGGCCCTTAACCCTTTTACGTAATTTGTAGTTGTTGCTTATAAAAAAAATTGAAGGGAGTATATCAGTACAAAATTTTCTCCCTCTAATCTTATCTATAAGAGCTCAATAACCAAACTAGTTTAAGAAAATAGTTAAAATTAGTTGAAAATAATAAGTTCATGTTTCAGTTACTCACTCTGGTCTTTATTATAAGGCATCAACTAATAATTCTCATAAACCAATAAAAACAGTTAAAGTCAATAAAGTTGTCTTACAATTTAAGTAACTTTCGATATTACTCCTACTAATTGTATTAAACTCTAATATTATATTAATTATTACTCTCTCTCACTACCCTTATTAATTAGGGGCATACATGAGAAAAATAATTAATGCTCTTTGGGAACAAGTAAATGCCTTATAAAAAGGACCCAATAAATTTGCTAGTTGGTGCCTTATAATAAGGACCGGAGAAAATAGTATTCCCTCTGGTCCTTATTGTAAGGCACCAACTAACAATTCTCACAAACCAATAAAAACAGTTAAAGTCAATAAAGTTGTCTTACTATTTAAGTAACTTCCAATATTACCCATACTAATTGCACTAAACTTTAATATTATATTAATTATTACTCTCACCCACTACCCTTATTTATTAGGGGCATACATGGAAAAGAATAATTAATGCTTCTTGGAAACAAGCAAGTGCACTATAAAAATGATCAAATAAACTTGTTAGTTGGTGCCTTATAATAAGGATTAGAAAGAGTATTTAAGAAACATGTTCATTTCATATACTTACCTTATATACCATTTTTTTAAAAAAAAAAAAAAAAATTAAGCTTTTGCAAGAGGCCGGAAAAACACCAAAATAATATTTTTTTAAAAAAAAATGTATCGGACTGAAGCACTTTTGAAAATAATTCTTAGGCCCAAACGATCAAACACGTTGGTGACGGGGACCACCAGTGGTGTCAGAAAGGGTAGTGGCGTAAGACTCTCTCAGGCTCTCTCACGCCACTACCCAGTAGCGTAAGACTTTCTGACGTCACTGGTGGCGTCTTGTCAATCAACATGTTTAACTGCATTAGTCCGATAATTATTTTCAAAAGTGTTTCAATGTATATATATTTTAATTCTTATTTTGGTGTTTTCCCCTGCAAGAGGCAGTATAAAACTTCACAGTTCTGGTGATCTTTTTTTAGGGCACAAATTGTAGAAATTTAACTTTTTGGAAAGGGCATATACGGGTGATTCTATTGAGACACAGAAGGCAGGAAAAAGGGTGGAGTATATCTGAAGTTAAGTGACAGAAAAGCCCTCGAAAAACGAGAGTAGACTCGGGATTGGGGATTCTGGTGGGAAAATGGGATCGACATTACGAGGAGCGTGGGGATATTTTCGTCATTCAAGGACGACATGGAGATTCTGTTAACAGCTAATGATATGAGGTGACGTGGTTGAGATATTCTGTCCGGAAAGTTTCATCGGGAGAATCATTTATTCAAATATACGGGTATTTGGCAAAATCTCACTGAGTCCAAAGGGCAAAAAAACAAAAACAAAAAAATATCATTTCCCTATCAAAAAAAAAAAAAAGTTTCTAAGAACCTTAATGATATAAATTTTGAACGTAAAATTACCTTCTTACCTTTAATAATTGATATTTAGATACTATATGATACTAATTTATATGATCAGGTTTAGGTATTTGTCAATCATCACTTTAGGACTTGTCAGTATATGCACATCCACTTGTTAACAAAAGTTGTTTTAGTTAACATAGATGAACTTGTCTATAGTCACTCTAGAACTTATCAATATAGTCATATTCATTTGTCAATAGAAGCTATTTTAAATTGTACTGAAAAAATGACAACAGTTAATACAGATGAACTTGTTAATAGCCACTTTCCGTCTTGTCGTCATTATAGGTATATAAAATTATCAAAATCGGTACATACACTTGTCAATGTATAATTTGTCATTTTAGACATATAAACTTGTTAAAACATTCATATACCAAAATGTATAACTTGTCAAAATATGCACATACACTCGCTAATGTATGACTTATTATTATATGCGCATAAACTTATCAAAATAGACATATACTTGTAAATGTATAACTTGTCAAAATATACATCTTGACCTCTTCGTCCTTAAGTGAACCATGGTTAGAGAAGAAGGTTTTGACAACAGGTCAATGTGTATATTTTGACAAGCTATATATATGCAAGTGTATATGCCTATTTTGATAAGTTTATGTCTATAATGACAAGTTATACATTGACGATTGTATGTACCTATTTTGACAAATTTATATACTTAATTTGACAAGTTTATATGTGTATTTTGACAAGTTATACATTGATAAATATATGTACATATTTTGACAAGTTTACGTGTCTATTTTGACAAATTTATGTTTCTATAATGACAATTATACATTGACAAGTTTATGTGCCTATAATGATAAGTTAAAGAGTGGTTATTGACAAACTCATCTATATTAACTATTGTCATTTTTTTAGTACAATTTAAAACAACTTCTATTGACAGGTGGAGATGACTTTATTGACAAGTGATAAAGTGGCTATTGACAATCCCATATATGTTAACTAAAAAAGTTCTTGTTGACAGGTAGATGTTCATATATTGACAAGTTTTAGAGCGACGATTGACAAGTATCTGAACCTAATCATATAACTTAATATCATGTAATATCAAAATATCAATTACTAAGGGCAAGAAGTTAATTTTACATTCAGAATTTATATCATTGAGGTCCCTAAGGACTTTTTTGATAGGGGAATTTACAATGAAACCTTTTTGTTAATTTTTCTAATCATCAGAGCCTAAATATGATTTTCCCAATATATTTCCAAGGATTAGTTATAAGTTATTTGTTCGAATTTTTTTTGATCCTATGCTTATTGAAAGTCCATTTTAACTATTAATTCTCACCTACTTATGAAGGATAATAAAGTCATTAAATATGATCACTTTTTAAAATTTTATCTCCTTTATCTCTCTGGTCTGCAATATAGGGCACTTCTAAAAAGAAAATATGGTCTAAAATATAAGTCACTTCCAATTTAATTAATGATCTTTTTCCTATTTCACCCTTGTGATTAATACTCAATTTCTAACTTTGCCCACACAATACATTCCTCTCTCTCTAAAATAACGTTCTCATGTAATTAAACATATTTATCAAGAAGGGTAACAGTGAAAACAAAATTATATTTTAGGACGTATTAAATGACTTAATTGTCATTTCTTATTTCTCGTGATGTAATTAAAATTCCCTATATCATGGATCAGAGGGAGTACATTTATAAGTCTTTCTCACCTCTCTCCCCCTCTTCTGATAATTCCAATTAGAACTAACTAAGGATAAAATTGAAAAAAAAAAAAAAAAAAGACATTGATAACCTCTAAGTAGACTTATATTTAGAATAAAATTCATTTACAAATTGAGTTATAATAAATATCAAAGTGGTAAGTCACTTGTAAGGTATTTAATGTTCGTTTTCTAATTTTACCCTAATTTAATTCTTGCTATAAATAAAATAAAAATTATACTCCATCCGGTCCTTAATATAAGATATATTTTAGAAGTTGATATTGATCTAAATACAAGCTATATTTTTTATATTTGTTAATTTGTTTCCTATTAGTGCTCCCTCAATAATGAACAATGAGAAGATGGAATAAGGGAATTAAGATAGATGATAATGATGTTTTAGAAAATATATGTCATATCATTTAACTTAACTAGCTTTCTTAATTTAATCAATTTAACACTCTGGCCCCTTTTTTTCATTTTGACAAAAAAAAAAGAGAGAGAGAGAGAGAGGTTCTTATTATAAGTCCAATTTCAGAATAATAAATTTGTTGTTGTTTTTTTTTAAACTTTTTCCCTTATTAATTGCAACAAACAAAAAGAATTTATTCATCGTGACTTTTAGTAACTCTCATTGTTATGTAAGAATTAGTAAATCTAGACATATAAATAGGACTATAATGGTAGATAAATATCTTTTATGAAGGACCGATGGAGTATAAAAATGAGAATAGTTTATAAATGTAGAGAGAGAAACTTTAACAAGGGTAAATTTAATTTTTTTATCAATTTAATGCATTAGTTAGTATATTCAAATTAGTTAAAAGTGACTTATTATAAAGACCAAAGTAATATTATATATGGGTCAATTCGGGAGTTTATTTTAATTTTAGACAAAGAGAATGATTTAACCACCTCTACTAATTTTAAGGTTAGGAGCTTCATTGGGGGAGTACTTGATTTTTATTTGCCATCATGATTTATATTTGAGTAAATCATCACAATATTAAATTGGTGTTTGATATAGGCAATATATATATATATATATATATTGGTATTTAATTAAAAAAATAGAATTGGACGTTACACATTATTCACCAATAAGAATAAATAGGTTGAATCGAAGATGTTCAGTTCCCTTTTAAGACGCATGACTTGCGATTAAGTAATGTATTTAACTGCATGCATATTAAGATATAAAAGTTATACATTTATTTTATCAAAATGAAACATAAAATATATATAGTGAAAACTTACACACACACACGTGTGTGTGTAGTAGAGTTTTTATATGTTATTTAATATTCGAAGCTAATTGCAATAATTCAAACTCTTAATAATTTTATTTACAGTGATCGTGGGTTAAAAAAACCTTCATTTAAGGGGAATGAGCTGCCTCTAAGTAGCAACGTAACAAAGGAGGAAGTTGTACGGAATAAAGCAAAAAATAGCAATTGACTGAAGCTTTTCTTAGTTGGGAGATCACTAGTTTGATCTACTCCCCTCATCCTATTTATAAGCTACTTCTAACATGTTTTATGCCGATTAAGAAAAACATTAAACTTTATTAACTCTCATAAAATTCAATAATTTTTCAACTTTATACCTATATAAAATACTCCCTCTAGTCCTTAATATATGACTTATTTAGAAATTTGATCTTAGTCTTAAATACAACACCTATTTTTTATATTTTTTTCTTCTTCTTAATTTTCCCCTATTGATGTTCTCTTAACAATTACAAAAGAGAATAAGGAACGAAGAAATTAAGGAAGATGGGTATAATGTTTTAGAAAAATATATGTCAAATTAAAAAATTTAACTAACTTTCTTACTCCAATTAAATTAGGTAAATATGTCTTAAATCAAGGACTAAAGGGAGTATATTATACCAATGAAAAAAAAATGTCGGAACACAATAACAAGTGAAACACAAAACTATAAATTCATATAGAAAATTTAACGAGGTGACTTGTAATAGAACCAAAACTTTCTTCTATCTCCACACTATAAATAACAATATAGGAGAAACTTATAATATTCTCTCATATAGTTCTATAAGAATTCAAAATTTGAATTGCTTTATTCCTTTTTATAAGAGACCGATAAAAGTTTTATGAACATTTAATGAAGTATTTTCATTTTTATCCCTCATGAATTATAAGTATTGTATTAATTAAAAGGTTGGTGAAACTTATATTTATTCTATTTCTCTCTCTTACTTGTCCCTTATAAATAAGGGTATACTTGGTAAAAAAAAATTAATTAGACATATTATTAATTAGACTAATTTTAAACGCTTATTCCTGTTAGGGCATTTAACATTGGTTCACCTTGATTCTCTTCTCTCATAAGTGTTGCTATCTCTTTTCTTAAAACTCAAATTGTATGAGACATGTAATCTAATTCTGCAATATTATTTTGTTAGAAAACTTTGAATTTATATGATTTCTAATTTATATGCATTTTGATACATTAAATATATTTAATTAAGTTTTTTAATATTTTCAAGCTTTTCTAAAGAATAAATTAACTATTTTTTTTTGTAATTCTAATTTTTCTCTTAAAATTATCACAATATATTTATTCCTAATATGTGTGTGTATTATTTAATAAGATTTATATCATTTTCAGTCATTTTTCATCTAAATTTACTTTTCAAAATTGTCATCCAAACTTATTTATTAAAAAAGTCACTTCTACTATCACCAGTTTAAACATAAATCACATTACACTATCTAACTTTTACTTTATCTTAGGTCTGTAAAAGTCAAATATTAAAAGGAAAAAAAACCACTTTTATACCGTTGTGAATCCAAACACACCTAAAAAGGTTAGATAGTGGAGAAAGAAAGGCGTAATAACAAGAGGGGAGGCGTTAAAGGCAAAGAGCGTTTGGTGTGGGGAGATGAAACATTAAATTTGTTTGCTCAAAAGATAAAACATTAAATGAGAAAACAAGGGTGAATGAAATAAGAATCATAAAAGAAAGAAAGAGGGTAAAGTCAGTAGTGAGAGACGTGTTTGATGGAAACGTGCACGCTTATCGTGTAGTTGGCTAAGCAATTAGGAGGGGTTTGGTTTCCCCAATTTGATGATTGACAATTCTGAAGGGAAGTGAAAGGTGAGGGACTGAGAAAGGAAACCAGATTGTGATATGACTTTGCGTACATACACGAGACTGATATATATTCACTCACTCAACTCAAAGTCTCTCAAACTTCAATTTCAAATGCATAATCAATGACCTTAAGGTCTTTTGAGTTTTACTGTGAGCTGAGTCTGCTTTTTTGGGCAGAGGCAGGTGATGATCAGTGAAAGGAGAGGGAAATGGAAAGGGAAAAGAGATTCCCTTTATTCGATATGCTGAAACAGGAGGGGTTTGGTAGTGATGACTGATGAGCTGTTTGTTTGTATTGAATGGAAGGCATGTTATCGTTTTCATGCCCCTATTTCTGGCTTTTGAGTTCAGTTTTATTTCCGTCGTCTGTATTCAATTCAACTCAACCAGTAATCAATCAAAGTGGCTATCATTTTCTTATTATTAATTTATTACCACTTCCCCTCTTGACTTTACTCTCCACCTGGCATGCTCCTCGCATTCATTATCTTCCTCTTTCACACCAACTAGCAACTACTCCTCGTCCTTAGCCACCCTACTCACCATTTTCCTCTCCATCAACGTCTTCCTTTTCATTTTGTACACAAAAATTTACTGTCTGTTGGGTTAAAGTTCCAAAAATAACTTCACTTAAATTGAAATAAAACTCATTTTACATCCTTATTACCTCGTAAACTTTAAATTATGTTGAAAAAATAACTTCTACCACTAACCCAAATAAGTACTTGACGAGTTGGGATTTTGGATGCTCAATAGTATTAGTGTATGTCTTTAAATTTAAAGATTGGTCATAAATGTACTTGTAAATCATCCATCAATAAAGCTATCGTATTGGCACCACGATATGAACTAATCACCTTTCGAGTTATGTGCCGATATGTTGCCAACTGATCAACCTTTAGTTGCCCACCAACTTCCTATCTATAGCTCGTCATAAATTGAACTCTCTTCTTTCTAAAATATAGAATGCCTTCTGAAAAATAATCTGTGGTTTTACTCGTATTTATCGGTAGTATACATTGGATATCCAGAAAGATGATAGCATTGAGACTAATCTGTGTTTGTTAGTTTGAGTCAATTTTTTTTTTTTTTTGGAAAAAAAAATTAATGTTGAGATTTAGGGATAATTAAGTTAAACACTTCTTCTTGATTTCAAAAGAACTGAATGATAATATAATTTTTTTTTTTTTAAAAAAAACCCCATGTGATATACTTATAAGTCACTTTGTAACGAATTCTGTTTTTATCAAGACTTCTAAAATAATTCGTTGGATCATAGTATAAGTCATCTCAAGATTAGCTAATGCTTAAATGTAACTTTTGTATTTGTATCCCTCATTGTAAACCTTTGATTTTGGAAAAACTCAATTTATTATAAGTTTGATAAATTAACTGTAATTTTTTTGTTTCGGTAAATTAGTTAAATTGACTAATACCGTGGATAAAATAAATAATATTTGTTAAGTTGTTACTTGGAACCAAATAAGCAGATTAAATTTTATTGAGGCATGTAATCATTCTATTGACGTGAGCTCTGTTAAAAAGCAACAATTTTTAATAATTTAATTTAATATATTAACAGAACACAAAGGCAGACAAATCTCTGTAAATTTTAGGTTGTGGGGATAAAATATACTATATTTATGTCACAGGTGCCCGGACAATTTGGAGTGTAATTTATAAGGAATTTTGATTTTTTTTTGGAGAAATTAAGGAAAAGTTTCAAAAAACTAAAAACTCCATTCTTTTTCCAAAAACTCTCAATTTTCGACATGGGCCCCGCCACTTTACCATTATCAATCCAAACATAAATCTTAGATTATATACTAGTAGTTTTTTAGTCAAACTAAATAGTTTGAAGAAAAAAATAAAATAAAAACTCTAAAATAATTTAATTATTTATAATCTCTGATCAAAAAATTTGGTCCTATTTATAAGTCATCTTTCAGGTAATAAATGAGATTATGACAATTTTATCCATATTAATTATACCAATGAAAATAGAGAGAAGAGAAAAAGTTGAAAGATACCCAATGAAAATAAAGAGAGAATAAAAAGTTGAATTTATGTCACAGGTGCCCTGACAATAATATTATTAGGAGCAAAAGAAGATATACATCACCCACATAAAATAATTCGTTTTTGTTAAAGATCAAATGGTCTTTGGTGGTCATAAGTAAGGGTGATAAGTTTCAAAAAATTTACCATAGAAACTGTACTATTCAAAAAGATACAAAACTCACTACAATGATGAGCACCATGTATATATATATGTAGTTCTTACTGCATCAAGTTTTTGGTGCGGAAAGATAATTTGATGAAAGAAATGATCATAAGAGGACAAACAAAAAGGTAAACAAGACAGTAAAAGCAGTAGAAAATATAACAAAGGTTGAGACTTGAGACCCAAACGCTGCGAGCAAAGCCATTGCTTTTGATGCACTTTGCAGATTGAAGAAGCAATGACCAAAAAGTAGCTAGCAATAGAGTTCTAAGACATGTTGTTGCACTGAGCCTAGCTAACATCTTTGACGTCACTCATTGCTGCAACACAGTAATATCAAAAGCTGCTTTAGCCGATTGAGAAGGCCACATGTATTGTGTACTCCATGAAAATCATTTTACCAACTTAAGGATGTCATAGTAAACCAAATTGACCACCAATATTATTAGATCATTACCTTAATTATAAGTAGGATCGACTGACATGAATCTGAATTATGCAGCAAGGCCTAAGAAGCTAGAAGGACGTAAGAAATCAAATGACATAAACAAGGTGGGAATGATTGGGAAGAACATGCAGGGAGTTATGATACAAGTAGGGTGTGATAGGTTAGTAGTAATTAATTGGGGAGTGGCACTTAATAGGAGTATTATTATATTAAAATGATACTTCAAATATAATGATGCCTCTAATTATAGAATAGACTAGATTAGATTAGCTAAGGCAACCTGACTCATGTGGAATCCACATTACATGCTTATAAGCCTGTAATGTTTAGGTGCTTATACCTCTTATAAGAGGTATAAGCATATTTTTAATTTTTTAATTTTTTTTATATATTGTATTTATTTAAATTTAAATTATATGCATTTTTCTGATATTTTTTGCACACAATTTCTCAAATTAATTAATTTTCATAATATTTGGTGTTCTGAGATAGATTTAACGAAAATTAATTAATTTAAAGCTGGGTGTAAAAAAAATATCGAAAAATGCATATAATTTAAATTTAAATAAATACAATATATAAAAAAATTAAAAAAATTTTAAAAAAATATGCTTATACCTCTTATAAGAGGTATAAGCATCTAAACATTACATGCTTATAAGCATGTAATGTGAACCCACTCATGTGCCTCCCTCTTATCCCTAATCTACTCACTCTATCAACCAGCCTTGTCCCTCCCTTCTCACCCTCTAGCCTTATCATTTCCCACACAACAATAAATACACTCCTACGTCTCTATTTATAAATTCCAATTTTTTTAAATAGGTTTGTCATTTTTTATATATTTTTTTAAATTTTCCTGATTAATAAATATATTTTTACTCATTTTGCTCTTAATTAATTTTAAACATTACATTAATTGAAATATTGACTCTTTCTCTTTATTCTCTTACATCATATTTTGCCCATACATTATTTCATCATTTTTATTATTATTACTCTCTCTTACTCATTTTTAAATAAAGG
The DNA here is from genome assembly GCA_019022615.1 of Acacia melanoxylon. Classification (NCBI taxonomy): domain Eukaryota; kingdom Viridiplantae; phylum Streptophyta; class Magnoliopsida; order Fabales; family Fabaceae; genus Acacia; species Acacia melanoxylon. Next base: position 12,355,914 of record JAFJYJ010000004.1, read on the forward strand.
TATATTTGAAATATATATATATATATTTATTACTTTTAACTAATTTTAATTATTTTCTTAAACAACGGTTAGAAAGACCTTATATATACAAACAGATAGAGTACTGCCCCATTCTTTAATGTAAGATCTTGTTCATAGTGTAAATTGCAATTCAAACGAGACCTTACATTAAGTATCAGAGGTAATATATAGTAAAATGTGTGTTTGGAATTATTATGAGGTCTTAAAGAAAGGATTTAATTATCAAAAAAATCTCAAATAATAAGTGTAGAGTATAAATTTATTATGATTTCTTACATTAAAAATTACCATTGACTGCTACTTTGCAGTTGTTATGAACTTTTGAGGTAATTAAATCTCCTCCTTGTCACCATGTACTGATTCCACCTTTTTTCCGACGTTACTATGAGGGACACTGAATCATATTCATTACTCATCAACGCTGTAATGTCCTACTCCCTCTCATCTAAATATAACAATTAATTCGTAGAAGACAAAAAAAAAAAGTAAGCTGGTTTTTTATAATTATGTAAATTTCAAAACTCCAGCTCTCTCTCTCTCTCTCTCTCTCTCTCTCTCTCTCTCTCTCTCTCTCTCTCTCTCTCTCTCTCTCTCTCTCTCTCTCTCTCTCTCTCTCTCTCTCTCTCTCTCTCTAAATTCAACCAAAGTGATGACAGCATGTTGATTTACTATATAATGTATGGGTTGGTTGTATCATGAATTATGAATCAACTATACCACTACCAGGTTTTATTTATAATTCTTTTTGACCAAATCACATATATTAAGGAGAGATAGTTAGTTCAATGATTATGGAATGAGTTTTTAACTTTACCTTCATTTATGATTGGATACTTTTCAACTCTTTCTTTCTCTCTCTCTCTCTATTTTCATTGGTACAATTAATATGGGTAAAATTGTCACAATCTTTTTTATTTGGTCAAAAATGATTTATAAATATGACCAAATTTTTTGGTCAAAAGAGACTTATAAATAGGACTAGAGTGGTACAATTTACTTTCCTTTTCTAGCTATTTAATAATAGGGTTTAATTCTTTTGTTTTTGTTGCAAGAATTTTTTTCTACCACGCTCACATAAAAGTAAGTGAGTCCCATTGTAAAGAGGAGAGATAAAATATTAATGAGACTCATTCATTTTTATATGAGTGTGGCAAAAAAAATATTTCTACAGTAAAAATAGAAACATTAGACCCTAAATAATATCACCCTTATATTATTTTTTTAAAAAAAAAAAATGTTGAGAACCGTTAAAAAATGTTACTCAATTTTAATTTCTCTTCAGAGTATCTCCAACAAGTTTGATGCATTTAGGAGAGTATATAGCATGTAAGCTCTAATCTGAAGGTTTGAACCTCATTATTTGCTGCTTAACACTGTAATTAGTTAACAGCATCAACAAGATATGGCGAGGTTTATTTTCAAGAGTTGAAAGCTTTTTCTTATTTTTAAATTTTAATATAATGGAGCATGATTAATAAATTGGTAGAGATTAATATTATATCAGGTTGGTCATCCCTTACCAAAAGTCAAGGGCATAATAATGGTCAATTATTTTAGCTACTACTAGTAAATATCATTCATACAAATCTCATTATTCACACCTCCACCTCCACTGTTTTAGGTTTCGTTTTTGTTCATACTTAATATTTTAATAACATCTTTTTTTTTTTATATAAAAAATATATTAATAAATATTCCCGCTTTCACGCTTTCTATTAACACAAGAACGCTTGAGCATTTCATAGCGTTGTTGAATGCTACTCCATCATTGTAACCATGATTTTTATATATGAAAATTTTAGGAAAGGGGTTGGGTTCACCAATGATCTAAAGGCGCAAGAAAATCTCTTTTCTTCTAAAGGTGATATCTTAATGTTAGGCGGGGTGAAATTAGCTTTATTATCCTCGCGTTAACCTGCAGGACCTGCAGAAATTTAGGATGTCTTTCCTTAAGACTTGATCAACTTCAGGATCGAACCACCTCCCTTTGGTGAGAGTGTCCAACCCCTTTATCAGGGGGTATCATTATAATCACGTTGACGGTGAGATTATGAGTTGAATATCACTATTGAAGGGCTTCTAGAAGGCTGATATATACAATATAGATATGGGCCATCAAGTTGCATGGGCATGGATTATTTTTTGATGGGCCATCAAGCTGTTGGCCCATGAACTCCAGGCCTTCCAAACCTTCAAACGATAATGAGCTAAATGCAGATATCGGTTTGGGGGCCAAACTAAAAAAAAAAAAAAACTATCAAAGAATTAAATGCTCCCACGAGTGATACAATTGGATAAGGTGTCGGTCTTCACTCTAAAAGGAATGAGGTTTGATATCTATTGGTCGATGTGAGGGTTTTGTTGATGTGCGATCTGTAAGTACATATGTTTTACTTGATTATTGTTAAGGGAACATCAATAAAAGTAAATTAGGAAAAGATTAACAAATATAGGAAATCAATCTTACATTTAATTATGATCACGATCAACTCCTCAATTAGGTCGTATACTAAGGACCTAAAGAGTATAAAAGCTTTAATCGAACCAGGGATTAGTAATAGAGGAATTAATCTGAAACTTCAGTGGGATTTGAAACTTGTGGAAAGCAAAAAGAGCTTCAACTCTAAGATAATCGAAAAAGTGTGCGCATATATATATATATATATATATATATATACACTCTATTATCTTCAATTTGTAATATGAAAGTTAGTTTATTTTTTATTTAGAAAAGGAAGCAAATAAGTTAAATTAAAATATTTATATTATCATATTCTTCCAACCAATTAGTTATAAATGGATGACATAATCATATAATATGACTAAATAAGTCATTTAGTTTATGTACTAAAAAAAATAAATTAACGGGCACTTACGTTAAAGACCGGATTATGGACATCACTTAGATAGGAAGTGCCCGTTAAAAGCTAGGAATCCCGTGAACTTAAAGTTATGGTGGATGAAACTTTTTTTTTAACTGGCTTTTTAAGTTTTTTTAATTTAAATTTCAGTGAATCGGATCAAAAATCATTTGGAAACGTTATTAGATTTTTTTTTTTTTTTTTAAAAAAAATTGTCTAAATGCTCCAAACAGCACTCCAAATAGGCCATTGTGACTAACTTTAGGAACAGAACCTTGACTGTTTTCCCTTTATGATGCAGCGGAACGCAATTTTTTTTTTTTTCACAATCAAAGTCAGAATATTGAATTATTGCTGCCTCCATCAGCGTCACCGCTCCTGTCATCTTGCTCCAATCACACCCACACGCACACCTATGAATACACGGATCAGCAAAATAATTGCTTACACAGCCTCTCAATCCTAAGTCCTAAGACAGTTTATTCAGAAAAGATCAGGGTAGAGATAGAATGGAATCAGAGGTCGAAGATATTGTGATTGTAGGTGCTGGCATTTCCGGCCTCGCAACTTCATTGGCACTTCACAGGTACCTCTCCGTTAATTCCCTCTCTTAATTTCAACCCAACTCTTAAAACAGAGTCTTCTTCGTATTCTTCTTGTTGGTGTTTACTAAGCTTGGTCTTGGTGCCTGTGTATATTGCAGGTTAGGTGTTCGAAGTTTGGTGTTAGAGTCTTGGAGTAGCTTGAGAGTCACTGGTTTTGCTCTCACCATATGGAGTCATGCTTGGAAAGTCTTGGATGCTCTTGGCGTTGGCCCCTTCCTTCGCCAACAACACCTCCAGATTTCCGGGTAATTCTTTGTATGTACCATAAATACTTGAAATTGGATCTTCTCTAATCGATTACAGCAATCATATATATTCAAGAGAGAGACAGAGAAACCTCAAAGATTAAGGTTGTAATGTACAAGAAGAAACACACTTGCCTCTACTTAATTTCCCTTTATATTGTAAGTGAACTTTACCCAAAGTAAGAAAAAAGACGGACATATAATATAGCAGGTTTCACTTTTTGTAAAACCCATGTATATGCCAGAAGTATGACATACGTTCATATATTATTCCAAGTGTTTTTTATGTTCCTCTTATTACCAATTAAGTTGGTTCTCATTGATGGAGTGCAGGAATGTCACAACATCTTTGATTACGGGACAACAAACTTCACAAACATCTTTCATCAACGCCACGGGAAAACAGTAAGTCCAGCATGTTTAAAAAGACAGAGTTCACACTAGCAAGGACTTCCACACAGGCATTATGTTATACATTTTGATCTAACTTTTCAGAATTTGTTGAAGTTTCTCATTCTTAAAACATTGACACTCTAATGCTGCATCACCTGATCAGTACATGACCTGCCCATATGAGATATTTGAAGTGAGCTTTGACCTAATCTAGCTATATACTTCTATTTATTCGTAGCAATAATTAATATGCAAATGATAATTTAGATGGTTATATATACATATATAAACATGTATGTATTCAATGCAGTGGAGTCCATGAAATACGTTGTGTTAAACGACAACTAATGTTGGAAGCCCTTGCAAATGAGCTTCCAAGTGGCACCATCAGGTATTCATCAAAGGTGGTAGCTATTGAGGAATCTGGTTTCACTAAATTTGTTCATCTCGCCGAAGGAACTGTCATCAAAACCAAGGTACGAGCTATATAGCAGTTTATCAAATGTTACCTCGAACACTATGTACCTTATAAAAGGCTTAAACATATTCATTTGGGATGTCATTATAATTGTTGGTGAATGATGAGTAGATTCTGATTGGGTGTGATGGAGTGAACTCAGTTGTAGCGAAGTGGCTAGGCTTTAAAAACGCTGCTTTCTCAGGCAGATCTGCTATTAGAGGGTGTGCTACGTTGACAACTAGTCATGATCTTGAACCCAAGTTTATGCAATTCTTTGGGAAAGGCTTTAGAAATCCTGTTATTCCCTGTGATGACAAGACTGTTTATTGGGCTTTTACTTGGTCTCCATCTGCTCAAGGTGATTCCTTCTCTCGCAAAAACAATAAGACTGTTCATGAGAACAATCTGGACTTTATAGAAGTTACTTCTTCTTATCCTTTTTATTTGAAACAATCTCTTTCATATGGGTGGTCTTTAATCTATGGAATAAATCCTTTTTCTCTGAAATTTTAAACTGGTTTTTCCATTTTTACCTGCATTAAATATATATCACTTATTATTTGTCTGTAATAAATTTCCACTCATTATTTCTAATTTACTCTATCAACAGGGGTATAATTGGAAAGAAAAATAATATCTTATATATTTATTGTTGTTAACCAACATTTTGAATCACGTGATTTTATTAGTTGTTCCTTATAAAAAGGACAGCAACACAAGTGCAGGTCTAGATCATACTTATAATTTACTTGATTTGTGTTATTATGTAGAAAAGGAGATAGAAGAGAACCCATGTGAAATGAAGCAATATGTGTTAGAAAAGCTAGAGAATATGCCAAGTCATATAAGGGCCATCATAGAACAAACTGATTTGGATCATTTCATATCATTGCCACTGAGATACAAACATCCATGGGAGTTAGTGATGGGAAATATCAGTAAAGGAAATGTGTGTGTTACCGGGGACGCATTTCACCCGATGACCCCTGAAATTGGGCAGGGAGGATGTTGTGCTTTAGAGGATGGTATTGTATTAGCCAGGTGTGTTGTTGAGGCCTTCTCTGCAAAACCAGGTGGAGATCTGGAGAAGAAGAAGAAGAAGAAGGATGAAGAAGAAAAGGAGGAGTACGAGAGGATCAAGGTGAGCTTGAAGAAATTTGCAGATGAGAGACGATGGAGAAGCATAAGCCTGATAATTGTATCTTATGTGGTGGGTTTTATTCAGGAGGGTGAATCCAAATGGGTGTCCTTTGTAAGAGATAAATTCTTGTCTGCATTCTTAGCTCGTTTTCTTCTAAAGATGTCTGATTTTGACTGTGGAAATCCAAGCTAGCACTCTTAATTATATCAGATGCATGAAGGAAGCTGCCAATAAAAAGTGCAAGATAATGTTCTTCTACATATATAGTGATGGTAATGTTGAAGTGGTTGGATCTCTGAGGAGTACAAGAATAAGAGATGAAAAAGAAAATAGTGTACAATGTCTTCAAGGCTAAAGCAACATTTCCTTTAGGCTTAAATTTACCTTTACCTATATCTATCTTATAAGGTGCAATTTGTATTGATGGGCGAACTTCCTACAGGATACAATGAAAACCTTTGAATATGAATTGCACTTTCAATACTCAAGTCAAGGCAACAATAACTTTTAAAAAGCACTAATTTGACTTTATCTTTGTGTGCATTCAAGGATAAAGGCAATGAGTTTGATCTCTTGTTGTGTGATTTTTGATATATTGTATGTCTCAAATGAAGTGATAGTGCAAAGATATTTATAGACCATGAAGCAAAGTCTTGGAGTGGTGTTTCTCGAAGCAACACCTCTTTAATTAAAAGACATAACTATATGTTAAATCTAAAAACCCTTATGAACCAAATTAACTTAAATAACCAATGGTTATTTAAAACAATTCTTCAATGAATAGTCACACCTTTATAGTATCTAAGGTCTTCTTGAAAAAAACACAACTTTTAACAAATAGTAGTTACCACAGCTTTACATAGGTTTATAAAGATACATGACTTTTGTGATCTTTAGGGCCCGTTTGGTACAAAGAATTGGTGGGGAGGGAAAGGAACTTAAAAGGAAGGGAAAGGAAGATTTGAAAGATGAGGGAAGATGGCTTGAGTTGTTTGGTAGGAAGAAAATGAAGGGGTGGTAGTTGGTAAAGAATTATGAAATGTCTATTTTACCCTCAAAAGAAATTAATTCAAAATAAAAAAAAAAATATTTTTTTTTTGTTAAAATATTTTTTTTTTAAAAAAAAATGTCCCCGTTAAGTTTGAACTTGTGACCCAAAAAATTTTCGCAAGTTTAAATTTCGGGGGTAAATCATGTCAAAAATGTGAATAGTGACCGGGAAACTTGAGATCCCACCAATTTTGGTGGGATCTCAAGTTCCCACATATGAGGAAGAGTGGTGGGCCCGGTGTGAGCCCGAGAACTTAGGTTCCTGGGCACTTGGCGCACCAAACGCGTTTTCGGCAGGGAAGTCTTTTAAGTTCTCATTCTTTCTCCTAAGTTCCTTGAACCAAACAGGCCCTTATTGTTATAATTCCCTACACAACCATTCATATAAATTTCTTAATTTGTAAGGACGTGACTTTTCATCAAATACATCTCTTCATTTTACAATATTCCAACAATCCCCCACCATTTTAAAATGATCACAAACTCTCATCATTTCGAAAATCTCATGTCAATAAAGGTATCTCGAGGATTTAAACCTTTACCTAAGTAAGACATGATTTCACCATCCGAAATAATATAATAGACTAAGCTTTGAATCAATTATCGTATATGAACTGGTGCCCATGAATTATATACGGGATCTCGGGCCATTGTATGCCACTTTAAATAACATCTTTATTCGTGATCTTGTGTTCGTATCATTTTCATGAAAACTTTTCAAAGTCAAGCCCTTGGACTCTTGAAAGCAACCTCACTTCAAATATCATATAGGTAGACTCTGTTAAAAGCATCACCATGGTAAATGCTCCAGCAAATATATGCTTACAGGTCCATTAAAAGCCAAATTAGACTCAACCTACCCCCTTTCAGTCTCGTGGTTGCCAAGTACTTTTTCAACCTGAGATATTTTAAAAGTCAAGTACTTATAATTACTCTGATAGGGTACTTTCACCATTAAACTCAAGACTTAATATAATAGTCAAGTGTGAGTTGAGTTTCCATTGTTGGTGGACAAGGTTTATAGGGTTTCCATCCCATCCATTTTAATGTTTTTAACACCAAATTTCTTATCAGACTTTTCGTTAAAGGATTTGTAAGATTCAATTCCTTTTATATAACTAATGAAAATTACTCAATTCAAAATCAAATCTTTCACATAGTTATGTCATAGGCCAATATGTTGTGACTTTCCATTATAAACTTAGCTATAAGCCTTTATAAAAGCAGACTGACTATCACAATGGATAAATATTAGTGCCATGGGCTTGGACCATATACGAATTTCAAGTAACAATTTTCTTAACCATTCTTCTTCCTTGTTACTTGCAACAAATGTTATAAACTTATAGTCCATAGCAGAATCTATTGTACAGGTCTGTTTTTTTACCCCCATGAAATAGCACCCCCATCAAGGTGTTGTAGACCCATCCACTTGTAGATGCATGATCCTTTAAGTAAGTTATCCAACTAGCATCTGTATATACTTGCAAAATTAAAGGATTACCACCATAGGTTAAACTACAGTTAATTGTTTCTTTCAAGTACTTTAACACTCTTTCCAAAGCATGCCAACATTTCATACTTGGATTTCTTATCTATCTACTTATTCTTCCCGCAACATATGTTATGTCTAGTCTTGTATATATCGTAGCATGCATCAAGCATCTATTCACTTTTGAATATTCATGTTGTCTCACAGGATAACTTTTATTTGGTACTAACTTTTTATACTAGAACCAAATGGAGTAGAAACATGACAACAATCATAACAATCACAATATAAGCATGCCAACAATAACTCATGACTCATTTTCTATTATTTAAATTACCATAGCCAAACATGTAAATAGAATTTATAACTATATCCTTCCCTCTTTTCTTTGAGGTCTTATAAGACTATCCTTCCTCCACCACATGTACCTTCTTATGAGTATTGGTGCCTTTTGTATCATAGATCATTAACCCTAATCCTTTTCTAAGAGAAAATAATTCTCTGATTGCTTAAGAGAGATTTACTTTTTATATTCAAGACTTTGCCAAGTCTTTCCATGAAGGAGGAAGTGTTATCTATGATTGATGAAACAAAATAAATTCATCCACATGCATGTTAAGTTGTTTGAAACTATTCAAACCATGTATCTATTCATCAATAATTCCAGTAAAAATTAGAACACAATTTGATAATTATCAACTTAACTAATTGACCAAAGAATTTCTCATGATAATTATCAATTTAGTAAATTTAAAATACATCATACTTCTAATCACTTTCAATCATGATTAAAATTTCATGTTTCCACAAGCAATCAACCACATAATCAAAGGCAAAATAATTGCATCAACCAGATTATGAATAAACCTCATGAATCTATTAACTATATTCAATAAAGAAAGGCAAATAGATACTTATCTCTCTCCTTTGTCATTGATCAAGTGAATTCAAGATGACTCCTTTGTGAAGTTCCCGATCAAACCATTCATTTCTTCTAGCAAGCCAAATCGGTGTCGTCTCATAAAGTTGTCGCCGTAAAATTTTTCTAACTTGAGAAATTTGTAGTCTACTCCCTCAAAGATGCAATTTGGATTCACGAAATTAAGCCTGAAGATTGTTAGAGGGGCTAGATCTCTGAAGAGTATAAGAACAAGAGATGAAGAATAAAGTAGTGCATAATGTCTTCAAGGTATGGGCAATATTTTCCATTAAGCTTAATTCGCGCCACTTATACCTATCTTATTGGGTGTAATTTGGATTGATAGGCGAACTTCCGTAGGGTACAATAAAAATCCTTTAAGTATGGAATGCACTCCCAACACTCAAGACAATGCAACAATTACTTTTACAAAGTGACAATTTGACTTTATCTTTGTGTGCAAGGATAAAGGCAATGGGTTTAATCTCTTGCCATGTGATTTCTAATTTTGTATTGTCTGTCACAAATGAAGATATGGTGTAGGGTATTTAAAGACCATGAGATGATGTCTTAAAGGGGCGTATCTTGAAGCAACACCTCTTCAATTAAAAGTCATAAACATATGTTAGATCCATGAACCCTTATTAACCAAATTAACTTAAATAACCAGTGATTATTTAAAATAACTCTTCCACGAATAGTTAGACCTTTATAGTATGTAGGGTTTTCTTGAAAAACCAACACAACTTTCATCAAATAGTAGTTACCACACCTTTACATAGGTGTCTAAAGAGACATGACTTTGATGACCTTTATTGTTATAATTCCTACACAATCATTCATATAAATTCCTTAATTTATAAGGATATGACTTTTCAACAAACACATCTCTTCATCCATCATCTAGTCACAGTTTTAGTCTTCTTCAGACGATCTTGTACAGAACAGTGCATGTATATAGTTTGCTGTAGTTAGATGTACATGTGATGAGGGAAATAATCAAATAAGGCTTCTTGTGTACTGATCTGTCTTCGATTGAATAAATGGATATCCTTTTTTTTTCCCCTTTAATTTTCAGGAGATCAGATCGTTTTGTAGCCTGGAAAATTAATTAAGTCCTTTTTCTTACTATTCTCTCTCGTCTTTATTAAAAGACACTTATAAGAGAAATAGATTATCCTCATTATTAATCACTTGATGATGTTAATAAGTACCCTGTTCTTTTTAAAAGAGCATGATAATTGAATTACGCAATTTAAATACTCAGTAAAAATTAGTTAAAAATAATAAATATGTCAAAAATGAACATTTTTTTAAGTATGTCCTTATTTATGAGAGGACAAATAAGAGAGACAAATATAATAATCATAAGATAAAGTATGAAAGAGAATGTAGGAGAGTTCACATACTATGTTCAGCGAATATATGAGCATTATGTGCTCTTCCTTGAAATGCACAGTTGAGATTAAAGAGAAAAATTGTGACCGTCGGTTTTAATATAATCTGGCTGTTCTTTTTTTTTTTTTTTTTTTTTGTAAAAAAAAAAAAAATCTCAAATGGTTCTTCATCAAATTCCCCCAAAAGGGGTTGGATCATATTAAAATCGACGATCACGATTTTTCTCTTTAATCCCAATTGTGCGTTTTAAGGAAGAAAACATTATGTTCATATATTCGATGGGCATAGCATGTGGACTCAATGTACTATGGGAAAAAGATGATGAGAAAAAATAGAATTTATTAGAGGCAAAAATAGTAAAAACATATTAAATGTTCAGAACCTCAGCAAAAAACCTCAAGTGAGATAATATAAAAAGGACTAAGACAATTTAAATGTTAGGTTCTTATAAAAGAACCAGAGAGGGAGTACGTTTTTTCAATATCATCCCTATTTATAATTATTAACAATGAGAGAAAATGTAATACAAAATTGGAAAATTTTCATTTAAATATGGTAAAATCAAAAATTTATTTTATTTTAAGACAAAGTTAATGATTTAATTAATGTAACCATCTCTCTTTAATTTCAGGTGAATATTAACGGTGCCTTGTAATAAGTTCGAGAGGAGTATATTATTAAGACTAAAATTAAGGGGACATTTGATGAAGGATGGACAAGTGTATAATAATGAAGGATTTTGATGACAGGGAGGAAGAGACAAAGAAGTGAGTCAAAAAATGAAATGGAATCAAAGAAAACTAAGAACGGCTTTTTCCAGATTTAGAAACACAACATTTCTCTGCATGTTGGCAATGGCAGACAATCATATTCTGCAAATTTCTCACACTCACGTGTCTTCTTCCCACTCCTTCATATTATTCCCCAAATTCTCAATATATCTCACATGGGATTCAATTATATATATACCCACCATAACATTTTGGTTCTTCTGGAGGATACTATGAGTAATGATGTGATTTATATTGGTAAAAAAGAATTAGGAGAAGAAGAATGGTGAAGGACACTTGTTTTGTGATGAACAAAGATTCTTCTGCACAATCCGGTCCTTCTTATTCTCTTAAAACTTTTGCTAATTTGGTATTCAGATTCCTATTAAAATGTTAAATGTATGAATCACATTACTTATTGGTGACTTGGTTATGATCTCATTAGAAGGCCACGTGTAGTTGATAGAAATTATATGCAAGAATGTCATAAAGTCACAGATCAGAGACTGAGATTGATGGATTCAATTTCATGTAATTGATTGACGAAATACTAATCAATTTGTTGGAAGTGGCCAATGAATTTTCCTCTATCTGTTGGTTTTTGGTGCTGATTCCTTTCATTTTTTTCCTCTTTTGTGTCGTAGTACTGTTTTTGCTTATCAGGAGGGCAATGTGGCGCACTAGTATAAACTCCCAAGGAATCTTTGATTTCTATAGTTGATTAGATAGCATTATTAGATTTTCCCCCCCCCCTTAATTGTTATCTTAATTTAATCCGTTAATAAATGTTACTTATTTATCCCGTCTCTTTGAAGAACTGGATCCCAGAAATGACCAGTCCTTGTGATATCAACAAATGGACCAATAACATACATAAAAATTATTTTAAAAGGTCCTTAATATAGAATTTTTTATGTTGGTCCTAAGTAAACACAGGACTTTAATTTTTCAGATCAAGATCTAGCATTGATTTAGCATTTCTGACTACGTGTTAGAAAAAAATACCCTTATTTAATTTATCTCGGAGTATTTTAAAAAATAGAACTTAATTAGCATATTGTTTTTACTCTAATCTATTAAATATTACAAAGATAGATATGCTGCAAGCTTTTGGTATTAAACTAAGCATATTTGCTTATACATAATACATAACTTAGTCGAATAAATGAATCATGTTATTTGTCACCGTCGTTTGGTTAAGGGACACCAAACACCACTTAAAAGCAAAAAGTTACCTTTATTAAATAATCTTATACCTTTTTTAGTCAACTCTTTTGCTCGCTTCTTGCTTAAATTAACAAAACTGGAACTTTTTTTCCTTTGGCCAATCAAAAAATAAAACGTTCCAATTAATACAAATCTAGGGTTCCTATATGCATGCTGCTATATATCTCTGTAGAGTGGTGAATTAAAAATCAATGTCCCAGAAGTTGATAAGAAAGCATGTGCATGCATGGACATTAGCACCTTATCGAAAAGAGAATTCCCATTCGCCAAAGATATTATTATTAAAGTGGGAAAAAAAAAAGTATTATTCTTCATTCTCTTTCACCCAATAAGCCAAAGACATCCATTTATGCTAGATTCTGCCATTAACAGCAAAATAGTGCAAAAATCATATTAATCCTCAAAATAATACAAAATCATGAAACTCTCTTGCGTGTTCTACAGACTCATTTTGCAGAAAAAGACAATGCCACGTTTATGAAAACACAACACATGTCCTTTCCCCATGTAGACAAGCCTTTATGGAATCTAGATTTCTTTATGCTTTCAAACACACGACACTTATATAAATTGCCCTCCAACATCTCACTTCACTTGTATAGCCATCATCGTCTTCTTCTTTTTCATCTCTGTGTAATAATCATAATGTCTAGGGTTATGGAACCACTTACAGTGGGAAGAGTGATAGGAGAGGTTATTGACATATTTAGCCCTAGTGTGAGAATGAATGTGACCTACAATTCCAACGTTCGAGTTGCTAATGGTCATGAGTTAATGCCTTCCATGGTTGTTTCCAAACCAAGAGTGGACATTGGTGGTGATGACATGAGATCTTTTTATACCTTAGTAAGTTTTTCTCACTTTTCTTTCTTTAGGTTCTTTGGTTTTTTTTCTTTTTTAAGTTTTGCAGTTAATTATAAGAGAAAACGAAAAGGGAGAGGGAAGAAGTAGTGAGACTCATTTGTGTGAGTTTAGATGTAAGATTTTAAAGTCTCAGAATTTAAATTTGTACCAATGACCTTGTAGCCTAGTGGTATGTATGATCCCTTGTTATAAGTAGAAGGTTGCAGGTTCGATCCTGTATGTAACCTAAGGTCATTAGTGTTGCCCCTCTTATTAAAAAGAAAATAAATAGAATCCAGATCTATCTAGTCAATGATTTACAAAAATGATTATACATATGTGTATTTTCTACTTACACTCAAACTGCTTTATTTTTCTGTATATATGTGTGAATATTCTACTGTTACTGACATAAGTTTCACACACACACACACACAGCCTCGTTAACTAATTTTTGTGTGTGGCACTTGTGTGAACTTGCAGATTATGACAGACCCGGATGCTCCAAGTCCTAGTGATCCATATCTAAGAGAACATCTGCACTGGTTTATATTCTCAAAACTCTCGAATTAATCTGTATATATAATATATATCATGCACAAAATTAAAGTTTTCTGTAGTTTATTCCCAACAAGTTGGTGTCGCTTTCCTGCAGGATGGTCACAGATATTCCAGGGACCACAGATGCTTCCTTTGGTAAGTTCTTTAAGCTTAATCAGCCGATTCTTCTTCTTATTCTTTAACATTCCTAATTACTGGGCTCCAGTTATTAATATATGACATGTTTACATAATTTGATTAAATTAAAGAAGTTGGCTAAGTTAGTTAATATGACATGTATTTTCTTAAACACCCTAGTCATCTTTCTTAATTTCTTTCTTTTCTCTCTTTGATTATTGTTGAGAAAACATCAATAAATATGAAAAATACATTTTATATTTAGGACCAAGATCAACTCACCAAATATATTGACTAGAGGGAGTACAAGTCGACAAGCTCATATGTATATATATATATATATAGGTCTCAAGTTGAAATATATATAGAGTGTGATTATGATGTTGTGAAAATAATATGGTGCAGGAAGAGAGATAGTGGGGTATGAGGGCCCAAAGCCAGTGATAGGGATTCACAGATACGTGTTCATACTGTTCAAGCAGAGAGGGAGACAGACAGTGAGAGGGCCAACGTCAAGAGATCATTTCAATACGAGGAGCTTCTCTCTGGATAATGGCTTGGGCTTACCTGTTGCTGCTGTTTACTTCAATGCCCAGAGACAGACTGCTGCTAGAAGAAGATAATTAGAAACCCTACCTAACACTGCTCAATGAATAAGTAAATAAATTCATTATATATGTGCCATGGGAGGATAAATAATTAGAGAGAGAAATAAAGAGTGAAAGTGAGATTCACTTGTGTCATTCTCTCTCTTGCTCTTGTATTGTTCTCAACTTTGTTGGGTTTGGCATGTAAGGCAGAATATGGATGATGGTGATGGATATATTTTTTTAATATATAAATTTTACCAGAGGGGTTGCCCAGCAACACTTGTTTCACTTAGTTATGTAAATGCCTCCCCTAAGATTGAGCAAAAAAAATGCCTCCTCTAAGGTCGTGATGACCAAAAAGGCCGACCTTTTGACTATTTAACTCACGGACGAGAGGTTAATGGTGGGGATATTTGATAGGTATTTTATTTTATTTTTTTTTTTTTGGTATCCCATCCAGTTCATAGAAACCTTCAGTTCCGACTAATCTAGATTTCGTCCCGCGTCGGGTGATAGGTATTTAATTAACGCTTCTGCTTACTACTTTTTTGTTTTCTTCTGTTGTTTTTTTGGGTTTTGGTATCCTGTGGCCCCAAGAAGATTCAAGGGCAAAGGAAGTCGTGCCCACGTTGTTGACAGCCCAATAAAATAAATACATGTACCTCATTGGAAAAAAAAAAAGGAGAATAACTTTTAGACCTAAAAGAAAATATAATATCAAAAAAGTCATTATTGACAAGTGAATAGAGGGATTAACAAATGAATCAGTTACTAGTATTAACAACCTATAGGATTTATCAATATATTATTCCCCTTGGTTGGGGCTTAAAAGTCATTCTTAAAAAGAAAAATACAAATTGATGTATAGTATGGACTATGCGTGATCTTATTTTTTTGTTTTTGAAAAATCCTTACAGAATTTTTTATGAATAGTTTTTAACTACTTAAAACGTTATTAAATTGCGTGCCCAAAGGATATATTAATAGCATGTGGCTGCGAGAGGAATTTGATGAATAATGAGTTACCCATACTGAATATGCCATGGATTGGCAATAAAAGAACAAATTCATAGCAAGAAACTGACAAATTCGCTTTGGAGGACTTGCATTTTTAAACATGATCCTTCTGAATAAATAAAAAACCCATTGAAGAGTTCATAAAAATAATGAGAAAAGCAGCATAAAGAAAAATATAAAACATTTCACGAATTTTTACTTGAAAGCATCCAAATTAAACTAGCCATTTTTTGATGGGGCAGAGCTCATCCACACCACAAGGAAAACATTCATTGGCATCTCATGCAAAACAATATACTCCCTCCAGCTCATAATATAAGACATATTTGAGAATTGATTTTGATCATAAATATAAAACATATTTTTGTTATTTGTCAATTTTTTCCTTATTTACCCATATTGATGCTTTTTCAACAATAATCAAAGAGGAAGGGGAAGGAGGAAAGTAAGAAAGATAACTAAGATGTTTTAGAAAATACATGTCATATCAACTAAATTAACTAACTTCCTTAATTTAATCAAATTAGTTAAATATGTCTTATATTAATAAGGATTAGACAGAGTATCAAATATTTGCTTCTGCAACCAACCAACTTGACCTTTTCAAAACCAGCTGTTGGATAAATAAACAAGTGCTACATATAGGAGAATATTAAAATTTGATTATCTTATCACATAGGCAACTCTTGCAAGGGCCACTTAAATAATAAAGCAACTTAATTCCCCAAATTTGCTCTTTGTATACCTTAAAAATCCCTGAGAAACATAATATACATAACAGAACTTGCTACTCTAATACGCACCCTAAAAGAAAAGGAGGTATTTTCCTTCGTTTTTCCTGTGAAAAATCACTATTTCTTTTCTCAGATGAAACGCAATAGCAATCAGTTACAATCTAAGAACACTAATTTTACACACTCTCCCTAAATATCATAAGTAGGCATCTAGAGGGAGTTCAGGATGCCTCAAAAGAAAACAGACCTGTATTTATCACGCCTAGAGTATACAGCCTGTGAAGCAAAACAGATCCGTTCACGGTTCTGTAATTGTATCCACAACATAATAATGGCGATACAACCACCAAACGGATCAAGCATTTATTTCTGAATTGCACTGGTGCTCCCTGCTGCAACTTCTTCTACCCCAAAACATGCTTGAACAAGTTGTCTTCTCCAGTCTTGGCCCTTCCATTTTATCCTGATCCGCCGTCGATGCTTGTGAGCGAGATTCGTCTTCTGTTTCAGCTTCACGGGATTCATATGAAGGACAGGGACCATCATTGCAGGTACACAGTGGTATTGCCATAGATGGAAATGGGCTACAAGTGACTGGACAGAGTATATCTGAAGGCACAGAAGCTACACAATTTCCTTGAATGTCTGGTGTGCGAGAAAGGGGAGGCCGATCTGGGTCACGTGGATGTAGCATGCACGGGGTACATAAGCCAAGAGACACGTGCAGCTTATTTTCTTTTGCATGAGAACCAGGTAACTTGACAAAAGACACAACTGCGTGTCTACACAACGGGCAAGGGATGGAGCCAGGAGGGCCAACCATTTCAGAAGGGACGGTGCTGGTCGAGCAAAGATAGAGTGCACATCTAACACAAAGTCCATGACCACATCCTGCATGTGAAAGTTCATTTAAATCACTTAACTGTTCCGGTACATATGGTAAGCGTTATAGCCAGAGTTTCTGAACATTCCATTCAATGACCTAAAGAAGTGACTGGGTAACTCTTTAAGCGTTATGAGCCAGAGTTTCTGAACATTCCTAAACGAGTGACTGGGTAACTCATGAAGCATTATGGTAAGCTTTATGAGCCAGAGTTTCTGAACATTCCATTCAATGACCTAAAGAAGTGACTGGGTATCTCATTAATGAGTTTGCCAAGTCTATGTATCAAGTTCAGGAAATTCAGGAAGGAACGAAGGTTGCAACTTGACACCACATATACTGATCAATGGAGGGATGGGATAAGACTCCCACCCCCCTTCCCTCCCTTTTTAAAAAAATGTACAAGGATGAAGTTTTTCAATCATATATCTTGCTTGATTTCCTTGTTTTGTGAGCTCATTTTCCAATTATGCCAAGAATCATTTCAACCCAAAGGCTTAATCATTTAAGGGTCCTAGACACAATATTGAAAACTCAATGTCCAGCTGGTCAAAAGTCCAACCCTTGCTGTGTCAATTCTCTTAATCCAAAATTGAGTTTCAATATAGAGTATAGTGAGATTATGTTTTGTCCACACTTTCATCTCCAAAGAACTTTCATGTAAAGTGATGTATGGGCAGTGTTTATAAAACTAATCATAAACTTCCACTTAACAACATAGACTATTAATTGCAAACAACGAAAATTACCAAGGTGAAGGATAATAAATAGTGTTTTATATTATAACTAGTCAAGTCTAAGGATTCCTATGATTAACTAAAACAGATAGAGCAGTATCTATAAGATAAGAAAATTTGGGTACCTTCTGCCGCAACTGAACACGGCCTCTCCAGGCAGATTGCACAAAAGTCAGTCTCATGAGGGGAGGGCGAAGATGACAGCAACCCACACTCCCTGCAGTTATTTCACAGCATTCTTAGTCCTACTAACAGGGTGGACTACAGAGAATTATATTCATTTTTACTCCCTACAAGCCTATCATGACACGAAGAGATCATCCAAGAACTTTATAACATGATTATCAGCAACCTAGTTACAGAGTTGTGGAAAGTTCACCAAGCATAGAGGCTTCGAAAGATGGGCTGTGATCAGGGTTCATGACTAGAATCCTGAGGACGACACTCTGTTTGAGTTTTATTACAAATTTTATATATTTCAGAGATTATGCATAAGCTAAATTGGAGTAGGCCCATGGCCAGCAAAACAAGAAAATTTTATGCGCCCAAAGTTCCTTG
The DNA here is from genome assembly GCA_019022615.1 of Acacia melanoxylon. Classification (NCBI taxonomy): domain Eukaryota; kingdom Viridiplantae; phylum Streptophyta; class Magnoliopsida; order Fabales; family Fabaceae; genus Acacia; species Acacia melanoxylon. Next base: position 12,374,536 of record JAFJYJ010000004.1, read on the forward strand.
TGGCTGCCACTGAAAAAATTCACAAAGTTTTATTCGACAGTTTCAAATTCTTAAACCCATCAAACTGAAATCAAATGTTTCAAATTCTTAATCTATGTATTCTAACTGACTTAAGGAGAGTGCTTTCGCAGCTTCCCAAGTTCTCTTCCTGTCTGTTTTGCCCTTACCTGCTCACCCCCTAATATTTTTCAAAAAGATCCATAAATCTGTTTTTCATTTCAATCTCAACAAATTTAGTTGACTGTATACTACCTGGCTATGTTAAGCACACTCATGAGAGGCAAGCACAAGTAAGTTGAAGGAGGGAATGTAGGTATTGTGGCATCAGAACTGGGTGCCAACAATGGCTCAAGCCAATGGCGCGCCCACATCCTAGCAACATCAAGAGGAAGCCACCTGTGGGAAAATATTCCAATTTAGATTGGTTTTGTTCCATAAGATGAAAATTCTATGGTTATATACAAAAATAATAATATAATACCCATTGCAATTTAAAGCCATCCGACTTGCACCTCTTGCTAGGAGGATCTGAAGGTGAAGAACATCATTGTTATATTGAATGGAAAGAACCAGTAATAGTAGGTACATAATAAGTAAAAACTGAAGAAATTCTTACCTGACAACATTTTAAATTACCCCCACAAGCAGCATAATGCAGCGGAGTGCTTCCAGCTCCTTTAATAAAGCACATTTTTGTTATTCTTTTGAGGGAAAAAAACAACCTTAATAATATTTATCAAGATAAAGAAAATATATACCTATTAAATCCATTGACGTTCCATAATGAAATGTCACAGCTGACAGAGTTGCATTAAGGTCAAGGAGTAGTTGCACACAATCAAAATACCCATTTAAAGCGGCCATATGAAGTGCAGTTATACCACCGTCAGCTGTCTTATTTACAAACTTGGACAGCGCACTGCACTGGAACAAGGTGAATAAATAGAAAGAATACAAAATATAGAAATAAAAAAATTATGTACTACATATGATCAGTGTAATTAGGAACCAAATATTATTACCCAAAAGAAAAATATCAATTTCATATATTTCTGCAGCAAAATTATGCATGGCCTTTGCAATCAACACTATCTCATAGACTTAATTCTGTGGGTGGTAGCTACGCATGTGACTTATCACAAGAAGAAAAAGGGATACCTTTGATCATGTTTGTTCTTCACATTTGAGCTGTTAGCTCTTTCAGCATCTGAGCCAGTGTCTCTAACTTCGTTAAGAGTGCTTGGAACAAAGTCAGCCACAACAAGTCTGATGCATCTTACATGCCCATTGACAGCCGCAAAGTGAAGAGCTGTCCTCCCACTAAGATAATCTGCTCTCATCACCTGTTAGTGAATTGACTACAGTCTGGTTATTCTCAAAAAAAAATGAACAGATAAAATTAATATGCAGGAAGACCAACTATACCAATCCTACAAAATAGTCAAATATTCTAAGTAAACTTTCAGGCTATAATCTTCACAGGGCAGTAAATGTAAAATTATGGGAAAATACAGTTTACATAGGTAGAATAGATGAATGCCAGAGCTAAATGAAGACAATTTAACAGGACTCACATTGCATCGGAAAAGCATAAGGGTCTGTACAACTTCCCAATGTCCATATCTACAAGCTTGCATCAGGGCCGTCTTCAAATCAGGCACCAAAGTAAATCATGATCTCAAGTTAGTACGACATAAACAAGTAAAAAATTTAAAAAGAAGAATCTGTAGCATCTCAAGTCTCAACTAAATCTTATCAAGTATCGTCATTTCATGTTGGCATCAATTAAATTGATTCCAGAACCCAGATCTATCGATTTTCACTTACTCTAGATAAGACAGACAGCTCTTGATAGCAGGGGATGAAATCATTATCTAAAATTTTAATAGATGTGACCAAAAAGTGAAATCTGATTTCCAATTTCATATACAAAACAAAACCTCAATCTTCATAAAAATTCGCTACGGAATCTTGCCCGCCATTTGTAATCCCATTGTGTAAGTTGGTCAAATCAAATTGAATACGCGAAAAATTCAAGCATAAACCCATGATGATCAATCGGCCGTAAAAAGAGAGAAGGGAATAGATGAAAATCTCACCTGCCCACAGTAATTTCTCGAGTTCACATCAGCACCATTTTCAAGCAACAATGCCACAATCTAATTGACACAAAGCAAAACACTATAAGAATCAAACGGATACTGAATTGGTCAAATTAAAACCTCGAAACCAAAAAAAAAAAAAAAAATTAGGACACGAAACCTCGTTATGGCCCTTGGCGGCGGCGAAATGGAGAGGCGAATTGAGACCACCGAAAGTTGAATACTTGGCTAGACAAGGGTTAAAGTCCAGAAGCATCTTGGCTTCAACCAAATCGCCATCCCTAGCCGCCGACACCAACCTCTCGCCGGAGGCGGAGCACCCAAATGAATTACCCATTAGAACCCAGAGTGGGGAAATTTCTCCAGCAAACCCACCTTGAGGGAGCAAATCTTGTGACTGAAACAAATGTTAGGTGAGCGTCACAGAAATAATAAGGGAAGGGCAATGACTGGGTGAAAACTTGACGCAATGAGATATACAAGGAGAAGAAGAAACTGGGATTTCGGTTGAGAAGTTGAGGGATGTTGACGTAGAAGATATGTTGTGTGTGAGAGTCGTCGTCCTTTGGTTTCTCTTTCTTTTTGTTGTGCCCTGTGAATCCGAGAACGAATAGAATGAATTGAGAGCAGCCTGGGGTCGAAGTTCTGACTTGTGGGGACTGGGGACTAGTTAAGGCGATTGTAGAATACTGTAAATTACTTTGCCTTCTCTATATACCACGTTCTTTTCTTCTCGTCTTCTTTACTAGTTGGGCACCGCTCTTTCTCTCTCCTCCTTTTTTTTTTCTCTCTCTCTCTCTCTCTCTCTCTCCTTTCTTTTTAATATGTTAAAAAACAAAAATAAAAGGTTTTGCCACAAAATTCAATAGATAAAATTGATTATTAGTCATTTGATTGATGGTAATTGGTAAGGAACTGTTTTGTACTAGGATTTTTTTTTTTTTTTTTTGGGAGGTGTTATGAGTTAGATTTAATTTTTTTTTTGAAAAGTTTGGTTAAAAATTTATAATTAATTTTCTTTACTCTATTATCTTACATTTTGTCTTTATCAAAAATTTATAATCTTATTTCTCTTTTTTTCTTAAATTCAACTTAAAAAATTTTCCTCCCTCCCCTACTCTTCAAATCGTTCAGACCAAACAACCCCTAAAAATATATGTATAGAAAAAGTAAATTATAATATTATTTATAATTACAACATAACTTCATCCTCCCCTGTTCATATTATAAGACACCTTCGAGAATAGTTTTTGACATTTAATATATAAGTCATTTAGAGAAACATTAATATTTATCTATCAATTTTACCTTGGAAATTAATGTTTGAATGTGATTCTTTGTCTTTTAGAACCTCATTGATAAGAATAAAGTTGAAATTTTTTATTAATTTATAAAATATTTAATGAGCTTATTGTCATTTTTGTTGTTGATTTAAAGTTGTCATTTTTAAGTTCCAGTGGATTAGGTGAAAGTGTCATATAATAGGTGCTTGATGGACTTTTATTAATAAAAACCTGTCATCCAATGTGTAACTAAATTGTTGGGTTGTGCATATTTAATTAAGGGTTAATGTACAAATTTATCTTAACTTTTTTTACTTAAGAGTAATATTGCCTAAATGTTTTTTTTGGGTTTAAAATTACCTTGAAAGTATTAAAATAAAGCAAAATTTTCGTCAATTATATGAAATTTTTAAGGAGCCACTACTTGATTAGGCTAGAATACCCCTTTTTGTTATTACATTGTTTTTGCCTGAGTTTTTTTGTCATTACATGAGACTTAGGTAACAACCGACAAGTCATCATGCTATTTTAAAATATAAAAATATATTAAACAAATAAAATAATATTTCCTATTCTTATTTTAATAGTGTAACTTGATATAAAGCTATATTATATTTTCGAATTTTGATGTTAATGATATATTAAAATTAAATATTAAACTTGAAAAAGGTAGGAACAATGTATCAAAAGATTATTACAATGTATGAAAAGCTAGACTAGCGAATGCGTGATATATAGTATTAATTAATAAAATGCGCGAGTGCTGGCCTGCAATAATAAACAATAAAAAAGACGTGGCGCATACCTTCCTAAACTGTGAAGTGATATCCAAATAAATATTTTTAGTCCGGCCAAAAATTAAACATATTAACATATTTATTAAATAGTATATATAGAAAATATAAATAAATAATAATCGACATGTAAACCAAAATAGGATATAAGATTGTACTAACTTTTTATCTCAAACAAGAATTTTACTTTCCTCTCACGGCCCAATGAATAATGAATCAAACATTGTCTTTATAGAGAAGATAAGAGATTAGCTAGGCTAAATTATTGGTCAAAATAAAATATCATATAATAAATACATATATATTAATAAATTTTAGAAAGTCAACTAGGACCTGATAGGAAGTGGTTCCACCACTGCAAATAAGTAGGAAAGAATATAGTAATAAGGTTGAAGGAGTAATTTTGTCCCCAAAGTTGTCTGAGGGAAATTCTACCCCGAAGTGTAAGAAAAGAGACAAGTTTGCCCTGATTGTTATTTCAGTTATTTTGATCGTTACTTAACTAAATATATTGAGTTGACAGTCCAAATGACACATAAACTTTCGAAGCAAATTTATACCTTAACAAAAATGACGTCGATGACATGTGGACTACCAATTTAACACATTTGATCAACTAACATTCAAAATTAACTAAAATAACGTTCAAAACAACATTACAAATTAGCTCCGGATGACAACTTTCAACAAAATTGTCCTTTAGGCTTTAGCCCTTAGAAATAATCTTTTGATGGAAGCAATAATAATAAATCAAACCTAACCTCAATTATTTTTGTGTGTGCGTCCTTCTTTGTCTTACATGTGGTATTATATATATGTGTAACAGAGTAAGTACAAATTTGGAGAGCAATTTGTACTATACAAACTATACATTATATTCAAGATAGTAGGTAATATAATTTTATGGATCAAATCTAATTTTGTTATTAGAAAAAATATCTTAATACTCTCTTCGCAAGACTTATATAAATAAAAAACATATATAACTTTATGTTTTGAGGTACCCATATTTTGTTAAAATTTCAAACATAACTGTTAAATCAATGAATTGACTCATGGAAATTACTATTTTTTATTTTTCTACCTTACAAAATTTAGTCAACTCTCTTTGAAGATATATTAGTAATCAAACTGTCAACCTGATCTTAATTAGTTTTGAGTCTCAAGATTACCAGTAACTCTCTCTTAAATTCTTACTAGATTGCAAACTCAGTTGAGCTTATTAGTTTATTCACTATGTTTACCATTTTTATGTTTGTAACCTACAAAATCATACCAATTTATTCTTAAACTCCGTAGGATTTTTGAATTTGATAATATTTAATAACTTCATATATATAAACTTCATATGAGATTTTTGTGTTGAGTGTGATCATATTTGTAACTATAAATATTCATGGATTTAATTTTAGTTCTTTAAACATGAAATATATTTAAACTAAATTATTGTTATTTTTATATTCTTATTACTTAATTACATTATATGCTTTTAATAATTATTTATTAAAGAAAATAAACTCGATTCAATCATATGATCCTAATTTACATTATTATCACAAGTTTATTTCTTACAATATTATTGTGAGTCAAGTAAGGTAGATCATCACAAAAGAAGTACTATTTTTTTTTTTTGGTAATGAAATTATTCTGGGGATGTGTCCTTAGATATTTCCACCAAAAATAGAACATTGATTAATTTGTTGTTTAACTGTAAATAAATAACATGATAATGAGCGCCCCCTCACATGCTTTTAATTATTCGAAATTATTAGTGATGATGTGACTGCGTCATTATTTAATAATCCTATTGGCACCTCATTCTTCAGTTATCTTATTATGTGTAATTCACTAATTCCACGTCTTTTTTGGCAAAAAAAAAAAAAAAAAAATCCCCGTATCATGCCCTTATCCTTGCACGATCTCTAAAAAAAAAATTAAAATGCTACTCCTTGAGTTTAAAAAACATGTTCTCATTTATGATAATGACCGAGAAATATGAGGGATTAATTTGTCTTTTTAAAATTAAATACAAATAACAAAAATATTCCTTGAGTTTAAAAAACATGTTCTCATTTATGATAAGAGTTTAATAAGTACAAATTTGATTTTAATAAGTTCTTATAATTAAGATTTTCATAAATTTCAATTCAAAAAATAATCACTTGATATAATGGTAACTGGTAAGACATTTCTGTCAAAGAGGATTTGTTCCTTAATTTATTTAGCTTCTTTAATTAATTAGCTCTTATAATAAGTAGGGTTAAGGGGCAATTTTATTTTGAAATTTTTCAAAAACTTTTAGTACAAATTTAAACCTTAATAAAAATGATATGAATGATGTGTAGATTGTCAACTCAGTATGTTTGTTTAACTAATAATTAAAAGAGTAAATACCCAATTTAGTCCCTGGAAAAAAATACAGACACATTTTTGGTCTCTCAATAAAAATAACTCGTCCTGTTATCCCTGGGAAATCAAAAGTCATCCCACGTTAGTCCTTCCGTCGTTAGCTCCTAACTCTGGCGTCACTAATCTTGACGTGTAACGTGAGTTGCCGACGTCACATGCCACGGAGGAAGGCCAAAATAGTAAATACCCAATTTGGTCCCCCGGAAAAAAATACGGACACCTTTTTGGTCCCTCAATAAAAATAACTCCTCCCGTCATCCCCTGGAAAATCAAGTCTGCTTGCCTTATGTTAATGGGAAAAGGAAGAACATATATTAATTAGGTTTAATATACTTACACTCTAACTCGATCACAACGATCTTGAACCTCAAAAACATATTTGTATCAATTTGTTTCTGACCTAAATGTATCAATTTAGCGGTCAAAACTTAGAATTAGAAAACAAAATCCGGGCGGTATAATTGAAGAATATACCTATTTCAGATCTGGTAGCCTTAACTCATATGATATGCAGAATTAACAAAATGAAGAATAAACCGTTTCGGATGACCAATGTAGGGAAAACACATAATTGGGTGAAAATTTATCATAATCCCACCAAGAAAACAAAGCATCGGCAAATCAAGAGGAGCGAGTTTGCAATAGTACTTAGCCTCCGCAAATGAGTTGCTGAGCAGAGTTAGTCCTTCTGTTTTTCATTGGGGATTTGGAAGTTGCCTCTGCAGATGCAAAACGCAGTCTTCCTTCGTGGGTTGCTGAGGAGTGAAGATGGTGACAAGTGGGGACGGCGTCGTTTTGGCCTTCCTCCGTGGCATGTGAGTGGAACAACTCACGTTACACGTTAGCAACGTTAGTGACGCCGTTAGGAGCTAACTGACGGAAGGACTAACGTGGGATGATTTTTGATTTCCCAGGGATGACGGGACGAGTTATTTTTATTGAGGGACCAAAAAGGTGTCCGTATTTTTTTTCCATGGACCAAATTGGGTATTTACTATTTTGGCCTTCCTCCGTGGCATGTGACGTCGCAACTCACGTTACACGCCGCCATCAGATTAGTGACGCCGTTAGGAGCTAAGCGACGGAAGGACTAACGTGGGATGGTTTTTGATTTCCGGGGATGACGGGACGAGTTATTTTTATTGAAGGACCAAAAAGGTGTCCGTATTTTTTTTCCAGAGACCAAATTGGGTATTTACTCTAATTAAAATCAATTGAGATAACGGTTTACAAAATTACCCAAAAAAAAATTTGAGACAAAATTATAGCTCAGTAACAACTTTTAGGATAAGGGGGTTGGCAACAGTCCACTTCTCTTGTCATCTTCTTTCCATCATCTTCTTCATCTCAAATTAGTTGGATTGAAATTTTAGTTCGATTTAATGTTTTATAAAAATATTATTTTTATATATTTTTTAATAATTTAATATTTTATTAATATAAAAATAATATTTTTATAAAACATTAAATCTAAACCATTCAGATTTCAATCCAACTACCGGTATTTAGAGAAGATGAAAAATAGATGGTAAGAGAAGTTGACCGTAGTTAAATCCAAGGATAGGATTGCCCCGTAAACCTATCAAGTACAAGTAACCAATCCAAATCCTGTCCAAATTTCAAGCAGTACGTTAAATTAAATAGAGCCTGACACACGTAGGAACAGTCAAAGCGCGTGTTGCCTCGTGGGGATAAAAAGTATATTACACTCCACGGACCACACTATTACGGACCCACCAAAAGTGAAAGCAATCTTCCTTACATGTCCCTACATATATGAATTGTACACGTGGAGCAGTTTGATTGATCACTCTTTTAATGACCGGGACCCGGAAATCCAACCATCATCAACGGTCCATAAATGTTTGCTTCAAAATACGTTGTGACTACCACTTTGGTCTTATTTATAAGTCCAGTTTGATTAAAAAAATTAGTTATATTTATAAGTCCAGTTTTATGTAATAAATGAGATTATGACAATTTTACCCATATTAATTGTACCCATGAAGATAGAGAGAGAAGAAATAGTTATAAATACACAATCATAAATAAGGGTAAAGTTGAAATTTTATCTCATAATCATTGTGTCAACTAACTTTCCTTGGTATTTGAGATTTGGTCAAAGTGGACTTATAAATAGAACCAGAGTGGTATATAACAAGTCCAGGTGATAATAAATAAATAAAAATACTTTCTCAAATCCTAAATATAAAAATACAGTTAATTTTTTTAAGAGAATGATAAAGTTAATTTAATTATTTTAAAATAACTATATTATCATTTTTTCTTCAAGCTATTTTAACGAACTCATAAATTGATATATAATCTAAAGATACACAACATATAATATAATTAAGTAACTTATTTAGCTTCCTTAATCTCTAAAAAAAATTCAACCCTATCTTAAGATCGGAGGAAGTATTAGAAAAGTCTTATAATTTGATGATAACATGTGAAGAACTATAATCATCAAATATATACTACTAAAACTCTAAGCGACTCATTCATTGGTCCATATGGATTGCCAACATTGCATTATCTTCATCATTCATTGGTCCATTTAAACATCCCAGCAGTAAATGGTTCTACACAATAGCTGGATTCCAATGATGTAAAAGTCTTCTGTATGTGGATTCTCATTGGTCTTCAAATTCCATTTCCCAAGCTGCAATTACTAATCACTTTACTATCTTCCACCCACTACCATTTCATGTGGCTCATTCACGGGCTCCCAAACCCTTGCTCTCATCACATCCCTTTCTCATTCATGTGGGAGAGCCACCAGCTAGAAGAAGCAGCATATCATCCTACGATCCATCAAGATCTGAGGAGGATGAGATTCACGGCCGAGCTCGGTGAAGATCCCTCTCTCATCGCATCCCTCCGCTTCATCTTCTCTCCGTGAATATCCGAATTTCTTCTTCCCCGACTCTCTCTCTCGTCATCTTCTCCGAAGGGTAAGGCATCTCCTCACCGAACTCAAGCTCGGTGATCCCTGACGTCGCCATCGGTGAAGTTTTCTGGTCCTTTTCTTTTGTAGCTTCTCGATGCTAAGAAGGTTTGTACTCTTCCGTCATTCTTCCCTTCGTCTTTGATCTCTTCCATTCTTCACTTTTCATCTTCTACTTTTAAAACCTAAACGCCTCTTATGCGTGCTCTTTCGCCAATATAATTTTTATTGGTATTTGTTTCTTTTTTCGCTAACGATTTCTTTTGTGAATCGTTTCAATGTAAATCCTGCAGTTATTGATAATGGTAAGGAAATAGAGAAAATCTTTAAGATCAAGTGTGCTCAGTGCCACCATCGATAAAGGCGCCGGTCACAAGCAGGGTATGCATTTCTCTTCTTCTTCTTCCTCCTCCTCTATATTTTGCTTTTGAAGTCAAGTCTTTCTTTCATATCTTTCCTCCCTTAGTAACATAATTCTGTGTTTCTGCTTTCAAGCTATCGGTATGATCAAAGATAGGTGTGTTTTTCTCTAGTATGTGATTTAACTCTTCTTTGTTCTCAAGCTATCGGTATGTTTTCCTTCTGTTATTTTCTTTTCGCATCAAAGAATTATTTTTCAATTTTTTTTTTATGCTTTCCCTTTAATATTTGTTATATTGAAATTTATCAAGGATATGAACTTGGTAAGCCTGTCGATGTGTACAAGTTGCTGGAAGACAGTGTGGATGTGCCGGATCAAAAGATTGGTACTTGGGAAGCACAAATGTATTTATCTGACAAATGTGGTGTTAGGTATAAGAAAGATTGCTATGACTTTGAAGAGATCAAAGAGGAGCTCAAAGATAAATTCATTTGAGAGTGTATAAGAAAACACCTTACAGTGGGTGATATTCTGAAGCTGGCTAACAAATCAAAGTGCATGTTAAAAGAGTAAGTTAATTCACATGTAGTGTTTGTTGCTATAGCATGGTCTGATTTTACTTGTGATATTTATCATTTAGTAGCAGCAACTTATGTCTCTACTTGAAGGAGTTATGTATTACAAATACCATTTATCCCTATTATTTTTGGCTGCATAAACTGAAAATCGAGTTTTCTTGTGGGCTTGGTTTTCTATAGTCGGGATGTAGTTCTGAATGTTAGTCTTGCATTAGAAGTCTGTAATAGGCTTATGCTATGTTTTGTATTATTTGCCTCATATGGTAGTGGTTGAAAAGAATTAGGCCATGTATTTACATTGAAAATTTCTATCAAACTTATAATCTGTGGAGTGGCATCTCAAGGTTATGTAATAGGTGCTTCGTGATCATCTTTTATATTATCCTAGCGTATGCCTGGATTCAGGAGAATGGAGAAAGGAATGGCAATTTTTTAACTAGAAAATTTCTTTGTTCTAATTTTTACAAGCATGCACGCAACAGTCCCTACCATGAACTGTCCGCTTCATCACAATTACTTTTAGGTTGCACTTTTGGGAATAGAATATAGCTTACTTTCTTTTTTTCTTGGCAGTACTTTTAGCCTTATTTGATGCCTACTTACAATTAGGTTGCACTTTTACTTTCTTTACTGCTTTTTTTTCCTTTTTTCTTCGTCTATTTAATTAGTTTTAGCAAAACACTCTGCATTAACCTACTTCAGCTTCAATCCACCTCATCAATCCACACCTCCCAGTTTAAGGTCTGTGATTTGCTTGGGAGCTTTGTTGCGTGATGCATCTTGTAAGTTGCCCCGTTCATCCTACATCATCAATCCTCTGATGCCTCTGATGCTCTCTTCTTCTTTTTCCTTCCCCAAAGCTTTGTTGCTGGATTCATACTGTGTGTTATCCCTTTAACCTTTGGTTAATGTCCTTTATTTAAATGCAAGCTGAAAACTTTTTGCTTTATCTGTTTATGTTCAGAATCTGCAAGGGTATCCATTGAATAGGTACTACTTCATTGCCTTTCACGAAAATGTGAGGGATTTATTGATGATCAAAGAAGAGTTAAAGCACAAGAATGGACTACCAGATGTAAATTTCTTTTTCAGGGAATGACCACAAAAACAAGGGAGATGTTACACCGGTGCAGCTATCTACTCATGGAGAATGGAGCGAATCAAAAGCTAAAGCACAAGATTTTCCAACTGGACAAGATAGACGAGGAATCTTGGACACCCCTCTTGAGAATACGGTTCGCATCGATGTGGACGGATCGGTGCTTCAACAACATAAAGCCGCATGTGGGGAGTACTAAGAAATTCTAAAGGGGATTGGTTGATGGGCTTCTATAAACCCCTTGGCCTACTTTCTCGTCATTGAAGCTGAAATTTATGCTATCGGGATAGGGTTGCGAGATTGGCCTTCAAATGAGATTACAGAGCATCGTCATTTACTCCGACTCTCTTGATGCCGTCAATATCCTTATGAGAGATTGCCCTGCTGATCATCCTTTGAAAGACATTATTGGGGAGACTCGAGACCTTTTGTTCCGAGACTGGGACGTGGAGCTTCATCATACTCCAAGAGAAAACATCTATTGTGCCGATTATATGGCCAAGCAAGGCCACAGTGTTGCCATTGGTGCCGATATGGCCATGATTCCAACTATCCCGAGAGGTTGCCTAGATATGGTTTTGAAGGATCAAGAATCCCGCCATTCATAGTTTCTTTCTTGTTGTTGTTTCAGGGGCTAAAGTCTTATAATCTAGCTCCTATTTCTCACTTTCAAGCTTCGGCTTGCCCATTTTATCAAAAAAAAAAAAGAAGAGTTAAAGACCTGAATCTGCAAGGTTTTTGAAAGGATTCGTACTATTCAGACCTTTTTTGCAAATAGGTTCTGTATGATGCAGAAAAGGCAGTATGAGACATCACTTTCATGCATAAAAAGTAGGAAGAGAAAGGTAGCACAACTGTCATTTGATTTAAACATTTCAGTTATATAAATGCTGCTGATGTGTTTCGCATTCTTGCTGCCTGTTTGGACTCTATTTTTTAGTTACATTTCAGTTACATATGCTGAAAGTGTGCTATAAAATTTATATTACATTGACAGACACAAATTGGTGACTCTAACAAGTTTGTTGGTTACTGTGTTGTTGGTTTTTTGTCACAGCTTTAACTCATGTTAACAGAGGGTGTAATTCAAAGTCCATCCATTCTAAGTTATTGCCATTATTTAGTTGGCTGATGTGTGGTCATGTGGACAAACTCTCTATGTTATGCTGGTTGGAGCATATCTCTTTGAGGATCATGCAGACCCCAGGAATTTTAGGAAAACAATTCAGGTATCTTATTGTTAACCTTATTTGATGCTGATTTTTTTGGTACTGTTTCATATGCAATTTTTCATATCTTTTTTTTTGCTCACATCCCCTTTTTTCTGTCCTATTCTGCAGCACATTTTGCCTGTCCAATACAAAATCCCTGATTATGTCCACATATCTCAAGATTGCAGACATCTCCTTTCTTGTATATTTGTCGTGAATCCATTGAAGGCAAGTTTTGATTTTTTTTTAAGTGACTTAATTGTTTATGTTATATAGCAGTTGTTATTACAACAAATGGCCTCTATTATAGTATCAACAGGTGAACGGTACATACATTCTCTCCTAACCTATTTACCATATTGCATACACAGAGCACACACCCCACGCCTTTGGGTGAAAACCCTTGTGTTCAAGCTCCGTGATCTCCTATCTATCTGGGTATCTCATCCATGATATCTCAGAAAGACTAAAGATCCTACATCAACTTACTAGCTTATCTAAGCTTTAGCGTTTGTGTTCTACACGCGTAACGTGTTTATATAAATTCGTTTATTAATTATAACATATATTGTATATTATTTTATTATAGGTATGAATTTATAAGTAAGACAAATTCGTTTGATATAAAAAATAAATATAAATATTTTAAAAAAGTTGCACTGAAGCTCAAAATAAGATAAAATATAACACAAATGTCGTCCATAGGACATTTGAGTAATAAAACACGGTAATACACTTCCCAATTCTTAATACCCTTCCCCTCCCGTGGTCATCATCTCCGATTTCTTCCTCGGCGGGACCCACCGCCTCGCCCTCGACCTCCGTATCCGATTCTGCAATCTCATCCTTTCATTCAACTTGTCCTTGCATTTTCCCTTTTGTTTGTAGTTTCTATCCTCATTCCATATCACCCAATCCTATCTCTAAACCAAATGAGTTATTGAAAAGAACCTTTCACAAACTTATATTTGCATAATTTTATTTTCTAAAACAAATATTGAAAATTGCGGCATTTATTGACAGGATCGAACAGAGTAATAGGCGTGCTTGCGGTTTAGCTCATCCCACAAGTTGAAAAAATTTGGATCCTTTCAAATGGTCATTGACAAGTCAGAAACTAAACTAATTTCCACAGAAACAAAAGCACAATGAACTCAGAAAAGTGCTCTCGCTGTTTTTTCCCTTTCATACTCTAAACTCAGTGAGAAAACAAAGCATCATAAATCTCTGTGAACACTCCCACAATGATCTTATGATGTTGGTATGAATTAAGTGACAGAAAACACTGCAAAAGATTCTTCAAATCCTTTGGAGCAAATATTTGTTTCTCCCCTGTCATTTCCACCATTGATGTCCTGAAATCATTGTAAGGATCACTCAAACGTTATCACCACGGCGAAGTTGTCTCTCACCTTCTACCGCTCGCAACCATTTGTTGTCAAACTAAACTGAGTTAACACTCCGAGTTTACCGTTTTTACGTTTCCAGAACTTACTAAATTGAGTCGAGTCACTGATAAATTCTTGACTATTATAAACTCGATTAAACTCACGAGTTTATATACCAAGTTTACCATTTTTACGTTTTTAGCTTACAAAATCGTGTTAACTCGACATTTAAACTAGTGTTAACTTTTTTGATTTAATCATGTTCAACCGCCCTTGTAAATAAGTTTTATAAAAATTTCTTTGTTAAATATGGTAAATTTTAAATATTGATGGATTTAATTTCAATTATTTGGATTTAAATATATTTAAATGAAACTGTTATCATTTTTTTTAATTTTAATAATTTATTATACACTATTAATACCTATTTAATATTGAAAGTAAACTCTTACGAGTTTACAATTCGAGTTCACGATACGAGTTCACGTCATTGTCACGAGTTTACTTAAACTCGTGAGTTTAACAACCTTGGCTGCAACGACACTCTAACACAGAGTTGGTCTAACAATGTAAGGCCCGTTAGATTCTTCTTAGTCTTAAGTTCTGGTATAAGAGGAAACACTTGTGTTAGAAGAGGTAACCATTAACTCCGAACCCGATACCAAATAATAATATAAATAAAATACTTTTTTTTAATCATGTCTTTACATTTTTACCTGATTTTTACAATGTTCTTATAGAAGGAAATTGATTTCATGCTTTTATATTTTTACGGTGTGTTTTACCTAATGTGTTGATACTTGATAGAGGAGAATTTAAATAGTAGTAGCTTCTTCAAAATCATATTGCCAATATGTGAGATTTGTAAGGCACTACCAAAAAAAAAACTACCAATTCGTTGCGGTTACAAAAACCACTACCAATGTTATATTTTGTAGCGGTTTTAGTCTAAACCACTACAAATTTGCAACGAAATCACTCACGCCAAGTCACATACTGGTTAGGGAACACAATTTGTAACAGTTCTCACTAAATAACCGTTATTTTATAATGGATATTTTGTAGTGTTTTTTCCTTTCAGAAACTACCATAAATGTGGCGCCAACAAGGCACGTTATGGCACGAAGTTGTGGCGGTTTAAAAGTAAAAACTGCTACAAAATGCAAAGAGTCCAAATTTTCGTAGTGGTTTTATGTACAATAGCTACAGAATGCAAAGAAACTTGCTCATTTGTAGCAGTTAGACCAAGAAACCGCTACAACATACTTATATTTGTGACGGTTACTTATATAACCGCTACAAAGTTAAAGCTATATATAAAAAGTTTCCCACGCAAATTATTTTGTTATGGGTTAAAAATTTGCAGCATGAAACTAAACATTGGTTTAGAAGTAACTACCAACCTATGAAAAAAATCCAAATGGCATGTGCTTGGTATCATGATATGTAACATGTTACCTAGCATCACATTTGCATTTATTCATGTGGTTGGCAACTATTTTCAAACCAATGTTTAGCCTTATGTTGTGAATTCTTTCTATAAATGAAAGTTTGTAGTGGTTGTAATACCCGGGTATTTATCCTGGAATATTATAAATAAAAGTTGGATATTTCGATAAGTGAAATTGCAATCTCCATTCTTGGGTAATTATAGTCTATTTTCTAGGTAGAATTTCTGCAAGAAATTAGGGAGTTTAAGGGTCAAAGTGCCAAAATGACCAAAATGCCCCCGCAAAGGGTAATTAACTTAGAAAATTCATGAAAAATCCTAAAAGTCAAGAAATGACCAGTTGAATTAAGAGAGTATATTATCTCTAATTACAGTAATTAAATAAATTACAAACTTGGGAAAATGAGAAAGGATGCTCATAAAGTAATAAAATGACCAAAATACCCTTGTAATTATGAAACAATGCAAGAGGCATGGAAATGCTAATGTTAATACAAGAATATGAAGGTAATGAAGCATTCTAATTAAGAAAAATACCAACTATGGTTAAAAGAGTAATTAAGTAATTAATAGCTAATTACTTAAGCATAAGCAAAGGAAATTTCAAATTAATAATTATGTGAAGCTCTAAAATTAGTGGAAATTAGTTGAATATTAATAAAATGTATTTACTAATTAAATTGGAAAGTTTTGAGAAAAATAGTTGAGTTTAGGTATTTTTAAACCTAAATACAAGAATGGACCAATTAGGGAATTTTGTAGAATTTTTAATAAAAATTGAATTAAGTAATTAATTAATTCTTGAAAAACATTTACAAAAAAAAAAAAAGGAAGGTCACGAAAATTGGCCAAAGAATTTGAGGATAAGAAGCAAAATTTGATATCTTGATATTTTGCAAATTTTTTATTATTATATAATATAATTAAAAAGCATGAATAGTAATCTTATATTTAGGAAACAGATCCTATCTAGGGAACCAGGAATAGGAATTCCAAAGTCAAGGTAAAATATTGATCAGCTATGTTGCACGGACATCGACACGCGACACGTGACACGATACGACACGACACTCCGACACGTTAATCCTAAAAAAATCTTAATTTCGACACGTTAGGACACGTTTTAATATTAAATATTATTTTTAATATATATAGTATAATTCATATTTAATACAATACAATGAAACATCCATAGATTGTAGAGTGTAGGCTACTCACAAGTTCAAATATTTGCATCTCCATCCCGTAAAATCATGGCCTCCGGCACTCCGGCTCATCAAGTGAAAGAGTAGCAACTTCAAGATCTCCAACATCATCAAGTGAATCAAAGGTATCTCCAAAGCAATATCCCACATTTGATGTGGTCCTTGTGCATAACTTAGATTCTGTCTTGATAAGAGTCGAAGGTTGCTATGTACATAAACTAAGTTTTCAAAGACGTTTTGGAGTGATCTTATTCCTCTTCATGGAATGCACAAAAGAATAAGTACTCCAATTACGTTCAAAGACATGATGAAGAGGAGGGTTGTTGCACAAGTCTCAATGCTATCTTTTGAAGTAAAGGTGCGAAGTACCATAAAGTAGCCACCAAGATTTTGGATCCATAGTGGATTTAGAATGGATGGCATCTAGATCACCAAAAGTTCCACCATCGGTAATAAAATCTGCATACTCCCTTGTAATCTTGCTTCGGTCCTCCGAGGAAGGAAAGAATCTCCTTAAGCATTTTTGTCGCTCTTGAGTAATCTCTACATCCATGTGTGGAGGAACTCGACTAGAATCTTCTTGGAGCCATTGGTGACTATAGTATCTAAAAGAGGAAAAAACAAATTATCAAATTATCAAAATATATCAAGAGAAGTATTAATTTTAAACTCAATCATTTTTAAAAACTTACTTAGGATTCAAAGTATGCGCCAAACAATGTAGTGGAGTTGAATTTTTCGTCAACGATCCACAAGAATGTGATGCACCACATCATAAAAAGAAGACCACTCTTCCATCATCTTCCCCTCTTTATGGTATATAGCTTTCTTCACTTTCTTAATCATCTCATCCCACATATCATATATCAAGTGAAGACAAGGTCTATCGTGTCACACACTCTAATCATATCATAAATAGGAGCAAAGTGAAAGCAAGTATGTAATCAACGGAATCCCAAAAGTCATCATCAAATATTTTTTCCTTCACAAACCGCCCTCCCAAGATTGTCATCTTTATAAATACTCCATTTTTCACTTATCACCATATTTAGGAGAGCACCCTTTAATAACTTGAATCTCTTCAAGATCACAATCATTGAAGCAAAACGAGTATCAAGCAATAGAAAGCAACTTCAAAGTCACAAACTCATTATAGATGGACAATCTCATAGAATGATTCATAATGAAATGCTTTATTTGAGCAACATCTCCTACAATATCAGAAATCCAACAACATTCCTCATATGCTATTTGATTGTTCTCCACATTCTTTGCAGCACAAATATTTTTCACAGCCAAATTCAATGTGTGAACAACACATGGTGTCCATGTAATAGATGGAAATTCCTGTTCAATCAATTGTCCTGCTCCCTTACAATTCGCAAAGATTATCTCGTGATTACTTGAACCACATTTGCTTCTCCTACTTCTTGAATAACTTCCTTTAGCAGCTTGAAAATGAATTTTTTATCCTTAATCTCCCCTGAGCAATCAACTGATTTTAAAAACATTGCTCTACCATCAGATACTGCCATAAAATTAATGAGTGGCCTCCTTTGTGAATCACTCCACCCATCACTTACAATACTCACCCCTTATGAGTCCAATCCTCTCGTATAGGTTCACACAACCTATCAACATTTTCTTTCTCCTCTTTGAGTGGTTCGTAATGTGTTATAGCCTGGTGGCAAATAACCCGCAATGTTATGATTTGCCGCAAAAGTATACGAAGCTTGAAAGTAAGGATTCTTCGCCAAATTGAATGGCAATCCCGCGAATAAAACATTCTAGCAATGAGATGATTTAATTCTTCCCGCTCCCCAACATTGAATGCCTTCTCAAGAGGACTCTTAGTTTTTCTTTTTTTAAGTCAAGTGGAAAAACTAGAAGATGAGGGGGTAAAGGTACATTTCTAGGTTTATTAAATTGCATTCTTTGATTAGCTTCTGCTTCCAATTTTCTCATCTCTAACAGGTCTCTTTCTTGCACTACTAAACATTGTCCAATTCCTTTGCCTATTATTTTCAACAAATGAGCCTTCACTCTAGTATATGAACTTTTATAATCTTTTTTACGTAAATTGCATTTCCAAGACAAATTTCCTCCCGCTTCCACTCCACCATCTAATTTGGTAACATATTTCCACAATGGTTTACTCGTAGTTCTTCATCAATAATGACACTAGCAGTAGCATTAAGAGTAGCAGGACTACTAGCACTTGCAGAACTTGAATGATCCATACTATAAAAAAAAATTTATCAAGCTCAAATAATTGAATTAATAAAAAAAAAATTATCAAGCTTACTGCCTCCAAAGTACTGATTATTTTTTGAGTAAAAAAAGCACTGATTATTTTGACACTAAATACTAACTAAATTATAAATTTTAACTAAACTAACACTAATGATTCTTCAAAAAAAAAAAAAAAGTCTCGTATAGAAAAAAATAACTAACAAGGCTCATACTTTTTTTTTTTTATCACAATCGAATTTGATTGATGCTATGATTGTACATAAAGCCATAACCCATAGACATGAACGCAAGTCACGAGCAAAAAAAAAAAAAATAGACATGATATAATTGAACGCAAGTGGAAACGGAAAGTGAGGGGATTTGACAAAAAAATAATAATAAAGAAAGCAAGGTGGCAATAGCATATTCTTTCCTAGAAATGGATCTTCGTTAGCATATTATTATAGTTAATCACATTGAGATATTATGACAAAAGAAGACAAAAAACAAAAAAAGGGCGTGGGTTCAATTTTGCGAATAAGTAATAACAAAGGCGTGGGTTCAAAAAACAAAGATCCCGATTCATATTCAACTCGTCAAAAACAAAGGCGTGGGTTCAACTCGTACGGATGCGGAAGCAAAGACAGATCGACCTTGATTCATATTCGTACTGCGTGGCCGCATCCTATTAGGCCGCGACGGTCGACGGTGGACGAGAGAATGGCACACACGCACGAGATCGGCGAAGGAAGTAGGGAACCGACGTTGGCCAAGGGCTTAGTTTCGAAGGAGAGAAAACTGAAAAACTCGGGTTCAACACACAATCTAGATCTCTCTCGACTCTCACTATCTCGTCTATCTTGCGTCTTTCACGGATCTTCGTCTTGCGCCTTTCACGGATGTTTTGTCGTGTAATTTTTTGATTCCAAGATTGCCCATTGACCGTGTCGACACGGTCAAAAATGCGTGTCCGAGCGGTGACCGTGTCTAAGATTGTTGACCACGTCCGGAACGGGGTGTCGAAGCGTGTCAAAGCGTGTCGCGTCCGCTCAACGTCCGACACTCAAATTTCTGCAAAAATGGCGTGTCTGTGCTTCATAGTTGATCAGTGAGTTTTTACCTTCAAGTGACCTCTTCCGGAAGTCAATTCCGAGACCCGTAGCACATTGTCCTAATAAGACGAAATAGGGAAAATGCTGCTAGTCACATTTTGGGAAAATAAGGAAATAAATTATAACTCAACATCTAGGGATGAGTTTATAATTATAAAAATACATTTGGAATCGTGAATTATTATCTAGAGCTTGATGATTCCGGAATCGATTTCGACACCGGACGCGTACGGACACGTTTTCGAGAAACTTCAAAGCGGGACAGTTGGAACCCGTCTAAAGTCAAAATTCAAGTTATATTAGATATTATTGATGAGAAAGAGAAGGTCTTCAAAGTTCTAAATCTAGAATTTTGAGATTTCTCCGAAATTACGCGAATCGGGTACCGATCGAGAAATACTACGGACCGGCCATAAAGTGAGGTGAGTCATCACTTCTTGGCCAATCCTTGGCTGCCAAACAGCCCAAAGATGTCGACCAAAGGGGGGTGAGGTGGAGTTTGTGACTTTTTGTTCAAGTTGCATTAATGGGTTCTTTACAATTTGGAATTCCAAACAAAGCCTTAACCAAAGTCTATAAATAGGAGGCATGCTCCTTGAGAAATCCTCACACCATTTCTTTCTTGTCTTGACCGAATTTCTTGAGAGAGAAAGTAGAGAGATAAGCTCGGGGAAAAGCTCGAGAATTCTTCAACGGGTAAGTCTTTTGGCCATTAGCTTTTAAGTCTTTAGTTCGGTAGTTAGTAGAATTGTTAGTTAGATTTAGGAAGTAGGTGATAAGATTCCTATGCTTGTTTTTAGGCCTCATTGCATTGAAAAATGTGCCTAAAGAGGTAAAAACATAGTAGGGGTCGAGTCGCCAGAAAAGTTGGAACTTTAGCAGCTTCTTTTTAAAAGTAAGGGTAGAATTTGTTAGAATAGCCTTTAAATTTCAAGTATGATTTGGGTATCATATGGGAGGGCTATTTTAGTCATTATTTTCGAAAATCATAGTTGCGTCGAAGTTCGGCAAAATTTCGGGAAGAAAATTTGCTAGAGTAACGAAGTCTTTGGTGAAATTCCGCCGATTAGGGGTAGAAGGGCAAAATGGTAATTTTTACCTAAAAAGCCGTTATAGTGTCAAATCGCTAATAAAGGTGATATTATTCTTATAGGATATCGAATCTCGATTTTGCGCCGTTACGCCGCCCGACGAACCGCGTTTGAAGTTCACGTTCTTCCGTGAAAGTACGTCTTCCGCCGGTAGTACCTAACGTTGCCAACGAAGGTACGGACGCGTACTGTAACACTAATCTTGTACATCTTAAATACTTATATGTCAATGATATGTTCGTAGACCGTTATACGGGTTATAGTTTTGGTAACACCGTTTTGTTTTCCTAGCGCTGAGGACACGAGTAATTATCGTGGCACGGTGAATAGTGCGTGCCGTTATTGTTTACCTTATGGGGCTTTACATATTGCTTTGTGCTTATGTTTGTCGGCATAATGATCATGCATCGTTTGTATGCTTATGATATACCGTGGTATTAGCTCTAGAAATATATGTTGTCTCGTATATTGTATTGTTTGGGTATGAGGTTAAAATTACCCGAGATTCAATATGGTGAATTGAATCTCACCGTAGCTTCGTGGTCGGGAGGACCACGGTTCGGGGATCGAGGCAAGTGCCCGGAATAGACGTGCGGTGAAGACTATTTATATCTTATCGTTT
This sequence comes from Acacia melanoxylon, assembly GCA_019022615.1. Classification (NCBI taxonomy): domain Eukaryota; kingdom Viridiplantae; phylum Streptophyta; class Magnoliopsida; order Fabales; family Fabaceae; genus Acacia; species Acacia melanoxylon. Next base: position 12,396,423 of record JAFJYJ010000004.1, read on the forward strand.
TTCGTTATTCGTTATTCTCGTCATTCCGCTATTTCATTTCTAAACCTTAGGACTATTGTAATCTATACAATATTACACAATGGTTGATGTTTTGGCTATGAACTGATCACTCTTTCGCTCTATTGCTCTACTCTGATTGAAAAAAAAAAAAATTATGCGTTTCAAAATGGGATGTTACAGTGGTTATAAGGAAAACCTCTACAGAATGCAAACGGTCAATCACACTTATAGCAATTACGCCTATAAACCGCTACAGAATGAAAAACAATCCTGAATATTTGTAGCGGTTAATAATAGAAACCGATACAAAATGCGAATAGTCATCACACTTATAGCGGTTACGCCTATAAACCGCAACAGAATGCAAACAATCATCAAATTTGTAGTGGTTATATAAAACCGCTACAAAGTGTCACGGTGAACGAGGTAGGGTTTCGTGTTTTGTATCGGTTTTCAAATAACCACTATAAATGTTTACACTTTGTAGCGGTTTTGACGTCAAAACGCTACAAAGTTAAAGTGTTTAAACCCTCGCCACCGTCAAATAGTTAACCATGCAAATTTCATTCTCACGTGCTATCTTGCGACGTTCAAATAAAGTAGTTACGAAGTAATGGCTTCAAGGAGAGATTAAAAGAAAGGGAAGGAGATGATACCTGCCAAAGCGTCGCGATGGGGGCAATAGTAGAGCCAAAGCGTCGCGATGGGGGCAATAGTAGAGGGGCAGTGATAAGGGCAGCACGGGGTAGAACTGTCCCTGAGCCATCACAGCAAGGAACCCAATCACAACAACTGTTACCTGAGGAGACTATCCCTTAGCAAGCAACCCTACCACCTCATTAAAAAAAAAAACAGGATTGTTTGTAGCGGTTTCAAAACAGCTACAAACATCGTCACATATATAAACCGCTATAAGTGTTATACAGATATCCTATAAATATTTTCACCACACCTCATTTCACATACTCCTTAATTTCTTCCCGCTCACCTTCTCTTTCGTTTTCTCTCACCCGTCAATGTTTTCCGGAGAGGTTAAGTGTTGAACAAGCTGATCAAATATGGTAAATATTTTTAAAAAAAAATCTTTGATTTTTTTCCGCTATAATTCTTTGATAATAACTATTTTTTAATCTAGAAATGACATTCCCTCAACATGCCTTCTATAATCAACAAAATTCATTTCATAATCAAATATCAACTAGTAGACAACATAATAAGTTTGTATTATCTATACATTCTCAGTATTATACCTATATAATATTCATAATCAAATATCATATACCAGTATCATTTTTAAAAAAATTAAATTTACCATTTAAATTGTCATTCAAATGATAAAATAATCTAAAAAAGACTCAAATTATGGATTTTTTTTAAATGGCAATATTTTTGTGAACTGCTAAAAATTGTAATAAAAAAATTTTGGTTCAATTTTTAAAATTGCACCTAAAGTTCTTAGTGGCTACAAACGTATATTCGTAGTGGTTCTCTAATTGCTACAAATTTTATTTCAAATTTTTGGCACCATTTTTAAAATTTCATCAAATATTGTAGTGGTTTTAAAACCGCTACAAACTATTGCCGTCTTTTTTAAAAAAAATTGTCCAATGTTGTAGCCATTTAACAACCGCTACAAACTTTTGACATCAATTTTATAAATTTTTGGATGTAGTTAGTAACGGTTTATTAACCGCTACAAAATTGCCTAATTTCATAATGTAGCGGTTTAACAACCACTACAAAATGTTAACAAAATATGTTATCTCAATGTCATCAATTATCGATAATATGAAACCGCTATAGTAACAATAACGGTTTATTTACATGAGTAACAGTTTTATAAACCGCTACAAAATAGCTTGTAACGGTGCATTTTGTAGTAGTTTAGAAATCCGATACTAATGTTATTTGTAGCGGTTAAAACTGCTACAAATACGCAATTATAACCGTTACAAAGTACCGCTTTTGTAGTGAGGGAAAATTAAATATAAATATTTTAGTGAAAATAATATGAGAAAAAATGAAAGTTGACTATACTATATGTAGAGCTTTGGTGCTAGGAAAGCCCCAAGAGATTTCCTTAACATTATTTTAAAAAGATGTTTGAGGATATTATTTTGATTGAGTTGCTGAACTTAATTATGCCTTTTGGTTAGCGTGAAGGGATATTTTAAGAGTGAGGTGCACAATTCAACCAAACATAATCATTTTGATTGATTAGGAAGAGAAATTAAGGGTATAACTTGTAACTATTGAAGACTTCTTAAAGGTGAAGGTTAAAAACCTGTCATCTCTTAAACACTCTTTAGTATTATGCTATTAGTTGATAACTAAACATGTAATTATGAAGAATTTGCATGTTAAGCAATCTTAAATAGCACTATCACTATTGAATGAATTAACGTTCACCTACCCTTTAACTTCATCCCAAGCATGTTTATACATTTTGTATGTATTATATTGTAACAGAAGTTTGAATTACATAAAACATTTTTTAATATGGCGTACTAATAATTTTTTAAGAAAATTAATGTGAAAGTCTTCATAGTTTACCTCGATTTTAAATTAGATCTCTGTAATTTATTTTATTTGAATCATGTGGTTATATTTGATCCATCATTGAGTATAAATATTATTAATTTTAATTTATATAATTTCACAGGCTTTATGAAATTTTTGTCATTTTTATTTAACTACATTTTAATACTTATGCATTTTTATAAATTAAAATTCATAAATTTATCTGATGAAACAATAAGGACTCAATTTGGGACTCCAAAAATCAAGAAAAAATTTTGGTGGTTATAATTTGAGGCTCCAAAAATATATTTTTAGACGAACAAATATAATTGTCAAGTCCCAAATTAGATTTTGGGACTCCAAAAAATCAGTTATAGCTAAAAAGTAAAAACTCAAGAGTCCCGTGCTAGCCAGAATCACTCACACTCACTCTTTCCGTCTTCCTTTAATCGCCCTTTCTGGTTTAGGTTTCTTTGCATCGTCCTTCAATCGCCCTTTCTTTTGTTTTTCTTTTTCCCCAAAAATCCCAAAAAGGCTTCGAACAGATCCGATCCTTTTTGCTCTCTCCTTATTGCTCTATCGTCCTTTAATTTTAATTTAAGGCATCCCAAAATTTGTTTTGGGACGCCAAAATTGATGATTAATACTCATTTTGTACATGATTTTTGGAATTTTGGGACTCCTTAAATCATAATTAAAGGCGTCCAAAAAATTAGTTTGGGATTCTAAAAATATAATTTTTTTTGTAATAGTGCAACTGAAATAGACATCCCTTTAATAAGGGATATTAATTAGGCCTATTTTAGGACGTTAAATCTTAGGGTTAATCAATGTGCCCGCATTTTATTCAACTAAGAGGTATTACATTTATATAGGAGTCTCAGCTCTCATTACATAATGACACATGTCTTAGAGTCTCTAATAACACTTGTAACTAATTGTGGTATTCTAACTCACTCAAGTAACTCTAACTGACTTGGTTAGACTCTCATAAGGTTAGTTGACATTGTTTTTGAATGAACATGCTGATTATTTTTTATTAGTAGGGAGATTCTATTTAATTTGATTCAATCTTTTTATTATAAATGATATTCCCTTCAATATAAGAATTGATTCATGAAAAACTTTCGTAATTCAAAATACGTGTTATACGGTAGGCTGTCCATTTTTTTTTTTGGGGGTCATACAGATTATTGTAAAATGTCTAGATATTTATTTTTTTCGTGAATGGAGTAACATGTATCTATCAATTAAAAAAAAAAATTCTTACAAGACAAACCATTTATATATTAGAGACCATTGTAAAGCATAATTTATAATTTACCACAATTTAAGAATAATTTATATTTAGCCTGGGAACGTAACGTACAGTAGTTACTGTGATTTCTATTTAGTATTTACGATTTAACGACACAATAGCTCGATAAGTTGAGTGTATTTGATATTTGTTCTGACAAATAATAATCCCTCAGATCTGATATCATAGAATGCCTTTTTCAGTCCCAAAAAAAAAAAAAAAAATCATAGAATGCCTTTTGAAATCCAAAGTTATTATTAGGTTAAATTATACAAAACTCCCCTAAAGTTTGAGTAAATTACATATGACCTCCAATATTTCAAAGTTTAAATTTAACCTCTCTAATATTTAATTTTAGATCTAAAGTTTAAGAGAGTTTTATATAATTAAGGTTAATAAGCACAAGTTGGATCCAGCTCTGCATGACTCACAACGTGCTATAATATTAATGCTATATGTTTATGAGCTTTGACTCTCTCTCCAGCTCTGGAATTTCAAAATCCAAGTAAAATGACTTTAGTGTCTATCTTTTTCTCCCCCATCTTTTTGCCCACCTCTCTTTCCTCCCCTCTTAAAAGAATATTGTTGCTTTATGACTTTATAGCTCTATATATCAACATTAATATATGCTAAATCGAAAGATTTTTCTTTCTTTCTAAAAAGATAATCAAGAATAATTTAAGCATGTCATGCCATGATAGGATCATTGACATCAATTAAATAACTTTTAATTAAAAATTAATTGATATTAATGATAAAAAAACATAAATGTGAGTTATTTTTTAAAATAATGTAGTTTTTTTTTTTATCAGGTGAGACAAAACCAGGAAAAAAGAGGAAAGCATAACCCATACCAACTTCACTTTGCACAAATGAATTGAAATAAAAGTCTTTTTTTACCAAGATTAATATAAACTATTTTTTTCAGGTGAGACAAAACCAGGAAAAAAGAGGAAAGCATAACCCATACCAACTTCACTTTGCACAAATGAATTGAAATAAAATTTTTACCAACATTAATATAAACAAATGTCTAAATCAAATAAATAATGTTTTGGCATGTCTGAGCAACCCTCCTCGTGCAACGGATGGGGGAGATATGTCTTGTTATTGCCCAATAAATCTAAGAAACTCCCACAATCTACAAATAAGTCCGATCTAACTAATTATTGCTCACAAATAAATAAAAAAAAAGTGATAACTATCTAGGTAAAGTGTGGGAAAAAAAAATGTCTTCATTGATTTATCTCTTCATTTCTTCTTCATTGAATTTCTTCGCTATTGGATCAGGTTTCAATAATTGAGATTTAATGTTGTATAGGCTTAGTATAAGGCCGTCTCGAACAAAATTAACTTCTAATTGAAGGATATCTATAAATAAGAGAGCGGAAAAGATAGTTAAATAGATGTTGCATCATTAAAGAGGTAAAATATTCTTAATATTTTTCCAAATGTACTCTTATCAAAGATTAATACTACACTAATTATTGTGAATTAATTATTTTGAATATTTAATCGTCCAAGGTAAAATAGAAAAAAAATATTAAACATTTTAGATATTATCATATCAAACTAACTTTGTGTTTTGGTCTTTTGGACCACATAAAATTAGGATAAAATGACTTATATTATAGATTAGATGGGTAGTCCAATTTATAAAATAAGTCATTTTATCCTAATTTTTCTGGAAAATTGTAAACTTGGTATTCTTCAATTTTTTTTCTTTATAATCCACATTATGTATACAATCTTGATCTTGAATATAAGATCATCTTGATTAATATGTAGAGATAAAAAAGTATGTAAGTTCGTGATTTGTAATTTTATGTACAGAATTTGTGACATTTTTTTTAAAAAAAAATCTACCATTTAATAATTAAAATTTAGGGTGCAGAGAATGCCAAAAAATATATATATATTCCTTGGCTTTGTTTCTTTCTTTTTGGTAAAAGGGACATACTTTAGCAACTAGCTAGAAGACGAAAATGTATGTGTCACAGAAATTGGCCTTAGTTCAAAATAAAGGTGAGTAGCCCAATGTTGACTTGTTCATACAATGTTGACTCCTCACATTTTTTATTTTTTTGCTGCATCTAATGCTAATCTATTGCTCTTTTTTATTCTAATCATAGTGAAAAGTTAATTATCTTCATAATTCTTAAATAAATATTGGTCAATATCCTTAACTTATAGAAAAGTATGTTATTTTTCAGTTATGTTCTTCGCTAAAATTAGTGGCTCCAATCAGGGGTATCTGTGAATTAAAAGCACGGCAACAATTTGATACAATTGAGAAGAAATTATATATATATATATAAAAGAATTTAACTGCCATATCTTTACCACATAATTCGGGTCAGGTGTAGCTTTATAATGTTATCCTATACTTAAGGTAAAAAGATATATATATATATATATATATATATATATATATATAAAACATATTCCATAGGTGCATTTCAAAAAAAAAAATTTGTTTTCAATTAATTTTCTTTTTTGAAATTTTATCTTGTGTAATTATATTTAGAAAAAGTTGGTAAAATGTTCCTATTTAAACATTTTATTGGACAGAAGGACTTCTACTAGAATATTGATACTTTTTCAGACTTTCTGTACATGAAAATATTTCAGATACTTGTAGCCAACAAAAAAGTTAATATAGAAACTTTATATATATGTGTGCGCGCACATGTATATAATGTATATTCAACGGTTAAGGTGCAATTTTAACAATATGAGTTTTCACAATAATTGTTTAGTACCAATAAGTTTTGAAAGGTCTAAAAGTAGACAAATCTTTCAAATATGATGAAATTTTAGCAATTCTATTAAATTCACTTAAATATCTTTTATAAAACATGAGAAAGAACAAGCTTGTCCCACATAAAAAAAGAGATGAAATCTAACAAAATTGCTATGTTTTTAAGAGACTGTGCCTAGAGTATTAACTCTCAAAATAAAATACACATTATAATTTGTAACCCAAAAAAAAAAAAAAACACATTATAATAGTCGCAGCCGACAAACATTGTCAATTACAAAGGAATTCAACTTTGAAGTCTAATAAAATAAAAAATTATGTAAAATTTAAATCCTTAAATTATTTCTCTTATATTTTATTGTAAGATCTTTTTTTCAAATAATGCTGTAGAGATTGTATAAAATTAGACGTTGACTCGTGTTATTATATTCAATTTGAGAAATAAATCAAATTGTTTAAGAACTACTCCCTCCGATCCTAATTATAGGAACACATTTTGAAGTTGGTTTTGGTCCTAATTATAAGACCAAATTTTAACTTTTGTCAATTTTTTCCTAAAATACCCTTATTAATACTTTCTCAATAATAATTTAATAATACACCTATATATTCTATAAAGTAAATAATGTTTGCAACTTATTAATGTTATATACACCTCTATTATACATAAATAAAACATTATAAAATTTGCGTATTCATTAGTTAGAGATCAGTAAATAAATACTACCACGTACGTATTCAATGAATCAAACCCAATTGCGTGTGTTTCCCTGGGTGCTGGCTTAGTCTCAAATCCGAATCCCCATTCACACATTCCCTTGCTTCTACTAATTTTGCCTTGACGTAATTTTCAATTTTCAGTATGGGTATTTTTGGAAAGTAATTATAATTAATTAATTTAACTTCTTTCATTAATCTCTCCAAATTCTGGTAAATAATTCATATAATTAGGACCGGAGGGAGTATATAATATTATTTAAAATGGCATCATTCTAAAATAGTTGGACGGTCCCAAAAGGCACCAACACCAATATACTAACAAAAGCAAATGTAAAAGATCTAAGAGCCAAGTTTTTTTTTTGCCCAAACATGTAAGTCCATAGTATAGGTTATGAATACCATATTATATGTTAATGATTGATTAATTGAGTGATTAAATATAATGGAGATATGTGTTGCGTAGCGTAACACAATTCGAAAATCCTCCACTTGTTGAAAAATTGAGCCGCTAATCAAATATATCATGTAACATCCACACCATATCACGTTACTTTATATCTTCTAATTAAATTATATATATATGTATCTCATAATATAATATGCAATAGAACGTGTTAAAATCACCCAGGTGTCCTCGTGGGGATTTAAATAAATTTAACTAATTAATTTCATTTATTTTATATATAAATCAATTTATAACTTAAACTAAATTATATATTTCGGTTTCATGCATTTTAAAATGAATTGTATTGTACCAACAAGTTGTTGGTTGATGTGGTAATTGGTTTCACCTTCATAAGAAGGATAATACAAATTCAAATTATGAGAAACTCACTTAATCGAAAATCTTTTGTATTGTTTATTATTTATGAAATACATAATTTTTATAGGCTATTGAACGTAGATATAAATTGTATACATTTAATTTCGGTTTTAAATTATGTGTAAATACTATTTTAACCATAAAGACTTGACAATATATTAATACATTTTTAGCTTTGTGTAGATCACTTTTATGACTTTGGTTAATTTTTTTATTTCATTCATAAAATGTAACAAGGGAAAAATAAGTTTAGAATTACTCCAATTAAAGAATATGATTTTCAAATATGCATTTAATACTTATGGCCTCTCTCTCTCTCTTTTAGAATTACTCCTCCGACTCTATGTATAAGTTACAAATAACATAATTATGCAAAGAAAAAAGTGTGTTCAAATTAGTTAAAGACAATATATGTCCAAAAAAATAATTTTTTTAAACACATCCTTGTTTATAAAGATGGTGGTTAAAAAAGAAAAAAATGACTGAGAAACAATATAAGAGAGAATAAGTAAAAAAAAATATGAGACAAATATAATTAATTGGGGTAATAAAAAAATGAATTAAATTTGTAAACAAGTACAACACAAGGTGTAACTTGTACAACTATGGCAGTTAATTTTTGGGAGAGATCTTCTCATGATCTATTTTTTTTTCATTATCCCTTATGAGCCTATTTAGGCCGTTGGATGAGAGAAAAGCTATAGTAATACTATTTAAAATTATGAAAGATGATTAGAAAAACTTGACCTGAATTTTCATAACAAGAATTCAAACGGGCCGTTATAATTTCTTTCCAGTTCTTCCCCTTCAATGTTAGGTGAACCAAATCCCCCGCCAATTGACTCTGTCCCATCTGATCTTATCCCTTATCTTCAACTCTGATATGAAACGTTTCAGGTCATGCAAATCATCAGTCTCAGGACTTCCTTCTTCAACTCTAGAAATCTCTCAAACCTTGAAATGCCTAGCCATTCACTTATAATCAAAGTGTACGGGAGTGTTTGGGTAGGAAAAAGTAGTGTTTCTATAGGGAAAAAAATCCCCGTGGGAAAAAAACTCAGTTGGAAAGTGTTTAGGTAAGCTTCTCCCTCACCGAGCTTCCTACAAAAAAACTCATTTTTCACATAAACGAATTCATCGAGCATTGATGGAACGTTGGCCTAATGTTTATAATTTAATGGGAAATTAAAATTCCCACACCTTCTCATCGAACTCTTCCTCTTCAGCATGAAAGACGCACATAGAAGTTCCTTTCCAAAATGGCTTCACCCTTGGCGGCATCCTCTTCCAAAGCGCTAGGTTGCAGGGTGTTTTGGCCTGCGCCCCTAGCGGTGACACTGGTCCTTTGGTTTTAGACGACAGTACTTGTCTCATTAGGCCAGTATCGTGGTCATATTTTTACCCCATAATCAGGGACAAGTATAGCTTTAAAATGTTATCCTATACTTAAAGACAAGAAGGAGTATATAATATAGTCCCCTTTAAGGTAAAAAGATATATATAACATATTCCATAGGTGATTTTTGAATAAAATTTTATTTGTTTTAATTGATTTCCTTATTTGAAATTTTATCTTGTGTAATTATATCTAGAAAAAGTTGGTAAAATGTTTCTATTTAAACATTTTATTCCACAGAAGGACATCTATTAGAATATTGATACTTTTTCACCCTTTCTATACCTGAAAACATTTCAGATACTTGTAGCCAACAAAAATTTTAATATAGAAACTTTATATATATATATATATATATATATATGTGTGTGTGTGTGTGTGGATGAGCGTGCACTCGAGTGAATATATGTTTAAGGGTTAAGGTGTAATTTTAGCAATATGATTTTTCACAATTGGTGTTTAATGCAAATAAGTTTTGAAGGGTATAAAAATAGACAAATATTTCAAAAATGATGAAACTTTAGCAATTATGTTAAATTGGCTCAAATATCTTTTATGAAGCAAGAGGAAGAAAAAGTAGGTCCCATGTAAGAAAGAGATGAAATTTAACAAAATTGCTATGAATTTAAGAGATTGCGTCTACTTTTGTATCCTTATTAAACTCATCTAAATTATTAACTCTCAAAATAAAATACACATTATAATAGTCGCAGCCCACAGACATTGTTAATTACAGAGGGATTCAACTTTGAGGTCTTATAAAATAAAAATTTATGTAAAATTTAAATCCTCAAATTATTTCTCTTATATTTTATTGTAAGATCTTTTTGTCAAATAATTTGTAGAAATTGTATAAAATTAGACGTTGACTCGTGTTATTATATTCAATTTGAGAAATAAATCAAATTTTTCATTATGAACTATATAATTTTATATAAGAGAAATAATATTATTTAAAATGGCATCATTCTAAAATAGATGGACGGTCCCATAAGGCACAAACACCAATATACTAACAAAAGAAAATCTAAAAGATCTAAGGGCAAAGTTTGAATAAGCAAATATGTGAGGTTATGAACAAACATGTAAGTCCATAGTATAGGTTAATGATTGATTAATTGAGTGATTAAATATAATGGAGATATGTGTTGCGTTGCGTAACACAATCAGAAAACCGTCCACTTGTTGAAAAATTGAGCCGCTAATCAATATATCACGTAACATCCACACCATGTCACATTACTTTATATCTACTAAATTATATACACACACGTACGGAACTTGAGATAAATATTTGAGGGGGTCAAATGTATACTCATTAACTAATTAAAAAAAAAAAATTGGGGAGGCCAAATGTATAAATTTTTAGGGCAAATGTATAAAAAAATCTAACGTTCATTAAATATTTGGGACAATTGGTTTTTTTGGGGGGGTCATGGCATCCCCTTGTCATTGAAAAGGTCTATCTCTGTATACACACACATGTATATATACACATATGTATAAATATATACATATACATACATATATACATACATACATACATATATATGTATATATAGATATATGCATGGGCGGACCCATGTTGTAGAGAAGGGGGGTAAGTGCCCCTTTGAATTTGAGATTTTTTTTTTTAAATAAAATTAATACATGTTTGAATGATTGTTACCCACCCTTAATACATTAACCCTGCACTTCGTAATCGGATGAATGGTGAATAGTTGAATGATTGTTTAGTGCCTTATATTGAAAAAGATGTATTTGATAACATTGATAATATGGTAATTATGATGGAATTCCAAAAAATAAGGCCTAGAAGGATGACATTGTAATTATTTTTAGAGTAAATACCCTTTTTGGTCCCTGGAAAAAAAAAACGGACCCCATTTTGGTCCCTCACACAAAGAAATGCCCCTTTTAGTCCCTGAAAAAGACGAATAAGGGTCGATTGGTGAACATTTCGATCCCTCAAAAATTTTCAAAAAGCCCTTTTTAGTCCATAAAAATGTCATATTTTAGTCCCTAGGGACGAAAATGGGGTCCGTGTTTTTTGTCGGGGACCAGAAAAGGTATTTACTCTTATTTTTATTATAATATACTTTTGTTATTAAAATATATGTACTTGAACTTATTGAGTGCTTACCCTTCATTGTAATTTATGTAGCTGCATTTTTAACCGCACTTAGCCTTGCTTTTCTAAATGACAGGTTTGTAAAATAATTACCTCTCTTATTACATCATCAGTATTCATTTGATTTCATGAATATTTTTTTGATATTCTTTTTTTTTCTTATTTATATTCTTTTGTTTTTTTTAATGCATTTAAAACTTTCCTTAAAAAAAAAAAAATCGGGGCACTGTCCTCGAACCCCCAAATCCCCCAGTAATAGTGTTCCCCTTCAGTAATTTTCTAAACCCGCCCATGAATATATGTATATATATACATATGTCTATACACACACACATATGTATGTATGTATGTGTGTGTGTGTGTGATGCAATAGATCGTGTTAAAATCACCCAGGTGTCCAGTGGCGGAACCAGGAAATATTTTTAGCCTGGGCCAAAAAATAAACATATTGAACTATTTACTAAATAATATTGAAAATATAAATAAACAATAACCGACAATTATAAATCAAAACAAAATATAAAATGATACTAACATTTTTAGTAAGTATTTCAAACATGAATTTTACTTTCATTTTACAGCTCAATGAGTAATGAACTAAACATTATCCTAAATATATCACAAACACAATCATAATAATTATATGTATAATGAAATTTAATAAAATTAACACCTAAATGCGTATTCCATCAACCTCAAAACAAAATAATTAGAGAAACTAAAACTAATATAATATGAACCCCAAAAAATATTTTAAAAAAAAAACATAAAGATCTGATTCAATTTCAACTAAGTAAATAACCCATTATAATCTATTTTTTAAAAGAGAAACTCATTATAAAATCATAAGACAATCTAATAATAAATCCAAACTGATTAAAATTAGCCATTAATCATCCTCTATATATATATAGTCATCTATTGTCAAAACTCAAGACTCTCCCAAAATCATAACTCCAAAATTTTCACTAATCAGTACAATATTACCCTCATTACAAAGAATAAAACAAGTAGAATAAAATACTTAGCTGGGGCCAACTTATTGGCCAAAATAAAATATTATATGATACATACATATAAATACATAAGATAAGAGAAGGCCAGTTGGGGCCAAGGCCCCAGCTGGCCATAACATAGTTCCGCCAGGGTGTCCGATGGGGATTTAAATAAATTTAACCGAGTTTATTTATTATATATATATAAATCAATTTATAACTTAAACTAAATTATATATTTCCAACGTTTCATGCATCTTAAAATGAATTTTATTGTACTAATAAGTTGTTGATTGATATAGTAATTGGTCCCACCTTCGTAAAAAAGAGAATATAAGTTCAAATTTCGAGAGATTTAATTATTGAGAGAGTCGAAAATCCTTTGTATTGTTTATGATTTATGAAATACATAATTTTTATAGGTTTTATATTGAACGTGGATATAAATTGTATACATTTAATTTCAGTTTTAAATTATGTGTAAATACTATTTTAACCATAAAGACTTGACAATATATTAATACATTTTTAGCTTTGTGTAGATCACTTTTATGACTTTGGTTAATTTTTTATTTCATTCATAAAATGTAATGAGGGAAAAATAAGTTTTTTTGGGTCATCTTAGTATTGGTCCTTGCAGTTTTATTTCCCCTGTAGTGATTAGTTTCTGTAGTTTGTATTAAAGAAATTATCTTTGACTTTAAAACCGTTGGCTAACGGGTCAAGTGGAATATGATGTGGCATTATGGGTGTTCATTTCAGCCAATTTGGATTAAGAAAATAATAAAAGAACGTGGGCAACATATTTACGTATTTTTTTAAGGTTTTTAAACTTAAACTGATCATTGAACCGATTGAAATATTGGGTTAAGAAATAATGATCAAACCATAACTAACACAAAACCAAATCAAAAGTATAGGGCACTGCTTTGAATTTACAATGAATTCCACCTAAGAATCCGACACAAGTCAAACCAGTATGTTTACATAAAAACTTGTGCATTCCGAACACTTAAGTCAAATCCCATAACACACGTATACTCCCAAGTCCCACCCATCTAAAGTATAAGACGTTGTGAACTGGTTTACAAGAGAAACAAGTTAGCAAGGTTATTTAATGTATTCTAAATTAACAAAATTTACATATTCTATTCCTATTAAAGAATATGATTTTTAAATATGCATTTAATATTGTGGCCTCTCTCTCTTTTAGAATTACTCCCTCCGACTCTATGTATAAGTTACAAATAACATAATTATGCTGAGAAAAAAGTTTGTTCAAATTAATTAAAGACAATATATGTCTAAAAACTTATTTTTTTAAAAAATACATACTCGCTTATAAAGATGGTGAGTAAAAAAAAAAAATGATTGATAAATAATGAGAGAGAATAAATAAAAAAAGTATGAGACAAATATAATTAATTGGGGTAATAAAAAATTGAATTAAATTGTAAACAAGTACAACATAAGGTGTAACTTGTACAACTATGGCAGTTAATTTTTGGAAGCACATCCTCTCATGATCTATTTTTCTCATTATCTCTCATGAGCTCATCTAGGCCGTTGATTGGGAAGATGAGAAAAAAAGTTAAAGTAATATTGTAATTTTTCAGATTGATTGAACATATATGATTTAGAGATGATAAGAGAAACTTGACCTTAAATTTTCATAACAAGAATTCAAACAGGCCGTTATCATTTCTTGCCCGTTCTTCCCCTTCAATGTTAGGTGAACCAAATCCACCGCCAATTGACTCCGTCCCATCTGATCTTATCTCTTATTTTCAACTCTGATATGAAACGTTTCTGGTCATGCAAATCTGTGTATCAGTCTCATGACTTCCTTTTTTTTGCTCAGATCATGACTTCCTTCATTAACTCTAGAAATCTCTCAAACCTTGTACTGCTCAGCTATTCACTTATAATCACTTATAATCAAAGGGAGTGTTTGGGTATTGAATCCACATTACATGCTTATGCGTTTGGGTAGGAAAAAGTAGCGTTTGTGTAGGAAAAAAACCCAGTGGGAAAAAAACCTAGTTGGGAGGTGTTAAGGTAAGCTTCTCCATCACCGAGCTTCTCCCGAAAAAGCTCATTTTTCACAAAAGCTAATTCAGCAAGCGTTGGCAAAGCAATGGCCTGATGTTTATGATTTAATGGGAAATTAAAATTCCCACTCCTTCTCATCGAACTTTCCCTCTTTGGCATGAAAGACGCACATAGAAGTTCCTTTCTAGAATGGCTTCACCCTCGGTGGCATCCTCTTCCAACGTGCTTGGTTACAGGGCGTTTTGGCCTTCGCCCCTGGCGGTGACACCGGTCCTTTGGTTTTAGACGATGGTACTAGTCTCATCGAACTCTCCATCTCCCGGTGATTTTTGTCTCTGGCCATGGAGAGTTAGTAAGATTTTGGTGATTTGGAGATTGTTGGTTTGGACAGAAGCATCAATCCAATTATGTAGTGCAAATTTTTTTTTTATATATATAAAGTATTGCATCCGTATACATGGAGCCCTATCATACCCATATTCTTGCATGTATGTAAATCAACACGTAATTTGTCTGTTTGTACTGGGGATGTATGTATGTACTTAATTTTATCTGGAGATATTCTCAAACTGATGTGGATTATTTTCATGATGACTAAGTAAATGGGTGATGAAGATAATAATACTATTATCATCAAATATTCCTACATTATCTTCAACACAAATAAATCATGTTCGTGATAGAATCAGAGACCAACTTGTTAGGGATAAGTGATCAAATTAACAATGTACTATTATTTAATATCAACATATATAAATACATTTGTATGCTTTTTAATTTATTAATAGTTTTATCCATTTAATATATTTAATTAAGGACCTTATTGTTTTTTTAATTATTTTTTAAATAATAAACTTAGCTTTTTTTCCCCTCAAATTTAAATGTAAATTTTTATCGTCAATTATCAAAATATATACAACTAATATATATATATATATATATATATCACACACACACACATACATATATGTAATATTCAATAAAATTCATGTATTTTTCAGTCATTTTCTATCTCAACTGACTTTTTAAATAATAATCCAAACAAGTTTGGTTTAGAAAAAAGTTACTTCTATAATCTGTCAATCCGCATACACAAATCACATTTACAATATGACTTTTATCCTATCTTATTTTTGTAAAAGTTATATTTAAAATAAATCACTTTCACCGCATTAACTCAAGCAGGCCAGTACATCTATTTTCAATTGCCTGTCTCATACATTGAAGTTGTCTCAGAAAAGCTAAAACGAAAAGACAAAAAAAGACCACTTAAATTTTAAAATATAATTACCTACAAGAGTATAGGTATTAACTACACTTGAATAGCAAATGGCAACTCGTTTTAAGAGGAACTCATCAATTTAAGATTTTGAAGTTCAAATGATATTTTTTAGTCTTTTTTCCAAGCTAAAACATGTTTCATAGAAAACTTCCCATGACCTACGAGTTCACTGTAGTTGTTTTTCTGGTCTACACTAATAAAGCTGCACAAGTCAACAAGTCAATAGCTGAACAGCAAAATGACCAAGCCTATTAGTCTTCAGTCTCCACCAATTTGCACAGACTTCGTAGCCATGTCAATGCCTGCCAACCATGTGAAAGAAACATTCTACTGATTCTATCTCATCAAACTTCGCAGTTGAATTTTAAAATAGAAAAAGAAAAAGGCTTCCCCCCATATAATACACAAAATAATTAATACAACAACAAAAGCCTTATCATAACTAAGTGGGTCAGCAAACTACATGAATGATACAATGTTACTTTACTCTGTCCAATAAGCCATTACCCAAGAAAGTGAACAAATGAAGGCGCCTTGGTAGCTATAGTAATTTGAACCATGTAGAAAACTGGTACTATATATCATAAATTACAGATTCTAGTTCCATCTAGTTGGAGATCAATCCATTCCATAAAAAGTTGACAAGAGTTTTAACTTTCACTTTTTTTTGGTGAGAGCCCAATACAACACTCTCCCTGTCTAGACTTGGGACTAGTTATGAAGAAAAATGAGTGTAGTTAGTTACTGAAAGAGCATAATGACATTTTATCAAAAAAAAAAGAGCATAATGACATTGTGCATTTCATATAGCTAACCTAGCTTAGTGACATAAGGCTTGTTATTGTTTTTTGAAGATTAATGTCAGTTAGTACGCTGGCATAACACTGATGAGTCAATGTTAAATTACCTGTGCAAGGATTTACGAACCACTACTTTTTTTATGTCAACAAATAAATAATTTCATAATTTCAAAAGTAAGATAGTAACAAAACTGAAGTTCATTGGAGTGTCCTTACATGATTGGATGAACACCCAGGTAAAGCATTATACCTCCCAATAATTTGAAGCTTCGGATTTAAGGTGTAATTCCTTCCTTTGCTTGGTGTTTTTTCTTCCATTTGATTGTCTCTCTATGTACAGATAAACCTGGCAACATATCAGTTCCAGTCTTAATGGTTTAACAACGGCAGATACAATCATCTTCAAGATCAGGTTTCAGGGTCGGCAAATCCAAATTCCCACAGTATGGTCTGTCAGCCACCATTGAAGAAAAGATATTCATGATAATGGCCACATATCTCGCTGCATACTAGCCAAACCAGTCATATGTCAAATGATCACCTCAGATGATATGAGATGAGATAGGTAGCAATCATACCTAACGTCCACTGCTTCGAATATTTTCTTTCAAATTTATCAAGGGACTTCGAAATAACGAAATAGGAAGAACCAAAGTTGAAAGAATCCCTCAACAATATTCTCCCTACAGAAAGCATTCAACCAAGGCCAACTGAAAGTTTTCAATTCCACTTTCTCAACCTGATATTATTGTTACCAAGTTAAGATGTCCTTTCCATTGATACATTATCCTCAAAATCTTCATCCACACCTTCAATTTCGGAATCAACATCAGAACCTATATCTGATGACAAATCAGCCTCCACATCCTCATTTTGCTCCAAACTATCTCCACCATTGAAGTCCTCAGAAACATTCTCAACACATGCTCTTCTTATGGGCCCCATTTCATCCTCTTCTCTACTTCTCCTATAGCCAACCAATTCTCTATCAACATTTGCTTTCCTGGGACTCGTCAAAATCAACTCGGCCAGCTTCCTTCTAGCTAAATACAAATCATTAGGCTCTATCAAATCTCCTTTTCTATACGCCTCCCTAAGGAAAACAGTGTGCAACTTCCCTTGATTTCCTCTAGTTGAGACATAAAATATCCCCTGGTGCTGGAGAAGAAAGTCTTTCAACTTCTTGGGCAAATTCATTGCCATCCGAAAATGAGCAATCCTCTCCAAAGTAATTTTCTTCTCCACTGTCAACGATAACAATTCATGGATTGTAGCAACTGCTCTCTTCTCCATTCGCTTCTGAGCCTCAATGGACCTCAAATCATACCCTGAAACATCTTCATAAGGTGACCAGTATGGAAGACGTTGCCATTTCCACATTGCAATTCTAAAATACTTCCCAATCTTAAATCCCGGAGGGAAATTTATAATGAAAGAAAATCTAATGTTTTCAGCTTCGATTCCTTTCTCCCTGTATTCCTTCTCCCTAGCTTTCTCTATGGCACACAGTGTTAACTCCTCCTCCCTCTCCATAAGCTCAATGTACTTATTCCTAGTCTCTTTGGCATCAAACAATCGAAAATACTGCGGGTACCTGAGAACCACCGAGTACTCGAAGTCGTCCGGCAATCCAAACGCCGACCGAGCAATACGAACATGCTCGAGACGAAGCCTCCCGGTGTTAGACATCATCAGAAGCTTCCGGAGGCGCGTGGCGGCGTCTGGGATTTGGGCGATGAGGGCTTGCCGTTCCTGATCGATTTGGAGAATGGCTTTCCGGGTCAATCGGCAGAAGAGAATTCGCTGAACCGGGTGCTCGTAAACCTCGAAAACATGAGGGAATTTGAGGATGAAAGCGCCGGCTTCGTGCTGTTTGAAGCCGATTCGGCGAGCGAGGGTGTCGAGGCGAGAAATTGGGAGTGTTTGGTTGAGTTGCGAGAGAATGAGGTCCTGAAATTTGAGAACCTTTCGCATTTTCTTCTCGACCTCCATGTAGTTGTCATAGCCATGATCTCGAACTCTTAGAAGCTTTTTTGGAATGGCAGTGGACTGCGACATTTCTCGGGTGAAGCCAAACATATTGAGAAAAAATCGAGTGCTCTCATGAGTTAGGGTCTTGCGCTTGAAGATATTGGCGCTATAGGAAAAGAAGATTCTCATTTTGAGCTCTCGAGGGGCTGAGGTTTCAGGGTTTAGCGCTTGTTCGTTGTACATGGAGACATTGAGGAGGAGAGGGGTAAGCAACGAATTATAAAAAATAGTGGGGAATAATGTAATTACTTCAATTTTGAGGGCGATTGAGAATGAATTTTCATTATCTATAGGAACAAAAAACCAGGCCGAAAAGAAAAACAAGTATAGGCCCAAAATCGATGTGGAGGTGGGGTTAGAGATCATGCGGGCTGTTGGGTTGTTGGTTTTTCACGTCACACTGGGGATTTCAGTGCTTTTTTTTTTTCCATGAAATGTGGATACTATTTTTTTTGCCCAATCAGAACCTTCGATCCTGAGTCGGACCCATGATGGTGAGAAAAAAGCTTCCAACATCATTTTCTCAACAAAACGGTTACCAACATGAAACTAAGAACATCAACAACAAACCAATTGGTTGGGTCTAGCGGAGAGAGTTAATCCTTACAACATGTCAAACTAATGTTTGAATCTTCATTAGGAGAGTTACCTATTTTTAGTACCCGACAGTACCTCAAACATGATTGTTTTTAAAAAAAGATACATGTGCCTGCAAAAAATACAGCAGGAAAATGATTGCCTCAAATAATAAAAAAAGTTTCCTACTAATTGTGTCCCTAGGAACTTGATGAATTAAAACAGCGGATTTCCATGAATGAGGAGTCTAGCTTCCTCGATAATATCCTCAAAGGGATGGCATGTGCTAGTTTAAGGGACTCGATTTAGTTTGAGATCAGATATGGGGTTCCAAAAGGTGATTTTTGAATCAGACGACGCCAAAGCACTTGTTGATTTGCTAAAAGCCAATACAAACGTTACCTGGTAGTTTAGTCTATATGCAAATACAGAGAGCTTCGTGAAGCAATCTTGAGATCTCCAATGGAGACATATAACCAGGGAGCAAAACCATGTTGCAGATACTCTGGCTAAGGATGGTTTGAATAAATCATGTTTTATTTGAGTCATCTGCGGGCAATAGCTGACGACGAGTGTACTGTATGGGAATTAATTCCCTCAAGCTTACCTCATTATATTAATGGGCATCAGCCCTCTTCAGTATAAAAAAATAATTAAATAAATTTAGTTCCGTATAACCTACAGAACAGAGTTAGGTCTAATAGAAGGGGTTGGTTCTTATAACCTGATAAGCTAATCAAATAGTTGATATAAAAATTAAATGTGACAAAAAAACAAATTTTTTTTAAAAAAAACATCTTGAGTCAAGTAAAAAATATTTTTGTCATTTGCTGCGGGGTTATATTTATTGTATTGGAATCAGAATTAGAAGCCACTCGGAACTAACAATTTAATTTCTGCGTAGTGTATCCATTTGGTGTTTGGCGATAAGGGGCGCGCCATCTTTAAAACATCATCGATTTTTAAAAAATTAACTTCGGAGGAACGGTTAAAAACTATCTAATTTGTGTTTGGATTGATAATGGTCTACTACCTACGTCGCAGTTTTTCATGCCTCAAACTTTTTAAGTTTTTCCTTAACGCTTTCAAACAAACTAACCTAAACGTTTGGTGGTACTAACAATGTAATTTGAAGTGCCGTCTGAAAGAAGCCGAAATAAATTAAGGAGACAAAATTTGGGTATAAAAGTCAGGAGGCATAGAAATAATAGAAGAACGAGCAAGAGACAAAGAAGGAATTTATAGCCTGTAACTGTATTGTAACATAAAACGCATGAACCAGAACAAACACTAATCGTCATAAAGATAAAAGATAAAGGGGGGAAAAACAAAGACGCAAGGACAAATAGAGAATCCAGACAAAAGTCAAAGGTCATCAAGTCAATACCCGAACCACCCGCTCCCAAACAAATCATACCTTTTCATTATCTTTCGTGGTTCGTTCTTGACTCCAAACCTTTCTACTTTCTATCCTCTTTAGTCTTTACCCACTTTATTCTTTTCCTCCTTTATAAAAACCTAAACCCTAAATCTGTAAAACAGACTCCATAACACCACTTGGATCATCATCATCGTCCTCTTCAGCCACCTCTAACCGCCTCTTTGATCTTCTCAATGGTGGCCGTCATCACATTGTTCACTGTTTCTACCGACTCCACCGTCAGCTTCCCCGTTGGCAGGCTGTTCACCAGTATCTGCAACCCTACTGTCAGCAGGCTTCCTCCGCCGCTGCCGTCACTTCCTGGACTCCCGTTGCCGCCGCCGACGTTATTACCGTCGGCATGAATGGCAAAGCCAGAAGGCAAGAGAGCCACGTAGGAAGAATCGCCGCCACTCATCACCACGTTCAGCGACTGCACATCCACCGGTGCATAAACCACCATCGACCCTGTCGCATCCGTCCATGTCTCTTGCAGTATCACCATGCCCGTCTCGTTCCCATCCACACCCTGAACAATCCGTATATACACACATGTTCATCCGGAAGAAAATTGAAATGAAAAACAATAAATATAAGTGGTATTTTTTTAGAGATTAAGAAAATAAAATAATTATAACATGTATCTTATATTATGAGATTATATATCAGTTTATAGTTTATAAGTTACTCAAATTAATAAAAAAAATATAAATATAAATATTTTAATGTAACTTATTTAAATTTAACAAGAGCAAGAACGACTAAAAGACAGTACTTACGTTGGCCCGGAGAAGGGAAACACAGTTACCATGTGACTGTCCTTTTGCAATGAGAGCCACTTCCTGCATGTTTCCGGCGCCGCTGGACAAGATGTCCCACTCGAATCTCCGGTGCTGGTCACGGAGGAAATCAAACAGCCTTTGACGGGACACAGGCAGCCAGAAAGAAGTGGTGGCGCTGAGCATGACTCCGTGAGGATCACCGGGATCGCCGCCTTCATTGGTCCGAATCATAATCTTGACGTCTTCTCCGATGGTATCGACATGAAGGCTGTCCCACCTCCGGCCAGAGGAAGCCACTATCCCAGAACAGAAGTTGTCCACCATGCGTTGTGCCAGCTTCACCATGCTTCGCCGACCGCCCTGGCTTAGTGCTGTCACAGTACAAATTACATGTCCATCAGAGAACATCAAGGTTTTAATTTGTTTTTGAGAAGTGGAGTGAGAATATATATAGAATGTGACTTATATACTTGTGTGATCATCGGTGGGGATGGAAGAGGACAAGATGGCCAAGCATTCGCATTGCCTTTGGAGGGTGGCCAGCCATCTATGAGCACCAAAACCAACGCCGGCGTTCACCAAGGGACGGTAAAGTTGGTGCACAACATTCTCGTCGTACTGCCAATGCTCCACCCAAGTAACCTGCAATAATTAAAATACTAACTTGTTTTAATCACATCATGAAACCTTATTTTGAGTATTTTACCACGTTATTCATATAGTATAAACCGTGCAAAAGTCTAGATAGTTTCACTCATCTCAAGGAGTGATCAGAGGCTAAGTACGGCCACAAACAAATCAATAAGAAGAAGCAGCTCATATATGAATTCCTAATCTGTCGGTCCTATCATCAGTACAATCCTTCAAGAAAGTATATACACACACACACACACACACATATATACGTACCTTGGAGTAACCGTTGGGCATATCTTGGACAATGCAGCCAGAAGGAAGCCTCCTGCATCTGACAAAAGTGTGTGCATTGGTAGGGTCTCGACCCATCTCAACTGAAACATCAACCACTGCCCACTGGCTTTCCGATTGCTGCTTGCATAATCTCAGCATCCTCGTTTGCCTTATCGGCACCAGCGGCGTATGCATTTGCAACTCAGCTTCCAACTATATATATCAAACAACCCATAATCAATCGCACACACGTCAGTCTCAAGATACAAATAAAAATATTGTGTTGTATATATGTATGTGATATGCTCCTTCCATCCTTTCTAGTTTAATTTATCCTTCATTGAAGTACATCTTCTATTAAGATACTAGGAGAGGAATATACCACGAGCAAAGTACCACTTCTGGTCCCTCCGACGCCACTTGATACCACATCGAGAGGCGCAACTCTAGCAATTATGCTCCCAAACATCTCCACCCATCGATTCTGCATATATAGTCACAGATAATTGATCAAACATAAGCAATTAAAACAATCAAACAAAAGTATCCAAGGTAATTAATGTTGTTCTATATATACCATGTCCATCAATGTTTCGATGAGAACCAAACTGTTCATCATAACCATTGCAGTTTCTCTAGTAGCTTCAGTGACATAACCAGGAGGTTTGAGACCAAGACAAGGAGGAAAAATCCGAGTATACTCATCGAGATTCAGTACTTCATTATCGCCATCCAAGGTCTTAATCCAAAGAGGGGCATCAGCTTGAGCCATCTTCATTAATTCATCCAAAGCAGACAAAGCAAGATCTATAAGCATAGATCTCTCAGCCTGTACTTGATCATTAATATTATTATTTCCCATTTGCATCATCCCCATATCAAGTCCCATAGGAAAACTTGACCCAACAACACCAATGCTACCTAACCCAGTCAAAGTGTTGTTATTACTATTGTTGTTCCTTCCAATGGCTAGTTCAAGGCCAGAATCTGAGCCTGGAAGAGCCATGGTTGAGATTGGCCTTCCCAGAAACTTGTTGGCCAAGGCACAGACACGGTTCAGTTCGTCCTTTAATCGAGCATTTTCGATCCTTAGTTGGTGTTCGTCGAATGAGATTTGCCCAGGTATGGCTGGGCTTCCACAGTTGCTGCATATTGGGTTTGACATGGCTTCCTTCATCATACTGTTCTCTGCTCTCAGCTTGTCATTTTCTTGCCTCAGTATCAGATTCTCATGCCGCTCCAGCTGGGTCTGGTAATAATTTTCAAAATTAAATAGACAAAAAAACCTTCATTAATAATACACAACCCAAAAGATCGTGAACAATAAATAAATAAATAAATAAATAAATATATATATATATATATATATATATATATTATGATAATATCAACCGATTAATCTGAGCAATTGACTATTCCTGTTTTGGGGTTTGTGGCTTCCCTCTTAATATCAAGAAGGAGGTTTCAACAACTTGTCAACATACTTCTCTTTTTTATGTGAGCACCAGCTATCCTCAGGAATTACAAAACCATACTAATTCGGGCTGGGTTATGGTAGGATCCATTTGGGCGGTAACCCTATCACATAAAGGGTTGCATTTTCAAAGGATCGAACTTATAACCTTTGGTTAAGAAGGAACAACTCTTATCAGTTAATCGCGATAATATAATGCTGTTTAACAATTAAAGAAATTAACATTTTGGTCTCCCCAAAAAACAATAAATTTTCGCAGACTACTGATTCGTGAAGCTGCAAATTAATTACCTTCATTTGGGTTCTTCGATTTTGAAACCAAAATTTGACTTGCTTAGTCTCCAAGCCAAGCTTCCTACTAAGTTCCAGTCTTTGCTTCTCGTCAGGATGAGGACAATCCTTAAAGAAACTAAACAATTTTTTTAAAAAAAAAAAAACAGCGAATTAATTAATTATACCAGATGAATCAATCAAACACAAGAAACAAAATTAATCTGAAGAAGACAGAGAAATTTTAAAGGGTGATTGTTACTTTTCAAGCTCTTGAATTTGGTGAGGAGTGTGTCTATGGTACTTCTTGGATCTCTGATTATTAGGGGTATCATCACCAGCTTCCTGATCATCCTCGCCTGAAACTCCATCGAAATTATCACTCCCAGAACGGCTCTCATATCCATCATTATCCCTAATCCTCGCAATCAAACTCTGATCGAAGTTTTCCCCAAGAAGACCCATCTCAACATGCCCCTGATTATGATGATCCATTTTCCTTTTCTGCAACACTAATTCTCTCATCACAAACATCGCACAAATATGATGATAATGAACAGTAGTAAGCCGTACAAATCGAATTCATTAATCTAATAATAACCAGTATAATTCAATTCAATAAAATCAGAGAAACAAAAAGGGAAGAATTCTCTCTCTTATTCCCCTTTTTCTCTGACTTTGATTTTGTTTCCTCTCTCGAAACTGTAGCAATAACTTCAGTCAAGGCACTTTATGGGGATTTCATTTTTGGATGATTTCACGCTTGAACTTTTTGACCTCAAAATTGAAGATAAGCTGCGAAACTGACAAAAACAAAAACAAATTTTCTCTTTTTCACTAAACATACAACCTTATGGTCAACACTCATGCATGGCTTCCAAACTCATCTCTATCTCCCTCCACAGAAGGAAAGCCTCTGCTTCACATAGATGTAGACAGAGAGGAACAGAAGAAGAAGAATAAAAAGAAAAGACGTTTCCTTTTCATCCGAGCTTAAATCCCATTAACAGAAAGTTTTTGTCAGTATCGAAAAAATTCTGAAAGAGACTGAGAAAAGAGAATTGAAAACAGAGGAAACAAAGGATTCATCTCACTAACTTTTCAAGAGCATCACAGGGAAATCTAGGCGAAAAGGCCAATTTGACAATACCCTCTGAGATCTTCTCTCTCATTTTTTCACCACCTTCTTCGACTTGTTCGATAGAAACAGAGAAAACAAGAAAAGGGTGGGAAAGAGAGAGAGAGGGATAAAAAAAATGGTGGATGGAACGGAAACCAACCCAGGGTACGGATAAAAATGATACCTTTAAATTCAGACAGTGAGGAAATTAAAAAAGGAGCTGAAAACAAATAATACTAACAGTCTGTTGGTTGGTTTGGTTGCACAGAACAGCCAAGAGAGTTATGAGCTTTTCAGATCCTTCGCTTTCTCTCTCCCTGGGATCTGTGGAAGAGAAAAAGACATGTAAGAGGAAAAAGAAATAATTTTTAAATACATTATTCTACAGAGTATAAAAAAATTAGTGGAGCTGACTTACTATGACTCAAAGTCAAGGGCTTTCTTCTGTGCTCTCTCTATTTTTTTTAAAAAACCTTTCTGATTCGTCTCCTTCCTCAGCTTCTTCCGTCACACTCCATTCACAAATTTATATTCTCTCTCTCTTTCTCTCACTATTTCATCTTCTCTCTCTCTCTGTCTTGATTTTATGAGAATGATGAAATTGAAATAGAAATATATAGGAGGAGAGAAAAAGGGTAGAGAGTGGGACCCGCTGCTAAAAACAGGGGATCGTGATGTTTGCTGCCACAACCCGATTCGGAGCGCGTGTCTCACGCGCGTGTTGTAGTATCTTGTCAGAGGTCAGAGAAGTTTCGGTATGCGGACGTGCACGGTAATAAATGAGATGGACGCGAATCAACCAATAGGAATATTACAGCTCACAAGAAAGCAGAGGGACAAGCTCGTTCGTACGGGTGTGATTGGGACAGTGACTGTCTTGTTGAATTTGATGGTAAATCATCAATGGGCATGACTTTGGGACGCATCGGATTAATAAAATTAATAAAAACAATTAAATTAAAATCAATAAAGTTCTCCTATAATTTATGTAATTTTTAATATTATCCCTACTAATTGCATTAAACTCTAATAGTACTAATTATCACTCTCACCCACTACCCTTATTAATTATAGGCATACATGAAAAAATTAATTAATACTCTTTGGGAATAAGCAAGTGCCTTATAAAAATGACTAAATAAACTTATTAGTTGGTTCCTTATAATAAAGATCAGAAAGAGTACCTATGGTCTTAAATATAAGATAAAATTTATAGTGCAATCGAAGAGAGTATCATTTGAACTTGGAAAACCCCAAAGAATCTATTAACACATGAAAATGTCATAAAGATGACAATAACCAAATAGAGATTTTGAAGTATTGATGATTTTACCATTATATCATTCAGTTTCTAAATAAATAAAATAGGTGCCCTTGTTGACCATCGTCGATCGACCATAAGAGCTCCGGCGTCGGGGGCTTTTTTCTAGGGGTGAGGTTGATTTTTTTTTTCTCCCTAATAAAATAAAAGTAAAGGGGTAATGGGTGGGATTCGAACTCACCCACCATTTTGCCAAGTTGTTTTTTTTTTTTTTTAAAAGATACTTGCATGAATAACTTCACAAAGTGTAGCAATTACATAGAGGAAAGCAACAATCTGAAAAGACAACCAAACTTAACATGACAAAAGCAACTGATACAAAATGAAACAACAAAGTCTACATGCAAAAGTAAAATAAACAAACTAGCCACCACCCATTGAAGGACCGGTGGGCGAGGATTCCTCAGCACCTGCACTAGTCTCCTGAACCTCCAAAATTAGAAGTAACAACAAAGTAGGTGTTGGTTGTGAAACCCACATAATAGGGCACACCCCTTTATAAACATCAACTACAAGGAAATCCGCAGCACGGTTGCTCCATCTTGGGGTAAAGGACATGAAGAACCTAACTTTAGAAGACAAAAGACAAATGATATCCTATACAATACTTCTACTCTTCCAATCAAACAAATCCAATGACTTTGCATCAACACAGGTAATCAAAGGGAGACAATCAGTTCCAAAAACCACTTTATCATGTCTTAGATCCACAGCTAGAACAGAGCCCTTTTCATAGCCAAGACTTCGGTCGTAAAAGCATAAATTGATTTAACTTTGTCCACATGTCCCCATCTACAGAAACCAAAATGATAACGACAGATTACCCCAATAACAGTATCTTTCTCAATAGGCGACTAAACCTATCACAATTAATTCTAAGGCTACCTAATGCAGGAGAGAACCATTTAATGTTAAGACTATCACAGCCCCTTAGCAAAATAAAACCCCTTTGCACCATGTCATAGTAACCCCAAGCCCCTTTGATATATATGTATGTATGTATGTATGTATTGGTATATATATGTATAATATAAATAAAACATGATGATATTGATAAAATAAGTATGAAAATGACTAAATGTGTAATAGTATTGACTAGAAGCATAATTGTATTGACTAAATGAGTAATGACATTACCTAAAGGCGTAATAGTATTCAGTAAATGAGTAATGATATTCTTTTAAAGTGTAAATGAACCGACTAAAGGCATAATGGTTAGACGTGGGCAAAAACCTAATGGTGTGATCGATGCACATCCCTAATAATGATATTGACAAAACGAGTAATGAGATTGATTAAAGGTGTAATGACATTGACTAAATGAGTAATGATGTTGACTAAAGGTGTAATGGTATTGATTGAGTTGTCAGATTGACTAAAGGCATAACGACAATGATTAAATGAGTAATGATATTAACTACCTTTAATCGCCACGCTATGCCTTGTCAAAATAGGCATATGCACTTGTCAATGAGAGTTGTTTTACTAACATAATTGTACTTCTCAATCGTCACTCTAAGTAGACACATAAACTTGTCAAAGTAGACACATAAACTTGTTATAATAGGCCCATACACTAGCCATTTTATAAGTTGTCAAAGTAGACATATACACTTGTTATTTTATAAATTGTTAAAGTAGGCATATAAACTTGTCAAAGAAATCACATAAACTTGTTAAATTAGACACATAAACTTGTTACAAAAAGCACATATAGTTTCCATTTTATAATTTGTCAAAATAGGCACATAAATTTGTCATTTTATAAGTTGTTAAAGTAGTCACATATACTTATTAAAATAGTCATATAAACTTTTCATTTTACTAGGGGCAAGAGGATAATTTCACATTCAAAATTAATATCAATGAAGTCCCTAGGAAATTTTTTAATAGGTATATGTTATCCTAATTTTTGTGATTTTTTTTTTTTTGGGATTTGAGACTTTTTTGTGATTTTTTTTTTTTTTGGGATTTGAGTGTGATCTTTCCTTTTTTTTTTTTAGGGTTGTCCCATGGGAGAAAGGAAAGTTACCTGCAATGGATTTTTCTAGATGGTTGCTGATTTTAGGTTGATAATTCTGATAAACCTTTGACTAAACGTAACTCTAAAAAGGAAGTGAAATCTTAATTTTTAATATTCAGTTTTTTCATTGACTAAAGACCCTTTACAATATACCCAAAATTATATATGGTAATAATAATAATAATTTTAAACTATTTACCTGCAAGAGCAAGCATCCTTTTTAAATTAGAATACCTTGTTTTTTTTAACAAATAATATTTTAGGGTGCTTTAATTTGTTGGAGTGTAGACATACATCCTGCAAGGACAATGGATGGAGATAATATATATATATAAAAAATATGTTTGTGTCACTACCACTTTTTCACCGTTAGATCCGAATCTCATCTACCTTTATCATTTCTTTCTCCTATTGAGATTCTGATCTAATGGTGAAAAAATGGTAGTGGCTTGATAGTGAATATATTGTTTTAACTTTTGTTTAGGTTAGCGAGTAGAATATATTGTTTTAATGTAATTTATGATCTACGAGATAAGTATATGAAAACAATTTTATTTTGATGACTTACGTGAACGTGTTTTTTTAATGCTAACTCAAACAAAACCTTTGTCGGATGGTTTACAAACACATAAACATATATTGACTTAAAGAAATCTCAAGAAAGGGTACACATATGCATACTAGAAGTGATCCCCCCCAAAAAAGAACCATCCGTGAAAGATTTAGGATTTAAGTAAATTTGACCGATAATAATTTCATTAAAGTTACACATCACAAAGGATTGAGAAGGCAGTAGGAGTGTGGTGAGACCAACATGTTAGATAAGGTTTAACAAATTTATTTCCTTTTTATCTCTCCGCTTATTTAAACTCGCGTGAACTTAAGTTGTAGTCGTCTTAACAAATTTATTCCTTATATATCACTCCTCTTAGTTAAACTCGGACGTAGGTCATAGTAGTCTTAGAGAATTTTCAATTATTTACTGCAGCATTAATTATTTTCTTATATCAAAAGCTATTGATTTTTTTTATCCTGGTTATGCACCACGTAGAATTCTCATTTAGTATTTAAAATGCGGTTTCTAATTTTCTATGAACCAACCTTTCGAATCAATTTTTATATTGTTGGCAACAAAATCAACTTTATTTTGGTAAGAATGGAAGGACATATTTTGTCAGATTCACGTGTGTGCGTGCAAAAAGGGAAGTTACTTACAATGGATTTGATACAATTGGCTGCTGATTTGGGGATTGTGATTTTTGATAAACCTTTGACTGAATGTAACTCTAAAAAGGAAGCAAAATCTCAAATTTCAATATACAGTTTCTCATATGACTATTGACCCTTTAGAATTTCCCCCAAAGTTTTGGTAACAATAATCTTCAATGATTTACAAATAAAAGTTGGTGTAGTTGATTAAGATATTGACTTATAATTATAAGATTGTGGGTTTAAACCCCACCGATATGAAGGCTTTATTAGAGGGTAATCTATCTTTAAAAGTGTTCTATAAGCTTGTAGGCATATTTTAACCATAGTACGTATACTTCCGGGATCCAATTCACCTAAAAAAAAATCTTCATTGATTTCATTGCACATATACTTTTTGAATTGGAACACTTTTTTTTTTGGGGAATGAATGAATCATTTTAGAATGCCATTTTTTCTAATGTAACTAAACGGAATGACACATATAGTTTGGTCAATTGACAACAATTGCTCAACTTTTTTTAATGTAAAGATAAAATTTAGAGGATGCACAAAATCTACGACTTAATTTAACTTATAGCCCACATATAAATGGGTAATAGGGCGAGAGAAAAAGACGAGTATAATAAAACTCACGTATCAAGTAAAGCCCACTTATTCGGCTTTGGGCCTAAGAAGAGACCGCAGTCATCTTACTATTTATATTAGTTTTAAATTATTTTCTTGTATTAAATGTCTCATGATTATTTTTATTTGAGTTGAACATACCATCCTTGTAGAATCTTATTTAGTACATTTAATTTAATATACAGTTTCTATCAGTGACATTTTTGAATCAATCTTAATTTGCTAGGAATGAAAGCACATGGATTGTGTTGAGATATGATAATTAAATATTGAGGATATGCTTTTTAAAATAAAGATATTGATTAGATTTACTTAAAGGTCAAAACTTTTTGGTGAAAAGATTGTTACTTGCAACAGATTTCTACTTTCCGTCTTTGTTTTATTTTCTTCCTTTTATAGTTCTTTGACTATGATAGAATGTTACCATTAGAAGAAAGTGAAGTCAATATTTTCAATGTATACGGTTCCCAAAAAAAATTCCCTTATTAGTATGATTTGGAGGGAAGATTGACGTATTTATTTATTTTAATTCATGTCATTGTTACGGAAATTATCAATTTTAAAAATTTAATGAAGCAGTGTGCGTAATAATTAATTATTAATAAATAAACTATGAAAGAAAAATTATGAATTCATTAATGTCGAGATGCAAAATTACTTCAATATACTCGTTAGTATATTTAAAAATAAAATATTAATTTCTATATTTGTCCAAAAAGCACAAACCCCACGATCTAATTTTTTGAATTCCTTCTTGATACAATGAAATTGTATAAAATATGAAATTATCTTTTACAATTTGATAGAAATTTAGATAACGATACCTTGTTCAGAAACGATGTGTGAATGCACATTTTTGAATTCGATACATGCAATGAACAAGAGATTAAATGCACGGCCTTATATGCTATCAATTTTAAGAGGTTACCTTACATATCTATTATGAGTGTAAATAGAAAATAAAATGATTTGGTTAAGTGCGAAACTATGAATATTATATTTATACACACACACGAGAAATAATATCAATTTATGAAGTATGAATGAGAAATATCTTGTAGCTTTACATTTTTTTATGCATTGTAACGAACGTGAAGTGAATCTAATTGTTCATGATTTATAAATAATTTTTTCTATCTGTAAATTTTATACCATATACATTATTTTTAAAGCTATTAATTTTTTATGTGTTTACAAGCTTAAAACACCCTGAGTTATAACTTATAATATTGTTTTTGACAAGTTTACAAATATTTTAATTGTGTGGGAGGATATTAGTCCCTATAAATTTCGAGTCAGTTGCATCAATCTAATAACAATGAACAACTAATGAAAAGGAATATTTAACATTCAAGTCCTTATAATTTTAACCGATTTTTAATTATGTTTCTATTTTTAATCAAGCCCGTGTAGTTTTAAGTGATTGATAAAAAATAATAATAATAATAAATTATAGAGACCAAAGCCGGTAAAAACAATAAGTACGTTACTTAGTAAAAAGTTAAAAAAATCACAGCGACACGATTAGAAATTAGGGGAAATTGATGGGATTTATAGGTTAATTATTTCTATGCGTAATTAAATGGGAAAGCTTCCTCATTCTCATTAATACCTTCTTTATGTATTTGTACCTTGTCATGTAAAATTTGAAAGTTTATTTCACCGGCAATGTTAATGATTTTTAATTTCAAAAACTGAAAATTTAAGGTTATAGACAGAATTCAAACTCAGCCTCATTTTAGGAGACTCTATAAGCATGTTTGAGATTACTTTTGAGGATTTTAAAGTTGTTTAGGAGACTCTATAAGCATGTTTGAGATTACTTTTGAGGGTTTTAAAGTTGTTTATGTACATAAATCGAGATAAAACACATCTAACATATTTACCTTGTATAACGATTGAAAATATATTTTTAAAGGCTTCCGTCAATGTTTTAAACGTGTATTCCTCTGATTCTTATTATAAAACATCAACTAGCAAGTTTATTTGGTCCTTTTTATAAGGTATTAGTTTGTTCCCAAAGAACATTAATTATTTGTTTCTATATAGACCCCTAATTATTAAGGGTAGTGAGTGAAAGTAATAATTATATAATATTAGAATTTAGTGCAATTATTATGGATAATATTAGAAATTACTTAAATTGTAGAACAACTTTATTAACTCTAACTGTTTTTATTGATTTATGAGAATTGTTAGTTAGTAACTTATAATAAGGATCAGGGAGTACCTCAGAGACAACCCAATGATTAGTTAAAATATGGTTATATAAGAGGGGGGGCTATGATAGAATCATAAAAGATATGACATCATAATTGGGCACAGCCGACATAATCACACGCAAAATGATAATATATGATGGCGCTAACATTAGTTTTTAAACGAAATAAGATTAAGATGTGGCCAGTAATTAAGAAAACGTACATGCGAAGAATAACCTTTTTATTTGGCACAACTCACAAGTCATTGTCACTTTCCTAAAGACTCATTCTCAATTGGCCAGTAATTATCAAACGTACATGCGAAGAATTTGATTTTTATTTGGCACAACTCACAAGTCATTGTCATCTCGCTTGATCAGGATATTATACCTCGCTTTCCTAAAGACTCATTCTCAATTGGGTTATTATAAAAACGGTATCTCACTTATCAATAATTCCATTACTAAAAGTACTTTTTCACACGTCAATCCCTTCTCTTTCTTTCTAAATTATTTTTGATACCAATTACCAGTAAGTGACATGTTTGGTCAATGACCCATTTAATTGACAAGTTTTAGAGAATTAGATTGGATTCATTTAACAAATCAATCGGATTTTTTATACTGAGTGATATTGATGATTCACGGCTCAAGGGTGATTTATTTGAATGAATTAAGACAAAAGACATGAGCATAATAATTCACTTCTAAGCTCCAATATGTTTCACGTAAACCAAACAAAAAACTTAAATCGATCTTATTGATTTTGCTTCAAAATTCAACGTTACTTCCCAATTTCATTCTTATTTAATAGTATACATCATACTTCATACAAATAAAGCCAACACAATGATGAAACAGCGGGTATTCGTATTAAAATTTTAAAAATGTGACTTATAAATAGAACAAAAAAATTCTTTATGTGCAGCTATCTACTCATGGAGAATGGAGCGAATCAAAAGCTAAACCACAAGATTTTCCAACTGGACAAGATAGACGAGGAATCTTGGACACCCCTCCCGAGAATACTGATTCGATCGATGTGGACGGATCGGTGCTTCAACAACATAAAGCTGCATGTGGGGGAGTACTAAGAAATTCCAAAGGGAATGGTTGATGGGCTTCTATAAACCCCTTAGCCTACTTTCGGTCATTGAAGTTCTGAAATTTATCTTTATCATGATAGGGTTATGATTGGTCTTCGAGGATGGGATTACAGAGCATCGTCATTTACTCCGACTCTCTTGATGCCGTCAATATCCTTATGAGAGATTGCGCGGCGATCATCCTTTGAAAGACATTATTGGGGAGACTCGAGACCTTTTGTTGGGGCGGGACGTGGTGCTTCATCATACTCAAGAGATAACATCTATTGTCTTGATTATATGGCCAAGCAAGGCCACGGTGTTGCCATTGGTGCTTAGATATGGCCATGATTCCAACTATCCAGAGAGGGTTCTTTCTAGATATGGTTTTGAAGGATCAGCAATCCTGCCATTCATAGTTTCCTTCTTCCTGTTGTATCAGGGGCTAGAGTCTTATAATCTAGCTCCTATTTCTCACTTCCAAGCTTCGGCTTGCCCATTTTATCCAAAAAAAAAAAAAAAAAATTCTTTATCTCTCTAACTTATAAATAGAATTATGTGAGTATGTATTAAAATATAGACCCTCTTCAAACTAGATTAATATGTACTTTCTCATGTTCTTAATATTAGACCCTCCATATATAAAGAAGAAATTGAACTAGAAAATGAATCTTATATATTAAAATATATTAAGAACCGGAGGGTAATATATAAGAGTTGGAACTTGGAATTCAAATTCCTAACTATATAATTTTGTAAAGTGAACAAAATAATATTACAAGAAAATCACACAAAGTTTTAAAGTAATAAAAAAGAAGAAGAAAAAATGGTCAAGCACAAAAATAAATAAAATAAAAAGCTTAAAGAAAGAAGGTTGCTAAGAAACCTGAATAATGAATTCACCTTAGAGAAGCAAACGGGGCATTTTGGCAACAATAGATAGTTGTGGGATACGAATGTGAATGTTGTCAAATTTGTGAATTGATTTTCAGAATTTATTGTTTTTTTTTAATACTTTACAAATTTGTTTCGAGTCACCGGTAAACTCGCGTAATCTCTCTAAGTATTTATTATAAGGATCAACTACCCATTCTCACAAACCAATAAAAATAATTAAAGCCAATAAAGTTATCATAAAATTTAAGTAATTTCTAATATTACCTCTACTAATTGAACTAAACTCTAATATTATAATAATTATTACTCTCACCCACTACCCTTATTAATTAGGGGCATATATGAAAATAATAATAATTAATGCTCTTTGGGAACAAGCAAGTGCCTTATAAAAAGAATCAAATACACTTGTTAGTTGGTGTCTTATAATAAGGACTAAGGGGTATTAGGTGTAAATTCAAATAAACTCACGAGTTTACATATCTAGTTTATGATTTTAACGTTTCTAATTTATAAAATCATGTTGACTTTTTCGATTTAATCATGCTCAATGGATTTATATATGAATTATATATAATTTTTTACCAAGTATGATAAATTAGGAATGTTGACGTATTTAATTTCAATTATTTGATTGAAAATATATTTAAGTCAAATTGTTGTGTTTTAATATTTTAATTATTCAAATATACAATATAAATGAATATTTAATGATAAAAAATAAACTTTTATAAGTTTGTATGAGTTCACGATATGAGTTTACGCCACTATCACAAATTTACTTAATCTTGTGAGTTTGATAATTTTGTTAATGGCCTAAATTATTAGTAGAATTGAACTCGTGACCGCCCACTTATAAAGGAAATATCTATTCCACTAGCTATAAAGCCATTGCTAAGATCCTAACTATTTATGTAAGTGATAAGAACCTTGCTATCTATCCTAGCTTGAGTTGGCCTTTTGCACTTGTTTTTTTTTTTTTTTTTTCATTAGGGGTGTTAATTTTTGTCTCATCCCAAGCATCTCGTTCTGATCTCGGTCATTTTGGGATTGGATGATCCTATCACGAAAAAATTCGGGACAAGACAAAATCTTCACTAGGACGTGATGGCTTGTACGTGGGACAAGCTTTATTCCGTCCCGGTTTTTTGTCATGTCATGAAATCATGTTATTATTAGTTTAATATATATAATTTATCTAAATTTTTTTATTTCTTTACAAGAATATCTAATATTTTAATTAAAATTTAATTAATATATTTTAAAAAATAGATATTAGTTATATAAAAAGATATTATCATATATTGGTTATATCTTTAATACAAAATACTAAAATATTTAAGAAAACCCTTATAGTTGCTTGCACGAGTGTCATTGTCTTCGTTCACTTTGCTCTTTTTTGGTCTCTCTTGTATATGCTCGCCTAATTTTCCACAAAATACTTTAAATATCTATGATCATGGCTCATATTAAGTTGAAGTTTTAATTATTTCTTGTTTTTTTTTAATTATGCTTTCTATCTAAAAATGATAAAAGATGATGATTATAAATTGTATTATATATTTTCAATCATAGAGGTTTAGCCTCCAACTTATACTCATATATTTTAGTTTTTACAAGTTCAGAGAAAAGAGGAAAAGATAATGGTCCAGATTCTCAAAAAAAATATAGGACATCTCGTTCCTGTCCTGATCTCAGTTGTGTCTCAGTTCCAACAAGAACGAACAGGACACAAAACAGTCTTGCTGTCCCATAACTTTTGTAGGATGAGATATGGAATAGGCATGTCTAGTTCCCGTCCTGTCCTTTGAGCAACCCCAGTTTTCACATGCGTTGCTCATACTCGAAACTTCAAAGAAAATAATGACCTTTGTCCAAAAAAAAAAAAAAAAAAAACTATTTCACCAACCCTTGAATTTCAACTTTGTTCAAAACTCAACTCCACGATAATTGGGCTTAAAACTGTGGTCGGCCCAACATGATTTTATGCATCCGATAATAACAAAGGGAAGCTGTAAGTGTAACTGTAACCCTCAAGAAGTGAATTAGCACACTTAGTTAAGACGCCTTCATCCCAAAAGGGAGGAGATTCGATACCCGCTGGTCGATGTGAGGGCCTCATTAATGAGCGATCTATTAGTGTCTTTGTAAGTCATTTCTTTGAGCGCAAGCATCGCAAGCGCAGTGTGGTGCGGTGTCTATTCCCACCTAAACTTTTTTATATCAAAAAAAAAAACGAAAAAACTGTAACCCTCAAGAACATAACCATATTGCTCCACGTTTTTCAGAACAAATTGAGTCTCTTTCAAACAATTAAAGTGAGTCTTTCCATCAATCACATAATTAAGTCTATAATTATTCTTCTCCTTCTTCTTAACATAATTAGACTTTTTAATTGTAAGCTTGTTTGTTTGATCTAAACTAAGATCTATTTGACTTAATCGACTATTTTTCAGAAAAAGATAACCATTAATATATAGATTTAAGGCTAAACAATATAGCAATTGCTTAATAAACTTTCACAAAAAGAACAAAGCCAGGTGGGTAAGATAATTACAAATTTCAACAACGGAAACTACTTTCCAAAATCCATCCTTTTTTTTTTTTTTTTTGATATATAATCCATCCTTTCTTAACTACTACTCCCTTGCTAATAATTATAAGAGTAAGTTGGCTTCTTTGGAGGTAAAAAATCTAATTAAATTATTTTATAGTATTTTTATTTTTTCTCTAAATTAATTAGTTTGACTAATAAACAAATATTATTATATAATACTTTTGTAGTGTAATTTTATATAAAAACATAATTGAGAAGTATATAATATAAAGATATATAACATATGAGATGATTAAGTACTTTATTTAACTTCTTTAATCTCTCCAAAAAAAGGCAACATGGTCTTATAATTAGGACTGAAAGTAGTACTACCTCTTGTCCTAATTATAAGACCTAGTTGACTTTTTTGGGAAAGATTAAGGAAACTAAATAAGTTACCTAATTATAAGACCTAGTTGACTTATGTAGTTTATTAGTCAAACTAATTTGTTTGAAGAAAAAATTAAAATTAAAAATACTTTAAATTAATTTAATTAGTTTCCTTAATATCTCTAAAAAAATCAACTAGGTCTTATAATTAGAATATGAGGAAGTATTATTTATAGAGGATAAGAATGCAACAAAAATAATCATTATCATACAGTTTAATTAAAATATAATAAATATATTTTGGTTGAAAATAAATATTCTGCTACATTTCGATTAAAAATATATATTAACCGCTTGGATTTTTTTTTTTTTTTGAGCTGAAATAACCGCTTGGAAGTTGGAACCAAACAAAGCAAAGCACCATGCCATTTTCAAAGGCCAGCTTACTTACCGCCAAACGAAAACGAAACATCTCCCACTCTTGCACCAATCCACTGTTCGCAACTCCACGTTTACTCTACAATGACCACCAATCATATACCGCCACGTCACTAAATTCCAATCTAGTCAACGTCTCTAGAAGCACGTGTGAAATCACGTGACAGCCTCCCGACAGGAACAAACCCTGATTGGCCATGACAACGAAGCACCGTACAAGACGGAACACCGAGGATCCATCCCCTCCTTTGCTTACTGCGTCAGTTAGAAACCTGAAATCGCTCACCCACAAAGCCCACAACCACCCCACACACACACACCCCTTCTCCCCCCCTCCACCTCCGTTTAAATCCGCCACCATCTTCTTCTCCTTCTCTCTCTAACCATCTCCAAATATTTTTTCTCGAGAGAAGAAGTCTTAGAGAGAGAGAAAAATGCCTAGAAGAGATCTAGAAGGTGGAGGAACGAAGAACAGAGACTCCAATGGCTATGATCCAGAAACTAAGTGGACTTCATGGCTGGTTCCGATGTTCGTAGTGGCCAACGTTGGTGTTTTCATTGCGTCCATGTACGTTAACAATTGTCCTCGTACCAATCTTGGATTTCAAGGAGACTGTGTGGCCAGGTTCCTGGGCAGGTTGTCGTTCCAGCCTCTGCAAGAGAATCCCCTGTTTGGACCTTCTTCTTCAACGTAAAGAGCTGATCCATTGCTTTTTCTCTCTAACACCCATGTCTTTAATTAATGTTTACTTTGGAAATTCTTGAGCTTTTGGAATAATCTTGTGTTATTGAGCTATTGATCCGAGAAAAAAGTGTTCTTTTTTGTGTGAAGATTGACAAAGATGGGAGCTTTGAAATGGGATAGTGTTGTGAATCGGCATGAGGGGTGGAGGCTTGTGTCTTGCATATGGTTGCATGCTGGAGTTATCCATTTAGTCGCAAACATGTTGAGCCTTGTGTTCATTGGGATTCGCCTTGAACAACAGTTTGGGTTTGGTACAAATATAATCAACAATCTCACTTACTGAATCACCAAAACATCACTATATATAACATTCATTTCATTGTTTGGGTGATTTTTTTTTTTTTTTTTTGGCAGTGAAGATAGGAATAATTTACCTGTTGTCTGGATTTGGAGGGAGTGTGCTGTCTTGTTTGTTCATCAGAAACAACATATCAGTGGGTGCTTCAGGTGCTCTTTTTGGACTTCTTGGAGCAATGCTTTCTGAACTCATCACAAACTGGACCATTTATACGAACAAGGTAGTAAGAACACAGAGACCCACTTGAATTAGAAGCTTTTAATTAGTTGTATAGATCTGGACTTTGAGGCATATTTTGTTTGTTTGTTTGTAGGTAGCAGCATTGTTGACACTAGTGGTGATAATAGTGATAAATCTTGGGATAGGAATACTACCCCATGTGGATAATTTTGCACATATTGGAGGGTTCATGACAGGTTTGTTGCTGGGTTTCATTTTGCTGCCTCGTCCACAGTTTGGGTGGGTAGAGCAGCACCATCTTCCTTCTGCTTCACGCCTTAAGTCCAAATACAAGCCTTACCAATACGTTCTCTGGATTCTCTCTCTTGTTCTTCTCATCCTCTGGTAACCTCCTTTCTCTTATTCATAAACACCTGATCACAACTTTACACGAATTAATGGGGTTGGTTAAAATTATTTATTTTTGTTAAAAAAACAAAAATTACCCTCAACATAAGTTATCAGTGGAAGGAGTTTGGTTAATTAATTAGAAATTATTAAAAAAGTAATGCTTTAGAAAAAAACATGTTTTTTTTTTGCCCGAACATAAAAAAAAAAAAAACATGTTATATATCATGAAACATGTAGGAGATTATCATTTACATTGCACAGATTATAATTGATGTGGGGGTTGAACATGGCAGGCTAAGTATTGGGACTGTGATGCTGTTCAAGGGAGAGAATGGTTATGATCACTGCCATTGGTGCCATTACTTGACTTGTGTCCCAACTTCCAAATGGAAATGCAATGAATCTTGAAGATTATTACAAACTCCTCAGCAGCAGCAGCTTCTATTTGGTTTCTAGTTGACATTAATTAGTATTTGCTTTATGTTACAACGATTATGTGCGTTTACATTAAGAAATTTTATTTGTGAAATTGTGACCTTCGTTTTTTATAATTTGTAAGATATTTAATAAAGAGAAATTTTAATTATGTTTGTTATCTTACTATTATTATTGTTGGTTATTTTTGGGACGATCTAGTATATCAATTTATGGATGTCACGTCTATTCATTATGGGTAAACGTCTCAATTAAAAGTTGTAACTAATAATGACACCAGTGAACATTTTCCAATCTTAAAATGAGTGCGTCTAAAGTTGGGGTGACGTTTCGATTTTGACATTTCGGCTAATTCGAATCAAATCCAAAATGTTACAGGTAAAAAAAAAAAATCAAATCCAAAATGTTGAAACCATGTTTTTGACCAAAAAAAAGAAACCATGTTCATTTCAAGCCCAGATCAAATTCGGACATATTTACTAAGCCCAAGAAGAAAATAATTTTAACATAATTGGGCTCAGTTTCTGTCTTTTACCAAAAGGAACAAAGGGAAGTGCGAAAAATAGATACGTTGTGGCGTCGCCCGGACTTGAACCGGAGACCTTCAGTGTGTTAGACTGACGTGATAACCAACTACACCAAAACTTTTTTATATCAAAAAAAAAAAAAAAAATAGATACGTTGTGGCGTCGCCGGACTTGAAGCGAGACCTTCAATGTGTTTCGTGATAACCAACTAACCACGACATAATAATTCTTTCACATAATTGGTATAATAAAATGAGAATTGGTTTCCAACAAAGTGAACAAACAACGAATCTAACTAAAGGTTGATAAAAATAATTCAGGCGAGACCAACTTAACTAGAAGTCTCAAGTTCGAGCTCTAGAAATGTAGTAATGTTAAATACTTGGTGATAGAGCTTTATTACTCTTGTGGTCCTACTCGGCTCAATCTGGATTAGTCTAGATCCCCAATAAATTGTCTAAGTTTTTTTTTTTTTTTTTTGAAAGATACAGGCAAGCTGATGCTTGAAAATAGAAGAGAAATGCTAGACTAAGAAGTCTAGCACTAAATACTTCAAACTAGAAAGTGAACTAGGAATGACTGACAGACTGGTCAATCAGGGCCATATCCCGGCATCCTGGAGGAATTGTCGGAACTAATATCACGTCTGCATCGGCAGGTGCATCGTGGCCTTCCTTTGCCATATAATCCGCACATGAGATGTTGTCCCTTGGGGTATAGTGAAGCGCCACATCCCAGTCTTGGAAGAGAAGGTCTCGGGTCTCCCTGATAATGTCTCTAAGCGGATGGTCATCGTGGCAACGATCTCTCATGAGGATATTAACAGCATCTAGGGAATCGGAGTAGAGAAGGGCTTTTTGGAATCCCATCTGATGTCCCAACTTCAATCCCAGCAAGATGGCATGAAGCTCTGCCTCAATAACAGTATGGGGACCAAGGGATTTGCAAAACCCCATCGCCATCGGCCCTTCGATTCACGATCACTCCTCCGCAAGCCGCTTGGAACCGGTGACGAACCGATCCGTCCACATCAATTCGAAGCGCATCGGTGGAGGGGGTCCAAGATCTCTCATCATGCCTGTCAATGTGAAAAATTTGGTGAGATAAGTTATGATTGGCATTGCTTTCCATAAGAAGATAGTTACATAAATGAAGCAACTCCCTGGTATCTTTATTTTCTCCTTGAAATAAGAAGCCACATCTGGATGTCCAAAGGATCCAACATCCAAGGTCAAGACTCGTGCCCATGAAAAACTTTGAAATCTTCCTTTTCCGGGGTTGTGGCGGTGTTCCAATTAAGCCATGCTTGCAAGTTACCGCAAAAAACTTAGAGAAAAAGTTAGGTTTTAAGATTTCTTTCCATAACTTCCTTGCCCTCTCACGGTCCCGAGAATATGGAGCACGCTCTCCTCGCAATTACATTGAAACGGCGAGACTCTCATTTGCAAGACCTCTTTTGGCCCGAGAGAATTGGTCACAAGCCTCTCATGACCAACCTGCCACATGAAATATTTAACTTTTTCAGGGAGCTGCCATTTCCACATTAGGGACCAGAAGTTGCTTCTACTTACTCCCCTTTGGTCGGAAATATAAAGATAAGCCGATTTAACCGAGAAACAACCGTCCTTCGCATTCCTCCAAGTGAAACGGTCGGGGAGCTACCGGAAGGCGGGGCGCACTCTAGAGATACTATTAATAACGTGTGGAGGAAGGATCCCCTCCACCCGCTAGTATCCCATCGTCCATTTATCGAAGGTGGTCCGCACGGTCTCATCTTCATTAATCAAGGATGGGTCCACCACAAAGCTAATAAGAGGATGGTCAAATGGGAGCCAAAGGTCGTCCGAATTTGGTTCCGCTCCATCATTGACCTTTTTCCCAA
This sequence comes from Acacia melanoxylon, assembly GCA_019022615.1. Taxonomy (NCBI): domain Eukaryota; kingdom Viridiplantae; phylum Streptophyta; class Magnoliopsida; order Fabales; family Fabaceae; genus Acacia; species Acacia melanoxylon. The sequence goes on from JAFJYJ010000004.1 coordinate 12,438,965, forward strand.
CTCCGCTAAGAAATTTCTCCCAAACATCGACGATCGCTTTCCATGCGGAGGATGAGTTTCGCTTTCTAGAGACTTTAGGCACGGAGGAGTTGCCACAATTATACTTAGACCATAGGCATTGGACCCATAGGGCTTGCTTTTACGGTCAAGAGACTCCAACAGAGCTTCATAATGAAAGCTTTATTTTGATGCCGAAGATTTTTGAATTCCAGACCCCCATCCCTCTTAGCCTGCGTAATTTTACTCCATGCAACAAGGTGCATTTTCCTCACATCAACATCCTGAGACCAAAGAAATGTCCTGGAGATCTTGTCAATTTCGTTGATAGTACAAATGGGGAGGAGGGTTGACTGCATATAGTAGCTGGGTAAAGAAGATAGCACAGATTTTATAAGAACAGAGCGCCCAGCGATAGTCAAAAATTTGCTTTTCCACATTGATAACCTCTTCCGAGCTTTCTGCACAATGGGGTGATAAGTATGTTTCGTTACTCTCTTATGAATAATCGGCACCCCTAAATACTTTCCCAGGTCGAGAGTAATCCCAATCCCAAGCAATCTACTTAACTCAAGAGCTCTATTAAAGTTAACACTAGTAGAGCAAAACATTCTTGATTTTTCCAAATTAATTCGATGACTAGAGACCTCACAGAAGATTTGCATTACTTTACGAACTTCCATCATTTGACTAGCTGAAGCTTCCGTAAAGAGAATGAGATCATCGGCGAAGAACAAATGAGAGATATGAGGGCTTCCCCTTTTAAAGGTAAAGGGTTTCAACCGCCGGGCCTGACATTCGGCTTTAATAAGATGACCAAGACGTTCCATACAAAGGACAAAGATGTACGGGCTTAAAGGATCTCCTTGTCTAACACCTCTAGAGGGAGTAAAGCTCGGGCTCTCATCACCATTCCAGATAATAGACATAGAAGCAGTAGATATGCACGCCATAATGACATCAATAAGGTTGTTATCCAAATTCAAGCACATGAGGGTATTTTTAATAAATCCCCAATCCAGTCTATCAAAAGCTTTCTCCATATCAATTTTGATGGCAACAAACCCTTTCTTCCTGCCCTTCATTCTCATAGAATGTATGATTTCCTGGGCAATCAGGATGTTGTCACAACTGGATCTGTTCGTAATAAAGCTGCATTGCTCATGACTTATAAGGCGGTCCATTATACTTCTAAACCTTGTTAGCCAAGATTTTAGTAATGATTTTAAAGCTCACATTACACAAAGATATTGGGTGAAAATCTCTTAACGTCAAGGGGTTATCAACCTTAGGTATAAGAACAATCTTGGACTTATTAATGTTAGACATATTGGAGGGGTTCTTAAAACAATCCTCAATGAGATCACAAATTTTGTCCCCCACAACATTCCACTGAGTCTGGAAGAAATGGGCATTGAGGCCATCGGGACCCGGGGCTTTAAACGCTCCCATAGCAAAGGTTGCATTCTTTATTTCTACTCTGGTAACTTTTCTTGACAGCATATGCAAATCATGATTATCCATCAGAGGAAAATTAGAGCACAACTCTCCAGGGTCTTTAACCGAAGCATCACGAGTATAGAGATTGAGAAAGAAATCGTGGGCCATCATCTTTGCCGTGTCATGATCCTCAACCAAATCCCCCATATCATTCGGATGGCCCCAATTCTCTGTTTTTTCCTTTTGATCATGGTAGAAGCATGAAAAAATCTAGTATTTCTATCTCCCCCCTGCAGCCACTTACTTCTAGATCTCTGGAACCAGGTAATTTCTTCTTGGGTAGCTACTTTATGGTACTCCTCCCAAAGTTTCCTTTCTAACCTGTACAAACCCGTTCGCAAATTCATCCTCCTGCACTTATCAATTCCTTCCAAACGACGAATCAGCTCTTTTTTCCTTCTCAAAAAATTCCCAACCCTGTTGTCATTCCAATCTGTGGCAGATATTTGAAAGCTTTGAAGACCTTGGAGCCAATCTTTCTCTCGCCAAGCTTCCTTGGTGATATCTTTAAACTCATTTTCCAGAGACCACGCTACTTGATAGGAAAAAGATTTGCGAAAAATTTTCCTCTGGAGAGACGAATTGGAATCCATCACCACAATCCTATGATCAGACTTGAACTTGAGCTCATGGCGAACTATGAAATTGGGAAAGTGGTTGATCCAGTTAATGTTGGTAAAAACCCAATCCAGCCTCTCTTTCAACCCCTTTCTTTCCCAAGTGTACTTGTCTCCGTGAATCCTGGCCTCAATGAGGTCAGTGCTGTCAATACAGCTCTTGAATTGTTGCATTGAGGTCCAAGGGGGCTCCGCACCCCCGAGTTTATCATCAGGAGACAAATAGGTATTAAAATCACCCAGCACAATCCAAGGAAGATTAGAATTAGACAGGGAATGGAGAGAGTCCCATAAAGTAATCCTGCCCATTGTAGTAGTTTCCCCATAGACAACAGTTACAAGGCTCAAGTTGTTACTACTGAGATCTTTAACTTGACAATGAAGCAATTGGGTGGAAGAGGTAAGGTATGTAATATTAAAAGCATCACTATCCCACAAAATCCAAATACCTCCAGTGAACCCGTTAGCCTCCACACGTATCCAATGGTTAAACCCAAGTTTCCTACAAACTTTGTTAGCTTTGTCACCACTAATGCGAGTTTCCAAAAGGCAAAGAATATTAATATGATATTTCTTGACTATATCTTTAATATCTAAAGGGAAGGTCCTGGCCACCGCCCCGACAATTCCAAGAAGCAATAATCATTAATATAAGAAAAAATGAATACAAGTGTGGGAATAGAATACGTACCTGGCTACGCAACATCTCCTCCATTTACCTGGTGAGGCCGAGTTTCAGGCACAAGCATTTCGTTGTCCTCCAAGAAATCAGGTGCGATATCTTCATTTGGGTCCCAATGATCAGGTGAATGATGATTCTGCACTGTGTCATCGCGACTTTGCTCCCTCACAGAGGCCGAAGTGGGATTCACAGAAGAAGCACCCTGTTGAGCCACAGTGCTAATATTCCCCTGAACAACTATATGTGTTCGTTGATTTTTATTATTGTTTTTTTTTTGCACCGGATTTTTTTGGATCCATATGCAAGACCATTGCTTTATTAATAGTGTGACTCCCATCGATATCGGGGACTGGTTGCTTGCTGTGATCAACAGGGCTTGAAGCATCTTTCAAAATAAGAGGCCCAGTGGATTTATTTAAATCACTGCCTAAATCATTATGATGATTAGCTCCCTCATTAAGTGGGGTTTGCAAGTCATTTGCGAGTTCAGCCTGGCCCAAAAAAACTGACGCGCTAGCAGCCCCAAAATCTCCATCGGGCTTGCTTGGTCCATATGTGGCCTTGTCTTGTTTGGGCCTGTATTGAAACTTGGCCTTGTGCCCAATAGCCATTTTTTGAGTAATCAACTTGCCAGCTGGATTCTTTTTGACCGACTGCACCTGCGTCTTCACCAAGGAGGATTTATTCAGATTGAAATCTTCTTCCCTTACCTCTGCTCGTACGACCCCATCACCACCTGTCATATCATCGACCTCCTGCAGCTCCTCAATCGCTGCAAACCTTGATTGTCTGACACTAGCCGTTCCAACCACCATCGTTCCAGACCCCGATGGGAGGCGCTGGGCCTGTCTTGGATCAGACCGTTGGGGGAACCGTCCACGACTCCGACGAGTGACCAACATCCATGGTCCGAACGCATCTTCCACGGTGGCCGGCGACGAGCTCGCTGATGGTCTGTTAATTGGCTGCTTCGGAATTTGCTGTGACGTCGTCGGTGTGACCTGGCTGCTGTGATCTGTGCCGCCGTCAGTGTGCGAGGAAGAGCATCTGTAGGGACATTCATCCCGCCTATGGCCGTAGCGTCCACAAGCAAAACAGATCAGTGTAAGTCCTTCATATTCGACATTGAATATTGCCCCTGCTGTGATTACCTTTGGAACAAGTTTTTTCTGGAGGTCCAACTCTACACAGATCCTCACGAATTTCCCTCTCTGAATTTTTGGTGATTCATTTTGGGAATCTTGCAGGGTGTTCATGTCCACCTTGAGAGTGCGGCCAATTCGATCCCCAAGGCGTGAGATGCAATGCTTATTGTAACAGTGCATTGGGACATCTGGGATTCGGACCCAAGTCGCCACTCTTCCTAAGGGGTTTTGGTAAGGATTAAAATAAGGTGTCCAACGTTGTAGGAGGAGGCAGTGTTGCTTAATCACCCAAGGCCCGTCGTATAGGACTTTTCGGTAGTGTGATCTCCACATATCCTGATCCTGGAATCTAACAATAAAGTAGTTATTTGGCACATCAATGAGTTCGAAGCTTGAAAATCCCCAGAGTTTTATCAAAAGCTCTTTCAACACAAATAGGTTGAACTTCTTGCCCAACACTGTGAGAATCAATGCGTAGTTCCATGGTTCGCACCACTCATTGTATTCCTCTTCTGTGCAGGGTGCAACTGGATATAATTCCATAAGCTTCTTCATCTCATCTGATTCTTCAGGTAGTTTCCAGAAAATTTCCTTATCGTTAGTGAATAAATCATCTTCTTCTAATACATGATTACTGTGAGCAATTCCATTAAAACTCATCAAAGAAGCTCGATAGGAAGGGAATTTTGGTGATTTGTCATTCTGTTTGTCTGATTTTCCCGTTTCGTCCGAGCTCATGATTTGTTCAGTTGACTGTTCTGCTTCATTATCTAACATTCTGTCGTCCATAATGGCTTGCGGAATAACAGCCTCTGTTTTCTTCTTCTTTTTCCGGTCATCTTGCCCTTCAGCTGGCGGACGATCCGGTGGAAGCTTACGTTGCCCAGAGTCTATCGGAGGGAGAGCATTCAGAGAGTCTTGCGAAGCCATCTCTTGGATGTTTGCATAAATTGTCTAAGTTAAAAGGAGGTAAGTCCAAGATACTAGAAGAAAAGAAAATTATGTGAGACCGCAAGCTCTAGATCAATGTTGTCAAAATCAAGTTTTTACGTTGACACAGGAAGGGGTGGTAGAAACGTAAGTTATAGAAACGACACGAAACATAAAGTTTCTACTTTCTATTATTTAAGGTCAGAGCTTAATTTATATATATGGATGAAAAAAAATTCATAAATCACTACTTAAAATTTAGTAAACAACTTCATATTTAAAAGATATAAGTCATATAACTATATAAAATATAAGTCCAAAAACATCAAAAGAAAAAAGTTTGGGGGTGATTTCTTCACATAGAATTATCAACTTTTTATGGATCTTATTTGTTTTTCCCTCTTTCTTTCATATAACTTTATATTCTGTAATTAACTTCTTAAAATGCTAGCAGAGATTCATACTAAAAAGGAGATACAACGGAAAACATAAATAAGGAAAAAAAAATTGCCAAACATAAACTATCTATATATCCTATATGTTTTTTTTTATCCTTCTTTCTTTTATTTAAATTTAATTTATCTTTGTACTTAGCTTCTTAAAAGCCTAATGAGAACATATCTGTACTAAAAATGAGATAATAAACGTGACGAAAAGGAAAGTGAGGAGTAACAAATTAATAGACTATTTTGGTTTAAGTATATTAAAGATTATACATATAGATGATTATAAGAATTAAGCAAAGAAAAAAATATAATAAGGTATCATAATATTTTTATTTGTTATTTTTTGCCAGAAAGTCAAATGTAGAAAGGAAAGAGATTGAAGTAGATCTTCAAAACGTATTCATTAACTTCATCCGTTTTTGGTCAAAAAAAACTTTTCATCCTTTTTCTTTTAAAATAAAAACGGTAGAAACTATAAAAACTTACGTTTTTATTGTTTTTACGTGTTTGCGCGACGTTTCTACCAGGTTTTTTGCTTATGACAGTTTTTACTTGCATTTCAACACGTATGACCCTAATAAAAACATAAAAACGTACGTTTTTATACTAGTTTTTAACAACAATACTCTAGATTGCACACCAACCAAATATTTCAACAACAACATTAACTTATTTCATATATATATATATATATATATATATATATATATATATATTAATTATAGAGGTAATGTATATATTCAATAAATTTGCTGCTAAAAAGGATATCATTTGGTATGGAGAAGGGAGAAAAAAAAACCAAGAAGATGATTTGCATAGCAGTGATGTTGGTGTGGTGACGAAGGGAAGTAAGTGAAGCCATAAATTGAACAGCTTTTTTATGAGCATGCTCCAACTTCATAACCAGATCCTAGAGTTGAGAGCCCATGTTGTGATGCTTGAAGGAAGTGGTACACTTTAATAGTGATTATTTTCTCTTATTTTTAATATAAAATATATTTAACAAATTTAATTAAATTAAAGAAGTTAGTGAATATAGTACATATTTTCCCTAGTCATCTTCCTTAATTTATTTTTTCCCTCTATTCTTTAATTATTTTTGAAGGAGATCAATAAGGATAAATTAGGAGGAAAAATTGATAAATATGAAAAATATGTCATAAAAGCAAAACTAATTTTCCAAATATATTGTATGGAAAGGACCAAGGGAGTACAATAGAACAAGTGTAAATGTGAGTGTAGGTTAGAAATGGGAGTCGTCGCCGCCCGACGACATGGTGGGCCTGAGGTAAGGAAAACATATGTTTTTCAAAGCTCGGCCCGATAGTATCAGGGTCAAGGTCGGTCCTACAGGACCTGAAAATTACTATTCCAAATTTTAACAAGAGTAAATACCCTTTTAGGTCCCTGGAAAAAAAAAACACGGACCCCAAAATGAGATTTTTTATGTACTAAAAAGGGTTTTTTGGAAATTTGCGAGGGATCAAAATGTTCACCAATCGACCCTTATTCGTCCTTTTCAGGGACTAAAAGGGCATTTCTTTGTGTGAGGGACCAAAATGGGGTTCGTGTTTTTTTCCAGAGACCCAAAAAGGTATTTACTCTTTTAACTATTTTTCCTTCGATTTTTTTTCAAAGAAATATAATTAGTAAATTGCAATCATTAAAGTTCCAATCTATCAAATAAATGTTATCAACCTTAATATCTAAACAATATAAATCATTCAACAAATAAACACATTCATTAATTCGTAATAAAAAACAAATAAACACAAAGAATATGTTTTTTTTTTCCTTTTTTTCAAAAAATATTAAACAAAGGAATTGCTTTATGTATGCCCACGACAAAATGTCTTTCCCTCTCGTAATTTTGTGTGTGTCTGCTTTGATTCCTTTGGTTCATGCATAATTTTACCGACGGGTAAAAATAATTATACTTATTTTACACAAAATATATATTTATAATTTATTACTTATATAATATTGTAATACCAAAGTATGTGTTTATTTAATATGAAAACATCCCTTCTTTAAAATTTATAGTAACTAATTATGTGTTTTAATACAGAATAATAATAAATATAAAAAAAAGGGTTATAGTTTAAACTAAAAAAAAAATCTAAGTAATTACAAATAAACACATTCATTAAGTGGAAGTAAGTAATTATTATTATTTTTTTTTTTTAAAAAACGCCTAACGGGCCTAAGGCCGATTAGCCTAGAGCCCCACAGGGGCCGGCAGCTGCAGGTCAATTTCAAATTTATGGCTATTTTTAAGCCCGTACTGTCAGAGGCCAAGCTTAAACGGGCCTACCGATTTCGGCCATTTCTAGTGTAGGTTATGGGCTTAGTCTTCACTTGTAACCCTAATGCCGAAGTCATCGCCTTCTTTCCTGCTTTGCTTCCTGAGGCCTTTCTTTAGGATTCTCCATTATGGACCCTAATACTGATTGCAATTAGTAAGTTTGTCTCTAGTTTTATCTCTTTTAGGGTTAGGTTTAGGATAGAATTTAGTCTAATCACATTAACCTTTTCTTGATCCAAGTCATCTGCCATAATGATTTGAGCCATGAATCATGTTTTTGGGGGCCATTATGTTGAATCTGTATTGCTAGTACTAAGATGAGTAGGCCTTGTTTATAGTCTCTTGATTTTCGGATTTGAATCTCCTCCTCGACGCACACTCATGATCAAAATAAATAGATTAATAAAAAAGAAGGTTAAGTTGCTAAAATAATCCTCATTTTTTTTTATATCAAAAGTGCAATAGTAATTATAAACTAGTTTTTAGAGTAAAAGTAATCATAAACTTTTGAAATTGAGGCAAAACCGTTAAACCCCACCAATTTTTATTTATTACAATGAGGAAAATTAACCTTTTCGTCCTTAAAGTTTTAACTCACTTATAACTCAATCCTTGAATTTTTGACTCGCCTGTTATTCAACCCTTGATGTTTATGAGTCATTCAATTTGACAAAAAAAAAAAAAAGAAGTTAAAAAACTGTTAAAAATTGCTTAGGTATATTTTACATTTTTTTTTTTTTTAAAAAAAAAAGTGTCTCCGTTTACTAGACATTCGTTTACTAAACTTATTGAGGGGCTTTAGTGTTGACCATAAAACCCTCTTCATACACACCATCAGGGATCTCGAACCCTTGGCTAGAAGCTTAAGGAACCTAGCTAAATGACAGTTGTGCTAGATTTCTCGGTTTACTATAACACTTTTGATAAAAGTTGAAGGTTATTTTAGTAGCATAATCCATTAGAAAGAGAGAAGAAAAGAAGAGAAAAAAAGGAGAGAGAGAGAGAGGAGAGAGAAGCAAACAGAAATTGCTCCCATTGTGATAATCGGACAAGTATGTAAATTTTTCTCTCTATTTTTTCCCTCTTACACATCAGACTGATTTTTCTGTTTCTTTTAACTAATTAAACTACATGGATTAAGTATCGACTTTGATAGTTTTTTTTATGTCATATTTCAATCACTAAAAAAAATTTAAATTCAGAGTTAAAAAAACAATACATAAGATAAAAACGAAGATATTTAGAATAAGACAGTACTTGCTTCATGATGACATGCCTTCTATGGCTATTTGCAGCTGCTGAGTCATTAGTGTTTTCTGGTTTGAATATCTGGGCTTTGAATGTAGATTATAGTAATTTAATTTGATGCACAATAACTGAGGACTTTAGAACTAATCAAACATTTTCATTGCAAAAAAGAAATCTTTCTTACATTATTTATTTAGAGATTTTACTCCAGACTATTTGCTTGTCATAGAATATGCTAGTTTTTGTGTTCAATTTCCTTTTTTGTGACAATATATGAACCAGAATTAATTTTGTATTGTTTTTCCTTCTTTAGAATGGTGTTAATGTAGAGCAAAAATATTCGAACAAATCCTGTGTAAACAAGATTGTGAAAAGGAAGGCATAACTGTAGCTATGGCTGGGCTCCCCCACCTGGAGATTCATTCCTGAGAATAACATGATTATTATTGTTTTTTTGGTCAAGGAATAACATGATTATTTGATGATTGCGAAATAACACTGACCCACGATACATAATATAATATCTAAATCTTTATAACATGAGTTTATCAATTGTTTTTTCTTTGTAGTGAAGGGCAAAGACCAGCTGCAGAATGCATCGGGCAAAACAATTACCAGCTCCAGGCAGCGTCTATCACTCATAAAAGATTTTCATTTTGAGAAATATTCCAAGAACTACTAGATAAATTATGAACATAATATTCAGTACATATGTGGAGTTTGTGTTTCTGACAAGACATTTCTTCCACCAACCTAACGGATATGGTGGAACAAGATATCAACATTAATACCTAAAACAAAACAAAAAACAAACTCCTGATGAGCAATTGTATTTTCCAAGCATGGCGGAGAAGCTCAAGTCCTATATAAGCCAATTGACAGTAATGTTGCCAAGCCACATAATGAAGGGAAACTGGGCCAAAATAATAAAGATCAAGAGATAGCGGTGCTTGCTTGAATCATAACTGCGAAGCTCTGCAAAGAGAACTCTCTTCATTGTCTGAAGTAAAAACATTCCCATGCATATACTGGTCCATGGAGTCACAACGTAGTGGGAGTAGCTCCAAACAAGTCTCCCAAGGACAGCCAAACATATGCCAGTAAAAGTATATCCAGCATACGCTATAATATCAAGCAGGGGTGCCTCCCCACTACCCAGTGAAAGTAATGTCACCTTCAGCAGTGCAGTTTGAAGAAACCAACCAACCAACCCTTTGATGAACAACCAATTCAAAGCTTCTGGGCTAAATCTGGAAAAAAAAATTGAAGCTTTTCCAGAAAACTGTAACAAGTTCAAAAGAAAGCAGAGGCAGGAGATTTGAAAAAGTATTGCGCACATATCAGACCAATAAGTCTAGGTAGTATATGACTAAAATTCCATATTCTAGAAACTTCAAATAACAGTAATTCTAAGGTAAAAAGAAATATCAACACTATCCAGAAAACTGTAACAAGTTCAAAAGAAAGCAGAGGCAGGAGATTTGAAAAAGTATTGCGCACATATCAGACCAATAAGTCTAGGTAGTATATGACTAAAATTCCATATTCTAGAAACTTCAAATAACAGTAATTCTAAGGTAAAAAGAAATATCAACACTATCCAGAAAACTGAATACTTCTCTGGCATCCAATCCTGTTCGGGGGCAAGGAAAAACAACCTCAAAAACTTGTTACAGCAAAACATCATTCCTCCTAACCCTAAAAAAACGTGCAAATGGACACTCTTATTTCTCCCCAAGATTTCACCAACATCTCATAAAGCTTATAAGATTTGCATCATGGCATAAAGACAATATCAGATTGCATTAAATCAGTTTACAGTCCTTAGAAGCAATACAAGAGTGTCTGTAATTATGACTGTGACCGGCATCTTGGTAGTCATTTAACCTTTTTTGATGCCAAGTAGAGACGCATGCAAATAGCAAGACTCTTGAATGTTAATAATTTCAGTAACATAACAGAAGCATAGCAATGCTTACCAAGAAAAAAAAATTGATCGTATGCAACATAAGAAACTGAGAAGTCAAAAAATTTCTTATCATATATATGCTTACTCATTAAGGCATGTGTTTAAACATCGAATACATACAATGAGATAAGAGATATGAAATTTGAAAGAAAACATTTAATCTATCATCATCAGGTAATTTCCCAGTATTAAGAAACACAGCATTAGTTAGAGTCTGCAGGACACTTACTGGCCACGGAGACCTAACGAGAGGCCAGCAAGAACAACATAGGTACCAAATGCCATGAAAGGAATATACAAGTCTGGTGCATTTATGTCAAAAATTGGTGGTTTATACGAAAGTCTGCCCCCTACCGGCTCGGCTATTCTTGTCCAGTGACCCTAAATCCAAAGAGAAAATAATGGGAGGAGGGAAGATAAAATAACGTCACATATAATCATAAAGAAAGGAACTGAAGATATGTAACATTTCTACATACCCTGTGCAGGAATGGAAACAGAACAACCTTCAGTTTGTTCCTGACATATTGGTCATTCACTTGGAAATAGTACTGAGGATCAGAGAAGTACCTACTTATCTGTCACACAAAAGAGGAGCTCATTTTGAAAACAAAAACAAATGAATTCAGAAAACACGAGTATATTAAGACAGTTCAAGGCTGGCCAGCTGCATTAGCTAATAGCTTATTCTAAAGGTGGCCAAACCGAGTTTGATTGACTATAAGGTGAGGAATATAGTAATGAGTACATCCAAATGCAAGCAAACCATTATGGTGAATATGGTGAAATAGACCAATAACGGATGTTACTGGAATAGCACTTACATTGCTTTGTACATACTCAGAGCTTGATCCAAAAATCTTCTCGCCGTATGCATGTAACCCACCTCGAATAAGTCCTGAACCGGCCACTTGAAAAGCACTACCAAATGGATTAGGTTGAGAACTTGCAGGTGGTATAGGTGCCCCTGGTAGGGTTTGGGGTTGGGATCCCACGTTATTATACATGCCTATACCTATCGATATGCAGTGAATCCAAACACAGCTTAAACATGCTGAAATCCGAAATCGCCAGAATAACAAACAAATGCAAACCCTAAAAAATAAACGAAGATAAAAAGAAATTGACCTTGAAGTAGAAGAACAGAGAAGGGATCGCAACAAGAAAGGCTGATGCTGTAGAACTATGCGATTCCGGAGTTTGTCGAATTTTCTTAAGAATATCGATTCTTTGAATATGAGAATTCGCTTGCACTTTCCTTACCAGATCGAGTTTGATGGATGTTAAACCAAGATCTGGAAACGCCTCCCCGCGAGCACGGACGCGGCTTTGGTCCGATTCAATGCTGCGCTCCTTTTCAATTAAACGGCGCAGTTTAAGATGCGGCTTTGGTCCGATTCAATTATCATCCACTGCATTCTTTTCAAATAAACGGGACCGTTTTGATGCCAAAACACACTATTCCATCATTTTTCTAAAAAAGAATAGTATATATATTAACTATCCCTTTTTTTTTTTAGTATCAGTTATATCCTGAAATATTTTTTTAAGATCCTAAAATATTTTAAGGATCTTAAAAAAATATTCAAAGTGCTAACTGGTACTAAAAAAAATACTTCAGGATACTAACTGGTACTAAAAACTTATTTTAGGATTTTGAAAAATCATTTTAGGGTACATACTGGTACTAAAAAGATACTTTAAGATACTGATTGACTGATATTGAAAAATATTTCATGGTTTTTAAAAATTATTTCATGGTACTTATTAGTACTAAAACGATACTTCAGGATACTGAAAAAATATTTCATACTCTGAAAACAATATAGCATCTTGAAAAAATATTTCAGGGTACTAAATGGTACTAAAAAAATACTTCAGGATGATGAATGATATTTTTCAAAAAAGAAAAGAAAAGATGGGAACAGTGTGTTTTGGCACCAAAACAGTGTTGTTTGGTTGAAAAGGAGGGTAGCGAATGGTAATTGAATCGGACCAAAGCCGCGTCCTGCAAGCACAGCTTGTAGTCCTGTAGCCTAACTAGCGGTAACACGCTGTGTCGTTTCAGCAAACTTCGATGTCGTTTGTCACTTTAGAACCAGAGAGAGTTCTTGCGACTTTTGAACGAGGGAGTCTGTTTTTTTGACTATTTTCTGTTCACGATATTGAACAAATTTGAATATTTCTGAAATTAAAATGCACATTATTAAGGTTAAAATGCATATTTCCCCTAAAAAGTTTTAAGGGTTGAGCAACAGGCGGGCGAGATTGCCCCATGGCCTAACCCGTATTCCACCCAGTACAACTAAGGCTAAGGAAAAGAACTCTAAAGCAAATGGCCTCAAGCATGGTGAGAAGATGGCTGGTAAGGATGTATGCAAAAGGAGTAAACAACCCCGAATTGAAAGGGACTTCTCAGCACACGTACTTGTGCAACCCAGGAGTGAATCGTGGATGGAAGAGACAGGGGAAATCCCTAAGGAGACTCAACATAACTCGCTGACAATCTTGGATAGAGTGAGAGGGAAAAAATGGAAAAGAATGAGTGTTAGTAAATAGGTGTCCTAGAGACAATCTGCTTTGACAGAGGAACATCTTTTTCTATTTAGTATTTTATGATTTATGTATTTGAGCACATTTTATCTTTATCATATTTATGTCTCGCCTTTACGTTAAGGTTAATATGCGTTTAAAGATAACAACCCTAGGAATAGAATATGTGTTCACTTGAGGATCTATGATCAAAATCATGATTATGAGGACTCGAGAACACAGAATGTCTACTACCTAAAACTTGTTCCTAGTTTTGAATCACCAAGAAAGGGCATTGGTGATCTCAATAAGACTAGTACGACATCGTCTACTTGTATAGAGATGCAAGGTAGGGACCTCATAGAATACAGGCATGGTGATGTCTTAGCTGATGTCATGGGTGTATTTGTTGGAGAACAGATAGCACCGAATAGACCCGCTGAGAGACTCCACAAAGATTTTTAAGAAGTATCATTGGATATAAAAGTCTCTCAATGTTTAGTAGTGCGGATCGTCCTAGACTTGAGGATGTCATTGAGCACTGTGTCTTTGGGTCATACTTTGACTGTACAACTTTATCAGCCTGAAAATGGGGAGAACAGTGTACTCTTGGGTATGATTCGAATGCATGAGTGTAGATGGACATGCCGAAATGACTCACAGTCCCCTACAAGGGATTAGTCGTTCACATGACCGGTAGGGCTTGGATGACTTCTAGTTCACTCGGAAATCTGTGCACAGTAAGTGATTATGAAGAGTCATGTTCCATCTTAGAGTCAATAGAAGAAGATTCCTGGTTTTGTGAAAAAGCTATATTTAGTCAACCAAGAGAAATGATACTCTATCTTTGCTCTTGACTAAATATGGATGACGTAGTGAGGGATGAAGTCGACATGGTATCCAAATTAGAAAAGGTAGATCACTTGATCAACTCAATTAATTATGGGGCCACAGAGCATTGTTAGTGTCTTATGTGGTCATTAGATAACTTGGGCCCATTAAAAAAGTTTGATTAGTCCAAGGTTATTTATATCAGTGATTAATTAGGCCTAATGGGTCACACACAAAGATTATTCTTGATTTCTTAAAATTAGCAATCTTTGACCAATAATTGTTATTGGACTTTCTCGAAAGAATGGGTGTATTTGGATTGGAGTTGGACTCCAAGCCCGATCTATTAAAATGACTCCATATATGGTTATGTAGTGGGAAATTACTTTCTCCATTAATAAGCTCAAATATGTTAGAAGACCAAATGCGGTCTTAGGCCATTTTGAATTTTAAATTCAAGAGATTAGATTCTAAAAGATAATTTGGAATTATCTAATATAAATATGCGTCCAATAAAGATTGGATAAATTAAGAATTAATTAAAGATTTGGATAAGATCCATTATCTTGAATTATTAATTCAAGAATTAATTAAAGATTTGGATGAGATACATTATCTTGAATTAATTAAAGATTTGGATAAGATCTATTATCTTGAATTATTAATTCAAGAATTAATTAAAGATTTGGATGAGATCCATAATCTTGATTAATTGGATAATAACAATTAATGGGCCATAATTCTTTTAACCCTAAATTAAGTTTTGAACATGTAAATTATAAGATAATGAATCTCATAACTTTCGGCCATAACTAGAAAGAAATTAGGGAGTAAGCCGTGGAAAAGGATTTTGAGATTTTATTAGTCTCATCTTTTGCGGTTGACTTGGTGGACCTAGGATTTTAACCATTAGAATAATAAGATATAATTATCTTATTATTTTCAGTTATAAAAATAGGGATCTAGGTTTTAGCAAAAAGAAAAATATAACACAATGCGTGAGTCATATATTTTTCACGGCATTCTTTGAAAAACCTAGAGAATTGGTCGAATAAGATAGCTCATAAGGAGCCATTGGAATTCTCGGCAAAAGAAACCAAGAAAAGGAAGAAAATGCGCCATCCAAAGAGAAAGAAAACCCAAGAATGTTGAGTCCTCAACCTTGCATCGCCTAGCAAGCATCCAAGGAAAGAGAGGAATCAAAGAGAAGAAGTTCTCAAGGCAATCAGGAGATAGCTGTGTGGATCGGCGTTAGAGAACGTCATACACTTTGAGGTTTTTAGTGATCTAAGGTAATCCTAAAACCCCTCATATATTTTTAGAGCTGGGAATCAAGGCCGGCCCGGCCCGATAGGGCTTAGCCCTACAGGGCCAGGGCCTGGGGTAAGGAAAACATATGTTTTTCAAAGCCCGGTCCGCTAGTACCAAGGTCAGGGCCTGAAAATTACTATTCCAAATTTTAACTATTTTATCTTCGATTTTTTTTAAAGAAATATAATTAGTAAATTGAAATCATTAAAATTATAATCTATCAAATAAATATTATCAACATTAATATCTAAACAATATAAATCATTCAACAAATAAACACATTCATTAATTCGTAATAAAAAACAAATAAACACGAGAATATGTTTTTCGTTTTTTTCAAAAAATATTAAACAAAGGAATTGCTTTATGTTTGCCCATGACAAAATGTCTTTCCCTCTTGAAATTTTGTGTGTGTCGCAGATTCCTTCGGTTCATACATGATTTTCTTGTGAGATAAAAATAATTATACTTATTTTACACAAAATATATTTATAATTTATTACTTATATAATATTGTAATACCAAAGTATGTGTTTATTTAATATGAAAACATCATTTCTTTAAAATTTATAATAACTAATTATGTGTTTTAATACAGAATAATAATAAACATAAAAAAGGTTATAGTTTAAACTAAAAAAATATAAGTAATTACAAATAAACACATTTATTAAGTGGAAGTCTAAGTAATTAATTTTTTTTTTTTAAAAAAAGCTACGATTAAACAGCCTTTAACGACCGCCCGACTTAGAGGCCCTACAGGGCCAATTTCAAATTTTTGGACTATTTTTCAAGCCTGAGCCCTGTAGGGTCAGGGCTTAAACGGGCCGACCCGATTTCCCAGATCTATATATTTTAATGAGTAGATCCTTCCTTGGAATATCTCATGATCTCCTTTAAGAGTTACGGGAATCACATGATCAATATTCCTGAGAATACCTATGAGTATTGAGATGACTCATGAGTACCATAAAAGTTATGGGTTCTCATGAGCATCAATTTTAATCACATGATTAGAAGTCTAAAAACATTGAATGTACCATTTGTTATGGGTTCTTATGATAACCTTATAGGAACCCTTGAGTATTTACTTTAAATATGGGTTTTAACTCACGAGGACCATAAGAGTTATGGATTCTCATGAGCGCCTATTAAAACTCACAAATGTGTTCAGAGTTTGTAAGTCATGATAACCGTAAAGAGTTGCGGTTATTTATTATAGTTTCCACTGCAAATTAAGGAAAGACAAATTTTTTGTTTTTTATACTCATAAGGTCGCGCTTGAACGTCATGTTGCGATTTATTTAACTAACAATGAGAGCATGATGAAATGGTCCTTCTATAACCCATATGTTATTTGATATGGAAAGCTTTTTTTATAATTGAAGGGGATAAAGACTATAGCTTTGATGTAGAGCCGAGAAATCGGGTCAAGCTCGTCGGGCTAACTTGTTTAAGCTCGGGCCCGTCAAGGGCTGGGCTTGAAAAAATAGATGAGATATTTGAAATTGGCTCGGAAGGCCTCGGGCTTAATCGGGCCGGCCCGTTAGGTCCTTTTTAACTGTAGCCTTTTTTTTTAAAAAAAAAAAAGTACTTAGACTGCCAACTGCCTAGACTTAACCCTAAAAGTTTCAATATAGTGTTCTCTGTATTTTCTATTTGTTATAGAGTTATTTCTCCATTTAAGTACAATTTCTTAAATGGATAAATATTCATGATTATCTTACTCATGAAGCAGAGCCTCCTGCTCAAAGTAAAGCACAATCAAATATTTATGAAATTGATGATAGTGGCGAAGAAGATGACAATTGATAATGATAGTCATCGTATTAATGTTGCTTAGTGGTATGCTTCTTATGTTTTATATGAGTTATTTGTGGACAATAGTTTGTTTTTTATTACGAATTAGTAAATGTGTTTATTTGTTGGATGATTCGTGTTGTTTGGATATTAATATTGACAACATTTATTTGATAAATTAGAACTTTAATTGTTGTAATTTACTAATTATATTTCCTTGGAAAAAAACTGGAGGAAATATAGTTCAAAATTTGGAATAGTAATTTTCAGGTCATGTAGGGCCGACCCTGGCCTTGGTTCTTTTGGGCCGGGTTTTTAAAAATAGATGTTTTCTTTACTCTAGGCCTTGTAGGGCCTACCCTGTTTGGCCCTGATTCCCCTAGCTCTACTTTAATGTCAATAATCAGTCTTAACTCATGAGGAAATAGACTATGACTTTTTTATGTGCATCTTGATGACTTTCACATTAACAAAGAATGTCACATACAACAACAAAATGAAGGACCTCTCATCCTTGAGTTCAACTGGCAAAGGGGTCAGACACTCTCACCAAAGGGAGAGGGTTCGATCATGGAGTTGGTCAAAGCGCTGGGGGAGGCATCCTAGCTTCTAAGTGCCTTGGTAAACGCCTGAGGCGGTTCGCCTTGCCCAACATTGGTATCACTTAGGAGGAAGAGAGACTTCGCCATGCCCTTGGATTGTGGGTAAGTCCAACCCTTTTCCTAAAATTTCATGTAACAAAAAAAAAAAACGAAACGAAGGACTCCACAGCAATGAAGCACTTTGCAGCAGCGAAGAATGCCACAACAATTAAGTTTGTGTGCACATGTGTGTCCAACCTCCAATATTAAATATAAGAGTCAGTTGACTCTTTTTTTTTTGAGATTAGGGAAGCTAATTAAGTTACATTAAAGTATTTATCGTTTTTTTTAAAACTAATTTGTTTGACTTATAAACTTATATATAATTTAATGATACACAACATATACTATAATTAAGTAGTTCATTTATCTTTCTTAATATCTCAAAAAAATCAACTAGCTCTTATATCAAGGACCAAATGGAGTATATGACAGCAGTGAGAACCCATACGAAACTTTTTTTGGTAGCATCCTTCTATGTAGTGGCGGAACCCAATTTTTTTTTTTAGCCCGGGCCAAAAAATAAACATATTGAACTACTCCCTTTAGTTTTTATTATAAGGCACCAACTAAAAAGTATATTTGGTCCTTTTTATAAGGCACTTGCTTGTTTCTAAATAGCATTAAATATTTTTATGTATACCATAATTAAAAAGGTAGTGAGTGAGAGTAATAATTAATAGGGATTTTATTGAACATTACTTAAATTTTAGGACAAATTTAATGACTTTAACTGTTTTTATTAACTTGTGAGAATTGTTAGTCGGTTCCTTAAATAAGGACCAGAGGGAGTATTTATTAAATAGTATCAAATAACCTTGAAAATACAAATAAATAATAACTGATAATTATAAATCAAAACAATATGTAAGATGATACTAATTTTTCAGTATCTCAAATAAGAATTTTACTTTCTTCTCACAGCCCAATAAGTAATGAAACAAACATTATCTTTCACTGAGAGAAGATAAAAAAATTATTTAGGGCCAAATTTGTGACCAAAATAAAATATCATATAATAAATACATATATATTTTCACAAATTTTATAAGATCATCTGGGGCAGCTTGCCATCAAAGCCGTCCGCCTTCCGCCATTGCTTCTATGTTAATAAATGTGTTACAGCAGCGAGTGTACAATGAGTATGCACATGGAAGTCTCTTTTTTCCCGCATAATCCTTGGGTAATAATCAATGTAATACGTACAACAGTAAATATGGTGGCAATGAGCATGAATTTGGGTTATAACTTATAACTACAAGTTATGCTTTAAGATTGTATGGGGACAAGTGCAAACAAACTCAAGTTTAGTTGGAGGGGGCCATTTCTTCACTTTAAATGTCTTCTTCAATATAATCCAGATACCTCACTGATCCACAATAATCGACGACACAGATATCTTCACAACACAGATCAAGCATTTTTGCTTTTTCAATGCAGAGACACTCTCTTGCCTTTCCAACAACTCCAAAATGTGTTTAGGTATAGGTTCATCTAACAAAAGCAATCAAATGCAAATATTAAGTAGAATCAATACAAATCATGAACATCGATCTGAGAATTATCTTTTAATGAGTAAAACATATTTTAGAATTCATATATGAATTTTATGAGGTCCCCTCTTTGAAGGCAATAGTTAAGACCAGTTTCCAAGTTTTACGTACTCATTATAATAATTTACCATTTACTTATTATAATAATTATTTGAAATTTGAATAGGTTGTACGTGGAGAAGTTTTTTTTTCTCCAATTCTTGTTTATCACTAACATTGATTGAAAACACTCTCACGGGGGACGAAGTGACTTTTGGCAAACCTGGGAAGAAGAAAATTAACACTGCACTCAAATCTTAGGGATTTTAAGACAATGCAACTTTATATTCTGATAATTAATTGATTCTCTCTCATCAAAACTTCTTTTCCTCTTTTGTCTCTATTTTTCTCTCTTTTAGGGTTTAGGGTTATGATAGACTTTAGTCTAATCATATTAACTTTTTCTTGATTCAAGTCGTTTGCCATAATGATTTGAGCCACGAATCATGTTTTTGGGGGCCATTATGATCAGTTTGTCTTGCTAGTAATAAGATTAGTAGGCCTCATATATAGTCTTCTGAAGTTGTGAAGTTACTCATGTGACAGTCGGACGAGTATGCTAATTTTTTCACCTCACATATCACCCTGAGTTGCCTATTTCTTTTAACTAATTAATCTAAATGGATTAATTAAAAAATATTAAATATAGAGTTAAGAAACCAAGGCATAAAATACAAACGAAAATATTAAGGATGAGACACTATTTACTTCCTACTGGCATGCCTTCTGTGTCTGAATATGAAGGCAGCATCCTAGAGAAGAAGCAGATATGTCAAAATATATAAGAAAGCTACTTGCAGCTTCAGGGTGATTAGTGTTTTCTGGTCTGAATTTCTGGGACTTCAGAACTAATCAAATATTTTCATTGACAAAAAGAAACTTTCCTTCATTTAATTATTAAAAAAAGGGGTTTAATTTAGTCAAGTTTCCCTTTTCAGGATATATAAACTTTGATTACCCCAAGCTTTGGGTTACTTCTTTTGTGTTGATATGTTTATTAATTATTGTATGTTTGGTCATATCAGTAGATTAAATGAATCAAAACTACTCCCCATGTATTTTTATTATTATTATTATAAAGAACATTCTCCCTTATAAGGTGATCTTTGATATAATAAAGAAAAAAATTTCTTTGTCTAAAATTTTAATCCAGACTTTTCAATTGTACTCTTATTAAATATATAACACTTATTATCTCTCTACGATGAACTTTCACTTATTATCTTCCATATACACTTTTTTTAAACAATGATATAATTGGAAAGAAAGGTACTCCTTCTGGTTCTATTTATAAGAGTTTAATAACTAAATTACACGGTTTAAAAAAGCAGATAAAATTAGTTGAAAATAATAAGTATATCTTGAAATAAACTTTTTTTTTTCAAGCATACCCTTATTTATAAGAGACAAGCAAAAGAGAGAAATAAAGTAACCATAAGTATCACCAAATCTTTAATTAATGCAATACGTATAATTAATGAAGGGCACAAATGGGGGGGGGGACTCATTAAATATATTGAGACAACTTTTGTCGGGTTCTTATAAAAAAGACCGGGTTCTTATAAAAAAGACAAAGACAGCTCAAATTTTAAACTCTTATAAAATGGATCGGAGGAGCACATAAGTTACACATTACTTGCTTTTAACTAACATTTTGAGTTGCTTGATTGATTTTAGTAGTTGTTATTTATAAAAAGAAAGGATTGATGGAATATTAGTGATGAAGATTATTTCAATGTTGCAATTAATATATGCCATCATGTTCTACTCTTTTAACACGAATGGATTAATTCAACTCCGTGTGTGTCCTCTTCCTTTGTAAATTAATTAAAGTTCTTTTTTTTTTTTTCCATGGACTATGCCCACGTGAAGAGCAATTAACCTAATTATCAATGATTAAGAATCTCAAAAAATGACATATACATATGCGCACTCACATTCCCTTTTCCATTTCCCCCCTCTTTTCTCCCTAATTCTACCTTCTTATGATTAGACAATTCAAACTTTCCGACACTCTTTTTGCTTGCTTAATTTAATTAGTTCCCATTTTTGGAATGTTTAAATGATATCTTACCTTGTTAAACACATCAATTCAACTAATTCAAATCAAATCACCTTTAGTAATTCAACTGCTAGAGAGATGCCTTCTCGATCTCCAAATTAAAGGCATAATTCTTTATGGGTGTTACAAGCTTCACATGATTTACTTAAACTAGGCAAGTTTGGTTAGATAGAATACCATATAATATGAGAGCTAAATAAAATTGATTTTGACATAATAAGAGGCATATGATGGTACTATTGAGAAAAGCAGTAGAAGATCACAAACGGAAGAAGAAAGAGATGTGAGAATGTGAATATACAAGAAGACAAAACAAGAGGTGAAAAGATTCACATACAAGAGATGTTACAAGTGACTTATTCTCTTTGAAATAGGTGCTTCATGTGACCAATTTGTCTTGAGGTATAACAAGTTTTGGCCCTGTGGTTAGAATCCAAAGAGAATAATAGTGTCAAATTAAATGTCACTTCATATATTTTTCATTCATTCTCTTTTATCATTTTGTTTCACGGTTCCCCTTGTCACAAAAAAATGGACCACCGAAAGCAACAAACCTATCAATCCAATAGGAATATATAAAAAATACTATGCAGATCCATTTGTATCATACCAAAAAAAAACACATAACCTCTTCTCTTGTCATCTTCTTATATTAATTATATATTCCTGCAATTTTGTTTCCAGTTAAAGAACTTGTAACGTTACCTCTCTAACGGTAAAGTTTATCTCTTGAATTTGTTTGTTCTGTTCATGCAAATAATGGACAAAATGAAAGAACCTTCTGGTACAGAGAGAAGTAGGACTCACAGGTGTGAAATTCACACCACATAAACAGAGGTGAGACATACGTACACTACAATCCTATTTTGTTTCATTATTACTTCACATGGACCCTTAATTTAGAGAACCAAAATTTCATAAAATTAAATATAAATAGTTTTGCTTATAAATTCATACAAACTGTCCATTGGATTATGGAATCAATTGACATAAATAGAAACCAACAAACCATATTCAGTAAAAACCAGTCAAAATGTAGGAACCAAGACATTTATATGACATCAACCCTCTCAACTTTCTTCATGTAATGACATAAACTATACCGATAAATGTCAAATCATTAATTACATTCCCAAACCTTCTTCCATTTCCACTAAAAAAACAAAAAGACAATTTATAATATATAGATGGATAAAACTAAAGACTTGCATACAAATCAAAACAAGTTAGACACACTTTTCTCACCTTAACCTACTAATTATACTCAAACCTTCGTTGGATCTTCTCCATTTCCTTATTTATACTATTTGAAAATTTTAGAGAGAGATATAGACATAGAAATATGTAGAGCTCAAGTGGATCTTACAATTTAAAATGGAACTAATAGTTCAAATGGGTTTCATGCATTCTATGTCTAAATATCTCTCTTTGAAATTGACAAAAAAGTTAAAAGAAGAAAATGTTGAAGATCCAAATTTCAGGTACATAAACACCATGAGGAATAAAATTTGATGCGTTCTTCTTAAGGGGATGGACTGAGTGATGATAAAATTTATTGTGTCACCTTAGACGGGTACTTAAGAGACTGTTCAAGCGGCCTGAAGATGTGAAACATTGGCTTCTTAAATCAGCATGCCTATCTGAGTTATTCCCAGAATCAAAAAGTCTTTGCCTTGGGGCACTCACTGACCTAGCCTTGGCTCGAGATGACTCAGTGTTGGCCATATAGTTTGGGTGACCAAAGTAGCCACACTCACTCCTTGTGGGAGTGAAAGGACCTGTTCTTCTCCTTGAAGCAGAAAATGACTCTGGACTGTTCTGACATGAATAGGAGGCTGAGAGTTCTTTGATGATGTTGTTGGTCTCTGCTGTTCTTGAAGCTTTCTCTTCTTTTCTCTTCTGAAACTTGAGGGAACTGAAGAGACTTTGGTTTACACTTCTTGTTGAACGCTTTGAGGGAGACTCATATGCCAAACGGTTCTCGATTTGGGATTTCAAGTGTGGCTTCCATGTATCAACTTCCAGAATTTTGTCACTCTTCTCATCGTCTTCTCCTCTGGGATGGTCCCAAACATTTTCTTCCATCCAATAATGGTCGTACCATTGCGATCCAAACCTTGATCTCCCCGAACCAATGTCCCTAGAATTTGCATTGGAACTGCATCTCTGCAAGTTCAATCAGAGAAATGTTTTCCTCAACTTGTTCAGAAATTAGTTTTCTTTATGCAGTAAAAAAATGATGATAAATATAAGTTACAGAGTAGAAGCAAGTGCCTGCTAAGGGACAAACAGAGACCAGTCCACCGACACCAGCATTGACAACGATAAAATTTAATAGATTCAGAAGAAGACACGTCTTTGTTTCATAACTCATTATTACATTTCCCATAATCCATTATGTATGAGTACCTTGAGGAGAGGAGATCCTTCAAATTTAGTACTATTGGTTCTAAGTGGGGATTCATAGTGTTCAGAGACCTGCAATTAACGTAAAAAGTGTAAAACCATTAAGGTTAAATAAAGAAACATGCTAAAAAACGATGGATAAGATTATAAACAGACATATAAAGATGTGAATTTTGCAGAGTAAGATTTCTTACAGGATGAAGAGAGAGTGGAGACTTGGCAGAATGGAGAATATGTGACAACTGCATGCGACCTGCACGTGCACGGGATTGCAGCCTCACCAAAGTTTGCATGCGCCTCAACATATCTGTAGTTTGCTTTCTTACAATGTGACCTCTTACCAGCGCTTGCAACTTCACCAATGCTTTTAGTGCTCTCAGAGCTCTCTTTGCCTTTCAAATTCAAACCCCTTTATTACTTAACTTCAGTTTCCAAATAACATTTCATAACTTGTCATAAGAAAAATTCACTCAAATTCCCTCATTTGAACATATATAAATAATTTTACATTTTCCTTCATAATTGATTTGAGGGTGTTTCAACTTTCTTTAATAAGGAATGAGTACTTGCCAACTTGCCCATCTCTCTCCTAATGCATCATTTGGTGATAGCAAGCCTAACAACCAGAACTCATAGTTCATCATGGGTTGCGTAGGACCAACCTATCTTTTATTGCTATAAAAAACTGCAAATAATATAATTCAAGATAAATAAATAAAAATTCCTTGCACGGTCCTGTTCCATAATTATGCAGAAGATTATTTTAAAGGACCGACCTATTTTTGGTGATCTATTTTTTTTTTTTTTGGGAAGAGCCACTGTCTACTTTTCCTGCTCCAAAGGAAAGTATAATTTGTGGCGCTTCATGATTTTCACCCTCATCTCCCTTTTTTTGTTTTTCTATCTGCCAATTGAGACTCAATTTTATCGTCTCAGACAATAAAAGGCTTATACTGAACTCGAAGAGAGAGAAATAATAAAAACGAAAGTATGTCAGAGTAAAATTCATAAGTAACTTGTTAAAATATTGAAAGTATAGTAACTTTTATATGCTTTTAAAACGAAAGAATAATGAAGAAACAGGGAAGCCACACGAGAAAAACTAGGAAAATGACTTCGGCTGGGAAAACAGAGGCCGAGCTCTAATCACGGATAAAGAGAGTCAACAAATTTGAAAATACTTGTTGACGTACTATGACTACATGACGATTCGAACTTCAAAGTTGAATCCAGAAAACCAAGCGCCGAAAAATTCTCACAGCCTCGGGAATAGTATACTTACCAAGTAACCACGAAACACCGACTGTATCTTAACGGCAGCGATCTCTACCGGCCACCGATGCTGGCTTGCACTTGGACTGCAACCGCTGCCGGCGCCATTTGTGAGTCTAACCACCTCCGCAGCCGCATGAGCGGCGGCCAGAGCGGCCTCTGCCACGGCCGCCGTCGCCGCGGCGACTGCAATGGCATGTTTATTAGCGTTCAAGGAATCACCGTATGGAAGCGAAGATGTGGAAAGGTCGCCGAGATTGAGATCGGAAGTAGCACTTTGAGATTTGTCTTTGCTGTGTTTGATGAAACTCCATCTCCGTTTACTCTTGACAGTTTCGGGGCCGGACTTGTGGGAGCCTACTGACGGAGAGGCCGGCTTTTTGCCGCCGAAAATTCGCCGGAGGAAACCCATATCTCATCGGAGAAGAGATAATTCCGGCGAAATGGCGGGGATTTTGGCGAAGAAGAACATAATGAGAGATTTGAATTGGCAGAGAGAGTGAGAAGGGAAGGAATTTACCATGTAGGAAGTAACAGAAGTGAGAAGGAGATGGAATATATAGTTGGAAGCAACAGAATTGAAAGCTTGGGGATAAACATCACGCGCGAAGTGCACGCGCTACACCATGTTCTTTTCCTATTGGTGCAAGTTTTGTACTGCTTCCTTGCTTCTTTTGGGTGGACTGAGCAAGGAAACAAGAGATAAGGAAATTTCTCATTATTTCTAACATGATCAATTTATTTTTTGGGAAAATCCAGCTCAGACCCAAATAACCAAAAAATTATAAAAAAGGCTCAAGAAAAAAAGCCTCAGATATTTTCTGATATTATTTCATAAAACGTTAGTTGTTAACATATACCGGTATAGTTGTTAACGAGTACTGATTTAATTGTTAGGATATTGTTGTTAACGTCTACTGATTTAGTTGTTAGTGTTCTACTGATATTGTTGTTAGTGTTTATAAAATAATACCAGAAAAGGCCTGGGTCATTTTTGACGTGTGACTTTTTCTTGAAATTTTTTTATACAAATTTTTGCTAATTTGGGCCAAATATTCCCTTGTATTTTTCCAAAATGTACTATATTATTGTGAAAAGTCAAGGTGACCAATTTATATTATTTCAAGAAAAGAATCATGTAAAATTCAGCCTATTTTCATGAGTCATCACTTTGATTTGATTTTTATTTGAACTTCTTTGCTCTTACTTTATTTTCTTAATTTTTTGAGACGATGGAATAATAAATATTCTAAAGCCTTGATTTTTTTGGAGTGAGTGGATGAGAAGTTGAGAACTCTCGTATCCATTACTCTATTAGTTACTACCAAAGATACTTAAAATCATTTTTCAAGATGATGATTATTATTATTCTTTGAAGTTTTTTATAATTATTAATACATTCTAATAAAATATGTAATGAATTGAGATTGTAGTAGTGATGCTAAAATTTTATGAAAATATTCGGCCAAATAATATATAATTGTAAAATTTTACAAAAATAATTCTCATCATAAGAAGAATAAGAGATTCTCTTTCTTTCTTTTTTTTATTTGATAAAAATCCAGTAAAAAGGTTAAAAAGTAGTGATAAATACGTCAGTGTCCTTTATCCCCATATTTATTTAAAGAAAATTAGGGACAACACAATACATGTTCAAGGGAAGAGGTACGTAAAAATTCATGCGGACGGTTGGGAGGGTAGCACAGGGCATTAATAAGTTGTGCGGGTAATAGAGTGATTGATGTCACTTACCAACCTGCAAGAATAAATGTATCAATGTCACATATGTATTTGAAGAGCTTTTATTTCAAGGGAAGCTTTTAGATTGATTAGTATTCTATGATCAAATTAAAGTTAAAGTTAAAGGTTTCACCGAGGGGTAATTTTGTTACAAAAGTTTTTGGGTGGGAAATTTTGCCCTTACCGTTATTTTTTTTACCATTAGTTGACTAAATATACTAAGATGGTAGTTCACATGTCATCCACATCATTTTTGTTAAGTGATTTGCTTCATTTTTTTCAAAGTTAGACATAAAACTTTCAAAGTCAATTTACACCTTAACAAAAATGAAGTGGATAATGGTCACGGTAAAATTGCCCCCTTTTTTAAGCTTCCAGGGAAAAATTGTCCATTGGTGAAAACTTCCGGAATAAAATTACCCTTTAACTCTTTTTCTTTTAAATTAAAAGGGTATGTATTAACAGCTTGATATTACAAATAAGATTAAACTTACAACTTATCATTCATATCAGAGAGAAGCTCTCATACCACTAAGCTGCATAGGCATACATTGGCTTGTTGGTAGATGTAATTTGATCTCAAATATTACCTTTGGTTATAAATATAAAACATATTTTGAAGTGTAATATGTACCACAAAATATGTCTTACATTTAGGATCGGAGTAATATATACAAGACCTTGATTTATTTTGTCTTCCTCATTTAATATTGATATTTTCATATCTTATTAATAAATTTCATAGTTTTTTTTTCCCCTTTGTTTCTCCTGTTTATTGCCCTCCATAAAGGGATCTTTCAAGGAAAGACGATAATAATAAACAATGAACTTAACTCATTTTTTAAAATATTTTTATTTTAAGCCAACTCTAACCACTTTATCAAAACTAAGAAGATGAGATGATTAATTAAGTTATTAGCTTTGTCTGAAAATGTAAAGGAAAAAAAAAAACTTCCAGATTCATCCATATTTTAATAGAGCACTATGAACTACTAGGGGCGAGCATGGTGCTCGAGATCACAGATGCCCGCCGCGCTCTCAAAAAAAATTGCCCCTACCCTAAAAAAGTGGCCAAAAAAAAAATTGGACGAGTTTTTTTAATAGCTAGGCAGGTAGGCGGACATGGGGTCTTGCCCGCCCATTTGGCCTTTGCCGAGAAAATTAAATATATTTAAATAAATATTATTATATATACATTATTTTATTTAGAATATATTATATTATTATGTCTAAATATATTATATTATACTTTACGTATCTTCAAAGCTTTGAAATTCTATAAAGTGTGAACTTGAATCTTCAGGAAAAGCGCAATTGATCACTACTTGAAGGAAGCCCCGCTCGCCCAAAAAAATAGTTAGCGCTTTTATCGGGTAGGACAGGTGCCAGATCGGGTCAAAAACGGCCCGTTCAAATTCTGAATTTTGGCGTAAAGTAAGGATCTCACCCTGCCTAGCCCACCCCTATGAACTACCTCCAATAAGTTATAGAAGTTGCAATTAATGAGATTTTAAATAGGGAAATTTTAGAAAAGTATAATTAACATCCTATTTAGTGACTTATAAAATAAGTAACATATGTTCTTTCTAAAAAGTATAACTTATAGTAAAAAAATCAGAATGATAGAAACTTATCAAGTATATATGAATAAAATTCAGAGTCTTGATATTGACAACACTCAAAAGTGGGTTGAGTAACAAATTAATGTGCCATGCATTTCTCATCCAACTTCCTCATTCTTCTTTTGGTTGATCCAAACCATGTGTGAGGCACAATCATTCTCTTGTCTCTCAAAGAATGTTTTCAGTTATGCATCCGCAACATCTTTTTATCTTAGTAAGAGTTGAATTCACTCATTTAAAATCAGTCCCTTTAATTAATGACTAATCTTTTCCGTTCAGAAAACAGATTATGGGACTTTTATATTCCTACCAATCAACATGTCATTATCAATTCATTAATTAATATATATGTATTAACATGATTATTGCTCAAGTTAAATAATAGTACCAAATCATGAATATGACTGCTTTGATAAGTACTACAAATATATACACTTAGCATCAACAAAACAAACAAAAAAATGTTGGAGTTTCACATCAAAAAATGGTTGGTGAAGAATGCATCTGCCACACTCCAAATTTAAGAGCCTTGGTCTCTTTAATTAATTCGTTGACCTTTTTCCCCTGCCGATTCACACCAATTCAATACAATTTGTTCCCACATTTATTTCCATGCACATCATCTTTCTTTTTCTTTTTTTTTTTCATACCATCTTGTATCCTGACCAACCTATTTTTTAACTTGGAAGGATTTATCAAGACCAGACTAATATGGATTCGCCTCGGGTCAGTCTCCTTAGAAGAGAAGAGCTACCAATGCCACATATTCTATTCACAACCTCGAATTGAGGACCTTTTTAAGGAAGAACGAATACCTTATTACTCGATCCCACCGGACGTGATCTTTTCGCCTTTATAGTTTCAACTTACATTTTGTCCTTTTAGTTTTCAAATGAATATTTTAGTTGCGGAAACAGAAGAAAGCCAGAAAATTTAAGATAACCAACACAACAGCTACAGCCTGCCAAACTCAAACACAAGGTCCACACTCCACTCACATTAATTATGGTTTGAATCCGGACAACTAATCTATTCACAATACTTTGAACCCAATATTTTTCTCATAGCCTTATAGAAGAACTTATCTATAAAGACCAACAAACATTGGTTCTAATAAAAGAGGCTTTAACTGCTTGAACTTGAAATCTTAAGTTCAGACATATGTGAATGCATAAAACACTTTTAGAAAAATCACCCAATTAGACCTGACAATACTTAAATTTAAGTTAATGATATACCCATATAAAAAAAATAAAAGTCATCTCCAAAGTTATTTATTTACCGTTATAATTTTCCACATCTTTTCAAGAATTATCAAATTTTTATCAAAGAATAGTTGTATAAATTTTACGTATTACAGAAAAAATACCTCAATTCTATTGATCAACTTCAAAGCAAAGAAATGTACTCGATTTTTTAAATCTAATGCAATGATTAGGCTGTTGAGTCATATCTCCAATAAAAAACAAAAGTATCTTTATCTATAACCCATTTTAATCATACTACTAAGAAAGAGATCTGCACATTTAAACTGAATTTGCTTTTTCCCCCACAAAATTTTTCTTGTTTCTTGATTCCACAGAGAGAACAAATAAGAAAGGAGGAGATATAAGAAAAATAATATAGAAGATTGAATTAGTGGGAGTTATTAGAAGGAGAAGGGGCAGTCCAATATTTCTTGACAGCAAAAAGGAGCTTGTGCCTGTGAAGAGGGCCATCTTCATGGTCCACAATTTTAGTGTCCCATTCCATTCCACTGACCATCCTCTTTAATTTCAGCAACACATCCACGTCATCCCTAATTATCACACTACCTTCTGGTCTAAGAACCCTATCCATCTCTAACACTATGTCTTCCATCTCACATCTGCACCCCAACAACATGCCCTTCATTATCAGTAACTACATTTGTTTGGTTCAGAAAACAGGAATAAAGGACAGCATCAATAAAACAAAAAGGTTAATACCGTTGTTGGTCCTTACATTAAGATTGAGTTTTAGTTTTGGTCCTTACAGTTTTAAATATCGGTTTTTGGTCCCCATAATTTTAGACGACTTGGTCTAGATTAACGCCATTGAGTAGAGGGACCAAAACCAAAAATCATAGGATCAACCAAAAACTTGTCTTACCCCTGTCCTTTTAATGAGTTTTGATTTAGATCCTTCAACTTGACAAGAATAGTTAAAAGTTAGCACGGTCAAACTCAGACCAAGTCCTTATAAAACCATAGGGACCAAAAACTATGATTTAAACTACAAAGACAAAAACCAAAATCTAATCAAACTGTAAGGACCAATAAGCAAAAATATATTTTGAAACAAATAAAAAATTGAGTGTTCAGAAAGTTGGTTAAAATTTCTCCCTTCTCTCATCAAAACGTGCTTTTGGCTTGCATATTGTGACTTGATTTGATCTAAAAATTTAAAACTTCCAAGCCAATGCCATTGTTTCTCAAACAATAGTCTTAAAGAATAAAACGTGTAAACCAACCTGTTATTGTAAAGGCTGAATACCGAGTCTGCATGAATCAGGTCATAAGTTCTAGGATAAGTAGACATTGCTTCACACCTGCAAAGAATTTAAGGCCATGAGCGTTTTAGAAAGGACACAGAAAAGAGAGACAGAATTTAAGAAAACTCCATTTGAAAAGAGAGAAGATAAGGAATGTCTGAACCAACCAATCCTGGTATGTTCCAATCAATCCTCGTTCATATATTACTCCAAGTGTGTTAACCTGAGCCTGCACAGGAACCACATTCATCACCCAAACTGGATCATCAGTAAGCGCAGCAGCAAATCCACCCAAGTAGGCATTCATGTCTAGAATGTTCCTGTATCTTCCAGGTTTTCCTAGCTGGTTGTTCACTTTCTTGTAATATGACAACCTTGTCCTCCACAACGCAGAATCTTTCTTGAATGTTTCATCTCTAACTCCTTCTACGGTTCGAGTGGATATCCTTGGCGGGACGGCATTCAATCTCTTAGGCCAATTTTTCAATGCCATTCCTGCAGTTTCTTCTCTTCCAGATACTTCAGGCAGAGGACTCAAACAAGTTTGCATCTCTGTGTACCTGAAAATGGCAATGAATTATAAAAATAGATCCAAAACACATAATTTAGCAGCAAAACAAACACGGAAAAAAACAATAAAACACAAACCAAGGCTTGTCGTCAAGTTTTTTGCCCATGAATAGTGTTATTGTAATATCTAAACAAAGCACTTCGTGTAAAATTTGATCATAATTAAGAGAAAGAAAGACAACGATGATCAAAACTAGTCCATAAGGGTTCTAATTTTAGAGTTCAAGCTCTAGTGAACACCCATGCATAACTTTATAACCCGTGACAAGAGAAGTGCAAAATTCATAGTTCAGCATCGAACAAGCAAAAAAATAATGGGGAAATGAAACCCAACCAGGTTTTGTCAGGGACGGATGAAAAAAATACATAGTGCAAAAACAAAGAAAGAGAAGGGAAAAATGAAGTAGAAATCAGGCCTTGTCATAGACAAATGCAAAATATGTAGCTCAGCAAAAAACAAGCACAAACAGTGGGGAAATGAAACACAAAGCAGGTCAAGGGAGGGACAAATTCAAAATGCTCCAGAGTTCGGCAGGCCTTGTCAGGGAGAAATACTAACTACATAGTTTTGGAGCAAAAGAAACAGAGAGTTTAGAAGTTTGAAGCACAAACCAGGCTTTGTCAGGGTCCTCAGCCTGGCAGAATTGGCGCTTACGATTGGCTTTGCAATCGAAATGGTTTTTGGGCTTCTGCCAGATAGCAATATCACCCTTCTCCAGCAACTTCTTCCAGCAAAGGCTCTTAGCCACATTCTCAAGCTTTGTCTGCTCTTCATTCAAATCCTCCTTCGTTCTTTCCCATCCCTTCCAGTGCCTCTTCCAGTTGATCGGAGGCCCAGATAGAACCCAGAAACCGCCAGGTCTCAACAATCTATCCACTTCATTTAGATAAACTCCATCTACCAAGGGGCGATAAAAAATACATCATCACAAGCAAACCCAGTATCATAAATCTACACAGTTCTCTTTAATTCTTCCCGGAAGCCTAGAAACTATAAAACACCAAAAATTCTACAAAGGAACTGTTTCACTCCTTAAATTATAAGTAATGTACCATGATCACAACAGGCCTAGACCTGTTAGCCAGCTTGTTTAACCTGTCCAATGAACAGGTTTAGACATTTACAAGGGAAGCAGCCAGTCAAAGCAATTAGTTAAAGAACTAAATGAGAAATTGTAAGGTAGAAGTGTTTATGATGATGAGTTTGTATATGGTGTGTGTGAGAATACCATATTCAGCCCAACGGATGAGGCAGCGAGAGCAATGAGCCATGTCAAAAGCTCTAGAAGGGAAAGGCAGCCTCTTGGAAGCAAGCACTCCAATCAGTGCAGGAACTCCTCGTTCAAGAGCAAACTGTATTTGTGCTTCATGCGTATCCCTTGGTGCTATTGACATTGTTAATATGTTACGAGACAGAAGAAAGGCTCCCCAACTAGCCACCTGTGTTCATCAATCAAAGCTTCATCAACTCTTGAAATCAACATTTTTAATACATTGGGGCACTCGATTCTAGAAGTATAATTCAATTTTCATACCAGCTCATGTCCTTAATATGAGATCTCGTTTGAAGTGCAATATACACTATAAATAGATCTTATATTAAGGAATGAAGCTAGTATTAGAATTTAAGATCAAACCATGCATTTTAATGGAAAAAACAATGGACTACATAGCAGTAGGCCCCACTGTCTCTATTAAGAAATATAGTATGAAAACAAAAAATGGACTCGGGGCCTAGGATCAGATCCGATACAGTGTTATGTCTGATATATGATGAGGTGAGACATGAATAATTTAGGAGGAAATAAAAGCTAGCTGGGCAAGCGACAAATGGAAGCCCATAGAATAATTACATATTAATTACACCATGCATTTTTTATTGAAAATAAATCTTTGAAGTTAGAATCAACTCAAATTTTGCGCTTTTGGAATTCGATGGGGCTATTTAGGCAGAAAAGCACCACAAAAACAAGGGAAAGAGAAGGAATTTTCTTGATTATGGCAAGATCTTCCATTTTAAAAACTTTTTTAATCAGTAATTGTACTTTTCAAAATTCATTAGGTAAAGAGACAATGCCCCTACGTATGTCTGAGCAGATCTCACGCATAGCACGAGGAATTTGGGAGAAGACGCTCTATTGAATTGTTTATGGCAATTTGGGTTTTAAGAAATAATCTAATTATAGCAATGAAAGCATCCCAAAGTATTTAAAAAAAAGCGTGGACAGCCGGCTACATCTCTTTGGAACCAAAGTCCAAAGCTTAAATATAACCTTTGAAAATGTTGCGAGAATCTAAACTCGAGAGAATAAAAAGGGATAGAATTAGTAAGATGATCTTCAATTTCGGAAATTTATTAATCAGAATCTTAATTATAGAAAATACCCCTATTAAAAAACACTAATACTAAAATGCCTACCCCGGATACGAACAAAAGAGATAGGATACGTCCACATCTATTAATTTTAAAATAACCGCATCTGGTTGAATAAAATTATTAAATACCGTGAAATTTTTTTGGGCAAAAAATAAGTGTAGAGCTAATGAGCATATTATTCTTAACGAAGAAGTAAGGAATAAAAAGTGTAGAAAAAAGTCAACCGTCCCAAGTGAAGTTAAAGAGAACGTAGTACCTAAAAAGGAAAATGAAGTTAAAGAGAACGTAGTACTAAAAAGGAAAATTATTACTTCCTCCGGTCTTAATTATAAGACTTTGTTGACATTTTTTGAAAAGATTAAAAAAATTAATTAAATTATTTTAGTATTTTTATTTTTATTTTTTTCTTCAAATTAATTAATTTAACTAATAAACTAATATATAATCTAAAAATACACAACATAACATAAATTGATTAAGTAACTCATTTAATTTCCTTAATCTCTCCAAAGAAAGTCAACTAGGTCTTATAATTAGGAACGGAGTTAGTATCACATATTTATGAATGATTATGCAATGGCATATTTCATTTACAAGTCATAAATTAATTAAGGATAAATTTAATGTTTGAACTATTAGAATGTAATAATAATAAATAATACTAACTTTGCTATTTAATAATTTTTTTAAAAAAAAAAAACTCTATTAAAGTGAGCAGGTCGCATGGAAGAAGTAAATAGTTAAGCAAGCAAAAAGGGAAAGGCCAGAGTTACCCCACAGCCAGTGTCAATGGCGGTCCTAATGGAGCCATCCCGGAGATTAATCAACTTTCCGATATTGTCAATATAAGCGTCGGCTCCCTTCGGAAACATGGTCCCGCCTCCCGGAAACCGGAACCGATCTCCCTCGAACCGGATCCAGTTCTGAACCGCCTTCTCGACCGTCAGTTCCCTGTGAGGCACGTTCGCAAACCACGCCAGATCCCGGCTCTTCGGCCATGGGAAAGGGTTCCGGTACCCCGCCGGCGCCGGAATCCGGCACTTCAGTATCTCACTCTTCTCTCGCACCGGGCAGTGCCTCTCCCTGTAAATCATCCTAGTTCTCTTGTACCTCAGCGACCTAGCATGATCCTCGCACGGCGTGTACTCGCTGTACTCCACGCCGCACCGGGGGTACTTTTTCACCGCAATTGCCTCCGCCGCCAGACCGGTGGCGTTATGGTGGGAGGAAAAATCGAGCCGGTGGTTTCCGGCGGTGGAGATTCTAGCGCAGGGGACATTGAGAACGTTGCTGGTGGTGGTGGTCGTGGCGGTGGAGAGGAGTGGGCCTCCCTTCTGATACGATCCAAGGAGGTAAGAGATGACGCAGAGGATGACGACGACGATGTAGTTGTTAGTTTTCCTGCAGGCGAAAGGCTTAGAAGGCTTGGAAGTGGGATGATAGTGTGAGGCTGAATCAGAACCAGCCATGACCCCGAGCTTGAGAACGGGGTCGTGAGCTTGGATCGTGCGTGATGTGTATGGGAATGGAAGAGAAGAGAAGAGAGAATGGGATGTGAAGTGTTCGACGAAATGCGCGTGTGGTCGTGGAGATGATTGATTGGGTGGGGCTGTGTCATGGAAAAGCGTAGGCCTTGATTTATTACATACTGGGAGACTCTTCCTTTTCCTTTCTCGGATCCAAATAAAATAAAATAAAATATCATCCTCCTTTCTTAATCTTAATTTGAGGGTGTGTTTGGTTTGAGGGTGAAAAGTAGGAAATTGATTAAATTACCATGATTTTTTTTTAAAGTATATTTTTGGAATATCTATTGTCTATTGACTAATACTGCATCATTATCCATCTAATATATTGACATGTCAAATCTTAGATGCAAACAAAAGGGTTTTGTATTCTATTAGTAATAAAAAATTATTTTTTCGACCTTTTTAAAAAAAAATCTCAAAAAATTCGGAATTAAATCCATGGGATTTTTAATCTACGTAATTGTTAATAAGTTAACGGGGCACGATATAATTGTTAATAGAAATTTGATTTAGTTGTTAGAAAATTGTTGTTAATGGGGCTGATTCAATTGTTAATTAACAATTATATCATGATTTAATTGTTAATTAACAACTCAGAAATATGAAAAAATCCCAGAAAAGACTCCTAAGGCCTTTTTTTGTGATTTTTTTTCTCTAAAAAAGGCCCTAAAAAGGATTTTCCCCAAAATCAGCATGTAACTGATAATTTCATTTTAGCCAATAGCAGCATAAGTAGTTAAGAAAAATAGCTGCCTTTGGGAATTGGTTTTCCCACCAGAAGATGGTTCGTTCAGATTTGATTTTGGACCATCTAGATCTAAATTCTTTTAGATTGATGATTTTTAAATAATTTTTTTTGGTAATAATAGTAGTTAACAGATTATTTCTATTTTATATTTTATATCCATTAAAACATTTTTTTAAAAAAAGTATATACCTTTACAACTCAAATCTAGAATGTCCAAATTAAACCTGACGATAAGATCTGATGAGTTCTCCTACTAAGCAAAAATGCTTAGTAGGGAAACCGGATCTTTAAGTAATTACGGCATTTTAATTAGTAAATATTGATTTAATTAAAGGTATTTTGATCACTTTAATATGAAATCAGAAATTTAAATCTAAACAAAATGTGTGTAGAGATGTATAGCCAATTGGATGTAAGAATACTAAAATGAATTGATAAAGTAATCATGACATTTTAACTTAATGGGTTTCTATTTACTGAATCAATGGTTTATCAAGAGGAGACCATAATTCCCACCAGGCATTAGTATTATTACCACTTCTTAGCTTACTTCCCAAATTTTTCCTGAACTTATCCCAAACTTTAACTATGGAACTCCAAACTTCAGATTGATTCTTCTTCTTGCTTATACTAGGAATTTTATCACTTCCACAAGCATATTTACTTTTCGACATTGAACCCCAGGGCTTCAGGCTTGGTTATAAGGCCCCAACATAACTTCATTATGAAAGATTTATTTTGTAGTGCAAGATCCTTAACTCCAAGCCCCCATCCTCTTTTCCTAATTTGATAGTTTTCCAGTCAATGAGATGGAGTTTACTTGTTGCCGATCCTTTACTCCAAAAAAAATCTCTACTCAACTTCTCAATTTCCTTAAGAATCCCTTTTGGAATAAGCAGAGTCTGCATTTGATAAGATGGTAAAGTTGATAAGACTGATTTAATCGATGATTTACCCGCCATACTCAAATACCTACCCGATACGATATGGTGATTAGTTTTCTGTCGCTGTCAGTTCAATACCTACCAAGACTCCAAGAGGCATTAAGGCAAAGTTTGGACTTTGGACATGGATCATGACTTTTATAATTAAATTACTAATAAAAATTTACTCTTATCAATAAAGAATAAAATTTCTTCTTTTTTTACCTTTTCGTGTTGAGATTGCAATAAATATATCTATTTCTATTTAAATTTTTGTACAAAACATCACTTAACCCTCACATAATATCTTACTACCTTCTCGATCTTAAATATACGATAAATTTACAGTAGAATTTGCATCATAAACTTTGTTCTATATTTAGGATTGGAAAAAATAATATTTTATAGGGAAAATCCCAAGGAACTACAAAAAATGTTAAAAAATCTCTCAGAAAATTCTGATGTCAAAAAAGTCTCATTAACAACTCATTCAGTAAGTAATTAACAACTTTATATATGAGTTTTAACAATTTTTTGAAACCTTTTTTACATCATAATTTTCTGTAAAACTATTTTACCATTTTGATATTTTCTTGATTTTTTGAGATCTTAAAGGAATTTTTCTTATTTTATATTCATTGCAATCAAATATCTCTTGTTTAAATCCAGTTACTGTTTATACATCAAACCATTGGATATATTTGATGTCATTAACGGGTCCAAAATCCAAAAAGGATCAAGATATGTTGTGGTAAATAAAGATTGCAGTACTATGCCTTGTATTAAATATTAGAGGGAGTGATGGCACAAAAAAATAAAAATAAAAATAAAGGGCGTAATATTTTATAAGGTTGTGTGACAATTTTAAATCACACACTAGTATGTCACTTAGTGAGATTAAAAAGTAGCTTCCCTTTAAAGTTCATATATTAATGGGTTATAGGTTAGAATACACATATGGTTTTTTCAAAAGTACACCTAACATTAATTTTTTTTATTATGTAAAAATGACTATGTAGTTATAAAAATAGAGTAAAAATACCTATTGATCGTTAGTTTGACTTTTTTTGTATTTTTAAGGCTGATATGAACGATGACTCAACTAAATTTCATCCCAACTAGTAGTAAACAACTTGAGAGAATTATAGAAAATGGCCTAGATAGTTTAAAAATTACAGAAAGGCACCAATGACAACGAGGAGGCGGAGATAGGAGGTCCGATGGGTAAGAAAAGTTGAACTGTAATTTCTAAAATATTTATGTCTTTTCTATAATTTTCTTCAGTTCTTTATCAGCTGGGATGAAATTTATGTGAGTCATCGTCTATCAACCTTAAAAATACAAAAAAGTCAAACTAAGGGTCAATAAGTATTTTCACATCACTTTTGTAGCCACATAGTCACTTTTACACACACAAAAAAACACTTGATATTGCGTACACTTTTAAAAAAAACCACATGTATATTTTTGTCTCATAACCCTATATGAATTCCATGGTTTCATACTCTTGTCCTTTTCTGAGCCCAAACATTGGATGCCATTTTGACTGGGAAAAATTATATCACGCTGGTCAGTATTTATGTGGCTTAGTCAGAATTTAGTTTTGTGTCATTTTAATGTTAAAGGCTGGTCTATGCTGCTATTATTATTTTAGAAGTCCCCCACACCTTACTCCTTTGACGTTTTGTTAAAATCAAAACCATTGATACATTTTCTGTGGCCCCAAAAGAAAGAGCGTGGACCGTTCCCCATTTGGGCTGCCAGTTGTTTCATTGTCAGTTAAAAATATTTTCTCACAAAATAATGATTAATTAATCTGCAGGTTGTTATAATTTTAACTTATTTTTAATTATATTTCAATCATTTTTATCATTTTATTTGGTTCTGATACTTTCACTTATTTTTAATCAGGTCCTTATCATTTTTTTTTATGTCCTATTGTTTCGCTGAACTTTTAATCAGGTCCTTGTGGGTAAAAATATTTTATTGAAAAAAATAATGTTATACTACTCTTTTTTATTTGAAAAGGGGAAAAAAGACATAAATTTGGAATTGAGGAATTCGAGATTTAAAAAATAGTTTTTGAGAGCAAAGAGAAGCATTCAAGCATGAAAAGTAAAAAATGTTAAAACAGAGTCAACAAACACAATGATTTTTTCCGTGAATATCTCTTAAAAAAAATTCCTCTGTTCAAATTATTGATTTTTATAAGAAAATTATACAAATAAAATCTGTGTACTGCATGAAAAGTATATTTTTTGGTTTTGCCTTCGTTTCAATGCTACAAATAACAAATTATTACTACTTTGGTTTTATTTATAAGTTCAATTTTAAAAAATTAGTCCTTATTATAAATTCACTTTCAAAGTAATAAAGGAGACTGTTATAAGTTTACCCCTATTAATTATAATAAATTTTAGGTATAGAGAAGAACGAGATGAAAAATATTCATTCATAAATTAGAGTAAAATTGAAAAAATCTATCTCGTACACATTTATTAAGTTAATTAACTCTCATTGGTAGGTAAGAATTATGTAATTTATATTTATAATTAGGATTAGAGTGATACTAGTAAATTTAGAATATATTATATATATTTTTTAAAAAAATGTAAATTAAGACAAATGAATATGTATAATTAGGGTTATACCCAGAGGTTCTGATTATCTTTTAAAAATATAGTACTTTTGTTTATATATCATAACTCACACATTTATTCCATACATAAATCAAGGGATGAGTTTAATGGATAAAAATATGTAGTGTTATTTATGAGAAAATAATAATATATTAATATTGGTAGATATTTGTAATGATCCTCCTGCCCCTACTCTCTCTACACATCAAGTTGAGTGGATCCCAGTATGCTTTTTGAATTTTAAACCGGCACGTTGACTAAATTATTATATCCATTGGCTATACGCCCTTCGGTTTGTTCCTTTTTTTTTTTTTTGTCCCCGGGGGGAATTGCTCTAAAAAAAAAAATCGAAACGAAATTGTTTTAAAAACAAAATTTCGGGGCAAAATTGCTACGTAACCCAAAAAAAAAAAAGTTAAAACTGTTATTTATAATGTCATATATTTTTAATTCTTATTTATATAATATCTATGGGTGGAAATAAATGGTCAAATCTCGCATTTCACCCTTAATGCGCCAGCGCTGTTCGTAAGAACAGTGGCATGAAGCGTGGCCGTGGTACTGTTAGAGCCATTTTTTCAAATTTTGAGTCGACCGTGCCCCGTTAAAGAGACCTATATTTTTAAAAATTTATAATTAGGTTAACAGGCCACAGGCTTCACTACAAAAACAGGTTTACTTTAAACTATGGGTGTTCATGGAAAGGGCTGGGCAGGGCGAGACTCTTGCCCGATGCCCTGCCCGAAAGATCACTGGGCAGTAAAATGCAGACCAGTGCCCGGCCCTGCCCAATAAAAGCCCTAACATTTTTGGGTAGGGCAATAATGGATCTGGGCAAGCGGGCGGCGGCCCTTATCGCCAAGTGACGATATCTTGCCACATGCCCTATGTGAAAAAAAAAATTTTAAGAATCGAAAAATTAAATAACATCCATAATTTTACACTTTTGAATATTTCAATATAAGTCTACAAATTAAGTCTTACAAATTAAAAAGACAACCATATGTCTTAAGTCTTAACAAGGCAAAAAAAATAGTCCATAAACCATTAAATACAAGGCATCAAAAAATAGAAATTAAAGCCTTATAAACATCCAAAACTCCTAGAGGTTGCATTAAGGCCCCAAAATGCCTACTTCATCCACCATTAGCTATATATATATATATATATATATATATATATATATTTTATACAAATAAGTTATATAATTTATAACATATATAATACTATTTTATTAAAAAATAAAAAATATATATAATATATACTATTGGGCAGGGCGGCATACCCTGCCCGGTGCCTAACCCTAGTTGAGCCCATTGTTCTTTGGGCGGCTTTTCCTTGGGCAAGGCGGGACGATTTTTCAGTAGGCATGAGCGGGCGTACAGGGTCGTAGGCATCATGAACAGCCCTACTTTAAACAACCCGAATTACCTAAATTAGCAAAGGCAGAGATAAAAAAGGGTTGCATTTTCATTAACGAATCATTATTGCAAAATTAACTATTAAATATAAAAATGGTTAAGTAGCATTTTTGCCCTCGAAGTTTTTTTTTTTTTTTTTTTTTTAGCAATGTTGCCTCGGAAGTTTTTGTTTGGAGCAATTTTGCCCTTCGTTAATAACCATAACGGTCAACTAACAATTAGTAAAAGGGATGGCAATCAGGGCTGATCTTTGAAGAGTTATGGTCTAAAAGGGATGGCCTTTTTAGGCCTGAGATAATAAAAACGTTTGTTTTTCAAGGCCCGGCTTGAGAGCATGCGGGGGGCCCTACAGAACCGGAAAACATTTTTATGAATTAAAATTATTTTTCCTACAGTTTTTTTAAGGAAATATAATTAGTAAAATACAACAATTAAGTTAAGTTATAATCTATCAAATAAATATTGTTAACATTAATGTCTACACAACACGCTTAATGAAATAAACAAACGCAGTCCCTAATTTATAATCAAGAGTAAACTATTGTCCACAAGTAACTTACACAAAGCATAACAAGCTTACCACTAAGCAACATCAGTACGATGACTATCATTTTCATCTTCTTCACCACTATCATCAATTTCAAAGACATTTGATTAGACAAACTTTATTTAAAAGCTCCAATTTACAAGCCCGGTCATTGAAGGGTTAAGATTTAAACTAATTACCCGATTTTCTCATTTCTAATTAGTAGATATAGTTTTTATTTATCTTTTATTTTCTTCTAATTTAACTCTATTAAATTCTCTCAATATAATAATCAAAGAGGGGAGAAAATGAAGGAAATAAGAAAGATGACTATGGCGTTTTAGAAAATATATATCATATTAACTAAACCAACTAACTTTTTTAATCTAATCTAATTAAATTAAATAAATTATTTTTATATTGATAACCAGATGGAATATAGATATTTAAGTGGAAAAGAATTTCATATTGTTATCAATACAGTGTTAAGAAACTAATGATTGACAATTAAATCGATAAAAACTAGCAATAAATCAATCAAATCAACTTTAATATGCAATGGGACGTATGGAATCTTTTGTAGGCAGATTTATGGAAAATTAAATACCACCTCCAGACTATAAATTACATCAGGACAGGAGTTAGTAAGATTTTTAATGCACAAAGTATGGTTGACTGGACCTACAGGCTTGACTGAAACTCTAAACACATGTGGATTTGTCTCTTGAGTCCTGAGCCCGTTCCTACCCGCTAACTACTACATGTGGCCGGATTGTAATTACTGAGAAACATAAACCTAAAAATTGAAGCATGTAAATAATACACAGTAGATCTGGCTTCCCTCAACGGGGCAGAGTCCACCTACCCACAATAGGGCATTACCACATGTGGTGGGATTGTAATTATTCAGAAACAAAAGCCCAAAAATTGAACAAGCTTTGCCCCAATATTTAGCAGGGATGTTTTTCTTTTTATAAAAATCATTTTCATCCCTTAATCTTTATAAATTGTATCCTCAACGTTGCTAATGACAAGTGCTGACAGGACAATTTTACGAGCCTCTTTTCTATAGGGGGCTGTTTGGTACTTGGTGTGAAGGGAGGGAGGGAAAGTGGACCCGGGGGGATTTTTTTAGAGACAAATTTAAAAGAATTAAAGAAGTGGGATTATAAAAGTGAGATAGAGAAAAATTTTATAATCCCTCCATTGACAAAGCAATTTTTATAATTCCTCCAAGTCCATCCGATTTGATTTGAGAGTGGAGAGGGGAACCTTCCTAAAATATGTGATTAGCCTAACGAGAGGAGTGGGTCAAAAGAAGAATGAATGAGTTGTCCGAGCACTACTATAAAAAGGGGACATTACTTCCTTAAAAAATGTCCTTATTGAAAAAGGGAAGTAAAGTGAACATGATGACATTTTCATAATTGTTTGGTTGAACTTTGAGACTTAAACACACTAAATAATATTTTGGAATGCCAAAAATTAATTTAGGCGTCCTAAATACATTTAAGGATGCCTAAAGAAATTTTTGGGAATTTTTGGCAT
The DNA here is from genome assembly GCA_019022615.1 of Acacia melanoxylon. Classification (NCBI taxonomy): domain Eukaryota; kingdom Viridiplantae; phylum Streptophyta; class Magnoliopsida; order Fabales; family Fabaceae; genus Acacia; species Acacia melanoxylon. The sequence continues at coordinate 12,482,406 of JAFJYJ010000004.1, forward strand.
TCTAAAAAGATTTTGGAATGCCTAAAATAAATTATTTAGCACTTTTTAGAATAAAATTTGGCACGAGGGCATATTTTCAGTTTTTTAGCGTCCTATTTTTTTTTTTCAGGACGCCAAAAACACTAATTTTGGCGTCCTTAATAGCTTTTAGGACACCAAATAGTGATTTTTTTTCTTTTTAGTTAAAATATCTTAACATTCCTTCAACTCCCCCTCGCTTAGCCATTCCTTCACTTTCTCTCTTTCACCTCGCTCGTCGTGACCCACACCAAAGCCGTGCTCGCTCGCTCGCCGTGACCCACGCCAAACTCATGCTCCCTCGCTCGTCGTGACCCACGCCACTTCATCGACTCCATCGCCTTCTCTCGTCCTTCTTGTTTTCACTTTGCCGTTGCTCTTGTCCTTCCTCCGCAATGGCCGCTCCTCCTCCTGTACTGTCAAATCTCACTGCCGTTGCTCACCACCACTCATCACTTCACTTTGCTCCACCAAACCCAAACCCTCACGTTTGAAGACTGTCTCGCCACCATGTCTTCTGATGCTCCCTCTATCTGTACTTCTTCATCCTAGAATTTTTGGATCTGTAAGTCTTAGATATGGAATTTTTGGATCTCTAAGTCTGATTGTTAGATCTAGAATTTTTGGATCTGTTAGTCTGATTGTTAGATGTGAATTTTTTGTATCTGTTAGTCTATTTGTTACATCTGGTTATCACATTTTTGGATTTGGTTCTTCCTTCCTTTACAATAGTCATGCGTATAGCATTTTCGGATCTGGTTATCACATTTTTGGATTTGGTTCTTCCTTCCTCAGATACGATTTTGGTGTTTTTTTTTTTTTTTTTTTTTTTTTAAAAAAAAAAACAAAACATATACGGTGTCCGAAATTAGTTTTGGGACACCAAAAACTCTCTAGATGTCGTCTGGAATATTTTTTGGGACGCCAAAACATTCTCTTTTCCTGCGTCCTCCGCTTAGGCATCCTCATTAAAAGGGACGTAAATAAGGCTTAAAAACCGATGTTATAGCGTTTTTTGTAGTAGTGGAGTGTTCATTAATTCGGTTAGCAAGCAAATTTACATTGGTATAAGCAATATAAAATGTACCATATCAGTCTTGAATTTTAGAAATATGATAATTTACTATCTTATTCCATCCTAGAATTATAAAATGACCCCTACTCATTTTCTAATTGTGAGATGCACTCCTTAGTTTTAAGGACAGGTTATGGAGTTCAATAGCTTGTTGTTACATGAAGCTGAGTTTTTGTTTGATTCCACTTTATCCTTGTTATTTATTTTATTTGTTTGGTGCCAGGCCATTTTTGTATTGGATATTTACTGTAATTTTTTTTAAAAAATATTTCTTATCAATATATGGAGCTTGCTTGTTTGTTAAGGCTCCTGTGCAATTCCTCTATTTGTGTCTGTGTTGTCCATGCAATAGCTTCTCTTTCTCATAGAATTATAACAAAATATTCAAGGGTCTGATATCTTCTTCCAACTACTTAGATTGCCATGAAAGCTAAGGTCTGATTCTCTGGTCTGAAAGAGGCTGAAACTTGGCACTTTATGTGAATCTAATTAGTGGGTTTTTGTTTCTTGTGAAAAAATTTTGGCTATGAAAATTGGAAAGTTGATGAACTCTTCAAATATGCCTTATATGAATGACCCGGGGAATATTATAATATTTGTTATATGTCTATTATTTGAATGTGTTAGCTATTATCAATTATTTTAAATTAATGTCAGTTTTATAAGTGTCATCTGTCATTTATTTAAGATAATGTCAGTTTTATGTGTTCAAGTAGGACATGGTAGCTATTTGTAGTTAGTGTATTAGATTACTAATACCAGACTTGTACTCTCTTATTGACATGAATGAAAGTATTATTCAGCAAATTGTCTTGTCTTCTTCTCAAGAACCACACATTCTAGAGTTCTATTCTTCTATACTCTTTCTCTTCTTTCTCTCTTCCCATTTTTCCTATTTCTACTCATATTATTCTAAATTTTCCTACTTCTAGGATTAGATTTTGATTTTAGAGGACTCTCACTACGCTTCTACTATCATATTCTTTCTTCTCCTTATTCTATCTAGTTTTTTACAAGTACCTCTTTTCTCTTGGTTACAATTTTGTTTATGTATTTTGGTTATCAATAGGGACAATGCTGGCTTTATTATAGTGTGGGTTTATGACTCTTGAACATAAATCAAGGGTATTATTGTCATGTTATCCTTTTTTTTGTTAAAAAAAAGTTCAAGATATCAAACTACCTTTAACTACTTTCGCTAGTTTTGTAAATTAGTTAAAAACATCTTATTATTCTATGATAATGAATGTGATAATTTTCAAAATTTCTAGAATATGAGAATTGATTTTGTATAAATTTATTGTTATTGCTTGTTTGTGTTAAACTTTTTTTTTCAGCTTTTTAGTGCAAAAAATTAAGTGGCTTTAAAGCAAATGACTCAGTGAGCAAAAAAACCCAATGAGCCTTATTTAGATTATCCAGTAGGTTGGCTGGACTTATCCCATTTACCCAAACGCGACCGGATATATTCAACGCCCCAATTTGGAGCTTATTGCCCGACGCACTGGTCCCCCTCCATCCCGTGCTCACTCCATGACGATGACGATGAAGCAGCGGCGATCTATGTGAGCGTAGGCGATAGCAACAGCTACTGGTGCTGAAGAATCAGTAACCGGTGAGGTAAGTCGGTCGTTCTTTGCTTCTATTTCGCTCTTTCTTCATCGTTTCTTCGTGGGTCGATTCCTTACTCGCACTCTGTTTCAACCCACCCCAAAATCCTCATCATTCCCTTCTCTTCCTCCTACTTTTTGGCCGTACTTCCGGGTTTCATCTTCTCCGTCTTCGTCTTCCAATTCTCCAATCACGAATTCCAAACCTAATTACTGAGTGCCCAAGCCCAAACGAATGGGTCGCCGACTGGGTCTCCCAAAACGACGACACCGTTCGTACTTTATCCATCTACATTGGCGCCGATCGCTTCTGTTGCTTATGCTATCAAGTTCCCTTTATTTTTTTTTGAAATTTCGAGCTAGTAGATTGTTGAGCTCTAGCTTAATATTCTCGTTTAGGATTCAGTTTAAATTCTATTGGGGCTTTGCAGTTTACATTGTCATGTAAGTTTGCCCCAATCAATATTGGTATGATAAATTTGTATTGCTTGAATTATTTTACTTGGAAGTTCCACCACATGTATTTCGGTTGAGAAGTACTACTTGCAAGAATTATCCTTGGAATCAGATCTACATATTGAATTCATCACCAATATTCGTGTATATTCTCTCCAAATTGAATTTGAATGTGATAGTTTTTGAGCTGAAAATGTGTGTCAAACCATCTGATTCTAATATAAGAACTAGTTTGAGAAAGTGAAAAAGGATAGAGTTAAGGGACTTTCTCACTGAGCTTTGGTTGGGTGTGAAGGCATCTCAAAACCTTCGGTCAGTTGCAGATGTCCTGCAAAATGTCTATGGTTAACTTCTGCTTCCGACAGAGTTATATTAATTTTCAATATATGGATGAATGATTTGTATTTCATGGATCAAATTTAGAATATTTAATCCATTAGTTAGTACAGAATTAGGTCTTTCTTGAACCTTTCTCTTTTATCATCTATAAATTTAATGATGTTTCCATCTGCAATTAGTTTTGACAGAAACCGATCCACTAGTTTGTACCAATATTCTGAGCCACTCATTATTTAAATCTATGACGGACAAAATGAATACTCTTGTTGGAACTACTTTTAGAACTTTGCAAGTCATTTAAGTAATATTGAATTCTCATGTTGTACCAGGTTTTTCTCCTAGTAAGGATGCAAGGATCTTCCCTTAAGAGAAAACGGCCAGATGATGTTCCTTCATCAGTGTCTCTCAGACGCAGAGCGTGTCCTTTATAATGTCATCCGAGGGAAAAGAGATTTGGGAATATGGAGTAAAGAGATGAAAGAAGAAACTAATCTCCTGACAATGTGGTAAGAAAGGCCCTAGCTTCACTTCAAGTCAAGAAGCTCATAAAGGAGGTTGTAAATTGCCAAAACAAAGCAAAGAAGCACTACATTGCATCTGATTTCAAACCGTCAAAGGAAATCACGGGTGGGGATTGGTACAGTGAGGGGAATCTTGATAAAGATTTCATAGAGATTGTAAAGGATGTTTTTCTGAAGATCATTTTTATTCAAAAAGTTGCCACCGTTGATGGAATACTGGAGGGTTTGGCTTCTGTCCGCAGCTAGTACCGTCCGCTGCCTGTCCTCTGCTTTAAAACGACAGTGTTTTAATCTAAATCAGTGAGAGTGAGATGAGACGCAATTCATGCAACACAAGTGAAGTAAAAAAAAAACGAAAAGGAGCATTGATGAATCGTGACAAGCATAACAAATATAAAACACAGATTCATTGGCTTTGTTCTGAGCAAAAAAAAGATTAATTGGCTTTGGATATTTTTGGCTAAAAAATACTGTATTTATTAGATAAATAATAAATATTTTTTCAGTACCACTCAGTACTATGAAATATTTTTTCAATATCATTTAGTATCAAAAATATTTTTCAAAATCTTAAAATAATTTTTTAAGATCATGGAGTAGTTTTTCGATCTGGTAAGATCTGCAAAGGCTTTGTTTTTGCGAGTTATTTTAGAGGGAAAGGAAAGGGAAGGGAGGGTTTTGGTAGTCCTTCCTTGTTTGCAAGTTTTAAAAATAGGAAGGGAGGGAATCGAGAGGATTTTACAAATCCTCCAAAACCCTCATTCTTCACAAAAATAAAGTTCCCCCAATATGGGGGGTTTTAAGAAGGGGAATAAATTAATTACTTTATTACCCTCATTCACCACCGCCGCCGCCACCACCGCCATTGCCACCGCCACCACCGCCGCCACCACCACAAATAATTTTTTGAATATAAAAATTATATAAATATTTTTTAAAAAAATTTAAATTTAAATTTATTTGTAAAGTATAATAATTATATTAATTATTAAAGAAAAGGACAAAATGGTAAAAATAACTCATTAATCCTCCATCTTCCTTCCTTACTATTTTTTTAACTAAACAAAGGAGAGGAAATATCCTCCATTTTCCTTCCATCTCTTCCCCTCCATTCTCCTTCCATCCCTTTCCTTTCCCTTCCTTCAAAACTCCCAAACAAAGCGCAGGAGCTCCAGTTTTGGAGGGAAAGGAAAGGAATGAAGGGTTTTGGTAATCCCTTCCCTTATAATATACAAGGGGAAGAGATTATCAAAACCCTCTTCCCTTTCCTTTCCCTCCAAAATAGAACTCCCAAACAAAGCCTAAGGCTTTGTTTGAGAGTTCCATTTTGGAGGAAAGGAAAGGAAAGAAGGGTTTTGGTAGTCCCTTCTCTTGATATATACAAGGAAAGAGGCTACCAAAACCCTCCCTTCCCTTTCCTTTCCTTTCCCTCGAATATGGAACTCTCAAACAAGGCCTAAAACATTTTTCAAGATCCTAAAATTATTTTTCAAGATCATGAAGTATTTTTTTTAGTACCAATCAATACTCTAAAATATTTTTTAAGATCCTAAAATAATTTTTCAAAATCATGACTGCTATTGACTGGTACTGAAAAACTACTCCATGATCTTGTAAAATTATTTTAGGATCTTAAAAAAATATTTGAATATTGACTTATCTTGAAAAATACTTGTGATCTTGAAAAATAATTTTAGGATATTAAAAAAAATATTTTATAGTGCTAGTTAGTACTGAAAAAATACTTTATGACCTTAAAAAAATTATTTTAGGATCTTAAAAAATATTTTAGGGTATTGATTGGTACTAAGAAAATACTTCATGATTTTGAAAAATAATTTTAGGATCTTGAAAAATGTTTTAGGATCTTTGATATTGAAAAACTACTCCATAATCTTAAAAATTATTTTAAGATCTTGAAAAAATATTTTAGTTTAAATGATACTGAAAAAATATTTTAGAATACCGAGTGGTATTGAAAAAATATTTATCATTTATCTAATAAATACATTTTTATAATTTTTAGCCAAAAATATGCAAAGCCAATGAATCCCAGTTTTATATTTGTTATGCCTCTCTGATTCATCAATGCTCCTTTTCATTTGTTTTTTTTTTCCTTCACTACTTGTGTTGCATGAATTGCGTCTCATCTCACTGATTTAGATTAAAACATTGTCGTTTTAAAGCAGCGGACAGGTAGCGGATGGTACTAGCAGCGGATAGAAGCCAAACCCAATACTGGAGTGGGTTAAGAAGAATCATGCCTTTCATGTTGAGCTTACGTCACATCAAGTTGAAGAGATTTTACAAGCTTTGGTTTTGGATGACCAGATCGTCGAAATGGAGAGCACTGGATTTGGGGAATTTGCTTCTGTTCCTGTAGGTAGGGTTGGTTATCGATGCAAGAACAAGAGGGGCCCTAAGGGGGAACCAAAAATTGGTGCCATGGCTTCTATTCCATGTGGAGTTTGTCCAAGAATAAGCTCTTGTACTCCAGATGGCATCATTTCTTAGATGAAATATGGATGAGATTTGGGTGATGAAGATGAAGATGAAGATGATCCACTTAATGAAGGCCCCTCATCAAATATCAATACATTATCTTCACCACAAATGAATCATCTTTGTGATAGAATCAGAAAAAAACTTATCCGTGATAGAAATAGGAGAAATTAATGTATTATTTGTATGCATTTTATTTTATAAACAATTTTATCCATTAAATATAAGGACTTTATTGTTTATTAATTTTTTTAATAATCATTTAACTTTTTTCCAAATTAAAATTAAAATTAAAAATCTTATTATCCTAATATATCCAACTAATATGTATAGTAGTATTCAATAATATGATTAAATGCCTTTTTGATCATTTTCCATCTTAACGACTTTTCAAATAATAATTCAAACACTCATCAGTTAAGAAAAAAACCACTTTCGCAAAAAGCCAAACTGCAATCCAAACACAAATCACCATTTATAACTTGACTTTTTTCCTACCGAGTTTTTTAAAGTCGAGATAGCTTTTAAAATCAGCATTTCCTACCGCCAACCCAAACAGGCCAATTGTTGGGAGGCACCAGACGGATAGATAATTTTTTTTTTAAGAAATAAAACTTAGAGTTTTTTTTTTCCTTCCAAAATACATGTATTTTTTATTTTTAAAATTTAAATCTTAATATATAAAGATATATTCGGAAATTTATTTTTATTCTTATTTTTTATTTAAATTGAAAGTAATAAGGAAAGTATATCTTATAATCTACGTACCGTGAATTCAGATTTAATTTATTATAACAGATAGATTTCTTACCCGATCGTGATTTATCCTCATATTTCTTAACTGATAAGTTTTTTATCAAATCAATTTTTTGTTTTTTGTTTTTTGTTTTTTAAAAAAGCACACATCCCTTCCCTAATCCAATGAGGACTAAAACGGCTATAACCGAATCTTATCCACTACAATATAAATTTCGTTCTTAAATCATAAGTTTATAACAGTAAATTGATATGAATCTTAAATTATAATAATGAATGTGCTAATTTTCAAAATTTCCAGAATATTAGAATTGATTTTTGTATAAATTTATTGCTATTGTTGGGAGCAGCAGACAGATAGAGGAAAGAAAAATACAATTTTGAGTTTTTCTTCTTCCAAAATACATGTATTTTTTATTTTTAAATGAGTACTGTAAATATGATAGTCAAATATTTACTCTATTAACCTATTCTTCGTATCTCGCTGCATTCTTGTCTTCCTTGGTAGCATCCGCCATGACTAGTAAATTGGGACGAAGAAACCCCATGATCATCGGCGGCATGCTCTTTTTCATCGGCGCTTTGTTCAACGGCCTCGCACAAGCCATTTGGATGTTGATCATAGGTCGCATGTTACTTGGTTTCGGTGTCGGATTTTGCAATCAGGTATAAATAATTCTTCTCTAATGATATTATGTTTGGCATATAGTTATGTCATGAACTAATAAGTTATTGTTAATTACAGTCTGTGCCATTGTATCTCTCCGAAATGGCACCGTATAAATACAGAGGAAGTCTCAACATTATGTTTCAGATGTCTATATAACTATAGGCATTTTGATTGCTAATGTGTTGAACTATTTATTTGCCCCCTTAGATGATTTGGGGTGGCGTTTGAGCTTAGGTAGTGTTCTGTAGTAGAACACGGATGTCATTCTAGCAAGTTCTAGGAATGATTTATGTTGGATCAAGGAGCGCCTACTAATTGAGTATCGGTGGAAGTGTGCGCTCGATGATATCTATGAAGGAGATATCTTCGAGGAAGCTCAAATCACAATGCAACACAGGTGAGGCGTTTCACCCAGGGGGTGGTGTGTGTGCAGTGTGACTGAATAATAAGTAATGGAAATGGAGAGAGTCTAGAGTGCACCTGGTGGGTAATCTCCTATTTATAGGGATTACCTAGGGTTTCACTCCCATGCAAATGTTTCCATCCTTCAGCCGTTATGCTCTTCCCACGTTCTCCAGGTCTCTGCTCCACTACATGTACGGTCCTGCACATATTAGGCACGATGGAGTAGTGGGAGACCATTTACATGGGTAGATTAGGGGGTTTTACTGTGGGCTCCCTACTGGGCCGGGAACCTGCCTGGCCCAATATATTTGTCCATAACAGTTGCCCCCAAGCTCGGTATGGCGGGCTCGACGTGCGAGATTAGCGCGTTGACTAGCCCGGTCATCATTTATCCGAGTTCGAGCTTTGTACGGATCCCTTAGGGCTCCCTTCCTGCTCGTTCTGCCCCACCGCTCTCGTTGTCAACAACTCGGTCGTGACCGATCTATTCTAGCAGATTTGGTCATTAGACATTTGCATGCCCCCGCCGCCTCCTCGTCTGTCTCCTGAGTCATAGGTGCCTCTCTCTTGGCGGGTTGGCTCATCATAGCCGTCTTTGCGGTTTTTATGATAACCGAGATTGACCTTGTTTCTTTATGACTCGGCTCTAGCCAAATCATGAGCTTCTCCCACGTGTGGCCCCCAATATTGGTTATTATAAAGGGTACGTAAGTATCAGACGGCGTTACTCAGGCGTGATTTGATCCTCCCAGGGATACGGATTCACTGCCTTTTTGGTAACAACCCTTATTGGACGTCGTGCGCATTGAATGTATGCGCTTCTTCCCAATGTGGCCCTTCCTGTCCCCAATATGTGTGTTTTCGAAGCATTTACTACCGCCGGCGCTTGTGTTTTTCAATAAAGATGGTATTGATTGTCCCTGACGGTTTCGTCTTTCATGGAGATTAGGATGAATAGGGCATTAAATGGTCATGCCGTTTGGACGGGCCTCTCTATATAAGCCTTTGCATATTCATCCTTTTTGCTCCACTCCACATGATGAAATTTCACTTTGGGCAAGCAGAATCGCTGATGCCGGGGGGGGGTCCGGTTGCAGCCCCTTGTCATTCCTTCAAATGGTTCTTTTGATGAGTGGGCGAAAAGTAAGGAAGAAGAAGCGAGCATCAACCCTTATACCAGCTGTGTTTTTTGTCAGCAGCAAATTTCGGGAGTATTTGCCAATCTTCATCCATAACCTCCATCGGACGTCTAGAGTTCTGGGAGTGTTTGCCAATCTTCACCTGCCTGGCGAAATATTTCCACTGGGATCTCATACATGCTCCGCTGGACACACACGGAGATTCTTGTGTGGGTTGGCCTGGACTAGGAGCCGTCGTGCCATGGGTATGCCATGGTTAGGGTTCTAGACGCCAACGGTGGGCCAATAGGTCCACCGTATCCAAACATCCCACAAGGGTCTCTGCTGATGCGCTTCAGGGGCTTTGTCTGCTGAGGCGAGTCCTTCATCCCCCTCTTTTGCTCGTGGCAACGAGCCCCTTGCCTCAAGACTTTGTGTCTTTTTTATTATTAGTGTACAGTTTCGTTTACTTTCCTGTATGAATGTTATGTAAAATATTCACTTATCAATGGAAAGTATTTTTAGATATCTTGTTGGATTTCCCTTTTCGTCCTTTTCGCATTGCTCGTTCTTTACTTTTGGACTCTTGGGTGCATGACTGTTGAAGCGCTGAAATAAAATTAGCCGTTCATCCATCTGGGTTAAGCTATGGTTATCCGCCCCTAAGAATGGATTGACTTTTTGAGCAAAAACGCCACTCCAATCCGGCTAAGTTAAAATTAACCGCCCTCAAGAACGGATTTTTTTTTTGAGCAAAACGCCCTTCAATCGGGCTATGTTAAAATTAACCGCCCTCAAGAACGGATTGATTTCTTGAGCAAACCGCCCTCCAATCCGGGCTAAGTTAAAATTAACCGCCCTGAAGAACGGATTGATTTCTTGAGCAAACCGCCCTCCAATCCGGGCTAAGTTAAAATTAACCGCCCTCAAGAACGGATTGATTTTTTTGAGCAAACCGCCCTCCAATCCGTCCGTAGGGTCAGATCCACATGCCAACTTTTCTGACCTTTCCCTTGTATTCAAGCGTCATTCTTGCGGGATCAGGGGATCCTCTATTGCCTTTGGTTTCGTGCGCATTTAATGCTCACGTCGTTTCCCCCGAAACGTTTCCTTGGCCCGCTGCTTGTCCTAGGGTTTCTAACTTCGTTAGTAGAAATTAACGTCGTCGCGACCCTTGGCGTTTCAAATTCCAAACGTCTATGGTCTATATATATTTCCTTTTCAAAACTGCCAGTCTCACTCGACATTTTCGACTATTCATCTGCTTCAGGAGTTTACTTTGCATCCAAGATAGCGTCTTTCGCCGTCACTCTTGTTGCATCTCTTCCTTTCACCAGGTATTAACGCTTGCCCTATGATTGCTTGCTTTTTGACTTCTTTTTAGGTTCACTATCATGCATGCGGTTTTCTCTGAGTTAACTCCGATTGGTTGTTGCGCTTCCGGGTTTCTATCGCGCTATTGGTTTTTGTATTTCGGGTCTTGTTGGGTGGGTTCTTAGTTTGTTCCCCTTTTCTAGGTGTTCATAATGGCTCGAGCCTTTCCGTTCGTCTGTAAAATCGGAAGTTTTTTGCCAAAAAATCTTCCTTTAGGTCCCGACACAGATCCTTCTTTACCGAAACTTTTCAGAAAACCCAGGAACTATCCCAGGCCCGAGAAGGTGCTGTACTGGGAATAAACATTTGACGGAGACGAAACATTTATTCAAAAGATTCATCGGCCGTTCTTTCACCCCGTCCCATTGTAGTTCTAAATCCCCTATTCGGGAAAACACTTTTCACTGGCCCCTTTCTGACCTTATTTTATTTTTATATCTAGGTGCTTATGGCTTCATCACACCAACCCAGCCAGTCCTCGAATGAAGAATCCAGCACTTCCGCCCTTTCCCCCATTTCTCCTGAGTTAACCCCGGCTGTAAGCAGCAAGGTTACTCAGGTGAAGAATTCCCTGACAACGAAAGACCTCCTCCAACTCGGGATTGGGGACGGGGTAGGGTATGTCTGCGGTTGCCTAGCAAATGCGAATCGGTGGACGTCGGTCGCTCGGAGGAGAAGGGCTGTCACTTCTTCTTTATTTAGGGATGTTATCACTCTTTTGGGGGTGAGGTTTCCCTTTTCCGACTTTCGATCGAGTTATTGAGTCATTTGCACCTCGCCCTCCCAACTTCATCCTAACGGCTGGGCGTTTGCCGTTGCATTTGAGAACTTGTGTGCGGAGAAGGATTTTGTTTGTAGCGTGCCGGTCTTTATGTCCTTCTTTTCTCCCTTGGAGACCGGCATCCAGACGACCGAATCGAGAAGTGGTTTGGGTGGACCACTCTCCGAAGCATCCGCGATCGGAGGCTCTTTCGGCCTTTCCGTGAGTCATGGAAAAATTTCAAATTCGCCTTTGTCAAGGTCAAGGCTCTCCTGTGCCGGGCTCCCCGGTTTTGTGAGGAGGACCGACTCTAGGGAAACCGAGGAAAGATTTCCCTTTCTTGGTCAACGCACCACCATACCTTGGGGCCTCGACGATTACGTTCCGCAAGCTATGAGTTTTTCGGATGACGAGGAAGATACCCTTTTGAGACTTTTGGAATACGTGGGGTCTCGAATGATCCCTCGATCCGGCCAAGTACATTACCACGCCTTTAGTTAGGCGAAGCCTACCGCGAGTATGACTTTATTGATACTTGGCTGATTTGCTTTTTGTTTCCCTCTTATTGTTCGATATCCTTTTTCTTTTGCGGGCCGAGCTATGGGTAGACCCAAGCAACTAAGCGTTTTCAAAAATCGCTCCCCGGACGGCGGGAGAAGGCCCGCTATCCCGTCAACGACCCATCGCGCCCGAAAGCGTTTCCCAAAAGCGACTAGCCTCCTCGATGCCGAAGGAAATGCCGCCCGCAAAAGGTCAAGGGCAAAGACGTTGGGGGGCCACCCAATCCAGTGTGGGGGCCACCGAGACGCCGGTCCCCGAGGGTTCGCCGCTTCTTCTCATGCTCCCCCGAAGGTTACTACCTCGATGGAGACCTCGGTCGAGCAATCTTTCGGTGACTAATCTTCCCGAGGGCGCCTTGTGGAAATGGACCGAGCTGGGGAAGTTTTAGATGTGATGAGACCTCCCGCTTTTCTTCACGACGCATCCGGCCGAGCGAGCCTACCAAGAGGATGCTGAATCATATGCAATTAGAGGGTTACCGCGGTCTTTCCTTGATTCGCTCTTATGCCCTCGTAAAGATAAAATACGGGCTAGCGTATGCTCAGCTGGTTGCGCTGCAGAAGGAGAATGCTGCTATGAAGCAAACCTCCGAGGTGGCTAAGATTGCCGAAGACAGGAATAGAGCCGTTGCTAACCTGTCAGCCCTTATGGCGGTGAATGCCCAGTTACAACAGAACTTCTCCTCTTTGCAGGCCGCCAAGGACAAGCAGGAAGAAGAACTTAAGTCCTCCATCTCTAAGGAGAGGACCTTGGATGAGGAACTCAAAACCTCTAGGTCCGACCTGAAAAAGACGGAGGAGAAGGCATGTGGCAGAGCTGGATGTCCGTCGTTTGGAAGATCTTTGTGCGGACGGTCAAAGGGCCGTAGATAAAGCTTAGTCCGACGCCAAACATTATAGAGCCCTGCTTGCGGCTAAGGAAGGTGAGCTCTCGGCCAAGGAGGTTGAACTAGGTCAGGCCAAGGCGGGGTTGACAGAGTATGCTGATGCAACGGTTTTCTCGTTTGACAACGCCGTTGCGCAAATTCGTGTCCTTAATCCCGGCCTCACCCTTAACCTGGCTGGCCTCAACTACGAATCATATGTCAATGATAAAGGACAGCTGATACCTTCCCGGGCCGAAGATGAAGAAGAAGAGGAGGAACCAGCCCCGCCCCCATCTTCCTGAGCTCGTGGTACACCTCGGTGGATTGGTTGTTTTATGACTTCCTGCTTTTTAGGCCTTCTTTTTGATGCCGTGGTAGTGACCCGGCTTGTAAATATGACCGTATTTTTTGATTAATATTAGTGTTCTATTTTTTGAACTTCTTCCGAAATGGTAAACACATCTTCCGTTGCTGTTGATAAAAAATGCCATTGAAAACTGGTTCTTGTCCATGAATTCTTTTGCATTTTGATATCAATATGCTCATAGGATTGGGTTAAAATACCTCTAATTCCTACATGTTTTCTTAAAGCCGTGGTCTTTGAAAACTGGATATTTAATCAAGAGTTCATGCCTCCTTTCGCGAATGTGCCGATGGAAACTAGTTCGTCAACCATGAATCCACACGCGTTTTTCAAACACGGGTTTATTCACCCTTTTTGGGACATGGTCTCTGGAGCCGGGCTAGAATGCCTCAGACTCCTACATGTTTTAATTGTGACATGGTCTCTAGAGCCGGGCTAGAGTGCCTCTGACTCCTACATGTTTTAATTGGAACATGGTCTCTGGAGCCGGGCTAGAGTGCCTCTGACTCCTACATGTTTTAATTGGAACATGGTCTCTGGAGCCGGGCTAGAGTGCCTCTGACTCCTACATGTTTTAATGCGCGTCCGGCTTTAGCAATCGTAATACGGAAAGGTGTGTTTTGTTGAAAACGGGTTTCATGACCCGAAATTCATTGAAAAGTTGGCCTTAACGGCTATCCGTACATTACTTCCTTAAGAAGGCATAAGATGAAGTGGAGGAGGAAACATGCTAGCTGTAATAAGTCTTGAGTTTATCAGCATTCCATGTTCGTTTTATGGGTTTCTCCTTTAGGGTTTTCAGCTTGTAGGCCCCTTTTCTGCAATTTTCTGCAACTCGGTAGGGACCCTCCCAATTTGGTGCAAGTTTGCCTTGGTCGGCATTTTTGTTGCCTATATCAGCTCGCCTAAGGACGAGGTCACCTTTTGTAAATGCGCGCGGTACCACTTTCTCGGTTGTACCACGTTAGCGAGAAAAGTCGCTTGGCGGCTAGCTCTTGGCAATGTGCTTTCACCCTGACCTCGTCCACGAGATCCAATTCCACCGCGATTGATCGGTTGTTGTCCTCTTCTTCTTGTAGGGCTTTAACCCTCCTCCAAGATGACTCACCGATCTCAACGGGTATCATTGCTTCGCACCCATAGGTTAACCTAAACGGGGTCTCCGTGTTGTTGATTGGATCGAGGTTCCGAGTCCCCAAAGGACCGGTATAGCTCTTCCACCCAATTTGAATCACCGTCTTCCATCCTCTTCTTCAATCCGTCCAAGATAACCTTGTTAGCAGCCTCGGCTTAGCCGTTGGATTGTGGATGTTCGCCAGATGCGAAATGGTGAATGATGTGGAGGTCAGCAACTATGTCTTGGAAACCCTTATCGGTGAACTGGGTTCCATTATCTGTGACAATTTCGGCCGGGATTCCAAACCGAGATAAAATATTTCGGTTGAAGAACTTTTGTACTCGTACCGAGGTAATCGTTGCCAATGGTTCTGCCTCTATCCACTTGGTAAAGTAATCTACCGCCACTATAAGCCAACGAAGTTGTCCCGGGGGCCCTCTGAATGGGCCAAGGAGATCCAATCCCCACTTATAGAACGGCCATGGAGCCGTCATGTTAGTTAACTCCGATGGGTTGGTGCGTATGATCTGGCATGTTTTTGACAGCTATTGCACTCTTGCACATGCTTCTTAGAATCCTTCGCCATAGATGGCCAGAAGTATCCAGCCCTCACCGCCTTTCTTGCTAATGCCCTGGCGCCCATATGGTGTCCGTTTATTCCTTCATGGATTTCGGACAGCACATAGTTGGCCTTGGCCGAATCAAGACACTTCATTAGTGGGGAATGGAAACCCTTCCGATATAATTCGTCATCAATCATGGTGAACGATGCCAACGTCCTAACTATTCTCCTGGCACTGTCGGTGTCTTCTGAGAGGATTCCCCTTTCAAGGTAGTCGGCTATTGGTTTTCGCCAATCATTTGCCTCCGAGATTATCATCACGCAGCTTGGTTCTAACAGGTTCTGCTGGACAATGGTGCGGTGATTGCCGAGGTTCTTAGTGCTTGCTAATTTTGACAACACGTCCGCCCTAACATTCTCTCCCCGGGGGATATGTACTACTTCCACGTTATCAAATTCCGCCATCAACTGCTTAACTTTTCCCAGATATTTGACCATTAACGGGCCTTTAGCTTGGTACTTACCCTCTATTTGGGATGCAACCGGTTTGTGAGTCGAGATACGTGAACTCTTTTTGCTCCGCTTTCCCTTGCATGCCGTAATCCGGCTATAAGCGCTTCATATTCCGCTTGATTGTTTGATGTTGCAAATTCAAACCGAAGGGAAAGCTCCCAAGAGACTCCTTCCGGCTCTCGATGATTATTCCGCCCCACTTCCTTTTTTATTCGATGAACCGTCAACGAACAACCTCCATGTTAGGTTGTGTACGTGATCGTCGTTCAATTCCGAAATATCGACGGGGTTAGTTCCATCACAAAGTCGGCTAGAGCACGGGATTTGATCGCATGTCGTGCTTCGTAGGATATATCAAATTCAGAAAATTCAATAGCCCAGCTAGCCATCCTCCTCGCCAAGTCGGCTTATGCGGGATTTGCCGGATTGGTTGGTTTGTGCGTACTACCACGGAATGACTCGGAAGTATGGGCGCATCGTCTCGCGACCATGAGTAGGGCGAATGCCATCTTTTCCGGTTTCGGTATCTCGGCTCGGCCCCTTGCGAGCTCGGCCACGAAGTATACCGGGGTTTGACCGTCCTTCTCCTCATTCACTAATGTCGCGCTAACCGCCTCATCCCCAACCGCTAGGTATAGGATCAATCCGCCCCGCGCTTCGGCGAGATAGTACCGGTGGTGTTGCCGGGCATTGCTTGATCTTTGCAAAAGCCTCTTGACACTTTGCATTCCAATCTCCAGATGTTTCTTTCTTTAGTAACTTAAAGAAAGGGAGAGAGTTTTCAGCTGACCTTGGCAAAAACCTGGTCAGAGAAGCTAGCCTTCCTGTGAGCTGCTGAACTTCCTTCTTGTTCTGGGGGGGTGCATATCCAAGATGGCCGACATTTATCGGGTTTGCCTCAATCCTCGTGGGTGAGTAAGAATCCCAGGAATTTTCCGCTGGAACGCCGAAAGCACACTTTGGATTGAGGCGCAAGCGATACTTCCTTAGCTTGTCGAAAGTTTTTTGAAGGTCTTGGATATGGTCCTTTGTCCGCGAAGATTTGACGATCATGTCGTCGATATAAACTTCGACGTTTTTCCCAACTGGTCTTTGAAAACCCCGTTCATCATCCTCTGGTAAGTGGCTCCTGCATTCTTCAAACCAAAAGGCATAACGTTGTAACAGTAGTTGGCCCTCTCCGTGATGAATGTCGTCTTTTCCTGGTCATCGGCGTGCATAGGGATTTGATTGTACCCCGAGTATGCATCCATGAAGGAAAGCAATTTGAAGCCAGATGAGCTATTTACTAGCTGGTCTATGCTTGGCATAGGAAAAGAATCCTTGGGGTAGACCTTGTTTAGGTCCTTATAATCGACGCATACACGCCACTTGCCATTAGGCTTTTTGACCATAACAACATTTGATAGCCAGGTGGTATACTGCACTTCACGTATGAAACCGGCTTCTAATAGCTCGTCTTTGTGCTTCTCCAAGGCCTGCTTTCTGTCTGTCCCAATCTTTCTCTTCCTTTGGGCCACGGGGGTTGACGTCGGGCAAATCGCCAAGCTGTGGCAGCAAACCGCGGGGTCTACCCCGGGGATCTCAGATGGACGCCATGCAAAAATGTCTTTGTTGTCCTTTAGGCAGGTCTCCAGTTCTGCTCGGATTGATGGGGCTAGATGTTTGCCAATTTTGGTGTTTTGCCCGAGTTCAGTTCCCAAAGAAAAATCCTCCAGCTCTCCGTCCGGCTCCGTTCTTTTTATCTTGTCCTCCTTGCGTAAATCTAACTCAATGAGGTTGACCGACTTCCCCTTTTCCTCGTTGGTGGGTGCTCTAGCTCTCTTTTTCTGGGATGTTGGGTCAACTTTGTTCGCCTTGACCGTATCGAAATAACACCTTTGTCGGGAATCCTTCGATCTCCCTTGGCCGTTACAATTTGATTTTTTCTATTCACCAACTTGAGTGTTTGGTGTTTGGTAGACACCAGCATATCCCAGTTGTGAATGGTAGGACGCCCCAGTATGATATTGTAAGATGAGGGGAATTCGGCCACGATGAACCTGACACGTTCAGTCTTGAAAGCGCCCTTTGTTCCGAGCGTCAATTTTAGGTCGATATACCCTTTTGGGCATGTATCCCGGCCATTGAAACCGGTTAAGGTTGTTTGGAAAGGCTTTAAATCTTCCGGGTCGAACCTCATTCTCTGAAATGTGTCCCATAGGATGATGTCTACAACGCTCCCATTATCGATCGGATTTTTCTTACGCAACGGTTGACCACGGCCCCCGTAATGACCAATGCATCCCGGTGTCCGGGGGTACGTCTTTGAGATCCTCCTCGGTGAAACTCGGGATCGGGGTTCGGGTTTTTTGCGTCATTCTTGAAAAGCCGGGCGGTCCACGATTGAGAGAACTTCCCTTAGATATTTCTTCCTTTGGCTCGCGAGTCACCCCGCCTCCAAAACCTCCCGATTACGTTGCAGTCATATTTGGGATCAGGGAATTCATCGTCGCTGTTTGCCGATTTCTTTTTTTTTTCTCACGCCTCTTCCTATATGGCTGAGGTGGGCTTTTGCTTCTCCCACCTCGTCTCTTGTTATTTTGCCGTCCTTGTGTTTGGATGACATACTGGCGGAGCTTCCCCTCCCGGACGAACTTTTCAATAGCATCCCTGAGGTCCCAACATTTTTCCGTGGTATGACCATGCTGATCATGGAAATCACAGTATCGGGATTTATCCAGTCGGCTTCCCTTCTCGCCGGCCGGGGTCTCTCAACCTTCTTCATCTCGGTTGTTGAGACTTCACGCCAAATCTCGGCACGGGATAATTTCGGGGAGTGTACGTTGAATCTCCCTTCGGCCTTTCGCTTTCGACCTTATTCCTCCACCCCGACCGTGAGATTCCGGTTTACGCCGGATTGCGGCTCTACTCGGGGGGGGTGGACTTTTGCCTCGCTCTTTTGCCCCCGACTCATCATGTCCATCCATTCGAGCTCGAGGTATGTCTTTGACCGGCCCCAAACTCGGTCGAGTACTAGGTCGATTCTTCATTACCGATTTTTTCAACCGAGATGTGGAATTTAGACCGGCTATGACGTGTAAGTGGACGTCTTCCTTTAGTCCGCACTTGAAGCGCCGTTTCTTTGAATCGGTCGAGGTATTTTTGTAGGCTTTCATTAGAGAATTGTTTGACCTGGTCCAACTGGAACTCGGTCTTTGGCTGTTTTCGACTTGTAGCGAAATTAAGTAGGAACTTATACTCCAGGGTCTTCATATCTGGAATAGAATCTAATGGCAAAGAGTGGAACCAGTGCAGGCGGGTCCCGAAGGGTTCCCGCAAACAATCGAGGAATTACATGCCCCACGATTCCTTTCACCCCAATTTCCATTTTGAAGTTATTAAGGTGAACTACGGATCCCGGCTCCCGTTGTACTTTGGAAGCTCTCTAGAATCCAGTTTCCTAGGATAAGCCGCGACAATGATTTCCTTTGAAAACTGGCGTAATAGGTCGTCTCCTTCATGTCCTGTCTTGCCCGCCATGTTTACATTGAACGACGTCGGATTCGCCTCATGTCCATTCGGGGCCGAATTGACTAACAAACGTCTTTCTTTCGACCGAGACGAGTCAGCAAGAGGAGGTCGGCAGGCTTGTCCATTGACTTCAGCAATCGTCCTGCCATTAGTTCGGTTGGGCTTTCTGGTATCCCGAATGGGACGTTCTAGCACTCTTAACCGTTCCTTTAAAGCCAGGATCTCCTGGCGATCTTCTTCGGTGATTTTACCCCGGTCATGAGCGACAACGCTTCCTCCTCCCCTCTCTTTTTTTTTCGGTAAGCTCCTCCTCCTCATTTGGTGTGAGTGGACGTCGAGTTCATTTCTCGGCTTGTACCAGCACCATCTCGCTTTGGCTGCTCCTCCTATGGCCCTGCTCTTTCCTCCCATTCTTGTTGTAGCCGCCTTTGTTCTTTTTGTCGCCAAGCGGCGTTTCGGAGATCTAGGTTCTCCTGGATGAGTCGGGCGTCTTCCTCTCTCTGGAGTCTCTGGCGAGTTTCCATATTCTCCATTCTCAGAATCAGTGAACCCAAAGTGCTATGCAACACCCTAGAATCGGGGTGTATCTCTTGGAACTCGCGTGGAGGGGGAGGGATGTTCAGGTTCTGTATGTTCTGCTGCCCTTGTCGGGCGATCAGACTGGGGTGTGGAGAGTGGGCTGTGTCCTCGGTTTCGCCCTCGGTTTCCGCAGTTACATGGCCGTGGTTTGGAGCTACCGAGTCAGAGTATTGGGTTACGTGCTCCTGCTGTGGACATCGTTGAGGTTCTTCCGGCGGTTGGTCCTGCCGAGTAGCGTGACTACGGCTTCTCGTGCTCGCGGCCATCCTCAGAGATCAGCAGTGGCTTTGTGGTTTTGGGAATCGAAGTTTACGGTCCCTACGGACGGCGCCAATGTTCTGTAGTAGAACACAGATGTCCAGCTCTTGCAAGCTGGGAATGGTTTATGTTGGATCAAGGTGCCTTCTACTAATTGAGTATCAGTGGAAGGTACTGGCTCGATGATATCTATGAAGGAGATATCTTCGAGGAAGCTCAAATCACAATACAACACAGGTGAGGCGTTTCGCCCAGGGGGTGGTGTGTGTGCGGTGTGATCGAATAATAAGTAATGGAAATGGAGAGAGTCGAGTGCACACTGGTGGGTAATCTCCTATTTATAGGGATTACCTAGGGTTTCACTCCCATGCAAATGTTTCCATCCTTCAGCCGTTATGCTCTTCCCACGTTCTCCAGGTCTCTGCTCCACTACATGTACGGTTCTGCACATATTAGGCACGATGGAGTAGTGGGGGACCATTTATCTAGGTAGATTAGGGGGTTTTACTGTGGGCTCCCTACTGGGTCGGGAACCTGTCTGGCCCAATATATTTGTCCATAAAAGGTAGGGCAATGGTGCCTGCACTTATCATCACCATTGGCAGCTTCCTCCTCCCCGACACTCCAAACTCCATGATTGACAGAGGAGATCGTGAGGGAGCCAGGGCGAGTCTTGAGAAGATTCGAGGAGTCAAAGAGGTTGATGAGGAGTTTAATGATATGATTACGGCCGGCTAGTGATGCATCGGAGGCTCGGAGCAAGTAGAACACGCATGGAAAAATCTTTTGAAGAGAAAGTACAGACCCCAACTCACTCTGTCCATCATGATCCCCTTTTTTCAGCAACTCACAGGCATCAATGTCATCATGTTCTATGCACCAGTTCTCTTTAACTCTATCGGGTTTCGAGCAATGCTTCCCTCATGTATGTCCGCTGTCATCACCGGCTTTGGGTTGTTCATTTTCTTCATCGTCTTCGTATTTGTCATGCATGACCGTGTTCATCTACTTCTTACTCCCTGAGACTAAGGCCATTTCCATTGAGGAGATGTCTGGTGTTTGGAGAACACACAGGATTTGGTCTAAATTTGTCATCCAAAATCCTGATGATGAAGTATAAACTAATAGTTTAGGTCTGGAGTCAAACTCTTCCATTTTTAAAATATTGTTGGCATTCAGATGCCCACTTTAGTAGATACTGTAATTTATCTTGTTTTTTTGTTGGCGTTCAAATGCACTCATTGGTCAATAGTTTGGTTTAATTAGGAGTCTTAAACTATTTCATTTCTCGAATAGTTTTCTGGAGTCAAACTCTTTCAATTATTTTTTAAAAAATTTTGCTGGCAATAAGATCGTTAATGTTTTATTTTTATTAATACACACACTTTTATATTATATTTCTTCTAATTCTCATTGAGCGGTACTGATAAAAGAGCGAAGAAGCGTAGATTGCTGAAAACCTGAACAAGTGAAACAAGAGAGAAAACACGATGCATTACCTATATACTTTAAAACAAGCCCATACCTACAATTCTGGGCTTCAAATTCTATTTACAAAATGACTAGTCAGCCCTGGTTCATTCACTTTCTGACATAGCTTCAGGCAACTAACTCATTTTTCAATCGACACCATGATGAGTTCTAAGGCCATGTTTGTTAGGAAGAAGATTGGAGAAGGGAAAGGAAGATTCCAATCTTCCCTCGGTTTTGGGTGTTACACAGAATTCATCTTCCAGTGAGGCACCATCTTCCTTCATCCATTGGAAGATTCCTTCCTTAATCTTCCCTCACATATTGGATGGAAGATGAAACCTTCCTAGAAGATTGTAAGCAAATTCTCATTAGGTCCCTTTCTTTTTTCTTTTTCCTCTTTTCTCACCGTCTCCGACTTCACCTTCGTCCTCTCACCTTCGGCTCTCTTCGTCGGCGCGGACGACCACCACCGGTGGGAACTCGCCTGGATCGACTTTTTTTTTTTTTGGCGGTAGTAGGGACGTGGGATGAAGGAGAGATTTTTTTTTTTTTTTTTTTTGATGTAAAGGGTATTTTGAGAATTTCAAGTTTTATATTTTTATTTTTATTTTTAAAAATTATCATCTTCTATCCCATTTTCCATATCTACCAAACAGTTCAACTTTTTAATCTTCATTTCCCTCCTCTAAGTTCATTTCTCTCCTTAAATCTTCTCTGTAACAAACGGGGCCTAAGTTGCCATAACTTTAAACCTGCCTATATTGTTTACTTGTGGACACTCCTTATTTCAACGATTTTTTTTTTCCATTTTTTTTTATATTAAAAGTGTTAGTATTTCCTAAATTTATTTGTTAGAGCTTAATTAGAAGTTACTTTTTGAAAACATAGAATTAAGATTAAAAACCTTATCTAAACTATTTAAATTAACATAAAGCATTCTAGAAAGAGTATATTCCCTATACAAATATCCTTCGGGATGCTTTATCATGCTGCTCAATTTTTATTTTTATTTTTTTATCCCACCCGGTTCATCAGAACCTTCGGTTTTGACTAATCCGAATTTGGGTTTTGCAGTAGCAAGAACGACTCTCCCAACAATGGTAGCTTTATATAAGGCGGATTACAAGTGCGTTATCGCAACTTGAACCCCAAAACCTCTTAAGGAAATCCAGCGCCACATTCCGTTGGACCAACCACATGTTGAGTTCACATTAGGTGCTATTCTCTTATGTCTTTCTTAGGTCTTTATTCCCTCTAATTAGAGGGATTATGATTTATTTTTAATTTTTTTATATATATTCTATTTATTTAGATTAGATTATATGCTGCATCTTGAAATTTTTTTTACACCCAGTAACTCAAATTAATTAATTTTCAGTCCTACATTCAAAAATATTTTTCCTGTAACCCAATATCCTGGAAATTAATTAATTTGAGATACTAGGTGTAAAAAAAAAATTCAAGATGCATCATATAATCTAATCTATATAAATAGAATATATAAAATAAATTTAAAAAATAATTTTTTTTCCTAATCCTTCTAATTAGAGGGAATAGCACCTAAGAAGCACCTAAGGAAATAGTACCTAATGAGAACCCACCACCTGTTGGTACATGCTGCGTTCTTTTCTTTTTTTTTTTTGATATTGATGAGGGCTAAAAAGCCAAAGCACAAAATGAAGACTACATAAGAGGGGAAATTAATCCCAAAGACTCCTGAAGTACCCATGTCCTCAAATGGGGAGGACAAACAGCATAAAATGACGAAGAAGAGATACCCAACTTGGCTAAAGCATCAGCCACTCGATTCGGCTCCTAGGAATCGAGATAGAGCTTGACTTGCCATTGCCTTACTAACAACTCTTTAATTCTAGACACCAATGTGATTCTCACAACTTGTTATTATCGAAGATAGCAAAATAATAGCTTCCTTAGCATCCAGCTCTAGGATAACTTTCTTAAAGCCCATATCCCAAGTCAATAACAGGCCTTCAAGAACAGCCCACATTCCCGCAATTAGGGGTTGCATCGCCTAAACCCTTCACAAAACCTGCAATCCAAGTACCTTGATGATTACGAAGAGATCCTCCGCAACCCGCATTGGAAGTACGCAGATTCATAGCACCATCTGTGTTTAATTTGACCCATCCTTGCGGAGGACGACACCACCCTTGCACTGGTCCGTCACCGGAGCCGACCTGTGGGGAGGAAGGGGCATCAAAAGTGAAACTTCTCCAAGAGTAAGTGATGACTAACGCAGGATCTGAAGGTTTAACAAAATTAGCTTCAAATAAAAACAAATTCCTCCAACTCCACAGCTTCCATATACCCACGGCAAACAGTCTATCCCAGAAAAAACCCGTTCGTAACCCCATCTTCTTGTTGAGATTCAAAGAGAGCCAACGATTGAGGTCCACCGAGAAAAACAAATGTTCATGCCGGGATGTAAAAGCTTACGCCACAAACACTTGGCATAGGAGCAGTCTCTTAAAATGTGAAGAACATCTTCCACCTCGGTTTTACAAAAGTCACATAGGGGCGATGATTGAGACCAAGAGCTCCTCCATAGGTTAGTAGGAAGCCTATTCAAGTATATCTTCCACATGAACAACTTAATCCTTTCAACACCCCCCATTTCCATATAGCTTTGAGAAGTTTATCGTCTTTGGTCATTTTGTTCAATCAAAGAGTAAGCACTCTTGATTGAGAAGTTTCCATCAGCACTCTTTCCCCAAATAAGACCGTCAGTCCCTGCATTAGGATTTGGTGGAATTTGGGGAATAATCAATTTGATACCTTCTGGATTTAAGACTTTTGTTAAACGTCCAAAATCCCAACATCCATTTGAGGACCAGTCAGATACATAGGAACTCGTTTCGTCCTCCGATAGTTGCCGCAGACAGAATTCCTGTAACTTACAGTTGCCCCTACCCACGAATCAGTAAAAAAATTAACAAATCGACCATCACGTATCTGCCATTTAGTACCACTATCCATATAGTCACTATGGGCACAAATGAACCGCCATACCTTAGAGTCCCCAGAACGGGCCGAGAATAAGGAAGAATCATCCCTCCTCATATATCTAGCTTGTAAAATTTCAGCCCACAAGCCCTTTTCGCCAACCATGAGCTTCCAAGCAAGCTTCACCCCAAACGCCCTATTCACTAATTGAAGCTTACACAATCCCGGACCTCCAAGGTCTTTTGGTTTAGTGATTTGTTCCCGTGCAATTTTGGATGAAAATGGTGGCCGCATCATCGTGGCCCCAAATAAAGTTGCGTTGCAGACGTTCAACCTCCTTACAAACAGCCACAGGTAACCGAGCTACTTGCATAGGGAACAAAGGCACTGAACTAAGGACAGATCTAGCTAGGGTAACTCTTCCTGCCATTGAAAGAGAGCTTGCTTTCCACGCCACTAACTTCTGTCTTACACGATCGATAACATAGCTAAACACCTCTGTTGACTTTCTAGCACGCGAGAGAGGGAACCCAAGGTACCTGCCAATCTCAGTAGTAATCTGCATTTGAGTCAATCCTTGAAGATGTCTCTTAGTACTCAACGGTACTTTTGGAGAGAAGAAAATTGAGGACTTTAATCTATTAACCTTGCCCCCTGATGCCTGCATAAATTTATCAACACACTCCAACATACATCTCGTTTGTGCTTCTGTAGCCACCCCAAACAGCAGTAAATCATCTGCAAATAGCAAATGTGAAATCTGTGGCCCTCCCTGTGAAACATTAATTGGCTTCCAAGAGCCATCAGTAACAGCATCATTTATCAAATGGGTAATTTTATCCATACACAGAACAAACAACAATGGTGATATTGGGTCCCCCTGTCTAAGACCTCTATTAGGCACAAAGAAATCGATCGAGCACCGTTCCGAGAGAACATTGTAAGAGACGAAGAAACACGCTTAAGAATCAATTGAATAAAGCTATCCTCGAACCCCGCTTCCAACAGAACTATCTTCAGAATTCCCAATTAATTCTATCGTACGCCTTCTCAAGATCTATCTTAACAGCCATCAAACCCTTCCTACTTCTATTCTTGCTCATTATGTGGAGGATCTCCTGGCCAATTATAATATTATCCTGAATATTTCCCCCTTTTATAAAGCTGACTTGATTAGGGGAAATTAAAACATCAATAACCTCCTTCAGGCGAGAAGTGATCACTTTAGTAAGACATTTATAATGAACTGTACATAGAGAAATAGGCCGAAATTGTGTAACCAACTCCACTCTATCCTTCTTAGGTATAAGACAGATGAGAGTTCTATTAGACTCAGACAAGGAGATCGTACCTTTGAAGCCATCTTGAACAAACTTACAGAGGGTTGGGCCCACATTCTCCCAATTTGCTTTATAGAAGGTGGAGGAAACCATCAACTCCAGGCGCCTTATATGAACCCATAGAAAAAATGGCCTCCCTAATTTCCTCAACACTGGGTAATCTGGTCATCGCTAAAAACCTTGGCTGATCAATAACAGGAAACCCTGATCTCGTAGCAAGCGGAGATAAAAGGATATTATCTCGCGAGAATAAAGATTTAAAGTAGGAAGTGACAAATAACTTCAAATCCTCTTCATCCTCAATCCACGACCACTATGATTTTTAAGAGCAGCTATTCTATTCCTTCGTCCTCATTTTGGACTTGAGATGGTAGTATCTAGTGTTGCGGTCTCCTTTGGTAACTTGATCGAGTCCTTGCTTTCCGGAACCATTTAATTTCTTCAATCTTGACCAACGATCCAACTCGATCGTAATTCCACTTCAAGCTTACATAGAAATTGAGAGCGGGGATAAGACGCAGAGCGTTGAATACCATCCAGTCTTGCCATTACAGAATTCTTCTGTTTCTCTACCATACCAAAAACTTCCTTATTCCAGACTCCTATCAAACTGCGGAAGCTGCCAAGGGATTGATTAAGCTCCCCTTCCTTCTCCCAAGAATTCCTAATAAATTCTGAAAAATTCTCATGTTGGAGCCACATGGCTTCAAACCGAAAAACACGGCCTTCTACCCACAAAAACATCATCAGACCACTTCAGGAAAATAGGGTTGTGGTCCGAGAATTTAGTGCGAGGCAAAACCCTAACGGAGCAAAGAGGGAAATTAAAAAGAAATTCTTCATTTGAAAACACTCGATCTAGTCTCTCAAATAATCTCCTGCACCCTCCAATTTGCGGTCCTTTCCACGTAAATTTAGGGCCCATGGAACCCAAGTCTGTGAGCTTGCATTTCTGCACCTGATTGGAAAACCATCGGATGCGGTGATGATTAACACAACGACCTCCAGATCTCTCAACCGGCGAAAGGATGTCGTTGAAGTCTCCCATGACAGCCCATGGATCCGAGGTAGAAGTAGATAACATCCACAGATCACCCCAAAGAGTTTGTCTCAAGTTTGAGTGAGGGATCGCATAAACCGTCGTTAGTAGGAAAGACTTCCCGCTGCCGAACGAACAACGAAAGTGGATGTATTGACGATCCTTCTTCAAAACCATAACATTAATTAAGCTCTTCTTCCAGACAGCCACGATACCTCCGGATCTCCCAGTACTAGGAACAAAAGCTAACTCATCGAACCCCAGACTTCTAAGGCAGTGGAATCGCGCTTCTGCATCAGACTTAGTTTCAGAAAGGATTAGCATATCAGGGAGAGCCCCACGAATAACTAGTTTAATGTTTTGTAGAAGGTTAGGCCCACAAGCCCCCTAGTGTTCCAAAAAAAGACACTACCCATTTAGAAAAGACAAGAAGAAAGGCCCAGAGACTTAACTTAACAGATGAGTTTTGTAGGAATAGACTCCTCCTGCTTATCCCTAGTTGATTCGAGAACAATTTCACAGACAGGTGTTTCAGGCACCATCTCGCAGTCCGGATCGTCCGGACCTGAGGAAGCCCAAAAACGACCAGTGGGCCCATCAATTAAACCGGTGTCTCCTGGATCAAAAGAAGGGGCAATAAGGGGTTCTGCATCTGTAGAAGCCCGTAGCAGTTCACCCATATCTTCCTCAGTATCATCCACTTCGTTCACACCCATTGGCTCCTCCTTTGATTCCTCAATAGTGGACACCTGGATCTGATTTGCAGACCCCACAATCTGCAGTGCTTCCCTCTGACGCTTCTCCTTGCGCAAGGAATGTTTTGGCCCGACCACATCGCCTGCAGTGCCTTTACTCTCTTCCCTCAAGCTTTGTTTCTTGTTCACACCACCTTTTCTCCTTTTTTCACTCCATACTACACCTGCATTACTCGTTCCTTCCACTACCTCGGGAATGACTGTCAAAAATCCTTCCACTACCTCGGGAATGACTGCTAAAACAGAGCCAACCGCGGGTTTTTCTATGGCCATGGTCCCCTCGTTTTCGTCAACGGCCAACACCCCATACCTAGAACCACCACTCTGTTTTTGCATCGCGGCGGGGACGGCTTCTTTCTTTGGACGTTTTGAGCGTAGAGTTTTATTCACCACCTTCCAAACCTCTGAACTACCACTCCCAACCTTGACGCTAGACGATCCATCTTCTTTCCTCTCCAAAATAGGTACATCAGGACTGTATTTTGAACCAGCAGACACTTGCCCTGTTTTACAGTTCTCAATTTTGTGACCATACAAACCACGGTTAACGCGAGACCATGGAGGCCTTCGTATTCAATAGTATAATCTTCATCGTCTAAGGTAAATCCGGACATAAGCTTCTTCCCTAAATCAACCAAAGACACAGATTCGTGCGTAATGACCACGTGAATGGCTTGAAGTATGAATATCTATTTTAATAATCTCACCAACTCTATTGCCAATCCATGTAAGCGTCTCCCTATCATAGTATTCCAATGACACGTTAGGAACTCTAATCCACACAGCAACCTTGTCGATGGTGGCCCTCTTCGACCGAAATTGGGGTTCCCACGGGCGCACTGTAAGATAGTGATCAAAGAGCATCCATGGGCCACCAGTGAGGGCGTTGATATAATCCTCCTTATTTGTCAACTTCACAACGAAGAATCCGTTCCCAATATTTATCAGACTTATAACTCCTTTCTTGGCCCATAGGGATTGCATAATGGAAAACAGGGACATATAGCCTATGTTCCTTCCTAAAAGTTTAACGATAACAGACCTGTTCCAAACCTTATGCAGACGCTTTTTCAGCTTACTAGAGAATGTGAAGGTAGGAAAGTTTCTACTAGGATCTTCCTTGATAATACAGATAGGTTCCCCGTCTTCATTATCGGAATCCGACATTGTATCATCAGTCATGGCGTTAGCATCATTCACACCCTCTGCACTTTTTCCTTCCTGGTGAATACCCTTAAGCTTCTCTGCAAAAGAAGGTCCAGAACCTGAAGTGAATTTTCCCCCTGCTCCAAGCATGGGCCACTCTTCGTCGGACACAGCCGTGCCAACTTTTTTGATCTTCTTCAAGCTACGCTTTAGTAAATCATCATCCTCCGAGGACGGAGGGACTAGGTCGGAGACTTTTTTCGAGAGCACAATCGCCATTTTTAATTCGTTAGGTATTATCATGCTGCGTTCTTAAAATGACGCTAGTTTGTGTAGCAAGCAAAAATGTGAAATCAGATTGCAGTACTGTCTGTCTCTGAGATGGACTTTATTTTGAGCCCAAAAGTCTTCTCAGCCCATGGGAATGGACTAGCCTAATATAAAAAACAAGAAAATGGCCTGAAAATCTTGGGCCTGTTTGATTTTCATTTTAAAAACAATTTTTTTTTTTAAAAAAAAAAATATATAAAAAGTTTGAAAAACTGTTTTCTATAAGTTTTTTTTTTTTAAAAAAGAATTAATATCATCTTTAGTCCTTCAATTTTACTCACATTTTGAATTAGGTCCTTAAAATTTCAAACGATTGGTTTTGATCGTTTTAAGAGTAAAATGATTTAGGTTTTTATTGAGTAGTAGGGACTATTTTTTTAAATGAAATGAAATTTGAGGGATAAAAACTTCTTGTTTAAAATTTGAGGAACTAAAACTAAAATAAGGATAAACTCTCAAGAGATTAAAGATTATATTAATTTTTTTTTTTTACTTTGTTTTATATATAAAAAAACTAAGAAATCAAAACTTTTTTAAGGTGTTTTTTTTTTTTTTTCAAATTCTTATTTTTTGAAGTCACTACCTATCCACGCCACACCGACACCAACCACTGTCATGTCATTATTGGCAATGGTGTCACCTTCAAAAAAACAAATTTTTTTTAAACAACTATCAAAGCAAAATAATTTTCAAAACTTTTTTTAAGAAATACTTTTATAAAACTATTAAAAAGAAAAAAGAAAAAGAAAACAGACACAACTGGCTCAGACCGCTTCTTGTTTTTCTCTTGTCTTTATTTCCACAAGGCATTTAATAGCTAATTCTCAAATGTCAGTACAAACATTTAAAAATATTAAATTTGCCTTAAAATTCAAGTAATTTTTAATATTACCCTTATTAAATATATTAAACTCTAATATTATATTAATTATTAATCTTTCCCACTACTATATATATATATATATATATAAAATATTTAATACTCTTTAAAAAATTAACAAATACCATATAAAAAATATAAAAAACACTTGTTAGTTGATGTCTTAATCGGAGAGTGAAATAAAAACTGTTGAGGAAAACAATTAGTTAGAGTGAGGACACTTGCTAATACTCCTCCTGGCATCCTTATTATAAGCGCACAAACTAGCAAAGTTTTTATTTGGTCCTTTTATAAAGACTATTGCTCCTAATGAAGAATGCTTTTTTTCCATGTCCGCCCCTAATTAATAAAGATAGTGGGTGAGAGTAATAATTATTATGATGTTAGAGTTTAGTACAATTAGTAGGGGTAATATTAAAAATTACTTAGATTCTATGGCAACTTTATTGACTTTAACTACTTTTATTGGTTTGTGAGAAAAATTAGTTAGTACCTTATAATAAGGAGTTAAGTACGAAAGGGAGTATGTGTTTAATTGAGTGATGTTATTGAGGATTTAATGTGTAAAAGTGATGAATCATGAGTCAAAATGAAACAGTAAATTCCTTTGGGCACGCGACAACCAATATGCGTTTGTGAATATGATGATAAAAGCAAGGCATGATGATTTAGTTAGTACAAAACCCAGAAACGTGACTATTGATTATTGGTTTGGTGAAGTCATCCTCATACCACCTTGGGCCGCACATTCACTGATTAATCATTAATGTTTGTATCCTCCCTCAGATTTTAAATATAAAATTTTGTTGAGGTTTTTTGTTTTGAACATGAAACCAAGGAATCCATGTAGAACAAAAACAAAAGATGGTGACGAGGAGGAGGACTTGACTTCATTGACAGCCGACCTGCTTGAATGAATCTTTTTTTTTTTAATGACATTGAATCATAAATTTCAGAATTAGAGGCAATAAAGTTGAATAATAGTTTTTATTAATTTATTTAAGGGTGAATATTAATAAACCGCCTAAAATTACAAGCGGAAGTCGCATCCTCCCATTTAAATAAGAACTTTCATTCTGTATGAATTAAATGGTGATTGACAGAAAATAATATAATTATTAATATGGTTGTCAAACTCACAAGTTTAAATAAACATATGACAAATGACGTAAAACTTGCATTTTAATCCCGAATCATAAGAGTTTAATTTTCTTTTACCATTATAGGGGTGTTAGTAGAGCCGTCAATCAAAGCCGGCCCAAAAGCGCTTCAGTAGAGTAAGAAAAAACACACGTGTTTTTCAAGTTCTACCAGAAGAGCACTTGGTCGACCGCAGGCCCTCTAAATTACTATTCCAAATTTTCACTATTTTTCCTCCGTGTATTTCAAAGAAATATAATTAGTAAATTACAATACGAATCATCTAATAAATAAGCACAAATACTAATTCATAATCAAAAGAAAACTATGTTCACAAATAACTCACATACTCCCTCCGGTCCTAATTATAGGAGCACTTTTGCACTACAAAAGTGCTCCTATAATTAGGACCGAGGTAGTAAAACATAAAAAAGATATCACTAAACGACATTAAGTACGATGACTATTATTGTCGTCATTTTCGTCACTATCATCAATTTTAACGACATTTGATCGTTCTTCACTTTGAAGTAGTAATTTTTTCATGAGCAAGAATATCATGAAATTCTTCTCCCGCATCACTTAACACATCCATAATCTTTATTTGTAACAAATTATCAATCAAATCATAAAATTAAAGTATAGTTATTATGTATTTGTAGTTAAATGGATAAACAACTCTATAACAAATACAATATATATATAAATTAATAAATTTAAAAATGAATAAAAGAAAAACTACAGTGAAAAGGCCTCGCATAGCATGCATTCGGGCCCTCCGCGGCCGGCCAGAAATTGGTACCTGTCGTGGGCATCGGCCCTCCCGCGCTAATTTCAAATATCTCGTCCATTTTTTTTCAGCCCTGCGCAAGGAAGGGGCTTAAACTAATTGGCCACGATGGGCCCGACAATTCGCTTTTGATGACTCTAGGTGTTAGTAGTATATTAAATCCAAATAATTGAAATTAAATCCATCAAAATTAATAAGTTATCATAT
Organism: Acacia melanoxylon; assembly: GCA_019022615.1. Classification (NCBI taxonomy): domain Eukaryota; kingdom Viridiplantae; phylum Streptophyta; class Magnoliopsida; order Fabales; family Fabaceae; genus Acacia; species Acacia melanoxylon. The sequence continues at coordinate 12,514,406 of JAFJYJ010000004.1, forward strand.
TTAACAAACAAATTTCTATAAAATTTATATATAAAGACACTGAACATGATCAAATCGAAGAAGTTAGCATGAGTTTAATGGTGAGTTAACACGATTTTGTAAGCTAGAAATATAAAAATGGTAAACTCGGTATATAAACTCGTGAGTTTAACCGAATCTACACACGTTTATCAGTGACTCAATTTGATTTTATGAGCTAAAGACATAAAAACGATAAATTCGTAGAGTCAACTCCTGAATTTGAGAATAATGATTATTACTAACAACCATGATTAGCTTTCTTTATACATGGCTTGTTTTTTTTTTTGCTCGCAAACATGGCTTGTTTCATGAACCTGCTTTGTGACCGCTACCACGTGAAAGGAGTGTTTGTCGTCAAAAATCAAAATCCCACAATATCTTCAAAAGGATAAGCTATTTAAGATTAAAGATCTCTAATAAGTATATGTGTGTATATATATATATGGACAGCTAAATCTATTATACATTTATGCCTCAATAATATTCTAGGTTCGAGCCTCCCATTTTTTTTTTTTTTTTTTTTTTTCCAGAACTTCGCCCTAACTAATCCGAATTTAACCCAGGTCGCATACCTGGCTATGGTGAATAAGTCTCACAGTTGAAGCTTTTTCGCATTCACAAGCGCTCAAACTCGAGATCTTACTTAAGCCGACACAAACCGCTTACCACTTGTCAATCTCAGTTGGTCCATTTTAATTCATTTTATATTCTTTTTCTGACCACCAGGGGTGGACCCCCTAAAATTTTATAAAAAAAAAAAAAAATTAACCGAGCATCCTACGGTTGGTTTGCTTTCATATACATGTGTATATTAATTGAGCATCCCACCCTTCGTTTCCCATCATATATATTAAAAAAAAATTAATAAAGAGATAGGCTCACCTTTAATATTATTCCCAACCCCACTTATTTTTGCTCAAAATGAATAGCCTCTTCTTCTTTTTGCTGGCTGCTTGTTCGCCTTTTTTTTCAACAGTTTATGACAAATTTTGAGGATTAATAAAGTATTTAAAATCACTTCTTTTTATTAAATTTCTTTCATGAAATTTCTTATACATGATTTTATCTTTCTAATGATACTACTTTTATACTGATTAGAGAATATTTTAGGGTTAGAATTTTGGGCAAGTTTTGAGTTTTGTTAAAAGATGACTATGGGAATATAGATAATGACTAATAGTTAATTTTAATCGGTTTATTTTTGTTATGAATAATATTTTTAAAATCATATTGGTCATGAAATAATTCATGCTCTTTGTAGGTGATTTTACGGATTTAATTATAGATGAGCTTAATAATATAAAACACGTAGAGTAAGAGTAAGTAAAGTAATCTTAATTTATATAATAGATTTCTTTCAATTTTTAATATATTAAATTTGTATCATATTTCATGTCTTTTATTTATGATGTAACATTTTTTATTTTCGCTTCCTCTGCGTCAAATTCCTGAGTCCGCCGCTGCTGACCACATCATTTGTATTCGGTAAGAAATCTCCCTGTCACCCATTGATTTTCACCCACCAGCTGGCTCTTTCCTTCATTTTTAATGAATTTTTTTCTTTACTGTGATCAATGATTAGCATTCTAGTTACTTTATTATATTGACTTTTTAGGAGTCTAGCTTTCCTAGTTTATATATATATATTCCCTTATTAGGCCTAAAATGATATTGTTTTGAGCTTAAAAAATAGAAGTCCATTATATTTAATTTGTGTTTTAGTAACCCTATATTGTTAGATCAAATGTGTTTTATACATAAATATTCTATTTATCTATGAATTAATTTTTTTATTTAAATGTTTATCCTTTCATGGTTATATATAAATATTTTTATATATTTAAATCATATTATATTATTTTCATTATGACTGTTCTATCCTTAGAATTAACTCTGATTTAAACAACTAATTTTAGGGTGTGTTTGAGATTACGTTTGGAGGTCAAATGTGCATCTCAAGTTCTCAATAGCCAAAAACTACTATTTGGCTTCTTCTTTTTTTAATGTTTGGATAAGCTTTTTTTCAATTAGGTTTTTAAAGAAAAAGTTGCTTTAAACCAAAATTTTATGTTTTTGGCTTTTCAAAATTGGGGAAAGAAAAAGTTTCTATCATAAAAAAAAGAAGAAATTAAATACCTCATGAATAAAAGGTATCAGATCCCACGGTTCTTTTATTAAAACAATGTTCTGGTTCTTATTATAAGTTTACTTGTAGAAAAAATCTTGATGCTAATTATACCAGTCTAATTAATAGTTGATAGTTATTGTTTTCCAATTTTCAAAGAAAAAAAAATAAATAATAACAGTTAAGGAAAATCGGGAAAAACTTTTCCATTAGAAATCTAATTAGCGTGAAGAATCTGATAAATTTATATATACGAAAAAAAATAAAAATACTCTGATTGAGGTCATCTCACCAATTAAATTTTTTAAAGGAGACTTTTCTCCAATTTTCTCAATAACACATTAACTATTTTTATTTTTATTAAATTCATATCATTTTCAAAGTCATTTTACATATAAACTTACTTTTGCATTAATGATCAAAACATGTTTTAGTTTATCAAATTGACTTTTTCAAAAACCAATTCAAATATAAATCATATTACTCAATCTAACTTTTACCTTACCGTAAATGGATATATGAATTTTCTCAAATCGCTCAACTGCTCATAATTAGTTGGTATCATGAAAGCTTTGTTTATAAGACTAAGCATGTGATTCTTGACCTGGCAGCTGTTTTCAAAGGTAGAACTTAATTGACGGGTTTCCCTCAATTCAATGGCCACTTAATTAATTTTTCCAATTATCAATACTATTTAATTCACAATTCATCATTTTGATTGTTATTAATCTTAGAGTGAATTAATAAGGTCCCAACCAAAGAAAATAATCCATTAATAAATCTCATAAGTTGTTAATAATAAATTTTATGACATTTTTTTTATTGGGACTTTAATCATTCTCCTTCGCATGTTTGGTTTGAGGGAGAGGAAGGGAGTGGGAGGGGGAGAGAGAAATTTCTTACCCTCTTTTTTTACGATATTATATTTTTTTATTGGAACTTCAAAATCATTCTTCCTTAATTTTATTTAAACCCTTCCTCAACGGGTTTCTTACGACAGCAGGGACACAATACTTCCGCCATGATTTAAGGGGTTTTATATATAGCTCTGAAGAAAAATTATTTTTCTTTCTTTTTTTTATTAAAAAAACGTAATTAAGAGTTTTGCTTTAAACTAGCCCGCTCCCTTGTGAATAATGGAGCTTATTATAATAGATTTTATATTTTAATATTTGTTGATTCATCTAAAAATTGACAAAATTGCTTGCCACGTTTTATATTTTAAAAATTACACGTCCAACTTTGATACTCCATTTTATATGACATATTTACTTAATTTTGGAGAGATTAAGGATAATAGTTAAATTAGTTAATTATATTTATTTTCTCAAAATGTTTTTATTTAAAAATTAAAATAGCATCCAATTATTTTGATTCTCTATTCTTTATCGGACCTCTCCTACCTTACACACGACTTTTCTTAGCTCTCATACAGTCCGGCCATCGTTGATATCTCTCAACAACTCTCTCTCTACTCTTAAAGATTAGAAGTGTAATTTAATAATAATGTCATTATTAAATATGACAAAAATTGCTTAAAATTATTTTAGGAAGAAATTGACAAAAATTAAAAATTTGTCCTATAATTAGGATCAAAATGAACTCTCAAATATTGTTCTATAATTAGAACATGAGAGAGTAATATTTTTTTATGATCAATTAAATTAATTGTTTACAATTAGTCTTAAATGATATTATTTAATTTTATCTACAATTGTATTATTTAGGGTTAAATATAATTTTTGCTCCAGAAGTTTTGGTTGAGAGAGCATTGGGTCAAAAGTTTTTTTTTTTTTTTTTGAGCCAACTTGCCCCAGAAATTAACAAAACGTAGTAATTTCATCATGATATTAGAAAATGTTAAGTTTGATTGGAGTGACGCTATTATGTGACTGCCACGTGGAAGATCTAGTAAAAAATAATAGTCAAACTTAACATTTTCTAATGTTGTTAAAATTTTGTTTTTGTTAACTTTTAGAGTAACTTTATTTAAAAAAAATAAAACTTCCGACTCCTCAACCAAAACTTTTGAATAAAAGTGATACTTAACTCTATTATTTAATAGTAAAATCAAGCTCCTGACATCTTATACTGCGCGGAAATTATTCTTATTGCAGAAAACGAATGGGAAGAGAATTTTTCGCAAAGCTATATTAATATATTGAGAGTTTCAAATATAAATAATTAAAATAAAAAATATTAGATAAAATATTATCAAGTTTTGCAATTATTAATTAACTGATTAGATAGGGAGTATATGAAATCGTATTACTAAAAGATGATACGGTAGATACAATGCCAATGTCATCATATGAATTTTTCGTCAAAGCATATCATAATCGAAGTATACATTAATACTTCAAAAAGTTTGTTGCTTTTTAATTTAATTAATTTTGAAAAAAAAATGCATTAATTATTGGAAAGTGGGGGAGGGTGGGGACAAGATCAACTGGTTCTTATCTTTTAGGAGACCAAATTATAAAGCATGTCGATGCACGTAATTATTAAATGTTTTGTTCATGGGCACTATATATAGTTTGACCTCATTATATTGTTTTCGTCTCCATTAATATTATTATTATTATTATTATTATTGCCATGTTGGTTCTTCTATAGGATCGGACTGGTATTCATAACGACCCACTATAAGTTTATCTCAAAATTAGCTTGCATATCTTGTCAATTTTTCTACACAATTTTCGCTTATAATATATAATATTCTTGTTAATTATATCTTGCGTTCACATATTCAAAGACGCAACATATGGAAGAAATTTCAATTTTAAATATTTTTTTTATATGAAAAATTGGTTTCCTTTCTTTGTAGTTAAACTGCGTCACTCTAGTTTATTATTAAGTTATTATTCATTGACTATTCAATACAATTTAACCCCTAATTTCAATTGAACTTATTAGTAAAAGTCAGGAAAAATATGTAAAATCTAGAACAAGTCAGGAGCTTGAGGCCCTTAAGTTCTGCTTATATGCGAGGTTGAGTTCCATCCTCTATGATATATAATGAATATGTGAGTTATGATTAAAAAATGATAAATTATATAAATAATGAGACCTATTAATTCAAACCTAGCCTAATTAATATTTAAAGGTTTTATTTTTATAAAAAAGTGGTCTCGTTGAAATAAATAAATAGCTTTGTTTTTACATGTACAAATGCATTATGCTGTGATAGAAATATGGAATTGAATTTTAAAAGTCAACATGAATGAATTCTTATTGTTTATTGTAATTAATAAAGGTAAAAGGGTAAAAAATACATTTATTACTTTGAAACTAGACTTATAATAAGAACCAAATTTTTTGGTTAAAATAGACTTATAAATAGGATTAGAGTAGTAATTTAAACTAATTTAATTAATTAATTGTTATTCATTAATTCATTTGATTTAGTTGAAGGCGTCTTATAATAAGGACTCGGCACTCGGCACGTAAATGTACATTTTTGTTCCTCTAACTTTATACAAATTTTTGGTTGGTCTCTTGATTTTAAAATGTATCTTTTCAATCTCTAACCTTAATAAGGAGAAAATTCTAGAAAAATACAATTTAAAAGGAAAAAATATAAATTGGTACTGTGAATTTATCAAATTCTAAGTTAAAATTGAAATAAGAATATTAGATTTCCAATTCTGATCAAATGACTAAATACCTTGAATTGATGGCACAAGTTTCTGGGGTCAATAACGACAACTATATCTATATTAATAATAGGGTTAAGGTGCATTTTTAACAATGAACTATTTGGGGGGAGCATCGTCAATACAATTAACTATTAAGTGGACCAAAAATACCAAAAAAGTTTTACTGGGAGTGTCAAAGACAATGCCGTTAGACAAAAGTTAACGTCCAGTTATCTAAGATTTAGATTGACCAACTAACTTTTACTTTCGGGTGAGCAAGACAAAATTCTAAATTTTACTAAATTTAATAAGTTTTTTCTCAATTGTCATTATTTAAAACTACTTGTATTATCTATGGACAAAAATGACTTATTCTTCAATTTTTTCAAAATTATAATTTTCTAAAATAAACAAAATTTTTAATTAAAAATATAATTATATGATTTAAATAAAAATCAAAGTGTTTTATAGTTTATTATATATGTTAAAAAATATATATATATGATTTATTTTTATTTTAGAAGAAATTTATGTAATTTAAAAAATTCATTTAATGTTAATCAAATTTTTCGTAGGTAAAGTTGCTCCTTAACCCATTAAAATCGCTTCTTTAACCTATTATTAAATCGTCCTTCATCAAGCCTCTTAAGTTATCTTTTATCCTTTTTTGTCAACAAGTCACAAATAATCAATAGATCATTTAATTAACAAATATATCATCGATCGAAGGTTAGGATTTATATTATTAAGTATCAATATTGATATCCATTAAAAATAAATCATATGTATATATATATATATTGTTTAACATATAAATTAAACTATAAAACACCTTGAGTTTTATTTAAATCATATAATTTTTTTTTTATTTTAGCAAATTATAATTTTGAAAAAATTGAAGAATAAGTCATTTTTGTCCATACATAATACAAGTAGTTTTAAATAATGACAATTGAGAAAAAAATTATTAAATTTTGTAAAATTTAGAATTTTTGCCGGCGCTCCCGGAGTAAAAGTTAATTTGGCCAATCTGCACCTTAGATAACTGGACGTTAGCTTTTGTCTAACGGCGTTGTCTTTGGGACGCCCCGAGTAAAACTTTTTTGGTATTTTTGGTCCACTTAATAGTTAATTGTGTTGGACGCTCCCGGACCAATAGTTCATTGGTAAAAATGCACCTTAACCCTTAATAATATCATATTTTACATTAACAACTTTATATCCCAAAAATCATGGATAATTTTGATGGCACAAATTTCAGGAGTCAATAACAACATCTATATCTATCTTAACAATATCATATTTTACATTAATGAATTTACTTTTATTTTTCACAACTTCATATCCAAAAAGTAGGGATAATTTTGAGGGTAAAAGTTTCAGGGGTTAACAACATCAGATTTTACAGTAACGACTTCACTTTCATGTTTCACAACTTAACTTAGGGCAATTTGGGCAGAATTGAAAATCTCATATTCATTCTTCTGTTCTGACATATGATTTGATAAATTTGCACTACCAATTTATCTTTTTAAATTTTTAATTGTATTTTTTTGAAATTGTCCCTACTATTAGTTCCAAATAAGATTTTTTTTTCTTGGTAATTTTTTTTTTTTTTTTGATATCCGATAGGGGAAACAAGATTAAAATAATACCACCGCACTTTTTTTTTCTTGGTAATTATTTTGAAAAGTAAACTTAATATTTTAGCCACTGGTAATGTTTTGTCATCATCTTGTTAATGAGCCTGTTTGGGTTGACGGTAGTAGCGGTGACTTAAATGCGATCTGACTTTAAAAAAGCTCGGTAAGAAAAAAGTCAGGTTATAGATGATGATTCGTGTTTGGATTAATGGAGGTAGAAGTGGTGGGGCCCACGTCAAAAAGCTGAGAGTTTTTTTGGAAAAAGCTGGATTCTGGAGCTTTTTCTTTAACGAGCTTTTTGAGACTTTTTAACTTAAAGTCCAATGAACTTAACGCGTAACTCAAACACACCACGTTGAGCTTTTTCTCCAAAGCCCATTAACTCTACTGCAAACGCTCCCAACGCTCATATCAAACAGGCCCAATATCAACAAATATTTTGTCAATGTATACGACATTAGGATTAAAGGATTTAAAAGACAATTTATAAAATTAAGAGTAAATACCTTTTGGGTTCCTGGAAAAAAAAACGGACCCCATTTTGGTCCCTCACACAAAGAAATGCCTTTTAGTCCCGAAAAAACGAAAAAGGGTTGATTGGTGAACATTTTGGTCTCTCGTAAATTTCCAAAAATCATTTTTAGTTCATAAAAAAGTCTCATTTTAGTCCCTCCGTATTTTTTTTTAACCCAAAAAGGTATTTACTCTAAAATTAATGTGGCAAGTATACAATTTTGTAGATTAGATTTGATTATATTAATACACAATTTTTTCCTTGTCACACTTTTATTGATTAATATGAAATAATATTTCTATAAAATATACACAAAATTTGAAAATTAAACTTGGATCAAAACCATTTGAGTTAAGAGATGAGAGACTCAATTTTTCAAAGTAACTCAAATTAAGTGATTTATCCAATGATGGATACTCAATGCATTATATTCTAAAAACATTTCATTTTCATTTCAATCAGTTTCTTCATATAATAATATATTAATATAAACAATAAAAAAGAATTGGGAGTAGGACGAATTTCGATCTCCATAAAAGTATATTTGTATATCGAAGAAAACAAACATGTAATCCCCACCAAGCAGTACAACTCACGATGAAAATGTGTGGAGATGTGTGAGTTATCCCCACAAACCAGCATTATAACATTATTCCATGGACCCTCACTTTTTTTTTTCTTTCAATATACGTCCTTTTCCAATAAAATTAATTTACTTATTCTTACTCCACAGTTGCTTTAATTTGCACCTTTATATACAAAAATTACATCTCACGACCACGATTTTGTAGGTTGTGGGTTTAAGCATCTTAATTAAAGATTATACATAGTCTATTAGCTAAACATATGGATAGTTAATTGGGAAAATTATGAAAAAGTCTTAAAGCATTATAAATAAGTATCATATAAAAAATTAATACTTATTAAGTAATAAAAATTACAAATAAATGTCAAGGGTTTAATGTTATTTCTTTCTAGTGTAAAAGACCAAAATACCATTCTAACAAGCTACTAAATAACTAACTAATGTCAACATTGTTTTGAAACTTGACTGGTATTAATTTTCTTATAAAATACTTATTTATAATTTTAAAGGTATTTTCCATGATTTTCTTAATAACTGTTATGGAGTAAAACACAGATATCTAGCCAAGTGGGCTAGTGCTTTGCTATTGAATCGATAGGCTCTGCCTAAATATCTATGAGGCAAATATCCAGGAGAGCGTGAGATTACTGTGCACAAACAAGACTTTCGCCAAAGAGGGTGAAGTGTGTGCACAGTGTGACAGTATGTAAATAGTTCAAGGTTTAGAACGTGTGTACTTTAAGGTTTAATTTTTGTATTTATAGAGTGTACTTTAGACTGAGTTCCATAGGCCCTGTGATTCGAGGCCCTAATATTATAACTGTCAGATATAGATTTAGATATTCCGGGATTATAGATAAGATAAGATTTCTCATTATTATAGGAAGATCCTAATATATGATATATTTCGTATTGGGTCATCTCGTGTTGGGCCTAAAGTAGGTCCGTAACAATAACATTCTACCATTTTTAATACTTTAAAAAAACATTACACCGCTTGATAATTTAGAATATCTAGTACCACAGAGAGAATAGTTCAAGGAGGAAAAAATAAATCCCCTTTAATATAATCCTAGTTATGTTTTATTGTATTGGTCGCTAAGGGCGGCTATCCTTTTTTAATTACTTTTCTAAAGAACATTTGACATGAAGAGGTTAAAGAATTTGGGTACTTAGATGTAATTGTCCCTAGAATATGTACTTTTTTATGTAAGAAAATCCACTTTATACCTTTTTTTTTATTTGCGCTCATAGGTCACCTGTTTCGCTCTTTCTTAAAAGACCAAAACCAGAGATGTTAATTAGCCTCTCCAGTCTGCAACCTTCCCAATTAATAATCCATCCCTAAATGAATAATATGAAACCACCCTCTTCTTCACTTTCTTCTTTCTCTACCTCTCATCTTCTCTATCTCCTCCTTCTCTACCATTAAAACCATAAATCTGATCTCTCTTCTTAATTAATTAGCTTTCATTAAATAGTTTTCCTTCACTTCATGGGGTCTGTTATTTCTTCTGATAATCATGATGATGGAGGTTCGTCTTCTTCTTCTTCTTCGAGTCCTGGTCTTGGTGATATTCCAGAAAGCTGTATTTCGTCGTTGCTCATGAACTTTGATCCACCGGATATTTGTAAACTGGCAAGAGTGAATCGAGCTTTTCATAGAGCCTCTTCTGCAGATTTTATATGGGAATCCAAGTTGCCATCAACTTACAAGTTTCTTGCCCAGAAAGTTCTTTCTGATCAGGACATCGAAACTATGACTAAGAAAGAGATCTATGCCAAACTATGTCGTCCTAATCTCATCCATGGCGGCACTAAAGTAAGTTATTCCAATTCTTAGCTCCATCTGTCGTATTTATGATGTGGGTTGTGTCAAAAAGAAAGTCCCACATCAAAAAATGCCATCATTTAATTTGATTATTTGCTCGGAATGAGAGACTTCAAGTGACTGCGGCCTATAAACAAATAGTCCTTGATGCTAGTTAAACTTTTGAGTTTTCGAGCTTTTTTGCAAACTACAAAAAACAAAATACAGTAGACCACCGACATAATTTAGCAACGGAATTGTATGACGAAATTCTGTTGCTGAATTCGGTTACTAATTAACTGTTTTTTAGTAATTCCATGATTTTGAAGTGGATTTTGATATTAACAAGTTGATTGTTGGTTGATTAAATTATGTGTAGGAGATTTGGTTGGATAAATGTAGTGGACAAGTATGTTTGCTCATATCATCAAAGTCCCTGAAGATTACAGGAATCGATGATAGAAGATACTGGAATTACATACCAACTGATGAATCCAGGTGACATAGCCTTATTTACTTGTTTTTGTTTTCATGTTCATTTCTGAAACTGGTTTTTGAACAAACCCATGAAATCAATATAATATTTTTGTAAACAAAATATTATTTCTAATTCTGGGATCAAATATATATATATGGTCAAAAAAACTACCTGCTTACTTTGTGAAATTTAATTCTTACAAGATATTTCTCCTAAAAATATCTCTCATATGATCTTGTTGATGATATATAGATGGGTCAAGTTTTTAGTATTGACCAAGATGAATTATGAGGTGAACATTAAATAATAAGAAAATGTCATTTTCAACATCAGAAAATTTAACCCTAGTTTGTTTATATCTTCAAGTTAAAGGAACTGACATAACAATGTTTAGATTTCAATTTTTTTTAATTTAATCAAGTAATTTTTTTTGTCAGTTGACAGTTGGAAAATAATTATCAATAAAAAAAATTAAAATTAAGTTGATATATATAGCAGGTATATATAAAGGGGTTACATATTTATGGAAGGAGTAAGATGATTAGAAGAATTATCCACATAAAGTGACCATCTTAATATAGACAATTATTTATTTTGTTGATTCAAGGAAGCAATCGATGTTTGATTATTATAAACTACCTATATCCTAAGTTTAATTCCATTGACTGTCACATTAAATAAATATTTTAAAACAAAATAATTGTTCCCTGAGATTATGGCGAAAGCTTGGAATAATAACGTTTGCTGTTGCCTCATGTTTAAGCTACGAGGTTGTCATCACACAAATTACATATTATTTAATTATTTTATCACAAGATACCCAATAGGCAAAGCCATATTTGCTATATAAAATAATATATAAAATTGTACACAGGCAGAATATATTCTTAGTTATGTATTGTATAGGTCACGAATAAAGGAAAAGAGTACAAGCAATTTGGTCTTAGAATATTTAGCAATATCCGAAAAGGACTTTTTTTTTTTTTTTTTTTTTTTGAAATCCATTATTATAGTTAATCATCATCAATATCTGTTTTTATTGGCATTTTGGAAAGTAAAAGGCCTCCCGTCCTAAAGTAATTATATTGTATTATAAACTAAATGGGACAAATTGAAGCATGTGCCTTCATTATTATAAGCATGTTAATTGCTTCGTTTAAGAACCTAAAGAAGGATTTAATGGAGTAAGCTTGATAGTTGAGATGATTATATTGTTACTTTATTTGTTGGAATCCACACAAGTTGTTTCTAAAGGCTTGAACTTTTTGGAATTAAAAAGCTAAAGGCTTAAGTAGGAAATTTGTTTTAGAAGTTTTCGTCGAGGAATAATGTTACCTTAAAAGTTTTTTTGATCTCAATGTTGCATTGGAAGTTTCAAAATATAACAATGATGTCATTTTTTGTTAAAAAATTAACGGTTAACGTTAGTTTTTTAACGGAAAATATAGCAACATTACTACGGTTTGATATTTCCGGAGTGACATTGAGACAAGAAAAACTTTTAGAGCTACATTATTCCTGGGCCTATACTTCCATGGCGGATTTGCTACTTAACCCAAAACCAAAAAGTTAGATCTTTTTAATATGCTTAGCTTGTGGTCACCTGTCACCAACTAGACAATGGTCCAAAATATAGATTTCTTCACATCCCTTTGTAATGATTCGTTGTTGCAGATATGAATCTTTATTGTGTTTAAAATCCAAAACCCACATGATCACTTAGAAGAAGGTGTTGATTTTATTATTACACGACAATACCTTTAAAAAGGTATCAATATGTTGGCATTCCACATAAGCATGACCTCATGCTTAATGGTCGTCTATAGGTTTAAACCTCTCAATTTTCGTTGAGAGAAAATTACTGGATAATCTCTAGTTACATAATTTATAGTTAAAAAAAAAAAACTTACTGATTCAAATCAATGAGCATATGCACTTTATTTTCAGCGAATGCAATTCTTCTTAATTGTATGGAACATATCCTCAGTTATGTAGAAATGTCTTCCATTTTACATATAGTTGAAGGTAAATTGTTCACATTGCTAAAGGAAAATTGCACCTGTTAAAGATAAGTTGCATGTGAGTTTTAAATAAATTTTAGATACCATATGGGAATAAATTTTGCAATAGGAGATTTTCAGCAATTTTTCCCTTTCTGATATTTTTTTTAAAATACTTTTAAATGGTTGAAAGAATGAATAATACTAAGAATGAAATTAAAATTGCAGGTTTGGAAGTATTGCATATCTGCAGCAAATGTGGTGGGTAGAAGTAGTTGGGGAGGTAGAGTTGGAATTTCCAATTGGGACGTACAGTCTATTTTTCAGGCTTCAATTGGGCAAGGCCTCAAAGAGATTGGGCCGGAGGGTCTGTAATGTGTCCCAAGTTCATGGCTGGGACATCAAGCCCGTCCGATTTCAGCTATCAACATCCGAAGGCCATAAATCCCTAACCGAGTCTTTTTTGAATAACTCTGGAGAATGGGCCCATTATCATGTTGGAGACTTCGTAGTGGAAAGCCCAAATAAGCCCATTAAGATAAAGTTCTCTTTGGCCCAAATCGATTGTACCCACTCCAAAGGTGGTCTCGCCGTTGACTGCGCCTTCATATGCCCTAAGTGAGTTTAAGGACCACTTCACGTCAAATTATTAAGCTTTACAAGAAAAAATTAGGTTTTTTTTTTTTTTTTTTTATATATTAATTCTCTGTATATAGTTGAGAGTTTGTTTCAATATTCATGCATACATGTAATGTAAATACATAATGATCTTTACTCCTTTGTTTAAAGTATCAATTAGGAGGAAGAAGTTGAGGGATTTGTACGTGTAACATGAAAGCAAATCTTTTTTTTTTTTAAAAAAAAAAACCCTAAAATCCTAAAAAAATTATTCTAATCTGATAAGCTACGTACTCTCTGTTTCCTACAGAGATGTAACATTAAATAAGAAATTTTGTTCTGGTGGATTTAGAACAAAATTCACACCAGATTTAAAAATAGGTTTAAAGTATCAATGTTAAAGTTGATGGTTTTTTTTTTTCTACTTCCCATTTTTTGTTAATTCCCTACTAATATGTTATAGTTTGTGTATGTGTTCATGGCTATACCTTTTGTGGCGGGAAGATGAGTAAAATTTACTAGAAGATTTTCAAGAATTTGAGTGGGTGATTCAATATGCTATTTTTTTTTTTTTTTCTGTTGATGTTTCTTAATTAAATTCCAATATTAATCTATCAATGGTTATATGAATTTTGAATATGATCAACTAATTAATTTAGTTTAGATAAATTTATTTCTAAATAAATTAAATTATTTTCATTATTACATGCTCCCCGCGCATCGAGTACATGCTAGTTTGAATGAAAAAAAGAATAATGGGATAAGTTTTCTCACAAATTCTTAAGCTATTGAGGTGGTCGTCGAATTGTATATAAGAAGTATGAACATCAACATTTTTTACCTCTAAAATGCTGTCGATCATATGAGGATGACAACGATTTTGATGAGCAAAAAAGTCATTGATCATAAAGTTTCAAGAAGATAATGATTCAAACGGGATGAATATATATGAGTGTGTCTTCTCATTGATTTACATTACAAGTAGGATATATATATATATGATATATTCCATATATATATATATATATATATATATATAATATATATATATATATATATATATATATATATTTTTGGTTCTAAATATAAGAGATTGATTTTTTTGGAGAGATTAAGGAAGTTAAATAAATTATTTGATCATATTATATGTTGTATATCCTTAGATTATACTACCTTCGTTCCTAATTATAAGAGCTAGTTGACTTTTTTTTGGAGAGATTAAGGAAACTAAATAAGTTACTTAATCATTTCATATGTTGTGTTTTCTTAGATTATATATTAGTTTATTAGTTAAACTATTTAGTTTGAAAAAATAAAAATAAAAATACTTTAAGCTAATTTAATTAGCTTCCTTAATTTTTTCAAAAAGTCAACTATTTCTTATAATTGGACCGGAGGGAGTATATTATTTTATAAGTTACGCAAAATAATTTGAAGAAAAAATGAAAAATATAAATATTTTAAAGTAATTTAATTAACCTTCTTAATATTTGAAAAAAAATCAACTCTTTCTTATATTTAACTAGAAATTAGATGTGATTGGAGAACGCGATAAAATGGGTATAAGAGAGGTTTTTTTTTTTGTTCAAAAGTACTTAATTATATTAATATTTCAAAACCGGATATACAAAATGATAACCAAAGCAAATACAATGTAACAAACCAAATACAAGGAAAAAACTAATTATCACCAACCAATTGAAGAACGGAATAGAAATAGCATCAAAGACAACATCGAACTCCCGTAGATCCAAGGTTAGAAGTGACACGAAAAGAAGGTGTTGGTTAAAACCCACCCTATAAGACACCTCCTTATAAGCATACGCCGCAAATAAATAAAAAGCTACGAAGAGTCCCCGTCTTGGGGTAAAGAACATTAAAAACCCAACCTCAAAAAAGAAAATCAATGATGTCCGAAGAACACTTCGCTCCTCGGTGAAAATGACAGATCTAGTGACGTCGACCACATACCAAACAACGCCTCTTGATGATGCCTATGGCTAACAATGGTCCTCGATAGGTAAAACATAAGGCAATAGCGACCATTGATAAAACCATTCCCCAAGAACGCGAACGAGCCACCCGAAGAGGATCGGATCTATTAACGTTCAAACAAACTTTCAACCAAGAGGAGTTATTTTCGGATTTCGTAGATCCGTTTATTAACACTACCACTAAAACCCAACACCACAAAAACGGGACGAACTTGCACAAAGACGATGTGGGGAGAGAGCTTTCACCGCCTCAAGACAGATCTCAAGAGGAGAAGAAAAACCGCTCTAGAGACCCGAGAGGACCACAACTGACAAAAATTAGAGGGAGAAGGCCGAATGGAAGATCCGAGCTCCGATCTACCTCTTTCACGCGATTGTGGTACAAGATGATGCTCGCCGGCGGCATGTGGTGGTGACACATGCCACCGGCGAAAGAGAGCCAAAGAGGTGAGTGTCGGTATAAGAGAGTTGATGTAAGTAATGAGAGGAGGTTAAAAGTAGGGTGATGATTTAAGAATTGTATATTTAAATTTGCCCTTTTTATTATTTTTATTTTTGATGCCAAAACAAAGTTCACACATTCACAAGTTGACAAATGTCAACACAAAACTGGCTACTGCCGTCTACTAAAATGCACGTGGAAAGTATGCGCAAGTCATCCTAAATAGCATCCGAAATTGCCTCTTTCTTTAATTAGATTAAGTGTATGATTAATACAAATGATGGATTTAAGAGTTTTTTTAATTAAAAGGGGCTAAATTAATTTTATAGTCATTTTGCCATTAAGACAATGCAGTCGTGCAAATGATTGTTTAAGTGTAATGGTACCAAAAGGTCAGTGATTATATGATGTGTACGGATCGGTGCTTCAACAACATCAAACAACATATAGGGGAGTACTAAGAAATACTCAAGGGGAATGGTTGATTGGTTTTTACAAACCCCTTGACCTATTTTTTTTTTATTGAAGCTGAAATTTATGCTATCGTGATAGGGTTATAGATTGGTCTTTAGATGAGGTTACAGAGAATCGTCATATACTCTAATTCTCTTGATACCGTCAATATCATTATGAGAGATTGCCCTACTGATCATCTTCTTAGAGACATTATTGGGAAGACTAGAGACCTTCTGTTCCGAGACTGGGACGTGGAGCTTCATCATACTTCAAGAGAAAATATCTCTTGTGTTGATTACATGGCCAAGGAGGGCCATAGTGTTGTCATTAGTGCTGATGTGGTTATGATTCCAACTATTCCCAGAGGTTGTCTGAATATGGTTTTGAAGGACCTGCAATCATGCCACTCCTAATATCTTTCTACTATTGTCGTTGACAGTGACTGTAGCCTTATAATATAGCCTCCTATTTCACATTTTCAAGCCTTCAAACTACCTATATTATCCAAAAAAAAAGGTAGGTAGGGAAAAAAATTATACTCCTCCCGTAGGGAAAAAAAATTATACTCCCCCGTTTATGTTATAAAAAAACAATTGCTACACATGCTTCATTTCAAATTATAAAAAATATTCAGAAAATGTTTTTTTTTCTTACTTCTTATTTTCTCATTTTATCTTTATTTAAGTCAATATAATAAATTTTCAAAATTTCAAAGACCTATTACTTTTACAATATTTATTTTCTCATTTTTTTCTCTTCTCCAATCCTCTTTATTATAATAATTTTTTATTCCCTCTTTTATTCTCTATCTCCTCATAAATAAAGGTATTTTAGTATTTTAGTAAAATATATATATATATATATATAGCCTTCATTTCGAATCCTAAGATTCCGTCAAAGGTTCTTACAATAAACAATGGAGGGAGTAAAGATGAATATGAAACAGAAAAGATGTTTTTATTTTAAAAGGTATAAATAAAATGGGCAAAAAAAAAATTTCATCCAAGCATCTCAACTTCCCAGAGCGTGACCTCCCACTGGGAAAAATAGAACCACAATTCTCACCAATACACCGATCTCCCTCCCATTTCTGCTTTCCTCTCCCTTATACTCTCCCTCCTCTCTGCTCAAAGGTACTTTCTTTCTGTCGGCTTTTCGTTTTCAACTTTCATGTCTGTGTTTTCTCCTTCTTCTGTTTGTGTTTTTCATTTCTTAGCGCAATTTCGCTGTTTTTCTTCTCCTATATAAAACCTTTTGGACGATACTATATCGAAGAATGGTCATGTATTGGCATTTCGCCTTTATAACCCAATTTTAATATACTCAATTTGGTAATTTTGAAATCTTTGTTTTGATGTTATTGGTTAGTTATGCTTTTGGGATGCCACAGTTATTCTTTCAAATTGTTTATAAAAATTATCATCACATCTCTTCAGTGTTCTATTTCCCTGTTTTTCTGGATGTGAAGGTAGATTTTGTTTGCGGAATTATGGTGATCACCTAGTTAGGACCTGAATTCTGTACTTTTATATTGACTTGTATTACTCTGGCTCTCTGACATCTAGTTTTTAACTTCATCTTAGACTTTGAAAATTGAGAATATGTCTGAAGTGGAAAACAATGGGGACTTTATCCGTTGGCTGGGACCTGACCTTTCAATAAAGATTCTTTCCCATTTGGAAGACCCTCGTGACCTTGGTCGTGTTTCTGCGGTCTCAGGCTCCTGGCACCAATTTGGTAAGCCCTTCAAGTTCAATTAATCCCCTCTGTGTGATGTTTTGGTGTAAACTAGTTATATTTTTGAAGTATGCTCGTTTTTCTTGGATCCATGTTCATTAAAGATTCAATAGAGTTTTACGTTAGCAGTCCAGGGCCTAAGACAACCCTCCTTTACTTGGACTTGGGACCGGCTATAAAACACAGGTGTCGTGCCATCCATGTAGCCGACCCTACCTTGTAGAATAAGATGTTGTTGTTCTTGGAAAACTTTTTGTGCTTGTGAACTTTTGGTTCTATTTAGACATGCCTTAGACTCAAACCTGAGACTTTTTTTGTTTGGTTTTCAGTTGCTATTCATTAGTGTTAAGTATTATTTATTTACATGTACATCTGATATTCTGCAGTTGTTGAAAATGGCCTTAGCCAGCAGCTTTGCTTGAAACATTTTCCTGAGTTATCTACTGCTTCTAATGTTATTGAGGTAGACAACATGATTGAACCGATACGATTCGTGCCGGGGAATCCTATGACTTTGGATTGCCTCAAGAGGAATCATAAAGTTTATGCATTCTTGGCATGTGGTCTTGAACGGAATATGAGGAAAAATTGCATTTCAGAAGCTATTGTTGCATCCAGCACTGATAATTACCCTGGAGAAAGTATTCAGAATACAATGGAGCCCAGGGATAGAACTGAACTTAAGGCATCATATTGGTCAAGTAAAGGGGAAAGTGATCCTTCTGTTCCTGAAACATTAATTTACAAGCTGATTTCCAAAATATGTATTGTTGAAGAGATCCATGTCCAGCCATTCCAAGGTTGGCCTACATGAAAAATGAAACTCATAATTATTAATTTATGCAGGAAATGTATGTAGTCAGCTGACTTAGAATTCATGTTCACATGTCAGCATATTTTCAGAACGGCAACCCTATATATTCAGCCAAGTCTGTTCGATTTAGAATGGGCTATCTAAAGCAACCAAAGGAATTAAAGAGTAATCGGATTGCTAAACGAGCTTTACGGGGCCAAGACTTTGTTTGGACATACACTTCACCTGAATTTCCAATGGCTCAGGTGTGTTACACTAAGCAAGTTTTGGTATCTGCTTTATCCTAAAAGTTTCCATGATTGTTTTGCTCTTATGAAATGAACTTTCAGATTTTCATACAAAACTTGAGTAAGTATCATCCTGTAAGTATCATCCACATAATTCTGTGTTGCTCATCATGGTTTAATCTACCTGAACCTGCTTAGTGAATGGTTACAGGAAAACCGCTTGCAAAAATTCAAGCTACCTGAACCTGTCTTCTGTGTTGGAGATATGCTGCTAGTTGAGCTGTTGGGTAGGGTTCAGAAACAACAAATTGATCAACTATATTACATATGGTATGTTTCTCATGCGCTTTCTCTTTCTGTTATGTATTACCTAATCACATTACAAATTGATGTCATTTATCTCAAAACATAAATGGAAGGCTGTGGTTGTCAACCTTATTATTATGGGAGGTGAACTATATTACATATGGCTTTTGAGATGTATTCTTGAATTTTGTCTGGGTTATGTTGTTGTCTCTTGTATTCTCAAATCCAATATAAACTTGTCCCAATTATGGTTATGGATGATTGATCTGCAATTTCTTATAGTTTTAACTGATTTTTAATCAGGTCCCAATAGTTTCACCTATTTTTAATTAGGTTCCTCTAGTCCCCGGCACTTGAGTATGTAATTTTTGTGTCTGAAAGGCGTTATTGGATGTGTGTGGTGCAGCATTGCTCATGTTCAAGTTAAGGGACGATCACTTTGTTCAGGATTTAGTGCCAAAATACAGCACTCAGGAAGGTGCTTCTTGAAGTACAGCCCTCAGGCAGATTCCTATTTCAGATCTCCTGGTGAAGTAACAATGCCATTTACTGAAGTCTCAAACGCATCTTCTCGCCTGCGATCTTTTACTTCCACCATAATGCAGACCGGGCGACGATTCTGGCGCGCTTCTTGATTCTTATTCTTCATTCATTTGTTACTTTGTTTTTTTAAAGAAATTTTTTAGATTGCTCACAATGGCATGTAAATAAAAGAGTAAGGAAAGTGTGGATTTTTTTTGGGTGTCTACCCGGTTCATCGGAACCTTTGGTTCCAATTAATCCGGATTTTGCCCCGTGTCGGGCCCTTGGTTTTGGGGGAAGAACTTCTAACATCATTTTCTCCATTCACACACCTCGAACCGACCGAAGACGTGGTTAAGGAAGGTGAAATCTCTTTCCACTTGCTCCCATTGGTTGTTGGTAAAGTGTGAAATTTTTAGTGATTAATGATTGTCTCATTTCTCAAGCCCATTCTCTTATCTTCTCATTTCTCATCCAGCAGAGGCAAACAATTAATTGAATATCCAAGTATTCATAATGAAATTCTCATTGTCCCAATCTTATGAATTGGATCGTTTCAAGTTTACATAGATATTAAGAAACTCATCAATTTGATCTTATGAATTATTACTAGTTTTGTATCTTTGTTGAACAAGGATTATTGTGTCATTTTATCCCGGAAGTAACCACTTAGCAGTGCTAGGTATTTAGAAGTTTCTTGAGGAGTAATTCTTTTTTGAAAGCTACCAAAACATAGCAATTTTGCCTATTGCTGTTAAAAATATTAACGACGTTAGTTTTCAAACAGACGGTTAGGGCAAACTTACTCTTTTTTTAACTCCTAGAGTAGTTGTTTCCGGAATAAAGTTAGCACATCAACTCATCAAGTGCCAACCCTCTACTGCCTTGTGTTATGATTTTTTTTTTTTGGGGGGGGGGGGGGGATCCAATAAATTTGCCTTTGAATTTACAGGTTACATCTCCCGGTAAAACATAAATAAAAATCTTATAATAAAAGAAAAAAAATATTTTAAATCAGTATTCAAAAACACAATTTATAACAAAATATTATTATTTTTTACCTGGGAGTTTTGTTTTGATTGATGAAATTATGAATATCAGCCTAATAAAAAACGTGCACTTGATAATATCCTGTCAAATTTTGATTAAAATATTAGTTTTACTGTCGCTAGACCCTCCCGAGAGGCTGACATGATGCTCTTTATTCACACTATGAAACCCACTCAATCTATTATTTTGCAGTTACACGATGCATGCATCTATTGCACACTTTAACGCACAAGATTCATTATATTTTAAATTATAACTTCAATATTATTTTTATTTTGATACAGAACAGAGCAACAGTAAAGTTGATTCCATGTATCAAATTCTGAAAATAATCTTTCCGCTTATGAGTATAAAGCTACACACATATATCCTTATTCTGAATACACCTAGTTGGAACCTTAAGCCTTGACTATATTTATCCCTCTTAAAATCAGGAGAGGTTGCCTCCATTGACCTCCTTCCCCCATTTACTCTCCATTTAATATCTCTACAATTAGATCAATTTTTAATGATTGAGATTAATGATAGGTGTAAAAATATTACTATAATTTTAAATATAATAAAAATCTATCATTAAATCTCAACCTTTAAAAGTTGACCTAATAGTATGGACATTAAATAGAGAAAGATGTCAGTGGAGACACCTCTCTCCCCCTAAAAACACAAGTGGTGAGCGCCTTATCCATTGCACCGCACTTTTATCCCTTTTATACAAGAATAGGGAATCAAAATCGAAATCATTTTATTTATTTTTCTTCCATTCATCCTATTATATTCTAGGCTCAAGAAAATCACCGTATAAACAAAATCAACTCTAGAATAATCACTTATTTTCCAGAACCATTTTAAATTTTATACTCTTTCCTTCGAATCATAACCACCCCCAGGAATTCGAACCCAACTTCATCCACAGATTTTGTGAGATCACCCCAAACTGGAGAAAATAAGCATACTGAAATCCTCATGAAGTTCTACAACATCTCTCCCAGAGAAACAGAAAGAAGGCAGAACAGGATCACATGGCAGGGGAGCAAGATAGTGTAGTATAGAAATACGAGGCTGACAAACTGTCCCATACATTGATTACACTTGCAGGTGTGAAACAAAACCCTCAAATAAAATCTCTAGAACCCTACTTAAGTACAAGAGCACCATGTCACAACAAATAGCATCATTATGGGAAAAAAGCAGGTATTCAAAATATCCTGTACAAAGATAATTTGCGGAACACTTGCTTACTCACTCAGAAACGTCAATTACTGAGCCAGGTTATGTTAGTCATGCCTTCCACGGAAAGTCATCGAGGTCACCATTAAAGAAGCCATTATCGGTGAACTCGCGGGCGATATCCTGAACCACATCTTGCAAATGGAGATTTTGAGGCATATCAGATGTTCTTTGGCTGAATCCATTGTTGCCACCGGCTGCAGAAGAATCACTGTTTGAAGCAGCTTTGAAGCTGTTGCTCCTGCTAGGAGCAGCAGGTCTGTTACTTCCTGAAACATTGGAAGTTCCTCCAGTTGCTGATGGAGAGTTGACTCGAAAACCCAGACCATGATTTGTATTAGGCTTGGGTCCAGGATGGAACTGCGATTGAACTCCTCCACTGCTGTTATTAGACAATTCCTGAACTAGTTGCTGGAGCATATGGGGAGGTACAGCCTGATTTGCTTGAGAGCCCTGTGGATGATTTTGTTGCAGTAAGCTATTCGCACTTGATGAGTGCTGTTTAAGTTGTTGCAGCTGCTGCTGCTGTGGAGTTAAACGGGGACTTGAGAAACCACTGACAGGCAAGTTCTGCATGGAGCCTGGAAGTAAAGCAGCCGTGCCGCTGCCTTGAAAGTGAGAAGAGGGGCTCTGGTTTGCATTATTGAAGGAGGGAGAAGCTTCTCGCTGAAGTGAGTTAGGGGTTGAATTCATGGAGTTTTGCCTCATGAGGAGATTCTGGTAGTTAGTCAGTGCCAATGCAGCATGTGCAGATCCACCCAATGCACCACGATTAACAAGGTTAGGATTGTTGTTCATTTGGTTATTCAATCCAGGATGAAATGCCATTAGCTTATTAAGTGTGTTCCGGTCAGTTGGCAGACCTTGAACGTTCGCTAACTGTTCCATCTCTTGCATCTGGAGCTTGGCTGCAGTTGCATGCCTAGGATAATTTTTCAAGCCCTCTGCACAAAGGTGTAGAATCAGAATAAAAGAGCAGAAGTGACCACTGCTAAATGCTAAAGAAATGGTTCAAACCACAAGTTGGATCATCACATCACCTCATCATGCTTTACAAATTTCAAAGCTTCCTATGTTTCCTTTTTTTCCCCTCGATATTTCTAATTTTCTATTTCTTATTGATCACGATTGAATGACCTCAGTTATATCGTCTCATGTCCAGTTGGTGATAAAGACTACTGGCATGAGGAGGGGGGAAATGAAAAACCAACATATTACAATACAATTTAATATCAAAATAAAAATCATAAAGAATTACCAAGTGCCCCAATTTTGTGGTCTTGGCAGAAATCCATCAGATCTTTCATGCTATTCACAACCTCCGATATCTGTAATTCATTGCAACAAACAAAGATTAAAAGACTTTATTAAAAAGGAAGTTCTCTCTCATCACAGAACACTAAACAATAAACTATGAATTTAGACTTTCCAAGAGTACCTGCAAACATCTCACATATCGTTTTGAGAAACCCAGGTCATTCAGAGACTGTAAGTCCAAAGTCTTTGCCAGCTGACACCCAGCTGTTATTGCCCTGATGTAAAACAACGTCAGCTTAATCTTTAATTAGGTCATATTATAGATCTGTTGATTGTACACTTTTCCCTCAAAAGAAAAAAAAAGGCATATATTCTTTATCCACCCAACTAGCATTGTGAAACAGGCCTTTCTATCCAGCTTAGTAACACCTAATTAAATCATGGTAGAAAATTCAAGGGAAGAAATGAAAAAAGACAATTCTGATCCAAGGGGGAAAAGGAAATTTTTTGAACTGCACTACTGCAAAATGCTCGTGCTTGTTAACAACCTCATAGCCCACAAACAAAGGCATAATTTTGAGACTCGATTAATTCATAGCCCACACAAACAGCAATACCACAAACCAACTATTGACTCACATATTGCTGTTTGTCTGCAAATCCTGCTGAGAAATCCCATCAGACCCACTTTCAGTAATACAACGCTGGCACTTTTCAGCCACTTGAACCAATTGGCTGACCTGCAACAGTGAGAATTATAGGATGTAAGTTCCAAAATAGTATTACATCATCATTCCGATAAACTGATAAAGTTCAAATGGCCACGCCAGTTTAAATCACCATAGTTTTGAGAGGCATTTGCAAATATAACATGTTGATTCATAGGTCTAAATTGAAAGCTCATCAAGAAAATCCTAGTTCCTGAAGCAAATAGGAGTACCTGATAGCTAGGTTGTAGAGAATTAAGAAATATGAGGGTTAAGGGACAGAAATCAGAGGGAGTGAGAAGAGAAACAAGAGGGGCAAGTGCTGTTGCACTGTTCATTCCATCATACACAATCTGAATCAATACATGAGTAATTAATCTAGGCTCTCTCCTTATATAGGCTAGCCTTAGACTTAATTACAGCAAGGCCCATAACAGAATAGGCACATCCAGACATAACAGAATCCTAACTAACAGTAATAACAGACTTACTAACTCCTTATTAACTCCTAACTCCCTAACTAATTCACCAACTCTAACTTCCTAACTAACTAACTATAATATTTTCCATTTTCTACACCTTACATATCATACCCAAATCTAGGTAAGTAAAGATTTACTATAGTATGCAAAGCCATACCTGTGGTGCAATCATCCTTCGAGGAATAAGTTCTTCATGGCGTCTTGCACAAAATTCCCAAGATAATATCTGCATATGAACCAGATTCAGCACATCATTAAACATACACGATTGAATAATACGACAACCCTTAAAATAAAAACAATTATATAACCTTCAGATCTTGTGTAAATATGATGCGAAGTTGACCCTCACGAACAACGCGAAGTTGCTCATGCACGCTCTCTTGAACTACCTTTCCATATTCTAACATCATTAGACCAGACGGAAATCTACACTCACGGGGCAAGTCCAAAAACATAAGTTCATCGATCACCCCACTGCCAAATTTGATTTTGTTTAGTCTGGGGAGTACTTCAAAAGTTGCCTCTGTTAATCAAATGCATAATGTAGACAATGTTAGATTTTTCTTGACCAAAAAATCAAATTCTAAATTGACATGAAGAGAAAATCAGAAATTTTGCAACAAGAGAAAAAAAAAAAGCATGAGAAGAAAATAACTGGCGGGTACAAAGTAGAGTGCATATTTGTTATTTGTAGCAGCTCTACCTTCATCATTGACCTTTAGAAAATGGCTTAATTCATATACAGTTTTTATTTAGTAGTTTCAAACTTACAACTAAAAGTTATGTTATTGCACTTGAGAATAGCTAGAAATCATCAGTATTGATCACAAATTCATGCTATTCAGAAATTGATGGTTAGAACTTAGTGTTTCTCTCTCTTTTTCTTTTCTTTCTTTCTTTTTTCCCCCTTACAAAACTTAGTGTTTCTCAGGAGGAGAGCAAAGACTATCTCCCAATTAACATTTGTTTTGTGTCTAAGCTTAGAAGTTTAAAGTGATAAAGCGGATAATTAAAATTGTCTTCACATATCTCTTTCACTCTCCTTGATTTATTTTTATTTTGGGGGGGGGGGGGGGGGGCTTGAAGCACTGTATAAGAAAACAATATTATTCCTATTTTCTTACCAAATCCCCTTCCAGATTTAGAACCACAAATGTCGCACTGCCATGCATCCTGGCCAAAGATACATTCATAAAAGATTATTTACATGTCAAAAGGCACCAATGCATTAAAAGCAAAAAGTAGTGAGGACAGAATAATTTTCTAAGCCACCACAATCATCTGACAGAAAAATCTTTGAAGTATATAGCCATTTCTGAGTCACCCACTAGTACATAATAGGATCACGCAGCCCATCAAAACTTTCAATGCACATTTTACCGTCAGCATGAATTAAGGCATTATCCTATGCTACTATCAAAAGTTCAAAAATGATGCCAAAACAAAAGTCAACACAGCAAAAACTTACAATAGCTGCTTGGGGGAAAACACCAAGAGTATGTTGCCCAACATTATCATATAATGACAAACACCACCGTTTCTTTGCACGTGGAGAGTAATATTCAGCCACAAATTTTCTCCAATAGGCAATACTATTATCCTGGGACAAGTAGGAAAAATAAATAACAATTCTAATCAATTTATATCTTGCAACCAAATACCTAAACCATCAAGCACATGCATTCAGTTAACCAAATTAAAAATGAACACCTGAAAGAGAAGTACACTTAAAAGAAAAGTGGGAAAATAGAAACGACATTACAGATCTCAAATAGACCCCAGCCAAATAAATTATTGCTCCCATAAGAACTAATAATGCAAATTACATCTTGCCACATGCAAGAAACAAACAGAAGAACTCACATTCGGTCGTTGCCTTTGATGATATAGGTATTGCATCAAACGACGAGCACAGACACCACTATCATATGGGCGTTTCATGGAAGATGATGGCTGCATTGCTTCTTGTTGTAATTGCTGCCTCAATTGCATCTGTTGCTGCTGCTGTTGCAGGTGAGCTCTCTGTAACTGTGGCATTGACTGAAGGATTTGTTGCTGCTGTTGCTGTTGTTGTTGCTGTTGCCTCAGTCTCTGCTGCTGGAGCAAAGCCTGTAGCTGGGGATTACGACCCTGGAACTGCATAGGGTCCTGCCTCTGAAGAAACTGTTGTATTACCTGCTGATGCATCATATCTTCTTGCTTGATATCCAATCGAGGTTTCTTATGCATCTGGGAAAGATTGTTTGGATCTTGTATCAAAGATCCAGGCACTCGCGTACCCATTGGCAGTGGAGCTGGGCCAGTTTGAAATGCGGGCAAAGATGTTGCACTAGAAGCACCCTGTATTTGCTCATGATTCTTTTGCAATTGTTGAACATTCTGGTCTTGATGAGAGCTCTGCTGCACTACAGAAGAACCATCCATAACAGATGACCCCGAAATACTGATATTATTTGATGAGAATGACATGGGTGATGCAGGTAAACGTAAGTATGAATCAGTGTTATTGCTAGCGCTTCTCTGCAAACGGGGTCCCCCTGATAGTGCAGAGTTTGCATCTGTAACTAATGAACTAGCACCAACACTTGGCCCTGAATTTGCCACACTGTTTAGCATAGCATTACTCATGTCACCAGAAACTGGACCCAGATTTGAATGTCCAGTTCCAGGAAATGAGTTGGATGTGTTACCAAAACATGAACTTAAGTGAGACTCAACAGCATTCTGTGATTGCCCATCTCCTTGATAGAATATTCCAGAACTTGATGATGACTGGGCTAACCCTCCAGCCACCCGAGAAGGTGCCATAGGGGGCATCGCCCCTTGTTTACTGGAGTCTATGTTCTCTGGTATCTAGACTAACTAGAATACTATGTCAAGACTAAACGGAGATATAAACCATATAATCTCTCTTCAAAAGTTTACAAGCTCTAGGTAAAGGACTTATTGGGTAAACAAGTTCCCCTGATTTTATTTGTTATTTTCCTTGACTTTCCGACTCAAGCCAATCAATAACAACTTCTGTCAAATCTATGAACTCCTGTGCAACCAAATGTGCCCAACAATTTTATGACCCTCTCGACTCTGGACTCGTTCTGAGATGGATCTGATATATAAATATGGCAAAACATGTGTGTGTATTAGCATCAGCAATAAACAAGATTCAACAAATAAACAAAAAACCAAGCCATGGTATAAAAGCATACATTACAAACAGGCCCAGGAACTAAACCATGATAAATTTCGCACATAGAGGTAGGAAAATCATGGTTCATTTAACACGCCCACAAAACCCTAATTGTTCATAATTTAGATAACAATCAGCATGAGCAGTAGCACCAAGTTGAAAAAACGAAGTTTTCATACATTCAGACGGCCAAATGGCGATCATATTGCCATATTGTATAAACAGAACTATGAATCAACCCATTATTAAATTAAGCCGCAATATTTAGCACACAAGTTGAGAGGAACAAAAACTAGTGGTGAAACCAGAGAGCTTGAATCGAATGCTCAAATTGCGAATTTCCGGTCCACAATCCGCAAAAATGCAAACTTCAAGTCAAACAAACATCACAAAACTAGTAACAAAAAAAGTATCAAGAGCAATAAACAAAAAATTTCAGCTCTACGGGGAAGATGAAAAGATGGCTTCACAACTGATGAGATCGATCACTAGTAATTGAAATTGAACCCAATGAAGCGGCTAGCGCAAAAATCATTTGAATGCGAGGAATCAGAGGGAGCGTACTACTCACATCGGAAACGCGAGCTGGACAAAAAGCTAAACTTCGCCCAAATTATCAAAACTAAAATCAGCGAAAAATATAATTCTCAAATTAAAATAGGTTTTATATAGCTCGCGGGAATGGCAGTGAGAGTGACCGACTGGAGGGGTTGGAGTTGGATATAATTTAAATCTAAATTCAATATATAAAAAAATTCTACATTATAGGCCAGATTCCTAACCGGCGTCTAACCTATTTAAAAGCTAACCTACCTTATTTAGTAAATAGGACTGGTTTAAACTAAAGCCTATTTAAATAAATAAGTCAGGTCTACTTTTACAAGACCTGACCTATTTAATTTTTTAATTTATGCCTTCATCATATAGATATATACAATATCATCTTAATAATTTTATAAATTATTTATAAATTTATCAACTTAACCTTAATCCTAAATTTTACATTCCATGGTCATTCACATACACTTAAACCTTACATTCACATCAATCATTCATTTCTATCTCTCTTTTCTTTGATTGATCAAGATGACAATGTTAACTCACTCCCTATTCCTTTTTTGTGTCGTTTACTAAATCATAATAATTGTTATGAGTTTATTTTAGTGTTCAATCCAATTTTACCTGCAATTTATTATGTTTGGTCGATTTCATAAAATATCTCATTAGTCAACAGACAATTAATTTATCGTATTCATACTTACTCAGATAATTATTGTCACAAGGCATTCTTTTCTTTTCTTTACTTCTCCGGTTTATTACGATGAGAAAAGATGTTAAGCTTTCAAGATATAATGTAGAATTGTAAATAGGCTTAAATGATTATATGTAAATTTAGAGGCATAAGCTTTAAAGGTTATTTGACTTCGAGCTTTGTCAGGACTTTCGAAGGCGCAAACTCAAGTTTAAAAAAGAGCCTTCATACAGTCTCAAGCCTAGGCCCAGACTTTAAATCTTTATCGCAAGCTCAAGGCTATTTAGGTAAGTCTACTCTAACATAGCCTATTTCCACCCTACTCTCCATTACCCTTAAGGCCTTAACCTTTCCCTCCTTTACCCGATTTTCCTTCACTGCAAATTAAGATATCGTATGAGATCGCTTTTGAACACTTAAAAGTACTTATTGACACAAATTGTTGAGACAAATTTCCTCTCAAATACTTATAGAAAGCTTCTTTTGAAGGTTTTAGACTTTTAATCGCTATTACAAATAAGTACTAAATATATATTTTTATTAATCGCGGCTAATAATCCAGTTTGCAAAAATGTAAGCATGAGGAACTTTGTTACCCCAAATAATTATTGCAACTGCATACCTATGACTCCAATGTAAGATGATTAGTTACGTTAAAATAACTCACAAACACCTAATGGTCAAATTAAAAATTTCAATAGTAGATATTTAAATTTAACATATTATAAAATATTATTATAATTTTAGTTAAATAATACATAAATAAATTTAACTGTTAAAAAACGTAGATTATCATTGATATAGAATTGTTTTTCTCCCTATTTTGTTCCCTACAATTGTAAATTATTTAAATTGAATTTTATAAGATATTAAGTGAGTCATTAAAAAATTTTCGAGCAAAAAAAAGAAGTCATTAAAATTTTAACTCCACTGTGAATGGGAAAAAAGACGTGAAAGAGGGAAAGGGTCTCTTTCATCCGTTACGGGCTCTGTCCGGTAAACCGTAGGACACGTGTCGAAAAAATACAATAGAGCTCAGGCGGCGTTAAATCACGTGGCCACGAGGGAGATCATCATCATCACCACGTGGCACCACTTAAGTGTTTCCCCATAATACCACAAATGAAAAAAATAAAATAAAAAAAATACAGCGTTGTCTTAAATAAAAAATAAATTAGAAAAAATATCAGAAAAATATAATTAAAAATAGGAAAAGATAAATTGGTATTGTCCATTTATTAAATCTCGGTTAAAATTGAAGTAGTAATCTAGAATTTCTAATTCGACCAAATGGCCTTGAATTGATAGCATAAGTTTTGAGGGTTAGTAACATCTATATCTATATTAATAACATTAGATTTTACGACTTTACTTTCATATTTCACAACTTTATATCCTAAAAACCAACACATGCCCGGGATAATTTTGAGACACAAATCTCAAAGGTCAATAACAACATATGTATCTATATTAACAACATTATATTCACATTAATGACTTCACTTTCATTTTTCATAACTTCATATTCCAAAAACCGACACATGCTGGGGGATAATTTTGAAATCAATAAGTTTCAAGGTCAATAATAACATATGTATTTATATTAACAACATCATATTTTACGTAACGAGATTACTTTGTTTCATAACTTAACTCAAGGAAATTTCATCATTTAGTCATAATTTAAAATCCCATATTCTTACTTTTATTCTAACTTGAAATTTGATAAATTGACAAGCATTAATTTGTATGTTCTCATTTTTAATTGTGTTTTTCTGCGATTTTCTAAAAAATTATTTCCAAGGTCAAATTAATCATAACCTAAGAGCTTACATATATTAATAAAATAATCATAAAAATGTATAAAACATTATCAAAATAGAATTATATAATAAATTAATCAAATAAGGTTAATTAGAGTTTGCTAAAAAAAGGGGGGGGGGTTAAAAAAAGCCGAAATAATAACTCGATTCCTCTTAAATTGAAACGTTTCAAAATTTTGTAAATTAAAAATCATGCTGATAGAATAAATGAAACTTTAATAGCATTAAATATTATCACTAACTATAAATTAGATTTACAACGGGAATGTTTAGTATTTTCAAGATATAAATTAAAATAAGATTATGAAAATAAAAATAAATGTGGCTTAAGAGGGAATCAATTTCCTTACCTATCTTGGAATAGGTAGGGAAAGCTCCATTTTTTTTTTTACTTTTTGTTTAAAATAATTATTTTAATGGGTAGAGAATCTAAAATAAAGATAATTTTTCAACTAACATACTGGTACTTTTTAAAAATGATTTTTTCATTTAAAAATTGATAGTTTAAAAAAATTAAATCGATCGTCAGATCAAATCTAGACGGTCCAGATTTGGAAGAGCTCTCCCTACCTATCCCAAGATAGGTAGGGAAACTGGTTCCGACTTAAGAGTTAAGCGTAGACAAAAATTGTTATTTCATACCAATTAACATATACTCCCTCTGGTCCTTAAAATAAGATATACTTGAGGAGTTGATCTTGGTCTTAAATATAAAATATAGTTTTTATATATATCATTCTTTTCCAAATTTACCCTATTAATGTCCCCTTAATAATAATTAGGAATGAGAGGCAATGAGACAATGAGGGAAGATCATTGTAGTGATATTTTAGAAAATACATGTTATAATAACCAACTTAACTAATTTCTTTAATATAATCAAATTAGATAAGTATATCTTATATTAAAAATTAGATGAGCAAATAACAACTTGGTCTAGTTTAGAATTTGGTATGCTAGTATAGTCTCATGTATAAGAGATATAAATAAAAACTTAATTTATTTTACAATGAGTTATTACTACCAATATAAAATTGGTCGAATGGTTATACAACTCATTAATGCCACATACACATCAATTCTACTATTTTTTTATAAAATAATTTTAAGCAATTTTTGTCATATTTTTCCCGTATCACCTCTACTAATACTTCCTCTACAATAATTAATTTAAGGGTGAAGGAGCAAAATTACACATGGACTTTTCCCTAAGGTGCACTTAGCACCATGTGCTTTTCAGAGGAGCAAAAATGCACATGAGCTTTTAAAATGGGTGCAAAAATACCATCACCATTAGATTTCTTTGACAGACGTTAACAGCAATGTGAAAATACCAAAATGCCCTTAAACTTAAAAAAAAAAAAAAACTCAGTTCGATCTTCCCAAAACATATTCAGTTCAATCCACCACATGAACAAAATTACATACTGCATATGAACAACCCAGAAACCACATATGAACAAGAAGGTGATTATAAACTAGTATCTGGAAAAAAAAAAAAAAAAAAAACACCATCGAAATACAGAGGGGACGAAAGACAGGAAACGCATAAACACAGAACCAAAATCAAACACATAAACACAACAACCAAAATCGAACTATTCCACCATTGAATCACTGCAAGCCCAAAATCAAACCAAAAAGAAGAAGAAGCAGTAAGCACATCCACCAAGCATGATCTATGTGCATTTTTATCCCAAATGGCTAAGAAATTCAGAGATTTTAACAATACTAACCAAATTTTAACAATAAGAAGCACACCAGTTCTGGGATGAAAAACACACAAGATTTCCAAATCTAAGTAAAGAAACAGAGAAACACACAAGATTTGCAGAAACCTTCGGCGAAATCGAAGATGGGCGGAGGAGCAGACGGTAGGGCTGGACTTGTAGAAACCTCCGGCGAAATCGATCGATGGGCGGAGGAGCGGACGACAAGGCTAGACTTGCAGAAACCATCAGCGAAATCGATCGATGGGCGGAGGAGCATCCGACGACGGTCTTGCAGAAGCCTCTGGCGTGGCGTTTGATCGAATCGACGGGGGACACGACGTTGTTTTGCTTTCGGTCGAAGGAACCAGTGGAGATGACAAATCTGTGCCGATGATTTTAGAAGTGGTGGTCGATCCGAGAGATT
This sequence comes from Acacia melanoxylon, assembly GCA_019022615.1. Classification (NCBI taxonomy): domain Eukaryota; kingdom Viridiplantae; phylum Streptophyta; class Magnoliopsida; order Fabales; family Fabaceae; genus Acacia; species Acacia melanoxylon. The sequence goes on from JAFJYJ010000004.1 coordinate 12,547,461, forward strand.
CAGATCTGAAGAGAAACGCGTATTGAGACGGGAAGGGGAAGGTCCAGATGTGAAAGGAAAGAGGGAAGGGCATTTTGGGAATTAAAAAAATTCTGACATTTTTTTTAAAAATGATGTGGGGCCCACCTAAAAGTAACGGCTATTTAAGAGATTTAACGGCATGAGTATTTTTGCACCCATTTTGAGAACTCATGTGCATTTTTGCTCATCTGAAAAGCACATGGTGCTGAGTGCACCTTAGGTAAAAGTCCATGTGTAATTTTGCTCTTTCACCCTTAATTTAACAACATGCTTATATTTTATCAAGTCAGAGATTCTGCTTTCTTTTTTATTTATAAATAAAATAATTTTAATATTTCTTTAAAAATATTTTCCCGTAACAAGATGATATGGGGAGAAGTCTTTAGATATTTCATTTAAGAAATATTAAAGGGTGATATGTGAAGAAGTCGTGTGAGGAGGTCCGACATGGCAGGGTCCAACTAGAAAAATATGAATGGTTGAGAACCTTTGTTACATTATATATTTTGTTAATGTCATTTTAAGTTTTACATAAGGGTATCTTAGAAAAATGAATATAACTAACTAATTTAACTACTATTTTTAATCTTTTCATAACTCACAAATTATTGCTTGGTTTGGGTAATGAAAACCTCTCTTAAAAATTTTGGGCTTTGAGGTCATGGAAGCTCATTAATCACAAGCCTAATCTCGAAGGGAATACAAAACTTTATTTTCACAATTGAAACTTTTATGAGTTTATCCCACTAATTAAGGGTGGCTATATTGGTCGCACACTACTATTATGTTCTATATATTGAAAACAAGACCTTTAGCATGGTAATTAAAATCGGACTAGACCGACCGATTTGGCTACGAAACTAACAAACTGGTCACCAAACTGGTTATTAAGAATTCCGATACTTCAAAAATTCATATATAATTATATATATTTTTGAAAATTATAAATTAAGACTCTATAGAAAACATAAAATGTCTACTTTCTAATGCCAAAAAAAAAAAATCAAAAACATTAACATTTGACCCTAAAAAATTCTCAAATTTTAAAACTATTCCAAAAAATATTATAATTTAAGTTTACCTCCTGATGAGGGCCTTTTATTGTTAGCCTTGGAGTCAAAATAAAAAACTAAGCAAGGATTTCACATAGACAAACCTAAGACCGTTCTTTCTTCTCAATGAGCCTTTTATTGATTTCTAGGTAATCTAAATGCCATGTAACTGCAATAAAAACAAGGGGAAAATGGTTTTGGCTTTTCAAATTAATAAGCTAAAATAAGAATGCAATTAAATTAAATGCTAATTATTGTTTTTGGTATTTTTTATAAAATGAGATGGAGTATGAAATTGATGATGATGAATGCTCTTGAAAATAGAGTAGTGACTATCATAATTCAATTAAATATAGGAGTAAATATTCACTAAATTTTGATGAAAAAACCCCAAGTAAACACTTGAATCTAGTGTTCTTAATTAGTGATTACTCCTACTAACATAGCTAGCAATCACTTCTTAAGGCACTATTGAAGTGCACTATTGAAGCCCTTTCTTTTTTTCTTTTCTTTTTTGTGTGTGTGTGTGTGTCTAAAAGAACGATCAAGAAACCTTCAAGACATGCAATTTTGGAAGTTTACTCTCAAGAAAAGAAAGCAAAGATTTCTCCAACAAATTAAATTTACAGCTAAGCAATACCTCTTCACACTCTAAGATCATGCGTGAAACACAGATGTAATAATATCTCTTCAAATAGGTCCTACGTTATTAAGAACCGGAGGAGTATAAAAGCTTTAATCGGACCAAGGATTATTAATAGAGGAATTAATCTGCAAGTGGTCTTTGCTGCTATGTGAACACGTAATAACATCCTAGTTGGGTTGATGAGGAGCTTCAGTTTGTGGGATTTGAAACTTGTGGAAAGCAACAAGCGCTTGAACTCTGAGATAATCCTCACGCAGCCATATATATATTGGATCTTCAATCCTACATTGTGCCTCAAAGTACATTGTATCTGCTTTTTCTGCTCTCACATATTCTCATGATGGAATTTGCTGCAACATTTTAATTTTATCTTTAAGTGTTTTTGTTAGTTATGAATGTTCATCATATTTGAACAATATATTTCCTGAAAAAAATGTAGACTAGCTACAATTAAAAAGCCATAAGAATCATAATAGTAAGCAGAACCTTTTAAAATTATATACAAAATAAATTATTTTCAATTTTATGTGAGGAGCAACATTATTAAGTAATAAATACATGCATGATATCGTTATATATTGATTTTTCAAATTAATCAAGTAACTAAAGAATTCTCCCAACCCTCCTACGGTACGGTGCTACCACCATTTCTTTAGTGCACATAGGTGAATCTTTGAGGATCATTGGCAGGAAAATAAGGATAGAAAATGCAATTGGGAGGACATTTTCTTTTTTCTTTTTTGTTCCTGCAAGCTGCACATCATTTTGATTCCAAATCCTTCAAGGATGGGGAAAAAATAATTAGAATCTACCCAAAGAAAATTTCTGACACCAACAAAGATTTTTCACAGTATATCTTTTGGAAATCTCACTGATTGCCACATATAGAGAAGAGTATTTGTATTGATAGAGGATGATATATGGGAAGCTGAAAGAAAAGAATCTCCAAAGGATCTATATATATCTTTCCCTCCAAGATTGTATACTAATAGGGAAGGTTCGAGTGAGAAAGGCAAGAAATAGACCAAGAATTGAGGATTATCTCCATTTTAGGAATTTGACCAATATTTCTCCCCATTTATGAATGCACAATAATTTTTCCAAATCATGCCATTTATATATAACAGATTGCTTAATTACATATTTACATACATTCAAATCTCTCCCTCCCTCTCTGCAATATAATCAAGGTTGTTAAACTAGTGAGTTTAAGTAAATTTATGACAATGAAGTAAACTCGTATCATAAACTCGAATCGTAAATTTGTAAGAGTTTACTTTTACTATTAAATAGATATTAATAGTGTATAATAAATAATTAAAATATAAAAAATGACAACAATTTCATTTAAATATATTTTAAATCCAAATAATTGAAATGAAATCCATAAATATTCAAAATTTACCATATGTAACAAAGAAATTTCTATAAAGCTCACATATAAAGCCGTTGAACATAATCAAATAAAATAAGTTAACACGAGTTTAAGGGTAAGGTAACATAATTTTGTAAGTTTGAAACATAAAAAAGGTAAACTCAGTATATAAACTTGTAAGTTTAATTGAGTTTACAACGGTCACGAATTTATCTGTGACTTGACTCGATTTGGTAAGCTAGAAATGTAAAAATGATAAACTCAGAGAGTCAACTCGCGAGTTTACCAACAATGAATATAATACTAAATATATATAACCGCAACACAATAAATTATACACACACACCCAACATTTCATTTTTAGTAAAGAATCTGAACTCAAAATCGGTGTATATGCATGCAAATAAGAAATAAAATGAAGAGGGCAATTCGAAGAGTAGTTGCCAACATGATTACTATATGAAATTAGAGGTTTCATTCACTAAAAGCGATATTTTCTTATACACACACACACACAAATATCTGAGTGTGTGTGTTTTGTTAATTAATTAGGAACTGCTCATTCATGGTCCAAATATATAGATCTAGCTCATATATATCAATATCATATTTAAAACCTAAAAGGTTTCCGCAGTCATATCCAAAAGCACAACACCATGTCACTCCAAGTTTTGTACATTTTTGTTCACTGAATGTGCAGGATTGACTCACAAGGCTACAATATTTTATCTTCTCAACTACATACTCAAGATATTTAGAGTCCTTTTATTTATTTTTTTGATCGTTACAGGTCTAACTAACTACCTAGTAAAGATTTTTTTTTTTAATTTTTTTTTGAAATAAAACCTATTTATGAAGTCTAAGATCTCTTCTGAGCTACATATGATTTGCTAGAGGTTCATGATGATTCTTGAAAGAAGCAGCTTTGTCATTACTTCTTGCTGGGATCTGTAGCACAAAAAAAAAATTCAAGGAGATCCGTGTCCCAAACCTGCATAAAAAATGAATCCAAAACTATATGATTAGATCGATACACGATCAATTAGCATTATCCTATAATTAGAATCATTAATTGATCTAATTGACAAACATATAATTTTACAAGATGGCTGCAACCTGCTCTTGAGGAGTTGAGTTTCCTGATGGTGAATTAGCCTTGTCCGCCACCAACATGTTCAATGGCTCCAAGTTTGTGGATGCATCATTCATCGTCACCTTCAAATATCACATCACAATTATAAACTGGATTCAGATTTTGTTTACAATGGCTGAAAAATATTATTGTTTAGTATAGTAATAAGATTTCAATCCGTGTTTTTTATTGAATCTATATATAATAAAGGTCACATTATTGAAAACTCTGCTTGTAAAGCTTTTGGAGGAGAATCTAACCATCTTAGGGTTTTGGTTGGTGCAAGATGAGGATTTGTTTGGCAGAACATTGATGCTTCTTTCACTTGTTTGAGCGTTCACATGATCACCATCTCCCAGCAACTGTTACAAATAATGACAATCCATTTAATTTATATACACTCTGAGACATGAGTAGGACTAAATGCAGCATAATCTTGATCATATATATGACAATTCATATAACTCATTCAAGCGAACTCAACCATAAAGCACAAGTAAGCCGTATGTTGAAAACAGAATTAAGAAACAATGCAAATTATACACAAACCATCTGAATGTAGTGTTCAACATTCAAGGAGCTAAGAATGTCAGAACTTGAACGTTCACCAGCATGAGGGCTCTCTGCAGTCTGATTTGAGACAACCAAGAAACCACAATCAATATTATATAATTAAAAAAAAGTACACCATACCTAGTCAAGCTTACGCATCATATTGACTATTATTGTCCACTACTAACGCAAACGTGTGTTTCATACCTCATCAGGAAGAACCATGTCGTTTAGCATTAAGAAAAGTTCATTAAGATCATTCATTTGGTCAGTTTCCTGCTGATTCGCTGAAGTAGTGACAGTATTATTCTGATCATGATTATCAACATTCGTAATACCATTAATTGACTGTTGAGGCAAAGATGGAAACCCTGCAGATATGTTGGCTCGATTTGGTTCAACATAGACATTCATAAGTGAGGATGAGACAGGAAAAATTGCATTATTTAAAGCTCTCCTATTACTTAACGAGCCACATATATTGTTGTTGCTTCTGTTGTTGTTGTCATGACCCGTATAACCAACATTCTGAACTCTATTCAACGCACCAAATGTAAGAGAAGCATTGTTGCTCAGTTGAGTTCCACAGTGGTTATTATAGGGACTGGGATTTCGTTGCAGGCCAAAGCTTCCACAAGGCAAGTTTCTATTATTCCCCGATGAAGAATAGTTACTCATCAAGCCATTTGCAGTGAGGGCATTTGCAGAAGTCATAAACCCTCCTCCATTCACAATTGGGCGATGAAGATGATGATTTGCTTGATCATGATGATGGGATTGTTGGAAGTTTCTGTAAATATGATTGGTCCTATAGTGGTTTGGTTGAACCAGTCTGGTTTGATTGGTGAGAAGAGGTTTGGGTGTTGGAGGCCTAGACACAACGGTGCTGTAAGGTTGATGATGATAATTTTCATGATGACGAAAAGGATTATTGACACTCTTTTGGAGGTCTCTGATGACATCTGTGGGAAGGCCTATAGCAAACTTTGACCTCAAAGCTTTCTCTGATAATCCATCAAGGATTCCTTTCTCTGCGATTGTCTTCAGAAACATTCGGTACTTCTGCAACATTATTGTAAATCAGTTAATTTTTCTTGTTCTCTTGCTTTATCAGTTCTTTCAATTCCCTCGCCCAGATACTAATCTTCTAAAACGTATAATGTTTTCTACATTTAGACAAGTGTATAATTGTTCTCGGCTTTGAACTCAAATATTGTTTAAAATTGAATTAGAATTATGGCAAAAAAGAAAAAGAAATGCGCTGTTGAAGAGAACACTTGTATTTTTTAATTAAGAAGCACACCTGCAAATGACTGGCAACATTTGCTCTGGTCAAACCTGGCACGTCCATGATCTCAAGAATTTTCGTTGGAACTGCCTCTGTAGAAAAGTTAAACAAGCAAAATTCCAAATTAAATATATTATTATGTAGCAAGTAATTAACATCGAAAAAATTTGTCTTAATTGAGAAGAAGATCTAGTTTTCAACTAATTAACTGAATCACTCTGATAATAACTTTAGTTTTAAAATAGGGTTAACATACAACCAACACACCTGAAAGTGTTTTTCTAGGTGCATTAAGTATATTAAGTGCTTTAAAATATTTTGTGGTGCACCCGCCCCATAAAGTATTTCTTTAGGTATATCTATCACTCTAAAGTGCTTTTTATACAATTTCCACTTAACAATTTAGATTTTTAGGATGTTGGATACACTTAAAAAAATATTTCTAGGTGTTTGGTACACACAAAAAAAAAAGTTTAGAATACTAGACGCACTTAAAAAATACTTTAAAGTGCTAGTTGCACTAGATTAAATACTTTAATGTGCTGGATGCATCACAAAATTCTTTAGGACACTAAATACACTTAGAAAAATACTTCAGAGTGCTGGATGCATACCTTTACCCTTTAAAGTTTGTGTTAGTGTTTTAAAGTTTCAACATCTCAGTTTCTGACAAAGATATATGGATTAATACTCACTTTCCATGCCAATGTAGTCTATGGCCAACAAGAAGCGATTGTGAAGATTAGTAGTCCAGAAAATCTTGGATCTCTTTGGACCACAGAAGATGAGTTCTTCATTCTCAATCACTTCACTACGGTTTCTCTTGCAATACTTCTTCCTTTGCCTTTTAGGCGATGCTGAATTAACACTTCGTGGTGGTGATGAGTCTCCTTCTTCTTCTTCTTCACTTACTGATACTATTCTACCATTCTCAATTATTAGTTTCTCTCTCTTTCCAGCCACAAATACTGCCACACAGTTTTTAAGTCATCGCTTTGTACTGGTTTCATAATGCAATTGGATGCTCCATGCTTCAGATTCCTCCCATCTCCAGACATAACTGCAAACATATCCACATTTGTAGAATTAAGTTTACGTTAAGAAACTTTAACTATAGCTGCAAAAACCCTAACCCTAGCTAGCTAGCCTTCTTCCATTGAACAAGGTTTAGAGAGTAGTTGATAATGAGTTCCGCTATATATACTTACTTATGACTGGAAGATTGAATTCACGTTTGACACATTTTTGGAGTTCAAAACCATTCATTTCTCGTATGTTAAGGTCGGTGATGACGAGGTCGAAGAAGCCTCTGAATTCCCTTAGAGTCTTCAAAGCTTCATGACTACTTGTAGCAGTTGCAACTAAAGTTTCAAAGCAAACTCTTATTCATATTATTATAATTAAGTAAATACTTGTTCAATAATGAGAAATAAGCTACAAATGGAATACTGTAATAAAGATTAAGTAAACTCCTATACTTATATAGCTGGTGCACAAATAAATAGTGATCTTTATGAATTATGCTGATTTCCCCCCCCAAGAAAATCTTACTCCGGCGTTCATATATGTATGAAATCAAAATGATCTCAAGAGAACATAGTTAAGGGAAGAGGGTTGTAAATGAAAGAACAACACATATAATTGTGCTTGAGAAGCAGGAAATTCAAATTGGAGTTCAATGAAATGATGAAATATATATTAGGTTTACATTCTGAACATTTTGCATCAACAAACAACAAAATAATCAAATTATATAGTTGATGTTTTGAATTAAGATAAATCTCAACTTGTGTGATGTATATAATATAAACTATATTAAACTCAACTCGTGGGCATATGATGGATGACAAAACAAAACAGACATAGAAAAAGAGTACGAAGAAGAAATGGTGAACATTGACTTATTGAACACTATATTTATTAAAGCTAATTAATGAATCTCCATTTCCCTCCCTTGTTTTTTAATTTTTAATATATTATTGTAATGACTTTTTTCTTTCAACCTCATAAATCACTTTAGCCTTAAAATGTGTCTTCACTACGATCTGTAATATATGACACTTTAATTAATTTACAAAAAATAAGGAGTGATAGTTAACCAATTAAATATGTCATAATTTTTTTTTTAAAAAATCCACTTTTACCCTTATTAAAAAAATTGTTTGTAAATTTAATGAGTGGACAAAATTGAAAATGAACATTAATTACATGGACAAAACTGAAAAATTAGTGTTGATTATCTTACAAGTAACTTGTATTTTGGACTAAGTTATTCTTCTAAAAGCTCCTTATATTGTGGATTGGAGGGACTATTATTTATATTATTTTATTATTTTAATACGAGAACATGAAGTAATTGAAATTAATTACGTATATCCACGGTGAAATGAAATAAAAGCCATCCACAAAGGAGTCACATGACAACAACTCCTTGAAGAATCAAAGATTGAGATTTTCGTTACAAAACACAATCAATCACAACCAACTAATAATTGACCACATGATGGAACCTTGCAAGAAGATAGAGACACATATGATCATGAAACAATTAGTATTTTGAGAAGGAAAAAGAGATGAAGAAGATGAAGGAGAAGGAGATTGATCATGAACCTGAAATAAACTCAAGTCGTGTTTCAGGCAAAGACAATATTAATTTGAATCAAACATTACGTAGTTTTAGAAAGGGAATATTGCAGAACCTTTGTATTGCCATGATCTGAGAAAACCAGCGTTGACGGAGAGGGTGGTGGTATCATTGTCCACGAGCAAGACAGTGATGTTGAGTCTCTCACAGTCAACAACTTGAGGAGAATTAGAAGCCATTGTCTCTAAAGGAAACCTGAATCCTCTGACAGATCGAAAAACCAAGCTGTCTATCAAAGAACCACTATATGTTGTCTGTCACTGTGGGCGAAATTAGTGAGATGTGTCTCCTTTTATACTGCCTTAGGAGTATGGTGATCAGCACTGTGTTCAGACAAGATCTTACATTTGGCACTCTTGCTTCTTCATGGAAACATATCTTTTTTTTTAATTTCTAGAAAATCTTCCTTTCTTATCTGGTTTTGAGTTCATATTTTTCTTAAAAAATAATAATATTGACGTGAAAAATCCTTATTTAAAATTTTTTATTTGTGACAATGACCTAAATTATAAAGTTCTGATACTTTATGCATATGAAATTCCGCAGAGTACAGGTATATAAAAATATATTGAATTTTTTTACTAATACAGTTTTTAAATAATTTTTTTTTAAAACTAATTTTCTGAGTTTAAATTTTGAGGCTGCTCTTTGAAAAAAAAAAAAAAAAAGCCAACAAATTAAAGGCAATAAAATCTAGAATAAAAATGCAATATTTATTACTTCTTACCATGTGTTACTTGGGCTCTTTAATTTCTTTCTTTAGAAGATTTGGTAATATTGTCATTTCCACCCTGCTTTTTTTTTTATATATATATATATATATATATATATATTCTTTTATCTTTCTTAAATTTAGATATATGCTGAAGTCTTTTTAAGGTGGACTGTGATAATGAAACAACGGAGCTGCTATATTTTGCTAAATAATCTTACCATGTTTGAATTAATATAGTTAAATGTTCTTTAAAAAAAGACAAGTCTGTGTATCAAATTAATTAATCCCTCCAGTCTTTTTTATAATATCTCAAAATTTAAATTGTTTTAGTCTTTTTTGTAAGAGTCTGACAAGAGTTGTTTAAACATTTAACAAGTTTTTTCCATTTTGTCACTCATTAATAATTATATGTAATGCAATAATTAAAAAATTGGTAATATTTTATATTTAATCTTTCTCTCTATTATTTTCCTCTCATAAATAAAAGCATACTTGGAAAAAAGTTTATTTCAGACATATTTATTATTCATAACTAATTTTAACTATTTTTTTAAACTGCGTAATTATCGAGGTCTTATAAATAGGACCGGGGGAGTATGTGCTATAATTACATGTTTGCATACAAGATAGAATTTTACCTGGTATTAATGTCTAAATTTCTCCAACATTTTTATAGTTTATAGTGTTCATAATTTACAAGAAACACTGATGGGGATTAATTACAATATAAAGCCAGCATAATTACAAATAGTCCATTCATTTTTCACTAGAAATTTTACGTTGGAAAGCATCTACCACATGTATTCATATGGTATGGGGATAACATCTTGAAATTGAAATGACAATTAATTACTTGAACCACCTGATGCTAACTCGGTTGATAATAGTGGGTTCAAAGTTTCAAACTTTCCTGTCCGATAAATAATAATAATAATAATAATAAAATAAAAGTAAAAATAAGGAATGTTTGGAAGTTTGCACCAGATACCTGCAATTGAAGAACATTTGTTGGGCTATCTAAACGAGCTCTTAAACTGAAGACAGGTTAAATAATTAAATATTTCCTCCTATTTATAATTATAAGTTACTTCAATTATTAATTCATTAAATTTATGTTAAATTCAAAGAAATTTCCAACTTTAGTCATATTTGATAAGGTTTTGAAGGAAAAGAAAAATACAATGAATCATATGTTTAAACATTAACTGTATAAGCAAAATTGACAAATTAGCATTAATTGCTTTCAAAGTGATCTATATTGTGGACCAAGTTATTTTTCTAGAAATGAGTTATATTATGGACCGGAGGGAATATGTCTTAAATTGAAAATTGTTTCACTTTTACCTTATTGAAAAACTTGTTTAAAAATTTAATGATCGTAATTAATTACGGGGACAAAAAAATAGCATTAATTATATTGCAGTTGATTATATTTTGGACTAAGTTATTCTTTTATAAGCATCTAGTATTGTAGACTAGAGGGAGTATTTCAGAAAACCACTGTAAATCAAACAGAAAAAGAAATAGAAAACCAGCTTCTGCCTGTTGTTTCCAAAGAAATACCACATTTTCTTTTTAGAAGTTAAGGTCTTTTCATGCACAAACAAGGTAATTTTCACAGGAAAGGAAGTTTTAGCCCAACTCTGAGGGAAACTTATCTACTCCTCTGATCTCATTTACAAGATAATAGGAATATGTATATATATATATATATATATTTGTCATATTTACAAGTCACATTAAATTTTTTTATATAAATGTTTGAAAAAGTTTTTCAATAAATTATTTAAAAAAAATCATTTTTTTCAAAAATAATAAATCAAAACAATTTCTAGGTATTTTCTTGTTTTTATTTTTCTATTGCTTACTTTTTTCCACTAATGACACAGAACAATAGCACTGACCATGACTACATTACCACCAGCAACGGTCATTGCCACGTCACTTAAAAATGTTTTTTTAAAAAAAAAAAAAAAAAATCTATTTAAACAGATTTTTTTTTCCAAAACTGGTTTTTAAAATCAATTTTATGAAGCTTTTTTTTTTAAAAAAAAAAAAAGAAATAAACATGCCGTAGATTTCCTGAATGATAAAATGATATGATTGTGATTGTAAAATGTGGTGGATGATATGTTTCTAATTTCTTAAATGAGTACGTAGTGGATGAAGAACCAAGTTAAACCGTGGGAGAAAAATACACAAGCACTTCCGTAGTTGGCACATTTTAGTGCTTTCCTGTGAGAATACAAAATTTCAAAATCCCAATTAAAGAATACTACGCCGATTCGTAATTATAAGATCTAGTTGACTTTTTTGGAGAGATTAAAAAAGCTAAATAAGTTACTTAATCATTTCATATTTTGTGTTTTCTTAAATTATATATTAGTTTATTAGTCAAACTATTTAGTTTGAAGAAAAAAATAAAAATATTCTAAAGCTTCCTTAATTTCTCCAAAAAAGTTAACTAAGTCTTATAATTAGGACTGGAGAGAGTATCACTTATCTAACATATATTTATGGGCTTATGATATATCCAGTCACTGGATATAAGGTTTTGTCCAATAAACAATATACTACGTCGTTTGGTCCACTCGATAGCGCGTGACACTCACTCACTCTCTCTTTCTTCTTCGCCTCTGTGTTCGTGATTAGTCACTCGTTCTTTTTCCTTTTGTGACGTCTCCATCTCCATCTTCTATGATTTCCATATATCATTTGTGTTTTCTGCGATTCCAAATATCAATCAATTAATTTGGTGTTTCTTTCCATCAAAAAATCAAGGGTTTGATTTTGAAGAAATTGGGGCTTACGACGTTGAAGTCTAGTCTCTAATGGCTTTTTATTTTGTTTTCTTGTCAATGTAAATATCACCAGTTGGATAGATTTATACCAAATCGTTCAGCCATGGACTTCGATTTCACACACTACATGCTTACTGAAGGGGCAAAAGGTAAGGAAAATCTCAACGCCAACTCACCCTCAGCCTACAAGAAGCTACCTTCAAAAGCCTCAACTGTCTGTGATTTGATTTCAATCGCTCATTATCGATTCTGATTTTTATCTTCCATAAGCGATTTGATTTCTAAATTTAGGAATTAGGTTTTATTTCAATCACTCAACTCTACGATTATCTCCAAATAAAACCAAATAAATCAGCAATTCCTATTGATTCACTCAACTCTGCCTGTTTGCTTGATCGGAAATTGATTCCTATTGGATTTTTTTTTAATTGTTCACTAGACCAAATGACGTAATATGTTGTTGACTAGAAAATACCTTATATCAGTGACTGGATATATCATAAGCCCAATATATATATGGCGGAAATGATGTATCATGTGACTAGACATAACGTTTTATCTTGTGAGGTTGATATTGCACCGTTTTATCCACTTAAGGTGATATGTCGTTGACGGGGAAAAAAATGTGCAATAATGAATCAATTTCCAGCAAACATTGATTCCGTATCAATTGCGAAGATTTATTTCCGATTTAGGAATTAGGAATCAATTAACCATGAAGAAGTCGGTTCACAGCAAACATTGGCTTTGCATAAATTGCGATGATTGATTCCTAAATTGGAAATCAATCAATTAACATATGGATACGGTTCACAACAAACATTGGCTACGCATAAACAATCAATCACCTGCACATATGAATTCGTTTCCCTTGAATCAGTTCAAAACCAATACAGAAAAGCAAAAATACAATAGTATTATCGCACTTCTACCTCAACAACTCATATGAATGAGCTAGCCTGACAGGAATCGTTGTTTTACTTTTTATTTTTGGTACAAAAGATGTACTAGCTTAACAGGAATTAAGTTAGACTAGTGGGGAATTAAATCTTGTACAATCTTTAGCTACCAATATCCAAAGATGAGACTGACAACTATCAAAGAAAGCTGAAGTAGATTAACTCATCCTTAGCCAAAGTATCTGCAATGCAATTTTGATCTTTAGAAATATGATTGACTTGTAAAATGGCATGTAAAAGCTGAGTATCTTCTACATTTTTTTATTTTCTTGTGATTATAAGTAGAGCTAGCACGTGAGAAAGTGGAGTTTATTCTGCATGTTGGTGAAAGTGTTTTAAAAAAGGGAGACATTATAAAAAAAAAAAATAGATTGCAGAAGCTAGATACATTTGTGCCTTAAATTTTCTATTTTTCTTGGAATTAAGTGAAGTTTCAGTTTCAGCTGTTGCTTCCCAATAATCTAAGTAAAAGAGTTATGGTCTTCCATTAAGAGCTGTTTGTTGTTTGGTCTTCCATTAATCGAAGTATTGCCAGCCAAACAAAGAGTTATAGTTTCCAAAAGAAATGAAATTGCAATTTTTGGATGAGCACGTCATGCTAAACCAATTCAGTAAAAATTACAATTTAGATTCAAATAGAATGCTTGAGAATTCTCTAAATGCCAAGGAGAAGCTGATCTCTGAATTGAACATGGAACTTCACATTTTATTCTTGTGTATGCACAAATCCCATAGTAAGACCACTGTGTCCAATACCCATTTGTGTTCCAATTGTGTTCTCTAATATAGTGCTTGAGCCTTTGAGTCCAATACCCAAGTTTTTTTTACTCCTTTTGCTTATCTCTTGCAATATCCATATGCAAATAAAACTTTCAAACTTTTCATCAAGTTTAAAGAGTCAAACACAAAACATCAACTTCACAAATACCTTTTGCTTCGGACAACCAGTTTTATAATGACCCTTTCCTTGACAATAACTGCAAGTCCTTTGTTGTTTTGTCGACATTTCTATGCTTGATTTTATACGTGAAGCAACCCTTAAACGCCCTTTAGTTCTGATTGGTTGGGTGGGATCACGCACGTCATTAATGTGTGAAACTTGAGAAACAGAACTACGAATTGGTGAAGAAACAATTTAGGGAGTTGTTTTGTCTTCAATTCTCTTTCTTTTTCTTTCTAGTTGTTGTTGCAAAAAATCAGTAATCATAGTGTCAAGCCTTCTAATCTCAAAAATAGAATTTGGGGCTTCAGAAACAGCAATGTTGATTTTGGAGTGAACCGACCACAAAGGCAATACACTAACTTCATTAGTAGTTGTTTTTGCATGAACACCTACAAGATTATCAGCCTTATAGCTTGCATTCATTGTCCATCTAAACAGTATATATTTTTCAGGTAAGGTCATGATTTGTTTCTTCTTCATGATGTATAAAATATGTTTGCACAAAATCCCCATAGTCTCAAATTTTCCATAAGAACAATGAGCTATGAATATTTCAGTCAAATGGTAGCCGACAATTGCCCACCACTTTTTATCAACTTCAGGAGACCCCACCCGATACTTGATCACATTTTTGTCTGTTGAAATCTTTTCATGAAAGTAATTATGTATGGCAGCCTTCCACTCTCTTTTAAAGATCTCAAATAATTTTCTTGTGTAACGCTCTCCGCCTATTGCTTCAATTGGATGATTAGTCTCCAAAATTGCTTTTGTATTTCTAGTTTTGAAATCCTCATCTTCTTCAAAGATCCCTCCGGACTTGATTGCTTTGTCATACCGGGTAACAAAGTCATTTAACATTGTATTAGAGTTGACGTATCCATCAAAAAATGAATTGATGCTCTCACTTTGGCCACTGGTGGTCATTCCAGCAAAAAAAAAGTATTTTTCAAGTATGACTTTGCCCAATAATGACGTGAATTATACATGTTGGATAACCAACTACTTGCTTTAATATCATATTTAGTCATCAATTCTGCTCACTTGCCTTCAAACTCATCAATGTCTCGACTTTTATATCACTCACGGAAGTCAATATCAAAACTATCTTTAAATTGTGTGCGCAATGCTTGACTATGCTCCATAACATGTTTTTTTTATATACCATGCACAAAAACAGTGTCGTGCTTTTGGAAATATATTAGCAATTGCTTTTCCCATAGCTTTGTCTTCATCTGTGATAATAGCAATAGGAGACTTGTCAAACATACATGTCCGAAACTGTTCAAACAACCATGTAAATGTTGCCTTTGTTTCATCTTCTAACAAAGCGGCTGCAAATAAAATTGATTGCCCATGGTGATTAACCCCCACAAAAGGGGCAAAAGGAAACCTAAACTTGTTCGTTTTATAAGTCACATCAAACACAACGATTCCTGTCAGGCTAGCTCATTCATATGAGTTGTTGAGGTAGAAAGTGCGATAATACTATTGTATCTTTGCTTTTCTGTATTGGTTTTGAACTGATTCAAGGGAAACAAATTCATATGTATAGGTGATTGATTGTTTATGCGTAGCCAATGTTTGCTATGAACTGTATCCATCTGTTAATTGATTTATTTCCGATTTAGGAATCAAGGAATCAATCATCGCAGTTTATGCATAGCCAATGTTTGTTGCGAACCGACTTCTTCATGGTTAATTGATTTCTAATTCCTAAATCGGAAATAAATCTTCGCAATTGATACGGAAACAATGTTTACTGGAAATTGATTCATTATTGTGCTTTTTTTTCCCGTCAGCGGCATATCACCTTAAGTGGATAAAACGGTGCAGTATCAACCTCACAGGATAAAACGTTAGGTCCAGTCACATGATACATCATTTCCCCCATATATATATATATATAACAAAATGTGTAAAGCCTCCAAGAAGTCCATGTAAAGTTTAATCCTTGGTAAATGAAAATGGCTGACAAAGTTGGTCCGGATTAGCTAATAATCATAAGGTTGTGAGTACAGATCTCATCAATGTAAGAACCTTATTGGTGGATGATTTGAATATATCCATGTAAGCCCTCTTAAAACTTGAAGACATGCTCTAAACCCTGGTAAACCCAAGACTTAAAAAATTGGGCGGAAGTTCCTATTAAAACTTCTAAAAGATGAAAAAACATGAAATCGCGTATCAATAATGTGGGTACAAAATTTACATAATGTGATACTTTCTATGCATAAAGATTTATCAAAGTTCTCCTCATGGTAAAATTTCAGTGGAGGCTTTTACCCATTTTTCCTGATATTAATTTCACTTAAAATTAATACTTCAATTTTTTTTAATTCCGAAATAAAATAAAAATATGAAATCAATCTGTTTATTTTTTCACTCTTCCTATTTTATTCTACGCACAAATCAATCACTGTATTTTCAAAACCATCTTCCAAAAGAATACTCTGTAGACTAATTACTCATTTTCCATAATCATATTAAATGTTATATGCCTCTTATCCTTAATAAGGCAGATAACTAATTTGAGTATATTAACAAAATTAATCATATTATTTATTTATAGCTTTTCCTAACTAATCTTTTATCATGACTACCTTTAATGAAAACCCCTTAAAGCATGTAATCAATAAGATATTTTAGTGGGAAAAAATTAGATTTAGGAAATATAATGTATTAAAATATTATATACAAGATCAAATTCAACCCCCAAACTCTTTTCATCCATCGGTTTTCTGTGATCACCCCAAAATGCAGAAAACAATGAGCAAACTCAAACCCTCATAGAAACTTCATGAAATTCTGCGATAATCTCTTCCATTGGAATCACAAACTTGCCTCAACGACTATATGACTTGAGGAGGAGAAGGACGACAGAACAGGAAGACATGGCAGTGGAGTAAGTGTAGTATATAAATACGAAGCTGACAAACTGTCCCATAGATTACACTTGCAGATGTGACACAAAACCCTCAAATAAGATCTCTAAAAGCCTACTTAAGTACAAGAGCACCATGTCACAACAAATAGCATCCAAATCGAAAAAAGCAGGTATTCAAAATATCCTGTACAATGATAATTTGCTGAACACTTGCTGACTCAGAAATGCCCATTGCTGAGCCTTAGTTATGTTAGTCATGCCTTCCACGGAAAGTCATCGAGGTCACTATTAAAGAAGCCATTATCAGTGAACTCGCGAGCAATATCCTGAACCACATCTTGCAGATGGAGATTTTGTGGTATATCAGACGTTCTTTGGTTGAATCCATTGTTGCCACCGGCTGCAGAAGAATCACTGTTTGAAGCAGCTTTGAAGCTGTTGCTCCTGCTAGGAGCGGCGGGTCTGTTGCCCCCTGAAACATTGGATGTTCCTCCGCCCGCTGGTGGAGGGTTACCTCCAAAACCCAAACCATTATTTGTAATACTTCCATTGGGGGTGGGTCCAGCATGGAACTGCGGTTGAACTCCTCCACTGCTGTTATTCGACAATTCCTGAACAAGTTGCTGGAGAATCTGGGGAGGTAGAGCCTGATTGGTTTGGGAGCCCTGTGGATAATTTTGTTGTGGTAGGCTACTTGCACTTAATGAGCGCTGTTTAAGTTGTTGTAGCTGCTGTTGCTGCTGCTGCTGCTGCTGTGGAGATAGATGGGGACTTGATAAACCGTTGGCAGGTAAATTCTGCATCGAGCCCGGAAGCAAAGCGGCAGTGGCACCTTGAAAGTGTAAAGAAGGACTCTGGTTTGAATTATTGAAGGAAGAAGATGCTTCACACTGAAGTGAATTAGGGCTTGAATTCATGGAGTTTTGCCTCATGAGGAGATTCTGGTAGTTAGTCAGTGCCAATGCAGCTTGCGCAGATCCACTTAAAGCAGCACCACGATTAACAAGGTTAGGATTGTTGTTGATTTGGTTATTCAATCCAGGATGCAAAGCCATTAGCTTATTAAGTGTGTTCCGGTCAGTTGGCAGACCATGAACATTCGCCAACTGTTCCATCTCCTGCATCTTTTGCATCTGGAGCTTAGCTGCAGTTGCATGCCTAGGATAACTTTTCAAGCCCTCTGCATAAAGGTGTAGAATCAGAATAAAGAGCAGAAGTACCACTGCTAAATGCTAAAGAAAAATACTGGTTCAAACCACAAGAGGGGCGTGTCTATTGGATCATCGCATCACCTCATCATGCTCTGCAAATTTCAATATTTGCTACATTTCCAGTTTTCTTATAGTGAATATTTCTATTTTTCTATTTCTTATTGATCAGGATTTAATGACCTCAGGTACATAGTCCTATGACCAGTAGATGATAAAGACAACAGGCCTGAGGGAAAAAAGGAAGGAAAACCAAGATAATCCAATATCATGTAATATCACACAAAAACACAAGGATTACCAAGTGCCCCAACTTTGCGATCCCGGCAGAAATCCATCAGATCTTTCATGCTATTCACAACTTCCGATATCTGAAAATCATTGCAGCAAAAAAAAGAGAGAGAGAGAGAGAAAGACTTGATTAGAAAGTAAGTTCTCTCTCATCACAGAACACTAAACTATGAATTTGGACTTTCCAAGAGTACCTGCAAACATCTCACATATCGTTTTGAGAAACCCAGGTCATTCAGAGACTGTAAGTCCAAAGTCTTTGCCAGCTGACACCCAGCTGTTATTACCCTGATGCAAAATAACGTCAGCGTCATCTTTAATGAGGTCATATTTTAGATCTGTTGATTTGTACCATTTTCCCTCCCAAAAAAAAAAGCATAGATTCTTAATCTACCCAACTAGCATTGAGACACAGGCCGTTCTATGCAGCTTAACAATACCTAATTAAATCATGGTAGAAAGTTCAAGGGAACAAAAGAAAGCCTGAGAGATTATACAGTTGCATCGCTTCAAGATCAAGATGTTCATACTCTTTAGTAGCCTCATTTGCAATGAAAAAAGACATAATTTTGATCCATGGGGGTGAAGGAAAATTTGAGAAATTTTCGAACTGCACTACTGCAAAATGCTCATACTTGTTAACAACCTCATAGCCCAAAACAAAGGCATAATTTTGACCCTCTAATGAGTACATTGCCCACAAAAAGCAATACTAGACACCAACTATTGACTCACATGTTGCTGTTTGTCTGCAGATCCTGCTGAGAAATCCCATCAGATCCACTTTCAGTAATAGAACGCTGGCACTTCTCAACCACTTGAACCAATTGACTGACCTGCAACAGTGAGAATTTAAGGATGTAAGTTCCAGAGATAGTAACGCATCATCTTCATTCTGATCAAGTTCATATGGTCATGCCAGTATATATCTCCCTAGTTTTTAGAGGCATCTGCAATGTAACATGTAACATATTGATTGCTAACTTCCATTTCTTTTTATTATTTTGGGACAAAATTAAAACACAATCTTGTAATCAGAAAAATAACAACGTTAGATTCTAGTTCCATCTAACGCCTTCTAGTTCAACAACAAAACACTCATCTAAACATTGCAGAATTATCTTTTTCAAGGTGGTAATTTCCACCGCTTATAGAACTCCACACCCATATGTCCAAATTGCTTTAATGCTTAATTCTGCATCACTCACTAAAGCACACAACATAAATAAATATCGAAGCATGCGGAGGTGCAAGGAGATAAAATATGTAATAGGAGACAACAGGGACAACTAATCACATATAGTTGACCACCTCACAATGATCAACTAATCTTAGCCATAAACAAACTACTAACCACCAGTTGAAGAAAACCGGTCGAGGAACCATTTAAAAGAAAGATAAAAAAATTGATCACTATATCTAAATTGAAAGTTCATCAAGAAAATCTTTTTTCCTGAAAATAGCAGTAGCCAAAACGAGGTAAGTAAAGATTTAATATAGTATGTAGAACCATACCTGTGGTGCAACCAACCTTCGAGGAAGAAGTTCTTCATGGCGTCTTGCACAAAACTCCCAAGATAATATCTGCATAGGAAGCAGATTTAGCACATCATAAAGCAAACATGACTCAATCAGGAGATAGCCTTTAATATAATAATGATTTTATAACCTTCAGATCTTGGGTAAATATGATGCGAAGTTGACCCTCACGAACAACACGAAGTTGCTCATGCACGCTCTCTTGAACTGCCTTTCCATATTCTAACATCATTAAACCAGAGGGAAATCTATACTCCCGGGGCAAGTCCAAAAACATAAGTTCATCAATCACCCCACTACCAAATTTGATTTCGTTAAGTCTGGGGAGTACTTCAAAAGTTGCCTCTGTTAATCAAATCCATAACATAGACATTATTAGCTTTTCAATGGCCAAAAATTCAGACTCATATATTGACATGAAGACAAAATCAGATAATTCACAAAAACAGCATGCTAAGAAAATAACTGGCAGGTACATAGTAGAGTGCATATTTGTTATTTGTAGCAGCTCTGCCTTAACCATTGACCACTTAGAAATGACTTAATTAATATGCTTCCTGATGCTTGACTCAAGTTTTTATTTAGTAATTACAGACTATGTGCAGGTTTGGATTAGCTTTTGGAGAGTAGCTTCTACGATTTACAAGGTAAATATGAGAGAGGGGTTTAGTCTCAACTTGCAAAAAGGGCTTCTGAAACCAAGGTTTTGTGGTTTCCCAAACAATCCCTTTCTACTAAAAGTTATGTTATCACCCATAACAAATGCAAGATATGATCAGTGTTGATCACAAGCACGAGCTATTCAGCAAGTGATAGTTAGAATCTATTGTTTCTCAGGAGGAGAACAAAGACTATCTCTGCATTAACGTAGAAGTTTAAAATGATAAGGTGGAGAAGTGAAATTGTCACCACATCTCTATCACTCTCTCTCCTTGATACAAAGTGACTTTCAGAAAGGGGGAAAATCATGAAGATATTATTCTCATTTTCTTACCAAATCCCCTTCCAGATTTAGAACCGCATATGTCGCACTGCCATGCATCCTGGCCAAAGATATATTCATAAAACATTATTTACATGTCAAAAAGCACCAATGCATTAAGAGCATAAAATAGTGAGGACAGAATAATTTTATAAGCCTCCAAAATCATCTGAGCCAAGGATCTTTGAAGTACATAGGCTTTTCAGAGTCACCACTAGAACATAATAGGATCACGCACCACATCAGCACTTTGAATGCACAATTGAACATCAGCATGAATTAAGTCATGATCCCATGCTACAACCAAAATGATGAAAAAAAACAAAAGTCAACACAGTAAAAACTTACCATAGCTGCTTGGGGGAAAACACCAAGAGTATGTTGCCCGACATTATCATATAATGACAAACACCACCGTTTCTTTGAACGCGGAGAGTAATATTCAGCCACAAATTTTCTCCAATAGGCAATACTATTATCCTGGGACAAGTAGGAAAAATAAATAATAATTATAATCAATCTATATCTTGCAACCAAATGCCTAAACCATCCAGCACATGCATTCAGTTAACCAAATTCAAGAACACCTGGAAAAGAAGTACACTTAAAAGAATAGTGGAAAAATAAAAACAATATAACAAATCTAAAACAGACCTAAGCTAAATAAATTATTGCTCCCGTAAGAATTAATAATGCAAATTACATCTTGCCACATGCAAGAAACAAACAGAAGAACTCACATTCGGTCGCTGCCTTTGATGATAAAGGTATTGCATCAAACGACGGGCACAGACACCACTATCATATGGGCGCTTCATGGCAGACAGTGGTTGCATTGCTTGTTGTTGTAATTGCTGCCTCATTTGCATATGTTGTTGCTGCTGCTGCTGTTGTTGCAAGTGAGCTCTCTGTAACTGTGGCATTGACTGAAGGATTTGTTGCTGCTGTTGCTGTTGCCTCAGTCTCTGCTGCTGGAGCAAAGCCTGTACTTGGGGATTTCGACTTTGGAACTGCATGGGGTCCTGCCTCTGAAGAAGCTGTGGTATTACCTGCTGGTGCATTATATCTTCTTGCTTGATATCCATCCGAGGTTTCTTATTCATCTGGGATAGATTGTTTGGATCTTGTATCAAAGATCCAGGTACTCGTGTACCCATAGGCAGTGGAGCTGGGCCAGTATGAGCTGCAGACAAAGATGTTGCAGTAGAAGCACCCTGTATTTGCTCATGATTCTTTTGCATTTGTTGAACATTCTGGTCTTGATGAGAGCTCTGCTGTACTACAGAAGAACCATCCATGACTGATGACCCCGAAATACTGATATTATTTGATGAGAATGACATGGGTGAAGCAGGTAAACGTAAGTATGATTCTGTGTTATTGCTAGCACTTCTCTGTAAACGAGGTCCCCCTGATAGTGCAGAATTTGCATCTGTGACTAACGAACTTGCTCCAACACTAGGCCCTGAATTTGCCACACTGTTTAGCATTGCACTACTCATGTCACCAGAAACCGGACCCAGATTTGAACGTCCAGTTCCAGGAAATGAGTTGGATGTGTTACCAAAATATGAATTTAAGTGAGACTCAACAGCATTATGTGATTGCCCATCTCCTTGATAGAATATTCCAGAACTTGATGATGAATGGGCTAACCCTCCAGCCACCCGAGAAGGTGCCATGGAGGGTACCGTTCCTCGGTGACAGGAGTCTAAGTAGCTCTCTAGAGCCAGGCCTGTGTGGTATCTAGACTAACTAAAATGTTATGTCAACACTAAAACAGAGGTGTAAACCCATATAGTCTCTTCAAAAGTTCACAAGCTCTAGGTAAAAGACGTATTGGGTAAACAAGTTTCCCTGATTTTATTTCTTCTTTTCCTTAAATTTCTGACTCAGGCCAATCAATAACAAGTTCTGCCAAATCTATGAACTTCTGTGCAACCAAATATGCCCAATAATTTTATGAGCTTCTCAACTCTGGGCACGTTCTGAGACGGATCTGATATAGATATGGCAATACACGTGTGAGTGTATATGAGCATCAGCAATAAACAAGCTTCAGTAAATAAATAAAACCAAGCCCTGGTATAAAAGCATACATCACAAACAGACACAGGAACTAAACCGCAATGGATTTCCAACTTAAAGGCAGGAAAAACATGGTTTTTAACCACGCCCACAAAACCCTAATTGTTCATAATTTAGACAAGAATCTGCATAAGCATTGGTGCAAAGGTCAAAATACCAAGTTATCACACATTCAGACGGCAAAATGGCGACCATATAGCCATATTGTATAAGCAAAACTGTGAATCAACCCAGCACCAAATTAAGCCGTAATATTTAGCACACAAGTTGAGAGGATAAAAAACTACTGGCGGAATCAGAGAGCTTGAATCGAATATGCAAAGTGCAAATTTCGGGTCCACAATCCGCCAAAATGCAAACTTCAAGTCCGACAAACACCACAAAACTTGTAAAAGAAAGGATCAAGAGCAATAAACAAAAGAATTCAACTCTAAGGGGAGAAATGAAAAGATGTGACTTCCCAACTACAGAGATCGATCACTAGTAATTGAAATTGAAATCAATGAAGCACATAGCAGTTGGCGTAACAATGACTTGAATGCGAGGAATCAGAGGGAGTGAGCTACTCACATCGGCAATGCAAGCTGGAGAAAAAGCTAAACCTCGCCTGACTTATCAGACTAAAATTGGAGAGAAAATTAATTAGCATTGAAAAGGGGAGAGAGAGTGACCGACTGTAAGGGTCTCTTTACTATATTACCGGCGCTCTCCGGTAAACGAGAGGACGCGTGTCGCCAAAGTACGATTGAGCGCAGTCAGCGTAGATCCTGATCACCAGCCACGTGGCACGACTTAATTGGTTACAGACAGGGCGCGTATTTAGGATATGGAAGGGATTACCCGGGTAATTCTTCCTGAGCAAGAATCAGGTACGGTGGCACTTAGATTTGGGATTTGAATACGATTGGAGGAGACGGCAGATCTGAAAGGGATGGATCGTGCGGAGGTTGGTCAGGAGCATGATTGAAGTTCTGTTTGATCTGATTTTTTTTTTTTTTTTTTTTTTTTGTGGTCAAACTGTTTGATCTGATTGGCTAAGCGAGTGTTTGATAAATTCTGAAACACTGGATTTCAGAAGCCCTTTTCTCTAATGTTTATTCAAATAAATTAAGATAAAACGTATTTTACATATTTATCTTGTACCATTTTAATTATATTTATAAGTCATTTTTAATTAAATCACACATATCAAAGAGAGGTAGTTAACTTAATGATCATTGGGTAAATTTTAACTTTACCTTCATTTATGAATGAATATTTTTCAACCATTTCTTCTCTCTATTTTTATTGGTAAAATTAATATGGTCAAAATTATCACAATCTCATTTACTACCCTAAAACTGAACTTATAAATATGAACCAATTTTTTTTGTCAAAAGAAACTTATAAATAAAACCAAAATGATATACCATAAATCTTTTTGAAAGCTACTTTAAAGATTCCGTTTTTAGTAGTACTTGGATTCTATCAGTTTCTTTTCCTTTCTACTTGTTTTGTAGTAGTATTTCTTGTCGGAATTCTTGAATCAGATTTTAATCATTTTATTAATAAAATTGCTTTTTCAATGCAAAATATATTGCTGAAAGGGTCTGAAAAGTGCAACTCATGTTTTAGCGAATTATCATTCTTTTATATTCCCTCCAGTCCTTTTTTTAATATTTTTATTATTTGATATCAGGTTTAAGGTTCATAGATACCCTCTCAATATAGTGTCTTTTTTGTTACTCGAATTCGAAACCGAGAGGAATTTAGAGGGGCCTTACGCAGTTAGATCAACTCTATATTAGCCCCTCCAGTGCATTTTATAAGGAATAATTATCAAAATCAAGTGGTTCTAAATATTAGTTAAAAGCTATAAATGTGTCAAATATGTTATATTCTTTCAAATTATATCCTTATTTATAAAGATAGTAATTGCAGATAGATAATAAGTGGCATATATTGAATAGGGGCAAAATGAAAAGAATATTTTAAAATTTCAAACAAAAGGAATTTATTCCTTATATTAAGGATTACCTATGATAGAAAATGTTCTTTTATATATATATATATATATATATATATATATATATATATATATATATATATATATATAAAAGACTAAAAGGAGTAATTATGTGCAGTCTATTTTTAATTTTGTACTGCAATCGTGACCGGCATCTTGCACAGATTTTTAAATTTTCCCTAATCCACTTTCCTTCATGGCATTGACTCAGTCCATGTTGACCGGTCCATGGTAGGCCTACAATGATCTTTTTAAAGAAGATATTTACAAATGGCTTATGATATTTCACATATAATTGAAAAAGAGTTACACCCACTTTTTTTTTTTTTTTTTTTTAAAAAAAGAGTTCTTCAAGTGCTTTCGGACTATAAAGTTTAAGGGAAGAATTTTTTCCAGCAATTTTCCCACTTTTCTTTTGAATTATTTAAAAGGACACTAAGTTCATTTTGATTAGCTTTTGAAGAATAGTTTCTGAAGAAAAAAATGATAAAAAGTGCTTTTTTAGAATAGATTCTATATAAAATAGATTATGTGACAAAAATGATTTTGATAAAATGACGGTGGTTGGATTTTGTTATCGAATAGGCTTTTTTCATATTTAAATTATCAAAAATGACATTAGCCTTTGTGATAATTGCATATAAAGGATCGGGTTTTATTTTAAATATTCTTAATATTAAATCTCATAATGAATATAAAAAATTAAATAAATTTGTGTACAAAATTAAAATACTTTAGGGTACTGACTGGTACTAAAAAAATATTTCATGGTACCTACTGGTATTGAAAAAATACTTCATGATCTTGAAAAAATATTTCAGGGTACTGACTGATCTTAAAAAATATTTTAAAGTTTTGACGGGTACTGAAAAGATACTTAAGAACACTGGCTAATACTAAAAAAATATTTCATGATCTTAAAACTTTATTTTAGGATCTTAAAAAAATATTTTATGATACTGACTGATCTTGAAAAAATACTTCAGGGTATTGACAGGTGTTAAAAAGATAATTAAGGATCTTGATTGATATTAAAAAAATTCTAATGATGTCGAAGAGAGAGAAAAAACTAAAAATAATAGTTTTTTTCTAAAAGCATAATTTGGAGCCAAAACCATGGTCTTGACTAAAAGTGTTTGGCTATTTTTTTCTCCAAACCATGGTTTGTTCAAAAAAAATGTTTTTCCATGGTTAACCAAACGGGTACTAACAGCTTGAGGTAATCATCAAAATAAAATTATACTGGATTGTAATAAAAAAAAAAGAGTATAAAATGTTGAATCTATATCATTTAAATTCATTTCAAGATTAATATGAGAGGTAAGGAGAAAGTTTAAAAAAATGGAAAGAAGTGAGTTCCGTTTTAATTCTATCAAGTCTTCACACTTCTGTTTTTTTGGGTCAGATTTTCGTCTCAAATTTGTTGAATTCTTCAATCTTTCAATCCAAAGCAACTTTCAAGATTTTGTCATCTCCTTCACCAATCTCTGAAAATTCATCCTTGATTCTATTCAATCTTCTCAGCGGCATTTTATCGAACAGGTTGGTTGCTCCCGGTGGGAATTTTCCCATTAGTATCTGTTTGATTCTAACCGAACATCACTTGAAACCCTGAATTGTTCTTCAACTTTTTAGATCTCGTTGCCTTGGTATTGCCATTTTTTCCTTCTTCCATCACTTGAAACAATAGTTAACAGAGTGTATATATGAAGAATTTTGTGCTCATGCCTTATTTGATTACTTATAGTACAACAATACAGGGATGCTGATATGGCTTGTGTGATCATTTGAAATAATATATCTATGTATGTATCTTTAGCCCTATTCCTATGCATATACTTCACTTGTAAATTGTAGATATTGGATTTGCTTAAGTAAGTATCCAATGTATATTATTTTAGTCTTAAATACAAAACATATTTTTCATATTTATTAATATCTTCCTTATTTATCCTTATCGATGCTCCCTCTACGATAATCAAGGAAGAGAGAGAATGGGCAAATGAAGGAAAATGATTGGGGTGTTTTAGAATATACATGTCATATTGTGCTTATTTATATTAGCAGTAGAAGCTAGTTTTTCAACGTGATTTACAGTTGACGAGGTAAGTATGTGAGAAGAGTTTTATATCGACTTGTGTGAACTTACTTTCCAAACGCTAACTCAAACAAGCACAATAACTAACTTCCTTGATAAAATCAAGTTACCATATTACAGGGTTGAACTCACTGATCAAAAGTCAATGTGCGATTAGTAATACTACCTCCGGTCCTAATTATAAGACCTAGTTGACTTTTTTAGGAGAGATTAAGGAAGTTAAATAAGTTACTTAATCATTTCATATATTGTATATTTTTATATTATATATTAGTTTATTAGTGAAACTAATTAGTTTGAAGGAAAAAATAAAAATAAAAATACTCTAAAGTAATTTAATTAATTTCCTTAATCTCTCCAAAAAAGTTAACTAGGTCTTATAATTAGAACCGAAGAGAGTATATGACAAGTATTATTAGTCCAATAAGAAATAGACGACAAGGAGAGGTTTATATATACAAATAATGTTAGTTAATTATTATAGTATAATACCTTGATGCAATAATGCATCACTGGTAGTGTTGGTGGTTAATGATATGAAATGTTTGATGAGGACGAGACTTTAATGCCATACTCACCCATGTTTCTGTATTTTGTGATTATCTCATGTGACTAACACCATCAATACAAACAAATCATTTTGCCAAATCATCATTGTTTTAGGTAATGATAATATTATTAATTATTTTCTTGAAATACATAACTTCACCTCCCGACTAAATTGAGCCAAAGCAGATCCTATGGGGAAAATTTAAGCTATCCCGTAACTTAATCTCATTCAACTTCAAAAAATTCTAAAATTTCACCGCATCTCATTTAGTCAAAATAAAATTAAGTTTTGTGAATGAAAAGACAATTTTGCCTTTTTTTTTTAGAATAGCATTTACAAGACAATTAAATGGATTTAAAAGAAACTAAGGACTTAACAAGAATACTAAGTCATTTAAAAGACAAATAAAAGCATTCACAAGACAAATAAGAACATTTATAATATAAATAAAGGCATTTGAAATAATAAAGGGAATTAAAAATAATCATTTACAAGATAAATATGTGCATTTAAAAGACAAATAAGACAATTTATAAGTCAAATAAAGTAAGGCCATAATTGATTTTTCACACATAAATCTTAATTTTATTTTGATCCAAGGCTGTACAATGAAGTTTTAAAATCTTTAAGATTGATTGAAATAAAAGTAACAGGCTAAATGAAATTCCCTCTAAAATATATTGCAAGTTCCTGATCCACAGATTGTGTAAAATTAATCTGTTTAAAATGAATTTTGTTTAACACACAAAAACATGTTTAGTTAAGGTAATTAATTGTTCATTCTTGTTTTTCATCATCTTTTATGGTATTATCTTTATCACAGAATATAATATTCAGACCTAGAAATAAAAAGAAAAAAAAAATGCAAAACGATTGAGTTGCCTTTTTAAAATGATTGTGTATGACGAGAGTCTCGTGGTCAACATTAAAGAAGTTTACGCATAAACATGAGAGTGTAGCTCATTGTAAATTTGACTAGATAAAGAATTACATGATGAAATTTGACGGAATTTAAAATAATGAATTAGAAAGGATATATCTCTGAAGCACACATTGGCTGAGGCAGAAACTTATTTTTGATGCAAATGACATTCAAGTTATTAAGATATTAAGAGAGTGGGAGTGAAAGAATTTTTTTTTTTGTTTTTTATATTCCACCAGATTTACTGGAATCTTTGGTTCCA
This sequence comes from Acacia melanoxylon, assembly GCA_019022615.1. Taxonomy (NCBI): domain Eukaryota; kingdom Viridiplantae; phylum Streptophyta; class Magnoliopsida; order Fabales; family Fabaceae; genus Acacia; species Acacia melanoxylon. The sequence goes on from JAFJYJ010000004.1 coordinate 12,576,418, forward strand.
ATTAATTTATTTCGCTACGTTAAACCCACGATTCATGGGGAAAAAAAATTTCCCAACACCATTTTCTCCATTCCACGCCTCGAATCGAGGCCATGGTAGTGGAAGAGCAAATCCCTTTCTACTTGCTCTCGAGGAATGTTAGTGGAGTGAAAGAATCTTTTTTTTTTTTTTTGCTAAAAGGGAATCTGAAACAATGTAGATGATGCCTTTCTCCACAAGAAAGATTGAATTGCTTGGCCTTGATAATATCAAGGAAAAAAAAAGATCCAGTCTGCTGAAGAGAAAACAAAACAGAATTGTCGATCCAAATTACATGTCACAGAACGCTTGGGATTTGGTTTATTGGGCTCTTACGTGAACCCAGCTTCTGATAAAATGGGCCCATTTGGAGCCCTTCAATAAAAACAAAACAGATATTTGCAGAGCTAGTAAATAAATTTCTAACAAAAATGGGGGCTCACATAATTTTTGTTGGGGTTTAGGAAAAGTGTAAAAGATGGAGCACTTTTACTTTTGGCCCGTTATATCGATTAATTTTGATAATTGATTGAGTTAATATATTTAGCTAGCAATCTATATATCATCCATGTTATTTTTGTTAAGGTATAAATTTGTTCTGAAAATTTTAAATATAACTATGAAAAAAGATGAAGTAAATGACACGTAAATTGTTAATTCAGTATATTTAGTCAAATAATGGCCAAAATTAATTGGATAATAATAACCATAAAAAATTGCTTCCATTTTTACACTTTCAGGGAAAATTTGCCCCTTTAGCCCTATTTTTTTTTTTCTTGTGACATTTATAAAGTCAGGAACAGATAAAAAATAATAATTAATTCTCGTATATATAGACAATTTGTATTATTCTTGAGTGTGCAGTCTAGGCTCCGTATGGTTAGTTACAACAAAGAGGAAAAGAATTCCAAGACATGTGACATCTATCATATTTTTTTGTAATTATATATCCATAACTACATGTTTTTATATTATTATTTATTTATTTTGGAAAGTAAGAAGGTTACTTTTTTACCCTTGCATTATCTCTTCAATTCCAATCTCATTTTGTGGTGGAACATATGGGAAGTGGCCCATGTGAGTGTGACCAAACGACCAAATATATCAAGTTGCCAGCCATGTGTTCTGCTTGCTAACCAAAATTACCACATTGCTTATCATATCAATAATATTAATAAAAAAGATAAAGTCAATTGAACCTTATGTAACATTTGAAAATATTTTTATTAAAAAAATTACACACTGTACAATTCATCACGAGTAAATAGTTTGACTTTTATAAATATAAATTTTATAATAATGTTGATTGATAAATTGTGATGATGGACTCAATTATATTTCGAGATTTAATAATTTTTTAATTTAAAAACACAAAAACATCATTTGAAACTATAACAGATAGAATCAATTACATGATTCTTCTTGAAAAGGTTATTCGATTAGAAAGAATTTTCTTTAATTTTTACTAGGTTGTATATATTATATTTTGAAAATAATTTTTTAAATTTATTTAAATTTCAGTAAAATTAAAAAATGTATTACTGGTTTTTTCGATAAAGATCAAAATGCATTACTAGAGTTAAAACAATATCCAATTAAGTATTACAAAGAGACTGAAAATGAACGATATGACCTAAGATTACTAACTGAACTAAATTCAACGACAGATACAACTTTAACTTTAAAAACATGGTAGCGATGTTTAAGCTTAATCTGGCCAACTAACTGTCAGCGTTAGGGTATTTTCCAAAAAAAAAATTTTGTCCGAAGTTTAAAAGCATAAAGAATGATGTTCTTCGTTAAAAACCCTAACGGTCAACGTTAGGGTTTTTAACGGAGGGGCAACATTCTACATTTTTAAACTTCAGGGCAAATATCTTACGCCAAAAAAACTTGGCAAAATCTTCGTAGAGTGCATACTTTAATGACAAATTTGGTATTTAACCCTAAAAACATTAAAACCATTCAGGAAAGAAATAATATACTCATAGAGATAATGTTGGTGGATGTTTTACTGGCTCTTTCTAATGGTAAAACTTACTTGCCAGTACAAAAATTGTCCAAAGGATCTTTCTTGGAGCTGCTGAAAAAAAATGAGTTCCATATCCACTTCAAACATGTGAGACCAAATAGGGTGATATTAGGAGCTTCCTTTCTCCATACGATGTGAAAGCAAATCCAAGTTTTTTTAAAAAAAAAAAAGAGAGAGAAAGCTTTCTTCTATACTTGTATTTATTCATGATTTTTTTATATATATATAATTTTAGGAAAGTGGTTGAATTTCACCACAATCCAAAGCGGGGGCATTTGGGCCGTCCTAAGCATCTTGGGTTAGAAAGACACATGTCTCCACCTCTTCCCAAAGATTTTCACTATTTCGTAAACCCCTTGATGACGATCTCCAAATGCGTCTTGACCAACTCTAGGATCGAACCCCCTTCTTTTAGGTGAGAAAGTTCGACCCTTTCACCAGTTGAACCCAAGGATGAGAGGTTGTATTTATTCATGATGATTGTTCATCTTTCAGCATTTAAAGAAGAGGAAAAAATAGAGATTGACCAATAGAAGTATCATTCTACTGAAAGGTTGATGTTGTGAACCTGAAAGCTATTAATGCAAGGGATATTGCATGTTACGTTGAACCTCCTTAATAGTCAAATCAAGGTGATAATGGCGGATGGCCATAGTGCAAAACATGATTTCTTTTCCTCTAAATACCATTTAAAAGCACAATTATAGTATGCAATAACTGATAGAAGTCATATTTGCTCATATTCAATAATATTTCCTTAAGTCATTGTTTGAAACTTGTGAATGAGTTGAAAGAGAATTGAACTTGATAGATAAACATCCATAAACTGCACTTCATCACGAGTGAGTGGGCAGGGAACAAAGAGATGGTGATCCATTATTTCAGGCTTGGCACAAACAAAAACGCAATTTGATAGGAAAGTGATGCTTTGTTAACATGTCACAAGGAATTGCATCATTTAAAATTTTCCAAATCAATGGCAGATTTTTCATTGGCAATGAAATAGACCACTGGAATTTCAAAAAATGTTTTGATTTGTTGGAGTTCTCACTTACCTTGGTAATTTGAACCCCTCGCTCCTTAACTGTATATACCCATTGGTATCGTAACTCCAATATAGCTGATGATTAGAAAGTCTCCAAATAATTTCTATCAAAGCTTGGTCCAATTATCGGAGTTATATTATATATTGGAGGTATCGGTAAATCATTTGGACTTTTTCTCTTTTTTTTTCCAAGTCTCATGCATGTATATATTGAAGCAAAACGCATACAGTTTGATAGAAATGTTACTTACACCAAGAGTATAATCGAATAGATGGTGAGATTGATTTTCCCATCCCAGCAAATCCGCTAATGTGATTACGTTGAGATTAAGTACAAGTTAAGGGAAATACAAGTTTCACACATTGGCTGAAATAGGGTGGTATAAGTCACTTTAACCAATTAATCATAACTGAAAAATGGTAGTTACTTTGTTAAATTTGTTCTAAATTAAAGAAAATTTACAACTTTACTTATATTAAATGAGGTTTTGAATGTGTGTAAGAGAGAAATACGATATAATAAGTCATATTTGAACATTAATTACATGGATAAAATTGATAAGAAAACAGTAATTGTTTTTTAAGTGACTTATATTGAGGACTAAATTATTTTTTTAGAAGCGACCTATATTGTGAGTAGGAGGGAGTATGCATTTAGAAGTGAAAAAACTCATTATTAAACCTAATGTGTTGAGACTACTCTTAGGCCCCGTTTGGATCAAAGAAAAGGTGGGAATGAAAATGAAAAGAATTGAATGGAATGGAAAATATTTTGCCTCGATGTGTTTGGTTGACACTGGAAAAGAAAATGGGTTGATAGGAAAATTTTTGTTTGGTTGGAAGAAAATGAGGCAAAATACCATTTCACTCCTGAATATAAAATATTATTTTAAACCACACAACACCAACGCCTTTTCGATCCTTCCTTCCTTCTTCCTTCGTCCTTCATCCTTCAGAGGGAGAGAGAGAGAGAGAGGTGAACCAGATCTCAGGCTCATATCCGATCTCAGCTCCTCCATGTGCCATGATTCTTGACCTTTGCCGTCGACGGTCGACGTCACGCACCGGTGAAAAGGGGAAAAAAAAAAAGACGATCACCCTTAGAAATGCCTTGGGCCAAGGCATTAATGCCTTAGGCATTTTGAGAATAACTAGGCATTTCGAGAAGGCAAGATGCCTAAGAATGCCTTAGGCATTCTCGAGAATGCTCGCACAGTGCACTTATTTTTTTTCTTCTTCCTTCTTCTTCTTTCTTCCTTCACCCTTCACGCTCTTCTTCCTTCACCTTCACCCCGTCTCTTCTTCTTCTTCTAATCTCTCAGATCAAAAAATTTAGTTTTTTTTTTCTTTGGCGTTTAAGGCAGCAGGTGCAGCGTCGACCGTGGAGGGCCAAGACAGAGACGACGACAACGCTAAAAAAGGGTAAGTCGGTCTTCTTCCTCGGTCGGAAAATGGGTTCCCACCAAAATAGGTGGGAACCGATTTTCCCATGTATAAGGGAAAATGTCCCGCCGCTGGAAAATATTCTCCCTAGAAAATGCAAACCAAACATCGGCCGCCGACGGAAAATGTTTATTTTCCATTTCCTTTCTCCAATTCTTCGTGATCCAAACGGGCCCTTAGTGGCATGCCTATTTACACACTCCCGCTCGTTCTAGTTACAGAGTAAAGTTCTAAAGTCCTACTTATAGGTTGTTTGAATTAGTTTTTAGATAATAATTTAAAGGGGTTTACACTTCTCATGTTGCATGAGAAGAAGAAGATTCCTACACACACATAAAATGATGGGACCCACATATATATATATATATTGGGAAAAAGACTTCTCATGTTGTAGGAGAAAGTGTATTCTCATGTCACACACATGAAATGGTGGGACCCACATATATATATAATTAGAATTATATATATGTGGGTCCCACCATTTCATGTGTGTATAGGAATCTTCTTCTTCTCATACAACATGAAAAGTTTAAACCTCATATATATTTTATATATATGTGGGTCCCACCATTTCATGTGTGTGTGACATGAGAATACACTTCTCCTACAACATGAAAAATGTTTTTCCCTAATTTAAAATAGGTGAAACCAAACAAGCACTTAAGGTCTTAAACCACATGATCAGCTATAAAAGCAACTTAAGCAGATCAATTAACTAATGTTTCTTGATACTCCAACAATATTCACATTTATGGTTATGGAGTAAGTGAATTGCATATAAAATTCCACACGGATGAGCAAGTACCACAAAAATATAATGAAACTTATATTCCATAGGAGATTTGTTAGGACGTACACATTAGAAGATAAAGAAAAAACATGGTAAGAAAAAACGTAAAGATTGGTGCATGTCATGGCTTATTGTTTTATTTGTATGTAGGGATGTCAAAATCTGTCTGAAAATATGTCAATTTTATTTTGCAAATTGCAATTGCAAGTAAGTATCAAATCTGGTGAATATTTGACCTTTTTTGTTGTGATAATGCAAAAAACTGTTGACCCTTCCCTTTCTACAAGTCACACGTTGCTCCATCCTTTTCATATTTATAATAAAGCCTAGTAATCAAAATTCATCAATGTCTTCATTTTTTTTCTACATTCGACAACTACGTTGTGAGTTTATTGGTTTCTTTGTGTGACGCAAATGAGGCAAATATTGTCAAAGATAGATATACAGATTTTGTACCACACGACTTTTGCTTTTTCTCTGTACGTAGAGAATCTGAATGATTTTTCTTTTGGCTTTTGTGTCTCTAGCCTCTACCGACACTTTCCCTTCCCTATATATTACAAAATATTGCATCTAAATTGGCTTCTTTCTCTATCATTATGTATGATTTGGTTTTAATTTTCTCTTTTTGTATTTTTAATCGGTATGAGTATCATCTTATTAGAGATACTCTCGTTCATGACACCGTTAGATACTAAATATAAATATATCTCTTAATAGAGATTCAAACATTGATTTGTACAAACTAATTTTGGCTTCACCAATTATTTTTTTTTTCTTTTTGTTTCTTTATGATTTTTCTTTATGGAAAAGTTGTTAGATTCTAGTTTTCGAACTAATTAATTAGTGATGATGTTACAAGTACAAAGACATCTCACCATCTCTTTAATCAGCTTTTTGAATGCTTCAAGTTGACCCTTTAAATAATATTTTATATGCTTAATCAAAACGCATAAGCTACATAGGCATTATTAAGGATAAATGATTTCTATAATAATTATATTTTTGTGTGTGTAGAATCATATAATTATACTCCATCCACTCCTTCATATAAGATATATTTATCTAATTTAATTAGATTAAAAAAGTTAGTTGAATTAGTTAATATGATATGTATTTTCTAAAATGCCCCAATTATCTTCTTTAATTCTCTTTCCTTCTTGATTATTATTGAATGTTGAGGGAGTATCTAGGAGTAAACAATGGCGGAACCAGGAAATTATTTTAGCCCGAGCCAAAAATTAAATATATTGAACTATTTATTAAATAATATCGCATAACATTGAAAATAAAAATAAATAATAGCCGACAATTATAAATCAAAAGATAACATAATAAACAAAATTCTATAACGTTTGGAAGGAAACTCATTACAAAGTGCATCACTTTTAGAAATTATTTTCTTAGAAATATCACTTTCTAAAGTTATTTTCTTCTTAAAAAATATATCTATGCTTTTCTGTTTATCCATACTCATTTTTTTCAACCTACAACAAATTTGGTGACCCAAAATATATATTGTCAGTGTTAATTAGTATCTTGTATCACTAAACATTAATTCTTATAATACTACTTAATCCACAAAACTAACATTTAAATGTACATTCCACTAGCTAACTCAAAACAAATTAATTGGAGAAAATAAAAGAGATATAATGTGAACCCCAAAAAATATTTTTTAAAAAAACATACAAATCTGATTGAATTTCAGCTAAGCAAATAACCTATTATAATCTATTTTTAAAAAAGAAATTCATTATAAAATCACAAGACAACCAAATAATAAATCCAAACCGATTAAAATTAGTCATTAATTATCCTTTATATATATATATATATAGTCATCTATTGTCAAAACTCAAGACCCTCCCAAAATCATAACCCCAAAATTTTCACTAATCAGCACAATATTACCCTTATTAGAAAAAGAAAAATACGTAGAATAATTTTCATAAAAGGAGTGAGGTGAAAATAAGTGATTTTGAGTTCTTGTTTAGTCCTTAAAATGAAGATGAATAGCGCCGGATATACAATGATACTAACATTTTCCATAGGTATCTTAAACAAGAATTTTACTTTCTTCTCACAGGCCAATGAATAAAGAACTAAACATTGTTCTAATAAAAAAAAGAGTATAATTGTAGAAAAGACAAGAATTTAGCTGGGCCAAATTATCATACATATAAATACATAAGATAAGATAAGGCTAGCTGGGGCCTTTCCATAACATGGCTCCGCCACTGCTTAGCTGGGACCAAATTATTGGCTAAAATAAAATATTATATAATACCTACATACAAATACATAAGATAAGAAAATGTCAGCTGGGCCAAGACCCCAACTTGCCATAACGTGGCTCCACCACTGGGAGTAAATTAAAAAAAAGACTACCAAATATAAAAATTGAGTCTTATATTTAGAATCAAGACTAACTTTCTAAATATATCTTAGTAATTATTAGAGATAAGGCTCACAATTAACCGACACTTATGTGATTTTTCCTACTCAATGATTATTGTCCGTACGTGCTCAAAAAATTACCATTTTTTCTTTTCTTTAATTCTCAACGGCAACAACAGAGTTTGTATTGAATAGGAAAATCGCCTCTCGGTCTCTCATCCCAAACTCTGAACTATTTGGAAAATTCAGATATTTTTTATCTTTCATGTTTAAGGGCTGTACTCTCTTGAATTCTTAATTAAGGCTTAATATATATTCAAAAGAGTTTACATATTATCTGTATTCAGAAGTTGTACAAAATAAGAGATATCTTTCAGAATTTTTCAAGGGATCGGAGACTATAGAACAGGATATATCAGACTCATGACTAACTACTTTGATCTCTTTAATTTTTTTTTTATATGAGTTTTGTAAGTTGACCCTTTAAATTATATTTTATATGCTTAATCAAAACGCATAAGCTACATATGCATTATTGAAGATAATGCGGGCATTGGATTTTGTTTATGATTTACATATATTTGTTTGTGTGTAGAATCATATAATTATATCGGAGTTCAAACGAGCCCGAAATCACGGTCAAAGTTTGGTCAACCTTGCCGGAGTTTCCGGAGAAACGACATTTGTTCACCGGAGTTAATTCATGGGAGAAGAGGAAATACTGTTCCTCACCGGAATTTGCAGTTTTTTCGGAAATTGAAGAAAGACCCCTCAAATTTTTTAAAATTTCAGTTTGGTCCCCAAATATTTAGGAAATTTCATATTTTTCGATCTTTCCGAAATTCCAGTTTGACCCCTGATCTTTCTGAAAATTGCAGTTTGGTCCTCAAAGTTTTCGAAATTGCTGTTTTGCCCCTAGAGTGGAATTTTGACCCCGTAGTGTCAATTCCATTTTTTTTTACCGTTCCAGACGTAACGGTGAGCTCCATTTTTAAAGATTCAACCCTGATCGTGTTGAAAAATTATTTGTAAGGTGATAATGTCCACAGAAGAGTCAACATCATCTTTCGGAGCAATGATTACGCTTATCGCCACAAATTACACGCTGTGGAGACCTCGGATGGAAGATCTCCTAAGTCTGTAAAGATTTGTTTGATCCCATAGAATTGATGGGTAAAAATCACGATCCCGCCAAGGAGTTAGAGTGGAAGAAATCAAATCGAAAAACTATTGGTCAAATCCGTCAATGGATTGATCATAGTGTCTTCCACCATGTTGCACAAGAAAGCAGACGCATATGCCCTCCGGAAAAAGTTGGAGGATATGTACCAGGCCAAGACCGCTCGGAATAAAGCTCATTGATGAGGCGTTTAGTCAACATGAAGCTTAAAAGTGGAACTTCGGTTGCCGAGCATACCGGTGAGTTCGAGCTTGGTCAACCGGTTGTCGTCGTAGAGATGCCACTTGGCGATGAAGTTGGCGTTGCTACTACTCGGTTCCTTTCCGATAGTTGGGAAACGCCGGTCGTGTCACTGAAGACTCGGCCCCAAATGGCAAACTTACCATGTCAATGGTCAAGGATGCCCTATTCGGTGAAGAAGCAAGGAGAAAGGACATGGGGCGAGATCAGACCCATGCCCTTGTCACGCAGAAAAGGGGAGGCAACAAAAGAAGAGTAATAACAAATCGAGAGGCGAAGCAAGAGCGGGGGCAGGTCCATTGATGGTAGAAAACCATCTTATAAGCGCCATCATTGTGGATTAGAAGGACATATGAAGAAGAAGCTGCTACAAATGGAAAAAGGAGCAAGACCGGAGCGGTTCGCAGAGCCGAAGAACAAGGGTGGAGAAACATTAGTTACTATCTCGGTGATGTAGCTTATTGTTCAACCCAAGATGAGACATGCCTTCACGTCTCACGAGAAGACACGGAATGGGTGGTAGATCTTTGCGGCGTCCTACCACGTGACTCCATACAAGGAATACTTCACAACATACAAAGCCGGTGACTTTGGAGGCATGTGAAAATGGGAAATTCCGTTTCGCGGGGATTGTCGGAATTGGTGATGTTCGAGATAAAGACAAGTTCGGAGCACAATCACTTTGAAGGATGTCCGCCATGTGCAGACCTTCGGCTGAATCTATTGTCGGGAATAGTTCTTGACAAACGGGGCTATGATAGTCACGCCCGGTAAAGGCACATGGAAGTTGTCAAAAGGCGCTATGATAGTCGCTCGAGGACATATTTGTGGCACGCTATACAAGACTCATGTGAAGATATGCACTGACAGCCTCAACGTTGCAGAAAAGGAGGCGTCACAAAATCTGTGGCACCAGAGACTCGGCCACATGAGTGAGAAAGGGTTGTCTACCCTAGTAAAGAAGGAGCTTATCAATGTAGACAAGGACGCGCTTTGGATCCTTGCAATCATTGTTTCTTTGGTAAGCGGCATAGAGTCTCGTTTAATTCCTCTTCAACGAGAAGATCGAGATGCTCGATGCGGTACACTCGATGTTTGCGGTCCCTTGGAGGTTGAATCACTCGCGGCAACCGATACTTTCGACGTTCATCGATGATGCTTCTCGAAAGGTGTGGGTGTATCTTTTGCGGACGAAGGACCGGGTATTTGATTACTTCAAACTGTTCCATGTCATGGTAGAACGTGAGACGGGAGAGAAGTTGAAGTGTCTTCGATCCGACAATGGAGGTGAATACTCCTCCGAGGCGGTTCAATGCCTATTGCAGATCATATGGCATTCGACATGAGAAGACGGTCCCACGCACCCCTCAACACAACGGTATAGTTTGAAAGAATGAACCGAACAATTATGGAACGTGTTCGGAGCATGCTCGATATAGCTAAGCGCCAAAGCCATTCGGGGAGAAATCGTCGAGCCGCTTGTTACTTGATCAACCGATCTCCATCGGTACCATTGGATTTTGAAGTTCCCGAGAAACTTTGGTCCGGAAAGGATCCATCATACTCCCACTTGAGAGTATTTGGGTGTTTAGCGTACGCACATGTATCCAAAGAGCTCAAAGTCTGGATGCAAGGACCACTCCATGCATATTCATAGGCTATGGAAATGAAGAGTTTGGATACAGATTATGGGATCCTAAGGAAAAAAGGGTAATCAGAAGTAGGGACGTGGTGTTCCATGAAAGCAAGACAATAGAAGATATTGAAAAGCCCACAATATCTCAGAAGACAAATGTTGCTCTTCAGGTGCCAGAGGCAACATCGGAATCATTCGTGAGAAATGATGATATAGTGCCGAAGAAATGCCGAGAAGTAGAAGACAATGAGGAAGATGACGGTCTTTGAGCGGGGGAGCCACAACCCCGGTGCCCGGACGTTCGAGAACCATCACAAGGCCAAGATGATGGTGGATTTCCTCAAATTGCTCCGAAGTTCGTAGATGCGAACGAGGTCGATTCCGTCGAGAAGATATCCAGAATCCGAATACCTTCTACTTGCGAGGATGGAGAACCGAGAGTTTCCATGAAGCGGTATCTCATAAGGACAAAGAACAGTGGTTGCTCGCAATGCAAGACGAGATGGAATCTCTCGAGAAAAATCAAACTTATGAGATCGTAGAACTTCCACGAGGGAAGAAGGCACGAAAAATAAATGGGTGTTCAAGTGAAGAAAGATGGCGAGTGGAAAAGTGGTGAAATACAAAGCACGGTTGGTAGTCAAAGGATTCCGGCGGAAGAAGGGGATCGACTTTGATGAGATTTTTTTGATAGTCAAGATGACTTCAATTAGAGTCATACTTGGATTGGTCGCAAGTATGAACTTAGAGCTTGAACAAATGGATGTGAAGACAGACTTTTCTTCATGGAGATTTAGAAGAAGAAATCTACATGGAGCAGCCGGAAGGTTTTGAGGTTTCGGGGGATAACCTCGTTTGTAAGTGAAGAAAAGCTTGACGGTCCGAAGCGAGGCACCTAGACGGTGGTACAAGAAATTTGACTCGTGCATGGTGAGTCAAGGGTACAAGAAAACTGCAGCGAGATGAGTGTGTCTACATTCGAAGTTTTCGATGGAAATTTCGTTGCTCTTCTACTATATGTAGACGATATTCGATCGTAGGGAAAGACGCAACGAAGATCGGCCGGTGAAGAAGGAACTTTCTAAGTCTTTTGACATGAAAGACTTAGGACCACTCAACAACAGAGATATTGGGAATGCAAATCACCCGAGACGGGGAAAAACGGAGGTTATGGCTATCTCAGGAGAAGTATATTGAACGAGTACTTGAACGGTTCAATATGAACAATGCCAAACCAGTTAGCATTCCATTGGCCAACCATTTCAAGTTGAGCAAGAGATCGTGTCCCTCATCCAAGGAAGAGATTGGGGAGATGTCGTCATGCCATATTCTTGACAGTCGGAAGTTTGATGTATGCTATGGTGTGTACGAGGCCCGATATTGCTCACGCGGTGGAAAGGTGAGTCGTTTTCTCTCCAACCCGGGAAAGAGCATTGGGAGGCGGTAAAGTGGATTCTCGAGATACCTTAAGGGTACATTGAAATTATGTCTTTGTTACGGGGGAGCTGATCCAATCTTGGAAGGCTATACGAGATGCGAGATATGGCCGGAGATCTTGATAGTAGAAAATCTACTTGGGATTCATTTATACTTTTGCGGGGAGCTGTTTCATGGCGATCACGACTACGGAAGTGCGTTGCTTTGTCCAATGAAGGCTGAATACATTCATTTTGCCATTGCCGTCAAGTTTGGAAAAGAGATGTTGTGGCTAAAGCGTTATCTCCAAGAGTTTGGAATCAAGCAAAAGGAGTATAAGATGCGTTGTGATGAGTCGAGTGCTCTAGATTTGAGCAAGAACTCTATGTACCATTCCCGTACAAAACATATTGATATTCGCTATCATTGGATACGCGAGGTAATGGATCGACAAGCTGTTGAGACTAGTAAAGATCCATACGAAGGAGAATCCTGGACATGATGACGAAGGTGGTGACTCGAGAGAAGCTAGAGTTATGCGTAAACATGTTGGAATGTTTTTTTCGGAGATATGGGTGGAGGAGAATTGAAGACTTCCGCCACCCTCGGAAGGTTTTTGAATATTCTAGCCACCATTGTTGAAGCGGCCTCCACCAACCAGCCCACCATTGTTGAAGCGGCCTCCACCAACCACCCTTGCTCACACCTCACCTACCCCAAAACTCATACTATAAATAGAGGTGGATACCTCATTTGTAAAAAGATCGAAAATCGGTGTTCATCACCAAGAAGAGTGAGAACAAAGAGTGATCCTAGAGAGTGATCCTTGTTTGAGAGTTTTTTTTTTATATGAGTTTTGTAATCTATTCTTGTGAGTAATAGAGGTTATTTTCTCTCAAATTCATGTTTACCAATGCCCAGTTGATCCAGAAAGTCCAACATGTACTCTCTTGAATTCTTAATTAAGGCTTAATATATATTCAAAAGAGTTTACATATTATCTGTATTCAGAAGTTGTACAAAATAAGAGATATCTTTCAGAATTTTTCAAGGGATCGGAGACTATAGAACAGGATATATCAGACTCATGACTAACTACTTTGATCTCTTTAATCAGCTTTTTGAATGCTTCAAGTTGACCCTTTAAATTATATTTTATATGCTTAATCAAAACGCATAAGCTACATATGCATTATTGAAGATAATGCGGGCATTGAATGTTTATGATTTACATATATTTGTTTGTGTGTAGAATCATATAATTATACTCCCTCCGATCTTTAATATAAGACATATTTATCTAATTTGATTAGATTAAGAAATTTAGTTGAGTTAGTTAATATAATATGTATTTTATAAAATGTCTTAGTCATCTTCCTCAATTCCCTCCCTTCCTTGATTATTGTTAAGGGAGTATTAATAGGGGTAAATAAGGAAAAAAAATTGAAAAATATGAAAACTTTATCTTACATTTATAACAAAGATCGACTTTTTAAATATCTCTTATATTAAAGACAAGATGAGAGTATTTATAAGAGATGAGGCTCACAATTAACCGACTCTGTATGTTGATTTTTCCTACACAATGATTATTGTCCATACGTGCTTTTTAGACTGGGAATTTCGTGGAATTGTTTTATTTTATTTCGACAAAAAATTACCATTTTTTATTTTCTTTAATTCTCAACAGCCAACAACAAAGTTTGCATGGAATAGGAAAATCGACGGCTCTCTGTCTCTCAGCCCAAACTCAGAACTATTTGGAAAATTCTTTTTTTTTTTTTTTTTTTTTTTTTTTTTTTTATCTTTCATGTTTAAGGGTTGCACTTTCTTGGATTCTTAATTAAGACTTATATTTAATCAGAGGAGCTTATATATCATATGCAGGGGCGGAGCTTGGGACAAAAATTTGGGGGGCCAAATAGTAGTGGGGGATTCAGGGGTTCTGGGGCAGCGCCCCGAAATTTTTTTTAAAGAAAGTTTTAAATGCATTAAAAAAAATAAAATAATATAAACAAGAAAAGAAAATAATATAAAAAAAATACACCACAACATTGGAAGGTAAGAGGCTGAGGTTTAATCTGTTAATTTATGTAATTGTGAATCTTTAGTTCAACCATAAACTTCATGTGTAATTGAACATCACAACATTGGAAGGCAAAAGGCTAAGGTTTAGAATGAAAAATCAATTAACTTTATCCACGAGATGTAGTGTAAAATGGGTAAAAGTATAGTAAAGAATACACCACAAAAGTACATTTATTTTGATAAGCTAAAAATTTCGGGTAATTAGAATGAAATATAGAAAAAAAATGATAAGATTAACATAAATCATACAAGACCCCACATGGAACACAAATTGAATTATAAGCCAAAGATATAAAAAAACGGGGGAAAATTGGGGGCCAAAATTTAATTTTTCATTATATTAAAAAAAAAAATCTTAAGAAAATTCTGAACATTTTTTTTTTGAGGGCGTTATGGCCCCACTAGTCCCTTAAAAGCTCCGCCCCTGATCATAGGGAAAATTTCATATAGGTCCCAAGGAACGGAAAAAATTACAAAAAAGTCATTGAAATCATCAAATTACATTTCGGTCCCGAGGAACTTACGTGTAATTATTTGTATGAAGGTTTTTAAATGTTGTTGTTAATACATGCATTTCGTTGTTAATACATGCATTTTACGTTGTAAATAGCCGGGACTTCGTGTAATTATTTGTATGGAAATAAAATCCAGGGTTTTTAAAAGTTGTTGTAAATACATGCATTTCCTGTTGTTAATATATGCATTTCCGTTGTAAATGGTCGGGTATTTAAAAGTTGTTGTTAATCTATGCTTTTTTATTTGTAAATCAGGGTGTTTAAATGTTGTTGTAAATATATGCATTTCTTGTTGTTAATATATCATTTCTGTTGTAAATGGTTAGGTATTTAAAAGTTGTTGTTAATCCATCATTTTTGTTGTTAATATATCATTTCTGTTGTTAATACAAATAATTACGAAGTCCTTGGGGCTGGCGTAATTTGATGATTTCAAGGGACTTTAATGTAATTAATTCCCTTCCTTGGGACCTGAGCGTAATTTTCCCCTGATCATATGTATTCAGAAGTCATTCATAGCAAAAGACATCCTTCAGAGGACTATAGAACAGGATATTAGATTCATGACATTATGCTGTTAAAAAAAAAAAAAGATGTAGAGATAATTAGATTAGAATGAATAATACATTAGAGTTTTTTTTTTTTTTTTTTTTTGTTTCTTTATGGAAAAGTTACGTTGTTAGATTATATTCTAGTTTTGGAAGTAATTAATTAGTGATGATGTTACAAGTACAAAGACATTTCACTATCTCTTCAATCATCTTGGTGAATGCTTCAAGTTGACCCATTAAATTATATTTTATATGCTTAATCAAAACGCATAAGCTCCATGTGCATTATTAAAGATAATGCGGGCAATGAATGTTTATGATTTATATAATAATTATATTTTTGTGTGTGTAGAATCATATAATTGTACTTCATACAGACCTTAATATAAGACATATTTACCTAATTTGATTAGATTAAGAAAGTTAGTTGAATTAGTTAATATGATATGTATTTTCTAAAATGCCTTAGTCATCTTCCTCAATTCACTCTCCTAATTGATTATTGTTGATGGAGTATCTAGAAGTAAATTAAATAAAAACGGGCAAATATAAAAATTTTATCTTATATTTAGAATACAAATCAACTTTAAAAAAATGTCTTACACTAACTTGGAAATAATTATTAGAGATAAGGCTCTCAATTAACCGACACTGTATGTGATTTTTCCTACACAATGATTATTGTCCTTACGTTCTTTTTAGATTGGGAATTTCGTGGATTTTTTTTTTTATTATTTTATTTCGACCAAAAATTACCCTTTCTTTTCTTTTATTGAATAGGAAAATCGCCTCTCTGTCTCTCATCCCAAACTCTGAACTATTTGGAAAATTCAGATATTTTTTTGTCTTTCATGTTTAAGGGCTGCACTCTCTTGAATTCTTAATTAAGGAAGTTAAGTAATGAGGGAGTTAAGGAAGATACTTTAGATTTTTTTAAAACCTATTAATTAACTTAACTAAAGCATCCTTAATTTATTCAAATTAATTATAATTAATCTTAAGAGAGTATATACTTAAGAATATCCATTCAGTTAGATTAAAATATGTGAATTCTTGAACTAAAAATGTTAATCATAGGAGACAGAAATAAAAAAAAATTGATATGTAAAAAATTGGAACATTCATATTTAATTAAAATAATGTTTTTAAATATACCAGTTTAACTACTTAAAATTTTATTTTATTAATATATAAGAACTTGCAAGAACATGTAATAATTAAAAAAAAGAAGAGTGAAATTACATGATAAACCCCAAAAAGAAAGAAAGACACACCGGTCAACAGGAACCATCCAACATGCTTGTACTGACCAATGCAGTTTGCTCTTTATTCCTCTGCCGTATGTCTCTGACTTTTCCTTTGACCCCGCTTTGGATTCAGTTTCCTTATTCCAATCTTTTTAATTTAATCTTCCATTTTTTATGTATTTTTTTTTTTAAAGTATATATTTTGTCTTTATGTTTTTTATAAGTATCATTTTAATCCCTTAAATTTGTAAAGTGCATTTGATCCTTAATGTTAACATTAGTTAGTATGTTTAAAGGAAAATCTTGATTTCAACAATTTTAAGCGATATAATGCGTAAATTAAATGTTAACCAAACGCGTCTTATATATGTTAGTATTTTAATAAATTAATATTTTAAATCCTATTAATTGATTTTTTTTTTAAATCTTTACATACTTGTTTTGTGGTTTTTCACAATTTGTGAAGATTAAATATATATTTTTGGTCGAAGAATTTTTTTTTTCAATTAATAGGATTTGAAATATTAATTTATTAAAATACTAACATATAAGCGTCTTAATCGATTTAATTACATAATCATCGCTTAAAAAATAAAATTGTTGAGTCGGTATTTTTCGTTAAGTCGATCAACGGTGTTAAGATCAAAGGACCAACCGACATTTTACAAACTTAAGGACTAAAATGATCAGGAAAAGAAACATAAAGCGACCAAATGTATACTTTTTTTTTTTTTTTTTTAAAAAAAAAAACAAGTGGACTTAACCTTTACTAATTAACGTGCTTTATCCTTGAATTTTAAAATTTTAAAAATAAGGCAAATAGACATAATCAAACAAAGTTTTCAAAGGATTTTTTTTAAAATTGAATTTCATTATCAGATGATTAAATTGCTTTTAAAATTTTTTAAGGTTTAATGTTTTTATTTTTGCTGTAGAAATACACTTACATAAAAATGAATGGGTCCCATTATAAAAAGAATATAGAGAAAATATTAGTGGGACTCATTCACTTTTATGTGAGTGTGACAAAAAAATATTTTTACAGTAAAAGTAGAAATATTAAACCTAATTTTTTAACATATTATATTAATTAAAAATTTCATAACCATAGTATTATAAATCCCCATTTGTACGTCGTCACGTGCATCATAATTGAACTAGAGTCCATTTGGTCGGTTCTTTGTCTCCAGTTTAAGATGGCTAATGTTAATAATTTGTTTTATTTTAATGAATTAAACCAATTCATTGAATTCCCCTAAACTAGTAGTACTAAGTATATATATATTTAATCCCAATAACTGTTAATGGAACAAATACAAGTACAACCACCACCACCGTAGGTTGCACCGTCGCCATCGGACTCCGTATGCACAGGATCTTACCCCACCCCGTTACCCACGTGGAGGTGGTGGTAGGACCTTGGGGAATGTCACGTGCACCGTGCGTGCCAAAGTGTCGGTGGAGCTGAATGAGTCTGACTTTTCAAAAACAGTCAATTGGTTAAAAGGTCATGACTCATGAGCTCGCTCATGAATAATATAATACTCCTTCGGTCCTAATTATAGGAGTTAATTACCAAAATATGGAGAATTTAAGGAGAAAAGTTAAATTAGTTAATTATAATTATTTTTCAAAAATACCCCTACTAATTTGGAGTATATCTATAATTTTTTTAAAAAAATTATAAATTCTACTTGTTTGTCACATTATTAAATTTTATAAATTTTTCATAAATGTAATTAAAAGCTTTGATAATATATAACCTAATAAAAAAATTCAAGGATTTCTTGTTAGCGGGTTACATACGTAATTAACTATTAGCAAATTCTTATAAATAGAACCAATAGCTTCCATGTGATGTCATCTATAATGAAATTCTAACTGAATTGAAAAAGACCAAAATATGATAGCTTTATATTTGACCCCAATTCAATATTTTTATTCACAGCTCATATTTCACATTTTTTCTTTATTATTATTTTTCTCCCGAGTTATTGATTGAAGGTTTAGTATAATAAACAATTAACAAATGATTATTAAAACTATAATATATTACTGAAAATATCACGCGAGGGCATAAATAAGTTAAGCAATTTCTTGTTAATTAGTCAGAAAACCCGGCTTCTCTCACAAAGCCAACTTTTATATTTTTCTACTCGTGATTTCTATTAGCTAATTAAAAATATTCTTTTAATTAATTGAATCATAAAATAAAACTAAAAAAAACATTAAAAAAAACAAACTGAAATGTACTATAACTATATTTCGTGCTTAATCTTTCAACACGATGTTGCCGACGTTATAGTGGTACTATACTACGAGTTTAAATTACGCAAAAAGTACTATTTTTTGTCCCATAAAAAGCAGTGAATAATTGTAACTTACACTTATTACTGGGAAGGTAAAAAAATCAAGAATGATAGGTCATAGGTGAAACTTCTATTCATCATTATTTATTTTAATATAGTTAAAAAAATCCGATCAGAGCGGCAAAAGAGACTTGCACGTGTATTTGAACCTCCAAATAAAATATAAAAACCTAAAAAGAAGCAGCTTTTTCCAGTCAGGTTAGGACGCACTTGGTAAAAAGGTAAGATTTACCACCCTTCCCTAACTCTCTCAGACAAAATAATTACAAAAAAACTAAAGTAATGTTCAGAGAATTATTAGATCCAAAGATTAAAATATTAAACAATATTTACCATAATATAAAAATTTAAATATTCTATTGTTAGTTGAAAATAATATTTTCCCACTCCAAAAAAAAATATGAATGAAAACCAATAAAAAAATTAGTAATAAGAGTATTTTTTTTTTTTAAAAAAAATTTACTTCAGCCTAGTTCGTGTAGAGTTTTCGTAGGGAGAGTGCACGAGTGACCAATGAAGAGAGGCAAACGAGAAAGCTTTGGGCATCCCAAATTTCACTGTTCAATAATCATCTACCCTGCCTTCTCAAAAAGTATTGCCACAGGTTTCTGCCACGTGGCCAAAATTAGCCACAACAATGATTAGTCTACGGGACAATCCCCAGAATACCCCTAGATCGGCACGTGCCGGCCCTTGTAAATTATATAACAATGAAAATTCTAATTTAACACAAAAATATTATTATTTCCTCTGATTTTAATTATAAGACCAATTTAACTTTTTTTGGAGAAATTAAGGAAGTTAATTAAATTATTTTAGAGTTTTTTTTTTTATTTTTTTTCTCCAAACTAATTAATTTGACTAATAAAATAATATATAATATAAGCATACACAACATATGATATGATTAAATAACATATGATGTGTATTTAATAGGGATGAAAAAGGAAAAAATAGTTTAAATTTTGAGGCATAAGGAGAAAGTTGCTTATAAAAAAGATCAACCTTAAAAGAAAAAAATTTCTTATAAAAATGATCGAAAGGAGTAATTAATACTTGTAATTGCCCCTCTAATCCCTTTTATAAGCCTTACTTATCTAATTTTCACATACCAAACAAAATAATTAACTCATTTCATATATCCTAAATTTGTACATTCTCCCAATTTTATTTTTATTTATGAATGTAAATAAAAATATTTTATACACTGTACTTCACATCTTTCTCTTGTCCCTACATTTAATTGGGGTAAAATTGTAACCATATCATTAAATACTTTTTAGGTGGACTTATAAAAAGGATCGTTTTTTTTTTTAAAAAAAAATTAGACTTATAAAAAAAACCAAAACGATATGTTCATATCTGTTTAAGAAATTAATGTTTTGCAAAAAAAAATATCAGAACTATAAGTATTTTTTTCCCGCTAAAAAAGAACTATAAGTATTGATATTTTAAGAGGATGAATTAAAAATATTAAGGTGTTATTGCCAAGTCTCCAGTTCAATTGATTGAATGATAAATGGTATATCATATTTTTTTACACAAAAAATGAAAAAAAAAAAATCATGTAAATGGATTCATTCAGGCAGGGGACAACAAAATTAAATGCCTCAGAATAATATGCTTTTAAAATTATTTATAGAGAAAAAAGGTACAGCATCTTTAAAATGGTGCCTGGAAGATACAGGAGCCTGGTATATCATATATGTTAAAAGGATGACATTAATTGAAGCTTCCTTTTATATGTTTAATTTTTAGGAAAAGCTATTGTGACTGTCAATTAGTATTACTATCATATTCTACTAAATTTGGATCCAGAAAATTTATGAAGGGAATTGAATTTTAGTGGTGGGGGAATTTGAGGGTTTGGGGCATTTTTTTTGAATTTTTTATTTTAAGGAAAGTTTTAAATACATTTAAAAAACAAAAAAAAAAGAAAAACAAAAAAAGAAAAGAATAACAAAAAAATATTCATGAAATCAGGTGAATACTGATGATGTAATAAGAGAGACAATTATTTTACAAATCTGTCATTTAGAAAAGCAAGGTTAAGTGCTATTAGAAATGTAGCTACATAAATTACAATCAAGGGTGAACATTCAATAAGTTTAAGTACATATATTTTAATAACAAAAGTATATTATAATAAAAATAATTACAATGTCATCCTTCTAGGCCTTATTATTTAGAATTTCATTATAATTGTCTTATTATCAATGCTATCAAATACATGTTTTTCGATATAAGGCACTAAACAATCATTCATCCCTCATTCGATTACGAAGTGCAGTCTTGCTATATTAAGAGTGGACAATCATTCAAACATGTATTATTTTATTTTATTTTATTTAAAAAAATCCCCAAAATTCAAGGGTAGGCACTTACCCCCCTTATCTTATATGCGGATCCGCCATTAGTTACTACCACCTTATTTTACTGTTAGATCACAATCTCATCTATCTTTATAATTTCTCTATTATATTGAGATTATAATTTAACAGTGAAACAAGGTGATAGTAACACTAATTAGTAGTAACAATATCCTATCCCCTTAACTTTTATGGTAATTTGTTTGATAATCAACCTCATAAAATTGGGTTTGGATTCTCTCAGTATCTCTTTTCTCATTTTCTTCTCAGTATCTGATCTTCAACCTCAGATTAAAAAAAATCGATGGTCCAGATTTAATATTTTATAAAACTAGTAATTTCAACATGAATAAATAAACTTAAACTATTAAATCATGATCTACACAATTTATACTTGTAATACAAACAAAATTAATAAAAAAATTAATTTGTAAAACACTATCATAATTATTTTAAAAAATATTAAATCTGAACCGTCCATTCTTTCATCCAAAGGTGAAAATAGGATTCTAAGAAGAAAAGAGATTCTGAGGAAATCTGCGCCCATCAAATTTTAACTCTAGAGTTCAGACAATTTATAATCATGTACATTGAGTGCAATAATCAAAATATTATTAGGTTTATAATTATTTTATAAACGATAATGTCGTCATCAATAATATATATATATATATACACATATGTGTGTATGAAGGTCACAACTCACAAGTTGGCAGCCAAGTTAGCTGGCCACTCGTTTTTTTTATATATATTCATTTCTTAATTCTTAATTCTTTAATTTTCTTCTCTTTCTCTCTTCTTCTTCTCCAACCTCACCAGAAGAGGCCACAGAGAATAATTGCTCTGATAATTGAAAGAAATTGTTCTTTCTCTTTACATTTTGACTTTGCTTTGATTCGCTCTCTGCCTCCTTAGAAAAATCGGCCATTCCGATTCCTCTTTCTTCATCTTCTTCTCCAGGTTGTACATTCACCTTCCTCCTGCTGGAAATTTAAGATCTATGGTTTGACCTCTCACAGGTTCAGATTTTTTCCCTCCTTTGTTCTTTGTTCTTTTTTTTCCTCCTCCTTTTTTTTCTTTTTGAAAATCTCGCCGGCTCCGGTCACCGGCGGGGATCT
This sequence comes from Acacia melanoxylon, assembly GCA_019022615.1. NCBI lineage: Eukaryota > Viridiplantae > Streptophyta > Magnoliopsida > Fabales > Fabaceae > Acacia > Acacia melanoxylon. Next base: position 12,598,875 of record JAFJYJ010000004.1, read on the forward strand.
TTTCGGGTTGCCTTACAGAGTAAGGTTTTCAGGTTAATGGCTTCGAGGTTTTCTTCGACAAGACGCCACTGAAGTTCCTCAATCATCTCTCTTAGTCTCAAAATACTTCAAATCTTATTTGTAACTTTCCGCTTCCTCTCTCTCTCTCTCTCTACGCGTGGTTCGGGGATTGGACTCGTGTAATGCTGAGGTCAGAAATTTCTCAAACAGGGTCTAATAGCCTTTCTGGTCAATTGCGTCTCTTCAATTTCTGGCGCCACAGATCGTAGAGAATCAAATTACTCCGAGATCTAAAACACTCTGGTTTTGGATTTTCTTGCTTATTATATTGCTGAGCTGAGGGAGAAAAGTAGAGAGGAGGGACATTGAAGATGCTGAGGATGAAGAATAATAATAACAACAACAAGACAAATGGGTTTTCACCCATGAACGGAAGCCCCGCCGGCGCCGGCGCCGAGTCAAGGTCTAACGAGTGGGAGATGAGACCGGGAGGAATGCTGGTCCAGAAGCGAACCGCCGACTCGGATCGAAACTCAGCTCTGGTACCGACAATTAGAGTTAGGGTTAAACATGGGTCAATCTACCACGAGGTCAATATTAGTTCTCAAGCTACATTTGGTAATAACTCTACCTCTCTAGTTCAGAAATTTCCTTTCTGTGATACTCTTCGCTTCTCTCTTTCACATACATATACTTTCTTGCTTGTGGTTTTGCAGGTGAATTGAAGAAGATGCTGTCAGAACCAACAGGGTTACATCACGAAGACCAGAAGATATTTTTTAAAGACAAGGAGAGAGATTCTAAGGCGTTTCTTGACATCACAGGAGTCAAAGATAAATCAAAGCTAGTTCTAGTGGAGGATCCCATTAGTCAAGAGAAGAGGTTCCTAGAGATGAGGAAGAATGCGAAGATGGAGAAAGCTGCAAAATCTGTCTCTCAAATCAGCTTGGAAGTAGATAGGCTTGCAGGACGGGTAAATTCTTCTTATCTAACACATACTTTATGAATTTTTTGGTGGTCGTGGGATTGAAAATTTGAAATGAAATATTGCTTGAGTAGTATGAAATTGATGAATTTGTGATTGGAATTTGGTTAGGTGTCTGCTTTTGATTCAATAATTAGTAAAGGTGGCAAAGTCGCAGAATCAGATGTGCTTGGTCTTATTGAACTCTTAATGAACCAACTGCTCAAGTTGGACGGCATTATTGCTGATGGAGATGTCAAATTGCAGAGAAAAATGCAGGTAAATTCTGGTGTTACTTTGAATCAGGGAAATGGAACTTTTGCTTCTGATTTGTTCCTTGAATCATATCCATTGACCTTGTTTTGCGCTGTTTATGACTATGGCAAGGACTTGAATTGTGTGTTTTCTAAAGATTGATGACCAAACCAAAATACATTTCCTCCATTTTGAATTCATGTAATTAATACCATTGTATGCATTCTGAGTTCTGATGGCATCTTTGGGATTGAATCATTCTGAAGGTGAAAAGAGTTCAGAAGTATGTTGAAACTCTGGACATGCTGAAGATCAAGAACTCTATGCCCAATAACAATGGAGGTGATGCTCCAATACAGCAGCCTCAACAAAAGAAACATTCAAATGGCCAAAGCCGATTAGCTCCAATTCAAGAACAGCCTTTACAGATGCAATCAAATGGGCATATTGATCTATTAACCCCAGTTGAAGAGCAACAATATCCTCCTCAACCAAGGAACTCAAATGGCCATTCTCCATTGGTTCAGCAGCAACAAGCATCAGGGGATTCTTCTTCAACCTCAGGAGTTGTAGTGACCACCAAGTGGGAGACATTTGAGCCTGCTCCGCCATTGACCCGGCCAACTTCGTCAACCTCCTCGGGGAACAATAATTCAGTTCATCCCAAGTTTAACTGGGAATTCTTCGACTAAATATATATATCAGTGAAGCATACCACGTGTTTTGTAATTGTGTGGATGTGATTTGGGTTTGCGTTCCTTCCACTTGGAGTGTTATATGGCTCTTCTACATTCTTTTCTGTATTTAGATTTGTTTTGCAACCCTTACTAATCTGCCCCTTTAGTTCATCGGAAATAAATGGTGTTGCTATGAATTTTTTTTTCCGACCTTTTCTCTTTGTAATTTTTGGTACTGTGGTCAGCTGTCCTTGGATTTTGTCCAAGAACTACATTATTCCTTCCTCAGCAATCATAACGATTGCTATGGTATTCATAATCATAAATCTGTTCCTTTTCTGTGATATTGCTGTCCCGTTTAGTTTCCATTTGTAAGTTTCTACCATTTTAGGGCATTTATTATAAATACAAATTTGTGGCTTTATTATTGGCAATGTTAGAAGATCTAATCTGAACTGCAACTCAATGTTTTTCTTTGATAAAACCTATACAATTGAACATTTTTTTTTTGGGAAATCGGTTAAATGTGCATGTTTGAAAGTTCATGATGTAACTCATCTTGAAATGGTGAACTCTTCTAATCCTATTTATAATAAGGTAGAGAAGTAAAGTTTTCAAATGAATATACAATTTTACCTTTCATTTATTATTGTATTGACTTTATTCTCATGGGCTATAATATATATTAAATAGAGGTAAAGTTGGTCAATTGTTGAATTTTAAAGAAGAGTTAAAAAAGTTTAAGGTTTTTCTTGATTTGTGTGAATATGTTGACAGTGCTTTATAAATACTCCCTCAGGTCCTTATTATAAAGCACCAATTAACGATTTTCACAAACCAATAAAAACAGCTAAAGTCAATAAAATTGTCCTATAATTTAAGTAACTTTCAACATTATCCCTACTAATTGCACTAAACTATAATATTATATTAATTATTATTCTAACTCACTACCCTTATTAATTATTATGGGCATCCATGGAAAAAAATAATTAATGAGATTTGGAAATAAGCAAGTGCCTTATAAAAAGGAGCAAATACAATTGCTAGTTGTTGCTTTATAATAAGGACCAGAGAGAGTAGGATCAGAAAAGTAACAATCTTCAATGGTATATAATTTATCTTCAACTATGTGCAAAAGTCTTCAAAACATAATTCACCTGAAGAGATTGATAAATGAGGTATAGAATGATTATTATAAGAATATAAGCATACTATCAAATGATTTTTATATTTTTTGTTTGTGGGAAATAAAAAAAAAAAAAGAGTCATATTGTTAAGTAGTTGCCCCCCTAGGAAAGCAAAGAAATGCTATAAGAAATGAGAAATGTGGAAGAGAGGAAGAGGTAGTTGTGGGAGAAGGGGAATTGATGATACATTGCTTGTTGTGGGGCTACAAAAGTGACAAAAAGATGAAGGCATCTTATAAAGCATCTGGCTTTCTTTTTGTCCAAATGGAGCAATCAATTAGGATTTGATTCATCCAATGAGAGCAAGGCATGGTTCCAAAATGAGGATTGGTTGGGTGTGCCAATTTCACATCTCAGCCAATGCAAGTCCTAATGTGGAAACCTCACTTTTTTTGGCCATCAAGCAAAGCTTCCTTCCCAACACTATCATTTCTCACTACTCTCTTCTGGAGTGAATGGTAATCCTATTCCTTCTTAAATTTTCAACAAGTTTCAAGCTTCTTGTTTCATATCTGTTCTATATAATTGCTATTGTGGTTGGCTACTTGGTTTGTCCTGTATTGGAATTTGCAGTAGTAGTAGCAAGCATAGTGCATTAATGCTGTGTTTGGGATTCACCTTAAAGGGTAAATACTCATCAAAAGCCTCATCATTCTCAATCTATGTGCCACATCAAGCATGTCTCATGGGTTATTATTCAATATATATATATATATATATATATATATATATATATATATATAGATAGGGAAAAGTATTTCAAATCATTTGGATGCAGTTTATCTTTAGTGGCCCCTAAAACTACATCGTTTTGAATTAATGAATGATGTGTTTGTAATTTTAGGTGAATTAATAAAGGGTATTTCGGTAAAATTTAAATGATAAAAAAGTAAACAAAATTATAAACACTCTTCATTAATTCAAAATGAGCGTAGTTTTGAAGTCATTTGGAGATAACTTATCTCAGGTTTGGATAAATCCTTTACCCATATATATATAAAGGTCGATAGTATTCACATGGCTCTTGAAAGAAGTTGAATAGCAACATGCAAATCTAACATCTTCTTAAGGGATATATTCACAACAATTATCTAGCCAAAACTAACAACTTCAACATAGTAATAAGTTCAATACTATATGTCAAAGTAAATTTGACAGTTGTATTTAATATAGCAACTATCCATTAATAAACATCCAACTCCAAATGTCATTTTCTATAGTTTCATTATATGGAATTTAAAGAATAGTAGGTGGCTTTGAGGAAGGGCGAGGAAGGGAATAGAAGAAAACATAAATGAGGCAACATAAATTGTTGGCTTGTCATCAATATATCTACCAACACACACATTCTAAATCCCCATTTCTTCCTCATTCTTCACCACAAAATAAAAAACACTAATCCATTCTTTTGTGCCTCCCCATTTTTTTTTATTGAGATTCTTATTTTATCATTAAGAAAATAAAACTTAAACATCCATTTCAATAATTCAATTTAATCATCAGTCCAATTATTAAAAAAATATATTAAGATATTCTTTCTTTTTTAGAAAAATTAATTTAAAAAGATTTCTTTCATTCTGTATTTAGTATTCTCCATTATTTCATTTAAAGAATATATTATCATTGAAAAATACTCTATAAAATAAAATAAACAACGCCTTAATGATAGTAGGTGGTGTAAATTTATATGAATCAAATGACGCTTTTGAGCTCTGTTAGAAAAAAAAAATCTTGGGGACAATGGAATCTACAAACTTCACAAAATCTCAATACATAATATTGTAAAGAAATTTCCCCAAATTTTGAGAAAAATAATTGAATATATAAACTAATTAATGATTAATATATTTTTTTTAAAAAATGATTAATAATTAATTAACATATAAAAAGTTAATAGGGTGCGATGGGGTGGGTCATCAAAGAAAAGTTCATTGCGAAAGGCCTAGGCTTCTATTGAAATTGTGGTCCCTGAGAATTGGGCTTGGTTTCAATCTCTTGATAATTTGGTCCCTCTTGGATTTTTTTTTTTTTTTATATGAGTCCCTCTTGGAATTTAATTTTACTAGGTTAGGTTTATGTCTATTAGGCCCAAACAGAGATTTTAGGCCTCTTCTATACTTTTTTATTTTATTTTAAGGATAGACATTAATGGCTGAATTTCAAGCGAGATTAAACCCGCAACCTATCATTAGCATCCATACCATCAGGCTTAAGGCCTTTTAGAGTTTTGGTACTTTTTATTTGCTTCTTTCTTCTGAAAAAACACGTGTGACATTGTAACCAGAGTTAATCCATATATAAAATTTATAAAAAAAATTGGAATATTGATATATAATCGATAATGGATTTAATTCATTGGCGCGGGAGGTCCACACCTAATTTAATTTACTTTAAAAAGGATAAAATAATACTAGTAACGAATATATAATTTTATTATGTATGCTGTTCAGATTTATTTTTAATCAACATTTGTTTATTTATATGTATTTAGTCTAATCAAACTATAATAAGTTGTATCTTTAGGGAAAGGAGAGACTCATATAGACTTAATAATGTTATTTTAATCATTTTTTTCCTGCATATTAATAATTTATTGACAACAGGACAACATCATCGTAATTACGAACAAGATTTTCTACAGAGATGATGAGTTATGCGTTGAGGGATGGATTATTTAAGGGTTTTTGCCCCCCCGAAAGTATAAAAAAAGGAGTAATTTTGTTCTTACCTTTAATTTAGTTAATTTTGATCATTAATTAACTAAATATGTTAGCTGATAGTCTACATGTCATCCACATTATATTTGTTCAAGAGGAAATTTGTGCTGGAAGCCTCTTTTTTCAAAGTTAGATGTAACACTTTCGGCGTAAATTTCTATCTTAACAAAAATGATGTAGATGAAATGTGGTTTTTTAGATCAAGATATTTGGTCAACTAACGGTCAAAATTAATTGAGATAACGGCCGGAGAAAAAATGCTCTATTTTTATACTCCAGGGACAAAATTGTCACCTGAAAAACTTCTTGAAAAAATTGCCTTTCGGTGAAAACTTTTAGAGTAAAATCCTTTATTTAATGTGTTTCAATGAGTCAAACAATTAATTCCAATATTTAAAACCAAACCACGCGTGGATTACCTGTATAAAGCCTAACTAAATCTATTTAGTAATTAGGCTAGGCTCATGCTTAATGCCAAGTTTTTTTAATTGGTTAAGGGTTTTTTCACTCAAGGCTTAAAAGGTAAAGAGTTCTTATCTTTTCTAACAATTGTGCTTCCTAAGATTCAAATTTGTGTTATCTCTTATGGAGGTGAGGCCCCTTAAATAAACAAGCTAGGATTTTTTTTAAGGCCTAGCGTACAAGTTTGACCTTTTTTACTTTTATTTTTTTTACACTATTATATAATTATATATAAATACTTTATATCAATTTTATAAATTATTTATAAAATTATCAATTTAGCCTTAATTATAAGTTTCACATCCCATCATCATTTGCACACACTCAACCCTTGCATTCTTCAGACATTCACCCCTACCTATCTTTTCTTTGATAGCTCAAGATGATAATGCTAGCTCACTCGCTCTCCCTTGATTTTCGTCATCCACTAAAACATAATAATTATCATAAGTTTATTTTAGTGTCAAATGAAATATTATAATTTTAGTAGGAGGAGTGTGTCCCAATTTATGTGGGCGAAAAAGGGTAAAATCCAGTTTTTATACTGTTTGTTATGTTTGATCGATTTTAAAAAATATATTGCAATCAATAAACGATTGATGTTTCTTATTTATACTTATTTGGACAAGTATTGCTGCCAAACATTTTTTTCCCCCTTCATACTATACCTTTACATTACACTGCAATGGATGCTAGGCCTTTAAAACATAATGTAAGATTGTAAATAAAGTTGAAGGACTGTATATAAATTTGGAGGTAGAGGTATAGACTCTTAGGGTGTGTTTGGTTTGAGGGAAGGGGATGAGAGGGAGAGTATGCTACCTTATTTAGTCTGTTAGAGGGAAGGGGAGGAGAAAATATTCTTTGTTTGATTTAAGAGGGGAGGCGGAGTGTGGTTTAAAATTGGGAAAATTCCATTAAAATACCATTTGAATTTGCAAAACCCCTAGAAGTCTTCCGAATTTGTAAAAAGACTGAGAGGTATCAAGGAACTATGAGGGATATGCAAATTCAGGTGAAATTACCATTTTGCCCTTAGTTTTAAATAATTAAAAATAAAATAAAATACCTTTACCGCCGGCCGCCGCCCCGCCGGTGGCCGGTCTCGCCAATTCTCGAGAATTGGCTAACCAATTCACAGAATTGGTAGCCAATTCTTGAGAATGCGAATGGTAAACTTGCCCCCGCCGTGGGAGGGTGGCCGCGGTAAGGATTTTTTTATTATTTTTTTTTTAAATATTTATTTAAAACTAAGGGCAAAAGAGTAATTTTACTCGAATTTGTATATCCCTCATAGGTTCTTGGTATCTCTCAGTCTTTTTACAAATTCGGGAAACTTCTGGGGGTTTTGTAAATTCAAATGGTATTTTAATGAAATTTTCCCTTTAAAATTTGGCTCCCATCCCCTCCAAAATTTTAAACCAAATGAGGGAAGGAGATCATTTTCCCTTCTCTCTCATCTCCCCCCAAACAAACACACCCTTAAGCCTATTTAAAAATATGTATTTTAAGTAGATCTTTTAAAAGAAGTTAGGTTTTTTTGAAAGCCTATGCCCAAGCCTCAAAAAAGCTTATATATAAGTTCAGGCTCTAAAACTCTGTTACGGTCTATCTACCAAAGTAAAGGCCAGCTTAGCCTATTTTCACTCCACCCCTTTACGTTGAAGTCCTTGACCACGGTGTAAATTAAATAGCAAATGATTCATTCCAAACTTAGCTATTCTTTTGTTAAAAACTTAGTATTACTCCTAAAAATAACCAAGAAATGTAATGACTTAATTCACATCAATGTTTAAAATTGGATTTATCATTAATTTGTGGTAAGAAATAATATAGGGTTTAATAATTTTACCGTTTTTAGATGGAGTTTTAGACTCTTAGAACTATGGATATCTTATAAAAAATTACAAAAATAGTGTGTCCATATAAAATATTTTAAAATGAAATTAATAATATATGCATCGTAAACAATATTCAAAATAAAAAAATTTTTTTAAAATTATTAAAAATATCTTGCATTGGATAATAAATATGGATGAAATAATTAAATTGGTAGAATTCAATAAACATCATAAATTCTTATCATGAAATGCTGAAGTCTTGATTTTGGAAAAAAACAAAAAAACATAACAATACTTTTTATGAGTTTTTAAATATGAAATTATTCAATTTTTAATACCTAGCTTCTTACTCATTGTTTGATTGATTTTTCACCCAATGATTTACGATCGAGTCATTATTTTTCTTTATCTGATGATAGTGTGATTGGCAAATCCCATTTTCAAAGTTACATTTTAAATTTTCTGTTTAAATATGAACAAAAAGTAAATATCAACTTAAAGACTAAAAGCCCTAACCATAAAAAGAAAAACAAGATAGAGTTTCATTCTAATAATACGTCGATGCTTTGCACGTAATTTGAAACAAGACACAAACTTTTTACTATTGCATGGGGTTTAAATATTTCTCTATATCCTTTATAACTTGCAAATAATGTAATTCATTAATAATTTTATAATTAAGGTAACTTATTAGAGCTGTTTAGCCATTTAAAAAGTACATATGACCTAATAGATATCTTTAGAGAGTTCAAAACTTAAATCTTTTGTTTAAAGCTTGAGTACCATGAAATTAATTTTTTCCTGAAACTTAGAAAATTTATCAATAAATCAATTTATCTCCAAAATTAGTGGTTCAAAGTTTTTTTGACTCATGAGAAGCTCTTTGATAAAAAATAAGACCCACGTAAATCCATGTCACATTTTATTTAGAAACACTCAATTATATATCAAAACTGGTTTGGATATTTTCACAAGTTTTCAGTTTTTTGGGTCATGTTAGAAAAATAATAGATTTTAATCTACACATCAAAGCTCAAATAAAATATAACAGATCTCAAAGCTCTAATAAATTATGAAATATGACACATTTCAAAGCTCTAGAGGTCTAATATTTTCCTGCAAAATTTTGTTATCGAACTTACACTTTCTTGACAAAAAAAAAAAACCTTACACTTTTGCCATGTCTCTAAGAAGTCACAAATTTGTGGCTCAAATAAAAAATAGAATAATTATCTGTTACTACCCATGCATCTCTATGCTTAGCACATGACACTTACTTAAGACTTGTACTTAGCTCCTCCTCCTCCTCATGAAAGTTACCATTACACACTTTAATTTATATAACTAAGGGTGATTAACATAACAACCATAGAACCAAAATAATAATAATAATAATAGATAAAAAAAGGAAACAAAACTATGCTTCCTTGAACCACCACCCCGCTAAATTTCCACTAGCACTACAAAAACATTCACTATTTGTGATGGAAAAATTCCGTCGCAAAATAGTGATTTCTTGTCACGAAAATCGTTTGTGACGGAAACATGTTCGTCGCAAAAAAGGTCGTTGCAAATCGTTTTTGTGTGACGGAAAATGAATTTCCGTCGCAAATTGTGATGGAAGAATGTTCCGTCGCAAAACTCGGCGTTTTTGATGGAAAAAATTTTACGTCGCAAACGCGGAGTTTTGCGACAGAAACACGTTCCGTCGCAATAATGGGTGTTTTGTGACGGAAAACGTTTTCCGTCGCAAAATGCATTTAATTAAAAAAATTAAATAAAAAATATAAAAAATTACGAAATAAAAAAGACTTGTTTACGATGAAAATATATATCATAGAGAAAACAAAATATAAATAATAATGTTGCCAACAAAATGAAATAAAAAAAAAAGTCTAAACAGAAGCAGTATGGTCATCATCACCAGGAGCCGACCCTGCACCCTTGTCCTTCATTAGGGACTGAAGTAGATCCCATCGCTTCATCATCTCTCGTGTCGATGCGGTGGAGCTTTTGCCGACTCATCGGATCGCTTGCTTCGACTCATCTCGCTGCTCCGCAGGCTCAGCTTCTCTCCTTGTAGATTCATCATCTCCAATTGCTGATTCAGTTGAGTTGTTGGCTGCTCCACCAACGCCTTCATCCTCTTAAGCTCATATGCAAAAACAACATTAGGAAGTCATTTTATTTTTTATACTTCATTTAAATGGACGAGGGAATTAAAATGTAACAATCAATATCAAAAGTATTATGTTTACCTGCAGAAACATCTCTACCATCGCTGGATGAGCGCTTCGTAGACTTCACTTGACTGGCAGAGGCACCCATCCCAAAGAGTCCCCCTTTCTTGTTAAATCCGCCTGCAACCTGAATGAAGAGACTCTCGTTATCGGACTGAGAGGATGTGGGGTCGTTCTCAATCTTTGAGGCTCTCTTATGTGACAGCTTCTCATAGGTTTCCTACAAGCACAAAAATACATCACAAATAAGGCATGTAAAATGAAATAGATATGTTGGTGTCTGAAACTAATAATAAATGTAATAAATGTCTCACTGCTAGTTGCTGCGACTTGACGTTAATCCAGCTCTTCCCATGACCTGCAGTTTCCTGGGAATGAGTTTGCTCAAAAGTAGTCCAATCAATCAATTCTGCAGGCACCTCCCCAGAAGCTGTCTGCAAACACAAATGATGACCGTTAATGTATTACTTCAAAGTACAAAATATTGAATACGGAAATAGAAAATATCGTATATTTACAATTTTTCTTCGATGCTTACTAAATGGAAATGAACCCGCTAGTATATGACGGTCCATCCATTCAAGACCTATTTAATTTATTTTGCTCACATTTCTCCTTAAATTTCTCATCGGTGGTCCATTTTTCAATTAACTGTTCTGCGATCTCATGTTGAATCCAAGTTTGCTTGCCTATATTATTTCTCAATTTATAAAAGCGATCAGACAACCACCAGCTTGCCTTGTAATTATAAGCTTTTTTCAATTTTCCTCGATGGTCAGGCAACCACTTAAACTTTCCCTGAAAATCAATAATGAATAATTAGTGCTCCCAATTATAAAAGTACTTAATCAGTTTGCATTTTGATGAGAAGAAATTAATAACCATAAAGCACATAACTTACCAAGAAGTCATTGAACCAAGCATCGCGAACATCCTGAGGAATCTCTGACCAATTGCCCCAAGGCTGATCGAAATTACGGAATACTTGGTTCCCTATGAAATCCGTCACTAGACCATAAGGCTCAAACCTGAAAATAGAGGAAATGTTCCAAATATTAGCATACAAACTAAAGGTAAAGAATAGTAACATTGCTAGTAATTTTACATGACTTACTCTTTGGTGTCGAGAGGATGGATCCACACCAGCCTCGTCGCAGGATCAACCGATCCCTAGACTGGTGTATCGAAGGAACTAGCTTCCCTGACCTGACTCCGAGGTGATGCAGTGTGCTGAAGGAAGAAATGTGAAGTTTTGAAAAAGTTAGTACATAGATGCTTAAATAAAAGAAAATATATGTGAATAAATCAGAAATCGTAAAGTCAACTTGCTCTGCCTAAGTGGGAGTGACAGGTACACCTGTACCGCCCATAACGGAGTCGATAGTAGACGGTGAAGATGACAAATTAAGTGGCGGTAGTTCTAGGGAAGAGTTAAGCCATCTGCCTACAGAGGGGATAGATGATGTCGCCTTACCCCTTCTGATAGGACAGGGCCGGCCTCTACCACCACTACGATTACTACCCGAACGCCCTGCTGAAAGCTCCATCGCTGAACACTTATAAACATTATGTCAAAATATATATAAATAGAAGAAATATACTTAATATGTCAATAGGGAAATAATAGAGTATCTAGTATAACAAAACGTCACAAATAAAGAACTAACACAAATCAACCAGACGATTCCTGTTTTTCGACCTCTGCTTGCACACCTTCCTCTGAAGTCTTATAGTCGTCGAATTCTGATTCACTATTAGAGTAAATCTCTTGTGCCTTATCGTCTGATTCCTCAATGTCAATCTGGATAAGAATCAACTCTAACTCCGCAGTGGAATCAAAGAGATTGCTTGGTACATCGTCCTCGGCCATATTTACGGGCAGTACATGTTCCATATTAGCTTGGAATGGTTCAGTAATATCTTCATTTGTTTCTGACTCTTTCGACTTGGGTATAATATTTCGTGCTTTGGTTTTGATAACTCCCCTCCACCCTTGGATAGATGTGGGGTATGATGTATAATAAACTTGTTCCGCCTGTTAAGCAAGTATGAATAGGTCATAACCAACCATATATCTCCTTGACCAGTGGATCTCAACATTTCCATATTTTTCCACTTTTGTCCCACGAGGAGTGTTATCAAACCACTCAAATTTAAACAGAGTCATCGACTTGTCCCACTAGTAATTCAACTGAATTATGTCAATTGACTTCCCGTAGTAGTTGCCCTCGACCCCATCAACTTGGCCACCTCGACAACATACACTGTAATTGCAACTTAGTGTATTTTTGTTCGCTTCTAGAGTTGCAAACCGATACCATTGATTACATATTTTTGCACTGGGTAACAACTGTTGTAGCTCTGTAAGATAAACTCCACACAACATCATGGGGAGCTAATTGATTTTCCACGAAGTAGGATCATAACCATTGAAGAAACTCAACGATCATAAATTGATCAACTTCGGAATCCGACATCAAAGGATTTGTCGATCGGACCCAACTAGAGAAGTAACTGTAACCAAAAAATGAAATTAATACTTTAATACTTATCATAACAGTAAAAATAGAGGAAATCTTACTCTAAGTATGGGGCAACCTCTTCACAGTTGTTTAGAATGTATCACTTCGCTACTCGCTTATCTCTTCCTTCCAGAGTTGACCTCCAATGTTTTCCCACAACTCGGCCTGAAAAATTAAATCTTGATATTTGATCACTCGTATCACCGCAATCATCGTTGCGAGGTACCCCTCTCCATCTTGATATAATGTCGGGGGATAATAGTATCATGCAAATTTAGTGTACGCTTCAGTGATAAATCCTTCAACGTACCTTTGATTTTTTTTATCTTGTACTTAACTGTGCGTAAAAACCTATCATGGAAAATCACAGGATATTTATAAACTATAGCACTATGTGGGTCAATTAATAATTGCACGAAAGAAATATATATATTACCTCTCAAACGGATACATCCATTTATATTGTTGCGGACCTCCTACCTTTGCTTCATAGGCCAAGTGAATAGGCAAATGTTTCATTGAGTCAAACAAGCTAGGAGGAAACACCATCTCTAACTTGCATAGCGTTATTGGCATGCTCGCATCCAGGCGCTGTAACTTTTCAACATTAAGCTCAGAAGCACAAATTTCTCTAAAGAACATGAAAAATTCTGTCAGAATAGTTCATATATGCTTCGGTAGTGCTTTAAAGGCACACGGCAACAATTTTTTGGAAAAAAACATGACAATCTTGACTCTTTATTCCGAATAACTTCGCCTCGTGCATGTCGACACATCTTGACAAGTTTGATGCATAATTGTTGGGGAGTTTCAGATCTTTAACCCATCGCAACAATTCTAAATTTTGCTCTTTCTTAAATGTGTACGGCGCTCAAGGTTTGGAAGTTCGGCCCGTGGCATACTCCACCAAATGCAAATTAGACCTTATGCAAATCACTTCTATGTCTCGTCTTGCGTTGACTGTATCCTTCGTCTTGCCCTTGGTGTCCATCACGGTATACAGAATTTTGCAAAACACATTCCTCTCAATATGCAAGATATCGAGGTTGTGTCTTAACAATTGATCTTTCCAATGTAGATCCTAGAAAATGCTGCGTTTGTTCCAATGATGGTGAACACCATATCCCTCAGGTTCGCTGGAAGTAGCCCCCTCTTCAACACTTTGAATGTGCTTCACCTTGTCCCATATTTCATGGTCACTTAAATGACGAGGTTGATTTGACCGTTCGACCACATTCCACCTGAAGTCTTTTTTATTTTTCCTAAGAGGATGATTGATGGGCAGGAATCATTGGTGCATGTCAAATCAACAAACCTTGCGGCTGTATTGCAAGCTAAAACCCATGTTCTGTTCAAGACATATCGGACATGCAAGCTTCCCTGATGTTTGCCAGCCACTTAACATCCTATATGTAGGGAAATCATTTATCGTCCACATTAAGGCAGCCCGCATGGTGAAATTCTAGCTCAATGATACATTGTACGTAAGAACCCATTCATTCCACAACATGTTCAACTCGTCAATCAAAGGTCTGAGGTATACATCTATCTTCTTTTTTGGGTTGGATGGCCCAGGGATTAATGCTTTAAGGAACAAAAACTCTCTTCTCCTGCACATGGAAGGTGGGAGGTTGTATGGAGTCACAATCACAGGCCAACATGAATAATTCTTGCCCGTCTTGTTGAAAGGAGCGAACCTATCCGAACATAAACCAAGACGGACATTATAGGGATCCGCTGCAAACAAAGGATTCGCCTCGTCAAATTTAAGCCAAGCTTCGGCATCGAACGGAGCGTCACAAATTTTTCATCCCTGCAATGCTCCCAATGCTATCTCATATGAGCAGCTGTTTGTTCTGATGAATACAATATTTGAAGTCTGGGCACGAGAGGAAAGTACCACATCTTACTTAATGGTTGAGGAGTCATTTTCCTTCCATTCCTCACAACTTTGTACCCGTCATGTTCACAGAATTTACAATTGGTCCGCTCAGCATCATCCTTATAATACAACATACATCCTTTGGGGTAGCAATGAATTTTTTCACATCTAAACCCAAGCTCTTTCACATTTTTCTTTGCTTGGTAAAAATCCTTCGGCATATTATTGTCATTAGGAACAACCTTACCTATGATCTGCATCATTTCGTTGTAATTCTTCTCACTCATATGGTGATCACTCTTCAAGCTTAGTGTTGCTAGGGTAGCCGACAATGATGATGTTCACTATTTTCAATGTGTTCGCAACCTTCCTATAAATGACATTGCGCATCTTGAAGCATTTTATAGAACCTATCGGCTTCCAGATTAGGATCCTCTTCCATGTATGATGGTTGAGTATGTGTACAGGTCTCCTCTTCCTTGTATGATGGTTCAACATGAGTAACAGGATCAAAATATTGGCCAATCGACGGTCCCGCGGCATCCATAACCAACTATTCATATTGATTAAGGTTGTCTCGATGACTAGTGTCCCCGTAATAACCACTTGGTGTCTGTCGAACTTCGCCATGACATTCCCAACATTCATAATCCTTCAAGAATCCCTTTCTACACAAATGGATTTTGACCGTGCCCAGATCTTGAAATTTTAAACACCTACATTTCACACACGGACAAGTGATCGCGGTACTTGAATTAGTTGCTTGCACCAAGCAAATTGGATGAACTCTTCCGAACCCTCCAAGAATGCTTGAGTTAGTTGTTTTCTCTGAGTTAGACGATTGTACATCCAACTCCTATCACAATCGCTTCCATACTTTCCCAACTTAACCTTACACAAATATATACAATGGGGACATACCGCAGTCCACAAAACAACATGTCCACAATACAACTAGCCAATTATGCCAACAAATTGCCACTTAATCAAGAAAGTGAGAAACAAACACATGAATTGAACTAAGAAAAGATCCCAGCAAGCAACCAGAGAATAAGGATAGCACACCAGAACATGGGGACATGAATGTGGAGGGGGAAAACAAAGAATAGGAAACTACACATTGAATTAGGGAATGAGTAAACCATTGGCATTTCAACATTATCACTTAGTACAATTTGATGTAATAATTTTTGGGGCATATAAGTATTTGTGGAGTTTATAACAGTCATATTAAAGGCTAATGCAATGTTATAACATGACATAAGATGAATTGAAGCTTTTCTAATATATATGGGGAAAATCCATGTGATTATTTTAGGAACTCTACCATAAATAATTAAATACAAAAATGATGAAATCAAATTAATTAATAGTATATAAGACAAAAATATATAAGACTTAATCAAGTTTATATAATATACAAAATCCACTTTATCTTTTTTATTTATAATTACCTTTTAATTAAAACAATATTTATAATTTGTTTTTTCAAATTATCCATGCTTATTGCATAACTTGTTGAAGAAATTATCACAAAGAAATAGTTTCAAATGAAAAAAATTAAATGAGATATTTTTTTAAAAAAATTAATAGGCATTTTTATAAGAGACAAACTCAAGTAGCTAATTTCACTAATATTTTTAATACATACAAATTTCATTATTTCATAAACTCACACATTCCTCGGACTTTCGTTAATTAATTAATTCTCTTATCCCTAAATATCACTTTTCAACACTTCATGTCTTCCTTAATTAATTTTAGTAGCAAGATCTATTCCAAAAACTACTATACATTATCACATGAGAGGCTTGAAAATTTGTATAGATAAGAGTATTGGAACAAAATTTGTACAGACAATAGTATTGTATTTTCCACATACAATAAATTAGTTCATTAGTTCGTTTCATTGGCATTCATGACGCCTAAGATTAATGAGTTTGAAGAACAAAATGAAAAGACAGAAGAGATGGAGGTTACCAGAAATGGAAGAGAAGGCGACGACCAGACAGCGGGGGAAGGCGGCGTGAGCGTCGACCGAAGAGGGGATCTATCGCCGGAAATGGATCGTGGGCGTCAAGGGGAGGAGGAGAGGCTCGGGTGAGGGGAGGAGTTAGGCGCCCAAACTGGGGCCTCAATAAGCTCTGTTTACAACGGACTAGCGGTCCGTCGCAAATAGGAGTACTTTTTGCGATGGACGCCGTGTCCGTTGCAATTTAGCGCCCAAACCGGCGCCTCGAGGGCGCCGGTTTGCGATGGACAGTATGTCTGTTGCAAAAAGTGGGTTTCTTTTTGCTACTGACATGCTGTCCGTCGCAATTTAGCGCCCAGATTGGCGCCAGATTGCTGTCTGTCGCAAAAAGCAACCCACTTTTTGTGACGAACACACAGTCTGTCGCAATTTAGCGCCCGACATTAGGTCCGTCGCAAAACGCATACTTAATCCGTCGCAATATATATATATATTTTTTTGCGATGGATTTTTAAAATCCATCGTAAAACGTTATATTTGCGACGGATTTTCATGTCCGTCGCAAATACATGCACAATTTGCGACAGAAAAAATTCTTTCACGAATTTCCTATTTTCCAGTAGTGTAGTTTTGGGAAATCTTAGTAACAAAATATCGACTCAATATATAATGGGCAATGGTAATAAATTAAACATGTAAATAGCCAACATAATAATAACACCTCACAAATACATACACATGGTCACGACACATTCAATTACGGATATTTCTTGTTTAAGGGCTTAATATGGCATACATGGAAAACATATATGCAATCAACTAAGCGCAAACTATATTAGAGTCAATAATAAGTTTCACTACTTTTTGCTTCTTCCAAGTTACCTCTTCTCGCTTGAATTTCTTTAGCTTTGTTCCCCCCTTTGCTTGATAGCAAAAGCCAAATCCTATTAAAAATTCATGTAAAGGGCATATTAATATGTAGACTTAGGCTAACCTTTAATTATGTTTCTACCTATATTAAAAAAGAGCGAATGTTACTATTGTTTATCCTTTATACTACAAAAACCTCTTTAATGTCCGTTTTTTTGCATTTTGTATGTCCCTTTACAGGGCAACGTAGCAAGTCAGACTTACAGCGTCCTCAATTAAAATGGAAAGAAAGAGAATGGAAGGGAAAATTTCCTAATATTGGAATCTAGAGGACATCGAACAACTAAAAATCTTCAGAAGAGAGAAGCACTGGGGTAACAAGGTAGAAGCTTGGAAAGACCACGATGTTGATGGATGCATGACCACAACAAGGGCTTTGTGGAGGCATGGTGATAGAGACGATAGACTAGAGCAGATCAGGAGTAAAGGAGGTCGCTAATGGCATTGGTGTCACTGATGGAGGAGGTGGGGAAGGTGATGCGATGGTGGGCCGAGTGGGTAGGGTTTAAGTAAATAACATTTTGGCGGCTTGTGGGATGAGAAGGTAGAAGGCGGTGGAGAGAGAAGAAGAGGGAGAGACAAAGGAATGAGAGATGAGGAGGAAGAAAAAGAAGAGAAGTCGAAGCGGAGAGTGAGACAGAAATGAAGGAAGAAAAAGAAGAGAGATGAAGGAATGAGTGAGTTCAAGGGAATGAGAGTGAGACAGAGATGTTTAGGCGTCCCAATTTTAAATTGGGGACGCCAAAAGAGCACTTTTGGCGTCCCAATTTGTAACATCCCATTTTAGAACCATTGGAGCGAATGAGTAATTGAACCATAATAAAACATTAACCATAGTGTAATAGTAATGATACAGTCATCCTAGTGTTCAAAAGTAAATACATAAACGGTAAGTAAAACTCTGTCCCGAAGCCTACTCCTGCTGCTTCCCCCTATCACTAATCCTCGGTCCTCCCGACCCTGAAGCTACAGCTGAGATCCAATTCCCATTTGGATCTCAGGTGACGGTTAACCTTGTGCTCAAATAAAACAGTATATGGACAACATATAGTCATAACAATACAGCAACATATCAATACATAAGCACAAAGCAGATGCATGATCAATACAATGACAGAACATAAGCACAAAGCAATATGTAAAGTCCCACAACATGTCTGCACATACCCAGTGCCACGATCACAACACGTGTCCTCAACGCTAGGAAAACTCATACGGTATTACCAATACTATAACCCGTGTAAGCTGTATGTATAATTGACGACCCTAGACAGAGCCCCAGTCTATGAACGTATCTATCACATATATGTATATGAGCAGCACAGAGTTAGGGTTACAGTACGTGTCTGTACCTTTGTTGACGATATTCGGTACTTTTGACGGAAAATGGTACGTTTGACAGCGGTACGACAGCGGCACAACAACGGTACGTGATCACAGATATCCTATAAGGATAATATCACATTTACCAATGTCCAACATCATAACAGGAATCTTAGGTACAAATTACCATTTTGCCCCTGTCTTTACTACTCCACTAAATTTCGCCAGAGCTTCGCTACTTTGACTCTAATTCTCCAAAATTTTGACATATCTCTTTCCCCAATATATTTTTGAAATAAATATCATATTTACCCTTAAAACATGATATCTAAACTAACTTGGAAGATTAAAGATTAATCTAGCATTTCTATTATAACTACCAAAAGAAACACTAAAGCTTAAGACTAGGGACTGAAGAAATTACCCAGGGCTTCGCTACAACTTTCTCAAGAGCTCTTCCTTCCTTCTCCACTCCAAAATTTTGAACTTAGGCAAGAGGAATTGGTGAGAAAATGTGATTGGAGGTGCCTTCTATTTATAGGCAAATTTGTGCTACTATTCATGTTTTATCATATCGAATCTCAACCGTTGGATCTTGGTTTTGTTGCAAGGCTTCTTCTTGGCCTTTGGATGGCCTAGCTGACCTCCCCCCTTGCTTTATGCAAGAATGACATCATCAAAGATGATGTCACACACTTGCTTTATGGTCTTGTACCGATAAGGCTCCATGTTCGGTGTTCTACTTGTGTGATCTTAGACAGTCTCAAAAATACAACATAGCTCTGAAGGTCTATTCTTCCTCTTTCAAAATACTTGGGTTAGCAAAATTTTTGATCCTATTACGGGTATTTCCTAGCCTGCCGAACATTTTCGGACAAACGTTTGCATCGATTTGGAAATGACTTCCGATAACACCAACTTACCGGATAAAAATTCACTTGTTTATAATATGTCCTGATCTTAGAAACTTAGTTCATGGTTTTCTAGAGAGGATTTAATTTCTATCGGTTCTCATTTATCCTATCTGTTTATTTTATATTTTAATAATCTTATATAATTCACAAAATTATCCTATTGGCCCATTCTTAATTACATGGATTTAGGCATTTAAAATTGTTAGAAATTCTTGTAGCCTTTGATCTTGCTTTATTAGATTACATCCTAGCCATTGATTTAATTTGTCTAATTTAATTAGAAAGCTTAATTAGGGCCTTAATCCTATGATTAGTAACCTTTTAGGATTTAGGGTTTTCATGTACTTAATCTCACCAATTTTTCTTAATCTTTTCTAATTAATTAGCAAGTACACTTTATGCTAACCATAGCCATAAACATCTAATTAAAGGGTTTTACATAATTTACCTTGGATATTCTCTTGTTCAAGCTTAAACAATTAGTCATTAATTACTTAATTAATCACTTACTAATAATTTTCTTAATTGGATTAATCATTTTTATTTTTGCATTATATTAAAAATTATGGGGTCATTTAATCATTATTTTTCCCTTTTACTAGGATGACCTATATACCCACCTATAGCCATTTATTTATCTCAAAGTCTATCTAAATGGGACAGTAAAAAGGGTTTTATACCTATATTTTTTTTTTGAAATTTGAATCTGCCAAAATTTAAATTTCATATCAAAATTTGAAAATATTTTTGCAGAATGCAAATGTTTTAGCAGGTCAGCCTTCACTACTACAAAAAGTAGATTTAATGACTCCCATATAACGACCGATTAAATGAAAACAGACAAAGAAAACGAGGCGATGGCATTTTTGAAATTTTGGCGATAATATTCAACGACCGTTTCACACAAAATGGACGTTAAAACATAAGCGGTGGCACTGTTGTAATTTTCTGCTTACTTTTAACATCTGTTTTTTTAAAACGAAAGTTAAATATTTTGATACAACAACTGTTATAATAAAAACAGTCATTGTATCTTAGATACCATTTATTTTATTTTGTGACACCATTTAATTTAATTTTGCAAAAAATTAGTGCTACTTATAAAATCTTCAAGATTATATGACCATTGCGTTTTATCTCATATTTATAGCTATTTCCTAGTATATAGTCTAGAATTTCGATAGTTAAGAGAAGAAATCTGATCGATTTTTCATTTAGTTAGTTCCTAATAATTAAATTTAATAAATGAAACAATATATCTTATATATATATATATATGTGTGATTTTATCCCATATTTATAGCTATTTTCTAGTATGTCGCCTAGAATTTCGATAGTTATGAGAATAAATCTAATCGTATTTTCATTTACTTAGTTCCTAATTAAATTTAATAAATTAAACAATATATCTCTTTTATATTTATTTATAAAAAATATATCTATATTTTTTATTTTGAGTTATCTCTTATTTGGTTTTGAAAAACCGGTCGTTGAAACTTGAATTTTTAGATATTTAAATTTATTATATTATTTTATTTTGAGTTTCAACGACTGATTTTTCAAAAAGAGTCGTTGAAACTCGAAGTTTTTAGATATTTTAATTTATTTTTTATTTTGAGTTTCAACGATTTGGTTTGAACTTGAATTTTTTAGATATTTCAATTTATTTTTTTTTTTATTTTAAGTTTCAACAACTAGTTTTTAAAAAACTTGATCGTTGAAACTCGAATTTTTTAGATATTTCAACTTTAATCTCGCACCTTCAACATTTTGTTGTTCCATCTCTTCCATAAAAATATGAAGTTTTCTCTTCAAAATCCAACGGTCTTGAACTACTTCCTCAAATCCATTCGAAGTGCAACCTTTCATAAAGAGTCTCGAATTTGCACATCTTGTTCACTACGCTAAATTTTCTTCGTCATTTCGGGGGAAGTCTACTTCTCCTAGTTTTGTTGTGAGGTGCAAAAGTAGCCTACGAGATTTAGATCTGCCCTGCATATATCAGGTTTGGAAAACCCTTTTCGGCTTCATTTCTCCAGATCTCCAGATTTGCGCTGAAGTCGTCGATCCATGGCTAATTCTTTTTTATTTTAATTGTTTCTCCTTCTCCGGTGATTATACTTCGCATTTATTTTTGATTGTTCAATATTCTGGTTTTGTCGATTTTGGCTAGCTCTTTGATTTGGATTTTGATTTTTGATTTTTTTTAGCTAGTTCTTTTCAATATTATGGTTCTTTTGCTTTAATCAAAATATCGATTTTGATTTTTCTTCGGTTTTGCTCTTGATGCTATCTGTTTTCTTTTTGATTGGTTTTTTTTTCCAGGATTGCAGCTGTCAGCAAGCTTCCGGCACAAAGTCTAGCTCTAGGACTTGGTAGATCAATTGCTAAAGTTGGGGTATTTGTGCCCCTAGTTGATGAAAGGAACCTTTTCAATTTTCTTCCTCTTCTTGTTTGTTGTGTGGTGGCGGAGCATGACAAAGCTTCATGTTGTTTTTCAATTTTCCCATTTGCGATGTTTTTTGGCTTTTCAATTTTCCCATTTTGCAACGCTTTTTTGCCGTTGCTATTTTGGGGGGGGGATTCAACGATTTTTTTTTTAAAATACAGTCGTTGTATGTCATAAACTTTCAACGACCATAAGATTCACGACCCTTTGAAAACAATGGTCTAAGTATATAAAAAACAGATGTTAAAAGGGTATTTTGTAGTAGTGCTTGTTAGGAATTGGATACCTGATCCATTGCAAGGCTCTGTTTAAAGGTTTGTAGTTGATGACAAGTACTCCACAAAATTACAAAAATACCACCGCCTTTATTTTTTACTTTTTTTTTTCAATAAAAAAAATGGACATTTTTTAGGGAAGTAAAATCTATTTTTTGTAGTAGTAATATTTCGGCTTAATTGGCTTAGTGACCTATTTATTTTAGACTAATTCTTGACCCAAAATTTGGGATATAACAAATAATAAACACATTGATTTATAATTGAATGCAAATGCATGCGTGTATATGGGATGGAGTGATCTTAAAAATCCCAACAATATAGATAGAAAAAGAAGTCCAAAACTTACCCTTTAGCCTGACTTTACAGTTGTATTTTTTAATTGTATTTTTTATATATATATATATATATATATATATATATATATACATAGTTGTTTTCCCAATATGATAACAAATTAAAGATTTTTCCTATCCTTTTTCTCCAATTATATCTTTATCTCTTCAAGAGTGTTAAATTCCTGCAAGCCAATAACAACAACAATAATTAAAACGTTGAGTGCACAAGTTCAACAGTTAAATAATGATATATGATTGAGATAAGAATGCATAAAAAGTGCATGTAAATGCTTAATTTTTCAATAGTTATCACTATCAATATCAGCATGTCTATCGTACTCCATATATGTCTCTCTCTTTTTTTTGGTATCCATCGGTTCATCGGAACCTTTGGTTCCGACTAATCCAGATTCCGTTCCGTGTTGGGCCCACGGTCATAGGAGAAGAGCTCCCAACATCATTTTTTCCATTCTCACGCCTTGAACCGAGGATATGGTGGTGGGAGAGCAAGTCCCTTACCACTTGCTCCCAAGGTATGTTGGTTACTCCATATATGTCTCATTACAACTGTTAAGGAACAATTGGGTCTAGTGGACTCAATCACACATGATAAAGATTAACAACTTAGTGGGATTCAATCCCACCCTTTTAAAATATCGATGTATATTGTACCCAAAAAAATATCGATGTATAGAAGGAAGAAAAAAGAAAAAGCAAAGAATTAATAAGATAATCAATAATGAGGTGAAGGAAAGGTACAAAAGCAGGTGATAATATTTTCAAAGTTGCAATTAATTGCACACTAGTTGCAATTTGAAGGTTGGCCATATATGTAAGCCGCACGAAGTGTGTTATTTAATTAATTTAATAAGTTGTGTGTGGGTGTGAGTGAGTGTGTTATGAGACAACCAAAGTTGACACGAAATCGTGGGAAATTAAATGATGGGAACGTAGTACCCAGAAAACCCGAAGAGGAGACAAACCAAACCCTACAAATGAAAAAGAATCATAAGCTTCGTATTACGAGAGTCTCAGCAGTTGTCTCCATCACAGGAAGCCGTTGCCACTTTCTTCTCTCATCATCCTCATCAACAACTTGACTTATATATACTTTTATATATTCTCCTTATTTTCTTGATTAGCATTTGCTAATTACACGGTCGTTAACGTTAAAATATGAGGGTAATAATACGATGTATAGTTCAATGAGATGTGAGCAATCATCATTTTTTACTAACATGCATATTTGTTAAACGGTTAATGTTAAAGGACGATGGCAAGAATACAATATATATAGTTGAATGAGATGAGTAGAATAACAAGGAAAAAGCTAGGTAATTACAAATTATGTGAATAAGTATATATCTCTGTCTTACATGCATATTGCAATAATCCTATTACTTTTTCTTTAGTTAAAATATATTCTATTGCCTTGGTTTCAAATATAAGTCTTTTTCATAATAACAAGCTAAGTCCTTAAGTTATTGGTAGCACCCTAACTAGTCATTGATTGCTCAAATTAACAAGGACAAATTGGTATTTTTTTCAATTAAAGTTGATTTAGCCTAAGTCTTGTTTGTGATTTTTTTTTCTCTCTTCCTTAGTACTTATATGTAATTCCTCAATCATTAATTATTAACCGTTAGTAAATATTATTGAAACATTATACTGGTTTTTTTTTTTTTTTACTTATATCTGACATGAAGGGAGTAATGGTTTTTTTTTTTTGTTTGGGGGGGGAGGTTTGGCCAATTTGCTTGGCCCATATATTATTCAAAAGTCACAATTTTCATTTTTTATTATTGAAGTTTGGTAGAATATACTACTATTCTAGTTCGTTAATATAAGACATATATACCTAATTTGATTATATTAAAGAAGTTGGTTTAGTTAGTTAATTTGACGTCCTTTTTCTAAAACACCTTAGTCATTTTTCTTACTTTCCTCAATCTCTCTCCTCCTTGGTTATTGTAAAGGGATGATCAATAGGGGTAAATTAGTAAAATATTGATAAATATAAAAAATATGTCTTAAATTTAGCATCAGGCCAAGATCAATTTCTCAAATGTATCTTACCACTCTGATCTTATTTGTAAATCCTTTTTAACTAAATCAAACATACCAAGGAGAGGTAGTTAGATCAATGATTATGGGATAAATTTTCAACTTTGTCCTCATTTTTGATTGGGTATCTTTCAACTTTTTCTTCTCTCTCTATTTTCATTGATACAATTAATATAGGCAAAATTGTTACAATTTCATTTATTACCCTAAAAGAGAACTTATAAATAGGACCAAGTTTTTTGGTCAAAAGAAATTTATAAATAGAATCAGAGTGGTATATTATGGACTGAAGGGAGTATATACTTTTTAGAGTAGATCGTTAATCGGGATCGGTGTTAACTACATAACCTATGTTATTTTGTGTATACAAAAATCCATATAACTCGCATGTTGGTCCGTTTTTATAATGCCTTCATTATCGTAACTCTCGTTAACACGGAATTAAAAACTCTACTTTTTCAAATTTCAGCGCTCTGATTCAATTTTTTTATGACTTGAACTGGCTAGTCATTTTTGTTTATGATGGCAAGATGTTAATTAAATTACGAGTTTGAACTTAGGACACTCGATTCTATCATATTTTTATTTTGACTCAATATTTAACAAATGAATAAGCAATTCTTCTTTTTGAATCACTCACTCACTCTCTCTCTCTCTCTCTCTCTCTCTCTCTCTCTCTCTCTCTCTATATATATATATATATATATATATATATATAAAATCTTTTATATTGTATGTGTAGGAATAGAATTTTCATCATCAATCCCTATATGTTATTTAATATTTGCCTACACGTCATATGAAACAATAGGTGTAACATCCCATTTTCAAAAGCAGTATAATTTTTTTTTTCATCAGAGTATCATCAGAGTAGAGCATCGGAGCGTAAGAGTAACTGATACTTATATTCAAAATGCCGTAAGTCTGGTTGATTACACAGGCGGTACAATGACCGAGAGTTTTTATAATAAATAACAACAGAAGTGTCTCCCTGGCAACACTCATGCTGTGGCAATAAAAGAAATCCTCCATTTGGGACTCTAAGCATCTTTGCTTGCCCTTATCTTGGCGCTCGGTCCTCCCGACCCGAAGCTATTTTAAATGCTGAGGTCCAAATGCACATCGGACCTCAGGTAACGGTTAACCTCATATTTACATACACAACATATGGAAGACATCATAGCATTAATCAAAACATAAGTATATAGCATATGGAAGATTAATATAACAACAATACACATCTCATGTAAAGTTATCTATGCTAACAGTACACATCGCATGTAAAGTTATCTACGTTAACAGTACACATCTCATGTAAAGTTATCTATACAATTCACTTGTATAGTCGTCTATCACATATAAGTATACAGTAAATATCATAGTTAGTGTTACAGTACGCGAACGTACCTTCGCTGATGGTAAACGGTACTTTTACGGAAAAACGATAATTTTTGACAGCGGCCCGACAGCGGTATAACGGCGGCACAACAACGGCTCGACAGCGGTTCAATTATCTCAGATATCCTATAAGGATAGTATTTATCAATATCTAGCAGCATAACAGGCATTTTAGGTACAAATTACCATTTTGCCCCTGAACCCCTAATCGGCGGAATTTCGCGAGCTTATTGTTTTCGCTCTATCTCTCCGAATTTTGACAGATCTTTTCCCTCATCATATTTTCGAAATATATATCATATTTACCCCTAAATATGATATCTAGACTATCTTGAAGATTTAAAGATAAATCTAGCATTCCTACTATATCTATCGAAAGAACTACCGAAACTAAAGACTAAGGACCGAAGAACTTACCCAGACTTTCTCCAGAGCTTCTCTCTCTAACTTCTCTCTAAGGGGCAGATTTTTGGTGTGAGAAATGAAGAAGAGGAGCTTGGTATTTATAGAAGAGACAGATGGCAGAACGGTAAATAATTCGAACTTCAGTCTTGACGAATATGGACCGTAGGATCGCATTTTTGAGGACAAAACACTCTTGGCCCTCCATTTTCTTGTGCAGACCTCCCCCTCCCCAATAGTCAACAAAATGATGTCATCTTGATGGTGACATCCGAGCGTCTCGATAAAGTTTTAGTCCGGTGTCCAAAACGCGTAATCTTGACGAATCGCGAAATGTTGTCGCGAGTTTCGAAGTTTCTTTCTTTCTCATTAGGAATATCTAGTTTAATGAAATTTATGATCCCATTAAGGGTATTCCGTTATCTGCTTTGAAGATTTTAGGACAGACGTCTTGATTACGGAATTGAATTCGGAAGCGCGTCGGCGTCTAGGAAAAAATCCTTTGGTTTGTAATATGATCGACCTAAGTCACTAGATTCCTAATTCACGGCAACTACTTGTTTCGTATTGACTCTAAATCTTTTATCTGCATTTTTCTCTCCTACCCTAGGTGTCTTAAATACCCTATTGGTTCAGAATCGACTTTTGAGACCGCTCAATCCGAGATAGAATTTCACTTGGTTCATAAAAAGTCCAGGATGACTTAGGCTTCATATCTATGTTTTGGTGTAGGATTTTATTTCTATCCATTCTCAAATGTCTGTTGGCTTTTTACCATATATATTATTATTTAATTCAAAATATCTAGATATTTATTTATTTTTCTTTTATTTTTTATTTATTTTTCTAAGCATAAAATATTTTTTAATATTTTAATATTTTTATTTATTATTTATTTAATAATTTCGAATTTCTCCAATTAAAAATAATTATTTAAATTATTTTTAATTCATTTACTTTATACCTTAATTATCCCATTAATTACCAGATTAGCCACTTACTAATTTTTGATAATTTTCTTAATTAGGATAAATCATTATCTCACAATTATTTTACTTACATTGGTATTTTATATCCCATGTAAAATATTAAAAATCATGGGGTCACTTATGATCCCAAAATAATACTTAATTTTGCCTCATTATTTTTCAAGGAAATTATCCCCAAAAATTCCTAAAATTAGAGACAACATACTTTCTAATTTTTAACAAATATTTAATTGCCTCCTGGGATTTATCATAATATTTTTAGGTCATTTAATGCTCTAAAAATACATTTTTAGCTCTTTATCTCTCCTAATTTCCATAGTAATTACCTTAGAAAATAAGATAATTATTACTTATTATTTGAAACCACATGTTCACCTATTTTCAATAGGTATTATCTATCGAAATATAATATTCCAGATAAATAATTATCCGGGTATTACAATAGGTTTGAAGCAAACCGGGAAGATCATATCGTTACTTTTGAGGACAAAAACAAACGAAATCTGAGTTTGCGTAAACTTGTTGGATTTATTTTTCAAGTTGTATAATATATGTACGGAATACTTTACGTCTATTGATTTTCTTTTTAAAGTGTTTTTCAAGTGCGTGTATATATTTATAGTCAGTATTTCTATCGTTAGTATTTATTAATTTTCAACATCAATATAGCAATTAATTGAAATATATCATCAAAATATTTGTAGAGCTGGCAATATGTTAGGATCAAGTGATGTTATTATAATTATTATTGTTGTTTGTGGTGAAGGGGGGGTGAAACCCATGAAAACTATATATGTTACTCCCTCCGGTCCTCGATATAAATCATCTCTAGAAAAATTACTTGATTTACAATCTAAGTTAGTTAGATTGCATAATTAACGTTCAGGGATGATTCATTATATATAGTTTTTCTTCTGACCATTACC
This sequence comes from Acacia melanoxylon, assembly GCA_019022615.1. Taxonomy (NCBI): domain Eukaryota; kingdom Viridiplantae; phylum Streptophyta; class Magnoliopsida; order Fabales; family Fabaceae; genus Acacia; species Acacia melanoxylon. The sequence goes on from JAFJYJ010000004.1 coordinate 12,627,605, forward strand.
TCATTTAAAATTGATAAAGTTGGAAATTTTATTCAATTTAAAATAAATTTAAAAGTTAACTATCATTATTTGATTCTTACGAATTAGTTCAACTGGCCACATCTCTATAATCGTCTCATCATGAGAAGGTATAGTTGAAAAACTAATTAAACCTCTGAGCTTAATTCAGACACAAAATATAGTAGGTAAAAAGGAACACGTATTAGTCATAATGCACAGCTTAATCTTTTATATGCTGATAACATAAAATTTTGCATATAAACGTGTTGTAGACTATATTTTATATTAAAGACGGGGTAATATGCTCTTATGTGCAGCAAATTCATATAATTATCAATGCTTCCCCGTACATACATGCATATAAAAGGTCAACAATATCAAATCGGTCACTCTTTCTTATTCTTTATTTTGAAAATTTGGGATTAATGCATATCAATATTACAATGAGTTTGAATTCCTTAGGGCCCGTTTGGTGTGCGGAACTAATTTTAATAGACATGGAAATGAACATGGTCATGGAGATGGGGTTCAAAAAATATGTTTGACTTCTCATGGAAATAATAACTTTATATAAAAAGTTATTTTAGTTAATCTAAATAGGGACAGTTTGTTTTAAAAAAAATTTAAAATTATTTTAGTTAGTTGATCTATATATGAAAGAGTTGTTGGGAGTTAATTATAAAGCTTAACAAAATAAGTTAAAATACATTATTTTCAACATATTTTCTATATGTTTGTCTCAATGTTCTCCCGTGCAACACCATCATTATATTTGATGGACTAAAATTAGTTTGTTAATAATAAATAAAAGGGCCTAAAAGTATACCAATATAATCAAGTAACTGTACGGGGAGTTCAATGAAGAAAAACTTAAAATAGAGAAATGAAAAACCTTGTTCTTCAGTCAAGTTTATAGCTAAATGAATTATTTGTTAAAGTCAAATTTTTGTGAAGGTAGTTTAAATAATTATTTTTATGCCTTGCATTTGGTAGCCATAGGAAGCTAAGGTTCAAAATATGCCACGTGACAGTAAATTGTAGGGAAAATCTTTTTGAGGGCCCTTTTTGGTGTAAAAATCTCAAAAAAGGCCCTCAAAATCGACAATCACCGAAAAAGCGCCTTAGGCCTTTTTCGCGTATTTTCGAAATCTTGCGTAAGTTGTTAGCGGGGTTGATATAGTTGTTAGTCTTGATATAGTTGTTAATGGGGGCTGATTTAGTTGTTAAAAATTGTTGTTAATGAAATTTTGATATAGTTGTTAACTAACAACTATATCCCAAATTAACAATCTGTTGAAGATCGAAAATGCGAAAAGGGTATTATCAGATTTTGAGGGCGTTTTTTGGGATTTTTACACCAAAAAGGACCCTCAAAAGGATTTTCCCTAAATTAAATAAAGCAAAAAAATGTACATGATAAATCAGTCAAGAAAATACAATCTTCGTCGATGTCTAAAATACCCGTTAAGCGGCACATCCTCAGCATCAAAAGTTTATTGGCCAAAAAGAAGAAAACGAAGGATATCTTTTTTTCTTTGGAGAGTGACACCCATTTTTACTTAGGAATAACATAAATCTTTTAAAAGGAAGCAGTTGATGAAACCTCGTCCAACAGATAATCTTAACATCTTATCTAACATACTAAAAAACCTTGACTACATAATTTGCGATATTGCTCATATTCTTTCTTGAAGGGCAAGACATTGAGCATGAGAATAAAGTAATAATTACATAACCCACAATTCCTAAACAAGAGTTCACATGCGTATACATATTGAACATATAGAATAATTAAAAACGACAACCTTTATTCTCATGAGAAATAATTACATAACCCACAATTCCCTCCCATAAGGAGTTGTTTTTTAAAATCATAAAATTTAAATTTCTACAGATGACTCATCTACCATGTGTGATTTAAATGAGATGATTTGTTGTATTTTTATTATTCAGAATATAAATGAGGTGTTGGAGTATGTAGGTAAAATGTTAGCGTGATGTATTAAACATTAATTATGTATAGTAGATAGGCAAAAGCTGACGCATTCCAAATTAACCAATTTGGGCTTTTTTTAGTCTTATCAACTCATAATGATCTCCCACATGCGTCTTCTAGAAGTGAACAGCCCACACACACACACACACACACACACACACACACACACACACACACACACACACACACACACACACACACACACACACACACACACACACACACACATTATACTTCACCATTTTGTGTAGTCATATTTTTAAAATTGTTTTTTAAAAGAAAATAATCTAAATGGAAGAAGTCCTAACTCATAAACTGATCAGATAGAACCTTCTGTACAAAACGCCAAAAAAGAAGAAGGTAAAGATGAATCGATAGTGAGTTACTATAATCAACTGTGGAAAAAGTGTAACTTTAAACATTTTAATTTTATACGATGTTTAAGCTTGCTCCCTTAATTTTTAAAAGTAATTTTTTAGTCTTCTAACTCTAACATTGTTATTAGTCTAAAATAATGATTTTTTTTTTGGCAATAATTGTTGTTATTTTAAAAATTAAACTTAATCACAATGTTAGCATTTGATGATAATGCTTTGTTGAAACATTTAAAATTTCAATATCAGCTTTTTTGATTAATGGCGTTAGGACAAACTTTAAAGACACTTTATAAGATTAAGGGAATATTAAAATGAAAACTTATGTAATTTTAAAAGAGTAAAAATGCAGTAATAGACGTTGGTTTTAGTAGAAAGGGCTTTGACTGTTTAAGTATAAGATCACGTTCGAGCTCGTGTGAATGTAGAAAACATCTTTGAGAGAGCTACTCAATTGGGCCTGATCATGTTCTAATCTAATCAAGTCAGATAGTCTTGTTATAAGTTCATTTAAACTATTTTTCACATTCCATATATGCTCTAATATGATCGAGTCATATAGGTTTTCTTGCTAAGCACATGAGTATCCTTTTATTAGAGGCAATCTTGTTCGAGATACTGTCAGGCACTATATGTGGATACCTCTCATAGCGGAGATTCACCTTGGTTATTCGTCATGTTATGAGGGATCAACCCCTTCCGCTAGATCCAACCCCATAGGTAGTCAGATAGTCTTAGATTTATGAAATTTTCCAAGTTTCTTATTATATTGTTTTAAAGAAGGTTTACTTAAAATTTAAATATGTTATACATCTTCTCTTACCTCTTTCCTCATTTATAAGGGGTAAAATTAGGAAATAGTTGTTAATAATCTTTTGGGTAAACTTATATCTAGGGCCAAAAATTTCTTCCACAATTAACTTATAATAGGATTAGAGTGGTATGGTATATATCCCTCCTTTAATTTCAACTTTCTGGGCTTAGATCGACATCATACATGTGTGTGTGTGTGTATATATCTATATTAAAATCATAATATGTGGTTGCATAGTGATAGTTTGATTAGAGGTAAAGAATCAGTTCCCTCAAAAGCAAACAGGAAAGAATCGAATATTATATATGTAAAGATATCCTAACCGTTCAAATGTTGAAAGATTATGAGAAATCTAAAAGACGAGAGAGAAAGAGAGATATGTAGTGACTTTTGAAGCCACCAAGAGCGCCTAACTTGAATGATACGTCATGACTTACGACCACTGACGCCCAAAAGGTAAGTAATAGTATTAATTAATATTAGGGTTTCTCACTTATGCTTCTTTATCTCTCTTATGTCTCCATGTTGCGTGCATACGTACAGGTTTTGTTGAGTAACCCTTCTTGCCTCCTTCAAAGGGTGTCATACCTATATGTTATCCTTTGCTTTGTTTCACAGTATCTCATCAGCTCTGCTTTAACCTCCTTCTTTATTTCCAAATTGATTCTTTTCATATTACTTCACTCCTTTAATTACACACACATATGTATGTTTGTATATGTTTGTGTGTATGTGTGCTCCTTATTTAATTACGATCGAGACTGACCTAACCTCTAGTACGAGTCAAGTGCAAATATATTATAATAAAAGTTGAACTGGTTATTTAGTCTTGGTATTAGTTACGTTAGACTTTATATAAGATCCAAGTAGTTATAAATTGGCTTAAAAACATATCCCTCTAGGTTTATATAGAATCATTCAAGTCTATTTAAAAGCCTATCGTTGTGTCTTAAAAGTGTAGGACCCATTTTCACATGCAATATGAGTTTAGTAAAAGAAAAATGTCTAGTGAAAACAGTTGTCTTATTAAAAAGGAGTAAGAAAAATCAATTATCTATTGACTAGACATATTTTTTTAAATCAACCAAGCAAAACAAATGGCATGTAAAGCTAGAAGATTCTATCTTTTTCTTTTTCTTTTTCCGAAGAAATTAAACTGGGACAAACTCCTCTTATTGAGATTATAATATTTTATTCAGGCATCACTAAATGAACTTACAACAATTATTATGCTTTAGTGAACAATCAGGGGGAGAGGGAGTGAACTAGCATTGTCGTCTTAAGCGATGGAAGAGAAGAGAGGTAAATGTGAACAACTGATAAATGAAAATGGTGAGCTTTGTGTGTGAATGATGGCATGTGAAACTTGGGGTTATTATCAAGTTAGTAGTTTTATAAATAATTTATAAAATTCGTTTGGATTATATATATAATAGTGTAGACTAAAAAAACTAAATATGTCAGATTTGTAGGTTAGGCCATATAGAGATATATCTGGCTTGTTTGCCTAAATAGGTCTGAAATGTAGTAGACATGAGTCTAAGCCTGACCTAATTATTAATTAGGTTAGAGTTGCTAGACTAAGCTCAAAGTAGCTGGCCAAGCCATTAGCCCCTGATAAGGTTTAGCCTACTTCCACCCTTAAACACAACCACATATTTTTTGAACACTACACAACCACATATTAAGTATGTAAATTTTCTTCAATTATAAGACTCCTTGGTCTTAAATAAGGGATTATATATTACTCCTCTTATTCTAAATATATGACATGTTTGTAGTGCAAATTACACTATAAAATATGTCCTATATTTAGGACCGAAGATAGTAACTTATTTATAAAGATAAAAAAATTAATTAAATTAGTTATTTGAAATTATGGTGTCAAATATATATACCATCTTCTATAATAATTACCTCTAGCATTTAATCAAACGTATCTTAACTAGCTACTAATGACTTATTACCAAAAAAAATTGAGCATTAACTATGAGTATTTTAGTACAAATAAAAAATGTACGCAGTAGACAAAATGTATGAATTCTTTTTGTTTTTAATAAGTCAAAATGTATGAATTCTTGCATAAAAGGATAAAAAAAATTGCCTAAAAGGACCCTCTATTTCGAAAATAGGGAATACCTTTTTCAACAAAGAAAATGACAATGCTTGAAAAATGTTGTTTAATTCAAATACATATCGTGCGTTAAAAATTCCCAGTAATAGAAATGATCATTGGTATGAATCTGTCTAACATTCTCCTTAGACGTCATAAGGATCTTCATTAGAATTAATAAATTGATTACCTTTTGAGAAAGAGATGATCACGAAAAGAGAAGACTAAATATATTTTATATTAACAAACTAAACCCTCAAGATGTGAGCAGAACTAATTAATTAAATACCAACAATATAATCTGAGATCATAATAATACATAATTTTATTCACGTGATCCAATAAACATAGCCTAATTAAAACTATTCCTCCACTCTTTGTCATGTTGGCCTTTGAAGGTGAACGTATAGGCATCATTGTACTAATTAACTTCTAAATGACTTCAAGAGGAGCAGTTAATACTTTGATTGCAAATCTTAGTTTGATCCTATTTAATTATTATAATTAAGCTTCTAATTAGAATCATCACTGTGATTATTCCTTTGTCATGGTACATAAAGCAAGAAGCTTGTCGTGAACATTGAAGGGCAGCTATTTATTAGACGGCTGCACTGTGAATATAAAGAGATCCTTCCTTTTACATTTGATTATAATTTTGTCGCTTCTAAAATACAGTATATTATATATATGTACTCTATTATATGTTTATGAAAAGATCAATGGCTTTATATAGATTTTTATTATTATTAAATATGATAAATGATAAAGTAGATTTAATTTCAATTATTTGGATTTAAAATATATTTAAATCAAATTGGATATAACTAAATACTCCCTTGACAACCTTGATTATATGTTTATGAAAAGATTTTTAAATACTCCCTTCGGCTATTTTTTATAAGAGCCTAAAATTTAAATTGTCTTAGTCGTTTTTGTAAGATTGTACTTAGAGTTGTTACATTTAATGTGTTCTTACCATTTTTTCCCTAATTAATTTTATTCACTCTCCGCATCTTTTCCCATACTACATTATCTTTCATACTTTCTCTCATTATTATTGATATCATTTCTCTCTCTTATTTGCCCCCTTATAAATAAGGGCATGCCTAAGAAAAATAGTTCATCACTTACATATTTATTACTTTTAACTAATTTTAATTTTTTTTCTTAAATAATGTATTTTGGTTATCGGACTTATATAAAAAATAACTGGAAGGAATAGTAATTAATTACTACAATCTTAAGTGAAAATGAAGTGATTAAAGCTACTTACATAATGTTTCGTACCTAGTCATAAACATGTCGAAGAGTTTTGCACTCTTGATTATTTGACAAAATATATAATTTTATATCAATAAACTCGTAAATCAAACTATGCACTAGTAAATATATATTTTCAAGATATCAAATCACATCACACATGATACGACCAATATATAACTCTCTATTAATTTGGTTAACTTCGTATAGTTCACTATCAATGTTTGTTATTTTTATTGCTTCAAAAGCGCTTAATTAATAATGCACGCGTCACTTTCATACAGTAGTAATGAAAATGAACATATAGTATGAATCACGAATATGATTGGCAGATTCATATTTGAAAGTTATCATATGATCGCCTTCAAGAATATTTGAAGACGTAAAGGTCACTTTCGATGTTCATATCCAAATTAAGATCAAAAGATCACGAAGAATCGTGCAAATCTAAAATTCTTTGAAAGTGACCAATAAGAGCATCAAATCCAAACTTTTAACTAACTTAAACTAGCATGTGACCCCAAAAAAAGGCTTTAAGACGTTGAGTTCTAAGTCATTTCAAATAAGTTACACTTATCAATCAATAGAAAAAGAGCTAGAGAATACATAACACTAGCTAGTAATATCTTGGTATTAGCAAAAGAGATGTGAGGATATATCTCCTTATAGAGGTCTATATGTTGATACCCAAGTAAACCCTTACTTACTGGATCTTCTGAATAATTATAGAAAGTGACTAATTATGGTTTTGGGGTAATGAATCTGGGGATGAGGTCACAAAAAATGAAATCAAAACTGAATCTCTTCTTTTAAAAATAACAATTCCATCAGCAATTAGCAAATGAGTATATGATCCTTTTTTTTTGGTTAATCCACAGGTAATTGGTGCTACTAGCAACCGACTAGTCTAGTTCGTGGGAATGTAGGCCCACTATGGGGGCACCTCGCTACCTCTAAGTAATTATCGCGGCTCCATATTCAGGGCTCAAACATAAGACTACTAGTTAAACTGAAACATATTTATAAGTCACTTCCAACATATTTCACGGAACAAAAAAAACCTTAAATCTCATTAATTTTGCCTTAAAATTTAATAACTTTTCAACGCTACCCTATTTAACATATACATTTTTGAAGAAAATAACACTTTAGAGTCTGTACAATAATAAATGAAGAGTAATATAGTACATTTATGTTAAAAATTTAATGATCTACCTTGTAAATACAAACAAATGAGCATGTAATAGACACAAAACGTTTCATTGAAATTGGAATTAATTATATTTATCCTTTGTTTTTAATGTTTTCTTAAGTATTGGTTCAAATTAATTAATGTTGCCAAATAGATTTTATTTTCATTTTGTTCTCAAAAATATTTTTTTGAAATTATTTTACAAAACTATTTTGAAAAATTAGATATCTCTACATACAAACATATATATATATAGGTCCCAACTTCCTGTACAAAAGAGTAGTTCAAGATGCTATTTTAGATATACCATCTGATTTTCAAAAACTCATATTGAGTTAAAAGTTCAGATTTGACATTATTAAAATCTTTACATGCGTTTAAGATACTCTATGTTTTTTTTTGAACCATTTTAAGATACTCTATGTTATAACCATGAGAAAAGACCAAGGTTATTAACCTATTATTAATCAAGAGTTGGCTTTCCAATATTTTCTCCCCAGTATATTAATTAATTCTCAAATATTATTTAATTCAGTTATATAATATAAAAAAAAAATCGATTGCTGCAGCAGATGTTCGTTGATTAATTCGATTGTGGGCAACTTGACAAAGTAATAGAAGGGCATATTCAACATTAGATAATCAACCTGCCAAATCTGAATTTTTAACGAATTATGATAGTCTAATCATGAATTAGAAATATCAAACGAATTATTATATGAATTTTTAACCTGTTGTGGGACGACGTTGATTAAGGATTCGTCGTGAGTATTTATGTTTAATTATTTATCAGTCATTGACATTAAACAGAACAAGAAAGCCAGTTTTCTGATGTAACTTTGCATTTAATATTTCTTTGGTTTCATATTCTCTATGAAAACAAATACATTAAATTTATAATGATTTATCAATTAATTAGTGTATAATAAATCAATACATACTACGACAAAATCATAATTAACCAATACATACATGGTTAACTAGTATAGACCTATATTTATTATTTTTCTCTGGGGACAATATTTATTAACTGCACAAAGTTTTCTGGATGAATCAAGTTAATTAATTTCATTGGGACCTGTTTTTTGCTTAAATTTCCCAACTTTATAATCTGAATTTCGTTGTAGACTACTTCATCAAGTACTCATAATTAAGATTAAATTTTAAATTATTATTTTTTAAAATTCATGGTTTAAAATTTTCTTTTTAATTGAAATTCTGAAACTTTCAGAATAATAAGCATGATCTTTTTAAATTAATTAACTTTGAAACTTACTAAATTAATGATAAGGTGTATGGGAATTAATTGGGTGAATATATATATGTGTGTGTGTGTGTGTGTGTGTGTGTGTGTGTGTGAAAGACTTTATTTAAATTATTATTAATTAATTTTTGAAAAATGTATATTATTCCCACATTTAATTTCATTGACAATGGGAGAAAGCGAAATAATATTTATAAATTTCAAATAAAAAAGATACAGAGCGAAGTTTGACCAAATATGATTATAAGCTAATATAATTCACTCCTTACAAATGGAAGTCTAATCAGATAACACCTCATGCATGTTTGACCTTTTTTTTTTGTGTGGGTGCATGACGTTTCATTCTCAAGACTTTTTATTTTTTTTGGGAAAATGACAATCAGGTCCCAAGGACCATAACAAATTATAAAAAAGTCCCAACAAAAATTCATATATTAAAAATGTCCTTAAAGACTTTTTTTTTTAATTTGTATTGAAACAAAATCCAAGTTTATAAATTTTGTTGTAAATATAGCACTTCCTGTTGCGAATATGACTTTTTCTGTTGTAAATGGCCAGGTTTAAAATTTTGTTGTAAATATAGCACTTCCTGTTGTAAATCTAGCATTTTTCTGTTGTAAATGACCTCTGACGTTTAGGGACTTGAGTTTGAAATAAAATCCAGGTGTTTAAATTTTGTTGTGAATATGGCTTTTTCTGTTGTAAATGGACATGTTTAAACTTTTGTTGTAAATATAACACTTCTTGTTGTAAATCTAGCATTTTTCTGTTGTAAATGACCTTTGACGTTTAGGGACTTGAGTTTGAAACAAAATTCAGGTGTTTAAATTTTGTTGTGAATATGACACTTCCTGTTGTAAATATAGTTTTTTTTTTCTGTTGTAAATGACCAGATTTTAAAATTTTGTTATAAATATAGCACTTTCTGTTGTAAATATAGCACTTCCTGTTGTTAATAGAAATAATATCAAAAAAGTCCCTATAGACTTTCTTGATATGTGAATTTCTGTTGAGATTTTTTTTGTAATTTTTTATGGTCCTTGGGACCTAATTGTCATTTTCCCTTTTTTTCCCCCTCCAGGCTGGAAGTACACACTAAACACAGTTCACACCATGTGAAGAGTCTAATCATAAAACACCTGAATCCATTTTTAACTTATAAATAGTTCCAATCCTTAGTTTAATTTCAGTCCAATTCCAATGAAATCTGTTTCTGATTAAAATGTTCTATATTAACTGAATAATTTAATTAATTATCATGCAGTAAATTGATACAGAAGTGATGAGATAATAGTCTTGTAACCTATGAAACCTTTCTTATAAGTATGAGGTCATGACTTGCGGGTTTGATTCTTCTTATTAGATTGTTAATGACTGCTTCTCTCTAATTAGAAAAAACAAAACAAAAAAACATAAAGAAGAGCATAGATGATAGAGTTCATATCTATTTTATTTTATTTTATTTTTTATATTCACGTCTTTTTGTGGGTTTGTCCCTCTTCAAATAATATATTAAACACTAATAACTTTTGTAATTATTTCAATTTCACCAATCTCAGTTCCTAATGAACAATAAGATTATGTTGACTCTTTGTAATCTTAAATTATTAGTTAATCTATAAAGTCATCAACTTTATTTTTGACGTTTTGATATTTATAATTTAAAACTAAACTGTTACTTCACAACCTCATTATGCAACATTATCTTGAATTATAGAGCACTAATTTAAGGGAGATGAATATATAAAATATCAAACATTATGAAAAGGGACCTTGAATAAGACAAATCAAGTAATGAGAACTGTTATTGTCCCACATATTCATTCATTGTCCACTAACTAATATCATTTACCAAACTTAACCCTAATCTTGTCTTTACACGAATGTTCATATAATGCAAAAAAAAAAAAAAAAAAAAAAAGTTCTTTTTAATAATTTATTTGATTTGGATATTTGTGTTGTGTGCAATAATTTGGTGCACAAAAAAGTCTTCACATCATGACATTGTTGCATGATGTAAGGAATTTTTGTTTCAAGAAGTTGAAAAAGAAGACAATTGAAACAAACCCAAGTCAGCCAGCAAATACCTAATTTTTACCTTTCCCTAACTAACATTTATAAAACAAAATCTACTTATAAATTTATAATGTAATCATATGCATTCAGATTTTAAAGAAAATGTGATACATATAGAGATGGAGGTAGTATATTACATGCAATCAATTTATACTTATAATTATAATTAAACCTTTGTCACTCTCTCGCTCCTTAAGTTCAGGTATCTGATATAGATATTTTAATGTTTATAGATAAATTTAAAACATGCATGGAGTTAGAGAGGTAAACTAAATGTGTGGAGCCAATTAACTTTTGAAAAATAGTACGTACCAATATAAAAGAATCAACTGGACATGGAAGAATATGTAGCATTAAAATGGTTTTTTTTTTGGACAAAATACATATATTGTGCGATTATAAAACTAAAATGTATAGTATGAATTAATCTTGTGTGAATTATTTAGCTTTAATTCGGAATAAAAATCCTTTGTCAGCTCTTGATAAAGAGAGACAGATAACTTTTACATATATTTTATAAGAAAATCATATCAATTTTATTAACTTTTTGAGAGAATAAATGTGGGGAAAAAGGAAGAGAAAGTTTATTATTCCCAATTTCTCATATTCTAAGACTTTACAAGTCAACAAATTAATTAATTCCAACAGAAGTGAATTGGATCCAGATTCTCTTATTTTTCTTAAGGGAAAAAATAATCTAAGTCAATTATAGGACCAACACAATATTTATATTTAATGATTGTTCAAATTAACTACATCAGATTTTGTTCAAAATAATAACTAAATTTTCCCCACAACAATGAAGCACAACCATAATAATAGTACATCTTTAATTTCCATAAGTGTCAAACAAAAATGAAAGCATTACAAAACTAAACATAGAAGGTGAAAAAAAAAAAGATTTTGTTTTTGCCTCCCAAGTCCCAAGTCTTAGAGCTGACTCTTCACAAGAATCTATTTGACCCATTAAATCAAATTGCAAGTTGCTCATCAACTTGCACCAAAAGAAAGATTTTAATGTGCATAAATTCCTCTGCTTATCTCCACAAAAAAGTTCTCATCATCTCATTTTGTGCTTCGTATTAATGTTTTTTTTTTTGGTTGCGTCTTATCTCGTTCTATTTAATTATGAAGCACCAAATCATAATGCCCACTAAAGCTATGGACATTGTCACACAAAAAGGCACACAAGAACCATATAGGAAGGAGAAGAAGAAGCTCATCAACTTTGACTTGAAAATTCATGTTCTTAACGCATTTCGATAAACTCAATAAACAAGTTTTATTAATCTCTTATAATCTTGCTCGCTTCACGACAAAAGTTCTCTTGTTGTTTTCTTACATTTAACTTTAAAGAGCACAGTACACATTAGAATATTTGATTCATTTAATGGTGTTTGATGGCCATACCCGGAATGTGGGGCTTATGGCTTGAAGGAAATTTGAAAAAACTCTCATAGAAATTAAATTTGGTCAAACTTTCTCTGCCCCATGAATGATCTTGTACTCTGGGATTGTTAGTAATTCCTTGTTTGTTATGATCCCCATCTTATTTTTGGAAAACGAGATTCTATAGGTGAGATATTTTTTTTTGGGTACAATGCCAAAGGGAAAATATGATGGGGCTAAAAAAGTTCAAGCTTCAAACTTTTGGGTGATTTTCTTTAAGAAATTTAATCATTAAATGAAATAATACTAATTGGTGAATTTAACAGAGAGTAACCCTTCAATGATTCTGTTTCAATTATTGCCAAACCACAGCAGGTTATCTACATCACACAAGTTCAGGCCGTATAATTCAATGACAACAAGTTTCTCTTTTAGTATTTCTTAAGCGTGAGGTTGTGACTTATGATTTATAAGTTTAATTTCAATATGAATAAAATAAAAATCTATATCTCACAAAACTCCCTCTTCAGTTATGAGCAAAATATTGATATATCATTAAATTGATTTTTCATCCTGTAATTTGTAAAGTTTATTTTTTTTATTTTTTTTAAAATTAACTAAAAATAAATCATTTAGTCATATACAAGCATTTCTCACTCAAACTAATATATTTATGCTCCTTATTAAAGAGCAGTAAAAAAGGCATTTCATTTCATAGAAAAGTATCCCATATTAATTACATATTAGTTTTTTTTTTGCTCGAGAATTACATATTAGTTTCACTTTAACTAACGAGCGTAGGTTATATATTGCATTGAGTTTGAGCAATGAGTTGCCCTACTCATACTTCTTAAATAATGAGACTTGTTAAAAAAGCATTAATAGTATATTAATATGTAGATTCATGAAACTCAAAAATCTCAATTCTAACAACTGCCTTGCCAAATTTCTTTGATAGCAGCCGTAAGTGCCTAATCCATTGCGCTGAATATTTCAATTTTGCAGCCATTAATTAAGTCAATAAAGAGACATCAACCAAGAAGCTTGGTAGTTACTACCTCCGGTCCTAATTATAAAACCTAGTTGACTTTTTTTTGGAAAGATTAAGGAAGCTAAATAAGTTACTTAATTATTTCATATGTTATATTTTCTTAGATTATATATTAGTTTATTAGTCAAATTATTAAGTTTGAAGAAAAAAATAAAAATACTCTAAGTTAATTTAATTAGCTTCTTTAATCTCTCTAAAAAAGTCAACTAAGTCTTATAATTAAAACCGGAGGGAGTAATTTTTTTTCTTCAAATTATGTGGGTAAGATGATGTGCATTATTTTATCTCCACTACTAGAAAGCTACAAGAATATGTAATTTAAGCTTCGAAAAAAAGTGGCTGCTATGCATGATAAATAAAGAAGGAAATGGCTCAACTATTATATTGTACGTACATCTATTAAAACTTGCATTTCATAAACAATATTATCATGGTTTATCTAAATATACTTTTTAGATGAATTATAAATATTGATTCAGACAGATGCAAATAAGAATTTCAATTGCAAACTAAAGGTTACATTTAAAATTTAATTTATTCTGTTGAGATTTAATTGTCATCCTCTCATATATTTTTATTGACGTTTGGTCCTTCTCTGAGTTTGACGTCTTCATTCACAAAAACAAGGAACTGAGTGTCTCAATTGGGGAGAAGCACCAAAATAAGACAGTTTTTTTAAAAATTTACCGGATTAAGGCTCTTTCAAAACTATTTACCATACTAATGCTTACGTCAGCAGAGACGCAGGAGAAGGGCACGCCACCTAGGTGGCGTGCAAAAAGTTCACGCCCCTAATGGCGTGATGTACGTTCACGGCATTAGGTGGCGTGAAAGTACTATGCGCCACAATTGAATTGTGGCGCATGATTCCAAAAAAATAATAATAATAATAAAATAATAATAAATATAATATATAATATATAATTATAATAATATATAATTATAATAAATGATAAAGTAGTAGAATAATTTAAAGCCATACTTCATTTAATTTGAAGTTAAAAGAAAGAAAATATGGAAATGAAATAACTCATTAATTAACGCCTTTTAAGAGATTACGCGGTGCTGATTTGGTTATAACAACATATCCCAATACAAGGGATCTATATATTTGTTATACACCAAATATTTGTATAACAATGATATTGATTTTGGGATCTGTATAAAAAAGTGTACCGCGTAAAAGTGTGTTTCTAATAAGTTATACAAATCCGTAAACACTTTTACGCGGTACACTTTTTTTATACAGATCCCAAAATCAATATTTCGTTGTTATACAAATATTTGGTGTATAACAAATATATAGATCCCCCGTATTGGGATATGTTGTTATAACCAAATTGTACTCACGTAATCTCTTAAAAGGTTCTTAATGAGTTATTTCGGCCCATACTTTCTTTCTTTTAACTTCAAATTAAATGAAGTAGGGTTTTAAATTATTCTACTACTTTATCATTTATTATAATTATATATTATATATTATATTTAATATTATTATTATTATTATTATTTTTTGGAATCATGCGCCACAATTCATAGTACTTTCACGCCACCTAATGGCGTGAACGTACATCACGCCATTAGGGGCGTGAACTTTTTGCACGCCGTGCCCTTCTCCTGCGCCTCTGCTGACGTAAGCATTAGTATGGTAAATAGTTTTGAAAGAGCCTTAATCCGGTAAATTTTTAAAAAAACTGCCTTATTTTGATGCTTCTCCCGTCTCAATTGTATAAAAATGAGAAAACCTAGGACATCAGATAAATATATTGTTTACTACCATTCCTTGGAAATTCCCTTCACCTTCAACCCCATGCCATGACATGCAATATGGAATAATTCAACCCTCTGTAAAATTAAATGAAAACAACTTCACAGAAAAGTGGTAATAGAGATCCTTGGAGAAGAAAGGTATGCCTGCCTCCAAGGGAAAGTGTCCCCATTGCCTTTTCCCTCTCTAACAAAGGGAAAAAGAAAAGGCCATCTTTTTTGTTTTTAAATTGAGTTATTTATGTTAATATTTACACCTTAATATACACAGATCATATATCATGCCTTTCATTGTTTTAATTTTTATTTTGCGTTTTCTTCCAACATGTTATGCGCATTTACTTTTACAACATTATGAGAGTATTCAAAATGGTTTTTTTTTTTTGTTTTTTAACAATTCTTTCAACCCCATAATTTTCTTTGTTGTTGGAGGTAATTTTTCTATATTAGGCATGAGTTTCAAAAAGTATGAGAAAAGGGATGGATTTATGAAGAGTTTGATTCTATGAATAATAAAATTTACAATCATAAATAAACTAGAAAAGGTACTTAATTGCAGGTGGAGTATATAACAAAATAAGAATGTAAAAACCCATGACTGTTTCTGTAATTCCTCTCAACCATCCAACGTGAGAGAATCTTTCCTCATGTCTACTATGTATGTCTCTGTCTCCTCTTCCTCATCCTCCTCTGTTTCATCCCCTGCTTCCCCTGTTTCTGTTAATCTCTGAGCTTTCTCTACCTCAAAATCCCAATCCGTTCGACTCAGAACCACCAACATGGTCACTGCACAAGTCCCCTGAGCCCCCAATAGGCCAATCCACAATCCTTCAAAATCAAACCCAGCAAAGAAACCTAACCAAATCGCCATAGGCGTTCCCACAAGATAAAAGCTTGCCAAGTTTATATTCGCGCCCACTTTCGGCCTCGCAGTGCCTCTAAGAACTCCACACCCTGTTGTCTGTGGGCAATTTCCCAGCTCACAAAGTCCTATGATCGGTAAAACCTTCGCCGTCAAGCTTATAATCTCTCTGTCATTTGTGAACATGCTAGCCCAAACGTTCCTTACCATAAAAGAAAACAAAAGAGCTGAAATCCCTAAGATGAAGCTGCAAGATAGTCCAACAATGGCAGAGAGTTTTGCCTTTGAGGGATTTTGAGCGCCAAGGTTGTTGCTGACTCTGGTTGATACACTGAAGCTTATGGAAGATGGAAAAATGTAGAGAAGAGAAGTTGTTTGGATCAAAATCCCCATGGAAGCGACAGTTGCTTTCGGATTCACCAACAGTCCACAGAGCAAAATCATGATCTCGTACCACCACCATTCGAGGCAAACAGAGACACAACTTGGGATTGCTAGCTCGATTAGCGACTTCCACTGCGTGAAACACTCGAAAGAGAAACCACCCCATGTTTTCTTATGAGTTCCTGAGAAAACTACGTAGATAATCAAAGAAGCTACGAGGTTGAAATTGGTCCAAACCCCACTCAAAGCCACGCCTTTGATTCCCAAACCAAGGTAATTAACCAGGAAAAAATTGATGGGTATGTGAAGAAGAATGGCCAGAGCAGAACAGAGTGTGAGAGGCAGAGTAATTGATTGAGATCGAAGGTAAATACGTAATGGGTGCAAGAGAGACTGAGCTAAAAGATCAGGAATTGAATAAACAAGATAAGATTGAGCTTTTGTGGCTATGGCTTCATCTTGGCCACACAAGAGAAGAATCTGCTTCATGTAGAGCCAAAGCAGAGAGATGGGGATGGAGGTAAAGAGTAAAAGAAGAATTGTTCTCTGTAAACAGAGGCCGAGCAGGGTGAATTTCTTGGCGCCGAAAGCTTGACCGCAGATGGGTTCCATGCCGACGGCGAGGCCGGAGAGGATGGAGTAGCCGGTAATGTTGGCGAAGCCGATGGCGAGGGAGCCGCTTGCCAAGCTGAGCTCGCCGAGGCGGCCGAGGAAGAGCATGGAGATCATGGAACGGCAATAGAGGAGGAGGCCGGTGAGGATCATGGGCAGAGCAATCTGGGAAATGCAAATGAACTCTTTGAAAGGGTGGCGAGATAAAGTGTGAGGAGTTTTAGATTCCAAGAGTTTTGGGATGAGTGGCTTGTTCATCATCATGTTTGGTAAGAAGGTTTTAGGAAAGTTTTCAAACAGTAAGGAAATGGAAATTGGTATTTTATGTGAAGAGAAGAGAAGTTGAAGTAAGATGAGGCATTATTGCGTTTTTGAGTGTGAAAAGTTGATATATGCAGAGATGAGGCAGAGCAAGAAAGAGAGAGCGAGATTAGAGAGTGGGTTGTGGGAATGGGTTCCTAAGAACTTTATATAGAAACTACAGAGAGAGAGAGAGAGTGAGAATTTGAGCTTTTTGAATTACGAAATGAAAATATTGTGTGCCGACTGTGATCGTTGCACTTTTGGGGAACGGCCTTTTTTTAAATTTAAAAAAAAAAAAAAAAAGCTATCCTAGATTTGTCCACACTGCTTTTTTATTTTTATTTTTTTAAGAGAATAGTTTACGCATGCCAAACAAAATTTGAATTAGGATATATACACAAACAAGAGTCTGTATTTTTAACAATAAACAAAATTTGAATAAAGTTGTGAGTGAATTTACTTTGCATAAGTATTTATTCTGTGTCATTTTCTCATTCTTTACATTTTTTTAAAAAATAAAAAAACATCTTACAAAATAAATTAAAAATTGAATCCAAAACATTATTTCTACAAAAGAAACTCTATAAGTGAAAACTATAAACGGGAACAAAATAATATAATTAGCTAAAATATTTTAAAATATATATAAAGGAAGTATTTGGCATTGTCTTCATATAATAAAGGGAAAAATTAAAGAAAAAAGGGCTCGAGTCCTAAATATATAAGTTAGACAAATAATTTATTTTGGTCATAAATATAAGATCTCAATCCATATGTTTTATCTTCAAGCTTATAATCTTTTCTTTAATATATGTAAATTAGTTATTCAACTCTTATATTAAATAAATGAGGGAATATATTATATATAAATTATTACTCTGATCCTAAGGCTTAGTTTATAGTACAATTAATTAGATCCTATGTTTTAGACCGCACGAGAGGAACACAAGTTTTACCAAACAAAAGGGTGGAAGATAAGAAGAGACAAGATCGAAAGTCATTGGAGAGTTATATTGTGGAGAGAGAGGCGAATAGCAGCCATCGGTGTTAAGCATTGATTTGTGAGAGAATGAAAATGCAGAAGCTGATGTTCAGAGGAATTTGAATGGCAAAAGCAAAGTTGTCTGTTTGGCTGGCAGACATGTTTGGAACAAGAGGAGTTAATGAGTTTTGGTTTAACGTAGTTGTTTAGGAGGCATCCTCTGATTCCTATGTTTTTCTGTACGTTGCTCGTCCATTACTGATCTACCCCCTCCTTCTCCCCCCTCTTTGCTTTGTCTCCTCCTACCTACACATACCCTCTCCCACATGCTTCTTTCTCATCTCGCTCTCTGTAACCACCTCAATTATATGCTCAATATGATTGTTGGTTCTTACATGTTTGATTGAATCTTGGTTTTGGTTTTGGTCCATGTATAGTTTTAAATCGTTGGTTTTGGTTTCATATAGTTTTATAACAACTAGATCTAAGGTTTAAGTATAAAGAATAAAACTGAAACTTATTAGAAGTATATGGATCAAAGGTTAAACTCAAACCAAATCTTCATCAAATTATAGGGATCAAAATCATCTATTTAAAACTATAGGAATTAAAACCATAATTCGATCAAATTGTATATAAAGACCAATAATTATATTAACTGAATCTAAAATTTCATAAAGAATTAGTTTAAGTATAGGGACTGAACTTAAAACTCATTAGAAGTATATGAACCAGCCGTCAAACTCATACCAAATAATCCTTACCAGACTATAGAGATCAAAACCATTGATTTGAAACTTCATTAAAAAAAAAAAAAAAATCGATCAAATTGTATGAACCAATAATATAGTATTGACCCAAATCAAAATCATGGTTTTGATGGAAGCAGGTGTGGCTTCAAATGTAAAACCAAACATGCATTGAAGATTCTTGATCTCACGCTTAATTATGCATTGTTGAATAACAAACACTTAATAACTATATTTTCATTAATGTTATGTCAATTCTTGAATATAATTTTTGAGAATTTACGCCAAAAACGAATAAAGAATACAATGGTATAAGTATAATATATTGAAGTCTGTGTCAAGGCTTAAACACAAGTTTAAGTTACGTATGAACATATATATAAATTGTACGTTCCAGGCGAAACGGCGTCAACTTTTAATATTATAGGTTAGATA
This sequence comes from Acacia melanoxylon, assembly GCA_019022615.1. Classification (NCBI taxonomy): domain Eukaryota; kingdom Viridiplantae; phylum Streptophyta; class Magnoliopsida; order Fabales; family Fabaceae; genus Acacia; species Acacia melanoxylon. The sequence continues at coordinate 12,647,228 of JAFJYJ010000004.1, forward strand.
GATATACACAGTCAATATATTGAACTAATTATAATAAGTGTGAGCGCATGCTTGAATCATTCCTCACAACCTTAATACTTACGTGGGTTCAATATTATTATTACGTAACGATGATTCGAGTTGTTGCTAAAAATCAAAACACGACACATTTTCTTTTCTTTTCTCTTCAAATATGGATATTCGATCGCCATTTAACTTAATGATTATATAATTATTATTTTTATTTAACTTAATGATTAATATCCTAGATTTTGTTGAAACAGAGTTTTTCGAAAATATGGAGCCTCAGGAAATCGCATGTTGTGTCTGCTTGTGTGCCTTGTTAGGTTTAATGGTTTTTCGAGTGTGTCAGCACAAATATCAAATTAAATAATTTATTTTAGTCCTTACATTTCTTTTATAATTTTTCTTCTAAGGAACAAGGGACAGTTGAGTTTCATAAGAATCCAAATTTCTTACACCAAATTTGGAAATATGGTAATAAATTGTTTTCATATGATACAATTAATATATTAGCTGTCAAATATAGATTTTAGATTCAAATACAACTTTGCTACATCTATGACAATTGTAATCTATTGAAGAAAAGCAAGGGAATGAAATATATATTGTCAAAAATAATCTTTCAAGGGGAAAAAGTAAACTTTCAATATTCCATTTCATCGTTGACCCCGCACAACTTCAATAAATGTGTACTTCAAGAAAGTAATGCTTTAAGAGAAATACTTATATATTGCAAGACTCAGTCTAATAAAAATATAATAACTTAGATAATTTTAATCCTAATTGTCTAGTGATTCGTCTAACAAAAATTCAAATTTTATCCGTTTTAAAGAAAAACATCTTAATTTTGATTTTTAAAAACTTATCAACTAATATTTTCCTTTTTTTTTTTTTTAAAAAAAAGAAAGTTTGATTTTTTTTTTTTCATATGAATTACAAGCCAACTAGGATTAAAATAATCTGAATTGTATGTTTTTATTAAACAGAGTTCAAATATCTTTTAGAGTATGTAAGTATTTCTCATCTTTAATCATTACTAAGGGGCTACATAAAAAATTTGGAACAAAAACAAGAAAGTTTACCGGTGAAAAACCATTAATAGACATTAGATTAGTTAATTATTTAATTTGACAAGCATTACAAGGATTGATTCAACTTTTACATAATGCTTTTGTCAGATTGAAACATGCATGCAAATTAAAGTAAATTTGAACGGGGTTGGTGTGCTTGGTTTTTGGCCAAGCATAAATCAAAATATTTACAACTACTGTTTCATATTTTTTTAAAAAAATTATTTTATTTTAATTAACAAGAAAATAAGATATATAACATTTATTATATTATTGTAATTTTTTTTAAATAGTTTGAATCGTAGAATATGAGTATTATTTGTACCAATAAATTTATTAGTTCGACTACACGTATAATCTTGTCAAAAATGTTTTAAAAAAAGCACATGTATCGTCATGAAAATGCCCGTTAATATAGCAACAAATCGCATTGCTTCCAAGACGGGGTTACAAAATAACATATAATACACGTATAACACCAACTTAAAAACAAAATACAGAGCCAGTGGCAGTGGCAGTGGCAGTTCAAAAAAAAAAAAAAACTATTATAGTCATGTTTAAAACTTATTTCCTATAAACAGGGACGGACACAAGGGGGCTAGGGGTGGCCCCCGCCCCCCTAATTATTTTTTTCCAATATATATATATATATATATATATATATATATATATATTAAAGGCACTTAAAATATGCAAGGTAAGGTATGAGATGTTAATGCCATGCCACTTCGTGGTGGCTTGTTAATGGCGCAAGTCCATAGACAGTTTCGGACATTAAAATAGTGGTCAACGTAACATTTAAAATAGTGGCTTATCATCGTATTGCACATCATGAAAGAAATTATAGGTATTATTGAAGTCCTTTATCAAGTTTTATAACAAGAGTCTCAAGATATTTCATATGCTTTACATCTAGTTTTAACTACAAAAGAGTTACTTCAGAAATTAAGAGAGACAGGTTGTGATGCTTTCTTAGTTCATGTTCAAGAATTTTGCATAAAACACGACATTGACATTCAAGATATGAGTACAAAATATATTGGAAGGAGAGGTCATGCTCGAAATAAACAAGGTGATTTTTTTATAGGGTAAATATCTTTTGTACTACCATTGATTATCAATCGCAAGAATTAAATAGCAAATTCAACGATAATACTGTTGAATTACTTGCTTTGAGCATGATTTTTTTAGATCCAAGAAACAAGTACAAGTCATTTAATAGTGATAATATTTACAAACTTGTTGATACATTTTATTCTAGAGATTCCACATAACAGGAAAAATTGCATTTGAAGATGGAGTTACAACATTTTGAGCTTAACATTCTTAAACATCCAGATTTCATTAATTTATCAATTACTTCTGAATTATGTCAAGGACTTGCAAGAACTGGAAAGTTCACCATTTACCCTCTTATTGATAGAGTAATCAGACATGTACTCACTCTTCTAGTTTCTACCGCAATTACTGAAAGATCTTTCTCTGCTATGAAGATAATCAAGAACATACTTCGAAATAGAATAAAAGACCAATTTCTTGATGATTCTTTGATTACATACATTGAAAAAGAAATTATTTTGAATTTTAGCACGGATTTAATTATAAATGAGTTTAACAATATGAAAACACGTGAAGTAAGAGTCAAGTGAAATAAACTTAATTTTTGTAATATATTTCTTTCAATTTTTTTTATATTAGGTCTTTATCGTATTTTAAGTATTTTTATTTATGATGTAACATTTTTTATTTTCGCCCCCCATAAGTAAAATTTCTGGGTCCGTCATTGCCTATAAAGCCATCGATTCTGTTTAAAAAATAATAATTCATTCATTAGGTTGTGTGAATATGATACTATATTAATTAGATATGGTGTAGAAAATTCTAAGTGCGTAAGATTCGTAGGAAAGCAATTAAAGCTTTCGGTGGTAACCTTTTCTTTCTGAGGAGTTGAAAAATAATGCCAAAATTGATGGGCATCATGTTCAGCAAATTAAAGGGCATAGACTATAACTGCTGCTAATCTTCAACGTTTGAACAGTTTGAACAACATGATTGCCCCAGCTAGTGCCCAAATATGGGACATCAAGTATTGCTTTGAGAGGAACATGAGGAACTAGATGATTGATATCCATCAAAACTTTTTCAAGTTTTGACAATATAGATAGCATGCACAAGCTTTGATTCACAACGGTTTACTTCTCTAGTTCTATTTATAAGGCAAAGTGAGAAAACAAATTTCATTCTATTTATAATGTAGGTCATTAAATTTTTCACATAAATATACTCCCTCTGGTCCTATTTATAAAAGTTTGATAACCTAATTACGGTGTTTAATAAAGCAGTTAAAATTAGTTAAAAGTAATAAGTATATCTTAAATAATCTTTTTTCAAGTACGCTTTTATTTATAAGAGGACAAATAAGAGAGAAAATAGAACAATAATGATAGAAAGTAGGAAAGATAATGTAGTGTGGGAAAAAGTTGAGGGGTTGAAATGGAAACAACTCATTAAATGTTGATATAACTCTTGTTAGGTTTTTATAAAAAGGATCAAGACAATTCAAATATTAGCCTTTTTATAAAAAAAAAAAAAAGACAAAAGGGAGGACATTTTTTCTCTTAATTTATTATTGTGTTAATTTTGTTTTCATGTAGTATAATGCATATTAGATAAAGAGTTGTTGAATTTTATGATACAGTTAATAAAGTTTAAGGTTTTTCTAAATTTGTGTAAAATATGTTAGAAGTGACTTATAAATAAGAATAGATCAGTAGTATAACACTCTGGTTCTATTTATAAATCTTTTTTAACTCAATCACACATACCAAGGAGAGGTAGTTAGCTCAATGATTATGTGGTAAATTTTTAACTTTGTCATCATTTATGAATGAGTGTCTTTCAACTATTTCTTCTCTCCTTATTTTTATTGGTACAATTAATATGGGCAAAATCGTCACAATCTCATTTATTAACTAAAATAGGACTTATAAATAAAACCAATTTTTTTGGTCAAAAGAGACTTATAATTAGGACCAGAATGGTACAATAACTTCAATTCAATGCCATTTAGTGTTTTGTTCATTCTTCCTCTCTGGGTGTGCATTGCTTCGATATACAATACTCCTAATTTTATATGGCACTTTCAACATTTTTCATATAGATCAATGAAGACCGTAAACTATTAACTCATAAAATTTAACAACTTTTGAACTCTAGCCCTACTTAATATACATAATACCACATGAAAACAAAGTCAACACAATAATAAAGAAAGAGTTAAATTATACATTCACCTCAAAACTTTAACGATATGTCTTATAAATAAAATCAAAAAAAGTTTCTCTGTTAGCTTTAGATAAATAAAACTAGAGGAGTATAAACTTTTTATTTTTTGGTCTGGTTTATTGGTTTGGTCCACTATTTAAGCCCATTTTGATGATATCTAGAACATTTAATATTTTTCTCTTTTATACATTTTTTTTTTGCCGAATTCTCTTTTATACAATAAAACTATGTAAGTAGTAATTCATTATAATTAAAAATAAAACTATGTAAGTAGTAATTCATTATAATTAATGTATAGTATTGACTTTTGGTGATATATTTGAAATGCTTTAAATTTACAATTTTTTTTAAAAACATATTTAAGGTTATACTCCCTCCCGTCCATAATATAATTAAGAAGCATTCTAAAAGAAACGTTTGATTCAAAATATAAGAGGTAGATATGGTAATTTATGAATGTTTTCCACTTTTGCCCCTTACAAAAAAGAGAGGGGCAAAATAGGTAACTTCAATCAATTTAAGATACATTAAATGACTTAATTAATTATTTTTTTGGTTCGTGTGAATTAGTTAACAACTTTTTATAGTTTGGACGAGAGGGAGTAAACTACCTTTCAACTAATTGAGTTTTTTTTTATCCCGGGTTAATCCATACTTATATTATTGATAGAAGAGTATGTATGAACAAAGTCGCAATGCATGCAACATGTCATTTCCGGTGCATGCACCATTCAACTCGATCGATCACTAACTTTTTCTAATTTTCTTTCAAATCACATCACAATAACATAAAACCGTACAAACGCACACAGATTCTTTTAATATCAGTATGCAGTTGCATGAAACCAACTCTCTCTGAAGATTCATATTATACGAAAAAAGCAAAAGGAGAGAAATTAAAGGGATTTGAACCCTCGATAATTCTTTGTTTTGAACTATACCGGTTTTCAAAATCGGAGCTATATCAACCACTATATATATGTGTTGAAAATTAGAATAATTTTTTATAAATATCATTAAAGTTACTATTAAGTTCTACTCTACCTACTATTAAGTTTGACCTCTCGTCTTTATCGCACCAGCCCAGAGAATAAAACCAAAATAAAAGCACGACGGTTTCATGATTTTTTTTCTTAATAAAATCACAAATGTAAGAGGTGGCAGACTGGCAGGTGTATAACATATCAAAAAGCCAATGGCAACGGCTTTAACATAATATTAAAGTGGGGAATTAATGAATTCAAAGGAGAGAATAATTAATGAAGATTTGAATGAGTTAAACTAATTAATATAAGGAGTTGGATGATGTTGGAGAAGCATGCATAGACGTTGCAGCCCCTTTTGAAGATTTTGTAGTTTGACCCTAACAATGTTTGGTGTGTGTCAGTTGGGACTTTAAAGCAAAATACTCGGTGGTTGAATTTGCTCATTTCCCTTCTAAAAATTCAAAAGGTGGAACCTAAGATAGATATCTATATATACTCAGACATCATGATGCTTCCCCTACGTTGTACTTTTTTCCCAAGAAACATATGAACAACCATTTTCAGAAGATATGGTTAAGGAAGAGGCAACATGTGGACTGCTTTTGGCCACCTTAACTCACTTTGCCCAAATTCAATTTTAGCCAACTTCAATTATTGACCTGGTTTTTCTCCTCTATCCCTTCCCACCCTTTTCCCTCCCTTTCATTTTTTTGCCGTTGGATTAAGATTTTAACGTTCAGATTTATCATATGATAAAAATATTATTATAATAAGAAATGATGGAAAAGGATGGTAAAAAAAATGGTAAATCTAAATCATTGAGATCTTAATTCAAAGGCAAAAAAAAAAAAAGGATGGGATGGGAAAAAGGAGAGAAGCAGATCCCCTTCAGTTATACTCAAAAAGAAGTTCGCAGAATCAATTATACCCACACTCTAGTTTCGGCCAACATGAAACTAATTAAACAGTAAACACACGATTCTTTTTTCTTTTTTAAAAAATCTACCCTTAGCATCCCCCCCCCTGATGGGACCCGTTGCAGTATTAATATTGTATAAAACCTCATGAACATTGAAAAGGAAAAAAATATACCTCCTTGGTCCTATATACAAGTCACTTATGAGAGAAAAGTTTGGCCCTAAATATAAATCACTTTTAGGGTAATCAATAGCACTTTTCCCATTTTACACCATTTAATTTCTATTGGACAGAGAGAAAGAGGTGCTAACGATTGGTAAATGTAGATAGAATAAAAATTATAATAATGGCTGGGCAAATGTAATTTTTTTTTTAATCAATTTAATGTATTCATTGGTAAGAATGAAATATAAGTGACTAACATATAGGACCAGAGAGAGTGGTATATAGATATACCATAAGTATAATTTAGTAAAATTATTACTACCTCTAGGTCCTAAATGTAGTAGCTTGATAAGAAATTTAGTTTGGTCATAAATATATAAGACATCAATTCACTTTGTTTCTTACATTTATAATTTTTTCCTCAAAGCACATATAAGAGGTTTCCATCAAGGGATGATTACAAGGTAGATGATTAGACACACATTTGTTACAAATAATTAACTTTACTAATTTTTTTAATGTTCACATATTAGTTATTTAACTCTTATATTAAGGACAGATTACATTACAAATTATCTAATATTTTTCTTAATTCTTGTACCAAAACCTAACAAAACACTTGAAATGCAACGCATTAAAGAGTATATATGAGACTGAAAAGCCCCACATTTCTAGCTCTGATTTGTTTATAGTTATTTATTAATTATAAGAAGAATATTGTCGGTACTTAATATGGGACATATAATTAGGAAGTTGATTTTAATCCTAAATATAAGACATATTTGTCAAATTTTTTTCCTGATTTACCCATATTGATACTTCCTTAACAATAATCAAGGAGGAAAGAGAATAAGAGAATCAAGGAAAATGACTACAGTATTTTAGAAAATGCATATCGTATTAACTAATTTCTTTAGTCTAATTAAATTAGATAAATATTCTTATCTAAAGAACAAGATGGAGTACAATATTATTATTTTCATTTCCAACGACCCTCGAGAACTTAATTTAATTTGGCTTTGCTTTTGCCATTGGGTGGTCTTATTTAAGCCAGCCAGCAGTCAAAAACTATAATAACATATAGGTGTACTTTCAAGCGCACATCTCGAACTTAACATCATGATTGTTCTTAGTACTAAACGTTCAAAATGAAAACGTTTAATGAACTGGTTTACATAGTTACGTTGTCCTAGGCCGTAGGCGATAAGGTTAGAGAAAAATTCGGCATTATTCAGTTTGAATTTGTTCACATTGTACTTGTTGGTCTGAGGTCTATGTCAAATAATTTTAGTTGATCGAAGACTGAGATGTTATCGAAGGATTTTAATTAACTTGTTAAAAGTTCAGTATATATAAACATATGATGTGTTGCTGTCGATTGATCGTTTTAAAAATTGAACTTTCAACAAAAAGGATGTTAATTAAATTCGTCTTTTGACTTTGCCACCTTCATTAAAGCCATTTTTCATGCCTACTTTGTTGTCTTTTCTTTTTCCTTCTCTGGAAGAAACAATGCCATTCTCATTTGGTTGTTATGTTTATAGTGACAGAGAGGTCAACAGTGTGAATTACAAGATTCCAGATCTCATCGAAATATTTCATTTCAATATCCAAATAATGACACTTAATATTTTGTTTTTAACATAAAATAACATAAGTGGCCAAAAAATAATTAGTCATATATGTACAACTATGTGTGCGACCAAATTAATAATGATTTGTCGTTCATACAGTAAAATTAAAACACAGAAGCCACCAGGTGAGACAATTTTGTTTGATTATGTGCGCGACCAAATTAATAATGATGACAGGAAAAACTCAGAAGCCACCAGGTGAGACAATTTTGTTTGATGACATCATGATTACTCCAAAATTTTGTCGTCCATTTAGGTTTGTTAGTTGTTACGTACTCCAGCTTCATATAGACGAAGTTTGTTTTTGCTGTCAGCATTTTTTTGTATATATATACCATTAAAATTTGAATACGGTGAGTCGGTGACCTTATATCAAGATCATTTGCCAGGATTAAGCATTAATTTACTTATTAGAAGTTAAAAGAAATTAATGACTAGCTACGATGTAATATTGTTTAAGAAAAATTGTACAAAATTAAAACTATAGTTATGGATTCAACCAGCTCTTGCACCACCAATACACTGGCACTTTATATATGTATTTGAATTCTGGTAACCAGTTTTAGTGCACAATGTGCTCATCTTATCACAGCGATGAGATATGTACTGTCCAAATATAAATTTCATGAGCCAGACCTAAAGTTTTTAACTGATATTTTTTAATTAAAAAGCATTTTTTTTTTAAAAAAAAACGAAGAATTAAAATATTATCTTTTTCTTTATATTCTATACACATGAAAATGTTTTTTTTTTAAAAGTAAATCTAGACTATTCAAATTATATTTGAATAACCCATGTTTTAGGGCTCATCACCCTTGATGAGCACTTAAACTAGTTGATTAAATTTGAGAAGGTATGAGAACTGATGTTGGTGACACACAAGTCAAAACCAACTTCATATTAAAGAATTATTGGACCTAATTTTTTTGGTCATGTGAGTTAATTAATATCAAAATTTTCAAGTGAATTAATTTGCATTACTAAATCTCTAAGTTTCTAGAAGCATGTAATAAGATATACGCGAACATTAAAGAAGTAAAGAGAGGAAGGTCCAGTGAACATGAATTATAGTGGTCCAGTGAACATGAATTATGTCGATTATTTATGAGGCCACGTATCTGTGATTTCTAAATTAATATCAGAGTGATTCCATTTAGGTCTTACCATGATCATGATGAGAATCTCAGTGGCATCTCTTGACAAATTTGTTAGGTCAATGCTTTCCCTTTTTCTACACTAATAAAAGTATTTCTATACTCGTATTTTTTTTTTTTGATATTATCATCATGTATTTAGTTTAAAGTTTGGGATTGCTCTTTCTAACACAAATGACTCCTTTAGGACTTGAACTGGTGACCCAGAGAGATCTAATAGGGTTTTATACTACTAGAGAAGTTTTACACCACTAGATCAACTCTATGTTGGTATTTCTATACTCATTAAATACACTGCAATTCGTTCAAGTTGTGATAGCTCTCATGGCAAAAAGATAGTTCAGATAAATGTATAGTTGAAAGATAATATATAGAATTTTAATTTTTGTTTGTTTTATTATTTTATTATATAGCCCTTATATATATATATATATATAAAAAATCTAGATTAAAAAAAAAAAGGTTAGTTAGGTAAATAATTAAACTACGTATATCGTACAAATTAAATCTACATAATACTTTTTTTAAAAAAAATATTGGGCATTGAAATGTGAGTCTCTTATTCTCTTGGAACTCAAAGGTTAGGAGTTAAACGACATTAATTATTAGCTACGATGTAATATTATTTAGGGAAAAATGGAAAAAATTAAAACTGTAATTATGGATTCAACCAGCGCTTGCACCACCAACCGGAACACCGGCACTTTATGTATTTGAATCTGGGAACCTGTTTTAGTACACAATGGTGCTCATCGTATCATAGCGATGAGATCTTTACTGTCGCCAAATACAATTTTAATCAGCCAGACCTAAAGTTTTTAACTGATATTTTTGAATAAAAAAATCATTTTTTGAAAAATTTAAGAAATAAAATATTAAAGGAAAAATCCCAAGAAAATACAATTTGAATTTCAAAATCTCAAATAAGTGATTTCCCAACAAAATGAGTTGTCAGTTGCTTTACTGTTATTGTTAAGCACATTACTATTGTTGTCAACAAGATTTTGAAGTTCAAGTGATATTTTTCCTTCATTTTTACAATATTAAAATATTATGTTTTTTTTTTCTTTTTATTCTATACACATGAAAATGATTTTTAAAAAAGTAAAAGTTTAGAAAAAGTAAACCTAGACTTTCAAATTATATTTGAATGGCCCATGTTTTAGGGCTCATCACCCTTAATGATCACTTAAACTAGTTGATTAAATTTGAGAAGGTATGAGAACTGATGTTGGTGACACACAAGACAAAACCAACTTCATATTAAACAATTATCGGACCTAATCTTTTTTGGTCATGTGAGTTAATACACCACTATATATATAAAGCACTTTTAATATATGTTTTTAGGCCTTTTCTATGTCTCTTTTTAGGAGGACGCCAATGTGAGCGACATATTAAAGTCTAGGAACAATGTCTGTTAAAAAAGGATGTAGTAAGAAACTTACAATGTCCATTTTAAAAAATAGACGCCGTAAGTTTTTTTTTTTAAAAAAAAAAATTATATTTTGCATTGCCCAGCCATGAAATTTGACAGAAATATCATCTTTAAATTCAAACACTTCAAATTTCTTTTCTCTACTCAACCTTAACAATAGCAACAACAAAGAGAACTTTAGAATTATCAAAAAAAAAAAAAAATACAAAGCATTGTATTTTTTTTTTTTAAAAAAAAAAAAAACCCAAACCTGCAATGTTCTGCTATTAAGGAAGGAGGAGCGACAATGTTTTACCACTGAAGATGGAAGATCGACAATGGGAGAGGGAGAGAGGAGCAACGGTGGGAGAGATCGAGGAGGGAGGACGGAGGAGTGACGTGGAGAGGGAGGAGGGATGACTAACAATGTGAGAGAGGAAGGAGGACAGAGGAGCGATGATGGTGAGGGAGAGAGGAGGAGGAGTGACGACGGTGGAGAGGGAGAGAGGAACAACGAGCACGATGACGGTAGGAGAGTGAGATAGGACGGAGCTAGGATAAGACAGTTTGATAGAGGAAAATGAGGAAGAACTGCTTTTTCTGTATTTTTTTACCCTTAGCTTTCGACGTCCCAATTTAAAACTGGGACCCCAAAAGCCTACTTTTGACGTCCCAGTTTCAAAAGGGATGTCAAAAGTGGTGCTATGGAGCCAAAAACCTTGGTTTTGGTGTCCTTTTTAAATTGGCAATCTAAAAGTAGAGTTTTGGGCATCTCAATTTTGAAAATGGACGTCAAAATTCAACTTTTGGCATCCTGTTTTATTATAGGACGTCCAATGTGTCAAAATTCTTACACATAATTATAAAAATACTACTGTCTTTATTTGTTACTTTGCTTTTTGAAAAACAGATGTTTTTTATGGAAGTAAAGTCCCTACTTTATAGTAGTGATATCAAAATTTTCAAATGTATTAATTTGCATCACTAAATCTCTAAGTTTCTTGAAGCATATAAGATATACACGAACAATAAAGAAGTAAAGAGGGGAAGGTCCAGTGTTCATGAATTATAGTGGTCCAGTTTTGGTATCTGGGTCGATTATTTATGAGGCCACGTATCTGTGATTTCTAAATTAATATCAGAGTGATTTCATTTTGGTCTTACCATGATCATGATGAGAATCTCAGTGGCATCTCTTGACAAATTTGTTAGGTCAATGCTTTCCCTTTTTTTTCACTGATAAAAGTACTTCTATATTTGGATTTTTTTTTTTAATATTATCATATGGTATCTGATTTGGGGTTTGTGATTACCCTTCCCAATATAAGTGACTCATTTGGGACTCAAACTCATGACCCAAAGGGATCTAGTAGGGTTTTACACAATACACTGCAATTCCTTCAAGTTGTGATAGCTCTCATGGTAAAAAATAGTTTAGGTAAATGTATATATAGTTGAAAGATAATATATAGAATTTTAACTTCTGTTTGTTTTATTATTTTATTATATAGACACACACACATATTATAGGCCTTATGGCTACATATATATAGTGGCAGACCTATGAATTTTAATGACGGGGTGAAAATAAAGAATACTATATTATAAATAAAAATATTTGAAATACAATACAAACCTAATCTATAAATAATTGAAAAAATCAATTACGTAAATTAAAATCACTTCACTTGACTCTAACTTTATGTGTTTTCATATTGCATCTCTTAATTTCTGAAGTAACTCTTTGTAGTAGAAACCAGATGTAAAACATTTGAAATATCTTGAGACACTCGTTGCAAAGCTTGATAAAAGACTTCAGTAATACCTATTTCTTTCTTAAGGTGCAATATGATGACAAAATCAAAACATGATAATATAATGATGAGTATGCTATGCATTATCTGCATCTCCACGATTGTCTTTCCTTCATTATAAATATTGTCAAAACCTTTACATGTGGCTTGAAACATTTAAAAAAAACTGCATATACAATTGTAATGAGAACTCCAACGAGTAGCTCCAGCTCAATACAAAGTACCAATTTGATTAAAACCAACTTTTGATTCGAGTTCATCAATAGCAATCATTCTTGCAATTTCATTTGTTTGGGCAACCCTTAACTCATCATTTAGCTTACAAGAAGAAATAGCAATATTAATTATGAAGTTCAATTTTTCAAAAAACTGATGAACATGTTTTACCTCATGAGATGTAGCAACCAAGGTAAGTTGAAAGCGATGAACTAAGCAATGGACATTATAAGCATATGGGCGCACTTAGCACAAATTAAAGCCTACAATCTATTCCATTCACCTCTCATATTGCTAGCTCAATTATAGACTTTTCCTCGAATATTTTAAACGTCAAGATTATGGTGACGAATAATGTTGAATATTCCTTGTTTCAAAGTCTTAGCACTTGTATCTTTCACATATATAAGACCAAAAAACCTTTCCTATATAAAACGATCTTTATCAATGTATCTCAAAACAATAACCATATTCTCTTTTTTAGATATATCATTAGCTTCATCAACAATAAAACAAAACTTATTACATACATACATACATATGCTCTGATACATACATACATATATAGATATAGTTTATCAGATATGATATTGTTATTACTAATTAGTGTTACTACCAACTTGTTTCACCGTCATATCAGAATCTCAATAGGAGAGTGAAATGATAAAGGTATATAAGATTCTGATCTAATGGTGAAACAAGCTGGTAGTAACATTGGTAGTAACAATAATTGATAGTAACAATATCATATCCCATAATTTATATACAAAAAGTTAGTCAGGTAAATAATTAAACTACATCTATCGTACAAATTAAATCTACAGAATAATTTTTTACAAAATTATTGGACATTGAAATGTGAGTCCCCTATTCTCTTGGAACTCAAAGGTTTGGTTTGGAGAACATTTTTGCCATATATATCCGTGGTTGTACATAGTGGCGGAGCCAGTAATTTTAATGACAAGGGAAGTGAAAAAAAAATTATATCATAAAGAAAAGTATTCGAAATACAATACAAATCTAATATACCAAAAATTGAAAAAAAAAAAAAAAACTATTACAAAAATTATGATAACTTCATTTGACTCTTACTCTACGTGTTTTTATATTGTCAAAACTTCTCTATAATTAAATCCGTGCTAAAACTCAAAACAATTTCTTTTTCAATGTATGTAATTAAAGAATCATCAAGAAATTGGTCTTCCATTTTTTTTGAAGCTTGTTATTGATTATCTTCATAGCAGATAAAAATCTTTCAGTAGTTGCTATAGAAACTGGAAGAGTGAGACTTTCTCAGCTAATTGCTCATATTAAAGCCTTCTTCTTGGCAATCCTCTAATTGTTGAGAAAAAAATGGGAATTTAATTGAGCCTTATCTAATCGCAATTCTCGTTCTTGGCAATCATTCATAGCAGAGAGAAATATATTTATGTAATTAAAACCTCGTTCTTGACAATCCTCTAATTGCTCATATTAACTTTATTACTATTAATTAAAAGAATGGGAATTTAACTGAGCCTTTTGCCGCCATAGTGTGGGGATATCATTACCATTATTATTATTATTAGTATTTTATTTTTATTTTTATTTTTATTTTGTGGGGGGGGGGGGGGAGTAAGAAAAAGAAATAAATTCAATGCTCAGCTACTCATTTTGTTCAAGACATGTTAGGTTAGGGCATCTCTGAATTATTATCTGCCAGAAAACAAAAATGGTATCTGCAGGCTGGACAATGTGACTCATGAGAAAGGAAAAGCACACCTTCTTGCATGTAAACCCACACATATACTTGAGTTTGTGAGTTTTATTATATATTATAATTGGAAGATAAATTGTGATTATGAGTAAAAATGAGCGTGATAAAATGCTTATAAAACAATTCTCTACCTTTCTTCTTTATTATAAAATCTCATTAAGTGTGAGAAAATGCTTAGTATTATAAAGACTGGAGGTAGTATTCATGAATCACTCCACTTATATGCGTCAGATGTGGGACTTATCTGCTTTCCCACAAGTCAAAACTCACACTTGACATCGCACGCAACAAGAAATTTATTATCTACCTCATAAGCATAAATATATTTATTAGATTTTGAATGCGGTTTGGACTTCTTTATGTGATAATTATAGACATATGTGTGTGTGTGTGTGTGTGGGACTTGTGTATCAATCAGTTGTGTGAATCGCAATTATGTCTTAAGTGACCGATAAGAAATACGAAAATGATTAGAGTGACAGCTCATTAATCACTTACGAGACTTTTTTTTTGGGACCCTGATCAATTACGAGCCTTTCCCTTTACACCTTAATTTTTTGACTTTCCTCCTGTCTGTCATATATTTTGCATATGCAAAATTAAGATAAATATGCTCCTATATGAAAAATATTTCTTGTCAAAATCTTAAAACATTGAAATTATTAACGGGCTAGAAATTTTTAGTGAGAGGAGTTGTTCTAGTGTAAGAACACAAATGTCCAGCCCGATATGAGCTAGGGTATTGATATGGGATCAAATCGCTCTCTCCCAGATACCTATGGATGAGATACCTGTGAGAGGGGAAGATCACTATACACAGATGTTGAGGCTCTTCGCCAAGGGGGATGTGGGTTGTGTTTCATGGGAGAGTGCACAGTGATCAACCGAATGTAAGTGATGGAGTTTACTTGCCTGTCTTTACCTGATGGATACTCTTTTATTTATATTGTTCGGCTAGGGTTCCAGTCTCCACGTTGTGCTTTCTGCCACTTCCCTAATCGTGAGCCTTCATGACGTGCATGGTATCCGCTGCACTACCCATGAATACTGCTGTAATACCCGGATAATTATTTATCCGGAGTCTTGTTAGAATAAGTAAAATTGTTATTTTCTAATGGATGAATATGAAGTATCAAACAATATAGTTTTTAAGTATCTTATTTTCTAAGGAAATTACTATGAAAATTTAAAAGGAAAATAAGCTAAAAATCCATGGAAAATGAATTTTATAAGGCAGAAAATGACCTAAAAACATTATGGTAAATATCATATGATAGCGAGATACCGATAAAAACTTGGAAAGTATGTTATCTTGAATTTTATAAATTTTTGGGATTATTTCCCTGGAAAAATATTGAGCATAAATAAAATAATATTAAAAAGCACTTTATACTCTTTGATTTTTAATATTTAATATAGGATATAAAATACCAATGTCAGCTCAATAGTTATGAGATAATAATTTATCCTAAATCATTAAATTATCAACAATTAGTAAATGGCTAATTATATGATTATTGACTAATTGTTTAGATTAAGGTATAAATAAATTAATTGGTAAAAATAATTAAAATAAGGGAAATTCGAAATTAATTAATTAATAAAAAATAAAATAATAAAAAAATCAAGTAGAAATATCGATGACTAAGTAAGAATGGACAAAAATAAAATCAAACCTCAAGGTCTAAAAACAAAGTCGAAACAACTGGACTTGTTATGAACAAGTGAAATTCTACCTCGGAGTGGACTATCTCCGAAGTTGATTCGAAGCCACCAGAGCAAATAAGAGACCGGGTATATCAGGGGATAGGCAGATAGTAAAAAGTGAACTCGTAGTAAACTTGAGTGTTGTGACAATCCAGGGATAAGTTTCCTTATGTCAGAACATAATACGAACCCGTGAATTATTATCCAGAAGTTGGCACTACCGAAAGTTATTTCCGTGACCGACGCGCGTACGGCCTGGAATGTTCAGCCGATATGAAGAATACCCTCAATGGGATTAGAAATTTAGTTAACCCAAGTGTTTTGAATGTGGTAGAATAGAACTTCAAAATCATGTTGTCGGATTTTTGAGATTCGGCAAGATTACGCGATTCGGACACCGATCAGGGAACTTTATCGGTAAGTCATCATGCATGACATCATCTTCTTCTAGAAGGATGATGTCGGCACATGAGGTGTATGGCCAAGATCAAGCCACGTGTCAAAGTGCGATCCGACGGTTGAAATCCCGATGAAGTCTTTTGATGAAATTCACACTTGTCCCTCCTTTCTTCTATAAATAGAAGCCTCCTTCCTCTTCATTTTCATCCCAAAAATGCAGCCTAGAGAGAGGTTTTAGAGAGAGAAAGTCCGAGCAAAGCACAGGTAAGTTTTTCGGTCCCGGTCTTTAGTTTCGGTAGTTCTTTCGGTAGATATAGTAGAAGTGCTAGATTTATCTTTAAATTTTCAAGATAGTCTAGATATCATATATAGGGGTAAATAAGGTATTATTTTTGAAAATATGATGGGGGAAAAGATCTGTAAAAATTTCGGAGAGATCGGGTCAAAGTAGCGAAGCTCTGGCGAAATTTCGCCGAGTAATCAAACTAGAGGCAAAATGGTAATTTGTACCTAAAATGCCCGTTATAATGCTAAATACGATATAAATCCTTATAGGATATCTGTTGTCATACCGCTGTCATACCGCTGTTTTTACCGCTGTCGGGCCGCTGTCAAATTGTCGTTTTTCGTAAAACGTACCGAAAGGACCCTCAACGAAGGTACGTTCGTGACGTATTGTAACACTGACTCTTATGATTGTGTTATGCTTGTATATGCTTGTTGTGTTCCTGTACAGAGACTCTGTCTCACTATTTTAATGAAATCATGATATACACGGGTTATGGTCTTGATAACACCGTTGAAAGTTTTCCTAGCGCGAGGACACGATCGTACATCGTGGCACGGGTAGAATGTGCGGATCGGGATAACAAAAGTGCGGGGGGCGTGTATTGTTATTGCCTTATATACATCATTATGTATTTCCTACATCCGTTATGGGCTTTTGTAGTGATTTTTCCGAAAATGTCATGAATACCGTCATACATATATTGCTTGCATAAGCATGAGGTTAACCGTTACCCGAGGTCCGATGGGCATTGGACCTCGCCCGCATGAATAGACGGGAAAGGGTCATGAACCGGAGGAGACACTAGGGGATGGAGCCGTAGATAGACGCCGATGAAGACGGAGAGCGTGAGAAGGCAGGTCAAATAAAATGCGGGAAGAAAGTCAACCGAACTCGCCATATAGCATGAATCTAATAAGGTTACTTCATATCATTTGGTGCTTAAAACGAAAGGGTCGTCTTGTGGATCGGCCAATCGGTCACCCTAGCACGGTGAGGCTCCCACTAGACCTACCGGCTGGCCAAATGGAATGATTTAGCTGAGTTAGGTTCCATGCCCCAAGTCTGCCTAAGGCTTGGATGAATAGGGTATAGTTACATTGTAATTATAAAGTTTTGTATTACTGTATCACATGAATTGTTTCCTTTGGGAAATTTTATAATATATATATCAGTATACGTCAGGCATCATCATATGTCTGAGTGATTCATTTCAGTTACTCAGTGTTATTCTAGTTGTTCAAATTTTTAGTACATGCTCTCCGTTTCAGCAAAAACGCTAAGTTGTAGCACCTCAAACTCTGATAACTTTTTATAAAACCACGTGTCACCGGCACGATTTTTGATACGAAATTTGGGGTGTTACAACTGCCATGATCATGAGATGATTGATACTCTTCCTGAATGGGAATGATTCTATCGCCATGTGCCCTTATAGGGCCCAAGTTCTATTGGGCCCATAACATAGGTCCACAACAGGAGTATTATTAATTGTTCAGTAGTGATGAATATATGAATGAGTAAATAGGGGAAAATACTTATTTTATAATATAAAATCTCAACATTTTTCTAGTACATTTTTCTGTTAAAATTTTATTAGTGTTCCATTTTAAATAATTTTGAAATTCAAAATCATCTCTAGTAAATAATTGTAATGGTCATATATATCTGGGAGTGTTTCGATAACACCCAAATTGGGGTTTCAGAAGTTTTTTTTCTCAAGTTGGAATAAAATTCCTCTCACGTATAAACACACACAAAGCAGTTTTTATGACTCATGTGAACTCGTGAGTGAAGTATGTAGAAGGCAAGTTTGAGCCGAAGCATGTAACTTTTTCTTTAACATAAAGGAAGAGGAAGATATATACAAGATAATTAGGAGATCAATATAATTATCTTCATTTTTTTATTGTATAGGGAAGGATGTAATGTAAAAGATAACCAAAAAGGAATGTGTAATAATAAAAGCAAGTTTAATGATTGGCTAATTACACGTTTTGATGAATGTGTTTTATTTTGAAGACAAACACTTTTGTTTATATAATAAAACGTGTTCTCATTCTTTCCTCATGTTTTAAAGTCGTTATTGCTGGTTTCATATTCATATTATACCTAATTAAGCTCATTACACCATCACAATCTGCTTTATGGTTCAGATTTGAACGCAAAGTTGTGACGAAAGGTATCACTTTTTATTGGTCTAACACTTGTCTCGTATTTTCTTCCCCCTTAAAAAATGAAAAGAAATAAAAGTATACATTTTTTTTTATGAAATATGAAAATTTTTAGAGAAATTCTATATCAAATAATTTTCTAGAAACATTTTTAGTAGATACATGCATGCATTTTTTTTTTTGTTCAAATATGTTTTTTGAACGCTATTCAATTATTTAAGGAGCTCAAGCCAAGAAATATTTAAATGATAGGAAAGCTGAAACATGTGTATATAATTCATGAATAATTGTTTTTAAATGAAATTTATGTTAAAAAAATTAAAATTATTCATTAAAAATTAATCATACAGTAAAATCTATCTAAAAAATATTAGTTGAGTGTTTGTTGTCATCCATTGCTCACATCACTAAACTTTTATAAAGCTATATTCACATTTTATTTATTTACACAAATCATAGTGGGCGTAGAAAAAGCGAAAAGAGACAATTATTATTTTAAATTATCAACTGAAGTTTTTGATATTTTGGATTATTAATATTAATTATGATTTGAGACACGAAACGAAGGAGAAGTGTTTCAGCAGTGGGGAAGGTCGTTGGGGGGGCCAAAAACGGAACGAACCATGTAAAGTATGGGAGGGACACGTGTCGGGTATCTAAGGGTGCGGAATGAAGCGAAACGAGCCATGGAGGGCCTTACTTGGCACGCGAACTGGTCGTTGGGAGACACGGTCGCTGCAACAGGATTGCAACGCGTGTCACGTGGGGAGCAGCTCTCCTTGAATCGTACGGTTGGTGAAAAGAAATGGGCCCCATCTAGCTAGTGTTCCCTTTTACGTGATAGTTTTGATAGTGATATGTGAGGTAGAATCATGCCACATTTTCATACTTCCCATTTGAAATGAGATTTCAAAAGATAATGCCATATGATAGGGAAAATCTATTTTAGGGCCCAAATAACAAAAAAATTATCAAAAAAGTCCAAAAAAGTCACCAGTCAAACCTTTTTTGATATTATTTCATAAATGACAACAACTATATCAGTATAACATTAACAACTAGATCAGTAGATATTAACAACAATATCCTAAAAACCAATGTTCTGAAACCCGGACCGATCACTAGACCGGTCTAAGTCTTTGTCAAGGGTCGATGGGTTAGGCCGAGTCAAACCGGAGCTAAACCGGTCAAACCGGTGAAAAATGGAAGATTTTAGGGTTCTAATATAAAATTCTATATTTTTTTTTAAAGAAGATTAAAAAATTGAATCGGTTTGCCCCCCGGACCGGTTTACCCACCGGTTCCCGGTCCAGTCCGGGTCTGAGAACCATGCTAAAAACTAAATCAATACTCATTAACAGCTATATCAGAACACGTTAACAACTATATCAATACAACGTTTTTTGAAATAATATCATAAAAGACCCTAGGACCTTTTTTGACATTTGACTTTTTGGGGTCTTTTTTTAACAATATTTTGCTAATTTGGGCCTGAGGGGGGATTTTCCCTATATTATATCTATATGATGCTTTTTCACCGAAAATTTGAATGACCTTAAATATTTTTATGAGATCATACTTAGAATTGTCCGAGTATTTAATGTATTTTTATCATTTTTATCCCTAATAATTCTATTATATTTCATTTTTTTCTTATCACACTCTCTTTCATACTCTGTTGTTAGTATTATTTTATTTTTCTCTTACTTATCCCATATAAATACGAACATATTTAAAAAACAAAGTTTATTTATGGGATATTTATTACTTTTGAGTACTATTAATTGATTCCTTAAACTGCGATATTTGGTAAATAGACTTTCATAAAAAGGATGTCCACGCATCTATTTTATTTTCATGCCTAATCTATTTTATTATTATTTTTTATGAAAAAATATGGTCTGTTGATATATGATTTTCAAATGGCGCAACAAAATTTCTATTTACTGAAGTAGGGCTAAGGAGAAGATTAAGATATCAGGAAAATCGAAAGCAATAAGGAGGGCCCGGCCCGGCCCATACCTTACCCACTTGGTTTCGTAATGTTTATAGACCGGGCCCTAGCTATTTGTGCCTTCATACCTTACGTCATATTCTTCCTTGATATGGGCTCTGCCCAACATCTAGGAGGAAGGGAGATTTCGCTCTGCTCTTTGATTGTGGGTGAAGTCTCAAACCCTTTCCTAAAATTTTTCATATAAAAAAAAAAAAGATCTTCCTCGATTCTTTCCCTGTCCTTCCTCTTCCTACCCCACTATTCCTTCTTATTTTAGCTTTATCGAACTATTTTTACAGCGTTCTAGGCTTGCAGAAAAGCGCTTAAAAAGAAGGATTAAACAAAATTTGTGTTTTACTCCATTCAATCTTTTTTATATAGCTATCTAATAGAAACAAAGGTCGAGCATTGTCTGACCAAATTGATGGTAGCTCCCCCAAATAAGTTTTATACATTCATAGGACTTCAACTCGAAGATCTCATGATTACACGACCAAACCACGTCCACTGAAATCAATGCTGGTTGGTATCAGCTTCAATTAATACTTTACATTGAGACAGTTAAAATTCGTTATTTTTATAAAATAACTAATGAAGGCCAGAGAATAATCAAGTAATCAAAACGAGCATCATAAGTTCTTTCCTAGGCACAGAAGGACTCCAGATAAATTTTTGAGTTGAACAACATGAATAAAATGGAGGTTCAGTATCTGTCTCGGCTTTAAACTAAATGGTACATGCAATGAAAACTCCAAGTTCTAGTTGCTTTCCTACCTCTACACTATCATTTTTTATCAAACGAAACTCAGTTCTGCTCTCACAAAGCATTACAAACAGTTTTCCCGCCTCCAAGTTTGCTTCCGAGACCAAGAAATCATTCTTCAGCAGCAGGAGATTGGCTGTCATTTCAGGCGATGAACATGAAAGTGCAAAAACAAAATGATTAAACAAGGTTGAAGAATTATATATTAGAACAACACAAACTCTCAGCAATAATTTTTGCTTCACAAACCTGCGGTCTGTTTCATTCATGGGACTTTCAGGAGCATCATCATGGTCAGCATTGTGCTTTGGCTCAGGTGCGGAAATTACACGATCCTCATCACCATTGGAAGGACTAGAATCACCTCTAGCATCAGGACTACTTGTAGAGCCATGACCATTTTCAGGGCTAACCTTCTTCCTATAGGAAGGGCTGTTGTCGGAACCACCATTTTGAGGGCTTACTCTCTCTCCTCCATCAGGACTATGGGAGTGAGAATTGCCACGGTCAGTGCTAGCTTGTTCTTTATGATCAGGACTATGGCTAAAGCCGCGAACGGGGTCAGAACCACCCCTCTCTCTTCTATATGGACTACGACTCCTGCGATTATAATCAGGGCTACCTCTCTCAATCTGTTGGGAACTCTGACTACGGTCATGACCGTAGTCCGGGCTGCTCCTCTCTCTCCTATATGGGCTAGAGCCACGGCCATAATCAGGGCTGCCTCTTTCTCGGCGATAAGGACTGGGTGATCGCCTTCTATCATAGCTTATATCGCGTGGACGATCATGGCTTCTATCAGGACTGTGTGCATTTCTCCTGTCATCATCATTCTCCTGCAGCAAATTCAACTGTGATGACTCGATCCAGTAACTTGCTACATGTAAGAATTTCAACAGAAATCATCATGAGTATCATTACAGAGGTTATCCAATTAGAAAAATGCAGAATAACACTTAAACCTAAGTTGGATCATCCATCACCAAGAAACTTTTCTCAACACATCAAAATCTTACCATGGAACGGTCTGAATGACAAGTAAATTACAAGAAACAAGAATATCTTACATTTAACCAGCACAATCAAGGTTAATATGGGGGCCTTCTGAGGTGAAGCAAATTTGCAAAGACAGAGAGATCTACCTCATATTAGTAGCTTCCAATGCTTTGACGGCATCATCACATGAGTCAAACTGGACAAATGCAAAATTCCTTTTAATCCTCACATTAATGATCTTGCCATATGGCTCAAAGTGCCTCTCCAAATCCCTAGTCCTGGTATGATTTGTATCAAAATTAATAACAAATAAAGTCTTTGATGGCCTTGAATTTGCTGAAGATCTTCTTGAACTACCAGGCCTTCTAATGCCGCCACGTTCATTCTATAACAAAGCATAAATTATTTAAACATGGTGTTGACATCTTTATAAGTAACTGATCTCATTCATATTAAAATATATGCCTTACTTTTGTCCATTCCACACGAAGTCTGCGTCCCGATCGACCAAATTCTACCCGATCAAGTGCACGAATGGCAGCCTCAGCATCTCTCTCATCTTCCATGTAGATGAAGGCAAACCCTACAACCAAGCAAAATTTTTCAAATAAGGAGACAATTTTCTATATTTGCAAAGCAGAAAGGAGAAATTAGGTGAACAGTCATCTGAAAAAGAACGCTTTGATACTAATGCAGTAACTCACCCCTGGGCAGTAAACAAACCATCTCTACACTTCACCCGTAATTAAAATTTTGGGAAACCTCACTATTTCTACAAACTAATTTGACTAGAAAAATTAGCGACAGACCTTGAGTAATGAACAAATTGATGTCAAGACAAAAGTGTAGGTCTCATGGTATGTCAATGGAAATAGAGTGACATCTTCATTAATTCTGCTGCCTCTGCAGTGAGGTCGGCAATATTCCAACCTTCAAAAATGTCTGATAAATTGAAGGCAGGGCAAAAGGCATGGAAAATGGAAGGCAAATGTGACTGGTAAAACATAGTACGGTGGTGCCACTTGAGACCAAATTGAATCTTCTTTAGAAAAAGAAGATGTGCGTCACAGATGTGAAACATATTTCTGAAAAGCTGATCCATTAGCCTGGAAGAGTATGGGTATGCCAAAATAATCCTGCGCCAAAGAAAATGTTGAGTATTGGGGTCGATGCTCAAATAAAAATATGCTTTTACTTTTTTTCCTAAAGACATCTCTTGAACGCCCCACAAATGCTCAACAATGTGCCGCACATCAGGATCCAACTCTTCAGACTGAATCTCAACTGGGAGGTGAAGCTCGCTTGAATACATGTCTTGATGACAACATTCATAAAATCTATGCTGCCACTTCACTGTAGTAGTGTGATTTAATGTTTGTTGGCGGGAAGTGCTAGCAATGTAGTTTCTTATTCTTTTCCCAAAAAAGAAAAAGAAAAAAAAGAAAAGAACAAAGCCCAGCATTCTTTCTTAATTACAAGCAACATAAACTGATATACTACCTCCGATCCTTGCTATAAAATCTCATTCGTAGTATTATTAATCTTTAGAACAGTAGATTTACACATTCAAGGTAATGTGTAATAGCTTATTCTATATTTAAAAAATTCAGACTTAGTTGTATTGAGTTAGACAATCCCCAATTGTGATCCAATCCCACAAGAATTGATCCAATAGAGAGGGAGATGATACTATTAATACAGATATCCAATCAACTCTCTAAATTCCTTTACATGGGCAGTTCTTCAATACAAGGTAAGCCAGTGACAATATTCTTGCCTTGTTGTAAATATTTTGGACTGAAGAAAACATCAGAAAGCTCCAGTATAATGCGTATATTTGATGATTATCAAATAGAATAAACTTGCTGGTCCATCAAAGAAAGAATTCACTAAACGTTGGTTCACCAGCCCACAAGTGCCCGCTACATATATTAACGGAACCCAAAATATCCCATTTCAACCTCAAGCATCAAAGCCATGATAACTTTCTCAAAGAAAGAGCTCTAGATTGGAGAATATTTATCTTAAAATGCACACAGAGATCAAGAAATGCTTACCGGCCTTCATATCCACCCTATCAACCTTCCCATATCTTCTAAACAGCCGCTCCAGATCAGACTGCCGAGCATCATATTCAAAGTTCCCACAAAAGATAGACCGCATTTTCCCTGAACACGAGTTTTAGAAATCTACCACCCTTATTGCACGCAGTGAAATTGAACAAACCTAATTGTTAAATTAAGAAGCATTCTTGAGTAGGGAGATTGATTATAGTTAAAAAGGAGTGCTAGATATAATATGCAAAATGCATGCAAAAATTTGAATATGGAGCTGGAAATCTAGATATTCAACAACAATTGAAAGAGGGGGTCCTTGAACAAATGAGCAACCAAGAAGCATAAAGCGTCCTTCTTGAGACAAATAAAATTCCCCGAACCCACCCACCCCCTCATTTTTCCCCAAAAACTATATGAAAATTCATACCCTAAATTAAACCACATCATAGAAAATGCTTGTTGTTTATCCGAAATCGATGAAGAAGGGGGTAAGGTTCTAACATGATTCAGAAAAATAAAGTAAATGAGACAAAAGAAACTTACCTTTCGGAACAGATCAGCCCAGAGAGTTATCAGATCTACAGAAAACCATAGAAAAACATTCAACTCCAATAATAATCCAAGAACTTAACAGATGAAATACCCGCTTTCCAATACGCAAGACAAATATAAAATCCTTAATACAGTTTAGCTAAAGAATAAACCGAGATTCGGGCATCAGAGAAATTACCCAAAAACAAGTTTCTACCTTTCCAAGCAGAAACCTTGCCGCCACTGATTCGCTATCTTTCCTTAGAAAGGAAAGAAGATGACAATATGCATCTGTAACAAAAGTCACCAGTCCGTACGCTTTAAAGAGAGGAAGAATGGGGTTAGATGCACATCCTTATGTATCTATCTTATGTGCTCATCCTTTTAATTTTAATGAACACATTTTTTTTTTTTGGAAAATTCCATTAAAATACCATTTAAATGTGTAAAACTCTCACAAGTCTTCTGAATTTGTAAAAAGACCGGCGAGAGATAACGGGGAATTTTATGAGGGATATCAAAGTCGGGTAAAATTACGCATTTTTTGCCTTAGTTTAAAATAAATAAATAAAAAATAAAAATATCCTCACCGGGCGCCCACCATGGAAACGTGCCATTTGGTGAGGGGGTTTTTTTTTTTTTTTTTTTTTTTTTTTTGGAGGGGGTGTGGTTTTTCTTTTTTAAAAAATGATTTTTATTGAAAGTGTGGGGGTGGGGTTCGAACCCCCCACACAACCAGGGACCAAGTCGCCCAACAGTTGTGCCACTTAGTTCCTTTAATATATATATACATTAACAAATATATATATTCTTCTTAACATTTTTTCAATTGTATTTACAAATCCTGAAACGAGAATTATCATTCTACAAACGAGAATTACCACTTTTTCTACATGGTTCCATTTTTTTACCATTTGATGCATGTTTTGTAAAACCAAAAAAATTGCATTATCACCATTCTACAAACGAGAATTACCATTCCACAAACAAGAATTGCCACTTTTTCTACAGAGATCCCTTTTTTATTGCACGAAAAAAAGGGAACCGCGTAGAAAAAAATGGTAATTCTCGTTTACGAAATGCTAATAATGCAATTTTTTTGGTTTTACAAAACATGCATCAAATGGTAAAAAAAAAAAAAAAAAGGAACCTGTAGAAAAAGTGGTAATTCTCGTTTCAGGATTTGTAAATACAATTGAAAAAATGTTAAGAAGAATATATATATTTGTTAATGTGTATATATATATATATTAAAGGAAGGTCTTGGTTGTGTGGGGGGTTGGGGGTTCGAACCCCACCCCACACTTTCAATAAAAATCATTTTTTAAAAAGAAAAACCCCATACCCAAAAAAAAAAAAAAAAAAAACCTCCACCCCCTCATCGCCGGCCGGGCCGGCGCGGCGGCCCCGGTGAGGATATTTTTATTTTATTTTTTTATTTTAAACTAAGGGCAAAAGGGTAATTTCACCTGAATTTGCATATCCCTCATAGGTCCTTGGTATCTCTCAATCTTTTTACAAATTCGGAAGACTTCTGGGGGTTTTGCAAATTCAAATGGTATTTTAATGGAATTTTCCCTTTTTTTATATTTTATTTATGAGATAGGATATTGTCACTACCACTTTTTTTCACCGTTAGATCAATCACTACCATTTCTCTCTTTTATTGAGATTCTGATAAGAGAGAGAAATGGTAGTGACCAATCTAACGGTGAAAAAAGTGATAGTGACCAAAATTGGTGGTGACAATATCATATCCCTTTATTTATTTAGATTAAATTATATATTGCCTCCTAAAATATTTTTTGCACCTAATATCTCAAATTAATTAATTTTCAGTCTTGCATTCAGAAATATTTAGAAATATTTTTCTTATAACACTAGTATCTTGAAAATTAATTAATTTGAGATATTAAGTGTAAAAAATATTTTAGAATGCAGCATATAATTTAATCTAAATATATAAAAAATAAAATGTGCTCACCCCAAAATTGGAGGGATTAGCACATAAGGGATGTGCACCTAATGTGAACCCAGAAGATTGAAGGTTTTTTTTATTGTTGTTGGGCTGGAAGGGAAAAAAACAGTGGTTGTGATTTATGAAATGCCCCCATGTTTCTTCAATTTGCCAAAGTAGCCATCCTTGCCCCTCGCTCCTTTTCTCCTTTGTTTACTCATAGATGTAGTGAAACAATGTAAACAATTTATGCACTTAATGATCGAAAACGCTAAAAGGCAAAAATGGTTCCTAACAATGGTGTATGCGAGCCCTAACTAGGTGTACCATCACACGCTATGGACTAAGCTCTTTAAGATTAAAGAATCTGTACAGGGACCGTGGTGTATCGGGAATGATTTTAATGAAACTTTACTTGTGAAGGAGAGGCTTTCATGTGCGGATTCAAAGTTAACTACGGATCGCGAATTCTCTAGATAGGCTGAGGACATGAACTTAGTGCACTTGGGTTTTGATGGACTGTCATACACTTAGAAGCGAGGGAGTACGGAAGCTCGATTGGACATGCAAATAAAGAATGGTATGCACGGTACATAGACGCAAAGATACTACATTTGCCACAGTATAAGTGTGATCATAGACCTTTACTATTGAAACTAGAGAGGTCTTCGGAGTAGAATCAGCAGCCGTTTCGATTTATTGCGTCATGGGTGTTACATGATACGTTTAATGACTTGGTTAAGGAGGATTGGGGCAATTCTAATGATTGGGTGGTTAATATTGAGAGCTTTGCTTATGCTTGCAGACAATGGAATCGGAATTTTTTCAGCTATATCTAGAGGAAGAAGAACCAATGGTTCCACAGGCTAGAAGGGATTAACCGAGCAGTTTCTAGAAGCGGTAAGTCCCCATTTTTTGAAGATCTCTAGAAGAATGTGTGGATGCAGCTTGATGAGACTTTAGCGCAAGAAGCCTTGTTGTGGGCCCAAAAAACATGGATTAGTTGGGCAATTGATGGTGATAGGAACACAAGATTATTTCATGCTCATGCAAACAGTCGAAGGAAGAGGAATATAATTAATGTTATCTATATTAGTGAAGGAGAATGGTGCTTTAACGAGAAGCTAATTAAAACGCACGTGACAAAATATTTTTCAAATCTGATTAAGGAGGAGGTTGTGGAGAGTTTGAGCCTTCCATGTGGCATCTTGTATCCAAGGTTATTGGAGGTCCATGAACGTATGTGTCAAAAGGAAGTTGAAGAAGCTGAGATTAGAGATGCTCTATTTAGTATGGGTGCTCTCAAGTTGCCAGGACTGGATGACTTTAATGCCTTGTTCTTTCAATACCAATAGGAAACGGTTCGGGGTTATATTATCCAATTTGTTAAACAGGTATTTCTCTTTCCTAAGAGGATATGTGATATTAATGGACTCTTGTTGTCCTAATCCTGAAAAAGATAACCCAAAGACGTTTAGAGACCTCAAGCCAATTAGTTTATGTAATGTCATATATAAGCTAATGTCTAAGATAGTGGCAAATAGAATGAAATGTTTTATGTCACATACATCTCCCCCAACTAGTGTAGCTTCGTACTAGGGAGACATAGTTTATATAACATTATTATGGCCCAAGAGGTAATCCATTCTATGAAAACAATGGAAGGGAATAAAGGATTTATAGCCATTAAAATATTCATGATAGGGTGAATTGGAAGTTCCTTCTCAAGTGTTTACAGGAATTGAATCTCCCCAGTAACATTATCTGGGTGGTTGAGCAATGTATTAGTACGACTAATCTTCAGCTACTATGGAATGGAAATAAGGCAGTGTTTCAAAACATCAAGTGGGGTAAGACATGGTGAAAAGTTATTTGTCATTTGTATTGAAAAGTTAGCCCATATGATTCAAGTACAAATGGAGTTAGGGAAATGGAAGCCTATTTGCCTTACGAAGAAGGGACTACCAATATTGCATCGATTCTTTGCAAATGATATTATTTTGTTTACCGAAGCTTCCCTTCAACAAGTGAGGATGATCAGGGATCACTTGTCACACTTCTGTGATGCTTTGGTTTAAAGGTAAATGCTTCTAAGACGTGAGTATTCTTTTCTAAAAATATTAATCATAATAGGAGCATGGAGCTTAGCACGGTTCTTGGCTTCTCTTGAATGATGGATCTCGGTAAATATCTTAGGGTTCAACTCCATCACAAGAGGGTTGGGAAGGAGTCATTTCAGAGGGTTGGGAAGGAGTCATTTCAGGGGGTGATGGACAAGGTGAAGTAAAGGTTGACTAGATGGAAAGCTAACTTGTTTTCTCTAGTTGGTAGGGCAACACTCATTTCCTTTATGTCTTTGACCATGTCGGCGTATACGATGCAAACCTTTTACCCTCTTGGGAATGTTTGTGAAACTTTGGATAAGCAAAATAGATCTTTTCTGTGGGGAAGCATAGTGGAAAGTAGTAGGACCTCTAATAGCCTGAGATGAGGTGTGTAAAGCTAAAAGGAGGGGTGGGTTGGGATTGCGGCATGCTAAATATCATAACCAAGATTTTCTCATGAAACTAGGTTGGCAGCTCGTAACGCTCAAGGATGATCTCTGAGTCAAAGTCGTATGGGATAAGTAAAAATTTGGGGATGATCTTCTCCCTTGTGTTGATCTGAAATAGCCTAGCTTCAATGTGTGGAAGGGAATCAAAAAAATATGGGAGGGAGTCAGTGGGGGGATCATAACTAACAATGAAGCATCTGGTGCCAGATGGAAATGGGAGAAGCATAGAAATTTCACAGTAAAGTCTACATCTAGGTTATTTTAAGGAACATGACGGATCAGGGAAGGGACTGGAGTAGCCTGTGGAAAGTGCGGATTGAGTGAGATGGGGTATGACAACAGACCTAAGTTGCACCCTTTATGGAGATCATTATGGAGTAAAGTGGTGCCCAAAAAGAGGTGGCGCACGTTCTGTAATATGAATATGTCACATTGGTTATGGTGGAATGTTAGAGGTCAGAAAGAAACAAGTAACGAGTGGGCTTCAAGATTCACTATTTGATGAGAATTGCCAAGCCCTTACAAAATAACCAAGTTTTAAATATTTGTAGTATTGGAAACCTAGATCGTTTCTCTCAAGGAATTCACAGCGGGTCTAAAATCAATAGTAGATGCAATAAAACAGTAACCAAAATGGGGGGAGTTTTCAATTTAATTAAAAATGAAGCAAAGATAAAATAGAATATAAGAAAATGAGATTAATTAGATTAAAATCGATTAACCCAGAATTGGGATTCCATAACCTTCATTGGACAAAAAGATAATAACCAAACTCGTGATTGATTCTGGACAAACCGAAATCTTTGCATTTGTCCAGATATTCCCTCGACTAGACGATCACCTAGCATTTGATCGAACACGTGGCGAGCTCGCTGTGCGATCGCACAACGCTCTCTCGGAACCCGGTCCGACCTATGTCCTTGGGATATCAATCTAGGTATTAAATCTAATACCTAATCCTCAATTATAATCGGATCTTACGTTACTGATTGAAGCGTGGGTCCTTAGATTCACGGAATCCTCAATCCATGGATCAACCACAGAAGCTTAGCCAAGCATGGCTGGGCAAAACTCAGAAGAAAAGATGAAGAAGAACATAAACATGATGAACGATTCAGAGAAAATAATAAGCTTCTAATTTAATCCAAAAGTCTCATATAATGTAATTGAGAATATGTTTTTCAGCCATCTAATTTAATCTAAAAATAGGAAACACTAGGGCTACAAGATTGGCCCAAAAATAGGAAACCTTTAAAAATAGGAAACCACTAAGAGTATGAAACCTCTAAGAATAGGAAACCTCTAATAATAAGAAATCTCTAAGAATAGGAATCCTTTAATAAATAGGAAACCTCTAATAATTGGTCTTTTATTACAAAATTCGGGCAAAATAAAAATCCAGAAAAACTTGTTTGTCTTTAGCTCCAATTTCGTCCATCTTCTTGTCCGAATTAGCCTTCCGAGTCTTCATAACAATTGTAGCTCTCTAGATCATCTAAAAAACGAAAGAAGAATCATGCTAATCGGATATCTATATCAAAAGATATGGAGAAAATACTAAATCACTGTAAATCTGGAATTTAATAATAAAAATAAATTAAATCCAATTAAGTAATAAAACTCATTATTTATCAATTAAACATTCCTAAATTATTAACCAAGAGATACAAATAAGTGAAATAATATCCAATTATCAAATTCCCCCACACTTATCTTTTTGCACTCCTGGGCAAAATTAAAAGAAAAATTTCTTCTTTCCAACAATTGCCAAACTTCAAAAATTGAACAAAGATCACAAAGCTTCTCAAGATCAACCAATCAAGATTGAATTTCTTTCATCTCAAATTATAAAGCATGGCAATCTCAATTAATGATGCTAACCACACAAGATGGCCTCTCAAGAATGCCCTCAATCAATCTCTCAAGTGTATATGGTTAATAAATGTATCGCTCAAATTCTACTCAAGAAAATTGTCCTTCCATAGGCTTGCTCAATTTCTACTTCTCCACTACTTATAACACATGCATGCAAAAATCAAGAGAGCTTGTTATTTAAGGTTGTAATGGGGCTTGGGTAAAGGTGTGGGTGTGAATAAGTATGGATATGATAGGCTAAGCACCCAAGAAATTCAAAGAACATCAGTTAATAATAGTAAATCACCTCAATATCATTTCTTTTTATTTCTCCTTCTTTGCATTGCTTCCTCTCTCTCTTTCTTTCTTTCTCTTTTTTTTTTTGGTACTTTTTTTTTGTAGAATCACAATGACCAACATCAATGCCAAATGATGAATGACATAAAATTAAAATCAAATACTCCCCCCACGCTTAATATGTTGCACACCTGGGCAACCCCCACATTTAAACACAAAACCAAGGTGAAACCAATGCTCAATAAATTTTCAAGGTGCAGAATAAAATGGTTTTACGCTTAGGCTTGTAATGTGGCTCAGAAAAGAATGAGTCAAGAAGGCATAAAGGGGCTAGCAAAGGAAATATAATGTAAGGGAAAGACTATTTGGCCAAAGTGGGAAAATGAAAGAAAGAAAACAAGCTTCCATCATACTTATGCACGTAAGTGAAAAATTTAGCTTCAAAAAGAAAGGGAGCAAGTTCTAGAAAACAAAAATCATGAGCAGATGCACACAGGAAAGAAAGAATGGTAAATGATAAAGTCCATTCATGCAGGCCCAAAATCTCACAAAGGTCAACACCGAATCATGCAATCAGCATCCCAAAATTAACTATCAAGAAATATAATCCAAGAGTCTAGAAATCCAGCCCCCAAACAGAAGCATCCATCAAAACCAAGATGTCAAAGTTCATGAGAGGTAGAGCAATCATAGAAAGAGAGTGTGTTATTCATAAAAACTTTTTTTTTAAAAAAAAGTGGGAAAATGGAGAGAATAAAAGAAAAATAGAAGAGAGGAAGAAAGAAGAATACTCCCCAAGGGTCTTATGGAGGATAAGCGGCATCAGTGAGGAGGATCTCTGCTTCCTCAGGTTGCTGCTGGGATCCCTCATGAAATTGCTTGAGGCGATGCCCATTTACCTTGAAGGTTCTTCCTGTGGGTGGATCACATAGCTCAACAGCACCAAATGGAAATATGTTAGTGATCACAAAAGGGCCATCCCATCTAGATCGAAGCTTACCAGGCATAAACTTCAGACGGGAGTTAAACAGAAGAACTTTCTGGCCCACAGAAAATTCTTTCCTCAGAATATGCTTATAATGGAATGACTTAGTCTTTTCCTTGTATAACCGCGAACTCTCATAGGCATCCAATCTAAGCTCATCCAACTCTTGCAACTGCAGCTTCCATTCTATCCCAGACTTGGCCAATTCCATATTACACTGCTTAACGGCCCAATAGGCTTGATGTTCCAACTCAACTGGAAGATGACATGCCTTACCAAAGACAAGCCGATAGGGAGACATCCCAATCGGCGTCTTGTAGGTGGTGCGATATGCCCACAAAGCATCCTCTAATCGATTACTCCAATCTTTCCTGGTAGAGTTAACAGTCTTCTAAAGGATTTGCTTAATCTCTCTATTTGAGACTTCAGCTTGACCGTTGGTGTGAGGATGGTACGCTGTGGAGACCTTGTGAAGCACTCCATACTTGCGTAACAAGGCACCCATGCTTCGATTGCAAAAATGGGAGCCCTGGTCACTAATAATAGCTCTAGGAATGCCAAACCTGCATAAAATGTTAGACCTAACAAAATCCACCACCACAGAAGAATCATTAGTCCGGGTGGCTTTCGCCTCAACCCATTTCGAGACATAATCAACAACCAGCAATATGTAAGTATAACTATGAGAAACAGGAAATGGACCCATAAAATCAATACCCCAGACATCAAATATCTCACAAAATAATATAGGGTTCTGGGGCATCTCATGCCTACGGGAAATACTCCCTGCCCTCTGACAGTTATCACATGACTTACAAAACAAATGGGAATCATGAAACAAGGAAGGCCAAAATAATCCACTGTCTAACACTTTCCTAGCAGTTCTTTGGGGTCCAAAGTGACCACCACATGCAGAAGCATGAGCAAAATGTAATATAGAGTGAAACTCATGATCAGGAACACATCTCCTAATTACTTGGTCACTACAAAATCTCCACAAATAAGGGTCATCCCAAACATATATTTAGATTCACTTTTCAATTTCAGAGTTTGGGCCCTAGTGGAATCAATAGGTAAAGCACCAGCAACCAAGTAATTAACTAAATCTGCATACCATGGAATCTTACAGTGCAGCTATAGAAGCTGCTCGTCAGAAAAAATCATCCCGAATGGAGGAGGGATCAGAGGGAGAATGAGTGATATGACTCAAGTGATCAGCTACCAAGTTTTGTGCTCCACTTTTATCTCGAATCTCAACATCAAATTCTTGGAGCGATAACATCCACCGAATGAGTCTAGGCTTAGCATCGGCCTTTTTCAAAAGAAACTTCAAAGCAGCATGGTCAGAGAAAACAATGACTCTACTAGCTAGCAGATATGACCTAAACTTATCAAAGACAAACACTATAGCCAACAGTTCTTTTTCAGTGGTGGTGTAATTAGACTGGGCTGAATCCAAAGTCTTAGATGCATAGGCAATAACATTAGAGGCCCTGTTGACCCGTTGAGCTAAGATGGCGCCAACAGCATAGTTGGAGGCATCACACATAAGCTCAAATGGAAGGAGCCAATTGGGAGGTTGGATCACTGGGGTCGTGGTCAGGCACCGCTTCAAAAGATCAAAGGCAAACTTGCACTTATCATCAAACACAAACTCCACGTCCTTATGCAGAAGGTTGGATAAAGGTAGGGCAATCTGGCTGAAATTCTGGATGAAGCGCCGGTAGAAACCTGCATGACCAAGAAAAGAACGCACTTCCCGCACAGATGTGGGGTAGGGTAAAGCGGTAATAATATCAATCTTAGCAGGATCTACCTCAATACCCTTACTAGACACTATATGTCCTAAAACTATGCCTGACTCAACCATAAAGTGACACTTCTCAAAATTCAACACAAGATTAGATTCGATGCATTTATTCAAGACTCTAGACAAATTAGCCAGACATGCATCAAAATTAGACCCATACACAGTGAAATCATCCATAAACACTTCCATGCAATCCTCTAGAAACTCAGAAAAGATACTTACCATACAACGCTGGAAGGTGCCAGGGGCATTGCAGAGGCCAAAGGGCATCCTCCGGTAAGCATATGTGCCAAAGGGACATGTGAATGTCGTCTTCTCCTGATCCTCAGGAGCAATATGGATCTGGAAATAACCCGAGTAGCCATCTAGAAAGCAGTAGTGAGACTTACCAGCCAACCTCTCTAACATCTGATCAATGAAAGGAAGGGGATAGTGATCCTTGCGGGTAGCTTGGTTGAGTCTCCTATAGTCAATGCATACTCTCCAGCTGTTCTGAACTCGTGTAAGAATGAGTTCATTCTTTTGATTGGCTACCACAGTGACTTCAGACTTCTTAGGAACCACCTGGACTGGGCTAACCCACCGGCTATCAGAAATAGGATAAATAATACCAGCTTGCAGAAGCTTAGTCATCTCCTTCTTCACCACATCAGGGATAAGGGGATTAAGGCGTCTCTGGGGTTGCCTCACCGGCTTAGCTTCCTCTTCTAATAGAATTCGATGCATACACATGGAAGGGCTGATACCAATGATGTCAGCTAATGTCCACCCAATAGCTTTCTTGTTTGCCATCAATAAGCTTAACAGCTTCTCTTCTTGGTCAGGAAGAAGATTATTTGCCACAATGACTGGCTACTGTTCATCCACCTCCAGAAATGCATACTTTAGGTGATCTGGAAGGGATTTCAACTCAAGTTTAGGTGGTTGCTCAGTGGAGGGGAGAAGCTTGGGCGGTTGTTGCAACAACTCTGATGTCATCAGACTAGGAATGCCTGAAATCACATTCAAAGAAGCAGAAGAAGAACTGTGTCTATACAGCTCAATGTTAACATCAGAATTTAGTTCAGCAAAATCAGAATCAAGCATAGACTAGGATGCACATCAGGGTTAGGATGAAGCTCAAAATCATAATCAACATCAGAATCCACAAGTAATGCAGCATCACTAAGCAAGTCAGAATCACCAAATAATGCAGCATTTACCAAATTAGTGCAAACATAGCACCATTCATTATCAGCACGTGCACAGATGGGAGAATCACTCACAGATGCAAAATCAGGATAATCAGCACACCAATCAGTAAGAACATCATTGATTGAGTGGTTTTTTGTCTCTTAATTTAGCCTTGGGGTCCACAATCAAAAATAAACCAAGGATTGCGTATAGTCAACCCTAGAATCGTTCTCTCTCTCGAGGAGCCTTTTATTGAATCCTAAGTAATCTAAATGACATGCAAATGCAATTAAAACAAGGGGAAAATAGGTTTTTTTGCTTTTCAAATTAATTAACTAAAATAAAAAAAATGCAATTTAATTAAATGCTAAACTAATATTTTTGGTATTTTTAATAAAATGGAATGGAGAATGAAATGTATATTGGATGCTCTTGGAAATGGAATAGTGACTATCCTAGTTCAATTAAATGTGGGAGAAAATTTTCACTAAGTCTAGATGAAGAACCCCAAGATACCACTTGGGTCCAATATTCCCAATTAATAATAGCTCCTACTACCGTAGCTAACTACTATCTCATGAGATATTGTTAAAAACCACTTAGTGTGTGATTAGGATTAAATTAATGCAATTTGGTTCCTCTTGATATGAATGCGATACCACGCCACTCAATTAATCCAATTAAATAATGTTATCTAACAATACCACGTAGAAAACATAATTTCACCGAATCAATAGGGAAATACAAATTTATAAATTCACAAACCACAAAATTCAATCCAATCACATAGGTCCAATTCACAAAGTTTTCCAAACGGATAAACTAAGTCTCAACATTACAAAATAATATTCCTAAAACTAGGAAATTAAAATGTAATAAAAGAAAATAAATTGAACAAAATACTCCCCTATTTGTTTGAGTTCTGACCAGCCACTTAATCCACCCCAAGAAGCAAAATGAGCTCGCGAGAACATAGCCACGTCTTAGGAATTAATTGGCCAAAACACCGAGAAATCCATGAGAAATTAGTGAAAGGGATATAATGGAGAAAGAAGGTGGAAGAGAAAGTCGATTTGGTGAAGGTTTGAAGAAGTTGAAGGGCGTTGTGGGTGTTGGTGAGATTGAGAGTGAAAGAAGATGGAGGTAGGTGATGGTGAAGGATGAAGGACGGAAGGAGGATGTGGGTCGAAGGTGGTCTTGCGTGGTCGATGATGTTTCTTTGGGTTCGAAGGTGTCGAGATTTCTGTTCTGGGAAAAACAGCCCCCTCTCACGGTGTAGGTGGGTCGCCGACGACGGTGGAAGAGAAGTATGTGAGGTCGCCGGCGACAAGGGGTGGAGGTTTTTTGGTGAACGATGAAGACGATGATTGCGTGGTGAAGATGAAGATCTCCGTCCTGGTTTGCATCATTAATTCAGCATTTAATATCCAATTCAATTCAGCTCTTGTCTCACGCTAGGTTAGAGGTGTCCCTGGTCAAAACGCGAGTTTTGACCAGGGACCTAAGTGCAAACCTCAAAAGCATTTGATGAGGGACTAAAGTGTAATGTTTCAAACTATCTTGGGGCTGAATTGTGATTTTCAACAAGTTTGAGTAATTTTCTGTAATTTTGTCTCTCGGGTCCCTTTTCTTCGTGATTTGCAATTCCCAGAAATTGTAGGGCCCTTTCTTGTAATTTTCTCCTTCCTCAAAAATATTAATTTTCGACCCAATTGACATTTTTTTCCAAACTCTTAAATTTTCTTCCAAAACTCCTACAATACAAAATTAAGCATAAGGTAGCATCAAGCATCCAAAAATCATTTGCATGAATAATTAACAAAATATGACCATTTTACCCCTAATTACACTTAATTCAATACAAATGCCTCTAACTTAAATTAGTGCTTAATTATGCAATAATGCCCAAGAAAATGCATTAAAAATCCCAATTAAATTATTAAAAATCATATAAAAATATGGTTCGATCAATCATCCACAGCATCATCAATCACATCAATGCAGAAAACAAAATGCTCTTCTCTAGGATGTTTCATGGCATCAAAGATATTGAAATTCACATATATATCACCAAACTCCATGGAAAGAGTACCAGAATGCACATCTATCTTAGTCCTAGCTGTTTTCATGAAAGGCCTCCTTAGAATGATTGGTGACCTACTACTGGGAGACTCATCTTCCATGTCTAAGATGTAAAAGTCAGCAGGGAATAACAATTCATTTACTTTAACCAATACATCTTCAACCAAACCAGTAGGATGGGCATTACTCCTATTAGCTAACTAGACAATGACACCAGTAGGACGCAAAGGACCAAGACTGTAATACCGGATTTTAGTAACGGAAGTTTTTGAGATAAAGGAAATTAACGAATATTTTGATAAAGCAAAATCATGAGCTTAAAACTGTTATAGAAAATTGTTATAATTATAGAGTAAATTGTCAAAAAAGTTACGAGGAAAATCTGATGAACGTAATGACTAAAAATGATATAATGGTGATAAAAATAGTCTAAAAATATTATGATAAATATTTGAAAGATCATGAAAAATTATGAGAAAAATATGGAAGTGTTATCCCTAATTATGAGAATTTAATAAATTATTTCAGAGGAAATAACATGAAGAAAAGTTTAAAAAGCATTTCGGAACCATAAAGTAACGATGGGGTAAACATTGTTAATATTTTACATAGGATATAAAATGACAAAAGTATAAAAGTTTGCAAGATAAAAATATACTGTAAAATTGGTAAAGATAAATATATGAAGAAACCTGATCCTAAAAAGATCACTAAACGAAGAAATTAGGTCTCGATTAAGCCCTAACGGCGAGGGTAAAACGGGAATTTTGGTAAAAAATATTATATTTTTAAAAAATGGAAAAAATTATAGAAAAATAAATAAATCTGAATTTTTAAAAGAGGGGGCGAAATTCTAAGTATTTTTAATTAAAAAGAGTTGTTTAAATAATTAAAATGGTAATTAGAATAAAATAATAATATAATGCGGTGAAGTCGCCTTAAAGGGACCGGGGAAAAGTTAGAAATAAATTCTACAGGTAAACGAGAGGTAAAAGTCTTTTCAGACTGATCAAATTAAGTACAAGTGAAATTCTACACGAAGAAAGAATTTACCAGGACGTCGATTCCGCAACCGAAAAACCCTAATTTCAAATAAGACGAAAAGTTGATCAGATAGAGTGGAGTCAGATAGGCAAAGTGAGAACCTATAGAAACAATTGTGTCTTTTTAAACACGAGATTAAGTTAGGCAACAACTGGACGTTTTACGATTGGTGAATTGTTGTCCGTAAGTTGGTTCTATTAAGCGATTTCCAGAATCGGACGCGTTTGTCCGAATATCTTCCGACTCACCGGAGAATACTTGGATATGATCAAAAAGAGGATCAAAATATATAATATGAAAGAGGATGGAAAGATCTTCAAAGTTACACGCCCGGATTTTTGAGTTTCGTGAAATCGCGCAAGCAAATGTACACCGATCGGTAGCTTTATCGGCCGGAGCCATAAAGCAAAGAGCCATCATGGATGACAACTCATCCATTGACTTTAGGGCTCTTAGATTTCGATCTTGACCATGGATGGCCAAGAGTGTTTTGTCCTCAAAAATGCGATCCTACGGCCCATATTCGTCAAGACGAAGTTCGAATTATTTACCGTTCGCCATCCGTCTCTTCTATAAATACCAAGCTCCTCTTCTTCATTTCTCACACCAAAAATCTGCCTCTTAGAGAGAATTTAGAGAGAGAAGCTCTGGAGAAAGTACGAGCAAAGTCTAGGTAAGTTCTTCGGCCCCACAGGTCTTTAGTTTGGTAGTTCTTTCGGTAGATATAGTAGGAATGCTAGATTTATCTTTAATTTTTCAAGATAGTCTAGATATCATATTTAGGGGTAAATATGATATATATTTTGAAAATATGATGAGGGAAAAGATCTGTCAAAATTCTGGAGAGATAGAGCGAAAACAAGCGAAGCTCTGGCGAAATTCCGCCGATTAGGGGTTCAGGGGCAAAATGGTAATTTGTACCTAAAATGCCTGTTATAATGCTAAAAGTTGTTAAATATTATCCTTATAGGATATCCGAGATAATCATTGCCGAGCCGTTGTGCCGCCGTCACACCATTTTTTCCGTCGGATATTTACCGTTTTTCCGTAAAAGTTCCGTTGTACCGCCAAAAAGGTACGTTCGCGTCTTTGTAACACTAACTTTGATGGTTATTGTATGATTATATATGTTTGTTGTGTTTGTTTGTTGTTGTAGCATACGTGGTTATGTTATATACACGGTTATGTCACATACGTGGTTATGTCACATACGAGGTTATTAAGACCATACGTGGTTAGATGGTTATGTATTTTTAATCATACATCTGTTATGGTGTTGTATTGACATTAATATGTAGTCGTATTTAAATCTAGCATACAATCATCAAATCTATAATTGGACCAATAATGCCGAGGGATAGAAAAGCGTCGCCCCGGATCCGACCGAAGCGGGTGTTATTCATTTTGAAAACTCGTCAAGGCATGGTGGGACTTACGGCAATTTGAATAAATGTATCAGTTACTCAATTGCTCCGATGCTCTACTCTGATGAAAAAAAAAATATACTGCTTTTGAAAATGGGATGTTACAAAGACCAAGAGATTTATAAATAAATGCAGACATGACATTAATAGAAGCACCTAAATCTAGCATACAATCATCAAATCTATAATTACCAATAATGGATAGAAAACGTCAACGGATCTTTGCACTTCGAGGCATGCGGGTTTGGAAGTTTTGATACATTCGGTTCAAAGTCACTGTTCATTCCCCTTGCATACAACTTCAGAAATTTTGCATATTTAGGAATTTGTTTGATTACATATAAGAGAGGAATGCTGATCTCTACTTTTCTGAATGTCTCTAG
Organism: Acacia melanoxylon; assembly: GCA_019022615.1. NCBI lineage: Eukaryota > Viridiplantae > Streptophyta > Magnoliopsida > Fabales > Fabaceae > Acacia > Acacia melanoxylon. The sequence continues at coordinate 12,688,118 of JAFJYJ010000004.1, forward strand.
TATATCCTTCTCTTGTGCTTTTTCTGCCAACTTCTTGGATTGAACTGCTCTCTGAGAGAAAGGAAGAGGAATGGGAATGTCTTCCTCTTCACCTTGCTGCACTGCCTTTTTATGTTTAGAGTCAATCTTCACATTTTCTGACTCTTTTTCTGATGTAGAAGTCACATCTGCAGTTTGTTTAGGTTCCTCCAATTGTTTGTCAGACCGTAATGTAATTGCACTCACATTCCCTTTTGGATTGGGAATTGTCTGTGAAGGAAGAATGTTGGATCCTTGAGGTTGAAGTTTGATTCAGTGATGTTGCCAACTGCCCAATCTGTGTTTGCAAAGTCTGGATGGAAGTTTCAGTTTGCTATTGGAATTTCTTAGTATTTGTGGCAAACTGTTTCATCATGTCTTCCAGTGAAGAACCATTACTACTAGTCTGTTGTGCTTGCTGTGCAAGAGGTGCAGAAATGGCTGGCAGAGGAGGGCCAAAAATAGTTGGTAGAGGGGTGCGATTCTTGGAAATTCGTCGTTCGTGCAGGAAACCGCTCGCTGAAAATTTCACTCGTTGGTAATTTCCAGAATGTTGCTGAAACTGGTTACTCTGGTTCTGATTTTGGTTCCAGTGAAAGTTGGGGTGATTTCTCCAGCCAGGATTACAAGAATTAGAAAAGGCATTATTCTATTGATAATGTGGCTTTCTTGGAAAAACACCCACTGCAGCAATTGACTGGTCTTGAAAAGCTGAATCTTGCACAATGGGGCAAGAATTAGTAGAATGATAGGGGTCAGAACAAAACCCACATGAGTAGCCCATCCGAGGAGTAGAAGACTGCACTGTATGTGTCACTGCTAGCTGCCTAACCAGAGAGGTTAGATCATCAAGTCTATTTTCTAATCTTTGCTGATCCGTACTTGAAGAACTGGACTTCTGGGAATTGTATTGAACTGGAGGTGTTTGAATCTGGTAAACAGCAGTACCATTGGCTCTGGTGCCAAACTGCTGAGAGTTAGAAGCCATAGTCGATATCAAGTCTCGTGCCTCTTCAGGTGTCTTGTTACTTAGAGCCCCACCACTAGAAGCATCCACCAAACCTCTGTCTACAGGTAGCAAACCTTCATAGAAATAGGTAATCAAGAGTTGCTCAGTGATCTGATGGTGTGGACAGCTCGCACATAACCTTTTGAACCTCTCCCAGTACTCATACATAGTCTTCCCATTGAATTGTTTAATGCCACTAATTTCCTTCTTGATCGAAGTGGCTTGTTGAGGGCCTTTTTGTCTTTAGCCTTGGGGTCCACAATCAAAAATTAACCAAGGATTGCGTATAGGCAAACCTAGGATCGTTCTCTCTCTCGAGGAGCCTTTTATTGAATCCTAAGTAATCTAAATGTCATGCAAGTGCAATTAAAACAAGGGGAAAATTGGTTTTGGCTTTTCAAATTAATAAACTAAAGAAAAATGCAATTTAATTAAATGCTAAACTATTATTTTTGGTATTTTCTTTATAAAATAGTAAATAGAGTATGAATGCTCTTGGTAATGAAGAAGATGGCTATCATTGCTTAAAAAAATATATGGGAATCAAATCTTCATTAAGTCTTAATGAAAAACCTCAAGATACCACTTGAGTCCAATATTCTCAATTAAAAGTAGCTCTTACAAACATAGCTAACTACTACCTCTTGAGATATAGTTTAAAACCCTTAATGTGCAATTAAAATTGGATTAATGCAACATGAGCCTTCTCAAATTTGAGTGCTAACTAGCCCCTCAAGGGCACAAATGAATCATATTAACTAGACAATACCACGCTAATTAACATAATCCAATTGCAACCACAAAGAATTAAAACATGTATATTTCCACATTACAAAATCCAATTTCAATTGCAAATATTTATTGCACATGGAGACATAACAGTACCCCAAGTCTCAGCTACAAAACATATACCTAAAACGTAGGAAATCAAATATTCATAGCATAAGCATAACAATAAACTAGAAATAAACTCCCCATTCAAGCAACTGAAGCTCAAGACACTTCCTCATCACCAAGCAGCAGTGAAATTAGCTATGTATAGCCATTAGTACACCCAATCAGAATTGCAGAACTGAAATCACCAAAGAAAATCAAAGAGAATCTTCACTGGTGGAGGAAGGAAAAAGGATCGATGAAGGTGTGTAGCTGCAGGTCCAAGGTCGTGATGGAAGGAAGAAGATGATCGTGTCTGGTCTCTGGTTCTTGCCGCCGGTAAAAGAGTGGTGGTTAGGTAGAGGAGGTCGCCGGTGACTGGGAAGTAATGGTGAAGGTCGAAGAGTGTGCAGGTCGTAGGTGTCCGAAGCTCACAGCACTGGTTTTTTTTTCTCTCCCACGGGTCTGATGTGGTGGCACAAGGTGATGGGAGGAACGATCGTCGCCGGCGATAATGGGGATGATGGCGGAGTCGCCGACAACTATGGAGTGAAAGTCAGGAGGATCAAAGGTCTAGGCGTGAAGGTGTGCGCGTGTTAGCGGCGCTAGTTCTGTTATTCCTTCTCCCTCAGCTCACTCGGGTCCCCCTTTTGCTCTGTCGGATCTTGGGTTAATGAAGAAAGTCAGCTGCCCTAGGTCAAAACGCAGAGTTTCAATTGGGATATGATTTAACTAACAGTCACTAGCGAAAAGAATAGATTATAGATCCCTGATGGAAATAATTGATTATTTTTAAATGGATAATTGTCATTTCCATATCCGAAATTGTTATTTTTCAAATCCAAACTTGGTAAACACATATAAAGTTTAGGAATTCAACAATGTCCGCCTTCTCATTTTCACATGTGGTCATTTTTAAATAAATAACTGTCATTTTCAAATTCATAGTTGTTATTTTCAAATCCAAACTTGGTAAACCTATATCGAGTCTTGGAATTAATCCATACATGTCTTCTCTTGTTCACAAATGGTCATTTTTTAATGGATAATTGTCGTTTCCATATCCGAAGTTGCTATTTTCAAATTCATTGTCAGAGCTTCAGCCACGGTGGTCAGTCGGCCGACCACCGTTGCTCTGGCGCCGATGGGATATATCACAAGTGGCTGATCGCCTGGGGTTGGCAGCCGCTAGCAGGGGTGGTGGTTAATGGTTTTTTTTTTAAATTGTGTATATATATGTTTGTGTGTGTATTCTGGTTAACAATTTTTCTGTAGGAAATGCTCTTGTGAATCCCATTACGAATCTTGTCAAACTCATTATTTCTCTTGTGAATCCTATCATGAATCACAAGACTTATAATGGGTCTAACAAAGATGTTTGTCAGGTGAAAACATGTCAGTCTGGGTTCACAAACATATGAGCACTATGAACAAAAGTTGTAATAGGATTAATAAGTTCATTAATAGTATTCACAAGACTTGTAATAAGTTTGAGAAAGGCATTCGTCAGGTGAAAACATGTCAGTCTAGGTTCACCAACATTTGAGGACTATAAACAAAAGTCATAATATAATTAACAAGTCCATCAATGGTATTCACAACACTTTTAATGGGATTCACAAGAGCGTTTCTTGATTGAAAAACGTTTATATATATATAAAGGAGCTTTGGTAGCCCAATGGCCACTTAGCTCTTCTAATATGAGGGTGGGGCGGGTTCGAATCCCACCACTTACACTTTCATTCAATTTTTTTTTTTTGAAAAAACAAAAATTCAACCCTACAAAAAAAACCCATCGCTAGAGCTCTGTTGGCGGCCAAAGCTCCAGCGGCTAGCTGCGGTGGTGCTTTGACAAGGCTCATTTTTTTATTATTTAAAAATTAAGGGCAAAATGAGAAATTCACTAACATTTTAAAATCTCAATTTGATCCGCATCACCTTTATGTCCTTTCAAAATCTTAACATACTTTTTGGGGTTTAGGAATTTCAAATGGTATTTTATCATCATTTTCCCATATTCTAAATCTAATAAAGTAAACAGATTTTTTTTTCTCTTTTCAATCCTCAGATCTTCAAGTTAAAAAACCTTTCTAAAAAATCTATGGGCTCTCGCCCGTCGCGTAGATTCAAACATGTAGATATTTGCCATTTGGAAAGCACCCTTCTTTCGCCATTAAAAAAAAAGATGGCTCTAGTGCTTGCTAAGAAGGTCTCGTCGCTGATTCCTTCTTCTATGGAAGAGGATGACTTGTTGCAGCATAGTTTCAAGAAGATTAAAAATGGAGTTAGTGTTGTTAACGAAGAGGAATGGCCTATTCTGGGTCATGTGGGGAAGCAATATTGGGCTCCTGGGCAATCGTTCACTGAGAAGTTGCAAGGAATTAATGGTAATAGCAAGGAAGAGGATGTGTTGACTGGTGATCATGCATTGTCTAATGACTCCATATCTTAGAGTGAGTCGTAGAATGACAACTGCGAGCCTTTATGTAATATCATAGAGGATCCTAATTGTAACTTCCCGACGTTCTCCTTCTCTGAGAAGATGAAAAAGCGTCTATATAAGGCTTGTAACAAAGCTGTGAAAGTAAAGCTTTTAGGGAGGAACATTGGGTATAAATTACTTTTGTCTATTCTGCAATCTATGTAGGCTAAGAAGGGGTAATCAGCTTGATTAATATTGGGATGAATTTTTTGTGTGGTTAAATTTACCAACAAAGAGGATTGTGTCAATGCTTTAACGGGTAGCCCCTGGATGTTGTTTGACCATTATCTGACAGTTCAGTCGTGGGAACCTCAATTCCAACCATGGAGGGTCAAGATTGATAAGGTGGCGGTTTGGGTTAGAATGCCAAAGGTTTTCTTGGAGTATTATGATAAGGAGGCATTAACCTGGATTGGGAATCGGATTGGTGATACAATTAAAATTGATTTTAACACTTCATGCCAATTGAGGGGACACTACACCAGAATATATGTCCTAGTTAATTTGGAAAAGCAATTGATGTCAGGTTTCTCTTTAGACAGGGAAGAATATTACGTTGAGTATAAAGGCCTCCATTGGCTATGCACCAGCTGCGGGGTATATGGCCATAAAGCTAAATCATGCAAAATAAGGGTGAAATCAGCTAGCAAAGAGTCAAAGGTTGATGTCTGTAGAGAGGATGAGTCTTCTGGTGTAGTGCCAACTAATAGTAGTAATTAGTGTGATGCGAGTGTTTGGAGGGTAGTGCAAAAACCAAAGCGTCTTAATCGAGGGGAAGAAGAAAGAAACCGGAAGCTCTAGCCGACAAAATAGGGGCTCTAGGTTCAACGTTCTAACTGTTGTGGAGACAGGGGATGTCGATGCAGTGAAAACGGAGGAAGCTAGTGGTTTGAAAGCTAGTAAGGTGGTTATGTCAGGAGGTTTTAGGGGGAAAATATTGTAGGTGTTGTGGTGGAACCAAGGAGCCCTAATATTATACGAGCCAATAAGGAGAAAAAAGGTAGTCAAACTAGAAAGCAATCAAAAGTCAAGAATTATCACAGAGAAGTTGCAAAAGAAAGTGAGGATAGACAGGGGAGAAGGAAGGATAAATGGACTAGAGACATTCTTTAAAAGGTTGAGACAGGGAAAGTGGTGCTGAGGATAATTGACGAGAATGCGTTAGTGGAAGAGAATGACATGTAGGTCATAAAGGAACCAGCTGTAGAAGGAGGGGAACCACCTGAAAAGGTCTCTTTTCAAACAAATTCTTTTAATAGCCCCATTCAAGATCCAGGCGATGGTGATAAGTGTTTTGGGCCTTATGGAAAATTATGGGTTGAGCATGATTCAAAGGACCTGGATTATGAAATGGTAGAGGATACCCAAGTTGAGGATATACAAGATACTTTTGGGCCTCAAACACCAATATTTCCTATTTATTGGGTCGAGATAGTGGGCTGGGCTCTTTTTAATCTAATTTATTTTAATGGTTAGTTTTCTTTATTGGAATTCCTATGAAGCCTGCGGAAGAAATCTTATGCAGCAGCTTCGTCTTGTTTGTCGGAGAAACAATCCTTCCTTACTCATTTTATTGGAGACTAAATATGTTAAGGAGGAGTGGTTCATATGTCTTAGTTCATTGGGTTTCGACGGTGTCGCCTTTGTGCCGAGCATTAGGCAGTCTGGAGGATTGGTAGCGGCTTTGAAGAAGAGCGAGATCGATCTCACTATTCTGAGAAAGGATCGCCAATTTCTTCATTTCAAATGTATTGTAGCTGGGTCTGCCTGTTTTTTTCCTCACAGCAATTTACGCTACGCCTTATCCCAATCTTAAGCAGGCTCTGTGGGACAAGTTGGAGGGTTTCACCTTGTTAAATTCTAATCCTCGGGTTACTTTTGGTGACTTTTTTGATATTTGTTCCTTGTCGGAAAGAGTGGGTGGAACAGGGTGTAATGAGGCTAGAATTAATTTGTTCATTGATCGTCTTCAAAGGTGCCAGTTGTCTGATTTGGGGTACTATGGTCCTAAGATACACATGGAGGGGCCGAAGCTATTGGGTGGATGGGGGTTGTTTGAAAGGCTTGATCAGGATCTCGTTAATGAAGCATTCCTGGCGGAGTGTTCTGACTGGTTTGTTCAGGTATTACCTCATACTTAGTTCTCGGACCATACTCCTATCTGCTTGAAATCTGTAGTCAGTTCTGTTTCTCTGAAAAAGGATTGGCCCTCTCGGTTTGAAGCAAAGTAGGGGTGTCATGACGAATTCAGGGATTTCTTAGCTGAGGTCTGGATTAATGAGGGAGACATTAATAGGTCTCTTTCCAATTTTCAAGTTTTGTTGGGTGAAGGGAATATGGAGGTATTTGGGATGGTGGAGAATCAGAAGAAGATATTACTTTCCAGGTTGGAAGGTATTCAAAGGTCTAGTGCATATCCTCATTTTGAGTTTTTATGCAATTTGGAAATGGATCTCCAAAGGAAATTGGAGAAGCTCTTGAAACTTGAAAAAATCAAGTGGTTTCAAAAGTCTAGATCGGAGTGGATTGCTAGGAGACTGTAACACAAGATATTATCACCTAAAATCGAAGATGCGTAGTCGTAGAAACAAAATAGTTATGCTAAAGGATGATAATGGGGCTTGGATTGATAAAGAGGAGGATTTGCAGAAGATGGTTACTAATTATTTCAAGGGTCTTTACTACTCTGGCCCTTCTATATCTTCAGCTCTTCATACAAAAACCAGTTTCCTTAACTTATTCAACCCATTCTTACATTCAGTCAGTGGCGGAGTCAGGATTTCATATTTGTGGATGTACAATTAATGGGGGGATTCGGGGGTTCGGAGGCAGCGCCCCCGATTTTTTTTTTAAAGGAAGTTTTAAATGTATTTAAAAAAACAAAAGAATATAGACAAGAAAAGAAAAGAAAACTTCAATTGAACATAAAAAAATAATAATCAAGAGTCAACTAAGCAATATCAAATGCAAGAATGAACTATACTCTAAAAGATACAGGTATATCTCACTGAAGGAAAATTAGGAAACATTTATGTGTATCTGCTAGTTTGCCAAACCAGTTTTCGTTCTCAAAAACCAATTTCCTAGAAGTAACACTCTTACCATTTACAAAACCCAATTTTAGGTTAATATTTCATTTTTCAAAAGTCACTTTTGAGTCACTCAAATAAGCATTACTAAAACTGGGTTTTGCAAAAGTCAAGCTGGACCTTCAAAACTAGTAGCCACACATATACCATGATGTTTTACTAATTTATTTTTATTAGGTTTTCTTTAATTCTTTCATATTTTATTAAAAATCTTAAGCATGTATATTTATGATTTGTGTGAATGTATGTCCACGTTCAAAAGAACTGATTTTTTCCCCCAACAATTAAATGTGTCTTTTATGGGTGTACTTGCACACAAAAAAAAAAAAAACAATGTGGCTCCGCCACTGCCACTGCATTCAGCTGTGCGTTTTTTTTTTTTTTTTTTGATATATAGGCGATAGGGGAGGGGGAGGTTCGAACCCAAGACCAAATGGGGGGAACAATTCCCAATACCATTGCACTACTATGAGTGCTGGTTTCAGGTGTGCGTTTTATTTCTTTACTACTTAATCTTCAATGGCCCAACAAGCATCTGCAGATGCATTAGATAATAAAAGAAAAAAAAAAAAAAAAAGAGAAAGAGGAAACACGTAAAGCACACAAATCAGCAAAAGCATATACGCTGAGCAAGGTGCCTTTTTCGGTTGAGCAAAATTGTACCATGGTTGAAAGTGGATTTCGTTTTTGCTACTCTCGAAAATCTGCTTTCACCTACAACCCTAGGTTCCTCTAGTATATATGTATCCCTACTCAATCTTCAGTAAGACATAAACGCAGAGAAAAGAGAGGGTCCGAGAAGGAGAGAGCACGTGAGAGAGTAAGAGCTCAGTTTTATACATCCCCTGCTCAGCGTTCCAAAAACAGAGGCTGAACTGAGACCAAAAACTGTGTAAGTGCACTGCTGTTTTGTTCTATAAAAATATGTGTGTGTAGCTATTTCTGTCATGTAGTGTGAAAGATTAAAACGTTAGAAAAAACCAAAGTGTGTGTGTTTATCTTATGGCTTTGCTGCAAAAGTAAAAGAAAGGAAACTGAAGCTTACTATATCTATATACCTATATATGTTTCGCTGGACATATACATAAGAAGGAAAAGCTTGTATTATAAAGATGGGTTGCTGCTATAGGAAATTTGCTATCTCATATATGAAGGTGCATATATATATATCAAACCCATGCTCACTGTGTATATGTATAAACCTGCTCATGAAGGAAAATAAGTAAAAGAGGCCTCATTAGTTTAAATATATGAGTCTGCGTCTGCATTAGGAAAAGAAAGAGGAGAAGTTTAGAATTTTTTCTTTTGTTTCTGCGATACTCATGCCGCTGTGTCTTGCGTCTCTGTTTCGCTGATAACCACTACCTATATTTTTTAATAGGGTTAAGGCTTGATAATCACGTGAGGTTTGTCGCCTTTTAATCACGAGGTTTTTCGGGCCGACCAAAAAATACTGGCGTGGTTACGTTTTGGGGCCCATCCAAAGATCACGGCCGTTAGTCAGTCAACTAACGGTCAACGTTAATTTTGGATGGAAGTGAACGAATGCTTCGGGTGAAATTACACTTTTTGTCCTAGTTTTAGGTGAAATTATACTTTTACCCCCTGGTTTTAAATATTATCAAATAATTCGAAAAAAAAAATCAAAAAAAATAGATTTTTTTTTTTGGAAAATTAGGAAAAAATTCAAAAAATTAGAAAAAAAATATTAAAAAAATTCAAAAAATTAGGAAAAATTATAATAATTCAAATAATTAGGAAAAAATTCTAATAATTAGGGAAAAATTAAAATAATTAGAAAAAAAATTAAAATACCCCCACCAGTGGGCCCCACCAGTTCTTAGTTAGACTTCACACATCAGATTAGATTTATCTCTGTAGGGAGAATTGACAAGAAGATTATCTTAATTAATTAATTAATATTTTTTTCAATGAACAGCTTACCCTAGTGCATCTTCAACAATTTTTGAATTTTTTTCTAATTATTTGAATTTTTTCCTAATTTTTTGAATTTTTTTTCTAATTATTTGAATTTTTTCCTAATTATTTAAATTTTTCCTAATTTTTTTATTTTTATTTTCTAATTATTTGAATTTTCGAATTTTTCCTAATTATTTTTTTTTTTCCTTATTTTTTTATTTTTTTTTCTAATTGTTTGATTTTTTTTGAATTTTTCAAAAAAAAATTCTAATTTTTTTAATTTTTTTTTCAAATTTTTTGATAATATTTAAAACCAGGGGGCAAAAGTGTAATTTTACCGAAGCATCGTTCACTTCCATCCAAAATTAACGTTGACCGTTAGTTGACTAACTACGCCCAGTAGTGGTCTTATTCCCAAAACGTAAACGTAACCACGATATTTTTGGCCCGAAAAAACCTGGTCTTGGACGCTATTTAAGGACGACAAACCTCATATGTATTATTTTATTGCTCCTTAACCCTTTTTAATATATGTATAACTTAGGTTTCCCATGTTTTTTTTTTTTTTTTTTGGATACATAGGTTTCCCATGTTGTAATCTCTTAGTCCATCTGTATTGTTTCGTGGGCCGCGTATTCAACACTTTCTCTCAATGATTTGGGCCATAGGAAGTATATCTTCATTCTTTTATTACCCTCCTTGAGCAAAAAAAAAAATCTTTTATTACCCTGGGCCCACGTCATCTTATATGCATATGAGTCCAAATTTTCCTCATTTGAAATATGTAAACTATCCCTTTGAGTTTAGGTGAGAGAATTGCTTTTATCTTTTAGCAATGGGTGGTCCACGTTAGTTGTTTTATTACGTACATATGCATGTATGAAACCCAAAACTTGTCATATAAATATACATATATAATTAAGGCTGATGTTTAGAACCCAAAGTTGTTGTTCCATATACACTGCACATGAACCTAAAGCCTTGATGTTATAAATATATATAAATGTATATATGTATGTACGTAAAACATAATAAAGCATATTTTCATGATGTTATTTATTAAATTTTTGACTTAGAGAGTTGATGAATGTATTGGAAAAACTTCTAGGAATTTAAAATAATTGTAGGAGAGATAATAATGAAATAAATAAAATAAATAAGTAATTGTTATTATTATTAATAGGAAAGGAAATAAGTAATAAAATAGATAAATAATATTATTATTTATGAGTAAAAAGGGAATAAATAATAAAGGGAGTTATTAATTAATAATAAATAATAGAGTGTTATTATTAATTAATGATAACTAAAAAGGATATTATTAGTAAGGAAATTTTTAGGGGTTAATCCATTTTTTAATCCTCTAAAATTTAGTTCGCGTAGCTAATTGCGTTTCGACGCGATTAAGTGACTAATGGCAATGATAAACGTTTATAGGATTTCATAGACGCCTTTGACCGATCCGAACATCTACCAGGACGTAAATTTAAGGATTGAAGCTCGAGGTGGGTAACTTTAATCTTGTTAATATGTATGTGTTCATGTATTAGGCGATCATGTTTGATAGATGATTTACATGTTATGAGCGCTATGGATTTGAGGTGCGTGTCTCATGGGTTGCGTGTCCTAATAAGTGGCTACGGTCCTTGGCCATTAAACTGATTTACGGTGCGACTTGTTTACTTGTAAATTCTTCTATGTTTAACATGTGATATATTGTCATTTATGCTTCATATCTCGTTTCGTGAGATTAACTGTTACCCCAGGGTTCATTCATTTGAACTCCAGACCGTATTAAGGAAACAGGAAGTGGATCGGGCACGAAGGGAAAGGCGCATCAGTAAGCATTACGGAAGAAGTTTATCTTTTATCATTCAGAACTATTAGTCTAAACGTTTATCTTTTGTCTTAACATTTTGGATTACTGTATTAAGACCCCCCTATGGGATAGATATCGTTCGCGAAAAATTTATCCTCGCGTTTTCAATATTTTCAAACTAAATTATTTTATGAAATATTTATTCCGCATTTAAGTCGTCCAAACTATTCGATGCTTGTGCGCTTATACTCTGATGATAGTTAGATAAATGCCTTGTACAAGAGAGGGTGTTTACATTCCCTCCGGTGTTCTACAAAAAGAATTGGAGCATAGTTGGTTCCTCAATCTGTAGCTTCGTCAAAAATGCATTTCAAGGTACAGTCTCTTTAGCTAAATCTAACAAAACTCTTATTGCCTTGATTCCAAAGAAAGATAATGTTGAATTGTTTCTCAGTTTAGGCTTATTTCCTTGTGTTCAGTTCACTACAAGTATATTACCAAGTTGATATCCCTAAGGTTGAGAGATGTGAAGAATGATTTAATCTCTCCTTTTCAAACTAGTTTTATAAAGGGGAGACAAATCCAATATAATAGGGCAAGAGATTATTCATACAATGAGTAAGAATAGAAGTAAGTGTGGCCTTATGGCTATGAAAATAGACTTTGAAAAGTCTTATGATAGAATCAACTAGGAGTTCTTAAAAAGGGTGTTGATTGAGGTGGGATTCGATTCTAATTTTGTAGACCTGATCATTAATTGTGTGTCTTCGGTCTCTTATAATGTCTTGTGGAATAGGGCTTATACAGAATTCTTTTCTCCGATTAGAGGCCTTTGTCAGGGAGATCCTATTTCCCCTTTGCTGTTTGTATTATGTATGGATAAGCTCTCACATATGATTTGTGATTTAGTTGAGGAATATGGGATTTGGAAACCCAATTATGTTTCTAAATCTGGTCCTAGAATCTCTCATTTGATGTTCGAGGATTATTTACTTTTATTTGGTGCAGCTTCGGAAGCTCAAGCTCGATGTATGTTAAAATGTTTACAAGATTTTATGTCGGCCTCAAGAGGAAAAATTAATAATTCTAAGTCGTCTATTTTTTTTTCCATCTAGAGTTCCTTTGCGCACCAAGTTAAGAATTAAGGATTTGTCTCAGATGTATATTTCTAGTGAGATTGGTAGATATCTAAGGTTCCCATTATCGCGTGGTAGGAGAATGAAGGAAGACTTCCATTATATTATTGATCAAGTTAGATCCAAATTGGGGGCCTGGAAAATTAAATGCCTTTCTACTGTGGGTAGGATTACCTTAGCAAAATCTATGGTGAGTTCTATCCCTTTATATCCTATGCAAGTTGCTAAACTTCCTAAGAGCATTTGTCTTGAAGTCGAGAGGTTGCAAAGGAACTTCATATGGGGTCATGATGGTTTTTCCAATCAACTGCATTCTGTTAGTTGGGATCAGATCACTAAGCCTAAGGAATATGGTGGGTCGGGTTTTAGAAAACTATCTTCAATGAATCAAGCTTGTGGGGCAAAGTTGGCTTGGAATTTGATTATTGGGTTCAAAGGTTTTTGGGTGGATGTTCTATCACATAACTATATGTTAAGAGAGGGAGAGTCTCTCCTTAGTTCTCAATCAGGGGATTCCAAATTATTGAAGTTTATTTACTCCAATAGTTATATTGCTGATAGGGACTAAGTGGCAAATTAGAAATGGTCAATCTACTAGTTTTTTCAACGACTGTTGGGTTGGTAATGAGATTTTGCTGAAGAATTTCTGCCTAAGGGCTTTTTTTGATGATGAGAATAATTCTCTTGTTGGTAATTGGGTTTCTAGAGGTCGGTGGGATGTTGGTAAGATCTCTAACATTGTGAACTGATCTGGGCTGAGGAGGCTGGCATTTGTTATTCCCCCCCAAGACGAATTCTGGCAATGATTTCATGATATGGGATGTGTCTGGGGATGGATGCTTTTCTATTAAAAGTGCCTACTTCCTTCTCGAAAAAAATCTTCCCACCTAAGGAATGGCTTATTTAAGTCTATCTGTAAATAGAGGGGAGTAGAGAGGATTCGTGTGTTCATGTGGAAGATTGCTTTAAATAAACTTCCCACTAATCTGTGGAGAAGTTCTTGGTTATAGGTTTCAGCTTAATGTGGTTTATGTAACTCTGGCATAGAAGATATTCTCCACATCCTTTGAGATTGTCCTTATGCCAAGAGTTTGTGGTCCGGTTTGCTGCATCCCAGGTTCGGCTCTGTCCTTTTTTTTTTCCTACTAATCTTTCTGAATGGTTGAGCATGAAGTTATCTTCTAAGTTTGGCAATGTGTGGGGAGGTAGATGGAGTATGATTTTTGGGGTTTCTATTTGGCATATCTGGATTTGGAGAAATTGTTCCATATTTGATAGTACCTTTTCTAGGCCGTTCAATCCGGCAAAAGTGATCCCTCAGCTTTGGCATCAATTTGCAATTGATATTGAGTTTGAGAGGCCGCTTGCTCAAGAAAGTGGTATGGATGCTAGAGGCTGAGGGCTGGTTTAAACTGAATGTGGATGGGGCCATGGCTGTTCATCCCAATAACTCTGGTTTGTGGGGGTGTGATCCGCAACTGGTCTAGTAAATGGGTGGTGGGGTTCATGAAGGAAATTGGTGTATGTCATCCAAATATTGTTGAGGAGTGGGCTGTGCTAGAAGGTCTGCGTTTGGCTTGGGATATGAGCTTGAAGAGAATTATTCTGGAATCTGATGCTGAAAATGTGATTAACCTGATTTTAGATGACAATTTCATATCGGGTAGCCTTTTGGTTCTGAGCATCAAGGAGCTTTTAAGGAGAAATTGGCAAGTTACAGTTAAGACTATTTCGAAGATTTTAATAGGATTGTGGATGTCTTGGTTAAAATGGGTCTTGCTAAATCTGCTATTTAGATTCTTGTCCAAGTTATTTGCGGTCTTATGTAAACCAAGAGTGTTTGAGATTAATTTCCCTCCTTTGTAATTTCTATTATTTATACAGGCGTTTAGCCTTCTTTTATTATCAAATATATATATATTTGCCATTGGGCTTTTGAGTTTTGTTACGTGGTACATCTTGAGGCAAGGGAGGCCCATACTACAAATTAAAGTCAATACATTAAAAAAATAATTGAAATTGTTTGTGTTTAGCAAAATGAGCTAGTTTCTCAAAACTTAGGGAACCAAAATTTGAATTTTGATTGAGAAAAGTGTCCGCATTTAGTTCTGACAATGCCTCTAATATTATTGCTTTTTTTATTATTATTATTTGATAGGTATAGCTATCCTTCTCTTGAAGACAATTCCGTTGTCTATAAAAAATTTGAAATCATTTGAATTAAAAGTGATTAAGAATATACTTCCAAGTATTTGGTCGGGCATAATTCAATTACGCCAAATTCTTTTCATAAATTTTTAATTATAAAAAAAGTGATCAAGAATAGTGGATGATTTTTCGAAGCAAGAAAAACATTGTTTTGAGCTTGAACCCATAATTTGATACTTGTTTTAAATCATTATAATTATTTGATAAATGTGTATAATAATATGATATCTCGAGTCATATTTAAGTATGGTTAGGCTTAAGTGAAGATGGATTTACTATAGACTTTTTAACATTTACATAGAATCAAATTCAAGACTTCATACATTTTTTTTCTCATTAATAAAAGCATTTCGTTCAATACTTATAATAAGGGATGACATTTATATATGAGTGAGCCCAAAGGGTGATGGTAATAAATCAATGGCAATAAGAGATTATTTTTAATAACCACTTATTTATAACAAAATCATGGATTATAATAAAATTATTAAAAATATTGTTTAAAAAGGTCGAAAATAAATTTGAAGAGTAACACTGAATACAACACTAGTTCGTGGTTAATTTTCTGGTTAAGAAAACTTTCCTCATATTATGAGTCAATAATCAAAGAGTTAGGAAAATATGCACCAAGCAATTGGAAATTAATGGAGCTTCATAGTGAATAAGAGCCGTTGGAGAACTCAACTGTTTTTTTTTTTGGGGGGGACCCAATAACTCAACTAATTATGATTCAAAGGTGGAAAAACATACAATACACAAGGTGGAGGAAATTAAATTAAGACCATTTGTTCATACCCTATAAATATGTCTACCCTTGCACAGTACCGATAAGAAAACTAATTATACAAATAAAATAATCTCACATGTCAGTTGAATTTTTTTTTATATATATAAAGAGCAAAGAAACTAAATAAGTTACTTCATCATAACCTATGTTATATATCAGTCTTTAAGTCAGACAAAGTAATTTGAAAAAAAAAAACAATAAATATAAATATTTTAATGTAACTTATTTAATTAGTTTCTTTAATCTCTTCAAAAGGTCAATTGTATCTTATATTAAGGACCAAGAGGGGTGGTAGTATTTTCCAATTTTTTTTCAAGAATAAACAGTAGTTTTAATCTCACATATAGTTAAATGTTTACATAGACATTCTAAAACCTTAATGTCGTGTGAGGCAAGTGCAGAAATAGGAAATGAAGCTCATATATGGAAAAAGCTCTGGTAAATAATAATGACGTCCCTTCCTTTTGTAGTCTTAAAAGATGGACCTCTCAACCTTCAACACAATTAATTATTTGGACTTTTACTCTCAATTAGAAAAGGAAGCAAAGATTTCTCCAACCAATTTATACCTAAGCAATATCTCTTACACGGTAAGATCAATAAGCCTAAAGAATTAAATACAGTTCAAATTACATAGGTGTCATTTTTAATAACATGTGACATAATTGTTAAAATAAAATTCTTAGGTGTCAAGGGAGAAAACATCCGATATTTATTCGATAAGTTTAGAGCAAAATCGAACCAATTTAAATACATCAGGAGCAAAATTGTACCACTGGAATCTTTGGAGTCTACATTAGGTGCCCCTTATGTGCTCATACCTCTATTAGAGGGATGATCATATTTTTTTAAAATATTGTATTTATTTAGATTTAAATTATATGCTGCTTTCTGAAATTTTTTTGGCACCCAATATCTCAAATTAATTAGTTTTCAGTCTTACATTTATCTGTACACCAGTATCATGGAAACTAATTAATCTGAGATACTGGGTGCAAAAAAAAAAATTAGAAAGCAACATATAATTTAAATATAAATAAATACAATATATATATTAAAAAAATATGTTCATCCCTTTATTAGAGGTATGAGCACATAAGGGGCATCTAAGAATTGGGCACCTAATGTAAACTCGAATCTTTCTCGGTCTAAATGTCCCCCCAAAAATAGTTCAGGAGGTTGTGGGTACACCTTTATCCTTAAATATATCATATACACCCAAAGTCTCATGCATGAGAGAAAGAAAGATGATGTACATATTATAAGGTTAAGGTGTAAATTTTTTTCAGAAGTTTTCGCTGATGAACAATGTTGTCCTAAAAGTTTTTTGGGAAAATTCATATGAGGGCCCTTTTAGCCCTAATAATCCCAAAAAAGGCCCATAAACTCTGTGAATCCTAGAAAAGGCCTTAGGGCCTTTATAGGTATTAAGTTACAATGCCAAATTACCTTCATGCCCTGTGTGGAAGTCTGAAATTAAACAAATTTGAAAATCAGTCTTGCCCTATTCGAACTGAAATCCCTCTTCTCCGTCGCTCCCTTCTCCGATCTCCGGCCTTCTCAGTCTCGATCTCCGCTCGCGTGTCCGTGCTCGTGGGTCTCCGCCTCAGTGCTCGTCCGTCTCCGCCTCGGTGCGTCCTTGCTCGTCGGTCTCCGCCTCGCGCCGTCCTTGTCCGTCTCGTGCCTCCGCCTCGTGCTCGTAGGTTGGTTTTCATGCGAGTGGACCTTCTTCTTCAAGTGCAATAGAGAGAGAAGCCACTATTGCAACTTTGATTCTTCTTCTTCGGGTTCGGTAAGCTTGAACACATAAGGGAGAAGGGAAAATCGAGTTAGTAAAAATTTGTGATTAATTGGCTTTTGCAGCAACTCAATCATGGCCAAAAGCACTAATTGACTTATGCATTTAAGTTTCGCAATGGTTATTAACTCCGAATGTGTTTGTTCAGTTTGGGCTCTATGATCACAATAACTTGATGTTTCCTTGCCTTATGCTTTTATATGTTGTTTGTATATACGTGATGTGTTTGCCTACAAGGCTCGAGTGATTATGAGTATGAGTATATATGCTTGTTGCTCGCTTTTCAAATCCTTTTCGCATCTTATTTAAAGGATCGAGTGTTTGTGAGTATGTCATTTGCCAAATGCTTGTGATACGAGATCCTGAAATTGATGAAGGTAACTTAAAAATAGTTCTTTACATAGTTGATATTATCAGTATATGCTTGTGCTACTTTCTTAAAATTGCTTTATGTTTTGAGGACATGGGTGTATGCTTGAATTAATACCTGACTCGAGCAACTAAGGGTATAATTTTGGTATTTGGATGAGCTTGATCTAAGAAGTTCTTAGGCATCTCTAGGTCATTGAAAACATTATCTACTACATCATTAATATATGGATTTTTATTTTATTTGAAATTGACAGAAGTATTATTATTTTTCCCTGTATATACGATTAATATGTCTGCACAAGATGGTCATTAAGGAAGGATTAATTTTCTCCGAGGTGTAATCTAGTTTATTTGAGTAGAATATAGTTTCCATCAAGTTTATTATTCTTTTCCCTAATATTATTGTTGCATATGTTCTTTTTTCTTTTGGATTGAGATTCACAAATCAAATCTTTTCTCCTTGGTTTTCTCTCGCCTAGAGACAATTTTTTTTTCCCTTTTGGCAAAACTAATCGGAGACTCCCTGGCTTGATAAACATGCCGCAGGATATGACCATTTTTTAACTAAGCTATATGAATAGAATTGAGTTTGTTGTAGTGTTGTATAATTATTTCAAGTTCATCTATGGTTTATTTATATTTTACTTGATCTATAAACATTGTTTTTATGGTTTGCTTGTTATATACCTTAATTATATTCCTCTATATACTGCATGATTTCGATGGGATCTTATTGAAATGTGCTTTTGGTTGTACATTTAAACTGTTTGCTATTTTTGTAAGTCATTATTGTTGCCAAATCTTGGATACTACCCGAGATTACTATTGTCTTGTTTTACATATGCGTACTTGATGCTCTAGTGAATTTGAGCTTTAAGCGAATGGTGTGAAAAGTTTTTTTTTTAATGAGAAAACCTTTGAATTTGCATCAAATCTGAATTTTGGTCTGAGTTGTTGGTCTTTTGGATCATAAATTGCAGTTTCATTACTAAGAATCTGACCTTTTGGATAATAAATTGCAGTTTTTGGTCTTTTGGATCATAAATTGAAGTTTTTAGGTTGTTCTATTCCCTTCCCCATTTCTTCAAAGGTATTTTCCATATTGCGGTCTTTGATATCAACGCTTTAACATAAGGACAAGAAACAACAATGAAACACTCTCAAAGGGATGTGAGGTTCTCAGGCTATAACTTGTTCACAGAAGAATTCTTCAAGCAACATGTAGAAAAAAAAAGGTGAAGGGCAAGGGGAAGAAAGTTGTAGGAGGTGACCAAAGAACCCATGCTGACTTATGTCTACAAATGAGAGAATCATGGAAAAGGTTGAGTTCGGCGAGAAAGGTGAATACACCAAGAGGGCTAAACAACTAAGAGGCCCCGGTAAAGTGGAGAAGTATATTGTGCCATTCCTAACGAGGTGCGCACTGAACACTTTCATTCAAGTATGCCATAAGTTAAAGGAACGACCCGAGGCCATGGCAAGGCTGAAAGCGATTGGGTTTGATAGGTTGGTGGAAATTAATTGCCGACAAATAAACCGTTCCTTGTGTGCACAATACATGGCATGTTTTGACCCCCCAACAAAGCAAGTGTCCATTAGAGGGGAGACCCGGGTCATAGGGGCTGAATATGTGCATCAACTTATGGGTTTACCTGTGGGGGGTAAGGGCATAGAAGCTAAAGTTCCCCACCAGAACCTAGTGTTTAGTCACTTTAGGCGTGCGTACAAGGATGTAAAGTATAAAGCAATCGGTGACACCTTGTTAGAAAAATTAGATGAAAACTTTGAGTATCTGTTTGTTCTATTCACCCTAGGTACCCTTTTGGCTCCACGTGCATCCATTTGTGTTAGTGACCGTATGTTGAAGGTGATGACGTTCACTAAGGATGCCATTGGTGATTTTGATTGGTCCACCTTCATTCTTGAAGAACTCACCCAACAGATCGATGAGTTCAACAAAGACTCCCACAAGTCCGGTAACAAGAGCAAACTGTTGGAGGATGTGTATACTTCCTCATGGTAAGTTGTCTTTAACTAAGTTTCTATGTAAATGTTATACGTCAATTGCTGAGTGCTGTTATTAATTGTTTGAAATGTTTTTTTTCCAGCTGTTTTGTTTGCAACATTTTGGTTTGGGTGATGTGGTAGCCTCGAGCATGAGTCGGTCATGGCTTATTGACCGATGACAAGATTA
This sequence comes from Acacia melanoxylon, assembly GCA_019022615.1. NCBI lineage: Eukaryota > Viridiplantae > Streptophyta > Magnoliopsida > Fabales > Fabaceae > Acacia > Acacia melanoxylon. Next base: position 12,707,823 of record JAFJYJ010000004.1, read on the forward strand.
AGAGTAGAGTTGAGCTCGAGAAAAAAAGCCAAAAAGGCCCGTGGCCGGCGCCTCTCGTCCTCGCCATCGGTCACTCCGTTGGCATCGTTTGACTCTAACACGATGCTCACTCACCCGAATGTGTGACAACAATTGTTCACTTCCATTTTTTTTTTGCATTATGTAATTTGTGTAATTATAGCTGTTGTTTCTTGTGTTTCTTTGATTAAACACAGTAATTAAATCGATTCTTGCAATGTCCTAAAACACAATATTGGTGACTTTTAATTTTGCTGGGTTCTTTGTGGCTTATGTTTCATACATAATTCTTGAGCTTCCAACATTTATAGGGCATGTGAGGAACTAGGCCTCAAATGAACCAGAGTCTTAAGTCTTCCATCTCTTACATATTAAACTTCAAAATGAATGCAAAATTTGATTTGCTGATTGGTCTTATTTGCAATTATTAGTATCCGTGCCATGCATAGAAAAGTGTGATTACTTCTACAAATGAAGCATTACGGTGTATTCAAATATGTAGTTTTACTGTGTCCATGAGTTCTTGCACTGTCCTTGACTCGAGTTGTTGCTGTTATTGATGATTGAACAACTGCTTTTTTGATTTTCCAGGAAGTTCGCATGACATATTTTAGGCTTGTGTCCATGTTGGGACAGGAGATGTTGGCCCTTCAACATAGATTAACATCGGATACCAATAAAACTAAAGGGCCACAAGAAGGCTTGCACGAAACTGAAACACCCAACAACCAGCCCTCAAGTTCCGGGGAGCCTCAGAAAGACAATGACAAAGAGAGAGATGGGGAAGATGAGGCTGAAAATTTTGAAGACATTGATGATGACGACGACCACCGTCACGACACACCTAGTGTTAAAGATGGTCTTGATGTGGAACCCACTGAAGATGATGTTGGGGAAGAACCTGATGGACATGAGGGAGAACGAAGTGACAAACAAATTAGAAGATCCAAGAGGGTGATAACCCGTAGCAGTGTGTTAAAATCACCTTGGATCGATCCAAACCGAAAGTGCAAGGGAAGAGACTCTATGATCGAAGGATCACCAGTATCGGCTTGTGTATTAGTCATCCAACTAAAGATGAGGCCGAGGAGTACGTATCTATAACTTGTGCAAATGGAATTACGCATATCATTAAAAATGCATATAATGCTTAACATTTTAATATGAATGCATTTAGGGAATTTGTTGAAATGCACGGGCACCTCCAAAGGGCAGAGCTAGGTTGTTTGAAACCACGTGCGTGGATAAAAGATACGGTATGGCCCATGCACTTCTATTCTGCTGTAATGAATTAGTATAAATCGATGTGCATTAGTAATTTTCTGATATTTGTGTTAGTTACTGTATGTTGAAACTGATATTGCGTTGCGCTTATATAAATGTGGCTTTTGTTGTTGCTAGGTTTTTGTTATACAGAAATCATGAACTTCCATTTTGTACATATTCAGGTAATGACTATGGTTGCCAAGACCTTGGTTGCTGATCAACGATAGAACGGAGGGACGGTCACCCGACACATTTTCAGTGCGCATTTCATGCACAAAATCATAAGCTCTCCTCTGACTTGGTCAATGGAAGCCAATGAAGCTGAAATCTTGCCCGAGCGTATAGGATATAACATCGGGGACTGTCGTTTCATGTTTGGCCCGTCACTTATGTGGGATCATTGGTTCGCTATGTTGTAGACACGACAACGATGACCTTCTACGCCCTAGATTCGTTGGTTGACATATGGACATATTCACGCATGGAGCGCGCAAGCGAAAGAGGAAAGCAATTGGCAACCAATACAAAAAAGAAGGCAAAAAAATCTCAAACCTTTAAAGAGAAGGAACAGTTGGCAACTCGTGTGGTAAGTGACAGAGATTTGCCGTCATCTCCCAAAATAACCAGATTAGAAAAGATTTGCAGTATAATGTAACCTGGGTCGTTTCTCTCAAGGAATTTGCAGTGGGTTTAAATCAAGAACAAAAAAACGTAACAACAATAAAATTGGGGGTTTTTGATTTGAAAAAGATTAAAACGAAATTAAACCGAAACATATCTGAAATATGCGTAGAAACACATTAAAACGAGATTGCAATAGATTAAAACGATCAACCCAACGTTTAGATTCCTTAAACTTCCTTCATTGAACGAAATATAAACGAACTCGCGTTTGGCTCGACGAACCGAAATCTCTCGTCGTCGTAAATCCTCGACTAGACGATCGTCTAGAATGTCAACAACGATGGCGTCTCATCGTGCAATCGCACAGCAACACTCTAACCTAGTTCGAACTCAGTCCTTGGGATTTAACCAAACCGAATATTAAATCTAATATTCGAACTATTTTAAATCGGATCGATAAGATGAAAACGAGAAACGAGTAAAGTTACCGATTAAGTACGAGTTCTCGGACGAATCATGGAATCCTCAACATTGGGTTAACCACGAAGGTTTAGCCGAACATGGTGGGAAAATCGAAGAACGACGAAGAACGCGAAGAACACGAAGAACACGAAGAACATTTCGAGAATCAAAACCTCTACTTTGATCCACAAAACAGAATAAAACGTGAATGGAATGTTTTTGGCTGCTGCCTTACTTAACCTAAGATGAAAAACGAAATGGGGCTCCAATCAATAATCCAGGCCCAAAACAGAAAATAATACAGAATGGGCTTTAGTCACAAATTCGAACCCAAATAAAACATATGATTTTGGCTTCAAAATCGACCGTCTTCTTGTCCGAATTTGCCCTTCATATCTTCATAACAATTGTAGCTCTCTGAATCATCTGAAATATGAAACAAAAATGAGGCAAATCCGATGTCTGGTTCAAGAGTTATGGTAAGATTAGTGAAGCAATGTAAAACTGGAATTTTATTAATAAAAATGGCTAAAATATAATCAAAGGCCCAAAGCCCAAATAAGTATAAAAGCCATTATTTATTAACTAAACAGTCCTAAATTATTAATCAAGAGATAAAAAGAAGTGTATAAAATATTCAATTATCAAATTCCCCACACTTATCTTTTTGCACTCCCGAGCAAAATTCAAAGAAAAAGATGTAAAGGAGAAACTCTTCTTTTCTATAAATTGCTAACAATGCGAGAAATTGAACAAGGGACACGAGCTTCATTAGAACCAATCGATCAAGACCCAAAATCCCTTCATCTCAAATTACAATTCCGGTAATCTCAATCAATGATGCTAATCACAAATGATGGTCTCTCAAATGATGCGCTCAATCAATCAATCTCTCAAGTGTTTAAGGTAAATAAGTATATCGCTCAAATTCTACTCAAGAAAATTGTTCTACCATAAGCTTGCTCAATTTCTACGTCTCCACTACTAATAACACATGCATGCACAAATCAAGAGAGCTTATTATTAAAGGTTGTAATGGGGTTAGGGAAAAGGTAGGTAATAGTATGGAATGAGAGGCTAAGCACCCAAGAAATTAAAAAGAGCATTGCTTAACCCAATTCTCTAAATATAAAAACTTTTATTTTACTCTTCTTCTTCTTTTTTTCTGCTTTTCTTTTCTTTCTTTCTTTTTTCTTTTCTTTTTCGCTTTTTTTTTTTCAGAACTATATACAAAATCACAATGACAAAACCAAACATCTCCCTCCCACACCGAAACCGTTGCACTCGAGCAACCCCCACACTTAAACACAAAACCAAGGTGAAACCAATGCTCAATAAATCTCCAAGGTGCGGAATAAAATGGTTTTACGCTTAGGCTTGTAATGTGGCTTAGAAAAGAATGAGTCGAAAAGGCACAAACGGGCTAGCAAAGGAAACATAATGCAAGGAAAAGCTATTTGGCCAAAGTGAGGAAAATAAAAGAAAGAAAACAAGCTTCTATCATATTTATGCATGTAAGTGAAAAATGTAGTTTCAACAAGAAAAGGAGCAAGTTCTAGAGAACACAAATCGGGGAGCGAGATGCACACATGAAAGAAAGAATGGGAAAAGATGAATTACATTCAAGCAGGCCCAAAACCTCACAAGGTCAAGCACCAACTTAGGCAATCAACAACATCAAATCAACTACCAAGATATGTAATCGAAGAGTCAAGAATCACAGACCAAACAGAATGATCCATTAAAACCAAAATGTCCTAGTTCATAATATATAGCAATCATAGAAAGATAGACTGTATTTATTTTCGAAAAGCAAATTGCAAATATGAAAACAAATAAAAGAGAAAGAGGGAGAGGAAAGAAGAATACTCCCCAAGGGTTTAAGGAGGATAAGTGGCATCAATGAGGATAATCTCTCGCTTCCTCATCGTCATTCGGGATCCCTCATGGAATTGCTTGAGGCGATGCCCATTGACCTTAAAGGTTCTCCCCGTGGGTGGATCACATAGCTCAACAAAGACCAAATGGAAATATGTTAGTGATCTCAAAAGGGCCATCCCATTTAGATCGAAGCTTACTGTGCATAAACTTCGGGACGGGAGTTAAACGGAAGAACTTTTCCGCCCACGTAAAATTCTTTCCTCGAATATGCTTATCATGGAATGCCTTAGTCTTTTCCTTGTACAAACGCGAACTCTCATAGGCATCCAATCTAAGTTCATCCAACTCTTGCAACCTGCAGCTTCCGTTCCATGCCGACTTAGCCAAATCCATGTTACACTCGCTTAATGGCCCAATAGGCTTGATGTTCCAACTCAACCGGAAGATGACATGCCTTACCAAAGACAATCCGATAAGGAGACATCCCAATCGGAGTCTTCAGAAAGCGGTGCGATATGCCCACAAAGCATCCTCTAATCGCTTACTCCAATCTTTCCGGGTAGAGTTAACGGTCTTCCGAAGGATTTGCTTAATCTCTCTATTTGAGACTTCACTTGACCATTGGTCCGAGGATGGTATCTTTGTGGAGACCTTGTGAAGCACTCCATACTTGCGTAACAAGGCACCCATGCTTCGGTTGCAAAAATGGGAACCCCGGTCACCGATAATAGCTCTAGGAATGCCAAACCCGAGAAAATGTTAGACCTAACAAAATCCACCACCACGTAAGAATCATTAGTCCGAGTGGCTTTCGCCTCAACCCATTTTGAGACATAATCAACAGCTAGCGGGATGTAAGTATAACCATATGAAGCAGAAATGGACCCATAAAATCAATACCCCAAACATCAAAGATCTCACAAAACAATATAGGGTTTTGGGGCATCTCATGCCTACGAGAAATACTCCCTGCTCTCTGACAGTTATCACATGACTTACAAAACAAATTGGAATCATGAAACAAGGAAGGCCAAAACAATCCACAATCTAACACTTTCCTAGCGTTCTTTGGGGTCCAAAGTGACCACCACAAAGCGAAGCATGAGCAAAATGCAATATAGAGTGAAACTCATGATCAGGCACACATCTCCTAACTACTTGGTCACTACAAAATTTCCACAGATAAGGGTCATCCCAAACATAGTATTTAGACTCACTCTTTAATTTGAAGGTTTGGGCCCTAGTAGAATCTTCAGGCAAAACACCAGCTACCAAGTAGTTAACCAGATCAGCATACCATGGAAGCTTACCTTGTAGCTGCGAAGCCGCTCATCGGAAAATCATCCCGAATAGAAGAGGGGTGAGAGGAAGAATGGGTGATACGACTCAAGTGGTCTACCCAGTTTTGTGCTCCGCTTACGTCTCGAATCTCAACATCAAACTCTTGGAGCAATAGCATCCACCGGATGAGTCGTGGCTTAGCATCCGCTTTTTCAAAAGAAATTCAGAGCAACATGGTCGAGAAAACAATTACTCTACTAGCTAGCAGATATGACCTAAACTTATCAAAGGCAAATACAATAGCCAACAACTCCTTCTCGTAGTGGTGTAATTAGACTGGGCAGGATCCAAAGTCTTGGAGGCATATGCAATCACATGAGATGCCCTATCGACCCGTTGTGCCAAGATAGCACCAACCGCATAGTTGGAAGCATCACACATCAGCTCAAAGGGGATGCACCAATCAGGGGGCTGGATCACTGGGGTTGTAGTCAGGCAACGCTTCAAATGATCGAAGGCCGCCTTGCAAGCATCATCAAATACAAAGTCGGTGTCCTTATGCGGAAGGTTGGACAAGGGTCGAGGCAGATCTTGCGAAATCCCTAATGAAACGCCGATAGAAACCCGCATGACCAAGAAAAGAACGAACTTCCCGCACGGATGCGGGGTAAGGTAAAGCAAGAATCACATCTATCTTAGCGGGGTCTACCTCAATCCCTTTCCTAGACACTATGTGTCCCAAGACTATACGACTCAACCATAAAGTGACACTTTTCATAATTCAAAGCACAAGATTAGACTCAATACACCTATGCAAAACTCTAGATAGATTAGCTAAGCATGCATCAAAATCAGACCCATATACAGTGAAATCATCCATAAAGACCTCCATGCAATCCTCTAGAAACTCAGAGAAAATACTTACCATACAACGCTGAAAGGTGCCAGGTGCGTTACAGAGGCCAAAAGGCATCCTTCGGTAGGCATATGTTCCAAAGGGGCATGTGAAGGTCGTCTTTCCCGATCCTCGGGAGCAATATGGATCCGGAAGTATCCGGAGTAGCCATCCGGGAAGCGGTAATGAGACTTGCCACCAATCGCTCTAACATCCGATCAATGAAAGGTAAAGGGTAATGATCCTTGCGAGTGGCTTGGTTGAGTCTCCTATAGTCAATGCAAACTCTCCAACTATTCGAACTCGAGTAGGAATGAGCTCATTCTTCCGATTGGCCACCACGGTGACACCGACTTCTTGGGAACCACCGGACCGGGCTAACCCACCGGCTATCGAAATGGGATAGATGATACCGACTTGTAGAAGCTTAGTGACCTCCTTCTTCACCACATCAAGGATAAGGGGATTAAGGCGTCTCGGGGTTGCCTCACGTAGGCTTAGAGTCCTCTTCCAATGAATTCGATGCATGCACATGGAAGGGCTGATGCCAACTATGTCAGCTAATGTCCACCCAATGGCTTTCTTGTTCGCCCTCAATAAGCTTAGCAGCTTCTCTTCTTGTTCAGGAAGAAGGTTATTTGCCACAATGACTGGCAACTGTTCATCCACCTCCAGAAATGCATATTTCAAGTGATCGGAAGTGATTTCAACTCAAGTTTGGGTGGTTGCTCAAGTAGATGGGAGAAGCTTGGGTGGTTGTTGCAACAACTCGATGTCATCACACCGGAAATGCCCGAAACCACATTCAAAGAAGCGGTAAGAACTATGTCTACACTCAATGTTAACATCGAATTCAGCTCATCAAAATCGAGTTAAGATCATCAAAATCAAAATCGGGATGCACATCGGGATCGGGATGAAGCTCAAACTCGGAATCAATATCAATCCACACATAATGCGAATAATCACCCAAAGAAGTCGAATCACCAAATAATGCAGCATTAACCAAATGAGTACAAACAGAGCACCATTCATTATCAAGACACGCACAAATGGCGTAATCACTCTCGCGGGGAAAAGTCGGGATAATCAAGACACCATTCAAGAAGAACATCATCCACAAGATCATCAATCACATCAATACGAGAAAATAGAATGTTCTTCCCTAGGATGTTTCATGGCATCAAAGATATTAAAATTCACGTAAATATCACCAAATTCCATGGAAAGAGTACCGAATACACATCTATCTTCGTCCTAATGTTTTCATGAAAGGCCTCCCTAGAATGATTGGTGACCTACTACTAGAAGACTCATCCCGCATATCTAAGATGTAAAAATCAGCGGGGAATATCAATTCATTAACTTTGACTAATACATCTTCAACTAAACCGGAAGGATGGGCATTACTCCTATTAGCTAGTTGAACAATAACACCAGTTGGTCGCAAAGGACCAAGACCAAGAGATCTATAAATAGATGCGCAGGCATGACATTTATAGAAGCACCTAAATCTAGCATGCAATCATCAAATTTATAATTACCAATGAGGCAAGGGATAGAAAACGTCCCCGGATCTTTGCACTTGCGAGGCATGGTAGGTGGATGAGTGCCGATACATTCGGTTCAAACTCACTCGTTCATTCCCCTTCGATCGCCTCTTGTTGGTACACAACTCTTTCGAAACTTGGCATATTTTGGAATTTGTTTGATCGCATCTAAGAGAGGAATGTTGATCTCTACTCTTCCGAATGTCTCAAGTATATCCTTCTCTTGTGCTTTTTCTCGCCAACTTCTTGGTTTTAAACTCGCTCTCGAGGAAAGGAAGAGGAATGGGAATGTCTTCCTCTTCACCTTTTGGATTGCCTTTTTATTTTTAGAGTCAATCTTCACATTTTCTCGACTCTCTCTCGATGTGGAAGGGACATCTGCAATTTGGTTTAGGTTCCTCTAATTGCATGCCGGATCGAAGGGAGATAGCACTCACATTCCCTTTAGGATTAGGAATTGTTTGTGAAGGAGAGTGTTGGATCCCCGAGGTTGAAGCCGGGTTCAATGATGTTGCCAACCGCCCAATTTGTGTTTGCAAAGTCCGAATGGAAGTGTCGGTTTTCGTTGAAACCGCATATTGGTGTGACAAATTGCTTCATCATATCCTCTAGTGAAGAACCACTGCACATCGGTACTAGCTCTTTTGTTGTGCCGCTGTGGAGGTGCACATATGGTCGGTCGAGGAGGTGGTGCGGCAAAGGAGGTGCGAGTGTTGTTGGAAATTTTGCGGCATGTATTGTCTCGCTGGTAATTCCCGCAATTCGCGATATTGGTTACTCGGTTATGATTCGATTTCGGTTCCAACGGAAATTGGGGTGATTTCTCCAACCGGGATTGTAGGTATTGGAGAAGGCATTATTCTCGCTGGTATTGTGGCTTTCTGGAAAAACACCCCCGGCTGCAGCTACCGACCGGGTCTTGAGAAGTAGGATCATGCAAGGTAGGACAAGAGTCGAGAGAATGATAAGGGTCGAACAAAACCCACGGGAGTACCCAATCGAGGAGGGAAGACCTGTATGCGGGTCACGCTAACCGCCTCACAAGGGAAGTCGATCATCAAGTCTATTCTCCAATCTCGAGAATCGTCTTGGACCGGGGTGTTTGAATATGGTAAACGGGAGTACCATTGGCCCCGGTGCCAAATTGCCGAGAATTAGCAGCCATAGTAGATATCGGCTCTCGGGCATCTTCGGGTGTCTTGCTATCTAAGGCCCCACCACCGGACGCATCCACGAAACTCTTATCCATCGGTAACAAACCGAATAGAAATATGTAATCGGAGTTGGTCCGAAATGCGGTGGTGTGGATGCTTGCACACAATCGCTTGAATCTCTCCCAATACTCATACATTGTCTCCCCATTGATTTGTTTAACACTAGTGATCTCCTTCGAATAGCAATGGCTTTTGAGGAAGGAAAGAACCTCACTAGGAATAACTCGCATATCATTCCAACTCCCAAAAGATGTGGGTTGCAAATTGTATAGCCAATCCTTAGCCACGCCATCTAGGGAAAATGGAAAAGCTCTCGGCTTAATGTGGTCCTCATCAATTGCTTGAGGTTTCATCGTCGCATACCACATGGAACTCCTTGAGATGCCTGTGAGGACATTCACCGCAAGACCATGAAACTTGGGCAACAAATGGATAAGACCAGATTTTAATTCAAAGTTAGCAAAGAAGTTCGGGATATTGAATACACAAATTCCGATTACCCACATCGGGGTAGCTAATTCTTTCAAAGTGGGACGAGCTACTTGCTCTTCTTCGCCATAATTTCGGAGTTAGCAAAATTGCTACTAGAATCGTGAAAACAACAAGACTAGCGAAGTACTATCGAGTCAAGATCAACGGAATGGACACAATCGAGACTCAAGTTCAATGTCAAATTCGAACAATCCCACGACTTAGCCTAACAACTCTTCTAGCAAGAAGAATTGTTCTTTCTATTTCGGGATCAAATGGCAACAAGTCTTCGGATTAATAGTACTCCTAGTACTCATGCGGCATGAACACAAGGCAGAATTTGCGTAAAATCAGAATTACGAAAATACCACCGAAAGTCAGAATTACGAAAATGCCACTAAAGGATTTTTTTTTTTTTTTTTGGACGTAACGGGTATTTCAGATTTGTATGACTTACTCCGATCGGGCTGATTTTTGGTGAGCGAAGGAAAACCCTATTTTAAGACAATCACAAGAAGAAGGCTTTGTGGGTCCTCGGATTTAAGCCAAATTCCATCGTTTAAACCACTTTTTTCAATTTTTGGTTTACACTAATCTATTGAAACTTAAAACAGCAAAAACATGGTCTAAACGTTAGAATTTGGGTAAAATAGGTGAGACCTCACTTCCTAAAAGGAAGTGACTCTTGCTTAGAATGCCCAATTCCTTCTGAATAAGACCTAGGTTGAGTGATCTGGGTCATAAAAAGTTTCTGTCCGGTCACCGAACACAAAAAAAAAACTACTTTTTGTTACTTAACGAAACCGATGCAAATTCCCCACGGCGGCGCCATATTTTGACAGAGATTTGCCGTCATCTCCCAAAATAACCAGATTAGAAAAGATTTGCAAGTATAATGTAACTGGGTCGTTTCTCTCAAGGAATTTGCGGTGGGTTTAAATCAAGCAATAAAGAAAAACAACAACAATAAAATTGGGGGTTTTTGATTTGAAACAGATTAAAACGAAATTAAACTGAAACATATCTGAAATATGCAGAAACAGATTAAAACGAGATTGCAATAGATTAAAACGATCAACCCAACGTTTAGATTCCAGAAACTTCCTTCATTGAACGAAATATAAACGAACTCGCGTTTGGCTCGGACGAACCGAAATCTCTGCGTTCGTCCGAAATCCCTCGACTAGACGATCGTCTAGAATCTGTCCGAACAGTGGCGTCTCACGTGCAATCGCACAGCAACACTCTAACCTAGTTCGAACTCGTCCTTGGGATGAACCAAACCGAATATTAAATCTAATATTCGAACTATTTTAAATCGGATCGATAAGATGAAAACAAACGAGTAAAGTTACCGATTAAGTACGAGTTCTCCGGACGAATCATGGAATCCTCAACGTTGGGTTAACCACGAAGGTTTAGCCGAACATGGGGGAAAATCGAAGAACAGACGAAGAACGCGAAGAACACGAAGAACATTTCAGAGAATCTGAAAAACCTCTACTTTGATCCACAAAACAGAATAAAAACGTGAATGGAATGTTTTTGGCTGCTGCCTTACTTAACCTAAGATGAAAAACGAAATGGGGCTCCAATCAATAATCCAGGCCCAAAACAGAAAATAATACAGAATGGGCTTTAGTCACAAATTCGAGCCCAAATAAAACATATGATTTTGGCTTCAAAATCGACCGTCTTCTTGTCCGAATTTGCCCTTCATGTCTTCATAACAATTGTAGCTCTCTGAATCATCTGAAATATGAAACAAAAATGAGGCAAATCCGATGTCTGGTTCAAGAGTTATGGTAAGATTAGTGAAGCAATGTAAAACTGGAATTTTATTAATAAAAATGGCTAAAATATAATCAAAGGCCCAAAGCCCAAATAAGTATAAAAGCCATTATTTATTAACTAAACAGTCCTAAATTATTAATCAAGAGATAAAAAGAAGTGTATAAAATATTCAATTATCAGTAAGTTGAACTGAATTTGAATGTGTGTTTATGTTAGATAATGGCCACAATTATTGTCATCTAATTTTGTCAACTTTAATATCGAAAATGCTTCATGGACATACTACGAAGGATTAAGCCTCAATTGTTCAAGAATGAGGATAGAATTCCCAAGGGGTGACATGGTCTAAAGTCCATGTCCAAACGGATGTGTAAGTGTCTATTAAGTTTTTTAACATTCATATATATAATGTCTAAGTTACATGAAGCATGTTGTTAACACCTCTGTAATTTTCTTGTTTTCAGGGACTCGTGTGGTGTTCATGTCGTTTCATGGTTACAGATGTGGGATGCCAAGGAGCAAGAGGATGGATACACAATGCCTTACTACTCCATGGATGACATCCGCGAACTAAAGATTGGCATGTTGTGGTGGTTGGTCAATCATCAAAACAACACACATCAAGACAAAGTGTTGTCGATGATCGGGGACTCCCAGAAGCGGAAGACAAGCCGTTAGGCAGCAATCCTTTAAAACAACATTGTGGTTGTATGACAGTTTTTGTTAACGAAATTGTGTAGAACACTTGAGTTCATATTTAGGAGAAATGTTTTGTAAATTTTATGATGTAGGTGTCATGACATTTTAATATGAATGAGAACGACAATTGTTTCTCAGATCTCGTTATTGTTAGTTGTGTGTGCGAAGCTGGAAAATGGGATATAATAACCATATCGAAAAAAAACTAACAACTACATCGGGAAAAACTAACAAGTACATCGCCCATCTTTAACAACCATATCGCCCATCTCTAACAATAACATCAACCCCAAATAACAACCATGTCGAAAAAACTAACAACCATATCGGAAAAAACTAACAAGTACAAAGGCAAAAAAGTAACAACAACAACATCAGCCCCCACTGACAACTACATCACCCCCACGACAACTACATCAGCCCCCACTAACAACCATATCAGCCTCCACTGACAACGCCATCAGCCCCCACTGACAACTACATCAGCCCAAACTAACAATCATATCAGCTATCTCTAACAACTACATCAACCCCAAATAACAACCATATCACCCAAACTAACAACCATATCGAAAAAACTAACAAGTACAAAGGCAAAAAAGTAACAACAACATCGCCCCCACCGACAACTACATCGCCCCCACTAACAACCATATCGCTCACCGACAACGCCATGATCCCCACCGACAACGACATCGCCCCCACCGACAACCATATCGCCTATCTCTAACAACAACATCAACCCCAAATAACAACCATATCAGAAAAAACTAACAACCATATCAGAAAAAACTAACAAGTAGTACATCAGCAAAAAAGTAACAACAACATCAGCCCCCACTGACAACTACATCAGCCCCCACTAACAATCATATCAGCTCCACTGACAACGCCATCAGTCCCACTGACAACGACATCAGCCCCCACTGACAACCATATCAGCTATCTCTAACAACAACATCAACCCCAAATAACAACCATATCAGAAAAAACTAACAACCATATCGAAAAAACTAACAAGTAGACATCAAGACAAAAAAGTAACAACAAACATCGCCCCACTAACAAGTACATCGGTCATCTTTAACAACCATATCGTAAAAAACTAACAAGTACATCAAGAACCCACTAACAACTACATCAACCCCCACTAACAACCACATCGCCCCTCTAACAAGTACATCACCCATCTTTAACAACTACATCACCATCTCTAACAACATCATCAACCCCAAACGACAACCATATCAAGTAAAAAACTAACAACTACATCGCCCCCACTAACAACCACATCGCCCCCTCTAACAACCACACGCCCCCCACTAACAACCACATCCCCTCTAACAACAACATCATCCCCCTCTAACAACCACATCAGTCCTCTAACAACAACATCAGCCCCCACTAACAACCACATCAGCCCCCACTAACAACCATGTCACCCCCTCTAACAAGTACATCAGCCATCTTTAACAACTACATCAGCCATCTCTAACAACATCATCAACCCCAAATGACAACCATATCAGTAAAAAACTAACAAGTACATCAGCAACCCACTAACAACTACTTCAGCTCCCTCTAACAAGTACATCAGCCCCTACTAACAAGTACATCAGCCATCTTTAACAACCATATCGACCAAAAAACTAACAACTACATCGAAAAAAAAGCAACAACAACATCAAATTTCACCGACAACTATATCGAGCCCCATGTAACATATATTTGTCAACATCATTTACATTTGTAACAAAGTATGAATATGTGTACATAAATGACACTTGGATACAATTGTGACAACAATATCCAACCTTCATTTACAACACCCAATGCATCTTCAAATTCATAACGACAACATCACACACCATCTCAAAAAATAATTTGGTGTGGATTTCTATCTAAAGCCATATACAACAAAAGAGTGAGACGCACTGCCCAAAAAGAAACACCCAAGGCACCATCGATGATCAACTTGGATTTGGATTCTTGCAAGTTCTCACAGAGTGTCCTGCCTCATGGCATCTACCACAATGATAATCCTTCTTGTTTTGGAACTGAGATTCCCGCCTTTTTTTGGCGTCTCACCAAACCGACCTTGTTGTAATGGGGGCTCCAAGAAAGTCTCTCGTTAGCATTTGTGTCATCAGAGGCGCATCAACACGTGGACGAGTCATGTGTTGCAACTGGCCGCATGCTATGTGCATAAATTTTGTCTTGTGTTGAAAGTGTAAAGCAATCATCCACGAATGTGTACACATTACCATTAAGTACCTTAATTGCTGCACATGCATGTGGGCAAGGTAGTCCACTCATTTGCCATGCCAAACAAGAGCATTCTTTTGCAACCACATCAACTTTAACATAAATTAAGGCATTACGCGTCTAGTTTCAACCAAAACCGGTTCTCCCCATAATATCTAGCATGCATATTTTCTGCAAAGTTGACATGTTGCAACAGTTTTTTTTCTATGTTGGGTCCCACACCATTTTTCCAATTCACCAAAGCCATCTTGCTTGCAAGCAACTTTGCAGCCAACTTCTCCCTATGCTCATGTATTAACATTGACACAGTGTGCGTCCGCTCTTTCACCATCCATGCATTGAACGATTCAAAGCAATGTTTGTGGTTATGTTATCCCACCTTTTCAAAGGAAACTTGCTTAAAGCCCATTGATGAACGTCACCATGAGTCTCAACCCACTGTGCCAATGCTGGATTGAACGATTTTAATTTTCCCATCGCAACAATGTAGTCTTCAGCCAGCCTTGCATACGCAATTCCATCGAGGAGGTGCAATGCAGTATCCTTGCTATTCCCAGAGGTACGTGGCATCCGTTTCATGATTTTAAGGAACTCTGCACTATAATTTTCCTTAACATGCCTATAACAAAATGCATGTCTGATTGCCAAATATATCTCTACATGACCCCAATAATGGAATTATTCCGATCGACACAATTGTTATCATCAACGATCCTATAACTGCTTTACATTATTTAGAAACCAAGCCCAATCATCATACGTCTCACCATTGACAATGGCATATGCTCAGGGAAACATTTGGTTGTATCGCATCATACGCACAAGCGACAACATTGTTCCCCTATAAGGGCCACTCAGATGACATCCATCTATATAAAGTATTGACCGACAACCATCTACAAAACCTTTTATAGAACAACCATAGGCAATAAATAGCCTCTTAAATCTGTCATCGGCTGACCCTTCCCATTTTGCAACTGTATCGGGATCACTCTCCATGAGTCTGCCACACATCCAAGGAATAACCTTGTAAGAGTCATCTACTCGTCCATGTAATTGCCTCACTCGCTGCTCGTTCTTTTGCACAATATGCTTGACGATAATTTAGGCGTACCCCATACTCGCTTATACAAGTCCGTTCGAATTTCATTAGATGTCTTCTCAATATTATTTCTCAAACCATCAATTACAATCGATGATGTCAAGCTACACTTGGGTGGATGAGATACAATAAGGCTATCCTGTGCATGGTGTATGTGTTCACTTACGTATGATCTAATGATTAGGAACTCGGTATCTTGACGTTCTCAAATGGAATATGCACCCATGTACCAGGGACAACTATCAACCTTGCACTTCACTATTATCTGCTTTGGCTTGTTCTTGACAAATTTGTATGAAAACTTGTGTGCAATGCTATATTTGTACAATGTTTCACGGAGGGTCACAACATTTGCAAACATTTGTCCTTTTCCCATAATCAAATCCTTCCATTTATAATGATTCATTTCAGGCGAGCTTAATGGCACACTTTGCGAAGAACACATTAATGATGGCAACTCTTGAGTTTCATTAAACATTTGAGGGGGAGACATAGACAACCCAGCTGGACCTCCAAAGACTTGATCCCTCCTGCGACAAACAACAATTATTAGTGCAAGTAATGAGAAGCAAGTAATGACAATTAGTATACGAACAAATTACGTTTCTTAACACAACTACACTTACACTTCTTGTTCTTCCATTTGAACATTTGTACATTGTGGTATATTTTCATTATTCCCATTTTCTTCAATGTACACATGACAATATGTTTCATTATACCTTATTAAATGTTCTACCCCTTCATCATCTACAAGATCAACAAATGTAGATGTATCCATGCTAAGCTTCCACTTCATGCAAATTTCAGTATTTTCTTCCCCAATTAAAGATGCTATGATTCTTAGCAACTCCTCGTACGTTGTTCCTTCCTTGATGCCTCTTGTTCTTACCATTCCACCAATATAATCACTACCTTGTCCTACCCCTCTACAAAGTTACCCCTACATGGAAGTAACATAACAAGTTCTTGACCGAAGTAATCGGCCATCTTTAACTATGATCTGCAACATAAAGTTAGTATTAACAAGTTAAACAACCATATTAACAACTAAAACTGAAGGTATTAACAACTAAAACTGTAGGTATTAACAACTATCTCATATCAGCGTTTTCACATTCAATCATTCCCATCAACAAACAAACCCCCCTATGTTTCCATGCTTGAAAAACATAGCAACCTACCCTACAGCGTTTTCACTTTCATCTCGCATTAACAAGTTAAACAGCCATATTAACAACTAAAACTGAAGGTATTAACAACTAAAACTGTAGGTATTAACAACTATCAAATTTCAACGTTTTTTCAGCCTTCATTCCTTGATCATTTTTAATCATTCTCACTCAAATACAGACCTTTCCCTCTGTTTTCATGCCCAAAAATAGAGCAAGATTTTAACAACCCAACACTAGATTGATTAAATACGAAGTAGCATGGTGATTATGATATCTTAATCAAAATATTAGCATTTCTTACATAACTCCTACCCGATAATAGCATAAGTGAGGTGAAGCTCCAACCTTTCAGTCAACCAACCTTCAGACTGAAAAAAATGACGACGAACAGCAATATACAGATTGCTGAGTTCAGACTGTAATGAAATGGATGATCAGAATACTCCTAAGGATAAACGACGGAAGAGGGAAGTGGGAAGAGGGAAGAGGGAAGAGAAGGGTAAACGATTGAGGATGTAGGTGAGGATCAGTCGAAACCCATGTCCAGTTTCAGCTTTTCTTCATTCGAATCGATGTCACGTTTTAGCACCAAAACAGATGACGTTTTTACTCCCGGGGTGTGTGGGTAATTTTGGTTTATAACTTAATACATATAAAGGCCTTGGGGCCTTTTTGAGGATTCACCTATTCTATGGGCCTTTTTTGGGATTATTAGGCCTAAAGGGGCCCCCATATGAATTTTCCCAAGTTTTTTCAGGTTCAATATTGTAACACCCCGTTTTCGTAAACGTTTTCATAGCGTTTTGATCAAAGTGGCGCGTCAGAATTTTTTTTTTTCAAAATAAAAAGTAACTGAATAACATTGTTTGCAGTGTATCTGCTTGTTCATAGTACAGTCATCCGAGTATTTAGTAAAGTACATAACAAAATAATAGCATCTCTGTCTGATTCTTATGCTGGTTCCTTACCCCTGTCCTCGATCCTGATTCCCCTAGATCCTGAAGCTGAGGTAAGAGCTGAGGTCTAATGCCCATCGACCTCGTAATCGGTTAACCTCATGCTCATATAAACAATATATGAATGACGGTTTATTCGTGACATGTCGCCAGTACATAATCAGATATGTAAAACAATAACCACACATAGCCATCGCACATGCATGTTATCACTTGTCTGCACTCTTCACCAGTGCCACGATGTACAGTCGTGTCCTCAGCGCTAGGAAAACTTAACAGTATTTCATAATCATAACCCGTATATAGCTTATTGTATAATGGATCATTTAAGACAGAGTCTTAGTCTATGAATATAACTATCATATATAAACATACAACAAGCATAAATGTTAAGGTTACAATACGTGTCCGTACCTTCGTTGATGATTTACGGTACGTTTGACGGTCGGAATGCGATCACAGATATCCTATAAGGGTAATATCGCATTTATTAATTCATCAATAATATTATAGTAAATATCTTAATCACAACTGACCATTTTACCCCTGGTGTATTTATTTTTCAATTTCTTTCTACAAATTTCGTAAAAAAACGCTGTTTGACAGCATAAGGGCTGATTTTTCGCCTAACTTTGAAAAATCATAACTAATTCTACAAAAATCAAAACGAGGATCCGTAAAATTCCTCGGAATCCTTAAGATGTCTAGTTTTAAGTAAAAATACTCATTTTTTCCCTATTGCGTGAGTCATTCCCAGGTTTAGTGTTTCTAACCTCTGCCCAGAAACTCTCCAGAAAACATAGCCCATCTTTGGGAATTTTTATCTCCTAGCACAGAACTAGAAATAATACATTCTAGGTATATTTGAAAAGCCCTATATGTCTACTTCAACCATGAATTTTCTAAGAATTTAAGAACATCATCTTTAACATAAGATACCAGCGTTTTTACCACTGACTCCAGAAGTCGCTAACCGACAAATTTTCGTCAGCGCTTCGCTACTGACTCTCAACTCCCAAATTTTTTGCTCCAACCCTTCCTCCATCATTTTTTCAAAAAAAAACTCATTTTTAAACTCAGAAAACACAAAAACTAACAAATTTTGGAAGATTTAAGATTAAAACAACAATTAACTAAAAAACTCAAAAGCTAAAACTCTAAGAACTTACCTTGTAATATCCCGAATTTTGAGTCTAAAGACTTGAAAATTAGCCTATTTTTGGAAAACTACTAGACCCTATTTTTACAAGTGACAATTTGGAATCAGTATTTTTGGGACATGAATAGTATTTACTATTCACAAATACATGTTTACTATTTAAAAATACGTATTTACTATTCATGTGGGACCGACGTCAAATTATTTCTCTTCTCTTTTACAGTTCATGTAAAGTTTTTAAAAAAAAACGTGAGACCCATTTAATAATATTTTACTATTTAAATAATTATATTATTATTTTATATATATATAGTGTGGGACAAGCTGCCCACGTTATGAGAAAAGGGGAGGGGGTATTATATAATATATTATATATTATAATGATAATGTATTATTAAATTAATTTACATTTGAAAGGAGCAGATTGTAGTGGAGGACATGAGTGGAGTATTATTTTGTAATATATTATATTTATTATGATATGTCGAAGGAGTCACGGGAAAGTTGTGATTTTATGCTTTGGGGAATATTACCACAAATGACCCGAGTGATAATAACACTTAAGGACCCATTTCCTTTTCTATATAAACACACACGCAGTGAGCGCAGAAGCGCAGAAGAGGAAGAGGGAAGAGAGATAAAGAAGAGAAGGAGAGAGAGGGAAAGAAAAGAGAGAGAAGAGAAAGGAAAAGAGAGAAAATAAATAAGAGAAGGGTCCTTATATTTTTAGTAGTGTGAAGATAAGGTAAAGAGGAGGATACAGGACAAAAGGTAGTGGGCTTACCTTACTTGCATGTATTTGATATTATTATGTATGGTTGCTATGCTTGCTTGCTATGTTTAACATATTTGAATGATTGAAGCTCTGTTTTGAATTATGCTATGGCCATAAGTATGATGTAAGAAGCATTGAGCATGCAGATATGTCATTATGTTAACATGAGCATGTAAGGCAAGTATATTATACATTAATATTTATCTTGCATGCATTGTTTGGTATTGTTTGCTACTGAGATTCCCCAAAATCTCACCCCCCACAACTAACTATTAGGCAGGTGAGCACAATAAAGAAGTGCTGCACAAGATATTAACGGGAAGGTTACTCGAGGATGGACCAGTAGAAGAAGGAAGAACGGGAGGATGAATAGTGCCACCGTATAGATACTGTATCTGTGAATAGTGAAGTTGTAAAATTTAAAATACGCTTCCGTGTACGCAATATTTGGGGTATTTAAGGTGGGTGTTTCATACCTTGCTATTGTTTGAACTCCTTCAAGATACTCCTCACTCACTCTCACTTCTCTCTATATTCAGATTGTTACTTGATTTTGGTGTGAAAATGAAGTGATCCCAAGCCTACTATTTATAGGAGAAAATTGGGGACACAAATGGAATTTAATTGTGATCAAGATTCAACCTAACCATTGGATGGAATTGCACTTTTTGAAAGTTAATCTCCACCCCAACAAGGCTTGGTCGACATCCCCACCCAATAATGCTATTTATTATGTTTTTGTTTTAATTGCAATTAATTAATTAATTAGCTCAATTTTCTAATTGGAGAGTCATACTTTATGCTTTATGCTTTTTGAGACTTCAATTCCTTCTAATATGTGTGTGTGCTTACATGCATCTTCATTTCTTCATTCCTTTAATTGCTTTATCCCATCTCTTCCAATTTGTCCCCTCTCATTTGGCTCATGAATTTGTGCTTCTAATATATAATATCTAAAGCCTCCCATTGATCCCACCAATTTCACAAGGATTAAATTTAATTATGAAATTAATTAGAACCCTTATTGGCCCTTGATTTTTAATCAAGTTAGAATATCCCTAATTGATGCTTTTTTTTAATTGCCTTTTAATTAATTATGAGAAATTAAATAATTATTTTAACTAATGTAAATTTAATTGTCCATTAATTGTTGTTAATTTTCTTTAATTGGTTTAGGCATTTTGATGACATTTAATTGCCTTTTATGACATAATTAAGATTATACTTAATTATGATATTCTTAGGGTATTTTATGATCCCTAATAAGATTTAGAAAATTTAGTCTTTGATCATTCTAATTCTAGGGAAGAATTGCCTAGAAAATAAAACAAATACAATACAAAAAAATTTGAGACCACATATTCACCTATTTTAAATAGGTATTATTTATCAAAATATAATATTTAAAATAAATAATTATTCGGGTATTACAAATATCACCCCGAAAGTTTCAAAAAGTAGCAATGTTGTCCCATACCGTTTAAAAATTAACGTTGACCATCAAAAAATTGATGTTGTGGCCTTAAACTTTTTAATAGAAAAGGGGAACATTGCTCTAGTTTAACACTTTCCGGACAATATTGAACCTAAACTTTCAAGACAAATTTGTACCTTAACTCCATATTATATTACTCATTCTATTATTCAATCATTTGGGCCTGTTTAGGTTGGCGGTAGGAGCGGTGGCTTAAAAGCTATCTGACTTTAAAAAAAGCTCGGTAGGAAAAAAGTCAGATTGTAAATGGTGATTTGTGTTTGGATTGCCAGTTTGGCTTTTTGCAGAAGTGGATTTTTTCTTAACTGATGAGTGTTTGGATTATTATTTGAAAAGTCAGTTAAGATGGAAAATGACTGAAAAGGGCATGAATCATATTGAATACTACTATACATATTAGTTGGATATATTAGGATAATAAAAATTTTAATTTCAATTTTAATTTGGAAAAAAGTTAAATGATTATTAAAAAAATTAATAAACAATAAAGTCCTTAATTAAATATATTTAATGGATAAAATTGTTTATAAAATAAAATGCATATAAATAATACATTAATTTCTCCTATTTATATCATGGACAATTTTTTCTCTGATTCTATCACGAAGATGATTCATTTGTGGTGAAGATTATGTATTGGTATTTGATGAGGGGTCTTCATCAAGTGGATCATCATCATCTTCATCTTCATCGTCATCACCCAAATCTCCTTGGTTAGCTCGTTCAAATTCCACATCAGAATTCGTTCAACATATTTCTTAGCTGGGTTATCCCTAGCATTCAGCTTCTTCATTCCCTATAAATGAAATAGTTACCCTTTATTAAATTGGGTCTTATGTGATAACTATTTTTTTTGTAAACAAATTGATTAGGAAATCGAATCCAAATTAGTGAAGCTTATTTATGCAATGTTGCTAAATATTTGGATAATAACAATAGCGCCCAATTAAGCATAAATGAAAATGGCGAAGCTATTACCCGAACATTAGAAGTTTCAAAGAAGAACCTTTTCTCATTCTTTGACAAGGAAGATGGTGGGAACATCCATAACCTACTGAGGATCAAACCATTTAGTAAGGCTACAGCTTCACAATAGCCAATACGAGTATGCTAAGTTTTGCTTCTTGAGTTACCATAAACCTTACACAACATACACACATTCACATAAGGAGACAGCAAAAAAAAAGAGAGTAACAAACCTTTCTTTTGCGTTCCAAGTAGATTTGGGGACTCTCCTTATAGCAGATATTAGTACTGGTTTCCTGATTGTCAAAGTTCAATGTAAAACTATCAATCTTTGCAGAAAAATGTTTAATCATTAACACGACAAAATATGACATAACAACCACCAAACAATAACTTGCCAAAATTCTTAAAATCATGAAATTTAATTCACTTGGGAACACATTTTACAAAAATACAAACAGTCAATTACCTTTGATTTCCAAGTATAAACAGGTAAAACAGCGAGGAATAATAGGACATTGCTTTTTATAAGGCATGAGCCTGATGACAAGAATCCACATCTAAAATACAATGACATTCACAACATGAATTACATTCCTCATCCACCTCTATAGATTGACATCCACTTGGTCCTTCTCTTTTTCATTTTAAAAATAATTCTCCTACAACAATTGTCTGTCACTGGTACGAGTTTAGAGTATCTAACCAAGCAATCCTGGTCAAACTTTTGCTGAAACATCCTTATAGGCATTCCTGCATGGATATATTCTCTATTCCTTACACCTCCCAAATTCATGCCAAAAATTCTCATTAATAAAAAAATACACAGTGAATTGAAGACAATGCACATGACGTCAGTGGCACATCATACATCAGGGATTCTACAAGATCAAGCAACACCTATGGAAATGGGTCAAAAAAGAAAGAAAAAGAAAACTGATTTCAAGTATAAACCAATTTACACAAAAGCGGGATACGGATTTAGCTTAAATAAGTTTTTTTTGTTATAGTGAGCATAAATAAGTTATCAGATGATGCAACAGTTCCGTTTTCATTTATTAGTTACTGTCTAAACAAAATGAGTAGTGTGAGACCAATGGAAAACCCATCTCTACAATGCAAACAGAGCAACAACATGAAGAAGAAGAAAAACCCCACATGTACAGATCAGTCGATTTCACAGGAACAGAATAATGGGAAGCAAGAATCCAAGCTAATCCACCAAACAGAAACTCAAAATCAACTGAAATCAAACTCAAAATAAAATTCTCAAACTCATGATTCCATAGCTAATCCAGTTCTTGGGCACATCAGATGGAAGGAAATCACAAACCCGGAAGAAGCTATTTGAAGTGCTTGGGCGATCGGATCGAGTGAGACGAGTCTAGACCGACGATGGCGACCGCGATGGGCGATGGTCGGCGCGGCGTCTTCCGCTAGCGAGAGATCGGAGAGGACGAATTGAGAACAGGTGCAGTAGATGGAGCACGAGACCGCTATTTGAAGACGAGAATGGCTCTGCGCTTTGATTGGACAAGACGAGCACGCGAACCACTGGAGAATCTCTGCTGGAGGAAGGGAAAGGCGAGGATGATGGAGTCAAAAACTGATGATCTAGGGCACGACTAAGCACGAGAATCTCTGATGGAGGGGACGAGTGAGCACGGGATGGAGAATCTCTAATAAATTTCAGAAGGCACGGGATGGAGGAGACGAGCTCTGCGTCGGGCATTAAGCTCCAAATTGGGGCGTTGAATCCAGTGGCGTTTGGGTAAATGAAATAAGTCCAGCCAACGTACTGCCCAATCCAAACACTGCTCAGTGAGCTTTTTTTCTCACTGGTCATCTGCTTCAAAGCTACTGATTTTTTTGCACTATAAAGCTGATTTAAAAGCTAGCCCAAACAGGCCAGTATCTACTGATTCTAGCTACTCTTACATACGATGAATCTACAACATTTTAATTGTAGCTTTAAGCTAGTGTTTTGTAGATTATTTTTAAAAAAAATATTAATATTCATCATATTGGACAAGATATTTTTTTAAAAAAAATGTAGTAGAGTAAAATTTAAAAACAATAATAAGAATCATAATAGTGAACAAAAACTTCTAAAATTCTACAAAATATATTATTTTCTATTTTATGTGAGGAGATATAGAACATGGAAGATTTATATTGATTTTTCAAATTAATGAATTACCTGAAGAATTCTCCCAACCATTGTTGTCAAACTTGCGAGTTAACTCTCCAAGTTTACCGTTTTTATGCTTCTAACTTACAAAAACGAGTCGAGTCAGTGGTAAACTCGTGGTAGTTGTAAACTCAGTTAAACTCACGAGTTTATACACCGAATTTACCATTTTTACGTTTCTAACTTACAAAACCGTGTTAATTTACTCTTAAACTCATGTTAACTTTTTTGATTTGATCATGCTTAGCGGCTTTATGTAGAAATTTTATAGAAAATTCTTTATTAAATATGATAAATGATGAACATTGAAGGATTTAATTTCAATAATTTGGATTTAAAATATATTTAAATCAAATTGTTGTCATTTCTATATTTTAATTATTTAATTATACACTAGTAATACCTATTTAATAATAAAAGTAAACTCTTACGAGTATACGATTCAAGTTCACGATACGAGTTTACGTGACTGTCACGAGTTTGTTTAAACTCGTGAGTTTGACAACCTTGCTCCCAACCCTGCTACCAGCCTACCACCATATCTTTGGAGGATCTTTTGGAAAAAAAAAACACACACACACACAGAGAGAGACAAAGAGAGAGAGAGAGAGAGAGAGAGAGAGAGAGAGAGAGAGAGAGAGAGAGAGAGAGAGAGAGAGAGAGAGAGAGAGAGAGTACAATTTTGGGAGGACATTTTCTTCTTTGATTATCGACCTGAAATCATGATTATTTGATAAAAAAAAAAAATCCTTCAAGGATGGGAAAAAATATCTAGAATCCAAATAAAATCTCTGATATGCCACAAATATTTTTGGTAAGATATTTTAAAAAGATTATGATCTCTCATTGCTATAGAGAAGCATTTGTATTAGGGTGATGGGAAGTTAAAAGAAAGAATCTCCAACGGCTATATTTCCTCCCTCCAAGATTATGATACAAAAAAAGAAGGTTCAAGTAAGAATGGCAAGAAATAGAGGAAGAATGTCACCCCAAAAAAAAAAAAAATAGATCAGCAAGAATTGAGAATTATGTCCATTTTAAGAAATTTTCCAATTCTCCATTTATGAATGGACAATAATATCTTATCCAAATCATGCCATTTACATCCGTTTGCCTGTTCTGATTGAAAGCCGGATTCAATGGATTTAGGAATTTAGCACACCATGTTTCCTTCAAAATATCATTTTGTTAAAAATCCATGATGTTATGCCAAAAAATAGTAAATAAACAAAGACCAGATAAATAAATTTTCTGGCTACGATAGTACTCTTCTTATATAATTTTAGACTGTAGTTCATTAATTAATAATTTCTTGAAACTAATAAAATTAATTAAATATAGAAATTTGTTGCTTTTATTTTTATATTTGGCCAAAAATTGGCTGGATTGATTTCATTTTATTAGTTTTTCTTTTAGAGTCAATTTGTTGGTTGTTCTTATTTTTGTCATATAGAGCTAGAATCACCGAATACGTTCACAGGAAAAAAGTGCACGAAGTTATATATGTTATTTATTTACATTCATTCAAATCTCTGTGTGTGTATGTGTACACGTACTAAATTACATATACCCAATAATATTGCACTTATAGTAGAGAATCTGACCTCAAAGCAAATGTATTTGGAAGAAAGATAATAAAGGGGGCAACTGAATGATTAGTTGTTAATATAATACTTGGAAAATGTGTCGAGTTATGTATCATATCCCTTCTTCCCCAGTTTAGAGAGATCAATCAGTAAACTTAAACAACTAAGTTCAACAAATGAAATCTTGCTCCTAATGATTTTTTTTCCCGCCAATCCTAATGATGTTTTCTAATACACATACACAAATGTTTGTGTGCTCGTGTCGTATGACATAATATTAACTAGGCTAAAGTATACTTTTAATCCTTTAAGTTTACATGAGGTATATTTTTAGTCCCTTAACTTTATAAAATATACTTTTAGTCCTATAATTCTAACACCGTTAATTTTACTAACGGAAAATGCAAAATCAAGCAATAATGGTGTAAACTTATGTGATGATTATGTAATTAAATGCTATTAATTTTAAGTTTAAAATATGGGTAAATTGAAAAATATATAAAATTTGTGTAATTAAATGCTATTATCATGACTTGAGTTCATTGCGTCAGTGTTTTCCATTAGCAACATTAACGGTGTTAGAATTTTAAGACCAAAAGTATACTTTATAAAGTTAAGGAACCAAAAGAGTATGCCTTATATAAAACTTAAAGGACTAAAAGTTTACTTTAGCCAATTAACTATTATCTACTACTAATTAATTAAAATGTGTGTGTTTTATACATCATCATCAGGGAGAACCATATCGTTTAGCATTAGGAAAAGTTCATCAAGATCATCCATTTGGCCAGCTCGCTGAAGTGACAATATTATATTATGCTGATTATGATTACAGCCTCAAGCATTCCTAATACCATTAATTGACTTCTGAGGCAAAGATAGAAACCCTGCAGACACTTTTGCTCGATTTGGTTCAACACAGACATTCACAGCTGAGGATGAGATTGGCACAAATCCATCGTTTGAAGAACTCCCATTACTTAACAAGCCAACTATGTTGTTGTTGTTCTGAACTCGACTCAACACACCAAATGTAAGAAAAGCAGTGTTGTGCAGTTGAGTTCCACAGTGGTTATTAAAAGTACTGCTGGGACTTCGGTGCAAACCAAAACTTCCATAAGGCATTATCATCCCATGGTCATTATAATTGTTAATTATTCAGTTGAATTCAATGTCGTTGAGTGTTCTTATTATCATAGTTAGTTGGGACATAATTGTTAGCAATGATATTTTCTATCACACACAAATAGGGTGTGCACGTTTGTGGGCATGCAAGCGCATATGTTGTGCACAGGTGGCTTGTATATCTATCATACTACCTCTGGTCCTAAATATAGGACATATTTTGTAGTATAATATGTCCTATATTTAGAACCACAAGAGTATATATTTATATAATAGACAATATCTAAAAGGTTCATCAAATTGCTGTACAAGTCCATTTAACTAGCTACTAAAGAAAGGTTAATATTTTTTCCTTTTTGAAAAGAAACCTTAATAAAACCACCTACTTATTGGTCTAGGATATATCAAACAAGCTATATAGGATTTTCATCAAGTTCATGATTCTTGAAAGGAGCAGCTTTTTCATTACTTCTAGTTGGGATCTGCAACACCGAACAACCACGCGTCAATGAGATCCATGTCCAAATCCTGCATTAGAATTGAATCCATATCATTAGATCGATATTATGTTCAGTAAGCATTTTCATCAATCCTAATTAGAGTCGTTAACTGATCTAAATAACAAACAAAACTTTTGTAAGATGGCTCGCCTGTTCTGGAGGAGTTGAGTTACCAGCTGATGAATTAACCTGCTGGTCCGCCATGAACATGTCCATGGGTTCCAAGTTTGTGGATGTATCGTTCCTCACCACCTTCAAAGATCACATTACAATTGTAACAGTAGAAGGGTAACAATGGCTTAAAATTCGGTTGGTTTATTATAGCAATAAGATTTAGAATGTGTTTAACAAAAAAATGTCATATTTATTGAAAATGTAACAATAATATGTTAAGAATTTATAAGTTTTAGGGGGAGAATTTTTCTTTTTTTCTTTTTAGGTTTTATGGTCGGTGGAAGAGAAAAAGGAAAAAGAAGAGCAAGGTCTCGCATGAGAGAATGACATACTCTCATTGAATCTTAATGACCATCCTTCACTTTTCACTCTCATAAATGTTTTTGAAGTTAGGAAATGTTCACATGCATGAAACAAAAATAGAACACAAGTATTACTAATAAAAAGTAAAACTAACCAGATTAGGGTTTTCGTTGGTGCAAGATGAGGACTTGTTCGGTAGAACATTGATGCTTCTTTCATTTGTTTGAGCAGTCACATGATCACCATCTCCCTGCAAGTGTTGCAATCAAGTTCTTGGTCATATATGTCTACTTAAGATGATATATTTAACTCATTCACACAAACTCAACCATAAAGTAGAAGTAGACCAAATATTGAAAATATAATTAAGCAACAAATACAAACCAGCTCAATGCAGTCTTTAATATTGAAGGAGCTAAGAATGTCAGAAGTCGAACGTGCAACAGCATGAGGCCTTTCTTCAGTCTGATTGGAGAAGACCTAGAAACCACAATCAATATTATAATTAACAAACACCATACTTTTAGCTTCTTGCATCCAAAGTAGTCAAGCTTACGCATAATATTGACTATTATCTACCACTAATTAATGAAAATGTGTGTGTTTAATACCTCATCATCAGGAAGAACCATGTCGTTTAGCATTAGGAAAAGTTCATCAAGATCATCCATTCGGCCAGCTTCCAACTGATTCGCTGAATTGACAATATTATGTTGCTTATGATTACCACCTCCAGCATTCCTTATACCATCAATTGACTTCTGAGGCAAAGATGGGGAGCCTGCAGACACGTTTGCTCGATTTGGTTCAACACAAACATTCACTGATGAGGATGAGATTGGCACAGATGCATCGTTTGAAGCACTCCCATTACTTAACAAGCCAAATATGTTGTTGTTGTTGTTGTAATTGTAGTTGTTATTTTGACCTGTATAACCAACATTCGGAACTCGATTCAACGCACCAAATGTAAGAGAACCAATGTTGTTTAGTTGAATTCCACAGTGGCTGTTATAAGTACTGGGACTTCGGTGCAAGCCAGAACTTTCATAAGGCATTATCATCCCATGGTTATTATAATTGTTATTTAGTTGAGTTCCATGGAGGTGATTATATGTCCAAGGAGTTCGTTGCAGGCCAAAGCTTCCATAAGGCATTATCATCCCATGATTGTTCTTTCTATCATAATTAGTTGGGACATAGTTGAAGTTACTGCTATTCCCCAGTGAGGTATGGTTACTCATCAAACCATTTGCAGTGAGGGCATTTGCTGAAGTCATGAACCCTCCATTTGCGCTGGGACAATTATGATGATTTGCTTGATTCTGTTGGAAGTTTCTGTAAGTATGATCGGTCCCATAGTGGTTTGGTTGAGTCAGTCTAGTTTGATTGCTGAGAAGGGGTCTGGTTGTTAGAGGCCTAGACACAACGGTACCATAATTTTGTTGATAATAATTTTCATGACCACGAAAATGACTAACTCTCCTTTTAAGGTCTCTGATGAGATCTGTGGGAAGTCCCATAGCAAACTTTGACCTTAAGCCTCTCTCTGATAATCCCTCAAGGATTCCTTTCTCTGCAATTTTCTTCAGAAACAATCGGTACTTCTGCAATATATAATCAAATCAGTTAATTTTTCTTGTTCTCTTGTTTTATCTGTTTCTATGTTTAGATAAATTTAAAATTGTTCTCAGCTTTGAATACATAATGTTTGAAATTGAATTAGAATAGGTCAAAAAATGCACGGTTGAAGAGAACATTTATATTTTTGCTTAAGAAGCAAACCTGCAAATGACTGGCAACATTTTCTCTAGTCAAACCTGGCACGTTCATGATCTCAAGAATCTTTGTTGGAACAGCCTCTGTATGAAGAATTGAAGATTGAAAATTCCAAATTAAATCCATTATATACCGAGTAATTAACATTGTAGAATGGATTAATACTAATTGAATTCCACTATTTGATAATAAGATTTTAGTGTTTAAAGTATATATGTTATTTTATAATTTTGTGTTTTGTAGATTCAACATCTCTGTTTCTGGTAAAGATGGATATGAATACTCACTGTCCATGCCAATGTAGTCTATGGCCAACAAGAAGCGATTGTGAAGATTAGTAGTCCAGAAAATCCTGGATCTCTTTGGACCACAGAATATGAGTTCTTCATTCTCAATCACCTCACTACGCTTTCTCTTGCAATACTTCTTCCTTTGCTTTTTAGGCGATGCTGAATTAACAGTTGGTGATGGTGATGAGTCTCCTTCTTCTTCTTCTTCGCTCACTGACACTATTTTGTCATTCTCAATTCTTAGTTTCTCTCTACTCCCAGTCACAACATATTGCCACACGTCTTTTACGTCCTCTCTTCGTACTGGTTTAGCCATGCAATATGCTGCTCCATTCTCTAGATTCCTCGACATCACATTCTTCCTCCAATCTACAGACATAACTGCACACACATATCCATATTTATAAGAATTCAAGTTTAACTATATAGCTGCATAAACCCTAACCCTCTTCGATTGAACAAGGTTGAGAGAGTAGTTAATGAGTCCTGGTATGTATGATTGCTTACTGATGACTGGAAGATGGAATTCTCGTTTGACACGTTTTTGGAGTTCAATTCCATTCATTCCTTTCATGTTAAGGTCAGTGATGACGAGGTTGAAAAAGCCTCTAAATTCTCTAAGAGTCTTCAAAGCTTCAAGACCACTTGTAGCAGTTGCAACTGAAGTTTCAAAAGCAAATCCTTTATTCATATTATAATTAAGTAAATACTAATTGAATAATAAGGAATAGGCTACAAAAAGAATAATAAAGATTAAGTAAACTCCTATATTTATATAGCACAAATAAACGGTGGTTGAATAATGAGGTCATCTTTATGCTGATTTTTTTGCCTAAGAAAATCTTGCTTCATTCCGGTGTTCATATGTATGAAACCAGATTGATCTACAAATTAATTAAAGCAAAGATCTGGAGAATATAACTTAATTGGAAAATAATCTAATGAGATCATTAAGGGAAAAAGGTTGTAAATGAAAGAACAACGCATATAATTGTGCTTGAGAAGCAGGAAATTCAAATTGGAGTTTTCTCAAATGAAATCTATACTATGTTCACAATCTGACCATTTTCGCATCAACAAACAACAAAATAGTTTGAATTCATTCAAAAAATAATAATTAAAATATATAGTTTATGTTTTGAATATAGTGACATCTCAACTTGTGTGATGTATATATATAAAATCTTAAACTCAACTGGTCTGCATATATATGATGGGTGAGGACAAAACAAACAAACATAGAGAAAGACTACGAGGAAGAAATGATAATTAAACATTGACTTACTGAATAGTAAAATAATTAAAGTTGATTACTGAATCTCCATGTCCATCCGTTTTTTAAAAAAAAATTAATATATTATTATAATGTTTTTTCAGCCTCATAAATCATTTTAGCCTTAAAATATGTATTATATAATGTATTATTTTAATATGAGAACATGAAGAAACTGAAAATTAGAAGTAATTACAATCATATATATCGAGGTGAGATGAAATTAAAGTCATCCTCAAAGCAGTCACTTAATAACAACTCCTTGAAGAATCAAAGATCGAGGCTTCCGTTACAAAACAGAAAACACAATCAGTCACAACTATCTTTGACCACATGATAGAACCTTTCCAGGAAAGAGGGAGAGACACATATGATCATGTAATAATAGTATTTTGAGAAGGAAAAAGAGACGAAGAAGGAGATCAGCGAGCCTGAAATAAACTCAATTCTTAGACAAAGACAATCTTAATTTTAATCAAACATGGTACGTAATTTTACGAAGTGAATATTACAGAACCTTTGTATTGCCATGATCTGAGAAAACCAGCGTTGACAGAGAGAGTGGTGGTATCATTGTCCACGAGCAAGATGGCGATGTTGAGTCTCGCACAGTCAACAACTTGAGGAGAATTAGAAGCCATTGTCTCTGAATGAAACCTGTATCCTCAGACAGATCGAAAAACCAAGCTATCAAAAAACCACTATATGTTGTCTCTGTTACTGTGGGCGAAATTAGTGAGAGATGTTTCTCCTTTTATAATGCCTTAGGAGTGTAGTGGTCAGCATTGTGTTCAGACAAATTCTTACATTTGGCACTTTTACTTCCTCATGGAAACATATCCTTTTTTTATTTCTAGAAAATCTTCCTTTCTTGTCTGATTTTGAGTTTATCTTTCTTTCCTTTTCTTTTGAAAAGAATAATGTTGAGATTAAAATTTGAGGCTGTGGTTTTTTTAAAAAATTACATCTTCCAATTAATTATAAGAAAAATTGTTGAAAAACTGCAAAATTTATTATTCAAAGATACCTAAAAACCCATGTTCTTGAAGGGGTGTAATTCATCTTCTATTAGCAAGTATAACTCTTTTTTAGTTGTGTGCAACATATTTTTAATTATGTGTAAATGCCTTTCATTTTACATATAATTGAATTAGGTTACAAACAAATGATAAAAAGTTGCACTGCTAAAGACAGGTTACACTTAAGTTCTTAAACAAATTTTAGGTGCATTTAGAGCCATAAATTTTAGAATGAAAAAAAAAATCCTTTTGTAATGGCAAGAAAATCTATAATAGAAATGCAATACTTATTACATCTTACCATTTGTTACTTGGGTTCTTTCTTTAGAAGATTTGGTAATATTCTCATTTTCACCTTGCTTCTATAAGACAAATTTATTACCTTTCATGAAAACTATATATTTTCTTTTATGTATCTTTTTAACTTTTATGTATATGTTAAAGTCTTTTTAAAGTGGATTGTGATAATTAAACAATGGAGCTGCTATATATTGCTAAATATTTTTAACATGTTCGAACTTATATAATTAAATGTTCATTAAAAAAGACAAATCTTGCAGTCTTGATCCATGCGGTTTTGCAACTAGTTATAATAAATTGAATTGCATATGCTGCCATTTTCAATGATTTCAGTGAATTTACAATGCAATTCACAAACCAAAATTATATCTGTGCAGGCATATACGGATCTAATTGACTATATACTGTAAATATCTGTATACAAGATGGAATTTTACCCAGCATATATTGTACATGTTTGGTTTAGTTTTTAGGAGGGGCAATTGGACTTATTTACTATTTCAATCGGGCTTATGGTGATTTTTTTAAAAAAAATTGTTTGGATGAAAAAATTTCGAATTAGGCTTATGGGGTAAAAGCAACTTATTTGAAAAGCCAACTTTCCTGGCTTATGGAGTAAAAGCTCCTTATTTAAACCTAACTTACACAGTAAAAGTTACTTATGCAACCACCAATTCAAACATAAATCATATTTCACAATCTGACTTTTACTCAATCTGACTATTCCATAAGTTATTTTTCCCACCGATATCACAAACAAGCCTATTGATTTCTAAATTATATTCCTCTGACATTTTTACGCTTACCAAAACTTGAAAAATCTTATATACTCACTTGTGTCATTAACTTAAAAACAACACCTATGGGATTAATTACTAAAAAATGACAGCTTAATTATAGTTCCGGATTAATAATTAATGGTTAATGTTCAAGGTTTAAGGAGGGCCAAACATGCAACCTCGTGCTTAAGCAAGGCTTAAGGAGGTCTACGGTTTTACGCTTACTAAGAGTTTTTTTTTATATATAATCCAAAATAAAATATTCTACTCAGTTTTCACTAATTTTTATTTTGTTTGAAAGCATTTACCAAACAACTTATCTTACACTGTAATTAATTACTTGAACCACCTGATGCTAACTCAGTTGATAATGGTGGGAGTGGAGGATAAATAATGGTTAATAATTTAAAGTCTAAAACTTTCCTGTCTGATAAAAAAATAAAGAAAAAAGGAAAATGTTAGGAAGTTTGTAGCAGATACCAGAAATTGAAAATTGATGAACATTTGTTGGACTAACAGAAAGGGCTAACGGGCCCACACATTCATAGCTTTTCTAAAACTGACTAATTATGCAGATTTCTAGAGAAATTTATTGGCCAAACAAAATTAAATTTGAAATAAATGTGGGTTAAAGGATATTGTGTAATAAAACTATAATTCCATTTCAGAAAAACCCTGTAAATTATACAGAAAAAGAAATAGAAAACCAGATTCTACCTGTTGTTTCCACACAAAAAAACCTTATTTTCTTTTTAAAAGTTAAGGTTTTTTTCGCACAAAAAATAAGGTAAATTTCATAGGAAAGGAAGTATTAGTTTAAGGGAAAATGACAAATAAATACCATATGAATTTGCAAAATCCCTAGAAGTCTCCCGGATTTGTAAAAAGACTGAGAGGTACTAAGAACCTATGAGGGATATGCAAATTTCGGGTGAAATTATCCTTTTGCCCTTAGTTTTAAATAAATAAATAACAAAAATACCCTCGCCGAGGGCCGCCGGCGAGGGGGTGGGGTTTTTTTTAATAAAAAAAAACATATTCATTGAAAGTGTGGGAGATTTAAACTTCCATTTTTCCATATTTCGAGAAAAAAGTATCCCTTGTTTTTCATTCCCATTCACATAAGAATGAATACTAAAATTTGCATTCCAAACAGGCATGAATACAACATCTATAGGATAACTTCCGTCTTGAAAGGTATTTAGTGTTTTTATACGATATTCTCGATTCCTCTCGATTTTTAGTCCAATACAAAAATTGATAGGTTCTGTTAGGTTAGCTATATGTTGTGGGAGATGAGGTTCGAACCCCCAACCGCCCACACATCCATGGGGCCAAGTGACCCAACCAGTTGGGCCACTTGGTTCCTTTAATATTTATATACATTAACAAATATATATATATATATATATATATTAATATATTTTTCTTAATATTTTTTCAACAGTATTTACAAAACTTGCAACGATATTTACAAATCCTGCAATGCAATTTACAAATTTAGCAACGGTATTTACAAATTCAGGAAATTTTTGGGGGTTTTGCAAATTTATATGGTATTTATTTGTCATTTTCCCTTAGTTTAATTCTAAGGGAAACTTATCTAGCATTATTTTTTTTCTAATTTCATTAATTCCACTATAAAATTAAATTGCCCAATTCTAAGGGAAACTTATCTAGCATTATTTTTTTCTAATTTTATTAATTCCACTATAAAATTAAATTGCCCTTCTTACATTTACTAATCATAATTACATGAATTGATTGAGGCTATAATTGCAAAATGACAAATGTAATAAATTCATGATAAGTGAGGCCTTGATCCGGACAAGGTGTGAGTAAGATTGTGCAGGGGTGGTGGCAATCTTGTGCAAGGTTTCGGCAAATCTGGGCAAGGTTTGCAAAATAACTTCTTTTTTTTTAGTAGTAAACCCAATGAAAGAGCCTTTTGCGTATGTGAAGTTGAACTAGCCCAATATAAAGAAACATAAATGCAAGTTAATTAAATTAAGGTTTCATGTTATGTTTTGTATTTTGCAATAACTTTTTTGACCTGAAATGTTTTGTAATAACTTGTAATACTGTATATGGTCAAAACAAGATAAGTTAGCCTTAAGCTCAATTGATTTGTTCATATAAGTCAACAAAATTTGTAGTGCAATTTGCACGACAAACTTTGTCCTATATTTAGAAACGGGAGAGTACTATATTTGATCAAAACAAGATAAGTTCGCCTTAAGCTCAATTAATATGTTCATATAAGTCAAAACAAAGTTTGTAGTGTAATTTGTGTTATAAACTTTGTCCTATATTTAGGATCAGATGAATACAATATATGGTCAAAATTAAGCTCAATTGATCTGTTCATATAAGTCAAAAACAAAGTTTGTAGTGTAACTTACACTATAAACTTTATTCTATATTTAGGACCGGAAAAGTACTATACATGGTCAAAACAAGATAAATTCGCCATAAGCTCAATTGATCTGTTCATATAGGGCCCACAAAAGGAAGCCGATGATTGTGTCCCTCACTAAACTCTTGAGAAGACCATCAATCCAGCCTCCTTTGTTAGGGTTTCTGCCTGCAAGATCTCTAAACCTTAAATTGCCTTGATCTGATATCAGAGCATACACAACACCATTCATGTGCCCCTTTCCTATTACCCCCACCACCTTTTTACAGTTATTCACCGCTTTGCTTCTCTTCAATGACCAAGCAAGGTACTGCAAAACAAACCCCATTTTGCATTATGCAGGATCACATTTTACAATAAACTTACAGTTCATTATTCTTCAGAGAGTATAATCTCGATACAGGTTTCACGAGAAAAAAAGAAAGTATTGGGTTAACGTTATTGTTGTTCCTTAAAGTGTATTGAATTTCGGTTTTGATCCTATAGCTTCAATTTGATGGCTTTACATGGACTTAGTTTGAGTTTAAGTATAGGGACCAAAACCAAAACTTGTTAACAATATAGGGACCAGTCGTTAAACTCAAACCAAATTTTTATGAAATTATAAAGATTAAAACCAACGATTTGAAACTACATTGAACCAAAATCGAAATCGATTAAACTATAAGGACTAACAATAGGATTAACCCTTTAGGGAACTCACTGATACATGAGAACCATAAGGTGAATTTAATCCTTTTAGAATTGATGGTGAAGATGCTTGTGGCAGTAACATGTTGATGGGGATAAGTATATCTCTTAAGAACTAAAATGATGTTACATTCATCTTTCAAGAACCAAAACGGTACTTCAGTCATTTTATAAAAGGAATACTACTCAGGATTCGTTCCTGTTCATTCATTCCATCTGTCTTCGTTTTGTATGTTTTTTCTTTTAAAAGAAAAAAGTATTGGCTTTTGAAGAAAGGTAATGGAGGAATATGACTATTTGACATTGATGTTTCCTGCGTTGAAACAGAAGAAAGTTGAGACGAGAAGAAAATCTTACAGTATCTCTTTCATGTAGAAGAGGCTGCAACAATGATGGGTAAGAAAAGCTCAGTTGCTCATAAAGCTGAAATGTACCCTCATCATCAGAACTTGGTTCTTCCTGCATTTCAGAAGATCGCGTCCATTTAAATCATAGTTTCAGTGATCTTTAATGGAAAGGGTAGAGGGAAAAGTGGCATGGCATATATTCTGAGGTTCATACCAAGCAATAAGGCATCTATCTTTCAATCAACCCCTCTTTTATTCACTGTACTGCACTATTTGGAAATGTAGAGAATATGCATGTCACCATCATGTCATCTGATGTGGAACATTCTATGTCCTCTCCTGTGAATTACTCGTAATTTATAACTGTTTTCTACTATCAACAACTGTCTTAAGAACCATATCAGACAGGACTGACCAGTTTAACCTAAAAGTCCTATACCCTTATGATGGCTACTTTTCCTTGTTTTCACCTACGTAGTACATTCAACTTGAACAAAATTTGAAGTATGAATTGCTGTGTTAAAAATCTCAACAAAACCTTACCCGCAGTTCTAAATTTTATTCAAGGGCAAATAGTAATCAGAAGAAACGGTAAAAAGGCTACATAACAGTATTATTTACATCTAGGTTTTGTGAAGGTTTAGCTTAAGTTTAATGGAACAAATTGAGACTACATAAACAATTCACTGCATGAATATCCATGAAATGCACTGCAAACTAGAGATGGGAAGCAAATGTAGATGAACCTATTGTAGACTAATTAACCAGTTCATTTTAGGAAAGGATGGTAATGAGCAAAACAGGAGCTTCGTGTGTTCTTGGAGGCAAAATTAAACTCCTAAACACTAAATTGATGACAGTAATATATTTTATAACATTAAGACTAAATTGATGACAATAAACACTATGGGCCTGTTTGGTACGACGGATTTGGAGGGGAGGGAAAGAAAATTTTTATGAGTTAAATTTAAAAAAATTGGAGAAGTGGGGTTATAAAATTGTAATAAAGAGAATAAGTATGATAAAAGAGTAAGAAAAACTAATTTAAAACTTTTAACCCCACTTCTCTAATTTTTTTAAATTTAACTCCAATTTTTTTTTCTCTCTGCTCACTTTTCCTCCCCTCCCCAATCCCTTCATACCAAACGGCCCCTTGAATACTTCATGAAGGCAATAGTATTATTGCCAAAGACAAAAATTAACAAGTTTATTCGTAATTCTAGTAGAGTGTGGTCCTATGGGTTTGGGGATCAGGTTCTGATCCTCGTCCCCATATCGATGGTAGAGAACAATCTGCATCCAGTCCCGTCTCCATGCATCCATAGTGCAGGGCATTCCCAGCTGGGATACCCACAAATAGCAAAAATGTCATCCCTTAGTTTTAAATATTTGGTGCATGTTTAGATTAGCGGTAAAAGCTGATTTTCCAACGTGATTTACAGTATACGAGATAAATTTATGAAAGAAGTTTTGTTTCGACCTGCATGAACGTGCTTTTCTACCATCAACTCAAATAGGCCCTTATTTGTAGAACACTTTAAAAGTAAAAAAGAATTTTTTTCTGAAAAAGTAGTTGATAAATAACTAGCAAGTACAAAGAATGTAAACATAGTTTTTTACTCTCGGCAAGTCAATCATTTAAAAACAGCCACAGCGCAAATAACCATTTAAACTTCGGCCCTTCTTCAAATAAACTCTACAGTTCTCAATTTTGGCAATTAGCCTAATCCAGTTTATTCAGTGTTTGACAAATAACCAGTTCCGCTCAAAGTCCTGCGAACTTAATACCACCGTAAATGCTCAAAATACTACAAAACATTATCATGAAATCAAGAGAAATTTCACCAAGGAGCAAACTTGTTCACCTTAAATGAGTGTAAGGGGTTGAATGATACTCCTACGATCCTTAATATAGGACATATTTAAGGAGTTGATCTTGGTCATAAATATAAGACATAGTTTTCATATTTATCAATCTTTTACTAATTTACCTCCACAAATGCTCCTTTAACCATAATCAAAGAGAAGGAAGAATAAGGGAATTAAGGAAGATGACTAGGGCGTTCTGGAAAATAATTATCATTTTAATTAACTTAACTAACTTCCTTAATCTAATCAAATTGGGTAAATATGTCTTATAAAGGCCCAAGGAGTATATGAGTACGTCTATATTAATTGCCAATATAAAACCAGGGGAGTTCATTTGAAATGGGTCAAAGTGAAAAGGGGACAAAGTTAAGGGAGTTTTTGCGTCGATCCTTTATCTACATAAAACTCAGCAGAGGGGAAAAATGTTAGAAGCTAGGCCTAGGACTGTATAATCTTGGTAAGAGAAGCAACCTCAAGCTTATTTGCGGAAATGCTAGACGATGATGTTATTCCACGAACAACAGAGACCACTAAACTTAGTTTCTCTGTCCATTTCAAAGCTCTCCACGCCCTCTGAAGCTGCAAGACAGATTACAGAGAATGAAAGGAAAGATCTTTCGTAATTCAGTACATTAAACATAACAACAAAAGAAATTCTCCTAGATAATATAGAATCACGTTGTTCTAAAGAACATGAATAGCAAACAATGCTGAAATTAATTATTGCCTGTAAACAACTGTTTTCTGTCATAGTTGCAAGAGTTAACGTGGACATACAGTTATTTCAATTGGCCGATCTCCCAAAACTATTTGTGCACCAACTTCTTCAGATGCTTTTCGAGCAGCACGGAACTACAACGGAGATATTACTTTATTATCAAAATGAGCTTTATATCTAAAGATCAGAAGCATATTTTGAAATTACCTCATCACCAAATGGGCGGTTAACATCAGAAGAGATCTTTGATGAAAAAGCAGCCAGGAGTAACCGTAATGCTAAGGCAGTTTGACCACCTGACAATAAGATGAATAGTAAATAAATTTCCTTTTGTATATACATATTTGTACTTACTGCTTACCCAAGTTTATGCTACGTCCAACAGCACCAAAAAACCCAGTCCCACTCAAAGAAAACATATTTGAACGTAATTGTTTGCCAAGCTCGCCATCAGCAGAAGCATACATGATCCCAGCTCTGGAAATGAACCCTGCAACATATGAGAATAAGATGTGGATTGACCACAAACAATTTTGACATTTATCCAACTTCTTACTTATCTAGAAGGAATATCAATTCAATAGTAATTCAGAGTAGCAAACTCAACAGCGGTTCCAGAATTTAGACACGAATATCAAACTGGATAGTTAAACAACAACAAAAAAGGGAAAATTTGCCTCCACTTTAGCTAAATAATTTCCAAAAGCCCCCACAAAATCACTGCAGTCTTTAGGGGCAAGTGAAATTAATTTGAGGAGGGAATGGAAAAAAAAAATAACCCTCCCGCAAGCCCCATTACAATGTAAAAAGCGTGTATTACAGGACAATCATGCGTATTTACAAAACAAACAAGCTGATTTACAAGACGAATAATTAAAATGACAATATGTCATGATCAATATTAAGTTATCATATATCAACAAACACAAGTATAAATTCAAATTGTTGGTTTTGCAAATCAGCCAAGTTTTCTTGTAAATTCTCACATGCATCTTATAAAGGTTTACACTTGTCTTGTTTTTTTTTTTTTGTTGGGATACACTTATCTTGTGAATTCCCTCTTCTCTAGTAAACATCACAAGTGTTATTGTCATTTCAATTCTTGTCTACACACACGATTGTCTTGTAAATAGGCACATGTGTCTTGTAATTGTCATATTGTCTTGTAAAAAACACAAGCTATTGTCATTTCAATTATTGGTCTTGTAAATAGTACAAGTTATTGTCTTTTCAATTATTGGTCTTACAAATCAGCTTATTTGTCATGCAAATACGCACAATTGTCTTGTAAATAGGCACATTTGTCTTATAATAATACACGCTTTTTACATTGTAATGGGCTTTTGGAGGGTTATTTTTGTCATCACTCGTTAAATTAATTTCACTTTCCCCAAACTACTGCAGTGATATTTTAGATTGTTATGGGGCTTTTGAAAATTATTTAGCTACAGTAACGGTAGGTGAAATTTTTCCAAAAAAAAATAAATAAGTGGGACAGAGTGTTATTATTTCGTCAACACCTATTTACATTAACTACGAATAGAAAGGCACCAGGTTATTGTTACCAGGGAACTGCCAGAATTAACCGTATCCTCTTGTGTTTCAAATCAACCATTTCTATTAAGCTAATCTACGAGTAAAAATTGCTTTTCACGTCAATTGTCAATAACCTTCTGAATAATACAATTATGAATTTTTGAAGTATTCATGAACGATAAAGGTGGACCTAAACAAAATTTTACTCGAAATTATTATAGCAGATGTAGCCGATGCTGCAAATTTAAAAAAGTATTGTAAAGAACGAGGGTACTTGCCTGCTTCTACAGAGCTCGACAACCACGTTATCTGGCTTCACTGCTCGCACCACGCGCTCGACGTCCATGGCCGATTCCTTAGAAATGTGAGTAGTTCCGAGTAACCAGATCGCCTCAGGTTCCACAAATTCGGACCTCCATGAAGGAACAGGTCCAAACTGCTTCTTCTGAATCAAAAGCAAGCTCCCATTGTAGGCTAAATCGAGCAACTCAGGATGAGACTCAGCAATCGCAGATCTGGATTCATCCGAAATTTGTAACTTATAATTGAAATCTGGAGGTGGGGGTTTGATCGAGACTTTGAAGAAGAAAGATCTGAGAGGTTTGATTGGTAAAAAAGCTGGGTTGGTCATGAAAATTGGGAGGGTTGATTTGATTGTCTCCATTGCAGACGAGGGCCAGAGAGCCTTGTGTTGTGTGCTTGAGCCTGAGACTTCGAGGATAAGAAACGCAGATTCGAACATGAACTCGTAGAGTCCACTGATTTTATGGATTTTTTTTCATATTTTTTTCTTTAACCGTTTGGTCGTGGTTGGTCCACGGCGTTTTTTTTTTTTTTTTTTTTTTTTTTTTTTTTTTTTGGATATTGATATTTCTGAGTTCTGACTTTTTTTTTTTTTATACCAACAAGTTTTAGAGGGGTTCGACATCGTCACTGGGTGAAGCCCCGGCCATGAAGACTTACTCTGGAGGACTTACGAGATCGCCTACCAAAGGAGTCCCAGCGACGGAAGAGAGGATCGAACCCACGACCCAAAGGCCTAATCTTGGATCTCTTACCATCTATGCTCAACTCACATTGGCGAGTTCTGACTTTCTGTTTCTCACAGGAAAGTTAAGGAACGTCTATATTGATTTATTTCTCCATTTTCTTTCTATTGAAAATATTTACTATCATATCAAATTTTAATAGTTGAGATTTAATATTCTTTCCGCTCCTAATTATAAAATCAAGTTGACTTTTTTAGAGAAATTAAGGAAATTAATTAAATTATTTTAGAGTATTTTTATTTTTATTTTTTTTCTCAAAATTAACTAGTTTGACTAACAAACTAATATATAATCTAAGGATACACGACATATGATACGATTAAGTAACTTATTTAGTTTCTTTAATCTCTCCAAAACAAGTTATTTCAGTCTTATAATTAAGACCGAAGGTAGTACTCCCTCCGGTCCTAATTATAAGACATAGTTGACTTTTTTGAAAAAATTAATGAATCTAATTAAATTACTTTAGAATATTTTTATTTTTATTTTTTTCTTCAAAGTAATTAGTTTGACTAATAAACTAATATATAATTTAAAGATCATAACATATAAAATGATTAAGTAACTTATTTAGGCTTCCTTAATCTCTCCAAACAAAGTCAACTATGTCTTATAATTGTGATTTGGAGGTAGTATTGTTTAATATTATATTTAATAATAATTTTATATCTCATTAAATCTCAACTATTAAAATTTAGTTGAATTAGCTATAGTCAACTGCATTCCATTTAAAGCATGGGAGTGTCCTTAATTTCAAAGAGTTGTTCGATGGAATGTGTTCTATAGGGCCTGGGTTTCAAGCCCTTAGTGCTTATGGATTTAAAACCAACTTGTTGAGAGAATGGAAAAGGGAATGTCAGTTACTCATTGACGGTCATAAAGCTAAATGGAAGGGTAATGACTGTGCACATATGGCGGATGGATGGACTGATGTGAAACAATGAACTTTGATAGACTTCTTAGTTTATTCTACCCACGGTATGGTGTTTGTTAAGTATGTTGATGCATCAGATTTAGTCAAAGATGCTAAAACTTTGTTCACATTGTTTTCTGAAGTGATTGAGTGGGTTGGTTCCAAGAATATTGTTCATGTGGTAATTGACAATGTTGACAACTATATGGCCTGTGGAAAGTTGATCAAGGAGAAATGTAGAAATATTTATTGGTCCCCTTGTGCTGCTCATTGTTTAAATCTTTTGCTGAGAGACATTTCAAGCATGCCTCACATGTCGAACATTGCAACAAAGGCATCAAAGATAACAATATTTGCTTACAATCATATGATATTCTTGTCTTAGTTAGGAAAAGGCCAAGTTGGAAAGAAATTGTGCGTTATGATGCCTGTAACACCCCAATTTCCGTAGTATAAATTGTGTCTGGTGACACGTGGTTTTAGAAAATTTGTTAGAGTTTGAGGTGTTACAACTCAGCGTGTTACGAAAACGGAGAGCATGTACTAAAAATTTAAACAATTGAGTAATCGATATAAAATACTCGGGCATATCCGATCTTTCGACGATATCTTGGTATATTAAAAATTTCCCGAATGAATATTCATGTGATACGGGACT
Source organism: Acacia melanoxylon (assembly GCA_019022615.1). NCBI lineage: Eukaryota > Viridiplantae > Streptophyta > Magnoliopsida > Fabales > Fabaceae > Acacia > Acacia melanoxylon. The sequence continues at coordinate 12,751,386 of JAFJYJ010000004.1, forward strand.
TATATGATTACAAAATTTACATTGTAACTATACAATTTCGAGACCAAGCCATTTCGACTTGGGGCATAGAACCTAACATGGTTAAATAAACCCATTTTAGAAATTTGGGTAAAGTCTAGTGAAAGTCTCCCCGAATTCACGGCGACTGATTGACTGAACCACATAGACCGACCCTTTCTTAGTTTAAGCACCAAATGGTTTGAAGTAACTCTATTAGACTCATGCCAGAAGGTAGGCTCTATTAATCATTCTTCCTGCTTTTGCTTTGACCGGTGCCTCCTCACGGCTCAGTCCATCGGTGTCTTTTTACGACTCCATCTACCG